>JACCHY010000006.1:10000000-12763436 GCA_018907195.1 Dolichoris vasculosae
TTCTATTTATTTTATACCTTTTTTATATTCAAGTAAAATTAGTTGTGGTCTTTTATATTAAATAATTTTTTTGAATTTCGTATTACTTATTTTCTTCGATATTTAATTTAAAACAAGATTTACGATTATTTTATTTATAAATTCAATTAATTTTTAAACAAAAAGATTTAAATAATACATCGTTCTTCGATTAGTATATATTTAAATAAATATACGAATAAATATTACGCGTTTCTAAAATATTCTGCAATATTATACAATTCAAATACGATTCAGAATTTTAAGTTCTTTTACTATTTTTACATAACTGAATAACGAAAGACAAGTTTAGATATTGAACAATGGAAGCAAAATGCTAAAATTTAAGATCGAAGTTTGAATTAATTTGCTATATAATTATTACTTTATTTCTTGAAATCAAGTTCTGAATACAAATCGAATACAATACAATAAAATTTTATTAATGATAAATTTGAAATTCGAGAAATAGTATTTATATTTAAACATGTATAAAGAATGTAACAATATAGTATGGAATTTATCTATAAAACTATAAATAATTATGAAGTTTTTTTAATTAGCCAACAAGACAAAGAAATATTTTTTATTAACTTTAAATCTCAGTTTACGCAAGAGTAAATATTTATAAATTTAAAACATATCGCGAAGAAACTAAAATATAAAATTCTCTAAAAATAATAAATAAGACGGAGAACAAATTTTCAAACTTCAACGATTCAACATATGTTTTATTCAAATATATACGTAACATTAAAATATTTATCTACGTTAGCGCATATGTAATATAAATCTACACTCCCATATTGACTCTCTCAAAACATAAATAATCGAGGTAACGAATACAAAAAATGCTCGGTAATCAATTTAATACCTATTAAATGCTTAACAACTTTAAAAGAAATGAATTTTTCATTTAAAAACATAATAGGCATTTTTAAAAGCTCTTATATCGCAATAATAATTTTAATCTATTTACAAGAGAGAAATTTAAAAGGACGGTAGTATATGTACATAAAAAATTTACACTTCATAATTAAAATTATAGCGTTTGTGCTATAACTAAAGTAAGCGTTTATATTAAAAAAACAATCGAATTGGAAACGAATGTTAAATTACTTGCGATTCCATTAGTAATGAATAATAAAAGAAACAATTATTTTTTATGTATGTTGAATCAAAATTCATACTTACAATTCCACGTAACGCATTAAAAGATTAATAAAGATAACACTCATTGGATAACTTATAATATAATTATGGTCATAAAAAATCAATAAAAGGGGCAAAATTAATTACTTCAACGTAATTATAAATATTAGAAAAGTATCATCGAATAAAGTTAACAAGTTGCTCCACACTATTAAATTGAAAAAGTAACGCGATTGATTTAACCTTAAACAGAAACGCAGTAATAATAATTTTAGAAACGAAGCTATAAAATAATTATTCGAAAATCATCGTTTTATGTTCGTAATTAAAATTAGTTATCCGAACTCTTTTTAAAAATACACACAAGTAAATTACAGCAACATAAAAAATCCAGAAATCTATCGTGAGTTTATCAACATCTCTCGATAATAACAATTACAAATTATTATTATAATAATAATTATACTAATTATTATTATTATCATAAATAATAAATGCCCGTATCGATTATTTAACGTTATACGTATTTAAGTACGACGCCACCGTCGATTCTCCGTATATTTATTTATTTATTTATGTAGTCGAACGAGCGAAGCAGACTACATTCGCGTAAATCAAAATAAACATGGCACTTATCGGCAAACGGGAAGATTTGATACACGTTCCGTGGTCATCTGTGTAAGTAAATACAAGTTTATGCGAATGATAATTTAATTAATATTAAATTGTTTAACGAGTCGATTAAATATATTTTGTTGGTAAGACGAATAGCTAAGAAATTTCTTATTCGGTATATCACGTGTGAAAAAATTATAACCTAGTAAAAGTTGAATTTATATGTACAATTATCGTATATGGAGCATAAATTCATGTATTTACCGTAAATTAAATATTTTAGGGAAGAATGGCTCCAGGTTTACAAGCAAATTTATTCAGGAAATCTTATCGAGCAAAAAAAAGCATACGACACTCTTCTTGTATGGAAAGCAAGGTTATACGATACATAAAGTTTATTCTATTTATTTTCATGATTAGCGTATGAATCAATGCTAATAACGACATTATTTTAGAATACCAAAATTACCGGTTGGCGTTGAGTGCACTTTGGGCTTGATACAAGTTTGTCTTCGAGATCGAGAATGGATGCCAAAGATTAACAGCATCGAAATGTCTGCATCTTATGAAAATGATTTACAAATGATGTATTCGACAGTAATAATGAAGTTCTTAAATCATATATCAAATATCGCACATAATAAACATACGTCTTTGTTTATTATTGCTAAACAATTGAATATTCCAGATTGGATCGTTGATCTTCGACACGATATCGCTCACGGTCATGAATTACCTTCGATCGACGTTATGCGTATCGTAGCCAATATTTTACTAACCTGGTTACACGTGAGTACTACAAAAAGTAATGGATTATTTTTATAGTATATTTTTACGAATAATAAATATTTTTAAAACTGCTTTGCTCGTTTACTTTAGTTTCAAATTATTAACAAAGTTTATTATATATTTCTTGAAAATATAACTACAATTATTCGATTTTTCAAAGCAAATATTTTCTACTGATTATTCCTTGATTAAAAATTTATAACTAACTAAATTTGTACATAAAATAAATTAAGCCGTTAATATTAGGTTAAAGTTATGGTTTAATTACGGTATTTCCTTTATGTATAGGAAGAATATTGGGCTGCCGAAGCAAAAACTTTACACGAATCGCAAGAAATGGAAGATTTGGAATTTCTTGACTCTAAAGACGAAGAAAATTTGATTGACTTGATTGAATTGTGGACTGCTGTAGGTTTATATATAAAAACTAAACATGTGCTTATATCTGATCTTCCAGATACTGAAATAAGGTAAAGTCTAAAAATAATTAACTATTGTAATAATTTACATAGATTTATATTACTATAATTATTACTTTGGTACCGCTATGAATTCTTAAAATTTTATAAAATAGCGACTTTATCGGTGCAAGCAATAATAATTATAATATATTTTTTTCAGAGATACTCTAAACAACATATTTAGTAAATTGAATGTAACATTCACGGATGGTCAAAATATGAAACCATTTTCTGTTGATAATAAATCAGAGCTTTCCACGATATCAAATTTATTATTATTAGAAATATCAAAAAATCTTAGCAGAGGTGATTCTCTTTTGAGAAGAGAAAAAATAGTGATCGATTGTATTTTACACAATGAAGCATTTTTGACAAATTCAGAAATATTATCCATTTTTGTTGAAGAAGAATCCAATGAAAATAAAAATTGTTTACCGCAATCTTTGATCGATTTTTGGAAAGATTTTCTTCTTTTGTTACAAGACAAAAAGATTTTGTTGTCGTTATTTTTACAACTTATCGAAGTAATAAAAATAGAAAAAGATAATAATAAAAAGTTATTGGCTTCTTTATGGATAAAGTCTATTGCTCAGGCTTTTAGAAAGCAGAAAATTGCTCGACGCGAATATCAATGTTTGGAACAAAAATTTGATCACGAGAATAAAAAATTATCTATAAAATCCTTTCCGAAAATTGTTCTAAAGAAAGTGGAGAAAAAATATCCGGATTTGAAGAATGTCCTTAGTCTTAATGTTAATGGAGAATTTCCAAATTGTTTATTAGATGACACGTTTGTAAAAAGATTGATTTTAAATTTTACGGAATATTCCGAACATGTGATACCTGAAATACTTAATATATCTTCGTTTCTTAATTCCAATTCTAATGCAAAATCTAAATTATTGGACTTGATAAATATAATTTCATGTTCAGAGAAACAAGAAGGAATGGAAGTCAAACAAATTCAAGAAACAGAAGTTGAAAAATCTAAAGAAACTCAAAATCAAAAAACTAAAGAAAAGGAAATTGAAAAATCTAAAGAAACTCAAAATCAAAAAACTAAAGAAAAGGAAATTGAAAAAACTAAAGAAATTCATAGTGTAAACATTGAAGAAATAGAAGATGAAAAAACTGAAAGAATGGAAAATAAAAAAACTGAAAGAATAGAAGATGAAAAAACTGAAAGAATGGAAGATGAAAAAACTGAAGAAATGGAAAATGAAAAAACTGAAAGAATGGAAAATGAAAAAACTGAAAGAATGGAAGATGAAAAAAATGAAAGAATGGAACAAGAAAAAACTGAAAGAATGGAAAATGAAAAAACTGAAGAAATGGAACAAGAAAAAACTGAAAGAATGGAAGATGAAAAAACTGAAGAAATGGAACAAGGAAAAACTGAAAAAATGGAAAATGAAAAAACTGAAAGAATGGAAGATGAAAAAACTGAAAGAATGGAAAATGAAAAAACTGAAGAAATGGAACAAGAAAAAACTGAAAGAATGGAAAATGAAAAAACTGAAGAAATGGAACAAGAAAAAACTGAAAGAATGGAAAATGAAAAAACTGAAGAAATGGAACAAGAAAAAACTGAAAGAATGGAAAATGAAAAAACTGAAGAAATGGAACAAGAAAAAACTGAAAGAATGGAAAATGAAAAAACTGAAGAAATGGAACAAGAAAAAACTGAAAGAATGGAAAATGAAAAAACTGAAAGAATGGAAGATGAAAAAAATGAAAGAATGGAAGATGAAAAAAATGAAAGAATGGAAGATGAAAAAAATGAAAAAATGGAAGATGAAAACACAAAAGAAATAGAAGTTAAAAATACTAATGAAATTCAAAGTGAAAAATCTGAAGAAATGGAAATTGATATAACTGAAGAAATAGAAGTGGAAAAATCTAAAGAAGTAGAAATTGAAGATATTCAAATTGAAAAATCTAAGAAAACAGATGAGATATTTACTGTTCAGAATTTAAAAGCAATTAAAAATGCTAAAAAAAATGTATCAAAGAAAACTAAGGTTGACAAAAATTTTGCAGATTTAAAAATTCGTAATACAAATTGGACAATTGCTTCAGGTATATTAAAAAATTTTTTTTTTTTAAATTTTGCTGTGAAATATATTATTTTTATTTATTTGATTAAAAAACTTAAAATATTTGTTCAAAATATATTTTCTTTTTATAAAGTAATACATTGATTAACAAAAAAATATTTAAATGCTTCTTATTTATTTAGTCAATTAATAATGAAAATAATATATATATTTATTTTTTGTTTGTTTATAAAGTATTATAAATATAATTATAAAATCTTAATAATTAATTTCAGAAATTCTTAATTAAAAACTAAATTATTTCAAAATGTTTATAAAAATGTTGAAGTTTTAATTTCGAATACTAATTTATAATTTTAAATTGAAATAAGCAAACAATAATAAATACAATTATTAAAATTTAAAGTGCATTTAAGTACTACTAATGAGCTTCAACATTTTTTTATTTGGTCAATTTTAGAGGATTGCGATTGGAGTTCGTGTCCTATTGGAATCTTGCCTTGGCAGATCGACGATGTAGAATCTTTGGAGCCAACCATGATTTCACCATCGGATGTCAATTACGCTGTTGTCAAGAATACGGAGCTGCCAAAGATCATCAACTCGACCAAATTGAAATTGCACAGTAAAATTCAGTGGGAGAATTTACTTAAGAAAAATAAGAAAATAAAAAGAAAAGTAAAACCGAATGATTCCAGTATTATAAATGAAACAGTTGAAAATTCGGAGCTTAATGTAAGCTGAAACTTTTTGTACGAAAAAGTTAAAAAGTTTTTTTATCCAAGATATTTTATTTTGTTAATAAAATTTCTATTTTAAATTAAAAAATTTTGTTCATTTTTATCAACACATTGATCATTGTAATTATTATTTATATTATTTATAAATATAAAAATCAAATATTAATATCGATAATATCGTATAATTGCTACTAATTGAATTCGATCGATTCAATTTTTTAAATATTCTCCATACATTTTTACCGCTATAAAATATTTTTGAAATTCAATTTTCTTCCTATCGTTTAAATTTCTAAAAATATCGCAAGTATTTAAAGTTTATTTTCTGTTATGTAAAACAAATCGTTCTTTCAGTATAAACATATCAATTTTAATAAATATTAAATTATTTGCTAAAGAATCTCCGTAGTTACTTTAAATAATACATTAAATATGTAGAAATGTATAATTGTATTTGCTTTAAATATTGAATTTTTGAAATTAATGTCTTTTAATATTAAAAATGAAATAATTATAACCGATAAATAATTTTAGCAAATTTCTTTTTTACTTAAATTACTATAGCGAATTACACGTAAATGGAAATTTTTGAATACAAAAAATGTATCCGATACGAAAGAAATATATATGTGTGAGTTTTGTATAAATTTTCTTTATTTATAATATTTATTCTTAAACCAAATATCCCTTTAACAACACTTTGCAATTAAAAATAATTTTAAAAATTACGAAAAAGTAATTTGATCTAACAAGTATAAAAAAATGTTAAATTATCACAACACATAGGCACCATTGGTTCAATAAATAAATAGTCGCTAATTATATCACGAAAATTGAATAATATTTACGTATTTTCTTAAACATAAATTAAATTTGTTATTTATTAAATTTTATATGCACTTCCTATATTTTAACATAACCAATGAAATTATATAAAAATAATAGATTTTTGTCATATTTTTCGTATTTAATAAACACGGATTGATGTATATCTAAAAAATCGTTTACTTTTTAGATAAGAGAACAAAATACAAAAACAATTGTAACAATTTTTTTAACTTGCATCACTTGTTGGAATGTCTTTGGCGCTGTTTTTAATTATTATTAAAAAAATACAGTTTTCACTAATTTTAAAAACTATAAATATGTTTGTCATGCGTTCTAGTTTTGGCTAAAACATTTTGCAAATGTTTATAACTTTCTAATCCGAATTGATCGATCGGTATGCGAGACATGGCAGCGATCCTAAAAAAGTAACGGTATTCGTTAAAATTTGAATGCGTCCATCCGCGAACATTTCGAACAAATTATTGCTTTACCTTCCTCCAGAAAGATTATATAAAAATGACCAATATGAACTTCGTAAATGCTGTGGCTCTACGATAGCAGCATGAAATAATATCGCTGTACTAAAGCAATATAAAAATATCACAAACCATTTTACTTCAGGTACTTTTTTGCTTTCAACGCCGCTATTCCACAGTAGCTGTAAAGTTTTTAATTATTTCTTATCAACAAATTTATGCATCAAAAAAATCAGTGCTAAAAGTTTGCGGTGTACAGTTTACTGCTTCGTTAGTATTAATAAATTTAGTTACGTACTAACTTTGCTTAATTTTACTTAATTTTACCTGAAGAGCTTTCCATGCAACATAAAGAGCAACGGTATTGTCTGGATACATAACAAAAGATGTACTCGCTATTAAACCAGCAATAATAGCAAATCCTGGTGAATCTTTATTATACATTCTTCTTAAAAAGCAAGATACTAACTGCAAGAGGACTTTTATTTAATTTATATTTCGAAAAGATTAAATTTTAAATAGTTAAACGAGTGTTTATATACCATTGTAACTTACTTTGTACAAACCAACAAATCCACCCAAGAAACTCGCCAGCTTTAAGTTTTCTTTATTAAAAAATATTTCTTTGAATTGTTTCTGTCTATTCGCTATGTTCTTCATTTGAAAGACCATTTTAACTGCAATTTGTAGACAACAACCGAAACTAAACATTTTAAAGCCACTCTAGTAAAGAATTAATATAAATAAGAAAATGTAAATATTTATAGCTGTAAGAAAATTCATTTTTTTACCTCTACAATGTAATGTATGCAGCTTTCTGGATGAGGACACGACGAATGTTTACCTCCTGCCTTCTTTATTTTATTGATAATAAGCTCGTATACTTTTAAAGATTTCCATACTAAATTAAGCAAACAATTCGAAGATTTTTTATTTATATTATCTTGATACGGACGGGAACTTACTGATTTCACATTTCCCTGTTGATATCCCTTTTCTTCGAATGGACCGAGTCCACATCTAATATAAAATCATTAAATTTATAATTAAAAATCAGTAAAAAGTCTCAACGAATTCTATATTATGTATTAAGAGGAATCTGTAAACCCAAGATTTGAAGTTAACGTAACTAGATTTAATATAAAAATGTTTACACTTTAAATCTGACGCTAAAATTTCCTTCAAATTTTTTAGATTTAGATTTAGAATAATTTTGTAAAAGAATTCTTTTTAAGTCTTACTTTCTAAAATATATACATTTACCTAATTACTTTATAAATAGAATCACTATTATTATTTTTACTTCTAAAGAAGTATAACAACGTTGCAATGCCAGCAGCAAATATATAAACTTCTCCTCGTGGAATAACAGAGATATATCTTCTAGATACCGCCATTCTGAATAAAGTTTCGGTAGCCTACAAAAGTATTTTAGAAGTTAATATACAAATTACAAGTTGTACATTGTTCTAACCGCATAAATCATGCTATCAGGGAGTACACGCAGATTGATCTTATTTTTAGCACTTAAATATTTAACTATTTGGACAATAAACGATGATCGATGCACAACTAAATTAAAGAATTAAAAATTTAAAAACATTGAATATTCGAACGAAAAGGTATCGTTACGATTATACAATCTACATCGCTTAATAGGTATTTCTTTCATTTTTAGAAAGCAAATATAAATTCCTTTGGTTATTCGTACTTTTAAAAAATTATACAGATTCAAGATACAAGTATTCCCTTGATGTTAAAGCTAAAGTCTCACTAGATTTGAAACGTATAGGCATAGCATAGTTCGTCTCGAAGGTCTCTCTAAAATAATTGCACTAAGACTGGAGAGAAAAGAAGGAATAAACGATACAGTGAGTATATTAAAATGACCCAAAATTCTCCTAGAAAATAAAACAATATTTATATAAGAATTACAAACGCAACTAATAACGATAAATACTTTTGCATCGATAAAACTTACCGAATCATGCAGATAAATATGGAATAAGCGAAAGCGCTCCAAGATAAAAATGCCGTAGATTGAACTATACTCGAAAAAGTTCTGTTTATATCGTTTATCGTTGGGATTCTTCTTTTCGTTAAAAGAGTGATCTATTTAATACGAACAATAACGAATTAAAAAATTAGTCGACCGACGTATCAAGATATAAAAAGAGCGATCGGTCCAAAATACTTACAAAATAAAACGTAGAGTACATCCTCAGGCTGTGTTGTAACGCGTGAAGACCTAATCCAGCGGTGGTACTTATACAGGATGTCGACCAAGGATGCGCATAATCGATACAACTGGTCTGGATGGCAAATTTACTCAATTTTGCAGGCATTTTTTAACGTGCTTGTCTTTGCTAATAAAAAAAATAATACAACGTTTATCGATACACCTTAAGAAACTATAGTTAATTTAACAAATCGAATTTTCCGAATGAGCGATTACTTTTTTATAAAGAAAAATATTTATAATGCATATTAAAACTGTCTACTTTAATATAAAAAACTGTTTATAATAATCATTGAAATATTCAAAGATAAAAAAAAGATGGTAAATAAATAGTTGGTCGTCTACCGTAAAATCAGATACACGAAAGATCCTCGCTATATATCAACTGATTTATGTTTTATCTAAAAGACGATTATGTATTATTTGCGAATCCAATACAAATTGAAACAAGCGAATTTACTTATATACGCGCATACGATCGTACGCTTATACATATATACATGTATGCATACTCGCGTATCTGCATATCCCATATCTACATATCTACATATCTACATATCTACATAAACATGCATGAATTGACGAAAGAAACGCGATAAAATATAAAAGTAACGATAAATTACATAACGCAACCTTTTTCATATGATTTAATGGAACTTATTGGCGTATCGGGAAGATCCGAAGCACCGATTAAATATCGTCGTTGGTCAGTCCGCGATAATTATTTCCTATCGCGCTCGAATTTCACTCCGTCCCTCTTCCAGGAAATACGTTTTTTGAAAACAAGATCGACGGCGACCCGGTCGAGGAATTTCGTCAATGTCTCTTCGCGCTTGCCGTCCGCAGCCACATCCGAGACCATATCACCTCTCGATCTTTCCGAAAACTCTCCTCTCGTCTCCTCTCGTCTCCTCTCGTCTCCTCTCGATCACTCGATGCCACAGCTGCAGCTGATGCGTAAAATCATGGCTGCACTGCAACACAGTAACGGATCCGACCGAGATTCCTCGACTTTATCGTATTACCGTTGTAACGAGATGAATCGTTAGATGAATAGATGATAGATGGAGAGAGCGAGAGAGAGCACGAGAAATAGCAAGAGAGAGAGCAAGATGGAGCAAGAGAGAGCGCAAGAGAGAGAGCAAGAGAGAGCAAGAAAGAGAACGAGGGAGAGAACGAGAGAGAGTACGAGATAGAGCAACAGAGAGAGAAACATATTTTTCACGCGTGTAGTGCTTTAACAACTGACAAACTGACGGTCACTTACGACCGTTATTTACAGACAATATTTACTTTTCCGCTAATTTATGCTCTTTTTTTATCTCGTTTCTTTTATTATACAAAGTGTTTTATACGGCGAGCACGATCCTTTATTTATCGTTTATCCGTCAAATATTTGTCCTTTAAAATGCACTTTTATTTACATAAAATTAACCATTCGGTTAAAAGTTTGGGCTGTTCGCTAATTATAAATAAACAAGAGGAAAAAATGTTTTAGCGCAGTTGCGTTGGTGTACTTATCTTTGGTGCGTGCGCTCGTACATAATGATATTGGAAACGTAATTTAGATTTGATAGGCACCGCTTTATTTGAATTTTTTTATTCGGTGATTTTATTATACTTCGTAATGGAAGATGAAAGAGTTCCTATGAAATATCGTATAAAATGCGGAATTTCTATTCCGATACGATGGAAATAAGCTTTGATCGAGTATAATACGCAAAAACAGGTAATCTATTAACGTCACGAGCACTTTGGCAATTTTTGCAAATACTTGAAAACTAATGAAAAAGTAGCGAAAAAGTAGCGAAAAAGTAGCGAAAAAGTAGAAATTTGTTAAACGAAACTATCGTTGGTTATTCGATTGTTCAAGAAACTTGCTTAAACTGAACCGACCTTTTATACATTATCGGTATAATGGCTTTTTTTTAATATTGTAAGTGGTTATCAAATTTATTTCAAACTTATTAAATATGCGATGTAAACTCCATTGTAAAATAATCTAAATAAATGATAAAGTCCGTGTAATCGAATCATTTACTTCGATGTATTAAAGCTCGTACGAATAGTGTTTGTATAGCTAAGCGTCGAACAAAATTTAATCTTTTAAATTCTGATACTAATATAGATCGAGAAAAAATACGTTCCTGTATCGAAATGCTTACGTTTTTAAAAGTGTTGTATATTAATTTTAGAGCGTTCTTTTACGAAAATATTAAAATTATGTTATATTTTGCGTAAGTTTTTAGTCGAGTATACAAGTTTTAACATTTTTTATTTAAACGCTCTTTTCTTAAGCATTGGGTTTTATAAATTTATTAAAGTTGTAAACTCCAATGACGAGTAAAATTCTATTTTTTCGTTTAAAAAGCTTATCGAAACCGAGTAAATTTATGAAAATATATTAATAATAAAACAAGAATATATTTTAATTAACGAGGTTTTACAATTTTTTTCGATACTACGATAAATATGGTTCAAAGTAATTTTTTAATGTATTTCAGGAGAAAGAAATACGTGAAAATAATATTTTTAAGAATATTTAACAAATTTTTTGAGTAAATTTAAAACTAGATTAGAAAGTTGATTTAAAAAATTTTAAAGAAACTGAGAAACAAATGTATTTGCAAACGTGATTTATGGATGGTTATATTACGCATCGATGTGACTTTAAAGAATGCATCATGAATTTAGATGAACGAAGTCACATTTTGTCGAATATGTATGAAAACCGAATGTATTTTTAATTAAATATTATACATTAAGATTATTCTATAAGTAGTGTCAACTTGGTTGATTCTTTGTAAAAATTATAATCGCCAAAAAAAAAGAGTAGTTATTATTACAATTAGAAATTACGAGGTTGTCCAATGTTTCATTACTGTAATGTATATTACATAATATAAATCATAAACAAAAATTATTTATTATTGAAATTAGGAATATTTTAAATGAAATATTGTGAATCGTTTCAAGAATTAATACGAAATATATATTGTGCATAGAGTAGATCGTATCTATAAAAAAAAAATTCGAATATTATTTTGGATCTTTATTTAAAAGTTAGTATTTTGTTGCAAGCATAAAATACGTCGGATATAGATACCCTCGCATTTAGTTCAATATTCGGAGGATCATTCGATTTAAATGGTGTAAAGGAAAATAAAAAAAAATAGGGTTAATACTACAAGTTTTTATTAATAAATAAAATTGTATCAAATTTTCTCGAAGATTTTTAAATTATTTGAAATATTTTTGAAGTCTTCGTGCATAGTACGATTGTAACTTTTAAAAATAATTATAAGATAAACGATTAAAAGTATTTTATTCGAAAAATAATTTGTAAACGTAAAACACACGTAGAAAAAGAGAACAACGTCTACAAATACTTGTATCGTTCATTTAAAAGATATACTTGGTATAATAAACAGTTTTGCAAATGAAATACTACCGTTTTTCAATCATTATAAATTTTGAAAACGATCGATAAGATAAAAAAAACATAATTCTTTAAAAGTATCACAAAGCTACACCGAAGCAAGAGATTGGAAAACTGGATTTGGAAGAGGCGTCAACTTGCTTGGATAAACTCATTCGAATGACCTTTGTACGGTAGATTTTGAACAAATAAACATTTTTTTTATAAACGAATCGATAATGTGTCGAAAATCGTAACGAATTTTTGTATTAAATTGATTTATGTTTTTGCAGTTTTGCATTTTACGTTATCCGATTACATTTAAACGGTGTACGATTTTAACAAGGACGGCAAAAATTAATGTGCGAATCAAACGCGTTTATTTTCTTTTATTTACAATACTACTCGCGCGAAAGATAAAGGCTATTCTTTAATTGTTAAACCTTAATTAAAAAGTAGCGGAAACATAAGTTCATTTAATTATTTGTTTCACACAAAGCACATATATGTAACGTGTATTCATCGATGCAAATTCTATTTGCGATTCATATAATTCACGATGACGTGATTGTTGTCATATATCGAAATGAAAATCAATAAAAAAGTAAATATAAAATGTACGTGTGCTCTTACGTGGTAATTCGATGTCTAAACATTATGTCATTTTTACGTGACTTGTTTGCCTCTCGGATTTCATATAATCGTGTATACGGGTCAAAACAGATATGCATGCATATATATATATATATATATATATATATATATTCATACGTACATGCATGAACCCATTTATGCATGAATGCGTACATGCATATATACACACACGCATGATATGTTTTATATATATATCGAAAATGTAAGCAAGAATGGAATAAAATTAAGAAAGTATGATTTTGAGAATTTGGACAGAATCTGACAAAAGATTCGGGCAGATTTTCTATACATAATTACACAGATTAATATACTTGTACAATAACTTTGCTAGAATTTATTTTAACCGTAAAAAATAACGAGTATCGTTTTAATTTGTTTTTAATTAATTTCATATTTTTATTAATATTCATTTGAAGACGATAGCTTTAATTTTTAACTAATTTTTACATATGTTATCAGTTTAAAGAACTAGACTTTGAATTCAAACGGATAATTTTTTTCAAAATTAAATTTTTCAAATAAAATTGAATGTAATAATTGATAACACAAATGTACGATTCATTTTTTATAAATTAAAATAATTTTAACGATACCGATAAATTTTAAAATTATATTAAAAATATAAATATGATTTATTATCGATATTGCAAATTTTTGTGATAATTAATAATGTATTCTTGATTCAAATGTATTACGATATACATAATGAGAGAACAATTTTAATCGTAGAAAAACAACTTTCCAACTAAACTGTCAAGTAAAATATATTGAAATTTTTATTGTATTTTCAACATAAAACTTTAAAGGAGCATAAAAGTCTTATTAGTACTTAAAAAGGAATTGATGAAATTGATGAAATTGAACCTCATTAAAGGTAAGAGTTCTGTTTTATAGTGTATAAAATGTGATGAAAACTTTAATTTATTGTACTCGAACAATTTTTGTACAATAACTTATTCAACGTTCTTTTAATTCCTTAATTAATTGTTCCCGATAATAATATTTTTATAACAGCATATATTTAGCATTTTTTCCATGTAGTATCGGTATTATTTAAGTTTTTGTAAATCTCTCGATCGGACTATCAAATTTATTAAAGTTAATTTTCGTTTTATATGTAGTATTTCTTCTAGATTTATCTAATTCTACGAAGGTTTACGTTAAAGTTTCTCTTACAGTCAAACATATTTTACAATATAATCAATAAAACCATTACGAAGTTTTATTTAACGCAATACTTATTTGCAAATATAAATTAAGATTTGCAAAAGTATCTTGAATATAATTTCCAGATTGTTTTATTTCATAACAGCATAACGTGTTTTTTCAATAACTTTTAATAATATTTTTTGCTCGTTTTACAAATGTGTTAATGTACATTTTTTTGCACATTGACGCAGCAAGTTTTTCGACATAAAAAAAATACACTGAAAATGATTTCCAACATCCATTCCCTATTCTTACAAAAACATAAATGAACCTTTATCGTCGTTTCTTCATCAACCTAAGCTTCTCTAGATGATATCTCATAAAGTCTCTTGGAATGATAAATCTAAACGATACCGAGATATTCCGAGCGAATGACGAAATTCGACTGGGATATCAAAACGATGATATGCAGGGGTGAAATAACGGGATTTACCGATATTTTAGAATCTTCGAGAAAAAATATAAATTCCACGTTAAAAATGCTCATCGCGACGAGACTGGGACGCGCATTTTTTTTTTAAAGAGCGCCAAAGTACCGAATAAAATGGAATACGACAACTGAATATTCTAAGGATGCAACCCACATATGAATATAATGTTTGTAAAATTTTTACGAGGTATTTGCGATTATAGGTTATAAATAAGTGCACCATTACAGTCGAAGAAAAGTCGATAAGTATAAAAACACTATAATTTCGCATCACCGATCAACTACACTCTCGGATGAATAAAACGTTTGCGCATTCCATCCGAACTATCCAAAAATAATAATTATTTCTCCTCCGGATCACGCGACGTCCGTTATCCGACACTTGCGAGACATCCGAGAGAATCTCGCCGATGAATTCCTCGAGAATCGATAGTATGCGAGAAACGAGGAGTTTAGAATTTTCTCGGCTTGTTTAGAATTGTCGGCTTGTTTCCGGGCGTATCGACTTATAGATCGTTAGCGAGGGGCATTAAATATTTTTAATCTTGCTTGACTCGTGGCATCGAGAAGGTGCGAGTAAGTCGGATAGAGGAGGACATGACTCATCGATGATGGCGCAGGTAAGTTTACAATTTATTGACCAACAGCGGTCGTTATTTCTTTCCTTGTTTTTTCCCTTCCTTCGAGGCTCGAGCGTCGACAGGTGTTTAAGGATGCGTCGCTTCGGATATCTTTGATGAACGATGGGATAAGAGAAGCGCGACGTTTTTCCATTTATGTTCCACTTCGTTCGGGTGTAATTACCTTCGATTCGTAAGGGAACGAGATGTACGGTATATAACGTACACGCGATTTTAAATTACCGATAAAAGATTTTTTTAAGTAATTTATGCATTTGCTGGGATAATAATCGTTCGGTTGTAACGATTTAGAATTTTCCCACAATGTTACGTGTATCGAAGAAATTATCGAGTATTGAACTTGTTAACTCGAGATATTTTTATCATTTGTTATCACCTTTCTAAAGCGTAATCAAATTTTTCGAAAAATCAACGATCCCTGTTTGCGCTAAAAAAAGCAACAAAAATTTAAGTATTATATCGTGTTAAAATTTTCATTTATCGAAATAAAAAATTTTAAATGAACATATTTACTTCTGCTTTATTATAAATGCCAACGTTTATGATAAAAGGAAATGAAAACATTTAAAATTCTAATGAAGAGATTGTGTTACCTATTGTGTCATTATCGATAAAACTAAAGTATTTAAAATTCTTTTTTAAAAGCTATTCAAATGGATTTTCAAATATCAGTAAATGAACATATTTCATTACTTATAAATTCAGGAATTTATGAATAATCGATATCGGTCATTTTTAGAAACATAAACCGTATTCCGATACAAAATACACTGTCAAATTCTGTTAAAATTTCGATTTCTTACGCGCTATTATTAAATCTTGAATTATAAATATATTTACTTTTATCTATTCGATTAGAACGTTGGATAAAATTTCTTTTTACATTGTATCAGGAGTTAATCGAGTTAATATAATCGTATAATGAATTTTGAGAAAAGCCTATTCAAAATTTTTATTTATATATATATATATTAAATTTTACAAATGATTCATATATTTTGTTAACTTTATTTATAAAAAAAATTACCATTAAAATCGGCCGTTGTTCAAATGATTTATATTCTTACTCGATTAAAATCATTTAAAACTTTTTCGCTTAAATGAAAACTTCGTAATTTGAACGTATTTGAAAGTATTTTTTATAAATAAAAATTATCGAATGTTCTATCGATAATTTATATGGATAGAAATTTCAGGTAATTATATATATATATATATTGTACCTAATATACTCATACAATGACGCATACTTTTTGAAAGTCAAATATTATATTGTATTTACTAATGAAATTCAATAATTATGTAATAACGATATTTTGCGTCAATTTTTTTAATAAAAATGATCGAATTAGTTATTTGAGGTCACGTTAGTTGCTCATTAAATTAGCAGTTCCCAAGTTTACAAGTACACTCGAATGTTTTATATTTTACGTATCTACATGCATTTATACGACTTTGGTGATTAATATACGGTAGTGAATTCGGGAAACGCGAATTATGCGGTTATACAAGTCTACTTTTTCTGACCACTTGATTATGCTGATGAATCAATATAAAATCGTTACACTTTAATACAGATTCAACCTATTTATTTACGTTATAAATGACAAGTTTTTATTATCTTTTAGTTTATTCGCGTTGATAAATACAACAAAGTGGTTTATTTACAGTATACGTGACGATAAGTGATAGTATTGTATTTGAATTCATTGTAATAGGAATGACTGTAATAATTTGTAAAATATTAGACTTTACCGAATACACGGACAAAAAACACAATAATCGGTAAAAATAATTTCGCGATAATAAAGTATAGAATACGCGGAAAAATATATTTACATTACTGCGGTAACACAATTACTAAAATGAAAATTTTTTAATAGATTTTCTTTTTTATGAAGATATACCGGGGAATGGTTGTCAGGTTGTTAATTGTAAATAAAACTGGCAGACTTAAGTTAAATTAATTGCAAACGAGAAACGTGCGTTTAAGCCCGATACGAAAGTGTTTATAAAGGCTTTCAGAGAACGCTAGTTAAAGTCCAAGTATCCCCAAAGTGTGCAATAGATGTCTAAAGCTCTTGACAGTTAAGTTTAGAAATAACTTGCTTATGTTTAAAGGAAAACGAACCAAAAGAAAGATAATCTTGAAAGAAATTTCAAAATTTAAACAAGAAGCTAATTTCTCT
Source organism: Dolichoris vasculosae (assembly GCA_018907195.1). Taxonomy (NCBI): domain Eukaryota; kingdom Metazoa; phylum Arthropoda; class Insecta; order Hymenoptera; family Agaonidae; genus Dolichoris; species Dolichoris vasculosae. The sequence continues at coordinate 10,017,917 of JACCHY010000006.1, forward strand.
TGCTTTAATTAGATAATGTATGCGATAATAAGAAACCTTGAAAATAAATTATTTTTTCGTCGTTATTTGCGTGAAATAAATAATAATTGATAGAATGATAAATTGATCAATGGAAAGTCGAGGGTATTCGAAAGCGAAATATTTAAAGTTTTCAAGCAAATATAATAAATTCAGCAGTGTATAAGCTATGCAAAGAATATTTCTTTTTTTATAAAAACTTTCATTTTTTTTGAATAATGGTATTTTTAAGTTTACGCTTTTAAAACCACTGCTTTATCTTTATTTATTTTCTTGTTTACGCAATATTATTAATTTATCGTGTTGGTAACGAAGTTTCCCAAGTGTACTATACATCGGATGCGATGCGCTTGATTGTAAATGTTTCATGGCTTTTTATTATAATAAGGAAAAATGAATTGCATTTCATCCATTTAACCAGTTATTATCGGAAAATACTAATTATTGTGTAGGTAATTCAAAAATTAAACGCAACGCGTTACAGAAATTAATACGTAAAAATACCGATTCTCATAAAACATGTTTCCATTGAACAAAATTATACAAAGCGCGTGTTAACCCCTTCAACTGTAAATTTCCAGGGGTCACTATTAGCTTCAATCTCCTTGTTGATGAGGGAAGACTTACGTGGTTAACAAGTTACCTATCCAAATAAATCAGATTGTTTGGTCGAACAAACAATCGATGACCTAACTTACTAAATAGGTACACGAAAGAAAAATCTATTTGTAAGAATGATAACAAGATTCACGAGAAATCCATTTAGCTCCTTTCGTAATATCCCATTTAAGATCTCGAATGGATTTTGGATGACTGTACTATGAAATTCTCGTGTAGAATATTTCTTCTATCTTAATACGAAGTCATTTTGATATTTAATTATCTATCAGTTTCTTATTTAATTAATTATTGATTATATTATTACGAAGTTGAAAAAATTTAATAAAAAATTGATGGAGATACGCGTTTCCTTATCCTAATGTAAAAATATAGATTTTATCCTTAAATAATTACAAACAATGTAATTTTTAAATAATATCCACTCGATAACAATTTTAACGAATAGCTATTATAATAAACGTACGATAAAATTATTTTTTACGCGATAAACATTATTAAGTATTATTATCGTTACTTCGAAGTTTATAAATTCAAATTATACAATATAATAAAAAGTTATTTTTCACATTATTACAAATATTTATTTAAAGAAGAAAAATACGTTTTTGGATATAAAACGTGCTTTTATTTTAATTTGTTAAAATACCGGTCGTTTGAAAAAATGTCTTTTAATCCTCTTCAAGGCGATATAAGATAATCAAATAATAATTAATTAAAGTGTATTGAATTATTTTTTGCCCACGCGTATCATGTAGATGTCACAAATGAATGATCGAAGACGTAGGTAGAAAAAATACCGGCGTTTAATAAGAAAGCCGTAAGTTGCCTTTATCTTTGGATATTATAATGTTTATACGCTCGTATAATATATAAATTTGTCAAAAAAAGAAATAACATTTACCGAAAAATAGAGTAAAAAAAATACAGGATGACCGATGAATTTCTAGCTTTTCATTTCAAATTAAAGAGAAAAAAATGAGCGACAACGAGGGTAAAATTAGAATTACAATTTTCATTACGAAAAATAACACTCCGAGTCGATAACAATTTATACAGGTAAAATATAATTAACGCGTATTCATACGAAGAGGAAACAACAACGTTTATTAGATTTTCCGCGATAAAAAGTCATCGAGTAATATTATTCTTGCCTCTATCCAAGACATTTAATTTTAATTAAGCATAATACAATAAAGCATCGTCATCTCGCTAAAGACACATTTAATTATCCGAAATTTCTATAGGATAAGTCTTTCCTTTCTCTCTCCAACTCGATCTCTCCAAAAGTCGACTCGAGGTTAGCTCTCAGAGTCGTACGTGGGAAGAACGTGAAAACGGTTGTGCAAAAAAGGGAAGAACGAGCGAGACGAGAAGGTCTCCTTCGAATGCAAAAGAAAAGAGAAAGAGGGGACTTGCGTTGACGGAGGAAGAGGAAAATAGATAGACGTGTGTCATCGTTGTCTGGTGTCTCGAATGATCGGTGCGCGTAAAAGTTGCGCACAGGTTAATATACTCTCGCTCGCTGCACATTTTTTCCTCTATCAAATTATTGACTTAATTTCTCATTTATCTGAATGTCGATGTGTATCGAGCTCAAATTTAACCCAAATATATAAAAAAATTAATAAAAAAATCGGGGAATAATTTTTATCCTTTATTTTTATCCTTTATTTTTATCCTTTATTTTTATCCTTTACACGCAATCGTTCGTCGATGTTTTTTATTTTTTCCAATAAATACTTATTTGCGAGTCTTTTTTTCGCCTTCCGTTTAAACGTTCCTCGTAACTTTTTGTATTATGCACGTGTAATATTCTCTCCTTCTCTCTCTTTTTCAACATTTTTTCCTCTTGTTCCTAAATTTTCTTGATAAATATGTATCATTTACACACATTGTAATCATCATCTTGTTTGACTTCGGGGAGGCATTACCGAATAAACAGATAAATTTTGTCACTTTTATCGCGAAGCTGTGTTCGATTAACCGTCTATTAGTTTACTAAAACTTTCATTATAAAATATAATAATAGTTTATCTCGATTACAAAAACTTTTTCTTTTAATATTACCATTGAAATTTGTTTTTGTATTTTTTCAATTTAGTTACGGAGTGTAAACTTATAACGCGTTCAAAAAATCATTATTAAATAAATTAATGAAAGTAACGCGTAGTATAAATCTTGTATCGATATTTATTATATTTTTTAATGGTAAATAATTTTCAACTTTTGTCTATTTTTCGAAAAGTATTTTTTAGTCGAAATATTTCTTATATTTAAATAAGTGGAGATTCGAGACAGTTCATTATTCATTTTTAAATGCACGCGATATAATTTATTATATCATAATTTAACTCATCAAAATTAATCCAATTTCTTTTTCATTAAAACAATAATTACGATTATCAACTGTTTTTTTATTATGAAAAATGGCATATTATTAAAATATATAATATTTTTACAAGCAAAAACGATAATTTTTTGTTGGTTTAATATATTTAAAAAGTTATGACATCGTAAGGTTAGTAGTTCTATAAAAAAAACTTTTCCTTTTAATAAATGTACTTTTTCATACAAATATATAATTCATTTTAAGATTCATTTTAGCTATTACGGTTTTAATGTATATTAAGTAGAAGTAAGAGTATTTATTATATTTATTATACTCGAGAACTTAATTATTTAAAATACAGGTTTGCATTCTTTTTACGTACGATTAAATTTTCCAACGATCTTATTAATCATTGGATGATTTACCTTTCTAAGTAACTAATATTAGACGTAATATATATTGGACGGAACCATATTACCGCGAGTAAAAGATCTAATGCGATGAAGTTCGTTTGATGTGGTCGAGCAGTGCTAGACACAGTATACAGCAATATATAGTAATACTTTGCAGCGAGATAAATTTAATTAATACCTTATTTATACAAGATGGATGTTTAACTAAATTCGATGTATTTGTCTTACTCGGAAGTTCATCGAATAATAATAGCTATCGAATGAAATAATAGACTAGTGTCACGATTGATTAGTTACGATTTACAATATCGCAGATGTTACGAGGTCGTGTAAATGGATCACTATATCAATTACAATATAATTAATTACAATTACGAAGTTACTTAATTTTCCGTAAAAACTCAAATTCATAGTTTTATATGATATATACCGAAGGAAGAAGTTAAAAGTAAAATATCTCAACATCGCTTTTATAACTTATCGACGTAATCTTATGGTATTTTTTTAGAATATTTTAAACGGATTTAACGTACTACTGATATATTTGCTTTAAACTTCTATGAACGAATTATTGTACTATAGATATCCAGCGGATTTAAGTTTAGTGCATATTCAAGTATTCCGGATACATCAAAGAAAGTTTTATCTATATTGTATATGTACGTACTTTGGGTATACCGCATACATCGTTCGCTATCTTCTCTCTCTCGCTCTCTCTCTCTCTCTCTCTCTCTCTCTATTTAAAGTACTTCTTTCGGTAGTAAATTTACTTTCAAGCATAATTCAACCCACTCTCTAAATACTTTAAAATAACAAAGAAAATTGACGGTATAAGACGCCATAATCGACCATACGGTATATGAGTTTATAGTACAGTTTTTAGTAATTTGAGTGCTTTCTCGAGTAACAACTTTTCTTTTGTGAATTTTAAGAATACAAGCATATTTTGAAATTCTTCTTTACACGAAAGAATCGTATCTCTTCACTCGCTTCGTCTCAGCTTGTGGCAAAGCATCGCGAGTATTTGTTTACAGGCATCGAGGTACAGGAAAAAAAGTTTGCGATTACGCGAGAAAATCAAAACAATAGGTTCCATCGTAATTTTTAAAATTTTCACTAATTATATTTTTGACGAATCATCAATGGCAATCGTCGACGTCTCTGCCCCCGTAATTACTTTTTCACCAGTGACACTCGTCGCAGTCTAACGAGTTATCCACGATCACTTTCACGAGCTAATCTAGTCTTGTTTCTGCGAAATCGAGCGAAATTAGTACTTTTTCAAAAGTCTGTAATCAAAACCTCGACGTGTTTTTCACGCTAGTTTACACGATGACCCGGATGTGATTCCGAATGCGACCTACCGCAATTTTCAACGACCTTTATTTTCATTGCCGTTGGCGTGTCGTTCACGTGCAAAGTTCCCCTTATCTTTGATCTTTGCGATCCATCCAGTGGCCCTGGACTGCGATACATTTCAGCGACATAATGCACGTGACGACGTTCGGTACCGTTTTTTGTTCTTGTAATCAGGTGCGATTTCATCGGCGTCTTTCATCCAAAATTCGTTGTCTCTGTGCTTTGGCTTCGCTTTCGTTGCCTTTCGGCGTTTACCTTCGACGTTAAATTATCACCGATACGAATCAACATCGCTTTCGCTGTAAACATCGTCATCGTCATCGACGCGAATGGCGATATTGGCATCATCGATGGAAGAGATATCGCGATCATTTGGTACATGGTTTAACGATCCTATCGTAGTATCCAACGCCATTGTCGATTAAACCATTATTCATAAAGTAGAAATCACATACTTACGTTATATCTTACGACAAATTTCTAACGTCCTTTCGTCGTAATTACAACAATGGTTGACTCGCGAAAGGGATTTTTTATATTTACCGAGGGCTATAGAAACTTGAATCTGTCTTAAGTCGCGAGAAAAATTTTCAACAAAAGGTATTTAACCATTTTTCGTAATTAAAGATGTAACGTTGAATCGTTACGAAACAAGATTTATAATTTCAACGGAGAGAAAACGTGTGATGATTTTTCACTTTATTACATTTTATTATTATTGTTGTTCTTGAATCAGATTAAAATATTGTTTCATTTACCGTATTTTGAAAGTTTAGAAACAAGTGTGTATTACAGTTACTACTTTTATCACCCGACTTGATAATCGAACGAATGTCGTTAAAAAAGACACGATTTTCAAAAAAGAAATAAGAATTTTTATCGAGTGTATTACATTCCTATCGACTCCTTAATTTATATATAAATAAACTACAATATATTTATAAATGAATATTATTATTAATCCGATAAAACTACAGTTATATAATACGAAGATAAGTAACGATAATGATCGTCGAGTCGGATTCTGTTCGTAAGAAACAGCATTTTTTCTTTTTTAATATTGTATCCTGTACACAATGTAATTAACTATTTATTAAAATTCACACTCTGTTAAACTTTACCTAATTTAATCATTAAATATCTCATTTAACGAATGTGTAATTTTCAGTTTTGTACGACCATTCCAAATGGATTTTACCTCGATGACTTTTAAAACGAGTCTATCGATCTAATCAACTTTCTTATCTGTATCGATGCTTATAATGAACTACTCGAAGAAATATTATATGAATTTTTGGGCACTTTAAAAGGTATGCGAACATATAAAAGGTGCATTAAATCATATCTCCTTATCAACATTATCGCTTTAGCGGTACTCGGAATGCAGCTGTAAAGAGTCATCGCTAAGGTACGACAATTTTAAATAAACGATAATTTTGTTTATTCCGATAGAAACTTTTTCTGATTTTAAATTGATTTACCGTCTTTGAGATTTTTCGGTTAGTTACTTCGGGCGTTTGTCGTCGTTGGAATATAAAACTGTCGTCGATTATACGTATGACTATTTGGAGTATCGAAGTCTTCCTAAATAACTTAACAAAACTGAAAGTTGAACAAAACGACGGATAAAATGCTTCAAACTTAGATCGAGAATTTACTTCTTATCAAAAGTTAAACCGCTATACAAATGATTTTTCTAACGCATTATTCGTAATCTAACACGAAAGCTTATAAGGATTTGGATCAGAATTCTTTTACCGTCTTTATAATTCAAATAAAAATCTGATTTCTACTTTTCTTTATAAATTTATTATAATCTATAAATAATACCGATGATATAAGATTGAAATAAAATACTTAATCTTTACAGTACATTTTATCCTGTTTAGTTTCGTGTTTTATAAAATTTACGATATTGAAATTAAAACAATAAGTAAATGTATAGAAACCATTATAATAAATATCTGCAATAAAATTATACGTTTGATACATATTTTTTGAGATTACAAACGATATCGATATATTTTTTTTGGAGAAGTTCGATTAGCTTCGTTGTAAGTATAAACCGATGACGTAAACAATAAGTTACCAAAGTATTAAGTACGTTAAGATGCTTACCATCGATAAAGTATCCATTAAAGACATTTCGTGAGAAATACAACGTTACGACCAAAATTCGCACACGAAAAATACTCGGTAATTCGTAATTTGAGTAATCGTAGATTAGAGCATTCGATTACGAACGTCTTACAAATAATTGCAAACTCTTTAAAAGAAACTATTATCGAATACGAAACGATTAGCTTGGCACAACAGTACAAAAAATCTTCCAAAAGTATTCACTGCTTTCATTTTTTGAAAATATAAAGATAAAATAAGATTCCGATGAACCGGAAAATATCATAAAAATATATATATTAAATAAAGAAACGGTCCTTCGAAACATTTACGGTACAATGCATAATTTCATTAAAGAAACGATCATCAAGGATCGATAATACTCGAATAGGTTTCGAATTTCCGATTCTTTACGAGATATCTCCATTAGTAAGTTCTCGAGGGTTTTCCCGCGACCATCGATTCGCGAATCAAATCCAACATTCGACGTAAAAATTGAATTTTATAAAATTGGATTTCACGGAAAAAGTTAAATCTTTGACAATGGCGCATCGACGGCCATAAATAGAAAACGAACGTAATTAAAAAAGTTTGAAAGTTCCTCGGTTTCCTCGGTTTCCTCGGCTTCCTCGGCTTCCTCGGCTTCCTCTCGCGCCAAGTTCTCGGGTAGGAAACAAAGCCCGGGTAAAAAAGAAAGCGGAGAAGTTGTTATCTCGGGGCTGGAGGTATCGATCTCCCAGGACCGGGAAAAAGCATCGGAATCCCCTCGGAGATCGTTGTACGTCTTCCCCGTGGACTCGAACTCGGCTCGGATTTTCTCGCGCTCTCGGTATTTCTCGAGCGTCAGTGACCGTCCCGGAACGGCTCGACGGCGAATCCACCTTCTCGCGCTCTAGGGTCACCGACAGATCGAAGTCTCGGGTGCGTTCCTCCAAGAGAGCGAGCGAGACGGAACTCGAGAGGCAGGTAGAGCCGCTCGAGCCCATGCGCGAGAGTCAAAAAGAAGGATCGAGCTATCGCGGAGGCGAGCGCCCGAGAGAGAAAGAGAGGTTAGGAAGGATGGAGGGGGACTCGGTGGTGCGTCGTCTTCGCGGTGTCGGACGTCAGTGTGCGCGGCGCGAAGCGTGAAGCAGGCGTGAAGCAGCCGTGAAGTAGCCGTGAAGTAGCCGTGAAGTAGCCGTGAAGTAGCCGTGAAGTAGCCGTGAAGTAGCGGTAGCAGCAGCAGCAGCAGCTCCGAGAGCGGCATCCTCAGGGTCAACCCGGTCGTCGAGCCTCACCGAGGATCCAAACCCGCGCGCGCGCGACCGCGACGAGGAGTTCGCCGGATCGAAAGCGTGATCGAGAGGGGGAGGGAAGAGCGGCGCGCGCTTTGGGCGCGCGGCCGTGAGGGAGAGGAAAAGCTGCCCGGAGGTTCTAGGCGCAGCCGTAAGGTTCGGGAGTAAGACGACGAGCTGACCGGAGCCTTCGCCGAGGCGAGCGCGAGAAACACGAGTGAGGCGGAGGAATACGACGACGAAGAAGAAGAAGAACAAGAAGAAGAAGAAGAAAAAGTGGAAGAGGAAGACAGAACCAGTAGTAGTAGTAGTAGTAGTAGTAGTAGTAGTGGTAGTGGTAGCAGTCGTATCGGCAGCAACAGAAGCAGTAGTCAGCGCACCAGTGCCAACGAGTAGAAACACTCGCACTCCTCTCTCTCTCTCTCTCTCTCTCTCTCCTTTGGCCGGTGCGCGCGCGGCCAACTCCTCCTCTCTCGCTCTTGCGCGCGAGTTCGCGTACACCGACGAGGGAGAAGTCGTCGCGAGTGTCTCCTCGTCGTCGTCGCGGTCGCCGTCGTCCTCGTCGTCGTCGTCCTCGTCGTCGTCATCGAGAGCATCGGCATCGATAGCAGCGGCGGTGATACGACGTCGCCAACGTCTCCTCCCGCGGCCGAGCGAGAGGAGCGAGAGCACCGAGAGCAAGAGAGAGAGAGCGAGAGAGAGCGAGAGAGAGGGAGGGAAGACGAGGAAGAAGAAGAAGAGCCGGAGGAAGGAGGAGGAGGAGGAGGAGGAGGAGGAGGAGGAGGAGGAGGAGGAGGAGGAAAAACAGCAGCGGCGGACGAATGCCTACGACCTCGGGCAGCGCAGCAGCAGCAGCAGCAGCACCAGCAGCACAAGAAGCAGCAGCACCAGCAGCAGCCGCGGCAGTAGTAGTAGTAACAGCGGTAGGAGCGGCAACGACGGCAGTAGTAGAAGAAGCCAAGGCAGCGGAAGTAACCGTCGGACCGAGGAGGATCCAAGCTCGGCGCTGCTGAACCTCGTCGCGGTACACGGCTAACCCCTCGAACCGACAACTTCCTCTCGGTTAACCCTCGGCCGACCGCGGCGCGTCAGCGATGTACAACAGTGTGCAGCAGTGAGTGCGCGGACCTCGTCGTTACGTGCGTGCGCCTCGTGTATCGCGTACATGTGTATATAAATACGCTCGTGCGCGCACGGCACGCACGCGTACCACGCACGCGCTCACGCGCAATTACGCGCGATAACGCGCGTACGCGGAGACGCGCACCCACACCCACGCGCACCGCCACACACATGATAACGCTCGACCGCAATAACAGAGGCACGCACACGGAAAAACAACGAGAGCCTACGCGAACGTCGTCTGCTCTTATTTCCGTGGCTTCTTCGCGTCCCGTTCCCTTCCTTCGTTGTTTACTTTTTTCCTTTCCCTTCCCGCCCGCCGCCTCCGCCACCACCGCCACCACCGCCACCACCGCCACCACCTCCGCCACCGCCGCCGTCGCCGTCGCCGCCACCGCCACCGCCACCGCCACCGTCGACGACCACGTCCCCCCGTTCTCTCGATCACGTCCCGAGCAATAGTTGATACGGCGCAACGCGGCACGTCGCGAGGCTCCATTCTGATACATGCTACAAGCACGAGAGAGAAGGATGATTCGGTGCGCGAGTGTGTGTTTTACTTGAGAGGGAGAAGGAGACAAGAAGAAAAAAAGAAGAGAAACGTGCGTGTGCCTTACGTTTCGCGTGTGCTCGCTCGCTCTCTCTCTCTCTCTCACTCGCCTTTTCCTACGCAGCTTTTTTTTCCTTCGCCTGCGTTTTCTTCCCTTTTCCGCCTTCCTTAACCAGCGGTGCACTCGCCTCCGCCTCCTCCTCCTCCACCTCCTCCTCCACCTCCTCCTCCACCTCCACCTCCTCCTCATCCTCCTCATCCTCCTCCCCTTCCCACCCACCTCCCGTATCACCACCTTCGCTGCGTTTTTCGATACACCGGGGCAGCCAAACGAGCCAAACGAGCCAAACGAGCCAAACGAGCCAAACGAGCCAAAGGAGACAAAAGAGACAAAAGAGACAAAAGAGACAAAAGAGACAAAACACCGATATCAGCGCGTACGGCGCTAAGACAGAGAGAGAGACATCATCCGCTGGCCGACCGATAATTGCACATCGGTCCTCGTCCGCTCTCCAGCCTCCACGCGCTCCTCGCGATCCCGATCGCACCTTCATGAGCACGACGGAGGAGACAACTAACGCCTGAGGCCCGGGGAAACTATTCCCACGAGCGGACGACGATGTCCCTCGTCTAGCCGAGGAAGCGGATACGGCCGACGAGGCGAGACGACCGAGCGGCAACATCGTCCTCGTCGTCGTCGCCAGCAGCCGGATCGCCCGCGGCGGCAGCGGAGAGCGACCCTCTCCTTCGCCACCTTTCACCCGAGGCTCGAGTACCTGCACCACCCCCTCGTCGGCTTTTCAGAGCTCGAGAAGCCAGAGGCATAGATAGACGGATAGACGCGCGGATAGCTAGATAGACGGATAGATAGATAGATAGATAGATAGATAGATAAAGAGACGGTGAAAGAGAGAGTGAGAGAGAGAGGAAGAGACCGAGAACGAAAAAGGGAGAGAGGAAGAAAGCGCGCCCAGGCAGAAGAAGAGAGAGCGAGAGAGAAGAGCGGAAAGCAGCGCTGCGACCCGACAGCAGCAGCAGCAGCAGCAGCAGCAGCAGCAGCAGCAGCGGCGCTGCCGCCGCACCGTCGGATAGACATTAGACAGCACCACCGATACCACCACCTCCACGAGCACCGCACCACCGTCGCCACCTTCACCGCTACCACCACCACCACCACCACCGCCGCCACCGCCGCTGCCGCCGCCGCAGCCGATCGCCAGGATGACCTCGAACAATTCCCAAAAGCTCTCCACGACGGACCGGGTGATCAAAAGTAAGTAGTCAACGACCGAGTGCGCCCGCGTGTCCGCCTACCCGGGGCTCGGCTTACCCGAGAGGCTGCGCGACTTACCCCCGTCACCCTCCCGCCGTTCGCGTGTACATCCGGAAAAACCGGGATTGACCCCTTCGCGTCTTCCGTGTGTCCGTGTCTGTGCGCGCGCGCTACCCTCCTCGCGGGTGGTGCGCGGGTGGTGCGCGCGCGCACCCTACCAGTCCCCAACGACACCGCGACGCGACCCTCCTCCTCGGGTACGCGCACACGTACCACACGTACACCTGCGCTGCGCCACCTTTAGCCTCCACGCTTCCTCCGGGTTCCTCCACCTTCCTCCACCTTCCTCCACCTTCCTCGTGCACCCCTTTGGTCCTTACACACGCCCCTCACCCTCGACCCCGGGCCTCTTCCTCGCTCCTTTGTCTTCGGAGCAAGGGGTCGGGGTGCGCGACCTTTCGCACCGCACCCCTTCTTTTTCCTCCGCTGCGGAACATTCGATTCACATTTTGAGGTTAGAAAGCTCTCTTCCTCTCTCTCTCTCTCTCCCTCTCTCCCTCTCTCCGCTCGCTTTCTTCCTCTTTCTCTTTTCTTTCCGCGACTTCCGACGACCCCGCGACTCTAATCTTTACCTTCCGCGCGCACCTGAGAACCGCGGCTTTCCCAGCTTTCCCTCGACTTTCATTTCCCGGCTGCGGCCGTTCTTTTAACGAATCCAATACTCCTTCCTCAAATATTCGTATTTTCGCGAAACCTTTTCAAACTCTGCTTCCCCGTTTCTTCCTTCGATTTTTCCAACCGTACCATCGCTAACCATCTTACGCAAAATTCTTAATTTTAATTATTTGCGTACGTGAGCAGCATTTTTCGAATTGTAGATTCGTTTCGTTATCTTAGTTATACTTTCACGTACTCTAATAAAATTATCTTTTTTCTTTTTAAACCCGCTTCGTTTCTGCCAGCAACAGCGAACTCGGTATATCTATTTAGTTCAGGGTTCCGCTACGTATATTTTCTGTTTTATACAATTATTATTATTATTATTATTATTATTATTCGTATCGTGTGCGTCCGTGCGTGTATTTTTTATCTTATTATCGATCAAGCACATTCGATCGCAACGTCGAGGTACTTAATATTTCCAGCGAGACGAAACGTATCGGCTGTATTTTAGTAATTTTGTAACGAAAAACGCAGGGAAAACGTGTATTTCGATATCGTGATTATATTTGTGTAAGAATAATGAAAAAATGCGAGTTTGGTATCGTTATCCGATTACTTGGAATTAATTCTTTTAAAAGGTTTCTTTTGATCATTTAATGTACCTAGTTTTTACCTAATCGAAAATTCTTTGCCAACATCGTCTCTCCTTTGCGCAGTGATTTATTTCTTTAAATTAAGATAATTATATTTAACCTCCACCTTTAACTTGGTTAAGTCTCGAAATTCCACGGTTTTCCTTTATTTGTTCTCTCTCTTTTATTCTCTCTCTTTCCATCTAGTTAGTTCAACTTTCCAGTATTTAAAGTCTCGTTTATCGCCAAAGAGAATTTTCTTTCCCGCCAGAGAAGTTGGATCGGTTTTGGTTTCGCTCTTTCGAGCAAACATCCGGGTTTTCCGGTCGGTTTGCGGAAGTCACGGGTGGAAGACGCAAACTGCACCGCTGATACGAGTCCGAATATATATCGAAAGGCGTGGGTGTGAGTCGACACTCGTCCCGCATCTCCGCGCAAAGTAGAAAAGGTCCGAGTACGTAGATCCGAAGAGCTTGAATAAATACCGATGGTTTAAAAGGGGATTATCTCAGGGTTTCGTTTTTTTTTTTTTTCGCCCGCGATCGACTAGATAAAATGCTATTTCTGCTCCGTACGTGCTCGTACTTTCCATTTGTAAATGAAAATTTTAAAAACATTGGTTAAAATCACTACCGCAGGATATTTTATTTGTGGCGACGTTCCATAAAAACGATTCAATTTTTCTCGTTCCGATTAAATCGATAGTCCAGAACCTTTCCAACGAATTCGAACGCGCTTTCGAAGCGTTTCTCGAGGTACGAGTACTTCTCGCGACGACGTACGGGTACAATTATCGTGAAAAAGGAGAGTACGATAATAACGTAGCGGTTTTATGAAAACTTGGCTGGAGCGGTCCATCCGGACCTTCGCCATTGATCAATGTCTGTGTAAACACCGTTTGTACACGGTTTTCTACTTTCCAACGCACTTAACATCAACGGTATTATTTTTACTTTTAAATTTTCCAACGTCAACGGTCAATTTTACTTATTTGCGCGTTTCCAGTGACAATGGTCGGTTCGCATATTTTCGCCTTTATTTTTCCAGACATTTTCAGTGTCAATGGTTGCTTTTTTCCGATTCTAGCTACACACGGATCATAAATGCTACGCTATATATCTAAATGCTACAAAATTGACCTTTGTTCGGGCCGTGAAGCCGCATAAATGTAAGTTTTACGATAAGAATACGCGTAAGAAAAACGATGTACATTCGCATAGTAACGTTATTGTAGGAAAATCGAGCGTTACGAGAGTAACGAAGATACAATTTCATAGCTGTATGATTCTTTAATTTATGGCCTACGATTCCGAAGAATACAATATCGCCAAGATCTTTTCAAACTTGTTCACTGAACTTGAAATATGGAAAATTTATGAGAAAATGTTGAATTTCGAACTTATGGTTTGCTATGCGTAAACTTGCCGAGAAATTAATTTAGAGCTGCCAATCAACGTTAAATTCCAAATTGATAGGATTCCGTTTATTTTTTAACTATTCGGTATTTGGTGAAAACGCGTTGGTACATTTTTTGACTTTATCTTGGTATTTTGACTTTATTTTGCTTTCGAATATTAAAAAATAAAGCTGTGAACAAATGGAAGAAGAAACGTGGAAGGATGAATTCGTAAACATTTGATAATACTTATCGGGCATTACAACGATTAACCAATCGACTTTGTAACAAAAATTTCGTTTTGACAGTCGTTTATTTTACGAAGATACAAAGCTAGAAACAAAGGTACCGATGAATTCGTAAAAAAAAAATATTAGAAAGATGAAGAAGATTATTCCACGAATAACCCAGATTATAAAGATAAGATTAAAGTGGCTTTATTATTGAAAAATTTCTATCGATGTACGTGAATTGTATTAGAAACGTTGATTCGAAAATATTTTACAACGCTGAAATGATTCGTACGTATCGATAATTAGTTTGGGGAGAAAAACAACGAACGGAGATGAAACCGAGGTATCGAAAAAAAAAAAAAAAAGAATCTTTGTCCGTAGGGGCGTTTAGTAGCTGTTCTGATTAAACAATTAACGATTCATCGTGTTTCAGCGATAAAATAAAACATGTATATTCCGTTGGCACAATAAAACATTTTATCACGGCAACATTAAATTACAATTACTCAATGGATGAAACGCGGAACACGAAAATTGTCCTGCCGGTGTCGTTAGTTGGTTCGAGTGCCACAAACTTGAAGCCGCCAATCAGTTATAATATTTTATGCATCCTCCGCGTCAATAAATCGGATAACGATAAACATTTTTCGGTTTTAGAAAGATTGATTTGTCGATAATTCAATGACTTGTTCGGATAGGGATAAGTAATATTTGGATGAGAATAATAATTGCGCTGTGTAATCTGTTGCTCGGGGATAATTAAACGGTTACATTGTTAAAATTGACACAAACATCAGTTTACGCGTATCGAGCGAATTTTAGTAAGTCTTTTAGCGATAAAATTGATAAAACTTAATTTTGATCAAAAGTATTGTACAGAGAAGAGATAATTAGTTAATACAGAAATATCTTAATTTATAATTAGATTTTTCTGAATAAAACCTTTAAAGCGCGTTTTTCTTTTAAATTCCACCTTTGAACTTTTAAGTCGAAACAAAATATATTCCATGAAGCCTTAAGAACATAAATGAAATAAAACTACTTATAAGAAGACTATATAAATACCTTTTATTATATATAAAAAGTAAGCTTTCTTCAAAAGCGTAATTTCTTTTCTAAGCTAAAATTTTCTATATAACTTTATACGTTTTTTAACTCTCAAATAAACCGTATAAACATAAATTATTTCATAGTAATTCAGAATTATTTATTTTAAATAAAAATCCAATAAAATATGTTTACTAATTTAAAACGCTGTTTTCGCAGTATTCGATGTTTCACCGATGAATCCTATATTTTACAGTAAAAATTTATCATCAAAAACTTTTTCTATACCTTAAATATTTTTTATAATATATTTGAAAGTTTAAAAGCTTCATTTTACTTTATCTTTCGAATACTTTTTTAAAATTACCCTCCGTAAAATAGTTTTTTGGATATTTAAACAATGACACTAATTTAATAATTTATCGGTGAAATTTTTTTGCACATCTATGTAAGTTCAAAATATTTGCAAAGTACGTTCTTCGAAGGAATAATATTTGGTAACTTATAATGATTACTTTTTTTTAAATTACGTTACCCAAATAAAAAATTAATATCGTATAAATTTATAATTTGTATTATAGTCTTAAATTCGATAGAATAGGATTTACATTAGATTATGATTTATAAAGTTATATACAATTTGTTAGTATGTACGTAATAATAATTTCTGTAATGATTTTTGACCGAGTTAACGTTTGTAATGTTAAGAAACATTTAATAGTATTAAAGAAGTTTGACTATCAAAGCACGATGTAACTACGTTTAATAACTATATTTAATACTATAAATTGACTTAGAATATCGAAGCCTGGATTATACATTGCAGTAGAAACTAAATTTTGATTCAAAAGTGTTTTATAGAATATATATTTAAAAAAGGTTTTTTCGGTAATAATTTATAGTCTTGAAAAATCTTCTGATTCGACGACATTTAAAGCTTAAGTAATTTTTTTTACATTTTTTACAAGTATTCTTACTTTAAGTAAAAAATTTAATTTAAAGTAAATGTATCTTCATTCCAGTATAAATAAAATGAAGTAAAGCTAAGAATACAAACATTTTCATTCTATTTGGTAGAAACTGTAGTCCATAAATTTAAATAAGAACGATGTAAGGAATGTGATCAGTTTTTTAAAAATTGTTGAAACAAGTGCGTTTATTTTATTTAAATACGAGTAACTATTATTTGTTTAATTCTATTTATTTACATTAAAACTAAAAGTTTTCTCTATCAAACCAAGCATATTATTTGAAAAATAAGCATTTAAAATTCACGTTGTATCGAACAATATATAGTATTGAAATATTGGAAATATCGAAAAAAATAACTTACCTCGTTCATTACCGGAAAAAGTACGGTTAAATTTCGCATATAGATTATCGCGGAAAGTCAGTCTGTATTTAAGAGTTAAGCAAAGGACGCGTAAAGAAATTAAAAATTTATTTGTTTACGGATGTAAATCTGCTAATTATGTAATTTTGCGAGTATAAATCTTAATTTTCACGTTAAATAAATAAAGTGGGTCAAATTATAAAAAAAATTTATAATATTTTCTATAACGAACGTTTCGAGCTTCTATTTTCCATGTAAAAATTAAAAATGTCGAGCCCGGAGAATATTTTTAACGCTTAGAATTTCTTTTCTTTAAATACGGTTACTTAGATTCTTAGTCAGGTAGACAAGTAGACAAATATGTACAACTACCGAATGTGTAGACTATGATAGGAAAATAACATTGAACATGTATTGCTTTTTTCTCCTCGTTTCTGGCTTGAGCAATCGTTTACTATTAAAACATAGATTAATACCGCGAACAAATATTTACATATAAACTTACGTATGACTGCATACGCGTATGGAATGATATGTAACAAGCCGTATATAATATACACACATAAGAATAATCGAACTAAAATATAAAGCAACCTTCTCGTAACCTCCACTAACAACATCGGTTAGTTGCCAAAAAGTGTATTCAATGTAAAAGCTGTACTCACACTTATGTTTTGTATAAAGTTTAGCCTTGATCGGATAAGCGATGTATGAATACAGTCGCGAACAAATACACGGATAGAAATTTTTAAAGTCGAATATTACGTCTTACCTAGTAACGGAATAAAACAATTATTTTAATACAATTTTGTTATAAATATGCCAAATTTAAATTTAATTTAAGTATTTGTAGATGTTTTGGATAGTTTATAAATAAATATAATAAAACATTAAATAAAAAAACTAATCGAATACGATAAATATTTTTCAAATAAACTAATTATCTTTTGATTAGTAATAATAAAAAGAAGTAACAAAAATGTTTGCTACTTGGCATAACACGATAAATGTACTGCGTATTTAACTTGGTATTTTTCAAGATTAGGTTCCTTAGACAGTAAACGAGTTGAAAGCTAATCAAAGTTTACTTTTTCTTAAATTTTGTGTAATAAAATTTTATGATTATTAGGATAGTTAGTTTGTATACTATTATTTCATTCGATGTTTTTTCTAAGTTATTTCAATTTTCCGTTCGAATACGAAATTAAGATAATTTTATGAAAAGATTGGATGACATAACGAAATAATAATTTAACGATTTTTCGTAAATTGAACGTAAAATCTGATCTTATGCTACGGCTTTTAAAATCGTGTTTACAATTCATCCGTGTGTTGAAATCAATAGAAGCGAGTTTGATAAAAATTATAAATGAAAAATAATTTTTTAAAGATAAACGTCCGAATCCGATGAGTTTTTCTTGTATAATTGTATCTTGTAAATTAAAAAGAAAATTAAAACTCGGTTCGTTACTAATTTAGATTGTAATTTGTAGGAATAAAAGATAGAATAATCAACGTATATATCCGACGTTTTCCGTTAATTAATTAAGAAAAGTTAATATTACACCGGGAGTCGAAGGTTGGAAAAATAACCGGAAAATTAGTTGAAACTATGTAATGAATTTATATTTTTCAGTTGGAAAATAAAAACGGATGCATTCGTGACGACATTCGGACCTGATAACAGACACATGAAACCGAAGTTAATTTTTAACCTAGTAAAATCAGTACGTTTATGAAATAATTTATAGTTGGAATACAAACTATTTGTAATAATATTTTTGAAAAATCCCAAGTGACTCGAATGAAATTATTTTATAAGCAATGTATGTTTTCTACATTATAATGTAAGTTTACTTAGCGAGTTTAAAAAAATATATAATCGTTATCAAAGAGTGTAAAATATTTATTATATAATATCAATACAAGTGTATCTTATGGAATTAAGTTTTTTAATTTGAAGTTTGATTGTATTAATCGCTTTACAGTAAAATTATTTGCACAAGTTTTTCAGCTATTTAAATATTTACAAATATTTACAAGTAGAACATTTTCATACTTACGGATATAAGCATAGGTATTATCATATCGGTTAAATATTTAATAACAATATAATAAATTAAATTATATCTAAAATACATTCATTTTCTATTTAAATTATGTAATTTGTAAGATTAAAAGGTCCGATATCAATGAATTTATCTTAATTTTTCGTCGTTATTTTTTCAAATATTCTAAAAATAAAAAGTAGCAGCACGTTAATTAAAAAACGAGATATACGTCAAAGTAGTCGATTTCTCAAATATTTAATTAACAAAGTTTGTTTTGTTGTTAAAGAATTTATTACGTATACGAATGTACCGATTATCAACTTAAATGAAAAGTTGCAGCACTCGCAGAGTAATCGATTCGATCATTACCATTTCCCTCGAGATATGAAACATATATATACGTTCAAGGCATTTTCCGTCTCTCTTTTTCCATCTCTCAATTTTTTTACGGTATCCTGGCTTGTATCCTGCCTTGTATCCTGCCCTGTATCCTCCGTAGTTGCTCCTATCACGCGCTCCTTACCTTTTCTCATTTGTTTACTAGTACTCGTTCCGGGATTTTTCTCGACTTTTTTCCCTTCCGGATTTAGTGCCCATGTTGCTGAGATATGCTCGTTTCTTCAATACTACCTTACGTTTCTCTACCGGAGCAAGATTATATATTCGCACCGAAGGAACTCGGATCGAGGGATTTTCTGATTTTCTATTTTTCGAGGAGGGAAAAAGAAACGTTATATCTCGAAATGAAAATGGAGCATTGCCTGCGCCGATCGACAAATTCGATTGACTTTCGAGAATACTTCCTCGCGAATTAAACTATATTTTAAGCGACGGATTCGTGGATGTTTTTTTTCACGAAATTTTCTCGCGAATAAACGAACTTTTGTTACTTTTGTTACTCGTTATAACTTTTGCAACTTAAAAAAAAATGAAGGGAAAAGCCGAAGAACACTCGTTATCAATGCAAAATTACGACGACTTTTCCACCGCTCGCAATTTAGAGTCTATTCGCGTTAAAGAAAATTTCACGCATTCGAATAAATCGAATTCGAATAAGTCAAGTCGCGCGAACTTGGCGAGAAGACCGATAACGAGATTAAAATCGAACTTAACCTCACATTTTCACTCTCCTCGTTTACAAAAATAACTCCTTACATTATTAAAGCCGTCGCGTTATTTTCCCCCCTTGCCCCCGTTTATTTTTTTCTTTCTTTTTTTTTTTTAACACACCGCAGCCTCACTTTGATATTTTGCCCGCTACTTCCCTTTATCCCCGTAGATTTCCCTCGCTCCACTGGACTCGCCGTACACATACGCTCGCTCGTTCCCCACACACATACACACACACACACACACGTTTCCAGTTATTATTTTCCTCGGTTTTTTTTTTACTAGCGGACGGTATACGGATAAACCTCGTTTATCCCTTGGCCCTTTTTTACCTCCTTGCTGCAACGACGCCGAATGGGAATATTTCTCACGGTGCTCGCAGCGATGGCGGGGAGAAACGAGGAGTCCTCGGACTTTTCTCTCGGTCTCGTTTTCTACGCAGACGATGGCTCTGGGTATGCGCGTGCCTGACAGTCGTGACCTCGCGTGCTCGATAAACCTTGGGTTACACGAGTGGCAGCTTAGCCGGGGTGGCGGTTCTTGTGTTATAAAGCGAGGAAAATACTCGAGTGAAAAGTACGTTACGCGCGGGGATGAAAAAGTTTAAAAATTTTCTCCTTCTCAAACTCGTTGGAATTCGAATTTTTTCAATTTGACCTCTTCCTCCTTTTCCTCCTCCTCCTCCTCCTCCTCCTCCTCCTCCTCTTCCTTTATTTTGTAACGGATCCTAAAGTTTCTGGTCAGTGAAATATGCGTTTTAAATTACACCTATGTCTTAGCATAAGTGGCATCGTTATTACAAAGTTATGGAACTTTGGCGATTCGATGCGTTTACTTTTCAAACATTTCCAACTTAACGTTAGCTTTTTTGAAATTTTGAAAATGTGGTCGGAAATTTCCAATCCTGGATGTAAAAAGGAAAGACCTACTTTGCAATGTTTGAAATTCGAGATACATTTGAAATAGAATTGCAAATATTGTAATTTCATTTCGGATCATTATACGAGATATAAAAGTGATTTAAACGGATTTTACAAAGTTTTTATTAATATTGAATTCTAAATGAATAATTAATAATTATTTAGAAAAATTGAGGATCGATTTAAGTTTTATTTGCACTTTTATGCACCGAAGCCAAGTTGATAAAATTTATAAGTACGGGGTTAAAAATAATAGAAAGTTTTGATTACTTTATTGGTTTACCGATACCTTAAAAAATTGCTTCTAACTCCTATAAATTATTTATCGAACAAAATAGATAATTGTTAAATAACGATTTAACGTTACAAAGTTTCTATCTATTTTTACGTTTCGTACGATGAATCGAAAAAACTAATATATAAACTCTAAATTGAATCGAACGCTGATCAATGTCGAAGCTTTACAAGATTAGTTTGCTTCTTATTTATAAATTTAACTATCCATATAATTCGTTAGATTTTATCCTAATTATTGACAGAGTTTATGAAGAAACTGTGTCAATTTAAATACGTAAACATTAAACTTTGCAAACTCACCGTATTCGAAGCGATACGGAAATTTATTTACCTTAATAGTCCCAATAGGTTCACCCATACTTGGGTTTGATTGCATATCAGGTTTGTGACACATGAGTGATTCTAAGTACTCATGATTATTTAAATCTCGATCGATTTTATCTTTTAAAAAGTTACAAGTAATGTTTTAGAGCTGCGTACGTATAAATAAAATAGACTTTATACGTTGTATCCGAGTATTTAAATTTTTTACGAGAGCTATCGATATTCGATTGATATTATTTGTTGCAAATACACATATTAAATAAATATATCAACAACGTTATTGGCTTTTGATAATTTTTAAAATAAAATTGATTTTAGAAGCGAAAAGAGAAATATATTTAAAATTATTTTTGAAAGTTTAGAAACCAATCGACTGACATATCGTAATCAACGAAAAATATCTTTTGAAATTTTAATGAATAAAAATGTTTTATACATGGAATGAAAAGTTCCATACGTTTTTTAATCCCTTGAGAAAGAATTTTACTTTACGTCATTGTTAAAATATAAAAAGATACATTTTTTATTTACTTGTATGTTTAAATACTGCAAGAATATAAAAAATTGTAGAAAAAATAAAATTCGTTACGTTAAAGTTTTTTTGACATTAATTTTTTTGTTTTGTAATGATATTTGTTTTAGTTAAAAAGTATCATATTATTTTGTCACGTTTCAAAGTGTTATTTTACACGTTCTCTGAATGCTTTGCACAGCAATATAGAGATAAAATGAAATATTTTATTTTTAAAAGTTTACTAGCATATTTTTACTTGCATTAAAATTTAAAAAAAGAGTTAAATTCTTAGTGAAAAATAGTTTATAGAAACTTATATAATATATGAATTCGTATGCATAAAGTAAATTCGTGTTCTTTAGTTTGCGTACGCATGAAAAATGTACTTTAAATGCCTAGTCTCAAAAATGCAGTTTTTCATTTTCACAAAATATTTCGTTGAATTTAAATAGAAAGTTCGTAAAAAAATTTAATTGTTAATTGACCTATTTTGATGGTTATATTAAAAAGTTTACGATACAAGCAAAATGGAGAGAATATATTTAGAAATTATTTATATGCTAAACATGATATTATTTATAAATTGGTATTAATTGTATCGTTTACTATGTTAAATAGTGGAGAGTATTTCTAAATAATGCAGTTGCTGTTATTATAGTATGTAGTAACTGTCCACGTAATATTTTGGTGTGTAAACTACTCTACTAACGAGAAATAAGAACCTATGGAAAAATATTGATACACTGTAATACGTATATTAATTATTGACGAAGGAGGAGTGTCTACTAATTTTTTTATGAAATGCTTTTTTTACATTATTGTATATATTAGATCTGTTACAACTAAACAATTTTTAGGGATAAATACGGAAAAAATTAGATACAATATGTCGTGCAAAAATATAAGAAATTTGGGGTACAATATTAATCTCATAAAAAAATTAATTCAAATTATCGTGGAATTTATTTTATCACGATGATTTTTTTAAAAACTTAATTTAGTAAATAATTTTATTTTAATTACAGAAACAAATATACACAATAGTTGTATTCAAAGGTTTACGTGTATATAAAATTTAATGCACATTTTGTTAATGAGATTTACACCAAGTGTATTTATTTAAAAATCATCGACGAATATACTTTTAATATCGAATTCAATTATAGAACAATATACAACAGAACCTTTTAAATATCAATAGATATATAAGTATAATCGAAGCTATTGAATGTTTAAGTTATTTAATTTTAAAGTCATTCTGGTGAGTTTCATCGTATAGAATATTCTTTAAATAATTAAAAATGAAAGGTTTTTATTGCTCATTTATTAAAAAAAAATAATATTTACATATTTATTTATTAAATTACAAAATGTAAATGAATATATTTTTGTTTGAAATAATGTTTCTTAATAATTAAATTATAAAATTAGATATTTTACTTTAAATGCATTAATTTATTTCGTAAATGGAAAATAAAATAAAAATATCTTATCGATTATTTTAAAACAACCCACTAAAGTAAGATTAGGATGAATGAAAAAAAAACGTTATTTATTTTTATTTTCGTATCCAATTTAATTCATCTAAGTATTTCAAGTAATACTTCGTTAAAGATACATTAAAAAAAATTATAAAGAACAAAGAGGTTTTAATTTAAGTAATAATTTTATCTAGGGTTGATATAAAAGAAATATACAATTGATATCGTAACATTTTATCTAAAATTATTATTCAAGTCTCTATTTTTCAAAATATACAATATATCTAAATTTATTACAGATAAAAATGAAAAATGATATAGATTAAATTTTCGGTTTACTCGATTAAAATACTGTTTACAAAAATAAAAAATTATCATTAAAGCATTTTGTCTCGTAATCGTTAGAAATATATTTATGAATGGCGCTTTTTAAAACGTATGCGTGGGTGTAATATTAAATTTAAGATTATAAACAAGCGCTTTTTGTTTTTGAAATAAAAACTTTTTCAATCTTTGCTATTAAAGTATGACGAAAGATAATTTAATTACGAGTTTCTTCTCCTTATCTAATGTAAAGTGTAATTTTTACGAGCCATAATAATTAATATGTCTACAAATATTTGTAATAACGCGATAAAGAATTTTCAAATGGTACTAAAACTTAGGCTAATATTATAAATTTATACCGCAAATTTTTTATAGAACCATAAGACTGCTTATATTGATTTTGTTTCTTGAGTAAACACAGTATATTTTTTTATCAATTTAAACAATAATCAAATACTTTAGTTTATTATGAAAAATATCATTAATTTACGGATAGAATTATTTATATGGTTTATTTTTTTATATTTTTGAACACGACAAAATTTATGAAAATATCAAAAATTTCTCGATTTGATTCAATTCTATAATAAATATATTAGAAATATAGACGGTTAAGGTCCGAAGGTTAAGGTGGAATGGAATCTTTTTTCAGAAAAATTTATACTAAAAATTCTTTGCTACGGTCAAAAGATCGCAGTCGCGTATCGATCATTATTCATTCCATCGACTATAAACGATGATACGGCTTCGGAAAGTACAGCATATTTTACGATATCGATGTTGGCTGTTCGAAATTTTGATTTCTTACGTATTAACATTTAAAAATTAAGAAATTCCAAAATCAAAAGTTTAAAAAACTTTATTAAATTTCGCTACAGTTGTATAAATATTTGAAATATTTGAGCCATTTCGTATCCCTCGAATTCCATTCAGATCCCCGTAAACGTATACAAAGTAACCTATGTACAGCATTGTTGATACTACAAAAATTAAAATTTACCAAATATTTTGTACTGTTTACCTCTGGCAAAATTACATCTATGTAAAGGTACACATGCGCCAAACTTACAAGTTCTAGATATTGAGCAAAGTCAAAAATATTTCACGTTTCGGACGACTCTTTACCCCTGCAAAGTCTTCCTCGCGGTACTCGAAAATTTCCGATCTTAAAAGTACCGCTTTACTCGGCGAGCGATACAAAGTACGAAAAGTCTATTCGCGAGCGAAAGAATCCTTATGCATACGCAACGAAATTGATCATCGACCGTCCAAGGGCTAAAACTCGACCTAAAGGAACAGAGAAGCCCTACGTACACGTAGACATAGATTTTTCCGTATATAGCGAATATATTCCGAAAATATAGCTAATATAATGTACCTTTGCGTCTCTCGAGCAACTTTTTTTGCCCAGCTTTATTTCATCGGTAAGTTTGGACGAGATTTTTCGAGATTATACCACTTGGGAATTTTTCCTTTCGGACGCGATTATTAGAAAACGGCCGAGAGATCGAGTCGCGATAAATCGGTAATGGATCGTCCCTATAGTAGTTGTCGGTTCGCACTCGTAAGACCGTCGGCGCAAAAATAAAGCGCGAGTTTGAGAGAATTGCTCCATGCGACAAGTTTTTGAAGACGAGAAGAGGATAAGAAGCGACCGATTCGAAGCGCGACGGATTCGTAATCTCGAAGAGAGAGAGAGAGAACACGTTTCCGATAAAGGACGAAATAAAAGGAAGGAAGGAAGGAAGGAAGGGCGAAGGGAAGATGCGCACTCGAAGCGGTTGGAAATTCGCTTACAGCCTCGGTCGCGACGCGGAAGACCGCGTAAACGGTGGACTGGCTAACGCGTCGAGGGGCGATGGGAGAAAAAGACGGAGTGTATCGGCAGAGCGGTGATATAGATTCGAGAGAAAGAGAGAAAGGAGGACGTATGCGCTCGAAGCCTCGGCGGCAATCTGCAACCCCCGCTCGAGGCGCTCGGGGGATGTGGATTGATTTTCCTTTTGCCGAGGCCACGATGTTGCTGGTGCTGTTGCTGCCGGTGGTGCTGTTGGTGCTGGTGCTGGTGCTGGTGCTGCTGCTGCTGCTGCTGCTGCTGCTGCCATTGCTATCGACCTGTACGGTCGAGTCGTGATAGTCACGCGGCTCTCCTTCCATGTCTGATTCTCTCTCTCCGTCTCTCGCTCGATCTCTCTCGCTCGAACTCTCCTGCCCCCTGACTTCTTCTTCTTCAGTCAGCGCGCGCACTCGTCCTCTCTTTGTCTTCCGCTCTTCACGGGTAGCCTCTTCCTCTCCGTCTTTTCCCACGAGTACACTTTCGCCCTTCGATTCCTCCTCGC
This sequence comes from Dolichoris vasculosae, assembly GCA_018907195.1. Lineage (NCBI taxonomy): Eukaryota > Metazoa > Arthropoda > Insecta > Hymenoptera > Agaonidae > Dolichoris > Dolichoris vasculosae. Next base: position 10,043,661 of record JACCHY010000006.1, read on the forward strand.
TCGCGCGTATTTATGTGCGTCCCTCGACGCCCTCGCAGCCCAAAAATGGAGCGTCGATCTTACCCTCCCCTTCGAGATTATCTACCCGCCGAAATATGCTTCGTTTTTTCCCCGTCGGGGTCGGGGGATAATGTCCCGGAACGCGTACGCGATGTAATTCCGCGCGATCTTTCGTTCCGGCTGTAAAAGGAGCGGCGGATATTTTCGCGTCTAATCCCGCAAAGTGAATTCTCGGTCGGACCGAGGCGACCTTCGATCTCGGTGTTGACGCGAAAAATGTCTCTAGCGACGCTCGGGATGAAAGTAGGTTCACCGGGATTAGATTACGAAGTAACCGCCGAGATGTACGAGAGAATTCCATCTTTCAAATGGAATTTTCAATCCGAGAGCTTTCCGATGGGAAACTGCGATGCGAACTTGGGTGCGTTGAGTTACCTACGCTTACATCGGACTCGGTGCCAATTTCATAAGAATTCGTAAGAATCCACTTGGGCCGAGCTTATTTTAATTCGATCCGAGTCTTTGCTCGAATTTTCGCGATTTTTCCCCATTTTTCCCCATTTTTCTCCCAAATAATACCAATACGGCTTATATCGCGGCGAATCTATCGCTTAAAATTTATCCCGCGATGAAACAGCCGTAGTTTTGGCAATTGATACGCCGTTAGAGATACCGAGTACGACTCGTCGAATGCAGAAGCTTCAAGTTTCGAAGCTTCCAAGATAGCGAACTGCGAATACTTGGAAAATCTAAATAGTTGAAGCGTCGAGTCACGAAGTCATAAATTTTAATCGATAGTAAATCGCAACGGGACATAAATTTGGTGTATGTTTAAATTGTTATCCTTTCAATTTCGGTAATAAAAATATCATATTTTAAGTTTTGAGTACACAAGTTTTGTAATGCTAAATGCTGATTGTCTTGGAGAAGATTGATGCGCGAACATTAGGATTTCTTAACGTTTCAACTCGTTAAATACTTCTGCTATAAAAATTTACGAATAGAAATGGTCGATGTTAAAAAATTTAACGTACGGATATACGCGTGAACGAATAGTAAAATTATCGAACGTATAATAATAAAAGAGGAAAGTTCGATGTTAAATACGAAACAAAAATGAAAGTTGGACGGTTTAAATTCCAGCGATACGTGGAAGAAAGGTCAAATTTTGAATGTCTAAAGTTATAAAGTATTCAAACTTCTTAAAGATTTATCCAACGTTGTACACTTTGGTATTAAATATCGAGCTTCCGTCGGGAAAACAAACTCGGAAAAAAAATACATAATCTCGATATGTCTTTTTACGGAAAGTATAAAAGAATTATTTAAAAAAATACATAACCATATAAATAGGAGTAAGAGTGATTTCCGATAGTCTCGAGAAACGATGAGAAACACAAGAGCGTTGAAAGTAAAATACGTCAAAGTTGAAGTACTAACCTTTTCGCGCGTTTTCGGAGTAAGCTATTGACTGTGTAAGTGAAAAAATAAACTTTTCAAAGCCAGACTGTTCGTACAGAGGCTTCGATAGCGAAATTGCTTTTTGAACGCTCCAAATTAAAAGTTTCGACATTGGTAAGAAAAAGTGCTCTTACGATTGTTGCGAGAAAAGAAGACTATGCTAAGAATAAATACAAATATCGACGTTAGAATTTTATTCGAAGATTTTCCAAATTCGTTGTCGGAAATTTATTTCGTATGTTTACAATAATTTCTTGCTATCGATACGAGTAATTTTAAACGCGAAATTTACAAATGGATTTTTATATTCTTTTCTTTTCCAAAACGCATTATTTTTATTTAATATTGTATCCTTTGTATTTTCTAACGCGAAAATGTACGTAGGTAATCGTTACATTATAAATCACTCTTTGTGCTTTCACCAGAAAACCTGTATATTTTTAATTTGTTGCCTTATTGCGCGTACAATACGATATTAATATTAATAGAATTAATTTTACCGCGTTCCATTATAAATTGCCCATTAAGATCCGAAAGAACGGATTAAATAATCGGAATTTATAAGTTGTATTTCGTAATGAAAATATACATTATTATTGTTTCCGATAATGATGTATAATTAATAACTGTATAAAACGTGTTCTACCTACGGTACAATATTCTTTTACAAAATTACAGCTGGTATATTTAAAACTGATGTAATACCTTAAAGAAATGGTATCATCTTGTAACAATGTTTTATTACTTTTTATATTATCTGAATAAAAATGATTTTGTAACCATAACTTTCCGAGTTGACAAGATTCCTATAAATGAGAAAAAATATCGATGTTTTTATGGTTTTTATTATTCCAACAACAAATGGATTCTTTTTTAATATTTTCTGAAACAATGCAATTTTTAGTAGAAAAAATTACCCTATAAGTGATTGATTCGTTCAAAACAAAAGATTTATAAAATATCCTCTACGTAAAGCGAAACAGTTATTTATCAACATGAAAAATGGTCACTGAATGATGAATTATATAAAAAATATTAAATCTATCGAAACATTCCGTTTAATTTACTGTTAAAAATAACAATTTATAAACTGGTTCGAGTTTCGTTCCCGTTAAACGAATATACGAAGGCATCGTTTCGAAGAAGAAAATATATAACAACATATTTTGCGTTTCCATTACGTAGATGCGAAAATTTGGATTGTCTCTTTTATTTTTTACGCTTGGTCAATAATTTAGGCCGTGCATGAATTTTGAATAATAAACCCATGCAACTCGATAAAATACCGTTTAATTATATTCGCTTCGCGCTGTACATTCAATTTCCATTATATTTTTTGTTTTTTGAAATTTAATTATTTAAATTTTCGTAGCGATAATAATCTTTTTTAAATTATATATATATATATATATATATATATATATATTTATTATTAACACACGCTGATAAATTTTAATAACAAAAAGTTTTTCTACGCTTTCGTTCACGGAAAGCAGACGTAACTCTAGAAAATAAAATATATGTTTTAGTTCGGACAATTGTTTGTACGGATAATATATTACGTTTTATATTAATAGATATTATCGATGTAACTATTTTAATCGAGAAATATTTTATACACCGATTCGGTATTCATTGAAAGTCTTATCGATTATCTTCTCATTTTTACATTAATTATTACTTTATCGACTCTTACGTCCAAATACTTAATTATTCGGTAAAATAATCGTAACTCTCTCAGAAAAGTATACAAATGGAAAATTAAAATATCCCGATTTTCTATCTGGTTAAATAAATTTGATTCTCGAACATCCTTAAATTTGTCCGGAAGACTATACAAGAGTGTGTAAAATGTAAGGGAAGAGCGAGAAAAAAAATTACAAAAGCGTGACTAGATGCACTCCAAATAACTTTTGTATAAACAAACCGAGAAATGAAAAGCGCCCAAAAGTGCGGATGTGTATAATGTGCGTAGTTGTATGCATGCGTGCGTGCGTGTGTGTGTGTGTGAGCGGGAGAGAGAACTAGAAACATAGAGAAGAAACGATTTGCTGCTCCAAAGTGATTCAAGGTGGCCAACTTCTGGCTACAGCAGCTAATGAAGGCGAAATCGCTTTCGTTTCACGCACAAGAACGACTCGTTGTTTAAAGTTCATCGTATGTTTCTCTCCTCCTTGGCAGCTACCAAGCATTACATATATTATAACCCAAAATGACCGAACCAGTATTACGCGTTTATAACCTATACGCGAAAATGGACAGTTGTGTATAAATATAATTACACATTAGCAGCTAGAGTTCGTATCGTTAGCTTGTATTTATTATTCATTCGAAAGGCGGTGTTTCTCTCGTTTTGATTTATTTAAAACAGCACTTCATGGATTTTCGAGGTCAAAAATTAGGAATCTAAAGTCGAAGCTTCCACGTTTAAAAATGTAACTTGACATAGAATTAAACGCGGATAGTCAATTTTGAGATAGTCAAATTTATTCTCCGTGGAACGAGAAGAACGTAAATTTATGAAAAAATAAGTTTCGCGTATCGATACGTGAGAATTTAAGGAAATTTACCATCGACGATTCGCGATAAATAAAAACCATCGAAGATACAACGTTGGAAATTTACTTGTAACGTAATTTCGTTACGACATTATAAAATGCTTTCGAAAGACTCGGAACGAGATATAGAAAGAGTTAAAAAATTGTTTACAATAGGATTACTTTCACATTAAATTTAAATCCTATCGGATCTACGGACCACCGCAAAGTTCGTTGCACAAAGACGTTATTGTTTCATTTTTATTTCTCGGATTGTAACTCATTCGAACGTTAATCAGTTCAAATGGTATTAATTCGTTTAGATAAAAGTATTAATTAAAATTGCGGCTTAATTAAAAACGTTTATACGCGTCTGCGTAAAGCCAAATATTAAGTAACTGAAAATAATTTAAAGGGAGAAATAATTCCGAAGCGTACTCGTATAAATTATAAGCACGATAATTGCATCAAGTATTAAAAATGCTCTTTGTCGGACGAGCAAATGTGAAATATTAGTTGGTAGAAACTTTCGAGTCAAATATTCGAATAAAAATGAATGATAAATAATGCAATGAAAATAATAAACTTAAAAATTGAAACTACGTTACACAATCTGGATTATTTCGTTTCTAATAGTCTTTGACCCATTAAAAGTCCGCGTATATCTCAAAAGTTTGGTTAATTAATATTTTTCTATCGTGGATTCTCGTGGATTCTCGTGGATTCTTTTGTAAATATAAAATCGGAATATTTTATTTAAAATAAAATATCCGAGTTTCGAGCATCGAAGAAATATCAGTATCGCGAGAGGAAAAAAATTTTTATTTCATAATATCTCTTTTTTTAAATACAACGGGCGGTAGACGAAGTTTATTCACAATAAAATAAAAATACTATACAGATTCATTTTATTATATCAGTTTTATCTATTTTATACGCGTATATATACTCACTGTTTTATTCCATCAAATTTATTCATTTTTTTTGTATTTTTATCTCGTGGGAAAATCTTGAAGATTTATTATCCCCGAAGTTTACAATGAGTTTCATAATTTAATTCTCGAAGATTTTTTTTTAACTCTTGACGAATTTCTAAAACAAATTTGTAAAACGAAGTGTGGGAAAATTCGTCATCGAATCAAGTTTTGTAGCAATATTTTCTAAAATTCTCGAATAAACCGCGGAACGTTCCTATTACATCGGCACGAGGCAATAAATTAATTCCAGAAAATCTGTTATCTTTCCGTATTTCGAGCAAATAAATCGTTCTCCCGCGGTTCCAATTGGATACGCAGCGCCGAGAGGAAAAGAGGAAAAGAGGGAAAGAGGGAAAGAAGAAAAATACAACAACGGAACGCGTAGGAGGCGACATATTAAATTCGCTCACGAGTCGAGGAAATCTCGGATCGTGTTCACTAATTACTCAATTTCGCGCGACGACGAGTGTAATTTCGAATCCGGATCCAGCCCCGACGTAAGTCCCTTGGTTAATTCGCAATCCGGTTATGCTCGGAATATCGCTCGAGGAGAGGACGTCGGTGTTTGCCCGGCACACGTCGAGACGCGCGCGCACCTTGAAATTGAAATACCGAAAGTATTTCAAACGGCTGATTCGTTAGAATAGATGAAATCATCGGAGAAGAGAACGAGAGAGTCAGCGAAAAGTGGAGGACGAGACTTGGCGGTATATGCGCCGCCTCGAAGAAAGAGATAGAGTGAGAGGGAGAGAGGAAGAGAAGTGCCCCCTCACTGGGTCACGTCGCGCGCTTCGAGCCAAGTTTGGAACGCGCATACACACACACGTGAACATACGCGGAGAGGTACACACCGATACACGTAGATACGGGTCTTCATCGTGGTCTTCGTCGCCGTCGTCTTCGTTCTCATCCTCGTCCACGTCCTCGTCCACGTCCTCGTCCACGTCCTCGTCCTCGTCCTCGTCCTCGTCCTCCTCCTCCTCCTCGTAGTCGACGCCGCGTGCCCCAACTTTCCAAGAGTAGTTTTACCGTATCGCACACTTTCCGAGAGAAAGACACGTCGACGCACACGAAAGCTTTTTCTGCACTTATACGCAGACACACGCGCGGAGGGAATTCGACAGCGCCAAGATCAGTCCGTCGATTACTTGTACATTTCTATATACATTCCTGGTCTCTCTATCTCTTTCTCTTCTTTTTCTATTTTCCGGATATTGGACCTTGTTCTTGTTGTGTACCGTTGGACGTTAGTTCTTCGGATCTGTTATTTCTTTTTTGCGGAGTGGAAACTGGTGGTTTGCGCACTGTCGGATGGGGAAGTAGGAACTCTTTATTTTTAATCTCGGGCTTAACCGATCGTGGTTTTCATTAATTCGAAATCGTATCGGAAATTACGAATTTACTATTACGTAATCTCTTCGTGCGATGGTCGCGTTGGATCTTTTGATAATTTTATAATTACGTGACAAATTTTAAATTACAATTTTAAAATCATCGATAATTGTTATCGATATTCTCGTAAATTATGCCCTAATTTCGTCATTTTATTTATTTACAACGAAATATTTTTATAAATTTTTTATATGGAATCAAAGTAAAAAATATCTCGTTTACAGAAGGCAACTTTTATTTACTCTGTTTAATATTCAATGTAAATTTATATCCGATGGCTTGTAGTGCAAAAATAAAAATAGAAATACATAGAAAACGGAAAAATCAAAGTTTATAAGGCCGCATATTTATTATTATTATTATCGTGAAATACTTGACATTAAAAAACTAATTTAGAATCGTTTTAATTTGGATTTAAGTAGATTTTAAGTAAACCGGAATTTATATTTTAATTAGATTATCTCGAGTTTAGGATTATATAGTAGCTTAAGTATATAAAATTTTATAATTTAATAAATTTAATTTTATTTAAAATTGTAAATATATTATGATTTTTAATTTCGAATAATTGATTTAAGCCTTTGCGTGAAAGTATCGATTAAGTTTCATAATTTTCTTTATGATTCAGTGGAATGAAATTTATGTTTTAAGTTTGCCTTTAAGTTGCATTGTTCACGAAACGTTGCTAATCGATATCATATGTATACGATTGAAACTAAAGAAAAATACCAAGTCTCAATTTTTAGTGTTTTCAACAAATTAATTTATAGCTGTAATTTTTAAAAATATTTTTTTTACGGCCTATTAAAATTAATTATCATTACGTGTATTTTGCTCAATTTTTGCAGCTTTAAAAATCGTTTTTAATTACGCGATATAAAAATATGTAGTTTTATAGTATTCGTTTATAATATAAAAAGATTTTAAGTTTTATACACTGTAAAAGTAAAGTAGAAAAATTAAAACGAAATAGAAATTCGTTACGCGAATAACAATTGTAAATATTTATTAATGTGGTGCATTTATCGATTTTCATATTTTTGCACGCGTTTATTAAAATGAAACTGTTTTTTAACACCATGCATTAAAAATTTTGAAATATATTATGTATATTCTGGCACAGAATTGAGATACGAATCGTTTTAACGTTTTAATTTTGCAAGCAGTTGTATGTCACCTTAGCAATTATTACGATTATAGTCAGCTGTTGCAGTAAATGACATTTGAAATCGAGTATTACTTACGATTTATAAATATATTTTAATACTGCATTAAAATGTATGCCTTTAAGTCCATTGTAAAAAGTTATTATCTTTACGTTGTATGGAAAATTCGTGTATAAATTTATACAGTTTTATAACAATGGTATTGTAATTTATTTCTTAGGAATATAATATTTAATAAGCAATAAAATTTGAAAAAAACATTAGCATTACGAGCATAAATTATTTTATATTTGGCTTTTAAATTTTATTACGTATCGCTCCGATTATACTTCAGATTATCGACGAACAAGCAACAGTTTCATTTCATTTAATTACACATCCAAAAGATTGTCAAGTCTAACAAAGAGCGATTAAAGCATAAAAAAAGGGAGCGCAAAGCGAAATTAGCTATAAATTATGTCAATAGCATACTCGAGGTAATCATGTAAACTAGTCCTAGATTAATAACCCGAGTAATGAAGTTTCAATTTGTAACGTATACCGTTCCAAGCATTTACTTTGAAGTTCGTTTCGGCCTTGGGACTTGTTAAATTTGGTATCGTGTAGCAATACCAAATTTGAACAAGATCACGTTATTTTAAAAAAAGTCTACTCGTTTGCTTAGCCAGAATTTGGTCGTCTTTGACGAATGTTCTCATTAGAAATTTCTCATTGACGTGACTGCAAATAAAATTAGATTAATTAGTATGAACATTTGAATCTTTCTAAAATAGACGGAAATTACATAAGCATGTACAAAAAAGTCTCGTATATTACAAAATTTAAATCATTATCTTAATTATTATTTTATGAAAATGAAATATTATACTTTTTAAACGAATATTGCACAAAATTTGAAAATTTAAATTTACCGTTTGCAACGTAAAATTGGTTTCGTGTGTAATGATAAAAATGGTTTCGTTTATTTTTACTCGATAATTATGAAATAAATTATAAAAGTATGTTTAAATTTAATTCTATACATTATATTTCTTCCATAAATTTGTTTCGTAATTTTTAATTACAAGTATATATTGCATACACACGTTACGTATTTGAAAGGCAAAATTTTTGAAGAATTTAAACAAAGAGCGTAAAAACATTAAATATTCCGAAAAGAATAAAAACGTTACGCGAATTTTTACAAAAACTAATATCGCTACTTTAGAACAATTATATTTACCAGGCGAATAACATTTTATTAAAAATTACAAAAAGTTACTTAAGCAAAAGTAATTAAAGAAATAAAAATCAAAATATTTTTTTGAAATTTTAAAAGGTTCAGGACAGCAAGATTTGTAAAAACTTTTAAAACTTGATCCTTTAAGCCACGTTTTAAATCCACTGAAAGTCGGAGTCGCGAATTCGTAGCGCAAAAGACGTCGGTATAAATTCGAGTATTAGATCAAAATCATTATGAAAATTCACCACTATTTTACGTCGGAAAGTCTCGAGTTTCTTTCCTCCTATTTCTCTTTTGCAAATTACTTTTTATTCAAAAAAAATTTTTTTCGCGTTGATTATTATATTAAACTTTAATTAAACGAAAAAAGACTACTCCGACTCGATTTAACGATGTTATAATATAATTTAGTCGTTTATTAAAAACCAAATTTTACCCAGAGTCGGTAGAAAATATTTTACCACAATTTTATCGAAAGTTAGTGTCGGTAGTAAATTACAAGTAAAATATTATTAGTTATTGATTATAACCGATGAAGCTAAATAATAATGTTTCAAATTTGTTTGTAATTTTATAGGTACATTAACTTTTGATCAAGTTGCGCTAGAAAATGTTCGAAAGGAAGGTCACGAATTCAGTTTTAATTAAAGTCGTTAATGAGCATCCGAAATGTTCGGTAACTCGAATAAATTTCGTTAAAAAGTTTAGCAGTATTTAATAGTTATTCCTTGGCTGTATAATACGAAATAAGATATTATATTACCTTGGAAATAAAGAATAAAAAATTATAATAAGAAAGAAGATTCAAGACGTTTGAAGTCGAAATTAAAAAATTTAATCGACGATAAAAAGCTAGAATTTTACGTTTGTCATAAAAATAGACGTTTGAATCTCTAAAATCCGTTTGGTTTCTCGCAGTTCATATCTCCTAAACGTCGCGTTAATACGAAAATAGTTGCTCAACTTGCGACACTGTCGCGTAATCACGTACGTTTCTAGCATTCGCGTTTCCGGTGTGAAAGTCCTCGAACGAGACGCTCCGATAAAAGGAGAAACCGGTAGAAGAAAGTAACCAGGGGTGCGAAAAAAATGAAGAATAAATTGAACTCGGAACAAACACAGTCGAGGTAAGGAAGAGATCGATCATTTCTCTCTCTCTCTCTCTCTCTCTCTCTCGGCAACGAACAGAAAACGTCGAATCCTCTTCTTCCTCTTCTTATTCCTCCTCTTCTTCGTCGTCTTCTTCGTCGTCCTCTTCGTCGTCCTCTTCCGGGTGCCTCGAATAAAATGAAAATCGCAACGGGGTCGAGGCTCAGGAGAGGGTGAGCTTGCAAAGGCGATAAAGCTGAACTCGAGCGAGCTTCGATCGCCGTTGCGTGGACGTAGGAGAGCGAAGGAACCGAGGGAGATGGATTGATAGATGGATGGACCGATAAGAAGGGCCTTTCCCCGAGCGACCGGCGAAATTGCACTCGGCGTCTCGCACAGGGGCATCCGTTCAACCTGTTGTTTTAAGGTCAGCCGAGCGTTGGCCCCGCAACTCCGGCGGAGTCTTAATATAATATTCTCGGTTCTTATCGGAGTCCCTGACCCCGTGGCGGGGGGAAGGGGAGGAGGGGGGGGGGCGTCCGGTAACGGCCAACCGCCGATTATTACCGGGACGATACCGGATTCTGTTTCGTCCATCGCGATAAAATCCCTCTCTCGAGCATCATCTCCTGGTCGAACGTTCTCATTTCATTTTCACGCTTTCGGAATGACTCGCTTTTATGACGAATCGCGAAATTGCCATTGGCATTTCTTGACCAGCGCGCGGCGTTAAAAACGGATCGCTCGCTCGAGCTATTAAATTTTCACGAGATGGATTGTAAAGATCGAATTAACGGATTATATAGTGCGACGACGCGTATGAGTAATTGCTCCAAGAATTTAGAAAATAAACTGGAGCAAAAGACGCGGACGATGATCGTATCGTTTCGAGTGTAATGTGTTGTCCACACTTTTTTGTAAACGAGGCTAATGTATCGATGATTATTCGACGTATTTCGATTCGATAAATTTGACGCCCGATTTTTTATCGAGTGAAGCTTCTTCCTTCTTATTATTCCTTGGTTCCCGCGTAATCGACTATCCGTATTAGAAACCTCATCGGACTTGTCGAACGAAAAGTTATTTTATTTAATTGTACGTATCAACGGAAAGCGTACGAATTAAATTTTAAATTAGGTTTATTTTCGTAAGGAGTGTCCAGACTTTTCGACTCTTTGTCGTTTCGATATTAACTCGTATGTTATTTTGGTACAGCATAAGTGCGAAGTAATAAAAAGAAATTACCGACGTTTACGTAATTGAGTGTACTTGCGTTATTTTTATAGCGCGTTAATTATAGTGTTTTATATGCATTTTATGTGCATTTTTAAATTAAATTATGGGAAAATAGATTTTTACATACGTTATCGAATAAACCTCATTTTTATTTTTATTTACTTCGAACAATCGATCTTGAGATTTTTTTGATATATTCGAATTTCTCTATATTCTTGCATCCACGAGTTTTCCATCGCGGTGTAATCGAAAATAAAAGAATCTATCTTTTCAACGTTTGCGTATGAATCTTCTTTGAATTAAACTTTATTTGAAAAATCATCGATTCTCGACTCCACTGATACATCGTCTATTTTTTTCAATGTACTTTATAATTGTTTACCTTGATTAAACTTTCGAGACACGTTAAAGCAAGACGTATTCTCTTATTCCAGTAATTGAGAGAAATACATTATCGACTGTCAATTTTGTTCAAGGTAATACATAAAATAAATTCTTTCATCGATCATCGATTAACATTGAAATGAAGAGTTGATAAAAAACCATGATATTATTTATGCCTTACTAATGCGTACAGTTTATTTGAAAAATCATTCTTTTAACATTTATCATTTTAAATGTGTATACGAAACTTATAAATAAAACTATTCGTGATATTTTTGATATTTAGCGTAATTTTTGACACTTGAAAACAAGAATTTATATTAATTCTTTTATCATTGTAAATTTAAAGCGATAGTTGCGCTGTAAAATATTTTTTCTCGCATCTTGAAACGATAAGAATAAGTAATTATCGTGAGGTCTGACTCTTATCGTTCGCAAACAACTTCTTCTACTCATCTTTATTTTGAAGTTCGACACACGTAATCGTTCTCATTCATAGTTTAATTAAGTTTATCACACTTGCAGGAGACAAATGTATCCCAACACAACCGACAGATAAGTAATCCCCTTGTTCTTTTCAGTTTTCTCCACTGACTTTCTTAATTTTTTTCAAGGAATATAAATTATTCTTAGAGATGTACCAAAGATGAATATTTGGATAGAAAGTGTGCAATACGAAGAAAAATAGAGATGATCTTAAACAGGATTAACTTAAAAGCAACGTCACTATTATTATTGCATTAAAATACGAGATAATTAAATAGTACTTTATAACGAAGGATAAAAATAAAATTTTTATAATATCTTTGGAAAATATCGAAGAGAATAATAAATTGAAACGATAATCAGGATTTTGTATTTTAATTTATGTAAATTATAATCTAAGAAATGTGCATTTATAATAAATTGAAAAGGTATAACATTATAATTTATAATATGTAATCGTTTCGAATTAAATTATATTTTCTAATTCATAAAATATCGAACCATAGGTTCCATCGTTGATCTAATAAAATTAATACTTATTAAACAGCGTATAAACCATCGACAATTGGTACCTACGTATTTCAATATCTAAAATTTTTTTAAAATAATTAATGATCATTGGATATTTAGTTTAATATCGATAATAGTTATATAATAGTTAGAGTAGTACTATCAAAAAATTTTTACCTCGAAGAATATTTTTAATTCCAATACGAACGTATTGCTCGATATTTGTAAAAATTTTATCAAAATCTTCAACTCGTTGATAAACATTGTACGTATTTTCAGAGAGTTCTTCAAATACAGCGAATAAATTTTGTACTGTATCGAAATCAAATTTTTTAACCGAATAGATTTAGCATCGAAATGTTTCGTATCGGATTCTCGTACGTAAGCGCATTCAAATAATTTGTAACCATTATTTCTTATAAATTTTTAACTTTATTCCCCAAAAAGAATATACTTTAAATTTTGTTTAACACAAAAAACGTTGCACCGTTGAACAAAAATGTCTTTGGCGTTTGCATAATTTAACGAAACAATAGGTATGTACAATTTACATCGAAATTTTCTTTATCCAAATCTTTTCAATTTTATAAGTCGTAAAGACTTGTTTTTATAAAAGTTTATAAGCTAGAAACAGGCATTCGAAATTCGCGTGTGCACCGAAAAACTAAAAACTAAAAACTAAAAATGTACAAGCTTCGACAAAGGGTAGCCACGAATCAAAACTATTTTAATATGAAAATGTAAAAGTCGCTTTACAGGCCTAATTAACTACATCAAACAAAAAGTATAGAGCAGCCCTCGTTAAAAAAGCACTCGACGCATTATCCAAACAGCTTATACATTTTCAGTCAAATGTTCCAAAAGTTATACACCACCCTACGAAACTTCACCTAGTATATAAATTTTCATTATCTTCCCTTCTTGTACGCTTAATAAATTATCTCGTAAGAGCTATACATAAAAGCATTAAAAAACGAGAAAGAAGATAATAACCTTGAAAAAAGATAGTCTCTTAATAATCAACATCACGCAACGCTTTTTATTTTTTTACATACCGCCTGTTTCTCCGTCTCTCGCTCTCGATCTCCCTCTTTTTTATTTTAATAACCAAGCCCCCACTTTAAAGGCATACGCTCGTATCCACTCGTTGATTTCACACACGTTGGAAGCACACGTTCCCAGAGGCAAGTGTGGGTACGCGTTTTCACGTACGCACACGCAAACTCACGCACACTTGGCCGAACACACGGGGCACACCCTAGACGCAACGTCGTACGTGTACATAAGAGGGAGCGATCGCGGCGCGTGTCGCTTTTGAAAATCAAGTTTTCACCCTCGAGAGAGCGAAGTCGGTCAAGGGGGTGGAGAAGAGAACGGGAGAGAACGGGAGAGAGAGAGAGAGAGGGAGAGAGAGAGAAAGCGCAGGCGGTAAAAATCGATACCGCCATGATTCAAGAGAGAGAGAAAGACGGAGGGAGAGAGGCTCGTCAGCGCGAGAAAGACAAGGAGAGTAGTGTGCATAAACGTCGAGGTAAATCGCGTATGGGCTTATGCTTATCGCTTGTGCGCGTGCGACCCCTATAAGTTTTTTCTCTCCTTCGCTCGCTTCTTTCAACCTCCGTCTTCCTTCGCGTTGTTTAACGAGCAAGATTGTGGAAAACGAGCCTCGAGCAGCCCGGAGAGTCGGTCTACCCGTACTCTTCTTATTCTTCCTCCTCCTCTCCTCCTCTTCCTCCTCCTCCCGTAAACGCTCTGAATTATATACACATCGCTCGGGCAGACGCACAAAACTGCTTCCGTGATATTGCAGGGATCCGTTCTCGCGGGTATCCGATCAATGCGATCAACGAGCGTTTGTATTAATGAAATCTCGAGCGAGTGGAGTGAGACGACGTCGTTGGGTTAACCGACGGCGGTAAATCAGCCTCCGATTCGTAAAAATAGGAGCACGAGGAAAAAATGGAAAAAACCGTTTAACCCTTTCGGGGCGAAGATCCGGAGCGATGGATTTAATTGTGGCACCGTTGGAGATTACGCTCGTTCCAAATTTAGATTTCTCGGGAGCTATTTAAGAATCAATTGGATAACTTATTCATTGCCGCGAAATATTTGTTTGTCGAATCGAAATCTTTGCGATTTACCGGGTGGTTACAACACCGAACTAAATATAAAATCTTTCTTTCGTAATATTTCTTTTTTCCTTTGGAGACGATTTTCTATTTTTGTTCGAATCGTGATAAATAATTCTCTTTAATCGAGCGATATTTCTGTTCCGATCGAAAGAAAATACGCGTGTGGCTTTCCTTTGATAGAAACCTATATTTCATAGGTAAGCGGTATGAAAATATTTCGGTCGAACGCGTAAAATATATCCAAAGACGTATTAAAATTAAGAATTCGTTCGTGTCGAATTAATTTATATATGTACATATTCGGCTTAATCGTATGTATGTGTTTTAACGAAATGCATGTACGTTGATCAATCGTTGATAAAAGGCAAGCAATTTTTTTGATACGAAGAAAAAGATCGTTTCTTTTTAAAGAAATAGAATAATTTTCAAATTGATTTTTTTTCGGTTAAATTTAAATGTACTTTATTTACGAAACATTTCCGTTTTATCGCGTTCGTATTTTAAAAAATTATAATGTTTAAATTAATTATGCAGTTATGCTCGTTAGTTATTAAAGTAAATGCTGAAATCGAGTAATTTGAAAATATAATTCAGCATTCAAATTTATCGTGAGTATTTAGCGTTATTTCGCTTAAGTAGACAGAGTATAAATAATTGCACTGGAGAACAATATCGTAAGAATTATTTAGGATATTGTGTTTATTTTAAAGTAGTATGTAAAACATATTTTAACATTTTTTTACACATCTTGTTGTGTACGAACTAATGTAGTATTGTATAAATCAAATAATGTTTCGAAAATTATACGAGTATGTACGAGAATAAAACTAAATCAACTAAATTTATTTTACATATTTTAATTTGTAAAATAAATTTACATATTGCATTAAATATTTTACCCTGTAATTTTTATAACGACTGCCTCTGAATTATTCAATCTAATATTTATGATAGAAATAAAGTATTTAAGAAATAGAAAATTTTTTATTCGAATTACGGTTCTTCAAATACTTTTACATTAAATTAAAAAAATAATTATTTATCGAAATGTAAATTTACTTCTTTTGTTTAAAGTATTTTTTCGCGTCGTGAAATATTTTATTGTTTAGTTTTCAATTATTTTGTGTTATTTTATACATATCTTGTTCGAATGTTTATATTTTACAAATATAAATTGTTTTTCTTTCTTTTTTTTTGTAATTTATCGATTCATAAAAATTTAATTAAAAAACTCAATTATTAATAAAAAAAAAAAAGTTACCGGTATTTTTATAATAAATTCGGTTATTTAATCATTTTTATATTATTTCATTAAAAAAGAAAATGAGAACGCGAAAATTGTTGGTATGTTTTAAATTTTAATTACATTATAACTTACATTTTATAAATGCAGTTATTTATATCTTATACATTTGATACTATATTCTCGTAAAGTAACCAATTTGAAAACATGCAATTTTTGATGACGTCGAGGTCGGTATGACCTAATACAAAATATTTGTGTTATAATTATTGTGAAATTAATTTTACATCTAACTGATATTAAGAAAAATGATTAGTGGATAGTTAAAGCAACGTTTTAGCTAGGATTTATGGATAATAACGCAATCACTTTTCCAGATTAAACGTAAAATCTTATGTCTATTGTTGCTATAATCACGGTTCATCCCTATCTTAGTCTATTACTTTAATACTCACTAATCCCATTTGTGAAATTTTATCTAAATATGTATTTGTGTTTAGAATTTAATATTATTTATCGCCTACCATTGGACGATCAAATTTGGTATAAAAAAGATAAAGGAAGACAAATAAAAAGTAAATCACGGAATAGAATTTTGTGAAGATAAATGACATGCAATGTATCAAGATAATTATTCAAGAACGCGTTATTTTCTTTGTTGCAGGCAGGTTTATTCAAAGATAAAATATTTTCAAAGTCGTAGTCTTTTTTCTCTAAATCTTAAAATAATCAATCATTTGTATATCATATTTTTTACTCGGTCAAAATAGAAATTCAAATTTAAACATGAAAAATCCTTAAAATGCACATTTATATTTCTTAAAAGTACTAAAAGATAATACTGCAGGTACTTTTATCCGTGTAAAATGACGTTTGCATCATTCATCTTAAGAGATTAACAAAAATTTAAATAATATAAATATCGATCCAAATGTTTTTTAGTACGCGTATTAATTTAATTAGACTACTCGAATAATTTAATTGTTTCTATCGATCAGTGTGTAACTATTTAAATCATTGCTCGATCAGGAAAACTATTTTGCATAATTAAATCAGGCTAATCTTTGAAGTAATACAAACCAGATCGATACGTTTGATTAATAAATCAAGAATTGCTCTTTTGATTTTCAACCTACTTGTAAAGTGTTATGTATTTTCAGATCATCTTGAAGCAATTTCGATAAAATCGGACGTCCAAAAATCATCACTTTATGTACTACGTATCCGACGAAACGTAAAGATCTATTTTAGTTAAACAATCTTAAATCGTAAACTCTCTTACATTGATGGACAATATCCTTCATTGAATCACATTTTCCTTAAGGACTACTTCGGCTTTATCGTACTTGTGGATACATATATACAAGAGATTGTATATATACACGCGTAAGTTTTGCTCGTACCTAATATTTGCCAAAGTCGTGAATTTGATGTTAAGAAGCTTTAACGTAAAGTATTACAGCGCTGTACACGTCACTCACATCGACATTTATATTTTATTTTATTTTTCTCTCATTCTTCATTTCTTTCGCTCTTTTTTCATATACGTCTTTTGTGGATTATCGAAGTACTCGCGTATCTTATGATTTATTGCGAAGATAGGAAGCAAAATTAGGTAATGAATACAACGGAAAAAGAAACTTTAACAGAGATTTTTTTAGTAATGCGGCAATTTTAGAATATAAAAATACTTAGGCATCAAGGATTTTCATCAAGGTATTTGGAAAATGGGAAGTATACAAAAGCTGTTAATTAAAGAAATTTTGTAATCTTGATATTCTAAGACGTGATATTGATTTCTAATTTATTTTTAATTTTTCTGAAAAAGTTGCTTGATTTATCAAAGCACGAAGTGATTGACGTATTTTAGTCATATTTCCGTCAATAAAACGTTTTTTTTCTAAGCATTTCATAATTAAAGGTTTAGAAATAAATAACGCGTCAAAGAATGTAGTCTCTTCGTAGTAAATGAGATGCTATTATAAATTTTTCTGATATAAATCTGATATCGTTATTTCGTATTTTAAAAATATCCAATATTACGTAAAATTTTTGAAAAATGTTTCATGGTTGACTAATTAGGTTTTGAAACCAACAGCTTATTTTAAGGTTATTTAAGTTTAAAAAAAACTACAACTAGTATTAAAATATATTTACGTTTTTTTTATTTACACGGTAACTTTTATCATCATCGTTTGCAAAAGTATATCGTAACTTTTGAAAAAGCGAGAAGATAAAGCAGAAATACAAGTAAAAGAGGATTCGAAGAAAATCTAGAAGATCAGACGAATCAAAACCTTTTGATTACGCGCGGTAACTTATTAACCGTACAATTGTCTTTGTGGTACACGAACTTGATTCAGTTTCGAATCTTCGTCACATTCGAGGCCTCGGGTTATTAATTAGGCTCTTTTCGTGAGACGGGGAAAAGATGTCGAAGACTAACTTAGATTCGACATCTCGTATAGCCTTGGTGTAAGAAAAATTGACGCTTAATAAAAGCAAAGGGAGAAAATATCTTTATTGCGTTTATATTACTACGGGAATTTACAAAAGATAATAGTATATTCGTGTTTTATTATTTGAAAGTATAATAATATACTTCGCGAGTGTAAAATTGAAAACTAAAAGAACTCGTTTTTAAATATCATTTGTAAGTTAAATGTGTTGTAACGAGATATTCAATCGGCCGATCCGATGTTAAACTAATTCCAGCAAAAAAATTGTAAAATATAATTTTAAAATAACATTTATTGGATAACGAATTTTATAGATGTTATACTTATTCGTCTGAAAAATCTGTGAAAATATATATTTGCCTTTAAAAAATCGTAGGAAACTGTAAGATAAATTAATTTTAAATATTTTATTTAAATTTTTAAATCGGTGTTATAAAATCGGATGAAATATTTAACATTGTAATGAATATTATATATAAAATTGAAAAAAGTTACTCAAATATAATTTTATTTTTTTAAATTTCAATGCGGAGAATCGGTGCATTATTAATTTAATCAGTCGAGTATAAATTTTTAATCATTTTTATGATTGCATGAACTATAAATTCGTTAGAAAAATTACAATCAATAAAAAATTACACGAATTTGATTAAATTTTTACTTTATATTAGTTTAATAATAATAGTATTAAATATTCTAGTTATTCAAAGTAAATTCAAAATTTATTAGAAATAAAAGCTATCAAATTATTAATAATTTTGTAATACGTTCACTGTTTCATGTGTATTTTGTTTCAAGAAAATTAAAAATATAAATAAAAATTGACGATACGTCTATTAATATTTTAAGAGTCGAAGACGCTTATGTATAATTATTAATATCACGAAATCGATTAAAATGTAAAACTTATGTTTTAAAGTTTTAATATTTAATGTAACATAATAAGGATCAATGAATTTGAATTATTATTTTGAATAGGATAAATAAAAAATTCTTACGAGAGCGAATACACGAAACATTAAAATTTATAAGAAATATCGGTTGCCTTTATAATTTTATATCGTAATATTAAAGATATTAAATAAAAAGTTTCCGTTATCGAGTGTACATTATATACTTTTCTTAATTTTAATATAAAAGAAAGTCCTTCAACTACGACAACTAGAAATAACCGACTAAATGCTTTAAATAATATATTTAAATACTTATTTTCTTATAAACACAGAATAGTAATATAAATTACATAATAGAAGAAAAGTACTTTTAGATTCAACAATTTTCACCGGGTTATAGAAATCAAGTAATTTTTTACTATAGCAAAAAGCATTTACACAATCTAATAAATATTAACGCGTTTCGCGATAAATATGTAACACTACCGTAATCATTTTTATTCCGACATCAAAATTTTTACCACTAGTTTGAGATCTACCATATTTGTTCAGGAATACGTTTAAATTTTTTTTTATTTTTACAAAACTTCATTATTCTATACGTATTCATCAATCGGTATAAACGTACTATCGATATAAAAAAATTAGCGGCTTTATGTATTATTCGTGCTTTTGAATCAAAGGTTAATAACCGGAATACAAGTATATTCGGTGAAATTAAAATGGATTAAGATGGAGATCGAAACCCTAGAATATACATATATACATATATATATACATATATATATATATATCGATCGGAAAATTTTTACTTGGCGTATTATAAAAATCACATGGAAACATAAAAGATGTTTATAGTCGTTGGAATCGAGGTAGAAAAATCGTACGACGCTCAAAGACATTAAATTTGCCATTTAATAATCCTCTCTCAAGGACTACACCCTTACGTCTATCTTCCACCATCGTCCGGTAATTCAACCATAGCCGCTTTCGCTCCTTCTTAGCACTTTAATAATCGACACGCATTTACATTTTCGTGCATTGTATCAATTTACATAAATCCAGCTACTCGTGCGTGCGTGCGTGCGTGCGTGCGTGCGTGCGTGCGTGCGTGTGCGTGCAATGGAAAGGAAAAACGAAACACGTTATTCGAGCGGAGAAAAGAGCGATTCGCTCGACGTCTTCGTCATAGTTTTATATAAAGCTATAGCGGTAAATTAGACGCGAGTTTTTCTACGATATCTACACTGGGCGACTCCCACTTACCGTATACAGCGAGTCTAATAGAAAAATAGCGAGGCCTAGTCGACTTTAAAGTCACCGTTAAAAATGGATAGTACTATTTTTTCATTACTTTTTCTTTCTACTTTCTTTGCCTTATCCAGCAATTACATTTTAATATTTTACGAGTTTTTTTATTGATACAAAATAAACGAGAATCAGGTTATTCGCGATGTTTTTATAAGAAACAAAAACATTTTTATAAAACGGTTGCTTCTGCTCGAATAAATTGACTTTCAATTTTTTATCGAGTTTATATTAATTCGCTTCTAGTCAGTTATTAATTGATTATTATACGTATAATAAAATACAATAAAATTTTTTTAGTAATTGGTTAAAATGTATCGCTAATTTAACGAATTTTGCAGTAAACATTTTCGTTACTTATATACATTTTTTTCAATGGTTAAGAGAAATTATTTTTAAATTTGTACGCTAAACATATTTTGTTTTAAAAAAATTGATTCAACGCTTCTCGAGTAGATTATTAAGCATTTTAAGAGATTAGAAACCGGGAGTTAAATGTAATTTGATATGTTTATTTTTTCTTCTTATTTCATTGTTATTCGGCAAATTGTTAAAAATTTCTCGTTGTTGATAGGATACTAAATTTTCCGTTACAAAAGTTTTAAAATTATGTAGAAAAATAAAATTGATTTAATAATTCCCCTGTTCAAATGTCAATTAAGCAAATGTATGCATCATTTACCAATTCGAAAGTTGTGCTTTTGTTTCAAACTTTAAAAACAGTTGATACTTAATTGTATTAAAAACACTATCACTAATAAGAAATTAAAAATTTATATGTATATATCCTTGAAGAAATAGCTTTTAAAAAAGAATCATAAAATATATATTTCACGAGATTCTGAAAAATTTTGCTTTACTTAAATCGTGAATTTCATATTCAGGCTTAAAATTCTTTACGGAAAAGTCCTGAAACTAACGATATAACTTTAACATTGAAAAAAAATCGACAAACTTTTCTTAAAATTCTACGAAATTTTTAAATCAAGTTCTCGTGCCACGTTCCTTTGATTTATAAAAAAAAATTAAAATAAGTAAATTATTTTGAAACTGTAATGTTACTATAGCCAAGAAAATTAAAAATTTGTTTCTATTTTACATGGTTTTATCTAATCTATCAACTGAAAAATTGTACTAATGACGCTCGATATTTAATTTAAATAATGAATGCAATTAGTTTACGACGCGAAAGAACATTTTTTATAAGTGAAATATTTAAATTAATCATTGAAACTATATTTTACTTTACCGAGAAATATGATTCATTAATACATAATTTTATAGTTATTACAGATTACGATGATTACGATTACGTTCTTTTTTATAAGAATTTGACAAAATCGGATGCAAAAATGCGACGCAAATTTTTAGATATGATAATACTTATAAAGTTTTGTTGACTCAAAAATCTATTTTTGGTTACGATAAAAGCATCATTTATTTCTGAATACCATGCCAAGTTTTTCTACATAATGAAAAAATTTATTTCTCTAAATAAATATCTATTTTAAACCATACTTAGAAATGAGGATATTTCTTTCATTATTGATTTTTATCTATTTATATTTCTAACACGATGACTTTTCAATAACATGTTTCGAAATATTATTGTTATTAATATGTTATGAGATTTTCAAATTCTTCCATTACTTAATTATCCAAAACATTATAGATTACATATTGTACGTATTAATTCTTTTAATTATCATACTTATAATGTTTTTATTTTACGGTTGCTCTAATAGTTTTATACACGTAATATATTACAAACTCAAAATTCATTCGAAAGATCGTAATTTTTAAGAATGAATTACAAGTCTACTCGTTTGGAAACTATTTATATTCTTTTTTAATAAGTACTATATTTACATATAAATAAATTTTGTGTGTAAAGATTTTAATATTTATAATTACGTTTGATTTTAATATTAGACAATTATATATATATTGAAAAATTTAATTTATCGATTTAATCGCTCTAAGAATAGTTCTTTTGTTATTTATAAAATAAATTTTTTAGAATTAGTGAGAAATATAATTCATGGAATTGATAAAAATAAATTTTGGAATAAGAAATACAATAAAAATAACAGCAACAGAAGATTAAAATCCAGCTGACATAAAAAGATTTCTTTAGATTAAAGTTTAATATGAACATTGATAAAAATATTAATTTACAGCGTAAAAACTTCTTAGATATAATGGCACATTTACTTAAACTATATTTTATTATACTTATACGCGTCTTTCACAATATTAGTTTTATAGCTGCAGTTAATATTTAATAAAATGATGGAATATACCATACAATATAAATCATTCAAAAAATATCGTAAAATGAAATGCTATGAAAATAATCGTTCAACCAACAGAATACTGAATCAGTATAAAAATTATGCTCTATAAATTCAAACTAAATTGATTATTTATTTTTATTTTGATGATAAAATTTTGAATTTTAATAAAATTTAAAATATATAAACCAAGTAAAATTTTCTTTAAACGTTGCTTGTATAGTTTCTATTAGTTAATAATAAATATAAATACTTAATAAAAAATGAAAAATTAACTTGATTTTTAATTATTATCAATTATTATCGTGACTTAAAAAAGTATGTATTAAAATATTAATTTTAAAATTATTATATAATTTTTTTAATATAAATAAGATTTTACGTAACTTAATTAATTTTGGATTTTCTTTTGCAATGTTTTCTAATTGAAAAAAATATAAGATTAATAGCTTATTAAAATATTTGAAATAAGTGTACATTTTTTCTCAAACACAAAATAATAAATAGTTACGACGATCAAATTAAATTATATTTTAAGTTAATATTGTTATGTTTTCCGAGCTAATGCAGGAGAATTTATTGAAAATTTATTTACTTCAAAATTAATATATTTTTCGTCAGCAAATAAATAAATGTAAAGTTTTGAAAAACAAGAATTCAAAATTGGATGCATTTAAATACTTCAACTAATTCTTTTGCATAACTTTCAAATAGATTTATCGTTATATATGTATTTCTAGATATAAGTAAGTCGTTGTAAATAAGTAATTTATTTTGAAATAAAAAAATTTTTGTTTTTAAATTATTAAGCGTGGATTTTCTTTCTTTTTCTAAATGTTCAAGATTGTTCGACATTCATTTTAATAACACTGCGAAGGTTTACATAAATTTCCTTAATTAAATTATTCAAAAATAATTGTTTCAACGTAATCTTTTATTTTAAAAAATCCAATATAAAACAAATGTTCTAAAAAAAGTATTTTACGCATTCGAACGAAATCAGCATACGATTTAAAATGCCACTTTTCCCCTGAGTTTTATTATCTATATCAAAAGTTTGTACGTAACAAGTATATTCATCGAAATAAAAAGTTTAATATAAAATTATTACTTTCTCCGCATTAAGATAAAATTATTGTAGGTTTTCTTTGAATCGCAAAATTTGCCGATAAGCTTGAATTATACGTAATTCTCGAAACGTTTACTCGTATCGAAAATATGAAATCGAATTTTAATATTTAACAAACATATGTAATCGCGTATCGATTTATGAAATTTCAATGTCTTTGAATACAACAGTTTCTTCGAATGAAAATAAAAACAACAAAAAGTTGTAAATGTTTACGTTTTTTAATAATCGTCTTAGCATTAAAACGAATCGAGAAATGCGTCCAATACTAGTCGTATTAATCCAATAATAATCGTAGCAAAATTAAATTGAAGTAAAAATTCGTATTTTAACATTTGTATCAGGCGAAATTGGTATTTATCAAGGTAAACTTATTTCGCTTTCCAAACGCAAACGAAATAATTGAACATTCGACGATCTAGCGTCGTATAAAAGTAAATGCGCGTAACAATTGCGTTGTTACAATTGCGTTGTTACAATTGCGTTGTTACAGATGTAAAAAGAGAGCAATATTCGTAGATCGGCAGAAGGAGTCTTGCTAATTTGATTTTCTTGCGAGGCCGATGTCGTGTACCTGCGTGTACCTGCTGTAAA
Organism: Dolichoris vasculosae; assembly: GCA_018907195.1. Taxonomy (NCBI): domain Eukaryota; kingdom Metazoa; phylum Arthropoda; class Insecta; order Hymenoptera; family Agaonidae; genus Dolichoris; species Dolichoris vasculosae. The sequence continues at coordinate 10,068,173 of JACCHY010000006.1, forward strand.
CCGATAAGGGCAGAGACCCATTGGAGCGAGTCGGCGGTGTATTAGAGTAGTAGAGACTCGTTAGTAAACATGTGAGTGGGCAAGAGTAAGAAGCTGTTACATCCGTCGGGTCGTGTCGGGTCGTGTCGGGTCGTGTCGGGTCGTGTCGGGCAAAGTCCCCTAAGCCGCTTGTTAAATCCAACAAAAACTTATCGCTGTTCGCGCGGACGTACGTAGGAGTTGAGATGAGAGCGGAGAGGAAAAAGCTGGGTGATCTCGAATTTACGAGTGACGATCTACGATTCATGAATACGCATGCGCTCGAGATCACAGGGCCCTGCCTCCGAATACACGCACGCGTCGTTTCACGATTAACCTCGCGACACACACGCGTGCACGGGATTTATGCTAAAACTGACTATTCATCCACGGCGACGGAACAACTCGAGACACAATGAACCCACTCTTGCATTGTGATTTTTTTCCCTTCGTTTTCTCCCCCTTTCGTTTCCTTCTTTCGTCTCCTCCTTTCGTCTCTTCCTTTCGTCTCCTACTTTCGTCTCCTACTTTCGTCTCCTCTCCTCTGATTGCCTTGCTAGCTTTGTTTAAAAGTCTATAGGCAATTAAGTCCGAGACGGAGCTAATTAATATAACAGACGAGCTATTATGACAAGCTAACACGTATTTAACACATTCACTGTAATAGTTCTCTTTATCTTTCTCGTTTTCTTTTACTTTCTTTTGTATTTTTCGCCATGTCGAGCCAACTTTACTGCCGTTTAAAAAAGGATCGTTACTATCGGCTCTTTGATTCGCGATCTTTTCTGACAATCGACGATGTACTCTTCGTATTTCACACAATGAAAATACATATTTTAAATCCAAAGAGTACCGGTACGACGATACAATGGTGGCTTTCGTTGCCCTTGTATTTTTAATGCCGCGAACAATGTTAACCGTATTTACAATACGAATACACGCGTATATTTTTCTCCTCGGAGTGACGTACATTTTTTTCATTTAATATTTTTTCCTCGCAATGGTACGGCTGTTACAAAAGTCTGCGCGTCTTCTTCAACCTTTGCGAGTTCTCGTGTCGTTTCTCGTGTCGCGACGCGAAGATTTGCGTTCGAATAACCCAACCTATTTTCACGCATATTAGCTAATTTAACGTGGAACGGTTAGACGAGGAAAGAACTATCCACTTTAAAGAAGAATTATCCGTCGTCGGTTATACGTTTTGAGTATTAAAACTACTTCCTTCGCTCGGATGTACGAATTTAAAAAACGACATTTTTTTAATTATAGAAATCGTTCTCGCGATTCTTTATCGATTGTTTAAAAGAATTTTTATAATAAGACGTGTTACAATTACACTGGGAACTATTATGATTGAATTTATATAATCGTGTTTATTTGCCTACGATCGTAGGAGTAGCGGATGAGATAAAGTTTTTTACTGCACGCGGATAATTAAAAAGAGTTTTTAAAGAAATAATTTAAATTATATCATTGCTGATATGTAGCCATGAAAAAAGAAAGAAATCGGAAAGATTTCATTGACTTAGGTAATAATTAATCGTATGATTCTGCACTCGATATTCTTCTCACATTTTGATCAAAGATATTTTATCGGAAATATCGATTGCGTAAAATTAGATTTAATTTCAACTTCTCGTAGAGCAGACATTTTTATGAATATTTTTCATGCAAAAGTAAGTCTTGATTGGACTATTTTAATTTATTCGTATATCGATTTCAAAAAAAGTTATTCGAAATTTTAGGAGCAAGAATTATGAATAATTATACTTGTAATTTATTCTATTAATATTTTTCGATCTTTCGGTTACGTTATTTTCGATAACATTGACAAATTTTTTTCTTTTCTGCTGCCTTCTTTGAAGTTTCACGAACGATGTGAAGTATTCGAATATTTTGATTTCTTTTACTGATAATTTTAATATAATATTACCGAATTTATAAAAATTTTCAGGAATGTTCGTGAAATCAAGTTACCTTAAAATAATTAAATTGAAGCTAAATCTAGTTATAAACAACTGCATATTATTCAAAATTACATTAAATTTCAAATTTAGTACAGAGATTTAAAAGCAACTTTAAATATATATATATATAAGTTAATTAATTTAAAAGTATAACATATATATATATTTTAAATAGTTATGAATAAACTCACGTATACTCGAATACTGATCTTCAAGTTTACTCGAGATGTCAAAATTATTCATAAATATTTACGATGTAATTACTTCAACCAATAGAAAAACTAATAGAACAAAAAGACAATATATGATCAAGACGTCGGTTTAATAACATTTGTTAAATTTTTTAAATTAATGACAAACTTTTTATTACGAATGACTTTGAATTCTTAAAAATCGATTATTACATAATAAAAACATAAAGTTAGTTTATAAAATTAACTTTATAATAAATAACCTCACCTTTTTTTACTAAATGAATTAAATGAAATCATATTTTTTTAAATATTTTTCAAACGTGAAAATATATACATTGAATTATATAATATTTTGTTTAAAATCGAAACAAATATTTTATGACGCTGAATACATATTTCTTTAAAATTATCACCATTAATATATTTTAGTTTTACGTGTTTCGAATACAAAATAAATAATCGGATTAGAATAATTATACAAATATAATATAAATAGCTTTTACTTTTACATCAATATCTAATTATAAATACATTATTAGGTTAAAAATATTTTATTTAAAATATTTTTATGTAATCTCAACAAAAGTTTTATATTAACTTTAATAAGAATATTATATAATTTTATATATTAAATTTCTAGTCTGATCGATAGAATTAAGAGTTTAAAACTTAAATTGAATTAGTCAATTTATTGGCTTCTTGTATTTTTTATAGTTAATGATAAAATTAGCCAATACTGATAGAATTTATTTACGTATAAAATAAAAACAAATAAATGTTTTTACTGATTTTCATGTGATACATGTAATAAATTGCAAAGTTTACTTCAACATAATTTACAATGTTAACTTTCTTGAGACTACCGAAAGTTTTAATTTAATATTATTAAATAAAGTTAATGTTTATTTACAGAAGTTAAAAATTTTCTTTCTCATTATATTTGCTTTAATTAAATATAGTTTTTAGAAATTACAGTTTGTATAAAAATTAAATTCATAGTATAATAAAATCATAATAAATAAAATGAATGTTCCTAAGTATATGTAATATCAATATATAAACGGATAAAATTAATTATTTAGATAATTTTTAATTATGCCGATATTATCGTTAATGGTATTCTTTTAATATGTATGAAGAACCGACAAATTATTCAATAGTACATTACTTTTTCTCTCTCTCTCTCTCTCTCTCTCTCTCTCTCGCTTTCCATTATTTATTTATACAGGTCAAGTTATATTCATAATTCACTTCTAAGAAGTATACTTAGAGTTTTAAAATATAATTAATGATTAAGCTTAAAAACATGTTTTATACTAAATATTAAGTTAACTATGCAACGAGTACGAAAATAAATAGATATTTTACGAAACGATCGATCATCGGCGAAATTATAAATTTTAATAAATTGTTACAATATAAGTTAAAGGCTGTATTACAAAACTTTTCACAGATAACGATAGTTATATATTTTCAAAAGAACATTCCATAAATATTTAAATATGTAATTCTATGCTTTCGACTAAAGTTTACCAGCAATGCAAATATTCGAAAGAAATATTTTAAACATTAGGTCGAAAGCGTAAGACCGGTATAAAAAAGTATAAAACTAAAATTAATTTTCTTCGTAAGATCACGTATTTTTATCGTAACTATAATTTAATTTTCACGAACGGATTAATCAAAGCTACATTATAGAACTCATTAACTTTTTATTTATGAAAAAGTTTCTGCATAGAAAAGACGTTTCGAGTCTGAAAATTGTAGAGAAAGATCTTTTCAAACAACGTTTCAAACAATATATATTTTTTCGAGCATTCTCTATCTTCTCTTCGCTCCGAGTTCTTTTTTTCTCTCTCGAAGAAAGAACATCTCTGGGTGGCACGAACGCGCTTGTAGGAATTATAAAAAATAAAAGAAAAGAAGATGAAGAGAAAACCGTGTTTTCACGTTTTGGCACCCGGGATTTGTCGTACCGCCAAGACTAGACTAGCATGCGACCTATTTAGCTAACTTTAATAAGTCATGGCGCTTTCCGAAATTCCCCAAGATGCCGAACGAGCTTATTATTACTGCGTTTCGTCACACCTTCAGATCGGACTTCGATCGTTATTGCATTTTTCTTCTCTCCGTCATTTTTTTCTGGCGTCGAACAACGTATTTCGCTTATGTTTTACCAAGGTAACATCTTGTGTTGTGACTCGAGCAGATATATATATATATATATATATATTAATCGCTAATCTCAAGCTTAGATGCGAGCGTCAATTTTCGACGACCGAATCTCTTTTGGAAAATCTTTCGTAACGCAGCTTAAGCGACGATATATTTGTTTTCGTTTCTTTACAGCAGCTTTTTGAAATTTATCGATCGCGGATTATATCAAAAATTGTTGATACGAAACGTAAAACCGACGTAGTACATTTTTATTTATTGGCACGGTGAAAAATTAATCGGAAGAAAGATTGCATCGAGCGATAAAAAAAAATCGAAAACAAGATATCTGGGACGATAAATATGCAAATTAGGGCTTTGTCGATGTTTCGAATTAACAGCCGTTAATTGAAAGAATCGTACGAAATTTGCTAATAAAAAAGATTACAATTGAATCTTAATTTAGTTTAAAAGCGTATCTACGCCCACGATATGATTATTATTATTGTTGTTGTTTCTTTAACAACATTGGCGTGTAAACTAGTTTTAGTAAGCCAAGAAATTTTGTTGCGCTCTAAAAAAGAATAATGCTCCGAAATTATCGTTTGAAAAATATATTTTTTGTAATATAAATGCGCGATAAATTTACTTTTGTTCAAAAATTATTTTCCTTTTTGTGGAATGGTTTTTTGATTAAAACAAAAATTTATAAAATATTACGTAATACGTAGAAAAGTAGGAAAGAATTCTAGAAAATTTACGAGTAAAGATTTTAGAGGTAAGAAAAGGTTCTGCTTTTAAAAACTCGGTAAACCAAATTTATATATTGTTTAGTCTATTCTTTATATTTTTCTCAAACAATATAGTTTTAAATGCAATATAAATATACGATGGCGTTAATAAAAATAACTGCGAAACTTTTACTTGCATAATGTAAACTTTGACACATGTAAATTTTATGCAAACTTATGATGAATTAATACATTATATTAAATGTCCGAATGAAAATTTTTCATGTAGATCCATTAAAAGTTTTACGTTTACTAAAATATTGAAATAAATTTTATGTAAGTTTTGTTTAATTACGAGTAATCTTTGGTTTATTGGTTGCAAATTTTCAAGCAAACTTAATTAATATTTCAACAACAAGAACAATTATCGTAAAATTCTTTAATAAAAACTTAATTATGTCATTGACTTAGAAATAAGATTACGGACAATTAATTTTAGTTTAATTATGTAATAAAATTTTTGATAATACTACAAGTACAGGAAAAGGTGAAATCGTATAATATTAGATGCGCCTTATATCGTTATTAATTATAAATTAATTATAAGGCGTATCAAACGAATAACGTACTTTATTTTTATTCGATGAAAAGTATCATCGAATGCTTTACTCTTGTAAAAATTAAAGCCGAATCTAAATAATATTGCAAAATATAAAATCACGTTACCCTTGATTTTAAAACGCAGTATAAAAATTTGCAAAAAACGATAAAAGCGAATATTAGTTATTTGAAGTTATTTTTGAAGCGCTTGAAAATCGCGTATTATACGTTTTATAAGCATTCGTTAAATGTTAACGATCAGTGTTTCCGAGTACAGCAAAGACTAACTAAACGGCTTTCGAATCGCGGTATCGCTTCTATGTAACGAATCAGGATCTTAAATTTCGACCCGATCAAAATAGTTTTACTCTGTGTACAAGTACGTATCCCTGTAATTTATACAACTATCAATTTTTAACTTAATTAACCGTTAATTGCGCGCGTACCGCTGCGAATTCTTGCAAGGGAGTTGAATTTGCAGTATTCGTTTGATTAAATATTTGAGATTTAGTTTCAACCAGTCGTTAATTTAGAGATGCCTTCCTCGATAAGAAAACGCGTATCCTCGCAAAAAACACACACACACACACAGACACACACAGAAAATCGCATCGCAGGTCGCTCCGTTAAAAATTTCCAGCGATATGGAATCGTTGGAACGAATTATCAAAATACGTAATCGGAAGCGACTTACTTTTAACAATATTTTCATCGCTTTCAAACGGCGATAATTTCGGTTGCACGAGAACGTATAATTTAGAATAGAACTTGGGCGTAGAATGAGGTACATAAATATTCTTTTGTACACGAGTTATGCCTCGTTTCTCGATAAATTCATACGTTAAATTTCTAAATTGGGTACTTAATACACATCCATTATTCAAAAAAAGAGACTTTGTTGTTAAAATTAACGCAGCTTCCCGTTAAAACCTATGCATCATTCTAATACGCAAGATAACGTTCGGACGTAACGCGTCTCCCTGGATAAACCAGACGCATGATTTGTGTATAAGAACGTGTTTACGAAATAACTCAACGTCGCGGCACTCACGAATCAAGCATCGCTGCCCGACTCCGAGTCCGATACCGATAATAGATGCGTTCCACTCGCTCATTTAGCGATAATCAAAGGCGCTGATGCTCATCTCGGAAGGGGGAATAAATTCGTTCCAAAACAGCTGTCCGCGTTCGTCCGAGCAACGGGGAAATCCTCGGCACTTAGGTTTTGGGTTGTGGAAAAAGCTCCGTTTAAAGCGAATCGGTGCCTCTCGAGCGATTGTCTCTTGGTTCGGGCGATGGTTCGGGCGACGGTTCAGGCGACGGTTCGTAGTCTCTCCAGCGTAACGCGAGCGAGTTCAGGGCTCCTCGTCCTGGCGACTCGACGCCGGCCTACGGGTGAAATCGATACGTTTGCGCTGGCGTACTCTGCATTTTGGTACGTTGCTGCTGCTGCTGCTGCTGCTGATGTTGCTCGAACACCTTCCTCTGCGCTTTACCTTCTCGCGTGGGTTTTGCTCGTCGTGTAACATTCGCGTCTCTATTTTCTTATTTCCTCCCGTCGGGTTCGTTCCCGGGGTAACTACTAACGAGTTACCCTCGGTGTAACGGCTCGATAAGGTCTCGTTAATTTCTAACGTAGATCTCGGGTGGTGGAATTTTTGCGCGGAACAAAGAGACGGAGATTTATTCCTTTGTTCGAAGGGAAATGCTTTTAATATGCTTAGCGGTGATTATCGAACTTGTTGTTAAATACGGGAATATAGTTAGGAAAAGAGTTAAGTTTCTAAAAGTTGTATTTTCTTCTTGATTTATACGAGTGTTCGAGTTAAAACTGTACGACTCTTAGAATAAATCATAACCGTTCCCTTGAGCATTATTTCTTTGCATATTTTATTGCCCCGAAGGGCGTGTATTCGTAATTTCGAGTTGAAAGTTAGCCGTTTTTTTTTCTTCTTCTTCTTTTTAATAGATAATTCAAACGTTCTTTTCTCGCATCGTAGACGTTTTCCTTGAAAGAAGGAAAAAGGAACGCTGGAAAAAAGTACGCGGTAACTTGTAAATACGTACGCGAGTGGCATATCCAGCATCGAGTCGAAATAATATACATTATGCTCTCAAACTCGTGACGCACGCAGAGACGTACGCAGAGACGTACGCATAGACGTACGCGAACGAGCAAATTTTATACGAATACTCAAATTGCGCTATTAAATAATACACTTTAACAATATTTTGGTAAATTCAATGAGAAAATGTAAAACGACATTATTAAGTAATAGTCGTAAAGCGATTTATGCTTGGCACGGTATATTTTTATCCCTGTGTACGACTTCTGCAGGCAATATGCGAAGGTGGAGGATTTTGCAAAAATGCGGCACTCCGTAAATTAAGTTTCCACTTTGGTCGGTGAAATTACGGACTTTATTAACGCTAAAATAGCGTAATGAAAAATCTGGAACATTTTTTCAAAATTAGAACTTAAGTCGGTTAGTTCGGAATGCCGGGAAAAATCCATTCCAAGTACGATGGAGTCTCAAATTGTATAATCCCATTTTAATTATACTTAAATTATCCGAGCGGGATCCAATCCCGGAAAGTATGACCAAATATCGAACGCGCGAAGTTGTTTTAGCGTTGATCGCGCGTTCGATTATTCCGGAATATTTTGTAACGGCACCGAAACAACGAACCAATCGCGACCGAAGGCAGCAATTTTCTAACTAATTTACCGAGTTCACCTCTAATTTTTATTACCGAATACCGAATACCGAACCTCCGAGTTCGGGTACCGAGTGGAACTCGTTCGTTCCATTACTCGCTGATCACGAATCACGAACGATGCACAAAAGTATTTCGACGGATAATTGATCCGGAGACGACACGAGGTTAAAAAACCGTTGGACGTTTTTTAAACAACTTTTCAAGGTTCTCGAGGAAAATTTACACTCGGCCCGTTCCCGGTTTTCCACTTTCCATTCTCAAGCACGTACGCTTGTCCGAATAAACGTCGTTCTTTTATCGCGAGGGAAGGAAAGCACTCGAAGCCTTGCGCGAGATTTTTATACATTTCGGGAAAATTCGCCCTTCGTACGCGGGGACTAGGGGACTATAAACCCCGAGGATCGAGCTTCGAGCTTCGAGCTTCGAGCTTCGAGCTTTCGCCAGCTCGTACTCGTTTTTCCTTAGGCAGCCGAGGAGTCGGGTGAGAGTTCGGTCTGTTCCATTCTCTTTTTTATCGCCGTCCGGACGGAAACGTCGCTCGCCATTTTTCTCGGCGCGTCTCCCGTTACGGTCGCTGCGGATTAGACGGAAAATTGAAGCGTCGCTCGGATCCGAATCGCGCATATTTTCTTCTCCGTCGCGGTTGAGCCGAGCGCGATTTCCTCTTATCTTCCTTTATTCTCCTCCTTTGTCTCGTGCCCTTCGTGGCTTTCCTCGTTTTCCTCGCTTTCCTCGCTTTTCTCTTCCTCCTTGTATCGTGAGAACGAGTTTACGACTGTGCAAGCACTTGTAGAGTTTCATTGAAGAGTGATACAGTTTATTACTGGGGGAGGATGAGGGGGTGGATAAAGAGAGGGGGGAGATATGCGTCGGTGGGTGTAATAAAGTGCTATGCGCCGCTTAATGCGATCGAAACGATCGGACGCATTTCTGTGCTTTTGCGCGGTCGTGTGGCACTCGGAAAACTGATGACTGCGTTGTAAATTTATAAACGCAGTGCACTATCTTGGATAGCTTTCGCATGGCTCTGTTACCACCGGAGCCTCCCCTTTTCAGCCCTTAGCTTAAGTTTAATCTTCGGAAGGTTCGCTTCCGTACGAAAGGATAATTTATGTATGTCAAGGTTTCCCGAGTTAATTATAACGAACTTCCCGAGAACTTTGCGAAACTTATTCCACGATCTCACCAACCTGGAATAATTAAGGCGTTAAAAACGTTAACGCGATCGATGCCTACTTTGAAAAAACCGCGAGTCGCCTCGGCCTTTAGGACGAACCTTTCGGATCGCCCATTTTGCTATTTCAAGTACGCGTTAGCGATAACGAACGGGGAACTAACTTAAAATTGAATGGCTGGACTCGCGATCACCGTCGGTGCAATAATCCCTTTACAACGCTCTAGAATTTGTTTTATTTCGAGGGACCGTATTTTACCGATAAACGTTACGCGCATAATAAAACGGATGGAAGCAAATGTTGTATTAAAAAGAATTATTATCGATAAAGAGGAAAGTGGCAAAATTACGGGTTAGAAGCTCCATTAGCTCTACATAAAAGTAATTTTTAACGCGCGCTCTTCTCTCGCTTGAGAAATGTTTCCTAGATTACGATATTAACGAGAAAATATCATTTTTTGTTTCAGGTAAGGACTGCCTCGTCGATGTTGTATGCTTTATCATTTTTCACGTCTTACTTCGAGCGCTTTAACGTGAGTTAAACGATGCATGCGATAAAAAGAAAGATACGAGGCCCCACAATTATCTCCGTGGACTCCGACGTTTAAGTAGTCGTACTCGGATGAGCACGGAACTACGCGTAGGGAGAAAAAAGGAAAATATGGGAAAATATGGGAAAATAACGCGAGATAAAAATGTCGGGAGTAGTGCCTTGGAAGAGCGCGAGAGAAGGAGCAAACGTCGTCGGAAAACACTCGTGAATAATTCGCGTTTTCGGCACGAATGACTCGGACAATAGGAAAATACGAGAATTTAGCGTTTCCCGATAACAGCGGATCGTAATTTTTTTATCCTCGATTTAGCCAGAGATCGGCCAATCCTTTTAAGTCGAGGTGGTGCGCGAATTCGGTTTCCTATTTCGAATTCTTTCACCACCCATGAATCGCGAAGAAAGGGAAGCTCCCCGGGAAGCTCCCCGGGAAGCTCCCCTAGAAGAAAAGTCTCCGGGTAGAAATCTACAAATCTCCGACATGGCGATATCGGAACTCGGTCCGACCTCGAGCAAAGCCCGGATTCGAGCGCTCGAAAAGTTAAAGCGCGACCGTCTCTTTATCGCTCCCTTCGAATTCGCGGATTTCGGTGCGCGGATAAAAGTCCCGAGGAGGAAACGCGAATTGCACATCCACCCTCGGGACTAATGCGCGTGCGCGTGACATGCAACAACGCGTCCGTCGGCTCGGCCTTTTCGTTAAACAGCCGTCGGCGGTCGACGAAAAGGGAATTTCGTAGCCCCTTTTCCCCTCGACTCTACTCGATCGATCGATAATGCTTTGGCCCCGCGTTATGCGATCGTGGCTCTCGCGACTAGTCACGCACGCATTTCACACGCACGCGTATATTTACTCTGTTTCTTTCACCCTCTCTCTCTTGCTCTCTCTTGCTCTCTCTTGCTCTCTCTTGCTCTCTCTCTCGCGTATGGCAATACCGTTCGGTCTGTTTACTTTATTATCTACACCGAAAAAATGATAAATCTTAATTACTTAGGAGGATGTCGTGCATCTTTGTCGCTCTCAAATTAGGTTTTCGCTGTTTATTCAAAAAGTAATCTACGCGATGAATAAAGTAACGTTGGAAATTAAATATTTCTAAAATGTGTATATTTGTTTATCGCGTTTATTGGATTTCTAATGCTTTACGATACTTCGGTATTTGTTTTATGCTAAAAATATGGAAATATGAAAAATTGTAAATACTTTCTTTCTGGGCAATAAAATTATAAATACGGAGATTTTTTAAAAAACGGTTTTTCTACTTTTGAAAAAATAATCGTACCGTTAACGATGACTTCGAAAGTAGAGAAAAAATTTAATTTAAAATATAATTTAAAAAATACTTTTGTAGTTTTACGTCGAGCGCGAGATTCTTTGTATATTTTTTTTAAATTAAATATTCATTGTATTATTTTTTCAAAGATTTTTAGAACATAATTATTATTACAAAAACGTTCGTTCGAGATAAAATTGAAGCTTCGCTTTTTTCAACTAATAACGTTTGCACGATGTAATATTTCATTCGTAATATTTATTTTTTAAATTTTCTTTGGTTTTCTTCTTTGGGTAAACTTTGATAAAACAACTCAAGACGGTAATTCCAAATTTATCGGTTTAGAAATACACGTACCCGAATCGTCGACCTCCTTTATTTTTCTTCGACGATCGTTATTATCTTTTGAAAATATATATTTAATATTATATAGGAGTAACGCGATAAAAAACAATTAATTTCATAGAATTTTATTTTGTTCGAAACGCTAATAATTCTTTCTGGGTATAATGGCGGAACTTTACTATAAGAGCTATATCATTTAAAGTTTAAGATATAAATTTCATGTCAGCTCACTTTTCAACCTATTTGACTCGCTCGTCTCATTTCTATCTTTCTTCTGTTTTATTGTGACCCCCTTTCGTTCCATTCTTCGGATGCTTGCTGGCTTTTTCCGCTATACATTTTCCCCTCGGAGAATCGTTTTACCTCCCTCGGTCTTTGCGTTTCGACCCCTGGTGCGTGAAAGAGGGCAAAAAGATGGTGGTGAATGAATGACCAAATATTGGGTTACCGTACGTACGAAGGATGCACGTGTGTGTGTGTGTGTGTGCGTTGGAGAGAAATGATCGTGGGTCAGGCTTACGAATAATGGAAGGGGGAGATGATAATTCGTTTTATTGTTTATCATAGCTTTTTGTAAGCGCTTAATTTGGGGGAAGTTTATCATAGGCGATGAACAATACGGAATGACCTTACAGCAAAATATTTATTTACCAGAATTCTGAGATAAAGCGAGAGGGAGAGAGAGGGAGAGAGAGGCAGAGAGATGAAGATGAATATACGTTTCTAGGGCAGGGTAAACTTTCCTTTATTCGTTACGATATTGTTGATCGGATCGTGTACTCACCGTTGAACTTTGTACCGATAATACGTTAAGAAAATGTCGAACGATCGAAAGATTAAGTTTCGTTCAAGTTCAACGTAATGTTTTAAAAAATACGTTTCGTTCATTTTCATTTTTTATTCTTTAGTCTTTATTCTTTATTCTTTATTCTTTATGCTTTATTTTTATGTTTTTATATTTTCAATGGCTCTTAAATTAAACGTATAAATTTAAGTTAAAAAGTAAAATTACTTCAATTATACGTTTTTAAATGGAAAAAAATTATTAAAGTTTCAGAGCTAAATGAAATTACAATGTTAAAATGAAAAAATTATTATTGCCTAATTACTTACTTTTTACTGCAATAATTGCATAAATTTATAACTGAAATATAACTGAAAGCTCAAACAACATTTCTACAAGATTTTTAATTTATTTTTATTACTTTTTACTTTCTGTAAATGCTCATAGAATAGCTAACTATGAATTGAGTTCCAATCAGGAAGTGAATTCATGACAGTAAGGATAGATGAACAAGATAATATTGAAGTTGGAAAACTTCTTAGTTTATTCGTACTAAATCAGAAAATAGTTTATAATTTTAACTGTAAAATTAAGTAAAGACATTTTGAAATATCGCCAGTTTTTTAATATTTTTAAGAAAATCTAAAGTATCTAAGTAAATATCTAAAGTATTATCTAAAGTAAATATCCAAGTAATTATGTAAAGTAAATAAGGTTTTAGGTGTTATGAATTGAAAATTAAATATTCAAAATGTAAAACGTGTATAAATAGATTTTCATTTGGAAAAATATTAAAAAATTTGCCTTACGTGTAAAAAAAACTTTGCTAAATATTAAATATTATACAAAAATAAAAATGTTTTTTCATCGGATTACTATATTTTTAATTAGATTATTATACGCTGGATACATACAAATTAATTTTTTGGATTATTTTAATTACATTTATAATATAATATTTCTCGCTCTTGTAACATTTTACTAAGCCCTATATATATTTTGTGGTACAATCCTGGAAGAATTATCAGAAAAATATTTTTTTGAAAAAATAAATCATAAAAAGTATGGATTATTAATTACTTGTCGATATTATAATAGATAAAATGCACATAATCAAAATTCAATGTTTATCGATATATGTGTAACGTATGCGAATTATGCTAATGCAATGTGACGAGAAGCATAATTAATATAGGTTTTTAATCATAGAAATATTAAAAATTGTATGCAGAATTAATCAAATAGCTGATAAAGATATATTGTAATGAGCTGAGGAAAATTTTGAATTGTTATATTTGGTAAGAAAGGAAACTAATATTTCAATCTATTAAATACATATTCTACATGGAAATTTATATGATTTATAAGAAGTATTATAATAAATTATTCATACTTTTACATAATTTATATTAATCGTTATACATACATGAATTTTTTAAAATACTAATTAAATACTTTAGTATACTTATTACGTACGTAACGATTATATCGTTATTATCACGTCTGATGTAATATTAGTACGATAAATTTAAAAGGGAAATGTCGAGGGAGAAATTGATTTGAAACTTAGAACTTTGGATTTTGTAATCAAGTTATGTTTTATATAATATAATTCTATAGATAACAATTTTATGTTTCTTCGTAAAATACAACTACAATTGGTTTTCATACTAAAAAATAGAACTTTATTTTCTTGTAACGAATTACCTGTCGAGTGTAATCAAGTTTTTCAAATGAAATATCACCTTGATAATTTTTCGAATTAATTTTTTTTTGTTTTTGTTTTCTATCCATAGTGAAATGCACATTCCTGTAGATCAAATTCAAGTCTTAAAACATGAAAATTCAGCGGACTACTTTTGTCGTTCTTTCAGAAGTAGAGCAGTTTGAATCGTTAAAGGAAAAACGGGTATAAAATTTTCAATGCTTTTAACAATATATTTTGTTGAATTAAAAAAGAAAAGAATACGTAAAAAGTAATGGAATTAAGTTATAAATTAAAATTTATTTTTTTTAATTTGAGATCTTTTAATCTTTTTGTAATTGAATTTTTATTTTTGTTGTTACGATTTTCTTTAATTTATAAATTTTAATTATCACCAAGTAATTTTCTTGTAGTTAAAGAAAATCGAAATTTTACCGAATCATCCATCAACCAATTACATTTATTCTTACTTGATAAATATCGAAGGTAATTTTAAAGCTATGTTTCAATCTTTTTTAATAAATATTTTGAATTATTTTTCTACGCATGTTTTCAGTGTCATTAAATATTGTCGTAAGAAGTTGACCAAGTAGTTTTATTAATTATTATAATCATAGAGTATAACTTGTAGTGCAATAATTTCGATCTCCAAGGTTGATTTGATCTCCGCGTATATTGCAAGACGATCCTTTTGAAGTGCCTTAGTAACTTACTACTGTATTTAATCTTCGGCAGTCACGGCATATGGCACTTCTAAGTTTGGCTCATCTCGCAATAATATTTCTCTCACGTCCATTTTCTAAGCCGGTTAAATAGTGTTGCACGACAAAGAATTCAATTTTCAAAAACATTAGTTAAGTATGAATACCAAGATCGATACGAGACTGTAAATTAAACTAAATTTTCGTCTTTTGAAAACTTCGATTGATGTTTATTTTTATCGCGCGAAGTATAAAAATAGTTGAAAAAAAAATTTGTAAATTTTTTACAAATTTGTAACAATATTTCATAAAGCTTACTATTAGCGATGAAATAAAAAAAATATTATAAATTTACTACGTGTACGCTTTAAAAAATTATACTTTTATAAATTATACCGTCATATTTTTGATCCGTTACTTTAGTAATTTTATCACGAGTATTTATTTACGTACGTGAAAAAATATAAAATTAGTTTCGATAATATAGGATTGTTTTTGTTTATTTCAATTTTAGTTAAATAGAAGGAAAACAAAACAATTCAAATGAAACGACAGAAACACTTCTTTACTTTTATACACTTGTGTTTATTTAACATATTTATTTTACAAATATTTGAAATGTATTTTTTAAAAGAAAAATGAAGAACAAACTATTAATTTTCATGAATAAGTTAATAGTAAAACGAAAGAACAAAATTATCTCGTATAAAAAGATTTTATTATTTTAAAATAAAATAACGCGGATCTTTGAAAATACTAGCAAGGTTTTTTTTTTGAATCGGTTTAAATCGATTAAAAAATAAAATTTTATACATTTATTAGTTTTTCTTCATAACCTAACGCAATACCAACGTTCGGAGTCGGACGAGTGATCAAAAATTTATATCGATAGTAATTTAACATTTATATCAACCACATTTCTTCGTACAAGCTAAATTAATAATTCGTTTATTCCTTCCGAATAGGTGAAATATTTTCCAAACTGTTACTATAACAGCGAATCTTTCCAGCTTATGCATAACAATATTTCTTTATAAACACTGTTAAAGCTCTAATAAAGACTTTAATGATTCACGAGTCGAATATTTCTTCGTAGTAACCGACACGGAAGTACGTCTTTAAAGCAGTTACCAAAAGTTGTATTCCAGAACTATTCTAAACTCGAAAGATTTTCATTTCATTCGTTTTAATTTACGATAAGCTGGAAGCTTAATTTTCGTTAGCGTTGTACGTAACTGATCGCAGGCGTAACAATATTACAATACGTATATTCATTCTTTTACGTTAATTAACGGAGATTTTAAACTTTTTTGCAGTGCAATTATAAAAATTAGTATATTTCAAAATATATAACAACTATCCATTGCAAAGGTTTTAAATTTCTCCTTTTTAGCTTCCTTGGAAAAAAGCAATCACTTAGTTCGATGATTTATTTTTTAAATACTTTTGAAGTTCCATTGATATAATTGCTCGTACATCCGTACAAGAGTATTACGTAAGGCCGGTGAATTTTTATTATTCATAAATCAGTGGTTTTTTTTGTCTTTTTTTTTTAACGAAAATTGTATTACAAAATACGAAAATCAGAGCTATAAATACGCGAACGTTAAAACATAGTATAACGTCGAAGAAAATATCATTAGCAATAATAATATTCGAGGATGCATCGAAATTTGACGAAATTAATTTGGACGATCCGCTTAAACAATCCGTGGATTTATTTATTCTTTATTTTGGTAACGTTTCGAACGCCATTAGTATGCGAATCATACCGCAACCCTTTTAAAGTTAAATTTATGTAAATGGTTAAGATAAATTGGCTTTGAAAAGGGTTTCGGTGTGGTTTACATACCGATGGCGACCGAAACGTCAAAACAGAAGAGAAAATAAAACAAGGGCTGTTTTAACGGATTACTAGAAATTTATTTAAATTTATATTATATTTAGTTTTAAATTTAATATCGCTAATTATACACGAGGAAAATTTTAATTTGTACGCTTATACGCGGTCATCGAGTGTATCGCGGACATTAATTAAATCTCTCGCGATCCTCTCGGACAGTATGCAGTATGTGCGAACGGCCCTCAAAAATGCATTGCATTGTCGCGCGCCGTCTCCAAGAAAAGCAAAGAGATAAATCGCAGCTAGAAAACTCGGTAATATATGCCGTTCGTTACTTATTGCAGTTCGGGCACGTGGGTGAAAAATACACAAACGTTTGCTTACACGCGCACTTGGTTGCGAAAGGTGAGCTCTGCCAAGAAGACAATCCTGGTATCAGGCCAGACGATTTTTTAAACTCCCTCTTCCCCGGGTTACGTGCGGCGCATCGCGGAGCGAGAGAGAGAGAGAGAGAGAGAGAGAGAGAGAGAGAGAGGGAAAAGAGGGGAACCCGTTGCTTCGTTTCGCACCGACGACGGTACACGAGCGCACGTGCGAATTTAAAAATAATTTAATTGAGATTGATTTTTCGAGGATACTCTCGTAAGCGCGAGAAACGCATACGCGAGTCGCATCGCCCGTCGTTTGATAAATGCCGACTCGACTCGAAGAAAGCTTGGTCGTGTTTCGTTGAGTGACTTCATTTATTTCGCGGTCTTTTCGTGCTCCTTTTTCCTATTTCCTCGTGGCGCTCTTGCTTTGCTTTTTTATCGTTTGCTTCGAGACGGGAGGACCTCGTTACGATCCGACGTGTCCTAGTGATTCGCGCGACTCGCGGGACTCGCGGAATCGAACGTTGTAATAACGTCGTTAAACGATTTGCTTTTTTAGCGCTTTCGCCAAGTCCAGATTTTTACGCTCTTCGGTAGATCTTCGATTTTTCCCTTCTCGTATTTGCGTTACTCGCGCGTGAAAAAATTCCATTCGTTACGTTGACGATGAAAACCTGTCTCGGGAATTACATAAAAGTAAGTTCCCTAGTACTTTTTTCTCGGTTCTTTCTTTCTTTCTTTCTTTACAGCGCTTTCGTGAAATATTTAAGCTCGATTGTTTATTCAATGATACGCTTCGTTAATTAGACTCGCAGCTCGTTAATTTGGAAGGTACGACAACCTATTCTCGATGTAAACTCCATCGATAAACTTGGATTGCCCTCTCGTATTTCCATTTGGTTGGTTTATTATCGTGTATCGATAACTTACGACTACTACGAGCAGCTTTGAAATTGTAACTACTTGTTGCGAATGACTAAATAAGGCGAATGGCGCTCCGTAAAATTTATTTTCTTTTATTAAATATTCTGGCACCTCGTCAATTTCCGTCACGTTACGATTCTCTTACACATGTCATCCGTACGTCAAATTATCTTGTAAGCCAAATCCGATAAAACATTGTTAGAAAAAGGTGAGATGGTGAGAATTATATTTATATTATTTATAAGCGATTATAATTTAAAAATGTACGTAACGAGAATGTACGAATCGAAATAATCGACGTTTCTACTCGTATAGTTACAATTTTTGTATTATAATAATTGAGTTTTTCTTTTATTATTCAATATAAAGTAATTGCTTCTTTTATATCTTTCAATTATAGTATCGCGTTCGACTATCAGACTCGTGGAAAATTATATCGTATTGATCTAGGGTATTATTTTTTCATTAATGTATAGCCCTTGGAAGCTTTTAGCATACTCTGTTTGTATTTTCTTTTCGCTTTCGAGCGTAGTTCCTTTTAAGGATGCACCACACATTACGGATGTAGACTCGGTTCTCTATATTTACGTATATGTTTAAGGATCGTTAAAAAGAATTTTAAAGTTTTTAAAGTGATTTTGTACAAAGGGAATTTAGATGGAAGTAGAATCGCGTTACAGTAGCACAAATCTTATTTTAAGTTGAGTCGAATAATTGATGAAATCCTACTTTGCCTACATCTTTAAATTGATAAATTCGAACGAACATAAATTGTTTGTTCAAATTATACACGTTTCGAATATAAATAAATGTATAAACCTTCGCGAACTAAAGTATTTCCAACCTTGGCTGTACATATGCTTATAAAAAGGTTGTACGTTTCAAGTTAAATATTTTTTAAAATTCTTTTTTATTTTTATACGCTGCAGAAATTAAAATTCGTAAAAAATCGTAAAAATTAAAATAAATATTAAAAAATATAATACCGAAATATTTTTCTTGAAAATATTAAAGATTTTTATTTATACTACGTGCCTGTATATGAAAATGATATTTATAATTGATAGGTACTTAAAATTTTATCAGAGAGATACGTATGAAATTTTTAAGAGATTTTAAATATAGATTTGAACTAATTAGGATTTTTTATAATTATAAATTCTAGCGTCGATACGTAATACGAATTGAAATTTAAATCGCTATTCCTTTATAAAAATGCACGAGAGATTCAACGATTTGATTTTTCTTAATTAGAATTTAATACGCGTTTATCGTGAAATAAAATAGAAAGCGCCATTTCAAAATATTTCTCTAATGATTTTTTAAGTAGCTGTTAATTATCGATGCTGAATATCTACAGCCGGGTTAAAATTATTCATAAAATGTTTATTACTTTAAAATGAAAAGTCGCAAAAGTCGTTTGGTACGAGAAGGTTGATTAAATTAATTTAACAATAAGATTTTAATCCTATCGAATCATCTTACTATTCGAATGGAAAAAAAATTATACTCGGCTCTATTTCTGGAAATGTTACTGAATTTATTCTACATCCTATTCCGAATTGAAGCGATACTGTAAAATCGATATTTAGTGGTTACCTATTTCGACATAATCGATATACACAGTGAAAGACTTTAATGGCTTTGTATAATTTCTTCGATAAAGGTTTTTCATTTTTTCGTACCTCTATTCAATATTTTGACTACACACGTTCTTATTGTACATCGTGTATCCGTTAATCTCGTTTCGCGTCTCCTATACACGAATGTTTATACGTTTATAACTGGCTTTGTACAGGTCAATATATTGTTCAGACTTGGTTGCAATAATAGAGTTCGATAAATAACGGAGAATCTTATCAGGTACGAGGACATCGCTGTACAACGGTTTTTCGAATCATCCATCGGATCAACCGTACACCACTTTTAACTTGGACGACGCGGAAAAAATGGTTGGAAAAATATTATAGAAAAGAATAACTTGTAAAGGAAGACTCGTACAGGAATTCCTATTGTACCGAAGATAAATTATTTTTATTAATCCAACGAAACGATAGTAAACGCGAAAACCATTTATTTGGAAAACAACGCGGATCCAAAAATTAGAAACGATAGTCCGCTATTCAATTCGGATGGTAGTTCCATCAATTCTATCGTGCGATATTGCATCTCCACTGCCAGTTGGTTACGCTCTCAACGGTTTCGCCGCGAGAAAACAAATTATCCCGA
The DNA here is from genome assembly GCA_018907195.1 of Dolichoris vasculosae. NCBI lineage: Eukaryota > Metazoa > Arthropoda > Insecta > Hymenoptera > Agaonidae > Dolichoris > Dolichoris vasculosae. The sequence continues at coordinate 10,088,458 of JACCHY010000006.1, forward strand.
ATAGAACCACTCTGTTTCTATCGTTCTCGAAACGAAATTATTTCTTGCGCCATTGTAAGATTCTGCCTCGAGATGCGATTCACTTTTATCCCGACGCGTAAATTTATATTTCGTTCGGGTGTCGTTCCAACAACGTCGTCGACGCCTCGTTCGAGCATTTTTCGAGCATTTTTCGAGCATTGTTCGAGCGACTAGATCGAAGCCGAGGAGGCGGATGAAAAGAAGGGCGAAAAACGGAATCGCAACTCCCGATAATTAACGAGCCCGCGAAATTTACGCGGGACAATCGCGCATTTATCGGAAACGGGCGCCGCCTCCTAAAAGACAGAAGCTTTTGGCTGCGGATCCTTTTTCCCAGTGACAGACGTCTGTCCACGAAACGCGACGCGATTAATCACGAAAGACGAGCTTATTGTACGCCGCGTGTAAGATACCGCGGGTGTTTGCTTCGGGTTTGGAATATACTCGAGCGAGTGTTTATCAGTTATCAACCGCGAGAATCGGTAATCGTTGGTCGGTTGCGTTCGATAAAACCGAAATCCGATGTCGATATGTGTCGGTTCGTAAAACTGTCGCGTGACCGTAATTACACTCGTGTTTATTTTGCTGTTTACTTTATAGTTGATTCGAATTTAGAATTTGAAAATTGGTGGTAAGAAGTTATAATACGATGTAGGAACCGAACTTTATTTTCGACCGACGTCGAATAAACGCTCGCTTCGAAAAAATCTTTTGATAAATACGCAGTGTTGATTAAACGTTTATTACCGGTTGCTATTTAAAAGCAATTATAATTCGTGTAAAAATAGGAGCAAGATTCGTTAATAATAAAAAGTCTTGGTAAAATATTACACTTCGATTTATATACGCGTAAAATCTCATCGTAAAAACAATCGAGATTTTATGCCGAAATTATCGCACGAAAGGTAAACCAAAATTAATATATCTCGATATTTATGAATAAAAAACACCGAAACTCGCGCCAAATAATTTTTTTTAAATATACAATAGATCCGTACGACTCGGTTAAAAATAGAATTTTTACGATACCCGAACTTCCTTTGTATCTTAATCCATTGTAATTTACCAGTTGTCCTTACATCGCTTTATTTTTATCTTTAAAAGTATCCTTAAATATCGGAATTTTAAGTAAATTCAATTTAATTTTTTTAGTCGCGTTTCGGGTAAAAATATCGTCCGCGCAATCAAACCGATGAACATAATTTTAAGATACGCTTAACGAAAAATAATCGAGTAAGTTACAAGTTAAGGCCATTCGAGCGATGCATCGAAGTTTACTATGTAAATAAAGTGGTGAACGAACTAATATATCAGCGTCAACGTAATCATCGGTAATTTTCATTCGCTAATTTTAAAATACTTATCACCGTTTTATTTTTAGTATCTGATTTAATTATTTATCGATAGTCCATTTATTATTTTACGAGCAAACGCATTAATTATAACGTAATCTGAAAAGCGACAGGAGCATATTTATAAATAATAATCAACGATAAAGTCACGGTTCGTAAAAGAAAACTATAATTGCATAATAATGAATATTAGTATTTATCCTAAAAATCATAATCGAATTGGCACGAAAATTAGTTTTCTTTGAGCTATGTAATACACGGTGAACACGTTTGAAAAAGTAAACGATAAATTCACCTCAACGACACTTTAAAGCTGCCAAGTTTAACAAAAATCTCAAGTAAAATAATTGTCTTGTTATTTAAAATAATCCCTCGGTTGATTCAGATTTTAACCTACCTAGATTCGAACGTCGCGAAAGGCGTCTTATCTTATCTACTCGTTGCCCGTGTTTAACTCGACGGTAGCATCCGAGGGCTTAAGATTGCGAAATAATTAGTAACACTAGCATCGAAAAGCCCAGCCTCGCTAAACCGGGTTTTCATATTATATTGGACCGAACCGAAACCGCGGTCGCAGCATCCCGATCCTTGACCGCTCGGTAAAAGTGCGGCGCTCGTGGGATGACGCGCCTTCAACGCTCGATTTCCTTGAGACAATCGCACGCGCACTCACGCGAAACGAATCTTTTTACACGCGATACTATTTTGCGAAGTGCCCCCGGCACCTCCGTCCGTTTTATTTATATCCTCCCTCGGGGCACGAGCGCGATGCGTGGACCGCTGCCAATGGCCGTCGACGTCCCCATCGTCGGTTCCTTGATCGAACGCCGCGACGTCGCCATCGTACCGCTACAAATTTTGCACCCAGGATCCGCGGTTACAAGGAGGTTACCCTCTTTGTTTCCTCTCCTTCACACCTTACACACAGCGACGTTTCTTTCATCGCCAAGGACAAATCCGCGCTCGACCTTTCGGCGTCCGTTGAGTAGCTTCCGTTCCAAGTGACATTATTTTCCGGGAAGGTAAGCTTCGTTGGATCGATGTTGTTTCATCGGGATAATTCGTATCGACTTGTAATTATTTACGAATTCGCGTTGGTGGTAGGTTGCTGTTTTTTTTTGGTAATAAACGATGGGGTGTTTTTAACCGCGTTGAATTTTACGAACCAATTTTACTTTCTACGGCTAAAATTTTCTAGCTCAATTTTCTACCAATTAGGTTAGATAACGTGTAAAATTAACGTATCGCTGTAAATGCTTTGATAATTGTAATTACGATCGATGATAAGTTGGGTGTATTGTTGTTAATATATTTTTGGAATTAATTATCAATGATTACGGTGAGTGAATCGGTAGAGATAAAAAAAAAAGTGTTTTGGTACGGAATATAAAATATATTTAGTCCGTCTTGTTTGCACCGTTGTTTCTTTCGCGCAAAAAAGAAACGAAAACAAAAGAAAATAACTTAATTAGAAATATGCAGAAACTGAGCTGAAATTACATTAAGTTGAAATTAAAATTAAAATAATGCCTCTCGAAAGGTTGTTTCAGAATCCGTGTATTTTTTTTTCATTTTTAATTAACGCGGATGCACTGCTCGTTCGACTTAGCATTCGGTTAAATTAATAATATAATATGATTGCCGTATAAAATATCGATCGCGAAGACGATTGCTTTTTCTTTTTCGAAGGCTACGAAATTCCGATCGTCCAAAAGCGCATCGATAAATTGCTAGAGAGACCAAATCATACTCAACCCAATGATATTTAGATTTTGCACAGATTGATATATTTTTTGAAAGAAGTTTATTACGTTAGAGTCGGTACAACGAATCAGGAGAGACTCGAGGCCTTCGATGTATACACCGATAAACCAATTTAGCGGAGCAGCTGAAATTTCCGGAATCAATAAGAATTATTTGTCTCTCAAATAATTAAAAACGTCTTCGTTAGTTATTAGTTTTGTTCTCTGGATGTTTATCGATACGCGTAATTGTCGAGAAGAAGAAAAATGTTCGGTTATTTGATCGCGAGCCGAGCACGAGTTGTTTTTTTTTTCCTCCGTGCTTATGTTAGTTTATTAAGTCGTATACAGCTCGAAATTTCATTTAAAAGAAAATTGACTTTCATAGATCGAAAAAAGCTGAGAAAACCAGATCAGAGATCGCGAAATAACGCTGATAACGTATACATTCGTGTACTTTATACGTTGTCTCGCAATTTTAAACCTTTTTCAGTTTTCCGGTTGCTTCGGTACCTACTCCATGAATTTAAAACATTTGCGTTCGAAACGGAAGACTCTTCCATTCCGAGAGTCTTTTATATATGATATAATGACGAAAATGAAAAAGGTTTGTCGTGTAAGCCGAAAAAATGCATTACCGCGAAGGAAGCGAAAGAAATCGTACATATTTTTACTCGAGGTGCGCTTGTGTTTTAGCTCTGGAGACGATATTAAACGATACGAACTGGTTTTCGATGGATTATTCCTCCTTTGAGAATATCGGTCAATTGTATGCGTTTATCGAGTACCTCGCATTTCGATTGGTACGGTAATCAATGGATTTTGCGAAGGTACGAAAAACGAATTTCAGAGTACTTGGAATAACCTCGGGAACCGCTGTATCGATTTTTACCGTGAGTCTCGCAAAAGTAGCAAAATTCTTTGCGAATCTCCATCAAAAAGTAATCAAAGGGATTCATGCCCATATTTGATGAGCGAGAAAATTATTCCACGTTTCTTCGAATAAACCAATGACGTACAACATCGATTGTCATCGAACGCGATACAAAAGTGTTTGTTAATGTTTTTAATCTATATTATTTTCTGTTTCGGAAATATCGATATACGTTACGTTGGCATTTCACACTCTTTTGATCGAACGTGAATTCTCTTTTCTAGTATCGCGACCTATTTGAGATTGCGCAACTAGAAAAAAGTATCAGCCTGCTCGAACGGAATAGAAATATTGGAAAGGAATGATTTACGATAACGATTTTTATTTTGCCAAAAATTTGACTAAAATTTGAATTTATTCCTCTCGACGTCGGAACGAACATCGAAGTACGATTCTACATAAGTACACTCGTGACGTTTTGCTATTGTAGTCACATACTAGACGACTAACTTCCGTTGGGATATTTTTTTAAATTATGCAAATATCCAATAATCCAATAAGTTTTAATTATGTGTATAATTTCTGAAAGTAGAACAACTTCGTAACACAATATATATATATATACATATATATTTACTACTGTGCGCTATTATTTATTTTAAATAAAGTTACGAATATTATACATTTTTTTCGTAAACTTTAATCTAATAAAATTATTTAACCAACGTTAAAAAGAACAAGTTATTTATCAAGACATATATATGTAATATCATGAATATAAATTTTTATGTACGTATAGTTAATAACGTAATCAAAAATTTTAATAGATTTAATAATAACCTTTGAGAAATGCATATTTATAAAAGAAAACTTTTTCTTTGATCTAAAGTAGAAAAATTTGTTCAATATAATAAAAATATGTAACGTCTATTACCATGGATGAATACTGTATTTTTACTTTTTTTGTTTATTTTTATATTTAATATAAAATTGCTGGAATATTATTATAAATTACAAATATAATAAGTAAAAATTTATATCTAACAAAATTTAATCCACGACAAAAAACTTTTGTATTAAATTACCTTTTTATAAAAGTCTTCCTTGCATCAGAAAATTTCTTTATACTTTTTATTTAACAAAAGTATAATTATTTTAAAAATATTATAAATAGCTATTATATTTTCCAAGTAATCAAAAGCATAAAATTCGTTGTGTAACGTATCGACAGTAAAAGAAAATGTATTATTTTTGATCAGCCATTATATGCATATTAAGATCGATATTGCCTCCGGTAAATTTATAATTCATGCTTGAATTAAGAGTTAAACTTTTTTAAAAGTTATAAGAAATTTTATGATTTATTTAAGAAACATTAATAAATTATGTCTAATTAAAAGTTTATGGAAATATTTTTACAGGTTAGAGGTTTTAGGTTCGTAATAAATGTACCAAACACGTTACATTGTGAAATCTAGTTTTTATCTTCTATTTTTGATTTGAATATCAACGTTAACTTAACGAATAATTATTTGGTAATGTATGTTTAGTAATATGTTACATCGTATCTCTCTTTTTTAATATGCTTTCTTATAAAATATAAATTTCATGGTCATAAAATTCTATTGAAATATTTATTAATATTTCTAAATAAATAAGAGAGTTTATTAAGAAACATTGAAAATTTCAAAATAATTAACGAATACCATCTCTGTTTTCATTGGAACACTTGGCATCTTAGCGTTGGGTATAAAATAATTGAATTAATTGGAGTTTTAGTCAGTAGATCGTAGGGATTAATTAAGCTAAATGTACCGTCATTTTTGTCTATTTTTGTTTCACGCCTTATTGAAATTATTAACACATCTTGGTGCGAATGTTAACAGCATCTTCAAAATATTAGACTTTATTACTTTTATTTAATTGAAATTTTAAAGAAAATGGAGACTAGAATATTAATACGAATGCATTAATATTTACGACGATGCTATTGTATAATTTTTTAAATAAGTATCGATTTATAACTTCTTTACATTATGTAAGAATTATAATTCACTTTTTAATTTTGAAGAATATTTTCTTTAAATATTTTCTCTGCTCATTGTAACGAAAGTTGAAGTTTTGAATAAAAAAGATGATCGATGGATGTATACAAAATGTATGATTTTAATATCCACAAATTTCATTAATATTTACGAATTCTCGTTTTAAAATATTAAAGTTAATAAAAAAAAAGTGTATAATACAACGCATCCGACAATACTTCATGATAATAAATATTCTATAAATAAAATACTATTTTGATTTGTATAAAATCTTTTATTTAATAGATTTACAATGTTTATAGTTAAAATATTATATCATACATATATAATTAATGAATTCCTTAAATTTGAATCTTTTGTTAAAGTTCAATTGATTGAATCAGTTATACGATGAAAATTAGAATCGTCCGCTTTCTCGCAAATGCCTATAATTATTAAATTGGAAATCGTTATGAAATTGAAAAGAAATTGGGTCATCCAACATACGTAAGACATTTATAAATTATACAATAATCGAGGACTCGTGTTATTTATTTCTTAAAGTTGCGCGTATAATAATTTAAGATTAATACTCGTTATAATTATCACTCGCTGTATATTAGATGAAATATTTTAGTTTGCAAATCCGGAAATATAAAAGATTTAGATGTACGATCATAAAGATGAAACGTTAATATTAAATTGGACCGAAGAGGGATACGATATAATTAAGTACATTGGATAACTTATGCGTTAAATAGGAATGACTGAGTTCTTATTTTAACACATCAATAAAGTAATAATAATAATGTAGATCAAGTAAAATAAAAAATATCGTAAATTTTTCTTTATAATTTAATATTGTTCGATACATTTTGTAACTTAAAAATATTATAAAATTCAACTATTTATTTAGAAGGGAAACGAAGGTTACGTGTGTGTGTTTGTGTAGCTTTGGTTAAAAATGTCTCCGGTTTAATTTCGATAATATCGAATGTCAACGAATTACACGTCCTTCTGTACTGAAATCCAACGCAGGTAGTTGTATGAATACAATAGAAAATTATGACTTTCATGCCTTTTAACGACGAAAAGAGGCACACACCGATCCGAAAAAAATTTATTTCCATAGAATTAAAGCGGAGTTCGGCAATATACGCCGCCCTCGACCATTTCGTATACATAAAAAAGTAACTATGTTTTTTTTTGTGGGTCGGGAGGTTACCCTTAGTCGTCGGAAAAAATGATATGTCGAAAGTGTCTTTTCATATACTAACTGTGAACAGTAGTGTTCGAGACAAGCTTCCTGAGGCTGAATGTGTTACTGTCAGAGATAATAACTTTCACGGCTCTAATAAAAATTGTCTAGTAAAAATGTTATTCTTTCTTCTCTTCAAGTTCTTATTGCATATATAAGTATATACTATACGCGATAAATGATAAATAAAATTTATAATTAAAATCATAAAATTGAAAAAAGTACGAAGAACTTTATAATTTTATACATACGTGTTGTACCTTGAATTTACAGATCGTCTGTTTTTCATAGAAAGTTTAAAAAAGCTTGTAACTTTTTTAATTAAACGCGGAACCATTTTAAAAAATGTCTAAAATTTTTCATTAAAATAATATAAAGTTATTTAGCATAAATTCATAATGTTATATTAAGTTTTCTACACAATAGAAAATTGGATCGTGAATCATTTTAGAAATTATTACTCTTTTAATAATAATGCATCGGAGCCGATGAAAGAATAATGCATACGATTTATTAATCGCATGGTAACAGTTTGGATTTTTAATCGATAGAACATAAATAAAATATTCTTTTACAATGTTTAAATATATATGGAATTAAATATTGCGGAATATAATCGTTTTTTATTGTAATAGAATTAAATCAATTATTTTTAAAAAAACTTAATCATTAAAATAAAAGTTAAAAAATATTTCTCAATTGCTTAAATTTCTAAAAAATTAAACATCATCGATGAAATATATTTACAGCTTTTATTATAAATCATAAAAATTCATACATTTTATTATTTATTCGAATAAACGCGTTTAAAATGTTTTTTTTAATAAATGAAGAAATTATTTAAAATATTCTTCAATTTTTTATAAAATATTGAATTAAAAATAAAAGAATCAAATATTTACCAAAATAATTACTGTTTAACGATTATAGTTTCACATATACGAAGTATTTAGATCATATCGTAATTGGAGAATAGAATTTACCTTTGTACATTTGATACGTGCATTGAATTACTAATATTTGTATCGAGAGTATCTAATTAGTTACGATTATACATTTCAAAGAACAACAGAATTAGAGAATTATTAGATTATTAGATGCAAAGAAACAATAAGAGTACAGAATTAGGTGATTAGTAGTAAAGAAAATGGAATATCGGTGTAACAGAATTTCTGAATTAATGGTATCGATTTTTGCGTAATAAGAATGTATTAGATTCTTTGCGGTAAGCTAAGAAAGTTTCAAGATAAGCTCACCGAAATTCATTTTAAGACTTTATGAATTGATTTTTTAAGACACGTTAGTCAATTTTAATGAAAAAAAAAGTATATTTTTTACTTACCTGTAAATAAAAAATTAAACCGAGGTACTCTTTTTAATTTATTATTTATAAACATTATAGGCTTTTAAACAATTTTTAAAGTTATATATACATAACAATATTTATCCAAGGCTATACAATCTTATATTCTCTTAGTCTTGAAATTTTATAAAAATAAATATTTTATACAAATAACGGTTACGCATCAATACTTAAAAGAAAAAATGGAAATTACAAAATTAGTAGCGAAAAAACAGTAAAATAGTTTTAAAATTAGCGATTTTTAGATTTTAAATGTAAAAAACTGTATTTTTATAGAACTCGATAGTAATACGTAAAGATATACATTTTCACGTTATTCAATTAATTCAAGTCGATCGTACAAAATGTCGGTTGCAATAGACAAGAAAAAAAAATAATTTTAATCAACGTCACTGTCTTTAAAAATATTGATACGTTTATCCGACAACTTCCATAAGTTTCATATATTAAAAACAAAATACGGTTATTTTTAGTTATTTAGTACAGGGAATAACGAGTAAAAGAATTCGGTTGCATCGAAATTCGTCGGAGCACTGAAATATTGTCGAAGATGTACACTGTCGAGAGTATCTTAGATAATTCTGAAGTGTTGTATATAAATAGGATTTTTATTGGATCAATAGTTCCTTAGTCTCGTGATCAATGGTTCGTGTTCGAGGTTTGGATAATTTGGAGTGGAAGTGGATTAGGTGAGAGGGTAGACGAGAGGCTAGAAATTCATAAGATTCAGAAAATGTTATGTTTAGAGGTCGATTCTCGTGAAGTTATGAGCAACATGTGGGCAGGAATAACAGCCTCCACGAATTGGAACTATTATATTCTTGGTTAAGTATCGTACACTCGTGGGATTACCCATCACGATACTGAAATACCGATGAATGTTACGCGCAATCTATTCGGATGTAGATTATACAAACCCTGTGCCGAAGAATTTAAACGTCGATTCTCACTCGCTTCGTCCGACCGCTGCAAACCGATCGCATCTCTTTATCTCCGACTACATAAAAGTTCCTTCCTACGACTTAACGTCGCTCTTTATAGCGAAAGATTATTACGAATAGGCGAATGAAACTGTAACGCTCGTTTATACAATCGGATGAAAAATATTTCTTCATTTTACGCTTACAGCTACTTATATAGGAAGCTCTTTGGAAGTCCTTTCACGGCGGAATACAATTGATACAATTGATACTAAACCATCAAGCCTGTAATCGTGAATCTTTCGAGGTCGATAATTGCTATCGATTTAAATGCCTGCGTTGTTAATTACAACGAGCACCTTTGGGTAACCAATTAACGCTTGATTTGTCTCTTCATCGAATTCAAAAGTCTATTCCTCTATTCCTGCACTCCGGCGTAGATTACAAGGACTTATCCACTTTCGCATCTCTTTTAACGGATACAATTTAGGAACGCGCTTTGATAAAAGTTACATATTTTTTTACACTCTAAAATATTTATCAATTACTCTCGAATACCGAATAACTGGTTTTCTCTTTTTTTAGTTTTTTGTTTTTTTGTTTTTCAACGCTCTATAATAAATCGTCGTATCAATCGTATCGCTCTTATCGATAAACGTGAAAAAAGAATCTCACGAGATTAGATAAAAAACTTCATCGTATTTTCAAGCGGTCGCTTACTCAAACCTCGGAGATCCGATGAATTTTCCTCGATGGTGGAATCGGCCGATCGCTGCTCGAATCTTCGTCCCGGATGTTACTTTAACGAATTATGGAAAACTTGGAAAAAGTGGAATACTTACAGGCAATATTCTAGTTATTCTCATAAAGATGTTTGTACGTTGATCCTTGATCCTTGAAATAGAGGCATTTTCGAATTGAAGAGCTTGGCACTGATCTCGTATTTAGGTGGTCTGAGTAATTCCTCGAGTTAATGGGTTAGTTCAAATTGCGGTAGCTCCAACATTTACTTCTCTACTAACTAGGCCCATTGCTAAATTAAGCGTATTACCTGACCCTAAATTTGATTAGTTATATCTAATGTGGGAGTGTTCCTAGAATAATGATTACGAGCTCCGACTAAGAATGAATATTCAACTCTTCTCTTGTGTGCATACGCATATATTATTCTTTTATTTCCTTCTTTATGCTTGCGCATATTTCTTTTATGTTCGTAATCAAGACTTACTTTGCTAATTATAATCTCGCTTTGAGAGAAGTACTAATTCAAACGTCTAATCCTTCCGTTGCTTTTGTAACAGGCACTTGTTTACCGTTTTAACAGCTGTTTGCTTTTAAAAAAATTTAATACGTACATGGCATTTCAAACGCACACACAAACACACACATACACATATTAGATTTTTATATCCGTATTTATTTCGTATAATTATAATTATAATTATAATTTAAAAAGACCGAAAAATGCTACTCGTTACTAAATATATTAAAAATATATTTTAGTATTCAAAGCAGTTTTATATAAAAATTAAAGCTTTTCTATATTATGCAAATAATGAATATTTAAACTACTAACGATTGTTTAATCATCGACAGTGTAATAAGGTGCATAAACATATTCTAATATATTCCAAACAAATTTTCTATAGAAATAATTTAATAAATCATAAAGATTCGCATATAATAATTGTTGATTAAATAAAGATATATTGTAAATTGTATGAATTAAAAGCGGGATTAAATTATCTTATTTAAACTAAATAATTAGTTATTTTTAATATTTAAGTAGAAATTCTATGAAATACGAAATTAAAAATTCGCTATTTTTTGTGTCGAATCGTTATTTAATATGTAAGTCTCGTGACAAAATCTAAACCTGCTTATGTACGTAAGAAATAATAAAACATGCTTGTTATGTGGTACACTTAAATAAGTTGTTTATCGCAGGAGAAATAAAACGTGCCACTTTTCGTAATAGATTTGTTTAAACTATTAAAATAGTAATTTAAAGTAATAAATTTATCTTCAACTTTGCTTATTTATTTTCAATATTTCGATGTAAACGAATATATAAACTTTTTATTATATATAAGTAATTATCAAAATAACAAATCTTACGTAAATGTTTCCTTGGTATCGATGATAATAACCGTTTACTAAATATACATTTTATAATTAATTATGTATTAAAAAAAAGTTGTAAAAATTCCAAATTTTAAATACAAGTTATTGATTTTTTAAAATTCACATTTGTTATAAATATTATATACATAATATATAAATTTTGTTGAGCAGTTTAATCGAATAAGTATAATAAACCGGTAATATCATTTTAAATTAATTCAATTCAGCTTTGTAACATCCTATCGATTTTCATTTATTTTCTATGTCAATTTTCAAATATAAACGTACATCGTTAATATCTAACTAATTTTTATTAATATTAAATTTATGCTAATAAATGTATTTTAAGCAGCAGAAAAATTAAAGTAATTATTTGAAAACATTATAGAAACGTTATGGATATTTGTACGTCAATTAACTGGATTAAGTCTTTAATTAATTAAGTTTTGAAAAGTTTATAAATTAATTTTTTTATCCGTCGTTTAATGAATGCCAAAATAAAATTTAACTATAATTATTCTTGTATTTATCGTAGTTTAATCGATAATTGTTTAATTTTCCGAAAGTTCAAAAATTTTGTACATCGCTTAATTTTAAATTAATCTTATTTTCAGTTTATTAAAAGAAATTTACTATAGACTCATTCTTTATAATTAATTATAGAATTTTCATTTTTATAAAGTTTATTAAAAACTGTTGTTTAAATTATTATGATATTTACGAATATAGCAAAGGTATAGCCAAGGTTTTTGTTTGATGTAATTTTCCTGAATAATGAGAAACGTTACAACTTTTAAAAGTAGATATTAAATAATAATGAAATTTTTAGAAATAGATTTAAACTTAATTTGACGATCAAAGACAATTTTCAATGTTTAAAATTTCATGATTAAATTGCAAAGGGTATATTAAAAATACTCATTATACTCGATTGTTTCTCGTAACCTTTAAGTGATATTTATCGATTATTGGTCAAAAGTCTTACTATTTAAGAGACGTATATAATGTCGCATGAATGAAAAATAATGCCAATTATTAATATCTAAATATCAAAAGTATTTAAGTAAAAATGTAAGCTGTTAAATTCGTTTTGGAATTTGGAAATTACTAATTTTTATAAAACAAAATTCCAACGTTTCATTGCATACGTATAATGTAAAAGAGAGAATTAAGAGAAGAATAACAATTATATTTTATTAAAATGTGCTTACGTGTGTATTATTAACGAACAAATAATTTATATTAGTTATTATTTAAGTATCGGATGCTTTACATATTATATCGCAAAGTGCGCGATTGTAATTTCGAGTCCAATTTGTTCCAGCTTGAGATTCCTTTGATCAATCATATATTTCGATTGTCTTTTAATCTGAAAATGAATTATACTGAATTATATTAAATTTAATAAGAATTTTCATAAGTTACATTTTGCAAATGTACATTATGTTATTAAAGTCTTTTGAGGAAAAAGGCAAACGACTCTTAAACGTATGTATTACTTATTTAAGAAATTATACGATTAATCTCATAATCCACATGTACATTACGTTTATCGTTAGATCCTATTATATTTGTAAAGTGTTATGCGTTTTTATCAAAAAAATGAATTTTAAATATCGTATTATCTATGCGCTGTATACGAGAAACATTATAAAATAATATCAATGTAGTTTATACCAATTACTATTGATTTTTAAACATTTTATTTTGTGGTTCACGGATAAATCAAATATTTAACTCGTTACAAAATTAAACATTGGGAAAAGTGTAGAAGAAAATTAATATAAAATTTAAAGTTAAAATAGGCATAAGTAAAAAATATTTTTAGTTTAAGAATATTTGCCATCAATTTCTATAATGTGTTCTTATTTCTTGTATATTGTGTTTTTTTATGGCGAATTAACAGTTCAAGAGTCTGAAAAAGTTGGGTCGAATAAGAAAATTCGATACAGCTCACGATGCACTTAGCTTAAGATAATTAAACTTGAAGAACATAAATGGAATCATGAACTGGATAAAAGTTTTTGAGTGCGTGTAAGAATCAAGAGCCAAACTTTTCAACTATCGGTATCTAACATCTATGTAATAAATAACAAGCGACTTTTGTAAAGTACATTGTATGAAAGCTATCGATTGCAACCGACTATAAAAGTATTTGTATAGTTTTAAATAGACGCATTTTAATCCAGTACTAAAATAGACGACATTAATATTATTTTTTGTATGTAACTTTAATAAAAATACCAGCGGATATTTTATCATTTTTTTCACATAAATTTTACAAGTATCTTTTGTTATATTCACGAATTTGTTTTTTAATAATACATTTTGATAGTAACGCAGCAAAATATTTTTTACAATCGTCACAGGATAACGGAATTTCTTTTTCTGACTTTACGATGATAATAAAGTTAATATTAAAATGTATTAATATTAAAAGTACGATATATTTTACTTTATATTATATTTTGTTTATACAGAAACAACATTTTAAAGTACGTCTATACATAAGTTGTTTCGTCGTATAATTAGAAAGATTTTACCTAAAATTTTAATCATTTCAATCCGTTGTGTTTGTATAATTTATTCGTAATTAGTTATAAGTTGTAACGTTCGGTCAGTATTATATAATTTACTTAAATATTATTCAGAGATTAATTAAACTTATTAAATAGTCGTTTTACGTACGAATGTGTTGTATATTTGTTTATATATAAATGCGTATATATAAGTGTAGGTTATCGTAAAATAGGTTAAGAAAAATTAATGCACAACACATAGAAACGAAAGAAAATGCAAAATTTATCTCTTTCCCTTTACGTGAGAATATAAGTTAAAGTTAAATATTAACTAAGAATGAATTTTCATTTAAATTACTGTAAACTTTAATCTTCATTGTACCAAATATACATTCGCTTCCATTAGCAAAATTAATTCATTTTAATAAAATATCAAGCGGTACAATAATAAATTATGAATCCAAATATTTAGCTAATAATTTTATTTATAAAATTTTTTACTTTAAAAACCCTCGTTGACAAATGCGATCGGTATAAATTTTTTGCTTTTATTATTTTTATTGTAAAAATTATTCCGAATACTCCTCGAGTATATTTATAGATTAAGTGTATTCAAAATTATTACAAATTCCGTAACCTATAAAAGTGATTGTAGAAAGTTGAAACGTATTAGCTTAGTAGACGAGTTTGTTCGATCGATACGACAAAATTCAGTGCTTAAATTTTGTGTATAATACAGAAACTTTTATAATACGACAGTATAACAGTTAATAAAGCGAAAATTGCCATTTTAATCGATTACCATTATAATAAACTTATTTTACGATATTAATCATAAGACACGTGAAATTTTTTTATCAAACGAGGTAGAAAATTATTAAACACCATTATTATTTTCTAAAGCTTAAAACTTACGACGTATTTTTAATCCTTATCGATATCAAAGTGCACAGATTTGAATCGAAATTTTGAGAAAAATAAGCTCTTTTATCGATCAAAGAAATAAAAAAGGAAGAAAAAAAATACTCTCCTATTCCAGTATAAAAGAAATTCGCTATTCGTTCTAAATTTCTCGGTATTTATAGTATGCAACGAAGGTTGTACATAAAATATGTTATTAGTTAAAAATACGCTCTAGATAATCGGTGCAAAATAAATTTCAATAATAATTAAATAAAGTTCATTAGTCATCGACACGCCGTTTCTCATTTTTCCTTTTAAGCGCGTAGATTTTGCTTCGATATCGGAACAAGGACCTTCGACACCGGATTCTTCTCGAGAAAGAAAAATAGCGTTCGAGTAACATAAATAATTATTTTTATCATTTCGCGAGCGTCTCGATAAATCCAAGGATATTTATGGTTTATTTATATTCGATATACGACTTACGATACTCTCCATCATAAGTGCAGCTTTTTAAAGACAGCGAAGCTCGTAAGGTTCTCATTCGAATTTCCAAAATACACAAATGGTAATTTTGGCCGGTTTTCACTCGGGGCTGTTGTACTTTGTAATAAATTTAAAACACATCCCAGTTTGACCGGATTAGTAGGTCGTACGGAAGTCTAACAAATCCGAACTCGCCAGAGATTTTCCAAGAGGTTTTTTTCCAAGAGAAAAACGATCTCGTCGCGAGTCTCCTTACCATAAAAATCCCTTTCCGAATATTCGAATATTAATATTGTCGCGATATTCGATACCAGCCAAGAGCGAAGCTCGGGAAAAAGGAGAAACCCGGAGGAGGAACGATGCGCAGAATCAGCGACCGATCGTTATCGGCTCGCCTACGAACCGCTGATTCCCCGAGTTTATTTAACAGTTATTATCTTCATCTCCGAAAAGCCACGGGTCGACATCCGCGTGGACGGAGGCCAGGACCGAACGAACCCAAGTGGATGAAAAAGGGGTGAGCCGACGTGTTTGTTAGGTCCCTTCTAATTTCGTGCGAATAGTCCAGTGTGTAGAGGCAACAGTGGCGTGATCGACGCGTTGACAATTACCGGGTGGACCCATTGGACGCATTGGACGCATTGATTTACCGTGTATTATATCATCTATCAAAACGAGAGCAGCGCTGTGAACAGTCGCTGTAAAAATCGATATTAACGCGTGTGCATTTTACTCTACCTGTATCGTATATATCGTAGGTGTGCCCATCCATTCCCGATTTTCGTGCGATAATCCCTTCATTTTTACATTTTTATAGTTATCTTTCGGGCGAATTCATCGTAGGTTGAAAATGCGATTTTCCGGTTCCGAGATGACCAATAGATGTAACAATGTTAAAAGGAACGAAGGAATCCTCGTTTTTGTTTATCTCGAATATTCGTTAATGCCTATTTTGTCCAAATTTCCTGCTGGTAAAATATATATTTTTTTTTTATTAAATTAATATCGCGCTTTTATTGTATTTCAAAACGAGAAAAGTCTAACGTTGGACAAAATGTTACTTTAAAATCATAAAATTATTCGTAATGTTTCAGTCTTATCGTTAAAAATTTACTTTTTCGCGAATCGCTTGTTTGAGAATAAATAAAAAAAGGAATTAATTATTACGTTACGGAAATAAGAAAAAGTTGATTTTAAGTACACAGTTTTGATGTATTTATAAACTACGTTTTCCTTAAAAGTAAATTTTTATCGATTAATATTATTTAAATGAAATTAATAATTAATTTTCTGATTAATATTACTATATAGTACAATTAAATTTGTATTACGATTAATGTTTCCCATTTTAAATATTAAAATTTAAATATTTATTTTAAAAAAATTTGTTTTTACGTCACAGTGAACTTACGTACATTAATTAAATTACTAAAATAATGAAATTGCCGGAATCATTACGGAAGAGTAAACCATCGAAATTTTAAATTAAATTAGAGAATGCATCTGCTAAACTTAATTTGGAGAGTTACATATATTCAAACCTATTTGAATGCCATTTTAAAATCATTTTATTATTTCAACTATATTTTATGAATACGCGATATAAAAATTTAATGTTTCGTTTATAAATTCACGAGTATACAGATGAAGATGTTCCGCTGTTAAAGTATTATAAATATAATTGAATAATATATATATATATATATATATATATATATATATATGTGCACTTTATTTTATTTTTGAGTTACAATATTATTTAGCGATGTACTAATGTTTCATAAATATAAAATTAACCCAAAAAATAACAGTTACGAATATATCTTTAGAAAGATTCCATTATATATTCAGTTAAGAAATTTATAATGCAAATGCAAATTTAAAATTTGTGTTTAGTCATTAATTTATTTAATTATAATTTCAAAATTATCTGTATCTAATGGTATGCATCTAGAAATAAAAAATAATATTGATATTATGCTTTATATTATATTATGTCAATACCGATTGTTATTCCATTTAGTATTTTTGAAATATTTAATTTAAAATAATTAAGTTTTTTATGTTTCAACGGAAAACTCTTTTTTAAACAGCGAGAAAATATTATTTTATAAATGGATGACAAATGTAATAACAAATAAGCTAATTACATTGATGAATGTAATACATAATTTGAATATATCATTTTAATTTCAATATCTTTATAATATTTCAGTTTATATATTTATAAATATTTAATGCATATTTTTGAATATGCTAAAGTTTCAGTATTGATGAATTTTACGAATAATTGTGTTTTATTTAAAAGATAATGTATTTATAATTTTTGCACATAAATTTTGAAATGCAAGCAACAAATTTCAAAATCTACTCTCCTAATTATGTATTGTATCAGGATGTTTCAATTATTCAAGTTTATACAAATGTTAATAATTGATTTTTGAATATCATTGGAAAATTTTTGACAAAACATTACGAGGATTGTTTTAACAGAAATATTTCAATTAATTATAAATGTATCGACATTTATAAATGAAATTCATCGTTACAATGTTTTGCTTTTAATATTAAAAATAATATTAATTAAAAACTGTAATAATTACTACAGTGTAAGAAATATCCCTTCCTTTTTTTAAACCCGTGTTAAAATCTCATCAATTCTCAATAAGTTTTTAATTTCTTAAGATACACGCGATCTTTCGAATACACCTTACAAGGATTCTTTATTGTTAGCAAATTCGTTGCACCGATTCTTTATTAACGAGAATAAGTTAGACCCAATACTTTTAATCCAAGTTAGCGATTCGTAGTTTAAACAAATTTGTATCGGGGGGTCCATTAAACGCGTTGAACGAATGTTACGATCGCGTAATTATTTAAAAATTGAAACACGTGCTTCTAATTATTTGATAAAGTATTCATCGAAAGCATTTGTACTTTCCTCCTTCGTTATTGCACTTGATATCTCATCGCGTATGTGAGCTGTTGGATAATGCACTCGATACGTGTGTATAGGTGTACAAGAAGTCGGGTATCCTAAGTAGCTGATTATATCGGATGTCTCTTATCGAGATTCGAGGGCTTTTGTAAAATGCTTACGGCCCGAAACCGTCGTGTCGCCGGTATCGTGCGATCAAAGTACCAAGAGTAAGAAGGCGAAGATTAGTTTGTTCTTTGTCGATTTTTCTTTATATTCTTAATGCATTGGCTACTTGCTTTCCCGATTCGAAGTACGTGTCGTAAAGTGTAAATTAAATGTAAATTAAAGCAAAATTTAAATGCTTGTGCGGTCGGCTAAGGGTTTCGTACGTACGAGGGGTTATAAATATTTGAGTCGAAGCTTCGAGTTTTATATAAAATGGATCTTAAGTCGGATATTATTTTAATGCAAGAATCAAAATCAGCTTTTCATTCTTCGGATATTGAATTATTATTTCTATTTTTCCAATACCTTACTCGAGTTTACAATTTAATCCGTTAATTTAATACAAAGTATATTTCATTCAAGGTCGGAATAAAAATCATTCTTTCAACGTAATCGCGAGTTTTTCGTGTTTGTACACATATTTTCTCTGCTTTATAAGAAAATTAAAACATCCGAAAATAAACAAATTGCTTTAATCGTGAAAATAAGAATCTATTTTGGATATAATAACAAATAACTTTTATGCGTTGGTGTATACCGAAATAAATCATCTAAATAATGTATTTTTTAAGTATAACGGTATTAATAGTATTTGAAAAAACATCTAATTTTGCAGTTGATATTCTTTAAAATGTTATTTAAATATTTAAGCGATTGTATTGCTTTTATTTTAAATTCTTAGCGAGTCTAAAATTATATAGTGTAACCGTTCGCGAGTAATTTAAAATTAGCACGGAATAACAAATGAGTACATTTTAATATTTTATCAGTATTTTAATAGGAAAAGATTTGTTGATTAATGTTTTATAGGGACTGATAAGGATTCGACGTGACGTATGAATTTGAACATGAATAAATATTTTACTAAATGCACTGCTAGAAACGTATACTTAACTAGTTTCTTGGGTACTTTGGAAGGCTATTATTATAGATAAGATATAATAAAGTTTTTTCAACTAAAAACTTAATTATAATTAAAACTGGTACGGTAAATGTTAGTAATGGTCGTAAGGGTGAATCGATAGAAAATATTTCATATTTTCATTAAGTTAGTTAAAAAAACCACTGTATAAAATAACAGCAATTCGAGACGTATCTCGTATGGATATTGAATTTCAGAGAATGAAATTTCTGCTCTCTAGTTTTCAGCCTGTATTAAAGTAGAATTCTTGAGAGGCAATATCGCCTCTTGTTTTTTTAAAGCGCTTCCTTTTATTTCGTTACGGTAGCGGTAATTTCGAATTTCGCGGAGATTTACACGCGTGAAAAAATACATTGTAATAAAAATTTGAGCGTTGCCAACGTTGCAAATGAAAAACGATTTTCGTTCCCGTGTAACGACTCGCGGAGCTTTGGCAGATTAGTTTGGAGAACACCTTCGATTCGAATCAATCGACGTTGCTTTAAGTGGAAGGTCAATACGAAACGCGAGATTAGGTCATTATTGTCGGAATAGAATTATACTCCGAATGACCGAAATTATACTCGAGGAATAAATTGTTTACGATACCGTCGAGCTATTACAAATACTAATTTTCTCCCTTACTACGATCTTACACGCAACTGGTATAATACGATGTTTGATCAATCTCATTCAACAAATTACAAATTACAAAGATTTACTTTTTCAAACGATTCAACGATTTTTGCCGTTACCGAATAGAGCAGAGTTGGTTTTGGATTATTCTTCGAATACGATGTTTCCACTGGAAAATTGTTCGTCCAGATTTACGCAGATGTAAACGATTCGAGGTCGAAAAATCTCGTTAGCGTACATTAATATCGCGAGTACAAATTCCGACTCTCTACGTTTTTATACCGCGTCTCGTATCTACTAGTAAAAGCTCTACAAAGTAAAAGCGGCACTCGATCTAAGGACAATACAATAGACGTAGCGAAAACCGAGCGATCAACGATGGAAAGTTAAACGAGGACAGAAGCGTAAAAATTGTCGTGGGAAAGGTTTCGAAAATAAGCGACGGTTAGTTGGTCGAGCGGTAATCGAGGAACGAGAGACGGTTTTAATTTAAAGAGGGAGGAACCGTAAAGAAAATTTGGACAGTCGTGTTGTTGTAAATTTGCAAATAGAATATCGCTTGGACTTACTTTTTGGGAGTTTGAAAATATCGATGACACGGGGGTGGAAGAAATTTTATTAGACGAACTCCCGAACGACTAACACGACCAACGCGAAATAGATAAATTTCCTCGGGCCGACTCTAATTTATTTAGTTAACCGCCGTCGCCAAAAATCCAATTGGCCAAACGGAATTCGTAAATCGGAATCGCGGGGCCTCGACGTTACGTTACTATTATTATTATTATTATTATTGTTATTGTTATTACGTTGATCCTCGCGGCAGGAAAGAATAGCTGGATTTTTACTGCACGAATTTTTAACAGCCGATATAATAAAAGTCCCGGAATTTTATATTAAACGAGTAACCGCATCCTGTTTTCGGTGAAAAATCATCCCGGAGAATACCGAAGCGAAGGTTTATTTTAAACTGGGTTATCGACGTATACTCGTTATTTCGAGTGAATTATAATTCCAACTGGATAGACGAGCGAATAAATAATCTCGTTTGGCAAAATTCTACGCGATCGTAAATTAGCAATGATAAACTATGAATTTTACGTATATTACATTTAATATATCAAATATCCGATATTTCCCTTGAACTTGATGCGATATTAAAGAACGTATGTGTCAGTCGTACCGTTAATGCTGGAATGATTTATATACCGAGTAATGAAGAACTGCTTCGAATAAAAGAAAGCACTTCAGCTAATGTAAAACCCAAAGTGACTCACTCCGCGTAATGGAATAATCTACTACATAATTCTTAACGAATATTTTTATGGTGCGTTTAAAAGTTGTTAAAGCGACGTTTCGCATCGTATTCGTGATTTTTACAATCATATTTGTATATTATATGGGATTATTTTACGATAAAAAATTTATATTCTACGGTATAATAATATGCATTCGAATTATCGTATATAAAAGGCTATTTTTATGATTTTTAATACATTCAAGATGTTGGGAAACATGATTGATCTGTTAATATTGTTAACGTTGTAAAGGAAACGATAATTTCAGCACGTAGTAAAAAAATATAAAAGAATTTTAATATATCTTTCATATTTTTTTATACTGTATAAAATTGAAAAATTCTATAATAAATGGATGTTTTTAATATAATTTTAGTCGAATAGAAAATAGAAAAAACCTTCGATGATAAACAAACATTATTTTAAAATTCTTATTTGCTACTGTTTGCTACAAAATAAATGTATTTCTTCAGCACAAGATCATTTTGTCGCATAAAATATATAATACTTTGTTTGATAATTATTTATTTAGTAAAATAATTTGATCTCGCGCCAAATAAATACATTTATTAAATATGAAGAATAATTCGGTGGTTCTATAATTAACGATGATATTGCATGATTGATTTAATAAATTATTTCAGTAAAATTAAAATCCAATTATTACTAACTTGAAACTTCTTATTCAATTAATTCGGATACGACAGTAACGAATAAAAGTATATTTAATTTTATATAAATAAACATTTAAATCTTTATTTTTATTCAACAACGTATTAAGTAACAAAGATTTTAAAATAATTCTAGCTAATACATTGCAAGAATAATTTTTAAATATTAAATAAGAAACGAGGTTTTTATAATTTAAAAAAATTACATCTTATTCGTTGCGACATATTAGATTTTAAACAATATAAATTTTGACATATAAGTTTTACTCGTATTATAAAATTAGCATTAATTCAAATTTTCTATATTTAAATTCATATGAATTTAAAATAAGAATAAACCAAGACGAAAGTATGAGCGTAAAATATAATAAGAAAATTGAAATAATTAAAGCTTCGTTAATATTTGTAGAAATTTAATTATTGAATAAATGCCGCAAAAATGCCCGATGTATTTTTCTATTATATTAATAGATTATAAATAATAAAGTGATTCGGTTATTAGTTAATTAAATTACGTATATTTTTATAAAGCTCGAAATGATTAAACTAATGCATTTATAAAAAATAAAATACAAACATAAAAGTACTCGCCGTTAAATGAAAATTTCATGTTTTATATATATCGCATAAACTTTATTATCGTATCCGTATATCAAAGAAATTAATTTTTTGTTTACATAATTAAAAAATATTTTACCTCGAGTAGAGAGAAACCCGAAACGAATAATTATTCGATAATGTTGGATAATCAATCAAAGCGAAGTAAATATCCATTGCTCATAAAAAGTTAAAATAAATGATTAATTTCAACGAAACTATTATCTGGAAAGTATAATGAAAATTAGCTTCTATTAATAATAATTCTTTTACCGGAAATATTTTAACGTATATTTATAGATTTTAGAGAAACATAAAAGTCTAATTTCATTCTAAGCGTATAAAAAACGAAACGTATATCGAAAAAGTAAAAAGATTCGAGTAAAAAAGCTCAACGTAAAAAACGATAATTTCTCTTTTACAAACAAATGTTCGTCGTTAGGTTAAAGCCTTCGTTTTCAATAATTAGAAATGCAATCGCGCGAAATAAGCAAACAATATAATACAACGATACAAGAACATCGAATAAATTTTTTCACAATTATAACCAGTTGGATAAAAAAAAAGAAGCAAGGATATCGATTGGTTCTCCGAATAAAGAAAAAACTGGGAAAAAACTGGGAAAAAACTGGGAAAAGAGTCACAGTTTTCTATCCCCAAGGGTAAAAAATGAATTTATAAAACCTAGTTAACGAACGTCGGATGTAGCACAGGTAAGAAAATCATTGGCGCGTCTCAGCCTTCGACATCATTCGGTTAAAGATTCGCAGCTGCGCGAGCAAACTCGACATTATTTAAAAAAAGACGAAGCTCCGAGCCATCCCCGATGATATTGCATCGTAAGCGAGGATCAACGAGTCGCGGTTACGTGCCTCTACTCCCAACCCGGACTCGTCCTCGCAAACACGGATTCCGGTGCGACGTATCGGCCCAGTTTTCCCACAGGTATCCATAATTCATAGGTGGGGGGAGAGAGTCGAGCTCTCCTCAATCGATGAATGCACGAGCGTATCCTCGACCTTACAGCTCGGACATCCTTTTCCGGCTTTCCCGAAGCCCCGGATCCGCGTCCTTGGCGTGTTTCCCTACATCCTCTCGAAGCTTCGACCAAGGGATTTTTTTTCTCGGCGTACTCGCGACGGTGCTCCGATGTTTCCGAGAGCGCGTTTAACGTCCTTGGAAGGATAAAATCCGCTAAAAATGTAGGAGAGAACCGAGTTGCAAGCGAGTTGCAAGCGAGTTGCTATTGGTTATAAATTCATAAGCGCCGTGAACTCGTGAGCAAAAACTGCGCTATCATGGGAAAGGTTAACTTCGGTTTTTATTTATTATTAACGGGATCGAAAGCAGGTCACATTCACGGAAGCTTTTTCAAATTTCGCGTTAAAACTAAATATTTATTAGTACGAATAAATGTTACGTGTATTCTTTATCTTTTCGAGTATGAAAGTGACTATAAAAAAATCTAATCGACGTTACTTTCGTTATTTTATAATTTTCCAAACGCGCGTGTATCACCTATTTTTCCTTCTATATTTGAAAACATTTTAGCTATATTTTTTATACGATTGGTTATTTTCATAGTAAACTTTAATTACTCCAAACAAAATATGAAATATGATAAGTAAATTCTTGCGTGCAAGGCTCTAAAGTATTTTTTCGTATTAATTATCCAATTAAAACATCTCTTTTCGAATCTTCTTTACTATCCAATCAAAACTTTCGCTGTTTTTATACATTTCTTGTTTGACCTATATTTATAACGTTTCTAAGTAGTTATTAAAATAAATCGAAATAAACTTACAAGATTACTTTTAAAGTAACGAATCTGCAAAATATACCAAAAAATAGTCTTCCAAATACGATTTCTGAAATATTAAATTACCGAAATCGTAACGTACGTAAATGTGTACGTTATGTAAACGTCTATGTAAGTAGTTAACCGCTATCGAAATATTTCAAACTTAAAATTTTATTTATTTTACCGAATAAGGTATAATTTATTAGCGATAAAGAAATATGTATCGTGAAATGTAATTATTATTCGAAAAATGATCTATTCGATGTTGACTCGAAACGCACATTTTATGCTAATCAAAAACACTCATTTTGCCTCGAATTAAATTTCCGAGTACATACTTGTAGTCGTCCAAGCTATTTTAGTACTCTTAGTGAATACTAGTAAATTGAACTAATGCTTAAACCGATGAAAAGTTTGAATAACTCAATACGAAATATATTTAACTACTTCTAACATCCTTTCGTTTGCAAAACCAATTTTATGACGTATTAAACTATCCTAAAGTGCATAAAATAAAACACGAGATAGAAGTAATCGATTTTCATGGATTAACTCGTGTAATTCATCGATAATTACTACTTTGTGTCGTTCGCTGCACTTTTTGTATTAAAAATATTAGAAAGCTTAACCTATAAAGAGTCGAAAAAGGTGACACGTAGAAATAAAAGACCAATTGTTAGAGAGAAAAATATATAACGAAAGCATTTCGTATATTTTTCTTTTCAATATCTTGACCTTACTCACCGACCTTTTCGTATTTCTTCATCTATGTAATGAAAAATCTATAACTGCAAATTTTCGATGCACAAAAACAACGAGTGTATGTTTTGGATAGATTATTCCAGGTTCAATCAAATACTTTTACGCGTATTACATTTACTACGTGCCTTAAATATTTTGTATTCCAATATTTAAAAATCTTACACGTAAATAATATAACTAGTTTATAAGTATATTATAATGAACTAAACAAGGTCATTCGTTTATTTTTTAACTGAATTCACAAACACTAATATCTAAGTACTCGAGATTACTTTAGTTTAATTCCTTTTACCCTATAGTTCATCGTATAAAATCCAAGATAATCTAGCTAAAATAATTATGCTTTGTTAAGTTAATTCTGATAAAATAACATTGTTCGATATTAATGTACGTAGTAATCACGGGATGTCATTTTTATGTTTAAGTAACTTTGAAAATCTTTACGTTGCAGTTCCTATAAAGTGATTATAAAGAAATTGGTTAATATGGATTAAGTGAACATTATAATCAAATATTAATGCAAATGGTATTAAGCACCAATAGAAAGGATTACGAATACGTATTACCATAATAAGCCTCTTATATTGCACGCAATTTAATATGTATCTAGCCATCGAAATAGAAACCACATTTTCCTAAGGATATTTGCAAGGCTTACTACATTCAAATAAATTTGAGTAAATTTCTTCAGTTTGCTCCAAGTGCAAATATTAAAATAAAATGAAGTATGTTTTATTTAAATAGCGCGTAGTTTATAATTTCGTAACTTAAATTTTATCCGTACATTTTTCACAAAAGTTTGATTGGCACTCGGATAAAAAAAATAAATAGTAAGAAATTTAAACATCGTTAAAAAGAGTATTTACATATGAACAGGTGTACGTCCTACCACAACGGATTTGTTCTACTTAATTCTTACACGATATTTATCCAACGTTATTTGTATTTCTTATAATTAATTTGGAAAAATAAATATCTATCTTAGATTATTTTTATTAGAAAATCTGATGAAAACATTATCGAAGTAGTATAAGAATAAATAGTACGTTTTTGAATATTAATACCGCGAGTAATTTATTTTCATTACTAAAAGTATTCGTTATTTTTTTTTTTACATTTTTTATTTGGAAAATAAACTTTAAAATTTATAAATTGTTACGGATATTATTTTTCAAGGAAATAAAACCACAAAAGCTTTTTGACGCATAATTATATTTAATATGTATATATTATATATATTTAGTATTATGTACAAAAATAATATTTTGTAAAAATTCTGCTAATCGATTAATACCAATCAAGTAATAAATATTTAAAACAAATCGGTTTACCAAAAATTCGATCATCGTAAACGAAAATATTACAAATGTAATCGTACATATTTTTTATTTTAATGGGATTAGATCTGCAACATTCTAAGCATTTTTTTTAACGATCGTAATAAATCTACTTTATTGTAAAATTGATCAAGATATTATAGTTCATTATATTAAAATATCATTATTCATAAACTTGATAATTTATGATTTTATTATTGATCAATATTTTATGTTTAAAATGCTATAAAATAATGTTGATGATTAAGTATTATTATTAAAAAATTTGTAAACTACGCGTTAAAATTTCGAGTGTTTCTAAAATTACTAATATTTTCTTTACACGTTACTTATTATATTTACGTAATAAACAACAACATTATATGTAATATTTCGGAAAAAAATATACGCACGTATAATATATTATAATTTTTTATGAGTTGTTTACGTTTTCATGGTATATAACGAAACAACTCATTAAATATAATAAATGTAGCAGCATTATGGAACTTGGTAATAAGTTGATACGAAACTATGAAGCCTCATCATCACGACTCGACTAATGAGGATCGAGCAGCAAAATATATGTCAACAATATGCCTATGTCCATATTTCAAAGTTAACGCTATCATAATTTTAATTTCCAGTCTATCCTAAAATGTTACTTTTACAAATAGTATGTGTACATTTTTTAAATTAGGAATTTTTATCATAATTATGTGGAAGCGATACATTTTTTGATTTTTTTAATAATAAGAGAATTTTTGTGTGTTCGTAATATTATGATATCCCCCGACAACATTTTTAAATATATATACATACACACACACATATATATATATATATAAATTTGAAGATTCGAAAGCACTTGAGTATTTGACAACAGTTCTTGAAATACGATTGCTTCAACATCACTTTTAAATATATAGATAACGCGTACTATATTAAATTTTGGTATAGAAAACATTTATGTATGATTTCTATGTACTCTGCTTTGTTTTGAAGTTATTTCATTCAAGTTATATCATTTTATGAATTGTTGAAAACAGTGATTATTTGAAAATATTTGCAGAAGTTGAAGTTTAACAGACTATTAAGTTTTTATGTATGAAATAAATTTTAATAACAATTTATGCGTATATTTTTGAAATCCGCTTAAATTTCTATTATTTCTTAAAATTCTTAGTTGAAAATAGAGGAATTAATGAATTTTGAAACTTGATCGAGTATTTCATGCGTGATTCAATTTTATTCAATTTTAATAATTTTCAATGTTTTCGACGCATTAGAAATCATAAGTCTCAATTGTTACAAAATTAACCGTTACAAAATCCAAAAAGTCAACAGTTTTTTTTTTAAATATAATTATCATTTTGAAAATTTGATATTAATCTAATACCGTAATAAAATACATGGAACTTGATATCGGTGAATATAAAATGAATAACGTTGTTAATATTATAAAATATAATTTAAAACGTAAATTTATGCATTTAAATATCAATATATCGATTCAAACTTTATTTTTAAATATAGTTACCATCACCTTAATTAATTTGGTATCAGATTCATAGTAATGGTACTCCATAAAATTATATCATTAAAGTTCTTTGATCATTTTTAATTTCCATTTGATATTCGTTCCGCACATGATTAAAATCTGAAATAAATTATGCTTCAAATTAATTAATTAAAGAACGAAAATACTCTCTGCGATTAATCCTTAAAGAATTTTAAGATTTCGTAACTTCTGAAAAGAAGAGAAACGACCGAGAAAACGAAGCGAAACGGATACAACCAGTTTTATATTATTTTACCAAAATAATTGATAAGCCCTGATAAATGTGCAATATAAAACAAATTCGAACTCACGTATTCGCATCGAAGTAAAATATAGCACGAATCGAATCAATGCCTGTCCCATGAGATCATGAATTTCAACGGGATCTTGTTCAACCTTCCCGTGGGTTGACAGCTCTCATTTTTTACGTTCTCTCCGATGACGCTAATAAAAGAGATCGTAGATTCGGTTCGTGTCTCGTCGCGATAGAACTTTAAAAATTGATGAAAATAAGAAGGATCTTACATCCGGATCATTTCCCCGAAATAACGCGAGTAATCCGACCCGAGCGAACGTCTCGGGTTTGATCCTCTGATCCTGGAATCTCTGGATCCAACGTCGATCCAACGTCGATCCAACGTCGATCCAACGCTCACGTTCGCCTCTTGATTTTTCACAGACGTGCCATTCCCTCCGTCGCGGAAGCTCACCGTCGCGGAGGTGTTCGACTCGCGGACGGGAAGACCTCGCCCGGATGTCCTGAAGCAGCACTTCATCCTCGAGGGAAGGATCGACGAGGCCGCCGCGCTTCGGATCATCAACGATGGGGCGGCTCTCCTCAGATCCGAGAAGACGATGATCGACATCGAGGCGCCGGTCACCGGTGAGTATAACATATCCTTGACGTCGCTAAAATGACTGCTAAGTTTTTTTTCTCTCGCGTTCGAAAGGTTTGCGTCTCGACATTATATTTCTTTGCTCGCGGATAAAGATCGTTTCGTTAACGGTTGTTAAAGTTAACGAGAGAATATTTTTACACGCAGACTTCGCGTCGATAAGGGGAGTAAATACAGAAATACAGTCCGAGGGTTATTATTTTGAAAGGTGAAAAACGAGATATTTTATTCGAATTAAAATATATTTAAATAAGCTAAGTATCAGTTTTAAGACTCTCGAATGTCAATATTTGGATATCAGAGTATCTCCGTTATAACTCGTGGATGAATAATAGGTGATACCGATTTTAACCAGATGTTGGCAATTCACGTCACATCTTTTTTTTGTATTCGTCGAGATTTTAAATAAATTACCTTTTAAACATTATTTTAATATTATTTTTTAAACATTTTATATATTTTTTATTTAATGATATTAAAATATTATCGTAAATCTAAAGACACGAAAATCTACTTTTATTATGCTTTTTATTAAATAACATAAAATAATAAAATAAAATTCAATCAAATTATATTTTGGTATCTATTTTGTGAAAAACATTAAATTTTGCACTTGGGTTATTTCGAAATGAAAATGAAATTTATCTGAAAAATTTTATAAAAGTATATATGAAAATTTATAGAACTGCTTTTATAAAATATATTATTTGAAAATGATAGTCTTGCCTTTTTTTTATTTTCCGAACAAAAATAATATTTTTACTGGTAGAAAATTGTTTTTCTTGCAATTTAGAGTGAATTCATCTTCGCAATGTATTAATTGGAATTGCGAATAAGAATCCGTAAAAAAATAAAAAAAAAATGGAAATATATTTAAAGCTGTAAATAAAAATAATAAAAAAAATTTTGATAAAATATACTGGAAGAATAAATTCTTGCATTCAGAAATTGTTTTCTATATTCTTGTAACATTAGAAAAATTTCTTATGAAAAGTTTACTGGAAACAAATTTAATATCACTCCGTCATTCAAAATTCGATGAACTAAATTTGAGTGACGTTTTGTATTCTTAAAAACTTATCCTGCGGGAAGGTTTAAAGTAGAATGTAAAAAAGTACAATATTTTGTAGTGGGATACATAAAAAGAGAGTTTTAAATTTATTCTTAATATTATATATATATATATATATATATATGTATTATCGATTCTTGTTGAAAATTGATAGCTTAGTACATACTGTATCAAAATACATATGTACAAAACAATATGGAATAAAAACAAATGGAATAACAAATTTGTTCATAAAAAACATAAATTCTCTCTATTAAATCAAAGATTAAACGAATTGAATTACGAATAAAAGTAAACTATTCTCTTCGTGTAATTGTTAAAAATGATTAGATTTGTTATTATTTTAATTAAAAAAAATTTAAGTTATCGTTTTTTCGTTTATACAAGGTTTTAGATGAAATAGTATTTATTACATTTTATTTGATTTGAAAAAAGTTTACGAATCTGATAAAAAAAATCCTATTTATTATTTTGCTACAATATAATAAAGTTCAAAGATACAACGGTTTATTTCATTTTATACTGAAATTTATTAGATAGCGACGCTTAAAAAGTAATTTTTATAGTACTAATGTCAAGTGGTTTTCGGTTTATTTTTCTTATAAAATAATATAAATATATAACTTGTTTGATTAGTCTGGAAACAATTTTATGATGGATCGTAATGTGTAATCAATATTTCCTATACTGCACTAATGAAATTAACGAATGAAATATAAATAATGTGTACGAATCGCGATACGATATTAGAAAGAGCCATTAACTGTTAATACGATACAATTTTAATAACTTCTTTGTAAATATAGTGCAAAAAACAAACAAGAACTGGTAATATAATTGATTGATTATTCGTCAACTTCATTCGTAACGTAAACTGTAAACAGTTCCTCGATGCATTTATTTGGAACTTATGTTTATTTGTACGAAAATAATGACCAATTACTCGTGATAAAAGCACTAATTTACAATATCATTTTGTCGCGGACTACGAGTTTCGTTAAAGTAAAAAAACGTTGTTTTCATTAAAATTAATTTTTATTAAAAATAGATCTTCGTGTTGATAATGGATAATGAATAAAAGTAACAGAAATAGTTAAATTTTTAGTGGTACTGGCGTTTTTAGTGCGCGAAAGCATAGATTACTGTTGGAAGTTGGCATTGATTGTCGAAATAATGAAAACGAATTCGAAATAAATGAGCGTTCCGTCTCGACTAATCTCAGATCCCATAAATTGTCAAGAATAGAAAGCCCATTAATTATTTACAAAGGAATCTTTTAAACTTTTATAATACTATCGAATTTGAAACACATATTTTACATCCTACTGTCTTCTTAAATTAGATTTTATAAACAATAGATGCCAATTAAAATGCATAATTTATATTACTTATTCTCATTAAATGTCGTTTTAAAAGAATTTTTATTAAA
This sequence comes from Dolichoris vasculosae, assembly GCA_018907195.1. Classification (NCBI taxonomy): domain Eukaryota; kingdom Metazoa; phylum Arthropoda; class Insecta; order Hymenoptera; family Agaonidae; genus Dolichoris; species Dolichoris vasculosae. Next base: position 10,120,129 of record JACCHY010000006.1, read on the forward strand.
AATACTTTTTTCGTTGCGCATTTTATAACTAAAATTAAAAGGTATTAATTTTATTTCAAATTTATCGGATCCGCTTTATTAAATTACGAAAGTTTTCTTATTCGTTTAATTATTTGTAATAAGTGAAAAACACGAATATAAAATCCGCTTTAATTAATTTTTTCACGCAACAATTTCATCCCACAAACAAATTTTCAGCCTGAAATCCGATCTTCCGCACTTATTCCTAGGTGAACGAAAATTTCACGGATCTTGATTCCTTCGTTACACGTTTCTGAATTTATAAACTTACGATCGTCCGCTTCGACGATCGAACAAAATATGTTAACTCAACGTTTCTTTATTATTCCTTGCAGTTTGCGGCGACATTCACGGGCAGTTCTACGATTTAATGAAATTATTCGAAGTGGGTGGTCCGCCCTCATCCACGAAGTACCTCTTCCTCGGGGATTACGTTGACAGAGGTTACTTCAGTATCGAGGTCAGTATTTAACCGGAGACCGATTGCTTTTTTTTTTTTTTTTCTATTTAATTTTTGATGGGTGCGATTTTAATAAAAATCGGCGGTTTTATGGAATGTTCGTTAAAAATTTCTATTAAAAGAATACTCGTGGCTTTGATAAGGTCTCGCATTCGAAATTGATGAATCTTTTTATATGAAATCTATTCATATGAATTTATGAAAGGTCATTGGATACGAGTGTGTATATTGGAAACAAAAAATATGTAATATTTCGCTTTGATTTGGAAATTTAATACGAGTTTCTTTTATGCGAGTCAAAGAATTTTATAATTTAGTTATTCCATTGGATTAGTTATTAAAATGCAATTGAAATATTATTATCGATACATTTTTATTTTTTTATTTTTTCATTTTTTCATTTTTTCCACCGATACTTTATTATCCACATTTTTACGAATACCACATTCTCACAAATTTCAATAGTTTTAAAATCATTGAACATCTTGTAGCAAAACTACGTTAGAGTATTAAATACGCTAATAAATATGATTTAATGCTTTGCAATTATATTTTTAACCGCGCACAAAATTAAAATAAATATAGCCTCGCTTCGTTTATTTAATTATTGAATATTTTTATCTCCATGCCAAGTTTGAAAAATATTAGATACTAAAAAAATGTTCGAAATTCACAAAAACGAACGGAAATACATATTTTTGAGTTTTAATTTACAAGGAAAACTCGGCTTTGTAAATATTGCAGTTTATTTATTATTCTTCTGTAATTATTCCATCGTTCGAATACGAATACAATCTAATTGGGATTTCTATTATGTACTGAAAAATACCGAAAAATATTAGAATATAATTGTAACGGTACACATTTTTTGAAGACGAGAGTTTTTCTCGTTAAAAAGAAAACATAAAATTTTGTATAATTCCTCGATAATATTTTTGATTCAATTTATTTTACAGTGCGTATTATACCTGTGGGCATTAAAATTGTGCCATCCAAATACACTCTTTCTCCTTAGGGGTAATCACGAGTGTCGGCATCTTACGGAATACTTCACATTTAAACAAGAATGTAAGTTTTTATCCTTGTTTTTATACTTATTATAACAATTTCTTTGATATCGATAAATATTCGATTTTTCCACGTTAACAATATGCAATGCTACATATTAAAACGTTAAAGAATTATTGGAAAAGACAATGATTATGGCATATGTACCAAAACTGTGAGAATATAAGTGTACAAAATAAATTAAAATTATATGTTTTTAATTTTCCTTACACAAAAAATACTTTCGTCGATAAATCATTTTCATGTATGCTCGTCGCGATATTTTAAAAATATACATTTCTAGGAATTTTTATTGTACGAATATTATGTTCGTTTTATCGTTTTAATTATAAATATTTTATTCATGACCGTAGTTTATGATTCAGAATAATATAAATTAAATTAATTTCACAAGCTTTGTAGTCAATATTAGTCAGAAATAAATATTTCGTTTTGAAAATATTTTTTTATCAAAAACTGTGATATGCTATTTTGTTGATAATTACGAATACATTAAAAAAGTATTCCGTTAATTCTAGACGTACATTTAATTTTATCATCAATATTTATAATGTATCGCTATTAATAATAAAAATAACGATAAAAGACTTTACTATATTCACACACGAGTCAAAACATGCAAAGTAAATGACGCTTAATCAATACTTAGAGTCTATACCGAAACAAATAAAATAGAAAATTTATATGCATACACGTTTATTCCGTCTAAAAAAAAATTGTTTCAACTTAAAAAAAAAAAGTAATTTCATTTGCTCGGTTGATTATGTTTGGTCCACGCTTATAAAAAGAGAATCTGTTTTTTTAAGCTGGCTTTTACAGTTTAACTAGAAAAAACTAATAACATCTAAAAGTCATTTTAACTTTTGATTGCAAAAACTATTTTGTTGCACGGTAAAAGCAGTTTTAAACAAGCAACATTTTTGGTGTAAGTGCTTTCACTATTAACATCTTAAGAATTCATACATAAAATTACTTTGAGTTCATCATTTCCATAAAAAAGACGTTGCTTAATTTGTTTTTATATATTCATTAAAAAATTTTAATTAAAATGAAATACTTTTTCCTGTAGCAATGGTTTCAACAATTTCACAAATTTTTTCTAAATATTTCTTTGATTTAATGTATCAGAAGTAAGTTTATAATACGAAGCAGTGAAATTATAAAAATTTTAAAAATTCACTCAAGAATATTAGCAGCGGTTTATTAAAAAAATTATTTGATAATCATTGAAATTTTAAACCGCTACTCGTAGTAGAAGCATAGTAATAACAATTGAATTTAATTTCGTTTACTTAAACCCATATTATTAGTTACGATAGATAAATAACGGAACGTTTACATATTTTTAATACGATAACTCGATTTAAAATAGTCTCAAAATATCTTATAGATATCGAAAGTTTATAAAATATTTTAATAAAATAGTAACGCGTGTACTAAAACAAATATTTATATTATTTATGCCAACACTATGCATTTATGTAAATTAATGACGAGAAATGGATCATTTTAGCGGATATAAGCTTGTAAAATAATATATGCAAAACTATGTAAAATCGACGACATGAAATTACAAACATAGTTCAACAATTTTAATACACCAGAGTTATATCGTATAATAATAGAAAAACATTTTGATTTAATTTAATAAATAACTTAGCCGGTAATAATAATGTAACGCTAACTAATTAGAAAAGAAAATCTGTTTAAACCGTCCCTGAAAAAATATTAGGATGACTATTAATTACCGCTGCATTATGGATGTCGGTTCATATTATCGATTGTAATTAAGCACGAATTAATTAAAATAGAGTTTCTTCTACCTCATAATATTACTTTATGTATTTCCCAACTAAAAAAAATTACCATAATTAAAGTATTTATAATTATTTACAAATTAATTAAAATTAAACAACGTCGTTTATCGTCGGATGAAAAAGGCTCGTCTAATTTCTCTCTACCCTATTTCCGTCGGATATTAACTGATGCGTACGAAATTATGAGGTTTATGCTTTTTTGACGACCAAATGAACATAAGCACATTGAAAACAAACTCATTTTAGTTTCAGAATAAAATAGATCTGGGAATATACATAGCACTTGATCGTGTCACGTCTATAAACACAATCGTGTTCTTTTCTTCAATAACGCATAATTTTCTCCATTAAACAATATTATATTACCAAAGGCAAATATTTTTTAAATTTTAGCTTATTTTAAAAAATAAAAATATACATTATCTTCGATATATCCTTTCGTCTTTTCCTACCTATAAACGATAAAATTTTTTATTCCCGTTACGATGTAGATTAAAATTGTCTCGGTTTTTAAGTATTTTATCGTATGCGTTTTAACATTTTTATTACAAAATAGGAGAAATTCCCTTGTAAATTTCAACGTACCCTCATATTTTTTTTTTTTTTTTTTTTTTTTAATAAAAAAGAAACAAAAAGATAAAGTAATTTATCACCGTTTATACCAATGCTCGTAATTACGATATCGAAAAAATATCACAAAATAATATTCGGCGTTCGTTGTACCCTAACGCTAAAAAAATTTAAAACGATCGCCGGTAAAAATGATAATTCATCGCGATAAATATACGCGCAAACGTTTCTAATATTACAACCGATACAATTTTGATTTACGTAGGAGATATATTTTGTTAAAATTGAATATTTATCGAATATCGAATTTTAGGTTTATTTTTGGAGGTAGTAGGAGCGTTAAAAAACAATCAATCTGTAACGAAAGAAGTAAAATAGCGTTTAGCGAAAAGGAGTTCACTTACCGCGATCCGATGTGTTCTTTGAAAAATATATAGAACGCGTTCTATCTCTAAATCCGTCTAAATCTAAGAAGGCACAAAGGAAAAATGTTTATGAAAATCTTAAACGGGACAGATGATTCATGAGTACCGCGGCACTCGTTCGTTACAAAAGACATATTTCGCATATATTACCAGCCAGTACATGGACACATGGACCACACGTCGTCTCTTTATTTTTAGGTAAAATTAAATACTCGGAGAGAGTTTACGACGCGTGCATGGACGCTTTCGACTGCTTGCCGCTCGCAGCTCTCATGAACCAGCAGTTCCTGTGTGTTCACGGCGGCCTTTCGCCGGAAATTCACAATTTAGAAGACATACGCAAGGTAAGACCTGGGCGAGTCGCCTCCAGGGTTCCTACCCCCAAAGTACCCCCAAGTACCCCAAGTCGGAAAGGGAGGCATTCCAAATTCCAAACGCCCATCGCCATTCCTTTACCAATTTCGAATTATGATCCTCGATCTCGAACATATCCTTTTTTCTTTTTTTTTAAATCAAATTTGTATAACTCCGGGGATATTTTTATAGATAAAAGTATCTTCTGAATTTTCAAACCTTATCAGTTTTATCGCCTTTTTTTAAATTGTGAATTTATTCGCTTAAACTTTTATCGCGCCGAGCCTTGTTTTAAAATATTTTTCATGTGTACGAATAAGAATTTTTTATCGTATCGAGTTTTCTATTTTTGTAATAAAAATTGTATACTCGAGAAGGTATAAATAACAAAGTTTCATTTTTTAAATAATTCTCGTCTCGTGTTTAAATATTTTGGAATTTTATCGTCCGTGATTCATTATAATATTTATCCTCGTTTAGTTCGAACGTTGTATTTAAAAAGTCGCCGAGCGGAATTAGTTTGTTATTAAAATCAGCTATTATTGCTAAAACGGATTTTTTTCATTTAAAAGAATGCATTATTAAGATTTTACGAATATCAAAATTTACTTTTTTACAACGTTTTTAATTCGCGTATCGAACGCGTTACTTAAAAAAATGTACGATTCATCGAATATATCGATACACTTATAAATATATTATACTTTATAAAAAATGCAGTCCTGATTACACGAGATATTTTAATCAGATATTTTCCACATCTGGGACGATAATTGAAATCAGCTCGTTCGGTCGAATAAATTTTTTAAGCGCGTACTATTTTTGGTTTAATATCTCCCCTCGTCATTATAAAAAAAAAAGTTGCTCGAAAATAATTTTGTTTAAACAGTTTTGCGAAATATTCCGTGGCTTCCTGGCAATCGTGATTTTTTAATCGGCGTTTTAAAACTTAGTTATTTCTAGTCATTTTAAGACCTAGTTATTTTCGAATTATAATTTTTAACTATAAACGAATACAATTGTAAACGAGTTGCCCACGCGATGCGAATGCGTTACCATTTTTTGCTACAAAGATATAAACGATAACTCGCGGATATTCTGTAAATAAATAATTTTGTCTCGAGAACTTGGTTGATTCGAATATAATCGTTATTTTCTTTATAAATATCTGGATCGAATTTATTTAAGAATCGTTGAGTTATAAATAAAGCAAAAGACATTTTCATAAAAAAATCTCGTCTATTTATAAAGTATTTTAAATTAAATACAAAAAATTCTTTTTTCCGGCATCGTAATAAATCGATCGATCGACCAAATATAACTTTATAAAATCAATGATCGTAAAGAATCGACAAAAATATTATAAATTTATCCATTGCAGCTCGACAGGTTCAAAGAACCTCCAGCTTTTGGACCTATGTGTGATCTTCTTTGGTCGGATCCTCTCGAAGACTTCGGCAACGAGAAGAACGCTGAACACTTTTCCCACAATAGCGTACGAGGCTGTTCGTACTTCTACAGGTGAGCCAAAATTATCGGATCGGATACGTACGTAAAATACAATACGAGTTTTGATTCCGATTCTTAAATCTATTGATTGATATCGGTGTCTCAATCTATAATATATCGATAGAATTTAAGCTAAAAATTATATGCTTCTGATAAAAATATCGTAGAATCCGTAATATTATACAACGAAAATGTGTTGTAATGTATTTTTATAAATTTATTCCGCTATACGGAATTTTGCTGATGAAATGGGAATACTGATATACAACCAACAATATTTTTTGTGTGCTATTAATTAATGAAATAAAACAATATTCTATATCGTTTATAAATATCGATAATTCATCGATAACGAAATAAGATTTAAATGCTTTGCCTAGGAAATGTGATAGTTTATACTTTTATATATATCATATATATATAATACACATATTAATCGTATCACTATGTACTTAACTTGAACCAACGATGCGAACTCTTTTATAATGTAATGCTAAGTTCCTTAGTATATAAAATAACTGAAAGAATCATTTACCGATAAAATTTTCTTTTAAATATATATTTGAATGTTCGAATTATCCAGAATTTTAACATTTAATTCAACTTTTGAATATTTATATTCTCGCGATGAAAATGTTCAAGAATATCTTATATAAACTCAAATTAAATGGAATTATAGTATTTTTTAATAATAAACTGTAATTTATTCTCGGTAAAAAAAGTGTATTAAATAACTTAAATAAATTTCAGATATAAAATAATTTATTCGAGAAATTTGCTATTATTCATAACTAAAATAACAAACGAATATTCGTAACAAATGCTTGAATTTGTTTTATTTGCTAAAAGTTTTTCTCGTTTTAAAAAATATTACAAAAATCGACTAATAATTGTAATTTAAGTATTACATTAGTTAGCTAAAAAAGGTCGATCAACGTTCAATATTTGTAAATATTAAACACATTTTTGATAATTTTACTATAAGAATAAATTAATAGTACTCGATAATAAAGTATAGGAATTTTTTCTTCGAAACGGCTTACTTTAATCTCACGAGAGATACGTTGCTCAATATTTTTCTACAGCGTCTGTAATATTTTAAAGTTATGAATTTGAAAGAACCTCGATATCGGGTCGATAAGGAATAAATACATCATAATAAAAAAGAGAAAAAAATTGACTTTACGGATAATTTAATTTCTAATTTTTAACTTACGGTAGAAACGTAGGCAAGCATATTTCAATATAACGATATTGGCACAACATGGCACAATCCGTCAAACTTGAATGGCACTATTCGATCATCCGTTTCTCATATCCCATTTCTTTATGCTCGATCATTATTTATCCTCTAATTAATCTATCGAGTTACCCTTACAAGGGAATTTTCGAAAGCCTCGTGACACGACCCTCTATCATCCGTCCGACGCTTTGTACCTCGATACCTAAAAACAGGACAAGGAGTTTATGTAACCGTGTAGTTATGTGCGCGTGACTGTAGTCCTTGTCCCATTGGCTTGGCTCCGAGCTATTTTTAAGTCCTTCTAGGACTATTGGCTTTCCATGAGGATACGTCCGTGATCCGTTTCGCAAGGTGACTTTAAAGGGGAATGCGTTCAAAATTCGTTCGAAATGCGTTCGAAATGCGTTCGAAATGCGTTCAACGAAATTGTTCAACGAAATTGTTCAACGAAATTAAGCTTCGGTTTATCGATGTTACGAATTTCGACAACTTTACGCGACTCTGGTTACGATTATTAATCTTCTCGCTTGAAATCTTGACGGAAATACTGATTTAAACTTCAAAAGATCTTTACAAAAGGATTTCATAAATTGTTTGATTTAATATCAAATATTTACTTTATGGTCTGCTCAAAATTACTTTACGGGACTTTGCTTTTGAAAACTTTTTCATATTAAAAAAATACAAAAATAGAGATTAATGAATATTTGAATAAATTTTGTGGTATTAAAGGCGAACGTTGCATCGATGATACGAAGGTCTGTATTATAATTAAATCAACGGTTCTCGGTACATTCAAAATATTTATAAAATTTTCTAAATTAAGTAATTTAGTACACGATTTTAAGAAAATGTAATGCACGAATTTACATTTTCAACTATTTTATAAAATTGGACCGTAAAATTATTACGCTTGTGAAATATACATTGTAGCTTCATTTAACGCATTACCATATTTCTATTAAAAATAATATATTAAGCTACAAATCAATTACGTATATACTGGATATTTTTAAATCTATATTGAGTCATTTATTAGGTGAAATTGAAAGAGTAATAGTCATAATTTACGAATTGTTTAAACGATCTCGCAAGAAAGATGAAAGAAATATTATAAACGATCCAAATAATTTTACTTGAATTTATAATGTTTGTCATAATTATTTATCACAAATTTAAAAGAAATATGTTTTACATATAATTTTGTAAAGATTACGTTAGTATAAATTCAAATAAGCATCTTTCGTTGGATTTTTTTTTAAAAGATTATAATTGGTGCAAATAATTCACAATTTAAGACATCGTACATCTTCGTTTTTATATTCTGGAAAAATAACATTTGTTTAAATCGATAAGATACTAAAATTTGTGTTTTAATTTATATTTAATTATGAATATTCAAATTTAAATCTTTCATCATCGGTGCATCGCTTTGAAACAAACAAAAACTTATTTACCAAATTAATTTTAACGTCATGTTATTAACTTGACTCATCTTATCCCGGACTTCACTGTCCATATTTTTAGCTCTTTGCACGTAAAGCGATTAGGAGAAACCGCACTAGCATAATTGAAATCACGGTGACCTCGATGAAAATTGTTTGCATACTAGCCATCGCCATTTATGACCTCAATATGATGTGAATTTTTGACAGTTAAAAATTCTATCATCCACGCAAATTCGATCGTGTGGTTTACAAAGATATAGTCATTTGTATGCATTTATATTAGGCATAAATTAATAAACATGCAAATATATAGAACAATGGATGTATAAGTTTTATACAAAGAAACTTAAAATACAAGTTATTTTTGTAATAACTAAATAGAAATAAAAACTATATAAAACGTACGAAAAATTTTTTTGTCCAATAAATTTTTGCCTTTAATTATACACACATACCTATTTTTCAATTTTTTAAAAAATTCAATTTATTCACAGTTTACATAATATGTAACTAATGAAATTTTTCTTCCTCTTTCACACCCACACACCCACACACGTATAGATACATTCATAGTCACACGCACACGAGTTTTTATTAAATTATATCAAATTGTATTTGCTAACACAACACATTGCTTCAAACGTTCAATATAATATCGATGTGAATTTGGATTATAATTCTGTAATAGATAGTAATATAATTTCCAGAAAAAATTTTGTAATCGAATTCGAATCAATGTAAAATAAATTTTGCCAACTTATACTTTTACATTTGTCTGTATACAGTCAATTTGTATTCTTAAGGAAGTAAATATATAGTTAACTACGTATAACGTTAATTTATTTTCTTCAATTTTATAAATTATTTCTTCTTGTAAAATATATCAAATGCTCAAATTAATTACATCGGTAATTATAAATTCCAGAGTCTTTATACAAAAAAATCTTTTTGGTATCGTTGATACGTTTAGACAACTGTTTCAAAATTTGAAATAGTTTCAACAATTTCAAACGTTTGAATGGCATTAAATATAAAGGTAATATCGTTCAAAATAAAATTATGGAGAAATCTCTGAAAATTAATTAATGATACAATACCTAGAGACGTCTAAAACTCCATTGCGAATTATTCCATAAATAAGTTTATGTACCGTATCTAAGCATTTTCCGTATTTGTAAGCTACGCGTATTTCATATGCTTTAATGCGTATATATGTAGTCGGTTAAATTGTAACTACAAATTCACGAATTTTACATCAGAAGAAAAATTATTGTTATGCTTTTGATAATTCCTTATTAAATAATCTGTTTTGTTTATACTGTACTTCGAATATATTTACTTACATGTAAATACGATAAACAATTAGTCAGATGTTTCAAAATATTTTAACACTATATTTAAAACTTAGATTTTTAAGAAATGGAAAAGAAATTATATATATTACTTGTCGATATAAACTCATAATTTTACGTTATTTTTAATTATTAATAAATGATAAAAATATTTACGATACAGTATTTTCAACATATTCGATAGAATTACTTTTGGATTTTTGTACCTTTGCGATAAAATTATGCGCTAATTAATATCACTACGATCTATAGGTAAAGTTGAAGTTGAGATGTATTGATTATAAACTGCTTTCAATACAAAGTGTGATTAATAAATCGTATATTTCCAAGTTCGATAAAATATCAATTACATAAATTAAAAAACGTATCCTATGTCATATCGTATACGAGTGGAAGCTCATATAATTTTGAACTATCATTAAAGGATATTCGAATTTAATTTTTAATATTCGATACTCGATAAATCGATAACATAATAATAATTTGCTTTAATTTAGAAAATGTAATGAATTTAAAAAATTCATATTTCAATTCAAAATTCTGCATAAAGCCACGGAAAATATAAAATGCTTGTTTTCAAAAAATCGAATGAAATTTTCATTATTTTTAATTAGTAATATTTTAACAAGTATTTAGAGCAAATATTTTCAATCTCTATAATTACTTGTTAAAAATAATTACATAAAACATTGTTTACTTTATGTAAAACAAAATATTCGTTCGATTGCAGTGTTTTGTAATTATTTCAGTATTCCCAACTCCAGCGACAAAAAATATTACAACGCGCGCAGATATACATAAATAATATAGCAACGCAAATCACCAAACTTATCCATAAAAATCGATACCGCAATCGCCTTACGCGCATAAAATATTTACGCTATCGACAAAGACCGTCGAGAAAGGAAAAAGCCTTCTCTAACCCTTTGATTCGTATATGTCTGTAGTTATGCGGCGTGTTGCGACTTTCTTCAGAACAACAATCTGCTGAGTATCATCAGGGCACACGAGGCACAAGACGCCGGATATCGCATGTACCGCAAGTCACAGACGACGGGCTTCCCATCGCTGATAACTATTTTCAGTGCCCCCAATTATCTCGATGTCTACAATAACAAGGTTTGAATTTCTATTATACGCATACTTTTATACTTTTATACGCATCTGCCGGACGGAAAAACAAAAACTTTTAATTTTTATCGCGTCTGTTTATTGGTGATACGCCGTTGTTTCCAACTTGTTTCGAACAAACGGATGATTTTACCGTGTAAAATTTCTGGTTGTAAAACACGAATGTAACGCGTGTTTTTTATGAATATTTCCAACGGTGATGTTTTATAATTATTAATAATGGCCGAGAGTCGAATTCGGGACTTTTTATGTGACGCGTTTACATTTTTTTTACGAGTGTCAACGTTACTTTTAACGAATGTATTTTTCTTTGATGATAGTTTTAAGATATTTTAAGCGATCGAGTCAATTTAAAACACGATGAACTTTACGAATTATTATTTTATGCTATAAAATATATCCGTTAATTTTAATGAATTACCAGAATTTTTAAACGAATGTTTAATGAACGATATGTTTCAACGTTGTAATAATAATTTATAAGGATTACAAGTTCGTTGACTCATAATAATAATCGTTAAGAAAATTTCAAAGGATATTAATAATATAATAATCGTTAATATTTTGGTTTAATTAAAAAAAAAGTGATGATTAATTATTAACGGTTTTCGGGTAAAGAAATCTTATCAATTATTGCAACGAACAGAGATTCGTATATTTTTAATAAAAGTATCGAAGAACGTTGATTGTACCGTATTTTGATAGATACAAGGTATTTAAATTATACAGATTTGTAAACTTGCTTCGATATAGACGTTTTAAAAACGAGAAAAAAAACATAAAATTCGAACTATTGCAGTTGAATATTTAAAATTTAAAAATGTTCGTATAATTATCTTTATTAGAAAAATATATTTATTTAATTTGAGTACGTAACGAGTTATATATTTTCGTAATGAATTTTAAATTTAACTTACGCGTTGAAATTTAACTAATTAATCATAGTTGTAAAGTAAAATTACGCGCCATAATTTTATTAATTTCCGATAAAAATTAGTTACGTAAATATCGCATGATAATATCGTCGTTAAAGATCGGAAGTTATTTTGACAAACAGTGAATATTTTGTATCAAATATTTCGTATCAAATATTCACTATTTGTCATGTGTAAGTTTAATGGAAATTATGAAATTCGATACCTAATTAAAAATAACGAATGTCAAATGCACAGCGTAAAATATGTTTGTAAAATGAAAAATATTTGTTGTTAGTTTGAATACATTATATATTAATTTTATTTTAATAACTCAAATAATATTTTTTTAGTAATTTAAACTTCTAAACTTCTCATTGTACGACTCCGTGTATCTTAGAAATATTTAAATAAGTGCTACGGATAAAAAAATAATTCCTAATACAACGTAAGTTTCAAAATTTTGAACGAATTCGTAAAAAATCAGTAACCATAAATAATAAAAAATAATTGTAATTTACGTAGAGAAATTCAAACCGTAGAATTTTTCCATTCTTATATACTTTATAATTAAACGAGAAACAACAGCTCGGATAAATTAATATTCGGTCCCAAATGTTATACAACTTCCTGATTCCTAGTATTAAAACGAATAACATGTAGTGTTTTTGTAATTGAATAATAAGATACGCCCGGAAGAAAGTATACGTGATTCGTGTCGTTCATAAGTACTCCAGCAAAGTACGTTTCACGAATAGTTATGGGAACAAACGCATGTCGAAGAATTATTAAGATCGAGTTCAACATTAGCACTGGCGCAACTCTCGTACAATTGCTCCGATTAATTTTAACTTTGATGATTTAGGCGGCTGTGCTCAAATACGAGAACAATGTGATGAACATTAGGCAATTCAACTGCTCACCACATCCATATTGGCTACCTAATTTCATGGACGTCTTCACGTGGTCTTTGCCTTTCGTTGGTGAAAAAGGTATTTTTCAATATTTATGAGAAGAGAAAAACAGACGGTCGTTATAACCAGTTTTATAACGCTACACGATTATGTGTCGATTCGCGTTCGTAATTTTTTTTAAACATTTTAAGACGGTTACGTTTATTCGATAACTCGAGATTATCGATTACAGCCAAAGTATAAAATATTTGGTAAACCGTAGATCTCGGAGTTGAATCGTAGATGACGTTTAATTTTATACTTTGACCGATGAATTTACTTCGCACTAAAGTAGAATCTTAATGGACAAAATCAAACTTATTTCAAATAGAACGAGAAATTCGATGGATGAAGAATTTTAAAATCATACTCACGTACATTTTGAATCGCTAATTATGCAGATATTAAACAATTTGAGATACGTTCGATTCTTAATAGCTTAATTTATTAATTAAAATAAATACGCGTCTTCTCGTTGAAAGTATCGAAGATAATAATTAATAAACTCCCTATTTTTCTTTATATAGTTACGGAAATGTTAGTAAACGTGCTAAACATTTGCTCGGACGACGAACTTATGAGCGACGGAGACGATGCACTCGAAGAAGGTAATTTTCATTTTCATCTATTAACTTATTCTCTTCCTTTTTTCACGTCGTCGATATATTCGGTTTTTCTTTGTTCAAAAATATGTTCGTGTTCATAAAACAAAAGTAGATTTCTATATAACGTTAATATCTTTTGTTACCTTCACCGCGTTATTTATTTCATCGATCTTTAATCGTTGCAAGAGAATAACAATTCGTAAATTCATGTATTTTTGTTACCTTAAAAAATTAAAAAAAAAGTTGCTAATCGTTACGCCATTGATTTCTAAAATTATTTACACAATTTATAAAAATAATTCTAATAAAAAAAATCGTCTCGCGTGCATTTTGAATTTGCTCGTTAATAAACATCGATTTCTATCTTTTATTAAAACTCTTTTATTAATAATTATGAAAATGTATAAGACCATTTAAAAATGTATTTCTCTTTTTCTTTTTCGAACGAAATATATTGCTGCATGGACAGATGGTAAGAAGTATCATTCAACCTTATTAATCTACGAAAAATTGAATGCTTCGATTGTCGTTAATTTTTAGAGCTACCTAGATAGTGTCAATGTGCCGAACTTGTCTTTCTACTCATTATATTATTACACATTTTATTCTTTAAAACACTCGCGCACTCACGCGCACACTTTTTTATATTTATTATAGAAAATAATTCTTTTTCTTATTATTTTTCCTCTACATGTGAATATTTCTTTTGTATCTGTCTATCGATTTTTTTTTCTTATCTTTTTTCGCAATATAAAAAAAGTTTTTTTGATATCGAGTCAAATACACTATTTTTACATTAAATTTTTTCTCAAAGATCCTGCATCCCTAAAGAATATTAGATATCTAGTCTATTTCGCATTATATTTTCTCTTTTTGATTAAAAATAACACGTAAATTAATCGATCATCGAAACACCTCTCACATATTTACTTTATTTGTTATATCATCGTTTTACTTTTTTAATATTCAAGGCACGATTCATTTACATTAGCCTGATTTCTGACTTATTATTATTATTATTATTATTATTATTATTATTATTATTATTATTATTACTCTCATGCTAAAACCAGGCACATATATATTCTTATTCAATTTTTACGTTATATTTTTCTTATTATAATTACCTCGTAGTTCCTTTCATTCCGGTAGCTTTGATCGAGCTTGTCTTAAAACTCTTTCGAGCTCTTTAAAAATGATAGTTTTTCTTTCTAATATTTAGGACAAATTCGATTTTAGCATCGCATGCTTTTATTAGTTGAACGTAGTCAACGCAATGCAACTTACAAAAGTTTGTTACTTTGTTAAAAGAAAGCTTTTAAAAATTAAATTTATTTAAGTCGACGGCTTAATGATTTGAAAACGAATATTACAATCGAATATACTCGATAATTTGCGTATCGCTGTCTCGTTGATAAAAGATACCGCGATACGTATGCAAAAATTTGTATGAATTAAAATAGATAACGCGAGAAAAATTAATTCGAAAGAAACGATACTTTCGTTTGTGATAAAAGTTTCTTAAATCGTTACGCAAAGTTACCGTATTTTCTTTTGTTCTAAATTATATTGCCTTGACTACATTTACATCAGTTTACATAATTTTTTAAAACTTTTTTTATTCTAACGAAAGAAAATATGCGCCCTGCCATGTGATAAACGAATCACCTCATTCATAACAGAAATTATTTCTCTTATCTCCCGCTCATAATCATCACCAATTAGCCTACGGAGTATTATTTCGTTGTCTCTCGTTTACTCTAATTTCGCGTTAGGCTATCGATGAATTAGGAAAATTATAAAAATAATACCAATCAGGAAAATAATCAGGCTCTATGAACGCTCTGATTCTTTTGTAATTGAATGTAGAATGCAAAAGTATTTTATAAATTTTTGTATCGGTAAACGTTGATTATTGAAAGATTCTGATCATTTCTTTTTAATCTATATTTTTTCTGCACGAAAAATTTGATCATTCATTTCGTGAAACTCCACATTTCAAATACGTATTTTAGGTTTTTTTGTGCAAGCGTTTGTTTTCGAAAGCATTCTTACGTTGTTAGTTGCAAAATTGAGATTAAATTTTTTCATAATGGATTTAAAGATTTATCGAAAACAGCGTATTTTTAAACTTCAAACATTTTCAAATATATTTCAGAATGGCTTGCCAATATAAAAATTGCTAGCTTGCTATTAGTCGCATTACAGTTTCCAAAACTATTGATTTATATGTAGCTACGTAGTATTTTATAATCGAGAAGAGAAGGTACTGATAATCTAACAACGAATAGTTTTTGTAATAATAGTTTGGCATTATAGAGTTTCTATTATGCAAAAAAGTAATTTTTAAAATAATTTAAATCGCAGTTTAGTCGTTAAACTTGACTTTACGTGTAAATAGAGATACTTTTAAGGAATTTGTTGAAAAACGAACATTTAGATTCGAAGATTGTAAATGAATATATGCAACCTCAAAAATTAACGTTTCATTAATTTATCGTTATGAAATTAGATGATTTATCGCGCGGGAATTAAAAATACGAACAAAATTCTTAGTTACGCAGGAAAAATACATATTAAATATATATTATTTATACATTAAAAATGTTTATTAAAGAAAATTATTTTTAAAAAGTTTCAAACAGACCGAGTTGACATAAATGACCTCGAATTTTAAAATTCACATTAGTGTATTTTTTATGAGCTACAAAAGTAGTAATTACCTACGATATGCGTTCTAAATCTTTTTACATATTCAAATTATATCTTGAGAACATATTTCCGTAAATAAAAATAGAATCGATTTTTTTATGCTATAAGCAAAACTTCACTACCTTCTCTTCGTAGTATTTAAATATATATATATATATATTAATATTATTTTTATACTTATTAACATTTAAAGTAGAATATTATGTTAATTCGTCGGAAAATAATTTTAAAAAGTAAGAAAATGTTAAACTGGTTAATCTACGTATTTATTCAAATTTACCATAAGTAGATCAATAAGTTAACTTTTCGTCCATTATATTTTATTATATTTTGAAAATGTATAACTGATACACGTTTTAACGCGGGAACACAAAAATTGATTTTTATATCTAGTGACATAATTGAGAAGCCCGTTCATTAGTTTGTTCCACTTGAAAAATAAACCTCGATTTATTAATAATTGAACAGCTTTGAACTTTATTATAAATTATGAATTTAACGTTTGTACAGTGGATGGTTGAATTTTAGTTTTTAATTGTATCTTCGGTACGAGAAGTGTCAACGGTCTAGAAAGAGTAATCGATCAATCATAAAATTATGTCAGAATACTTTGTAAATTTGGCTTGATTATATAATTAAATTTTTTAACGTTATCTTTTATTTTTATACACTCGACGTAAATGGTATTTAAGAAACGACAAAAAAATTCTTTTAAATATATTTTACATTATACTTGAAATTCGTTATTGAACAATTTTTAAAAATTAAAAATAAATGATAAATATTAGATTGTTATTCGAAAATCTTTGAAATTTATTTTATTTATTTATTTACAAAATGAATCGCACGCGTTACGTATTAAGTAAGCGATCGTGGATATAATTAAAAAGAAATTATCAGAAAATGATTTTAACGCATCATTGGTGTGAAAATATATGCTATAATTTAAGAACAGAAGAAACGGAAGCGTTTGGAACGTTAAAAACGTACGAATAGCGATATAGTAAGAAAATATTGAGTAAAAAAAAATGAAAATGGTAAAAGCGTTGAAAGTCTGATAACGTACACGAAATAAATGTACTCGCTTGATATTATATTGTTTATTTATTAAAATTTGTTTCCTTTCTTTTATCAATATACACAATCACTCCGTGATACGTAAATAAAGACAAGTTAAAAAAGTTGAAAAAAGAAAAAACCAAAAAAGAAAGAGAACTACTACTACTTATTATTATTATTATTTGTATTCTCACCTCCGAAAAAAAAAATGAAAGAAAAATGCACTGACTGTCTTTTATCGTACTCCTTCTCTATTATATTTGTATCAATCACACTGGCCGTGGACTCCTCCTATCTTGGCACGACACTATGCTACTACTATCTTCTACTACTTCTACTACTACCACTCAAAACTTCGTTGTTCGACCAAACTCCTACTACGTTAAAAGTCGCAGCCAAAGTCGTTGCCCAAAAAAAGAATGGTAAGTCCGCTTGAAGACTTACTTGACGCAAAACTGAAAAAAGAAAAAAAACCAAAATGATTTTTAGCGATTGAAGAGAAAGAGAGAGATGGAATCATTTACGCTCGTTCGGTAGCTTATCTACTCAAGCTCACAGTGTTGAGTGTTGTTTATGCTTTGTATTATTATTAATTTTTTGTGCGCTTATTATTATCATCATTATTATATTATTATTATTATTATTGTTGTTATTATTACTACTACTATTATCATTACTATTATTATTATTACTATTATTACTATTATTACTATCGTTACTATAATTGTTGTTAAATGTCATTTAGCGAGAAAAAAAGTATTTCAAGGGAAAAACAATCATTGATAATTTACGACAAATCTTCCTTTTTCTTTCTCTGCAATGGCGTGTTCTGTAACTGTTAGGTTTTGAATTTGACTATTAATCGCCAGTGAAGTTTAAATTAATCTTTGGTTTGATATCGCTCCCATATATCGCCAATCACTTTGATTATAAAAGAACTGTAATCACAATTACAACGATTATTTATCACTGCCGTTCCTCTTATTTCTCATTTCATTTTCTTTTTTATCGAATTATTCTCAAGTTCTTTAGCGAATGTTTTAGCGAAACTAAAATCTTTTTTCGCGACTTTTTCTTTATTTCTTACCGAATCGTCGAATAAAATAAACAAAAAAATAATAAACACGAGTCCTTCCGCGCGTTTTTTTCACCAAATTCGTGGAAAACGTTGAAACGATCTTTTTTTTTCAAGAGAAGAGGAATAAAAGCTTAAATCGCATTCGAGAGCTAAGACACGCATTAAAAGTACTAAGAGAGCCGTAAATTCGAGATTTTAATCGAATTTCAAAATTTTCATCCGTCCCGCATATTCCGTTCTCCTTGTTTTTTACGCGGTTCGTCATAATAAACACACCTGCGTTTTTATGACTTCTTGAGACCGACACCCAAACTATTAAAGTCACACGAAAAATATCCAAACGAAAAACTGCCAACCCCTAACCTTGTTTGAGTTTTGCACGTTTGACTTATTTGGATTTTCTTTTTCTGCTTTTTTAATGATTTAACTTTTTTCGTTTACCATTTATTATTATTATTATTATTATTATTATTATTTCTTTTTACTATGATAGCGTGTTGAACCAATTGATAATTTGAGAAGGATTTATCAGTTTTCTTATTTTGAAGTGCCGAGTATCCTACATTTTTTTTACTCACCGAGCTTGTCAAAAGTAGTTCGATAACATCGTGACATTGTTTTTTTTTTCAATTTTTTTTACTTATTTATTTCTTTGGCTAATTTAGAACAGCTGCTTAGATATATCATCGAATAATTATTGGTACCGTGAAAAACACGTTCTCGATGACGAAAATAGCGAATTTAACCGAATAAAAAAATTTAGCTTGTCAAATAGAAAACATCTACAACGCAGGATCTTAATGCCGATATCGTTCTCTTTGATCGTTAGAAATAAAGTAAAAAAAATATTATAGAGCCTGATATCCGCACCTTTCAGTACATTACAATGTACTTCGTTATTAAATCTTTCCGTACGATTCAACCGTCGTTTTCTAGGTCAGCTTCGATACCTATAATTTATTCTCTTTCGAACATGGTAGAAGAAAGTCTTTGAATTTCCTTAAAATGAAAATATTATCAGTTTAATATTGCAAAACGAGAAAATCGTTCGACTGGAGCGAATTCTCGGCTTAACTTGGCTAGCGGTTATTTTGATTAGAGTACGATTCCATTGCTTTTCGAGATGAAAGTGGAGCGTTAATTCGAGGCGAAAATTCGGAAAGTATCGAAAAAAACGTACAACGTAACAAAAACGAAACAGTTGTTAACGCGACTCTTCGATCTCTCGATAAGCATAGGCAAAGTAATCGAATCTACGTTGAAACCGTTGCAAACGGAATTTCACTGCAGCGTTAAAGAAAAAACATTTTCAACCATAAATAGAAACTCGCGTTTCTCGTTCGAATCTTGTATAAATCTATAATCCGATCGTATACTCATCTTTACAAAGATATAAAGATATCGAACACCGCGTCTAAAATTCCACGGTACTTTCTAAGAAGAAAATAAACGAAACCACGAAACACGAAATAACGTCTAACCGATCGATTCAGCCGAAGGAAAATAAAAAATGAGAAAACTTTTTTCTACCGTGCGTTTCGTTGCCGAAAATGCAAAATTACCGACCACCGCTCGAAAATCACGTTAACTCGGTGGTTCGGTGGTTCCGTGGTTCGATCGCCACTACAACACTCGTTTTGTTTACACGGGCGATTGTGGCCCGATGTTGTCAGACGCGCCATGTTTATATCGCGGCAACTTTCTTCCGGAAAATCGAGCCTCGATGATCGAGCGATTGGCCTTGTTTCGCGTTCAAAGGAGTTGATTTCTTTTTACGGAATTATCGGATGCCCTCGTGAAATATCTCATTTATGTATCGCGCCACGTATAAATTCAGTATAAATTCACGAGCAGTTTTGTCGATACACCTGGAAAATTAATTTTTAATAATGGTCTCGCGTTTCCTTTGTGACAGTTTTTTCTTTATTTTCTTTTTTATTATAACGAGATACAACTGCTTTGCCTAGATTAAAATTGGTAATTAAATATAAATCGGCCTACTTACGTCGCGTGAACTGGGTCTATTTTTAAAAGTACAGATACTTTTTACGCGGGACAAAGAAAGAAGGAAAGGAGACAACGTTTCAAGTTTTATACCATAGTTCGTAAGTAAATTCATCTTTGTTGACACGAGTAGACCGATTCAGCGCTGTCTTTGACGATAAGACGAATAAGACGATAAAATAAAAATTAGTTCGCATGTTGATAAGACGAAGGTAATAGTCATCGCAATAGTAAACGAATGCGGTACACCAATCGATAACTTTCTACAAAATTAGTGTCCACGATTATCATAAATATTAAACGCGTACCTGCATACAACACAGGATCGTGATTATTCAAATATTCATACGACCTTTATTCGGTGCCTCGCGTTTTTATCGTATAAAACAATCAATTAAAATCCAAATCACCGGGGATGATTATTTCCAAGTATTCGCGCACGGAACGAAGTTGCGAGAAACCGAGAAACCGAGAAACATTTTTCTTTCTCCGAAAAGCATCTTCGTACGTACGCGAGACTCGAGTCGCTATTCTTTGTTTTTTTTTTCTTTTTTTTTCTTTTTTTTTTCTTTTTTTTTTATCGTCTCTTCACCGCTGCCTCGCGTTACACGTCCAGTACGTGTACACACGTACCGTTGATTTATACTCGCTTCCGTAACCCACATTAACCCGTTGATTCTTGTCTTTCGTGCGTCAGTCTCTCTGTGCATATGTACACACGCGAGTAACGTTGGAACGTTAGAACGTTGGAACGTTGGAACGTTAGAATAGAAGAACCGTCAGTCCCACTTTGACCCGATGTACCCTTAACCCTTTCCCTCCCGTCCTCTACCGCTCTAACCCCCCTTACTCCCTTCCGACAGTTCACTACTTTGTGTTTATACTAGAGAGTGATTCTTTTGCATCGCCTATATAAATTGTCTTTGCGCATGTTCAAGTCCATTAGAGTGCAGTCCGTTACGTCTCTCCGTATGTATACTTTACCCGTGCACACACGCTCACATATATTCTGTCTCTTTTTTATTTTCTTTGTATACTTTGCAGCTAGCACAGTTTTCTTTTTCTTACCTACTACGACCTTCTTTTTCCTTCAGTTTCTCTGTTTTCTTTACCCTCACTTTCCGATTCTGCAAGAGTGAAATTTTAATACGGATAGAGTGAAAATTCAAGTTTAAAGTACGTTATCTTTATATCGTGTTAAATTTTATTTTTCCTCCGATCGAAATTTTGAACCTTAGAAACGAAGATCGAGGATTTTATCTTTGCTTGTAATGTAAAGTCACATTGGTTTTAAAAGTTTTTTAAAATACGATTATACGTTTTGAATGCTCGTGTCGATATTTTCACTCTATATACAATCAAATTTCAATCTAGAAAATTTAGAGCAATTACCCTAAAAGGAGGTAAATGTTTCTTTCTGAAAAAGTTAAAATATTGTCACGGAGTAAATTTTCATAAAGTGGAATGGCTAATCGTTTGGACTAGCGAGTGATTATTTTTTTGTAAAGGATGTATTCACCCCGGTATGAATTTAAATCCATCCAAAAAGATTGAAAATTTACCGACTGAAATTAAATGACGCTGTTTTCACTTTGATCGAAGCGACATTTTTGCTTTGGGACATTTAGATTGAAATATCACTGAACGATACAATCTAAAATACGAATTTTTCAAAGACCGAAGATTTCTTTTTTTTTTTTTGTTCCCTATTAGTTTCGCTTATTCGTCGTCGTTTTTGCAAACTTTGAGTTTTAAATTTTCGTATATTTGCCTTGAAATGAAAGCGGTATGTTACTAGTCTCTTAATAATGTCTTTTTTTTTTTAATATTTTTCGAGTTCTGCCCGTCAAATATAATTTTCAATTACGCAACGAGAAGAAATCACGAACCAAAGTATGAAACTATTTTTTCGCGAATTCGTTAGAAACTATTCTTCGGTCTAGAAAAATTCCACTATAATTATTAATTATGCATCAAAAATAAAAAAAGAAAATGTCCCTCATCCGAATATTAGATTTTTAGGAATAGATTCGTGTTAGTTGTTTTATTTTGTATATCCATACATATATATATATTAAACGTAGACTTTCAATCGAGTCTACGAATTTATGATACGACTAATATAATAATTAGCGGAGTTTGTTTTTGGTGGATTTGTGTTTTCTTTTAATAATATTTTTTAAGCAAAATCGTTGACTTTGAAATTTTTTATGTTCATTCTCGTGATTTCGAAAATACTTTTGGTCTTACGTAACCACCATAAAAAAGCTCTGAGGTATTAGAGCGATTAAGTTTTGCATCGTGCGACTTACAAAGATTTTTAAGGGATCGTTAATTACTTTCTTTTCCAAAATTTATGTCTTTGAAAGTCGTTACGATCATTTTATTTGACTTCACTAATACTTTCTTTTTTGTGCTTTCAGTTTATTGCGATTTCCGATATATACATGGAGATCACAGCAAAAATTCTAGTTTTTAAGTCATAACTTATTTATACAACGTTTCATTTTTTTTTCGATACGAGTAGTGTTACCCCCTTTGAACTACAGTTATATAAAATTAGTGTAATATTCAGAGTGTCATTCGCTTCATAAGCGTAATTTCGATATATTTTTCGTTCGTTGAATGGAGCTGTTGAAATTTCGGTGTACAGATACCAAAGTTTAAAAGGATTGAGTTTTCCAATCAACGAAAGTGGGATGGTCGCAAAAATCTGTTTTATACATCGTAATCACATTTAAAAAAATGATAAATTAACTAATTAAGATTAGATATAAATTCAACTTGAACAAATTGAATAAAACTTGCGCAACGGAGACAAATTTTTCGTTTTCCTTTAATTAACGAATAAATACATCGCGAAAAATATAATTTTCGTGTAGAAAATGTAACGAAATAAATAATAATCCTTCGATTAATTATATTAAAATTCTATAATTACGAATTCAACGAAATAAAACATTTAATTTCCAACTCGATTACCGATTTTGAAAAACAAACTTATCCGAAAGAAACATATCATTTTTTAATATAAATATTTTACGTTTAAAAATACGATAAACTCGCGTCTCGATCGTAAATTTTTCTCGAATAAAAACCTTAATACTTTTGTCTCTCGAGATTATTTCCTTTAAATAAATAGATATTTCTTGGAGTAAAGTTTGCAAAGTTTGCCTTATTAGCGATAAATGAATTTATACGCAATACTTTTAGTTGCATCGCCTTTTGCTGCTCAATAATTACGCAATCGAAGAAATTTCCTTTTAACATAAAATTTAAAATAGAACGAAAAAAGCACTTCTCGACAAATTTTACTTGTATGTCTCTCCTCGGAGCGCCGATAAATGTCGCCTCGAGCTTCTCCCATTAGTTTTTTACTCGTATTTCCGCATCTTTTTTGTTTCTTGCGTCGAGCTCGAAAATCGACGCGGGAGGCATTTTAAACTCAGGCGACAAAGGAGAGAAAAGTTACGCGCGTCTAAACGTTCCTCTCGCTCTACTCGAGAGCAACGGAGAAAGAGATACAACGTCTCCTCCTCGTGGCACATGTTGCGATAATGCCAGATATTCGGTGTCGGTGTTTGGGTCAAGGCCGGTCGAGGCCCGATCGACCTGCATCGTCAAACTCGCTTTTGTGACGTCAATGACACTCTGATGTCTCGAACTATGGGCGGTCACAGCGATTACGAGCTTTGTTATTCGTTTGGAGATCCAGTGTTTTGGTCGTGTACTCCTCGTTATCTCGACGTTTGCGGAGGAGATATTCGGACGTAAGGGTACGATTGATAAGTTCAATTTCTTACAAGTGAACTTTCCGTCTTATTCAATTCTCGATCGGTCGACGAAACCGGGAAACTACGATTCAAGGATCGAAACAAAAACGTCGATGCGCGAAATTTCGATGATATTTTTGTACGTAAACGAAAACTGGTTATCTCGTATCGAGGAATAACCGAGAGATCCGAAAGACTAGAGCTGCGAAAAATCTCGTAGACAAGTAAATAATATCGATTCGTTTATACAAATCGGTTGAATCGTCTTTAGCTCACCGAGACTTAAAAATGTTAAGATATAAACATCCATTTTACATTAGATTTATAATCGTCGTAGTAATCTTTTGAAAAGATCTAGTTAAAATTTTAATTAAGAAAAATTAAATTCTTAACTTTGATACTACGTTTACAATTTTTAAATAGTTTTTAAGAAACGCGATAAAACACGCGACGAATTATTAAAACGAGTTTGTACGGATAATACGGATAACGTATATAAATAAAAAGGTAAAAGCCATGGAATTGATATTAAAGAATATAGTCCGAAGCTAATATAAATATATATACAATCTCGTACGTGTACTAATAAGGATTTGTAAAGAAAGACGGGCGTTAAATCTAAAATAATTTTCGCTAAACGACTATTTATCGACCTACGCGAATACGTATACGCGGATACAACCCATTTCTTCCTGTAATAAGATATCTTCTCTGTAAACGTAGGTTAATCGAATGAAATTGTAATATCTATAAGGAAATAGCAATTATCAATAACGTCAATTTTCCTGATCGCTGTGTCGCCTAAAACGTTGGTAGAAACTACGCAATTATAAAATAAAGTAGTTAAATCTCTCGTACTTTTTACGATACCAACTGTAATATATTTGAATAATGTGATTCTTACAAGCCTTGATACATATATATATATATAAAATATTTATCATGATCTTAATTATCTTCTAGCACACGCTTGAGAATGTATTATTTACGCAGTGCACTTGTTTTTTCGTCTGTTCTATGTATTGTTTTACTTTTCGAACCACACCTACTTCTACTACTTCTACTACTACTACTACTACTACTACTACTACTGCTACTACTACTACTGCTACTTCGATCAACAACAACAATAATTACGTACATATATATATTTTGCAAATACAAAAAACAAATATATATATATATACACGTGTACGCCACCGACCGCATCGTCACCCGATTGTCACAAATTGAAAAATTATGCCACTGCCGCGCATATCTTCTGCTACTACCGTCTACTTCTTCTTCTACTTCTCCTCCTTCGCCGACATAACTGCGAACGAACATATATCTATCGCTAAACATAAAAATGAAACAAAAATTCAAAAAAAAAAAAAAATAAAACGAAAAAAAATACAAAATTCGGTGGCCATCGTTGACGCTGCTCTTACATTGTTGGTACTTATGTCCCTTTATTCACGCCACCGGCAATCGATCCATCCATTATTTTGGTCACGAATCAACGAACCACCGTCTCTTCTGCAACAACGACAACCGATCGGCCAACCCCACCGACCAACCGCGTACGGTGAGTCTTACCTCTTCATTTTTTTTTACACTCTTGACAAAACCAAACAAGAAGACCAACACCTCCACCACCGCAATATCTTACATCTTACAACTTACAACAGCCAGTCCATCGGACCTTCGTCAACGACGTCTTTTACACTTTACGTTTACCCGGGGGTACGTTACCCTCCGATCTCCGCCTCCTCGCGCTACTACGGAGCGACGGAGCAACGGAGCAACGGAACAACAGCTTCGAGGGGCCCGTTAAAAATATGTTAGCTTTCCAGCGCGGATCAACAACTTAAACTATCGTAAATAATCGAATCAAGGACGGATTCGGAGACGCGGTGAAATCCGACGGATACACGGGAGTTAAGCGACGACGATCGGGGCGATTGGGATCGTCGAGGGGGAAAAAAAAGGAAATATAAGGAAAAATAAGGAAAAATAAGGAAAAAGGAAAGAAGACGGTTACGACTAGTGTTAAATTTCGATGAGCTTACGCTTCGCGTCCAAAGTCGTCGGGCCTCCGAGTAAAATTGCCATCGATGACGATGCCGTCGTTTTTCCCCCTTTTGTTTCGCGATAATACCACAGCTTTACGCGTTACTTTTCTTTTTTACGTCTTTTTTTTTTTACCCCGGCTTACTTTTGCTTTTCTTCTTTTAAGACTGCGGCGCTCGTTATTGTTTTCGAGCTCGCTAAGAGAAAACTTAACGAGACCGAGGAGCATTTGTTTGAGTGGCTCTTCGATGCGATTTTTTACTTCGGGCTGATTCTTTTTTTGTTAACCGCTTTCTTTCTTTCTTTCTCTCTTTTTTTTTTTTCTTTTTTTCTTTGTTTTTAACAACGGTGTAACATCCTTCCATTTTCTAAATAAACGAAACGGTTAAAAATGAAACGAGTGGCGTTAAACGCATCGTCGGAGCGACTTTTCCAACCTTCGTTTAAGATGGTATAACGAATGCGCGAAGCGGTCTCGAGGAAGTTTCGTTCGCTGTATTTCATTTTCTTTTTGTTCGCGGATAATAAAACAAAATAAAGGAAAAAGCAATAACGAGCTTCGCAAGGTCGCGAAATCCGACGGATCCGACAGGGCACAATGGACTTTGCTACGAAATTAACGAGATAAAAATTGTGTCTGTATTTTAACACCAGCCCTCGTAAAGATATTTTAAACGTATTGTTATAAACAAAAGATAACGCGACGCTTCCAAGTAAAAGCTACCGAAAGAACGATCGATGGTGCGTCTCGGTATTCTATTTTCTACTTTGTGTACGAGAAAGGACGACGTTGAAAGCGTCGAAAGCGTCGGATGAAGGATATTTTTTGCGTCGATGGGAACGAAGGATTTCAAACGTAATCGTACACAAGAATTCACTCGAGAAATTTATCGATTTTTTAAGCTTGTAGCAGCATCGATTCAAAGATATTCCCTTGTCTGATAAAACGGCGAAACGAGTCTGTACTGATTACGTAACTGGTAATCGTAAGAGCTTCCCTCTTCGTTTTTAAAAAAAAGTACACGTAAATCGCTACAAAAATTCTGCTCGAAGACAAATGGAAAATTAAATTACGGAGCTTAATTTAATATAATCAATTTACGCGTTCCTTCGATCGTCCCAACGATTCGAATTGGAAAATTATTATTATTATTATCGTTATCGGGAAAAATCTGCGCAAATTTACGAATCGTTCGAAAAAAGAAACGTTAAACAAGATTATTCTTTGGACTCGAGTGGCTGAATAAGTCAAGTGTCACGTATTTGATCCCATGACGCTCCGAATAATGTAGGTATACGAAGCTATTCGTAATATGTCGCATCCAAGCTTACGATTATTCGCGTATGATGGCAACTCATCTTTAAACGAGAATTAAAAATAATTGGAATCGTTTTGTTTTAACTCTATAATCGAACGACTAAACTCTCGCTCGTTCGATCAATCCTGGGTTAAATTAAATCAAACATTAAATTAAATGCGAGAAGTCATAATGGAAATATATTTTTTGAAATTTTGTTGAAATCGTTCGATAAGTTCGTTCGATGATTTTGAAATTTTAACTTTAATAGTTTAACGTAGCGTTTGGTAATATTACCAGATCGAAGGATGCAAAATACAAAAGGACAAATTTTAAAAATCGAATAGTTTTCTCCTTGTTCCGATTTTATTTAAATAATCGGATTATTTTATATAAATATTTGTTAAAAGAAACACCGGAGCAAAAAATAACCCGAATAAAGCGTAATAATGGTCGAGACGATGATTTTTGTCGATAGGCTTGGAACGTCGTAAAGCAGATAAAAGTATTTCCGTATTTATATAAATTGTACTCCGCGCTCTATTAAAATGCTCCAGAAACGATATTTAAAATTATGATTGTCAGCTTCTAGCGAACAAAGCGGAAATGCAAAGTGACAGCAAGGGTTGATTACGATCGAGAAACGTTTTCGTTACACCGACGTAAAGCCGGGATCGAGCGCATTAAAAAAAGATACGAGGTAATTAAGCGTTGACGGATAATTCCGTGAACATCGGAAGCGTCGAGGGATTAAAAACGTCCTTCCAAATATAGGCGCTTTTTTTCCCTTTTTTTTCCTTTTTTCCCTTCCCCCCTTTCTTTCAACTTTTTTTCCTCGTATACGACTCGCGTGGAAAAAACTCGCCGACTTTTCTTCCCCATGTTGGGTGTAAGTTTCCCGCGTCGTGAAACTTTTACACGCGTTTTCTCTGGTTGTCATCCGAGACGCGTTTGTCGTGTGTAGACGTACGTGTGTCTACATACGAATACGAATACACTCCCGGGAAGGTAGAGAGAGGAAGGAAGAGTTTTTCAACGCTGTGCACATCTTGCGAAGATGAAAGAAAACAGGAAATTGTGAAACTCTTCCCTCCGAGCGAACCGACGCGTCTTCTACTTCCCTTCTGCTTCTTTTTCTTCCTCCACTTCTTCTTTTTTTTCTCTTGCTTCCTCTTTTTTCTTTAGTCAAATTTCACCCCAAAAAGCAGGCCATTAATATGCTGAAGTGGCCGTCTTCTTTTCAAATGGAAATAATTTATAATAACGTCCGGTAAGGATTGCATAATGTCTATGAATTCGAGCGAAACTTGAATCGAAAAAAGCGTCGAGAATTCGTTGGAAGGTTTTTTTTAACGAGACGGGGACGGCGACAAATAAAGAAATGTATATTATTATTAATCTTGATTCATCTAAGACCGCGGAATCTTATTATCGGATCGCCACACCCTTCAATTTGCACGTTTTTAATTTATTTACAGGGACAATATTATTAATCGTCGATAATCGAACGGCGATACGCGAACCGTTAAATCTACTCGAAAGCGTACGTGAAAAAAGGTAATATATTTTTTCTGTACGCGCGACGTGTGCGTACATATAATGTATTTATAATTGTAGAGAAAAGAAAAAAAAATCCTATCGCGATAAAAGAAGTGCGCACGGAGTTGATAAAGGAAAATTTGCATGAACGTATATTTTATTGCACGAGTGTCATTCCGCTGTTACGTCGTTTTTTTTTAGGCGAGTTGTTACTTGAAACCTTGAATTTAAAATTATCGACGATCAATTTTCTATGTATTTCACGTCTACGTAGAAAATGAAAAAAAAAAACTTACGATTACTTTTAGAGATTACAAATACAAATACGTTTATCATTTTCAAATTTAAGAACAAATAGATTCTTTAAATTTCGACTTTAACATTTTTTTGCTATCGGTCAGTTTTTAAATTTATGTAAAATACGATTGTGCGAGAAATATTTTTAAAAAATTCAATTTTTAATCGTAAAATTATTCATAAGCGTGAATTAAAGGAAGTATTTTCATTTTTCGATGCACGAATAATATTTAAAAATTAAAATGATAATAGATAAAATGCATTACATTTTATAAATTTAAATATTTATAATACGAAACATATAAAGTTATTTCTTTCGCTCATTTATTAATAATTATCGGTAAAGTTGAGTGGAGATAAAAAATTCGTATCCCTAATATATTTAAAAATTGCAAACAAAGTGGAATAAATGGACTTTTATGCAAAAAAGTATTATTAAGATAAACTTTTTTCTTCTACGTTAAAACTTTTTTTAAATAACTAATAAATATACTTTTTTTCCTTTTTTCAACCGCGTGCAATACAAATCTTGACAACGAATAATTTTAACGTATACTTGTAACAACGGTTTGATACTTGGTCCATAATTTAACGTTAAAAATAAAAGCGTGAATCGGACGATTACAATAATCTTCCATTCCGAATCTTCAATTCGCGATACGAATAGAAAATTAAATCGCCATTATCGTAGCCCTTCGTTAAAGACACTCGCGATCGATCTTTCGAATTTCGATATAAACTCGTATAAAAAATGTCCGACAAGGGTGAAAAGGGTGAAAAGAAAAACCGACTCGCCGAATCCAATCGCATCGGAGCAATCGCAGCTCCTTTCTAATATCGCAAGAAAGAAGAAAAGAAACGCGTCGAGTCTCTTACATAAAAAATATTTATTCGCGGGCATCTCTCGATGTTCGTTCACGCGAGTTGCATCGTTTATAGGTGCAGATCGTGTACGCGAGGAAATATATCGACTTCATGGCTATACCATCAATCGCACGCGCGTGAAAATACCTCCAAGTTTTCATGTACTCGTGATTCTTTTTTTTTCTTCGCGTACATATATTTTTGCCGTTCTTTTTGTACTTCCGCGCAAAAGGAATCGCGAGAACATCGATGTAAATAAATGTAAATACGTTGTTTGAGAGATACTAGTGTTTTTCTTTGTTTTTTTATTCCATGTACTTTTTTATGTTTTTTGTTTGTTTTTTATTTTTCGTTTTTTTTCCTTTTATTAGATTTTTCTCTGCTTATTCGTGATCGCTATTGCAATTTACTATTGTTCGTACGAGAATTTGTGAGAATTCGCCTGTTGCTTAATTGCAGAGATGATATATGAATGAGAATGTTGGAGCGACGATAAATATTGGAATAGTTTTTACTCGGAAGTGATACGTGAATATTTTACTATTTAACGGTAGATTTATTAGAATAATAATTAACCCGATAAAAAGCTCTATATAAATTTTATTAAATTGATACGTTCGAATATTAATATCGAATGCAATAAAATATAGGTCGGATGATTCATACGTATCATTGCAAAATTCGTGTTCGCGATCGATAAATTCAATATTAAAAAAAATTTATATCAAGACTCGTGATTTAAAATTAAAAATAATAAATTGTGTAAAATTATAACCTAATACTTCCGTTGAAAAATTCGTTATTCAAGATTTATAACGCGTCATTAAAATTTCTCCGATACAAAATATATTTTGTATTTTTAATTCGGGTTCTGTCGAACGATTTTCAAAGTTTTTTTTATAATCGTTATCGCGTTAAAAAAGTATAATTAATAATAGTTTGAAATGTTTCATTTTATATTTTATTACGGAAACGTATTATAATTTATTTAATTAAATACCCGATATAAATTTAAAAAGATGTATTTACAAAATTTTCTCGATAATAACAATTTGTGCATTTTTAAAACTTGTAAAGTCGAAATATTAACAAATATATTTAATAATACGCGTAATAAATTTAATAAAATTCAACAAAATGCAAATATTATTTCGTTCAATTTTAACGAGGTACATTCGGTATAATTCAGGAAAATTATTGTTTAAAAAGAAGAAATTTTCAAATATAAGGGAATATCTATTAGTACAATCGAGTTGTGGTTATTTTATAGCTTAAAAGCTTGTTCGTTTAATCGTATGTTAATTGAAATTTCATTTATACGCAAATTTCAGTTCATCAAATTAGCAATGTTTATACATTTCAAATATGTTTTTTTATCAAAAAATATCGCAAAAAAACCAATCGATCGTTCGGTTTACAAACTGAAATTGCATTGTTAAAAAAATCTACTTTTTTGGTTAAGTAAGAGCTTTTGCGAGTTCGGAAATAATAAAAACTAAATGGAAGCATAATTTAAAAAAATTTTTGAAACGATCGCTATTAATTTACCGACACGTTATTATTTACAACGACGTTAAAAGAAATCTTTATCCGACTGCTCGAAAAATGCAATTTTTTCCATGGGTGAAAAGACGGAAAACGATACGTAATTCCAGCAAAGATATTTCTTTTGACTGCGTTCGCAAACATTCCCACGTTTCGTCCCTTTACGCGTTATAACGAAATAAAACTCAACTCGACATATTATATCAGAAGCTTTCTCGCTGAAATTGGAATAAAGAGTCGCGTCGTAAGCTTTTCGGGGTAAAATTAACTGTGTCAAACTACACGTTTGAAAAGTTTGAAAAGTACGAGAACATTTTGGTCGATTCGTCGATAAAAAGTTTCGCTTCTTTGCGCAATCGTATACATCGGGAAGGTAATTTTATTCTTTATTTGGAGACGATTAGACGAGTCTGTCTCGAAGGTAGAAATTTGTTTTTAAAACTAACCTTCGGAACGATACAAATATTTTCACGCTGTATACAATTGCGTTTAATCAAATCATTCTTGATTTTCCTTTTTTTAATCCTTCGTTTTCATCCGACGACCAAGTGGAAGTACAACATTGCATCCGAGCGTTGAAAGCTTAACCAAGTAGTACGAACGAAAATCAGTGGGTTTGCGGAGTTTCCGAATTTCGAATCCGTCGTCACGAGGGCGATTGTCTTGTTGTTTAACCGAAGCGTAAGTCGTTACGGTCGCACTTATATATGAGTACAACCGACGCGATTCGATGGAAATTTCGATGGACATTTCGTTTTGAATATGCGGTAGATTTGTGTGCGGTAGATTGTGGAACCACGTACACAACGCGATCGAACACACTTACACCTCTACGAAGAACACACGAACCGAGGCCAATCATCGTTATCTCGAATGTTAACTCACGAACTTCGTGTTGGATTTTCCAGGTACAGCAGCCAATCTACGCAAGGAAGTTATTCGGAACAAGATCAGAGCCATTGGCAAAATGGCACGCGTCTTCTCTGTTCTCAGGTTAGTCGATAATTCCAATACACGTATTTATGAAGATGTGAGTCGTTCCTTGTAAATTTGCCTTCTTTCGTATCGGAAAATCACGGCTGAGGGAAAAAGCGTGGAAGAATTCTTTCGCGGATTATTTTGATTGCACTGATTTCTGTGTGGACACGGCAAAGTTCGTAAGAGTTTTTGCGAGAATTTAGCTGCGAGGCAATTTCGGGGATACGGATGAAAATCGATAATGAATTTATTGGATATTCAAAAGTCAAATAATAGAAGGAAATGGTACTTTGAGAAATGGTATTAATTTCCGAGCGAGCGATATTATACGTCGGAAAAGTGTATTTGAGATTTTGGTATGTTTATTAACGCGAGCATTAAGATTTCTTATCTTAAGCTCGCATAGCGATCTTTCCAAACCTCGAAGATTTCGCAAGCGTTAATTTTCAATTTCCCGTTTCAGTTGGAGAGCCCTTAAGTTATGTCTTTGAAATAGGGTAGAGTTGGATATGTGCATAGTACTGATAACGCAACGATAGGTTACGTTAATAAAAGTAATGGATTATTTTAGTGCTTGAAATTTAAATGATTATTAGAGAATATCGAATTTACAATGGTAATTTTAAATTTTCGTAATATCAGCTATAACCGTTTATTATAAAACGCAACTGTTTTTCGTGAAATAAAAAAAAAAATTAGTAAGATGAATCGTTTAAAAAAAAAACTGAAACGTACTTCGATAACTTAATAGTCTTATCGTAAACTAAGTTTTGTCGATGAATCTCTGTTTTATTCTATTGTTTTCAAGTTTTTAAAATATACGTTATTCACATAAATAAATGATCTGCGACTAAAAATATACTTAACGTGTACATTTATGCTCTTAGAATATATTATTGTTATTTTAATAACGAAATAATATTACCTTTAATTATACAAAAGGATTTTCAATGATCGATTCATAATTTATAATTATAATATATGAAACTTTTTATAATGTAAATAAAATATTGCTTTGCTGAAACATTTAAATTTATTAATGTATTTTTCGTAATTAATATTCGCAATTAATATTCGTTTCGTACGATAAATTATTTATGAATTTTTTACAATCCTTTCGCTACAAATTAAATATTTATATTTCTAAAACAATGATTATTCCAAAAAGTTAAAAAAAGATAGCGATAAATTAATGGAATTTTTTTAATCGGTTACAAGTACAATCCTATCGTAATTCGTATTAATCCAGATAAATTTTTTCTATAAATTTGCAGTTCATTCGTTAACGGAATTATACTTGCAATAATATCGAATAATTAACTTTTTTTTTCGACCATTTATCGTTACACTTAAAATCTGCAAATATAATACATTACGATCCGATTGTCGGTACGATAAATAAAAATCCTGATTAAAGTAAATAGATATTTCGAACAATCGATGGCTAAGCTTGATATTATCGAATTTTGTTACTATAAATTACGAAATGCGTACGTCGAGTATAAATGAATTTTAATTCCAAAAATAGTTTTACGTACACAGGGAAAAATTTAATTCGAAGCAAAATATTATTGTATAAGTTATTTTTAGAGCTTTAAAATAGTAACTTGAGAACGGCCCAAGGAATAAAAATAGATTCTTGATTATTTATGAGCTCTTAGAAGGTTAATTAAAAGCTTAGAAGACGAATCTATACATAATTTCGTATTATTTAGTTTGAAAATAAAATGACTCCTTGTATCAACGAACCGAATGTATCGCCTATAAATTAGAATGAAAATTTATATAAAATCGATCGTTTTCTCCGCGTTCGTTTATACTTTAGAAATAAAAATCCAATGCACATATCCGAAAACTTACTACATGGGATTTGTTTCGAAAGTGAATTGATTTTTAGCTTTACGAACTTCGATTCGGTCATACGGAAAATATTAAATTACAAAATCGTAATAAAAATCTCGAGAGTAAAATAAATAAAAATCATTTGCTTTATTTATCTGGATGTCTAGGAAAAAAAAAACAAAAAAAAAAAGAAATTTACATACAATATATTCGAATCGCGAATCTAGATTAAAACATTTATGCAAATGTGCGAGTTGATAAAAACGCGATTAAACGGCTTTTATGTCTTTTAACGTTATCGCTGGAAAATGTACGATACGTATTTGCGCGCGTGTGTGTATTTTAAAATAAGTTATTTGCATGCATGAGAAACTTTGTTTTAAAAACTTTGTATTCCTTCGAATAGATTTTTTTATCGAACCTTAATAAAGATTTTATACGTATTCGCGCGGAGTTCTCGTATCTTCAAAATAGGTTCCTTTTAGAATGGAAAAGATTCGATTTGATCATCCGTTTGAATGATGCGTATAGATTTTGCAGCTCGACTCTTTGAGCTGGCTCGTAAAATTTGGTGCATTACGTATGGAAACGGTTGTTCTCATGTGATTTCCTGTTTCTTCCAGAGAGGAAAGCGAGAGCGTTTTGCAACTCAAGGGACTGACGCCGACCGGTGCTTTACCACTCGGTGCACTTTCAGGTGGAAAGACGTCCTTAAAGAACGGTAAATATATACCTTTTATATATCGGAAGGGTAATAAAATTCTTTAATTTAAAAATCTTTAAAAGAATTTCAATGCGATGGATCGGAGTTTTAGATTATTTTTAACACCATCGTTGTTTTTCCTTTTATTTATTCGTCACTTTTCTCTTTTACAATTTTTCTAATGTAAGAACTCGCGATACAAATATCGAATAATTTTTATCTAAATTCTCGATCGCGCTTACAAATTATTTTAATCGTCGAAAATAAATGACCCAGACAAATCGAATCAACGTTGCGTACTTTTGAAATTGTACAGAAATCGTAACGAATCGTTCCTTTAACCTTTAATAAATTATCGATCGATCACTTTTGAAACACCATTTATTTTATTTTTCCTTGCAACTACTCGCTCAATTTTGTCTATAAAATTTGTAAGTACACGCAACGATTGGAACAATAATCCAGTGATCGCGAGACGCGTTTAACGCGATAAAATCACATGCGTTCGATATCGAAAGGTATCGAAAGGTATCGAAAGGTGTCTAAACGTTTCGAGAGCGTACATTTATTACTCGTTTCCGGTTAATAAGAAGCAGCGCAGCGATCGGAGAAAAACCGCTAACCTCTTTTACGTTGCAGCGCTCCAGGGCTTCTCGCCGAACCACAAGATCACATCGTTCGCCGAGGCGAAGGGACTCGACGCGATAAACGAAAGGATGCCGCCGAGGAAGGACGCGCCTCCGACGCCGGTTAACGAGGAGAAGCCGCCGACGGTTATCAAGTCGCCGACAACACCCGGAGCCGACAAACACTGTACGTCGCACTGCACGTCGCAGCCACATTCGTGAGCCTCGCAATCGTCTTAATGAAGGTGGGCGTTGTGGAGGGGAATTTAGCGGGTGGGTTCTTTTTTTTTTTTTTTCCTCGGGGGTAATCGTAAACGAGAGCTCGTGAATCGAAACGATGGTTGAAAGTGGGGGGAGAAGAGGGGAGAAACGGACCCGCTGCGATCGCGGGTTTCTTTTTAAGGCGAGGGAACAACTTCACTCTGGAGATTAAAACTGCGACGATGAAAAGTGCGACGAGAAATTAACCCGAATACCCTGGAATCCGTGGCGTCTGGGTTTTCTCGAGTCTTCTCGCATCGAGAGTAACTTATATTAAAAATATATCACTATTATTAAAGCGTAAATCGTTCGCTCGCTGTTTCAACAATACGATATTGCGAATATCTTCGTTCTTAAATTTTTATTTAACTTGCTTATGTAGAATCGAATACGTTTCGCTTGGAGGTTCGAGAGTATACGGGAATTTAATGTTTACCCGATCGATTTGAAATTTGTGTTGCTTTTTTGTTGTATTGTTGTTTCAGCTGTGCGATATCCGTTGTTTAATATTCAGCGGAAAATATTTACATCAGCGGTAAATAATAAATCTATAATTTTTTTTTTTTATCGAATCGGTTAACAAAGTCGGTTAGTCTTAAAGTTATATTTTCTCATCGTTGGATAAGTGTTCGTAAAAAGTCTATGTTACGGCAATGATTAATGATATACCGCCTACTTTTTGCAAACACCTGACCTTAATCTCTAGCAACATAGTCATGATCCATGTTACCACTTTTTTATACGAACTTTTTAATCTTTTAGAAGATTTTACAATAACTTTTATAATTTTATTTATTTATTATCGACTTGCAAAACTTTGATAAATTATTAATGGATTCGATACTTTATTTTATCTATATTTTATCTGTCGAATAACTAAAACATAATAACTTACGTGTGAATTATTATCTAAAAATTGTTGCGTAGAATATTTTTTCTGAAATTAATTTACCGATTTCAACGTTTATTGTAACAAATGGTAAATTTTCAATTTTTGATTGATCGTTGAATACTTTTATAAAATATTTTTCCAAACTGATAAAAAATATCGAATTCGGAAAGTAAATTCAATCCACGAGCGAAATTCGATCTCGATATTTGTGTCTATTTGTTTTAAAATACCATTATAGATAATATATATATTTTATTAATAATTCGATGAAAGTGTTAGAAACTATGTCTATCGAGGATAAAAAAATATAAAATATCTATGTAATATTTATTTTCGAAAGCTCTAAAGTAAATATTCTGTAAATTGTAAAAACTTTTGTTCGAACGACAAAATGGAAAAAAAAGAAGATACATTATTTTCGTTCATAATATACGTTGTTTCAATGGGATATAATATTTTATACGAATACGTGTGTAAATTATCGTATATTATAAATAATTGCATCATTTGCTTTTAACGTTTAGCAATTTAAAAAATATTATTATAATGTAATATTATTTCACCTATAGTTAAAAATTAAATTTAAAAAATTAAAAAAATATATACATCATCATCGCGCATAAATTTTATTTTCTTCTTTTATAACGAAAAGCGGGGATTTTTTTATTAATTTTAAGAATCCTCTGAAAGTAGATCATAAAATGATTTTCATAGTTTATTATCAACTCATAAAAACAGTATAAAGACAGCAAAATGCATATACTTTGGATTTTCAATTCATATAGTCAAATAAAAAATGGTTATTGCTCGAAGAAAGTCTTAATAAATAAAATTATTCGTGCGATTCGTCTTCCAATTCTACATTTTTAAACTTCGAATAACGATAAACTCAATTTTGTAGACAAACATGGTAAATTTGTGAAGCCGAGTAGACGAAAATTAGATTAACGTTAATCATCTTAAGTTTTCTATAAACATCGATCACAATTTTCACGACGCAACTTCGATGACGATAGATAAAAAATATTATTTACGGTACGTTGCTTACGTTATCGTTTCGTTCGATTACAATCGGATAAATAATTTTTACAAAGTTGGATACACGTGTTCACGGTGGAAAAATATTTCTTCGTATTTCAGGGAAACATTTGGAAATTTCATTTCCAAGTTGAACTACAATCGCTAGGATTCGATAAGCTTTAGTAAAGTTATTCACGGTTTCAACGAAAGCAAAAACTAATGGTTATTTAAACGATCGCAGGTAAAAATGGCGATACCCAAGTCTACAGCGGTTGCCAAAGCCACAAATAATATCGACCATCGCTCGTCACTTCCTGGATACTAGAAAAAAAAAAAAGCAACAACCCATCGAGTTCACCGAGTCCAAAGGCAGCATTCAAGTCGACGGAACGTGTATACACGCGAAACTGGAGGAATAAGACTCGTAAGGGCGACTAAAAGAGACTCTAATTGCGCTCGTCGCGGTTCATTGGGAGTGGCAAAATTGACGAACCAAGGAGGGAACGAGACAAAAATCCGATGGATGCGTTACTACACTCTTCGAGATAAGAAACCAAAAATAATTTAGAAAACAAAAAAAACCTTCTCTCTTTCACGCGCATAATATTTACGTACACCTATGAACTGCATGCCGTTTAATAGGAATGAAAACAAAAACAAAAACTTAAAAAAAACACAAAAAATAAACTAAACGACGAAAGCAAAATATAACTATTTAAACAAAATGACAAAATAAAAATGATAATGTAATTAATAATGGAAACTAAACTATTATGTATATGTATATAAATATACATATTATATTATATATACATACGCATAAAACGGAAGAGAAACGGAAGTATCGGAAGTATCGGAAGTATCGGAACATCCTCGAATCTCGAATCTCGCAGGTGCGAACGGAGACTTTGCGTACGTCTTACCGGTCCTTAGTCCATTTCGCGTTTAAGATAACGATGATAAATAAGATTAAAAATAAAAAATCTCTCTTGGCGCACGTAAAAAAAAAAACAAAAAAAAAACACACGAAGATGGTGAAATTACGATTACGATTACGCACCGATAACAATTTTTCCGAGTCGCTCCAGGGAATATATCCGAGCGAGGGAAAGAGAAAAGTGTCGAAGTCGGTGACCGTGTCTTCTCGTTCTTCGATGTTTGTGTCGGAGTGCGGCGTGTATGTGTGTGCGTACGATGCAACAATCGTAGTAAAATCCGTCGACGAGCCAATACCGTGACACTATACTTATTTTGTTTAGGTTAAAAGCGAGAAAGAAAGAAGCAACGAGTTTGTTCGATCTTGGCAAGATTTCGCTTACGCGTACCGAAAACGGGTGGAGGTGCAAAGACGAGTCTTTGCTGCGGATCGAGTAACTTACGATCCTCGGAACTTTCCTCGGAACTTTCCTCGGAACTTTCCTCGGAACTTTCCTTGGGGAAGAGATTTCGAAGAGCATCGATGCGGTGCGAACATTCGTAAGCGAAACGGGAACGATCGACCTTTTACTCGTTTATCAAAATAACCGTGACTGTCCTTTATCGCGATCGAACCAATCTACGAGTTCGGACGTCGATTCTTTTTACGTTTACTCCTCCCTTTTTTAAACGGGAGCGAACCAAGTTTCTCTCGAGTCGCGATCTTTTCTTCTTACCGATCGCGCGACCGAGAATCGGAGAGCTCTCCTTTTTAATCTCGATAAAAACCGAACGACGCCCGAAACGACATTCGTTTCTTAAATTAAGTTGACGATAGCCATTTAAAATGGCGGAAGGAAAACTACGTTAAGAGTTCGACTAATCAAAGAAATTTAGTTATCTTCGGTGTGCGAACCAGTGAGAATCGTACCACCCAGGAAATCAAATTATGTATAATCGTGTACAAGTACCCAATAAGTATGTGTAAACGTGTTTAAAAATAACGTTATTATTTGTAACCCGTTACGAATTATCGATGATTTCGGTCTATCTTCGACGCGAGCCATTTTCCGTGCGAGTATAAGCGAGTCGGTCTGTATCCAGCGAGATCCGAGCCACTTATCCGCAACGATCCGACGCATAATTCCTTTTCCTGGGCTTTTAAA
Source organism: Dolichoris vasculosae (assembly GCA_018907195.1). Classification (NCBI taxonomy): domain Eukaryota; kingdom Metazoa; phylum Arthropoda; class Insecta; order Hymenoptera; family Agaonidae; genus Dolichoris; species Dolichoris vasculosae. Next base: position 10,160,623 of record JACCHY010000006.1, read on the forward strand.
AGGAAAAAAAAAATATATACAAACACAAAGCTAGTCCTTCATATCAAAAACACATACACATAAAAGCGATACATAAAAGTAAGAATAGACGACGCGTTTACCGACTCCGCGAAACTACGCGAGGGACGAGCAACGGGAAAGTCGCGGAGAGACGGCGAAATACGAAAGCGAGGGTCAGAGGGAGAAAGGGAGCGAAAAGCGAAAATACGAAAAAATATAAAAAAAAAAAATATACGTACGATAATTGATAACGATGACGAGAGGACGAAGATAGACGCGAGCGAGAGGAAAGTTACGTAGTTGCCGGCCTCCGTCGTCGAGGCGAGAGGATATATCGAGGATATATCGAGGATATACAAATAGGGATATCGAGGATGCGTAAAACCGAGAGAGCAGCTGGCCTGCGATGCAAAGAAGAGTAACGGTGCAAGGAAGCGACAACTGCGGAGTTGGGACGATCGAAGGAGATCGAAGGAGATCGAAGGAGATCGAAGGAGATCGGAACGCGGATCGGGAGACGCTCGGGACAAGTTCCGGGGTTCCGGGGGAAACGACCAACGTCCAGGAGATTGCACCGCGAGGTCGCTCGCTTATTACGGTCCCGCCGTGACTCAAGCTGACTCAAGCTTAGGTCTAAGTCTAATGTGTTACGTAACTGTCCAACAATTTCGTTTAAACATACCAAGTATATCGATCTAACATTTTTCCGATTGATCGTGCGGGATCCTTGTAATACTTTACTTGTAACGTAAAGTGTCTCTTTTCACCTTTCTCTTTCTCTTCCATCGCATACTCTCTCTCTCTCTCTCTCTCTCTCGCTGTCCGTGTTTCAACTCTTTTTTCAACTACCTCTCCGTCGATCGCGAGACGGTTCGAGGCGGTAGTTGATTTCGACGATCGTAAAATTGTCAGCGCCGTCTTCGAGAGGGTGGAGGCTGGAATCCGTCGCGGTCCAGCGGTTGATTATTTCTTGTTTTATTTTTTGTTTCTTGTTTCTTTTTTCTTTTCCTTGTTTTTTGGAACGCGCGCTCCCGAGTTCGCGTCCCAAAGTTAACAGTGCCATCGTTTCGTTTTCTTACTCGATCGCGCCAAGTTTCGAGATCTAAATTCGTCTACTTTTGACTCAATGATAACAATGTACTCGTTGAAAAAGTTGGCGATTCTTTTAAAGATCGAAAGATCGTCAGCGTTCGCTGTGCACTCTTTGAAGCATCCGCGGGTCCAAGTCGCGTCGAGTCGCTGGAACGATGCGTCGCGAGATAAGAGATTACGCGACGATCGAACGCGAACGCTTAGAACGCTTAGAACCTTCCGCCTTCGAACCGTCTAGAAATTAGATTAAAGGTTAAGTTACGAGCTACTACTACGTGTATGATGTAATCTACGTACGATAAGCGCTCGTGCGTTTTTTTTTAAGTTTGGTTTCTCGCCGTCTCGGTGATCGTTCTTCTTCGTACTCTCCTGGTACGAAACGCGTACGTACAAACTTACAAATCTACGCTAGTCGATCGGAGTTTTAGCATATAAAATATAAACATACTCGTCTGTATGTAAATAAAAGGTCGAAGTTTGGAAAGAAAGAAGAGCGTATTCTTATCGCACGTTTATAGTCCAGGGTCTCTCCGGGTCTCTCCGGGTCTCTCCGGGTCTCCCTTTCATACGGGAAGACTCACCGTGACTATCCTTGTATACATCCCTGCACGTTATGCCTGATACATACACGTACACTCGCGCGTCCGCGTGTCTTATCTATACATATACCTATACATATACCTATACATATACCTCGGATGCGAACGGATCGGAAAACGCGCGACAAGTTTTCGAACCGAGGATCCAAGTATTGAAGGGACCCGCCCACCTAGACCTAAGCTCCGAGATATTACGTTATTAAGTTGAACGATTTATCGCATTAATCTTATCGAAGGATCTTCGATCGCTCGAATTATGTATATGTATACAAATGCGCTCTATCTATATACTTCTTGTTGATTATATAATCATAATCGACCGCGTCATTGCCGTAACTACGATCGATGTGCGATGGTTGAAAATTACGATGAAAAAAGAAAAAAAATTTACGCGTAATTTTATAAAGATAAATTCTTAGCCATTGTTACTATCGCATGAAAGATAAAAACGATACACAAATGTTTATACTTATTCATGGTTGTATAACTGATATAAGATTATGTCTATTTTGAATATTAACCTTACGTTTTTAAATCATGTACTCGTTCATAGGCTTCTTTTAAAAATAATTAAGTATAATACTATTCACGGATAATGAAAAATGTAAAAGAAAGTGTTATTGTGATAAAATCTGTCAAAATTGTCTGTAATTTCGTTTCTATTTTTGCGCGTGTCCCTTCAAACTCTTTCCTCGTTGGACAGCAAACTTTCAAACTGCGCATATTCCATCTTTTATCAACGTTATATAAAGTTTTTCCCAAAAAAAAAAAAAAACAAAAAAAAAAGCGATGATGATTCCAACGTAAAAATATATGGGAAATCGATGCGATGCATCGTTTTTTTTTTTCGCTCGCTCGTCGCACATACACAAATACGCTCGCTCCTGGGTGTGGATATATATACATACGTGCATATCCATACACGTGTGTGTGTGTGTATGCGCGTATTTGTATATTGTGTAATATCGACGACTATACCGTAAGTTTGCAATAGCTGGACGGACATAATCGTTTATTCTGAACCTTCTATTCTTCATCGACTCATCGACTTTTTGTACTAGCCTGTCCCCTGCCCCTCAAAAAATAAAACATGATAATCCCTTACATGATAATTATAATTGTTATTAATACTATTGTTGTTATTATTATTATTACAATTACTTATTATTATTACTATTATTATTTCTATTATTATTTCTATTATTATTTCTATCGCTATTATCGCTATTATTAATATTATTAATATTATTAATATTATTATTATTATTGTGATTATCATCGTCATAGTCATTTTCATCGATATCGTCACGATCGTCATCGTCGCCATTATCCTTGTCATTGCCATTATCGATACCATCGATAGTCGTTATTTACAGATCCTGGCGACTCGCGGATTTTACTTTTCTTGCGTCTTTGTTCTTTCGTCTAACTTTCCTTGATTTTTGCGCACCCGTTTCATATATAAATCGAATTTTCGAATTTTTAGCGGTACAAATATTATATATGTATGTACAACTTCCATAGACTCACCGAATTTCGTCGTTGAATAAACTTTACGGGATAAATAAATAGTTGAGCCGGCGACGTACATCGTTAAACGATAAAATGAATCTCGAGGTGTGTGAAAAATTATATGGTCTCGACCAATAATGATCGTTGTGTTTTATTTTAATATTATTTTCCTTTCGATAGTCGTTAAGTATGTAGATCGTAAAGGATACATTGATGACTTATACAACGCTTTGAGGAATCTCTTACTACTATTATTACTATTATAATTATTACGTTTTCACTCGCTGTCAAGTCGAATTTACATTGTAATTTATTTGTCGAAACGTTTTAATCGAGCGAACGAATTCGATATATTTATGGTAGCTTACTCGAGTCAACCGGTATTCCGGTAAATCGTACTGTACTTTCCTTTTCTTTGTCGGAGTCGAAAAGAACAAGGATTCTGCGAATTTGTATTACACAGTGCGTTTCGATAATTCTGTACCTTTAACGATGAAACCAACTCTATAAAAATGGTAATTTTCTTTTTTTTTTTAGAGATGATACAGGGAAACGGAATTTCTCCCGCTTCTTCGGCTTTTTTCCGCGTCTGTTCCGCAACGGCATCGCGGAAAATGGAAAAAGAGTGTGAAAGTTCGAATGCGTCGGTTCTTCGATTATTTTCAATGAATTACGATCGAGATTTCGATCGAGATTTCGATAGAGGTTTCGATAGAGATTTCGATAGAGATTTCGATCGAGTATATATTGCGCGGAATAAATTGATTCCGTAAATTTCAGCCTTAAATTTTAAGCTCTTAAGAAACGACTTTACGGTAAAAAGCTATAAATATTATATTACATAATTTACGAGGCGGTTTACAAGCTTTGAATGCGAAAATGTCGCGTGAGTGTGCGATTCACTTTGAGACGTTTTCTATTAATCATTTTTTTCTTGATACAAATATGTGTGAAGTTAGATCATATTTTATACATAATTAAATCGTTTAAAAAGCAAAGCCAGCGAAAGAATATATTTCTGAAGCTCTTCCACATTTGTCGAACGAAAATATCGTGTCTACGTTCAGTTTCAAGCCGAGTTCGGTAAGTTTTTAAATTCGATTTAACGCGTTGAAAAAATGATGTTTCAGGTTAGAAAAAATAAGAAAATAAGGTTTCATTCGCGAATGCAAAATTTTTTAGGTCCTATAGTAAACGATTGCGTGTACGCGAAATCGATGATATCAACGATTCGACAAAAACGCGAGAACAAAATATTGAGTTTCGATATCGTAAGGGACCCATTGAGAGAATGGGATCGAAGAGATCGTATACGTCATTTTTTACTTCGGCGATAAGCCATGACACGACTCGACGACGAAGACGACGACCACGACGACCACGACGATGATTATCCTTCGTATGTGTGGCTGTGCGTTTCCGTATACGTACGTTAGAAAGACATTTAGAAAGACATTTAGAAAGACATTTCGAAAGACCAAGGGAAGAAGTGATTTGGATACAATTTTTCCCGAGGATTGACGGCACTTCTTTTTAAGAATTTTCTACGTGTGCATCTCACGAAATTCATTATAATCAGTTAAAAAATCGAGTTTTAGTCGCGAATAAATATTATAACCGAAGATAACGAGCAATAATCAACTCCAAAGACAAAAATAACTTTCATTTTTCTCCTTTTATTCGCGTTCTATATTTCTTCTCCATCGTCGACGTTGCCTTCCTTTTCTTTCTTTGCTCCCAACGATTCGTTTATTTCGTCGATCGGTACGACGTTTCAAAAGCCTTCTTTATCGATGCTTCAGCTCTTGAGAATGCGTTCGTACGATACTCGAACGATGAAACCGCGTTGATTACGAGACGGACGTACAATAGGCGCAATGATAAGCTTAGTCCCGATTAGATAACCCGAACGCAATCTCGGCCAAGTGCCTTACGCGCCCCGAAGATGGCGTGTGGTAATGCGCCTCCTTGTAAATCGTCTCCGTGGTATAAGAGAAAGGTAACGACGCGATCGAAGTTCGGTTGGACGATATCCGGTGGAAATGGAACGAGTGGAAAAGCGTCTTTGTTTTTTCGTACGAGAGAGCAACAACCGAGCTATAAAGTTGGCTACATTATTGCCAAAAATTGAAATTTTAATAACTCTATTGATCGGTGAAAACAAAATTTAACGTGTTTTAAATCCTCGCGGTACGTTCCCAAACAAAAATGATAACAACCCGTTTAATTTCGTGGTTATCAAAAGAGCCGTTATAATTCCTTAACGCACCAACGTGTAAACTCGGCAAAACCAAAATGTAGACGAATCATTTGCTTGCATTTTATAAATCCTCTGTTCTCGGTTCGAATTTATCCAACGAAAGTACATTCCGATACTCGAAGCCACGGTTACTTCCTATTCTGCTGTTACAAAAGTCCACGTATCGATAAAACGCACCGTTCGGTTAAAAACTTTGAACGGAAATCGCAAACTATCGCTTCGCGTATTCTCGATCGTCCGGACGTAACGGAAAGATCACCGTTGTTACGGGTAAAGGATCAAAGACAGCGAACCAACTTTCATTGTTTTCCCACGCAAATTCATATTTCTTTACCGCGATATCTCGTTTCTCTCTAAAAACATCTTTTTCCGAAATGGACGCTTTCGTATCTTTACGGCTCACCGAATCCTCGTTTATTTACGTATCGTGTTTCGGTTGTATCACGATTCGATACATCCACTTTTTGCGAAGGTGATCCGCAAGAGAATCGAGTGTACTTGGTCCATGATTCTTCGAGGGGGACTTTTTCCCGGTTGATACCTCCCTTTTAACAAACATATCCGTTACGTGGTACAACCCTTCCGATACCACGTAAATTATTTGTGTTTGATCGGTTGGTGCAACGGGAATACAATCCGTTCGTGGATAAGGTTTCAGCTAATTATCCGTCGTTGTCATCCGAATTTGCCTCCGTTTTTATCCTTTTATTCGCGTATCCCGAGTAACGATGAAATTATCGATCGTATCGATAATCCGAGTCGATGGACGTTGTTTGACCGTTGCGGTCCGTTACATTCGTTTATTCTTACGTGTAAGCAATACAAAACGATGACGAGATTTTTCGAGATTATAAATTCGATGCTAATTTAAAAAAGACTCGTATACGGAAATTGATATACGTATTTTAAATAATAGAATTTTAACCAGGATGGAAAAGATTGAAAACTGATTCTATGAATTTCTCGAAAAGATGTTTAAAGGGCGAGTGAAATAAATTATTTGACGAGTATAAATTTTGAGGTATCGTTGTTTTGATCGAAAAGAGATTTTTTCTAACTCTAAAATACTCGCGAGCCAAGTATAAAAGTGCAGGATAAAATGTTGATTTTGAACTTATTTTCATAATGGACTTATACTTAAATTTTTTGAAACCATTTTTTAAAACTATTTATAATCAGAATGATGAAAGTATTTCCAGTACCGCTTTATGAAAAGTATATTTTTGTAACCAATGCTGGAAACTTTTTTAAAATTTTCGAATCTCCAAAATCGTACGCGTAGTTCCAACGCAAACTCGTTCGAGTTGTCTCCATTTTGTCATAAATTTAAGTGTAAGTTCACGATGAATCGTCCCGATTTATATCTAACCTTTAGTTTCGATGTCCACGCGACTCGTTCAATTAGTAGCCGTCAAGCGTGTTTTAATATTGTAACAAGGAGCGGATGCAACGGAAATTCGTTAGGGAAATGTCGAAAATTAAAAGAGAAGAAGATGGAAAGACGGAAAGAAAGGAAAGGGTTGGGGGGAGAGAAAAGTAACGGACGTTGATAACTTGACCTACCACATCATACAAATTAAAATGCAAACAAAAGAATCAAAAGGAACGGAAAAAAACTATTCGATCCTCGAAGCGAAAGGAAAACACGAATGTACATGTAGTCGAAAGTGTGCGGATGAATGAGAGATAGCGAGAGAGTGTGGAAAAGATGAGAGAGAGAGAGAGAGGGAGAGAGAGAGATTAATACAAATTCTATTCTGCGCCGCTTCGCGTCACTTTCTCTTTTTAATTGTCACTAAATCTCGTGTCTGAATAATACCCGTGTTTATTCTCTCGCAAAGTGCAGAGCGCGAGAACGAGAGAGAGAGAGAGAGAGAGAGAGAGAGAGAGAGAGAGGGGAGGAGGGAGAAGCGAAGTTTTTTCACACGAAAGTTGAAAAGGTGAAAGACGGAGAGACAGAGAGAAACTCTCCTTTAACTCGAACTTTAAAACAATTATAAATATTATACATAATTAATATTAATTAATTATACATAAATATCGTCCCGCGTCGCATCCCGGGGGAATTTGTCGTCGTTTTCGCTGTTTTTTCTACCTCTTCTTTAGGGAATCGCGTGGTTTATTCGATGATAATGATGATGATGATGATGATGATGATGATGATGATGATGATTATGATTATGATGGTGATGATGACGATGATGACGAAGTAAAAAAGGTGAAAAATATAAACAAAAGAGACGAGAAAAAATAAAAAAAGTATAAAAGGTGATGATTTTAAAGTTATGTAAGGAAAAGCGGAGGAGACGGGAGTTGAGTAAAGAGGGTGAAATATCGTAGGAAATGGAACGAGAGTGTAAGGAAAATAGCGAACGAAGAGGGAAACAAAATGACTGCGCGTGTGCTTCTTTATTCGTGGCAAATGCACTACATTCTCATACACGCGCGGATTTTGGATTTTGGAGGACGTTGATTAATTAAGATAACGGTTTCGAATGGAAAAAGTGTCGTATTTAAAAAGATTATAATGCAAGATGATATTGCGGTCAGAAACATAAAAATGAAACTTTAATTATACAAAAGTATACACAAAATGAATGAAAGAAAATAATTATACGAATGAATTACATAAGATATATCTCCTCTCTCTTCTCACTATGATATAAAATATAAATGAAATAATTAATTCTATCTCTCTTTGCTACCAAGTTGTACTTATTCATAACTAATTTACTTGTACAAAAATGTGTTAAATAATAATAATAAATACATAATATATAATATTCAAATGTACTTTAGTTTTACTTTCTCCTTTTTACTTATCCGTCATTTTACTTATCCGCGTTCCATTATATTTTATTTTATTTCAAAATCACGATTCTTCAACGATCATTCGAACATTCGTTTTTTCCGAATGTATCCATCGATATTGGTATTGGTTGAAAAAAAAAAAAAAAACAAGAAAATATCATTTATAAGTTATGTTTACAAAGTTTGAAATATTCATGTATTTTTTAATTTTACACAAGTCGAATTATGCGCTTAAGTGTCACCGAAAGTGAAAAAAATTCGTACAAACTCGTTATTACCAACTATAAAAAAATATCGAAAAATACAATGATACTAGAAGTAATAAAAATTGCAAAAAAATAAAAAAATACAAGTTCTTTTAAATAACCGAATGTAAAATACTATTTGGTATAATATTTGTCGTTCGCTAGACTCGCGAATAAAGCTGCAGAAATTAATATACTAATTGTACTTTATATTATCTCGTAACGAAGAAAAACTGCAAATTTTTTATAATTTGTTTTCTTTAAAGTTTGTATTTTTTCTCATTTATACGGTATTTTTTAGAACAATGAATTACGTTTAAAAGAGCTTTATTTCTTGAAATGAAAATGGTGATTAGCTCCTCGAAAAATAGCTTTGAAGTAAGTTTAGTATTAATTTTTATAGACGAGACGATTAAGTTTCTCGGTAATGATAAGTGATATTGTTAAAAAAGTATTAATCTACGCATCTAGTTCACGTTCATCTACAGGCTTATGGCAAATTGTACATTACTGCAATATTGATCGTAAAAGTCAATTCTTTCGATGTGTTGGTACAGTCATACAGGTATGATTAAGTATATTTATGACTGTGAGTAAGTATATAAGTGCATATATGCGCAAAAGTCTGCGCGCGTAAAAATATTTTAGTTTGGTAAGTTTTCAAATCGTCCTTTGAACTGAAATCCATACAAAATTAGTAATAACAGGAAAGATGTAACGAAATATCATAAATTTTACGGGTTGTTTTTTTATTTTGTCGCTTGATTCGAGAAGGTAAATATTACGTTGGATACGCCTACGTAATAACGAAAATACTTGGCGATGCTCGAACCATATTTATTATCGATTCGCTCGAAAAGGTACGATTTAAAAATTAGAATACTAAAATAGTAAAGAGTTTTACAGAGTTTTATATCGTGTTATTAAAATTGTTTGTTCATAAATATCAAAGTATCAATTACGTACACGAGTTATCGATCGAGTATAAATTATAAATGTTTATTACAATCATTGAAAAAATTGATATAATAATTTTCATAAATTAACGTTTTAAATTTTAAATATTTTCGATAAAACTCATGTTTTATCAATATTTTAATAATTTTAATTTTGAAAATACAACGTTTATAATTTTATCAAATTAGTGGAATGTCTAGTCTACGCGTATTAATTATTTACGCCTTGTAACATTAAGGGTTAAATAAATGCTCGGACGTTTGTCTTTTTTATCACCTTTTATTCTCACATATTACATTTTATTTGAACAACGTTGTCACCTGGAGGAATGCATCCAGGTTTCAGCAAAATTCCAGGTACAATATTTCGTTTACCGCGAGTGATTAACGGTTTGTTTGTTCGATACGTGACAAGTCTCGCGTTCACGAATGATAACTCGTGGTAGAATAGTTACGAGGTGCGACGATCGAGTCTCGAGAAAAATCTGCGACGACTCGGCGTTTACTACACGTATATGTATCCTTGGTCCCTCCTTGTCCTGTCGCATTTACCTTTGTTCTTTCATCCTTGTTTACACTCTCTGATGGCTCGAGCCCCGAAAAGGATTATTTAGTTATTGATTTATACGACGAGATCACGCGTCCTTGCCTTTTGTTTCTCAGGTGAGAAACGAGGATTCCTTACTCGGTTCTCGGAACACTGGCCTCTTTGCCGATGCCCTGACTTCTCCGTCCTTCACCTCCTTCGCCATATCACCGGTCGTCATTTCTCATGTTTCTCTGTTGAATTAGATGTCGTGAACTGGACGCATTGTCCACTTACTGTCCACTTACTGTCCACTTACGACACCTGAAGAAAGCTCGTGCATTCCTTGAGAGTCCCGCAAGGATCTCTCACTACTCTCCCTCGACTCTCCGAGCTCAGAGAAGCGAGGATACATTTATTTATGATTCACGCGATATCTCATGGGTTAGGGGCGTCCTCGTAGCACGTGTTCGAGGTCTGGAGACGAGTAACCAACTGTCCGTTGCCCGTCAAATCCGATTGTGATTGCTTTTTCTACCCTGTCGCTGCTCGAAGACATTTTTCACCTGAACCAATCTCCCCGAGCTTTTTGATCTCAACGTAACGTTTTCCTAAATGTTGTATCATGAATTATAATTGAATTTTATTTCCGACTATAAATACATTTATTCGTAATATCCTTTTAATTTGTCTATACTGTTCTTCACTTGTCAAAATTATCATCAAAATATCGATAATTAATGGTATGATTGTAAGCATCGCTTACAGTATAATCATTGTTATTCTTTAGAAATACTGTTAAAAAACCTTCAAATAAATAATAAGTAACATTTGTAAAGAAAATTTAGAAATCATAAAACTTTAATGTGTTTCAAAAAAGTAAACTTTTGAGAATTATTTATGGAAAGCAAAAAAAGTTAAAATCTAAAAATTAATATTTATTATTTATTATTTATTTAAATCTGTAAAAGAAATTTTACTTATTTGAATATTGGTAATTTGTCGAGATTCCTTTTTTTCAAAAAAGTTTTCTTACTTTAAAATTTTCAATTTTTTTCAAATTATTACACAATGATTAAGGAAAGATTTTTAAAATAAAATTTTTTAATTGATTTTTTATATTACAATATACTTTGAAAGAACAATATATACGATAAAAAATTTTTAGTTCGTTTAGTAGATAATAAATATTTAAAATTGTAATCGAAATTAAAAATAAACTTTTAGAAAAATTTGGTTAAAGTATGTTTTTAAAAAATTTAAGAAAATGTATTTAAAACTGATTGATTGTCATATGTTCGGTAAATTACTTATGCACTATTCAAAATACGAGGTAAAGAAAAATCTTTCCTCCTGTTATCAATATTGTACCACAATCATGTGCAATTATACATCTTTTAAAAATGTTAAATAAGAAATGAATTTTAATATTATGGTTTTTTAATATTATCTCTTAAATCTAATAACACATTGAATAATTATTTTGTGATTATAATAAATTTTCATTTCGAACAAAAATTTTAATGTAAAAAAACTAGTTTTAAAAAAATTTTTCTTTATGTATGTATTTTATTCTAAAGTCTGTACAACTTTTAATAAAAGAATTGTATCGAAGGAAAATAAATGTTTTTCTTCTATTATATTTAATATATAAAGCTCGACTCAAAGCTAATAAATTATTAAAATCAAAATTGTAAAATTTTTTTAAAAACATTTAATTTACTATTAGTTAAGAATGAAACATCGTATAATAATAAAAATATTTAGATCAACTTTATTGAATCGAGAGAACATTATTAAAATATGTTTTTAATTATTTTTTTATTTTTATAGTTGAAGTTGATCAAAATTCAAATTAACAATACGTTAGTAAAATAATTATTTGAGAATAATTTTTTTTCTTACGGTACGTTTTATAAGTAATTTCTGAAGTGTTTAGTTTAATAATTATGTTTGATTTATTGGCATTTTAATTTTTAAAATCAAATATATTTGAAAAAAATATTTTAATTTATATTCAAAGATTTCAGTGAAATATTGATTATGAACCAAGTAAGTACATTTTTGAGTTTTATTATATGAAAGTTTTTTAAAATAAATGATATTCATATTCAAAATATTTGGAATCAAATATTTATCCATGTATATACATGTCTAAATATTAAGTAATTAAGACATATTTTATACAGCAAAAAGATGTTTCTTAATTTATTCGTTGCAACATAAATATTAAAACAATATAAAATAATTAAAAAAAATATAACTAAAGTATAAAATCGCATGAAAATATGCCTTGAAACCAAATACAAAATCCATGGATTCCATAAATTTAGAAGCCGAATACTTAGGTCACGTGATTATTTAACATGTGACTTGTCAGTTAGAGATAAACAAGAATATTCGATTCCTTTTAGTGATAAATTACATAAACATGGCACAGGTATATATAAAATTAAAATTTTATAATATTTATGTGTATCCACTTTATAATTAGCGAATTTTAAAAGTGTTTAAATTATTACATGCGTATATAAATATGAGGAATCAATCGTGGAAAGATTAATCTTTATTTGAGTATAGTGTGATAATCTATTTTTTAAATTTGGTAAAATTAATACAACTAAACTTACAATTGTATTGTTAAGTGTTCAAAAATTGATAGTGTATGTATCATCAACATAACCTTATTTTATTTTTTTAGATTTTACACCATGAGTTTTTCAAGATTTATACATGGTAAAATTTTTCTTTTACTCGTTGCGTGGAGACTTAGTTCAGTTTTTCTCGTTCAAACTTCTCATGTTCCTGATGAATATTGGCAATCGCTAGAAGTTGCTCACAAATTAGCTTTTAATTATGGATATTTAACATGGGAATGGCACATTGGAATAAGAAATTATTTGTATCCATTTTTTATTTCAATTTTATATTCGTTGACAAAGTTTTTACGAGTCGATTATGACTTTTTACTGATAATCTTGCCAAGAATTTTCCAAGCTTTACTAAGCGCTTATTCCGAATATAAATTTTATACCTGGACTGGTTCTAAGTTTGCCTTATTTAATCTTTGTATAAATTGGTATTGGTATTATTGCGCTACCAGAACTCTGATCAATAGTTTCGAGACATGTTTAACTATCGTCGCTCTCTCAGAATATCCATGGCAAGGGTATACGAGAAAAAGCTCAAAATTTATATGGATGATTGGTTTCCTTTGCTTTGTGCGACCGACCGCTGCAATTATATGGTTACCATTGTGTCTTTGTCATCTTTATAAAAATAAGAACATTTTTGTTCGATACGTATGTATCGGTTTATCCTGTTTAATTTTTTCTACTTTTATCGATACGTTATGTTATGGAAGATTCGTTTTAACGCCGCTAGAATTTTTTAAAGTTAACGTTATACGTAATGTTTCAGAGCAATATGGAAAAATGCATTTATTATGGTACATCTTTTCAGGTTTACCAGTATTACTAGGCTTCAACTATATTCTCGTACCCTTCGCAATTTTTAAAATTTGCAAAAATTACAAGCATTTGTATAAATCAGCAATGTTAACTTTTGTAATAATTTGGTCTTTAAGTATTTATTCTTTACTACCTCATAAAGAATTTAGATTTATTCTTCCTTTGTTACCAATGTTTATATTTATTATAAACGAAAATACATTTTTACAAAAGATGTCTCGATCTAAAGCAAAGCTTTTAATTTCATTATTGATCATCTGTAACGTAATGCCTGGATTTTATTTTTCTGTTTTACATCAAAATGGTGCTTTAAAGGTCATGAAGTATCTTCGAAGCGACATAAGAAATGCCAACACCTCCCAAGTTGATATTTTATTTTTAACAATTTGTCATACGACACCTTATTATAGTCATTTACATAAAAATGTTTCCATGAGATTTTTAACTTGCGAACCAAATTTAAAAAATGTAAAGTATTATTACGATGAAACGGATGAATTTTTCATGAATCCAATGAAGTGGTTGGAGACTAATTATTTAAATACAAGCGATATTAATTTACCAAGTCATGTAATTGTTTACGATTCAACGATAGAATTTATCGAGCCATTTTTGAAGTATTATAAAAAATTAATTAGTTACAAAGATTTGCATTTCCCTCAAGTTGTTAATTATAATGAATATATTATTTATAAAAAGGACCAAACGATTACACTTAATAAAAATTGATTCTATTGTGAATTTATTTCATTTTTTTTATTGTTTACCTTTTCATCATTAATTAAAAATTAATAATATTTTATCAAAAGAAATTTTAATAAAATTAAATGTTTAAAATATATTAAATTATTAAAACTAAAATATATAAATATCAACTTGGAAAGATAATCACGTCGATGGAAATAATCTTCATTTACAGATAAAAATATAGGATTGTATTCTATTGAAAAATTATAACAATAATTTATTTATAAATAGTACTTTTATAATTCTGATAATCTAGATAAATAAATCGATATTTTTGCACTTGTGTGCACTTATTCAAATTTTATTTAAAATTTACAAACGAAATTGTATTAATATTAATATTTATTTATCAGTTCGTGTAAAACGAAAAAATTTAATGAAAATAATTAAATATTTTAATATATAATTAGTATGATTTCATAAAGTTCTCGTCGAATCGATTGAAATTTATGTGTAAAAAATGTAAATATTCTAAGAAAAATATTGTTACGCGTAATCCACAATAATTAGGATAATTTTCTAAAAAAATAAAATAAAATTTAAGTATTATTAATATTTTGAAAAAATATTTAATTGGAATAAATAATAACATATCATATCGAAAGTTGAAAACAAAAAAATTTCTATTATCCGATTACAGTTTCTAAATAATAGAATATTTAAAATATTCAAGAAAAAATTTATTATTTAAAAAACGAACTTTTTAATTGAGACGAATAAATAAATTAATCAAACTATACCAAATTGAGATAGAATTTTGAAACTGCTTACCTTTTTTTCATTTAGTAACGTGTTAAAAACGTGTATCTTGCATTTTCAGCATTCAGAGAAAAGTTTAGATGAAATCTGTCGATCTCTAGATGATTTGTCGATCGAAACTTTAGAACTAATGGAAGAAAAAGTATTGCTAACGGTTCAACTGGAGTATTTGTTACGTCAAGGTCATTTGGAACTCGCCAAAGCTCGATATATCAGAGGAAAAGAAAGTATAGGCATGTTACAAATTCCAAGCGAAGAAAACGATATTAAATCGTTATTCGATTTAGAAACAACTTACGTCAAAAGCGACGAAGACGATAATATAGAGTATCCGAATTTTGACATTAGCTTAAAGAAAAAAACCGAAGATCAAGAAGTACCGCAAAATCCCATCTACTGGTTTGGTGTATTGGTGCCACAAAGTTTGAAATTGGCGCAAAAACATTTTCAAGATGCTTTGTATCTCGCGGTTAAATTAGCTAATGTTCAATCGCGATTAACGAAAACAACCAGTGAAACATACTCGTACAAGTTATCCAAGAAAGCCGCGATCTGATGTGTAATACAGTATTATTTTTTTAAATAAATCATATTTAATAAAACCGTAAGAGTAAGAATAATTTAACTTCGATTTTTGTACGCAACATTCGTATCGATGTTATCCGGTTGCGTAAACTATTGGAACGATGGAAGAAATAAAATAAACTTTTAAAATTCAAAAGGATCGACGAAGGCTTCGTTGATTTTCGAGTTCGAAAAAAAAAAAGTACAATTTAATTTCAATAAAATTCTTGAAATAGCGATTCGTCAAAATATTTTTACGAGAAATATAATTAACGAGCGTAATTAAATAAATTGAAATTGTTTTCAAAGGTCGATTCGATGGAATAGCAATTAAATTGTACGAACAAATGAAACGTTTCCAATTATAAATAACCTTCGCGTACGATACATTTTGCATTTAAATCCATTTATAAAAAACGTATCGCATCGTAGGATCGTACGTAATTTAATAGGAATGACACGTAAGTATCGTTAAGGTAAGAAGAAGGTTTATAACTTATTTCGTAAGTAGGCGTGGCACTAAAATCGTTGACCGAGGTAAAAAATTCGTATCGAATTAGACGCGTTTCCGAATCAACGAGGTGACATTCGCGAAAAAATATGAAGGAGATAAGAAAGAAAAGGAGCGATAAAGTTCGGATAGGTAGGAAAAAAAATGATATTATTATTATTATTATCATTATGCCGCGTTCGACTATTAAAATGAAAGAGCGAGGAAGAGAGAGAGAGAGAGAGAGAAGGAGAAAAAAGGCGCAGTTCGGTAAATAAAAAGTGTAGGGAAAGCCGAAGAATGTGTTTGCTCGATATTTTATTCAAGAGTCATCCCGTAAAAGCGCAAAATTGAAGCGTCCAATGAACGCGGAGAGAATCGATCGTAATATACCTCACATCCGGGAAACGTCGAATTCCCAGTCCATGTGCGTAAAATCCGTAAAATCCTTTGGAAGCCGATGCAAGCGTCGCAATCGCAAGCGTCACACGCGTCACACGCGTCACACTCTCTCCACGCACACTCCACGCACGATCCACGCACGCTCACGTACACGGGCAAGGTGGTGTGCGAACGAACGACGATCCTCTGACGACGTCGT
Organism: Dolichoris vasculosae; assembly: GCA_018907195.1. Classification (NCBI taxonomy): domain Eukaryota; kingdom Metazoa; phylum Arthropoda; class Insecta; order Hymenoptera; family Agaonidae; genus Dolichoris; species Dolichoris vasculosae. Next base: position 10,177,255 of record JACCHY010000006.1, read on the forward strand.
TACGCGATCGCGCAGTCTCCGATCGTGGGTACGTTTCGCGCAAAGAGGACACGAGAAGTCGGTGCGTCGAAACGGACTCGGAGATTGTGATTTGCAACGAGATCGAGGAGGAGATCGAAGAGGAGAACGACGAGATCGACGAGGAGATCGACTCGGGCTGAGGAACCAACCAACGATGCCCGGGAGCGAAGACGACTGCGATGTTGGGAACAAGGAACAACCTCGAGAGTCCGAGGGTGGCGGAGGTGGTGATCAAGCCGAGAGTCACGAGACCAACAACGGAGAACTCGTGCCTCTGGTGAACGAGGACGGCGAGGGCGAGACGAGTGTGAGTTGCTTTTACTCCCGAGGTGTTTCGCGACTCCCGTCTTCTCTCGCCTACTTTTTAGGTTAGAGCTTTCAACATCGAAAGGGTGTCAGATACACATTTTAGTGTATATCAATGTTTAGTCCTTTCAAGGTCCAATTTTTTTTTTTTTTTTTTTTTTTTTTTATCCTTTTTTCCTTCGATTTTTTATTATTTACTCGAGGTGGAATCGCGTCCGTTTCATGGTGGAAGGTTCGAATGCGAAACCAAGGTCGATTATTTCTAACGCGAACGGGAAAGATACGGAGGTTATTTGTTTTGCTTTAAGCTTTCGCGAAACTAATCCTTCATTTTTATGTCGCTCTATCGACAACAAAAATGCGCCTTTTCTCGGAAATTTTTTAATTTTGTTTTCGCTGACTCCTCGGGTAATTCGATCGTGTTTGACATGGATTTTTCGAAAGATACGGAGCTGTGTATAATTTAGACATGTTTCAGGCATAGGTTAACGTATTTAGTAACCGTATCGGGACGAATCGTAAACTAATTTGATCTTTCGTAAATATTGTCGAAAACGCACTAAACATTTTTATAATTGATACTCGTTTTGTATTTGAATGAGTCTAAAATGGTCGTAATTCATTTTTATAATCTACCTTTGCGTAAATTGCTTCTGATGCGTTATCGGGTAATTTATTATTGCGTTTAATAATTTTGTATAATTGAGATAGGAAGCGTTTAAAAACTTTAATCTTAAGAAATTTTTATTATTTATGTTTTTTATCGAGTACTTTATCGTACGAGATTTATTTTAATTTCGATTTACGATGTTTTCAAGAATGTACGTTTTACGGAACCAAAATTGATCCGAACTTGTAATTACTACTTTAACGATTTTAAATAAGGTGTTGTTAAATAGTGATTAGCACCGCCTTAACGAATGTTAACGTTTTTTTTAATGCTTATATAATGAATATATTATTTACAGATCAGCAACCAAAATGAGACTCAAAGGCAGAAACCTAACGAAAGTTACGCTCAATCGTTCTTCGCTATAACAAAGTCGCTGATCATAAGGGCTGTGATCATTTACTTTATCAGTTCGTTCTTCCGACGTCCGGCTCAGACTCCTCAAACCGTTCCCGGTAGTTCCAATCCAAATCAACAGCCTTCGTTCAATATTTTTGCCAATGGAACGATATTCGATTTGCATGTTTATTTATCCGAATCTGAATTCTTTGATGATTTTAATAATTCCAAAGCAAAAGTTTGGTCCGAATATGGTTTGATATACGGCGATTGGTACAGTGGCGCCGATGGCGACGGAAGCAGAGTTTTTACTCACAAATTTACACCTTCGAAAGATCTACTTAACAATGGATCCATTTTCATGCACGCTTATATCACCAAGAACGGCAAGTCACCCGATCCCAAGTCTGGAAAGGGCTTGTACGCAAGGGACATGATGTCTTATACCAAGAGAATGTTGAATAAATTTAAAAAAATCAAATATTTAAAAGTGCATAATTTACTAACCGGGCAAACGAATGCCAGAGAGGAAGACGTTAAGGTACGTTCGGTAATTTATTTGTTTAGGGGATAGGATGAATATTTTTAAGGTTTTAAGAAACAATTTTTACAAAACGTTTAAACGTGTACGTTTTCGTTTAAAATTAACGAGAGAACTCTTTTACGTTTTTAGAAAGCTGAAACAATGGATCAAGAAATTGTGTCGCATTGGCATCCAAATCTAACTATAAATGTAATAACCGATCAATCTACTTGGGTACGAGGTTACGTGCCTCAAACTTTAGAAGAATGTAAGTTATTTTAAATTCTTATTTTTTTTTTAATTCGCCAAGCAGATTTAATGATTTTAATTATTAATTTTTAGTTATCGAATTTACATCCAATGGAAAGTATTACAAGCCGGTTATTTTTATGAATGATTTTTGGAACATGCAAAGAGATTATCAGCCTTTGAATGATTCTGTAAAGGAGCTTGAATTACGGTTGACTTATCAGCCTTTATCCTTATTTAAATGGCAGGTATTTTCTGCTCAATCGATGAGGAATAAATGGACTTCTTCCGTTTTTGGTAAATTTGTTTTTACGGATTTAATATTTAATTTAAAAGATGCCGACATTCGATATAATTTTCTTAAAACTCGTTCGTACTTGTTTTATCAGGTGATGCGGTAGACGAAAGCGGCGAAGATCAAGATACTTTGAAAGAAGCATTGCTTGAAAATAATCCTTATCTACTCGGTATGACCATTTTAGTTTCGTTCTTCCACAGTGTTTTTGAATTTTTGGCATTTAAAAACGGTAAGTTAAAACATATGTCACGATATATGTAATCAAATTTAATAGTTAAATAAACTACTCGATTCGTCGATACCCGAAGTTTAACCTATTTAATAAAATCCGTCTGTTTTCTTTTTACAGACATTCAATTTTGGAACAATCGTAAATCCCTGGAAGGTTTATCGGTTCGTTCGGTTTTCTTCAATGTATTCCAATCGCTGGTTGTTATGCTTTACGTTCTGGACAACGAGGCTAACACTTTGATACGCATAGGATGCGCAGTCGGTCTCGCGATAGAAGTATGGAAGATCAACAAAGTAATCGATATAAAAGTGGATCGTAGCGTCAAAGTTTTCGGAATCTTTCCTCGAGTGTTTTTTAAAGACAAAGGCTCGTACATCGAGTCATCGACGAAAGAATACGATAGGCTTGCTTTCCGGTATCTGTCTTGGGCACTGTACCCACTCTTGGGAGGATACGCGATATATTCTCTTATGTATCTGGAGCACAAGGGATGGTACTCATGGGTGTTAAATATGCTGTACGGATTCCTGTTAACTTTTGGCTTTATAATGATGACACCCCAGTTGTTCATCAACTATAAACTCAAGAGCGTAGCTCATTTACCTTGGCGGATGATGTCGTACAAGTTCTTAAATACCTTTATCGATGACATCTTCGCCTTCGTGATTAAGATGCCAACACTGTACAGGTTAGGTTGCTTTCGAGACGACATTATCTTCTTTATCTTTTTGTATCAACGTTGGATCTACAAGACCGATCACTCGAGGATTAACGAGTACGGGTTCAGCGGAGACGCGGATAAGCAAGCGACTGATGATAAGAACGTAAAGGCTATAGAAGACAAAGACAATTCCAAAGAAGATAAAAAGATAAAATAGAAAATTATTATTATACCTTCGTGCAAGAGCCAAGTGTTTGAAAGTAGAAAATGGAGTGGAAAAATGTCGTAAATTTGTATTCTTCGCGAGTTATTCTGGCCTGGCTAGTATTTTTCATTGATAATAGCAGCGAATTATTTTTAATTTACTTTTAGGAAGCTTATCGAATAACCTGAATTTATCTAACCCCTAAAGTCGATGAACGTAACGGAATTTCAAGATATTAATTGTTGTTTTCGCTTTTTCTTTAAATCAAATTAAATTTATATTCTAATTATGATGCAAGTTTTTTTGTAAAAATGCAATAAGAAATATTTAACGCGATATGATCTATTTGTTAAAATTATTCGATTATTGCAATTTATGAAGTAATTTCATAAATTTTTTCAAAGAAACTTCACTCAAAATGTTAAAAAAAAAATATTATTTTCAATTAAAAATTTATGAATTATGAGAAACAATAAACTAAAAGTTTATTCTCGCGATATTTTATAGTCGTTCTAATGGAATTCTATTGAAATAAATAACAAATATATTTTTGTAGAATTCAATTGTTATATGCATTATTGTAAATTTTCATAATTCTATTTATTTATTTATTGAGAGTGACCAGAGATCGCATACCAAATTATAATTGTATAAAAGAAACGTAAAATAAAAATAAAAATTATATTTATGCTTTATTAGTAATTTACGTTTTATAATTAATATAAAAGTAATTTAGAGTAAAGATCACATTTATCGATTGCAATGAAATTTTCTAACCAGGAAGTTAACAAACTGATAGAATCTATAGTAATTCTAGTATTGCAATAAAGAACTTAACTTGACGCATAATTAGAAATATAGATATAAGTAGTGATTATTGAATCATCTTGAAAAAAATCCATAAATTAATTAATTACTGCTTTAACGATTATTTTATGTTTTACAAAGGATTAAGTATCAAGTGTGAATGAAGTCTACTCTGTACGAAATATTTTACGTGTGAATGAAAAATATGTACATGTGTAAATGTGTGATATTGCCAAGCTGTGGAATTGAAAGATTATAAAAAAATATTGATGTTGATACAAAAGAGAAATAACAAATATCGATGTAAAAACTAACTTCACGGTATATAACAAATACTGTTACTTGTGAATTATAAAAATAATGTCTATGAATAGTAAAATGTACAAGTCAAGCTTCCAGTTCCTTAGGTTTACTTTGCACTGAATTGTTAAACAATAAGTTAAGTGTATTGTAACAATTTTATTGATTCCTTATATATAAAGAGTCGAATCAGTTTTAATTATTTTTAAAAATTAAATATCTTTTTGGTGTGCGAGTTAATTAATATCGAAGTATCAACGATTAATATTTTGATATTTCGAATTTAATTTTCTTAGCATAATTTTACATTATAAATTAAATTTTCGACTCGACGTTTTCATTTTAAAAACGACTTTCGGCAATTTATTCATTTTAGCAAAATTATTCACTGAAGAGATATTTGAAGAATTACATTGATATTTATCTATTTTATTATAGAATATTAAAAACTTAAATTTTTAAAAATAATTAACTGTTTTTTTTTACAAATTTCAAAAATACAAAGTATCAATGATTTTCGTATCCATAAAAAAATCTTATCTACTTTAAATTGATACTATGTTATTTATAGTTTTTTTTTTTTAATTTACCCGAAAACTGCCAATAGTATTCAAGACTTACTTTTAACAAACATTTTGATCATTATATTATAATCTAATTCAACTGATTCAATATTAATTTGATCGATGAATTAGGCCATGTATTTCACATATATTTTTACAAATATATACTTGGAAAGAAAATTAAAATTAATAACATGTCAACATTGTTAAAAATAATTAATTGTACTGATAACTAATTAAATCATCGTTCTTTATTAAAATTAAGTTGTGACATAAATTTTTATTGGTTTATTTTAAAATTTATCCATTCGTATAATGAACATTTTTTCCTTTGTAAACACTCATAATTTTAATTACTTTCGAGCAGAACAATAAAATATTTTTTCGAAAAGGATGAAAGAAGTTAATTTTTTTATAATATTATTCATTAATTAAAAACAAATATTTTTAATCCAAAAATTTACTAACCAAATTTAGTTTCTTTGTTTGGGATTAATCAAAAATTTAATTTCAAGTTTCTTGCAATAAATTTTAAATCTGAACACATTTATTTAAAACTTGTATTGTGAATGGTTAGTAAATTTTATTTTTTAATAAACTATCGAATTCACAGAAATAATTGTTTTAATTAAAATAATATATTGCATAGTTAATTTAAGGTATTAATCGCTATTAAAGTTTCAAGATTAATTATGTCTTATTTTGATAACGTTCGAATATTTACGTTACGAAGTATAAAAGTTCTTAAGTCTACACAAAGTATTTTATTAAATTGAAAAAATTGATAATCTATCGATTTTGTTTTAAAATTGGTATTTCATTTATTTTTTATAATTTATAGATCGATTAACAAATTTCTATTTACATCAAAGAGAAGAAATATAAAATTAAGTTCACAAAACTTTTTTTAAAGATTTATTATAATTAAAAAGATTAAATAAAGTAATAAATACATATTCTAGATTATTAAAAAAAACTACCGTTAAAATTATTAATTTATTTTTTAAAATATATATTCTTCGATAATAATAAAATAAATTACGATGCATTTTAACATTGCATTTAAAACAATATCGATAATCTGATTAGATCCGACAGAAAACTATTTTACGTTTTAATTAAAAAAAAACAGATGATGCTATAAAAAGTAGTTTAGATTAATACAAATATTACTTTACAAAATTAAATTGTATTCGTAGAAAATGTTAAATATTTTATTCAGGCATTAATTAATTTTGTTTAAAAGCTTGTTTACAATTTCTCGTGTATTATTTTATCTTAGATTAAAAAATTTAGCTAACTTTTATATTTAAAAAAATCATGCAAGTAAAATAAAAATTGGCTCAGCTATTAAAAAATCTATAATGTACAAAATGTAATTTAATTTTCAATACAAAACAATAATACAATAAATATATTGATTTAATTTCTAAGCGAAAATCTAATTTAATAATTACAATAAAAAGATTTCATTTTTAAATAACGATTTTTATTTAGGAACTCCGAAGCTCGTTGTTTAATCGATACAAGGCCATACTTTCCTAGTTCATATTAATTATATTTAGTTACATTTAACGTCTATTAAATACGTTTAAATATTGTCCTCTCGGTGTCTTAATTTATCTATAATCCATTATAACTCTAAACGTCCTTAATTATCTTTTTACATATTCTCGATTACCCTGATATCAGAACAAGTTCATAACTTCTTTACCTTTTAAAAATAATACTTCTTGTCGTTCCTTACTACAAATATTATCATTGGTGCGTATCTTTTACGCCTACATTTTATATTTATTCATAGTTACTAATATTACGATCACAAAAGAAATTGTACGAAGCTAAGAATACATTAAGAATCGTCTCGAGAGCGTGACATCGCTGTAAAAATCGATTTTCTCGGACGTTAAATATTATTCATCGAAGCGAACGTTCGATGAAACTTTGCAAGAATTTTGGTTATCAAAGTTATCTCGGTGTCGCGAAGGTTCGGAACGTTCGTAAAAAAGTTTGATCCGTTACTAAACCGTAAGCGTAACCGACATTCGCCCGATCGCGAGAAAAAAAATCCAGAGCATCCAAGGCTTTCCAATTTTCTCGTCGAATGGTCAATTCGAAATTAAAAACGAAATTCGAGGTTAAAATCATCGTGAAAAAGGTGCAATAATGATTAATGATAATCAAATGGGAAAATGAGAGATCAAATTGAAATAAAAAAAAAAGACAAGCATTTGCTCACAAAATATTACTTTTATTTAGAGCGGATTTATCACAAAGACTTAGCCATCTTTGCTTCAGCGATGATTTTTAAAGCATGATGCGTCTATACGTGTAAGCGTACATCCGACGTCGTCGTTTCGTCAACTGTTTCGTCAACTTACTCGGCCCTCGAACCCGTACAAATCATACGTACGTCCAGAAAATTTTTACACACAGAATAATCCATCCACACGCGCGACTTCCCCTGGGCCATCTTACCGCTGGGGGGCCGAGGAGACCGTCGCGTCAAGGGCGGAATGCCCGCTGGGTTCGACGATCGCCTGGAGGTTGGCGATCTCGCCCCCGGGATCACAGCAGTCGTTCATCGAGGAGTGTATGAACGCGAGGCTACCCTCGCTCGAGGAGGCGAGGCTCGCGGACAAGGGAGGCGATCGCTCCTTGGGGGATGCCGAGGACGCGAGGTTCACCGCTGCGCTCGGACTCGCGCCGAACGTCGCCTGCTCGAGTTTCCCGTGGAGCTCGAGGATGCGGCCCTCGAGGAGGAGGTTGATCTCGAGCTGCGCCCGGTACTTGGACTCGACGGCCTCGAGCTCCGCCGAGTGTTTCTCTTTGGACTCCTGGAGCAGCCGCTGCTGGTCGACGAGTTGGACCTCCTTCCGGGCGTCCTTGTGCTCGAGCTCGGCCAGCCGCGACCTCAGCGACTCGAGCTGAAGCGTCTGCGAGTCCAACTGACGACGGAGGCCTGAAAGTATCGGAGACGGAGGTAAGAGAGTGCGAGACGATTCAACCTGTACACCTCGAGGATACTCACCGGAGACTTCCTCGGACCAGGACCTCTGTATCTGCGCCGCCTCCTGCCTGGCCATGTGGATAGGTCCGACCATTTTTTCTTGAATCCTTCCTTGAGCCTGGAAACGCGACAAGGAACATCGATGCATTTTCAACGCATTTTCAACGCATTTCAACGCATTTTCAACGCATTTTCAACGCGTAATCTACGCTTCAACCACAACCATTATTACCTCTCCGAGCAGCAAAAATCTCTTCTGCAAGGCGTCGAGTACCCGCTTGAGTTCCTCGCTCTGATTAGCTGCCCTGAGAGCCTCCTTCAGTTGGTGCGCGGCCTCGAAGAGCGTCGCTTCCGCGGCTCGCGTCTGTTTCTCGTGTTCGGTTACCTTCTTCTTCTCGTTCTTCAGTTCGTCCTCCAGGGCTTCCATTCGGTCCTTGAGCGTCGCGTTTCTTAGCTGTTCCTCTTTGTACTGAACGAGAAAGCGTCGGTAAATATTTGCTTCGTTAAGAAATGTTAAAAAATGTTCTCTTACCTTGCTTTGACAATGATGAATTGTTTCCAGGAGTTTGTTCTCTCCGGTACGAGCTTCCATTTTACTCGTACTCAGTTCGCTTTTCAATGCCTCGATCTCGTTCTCAGCCAACTTTAGCCGATTGGTCTGCAACGAAGAGAAGAAACAAAGTTAAAAACCAGGCGAACAAACTCGACTAGATTAAATTACCATAGCGGAGTTGAGCTCCTCGAGGGCGCGGGAGTCCCTCAACTTCCCGAGGAGCCGTCGGTTGCGTTCCGCGTGGACTTCTCTGCGTTGGCGTTCGAATTGCAGTTGCATCTGCATCAGTTGAATCTGCTGGTTGGCTCGATCCATCTCCGCCCAGCAACCGGTCGACTCGTTCCCGTCGTCTCCGGGTTGCTGCAAGGGTCCGCCGTTCTCCGGCTCCTCCTCCAGCCTCGGACGCCGACCTCTGGATCTCGCCCCTGTGGAAAACCAACAACTACGTTCTCCAAGCGTTTCAAGGATCTTATTCGCGTTAGCGCCAACGAATCGACGATCTTTTCTTGTTTTCTCTACGCAGAGTTTACGTAGAGCGCAAGAATTACGAGAACACGAGAACCAAGTGACTTACTCGACTTGCCGTCGGGGTGTGCTCCAGGCCTCGCGCAAAGCTCGATGTACCGCTCGAGCATAGCACTGGGGGATAGTCTCGTCTCGGGGACGACGCCCTGGCCGGTAACAACGGGATCCGCCGTCGCCGGTCTCTGGTCGAGCATGTCGAGGAAGAAACACTCGTAGGGTACGATTCCGCTGGTCTGCGTCGCTGCTTCCTCGGTTGCCGTGCGCGACGTCTTCAGCGGTCGGAACGTCCCGATGCCGATGTTACCGCGAGAGTTGAACTTCTCGACGGTGTTCGGACACGACTTGGCGCGACGTCGGATCTGCGTGTTCAGAGATGGACGTTACGATCAATCGAATGTTGATTCTTCGCTGTCGAGGTAATTTCGCGAGAGGAATTGAAGAAATCGCTTGCGATCAACGAATAATTAATTAGTGCGAGCGAACCTGTGAAGATGGTTTCGGAGGTGTCGAATATTTGCAATAGAATTTCAGTCGCACCTTCCGCGTGAGGTCGTTGAACGTCTGCCGATCCTTTTCGAGGTACTCTTTGGAGGAAAAGGAAGACGATGTCGTCGCGGAGACGATGTCCGAAACCTGTAAGAAAGACTCGGGTGGTTTGATCGAAACCGTTGGAGACGATCGGCGTCGAATCGAATTCGCGGATTGCCTCACCTCTTGGTCCTCGAGTTGAAGCTGCTGTTGCTGCCAATTGTCCAGTCTCCCGTTGAGCATCGTATGGATCTGTTCGCTGGTGATCAATGGGGTCATAGTCGTCGAAGAGGTCGTCCTTTTCCCGTCCTCCGATTGTCTCGGTAACGGCGTTGGAGTTTGCTCTTGACGCAACGCGTTTTGCCGATCGGCGACGATTTTTCCAAGCTTGCGGTCGAGTATCGAGTTGGTGTCGGTTATCGAGGAACCGACGAGCTGGTGATGTTGTTGCTGGTTCACGGGGGTCGGGGTCGAGGGTCTGCTGGAGTTGAGAAGGACGCCGGCGCCATTCCCGAATGCGCTCAGGGCGCGAACGGCAGCCGAACCAACTGGCATTTGCCGTCCTGGTATTTGTCGCAGGTCCTGGAATTATTCGTTCAGGATATTAGGGGCGATTGTTATTTTTTTTTTTAACGTTCGTGTTTTTCCGTGTAGGTAAAACTTTCGAACTTTCGAGTGGTAAACGCGATTTTGGAATCATGGGTAATATTTTTTGCTATCCCATTTAGGCTCCGTACAATATTGGAATGTACGTTCGTAACGAGTATTTGGAAAATCTAATCTATCGATGATAATTTCCGAAAATTTTGGTGTGAAATTTCAAGTCGTTATTCTTTCCACTCGCAAAAATTTAACGTGAATTTTGACTCGTTTTATTTTACTTGTACACTTTAATTATATTCTGTTTTTTTATTCCGATATGGAATTACCGTTTGATTAATTCTAGCAAAGGAATATTTTTCATTTTATAAAAATATCTAATAACGAATATACGTAAAAAAATTACGGTAAACTCTTCGATTACCGTATCACCAAAAGTTTCGAGATTATTATTCATTAACTTTAATGAGAAAAATCAACAGTTTTTTTCTTAAAACGAATGCGTAGATGCGTCGATAATACGCTATCGAAAGTTCCAACTTTAGTTTTTTATATACATTTAGTAAATAATTGGTTAAGAATGTAGTCGACAGAATTTTCTCCGTATCGCTTTTATTTTAAATAGTGACTTAAAGCGATGTGTAACGTTGACCTTGACATCAGTGTACCAACTTTACGCTAAGAAATATAGTTTTAATCAAATAATGTTTTCATCGACGTCCATTTCTTACGTGTAATAAAGTACGGTTGCAAAATGTAAAAGTAATTATGAAAATGAGGTTTTTAAAATCTATTGAAAAGAAAAGTTACGATAATAAAGCGAAATTAAATATTAATAGCCTTTCGTCATCGATCGATAACTTATGCTGTATTAAATAATATCGGTAATAATTAATAAGAGCTTACTTAATTTTTTAATTAAAAAATATAAACGTAAATTATTTACAATTGAATTTTATGCAAAACAATGTTGTAATTTACTTTGATTTTATGAAATAAAGTGTATAATTAATTATACGAATATTAATAGTCTATTAAGGAGGAGAAAATTTAATTATAAAGTATTAAGCGTTGTTAAACGCGTAAAGGAATACCTTAACTAATAAATTTGAAAGCAATTATAAGATAATTATTTTTAAATCTAAAGGAAAAAAATGAATACATTAAACGTATAATTAGTAAAGTAGTTAGTTCAACGGTTATCCGATAATATTACGTTAAGTGCTTACGATTTAAAACGATTCATATATATATTTCAAAACAAAAAAAAAATTTCTTTCCGCTGAGTTCGAGTATATTCAAATTCATATGCGATAGAATAAATTTGCTGACAAGAACATTACAATGCAATATTTTTAATTGATCGATGTACGTATCCTTTCAATGCTTCATTAATACATTGTGATTAATTTGATTAGTTAAACGGTAAAAAAACTGTCCATTAATGTTTTTTATTTTAAAGTTTAATGCTACATTAGTTTTACTTTTTATAATCAAACGTTAAAATCTCGTGTACTTTGTTAACTATAGTATTATTATTTTTATTACACGCGAGTAATTTTAGTTTGAAATAATATACGAACTTTCATGTACAGTTTCGTTAGATAAGATTTCACTTCAAGCTATCGAATCAATTTAAATTGAAGAGAATATCAAATTTCATTCGGTCGCAAAGTGAAGTTTTTGTTATTTTAGCATTTAACAACAGATGCTAAATTTATTTTTAATCGTTACTGTTTCGAGGAAATTTTTTTCATTTACAAAATAATCATATTAATTATAATAATATAAATTACAAATTTTATTCGTTACGATTACAGAATAAATTTTTAATAAATCTTGAAGCTAAGGAGCGAACGAATAATGTTAGTATAGTCCTTATTAAAAATAAATGAACGTTTTTAAAAGAATTCTGTCCTCTGTTAAATGTTTCTCGATATTTCTCCAACTCGAACCATACAAAATTTTGATTATCCAAAAATAGTCGACGATAATTCGATAACTCGAGTTAGTAATAAATAACAATGTAATAAATAATAAATAGCTTTAGAATTTAAGGATTGAATGTACGAGAACATTTACCGAGACTGGACTATATTATCATCTGACTGACTATCAGTGAGCTTCTCGTTATCTTCATTGCTTAAACGAAAACATTTAGCGGAGCATCCGCTGGACAACTTTTTTTTCAGCAAACAAATATTAAGTATTAGTTGTAATAAGTACCGTAATACGAACATAGCAATCGCCTCGAAAAAATTCGATTCAAAATCGTGTAGCCGTTTCGGGTCAACGATACACGTTGTGAAAAAAAATTTAATCGATCCTACTTTTTTTATTTAATAATAGCAAAGCTGAATTCCGTTTTTTTCTAATTTTAAATAACTTTGCTGCTGTATCGGGAAAAATTCTTAAGTAATAAACAATGTATATAGAAATAAGTTGTAGCCTCATTTTTACACGCGAAGAAATCGACAGTAATGAGTTTTAAATTTAGAAAACTTATCGATGAAAACTAATCGTTTACTATTTGCCTATATTTCTTAATTCTTTGTTCTTTATACCGAATATCATTGGTTGCACATTTGTGACATGACAATATATTTTTATATCGGTATAGTGTATAATATATTTGTAATACATAACTAATTGTAATAAAAGCGGTATGTAAATATTTTTGAAAAGTAGGAGTGAACTTGTTTTAATCGTAAAATTGTTGAGGTAAATTATAGTTTTAAATAGGTTGAATTATATCGGAGGTGTTTTAAACCTAAATTTTTTTTCATGAAAAACTTTTACTTGAAACAAAAACTCTAACGTATAATTATAAAGTAAAATAATAAGTAGTAATGAATTTATCGGTTGACAAACGTAATATATTCATAAAATGTGTCGGAATAATTAAGTTTAACATATTAATTAATATAAGTCAAAAGGAGAATTTAATAAAAAAATTTATTATATTTCTAATTTATCTTGTAATAAAATTCAATTTTTTCAAATAATTAATTATGTTTAGTACACTTATGATTATAATAGAGTTGTAGTAAGAAAAACTGTGTAATATAAACAATTTAAATAGAAGAACAAAACTTGTTCTATAAATTCCACATTATTCTCTTTGTTCATTTTTTAATGTCTTTTTTATTTTAGTATAGAAATGAATTTATCTACATATTTATGATATTGCTCAACTTCCTTCAACTTTTTCCATTTTAGCACGTTAGAAAAAAGCTATTTTAAATAACACGAATATACTGTTACGTCTATATTTTATCTAATCAAATGTAATCTTTAATATTTGTTTATTGTGATTCTAGATATTTTAATACAAATGGATATAATTTTATATTCAAAATACTTTTTAATGTTTCTATTTATTAATTACATCTACTTTGTTCGGTTCGTATCAATTGACTTTAGAGTAATAGAAAATATAAAAAAGGCAAAAAATACTAGTCTTTTATCGCGTGAATTAAATTATTAAAAAAAATTGCTTTTAATAGTTCCTTCATTAAATACAATTACGCTGAGTTTAAAATGAGTTTTTTCCGTTTTATTTGTTTTGCCGAAGATTTATAACTCGTCGTAAATATCCTTTATTTTTTGATCAAATAAAAAATCAATGAAAGAAATCATCGAATGCAAATCGGTTTATATTTATTTAAACAATTTATAAAAATGATATAAATAATAATATTATTGGTAATAATGAAAATTTAAATTATAGTTAAACAATGTTTTTTAAAAAATAAATATAAATTATTAGAAAAAATGAGATTTAAACAATTTAATCAAATTTTCCGTGCGTATCTTCATATTAATAAAATTCACGCAGTCTTCAATAGCACTAACGAAGTAAAATTTCGAACGGAAACGATAAGAAATTACCATAAATAGAATTATACATTTCATTTTCGATCAAAGCTATTCTTATAGCTTCTCGGTTCATAGCTTCCGATGAAATTTAATGGAACCGAACGCGTTTTTTCATTTACATTCCATTAGACTTCGTTTGGAAAGATTTCGCGTAAACTCTCGCATTATTGGCGTCGATTTAAAAAAAAAAATTTATCGAACGAGAGAGAAATTAAATAAAAAGCGTTTTCCGATAAAAATAATATAAGACGGAAATAAATGCCGTCTTCAACCTTTTAAATACTCTTGAAACTAGATATACGAGAAGATAAAGAGCAGAAACTAAACGTTTCTAAGATAAGGAGCGAGTGACATTTCTCGAGTGTCACTACCACCAACGATGAAAAAGCGAAGAGAAAAAAAAACTTGAAACTCAGCATAAAAGGCTGGTAATAATATTCGTTGTAAATTCCGTGGAAATTCCGTGTAAATTCCGTGGAAATTCCTTGGAACCGGTAGAGCAAAGACCTTTCTAAAAAGTCCTCGACGTAGTTGTCGGTGTAGTTGTCGGCGCAGTTGTGGGCGCAGTTATCGGTTCTCACCTTGACGGGGGTAGTCTCGGGCGTGGCCTCGACGGCGGCCTCGGGTGGCGAAGTCCTGCTGCGGTTGTTGACGGCTGCTCCGGTGGCGGCAACCGCGACGGCGGCAGCGGAGGCGACGCCCGGGGTCGAGGGCGTCGACTTGACCTCGTGGGAAATCGGCGTCGCCTGGAGCGAATTCGGGGGCGGTGGACTGTGGGCGCATACGACCATACTCGGGGACCAGAAGCTTTCCTGGTTGCCGTTTTGGATGCCCGTCGTCTCCACGACCATCGGGAAGTCCGAGCTGGTGCTTATCGGGGTGTACGGACAGGAGTAGTCTGGAACACGAGCTTAGACGTCAGAATCGGGATTTGGGAGGTTGCGCTTTTTGGAATTCAAAATAGAAATTCAAAATAGGAATTCAAATACGGTGAATGGTTACTTTCGTTGGAATTAAAATAGACTGGACTTCGTTTATGCTGATTAGGTTGGCCGATTATAGTCGTACCGTACACTTTGTAAATTAAATTTGAATCGAAGATTGGACGTAATTATGTAAGTTATTTCGAGCGCAGAGTCGTGCGTTAAATTTCGTTTGATTAGGTATGTAAAAGGAATAAATTAAATAAGTGTACTTTTGTGTACTTTTCTTAATTACGTTTTGATCTAATTTATTCGTGTACGTTGGGTAAATTTTAGTAACGATTACAGATCGTTGGAAGCTGCTGCTAAATTTAAAACGTAATTGTTTCGATAAAAAAAACTATTTTTAACTTTAATACTCGTTTCGTCGAGTTTGTCCAAGTCGTATTTTTTCTGATACGCCTCTAAATTATAATTATGTAAACATTTTTTCAAAATCGTGATTTTCAATTTGGAATGAAATACGATTATCGGAATAACGATAAAACGGATAGAATTTTTTAAATTATATTGACCGTGTATATTTCGCGAGAAGTACATTGAATGAAAAATTTATACGAGGCCGATTAGTATTGTTGCGTGGGTCGGAACTAATGTGAAAAATCAAGTTTTGAATGAATCGAATGTTAAAAAAAAAATTAAAAATCTAATGTTTAGCGAATATTTGGTCAACATCGATTCTTTCGCAGAATTAGTTGATCGGTGTGCCGATTTTACACGTTGCTGTTTACATCGACGATAAATTGATAAAACGGATTCGTAAAATCTTTTCAAGAATAGAAATGATAAGCGATCGAATGAAATTATAAACAATAAAAAAGTAAAAGTAGTTGTATCGAATGTATATTTATCAATTTTATAAAAAAATATAAGTTTTCAAGAAAAGAATGAATGAATTTAACTAATTAACTAATCACGGATAAAATATTTCCATATTTTTCTAACCTACGACTCAAACTTTGATTATTTCTTTCGGTTTAAACTTAATTACCCCATGAATTATAATATTATTACTTTAATTGGGAAAAAATTTTAATAATAATTGTATAGCTGTAAATGATACAAATTACGATCCGACTATAAAAATTATACGAATAAAAAATACAATAATAATAATAAATAATAGTAAATAATAAAAATATTAATCATCATCGTAGCAATTATTGCCAATCATTGATGGGATTTTTAACGGTTATTAAGTGCATTATCATTAAAACAAAATTGTACTTTATAAAATATCGGATGCTATTTTCGAAACGATGTTTTAAATAAATTCTGTAAACTAAAATCCGATAAGAATTTTTTTTATAATTTATAAATTAAATTTAAAAAAAAATATTTATAGTTGATTTTACGGATGTTACTATACGAGTAAGAGAATATGAAACGATAATTGACTCAATAGTTCTTAACTTATCAATAGTATATAATAAGAGTTTCTTTATATCTACAAGGAAAAGATAATAAATTACTTAAAAAATATTTTGAAGGACAAAACATGTTGACAATCATTTACGCATTCCTTTAATATCTGACTAGCCGTAAATATGTTTGTCGATTATTTAAAATTTTGCAAAATACGATTAAATTTATAAATAAAATAATTCTAAGTTATCTTTATTTTTATGTGATAATTTTTAAATCTTATACTATGTAACAAACTTAAAAAGTATACGATACGTTTAAAAAGATATTTATTTGATGTAATTACGAAACTTTTCTATTTAATTACATTATTTTTGCAAAACAATAAATATTTTCGAATGTCCACGAGTAAAATTTAGTTTAGGATTTATTCAATTACGGATATTAACCGTCCGTTTAATTTAATTTTTTTTAATAATAATGGCAATCACGACATAATAAGCTTAATGACTCGGCAAAAAAATAAACTGACCATTCGCATTCAAAAAAACAATGTATAAATTTCAAATTTGAATTCATCAATACCATTACAAGGGATAAAGGTAACACATACCGATAAATGCACACGTCGAAATATTCTATTTAGATAAATTGTGCACTCGTAATAATCGAGATCGAAATCGAGCAATGGTAAAGTGATATTAGCGGATCTGCGATAATTATATTATTACATTAGTTACTTGGCTTTGATGTTACTCAGAACCAAAGGCTATAACTTTAGGTTACTGCTTTTACAAACGCGACTTGTCCTTGCAATTCTACATTAAAGAATGAGAAAACATTTGCTGATTTTCGATCGACAAGATTTCACGATATTTGTTACATACACGTATACAAAAATTTAAGCTGTTTCGAGCTTACATTCTCGTATGCGCGAAGTTCGTTTATCTACTGTAAAACTTTAGAATTCTTCATTCCATTCTAATTATTTTAGGCACACGTATAAATTTATCTCATTCTAGAGTAACGTAGAATTTTTAAACATCGGCATACAATTTGAACGTTTATCCATCGATAATTGTTTTTTGGCTAAAGTTTACCTTAAACTTTCGGAGGAAAGGAATGTATTAAACATTATTCTTCCTACATTGAAGAAACGAGTTAACGTAGTTCCATAGCTGGAAAATCACAAATGATTTATTTATGAAAACGTACTCGCAAAGTTAATATAACGATGCTGGATCGCGTTATCGGTTGGGATGGTAATTCGAAGAATAGAAAAACAATGTTATACCGACAAAATATGCCTTGTAATCGATTCAAAACATGTGAATTGTTGCGCATAGTAACAAGCAATAACAAAATCAGGTGATGGTTGACTGTCAGATTGAAATAACCTCAAGATGACCAAAAACGAATCCAAGCGTATATTTATATTTTCTGAGAAACAAATTCCAGTGATAATGTTATTTTAAAGAGATTTTTAAATTGTGGGTATCTAATGTTTATTCGGATTTTTAACTAATTAATTATCGTTTAAAAAACTTGGATTAAATACGACGTATTAAAAATAAGTTAAAACATCGAATTTTAATAGAAATAAGTAAAATATATAAATCGGATGAAAGATTAAATTTTTTAAACGAAATATAAACTTGGCATATTTTAAATATACTCTGTATGTATTTTGAACATATTCTTAATATGTAATCTACAATTTAGTAGACGAAATTACACTAAAATTTCGAATTACTTGTAACCATAAAACGTAGACTAATTTACCAGATAAATAAATAATATATACCTAAAACTTAAAAATAATCTATACGTTTTAATTTTACACGGAAATTCTTGAAATTTATTTTTAAAGATCATCGATACGAATTTTAGAAACGTATACTTGAAAATTCTATCGATTTAAAGTAAAGAAATGAAAATAGTAGTACATCGAAGATAATATTATGTATTAACGAAAGTCACAAGCGTGTCATTGTTCGAATTTATGCTTAAAGTATGTATGGAGTATCTTTGGACCGATTTTTTTTATTTAGAATACCTTTTAAGAAAAATATCCTTGTTAGAAGTTTTAAATAGGATATTAAGTAAAATTTTTCAAAATAGTCATTTTATCCGTAGTGTTTCGTAATTTTTTATCGATATAATTTTTAATTTACTATTTAAAATAAAAATATTAAACTATCGCTTGCGTTTCATAATATAATAAATAATTAATTTAAAGTACCAAAAACTAAAATATAATTTTTTATTATTAGTTAAATAATTAGCTATAATTCAATTATTATCAGACATTTTAATACTTTACAACAAACTAAATTTGATTAAATATTTATTAAAATACGATCTTACGTTGAAACAAATATATTTTTATACGAAAACGAGAAAAAAATATATTTATCTCTAATATATTTTTATAGTGCTACACGCGAAAGTAATAAATCGTTTTTCGAAAATGACTGTAAAATAATCAAAATAGTTAAAGAATTTTATCTCGTTTAAACCATCTTTTTGAGCGACAATATTATAAACATGATAAAAATTAAAAATGTAAATAGCTGCTGAATAAAAATACAAGTAAAATTATCCAAGCAATAAATGTATTAACTTTTTTATTCTACTAAATAAATATTTCGCGTAATACATTCAGGATATTAATTAAACTATAATTCATATATTCGCGATCGTAAATAAAGTTTGATTTATGTAATAATGTACGTATAAAGAATAAAAGAAAAATAGTATCAAGAAATACATTATTGCAAACATGACATAAAATTTATGTAGAAACGAAGTAAATAGTTATTTGAATCAATAACACAAAAATAAATACGAAAACCGATATCCAACCTTTTTTAAATAAGAAAAATTTAAACAACAACTAACAATTATCGTTAATGAAATTAGATTTAAAAAATCGATTCTCGTTTCTTACCCCAACGGTAAAATTCGAATAACTCGTCAACGTTCGTGAAACACAAACAAAAAGCAGGTAAAAGAAAATACTCGGGGGTTGTTATAAATTAAAACAAGCATACCTGAAATCGGTGTAAAGCGCATATTCGCGAGTGACACTCCCTCGTCTCGATTCGACCTTTCCAATAACGAAAAACGGCCGCACTCCGCAACTACGTCATGGTGCTCCATTTTTTTCCACCTTCGAAAGTAAAAGTTTCGTATTTGACAAAGTTGTATCATTCTTTTACATACGTACGTAAATCGAGAGCAAGTAAGAGTCGAGACTGTACCTCGACGAAGAGATCTCTGATTCTTTGGACATGGTTACAAGCAACGGATGCATGCGCACGGAATCTAACATCGGGCTAATGATTTTTTTGAAAATCGGCAATTGATCTCGTTGAAGATATTGCTGCTTTAGAAAAGAAACGAAGTTACACGGATACATGGCGTAAAGTCTGTGAAATAGATTTTGCAGTCCAACCTGAAATAAACACAGACTCCGTTTTTTCAGTTATTCAATCTCAAGCAAAGATATACAAACTTATTTCACGGTTCGTCGAGTACTTATTTCAATATCCGATCGACTCCTTGCTTATAATCAAATTATTCAACCCGTCGATCGATACAAAATAATTACTCCGCGAAATCGTCGTAATCCGTATTTCAATACTATTTTAAGTAATTTCGATGTTCGATCGACAACTTTGTCTTTACGTTGGACTTACTTGTAGGTGAAGGAGATAAAGCTGATCCGCATCGGTAACGCAAACGAAATTAAACGACGACGACGTCGTTGAAAAGGCTGTAGAATTACCGGATGAGATACACAAAAATCGATGATAATGAAACGATGCGAGTCTTGAAAATACTTCGAAAATTTCATGCAGATGAGGAGCCAGTGCCGTTGGTAACATGGGTAACAGGGTTATCAATAACAGAAGCGCACTCATCAGCAACACTATGTCTTCCTCCACCTGCGTAAATTTATTTATACACATGTATGGGTTTCGATCGCAGCTTTCCAAGAGCAGAAATACAAACGAGTTTCACCGTACTCGATTAAAAGTTTATAATTTTATCTCCGATCGATGAATATTGAACTATATTTTCAATTTTACTCCGAGGATGACGATAAGATTGAAATTACTTTGAAACAATTTAGTTTGGTAAAAGAATAATCTGGAAACTTCATTTTTACAGCGATAAAAAAATAAACCCATTTCTTTTTCTAACATCATCGTACGAAACATAAAAGATTTCAATTTTAAGAATTAGTATTTAGAATTTCAAAGTACTAACGTCGGCGAATTAAATCATAAAAAGATACTTGCACAAATTTGGTTACCTTGAGCAAGTGAAGCAGCTGTTTGGAAAGCGCGTGACTAGCCAATTTGTATAACCAGGTGGGTTGCCGTCTCGCCACATGACCCAGTAGCGTGAGCGTTCTGACTTTGTGTCCATTGTTGGCTGGTTTGGCGGCGAGCGTCTCGCACAACTTATCGAACAGATGCTTATCGTGCGGTTCCCTTACCCCGGCGAGAACCTCGACGGCTCTTAGAGAATCCGTGGAAAGGTAATAATCGAACAGTCCATTTACCAGCCAATTATCTTTAGCTAAAAAGACGTTTGGGAATTATGGAAAGTGTTACTCTTCCGGTTTCTTTACACGTAAAGCTAATCTACTCTTTCTCGAGTATTCGAAGAACCAAAGTATACTCACTGGACAGAAAGTGATCGTGAAAGACTTTCTTGATCTCCTCGACGTCGCTGAGTTTGTTGGACTCTAGCATGTGAAAAAGTTCTGCGACTCCGGTACTGCTGCTGGCACCGATGCTAGTCATGCCGAAGAAGCCTCGTTATCTCTGCCTATGTAGCTTCTTAGCTAGCTCCCTTCGCTACTCGACACCTCGAGCAAAAACCTGAGACGAGTCGCCGCTGTTTGACCATCACAACACCGCTGCCCTTTCAGCCCTCCCTGCTCGATTCGACTTCTGATTGTCATTCGAAGCTCGCTGCGTCACCACCACACCTACGAAAGTAAATTTATTTATATTCCCAGGTTGCGTTTATATTATCACCAAGATACCATCGCGAAAGGGACGACACTGGAATAATAAGAGACAAGTACACCGAAGTACAAGAGAAAGGTACACCGCGATCGGTCGAACTTGGGACGATAGGATTCGCACGATCGTCTAGAAAATTACGAGGCGTTTAAAAAATTACCAGAGGAGAGAGAAAAAGGCACGATTACGTTCGAAGCACGTGTATTTTAACCACTTGGACCCATTCCGAAAATGTATTTATTCGTATATTCGTAACGGCAACGAGAAACGTATCTCGGAGAATAAGGCCGAAAGGAGTTTTGTGAAAAAACCGATAGAAGAGTCTTATCGAACGGTATACTAGTAAATTAGTCTAACAAAAGAACAATTTATATTGGTACTTCTGATAAAAATAAAAATACGAGCACAGCATAGTCGGATAATTAAACATAGTATATGAAATTGAGCAGGGATACGGATATGTAAGCGTAGGTAACGAGAGGCCAATATATGCTTATAAAAATCATCGTAATCGGAGAATCGCATAAACTTTTGACAGCTGATACCGTTTATCGTTCAACCAGTTCCGCACACCATCGTCTTAAAGAGACAACCAATCACTCAAAATTCAACTCGTTATCCCAACTGTAAATCCCTGTCAAAAGTCGATCCTCCTTTCCCTCTCGCTCACTCTCTCTCTCACTCTCTCTCTCTCTCTCTCTCTTTCTCTCTCTTTCTCTCTTAGCGTAGAAAGGTCGCGTTTCGCTAACCAAAGGTTGCCACAGCGGTCGTAAACGACGATAAATAATAACGTCGAGAGCGAAAGACAAAATTCTCGGTCGTGTCGTGTAACTGCGACGACGACGACGACGACGACGACGACGACGACGGCGACGACGGCGACGGCGACGACGACGACGACGACGGCGACGACGACGACGACGACGACGACGACGACGACGACGACGACGACGACGACGACGGCGACGACGACGACGACGACGACGCAGACGACGACGACGACGGCGGTCGAAGAGCTATAAGAGCCAAAAGAACGAAACTACACACCAACGAAGATAGACGATGTAAATAGAAGCGTCGACGCACGAGTCGAACGGGTAACTCGTACCCGAGACTAGTTGTCAACCTAACAGGTAGACAGCGCGGCGATCATTTTGTCGTTCGCAAGTTGTCGGCCTGAGTTCGATCCTGGATGTTGCGTGCGATTTTTTTTGTTTCGTTTTTAGTTTTTTTTCGTTTTCTTACTTTGCGTCTATTTGCGTCTATTTGCGACTATTTGAAACAGTTGTGCTCTGGAATATATTGTTGTACTCTACCTCTTCTTATTTCAATCGGAAGGTTGTTGTAAATAATTTTAAAATAAGTACCCGATTAAATCGTAAAAATATGTATTGCATAATTTATAAAAACATTTTAGAATAAAATATTTTTTGTTGCGTATTTATTTATTCACGTTATTTTTAATTTATTTTTATTCTTCGATGATAAATAATATAATGCAACGTTTTATGATCAGTGATTAGATACGTGTGTTAATTTTCGATCGGTTATTTTTACTATGATATCGAATATCAAATTTAATCAAATTTAAAAAATGAGAGTTTGATTTTTCAAAAGGACTCGCACATGGTTATTAAACGGTATAAATTATTCGATAAAATAAATTTATTTATACGGATCGAATACCTTCGAATATTGAGTATTACATGAATAATTTGAGTATTACGTATATTTAATGTATATTTAACGAGATATTACGAAGCACTTTAAATTTTCTATCGATATATTTGTACTTTCGTATTTTCAAAACTAATCCTTTTGATTTATGTTGATTACCAATTTTATTTCCACAATCCGAATTAATCGATGATTTTTTTTTCTTTGACTTTCGTGTGAACAACGATTACGAGAATAGATTATCGAATATATAACGATCAAGTTTTTTATTTTATTCTTGTTCTTGTGACATTTTATGTAAGGGTTATAAATTTTATTGTAACAAAAATTATGTTGTCGGCTAAAAAAATAAAAAAAATTTTAATATTTATATTTAGTTTCCCAAATTTTTCAACGGTATTGTTTTTCCGATATAAAAGAAAAATCAATTAAAATTTTGTAAAAAAAAAAATGGATGATGAAATTTTGGCGTTTTGATACAATTTTAAGAATTTGATTTGTATCATAAAACTATAATTTTTTTCCTTGTATGGGATGGTTTCAATGTAAGTTTAATTGAAATTGAAAAAATTTTGTGATAAATATCAATTAGGTCTCATAATTAAGTTACTACACATTATTGTTCATTAAGTAATAGCTTATACTCGTTAAGGTTATTTACATTGATTTAGTTCACTGAAATTCTATTGTTTTTAACGTTAATTACGTTTGAGTGACGGTTAAATCATGAAATTATTCATTTTTAGAACAATCTTACTTTCACGGAACGTCTATTTTATGTATTGTAGTATGTATATATTAACTTTTATTAATAAATTTTGAAAACTTCTATCGTATCATTTATAATTATATATACACAATTGGAAGAAATGAGCCAATGATACGATTCACGTCGAAAATATAGAAGCAATCCATATTACGTATACGGTATGAATTTTGGATAAGGATGGATGGATGGATGAATGAATGAATATACTATTTTTAATAATAGTCCTACTCTTTTATTTTTAAATTTGCTATTATTAAAAAAGATACTAAATTTAACTGCGAGACATTTTTCTTAAAAGTATTTTTGAATTGGAATAAATAATTTTTAAAATTAATAATCATTCGCTGGTTTTATCACGATTGTCAATTATATTTCTTATCACTGAATCTTTAATTTATAATTATCAGGGAACTTATAATCCTTAAAAATCTAAAGATTAGAGAATACAAAAATAGTGGTACAGAATAATATTTAGTCCTAAAATCCTAAGGTCGCTTACAAACGTTTTTGTAGTTGATCAGTTTTTATATTAATAAACCTAATTTAATTGATTAAAATAAAATAGTTCTATAATTCTACAAAAATAATTATTAAAAGAACGATTTTACATTTGATTATCATTGTGGTAATATCGAGTCCATTGACATCGTCGACGTATCATTGAAAATATTTATTCGAAAGATTAAAGAATGCGCCATTTAAAAAAAAGAGATGAAAACAAAGTACGTACAATAAAGTAAAAACCGTCGTTGATTTTACAAGCACCAAAAACTTTCAAGTCGTTACATACCGGTTTGATTATTTACATTTATAAAAGGTCATTATTATTCGATACAATTCAAACTAAAAATCGGAAGAATCTAAATTATTTCGATATAACCAATTTTATATACATTACCTTGGAACTTATGGTATAACCGATAACATAATTTCAATGCTGCTAGTATGCCAATAATTTTTTGATATAAAATTTGATAATTGTAATATTTCCACTTTATGATTATTTAAATTTCGATAAAAGCAGTAGAAGCAAATTCTATACGTATATATTTAAATTTTCACGTGGGAACGGTAAAGTTGTAATCACAACATCAAGAATTTATAAGTTTTATGTTACGTAATCAAGAGTAATTCCACAAATTTAATTCGTATTATTTGCCACCGTATTCTTTGATTTATCGATTGATCGGTAAATTATAACTTGCTTATGAATGAATTTTGATCAGTAACGAAAGTAGTATTTTTCTTATTAGCTTCTACGAAATATCTAATATACTAAAATTGTATATTTCCATGTAATCTTCGTTTTAAAAATTAATGGATTAAATAATTATTTACATTTTAATTGTTTAAATATTAACCAGGTAGTAACTTTACTAATATATTATATATTTTAGAAATATTACCAGTTTTTTTTTAATAATTTTAATTTCTTGTGTTAAACTCGCTAAAAAATTTAATTTATCAGAAAAAATAATAAAATTTATTAATTGCAGCAAATCGATTGCATATTTAATAATGTATAGAAATTTAACCTGGATTATCGTTTAATAAAATAATTTATGAATAAAATCATTGTTAAATGTATTCTTATAAATAAATTTACGGATACATTACATAATTTGAATAATTTAGCGCATATAATATATTATATATACATTATTTATTTGCAAAAATCAATTAACGACACCTTGAAATACATTTGTGAATAAATGTATACATTATTACATAATATGATAGATTAGAATTTTTTTTTTCGATAAAAAAATTGTAAATCAATCGTATATCGAATACTTTAGAAATTATAGAAATATCAAAAATTAAAGTTGAGTGAGTTCAAATTATCACAAAATTTATTTATTTTTAAAATTTCTATACATTCGTATATTATTAAATATTATTAAATATTATTAATTCTTATTTATTTAACTGTTTCTTGCAAATTATTTTTTCTTAATTACATTGTTTTAACAATTTTTTCGTATTTATTTGCAATTTCTCTTTTTCGTTTTACACTTACATATTCATTTTTATAAAAATGTTCAATCATTTAAAATAAATCGACCGATTTAAATAAGCACATTATTTTCGTTGTCATTAAATTTTCGACAAGTTTAACTAGATTTGATCCATATTTCCTTATCGGGTTTAAGCATTCCGATTGATAAATTTTATAATATTATTACTAATTACTAATTAATATTTATAAATTTTATCAAAAGAAATATTGATGTCAAGATACAAAATTTCCTTTATTTTTCTATATTATGTATTATAATTGTAATTACTTTGAAGAATACAGTTTTTCATTTGAAATAAAAGGTATACAAAAAACAGATGAAATTAAACTTATTTTATAATTAAAGCTATTTAATTTTACTAATTTGTTTTTTAATTAAATTAAATGCAACGATGTAAAATTTAAATATTGTTCGTCTTCCGACGTTTCGATAATTACAATCAATAAGTATATTTTAAGAGATTGTATAATTATTGTATATTTAATTTTTCATGTTTTTTTATATTTAATAATCACCTTGTATTCAATGATTTTCACACATTATTGTTAAAAAATTAAAATCATTAAATTTTTGCAAAGTAGATTTTTAATTTATCATCAAACTATTTTTACACGTTTTTACGATATTGATTTATAATATTAAATGCAAATTTTAATATTGCAATATCAAATTTAAAGTAAATTAAAATTATTAATTATTTATAAAAAAATTATTTTTATGATGTTTCATAAAATTAGGACACATGTATTAATGGTTGTAATTAAAAAATTCAAAACGACGAATTGCAAATTGAAAAATATAAAAAATCAATTACAGCAAATATTTTAAATTTTAATTATTTATAGTTTGTTAATAACTACAATAAGTATTCCATAATTTTATTTGAAATCACACAAATGGATTATTTTGTAATTCTGGTTCATTTTCAATGGTTGAATCACATTTATTCACAATCAATATTTCCAGTTACTATCCACATCGTATTCATTTTATATTATTAAATTTAAAAATTTTAATTTTATGTACGTTTTAAATCAATTTTGTAATTACAAAATATTGCTTTTGAAATGTTAAAAATAGTTAATAATTAATAAAACAAAAGATATACTGTAATTTTTTCTGTTTTAACAAATTAATTAAAGAACAATTTTTTATGATTTTATTTAATTAATTAATTTCTATTTAATCCAAGCTCAAGCATCTTCGATAAATATATGATGTTGATTAATTAGATATGGTATTTAACTTCATATGACAATATTAAAAATGTTAGTAAAATAAGAAAGTAAGTATAATATTTCTATTATTTTTTCTTTACGTATGTTTTATACATATAAAATATAAGAAACAGAAAAATATTGAAATAAAAAGCTAAATAACATAAAAAAATTATCTTGTATTAAAATGAAATTTATTATCAATGCATTTTGTTTAAACATATATTTCAAAATAATTCTTTATTCAATCATATGTTAGCTTATTGAAATTAATTTAGTTTTATTTTGTTCTAAATTTGAGGTCTTTTATTTTTTTTTAAGAACAATTCTTAGTTAAAATTTATTTTCTTTACATATTTAAAGGATCGTTCGAACGATCATCTTAATTGTACTTTTCAAATTGTCGATTTTGATTACTTGTTTTGAACGTTAAACGAATGAACTTTACTCTAAACTCGAAGATTTTCGTTCGACCATTATTTGGATACGAATAAAATTTCCATTCACAAATATAAAAAAATAAATATGCTTCAACGTATTAAATATAAATATAAGCGCTTATAAAGTAGAACGAAATTGTACAGTAAAAAAACTTTATTCTTTACTTCCGATTCGTGAAAAAAAGCAATATATATTATAAAGGTTAAAATTGATAACGTTAATAAATTTTTTTTCGTAAAAGCTGTATCGAGCACAAAATAATGAAAGTTTTATTTTATCGAGTACAAATGTAATTGAAACTTTTACGAACGGTAAAATTAATTTCGATAATTTAAATTAGATACGAGGATTGGAAGTTTACTTAGGTTTAAAGACATAAGGTACAATTTATATTTGTCTTAAACTAAATTTTATTACCCTTATTCTCGTATTAAAAACAAATATTAAAAACTTATGATGTACTTTTCCTAATTTGACACTCCAGTTATTTCAATTTCGTGATAACAATATACGATAAAACATTGAATAAAAAACTCTTCTCGTTATTCAGTCAATGAATCTGAAATCTCATAGATATGTTCATTAAATAAATTGTCGTAAAGTAATCAAAGCCTACAAAAGAAGGTGATTTTTTTAAACACAAATTAATAAAAACGTGTGTTTATAATTATTGATACCTTACCTGTTCTCCACGATATACTTACTAATACATTTTGGCGAGCAGAGAATGAACGTTAAAAAATAGTGCCAAGAAGACGGACGTTCTCAGGGTGGTAGTGTTTAATGCAGCCGTTAATTCTCAACTCGATCCGTCTCATCTCATTTACTTCTTTCATATATCCGTTTTTCTCTTTCTCTTTCTTTCTCTCTCTTTCTTCCATTGTCTCCCCTCCGCTCAGGGAGGGCTACAAGTGAAACATTACCAAATAGCCAATTAGAAAGTGATTCAACTCATTCCAATTTTGATTTTGCTCTTTTTTATATGTGTGTATATATACGTGTATATATATATATTTATATGTATATATATATATAGTTGATTATTTATTTTATTTTATTTTATGCACTGGTGATTAATAGTAAATAAAAATAATGGAAAAATACGCTTTCTGAGTAAGAACGAAAAAAGGAAATTCGTGGGCTTTGATGCGAATCATCATGCAAGAATTCTGGTTTACCATCAATTCTTGATAAATTCAAATTTCTTAAAAATAAAAGCAACGATCAAAATATTACAGAGAAAAAAAAACAAAGTGAAAACAAAATCTTATGCAGTTGTACGTAATGAATACTTATACCAATAAATTGAATAACTTACAGGTATCAAGAAAAATTTGATCATGTTATTAAACATCTGCATCATAGACGACGTTACATTATTATATATATATATATATTTAGTAATTTTCAAAAATTTAAGATAATCCAGTCTTCTAATAATAATAATAATAATAATTTTATTCAACTAACTTACGACAAAAGTATACTTCCATTTATTATGTACTTTTTATCTTGTAATTAATAATAATGAGTTATTTCGTTAGTTATTTTAAATGAAAAATACGAGAACGCGCGTATTATACAAATTATTGATTAGGATAAAAATCTCCCAAAAGGCAGTCCTCATGAATACCTTGCAACGGGAACAGCTAAAGGCCCATGTAAAGGTCCAGTCGCACTTAACCGATGATTCGAGTCGTGAAGACCGATCTGAAACATAAGCAGCTTCGTACAATCGAGTTACCTATAATAACTTTTTGATGATCCATTATTATGTTTTCTGTCTTTTTAATAATATTTTTAATTTAAGAAGCAGTTATGTACCTGCGCTCACTGTAAATGATACACAAGTTTTAAAGCTACGGGTCTGTGATTAACAAGGTTTTCGAATACGTGTCGATATCGATTTTGTTTTTTCAACACCTTCTTTTAAAGAAATCGTAAGATGTTTCCTTGGTATACGTATTCGACCGGTAATTAATTATTCGATATCGATTTGCGAAAAAAGTATTTACGTATTTTCAGATACTTCGAAACGAATACGTGTAAAATAAAAGTAAGCGTGTGCTTTAGTTTGCATCGTTCGTACGCACGCAAAATAAAACATGCATCGTTAAAATTATAAGAAGTGAGATTTTAATTGTATTTAAAGTGCGTTTTTTTTTCTAACGTTGTTTCAAAACAAAACAAAAATATACATATATATATGCGTGTATATATACATATACATATATATATATTGGTAAATAAATCGGCTGATTTAAAAATCACAGACTTACAGCTTTAAAAATGAAATAAATTCCTATAAAAAAACAATTATAAACGTTCATAACTAATTCTTAAAAAATAAAAATAAGTAATCTAGCACATAAAAACTATCTTACAAATTCTTAAGAAAACAATCAATTATTGTGCGTTAATAATCTTGACTTTATTACATAAAAATAAATTAATAGAGACAATGTCTTCTACTGACAAACTGTTGCACAACTATGAATCCTTAAATTTAACTCGAACGATGATGATTTCAAAAATGAATCACATATTTGAATTTAAAAAAATTATTATTTCAGAACTTGATCGCAATAATATTAGGCGTGTTAAAAAAAATATATTTATATATGTCTATTCCGATTCATCGGCGTCAAAAGTCGTGAAGTATACAGAGTCATGAAAGCACTTTTGAGGCCGACGTTTAAATCAAACATCTCTTTTATTTCTTGCAATTAACATACAATAACATAGGATATTCTGATATTCTCAAGTCACTGTCAACCTACTATTTTTCACCTTGATTTTGCTTTCGATTATGTAATATTTAAGCATGTGCCTTTCTATTTTATCAATTACTTTTAAATCCTAATCGCTATACAGTTTAATTCACATTCTTTAGTACATCAAAAACTCGTTTCGCTCGAATATATACCTTTTAGAACTGGAGCTTTTTTGCCTTCGACTTAAGATCGTTTGCGTCGCGCGTGTTTCGATAGCATAGATTCAATCGAACGTGATACTATTTTTTCGAGCGCGTGATTATACCAACGTTGCGTTTGATGTCACGTTCATGAAAACACACAACGGCTGTTGCATTATAAGTTGTTCGATTGATAAATATATCGTACAATTTCATGAAACATTGCATAAAGTTCGGAAGAATGTATCATCTCATTTTTTTAATTATTGTATTCGTATTAGGTATAGCAAAAAAAAATATCTACCGCTATGTAATGTTTGCATTCATCGATACAGTTTAGAATTCGCGAGGGCGATTTAAAATTCGTTTCTAGAATAGCTACTAATATTTTTTAATATTATAATCTCTTGAAAATACTTGAACTTTATTATATAGATAATACTAGAAATGTTTATCGTTCTTTAAATATTAAAATTTGATTATGTGTGATATATTAAGTCCTACGATTTAAAAAAAAAAACAATTGTTTTTCGTCTCATCAGTTATATATTATTTTATATAATTCCCATATAATAATATAGTTTACATTGTGCGGAGCAAATAAATGTGTAAAGTTGAATTAAATTTTAACGATACAGTTTCAGATTTTTCAAATTTTACAATAACGAGTAAAATTAAGTATTGTTATACATATTGAAGCTATAAGATGAGCATTTTTAAAATGTTTTTGAAAATGATTATGCGTGAAAAAATAGGTTTATAGTACGAAAAAGAACAAAGACAAACTCAAATATTATCAACAACAAAATATACGACAAAATTTTATAAGAAAATTTAAGTAATATTAAAAACATTTGGCCAAAGTTTGGATGGAGAACTTTACTTTCAAAATTTTATGGGATTTAACGTTGAGTAATTACCCAAATTTATCATAATCTATTATGAAATTATTAAAAAAATACTTCGATTTATGTTCTCCAATGCGAATCTTCGATCATTTTTTTTTTATATATACCATTATATACAGTTTTACGTACGAATTGATTAAAGTACTCTTTTACAATTTAACGAATAATAATAAAAAAGCATTAAATTAAGTTGATTTTTCAGAGCAGCACATAAATTAAAACATTTTTCACGGATATAAATTACTATAAATTCATGTTTGATAACAAATATTTATATCATATTATACTCAACTTACAGATTTACAAAGAAATTTATAAAATTATGAAAATTATAGTTTCAGAATATGTATTTTTCATCTAAAATTTATATTGAAAAGAAAAGAAAAAAAAAAGAAAAAAAAATTCTCACTCGGGTCAAAATATTTTAAGAGCTCCAGTGAATGTCTTACTTTACCTTTCAACTTTCACCGCGTACGAGAAAAAAAATGTTTTTCGTTTAAATGCAAAGTCTAGCGATAAACATTGTGTCGAACGAAGGACTTGTACGAAGGGCTCGTACAAAGGACTCGTACAAAGGACTCGTACAAAGGACTCGTACGAAGGACTCGTACGAAGGGCAACGGTAATTACGTTTTTGCGCAAAATCGAAGTATTTTTTGAATGGAATTACACGATTTGCGTACTCGTAAAATTAAAAGAATACATAAAAGCATGAAGTAGCGTTAAATATTAGGATAGAATTTCCGAAAGTTACCGTCAATGTGCACCGTGTATTGATAAAAAACCGCCCTCGCATTATCGTATTACGCGTTTGTTTCCCATGGCTGTAAAAACTCGTAATACTCGTAAGATATTATTTTTACTTATTCTTCTCCACAAAAAAGAAAGAAAAACGGATGTCAATGTCAATGTGAAAGCGGCGGCGCCGTTAAAAATATACAAACTCGATGATGCCTCTTTCTCCTTATCCTCACCTCAGAGGTCTTCCACCTTCTTTCACGCACTCGGTCTCACTCTCTCCCTCACACACTCTTTATTCTTTCTCCCTCTCTGCACCTTTCGCCGGTCGCGAGGGCAGCAGAGGGTCTCAGATTTTGGCGACGCGATGGGTTACCTAGATCTTTTCTTGTATAAAAGGATGCGCCAGCGCGTGATTGACGGTAATCCTCTTGCCGGCGTCCAGCATAAGCGTCCGCTCAAGGAGGTCCTTGAGCTGGGCGACCTTGCGAGCCTGTTCCGGTGGTAGTGAGCTTCCGCCCAATTCGACGCCGAGGTCGCGCGTCGCCGGGAGCGTCGACATTTGGACCACTTTCTCCTGTAAATTAATCATAAGTGTTTTCTTTTAGCTTCTAGTTTACATTTCGCTCTTGTTTACTTGCTAATTCTAAATTTGTCTCGCGGGGATGCGACGTTCGAGTGACGTTCGAGTGACGTTCGAGCGACGAATCTTAGACGAAATACTTTTGCTCGCGTCGGATTAATTAGACTTTTAAACCAATTTCTCTCTCCAATGATAAACAATGCCCAATTATCGAGCGAAATTCTTCGTTTTTATATATTTAGGTATGACATTTTTAAAATGTAAAATCCGTTTTAGAATCGTTGTTATTATTACACCGGTGTACAAAATAAAAATTGTAACTATTTTTCGATACGAATATTTGTTCCTTCTTTTCGCAAACGATGATAAGCTTGTCGCGAATTTCGTACAAATTCTTTATATAAGTGTCAAAGAAAACTATTATTACTCGTATACACTAATGATATTCTTAACAAATTTATCGTTAATCGTCATTATTTCCTTTCAACCGTTAAAATAGTCGACCGTCTACGATTATTATAGTACCAGGCACAGTTTTTAAAATAGGATGAATCGTAAGATAAAATAAAATTATTACTTTAACTTTAGGTCAACGACTTTAAAAGTATATACATCGTTGAATACATCGATATTGAAGATAAATTAAAAAATTGAAACTTGTATTATTTAACGTGCGTTTTTCAGTAAAATAATTGAAGTGATCATATTTTTTATCTTTGTTATAAAACATTATAGAAAAAAATAAAAACTCATAGATACGTATACTTTTAAATAGTTAAACTTTTGTCAGTGATAACAATATTTTGAAAAGAAAATCTTAAACATCGCATTTTTTCTGTTTCCGACCAGACGCTACTCCTGAAAAATAAAAATCGATAGTAGTTCATTTATTTATCTTCTTTTTAATTACGTAAGAATGAAATACATCTCAAATTGTTCATTTTTGTAAACTTACATTTTTTACTATTTCGATCGGAAGAATCGTAATTCGTTTCATTAACGGATCGAACGTATTTAAGTTTATTCCTAAGTTCGATCCATCGTTTTTAACGCGAGCGTAAAATACTCCAAAAGTTTGATTAAAAATTAAGAAACTATAAACAATTGAAAATCTTATTTGGTACAATAATTAAATCACAATTAAAAATTACCGTACCGATAAAGAGCTTAAATAGTAATTGTCGAGTCGATTAGCCGAGTAATTGTAATGAACTTACCCGTTCAGTGACCCTATCTACTTCATGGTATAGGAAATTGCAGTTTGTATCAAAATGTTGATCTTTGAATTGACCCTTCCTGATGAGTTTATTAGGCATTTTTCCCTTTAAATCCATGAAGAACTTTAACATTTGGTTATTCGTTTTGCCCGAGAACATAATTTTACCAGTGTAAAGTTCATAAATTGTACAGCCGACAGACCACATGTCGATCCCGAAATCATAAGGTATACCAAGAACTAAAAAATAAAAATCATTAATAATCGTCTCGTTACTCATTCGTCAACAATCTCAATATACTACGATGCTCAATAAGTTCACAAATTATGATCGCAACGATACACATTTTTGGTGCACGAACGAAACGGTATCGTTTAATACATCTCTAGAAAATATCATTTTCTTATCTTAAAATCTTAAAATGCTTAAATATCATAAAACAAGTGTTTTAGATTTAAAAACAAAACAAACAACAAAAAAAAGATATACTTACTAATTTCGGGTGACCGGTAAAATCTTGAGACAAGGTAAGGAGTAATTTCATTTTCATGAGCGAACGATGCAGAACCAAAATCGCATAATTTCAGAACTAGCTTACTTTCGCTGACTAGAATATTATCTGGTTTAATATCAGCATGCAAAATGTTTGCTCGCTTAAGCAACTTTAGTGCTAAGAAAAGCTGTTGAGTATACGATCTAACAGCTTTGACGTGCAAGCCAACATCTTTTCCATATTTTTTTAGTACCTAGAAACGAAAAAAATCCCCATGTAACGATGCAGCCAATACTTACTAGCGAAATAATTACACAAGCTAAAAAGCTAAAGAACAATGATATTTTCGTATTGTAATCTCGTGCGAAATTAATTGTAAGAATTTTTCAATATTTTAACGTTACGTATTTATTATCTACGGAACTAATCGACGCGTGTATTTTGTAAAACGTTTACACTTATAATAAACAACACTCACTTCTCTCAAATTCATCGCTAAGGATTCAAAAACCATACACAAATGGTTCTTATGAAAGAAATGCCTAAATAATCGTAAACAATGGAATCTGTCCTCTGCATCCGCGTCGTTTAATTTTCTAAGAATTTCTAATTCTTTAAGGCCCGTTCTGTGCCTGTGGAAAATACACACATTCCAAATTTAGCGTAAACTGAGTATATATAACAAAAACGGCAATAGGTAAAGAAATACGTACATTATCTCATTATTCCTAATTATCTTAACAGCGACATCTAAATTACCTCGAGCGGTGTCCCTCGCTCTAACAACGTTACTGAAAACACCCTGTCCTGTATAACCATAAACAATATATCGAGAATCTAAAGTTTCGCCAACGCGAACTCTGAAAAGAAAGAACATAGTTTACGTTTCGGATCGAGATAAGATACGTTTACACTCGTCGACGCTCTTTGTAAAAATCGCTTTACCTGTAATAACCTTCGGCGTCGTCCCAATTATCCGTTAAGCTTGGATTGTCGGGTCCACCCTGGCGCTTGCCACCTTCAACGGTTGGGCTCTGCAACCAAAGATATAAATATAACCAACAACCACTAAAAAAGGGAAAAAAAGCGATTTTCCCCTTCCCCAAAATCGTATTATTAACTCACATTGAAATCGCCGATATTGTCAACTTCGGCAAACATGTCCCATTCGTTAGACTTCTTTGAATTCTGTTTGTCCTCCGGTTTCTTCTCGTTCGTCTTGGTATCATCTGGTTTTTCGTTGATGACTTTTTCATCCACACCTTTGACTCTTCTTCTTCTGTCGGGTAACGGTGGTGTATGACTCTCCGAGGCTGATCCGTTATTATTATTATTGTTGTTGTTGTTATTGTTGTTGTTGTTGGACAGAGGCTCCGCCGATTTGCTCGATGTATTCGACTGCCTCTCGGACGGCGGTGACCTCGTCACGTTCATATCCGACGAGAAATTCGAATCTTCGTTCGGTGCTCCCAGTCTCTGAAAAATTTGAGCGAATACTCGGGTAAGGTAAATAATCTCGACGAAGCGGACACTCGAACCGATTACACTCACCTTCAATAATTCCTCTCTTTGTTTTCTGCGACGTTCGATGATCGCCTCCTCGTCTTCGTCCTCCTCGATGTCGATATCCTTGATGTCCTCTTCGCTCGAACTTTCCGAACGATCGATCTTCAATCCCTCGGACAGCGAATCCTTGAATTTGTCGTTACGCTCGCGTTTTCCGTTCTTCTCGCGATCTCGATCGTGATCCCTGCCGTGCCTGTCGCGATCTCTGCGACCGCCTCGCGAGTGTGACCTGGATCTCCTGTAACGATCGCTTCGATCCCTGTAAAAAGTATGTAAAAAGTATAGTTTAACCGTCGTTTCCAGTACAACGCAAACACCGATGCGTTTACGATTCGCTAGGCTGAAAATTTTGGCGAATTCTACGTTCTATTATTTTATCGAATACACGATTTGATTAACGTAGTTTGATAAAACTGATTTAATTACCGTTATCGATATTTTTACCCGTACTAAATTATTTTTGTATACAAATCCAATACAACGATGTTTAAGAAATTTACCTCTTTTCGATCGATGATAAGATTATCGAAGTAAAACTTTACGATAGAAAACTGAGAAAGATAAGCTATCAAATCTTTAAAAGAAGCGAAAGCACCTTCCGTAATAAAATACGAAAACTCGACGAATGCGAGGAAAATATTGAAAATAATTGTAAGCACTCGAGTAAATATGAATCGAACGAGGAGATGGTAAGATTGAATTTGAATCGAAGTTTCCGGTGAATCCCTTCCCTAGAAATAGATCGGATCAGCATCTGAACGAACCTCGGCCTTCCGAGACTCCTCGATCTTCTGCCGCTCCTCGAATTGTCTCGCCTGTCGTGATTTCTCCGTAAATCGATGCGATCTCTGCTTCTGTCTCGGTGACGATCTCTGCTGTCTCTCCGTTCGCGGCCGCGTACGTCGTGATTCGTGTGTCGATCCCGACTACTGTCGTGCCTCGACGAGCGCATCTCCTTCTGCTTGGAGTCATGGTTAAGACGCGTACTGCTGCTACTGTTGTTCTTTTCCAGTTCCCGCTTCCGCTCGTCTTCCCTGAGTGCGTATAAAGTGTATTAGAATGAGGTGACCGATTGGTTGTACGTGTATTTTGAGACGTTGGTAAGTAACTGTTTTTTACTGTTTTCATACTGGGTTTTTTCGTTTCGGTCTAATTTTAAGATTCTTTGCATTGTTGTGTTAAAATGTAGCTCGACTATTTGTTGAATTGAACCGAAAATAGTTTTTAAATTACGACGAGCTGTTTCTTTTATAAATTTAAAAACTTTAATGCTTCCGACAATATTGTTCACAAATATTCGATAAATCTGAAATGTATTGTATTCGTCTTATATTTCTACCCGTTACCTAATATCTGAACGTTAAAGTTAATCGTATTATCGAAAATTCGTACAAACTTAAAATTTTAACCGATGAATTGATAAAATAAAACATTTTAATTTAATTCGATTTAATTCGATATCAATGTTCTTTAGATCCAAATTTTAGTTATTTTTAATCGATGATCGAAACAGTAGGAAACATCGATTGAATTATTGAATTAATTAGGAATAAAAGTGGATACCTTTTTTCGTGTTCTCTTCTTCTTAATTCTTCCTTTTTATTAGCTTCTTTGCGTCTTTCTTCCTCTAGTTTTTTCCTAGCGGTGTCGTCTTTTCTGCTTTCTTCTTTTGTTTTTTCGGACAGTTTCCTATTCTGCCTATCATCTCTCTTTGTTTCTTCTCTAGTTCTTGGTTTCTCGTCTCGTTTCCTGTCCGATTCTCTGCGTCTGTCCGACTCGTGAGTACTCCTCTTCTCTCTACCCATGTCAACTACAACGCGTCTGTCAGCTTTTAAAGCTTTTCTGTGTTCTCTGTTTCCGGATAAACTTCTGTGGCGTTTCTTTCGCGGTTGAGCTTCGTCTCCGCTGTCCTCGACAAGAATCACATCGGGTATCTCTGACTTTTTGTTATGTTCTCCATCTTTTTCTTCCTTGTCGGACTCGTCGGACAGGTACTGTACCAAACATGCTTGAAGACGTTCCTTAAATACACGCGTAACAAGGTTAATCGACGACATCGAGAACAGTTTACGGTACTATGGTTTAAAGGTTAAAAATTTCAAACGGAACATCGATATCCGTATAAACACTTTGAAGTAAATAGATGCAAAATAATCGTAAATAATAAATTTTAATTTATCGACGAAACTGAATCAACTCGGTTAACTTAGTCTATACGACGTCGATCGGAACTTTATTTACCTTTTGTTTCATCAGTTCTTCCAAATCTATATCGTCTTCTATAATGGTACAATCCACCTCGTCCGAATCCAAATCGACCAACTTTTCCTCGTCGCTGTCTTCGGTTTCCCCGATCTCCAGCACGGAATTATTAATTTTACCGTTGATTTCTTTCTGGTTGACGATTTGAGTAACAATTTTATTTATGACCGCCCCGTTGGCATTTTCTTCGGTTTCTTTAGTTTTCTTGGATCGCTTGTGTTTCTTATGCTTCTTTCTAAATTAAAAAGAGAAAATACAGGAGAATATCGGTAGAGGAACAACGAGAGGAACAACGAGCAACGACGAGTATTCAACGACAAGCTAAGAATTCTTACTTTTCTTGTTTATCGGCTTTGGTATCAGCCTTATCCGCTACCTTATCTTTCTTGTGTTTGTGATGTTTGTGTTTCCTCTTTTTCTTCTTCCGCTGCTCCGCTGGGACCTCCGAGTCTGTGATTTCGCCCGGGTCCTTTTTCGAATCTTTGACGCATTCTACGTCGGAGCTCCTGCAAAAACATACGGCAGACATCGATCAAACAGCGATATCGAGTTTAGCTATACCCAATCCCCCCCCAACCAAAATACAGATTCAAAAAAAAGAAGATTGCTGAATAAACAAATAAAAGAAACGCCTCTCTTCCAAATCACCGTTCAAACGTAACGAACATTTTGTTTCATCACCCGAGTAAAAACCGCCTCCGAGTCGACGAAACACGAGGGTGCATCGGCAACTCCACGTAGTCGTCGAGTAAAAATGCTTTGCTTGGGCTCTTTCCGCGATCCAAGCTCTTTTTAGATCGGTCACCGCACAAATTCGCGGGGAGGCGTTTCGACGAAAATTATAGGACCAACGTGAAGCCTTCGTCGGGAGCGGAGACCGAGTCTAGGGCTCGAGTCCTGCACTCAAGGATTATCGGTATATCACGATTATTAACATTTATTTAACTTACCCCATGATCGACTATATATTGCCCACGCAACGGCGACGACACAACACGAATACCAACGAATACGATCGACGAATACGATGGACTATGAAATGATGAGTAAGATGAGTTGGGCACTATCGTGTAGTGAAATTCGGATTCTGCGCAGTAGGAAATTCGTTACGACTGGTTCTTCGTTTCGCGCGGTTTTTTTAAATGCTAGGGGAGTTTTACTTTCTCGGAGATTTACGCTTTTCTTTTAATAAATTATATCGAATTTAGCTCTCACTCGTGTATTTCTTTATTTTCTTTCTTGCGCGCACTTTGACCAATATTTTACTACGACATTTTACTTCGAGAGCGAAAACTCGAATTTCTCGATAACTTTGGTTCGTCGTACGAATCTTTTCTAGTAAATAGTGATTTTAATTAGCGCGAACGAATTCGTACGCACCCAATACGAAATTTTATTCGATCGAGATAAAATGAGATACAATGTATACACAGTCTGGTTGTCGCGTAACTCGATTGTCACAATTAATAGAAAGCGGAATTTATTAACGTAAACTTATGGATTTACGTATCGTGTATCGAAAGTCTATATTTTTTTAAGAATGTTTACTTTGTAAATTTAAATAATTCCGATGCGTAACCAAGTATGAATTATTTTTTATACTATTCTCACTGATATTTTCATATTTGTATAAATAATTAAAATTGCTTTAATACGTAGATTTGTCACTATTTATTACGTTTTTATTACAATTGTCTGAATTTATTATTCTTATCAATTTTATAAATGTAATTTAAAAAAAACTTGTTTTATTTCTCATCATATTTGTACTCTCACTGTTTTTACTATTCTTTAATGGTAGTTTTAACTTTAATCGTAAATTATACTTGTAATACAATAAAAATAAATGCATGAAGAATTTATAACTGCTTGTTTTATTATACTACTGTAAATCTTTATTTAAAACGTCACGAGTTGCATTTCATGCTACTAAAATACTATTAAATACAAAGATAAATTTAATTTTACATGAAATAATTTATATTGACATAATACTTTTTGAATTGTATAATACAATTTTATATTATTTTATTTAATTTTTTTATTTTATAACGTATGCGGATATTTATATTTTATACAAGTATTATTATTGCTATTGTTATTATTGTTGTTGTTTTTGTCTTTGTTTTTGTTGCTATGGTTATTCTTTTTAATTATTTTTTATATTATGTTATTAAAATTAAATAATTTGTATCTGTACAAATTTTAAATACAAATTTCGATTCGTTAAAAAATAAAATTTTTGCTACGTAAAAATAAAAATAACTAAATAATGGATAAATAAATATTTTCACGTGTTCGATAAAAGAACATGTGTCGTTTTTATATAGTAGGTTAAGTCAATCTAATATACTTGATTGATGATCTCGATTATTATCTTTGATAAAGTCCCAATATAACAAAGTTATTTACAGTTTTCATTCACAGATATTATAATTATTTAATTTATAAATCTATAAACTTTAAAGATAAACACTTGAAATTTAATTTTAAAATTAAATACAGAAAAAAATGTCTTAAAATTATTAGTAAAGACAATTTTTTTATTTTGTATCCAAAAACTCAAAACACCAATAAAAACATCGTTTAATTTTTAATTATTAAACGTATGCATTTTTTTAAATTTTAACGATCGTTACTAAAATTAACGTCGATCTTTTGATTAATTGCACAGTGATTTTTTAATTAAAAATTCTCTATCGGTAATTCTATATAATTATAAGTTATATAAAATATTGATTTGACATTCATTTTAAAAGACTTTTTAACTAAGTTACACGCAAGAAAAAATTTTTCTTATTATATACTGTACCTTTTAACAAACATCTGAATTTTACTTCTCTTTTTATTTTCCACAATTTTACACAATATCCAAGTTTAAAAAATACTATACTTGAAACATACCAAAAAAAAAAATAACGCTATATTAATTTCGTTAGTTTCATTTTGAAACCACTTAATAAATACTTTGCATCGATAACGGCATTACGTTGTATAGAAACGGTAAGCGCACTTCGATCGAGATATACGTACTCTTGAATTAACTATTATTATGCAATTAGAATAAAAACGGACCCGATGAATATATCGATGAACTAGAAACGGTAAATAAAAAAATCGTAAATGTCAGCTTTGCACATTTTGCTCGAGTATAAAAATCATGACATCGCGTCCGATAAGTTCATG
Source organism: Dolichoris vasculosae (assembly GCA_018907195.1). Classification (NCBI taxonomy): domain Eukaryota; kingdom Metazoa; phylum Arthropoda; class Insecta; order Hymenoptera; family Agaonidae; genus Dolichoris; species Dolichoris vasculosae. The sequence goes on from JACCHY010000006.1 coordinate 10,218,906, forward strand.
AGTTTGCAACAGGGCTTCGATCGTTAATTTTTTCCATGAAGTACCGAATTATCGCGACTTATTGGCGTCATTCGACAGCCTGTGGTATTACAAGGGGAGCAATTAAGTTCATCGGAATTGGAAAATTGTCCGTCGTGACGAATCGCTGCCCAATAAGCAATAAGAAAATCGCATTCCGAAGCTAACGATCGAAGATTAAGGCTGTTCCCAAAAAATGGATGCAACGCAAAAATAGTTTTGCGTAATCTTGTAATTAAAATCATAACTGTAAAATAATATGGAAATACAAATTTATAAAGAAGGCGTTTAAAAATTGCGAAAACATTTTCATCGGTGAAAAGAATTTCATATTTCTCATATGTATAATTGATAAGAATTGTATTGAACATTCTCATGAAAATTAATAATGTTATAAATTAGATTTACCTGTATAATTATTGAATTATACATACGATGATTTTATTATCAAATGTAATCTTTAACGCATGATATAATAAAATAAAAAACACATTCCATAAATTTAAGTAACTGTAAAATAAATATCTTTAGTTTTTTTGAAATTTTTTGAAATTTTAATAATAACCATCTAATTTAAAAATATCGTTTTAATTTGATTGAATAAATATACATTAATAAATACAAATAATTAAATTATCTTTAGAGAAAAAATTTCTGTAATTAAACAAAATGAAAATTCTTTAAATATTTAATTTACAAAATCAAAACATTGGATAATTGCAATTTTTAATATCATATATTCATCATTTATGTATTTGTTTGATTAAATAATACAAAACTTTTATAATTTTTGAAATTGGACAAATATGAAGATAAAAATATTCGAAAACTATTCTATTTTATTACTACAAAAAAATGATAAAACTGATTTAACATGAAATATTTCAATGTTATTGATAATCACGATGCAATATAAAATTTTTGATAGTAAAAGAAAGAATAATATTATTGTATGCTTTTACACATATTCTCAATCATATATTGATAAAATCAGAAATTTATCAAGTATATTGATTTTAGCCGACTATTGTTATTGATTACTATTTATTTACTTGAACCCACTAAATGCAATATTGACTAATCATTTTGTTTTTTTTCAATCGTAATAAACAATTATTTTACATATAATAATTACTTATGACTAAAATAATGTTATATAAATTATAAACAACTATTTTAATTGTTTTTTTTTAATATACCGTATATAAAATAAATGTCGTTGAAACGAGTATTGAATCGAAATAATTTATGCAAAGAATATATAAATTAATTCAATATTCTATGTGATAGAAAAATCAAATTTAAAAATGAAAGAAAGATTACTAAATTAATAAACAAAGATAAAATTTTACGAATGATTAAATTCCTCTACCGATGATATTATTCTTATAAAAGTAGCATACAAAATTGTTACTTTTTTATAGTAAATTATATAAAAATAAATTTAAATATTTTAAAAAATAATTAAATCTTTCTTTTGATTGTTAGTTTCTTAAGAATCTGTCGACTATTGACAGTTGAACCCTAAACATCAGATCGCTGTTAGCGTAACTAAATTTTTTTATGCCTCGACAAGGAATAAAGAATATTAGTTCAGTAGTTCAGTAGTTCAGTGTAAAATAAATGAATAATAACATTTAAAATATCACAAGTAAAATGTCGAATAGTGTATTAATCGATCATTTATCTAAAATAATACCTAATATAAATAAAGGAAAACTTATAAATAAATAAGTAGAAATAAATTATATATGGTTAAAAAAAACTAATTAATATAAATAATAATTTAATTCAACAAAAAAAGAACGAAATATAAATCCCTATAGAAATAATTGGAACTCGATAAAAAAGATTATCATAAAAGTGAAAAAGTATTAATTTACAATTTTCTTCCAAATCTAATAATATGAAAGAAGATACCGATAAAATAGATCTAAAATTTAAAAAAAATACTAAAAAAAGAATCATTAAATAATAATAATCTAGAAATAGAAATCATTCAAGTAGAAAAAACAAATACAAATTATTACGAAAATATTATTAAAATCTAAAAAAAGAAATTAATCAATTAAAAGAAATAATTGATGAATTCATAAAAAAAAATAATAATGATAATTGTGAACACGAAGATAATATAAGTATAAAAAACAAATACTCAATTTAGAAACAGAAGATGTACAAATCAAAAATACTAAAATATATGACACAATAATAGAAAAAATAAAAGAAAAAAGAAAAACGGCCGAAGGTAATAATATCAAGAAATGTAAGAACAATTTAGCGTCATTCAATGAAATAGAAGCGCACAAGTCAACATTGGTTGAGACGTGCGAGTTGAAAAAATATAGGCAAAGAGATAACAAATCTCCGCCCATAAATAGAATGTACCAAGAATTAAAAGATACGAAAAAATTGATGCACACAAACACAAATATTAAAGATTCTACATAAAAAGCATATACAATAATAAATACATATTATATCTAAAACCATCAAATGACTTTAATAACACCATGAAACTATTAAAAAGCACAAATACAAGTTACTACAGAGAAGCGAAAAAAAAATATATCTATTAAAAGGTTCAAACAAAAATTTCCTATAAATAGAAAAACTGCAAACAACCGACATTCAATCTATTAAAGTTTCGCGTTCACTACACAAAATTCGATAAAAAATAATATAATACTTCCTAAATATAGCAATAGTATAGTCCAAATTTCAGCAAATAATATCACAAATAAATTACAATATATAAAATACTTTAACTTTTGCAAAATAAATTCGGAAAACATAATTTTAAAAAAGATTATGCAATGCCACAATTGCCAACTTCTAAGAACCGCATCGCATAATTATAATATGCGATACAATGCGTAAAACACATTCACCAGCATAAAAAACTGTGAACGAAAAATCACTAAAGAAAAAAAACTGAAAATAAAGATCTGTACTGCATAAGCTGAAAAAATTTCTGACACCCTGCTTCGTATATGGGTCCTCCAAAAATATTAGAAATTAAAAAAAGATAAGAAAAAAATTATGAAACAAAAAAAAATAAATAAAGATAATGATTTTACTAAGTTATTTTTGGTTATTTAGCCAACAGAGTAATACCTACAATATCCTACGTAGATATGACAAAAAATGAAATAGTAAATCGATTAACAATCAACAACAAAATAATACTCGATCGACGTACACAAATACACAGAAAAACAAATATAATAGTAGAATATTTAATAATATAACAAGAATTAAGCAATACAAGAATTAAAATATAAATAATACACCAATTATAAATAAACGAAGTTAAAGAAGCTCTAAAAACTAACGAAGAAAACTTTTTAACAATATTTTCAATAATAGATAACAAAATATGAAAAAAATGTACGACACAACTTTACACGATCACAAAACTAATGTATTGGTAACTCCAAACAAAAAACATTAGAAGCACTTAAAATTATAAAGAAAAAGGATAACTCGTTAATATCAAACCAAAAAAGATAGAATTTATTAAACTTAATAGAGAAACAAAATCCAGATATAATATTAGTATCGGAAACAAAATTGAACAAAACATACAAAATAGAATTTAAAAACTATGATATTATTATAAACGATAGACCAAATTCGATCCAAGGAGGAGAAACAGTCATATTAATAAAAAATCAATCCATGTATATCATAATCTTCAATAATGAAATTACTAACTTTAAAATTATAGAAACAAAAGTAATAAAACTACAAGCAAACAATAAAAATAGTCTGTTTATAATATACGTATAAGCAAATATGGAAATAAATTTAATGCAGAATTTAAAAAACTATTCCAAAATTTAAATCTCGAAGAAGGTGAAAACTATTAAATTATAGCAGGTGATCCGAATACAAAACATTTACACTGGAAAAATAATACCAATAATATGAGAGGCACATTTATAAAAAATTGGATAAATAACCAGAACACAATATACAAAACAAAACTATAAGGTTCGACTTATCCCAATGGACATTCATATATATATTTATGCCTAATACACGCCAGAATTAAAGTAATTAATGCATTGAAATGTAATAGTGATCATAATGTATTATTTAAAAAAGTAAAATTATCGATACAAAACTTAACGACCGATGAATTTAATAATGTAAACTATAAATTCAACTTTAAAAAACAAACTGGAATAAATTCAAGAAAGTTTTATAAAAAAACTGCCAAGTAGATATATAAAACAACAAAAACTTAACAAAGAATGAAATTGATAATTATATCGATAAAATAGACAATCGCATAAATCTCACATTAAACACATTAATACCTAAAATAACAAAAAACTCCTGTCAATGTTATATAAATAAAGACATCAAAAAATTACAAACAGATAAAAGTTATATACTGTCACTAATAAACAGAACACGACAAAATTACAACGATAGTAAAAAACAAGAGTTAGAAATTTATAAATAATTAAACGTTCAAAAAAAAATCTCCAACAAAAATTTTCAGAATCGGTAAATAACTTCTCGAACAACAAAATAAAAAACATCTCAAAAAATGATCCAACAATAATGTTCTAACATTATTGTTTATTTAATTTGTGAACAAAAGAAGATACGAATATAACTCCATTAACAATACCATATAAAGTTATAAAACACTAAGGCAAGAAAAAATAGACATAACAAATATAAATAAAGACAACATTAACAACTATAAAATAACTAACACCAGAGATAAATTCAATCTGCTAGGATTACATTATTCTGAGTACATAAACGAAACGCTACACTTGATAAACCGAGACTCAACAATATAATTATGGAAGAAACTAAGAAATTTAAAAAAAGGAAATAAAAAATAATATAACACAAAATATTAGAATAACAACTTTCACAAAGAAAACATCGAATAATCCAAAACAACTGAATAAAGAAATTGATTAGTTTATTAATGACACTGATAAATAATTTTTCAATAACCTAAACAATAAAAAAAACATCAGGATTCGACAACGTACCAAATACAGTACCCAATCATATTCCCAAATAAACCAAATATTATTACACAATAATAACAGAAAAAAAAGAAAAACAATACTACGTTATCCAATTTTCGTTCTATAAGCCTTTTCCAAATATAAAACTAATTCGTATTTAAACATAAACATTCGATAATACGCGCAATTAATAAATTATCATTGGATATTTACTGGCGATAACCAAAGAGTTTCAGCTTGTCTAATCGACACAGAAAAAGTATTCGACATCAATTGGACGGAAGACGTAATATATAAAATATTAAAAAAAAAATTTTCCTAAATACTTAGTAAAACTAATATGGAACATCATCACGAATAAGTCATTTATTACAAGAGAAGCAAACAACGAATCAAGCCTAGAATTCGTAGTGGAAAATGGTTTACAACAAGGCACATAAATTCCCCGATATTTTTTAATATAAACAATAGTTTTATAAATTCATCGTTTATTTAATCTTAAGAAAACATTACAAAAATAACCGATATCTTTTGCAGGTGAGTTAATAATTTATGTATTAAGGTAAAAACACCAAAAAATTAAAAAGACAATTACATAAATTATTCAACAAAATAAATGATTATTATAATACATGGAAATATAAAAATAACATTTCAATTGTATATCATATTAATAAAAAAAGATTTAATAAAAAAATAACGGACGTAGAAAATTTAAACGACAAATGTAATTAATAAATCTATCGTGGAGATACAATATTAATATAATACAAAGGGACAAAAAAATATTGGTGGCTAAAATAATTATATAATAATAATGATATAGAAGAATCCCTGAGTAAATAGACATGTAAATACACAAAAATTAATATATACAATTGGTATATACAAATAAAAACAAAACATGTAAAATTAAACTAATATGTAAGTAATCCCTAAAATGATTAAAATTTGAATAATTGAATATATTTATATGTAAATAAATATAAATTCCTAATTTGCCATATTTATTACTATTCCCCTTTCCTCTCCTACACTCGCACACATCGAACGTACAATTTTTAATTCTACCCATTTTCTGTATATAAATAAAACTGCAAAATTGTTATAAAAAAATTTGTTCCCGGTAACAAATTCTTGTACACAAAAAAATAATAAGTAATCTGTAAGATTACAATCGATATGTATAACAACATATTAGTCATAAATAATTATTATATGCAGAATCATTGATATTACGATTAAAAAAAAATAACATATTGCATGAATATTACATTTATTGGTTTCGAATAAATAAACATGAATAAATAAAAAATAAATAATAGTATCCGAAGAATCTGGCCTACAAAAATAATTGACTTTTAAAATAAATATTTGTTGGTTCTTAATCAATTGTAAGATAATATTTTAATTTTAATGTATTTTTAACAAGAAACTTTAAAAAATTATTATTTTTATATATGATTGATATATAATATTATGTTGCTATATAAATTAAAATATGAATTTTCTCTTTTGAATTAAAAGAAAAAAAAATTTCTACATTTTATCAAATTAAAGTAAAAGTTATTTCCTTATGAACAATTAATTTATAAATATTTTTGTAATAATAAGCGATCGCTAATTTTAATAAGAAATCAATTTTATCTAAATATTAATTAGATAAAAACACAATCAGATTTTTTTATATAAATATTCATGATAAATATTATATCGAAAGTTTTTTAACATATTATAAGCTATAATATATTACTTATCTACATTACATCTTCCGTTTAATAGACACGAAGATGTACGAAAAATATTTATAATCTTAAATATTTGAACAATTTAAAACATCCCATTTTTTCGAGTAATAATTTTTACTGCCCATACGCAACTAAGAATTGAAGAATATTTAAAGAGCAGTGCATTCGATTTTAAACGTCAGTCACAAGTCGACCGTCTCATGGTCGTTTTGTGGTTTCCTACAAAAACTATAAGAAAAATAAGAATATCGAGTGAATGAGAAATAATAAATTCATATAAATCGCATTTGTTGTATTGATTTATATATATTTGCAACGTGAGAGCAAAAGGATTTACTAGTCAAGAAAAAATTTTATGAAATTATTTTTAAGAAATAAGTGTTCGCACAATAATTCATAAAATATGGCTTGTTCACTGGATAATGGAACGTATGTAAATATTTCTAAGCGTTTTTCTCATATATATATTAATTTCACTAACGAAAAATATATGCGATTGCAGCGATAAAATGATACTTATGTAATTTTAAAAAAAAAGTTGATCGTATGGTTATTTTGCTTTTTTCAACGTATAAAAATATCTTTAATCGTTAAAAAAGGGTAACAATTATGTAATATTAATTTTTTAAATAAATAAACGTTGAACAAAAATAGAGAAATTTTTATATTTATTTATTTCTTAATTATTTAAACAATATCTGTTTCGTGAAAGATTTACATCAATGATTTATGTAATATAACGTAACGAAAACTCAAAAAAACTAAAATTTTATACACCGGTACTAATCGAAAATAAAATTTCTACGATACCAACGTAAACGAATTTATCTCTAAAAGTAAAAATAATTCACAAAATAATTCAATAATGAAATAGTTTCATCCGCAATTTCATTTTTATTCAGATATAAATTACGACAAAAAGAAAATATTAAAAAAAAAGTAATGCATTTTAAATTTAAATCTTTTTATGATAATTATTTCGATTAAGAAAAACATTATTTCTGTTTAATTTCTTCAACTGGACAATGATTGAAATTTGCAAAATTGCTCTTAATAAATTTATTATATAACACTGAAATTTGTATTTATAAAATATATGCGTAACGATTTAAGGATGGCGATTAATCATTAAAATTCTAATTCAGAGACGATAAGAATAAAGTTGATACGTGTTTGATGGAAAGTTCCGGACTCGTATACAGCGAATATCTTCTGCTCGACAAAATTTTGTCGGCTCAAAGATTACTCAGCAGTGAATACGATGAAAAAGTTCACGATGAGCACCTTTTCATTGTTACGCATCAAGGTACAAGAAATAATACAAATATTATAATTTTTTCTCCAATAAATATATCGGGAATTCAAGCGAAATTCTACCAAAAGTTCTTACCAGTCTATGCACCGATAAATTTATTGCAATTGTTATCGTGAATGAGATTGTCCATAAAATTATACATATTTTCAATTATTACGAGATAAATAATATTTAGCGTTAATATGTTTAAATTATACGTAAATTGTAACAAAGTTAAAATATATCTAATCGATCGATTTGATTTCAATTTCAGCCTACGAACTATGGTTCAAACAAATTATTTACGAACTCGATTCCGTTAGAGCGTTGTTCAGTAACGAAGAAAAAATGCACGAAAAGTATGCACAAGTCCATTTCTCTAATAATAAAAATTCGCACAGCTCTGAAGCCATTGACGAATCGAGAACTTTGGAAATTCTCAAACGCCTTAATCGTATCGTATTGATTCTTAAAGTAAGTTTGAATATTTTTTAACTCGTATAACTAATAAAACACGTATGGAGTATTTACATTCGATCGTTTGGAAAGATCCCTCGGAAATATGCGTTAAAATTAAATTTTGTATCAACTTTGAATATTATAAATTATAAGAAAAGAAAATTTATAAGATCCACGATCATTTTAAAAATTAGATTTAAAAGTACAAAGTTGTTAATTTATTCGATTTTACACGGCTAAAATTGAAACAAATTAAAATAATGTTATATACCGTTCGATCTTACAAAAATGAATTTAATACAAGAAGACCTATAAATACGTTCGTGGATGTACCAACTTACATAATTAACACCTTGTTCAACGATAAGTAATTCTCAGGTTAACGACACATAAATTCCTCGTTAACGCTTGGAACAATAAGCATAATTTTTTTTCGAAACTATGCAAGCTGATTAAAATATCATTGAAAATTTTATCAAGTATCGTTTTCATGCGAAATCTTTGGTATGCGGTCTTTGGTATGAGTGAACTGCGAAGAAGGTGAACAACCCTCGGCGACAAGCCAATTACATTACTGCAAGGGTCATAATTGAATTTCCAGAGGAGGAAACTTGGACAACGGCATTTCCGTTATCTTTGCTTTGTTTTCTTCTATGCGTTAAATTATGCGATTTTATTTCTAGTCGAGTCGCGATCGATGTTTCCTCGTTTCATCCGTCGATTTTATTTTTATCTCGTGCCTAATAAAAATGGTTTTTTTTTTAATCGTATAGTTTAATGTTTGTTATTCTGGTTTTTAATAATTTTTTTTTCAACCTCGCTGAGAATCACGATAAAGTCAAACTAATCTTTACTTCCATGTTTCGTAATTATATGTTCATTTTTAGCGATTTCGAGATTTTAAGGAATTTACTTTACCAGGGAGAGGATTTAACGATTTTTCATATTATATATTGAAAATACTTAATAATAGAGAAAAAACAATTTACTTATCCGTTATTGTATAATTTTCTAGGTTACTATCGATTTAGTTGTAACTATATATACTTAATTGCTTTAGAATTGAATATTATGTTTTTAAATTATATTATATATTATAGACGCGACTATTATTATTTAATCAAGATCGGAAGAATTAAAATAAAAGTTGAAATGAAATATAAAATTTTTCGCCTAATATTATTGCGAATAATACGCGTTATTATTATTCTAAATTAAATTAATAAAAAATAATATTATCCCATTACGACTTAAAGGATCGAACGAAAAATCTCGAATGTACCGAAACGAAGTAACGATAAATTTCGATCGTCGTAATTTTTCTTACTGACAAATTGCTACATTAGAAATAGTTATATTCTGAAAGTAAATACCAGCAGATATACGAACTTGAAGTTAGTCTAAAGTTACGATTAATTATATCGCAGGTTGTAATTTAGATCGCAACAACTTCCTATAGCTTATATATTATTTTTATAATATTTTTTCTTTAATTGTGAAAGTGCCACAAAATATTTTAATATAGCAATATTTTTTTAACGAGTATCGCATGAAATACTTTGATAAATTAATTAAATTTTATAATTGTCGGCTTTCTTATTTTTGCACGAATAAACCATTTCGTTACAAATATTCAAAAATACATTTTTCCACTTTCGTACTTTAATAGATACGATAATATAATATTTTAATTTAAACAAAAATTATAATTAATAATTAATCATCGACACATTTTCTTTATTTTTCTTCGAAAATAATTATATTACTGCCGCCCTAAAATCGTATTATTTTTAAAGATTTTTAATTAGGTTTTTAAATAAAGATATTTATTTTAAACAAAAAATTAATATCAAACTATGAAAATGAGTTTTACGTTTTAAATTGAATTTTTTAAACAAATCTTTTATAACGTGTTTAAAATTTTTCGTGTAATAATATTTTTAATTAATATTTAAATTACGGAATACAAATAAAATCAACATCGAAATTAATTTAATTTTAATGAATTTTACGACAGTGAATTACGCGGTATATTTATACATAAAACCCGGAGGCTTCTTATTTTCATATTTAACCGCTTGTATATTGGTAAAAAAAAAGAGTAACTTTTAAAAACATAATTTACTTTATAAATTTATAATTTTAATATTATTATGTAAATTAATATTGATTAGATTATATTTAAATGAAAATATTGGATGATTCGCAATTATTTGTCGTTGGTGAAATTATTAGTAAACTAAAATATTAATTTTTAATAACGACGGTAACGAATTTTAAAACACAAATTTCGTATAATTAAAGAATACTACAAGTACAAAATAACGTTTCAGGGTATTCATATAACGTAATTCAATTAGCTTACGTGTTTTACATTTTTTTACTTCTACTTTATAAAAGTAAGATAAACCAAAGAAAAATATACGTTTTTATAATGAGTGTTAATTTCGATGAAATCGAATTCGTTTTTAAATCTTATGGTTTCGATGGTATTTTTTTTTATAAGATTTTTTTAATTTTTCCAATATTTCAAATACATTTGATAATACCATCAATAGAATAAATTATTTTTTTATAATCCTTATTTTCTTTTAAACAATTTATTTAAATTTTTAAAGATTTATAAATAGAAAATGAAGCGTTACGTAGATCTTCTATAATTAAACTGCGATATTTTAATTGATTACGTTCTTATAATAAATGACTATTATAAATATAGTAACTGAATCATGGTTTGAATAAAATACGAAATTAACACAATTTTCTTAAGTCAATGATATAAAATATTATACCATGTTCACTAAAATATGAAATTGAAAACATATATTTCTTAATTTCCTTTTCAAGCAGATAATTTTACTATAAAATAATCTATAAATATTAAAAAGAAATTTTTAAATAGTATTACAGATAATTTACGTTGTTCTATACAAATTTCTTTAAATGTTAGATAAAAATCCAATTATCGTAATAATTTTTTAAAAGTAGAGAACGAAATATAATTTATATTCAGTTTATTATAACATATTTATTGTTTTAGATTATAATTTTATCAAAATGATTTTTATTAAAAAATTAGAATAATAGTTTATATGCTAATTGCGATTTTTAATAAAACCCAAATTTAAAAAAAATAAGTGATTTAAGTTGATCACTAATAACTCTAGAAACACGCGCAAACTATATAAATATACTTCAATAAATATGCATTGGTATTAAAATAAAATTCTGGATATTTATGCAAATACAATAAAATTTTTTGCATTTGTGTTTAATCTTTTGTAGGTTTTACTTTATTTATACTATATTAATTAAGACAATAAATTCACTTTTTTTAGAATTTTCTGTACCTAATTAATCTATTTATATATAAAATACTCGAAGAGCCAATAACAGGAATTCATTTAAAATTATTACTGGTTTTAAATAAACTTTCATTTACGAGTACACGAAAATATTTAAATTCGGTAAACATAAAAATCATAAAATATTGAATTATTTTTTAAATTTTAATAAAATTAAAGAAACACATAATTTATGTGGTACATTTTAAAATTAAAATTATTAAATTTTCAATAATTTTTCATAAATTTGAATGTTTTCTTATTAAATCATATTTAATAGATTTATAACTTTTAGATTACATTAATTCTTTGATATTCATTACATAAATTATATGGCATTTTATGGACCGATAGGATTGAGTTTACGCAGATTTTCTCGCGTTGTTATACGTGTTTATATTATCATTATTATACAAGTAAAATTTTAGTTATCGTTGATTGCATTAATCAAATGCTAATATTGCAAAAGCGTTATATTAATAATAAATATTTCCAATATTATCTTATCATTTTACATATTTTTAGTTAATCGTTTTATTCTTAAATAAACAAACGATAAATTTTGATTAATTGTAAAATAATACGCAGCGATATACAAGTAATACATTTGACTGTTACATCTGTTTAATTATACCATTTAATTTAATTATATCATTTCGATGGAATAATTCAAAAAACTTTATTCGACCACGCGACATTTTTCCTTTATAATTAACATCTTTATGTACCGTATAAGCCATATTGGTATCGTTAGAATGACACAACTCGGACAAGTTAGCCTAAGCTTCCGTCGATAGAAGATCGATTTGTTTTTTCATCCGATCATCATCGATACATCATCCGTCTTGATTATCCGATAAAAAATCAAAGACGATCTTTCGAGCGTGAACTCCCAAGTTGTAAAAACTTTAAGCAGAATTCGAATTGCTTTGGTTAAGCTTTTGAGTTGCTTGCGTAACAATTGATCACCGACCTTCCGCAATATTCGTCATCGGCCTTCCGAAGTCGACATCCCCTCGAAGCGAGTGGGAAAAAGTATCGCGTTTCATCGAAGAAAACTTCGGCACTCCTCAAAAGATTCGACCGCAGTTCGCGTTGGTACTGGATACGCGATAACGGATTGTGGGAATCGACGGAGTTGGTAAGTCGACACCTCCGGATGATAGGCGATACATCGGTGGATGGATAACAGCCATTACACTTTGCGTAATCGAAGCGAGGATGAGTTTGGTTGAACGAATCGACTTTGCGGAAGCTGATGGATTTTTCGCGATGGAAGTTAGAACTTACTCCTTTGTAAAGATCTTGACGCTTGTATTACTCTTGGATTATTTTAAGGTTTTTGCTTATCCAAATTTAATTATTCGCTAAAAACTTGGAAATGTTGAGCAGGTGGTTGATATTTTTCTCGATTTGATACTCAAACTTTTTATACACTTGCTACGAAATTTAATATTTGTATCGTGTTTTCAGAAAAGAAAAGTTAACGAGATAATTTCTTATGTAAATACAAATGATATTTATGGATTTTACAATTTTATAATGTAAATTTTTTTACGTAACGTACATTACTATATTATACCTTTGAAAGAAAATTGTAAAATATACACACACGCATATATTTATACGTGTATCGAGTTTTGTAACGTCAATTTAAATTTATAGAATATTTTTTTAACTTTAAGCTTCTATATAATTAAAAAATACGAATATAAATTTATTTTACGTTTTCATTTCGATGAATAAGAACCAACTAATTATGTGCATAAATCTATGAGTTTTATTGCGAATAAAATTTTGAAGGAGTTGTTCTAAAAATATCGCGATTTTTATCTTTATACATGTTTTTACACGTTTTTTACATGTTTTTCGGAGCTTCGTTAGATATCGATAAATATGTTACAAATTTCAATAAAATTATCGAGAGAAATGTTTTTTTTTCCGAAGCTCGTGAACTGTTTTTCTTTTTTAACTAAAGCATCGATAATTTAAAACATTCGCACATCAATGATTGATATTATATTTGAAAACAAATTTTCTTTTTAAAAATTAACCGTTTTATAATTCTTGGATCGTGTAACTAATATATATTGAAATTAAAGTATTAGATTTATATTTGTTACTAAAATATGTAATGTATATATAATAAAGCTAGAGATAATAGAGATAATGTATAATAACTGCAACTGCAAATTGAAATTTATTTTTCGTTTTTTACAAGTTTGCTTACTAATGTACGAAGCTCGAAATGATTATTTAAATACGTTCTGTAAATTGTTTAAGTGCTAACAATGTTTGCCAAAATAGATATAACTCTTCGAATATTTAATCGCTACTTTCACATACAGCGTTAAACTATTACTTTATTATAGATAAATCGTCGTTTTACTTACATCTAAATTTCTTTATCGCGATTATTAACGATTTTTAACTATCGATCGTTAAAAGTCATAAACAAGTCATAAAAAGGCAAATCTCGAGCACCTCCTTATTTTTTGCACCTACCTTTAAACGGAAAACACTTTCTACTCGTAATCCTTTAATCACTTCGAGAATTTAAGAATCCGATGCTTGGAAAAACGTAAAACTGTAACGGTTCAAGGATAATAGTCAACGCAATGCTTATGGTAAATCGTAGGAGTTGGAATATTGCAGCGTTGCCTTTCAAATTTATCCTGAATTAATTTATCCGGAGAAATATTTTACGTTATAGTCTACGGTTCTTTTGTTCGTACGCGTACAGTTTAAGTTCGATATCGAAAGCATTTTTTTATTTCAAATTCAACTGTGTATAGATATATTATATATATATATATATATCGTATGAAATTAGATAAAGATTCTTTTTCCATTTTTAGTAATACGACTAGAATTAGATAAAAAAAATTTTTGTAGATCCCTTGACATCTCGATACAAGCGAATAGTAAGGAAATAATATATTGTTTTAATACACGTTTCGACAATAATAATACCAATAGATGGTTGAAAATATTCTTTCAAGCTTACGTTATATTTCAAATTAAATGCTAATATATTCGTAACGCGAGACTCGTTTATTTTACTTTATTTATATTCACATTGCGAATTACATAATTTATCAAAGGAAAACAAAATGGTCTTGTGGACGGAAATAATACGATACGAAGTAGTTGAAAGAGATTCGGTAGTCGCTAGACTCGGTGAGACTGACCGTAGAAATATAAGTGCACCAATCGAGACGTGCAATCGATATCTTGTACCAATTATAGAAAATAAACTGTTAATATTTCTACGGATTAATTTGACTCCGATTCAAATATTTACGTAATGGAGATAATTATTTTAAATTAATTGTACAATTTTCCTATTATTAATACCAAGACGCTGAGTTTCTTTTTCTCACTTTTTATTGTCCATCTTGGATATAAAATTAAAAAAAGTTTTTAAAAAAGTTTATCGATATTTGAGAGCGTTTTTCCATCGTAATATTTTTCTTATTTACTCAAACTTTGTAAATCGATCGATCAAAGAAAACACAGTACTCTTACGTACAAAAGTATTATATTTATTTACAATTGTAATTAATATTCGAATTCTCGGATCGTTGAAACCATTTTTGTGGATAAAAAATACGCGTAAAATACGTAACTTAATTTTTAGCGTAAGTCAAAATTAATAAAATCGAACCTAACCATCGAGGGTTACAGTCGAATTAAAAAACAAACAGAAAAATATTCGTAATAAAACATTTTACTCTTTACCTTCTTCGAGTACATTTTTATTATATGTACGTTATAAATTACGTTGGATACACGTTACGTTCAATTTCTGTAGAGATTAAGAAAGAAAAATTTAAAAAACCGTTATCTTTTATTTATTCGCGTTTTCACATTCGGAAACATTTTGTATCGGTTCAAAGATTTTCGATATCGAATATCGTATTTTAACGATGAAAACCGAATGAATTTTTAAATTACACGGTTTCGTTCATTTTTACCTACGAATCAAATATCGAAAAATGATTTTAAATAATATTTTTAACAAAAACGATTATTTCTTACCGCAAAAAATATTCGAATCTATTCGTAATCGTAACGAGGTAAATGGAAAGCACGAATATCATGGAAAATACGCGAAGCCGAAAAAATTCGATCTATCGTACGGAAGTTTTTTCCCCAGCGATGAGTTTAGAATTTTACGAGTATATTCGTATTTGCTTCGTTTGGTCGTTACTGTTTCGGACGGTGGAAAACTTTTCGAGCTCTTTTCGCGCTTCCGAGTCAGATATCCGCGTTCGCGGGTAAATTGGTTCCTCGACCAAAGTTAAATATTCGTACGCCAACCGAAATTCCAACGACTCGGTGACGTTGCGCTCGGAATTTACCATTAACAAAATAATGAAACATCGCTTTTTTTCTCAAAGGACGATCCATTTAAAAAAGGGTCTTCGCAATTCCTTCCCCTTTATCTTTTCTTCTTATGATATCGAAAATTTGTTTAAGTAGGGAACGAACGGTAAATAAACCATAAACCTGCAATTTCGCTATCTCGATACATTTTTGCGTATATTTAACTATATTTAACTTATCGAGGGACGAAAAAATTCGTACGTTCATTAAAAAAAAAAAAAAAAACACGCGCTTGGAACGTAAGGGAAGTACTTAAAAAGGGTTCGCCAGCTTTTGGTGGACCAGGTGTCGATCCTCGAGACGATGACGCCTCTGGACTTTATGGCGTTCCGCGACTACTTGTGTCCAGCCTCGGGGTTTCAATCCCTGCAGTTCCGCCTCCTGGAGAACAAGCTCGGCGTCAAGCAGGAACACCGCGTCAAGTACAGCCAGAGCTACACCCGAGTCTTCGGTCGCGATCCCCAAGCCGTCGAGGCCATACGACGCAGCGAGGAAGAGCCAAGTCTGAGTCGCCTCGTCCAGCTTTGGCTCGCCCGGACCCCCGGACTCTCCCCCGAGGACTTCGACTTCTGGGGCAAGTACAGGCACGCCGTCGAGAAGATGCTCTGCGACCAGCGCGAACACGCACACGTACGTACATATATATATATATATATATATATATAGCTAGGTATCATCGATACTCCACCCTCGGATATAAAAATGATCGATCGTCGCAGTCTCGGGAAACCGAGGATTTCCGCAAGCATCTGTTGCGTAATCTCGCGACTCGTCGAGCCGTCTTCGACTCCATCTTCAACGTGGAGGTCCACAACGCCCTGGTCTCGAGGGGCGAGCGGAGATTCTCCCACGCGGCGCTTCAGGGTGCGGTCATGATTACCCTCTACCGGGACGAGCCGCGTTTTAGTCAACCGCACCAGATTCTCACCGCCTTGATGGACATCGACTCGCTCATCACCAAATGGAGATGTAAGCGTTTCACACCCACGAACCGCGTTCCAAAAGTTAATCGCTTAATCGCTGATACTTTGCCTTTTCTTTCTCCCGTTCTAGACAATCACGTTCTAATGGTTCAAAGAATGATAGGCTCCCAACAACTTGGCACCGGAGGATCTTCCGGATATCATTATCTAAAAACCACTTTGAGGTATGATATCCGAGCGTATTTTCGACCGGTTATAAATTATTAAGTTGCAAAGCTGAAGGTAAATTGCACGTTATTTTTATCGTCTTTTGTTTTTTACTGTTCGGTGTATTTTAATATTCGATGATCGAATATTTTTCGCTCTTTTCTCATCGCTTGTTTTTTTTTAATTTTATTGAAAGATAGATGAATTAAAACTGCATTTTCTTTTAGCGATCGGTACAAAGTCTTCGTAGACTTGTTCAACCTTTCGACTTTTTTGATACCTCGTAATCTGATTCCACCGCTGAACAAACGAATGAAGTCAAAATTGTCGATAACTTGGGACTATTTGGATTATCAAACGGATGTTGAACCTCTGGAAAACTCGACCTCGGACTCGACGACTACTTCCGCATCCACGGAAAAGAAAAATTGTAATCGAAGTTACGATAGTTCACAAAATATAAGTAATGCTTTCGGTATGACCAATGGTTCTAACAACTGAAGGAATTATTTAGTAAATTAAAATACAAAATACACAGTTCATTTTTTTATTTTAATTTTATTGTAGAATTCTTTTTTGCCTAAATTTGTAAAAATATATATATATAAATATATATATAAATATATACATGAGTTATCGCCATATAAACTTTATTGCTTTACGATATAATTATTGCAAATTTTTGTTTACGTAAACGCTTAAATGCATTATATAATTTGTTCCGCTGTTCTTAAATCAAAATATTTATACTTTGTTCGTTTGTTTCTCTACCAATACTTTCTACATTTATAAATCGAGTTATTTTTATAACTCGAGAATTCGTTAATAAAAACTTATAAATAAATATAAAAATTTGAGTATATTAATCTTTGATTAATAACATTCGTTTGCTTCACGAAGCAAATACATTGCATGACTAATCGTTCGGTTTGATTTACGTAAATGAAATTTGTAAAACACTGTTAATTATACGTCTAAAAATATCACAATATTATTATGTTTTCTTTTGATTTTTGATTTGTACTATTCAAAAGTTGATGTTAATTCTTTCAATAAATTATGTCGATCGAAGATACTTGATTCGCTATTCCTACGAAATAAAGATTTTTTATCGCAAAGTAACAAAAATATTTAAATCGTTTTAAATCGTACATAAAATAAATAAAATTACTTACCGCATAAATTATTGCCGATTGCAACGTATAAATAACCTTTGTCTCCAAAACTTTTACCCCAAGAATTTCTTACAATGTAATAAGGAATTGTACCAGTTTTATCGTATCCTACAATTTGTACCGCATGATTCAAACTTGTGAAAGATCCATCGCAATGAAATTGTATAATACCGCCAAGATAATTCTGCCAAGGAAGTGCATTGACAGCTGCAGCGACTGGTCCTTTGGTTTCCAGTTGTTTTAAAAGTAATTCTTCGGCTTCGACGAAACTGCAAACGACCAAAGTATTATTAGTTTGTTTTATAAAAATATTCGAATAGAATCATTACTTGTGTGCCTCGTATCTGTATCTTATCAACAATTGTAATTAACTTTATCGATTTACAAATTCTTAGATTTTTAATATAATAATGATGATGTAAAATATTATATTACAAATATAATTGTAAAACATATCAAAATATTTTTTTTACTTTATTACTATGACATTCATTTATAGATAAAATGATTCGAATTATACAAAGCTTATTAATTTTTCTAATAAAAATAAGTTTTGTAACATATTTATATAACATCGATTTTATTAACGGTATACACAATCGTTAAAAAATTGCAAGATATACGAAATTTTAATCGAACGAATCGATTCGGTAAATAAATATGATTTTAATTAATCGTAAAATTGTAAAATAATACAAAAGAAATTTATTTCTATTAGAACACAATTAAAAATCTAACTTAAAAGATATATTGATATAAAGATCTTAAGTCCTCCATCTTCAAGGCTAACAAGTTTTCTATGATTAAATAATAATTATTACGTAGGACTTATATAATAAACTTCATTTGGAATAAGCTAAGAACAACATTTTTATTATCGTCGTAATTTAATAAAATTTGTTAAGAAAATTAAGGTAGAAAATGGAAAGATTGTAATTTATAAATTATAATTATAAATTATATAGATTAAATTATTTTTCGACAAACTCACTTATCGCATGTAAAATCTGATATTTGAATGCCTGGTTGTGACTTAATAGGTTTCCTAGCAAAAGAATTCCAAGATTACATAACAAAAATGAAATGTTTATAGACTAGTATAAATGATTTAAATTAATTTAAAATATCTTTGATTTTACTTTTGCAATTTACAAACATCGGTAGTCCTGGTCAAAGGATAATTCGTTTCTGGTAATATTTTTGTTTTCGAAACGAACAACCAATCGAGTAGACTGCAAATATCTCCCCCGTCGCAACCTAAATTATTATTTCCTGCACAATCGATCATCTACAAAAATTAATCATTTAAATTTTAACGAATTTACGTTTGTTTAGTAGTTATAATTAAAAACCTTCATCCTTGCATTTAAATATATTTTCTCAAAAAATAAAAATGAAACAAATTCAAGTTACAATTTGTATCGAAGACTTACTATCCCAATTGAAATAGTTACCTCTTGAGTACTAAACGCTTGCAGAGTTTTATTGGATATAGCAAACATTGATTCTGCTACTTCGACGGTGCTAAAAGCCCAACACGCTCCACAATCACCTTGACTTTTTACAGTGGTAACGACTCCCTTTTCTCTCCAATCGAGTCTTTCTGGCAATACCGTCGTCTTTCTTTCGACTCGTTTATTGGAATGAGTGTGGTGATAACGACACTTGTGATGTCGTTGGCTTCGAACCGGAAGATCCTGGTAAAGATTTAAAGCAAGAAATTCTTGCTCGGTCATATCCGAGTAATTTGTTACACCGTAACGTGCACTTTCTTCGGAGATTCTCAATTTATTCATAGTTTCTATTTTTCTAAGAGATTGCTGAAAATAAACGTACATTCGTTTAAAATTTAGTTTACAATATTTTTTCCCTGAAGCACAAGCTCATTTTGTAACGTGTACAGAATTATTTAAATTCAAAATTTCATTATATAATATTTTTGTTTCGTTATTCATTCAAAATAACGTAATTTAAGTCCAAGCTATGCATCCCTCGATGAATAAATTTTGAAACTTTTAAATTTTATTCTAAGTTTTAATCGACACTTGTACTTTAAAAATTCAAACAAACAAATGTTGTCCATTGATTTTGAATTATATTTTTTACTGTAACCTTAACAATAAACTTACTCGAAATCGTTCGAATCTTCTCTCGTATTCCGTTACGTTTGATCTGTACGATTTTTTGTACTCCGCAACGTAAGCTTCAAATAATTTTACATCTTGTTCGCTTGTGTCCGGCTCGACTCTTATAGGAATTACCAGAAAACATAAACTCGCGGCAAAAATGGTCAAAGCAATTGTTTTCCACTCCATCGCACCAACCCGATCGCATTTTCCGCTACCTTTAACTTTGTGTAATTATATATCCGCTACAATCAAATCACACGCGTACGATAGAATTGTTGTACCGTAAATTACAGCTTCGACGAGCAAGAAGTCAAACAAGTGATTAGATAACGAAGCGACCGACATCAGGTACGTATATATGCAGGGTTGCGCCCTCGATCGAAGCAGTAAAAGATTTCGACTTTATAAACTTCGTTCGCATCGTAAATATTTACTCGTAAAGGTCTAACGGTCGACGTTGCCTCACAAAATGTAAACTATACAAGGTCAACAGGTGTGAAAGTAAATAAAAAATACGATTCTTTTTAAATTTTTTTCTAAATTTTATTGAAAATTTGTCGGTCGATTAAACGTTTACGCAACAGGGACAAGCGCTGGGGGAGGCAAGTCTTTCACTGGCTTCGGGTCCGACACGGGTCCGGAAGAGTAAAGTTCATCTTTGGGTTCCTGAACGGTAACGTTATCGGGCAATGGTTTCTTCGGGCCAATTTTACCATTGGTATCCCAAGGCAGCATAATTTTCACTTTAATACCAAGTACACCTACGAACGAGATTTGATTATTCAAAGGAGTTAAATACACCGATGGTGATCGTAAATGGACAAACTGTTAATTGTTTTCGCTGCTCGTTACCTTGTCTGAGAAGCACGTGACGAGTCGCAGTGTTTACGTAGTCGTTCGTGGGTTCTCCGGAGTGAATCATGAGTCCGTCCACGAATTTCATGGACTTGGCTCTTTGACCACGGAGCTTACCGCTAACGACGACCTCGCAACCCTTGGCGCCGGATTCCATAATAAATCTCAACACTCCGTAGCAAGCTCTGAACGCAAAACATAAATTATTTATTAAAACGATTTTAAATACTTGTACGTATCGAAAAGTAACGTTAAATCATTGCTATTTTTATCGTGTAGAATTTTTGTTAAATTTAAGAGACTTCTCGAATAGAACTTTGGACGATCGATCTAAGATCTATTTAGCGTAAACGATACGAATAATTAAGAGTGGAGCTTATCGAATTTTTGTATCAAATTTTTTTTACTATGAGAAACATTTACATTAAGTTTTTTATTTGCTATCGATCGAATAAAATATTAAATACTAATACAAAATTGATAAAATATCGTTATTAAGGGATTTATTCTTCGTTGTAAGCTGTTTCGTAATGTAATTCGACAATGTATAAGAATTAATAAAACTAATCGATTAATTTTAAATTTCATCTAAAATATAAAAACTCGTTTACCTTCGCACCGCAAGACCACCGATTAATTTATATCTAAGAGATTCGGCTTGAGCGATAGCGCAAAGTCCTCTCGTGGCAACTTTTTCAGCAAACAATTCGATACTGTGATCTTTGAAGTTAAATCGCTTTTGCACCACGGACGTCAGTTCCCTGATTCTTCTTCCTTTTTCTCCCAGTACGCTCTGTGTATGCGTAGCCATAAGAATTATCTCGGTTTTTTGTGGAGTAACGCGAACTTCCACACCGGAATAACCATCTTCGGCGAGCTCACGAGTTAAAAACTCGTTCAACTCTGCCTTAAAAACTCCATCTCCAACAAACTAAAAATAATAAAAAATTAAAATTCGTTGTTTTAAAGTTAAAAAAATATTTACACACAGACATAATATATTATTTAACTGTTCATAAATATTATTATAGTATAAATAAAATTCAGTTTGTTTCTTAATTAAAATATTATTTGAGAACGTATATATTTACGTATTTATACTCGACACGTATGTGAATAAAAGCATTTTTTTTAATTATTTACAGTGTTGGATGTATACGTATGCGATTTTAGCGACACCTAATATCATTAATTTCAAAACTATATAATTATTTATGAAATGTTCGACATTCTTGAAACTCCAAAACCACAAGTTGATCACTAACATAAAAGTGAGGTTAGAACGATTCAATACATAAACAACTTTACGAGTAGTCACAAAATTTAAATAAATTGAAAAATACAACAATAATGATAGAACTAATCGTTTCCGTATAGTATTATGTAAAAAAATTTTTTTTAATTTATTAGTACACAAAAATTTATTATCGAAGCTTCTTCCGTCAACCGCAAAATATATCCATAAAATCCGATACTTATCATCCTTAAATAACACATAATTTTATATAAATATCGTTGAAAATATGTTCACGTTTATGTTTACCGGTATATTTTTTTATAAACTTAGATCGAATCTCTTTAATTTTGAACAAACCTTTCGCTTTTTAGAAATTGTTGTACCAGCCATGTTTGATGTTCACAGCAGAAAGGAGTGAAGGAGAACCGGAAAAGGAAATAAAACTGTAATGCTTTTCTCATAGTCATACAAAATCTGTGGTGTTATTTGTCTACTACATAAGTCAAAACAATAAGATCCTAAATAATACATCATTGGTATATTTATTTATTTGTACACTTATAACGTATGTTTATTATCATAAGGTAATTTTCGTTAATATTTAAGTTTTAAATTTATTCAACGATCAAAGATTTAAAGTCTTGTTATTTTTGTACAGTATTTCGAACCAAATTTTATATCAAATTTTAAAATTTGTAAAGTTATATTGTCACTTGAAAAAAATAATTTTTTAAAATTAGTTATAAACAATTCAATTTACAAAATTAAATTTAAAATATCAATGATATTTTAAATATGTAATAAGGAGATTAATATTATACAAATAACTTAAATTATTAACTTTAAAATCATTGGAACATTGAAATTTATTAACGAATGAAATTTACAAAAAAATTTTGTATTTGACAATTGTATCAATAAATAAAAATTTAAATAGAGCTAATCATAAAGCACAAAATAGGTAATCTAAAAATGCATATTAAAAATTTAAGTGTATATCGCTTGAGAAGAAAATAAATTCTATTGGAATTATTTTACTCTTTATTTAACTCTTTTATCACTTTATTTATTTATTTAAATTATTTATTGTAATCCGTAAGATTTACAAGTTATTGCTAAGGAAATGCATTAAAATATAAAAAATATTTTAGTAAAATGAAATATATGCATATGAATAGTAATACCACGAAATAAACAAAAAATGTTAAATTAATAATAACAAATCGATGAATTTTTGTTAAAAGAAAAATACACATATTATTTTAATCAACAATAGAAGTCTCAAAGAAACTCTTTACTTAATATTTCGTTAAAAAAAGTTTCCGCAAGTTTAAACAAAAAGTACGTCAAATTTTTTTTACCTTAGAGTAAACAAACAAATTTTATTACAATTTCAATAAAAAAAATTATGAATAAATTTGACAGAAAACTAACATTTTTATTTTTAACGCGATTAAAAAAATAATAATTCATAAATAAGGAAAAAAAGACACTTAAACTTAAAGATTTAAATTGAAATTTCCCATCCATAAATGTAATATTTTTTTAATTATACACATTTTATTGAAAAGAATGAGTTTATCGTTACATTTTTTTATTTGAAAAAGAAATTTATTAGTAAATGTTTCTATAGGAATACTATGAATTTATAATTAATATTAGTGCTTTATAATATAAATTTATTATTCAATTCAATTTATATAATTTTATAGATCACAATATTTTATAATTATATGATTTTTTTGTATAATAAATATAAAATTTAATACATATTATAATCGTGGAAATATTTAGTGAGAACAAACGGTGTTAAAATTGATACAAAGTTCTTATTTAATCTTTTACAGTGTAAAAAGCTTTGCAGTTTGCATAAATATTTATTTAAAAAAATGATGTACGTTTATGTAATCTATCAATTTAAAAATAATAAATAATATAAGGGACAGTAATTATCAACATTTTCTTATTTTATTTGAAAAAACAACCGTTGACCACAACATACAATCATACCGACAGATACATAATTATATTATGCGAAGCAAAGATTTAGTTATTATGGCTTCTAAACATAATTAATTATAATTATAACAATTACAACAAGTCATAATTTTAATCTAGATGTACCGTTTTACTAGTCATTTTAATTCCCTGCCCATTTGAAAAGTAAACTATGATTATGCTATATAATACGAAATATTTACTTAATCGTCTATCGCATGATGTAAAGTTAATTATTAAATATACGTTTGATTGTTTGTGTGAAATAAATTACAATTAAAATCATAAATGTTGACTTTTTTTACTTTCTCTTCACGTATAAATATACACAAATGCGTCGATCGAAATGCAATGAAACAGCTTTCAATTAAACATTTAGAACCTTTACCTTAAAATAAAATAGGCAAGTACAATCTTTGGATAATTTTAACTCCTATTAATTTAAACGGATTATGTATATATTCATCTTTGAATAGCGTATCAATAATACAAAATAGAAGGGAATGTGGATGAAATTCTTATATAATTATTATTATTATTCAAAGACGAAAATTAAATATCAGCTAATGTTTAAGAATTTTTATTTTATATATTATTAATAAGTGTTAAAATTTGTCCAAAATAATTAAATTTACACTTTCAATATAGTTTTTGCTATGTGTAAAAAATTATAGCAAATTTTTTATCGATACTTGTCTCTGATAACATTTTTTATTATTTATCAAAATGATATTTGCACTACAAATATTTTCTAGGTAATTTAACAAAAATATATTAGGGATAAAAAATATGTACTGAATTAATTTATAAATTGTGAAAGAAATTGCATAAAGAGTAAGGAAAAAATTCTCAAAATCCAGTGATTGTAAAATAAATGGTAACTTTACAAATTATTATGCATTTTTCAAAAATTAAAAAATCTTTTAGAATATTTATAACATTAAAATTCACAGTGTAAATTAGTCACCAATTCGTATTTTAGATCTTTTAAAATTCATATTTTTAATATTCTGTTTTCAAATCATAAAATTAATGATGAATTGGCGTCATTCTACGCATTAGTTCAACAAAACTTCCAATTATTCTTCGAAAGACTTCAGGCACACTTGGTTTCATACTAATGTTACTTAAGGAATTTGTAATTTCAATAAAAACGTTACGCGTGAATGGGTTTCTTCTAGAAGCTAGACGCAATTGCAAAAATTGATAGTAGACAACCGGTGTAAAGAATCCGGTTTTACCGCTGTAAAGAAAATTAAAACGTTAATAAATATTACATCATTCGTTACATTACAACTAATCGATAGTAATTTTTCCATTTTTAAAATATTTCTTTGGCGTAAATATTTTAATTCTAAAAATACAGATATTTATTCGGATTTTTAAGTAAAATTTTATAAGAATAAGTAGTGCACGAAATACGTACTTATATTTAATTATTTAAAAAATTAATAAGAATAGAATTCTATATTTGAAATAATTTATAATTTAACCATATTTTCTATAAATTATTTATGTAAAGATACTCACGTAAATATAAAAAATATAGTCATGGGCATAACTAGGATTTCACAAAGTGCACAAAATCTTAAAATATTACGTGACTGAAATTCAATGAGTGAAATTAATAAACGGGCTCCCCACCAACTGTTTTGTCCTAAGCACTGTAAATAAAATACGATACCATTAAAATTATTTTCCTATACGCAACCAACGAAAATTGATATCGATAGTTTATTATATACCAAGTATCGATTAGTTCAAATTTTAAAATATTATAAGCAAAATATTGAGTTATATATTAAACGATACGCTTTATTAATATCTTAAATCGACGATATTTATGAATAAAATAAGAAAGAAAACCTTGAAAGTGCAAAGTAACGGCAAAACAATATCCATAATTTATTACAATGACTATTCATTTTATTTTAACTAATGTACAGAGTATTACATAAGCATGATGAAACTTTATTACTTTTATGTGTATATAACTAAATACGGATGTATATATTGACTTATTACATCGTATACTTACATCTAGAAGAGTCAAGGAGTAGCTTGCAGAATGTAGTAAGGCAAAAAGAAATATTGGAACAATGACCACTGAAAAATAAATAAACATACAAAAATGATATTTAGCTTGGTATTTTACGAACGCATCGGTAAGTTCAAATATGTAACTCACGTGTAACCGGTGAAGTATATTGGAAAATAAATGTGTAAAATAAGTAATGGAAAGAGTCTTCGAAAAATAAAACTTTCACAAAATCCATCGTGAAAGAGATTCTTGGTAATCGTTGATGAAGACGAAGAATATTTGTCGCTGTACAACTAAGTAATACTTTATAATACGCATTGTAGGGATTTCTGTAACGAGAAGAAAAAATTTTGTATAAATGCGAAAGTAACGTAAAAAATGTAACAACGCTATATTTTGATTAAGTTACCCAAATATTGGAAGTAAATATGCAAATGTAAATAGAATAGTAAGAAGTCTAATTGCCCACTGCGCAACTTTAATTTTATCTTGAATAATTTGCTGTTTTAACGTAGGCCATCCTTTTTCGGTCGCCGTCGATGTATCGTTACTAGCCGAACTTGGTATATCCGCCATTCTGTATAAAAGAAATAACAAATTAACATACGTTACACAAATTTTTTAACATTTTTACAAATATTAAGAATAATATCGATCCGAACTAGAGGGAAAGATGAACGTGGAAAGAAAAGACGAAGCATGGAAAAAATTTGCATTAACATGCAAACGAGAAAAATGTTAATCGAAGATACTGCGATTACATTTTGCTGGTAACGGCACAGTACTATTAATAAACTATGTTTCTACGATACGATATTGATATATTACGATACTAAAATAAACTGCGATACGACATACGAATCAAAAATAAGTTTGGATTGTAAATTTTATTGAAGAAAAACT
Source organism: Dolichoris vasculosae (assembly GCA_018907195.1). Taxonomy (NCBI): domain Eukaryota; kingdom Metazoa; phylum Arthropoda; class Insecta; order Hymenoptera; family Agaonidae; genus Dolichoris; species Dolichoris vasculosae. The sequence goes on from JACCHY010000006.1 coordinate 10,246,629, forward strand.
AAATAAATAGAAAAAAAACTCGAGTGGGAGAAAAAAATGTTAGAAAAATCGTTTTGCGTCGATCTCCGCGAATACGCACGACTTTCTAAAAATGGAAAGTTATTCGCGTAGAAGCAAAATTATAAAGAATGAAACGAAAAATCGAAAGTACAAGATCGAAGTTAAAAAATTAAAGTATAACCTATAAAGTGTAGGATTTACGGAAAAATATCGCTCGTAAATGAAAGAACGGATAATACCTTAGATAGAGGCGCGAACTCGACTCGAGAGACAATCAAGGTAAAAACTTCCCAAAGATAAAATTTCGTTATTAATATCGCCAAAGGTGATGAAAGAAAAAAAGAAACTCACGTATCGACACGGACGTACTCATACAGGCGCATAAGCGAAGGGCGCCAATAATAATAATAAATTAATCCCATTAATCCCCAGCTTGTAAGAAATACTCACGTATAAATTCGCGTGTAAATTCGCGATACACCGATCCCTTCAATATATCAACCAAGGATGATGATAAGTCGTCCTTCTAAAATACATTTACGTCTGACTATAGTCGTGGATGGCCTACTCCAGGTGAGTTTTCCGTAGTTCTGATCAAGCCTTTTTACAACAGCGCATTCGAGATTCGACAATCGAAACGCCGTTCGCTCAACCGACGACGGACGAACCCAACCGCGCGATTCTTACAATCTATCTATTTCGGTTAAATTCGATTTCAAGTCGAGATATCAAGTCGATAAAATTTTATTTTTTCCAAGAGTCGCGAGGCGCGTTCCAGCGATCCTAAACGATCGGTACGACGTTTATCTATCACTGATAAGATCGTTCGCGAGTGGCTCGAGTTTATCGTTGGCTCTGTCATGAGTACAGTGCTTTTTGTGCTTTTTAATATTCAGTGGTTTTGTTTATGTGATTATTCAAACTCGTTTCTCCCTTTTCCCCGGGGTACGTAAGTTTCTTCTCTTCTCGTACTCTTTCTTTACATTGTTACGGTTTCTTTTAAAGCTCGACCGACGGGAAGTCGAGCGCGTCATTAATTTTAAACTCGATGCGTCTTTTTTTTTTTTTTTCGATAAAAGTACAGGTTATAACGATGATTTATTTTGAGGAATTATTAACGCGGAATTCCAAGCGAGTCGAAAGACATTTCTAAATCATACATTTTAAAGAAGTTATCTCGAAAGCTCGATTCTCGTTTGGTCGAAGAAACAAAAGTTTGCGTCACTTTTCTCTATTTTGACTGGTCTGAAACTTTTGCGTTAATAGTATTCATCTTACAAATTCGGTACAATATTACTACAACGTTTTCGAAGAGAAAGTAACGATGGGATTCCGACTTGCGTTTACCGTTAGTTTTCCTTTGCTTCTAACCAACATTTATTCCTGACATTTGTCGGGTTCGGATCTGGGCTACGCATTGTGTAAATAATCTAAAAATAACGATTAAAACGTGTCGCTGATATAAATCGTGAGCTGGTAACGCTTCTGACATTTACCAAGATACTTTTTCTTTTCTTTACCGCGTTCGTATCACAAATCTGTTTACCGTTCTTTTGATGTTTTTAACGATTCTTCAAAGCACGTTTCGCGTTCCGTTATCGATAAGTCAAATGTTGACAAAGTAATAAATATTGCGCAAGTACGGATATAATATATCGATACTCGCGTTAACGCGTAAACCCTCGCGAGTAGTTTTTGGAGTTGGATACGTTACTTCGTTTCTACGATCGACATTTCGTAGAAAATTATATAGAAATTTTAAAACCGTGTACCTGAACATCTTGTTAACGCGTGATTTATTAATTATCGATAATTGGATGTAAAAGTAAATATTGCTACAATTTTTATTTATAAACGACGATCCGATCGAAATCATCGAACCAACGATGCTAATTTTAAGTGATTACATCGATGTAAAATTTATGTAATATAGAATACGAAGTAACTTTTTACATTTAAATTAAAACGAGTGATTTTTTTACGATATTTTACTCGATTATAATCGTATTATAACTAATTCACGAATCCAATATTTGACAATATTTTTTGAAAAGCGTTTTCAAATTCTAATATCCACGGATTTTAAAAAAAAAATTTTTAAATATTTATATACTAAGATCTTGAGGAAAACGAATGTTTTAAATAATTATCTTCTCGCTGCCTCGCAACCATACAAAAATATAATATCCGTGTTAAACGTAAAATATAATCGCATAAGCTAACGAAAATAAGAGTAGTTTTTTAATTACATAACCCATCGCGTCTTAACCCTTACGAACAAAACGCACGAAACGTATATTCCAAGTCAAAGTACATTGCAAGTATATAAAATATATTTTTATACAAAGAAAAAGACACAAAATAAATCTATGATACCGATGATGCGTATTATTAAAAAAAATCATCAACGATAAAAAGAAATAAAGGTATAATTTTACTCGATATTTTGTTTTTGAAGATGTAATAATTTTTATGCCTTTAACTTTTAACTTTTGTAAGAAAAATATCCTCTCTAAAAGCAACACTTTATGAATAATTTATATCTTTAAACTTTACTCATCATCATAATTGTATACTTTATCCTTTTATTTTTTGTAAAAAAAAAGCAGCCGTGTTACATTTTGCAAAACTTATTTAAATATTTGTGGATAAAAAATGTTTTTTTATGGATCTAAACGCATTTATTTATAATTGATACGGTTGGATAAAAAATTTTAATCGATTCGAACTAATTACTTACGTAGTATCGGAAAATTTAATAAAATAATAGTTTTCCTCGAAATACTTGCAGTTTCGTATTAAAATAGTTAACGCTTTAACACAGATTCGCAAATTTGGTATATTTAGATGGAACGTGAATTTAAACCTCAAATTACGAAACGTCGTAAAACTTGATCAAAAGCACGACAATTTGATAAAATTTCGGTTAAATTTAATAAAAAAAAAAAAATAAGAAAACGCGTTCGTGTAAAAACTTCTTATCAAAACGAATTATCGCCGAAGATATTTTTCGATCGTACGCGTCGAAAAAAAAAAGCGAACCGGCGAACGAACATTTCAAAAAGGGTAGGGGGAAGGAAACAAATAATAAAAACGCACGCACGTGACAATGCACCAAAAAAAAAAAAAAAAAGCCGCACATCTGATATTTATTTTTCGTCCAGATAGTTTTCCCTTGCTCCAACCAGACATTTATTAGTCGCGAGTAAGGCTTCGGTGATTAGTCGCGCGTCGCCTTTCAAATGCCGCAGAGCTGCCGATCGCAGCAAGAAGACGACGTCGACATCGAGACGAAGGAGACGAGGACGAACATCTCGAGTACACCGAGATAATAAATACAACCACCCGACATGATCCTCATCGTCCTGGCCTCGATGGCCACCGGCGTTCTCGGTTACGTCTACGCCAGGAAAATGAGCTTCCAGCGAATCTTCCACTGCTTTTGCCTCGAGTTCAAGTACCATGTCGTCGCCTTGCAAGCCATTTTTCTGGACCATCTGCAGAGGAGATACAACAAAATAGGTGAGATGTGTGTGTGTGTGTGTGCTCGAATATTAATATCCCGGGTTGGATGTCTCCGTCGACGGAGCGCCGGAAGAAAGCAAATGTTTTCCTTAGTTCCTTAGCTCGAGTTATTGTTTCGACGCGCGTAAATTCGTAGTGTGATCGATCGTCGGTTTTTTAAGTGCTCCCATAATTTTAAACATCTCGTAAACGTCCGTCGAGTTCATCGAGTTGTTTTCTATGCTCGAGTGCGTTTGGTTTTATTTCTTGGTTAATTTACGAGGTTCGAACAGCGAACGTTGCATCGACGTTTCGTTTTTACGGTGAATCTCATCCAATAGATTTATCAAATGTATATCACGAATTTAATCGCCAACGATCGTGACTAATCAATTTTTTAAATATTTGTTAAGTATGCGGATACTAATAGAAATTTGGATACTATGTTACGAAACTATAAGATATTCATTGTATACGCATTCTTTTTCCATTTCACAATACTTTCTAATCAGCATTTTTTTTTAAATATAATAGTACAGGCAAACCTGGTTAATATTTGAAATGAAAAGTGGAAGAAGAAGTTATTTGATAATATCGATGTATCGACGAATTATTTAAAGTTACGCTTCGATTAGCGATAATTTATTACGAAATATAATTCGTAAGCCAATAAAATCGGTCCTAGATTTATTTCTTAGATTAAATTTCCCAATGGTTGTCGATGCTTTTAAATAACAACAGCATCGTTCGGATACTCTCGATTGTTCGACAGAAGAAGATCGAACGATTTTCAATTCGAGCAATGCACAGATGCTCAAAGCGTGTACTTAATTCCTCTAAAGGAAATAACGTCTTATGTACATCTGTACGCGGAAGACTGAAAACATCGAACCAACGTGCATTTAAACGACTTCGGAATCATCGTGATTAAAATTGTCGGTCTGGCCTCGCGAGCGTCAAAATGTGCATTGCGATATGTAACTCTCGGAGGAAAATCGCTTCGAAAGCAACATTGCGTTAATTTATTATTTATGGTACTCGAAGTATAGTAAACCTCCTTTTGGTATCGTATGAATATTTGAAGATGTTGTGGTAAAGTATCGAGTCTATCGCTGCATAACCGTTTTTAAATTAGTACTGCACGTATCGAAGGAGAAATAAATTTAGATTTTTTATTTCCGTGTCCATTGCGTTACGAACGAAAAATTATTACGGATCGAGAAATCATTTTGTAGAACCAATTTCGTTCGAGAATTCGTTCACTGGGTTATCGATCTAGAATTTTTCATTTTCGTCGACGAGAGAAAAGCTTCGACGTATTCGTAATTTTTTTTTTAAATGGAATACCATTATAGTTGTTAATATATCATCGTTAATGACTTTTTCGAAATCTTAATTTATTTTTAATAGCGATATTTTTTATTATATTTTTTTTAGTGCATCCATTCGTTTACTTATAGATCTCAAGTTTAAGTTTAGCATCGGTTATCGTCGTAGAGTCATCGTGAATTTTTTAACGACTTAGAATATTTTATTCCGTGGTAAATTATATCAAAATATTATCGAGCTGCCAAACAAAAGCGATAGGATATCATTTTTAGCTTTTAATATTTAAAATGGTAAATTTGAAAAATGAATACCACCGATTTGAGCGAATAAAAGTAAAATTAATTTTGAAAAAACATCTCATTGTTAATATTGAATTATTATTAATCAGTAATCGAACTCGAGTGATATTTTAATTACGATTATAACGATGTAGTATTTTATTTGTGAAGTAATCGAACAAACTTCACCCAAAATATCATATTATTTATTATTAAAGCGCTGAATAATTTCACCGAAGTTAAGGTTCCGAAATTTCTGCACTTTTTCTGTACATCTAAACAAATACAATATTCACGCTTATCATATCGTAGACTAAATAATTACATTTTAACAGACACTTGAAATTTTCAAGTTTTTCCTTGATTTAAGTGTAAGAACTTATGTTTTATTTTATTAAGTACAAGAACTATATATGCCTATTTGTATCTTGTGTACTCGGTATTTTTCTAATCGCAATGACCTACATTTCAAGGCCTCTTTCGTTATCGTTAAGTGTACAACCTTTATTTAGAATTATTAAAATAATATCAGTGTATATTTTTTATTATATTTCTATCCACGGAAGAAGTGATTCCTGTTGATTTAATTTATTTTTTCCACAAATTTGTAATCGGTTAACGATGCTTACCGAACACAAAAAATTGTGGCTAACTTTGTTATTCCTAACATTTTCGATAATGTATCCACATTTTTTTCATTTTTGTGTTTGATCCGAGTCAAAGGTGAAAATAAATTTTGTGTAAGCATATATCGATTAATTCTTTTAACTCGATTAACGTCTTTTTCGTACATCGATCGAAGAAACAACGGCGATTCTTCTAAGCGATACAAACATTGTTGAACGAATATCTTTAATGCAAGGACGGTCCAGATATTTGTATCGTATCGATTTGAAATAATTGACTGTTATCGATGCAACTTACTCGTCAAATACATCAAGGAGTTATCTTAAAAAGTGAAAAAGATTTCTTTCTAGAATCCGAATGATAAATATTCTTGCATAAAATTAACTTACGAAATGTTTAAATGAGCTTTAGATAATTGTTTTTGAACATAAAATATAACTTCTATTATCGAATCGTTCACCGATAAACTAATATTGATATGTAATTTATCCTTTAAAGAATTTTTTATATATTATTATTAATTCTTCGAGCGGTATATAAAATTAAAATATTTATATCAATATTATGCGAGTAATTTAAAACAAAAGTAATCGAATAAATTAAAAATTTAAATGAATTTTTTACGATTGATAATTTATGGATTTATTATTTTTAATGTTATCTTTTTTTACATCAGTCGATAAAAGACCGATACAATGTCAATTTTGAAAACGTCGATATTTGCATGGCTCTTAATTTGAATAAAAATATCAGTGTAAAATAAGTATTTTTAAAAGAAAATTAAACCAGTTCGTTAAATTGGTTGATAAAATAAGTTATTAAAAAATTCTTAGCGAAATATATAATCAATGTCAATTATTTAACTTAACTAAAACTAAATAATATCGTCAATTTTATTAATTTTATTCTCGTAAATATACTATCAACGATTCTTTTGATCGTAAATTAATTTTAAAAATAGCGTTCTTAAATCTCCGAATTTTTTCGTTGAAACTTTTTTTTTATTGTACGATGATAAAAAATAGTATTAATCAAATACGATTAGTTTTTCGTTTTCATCGTATTGTTTTTCAAGGATATCTAAAAATTATACTTCGCGTATTCTTTTATTAAAAAATGTTTGCACGATATTTATCTTTAGCTATTACGTAATATTATACAAAGAAAAATGTTAATTTCAGAACTGACCAAAATGTCAGGCAGAGTTGCGATCGTCACTGGAGGATCCCGAGGAATTGGACTTCAAGTTGTTCGAATGCTTTTAAAGTGCAATATGGAAGTTATAATTGGTATGCGACGTTTAATTTTCATCGTGTAAAAAAAAAACAAGATTGTTACAATTGTATTAAATTTTCGCAGCCTGTCGAACGAAATCCCAAGGAGAAAAAGCCGTCGTTGATATGAGGAATTCGGGTATTGAAACTGGAAAGACGAATGTTATGATATTGGATAATGCAGATTTAAATTCCGTTCGGAAATTCGTCGAAGAATTCACAAATACTTATGACAAACTTGATATCTTAATCAATAGCGGTATAGATACAAAAGTTGTTTAAAATAGTCCTTTTTCGTTATATCATCGTTGCGAGCGAATTTTAAGAAAGAAAGTTGAAACTTATTTGACCTTCGAACGTTTAATAATCTCTGAACATTCCAGTTCTAAAAATAACGTTGATCGCGGATTTTTAACAAAATACCGCATCCGATGATATAATTTAAGGATTCAACGCAGACATTTTCGACGCTGTATGTTTTTTTTATACCTTAAATTAATTTTTATTTTAGCTGGAATCATGTTCCCGCCTTATAAAGAAACCAAAGATGGTTTCGAACAACAATACGGTGTGAATTATTTATCACACTTTCTGCTTACAATATTGTTGATTCCTGTATTAAAAAAGACTGGAACTTCGGAATGTGGCTCACGAGTCGTTAATGTTTCTTCATGTGCGAATATTATAGGAAAAATTCATTTTGACGACGTTAATCTCAAGTAAGCTAAGTTTAATTTAACTTAACGTTTGCGAGTTGTCAACATTTTTATACCAAAGCATGAAAAAATTAAGCAAATCAATCGAATAGATTGTTCAAACACTTTATTCAAATTGATTCTTACCAACATCTTATTTGAATTTCAGACAGTATTTTCTAACGGGTGAAGCTTACGCACAAAGTAAATTTGCTCAATTGTTGTTTACCAAATACTTGGCGAGGTTTTTGAAAGAAAAGGATCTACCCATTAAAACGTACGCAGTCCATCCTGGAATCGTCAACACCGATCTTTTTGAAAATACATTTCATAAGTATTTCAGGTTTTTGGGGCGTTTGCTTTTCAAGGTAAACCTCGGATTTACATTTTTAAACAGATGTAATAAATTAATTAACAAACTCCGATCCTTTCGATAAAATTTATACTTTTTTAGAACTTGGATACGTAAATAAAGTATTAGCTGTTTTAAGTAATTATCGATACGGTTAAATTTATTATAGCTCGAGTCTTTATCGATTAATAGAATTTGAAATAAAAAAAGAGTAATTTAAAGTTTTAAAATTTTACCCGCGCCATACAAGAAAATGATTGTATTTAAAAAATATACGAAATTGAAGCACTAAAAGTAATAAGTTGTAATCTGATTTCTAGAGTCCAGAAGAAGGTGCCACACCGATCGTGTATGCAGCAATTAGTCCAAAAATAGAAAACAAATCTGGCATGTACATTAGTAATTGCCTCGAGGGTCCGGTAAATTCATTAGCCGATGATATTGTTTTGCAAGACCTACTTTTTGATCTTTCGCTTAGCCAAGTGAATTTGAAAACAGTTACTACGTAGAAATATTAAATAATTATTTACTTTTATATTTTTTAGACGTAAGTGTAATTAAATCAGTAATTATCTACTTTACGGTAATTTATGGATCAGGCGGATTCAAATTATTCTCGAAACGTAGTATTACGTTTAAAAAGTATAGCCAATTTTTGCGTAGACTTATTAATATTGGTTATTCTAAATTTACGATAGCTAAACACAAAATGATAATATACAATTATTATGTTAAGCTCTAAAAAGGCTGCGATGAATAAAACGAAATTAATTAAACTTGTATACAAATTTTGTTTGTTGCAAGTTTTTGTCAATGATGTTTAGTTTAATCATTTTTATATCGATACTAAAATACGTTTTTTAATGAAAAAGTTGATAACAATGAAAAAAATCTATAAAATATGTGTAAATTGTGTTTAAAATATATAACTTAGTATATTGTTGTATTTTTAAGTATTAATACATTTTTAAGTATTAAAAAACAATTTTGTTTGTTTGTGTTTTTTTATATTACAGGATTTTTGTATGATAGAAAATAGTGAATTGTAAAATATAATCGATTGTCAAACAAAATATTAAAAAATTTTTTTAATATAGTATAACATAAACTGATGTATTTTATTTTTTAATCAAATCCAAATTAACTTTATTACTTTATCGTAATAAAATTCGTGGACGTCAACATTTTTTCACATTATTTTGAAAAACTTTATATTTAATTTATACTTACATTTCGTTAAAGTTTATTTTCATGGTTTTTATAGAGTAGAGTACTATTAATCTTAATTTACCACTAAGCAAATATGTATACATTTTTATTTAATTTGCTTTAAATATACATTTTTTTGGCTATTCAAAAAATATATAAAATATAAAGTATATTATTGAATTTGTAGTATTATATAATACAAAAAATATTTTAATCTTTAATCGTTTTCAATATTTTATACTGTAAAATTTAAATACCTTTGTATTGCAATGCATACTTGTAAAAGACAACACGATTTTTATGTTTTTATTCGTTAATAATAAAAAGTTATTAAGATATTCATTGTATTTAAAAAAAACCACATTTTCTTATTTTTTCTAATTTTTAATATAAAATCATGGTTCATTTTTCTACGCTGATTTTAAAATAAAACAAACTTGTTTTTGCATCTTACATTATATCGCAAATTTATCTAGGATCATATAATTTTTCTTATTATTGGTTTATAATTTTACATTGATAATATATAAATCATTTTATAAGATAAAAATTGTATATAAAATAAACGATGAGAATAAGAACAAAGATTTGCGTTTTTATAAGATTTTTATTTGCTTCATAATTTTTATTTGAAATTTTAGCTTTAGCTTTATCAAATTCTTCCTTATTATAACAAATTCCTTAATGCAATAGTTGTATTTATTAAATTTTTGTATTTATAACATTATAGTGATCAAATGACTAATATGAAAAGCACTTTTTCGCAACATAAAATTATTTATAAAGTGAAGTACATTTTTACAATAAACATTATAACATTTGATTCGTTCCTAAATAATTAATAAATTACAAATAAAAAACTGTGAAAAAGTATTTTGCTGTGAGTTGATATGTTTAATTTTTCGTTTTATATGAAATATTTCTGCTATTTTCTCTAAGTTTTATAAAACGGTGAAAATTCTATTATCGATAATTATTAATTGTATCGGATGTTTAATTAACCTAATTAAAACACTTAAAACTAAACAACGTTTCTGTTTGTACATAATAATACACACGATGTATATTTTAAAAATACACAAAACTTTTAATGTTTTCAAATAAGCTTTTTGTAAATAATATCGGTAATAAATTTTGAACTATATTAAGTTTTGTTAATAAAAATAAATTAAGCATTTGATATATATATTTTAGTTTACTAACATAAAACTGTTGATAAAAATTGTATTCAGCAAAAACTTTCCGTATGCAAGGCTATCAAATATATCTAAAAAATTCTAATGTATATTGAACACTGGACATTTAACTAAACTCCTTATTATTAGCCGTTGTAGCTTTTATTACTTGTTACGTCTTTAGCAGTCTCTTTTCTTATAAACAGGTATCTAAAATATATTTAATTAGTTCAACTTGCTTTTGTAAATAAAATGAAAACTCAACTAAGATATAAATTTCGAATCAATAATTTTAACAAAGAACGTCTGTGATAAAAAGCTTCAATTTGCTGATTTAAAGTCGGCCCTTAATTTTCTATAAAATACTTTGCCTTTACTCTTCGTCCAATATCTCAGGTCCCAAAAACTTATTTACGTTAAATCGAATATCATAGAATTTTATATATTTGACTAATAAAGAAAAGAGTATTAATCGTGGAAAAAATTGACTGCTTAAAAAATCAATTTTCTCAAAAGTACATTTTACTTCGGTACTTTCGTGAAAGAATGACAAAAAAAATATATATATATATCTAACTACATTCTATAATTATATCTACAGTTTGTTTAATCTAAAGAATGCTAAAAGCACTTATTAAGTATTATGATTCATCTCAATGAAATCTCCGAAAAGATTTATGAATAAAATATTTGAATATCTATATGTAATGTACGTATAATTATATTAAATCATACGTATAAAAGGATTTGTTTCCTAAATAAATTGCAACAGTTTATTTTATTGCCCATCTACAATCAATTTCATAACTTTAGTGCTAACGATTATTAAATATAATTTACTTAATATACTATTTATTTTGTGAAGATTAAATTAAGATATTATTTCGTAAGAAAGCTTTTTCGGTACACGACCAAGAAAAATTTATGTTTGTTTCTAAATTACGAGTAGTAATCTTCTTTGAGTTTATTTATATATATATATATAAATATATAAATATATATATACATATATATATAATATTAGTTATATCGAATTATTGAAAGATTTTGATGAAACAAAAAAATGAATCGATTATGAAATCGATCATAAAATATAATAGAAATTAAATCAAATTATAAAAGTAAGTTAAAATAATTACGTATATCAAAAAACACTTTTGTTTTATTTTAATCATATGAATATTTCTAAAAATAACGAGAGTTTTTATAAAACTTTTAAACATTTAAAGAGGATCCAAATTTAGTATTTACGACTCAACAAAAAAAAAATTGTTTTCTAAAATTAATGAATCAGTCTCATCTTTTACTATTATATCTTGCTATGACTATTTCTGGAGCTGATTTTTTATTAATCTAATAGAGTAACCGATAGAGTAACTATAAGTTCCGAATGATAATATATCGTATAATTTAAAATTATATCAGATCAAATAGTACGAACTCTGTAACTGGATAAAAACATTTAAAATGCAAATTCTAACAATGAAATACTAAACTATTAACTTTAAAGCTAAAATACACAAACGAACTCTTAAAAGAATTTCTTCGATAATTTTTTATCACGTATACCAATAGATAAAAATGTTTGGACCCAGATATATTCTCATTAATAGCAGGACTTAGATTATTTATTCAGCATTTCGTGACTCTTAAGCATAACCATTAGAAGCTATTATTATATTTTATATATTGATTCTTTGTTGATATTAATTGATTCCGGAATTATTCGTAAACTGAAATAAAAGGTGAACTTAAAATACAAACACCAAAGTACAATCGCTGAAGCCACTATTATATCTTCGCAAAGACTAGAACGATTCTATAGTTCGCAGTTTGTCTTAAACGTTAAGAAAGATCTAATTGACTATTTGAATAAATAAGAATTATAGAATTCGCTAACTACATCTTGAAGTTAATAACATAATATTCGGGAAAACGTATCATCGCTTTCCGCAATGATTTAGAATTTTTTAAAATTTTAATCGTAATGAATTATTAACATTCTATATAACTACGTACTGAGTATCGATAAAGAACAGTATAAATTTAACAAATAAAATAAGTGCTTCTTCGTAACTATAAAATTTCTAAAAAGAGTAGTTTTAATATTACAATATTTAAACTGTAAAATAAATATTTTTTTTAAAAAAATAGATGAAATTTTTAAAAATTCTTACATTACTTCCATTAATCGTATGCACGGTATTTTTAAGTTTTAAGTAGCAAAATATTTTACACGAACAGCAACTCAAATCATAATTGCAATGCACTTAAAAATCACAACTTGAACAATTTATGGATTTCTCTTCCATTAATTCATTGACGATTTTGTTTGATTAACGAATATTTTAAGTAATTCGTCGTATTTCCTTATTTTATAACTTTGATAAAAATTGGAAGAATTCCTATTTAACCTAACCTACTACAACCACAATTACCGGAATCTCCTATCGATGTTGTTTTTCCATTTATAGAAGTTGTGTTTTGTTCGTATCTTGGTAATTCTTTGCATCGTGCTTGCTGTAAATCAAACCAAAAATAAAATTGATTAATTGTATCCATGTTTGCACTCGTTTTGCCAAGTAATACAGAAAAAGTAATAAACAGAGGAACGAGAATTTACATTAAGGAAATACAGATTATTTCGAGTTATCCAAAAAATGAAACACACAATTACCTCCATAAGTTCAGCTGCGATCTCCATAAATAATCTTTCTACGTTTTCAGCTTCTTTAGCCGAAGTTTCTAAAAAGTACATTCCGTGTCGTTGCGCAAAATCTTCTCCCACGTGAGTTGGAATTTCTCGATCCTCTCTATCAATTTTATTTCCTACCAATATCCTTAAAACTTTATTGCTCGCGTACTCTTCGATTTCTCTAAGCCAATCGGGTAAGCAGTCGAAAGTCGGTTGACAAGATATATCGTAAACCAGTATCAACGCATGAGCCGATCGATAGTAGCTCTGAGTTATCGAACGAAATCTCTCTTGTCCCGCCGTATCCCAAATTTGTAACTAAAAACATTTATAAAGTTATAAGTTCGCAGTTTAGCTTTTAAGATCCAAAACCATTTTTAATTTCATGGACGAGAGACAGTCGTTACCTTAACTACTTCGTTTTCAACTTCGACGGTTTTGATCATAAAATCAACGCCGATCGTTGCACCTTGACCCGGTGGAAAAAGACCCTGAAAAATTAAGAAGGATCGTTAATATTTAAAATTTAATAATTTCGTTAAAAGAAAACGTTAGGATGATACAAACGATGCGTTTATTCGTTTTTCTCTATAAATTTTCCAAACTATTTATCCAGTATACAAAATTTTCAAAAAGTATTCGCGAACAATAATTAAAAAACAATAAATAATTTCGAGTAAAAGAATTCGTACACGTTAAAAGAAACCGTTCTTAGCACCGCGTCGGTTAAAGATTTTACAATCAACTTAGTCTTTCCATTTATGGATTAACGCGGAAAAATTACAGTTAGTCGTTCGTAAACGAATAATGAAACGACGGTAAAAAATTCACTTTGCGAGTGAAAAAACTCGAGTAAATTCGCGAGTTAAGATCAACGATAAAGAAGCAAAGTAAAAGAGTCGATGTTCACCTGTGTAAAACGTCGTACAAGGCAGGTTTTACCAACGCCGGCGTTGCCTACGAGGACGACTTTAAAAAGGAATTTGTAATCCTCCATGATTACAAAGTCGGGTCGCTTTTTCTCCTCTGCGAGCGAAGATCTCGATCCTTTCATGGAAAAACTACGACGCCACTGTTATTAAATTCCGAAGGCGCGCGACTTTCACCACTTAGACGTTGTGTTCACTAAAATACGCGATGACGCGTTTCTTCAAGCTTCGCTCGCGTCCGTCTAGAAATATTTCCGTTTATCGCAGCTACAGTTGTCTGCATTTTTCCGCGATGACTCGAGTCTCCTCGTCCAAAGCTGGAGTTTCGTTCGGTTATTTACGCGAACGGCTTATCCGAAAAACTTGGCGTGAGAATTGGCAGTGCGGATGTCATGGATGTCATGGATGTCATGATTTCTCGACGACGTCCTCCATGAAATCATAATACAAACACATTGACGTTACGACACGCAAGTGAAAAAAGAAAAATCGTCTGCTGGAAAGGCTGGTTTTCAATTCGCGGAATTTACGTCGTCTCCGTTAAATTCGAGCGCTACGTTGAAATATTGTTTCCTCGAGGCGTTTTTCGTAATAATTTTCATGTAAATCGCGACTAGTTCGCGATAAATCTATTATTTTAAATGTAACCGGACGAGGTTTTGCAAGATATCCTGTGAGGTTTACGAAATCGTTCAAATATCGAACGTTACGTTATGGAAGCGTTTGTTTTACACTGGATTTTGATATTCTGGAATAAAAGAACAACAACGGGATCCATTAATAAATATATAATACATTGTTTAACTTTTTTAAAAAACTGTTACGATTCAACCAACGATAATTCTAATTTATTCAAAGTAATGCAGCGTTAACGGATGCGAGAATAATAATGCGATAAAGCGAACGAAAAAAAAGCTATAAATTTCTTTTATATTAAAAAATATAAACGAACGCTGGATGTTAATTAATGTAAAGTATTTTATTAAAATGCGTATAGTCAGTCCATCGTATAAGATAAAATATACGTTATCGATCGGAGTAAAAAGTTCGTAAATCGTCGAACTTGTAAGTTTCAGGTAAAAAAAAAATAGATTTAAGCGAATATTAAAGCAGCTTAAAAATAGATCAAACTTACGCTTCCCTTATTTCCTTCGGTGGAATCGAGTTTCCGATAATTCGGCGACTTTGGCTAATATTTGGATTATAACTCACGAGATCGATTATCCTAGTAAGGACGTGTACATCTGTCGAATGCGGTCACGTACGCAAACTAAAACTAATTTCACGACGTTCTTGCAAAGTACCGATTCGTTTCTTTGCATTTTTCCTCCTATTTTTTTGCAACTGATTATTATTATTTCAAGGAAAATGCGTTACGCGATGATTATCGAATAGTTTGTTGAGTTCGTTCCAACGAGTATAGATATTAACCCAAATTTGGATGTTATTTTTTATCGTTTATTTATAGCTTTGATTTCCAGAGGAGCGAGGATCGATAATAAATAGGAAAACAAATTTATAAGATATAAGGATAAGAAAGGTAGAAATTTACAGTCGATAAAGTTTCTACGGGTTACGTGGTAAGTCGAGTATAAAATTGTACGTAGTGAAATACCTGTGTGGTTAGCTAAAGTAACTACAAGTTCCGAATCATTATTGATTAATACCTTATCTCTTGGGTAATAAAAGGTTTACGACATGTTTTTCACTTAAACAACGGAAAATGTTCGTTTGAAAGCTTTGGTGACTCGGTAAACTTAAACTTGTTTGCTTGAAGAAAAAATGTAAAAAAAAATAAATTAATTATCTAAATACGATCGTATCGAGCAACAAAAAATAACACAGAGTTTTGGCAACTATTTAAACGCTAACATAACGATATAATTAAATTAAAATGATCGAAGGAGGTAATAAATCAATTTTATTTTTTTATTGTACGATTAATTCATTAATTTATAATATTTTTAGATATTATATGTGTACGAAGACATTTTCAAGACAAATCGAAAAAAACACGATTGTTTAAAAAATGAGAATGAAGATATTAATCGGATTGGCGATCGAAATTTATTATATTAGATTATCGTCAAGAAAATTATAAATTACCTCTTTTTAATATTTGATATTAAATAAGGTGTCTAAATAAAGTGTTATTTTCTTTGTGTACTTTGGTCGATTCATTCATATTTAAACTTTAAAATTTCTCTTAATTCAATATCGTGATAATTAATTTAGAATATTTTATCTGTGGTCCAAAAACAGCAACACGGAAAATTATCTTTATCTCGAGTTGAGAAATTTTTTATTGTACAATCTGTGATTTTTAGTCTTCTCTTTCAAATTATAATAAATTTAAATCTTTGCACTACTAAAGTAAATAAAGTAAAGTTTATTAACCAAATTGACAAAAAAATGATGTATTTGAAATCGTTCGATATTAGATTTAAAAAGAAATTCTATTAATGCTATTTACCATTAAAATAGTAAAAATGCTTACGAATAAAAGGATATTCTGAAAATCAATAAATTATCGATTATTTTATTAGTACATTAAGCTAAAAACTTAAATATACAAATGTTCTTTTTTTATGATCAGTTTATTTATTTAAAAAAAAAAAGTTATAAAAAAAAGTTACAACAAAGTTTTATCGTATCTTCCCTTCGAAAGGAAGATTAATCGAGTAAACGAAAGAAGTAAGGTATTTTAAACACTCGGAACTAAAGGTAGTTGTTACGTACTAAAAGCGAATCAACAACCGCGTGTTTACTAACAAATCTAGTATACGAGTTTTTGTATACGTGACGATAACGAAAGATTTATGCAAAAAAGTGTAACATTTTTTTTAATAGATTTTTTAACCATTAAAAATATTACAAAAATTATGATTGTTAATAACTAAGATAAATAATTTTAAAATGTAATATATTCGATATTCAAATCATTGATGATAATTCGTACTTAATTTGTTGAATTAAATTTTAATGAAAAGTTATTACATAAAAAATAATTATACCAATAATTATGCTAATGAAATAGAATAAAAAATATAAAGCAAAATTTTGGGACTGATATTTACCAATTAATTTGATATTTCATATTTATTATTTTGTTAATTTATTTACTTATCTAAATATTGTCTTCTTTATTTATACGAAATCATTTCTTAAAAGCAAAATAAATTGTCTTTTTCGCGAATACAAGTTTTTTTGGTATTATTGGACAAATCTCTGGTATTACATAAGTTTATCGACACCTACAAATTTACCGCGAAAATATTTAGTACTCAAAATTAAAGACATTTTTTAAAATCGAAATAATTTAAAGATCTATGTTACAATTTTGCAGATGTATTTATTTTTAAATTTGTGGTTTAAAACATTTTATTCCGTTGCTTTTTAACGATGTACGTATAATTTCATATTTTCAGAAGAAATTATTTCTTTAAGTAAAGTTATGTAATCTTTGTTGACCTAAATTTCTGTTAAGTGTTTGAATAGTTATATCTTGGACAAAAATAATTTTTAATGATTCATAAAACTTCGCGTCAAGATGAAATTGATTTTACCTTAGTATTATAAATTATTCATAGTATGACTTGTCTGTCAACGTCCAACCAAGTATTTTTACAATTGAGTAAATCAATGATTATATACTAAATATTATGTTGTACCTTAGTTATGCTAAAGTATTATATTTAAGTTACGTTCAAAATGTAGTTCTTTAGTTTTGTTGAAATATGTGCAATTTTTTAAAATTGTTAAACAATGGATCATCGAATACACAAGATTTGGTGAGTATTAAATATTTTGTAGAAATTAAAGAATAACCTAAAATAACAAATTTTATATTTTTACATCAGCATGGTCTCAGATTTTTTTTATCCAAACATGGGAGGAGTCGAGGAGCATATTTTCAATTTATCTCAGTGTTTATTGGATCGAGGGCACAAAGTTGTAATCCTTACTCATTCTTACGGCAATAGAGTTGGAGTGCGTTACATGACGAATGGCTTAAAAGTTTATTATTTACCGATTAAAGTATTTTATAATCAATGTGTTTTACCTACAATGATTTGTTCCATTCCGCTTATTAGATATATTTTCATTAGAGAGCAAATTGAAATAGTACACGGTCATTCCGCTTTCTCAGCTTTAGCCCACGAAGGAATGTTAATTGGACATTTAATGGGATTGAAGGTATATTTTATTTAAAGTATTTTTATACTTCTGTTATAAAGTAATTAATTATAAAAAAAATACAGAATAATAATATTCGTTATGCGATCGTAAATCATAATAAAAGCATCCATCGTTTGATTTTTATTTTCATGTTTTGAAACTTTAGTAAGTAATTACTCGATTATATATTTTAATACAAAGTACATTATTTACATAATTTTTGTTTTTCTTAAGCAACGATATTAAAGTTATTATCTATTTTTTAGACGGTCTTTACGGATCATTCCCTATTCGGATTCGCCGATGCCTCTGCAGTTTTAACTAATAAATGTTTGGAAATATCTCTAGCCGATTGCGATCATTGCATATGCGTTTCTCACACGGGAAAAGAAAACACCGTTCTGAGAGCTAAAGTTTGCAAAGAGAAGGTTTCCGTTATACCAAACGCAGTGGACACCGCTTTATTTACTCCAGATGTTAGTAAAAGAGACCAAGATTATCGTATGTTTTATAATTATTATATTTATTAAATAATGTATAATTATATAGGATAGGCTATTAAACGATAATCTTTCCTGTAGTTACAATAGTCGTAGTGTCTCGATTAGTGTATCGGAAGGGTGTAGATTTTTTGGCGTGTATCATACCAGAAATTTGCGCACGTTATAAGAATGTACAGTTTCTCATCGGAGGCGATGGACCAAAGAGATGGTTGATAGAAGAAATACGAGAAAGAAATTTGTTGCAACACAGGGTAACGTTATTAGGCAGCTTAGAGCATTCGCAAGTGAAGCATTTGTTAAACAAAGGTCACATATTTCTCAACACGAGTCTCACCGAAGCTTATTGCATGGCAATAGTCGAAGCTGCGTCTTGCGGGTGAGTATTTTCTTCTCGTGCGTGTTTTCGATTCTCATTAATTTCTCACGTAAGATTCTTTGCTTGTTCGCTGAAAAAAATAAAAATATGTGACAGAATCATTTATCGAGTCACGATATTTGCAGAAGCTTTGATTAAAACTGAAATAAGTTAACGCAGTTGCAAAAGTTAATTGAATATTGTATTTCAAGCTTACAAGTCGTTTCTACCAGAGTTGGTGGAATTCCCGAAGTTTTACCATCGGAACTAATTTATCTAGTCGAACCAAATGTTCCTGCTTTAATCCAAGGTTTAGAACAAGCCATATCGGATTACCATGCGGGTCGAGTACTTTGTCCTATGGAAGTACACAAAAAAATAAGTTCATTTTATAATTGGCGTAACGTAACTAAAAGAACAGAAATTGTTTATAATATTGTTCAGAATGAAGAAAAGAGGAATATAGGAAAGCAATTGTCGAGTTATATTCGGAGTTCGGTACTGCCTTATCTTCTAGTAGTTTCCTGGTGTTACATCGTTCTCCAGTTTTTAGAATACTTTGTGCCTCGAAAGGTTTTTATTTTCGGCAAATATTTTATACGCGTGATATACACGTTTGAAATACTATTTTATTATGCTTCCAAAATAAAAAGCGATAAATTTACGTAATAATAAAATGTAATATATAAAATAGTATTTTAAACGTGTAACGAAACGCGTAACAGTTTCGACCGAATTCAGAATATTTACAAATAAAGTGTAAAATTATTTCAGTTTATCGATATAGCAAAGGACTACAAAAAAGGCAATAATTTATACGAAACGAAGAAAATGAGGAAAAGCAGTTTGGATGAAAATTAATAACTCAGCAGAAATCTACGGACGCTTCATATTTTAATACAAATAAAAATTATTCTTAAACCAAAGAATAATTCATATTTTAACGAATGAAAAAAAAAAAAACTGAAAAAAATCCTAATTTAAAAACAAATACGCAACACATTCTAGTTCAATTGTAAATACGAAATGTACAGTGATCATAAAAGTACAAATTCCTTGCTACGTGATTCGTAGCGTAAACGTAAAATATCGATTCATATACTTTTAAAATTTGTATTTTAAGTATACTTTTTAAAAATAATATTTTTAATAATTCAGTGATCTATATTTACAAGAAATGAAATATTTTTGTTAAACGATTTTTATTACAATACAGTTGTCGGTTCATTGTTTTGTAAAATACAAATTTCAGCTCTTTTCCAGGCTAAATATCGTCGATACAAAAATGAGAATAAAAGTGCCCTGTATCGTCGAAAGGTTGAGATTTATGTATCATGATTTATGATTTTTTGTTTCTATACAAGTTTTTACTTTTTTATAATTTACATTTACAAACATGTAAGCTCCAACGTGGCACTACAGTCGTTATACTGCATGCATCTATATAAATGTAATACGTCGATAAAATCAAGTTTTTCTTGTCTTACGTACGATACGTTCATTAAGATAACTTATATAGATGATTTTTATTTTCTATTTAATTACATTCAAGATAAAAACTTCAAGCCTAAGCTTCACATGTCAATTATGTAAAAAAAAAAAAAAAAAAAAAAAAAATATCGATGGATGTTTACACTTTCATTCCCGTTTGATGTTTCGAAATGTATTTACATATTATTATTGAGGAATTATTGTTGACGATCATAAGTGACAATAAAAATATTTGTATTTTATATTATATGTATAATGCCTATAAAGTTTATCCTTATTCTTAATACTTAATTTTATTATTGTATTTTTTAAAACGGAAACAAAAATTGAATTTTGATTAAAATCAAATAATGAAAAAATTCAACAAAATTAAAAAGGCCAGATCGAAAATATAATAACTTTTATTCTGCCATGATGCAAGTTACATTCAGTAATAATTATAATTATAATAAAGATAATATTGATACAATATCAATCATTATTTATTCTTGTTTGTTTAATCATCACTGCATTATTGTACATTTGTTTTTATACATAAATCTTTCTTATTCAAAGATCATTGATTTTTGTAATAATGTGTTTCGGGAAAAATCAATGTTCTTTAATTTAACAACTGTTACAACATTACAAACGAACAGACTCGAAGCGAAAGTCGATGCTTGCAACGAAAACTTTTTCGTATCGTTGCAAAATTCATCGAATTTCGGTAAAGGCTCGTCTTTAATTTCTCTTTTACTTACCATAAAAACTGATTTTGTCGACTCTTACTGGGTCTATTATTTAATTTATCGGCATATTTACAATTCATAATAGTCGAAAAAAAATGAGCAAGCAAAATGACTTTTTTCGCATACACGCTTCGAAAGTGCATTTCGCATCTCATACACTCATACTGCTTATAACAAAATAGATTTTACAAATACATGCACATGATCATTTCTCCTTGTCGAAAAATGAACTGGTATATAAATTACAAAAAAAATTTCATGTACATACCGCGAAAGAGCATATCAAGCTTAATTACTTTAACAAGAGTAAAATTGACGTTACAGAATTTAAGTTACAGTTTTAAATTGCAAAATGCAAAAGGTGCACGATCCCGATGATGGAATTTATAAGGTTCGAACGAGAAGTTTACGCATATGTATATATGTATATATGTATATTTATAAAATTTTTCAAGGGTAGTTAAATAAGTTTACTCTCATTATGATTTACAAAATGCTCTTTCAAATATAAATTTAAAAGTATCAAAGTATATTTCATTAATTATAATGATTTTCGTAACTTTTCTCTTCTTTTTCTTTTTTTTTCTTTTTTTCTTTTTTGATGAAAATACACTCTTTTTATCAAGACTTCGTGGTGATTCTCGCTAACAAAAATACACAAGTACGCAAAGAGCATTTTTGCTAAATTTTAGAAAAGTTTTTTTTTTTTGTTATCTCGAATAATGCCTAAATTTTCTGCAAGTTTAAAACAAAAAATATTAGAACCTAAGTAATTATATAGGAAAATTGACAAACTGCATAAACGTATATACACCTTATGGTTATCAAGAGCAAATGGTCAAAGTGAATGAGTAGAACTTACTTTTATATATGCAAATCGTCATATCAAAGTTTTTTGTCGCACTTAGAGCACATTTATGTTTTCCAGAAATACATATAAAAAAATTAAATAAAATTAAAGAACTTACTTAAATTTAAATACTTTTGTGTAATAAACGGAAGATGAACCGTAGGAAACAAGACTCGTTTAGAGAATTAGGAAAAAAACATCTTATCAACTAGAAGTGTACTTTCTTTCATCGACGCTCAATTATTCATCTAATTAACAATATTCAATGTATATTTGCATGTACCTTGCGTGATAATTTTTATATAATTTTTGTCGTCTGAGTGAAAGAATAAAAAAGAGTAGGTTTCACGAGTTCTCGACGTTTTGAAATCCAAGAATAGATTTGGGAGTCTCCCTACAAGTTTTCACAGAAAATCTTTATGGTTAGCGGAGTATCCTCGTCGAGAAACTTAAAAATCCTGCCTCTAATAGAGTACGAGAAAAATAAATTAAAACTTTTTTGGGACGAACCAAAAACATAAAGAACAGTTTCTCCAAAATAAACATTTGAGATCCAATTATTTCTCATTTATACGCCTTCCGCATAATCACGATCTCCGACGTTGATGCGATCTGGAGCAGACATGACACTGAAACCGAGCATTTTACTATCTACTTTAAACATTTTTCCTTTCTTCGGTTTCTTCGATTTACTCTGAAAGTTTCAAAAAATTACGTTAATTTGGCAAATTTTAAAAAACGACGAAAAAAAAAAGATACAGAAAAAGTAAATACGTAGATACACATTTATTTATAGAAGGAAACGATCAAAACGTTAATTTCAAATATTTTTATTAAACTTTTTTATCCTTCCAACGATATTTTGTAAACGTTTTTTTTTTACAGAGACAAACATTTTATCGAATTTTCTGCAACCTAATATTTCTTACGATTCTGGTTACGCAAATAGACGTTTTCTATATTTATAAAAACTTTTTCAAAAATTGTTCAATTTGTTTGGAATGAAATCAAGAAATAAAAAAAGAACATGAACGTACTTTTACTTCTTGAAATTCCGTTGAAGTATTCGGATTAACAGCAGGAGCTGGTTTACACAAATCATCGGCTTGTGTCTGAGGTCGTTGGGCCGACTTCCATTTGCTTCTTTTTTCCAAAAACTGTTTAGCGAATTCGGAGCATTGCTTTCCATCGCCCAAATACATACGTACGTATTCTTTGACCTCGTACGCCGTTTCGATATCGCGTAAGAAACCAATAAACGTGGGAACTGAAACAAGATTAAACAAGATTAATCTCACCGATCCAAGCAATCGACGTTGCAAGTTTGAAAATCATTCAAACGCAAACAAACATCCGCCGATACTAACTATCCACCGAAACTTGAAGACCGGTCAAAGCTTTGTTACACCATTGGGTAAAATCATCGGGTTTGGCAGTGTTTTGTTCGAAAAGCTTCTTCACCAGTTCTTCTTCCTTTTTATTTTTATTCTTCCCCGTTTTGTTATTTTGCTGCTGCTGTTGTTGCTGTTGTTGCTGATGCTGATGCTGCTGCTGCTGTTGTTGTTGTTGTTGTTGCTGCTGCTGCTGTTGTTGCTGTTGATGCTGCTGCTGCTGCTGATGATGATGTTGCTGAGCGGGTAATTTACCGGCGTTCGTCTGTTGCTTGGCAGTCGACTTGGAACTCACGGCGTTCGCGAGCTTCGGAGCTCCGGCGTTTGCCTTTGGCGTCAAATCGTCCCAAAAACCTCCACCGGCTCCGTAAACTTGACCGCTCGAGTTGGAGGCGCTCGACCAATTCAGACTCTGAGACGCCGTGCCCCAAATGTTGACGTTCTGCAACGTGATCGTGGCCTCTTTGTGATTGGCTTTCTCTTTCTCGTGTCTCTCTCTCTCTTGATGCTGAAAGTTATCGTTATCATCTCAAAAAATGGACGAACGGTTCGATTGGTCGACGTCTCTGACATCTCCGACATCTCCGACGCTTACCTTAACTTTGGTTACTCTCTCCTGCTCTTCCTGTTGAATTTGGACGAGACTCTTCACCTGATTCATGTTATTGATCGGAGCAGCTTTCTCGGCCCACTTGAACTGCAAGCGCTTCGCAGAATCCGTCAGAGCCTCCTGAGCCGCCTCAGCTGCCTTTTGTTGAGCCAACTGCTGTTGTTGCAGCAATTGTTGGAGTCGCAGTTCCTCCTTTAACGCGAGTCGCAAGGGAAAAAAAAACAGGGAAAGTTAAAATATTATTAGTCTTATTCACACAAGAAATTACTCACAGCCTTTTTCTCTCTCTCGAGCCTTTGAATGTCGGCGAGAGAAGCTTGAGCGGTTGGCGGAGGTGCGGGTGGAGCCTGAGCCCAAGGAGCTTTGCTGCGTTCTTGTAATTTTCGAAGCGCCTCTGCTTCCCGTCGTCTTTGCTCAACTTTCCTCGCTTGTTCCTCAGCCTCGGCTTTCTTACGAGCCTCTTCCTCTTTTCTGGAACGAGGCAATTACATTGCAATAATTAGGGTACCGTTAAACCTTGGGAGAATTGCACCTCACATTACACCTTACACTCTAACGGTGTACCGTTAGAAAATTCTGGCTTTAACGCTTTAACGCTCGTCTTGATTTTTTTGTTCTTTTAACTTTGTCGGTTTAACCGAGAATTCAATTTTATGGGTGATATGTACGAGTGATCGATACACTCTGGTATCGGCGTTCGTTGGCTTGGAAATAAACGAGATTGCGTTTTATTTGCGCGTTGTCTACTTTTTTTCAACAGTCCGACCAAAGCACTCGTCAATTTTAATCGACGTATACATTTTTTCGCTGTTTGTCATCCTCGGTAGTGGATTTGAAAATTAAATATTTTCATCTGTGATTGCGGTACCCAACTTTTATAGACGATGTAAATTCCCGTATACGTTCGTTTGAGATTTCCTGGTTTTATATTTTAATTCTTTTAAAACTGAATTCGAAAAACCACGTGTACGCGAAACTTAATATTACAAAATTAAATTATTACCAAAACTCGTTACGTACTTTGATTTTTTTTTATTAAAATCGTGTTTAGCGAAGCAAAATATATTTTCGTTTTTCCATTTTTAATTTCAAATTAAAAAATGACGTTCTTGTCCGAAAAGTCTTAACGAATGTAATTTTTTTTGTTTAAATGTACATTTTCCATAAAACGGTATAAAAATATACTTACGAATATTAAAATTCGACGAACATGACGTGAATTTTTAAAAACGATAATCGAGTCTTATGGAATATTGTACCGGTATTATCAATGACAGTTAATTTGTGTTATATTTTCTAAACAATTTTACACGGTACGAATCCTTGTAAAAAAGATAATTTTTGTTTAAAATTTTATATCATGTAAGCAATTAAGAAATACGCGAACATAAATTTTTCAAAGATAAAAATTATGTAAATGCATATTCCCATAAGTATTAAAATAAGAAATATTCAAAAATATAAGTTAATATTTAAAGTCAAGGAAAAAGTAAGACAAAAAATAAATACGCATACAATTTTCATGATTATTATATCTACATATTAGCAAATGTTTTCGTCATAATAAACAAAAGTACTTTAATGTTATTTTTTACCTTTTTTCCATAATTTTCTAAATAAATTTATTAGATTCATATTTGTATAGATTTAAATTTAATATCGTACAAAGCTAAAATCCTATGGTACGATATAATTTAAAAATACAAATCAGCCTTTTCTTATTTAATGTATAAAAATAAAATTGGTTCGGTTTTACGTTTGATTTTACTTTACTTTACTTTTGAAAAAGTACCTTTTATTTAAAAATTAGGTACACGTAAAAAAATAAACGTACCTTAATCTTTCTTCCTCCTGTTTCTTTTGCTCCTCTTCCAGCTTTTTCCGTTTCTCCTCTTCTCTCCTCAGCTTTTCCTCCTGTCTCTTGGCTTCTTCGCGCTTTCTCTTTTCTTCCTCCTGCTTTTTCCTATTAAGTTCCTCGTCCTGTTTTCGCTTCTCCTCTCGTTTTCTCTCCTCTTCCTTTCGCTGCTTCTCCTCTAGTTTCCTCTGTTCTTCCTCCTGCTTACGTTTTTCTTCTTCTCGACGTCTCTTCTCCTCTTCGCGTTTCTTTCTCTCCATCTCTTCTCGTTTTGCCGCTTCCTTCGCGGCCTTCAGTCTTGCGAGCTCCTCTTCTTGTTGGCGTTTGGTACGTTCTTGTTCAGCCTGTTGTCTTTCGAGCTCTTCTTTCTTTCGCAGTTCCTCCTTCTTTTTCTCTTCCTGCATCTTTAGATTTTGTTCCTCCTTGAATAATAACGTGTAGTTATAATTAACATTCGATTCGTTCGATTCACGCGATAATTGCAAGTTTGTACATTTCGTATGTACCAATTATCGTTACATTATAGATATTTTGTTAACGGCAAGTTTTTTCAACAAATTTTTTACTTTTGAAAATACAAAAGTTAAACATACACATTGTTAATTACATACTAAAAAAACAAACTCATTTTTGTTCTATATACAATGTTAGATATCAGTTTACAGATAAGACGGTATAAATTTTATATTTTTTTAACGTTCGAACTAATATAAATATTAATTAAATATAACTGATAAATACTTTGTATACAATTGTCTTTTAAATACTACACAGACTGGAGTGATTTTTGCCTCTGCTTAAAAATGGTACGTAAAATAAAATTTGCATTTTCTCTCGTTTATGTTCCTTACCAAGATTTGCTGCTCAGTCTTCATTTCTTTAGGGTGAATGTCCCACAGTGAGCCGGACATTTGGCCAGGAGGTATAGTTGGCTGAATTACACCAACCTGAATAAAATAAAGACCATTTTTCATACCTTTATCGTAACGCGGTGATTAGAACGAGGACAAACGATATACAATCGGACTTGACAAGATAGAGAGAAAGAGGATATCTAAAAACCTTTTTCGTTACTTTTTGATCGAGAAACTTTTCCTTTTTGCGGATTACATGTTTCGCAATGAATTCGACGCATTGGAGCGATCTTCCGTGAATATACCATTCGATTTAAATGAACTATACGCACCAGCGATCGAAGGTAGTATAAACGTTAAAAAATCCTCCGAACACGTATTATATACATATATATATATACACATATATAATCTCTTATAATATCTCTTTCTTTCTTGGCTTCGTTAATTATTCTCTATGCAAAGTAATTACTACTTATATTTAATAAATTACGCATTGCGTCGTTGCCTCGCCATAAATTTATCTATTGTTATTTTACGTATTCGCACCTGTTAACTTTCGTCCGTCGAATCTTTACCTTGAAATATAAAACTTTGCGATAACTAAGGTTGAGACTAATCGATATTTCATTGCATTATATAAATTATAATTTAAAGTGTCTTAATATTCATGGTTAAAAATAGAGAATTAAATTTCGAATAATACGTATTTAAAGTAATATCGTACATTTGTTAATTATAACAGTTTTTGCAGATCGACCGAATAATTGGATGATCGATCGGTGGAGTTGATCCAGTAAGTAATTAATTTATATCAACTATCGATAAAATAAAATAATTTTTATTCCTTCTGATATTTGAATCGCGATATAATAAAAGTAAATAAAATTTTTCCCTTGTAAACCTTTTTAACCAAAATTACGTATTTTTTATCAAAGTACTTTAGACTAAATATTCCGTTAGACTTGTACAAGTTCAACTCTTAAACAATACGGCTTGATAAAATTGATAGGTGTTATGTATTTTAGAACAATGGCGTGAGAATTCGCATTAATTTTAATAGCTTTATGTATGGAAAAATATAATTCCTTCAAAATCGTGCATTTTGATTTATCGAGTCGTTTTTCGTTACTTTAAAAATAAGAATAATATTTTTTAAATTTAATAAAAACTTATTTTTAGCCGCAATCACGGTTGATAATTTACTCGTAACATCGAATGCAGCTTACACGTGGAATCGTAAGTAAGTTAGTAGTGTAAATATTTAAAACCGCAACGAAGATATCGATCGAATAATCGTACTTACGATTAATTTTTATCCGCAGTGGCTTATTAAATATACCAAATAATTTCCAAAAACGAATTTACAAACTAGCGGTAACTTCATAATCCATAAAATCGGCTCTACATCGAGGAATGGTTCTCGTTAAAAAAAATTTCTATCTACGCGAAATCAAAACATCACTATTCTTTGAATGGATACGATCCAATATCGTAAAAAAGAATAAAGGAAACGCCTTTATTTTCTAATAATTATTATCTAAATCACTTTTCTCCGAGATATATCTTTGTCAATATTTATGGATACGATACCTTGGCAACAAAAAGGAATTTAACTATCGCTAATTTAATAGCGTTAAACACAGCAAACACAAGATGCATTCTCGAACGAATCACGAGTGGACTATATGTAAACAAGTTACTTCGAGGCTCTCGGTACAATAAATTATGAAATCTATCGAAGGCACCAACAACTCAGAGTAAGACAGGAATGACTTGTTAATTTCATTGCTCGATTTATTGTTTATTACAACTGCTGCACGTTAATATTATATTGTTAATTAAAAAATAACTTGATGACACTAAAAATTATACATATTTTGAATGTTAGCATAAAACGAAATAATTGAAATTAAAAACGTTATACCAATTCATTTCATAAAAAATGACAAGGTTATTACAAACAAAATAAATTCGGTCTATACATCGAATTAAAAATCTATTTAAAAAAAATGCGCAACTTTACGCAAAACGGATTTAAGATTCTTTAAATTACTCGACGCATAATCCGAACGCTACGAGTATCAGCGCATATTTGATTCGAATGCTCGGTTTCATCGGAACCAAGATAAACGAATGGCGCGATCGCGAAAGATGAAAATTCTCTCGCTCGTTCGAATTTCGGGAGTCGTCTCTTGGCTTCGTCTCCAGCTTCGATCGATACACACCGAATTATCCTCGGGAAAACGACGTAAAGTATTTTTGTTGGCTGACCTGCGACATCCAGTTCTGCGCGTTGAAGGAAGTAAGATGCGGCGGTGGCTGATGCCAAACGGACTCCATTTGCGGCTGTAGCTGCGGAGGCTGCGGTTGTTGCTGTTGCTGCTGCTGCTGTTGTTGTTGTTGCTGCTGCTGCTGTTGCTGGACGAGTCCGCCACTGTTGACGGCGAGCTGCCTCAGCCAGGACTTGATGGGGTTGTCGTCCTGGGGTGGCGGCGGCGGTTGGGGCTGGGGTTGCGGGGGACTCGGGGTGATCGTGGGCTGCGGCAGGGGCGGCAAATTTCGCATGCCGCTCATCTGCTGCATCAGCTGCTGGATCGGGTCTATCGGACCGGTGGGGATGTGCGGGTTGGGCGCGGGTACGTGCGGTGGTTCCGGTTGCGTCTTTGCTGCCTGTGCGCGACAACGAGGAAAAGGGTTAAGGTTTTACTCATGATTGTCAAATTCTTGGATGGATTCGTCGTGCCGAGTCGAAACGGGTTGCAGAGATAATCTCGCGGAGATCTCGCACGAACAATTCACGATTTCGTTTGCAATCGTTCCACGCGCGTTATCTTAATTTAATCTAGTTTTAAATTACGATTTTTTATTCGAAAACAACTTTTGTTGGTAATATCGGCCGAATAAATGTGCAACGTGTACAAAAGTTGGATTCTTTTTTAAACATTCGTACCGTTATTTACTTATGAACTCGTTTCTTTCGACGCTTTTAAAATATGGAATGTAAGTAATCGAAGAAAATATTTGCGATTTAATTAACAAAACGATCGAGGAAACTCTAATAAGGTTAACGAAGTATGGATCAACATCGTCGAATGCTCTCGTATACATTTTTAAATTTGGTATTTTCGCACGAGTAAACCATACTTATCCTGCGTTATTTTTAAACCAACCGAGTTGCAGTTAAAATAAGCGTCGTTGCTCGGAGGGATCCGATATTTCGATAAAGACATTTCCTTTCGAAGCACGTTTGAAAATTCGGATAAACGTTCTCGAATAAAATCTAGGGAATAATGATATCCCTAGCTTCCATTTGCTTTACCTGATGAAGCTGGGGAAAGATCTGTAAAACCGAGCTAGGCGGTGGAGCCGGTTGCGATATAGTAGGTATAAAAGTGCTCGGGACAACGGGTGACTGGGGCTGGGGCATCTCCGGGATCTCCGAATCGATCGATCTCACGTACTGCAGCACAAGTTGATTCTGCTCGACGGGGCTGAGGTTCGCCCACTGGTCGGACTGCGAGAGTTTGCCGATGGCGCTCGCGCGTAGCTGCTTCAGGAACATCTGCTGGTTCTGAAGGAGTCGGTAATGCTGGTACTGGTAAAGCAGCAGCGAGTCGTCGATGGGGGTTGGCTTGGGCAGTACGCCAGCCACGGGTAAACTACTCGGCACCACTCCTCCGACACCCGGTGATATTCTTACGTCCGAGAGCTGGAAATTAAAACCACGTTTCATACAATTTGATAAAATACCTTTTTCCTTCTTCTTTTCTTCAAATTCCAACTTCAAATTCACCGCTCTTTATATTTATTTTAAAACATTTTTAACCGTTGGCATCGTTGAGATATTTGAATCTAGATAAACTCACGCGTTCCGATGTTAAAGGTACGATCGAACTTTCCAGCGATTCGATTTACCAATATCGAATAAAACGTAAAATTTTATTTGTTACGAATCAAACGAGTCGTTTTCTTTCGAATTAAAACACCCGCGTAAAACGAGCCATCGAGATCGACGCGATTACTCGTTTGTACGACCGAGAGTAGCAGGAGCTAAAATCCAGGAGCTAAAATCCAGGAGCTAAAATCCAGGAGCGAAAATCCACGAGGAAGAATCAGAAAGAATCGAAAGTCTCGTAAAAATAAAATTTCGGTTTCCACGATGCCAAGTTTTGAGCTCTCGGAAAAAGAAGGCCGTACCTTGAGCGGAGGGAAGTTGGTGCCTGGTTTGAAAGGTATCCTTCCACACAAGTTCACCAGGTCTCCGAGCTCCGTGTACCTCTCGTCGCAAGTTCTTCTGAGGAGCAGATTCGCTTTGAAGTAGCCTTGCTTATGCCACTCGGCCATTTCACTGGCGAGGAAAGGTCCCTGCACTTCGCCTTGTGGATCCCGGTAGTACCATTTCTCTTGTATGGCTGCCGATGGTTGCGTTACCGTCGGCCCCGTCGGTTCGATCACCGTCGGATTCACCACCACCACCGACGACGACGACGACGACGACGCGAGAACGTTCGGGGCTGGTTTTTCGTCCCGAGTACTTCCGCCGTCGATGAGTTTCGCGACCTCTTCCTCCATCCTGTCCAAGTTATCCGCCTCCGTTCTCTGCTTGTCATCCGTTGGTTCCTGATGTTGGATCACGTTCACCGGTACATCCGCGACTACCCGCTGAGGAATTTGTTGGTGCTGGTGTTGTTGAAGCGGTTTTTGCTGTTGGATCCCGGGTGCTTTTATTTTTACCTGTTCCACGGGTTTTTGTATTTCAACTTTGCAAGCGTTCTCAGCTTTGTTGGAGGGCTTATTGCGCTCGGATTTAGGTTTTGGATCATCCACTCTGATCGAGCTCTCAATTTTCGATTTGGCTCTAGAAACTGGCACTGCGCGATAAAACACAATCGATGATTAGATATCATTTTTTCAAATCTTTAATTCCTATATGTATTAAATACTAATTATAAGTTAATTATTCGTTTTTATATAATTTTCGTACGATCGTATACATTTTTGTTTTTTAAATTTAGCGACAATAAAGCGACATTGCTCGCACGGAAATGAAAATGTAAACGAACGGTATTAAAAAAGTAAGTTTGTATTCGCGCTGGAAGAAACAGAAAGAGGAAAGCGAAAACTTTGAAAACTTTCTAACCATGCGTTGCAGCCGCCTGTGTTTGTTCTTTATGAGGTTTTTCTTGTAACGATTGCTTCGTTCCCTTATCTTTCTTCCTCGAATCGATGGAGTTCGTCGATGATTGACTACTACTAATAATTTGACTAGCGTTATTATTCGTCTTGGACGAGGTCTTCTTAACAGAGGGAGTACTGGAAACCGGTGTCAATTTTATCGGTGATAAGCTGCGTCTCGTGTCCTTCTCGGGTGGTAAATTCTGATCCTTGGGCTCGGCGTGCAGAGATTTTGGCCTTTCGCCGTTGAGTGTCCGATCAATTTTCATCGAGCGGTTTAAGCCGAGACTCGGCTTGACACAATTTTTATACTGCGTCGCATTGCCCTCCGAAACGCGACGCACTCGTGAGCCCCGTTGCTTTCTGTCGTGGTGTGCTCTATCCGGATGTTCCTCGTCGTCGTCGGAGTACATGCCGTGAAACGCACCGGAGGCGTCGAAGCTGCCGCCGCTTTCGCTCAGATTATCGGTCGCCCTGTAATAATAATCAACGCGTAAACGTTTCTTCCTGGGCGTTCGAAGATTTTTCGATCGTAATTTTTATCTTATCTCAGGAAAATATTGTCGCTCTCGCTCGTTTTATTCACATTTTACTCCAGGCGATCGCTAAGTAAACATGCATTTAACTTTGTGACTGCCGAATATTCAACGTTGGCTAATTTTCATCACGGATAATTTTTTTTTTTTATTTCGATAACAAATTTATTTGAAAACAGTCGAATTAGCATTAATTCGTTAAAGACACGCGACACCTTAAGTATTTTAATACGATAAACTGCGCATCATAAATTTATATTCATATTATTCTACGTTGTAAAAAATAATCAAAATTGCTTATTATAATATAATTTACATCGATAATATTAATGACTCGAGTACATTCCGCGATTCAACTTGATTTTTAACCGTAAACGGATGCTTTAAAAAAATTATATGCGTTAGATTTACATTTTGTAAATTTTTACAAAAATTTCAAATTCAAGTTCTCAAAATCGAAAGGAACGATCGTATAATTAATTAATTTATTAAAAAACTTCTATTTGTACGAAATACCGCGAACGCGTACGACTACCAAATTATTTATGAACGACGATTACCATTCCGGCAGATCATGGATATCGTGATGATTGGAACGATTTCTGCGCAGCGGAGGTGGATGAGGATCGAATGCTCTGTTACTCCCTTTATGATCCCAGCGTTCTCTTCTTTTATCATCGTCATCGATTTTTTCCCCTCGTTCTTTATCAGCATCGCGCCAACTGCCTTTCACTAAAACAAATATTTTTTATTTAATTTTAATCGCGTTCATGGTACACAAATTAAATTACAAATTTTGGAGTAGACTACGCATAAAATCAAGAGTAAATAATAATAAGCAGGCAAATAAATTAATAAAATGTACAATTTTTTAAGGATGTTTCCAATTACTCGATTCGAATTTAATGCAATGAATTTAGCGTGAAGGATTAAAAATTGAATTCAAAAAGTTTATATACGCAGTAACATCGATTTGATTCGTTACCCCATTTTTCACCCCTTGCATTCATTCGCCAACCATCGTCGTCTTCTCCACCACCTCGATGACGCCTCCAATTACTCTCCATAAGAGAACCACCGCTAAGACCACGACTCAAATCCTTTCTAGGACTAGTCGACCCGTTCCACTCTACCGAATCTACCCCATTTCGTTCCGACCAGCTTCTTTCCGTTGGAAGTCTATCGAATGCTCTGGTTCGGGCCTAAATTTTAAGTTACTTTGTATAGAAAATTTTTCTTATATGGAAGAAATCGATTAAGTAGCGTATGAAATTTACTGGAAATGGTTGTGTTTCGATTCTTGGACCTTCCCCCATGTCTTCGAAGCCAACACCACGATAATGAGAACCGGTTCTTCCGCTTCTATTTCGCCCCCCACGATCGACGCTACTACCTCTTCCACGACCAGCACCACCGGCGCTTACTCCTCCGTTCCACAAACACTAAAAAAAAATGTTTTATTTGAGCACGCGTACAATTTAATGTTAACTTGGAAATAGTTTCGACGAATCCAAGATGGAATTTGTGGAAATTTGCGAAACAACCAATTTACGGATACGTCGAAAAACAAAATATATTTTCTAATACGGTAAAAACTCTACTCGTCGATTAGCTTCGACGTCTAAGATAATATAATATTTTCATACCGTTTCATCCTCTGTCATTTGTATGAGAGCCAACGGTAACTGAGCTTTCGGCATGTAGAGCGCCGTAAAGCTCATCAGTGGCTTTGGAGGTTTGTAGGTACGGTCGAAAAGAGCAAGCATCTCTTCTCGACCGTACCTATGCTCCGCTAACTGATACCGAGGAGTGGTGAGACTTCCGCCTCCGCCTCCTCCGGCATTGCACCCATCTCCTGCCAAATTACGTAACCTAAAAGAATACATTTTTATTATTGCATTATTAAATTGACAAATTGAACCCATCACTGCTTTTATAAAATAAACGAATTACCATTCTGGACCAAACTTCAGAGAATCCGTCATGATGCTAAAATTCCTGTAAAAAAAAAAAAAAAGATAGATGCGCAAACGAGTTTGGTATTTAATATAAATTTGTCGATCGAACGACTCGAGGTGCAAATAAACGGAAGCAGTGCAACAGTTACCGATCGAAAGGAATAGATTTACTTTTAATATCGAAATACGCAGCGAGAAGGCTTCGATAATATTTGCGTCGAGAGCACGAATCGGATGGGAAAAAACGTTAACTTAAAAAACTGATAAAAATCGGTCCAATTGGTAAAAAAATAAGCAGACGGAAAAAGTTGTGGCGAAAATCTGTTGAAACGTTAGATCGTCGAAACGAACAAAGACACATAGCCTTTTATCCGAACACACGCTTTTCCGTGAAACGTACGAAATTCTAGAAAATACGTCAGCTGACGATAAGAACGATCCGTCCGAGAAAGCGAATTCACGAACGGCCAGTGCAACGATAAATCAGATAAATCTGCTGCTTTAATCCAGGAATCCCGAACGCGAAAGACGCATAATTCGTAAGGTCAATGTACAATTACGGTTCGACGAATGTTCCCTCGGACTCGGACTCCGACTCTGACGGGAGCGAGACAGACGAGACAACCCCGTCGGAGCCGTGGACTCGAGCCCCGAGCCGGTGATATCCTCGCACCGAGATAACCCAAGCCCCGGGGAAGAGAGGCAAGAGGCCGCGGATCGCGCGAGCAAAAAATACCATTCGCCTTTAATGTACGTTTTGGCCGTGCATAGACGAGAGAGAGCCAAGGTGGCAGCGTTAACCAAACTTTTTTCCGCGCGGGTAAAACCTCTCGGATTACCGCTCGGGGCGAGGACGAGACCAGCCGAGGTCGAGCGTCGGCTCCGACGGGGTCGAGAATTCGGAGAGCCTGCCGCGGAAATACCTTTTTTTACTCCCAAATCACCGAGCGAATGATACAACACACCAATATGGCCGATACGAGCTTTTTGGAATAAAAAGTCGCCGTAGATTGAATGTACGCGTGCGCACAAAACACAGGCACTGCTGCTACCATAGAGAGATTCACGGAGTCTATACGAGTCTATACTCTGTTACTCTGTAGCGATGCGATGATGGGTATAAGTCGGGAAGTCGGGGGATCGGGGGATCGGGGGATAAACGAAATTGAGTCGCGTTTAGCGGAGCTTAGCTTTCTTCCGATCGCGGATCCCAACGAACCACCCAACGAACCACCCAACGAACCACCCAACGAATACGCGAATAAGAAATATAAACTGAGAGGAGGGACCGATTGTCTCTCGGTGAAAAATAAATCGAGCGCCGGAAATTATCGGGGTTTTTTTTTTTCTTCTCTCCTCGTCTCTTCAACCAATCGCTTTTTTATTCTCGATCTCTTTTACACGATTTTTCAAAATTTACCGATTGCGTCGTTTCCACCGAGGAAAAAGTACGTTGATCTCTCGCGTATTCTCGCGTATTATTCTCGTGTACGCGCGAGTAAACGCCAAAGTCGACAAAGTGTACCCGAACCGTTAGTTTCCTTGCGAACTCAACTCGCGAGCCTCGGAAGCATCTCGACTTATTCTTCTTTATTCGAGTTCGCGAAATTACCTGTTATCGTAATTTGTTTATCGCGAGTCCGTAGCGAGCGATCGATCGAAACGTAGTTATTTTTATTCGTTTCTCCGACGCGATTTCCTATTTAAAAACATCGCCGTCGCCGATAGCGAACGTTCGTCTCTTATATAATGTATTCGCGGGGCTGATAAACAATAATAAACGTTACGAAATCGCCGCGTGAGATACGTAAAAACCGGCTGAAACGATCGCGAGATAAAATCAACGTCGACGGCGAAATTCTCGCGAGTCGTTGGAGAACGGCCGATCGTCCTTTTCGCGCACGAATTTATATCGGGTGAGGAGAAGAAAGATGAGGAAGGAACTCGGCTCGTAAACTATTCGTCGGGGAGAGAAAAAAGAGATAAAGAGAAACCAGGAACGGAGTCATCGGATGCCCGTGAGATCCAAACGCGAGAAGTTGGGAACCTCGACTTTGGGAAAAGGATGCGATTTTTTATCTCAGCCCTTTTCCTCCGCGAACCGAGGCCTCGATATTTTTACCGATTCGCGTGGACCGTTGGAGGAAACGTTGTCGACTCGCTTTTGTGTTTCATTTGCTCGCTTTCTTTCCCTTCGGGCGACGAAACAACGTCTCGCTTTCGTTGGGATTTCGTTGGGATTTCGTTGGGATTTCGTTGGGATTTCGTTAGAGAGGAAAGGCTTGTAGTTGTTTACGCCATCTTTTAAACAGCTGGTAAAGTGATCCGTACGGTGAAAGATGGCGGTTTTAACGATACACGAGTCGGTAACTCCGTAAGTGACCTCATCGCGGATATGTTTTCGAGGCTCGATATCGCCGATGTCGAGATAACGAGAAAAAGACGAGGATCTCGACGCGAGGCGATTTCCCGATGCCTAGCCGTAAATTTAGAAATGGAACGATGCGAGTCTATTCCTTATTTTAGGAAAGTTCTACGAAGTTTCGCGTCAATTTTACGCCGATGTGCTTGGCGAACTAATTTCGTCGTTATTGCGATATTGCGCAACGTATTTTCAAAGTCGCGAAATTCATTATCCTATTCGATTTCGTATCTTTCCAAAGAATTTTTTTGGGCTATTTTCTTTTCGAAGGATGTCGTTGAACCTATTTATAAACGTCCCTGGATCGAAATTTAGTTTCAATTTTTGTAAAAACGAATTTTCTCGATTACGTTAATTATCAAATGTAAGATTTCGGAACATCGTTGCGAAATTATACATTTTACTCGTAAATACAATTAAGTTACGTCGGGAATCGTCGATGAATTTAGAAAATTAACGATAAATAAATAAGAGAATGGAATAGAACGTAAACGTATAAAAAATACTTACAAATTTAATTGAAAGATGGATATTTTAACGGATGATTAATTGTACTCTAAAAATTTATCTGCGATCGGTTGGATATCTTTTTTCGTTATCGTAATAACAATGAACCGCGTACCTTTGTTACAACGAATAATACTCTATTTCATATTTTTATTGACACTGTCGAAATTAATCGTATATGTCTGTTTGATCGAATAATACATTAATCATGTAAATTTTATAAACAAGGTACGTTCGATTGCAATAAAATTTCAATAAAAGCGATACGCAGAAAGGCATAAACGATATATACAACATCGAGGACAACACAAAAACAGTAAACGACACGCAATAAGTCCAAGTATTTGTTCCTATTCTTTGCTCTTTGTTTAATCGTACGTAAATTCGTGCGCAGTTGAAGGTAAAAATAATGCATGTCTAAATGAGCAGAGAAGGATGATAAATCTCTTTTATGCAATCGCCGGTGTTTGCGATTGTTCTTATAACTTCTTTGTTTTTATTTAGCGATGAACTAGTAGTGAAATTGGATAACGTTTGCTCGACAGAAATTTAACGAGTGTTGAGATGATGACCGAAAGTATGTCAAGTATATATATATATATACGCCTATCGAACTTTATTTCAAATTATAATATATTTAAAAGGAAGGATCTTAAGATTAATATTTTAATACGTAAATAGAGAATAAGTTGGCCATTTTTTCCATAACTCTAAGAAAAATTTTTATAATTATTTTGGACAAAATACGAATGGAAAAAATACGATGAATCAAAATATTCGATGTCTACTATCGATTGAAAATATAACAATGAATACTTAGAAAGTGAGTTTTTAATATTTGAATCAGGAATTAAGGAAATAAGGAAATAAGGAAACTATTTTTTACTCGCATTTAGTTTACGCGTCGCGAGTTATATTTAGTCTTCCACGGTACAAGTTTTACATTATATTTGATTTATATTAATGTATTCTGTTTAGTTGTAAATATATTCGTGTATTTAAGAAATTGGATAATTCAATCTAATACCGAAATTACATAATTTGTTGCAATAAAATTATTAAACGATAAAATGAAAAAGATAAAAGTAAATTTGTCAATTTTTTTATCGTTCTTCTATGGAATATCTAACTTAGTACTAAATGTACAAGGAATTTTATTTTTAATTCGGTAAACTTTTTTAAATATTTATAAATACATAAAATAATTTTATGTTTTCTATTGCATATTCGGAATTAAAATTGTACCGAAAATTCACGCTTAAAGTTTCCATTGAGATTTCTAGTAATCTATGTACATGTGACATATGGTATAAATATGTCACGTGTGATATTGAATAACAATTTTAGATCCTGAATGTAGATTATTAGTGTAAAATAAAATTGTAATATATTTCTATTATTTTCACGACTAATTTATTTTGAGTAAATCTATGAATAACAAACTATAAGTTAACTAAATTATTTATAATAACGTGAACCGATGAATCTTATTTTTACGAAATGATTTTTTCACATAATTGAAAAAGTCAGTTTCTATGTAATTAAAAAATATTGTGTCGTGTGTACATTATTATACTACATAATTCGATGTAATTACTTCCTAAAGTGAATAAGGTTACTTCTGTTCCAAGTGACAGTTTCCGTACACAAAAACTTTGCGGTTAATAATAACATTATGGACAAATACTATTTTATAAGGTATTATTAAAAGTAATACGAAAATTTTTAACTGCAATTACAGAATAACGTAAATAAAAATTACCGTTGTAATGGATTAAATGTGATTAGGATTTTATTTTATTGTTTATTTTTCATGAAAATTACATTAATTTGCTTAAAATGCTTTCGGTATTGAATTACGTAACTTGTGTGCATTACCGAAAAAAATTTATGTAATTTTCAGATTTTAAAAACGAAGTATTAATATTACAAATATTAAGAGCCAGTAAACTTTATGTATTAAAATATAATATAAAGATAAATTTATGCGTTTCATTTTACATATTTTTAAGAGTTATCGACTAAATAAATTATTTCGATATTCTCTTGGAATGACATCCTTATTGATTTATTTCGTACTTGTACTAAAATTTGTAAATCTTTTCTTTGTTTTCAATTTTTGACAACAATGTAATAGAACTTTTCGAGATAAAAAAAAATTTATAACGATATTTGAATTAATATTATTTTTGCTCATAAAGACGAGAAAAAATTATGAATTTTTAATAGTGATTTTTGTATATAGAATATTTTTCCACACATATATATTTATATCTTCTTTTTCTTTGTCTTTCTCTAGTATTATTTTACACGTAAAAGTTAGTCTATCGGTATTATTATTATATTCGAATATTTATATATAATGCAATTTTAATAATATATGCGTTGATTGTTTTATAACCCAGTTAAATTTCTATGAGATGGTTTTACAATAAACGTGATAACGTTCATTTATTGTAATTTTAATACAAACTAAACTTTAATTAAATTGAATTGGATATATACATTTTATAAATGATTGAAACGACACGTTGAAGTTCTATAAAATTTCTATAGAATTATAATTTTGCAGATATTGCAAAAATACGACATTAAAATATTCGTTCAATATACAATTATTATTATTATTTATATAAATAAATAAATCGAGAAAACGAAATCAAAATTATATAAAGTTTGAAACATTTTTTAATGAATTATTCAATATCAAATATCTATTTTTGGATTGTTCGGTTCAAATGTGGATAAGCATATTTTGGAGGCTCGTTTGATGTTATAATAGTGTTAGACACAGAAAACATCCGGTAGTTATAAAAAATCGTGAAATAATACGGAAACTACAAAGTATAAATGAATAGCTAAATGTATATATAACTTGTTGAAAAAAATGAGTTTATTAAAAATTATTTCTTTTAAAAACCAGTATAAAATTTACTAAAAAATTCATATTCGCGAAAACCTCAAAATATTCTAATGTTACTATTTTTTATTACTTTTATTTACATATTTCAACACATTGTTAAAAATAAAACAATTTTTTACGACGATAATATGCGTCACTTATTGCAACTTGATAACTCGATTATTAGTATTTAATATTATTCATATGCACGAGAAATACTATAGTTATAAAATAATGAAAAATTCTTTTAAAATGATTTTACGTTAAAGTTTACGATGATGATAAATCAAAATCCGCAAAATAGTATCAATCAGTTTTTGTTTGATAAACGTTATCTTTTGATAAATGTTAGAAAAATCAAGTGCAAATGGATTGTTTTATATATTTATTTAAAAGTATAGAAGAAATTTTCTCGATGTGAGTTTTTGACGTTACTGTGATAATATATTTAATTTTATTTCTTGAAAAATAGAATATTATATTGTGAGTAATTAAGGTTTTATTATTACTTGAATTATGTTTTAATCTGATTCATTTGTAGTTCTCGGTATGTTTATTATTTTTAAATTACACTAAAAACATTAATTGTACCAGGAAGAATTAGTACATTAATTGCGTATTAGAATTAACAATAGAATGATCTTTAATAAAAATAAATATTCATGTCCTAGTTTATAAAAAAAAAGCAAGTAAATTCAAGGAACCTTTTTTTTTTTTAATGAACTTTTGTTTTATTGTATAAAAAACATAAGAAATAGTATGAAATACGATCATTTAATAGTTTAAATATCAAGTAAAAAATGCTGTTTCATCAAATACTACTTCGATTTGTACGATAACTATGATAATTATTATTTTCAAATCTAAATAGGAAAAAATTTGTGTAGAATAAAAATGTCGTAAAAAAAATTAATTTGTATTTCATGATTTTCAGGGAAAATGATTTTTAATGAAAAAATTAATTGTCCAAATGTATAAGTTTAGACTGAGATTAATGATAATAAAATAATTTTTTATTAAAAAATTTACCTTGAATAACTTTCATTTAGACGAAATAAAATTTAAAAACATATTATTTTTAATAGATGATTTGTACTTATTTCATTTACGTGTCTAAGAAGAGAAAAGAAAATTCAATCAAGAATGTTTTATATGTCGTTTGAAATAAAATTTACTTATTTTCACAAATGAATTTTTTTATATCTTTTTACAAAATTAATAAACTGTACTACGTATTAAATTTTGTAATAAATGTTTTGATTTTGTATATAAATTAAACTAATATTTTATCTTAAAATAAACTAACATTGTATATTAAAACTGATATATTGTTTTAAAAATAAATTTAACCAACTTTATAAATAACTATTATTTACTTTTTTAAATTATGATAATAATAAATCCTAACGCTAAAGAAAATACACAATTAATTTTAATGGGATGATGCAAGGTAATAAAAAATAAATAAATAAAACAAAAATAAACGCATCGATATATTTTTATATAAATATCTTTACTTTTAATGCGCTATTAGAATAAAATACAAACACATGAATCGAACAGTACATTTATATTTAGTTTAGGTATTTAATAAAAAAAAATCACCTTGTTATTCGCTATTAAATTATAATTTATTGTAAAAATGAATTCATTTAAATCTATTATTTTAAAAACTAAATGATTTATATATATTTCACTTATTCGATGAAATCAACACGATCTATTTCTAGATTTGAGGTAACACTGTAAGATTAAACAAAATAATGAGGTTTTTTAACTATTATTCCATATTCCGCAACCGCCGGTGTTAAATCTTCCATCGTTAACGTATACCGTCTATCCTTTCCTTTCATTTTGGTGTTTTGGTTTGCTCCTCTTGTTTTACAATGCTGGAGAGCATCATTAGCAATTTCAGAAATAAACTTTTGAGCGGCTAGAGATACCAACCGTACTCTGTAACGATATTCTTTATCAAATTTAATCTACGATAATTTGCAAAATAAGAACAATCAAACCAATACGTACATTCTTGGATCCGTAGTATTGAATCCGGCGGTGTGTAAATAATGTTCGCTGATTGCATCCGGAACCTACAATTTTATATCGAAATTAGAAATGAAATAATTTTGCAAATCAACTAGGACTTCTATAAAAACGCGTAAACTGTTATTACGGTCGGAGTATAATCTTCCAATTGCAATAAGAAATCTGATAAAGGTTGCCCAGCTGTTTTTATATCGTCCGCAATCATCTGATCGTCGCAAGCGTCCATTTCATTCTCAGCCATTGCTTAGAATTACAATTATTAAATATAAATCACCGATACCGGTTAATTAAAATATAATTACACTTATTATTTATAAAATATAATTTTTCTAACCTTAAATATATGTATCGGACACACAACAACGTCCACAAGTCAGTGAACCGAGTCTAACGGTAAGATATTTACAAGTTGAGAACCGCTATGTTCGATGTATGGGGGAAAGAGATAAATACATGGAATTGGTAAATTTGATTAATAAGAGTGAATTTGATTTTTCATCAACTATAATGCAAAAGACGAGTTTCTAGATTTAACTTTTTACTTATAATTAATGTCCTTGCATCGATAATCGATAATAAACTTTATTCTTCGTTTTTAGAAGATAGTTCTAATAACCGAGGATAAAAAAGATTGACAAATATTCAATTGCAAAGCAATAATGATCGTTGATCTTTGGAAATTATTAGTATTGTGTACGAATGAACCAACGAATTGTGAATGTATCTTCGTAAAATTTGTAAGTCTAATTTTAAAAA
Source organism: Dolichoris vasculosae (assembly GCA_018907195.1). Taxonomy (NCBI): domain Eukaryota; kingdom Metazoa; phylum Arthropoda; class Insecta; order Hymenoptera; family Agaonidae; genus Dolichoris; species Dolichoris vasculosae. The sequence goes on from JACCHY010000006.1 coordinate 10,289,817, forward strand.
TTGTATCTAACGTTAACATATCGAAGCTTACGCGTGTAAGACTTTGTTAAAAATTCATAATGTGTTACGTTTTTAAATTTAACGCTACTCTAAATTTATTATAGTACAATTCGTACTGTTTATAAATCGAATAGCAAATTATTTCATGCGTTATCATTATTTTGTATATAAATTTGTAAAAACCGATTGTATTTTGAATTTTCGGAATACTCATTAAAAAGAAAAACACCTGTTGATCGTAACTCAACCAAGTTTTAAATTTGATTAATCATAATTAATTGGTAAAAGTCCGTTTCGAATTTCAAAAATATTTCCGATTTATCCGTATATCCGCCAAGACATAAATTATGACAATTGCCCACTAGAAAACTTACACGAGAGAAGATTGGATTGTAGGTCCTTATATATTAGATATAATTAAATACAATTACATTTACTTTTATTTATTCGGTATACCCTAAACCCTTCGATATATCGCTGCTTCGTAATTAAAACAATAAGCTGCGAAATTAAATTTATACTCGAATAAATATATGTAAGACCGATGGAAGAAATATCAAGTGTATTACAGCCGGTAAAACTGCCAACCATTGGTTCGAGATGACAAGAATATCTTACGTGTACTTTAATTCTAGAAGAGGTAAATTTAAAAAATATGATATAAACAGAAATAAACACACGAGACTATGAATTTTAAAAATCGTCAATTTTAAAAGAAGCACATTTAATAAAGTTGTTGTATACGTCTGTCTATTTTTACGCGAAAAATATCGATTTCAAGATCGAATTTCGTACACATTTTGTGTCTGCTCTTCCAAAATTCGCAACAGGCGCAAAGTCGTATTTTGTTTGGAAATCGAATTGTCCAGAATCTCGATTAACGGAAAAGAGTCGATTCGAGATCGATAGTTGAAATCTACTGACGGAGTGATTGTAAGAACAGCAATATCTTTTTATTTGAAATATTCGATCAACATGAAGCAACTCTTGTGCGGAAAATTCGGGTAAGTTGCCGATTAATTATACGATTCACAAGCATGATGTTTGTACGTACTATTATCCGTGTTTAATGTAAATAATAGTTAAATTTACTATTGATTTTTAAATATACATAAAATTGTATACGAATATCAAATAAATCATATTTAGGTTATGTTTATTACTTTACAGTAGTTTGACTGTATATTATACGAAAGTTTATTATTTGAAATAATTTTAAGATGAAGTTACGTAGATTATTTATAACATTAGTTATGTAATTGTTGTTCGCATCGATTTAATTTTTAAATATATTTATAGGTACAGTATTTTACTGGTATCAAAAAATACTCGATATCCAATTTTCAATATTCGGACTCGGTATTTAAATTCTGGAAAGTTTATTTATAATAAACCACTTCTGAAATACCCCCAGAGACATATTTTAATATATCCGCAAAGGAGACATATAATGATCGTAGCCAAGGTTTTGAGAGGAGCCTTAAAACTACGGTATCTTTTATTGGGAGGTGCAGTCGGAGGAGGAGTTACTCTACAAAAGGTAAATATTTTTAATACAATGTTGTAAGGTTAACGCTCGTAGAATGTACATAAAATTTTGTTGAATTAAGAAATGTATAAAAATGTATAGTCGTAACTCGTATCGTAAGAAAAATTGTGAAAAAATTATTTTATTTTTCGAGTAGCGGAAGTAATAAACTCCGTAAGTATCGCATTAAAATAAAATAATATATTTTAAAGAAAAATCCTATCGATTTATTTTATAGAAATACGAAGAATGGAAAGAAGCTTTACCCGATGTAACTTGGATGAATCGGATAATGCCAAGTCAACAACAATGGCAAAATTTTCGAAATGTTTTGATATCGGTTAAGGAATCCGTATCAGAATCGATCGATATTGGTTTGTAGTATACTTTTCGTAATTTATACTCTTAATTTTTACAATTTCATACATAATTTAGCAACAAATGTAAGTAGATGAACGTATAAAGGAACTAAACGATGGAAAATTAAAGGAGTATAGGATATGGTTTAATCAAAGATTGGAAGATGCTATAAAAGCTGCTGAAAGTAGAGAAATAGATGATAGTAACAATAATAATAATAATTTACCAAATCGTGAGTCATAATTTAATTCTTAATTTCAGTGATGGTGCCTTTAAAATCCTGGAGCTCCTAATCGATTTATTTTCAATAATATTCCATCTCTTTATTTAAGTTTATAATAATGTACTTGAAAAATATCCTTGTACCGTCTACTCGTTTCTTTCGTAGTACACTAAACGTCAATGCTTGCACATATTAATATTCACTATTCTTTTCATTCTTTTTTTGCAATTTATAATTTGGTCTGTTCTGTTCAGGTAAAATAGAAGTGGCAACAGCCTTTGCGAACCAAATTTATTCAGGTGTGTAGAAAAAAAAAATCTTAGTCTGTCCATTCAGCATTGTGACTCGTATGAGAAAAGTTTTACTCGTTTCATTTTTTTTTACTTTGTACTGAATGGGACAGACCCATATATTTTTTGCATGGGAAAATATTTTCACGTTACGATTTGCTTATAAAATTTCATTATTCGTTCAATGTTAATAAAGCTTAAGTGTGTAGATCGATTAAAAAATACATTCGAGACAAATTAATATTAAGCGTATGGATGAATTTTTAGGCATCAAAGACGAGGTAGTAAAAAATACAACAGCATTCGCCGCAACCGATACGGGCAACGCTGATTACGATAAAAATAAATCTCGTGAGTTTTAGTATTTATAAAAAGTAATAAGTAAAATTTCGTTGTCTTTGGTTTTATATTTTGTAAAAACGTATAACTTTTATCTTAGAAACTTCCCAACAAAGGTTAGACGCCATGCAAGACGAAGTGATGCAAATTCAGTTAAAATATCAACGGGAACTGGAAAGGCTCGAACGGGAAAACAAAGAATTGAGAAAGCAAATACTACTTCGAGGAAATTTGAAACAGACTAGCCGAAAAATCAAAGTAAAATTTAACAGCGATGAACAATTTGCTTACGATAATTTTATATTATTTACGAAGGTCGTCTTTATTACAGAAATCGCTTATCGATTTGTACAGCGACGTCTTGGACGAGCTCAACGAGTACGACAGCACTTATTCAACGACCGATCATTTGCCCCGCGTCGTAGTCGTCGGCGATCAGAGTTCAGGAAAAACTTCGGTACTCGAAATGATCGCCCAAGCGAGAATATTTCCAAGGTACTTTGCTCGATACTTGCAAATGTGCATCGAGTAAACTTCTGTCTTTAAAACATGTAAACATTTGATCTCAGGGGCGGTGGAGAAATGATGACGAGATCTCCGGTTAAAGTCGCTCTCAGCGAAGGACCTTATCATATAGCACAGTTTAAGGATAGCATGAGGGAGTTCGACTTGACCAAAGACATCGATTTGGCTGAACTTCGTCACGAAGTTGAATTGCGCATGAAGAACAGTGTAAGAGATGGAAAAACGGTCAGCCACGACGTTATAGCTATGACGGTTAAGGGTCCAGGTTTGCCACGAATGGTTTTGGTCGATTTACCCGGGATTATCAGCGTAAGCAATGTTTTTCTCTTATCGTAATATCGAGAAGTCGGAATAATTAATTTTTCGCGTACAAAGATATCGTATTAATAATTGATTTTCAATGTTTTTAGAAAGAATAATTTTATATCGATTACCTTGTTTTATCTCTGTCGGCAGACCGTCACGGTGGATATGGCAGATAATACTCGAGACGACATTCGTCAAATGACCCAACAGTACATGAGCAACCCAAACGCGATCATTCTTTGTATCCAGGATGGATCGGTCGATGCCGAAAGGAGCAATGTAACGGATATAGTTTCTCAAATGGATCCCACCGGTAAACGTACTATTTTTGTTTTAACCAAGGTTGGTAAATTAGAAACAGCATGTGTGTAAGGATAGTACGGATATTTTATTATGGAAATTTAAATTCATTCTACAGGTAGACATGGCTGAGAAAAATATGGCGAATCCTGATCGTTTGAGGAAAATTTTATCTGGAAAACTGTTTCCGATGAAAGCATTGGGATATTTTGCCGTTGTTACTGGACGTGGACGACAGGACGATGGTATTCAAACTATAAAAGATTACGAAGAACAATTTTTTAGGCATTCAAAATTATTCAAGTGAGTCAAAATTATAAAATATCTCCAATCGTTCCGTACATTTTTGTAAATACAAAAAAACAAAATAAGCGTTTATAAGCGAATGTTTAGAAGGTTTAAGGATATTTTATGGAATCGAAATAAGATAAATCAACCTGTTTTAATCATAAAACTTCGGATAGATAAATATCAAAAAATTATTTCGGTCCCAGTCGAAGTTTAATTTTACATAAAAAATAGACAGCGTTTAATTAAATAATTCATTTTAGAAGCGAATTAGCAATGTCCAGTCAAGTTACCACTAGGAATTTAAGTTTAGCGGTTTCCGAATGTTTTTGGAAAATGGTACGAGAAACCGTTGAACAACAAGCCGATGCCTTTAAAGCTACGAGATATAATTTGGAAACGGAGTGGAAAAATACTTTTCCAAGGTAATGTAAACACGTTGCATTTAATGTCGCGTCGAGTATCGCGGATTTAACAAATTTTTTATACTTTACACAGTTTACGAGAATTGGACAGGGATGAACTTTTTGAGAAAGCGCGATGCGAGATTTTAGACGAAGTAGTTAAGCTATCGCAAGTTTCACGTTGGGATGAATTATTACAGCAAAATTTATGGAATAAAGTGAGCTCGTACGTTTTTGAGAATATATATTTACCGGCTGCTCAGAGTGGAAGTGGAGGTAAAGCAATTTTCAATTTCATCGATGTATCACTTTTCACGATCTTATACCTTCGTTCTGTACGTTATAGGTACATTTAATACAACTGTAGATATTAAATTAAGGCATTGGGCTGAACAACAATTACCGTATAAAAGCGTTGAAATTGGTTGGGAATGTTTACAGCAAGAGTTTAAGAAGTTTATAATTGAGAGTCAATCGAGTCCGAATCACGATGATATTTTTGATAATCTTAAACAAGCAGTTATTCAAGAAGCTATGACGAAACATACTTGGGATGAAAAGGTATCGCTTTATTTTCAATGATACAAAAATGTATGAAATTCTAATTAATTTTATTTACGAACGAATAATACTCGAGTTATGCTTTACTTTATTATGCTGTTTACATTTTTAGACGCATCGGTTGATAAAAGTAACCGCAAAAATATTTTTAATAAAAACTTTAAAGTAAAGTAAGATTTATAATATAATACTACGATCGTTCCTAATTCCTTCATAATTCTTTTGATATGTAATGATTTGTATTTAATACATTGTTACGAGCATTATTTATTTGTAAAATTACTTTATTTTATCGTCGATTCGTAACTGATTTATTTCCTATTTCATTGATTTTTTTATTTTAAACTATGGATACACGGAAACTGTGTTTTTATAAACTTTAAAAATTTTAAAAATAAATCTTAAATAAAACTAATGATCACTCGGTTGTTTATTCCAAGTATAATTATCTGTGGTTATTTCGTATTAAAGTATGACAAAATAATGTGAATATAAATGATTGTAGTCTTCAGAAATGTTACGAGTTATCCAATTAAATATCCTTGAAAATCGATCCGTGAGCGACAAAAAATGTTGGGACGAGGGAATATTTTTTCTGGAATCGTCTATTAAAGACAAGATTCAAGACACGGATCAGATATTAAAGAATATGTTGGGACCAAGTGTAAAAGATCGCTGGTTATATTGGCAATATCAAACCGAAGAACAAAAAAAGTATAAAATTGTAAAAAATGAACTCGATAAAATATTACACATTGACAAGGTAAATTATTTATCTAGTTATTATTATTTAATTATGAAAAGTAGAAGCTAAAACTTTAATTTTTAAAACAAATTAATATTTTCATTTATAAAATGATTAGTCAAAACTTAACTTTTTTTTAATTTTGTAAACTGTATTCGAAGTGATTTTGAGATGGTAATTATTTGTGACTTACTCAATTGTAGAGTCATGTGCCAAAGTTGGGATCCGATGAAATAACAACGGTTAAGAAAAATGTGCAACGCTATGGAATCGAAGTCGATAACGAAATGATTCGAGAAATATGGCATCCCTTGTATAGAAGATTCTTTTTGCAGTCGTGTTTATCGAAAGCATACGATGGTAGAAAAGGTTTTTATTTATATAACACTGGATACACCGACATGGTAAATAAACAAATAATAATACGAAATAATTCATAAAAGTAATTCATATTTGTAATTCGAATGATTTTTTATAATTTATGTTTTTTAGATCGAATTTTATCACGTTGTACTCTTTTGTCGTATTCTGCAAATGTTAAAAGTTACTTCGAATGCTTTAAGGCATCAGATTATGAATATCGAAACTCGCAGACTTGATAAGGAAATTAAAGAAACGCTTGAAGATTTTAGCCAAGACAATATTATTAAAAAAAAATTATTAACAGGGAAAAGAGTAACATTAGCCGAAGAACTAAGTAAGAATTATTTTTATTTTATACTTAGCGTTACGATAATAGTATAATTCAATTTTTTACCGTTATTAGCAAAATATATAAATTATAAATTCTTAACAAAGTTTATATAATATTTATGTAATTTTTATTCATGGATGCATAGATTTTATCGATTGAATTAATAATTAAATAAAATAATATTGTAAACTATTTTGCTTTATCGTTTTATCGTTTTCAGAACGCGTTAGACAAATACAGGAAAAACTGGAAGAGTTTATTCAAGCGTTAAATAAAGAAAAATGAAGAACCTAAATAACTAGGATTTTGCTAAATTAAACAATTTACAATTGTTAACGAATAAAAGATGATAACAATATCTTTAGTTTCGCATTGAGTGTGAAAGTTTGTGAAAGTTATCATTTACAGAACAAGTGAGAATTGCTTATTTTATGTTTTCAAAAGACAGTCATACATTGTACATAATTATAAAACATCAAAATAGATCGATAGTTTTAATTGGAAAATATATGAAATGAATTGGATAATTCGGGAAGATTATACTTGTAATCTGATTTTTTTGTACAATATTCATTGTTATTTATTATCATTATTTCGATTTTGTAAGTTATTATATAAAATTATCGATGTAAATAAAAAAAAATAAAGGTAGATTATACAATTTATTTTGATCTATGCATTTAAATCAACAAAATTTTCTTTAAACGTATTTTCCTTTTTATCCTTACAGTCCATTCATTTACATTCGATTTTTACTTATGGCTATTATCGTTACTTAAATTGCTTAATCTTACATTCGTTTTAAGTTTATTTGTAAGAGATAGAAAAATAAACCTTTAAACTTTATAAATTTACTTCGTTAATTTGTTAAAATTCCAGTCATCGCGATTAAATGGCGAAAGAGTTTTTAAATAAAAATTGCTGGGTGAATTAACGTAAACGCGTCTTTCGATTTCTAGAAAAAATTCAATTTATTTTATACGACGCATTAAAGTTAAGCGACGTCCTAAAAACATGTCGCAAGATTATATTCAATTCTTCCGACACTTAATCATTTACACGTGTAATAAACGCGTAGTTTACGCTTTACTCCGTGGAATACGATATCATAAGTCCAGCGGTACATCGCGAACCTCGAGACCACGAGCAAACCATTAGCCCCGACAAAGCGAAGACAATTCACGGAAAAAATTCATCGACTTTTTTTCTCGTGATTATCGCCGCTTCCATACATCGAAAATCCCAAAGTTCGCGGCAACCGTAACGAAGAAAACGAAAGAAAGATAAAAGAAAATTTGCTTCTTTTACGTTTCTCTCTTGACTCTGAAACATTCGTACCTTACTTCTACTCAGCAAAGATGATTTTGGTTGTCGCGTATTACCCGACGTAATCGGACACCAGGTATAGCGGTTTCGTGGTGTACTGTATACCACAAAGTGACGAGTAGCTCCTTTTTGGGTCTGGCACCGAAGTCACTGTGGTTTTTACCGCGATTTTACCGAATGCGTCTCGACGTTGCTCCGCGGAATTGCGAAATCTGCATTTCATGAACAATACGCGATTAGCCTTGGAAACCATTTTTGGACAGCTTCGTTTATTATAGGAGTTACGCTCGAGCGAAATTAGGGCGTATCAAAGAAATTTCGTTCGGATCGCATACTTTGATAATTATAGTTTTCCGATTCGGTGGCATGTATCATTTTAGATTCGACGTCTACCACTGAATTGAAAAATATTTATATGTAAAAGCGAAAAAACTTTGTATGTTAAGTTAAGACGGTTTATTTTTTATTTAGAATAATTATAGATGATTAAACGATGATCTTATACAAATTTTGGTTCAAAACTTAAAAAGGTACTGTAATGCAAATAAGGAATAAAATTTTAAAAATTATTTATTTTATCCGTTTTTGAAGCACAAAAAAAACTCAAATTGAAATTAGACTTCGTCTTTTTAAATTTACTCGCGAACCTTTCTTACGAAATTAATATTTTTATCATTGCTTACGTTTATATAAATATGTCTTCGAAATATCAAATATATTCGTAATTGCCATTTTGAGTGATTTTGATTTAAGCAAGGATTTCTACCATCAGTTCGGATTCTCGATTTGGATTGAGACACCCGAGTCGGTAACGACTTTCTACTTAATTGAAACTCCAGGAATTCAGTCAAGTCGGAAGGGGATTTTAGACTCGGAGGATAGTTTTTGTTTCATAATACGAGGAAAAATAATTCTAAGTAAAATTCTACCCCTTTATTCTAAATAAAGCTTTTCGAACTTGGAAAATGTATGCTCTCCGAGATTTATTAGATGTATTAAAAATAAAACATTGTTAAGAGAATACGAACTGGTAAAATATATTTTGTTTATCAAATAATTTAGTATACGGGCGTATTACGTTAATGAATTTAGAATTCGCGAGTAGAGCCGAGAATCCAAACTTACCTTTTATACGATTAACAAAGTTTTTATCCAAGCGTATATATAATATTTTTATGTTACAAATTATAGTATCGGTAAGGAAGGATTATCGATATGGTATATTTGTTTGTTGGATTATATTATTATAGCTTTAAAATAGGAATACGTCGATTATCGTTATATAAAAAATAAAATATTTGGTCAAGAAAAAATAAGTGTTTGCAACGTTCGACGTACGAACAATGAATATTTCTATAATATTTCGATAATTTGTGTTCTTTAGAAAATTAAGGAAACACATTTTTGTTTCTTAAAATACAATATGCGTTACGTATAATTCTTTTTTCTCGTATTACGATGTATTTTTGACACAGTTTTCCTACGCTATGCTCACTAGATAACCCTAATCACACGGAACGTGTAAAAATGATGGGTTAAGGAAAATGTCGCCTTCGTTATCTAAAGTCGTACTTATTTAAGCGATACATTTCGCAATAATTTTTTACTTTTAAAAGAAATAATTCGAAAATAATTATTTAAAAAATATTCTAAGCGCCGTTTTCAAATTTCTTTCCAGTTAATGGTTATTCCATTATTAAAGAATAACATTTTTTAATTAATATTTAAATATTTCAATAGTATCCAGATTTTAAAAATACGACGGCATCGTTTTGAATTCCAACGGAAAACAAATATTGTTAAGAGCGTTAACTTAAGTGGTATTAAAAAATGAATCTAAAGAAACGCTAGTCTATTATCGTTTGCTATAAATAAATATATCGTACTTTTACGCATCGAATAATGGATAAGTTTAAATGTTTTTCAAATTCTGTATCGTCTTGTTCTTGTCTGACCACGTGCGACCATTTTCTACTTCGACGCGTATTTTATTTCCCATGTAAATTATCGAACGTCAAACTTATGTTTTCCGTTTATTTTTCTAATTTGAAAATATAACGAGAAATGGTGGTGCGTTTACATTGAAAAATGAGAAATAATTAAAGTATTTATCTAGAGAAATCATTTTTATATTATTTGAAAATATAATTTAATTTAAATTGGATGTACCGTTTAAAAAACGTTTCCTCTAATCGATATCGAAGAGAGCTTTGAAGAAACGGTAATAAGACAATAATTTTTAAGGAGTATTTTTCATAATTTTGTATAATACATTTAAAAGTACGCGTTAAAACAAAAAAATCTTATAGTTTTTAAATAAAAAATTCAAGAAATCATCGATGATGTTGGAAGAATTTTATAAGGGTCGTTTCGCAAACTAAATTTTTAGTCGAATAAAAACAAACTTAATAAATGTTATCCACAGATCCGAACGTTTTTGATATTTTGTTGATCCGAAGCTGCATTAAAGGAAAAAGTAGTCACGACTGTATCGTTAGAAGTAATATGTATTTATCGAAAATAGGCGAAAAATGTAGTCTTAACAAATATTAAAGCACAAGATAACAGCAATAATATTCGAACGCACTTATAATAAATAAACTATTTCGTCGAGGAAACTTGACTAAAGAACAAAACTTTAGAATTTAACGCTACTATTCGATCAATCGTTGTATTTCTATCGCTTGCAGTGTTTATGGAAAAATGCTAAAGCTAAGCACCGCATTTAAGTTTTCCGCGAGAAGTTATAACCGAAAGCTTTCGATACACCACTCAGAATTATATATAATGCGTATAACGCGTTGGGAAAGTGCGGGATGTGTGTGCAAGTTGTTTTCACTGCCGCTTTAGACACTCTTGTACATTCTATACAAGCGGCTCTTGTCTGCAGCTGAGACCGAACGCCGGGAAGTTGAGTTCGATAAATCGCGCTCTTAGAGTTCGAACGTTAAAAGTTTAACGATATATTTTGCGACGTCCACGTTAAATTACATCGTTGTACCCATTGTTTATTTTTCCTATCCAGCAATCGGCGTCTGTCCGGATATCTAAACACGAAAATCGAACGAACGCTCGAGTTCTCCGAGTTCTCCGAGTTCTCGACGAGAACTAAAGGACGCTCCGATGATTTAGAGGAAAGGTACGGAAGCGACAAGTCCAAGGAAATTTAACGCGTTTCAAAGAATTTTGATGCGTCCGATGATAATAATAAATTGTCCTTCGTAGATTCAATTCGATGCTTATATCGATTTTTAATTATACTCGTCGTTTAAATCAATTTTAACTCCGACTCGATCAAGTTTTACGTACATCTTTGCACATACTCGTACGCATCCACGCAAACGTAGACATACTCGATTAAGAATTAATCGCATTCGAAATCGATGGCTCAAAAGAGTTCGCTCGATCAAATGCTTGGATAATATTTCGATAGAAAAAACAAGCTTCGAGAGTTCTTTCGACTTTTTTGAATCAAAAGGGAATTTAATAACACAAAAATGTTTTGGTTTTTTAATTCCAGGTATTCCAGTATCTCAACATAATTTTCGCTCCCCAGGATAAATTTATCTAAAAGCGTCGTACGTATTAGAGCTACGTTTTTAAAAAATTAAAATGGAAAAATACAGCTGGTAAAATTATTTAATAACGCGTCGATCGTTGCTTAAATTTAACCGCGAAATCGCGTCCACTCGGTTTCTGGAAAATAATTAAAATTTCCAAAGATTCGTTCGCGTTTAAAAAAGTAATAATTTGACTCAACGATAACTTCTTTCCCCTCGATACAAATGTTTCCTATTTAAAAGGAATTCACCGCGGTATTTTACACTCCATTAATATACGCGCGCATGCGATACCTGTTTAAACGTACACAAGCTCAGCCGCGCACGCCTACGCGAGGACAAAAAAAAATAAAAGGAACAAAAGAGACGAACGGTCATATGCGTACACGAACCAAGGAAGGAAGGAAGGAAAGAAAGAAAGAAAGAAGAAAGAAGTCGAGAAAAAAAAAAAGGGGCAGACTCACCGCGTCGCACTCCCACGAATGCATATTCGAAACACGGCGGTGGCGGCTTTGGAGCTCTGAGCGAGTACATTAATTCCCCCAGGGGGTGGTAAAGGGGTGCGGTGGGTGGAAAGCTCGCATACACGGCGACGCCTGCACGCGAGAGACGCGGTCGGGCGGTTTATGCGCGGGGGTTCGAGGCGGCGAGAGAAAGAGAGATCGACAATGGGATCAGCGGGGTTTCCACCGGGAGACGGAGAGAGACGGTGAGAGACGGAGAGAGAGAGAGCGAGAGAGAAATGGACGGGCAACGTGTGCTTGCACGCCTTGCACGCCGAAGGGGTCGAAGTGGGCCGTGCCGCTGAAAATAAAGCGGTATACGCGACGCGCGACGTAAACACGGGGTTTTCCGCGTTCGAGGTGTTTAACGTCTCGGCAACCCTGCGTCTTTTTTTTTTTTATTTTTTTTTTTTTTTCCTTCTTCTACCAGGCTACGATAATGGCGCTTTGACATCTGGCGATGGGTATGCGCTTCGAGGACCGAGTCGTCGAGTAAGAAAAACTTGGAGGGGTTCGAGGTTGGAGTGGCGGGAATGTTTTTTACGCTACGCTCGTACACCAACGCACGCACGTACATACAGAGATAGAGAGAGAGAGAGAGACGTGCGCACGTGCATTTTTATTCCTTGCGGTGAAATAAGGGTAAGACTACGTTCGATAATCGCGCGAATTATATATACGATTATCGAGATGGAAATTCGCGAGAACAGCTTGGATTTTCTACCGGGAATAACATTTTTTCTCCGAGATTTTCACCGACATTCGATCGGATGACTATTGGATAATTTGCACATTCGGAACTCAAGTACACGATCCTCCCAAAGTTATTCGCAAAATCCAAGATCCCTCGCGAGGCTACGAAAAGACGTTTATATTCGGAAAATTTGTACAATTTTTCACCGGGTCTATCTTTAGGTATAAAAAGTGCCCCTCGAAACACCACAAATCATTTGGCGAAAGATAAAAAGCGCTTATCCGTCGGGTAAAGGTCGCAACGTCGTGTACACCCGTGAAATTAATTCCCGTCTCATCGCGAGTCGGACGTCCGATAATGGATGTCGGTTTCTGACCGGTTTCGAGCGTTTTTGTCCAGTTTTGCGAAATCACGCGTCGAAAAATGGAAAATTCGAGCCTCCGCAGCCGGGAAAAAAGTGAAATAGGCTCGCCCGAGGCACGAATCCGACTCTCTTCTCCATTTTTATTAAAGATACGATACGAAGTTCAACGGTACGAAACACACGGCCACTTGGCGTGGAATTCCAGGCGCGCGTGAGCGTTTGCGAGAGGGGAGACGACGTAATTGCTCGAGTCCTGTCCAGTGGGGCAACGTCGTGCACTTAGAATGCAAATTGAATTTCGAAACGCTCCTCTCGGCTATCCCTAATTTCACGTGCGGTGTTTTTTTCATCAGGATCGAAGCGGTGGCATCGCGACGCGCCTTTTTGTCGTCGAGGGAGTCGCTCCTTCTTTTTCTCTCTTTGTTTCTTTTGGGTCTCCCCTTGCACGGGATCGCGAGATTTTTTCGTTGAATTGCACGACGAGGCGACGTTTTCGCATCGAGACTTTTCCTGCCTTTTTCTTCGTCTCTTCCGCCTTCCTCGCCTTCCTCGCCTTCCTCTTACTCCTTCCTCATCGGGCGGATATTGCACGGGTATCGCGACTCTACATTATGTATGTAAATTCGGGAGAGAATGGAAGCTACTGGAGGGATCGCGGTAAATCGCGACTCTCGTAGGCTTACGGCTTACGAATACTCGGGCGATCGAGGGTTTATTGGAATTTTATTTATTTACGAGTCGCGGTAAGTCCCACGATACCCGTTTCTACCCTAGAGTTTTTAGTGCGCTGTATCCCGTGCATCCAACGTGCAAAAATAATTTCGAATCTTAACGCGTATCTTCCTTCTTCTACGCTTTCTTTTTCTTTCACAAATTTCGACACCGCGAATAAAAGAAAGGTTTACTCGATTCTCGTACGCGAATTCTCGTACGAATGTAACTCCCGCGCGAAAGAGAGAGAATCGATTTCGCGTAATTTTTTTAACTCTTTCTTAGGATTTTTTTGAATATTTCTACCTTATCTCTATCGACCTTTCAATCCCGAGTTATTATTTCTCGCCTTGGAATTCTCGCCATTTTTTATCGTTAACGTTAACGCGTTTCTTCGAAGAAAAATTTCTCTCGAGTTCATTTAAGAATAAAGTTGGCGAGGTAAAAGGAACGTTTAAGAAATACTTGATGTCGTAAATTATAAATTTTGCGAAATATACGGAGAGGTTTAAAAGGAGAAAAAAATGTTGCCGCTTTTACGGTATCGTTGAAATCGTGAAAATTAGCCATTCGACGAAATTACGTAGTTTCATCGAACGGAGGAATACGCGTACACGGAAAAATAAAATGCATCGATTCGCGTATCAGCGCGCATTCGAAAGTATTTTTTATCAAGCTTCTGGATCGTTACCGTTGACTCACGGTAGCGAGCACTCGTTAATTTTGTCGAGTAATCGATAATCCGGCGTTGAATCGAAGGTCGCGATACGCCGGAGTGGCGTAAAATTTGGAGAATATTGTAAAATTTACAACGACCGCATCGAACGTGGAACACTTTTCTCGAGAAAACTTATCTACTGGTTGCGAAATCTATTTCCATCTGGCACTGGAAATATACGAGTTTACAAAATCGCCATCCAAGTTGTCGTCGCCTCGGCAGGAAAATTATCGACTTGTTTACCAGCCGACGAACAAAGTGCATCCACGTCGGTTGAATAAAAGACGCGCGGACGTCATCGCCTAGAAGGTGGTGGAGGAGGAGGAGGAGGAGGAGCTGGATCCTCGTGTCAACCCTCGAAAAGGGTAAGGAAGAGGGTCGCACCTGCACACCCTCGTAAACAAGTCCGAAAGCGCTCGCGTGGCTATAAACAAGGGGTCGAAGGTGAAAAAAGGGGTCGCGGCTCGGTCAGGTAAGCTCAGGGTGGGAGGGAGGAGAGAGAGAGAGAGAGATCCGTTGCAAAGGGAGAACGGAAAAACAACGCGGGGGTGGAAGTAAGCGGGAAGCGGGAAGCGGGAAGCGGGAAACGGGAAACGGAAAACGGGAAGCGACGACTCTCGCAGCGACTATTACGCGGGTCCGGAGGGAAGCCGGGGGCACTTACGCACGGGCGAGCCGCAACGGCGTCATTAAAGCCGCGCGAGCGCAATTCCCGGAGGGAGGTCGAGTCGCCCACCCCCGAGTCGGTTCCCCCGCAACCCCGTTGTACATCGTAAGCGCAATCGGATCGTATTACGGGCCATTACCATACGCCCCCGCCCATCGATGGTCCTCTCGATTTCACCTCCGCCGCCGCCGCCGCTCGTCTTTGGTCTTTGGGATTCGAACGGGGGTGAGTCGATCCGGAGAGTCACCGTCTTTTTTCATAACCGGGGTCAGAGCGTTTACGGAGATTATTTTTTACGCGTGCGATAATGCGCTCCTTCGCTCTTTCTTATCGGCCGGATAAGGCGAGTCGTTTCGTGCGCGAAATTAGAATATCCCTTGATATCAGGGATCGGATAATTTTCTTTTTTCGCGCGTCGGCTGGAAATTTCGGGGATTTACCGTCGCTCCGGATTTTCGGCGATTTTCTACGCGGCATATTAAACAGGGGGAAAGAACGGGAAAGAACGGGAAAGAACGAAATTGATACAAAATTAAAAAGGAATTTATAAATATGCTTCGACTCGTGTTTCGTGTTTCGTGTTTCGTGTTTCGTGTTTCGTGTTTCGTGTTTCGTGTTCGTATTTCGTGGTAAAATTCTTGCTTCGAACGTACGCTTTGATAGAAATTTTATGCGATGTTAGCTCGTGAATTGTCAGCGTATTAACGTTTAAAATTTTACATGGCTTTTCAAATATTTAATTTCAAAGTTTGGCTATTATGAGATAATTACTTTAGACAACGTTTCCGCGATAAGTATAAATAAATCGTAAAATTTGTACCTTGATTTCGAAAGCGTTTACTTTACAAATTTTAAATTACGAATTACGTTCCGTTAAAAAATCATAAATATTTATAAATCACCGACGACACCGTTGCAAAGAATCGCGGCTAGAGGGAACCACTTTACTCTTACGGCTGTATCAATATTTTTTAAAAAGAATACCGAGTGAAAAACTCTAAATTATTTCCTTTTAAATTAAAATATACTTTATACCTGATATAGATGTTTACGTTTACCGTATTTAAAATTTAATCACCGATGAAATGGCATTTGCAACCCCGATTATAAAATGTAATTTATTTTTACTTGGATGTTAGTTTTTTATTGTGTATCGTATCGAATATATTTGAAACTAAAATTAGTTCGTATGATTACCGTATCCGTAAATATCGCCTCTTAAATTTGAACTTAACAACGGAAAAATCGCGATTGAAAACATTATTTATATTTTAGCTCGATTGATCGTGGAAATATATTAAAATCGTACTTTATATGAAAAATTACATTATTCGAGGTTTATCTTTTAACTTGAAAAAATAATTATTTTTTAATGTTTTACAAATGTATAAAATTATATAATAAAAAAAGTTAGACTGTAACATCGCTTATACCTCAAAGATGAAAAATTGTTCAAACCTATCTTTTCGGAAAAACTTAATGTGATACGTTTGAAAAAATATTTTTTATTTATTTATTTATAATAAGAAAATGTAATTTGATACTCGATCTTATTTATCTAGTTATACATTTTATTTTGTTAAAGAATTTTTAACAAATATATTTTGAAGAATTTATTTTCTATTCTTTTAAGTACACGTTTAGTTTTATTCGCATTAATATAAATTTTCAACTTAATGTATAAGCATATATATATATATATATATATAATGTAATCCATATTCCATATCGTTACAATTATAAATCATTGGTATGCAAATAAATTTTAAATAATAAATATATTTACAAAATAAATATTTATCATCATTTTGACAATAGCTCAACAAAAATTCTTATGTAATTTGAAGGACAATGTAAAGTTATGAATTAATGTTTTATTTATGTTATTTATTAAATATTGTTTGATTAAACGATGAATACGATAATTGAAAAGACAACGTAATTTATAATTTTTATAAGATCAACGATGATACGATCCATAAATAATGATTATGAAAGTACACCAATTCTATAATGGTAATAAAAAATATTTCATATATTTCAACACATATCTTCAGAAAATTTTATAAATAAATATTTAATAATCGATGTAACTATACTTTAATATTTTTAATATTAATATTATAAACATTATACAAGTATAGATGCATTTATCGTTAAAAAATGAATGTCACATAAATATGAAATAATTACAAAGAAATATTAAAATTATTGAAAGCTTTTTTGTGAATAATATTGAGTAATAAAATTCTAAAATATCATCTTAGAAACCTCATTAATTGCAAGTACAAATTTCTGCTCTTGTAAAGTGTAATTCATAAAAAATTTAATACATATTTTTTATATTACTTATTTCTACAAAAACTATGATTAGGTTATCGGTATATTAAATCTCATACAGTTAAATTTAAACAATTTTATCGCTTTTCATATACGACAGTATATAAATTTCAAATTTTAAAAATTACTGTAAGCTTTGATATAATTAAAAAAACTTTTTTTTTTATTAAGAATAACAAATACTTAAGATTATCATAGTTTTATCACAATAATCAAAAATGAAATTAATTTTAAGATGTAAATAAATGGAGATTTTTTCTATTTAACGTTTACCCTAAAGTTACGGATATACACAACTATAATTACATAGTTAATCAAATTTTCATATTATCGATTTGTAAATTATACCATCTACCATTGATATCGTGAATAAATATACGATACATCAATTTCGAAAATGAATGCAACGTTTATTATGTAAGGAAGTATTTGATAAGCATTCAAAATTATATTAGTTCTTTTAGGAGAACAGTTATTCGACAAAATTTTAGATGGCAAATTCAAGAAAAAGATAAAATTTGCTGTTTTTCTTGATTTAAAATTCTTTATATCGCAATAAACTTTTAACGGTAAAATAATGTTTTCATCTAAATTTACCGATTTACAATCGAAAAAGAATATATCGCGGAATAAAGTAAGTTATAATCAATTAAACTCGGTATATATATGTACAATACTTAGATTGTAAATACGCATAAAGTAACTCATAAAAATGAAAACGAATTTGTTATTATTATATAGTTTCGAGTGTTTCGGTTTAAATTTGAATCCCACATTTTTAGAAACAAATAATAAAACAATATTTTCGTATAACGTATCGCGCGCGTTTTTTATTTTTAAACGTGGCAAAGGCATATCAACAATTTAATTATCGACAAGCTTAAAAAAATTCCTATTTACGTAACGAATTACGAAATAATTATTATAAAAATCGCGTAACACCATGGCGTAAAAAGTCAGAGGAAAAATATTTTTACGGCGCGTAGAAATGGCAGTTACTATACAAAATGGATTTGATACGACATTTGCATTTTATATAAAAATTTTTTAAATCTATATACATATATACGAGAGAGTGTGTGCACGTGTGTGCGTGTGTGTGCGTGTGCGTTTACGCGTCCGTGGATACGGGGTAAAGAAAAGCCCAAAGCTTAAAAAATGAGAAGCGAGGAGAGACGATGCGCTAGGAAAAAAAGAGCGAGCCGCAGAAAAAGTCTAATTCCAGCTAAAACGAGAGCGAGCAGAGAGAAAAGAGAGAAGGAGAGAGAGAGAGAGAGAGAGAGAGAGAGACAGCAAAAGGAAAGAAGAAAGAAAAAAAACGAGAGAAGGAAAAAAAGAAAAAAGAAGGCACACACACAAAAAAAGGGAAGGAAAGAAAAAAAGAGGAGTAGAAGCGGCGGAGGGAGGAGGAGGAGGAGGAGGAGGAGGAGGAGGAAGAGCGAGAGAGCTTTGGCCGAGCTTCGCGCTCGATCACCGCCCCTCGTTCTGGCAGCCGCCACCTCCGCCACCTCCGCCACCCCCGACACCCCCGACACCCCCGGTCCTCCCCCCAATTTCGAGAGCGAGCGGAGCGTGAAGCATTCCGCCAGCTTACTCAAGTGCTCGCCCGCCGTATCCGTTCGTGTGTTTGCACTCGTGCGCGTGTGAGTGAAAGGGCGAAAGGGAGAGAGAGCGAGAGAGAGAGAGAGCGAGAGACGCGTGACGCCTGGTCGTATCAAACGCTCGCGCGACCCCCGCCGACGTCGTATCAAACGGCGGTGTGCTCGAGTCTTGGCATTCGGGTGATTGCACCAGGGGGTGGCCGACGGAGAGGAGGTGAGAAGGAGGTGCCGTTGGTGCCGTTGCTGCAGGAGGAGGTCGCGAAACGCACTCTCGCCTCGACTGCGATAAAACTGCCGACGGCACGCGGCATATATCGATCAGGAACTCGGAACTCTGCGGCGACGGAGGCACGCGCGATAAATAGAGGCTCGAGGAAAAAAGCGCAAAAGACGTCCTAGAAAATCCTGGCTGCAGCTGGGAAACGAGAGACGCGCTCGCCGATCTTTCTCGTACGTGCGTGCGTTCTATTACCGGTAGTCTGGCTACCAATGACTCGGGTGTCTGATCTCGAGGCCGTTACGGGTCTCGAGTGTCTTTAATTTAACGGGTTGTTGCGCGTGACGAGGGCGTGACGAGCGCGTGACGAGTGCCTGACGAGCGACCGACGACCGCGCGAACGACTTCCCTAACGATCCTCGGACACTTTTTGCTTTTATTTTTCCAGGGGTAGGCCGAACCCCTGCTCTCGGTGGTTTAACGCATTTAATTAACCCCGACGAAAGCGCGCCTTCGCGAATCCAGACGTTCGGTCTGGAGGTTCGGTCTGGAGGTTCGGTCCTAATCAAAGTAAATATCGGCCGCGTCGATTCGGATCGGCTGCCCCCATTTTTTTTCCTCTTCCTCTGCAAACAATTACTTTATTTTCCCTCGAGTCGCGCGATGAATCGAACCAACGTAAACAAACCTGGTCGCGCGTTTTTTTTACATTTTCCGCACGTGTAAACGAACGTGTATTTTTCTCCGGCGATATATTACGCGTAAATAAGCGTTTTTCGAGAGCGATATTTCATAAGGATTTGTATACGAAAATGCACGTGCCGTCGTTCATTTTTCTTTTTTACGCGAGATCTTTACGGAACGTTGCGTTCGCACATTTTAAGTATCGGATATAAAAGTCGTATTTTAAGACTAATTGTTCGGAATACCTTATGGAATCTCCTTAATTACACACTGGATTAAACGAAGCGCGTTAATTTTTAAATTAATCGTCTAGGGTGAAAATGGTATTTACAAAACTTTGGATACCGTTTTCGCCTTGATTTACGAATATATACTTTTGGAATTATACCACTGTTAACTTACGTTTCCTTTACAACTTTTTTCTTTTACCTTTTCGTTAAAAAAATCAAAAATCGACGTTGATACGCGTTTTCGTATAAAACTTGGAACTTGATTTCTGCTGTTCGCGAACGATTAATCGCGAGGATACGACCTTAGTCACCGATAATAAAACGAAACTATCCGCGATTTATACGCGACGTTTGTTTATCGGGTAGTTCGCGCTCGTAATTATAGTGGATGACATTTCAGCTTTAAAATTTGTCGCAGCTTTTTGGAAGCGAAAGAGACGAAATTTTTCGCTTTTACCTTAAAAGCATTCGCTTAACCAAGAACTTGCTAAACAAGATACGTATCGTTTTATGACGCAACGTAAGTTATTTTTTACTTGGAGTTTTCGTGGTCGAAATTTCGAGATTATTTATGTAGACGATACGCTTCTCGTCATTTTTTGGGTCACCTTTTTGGGTAACGAAACTTTTTCGACTCCCCGAATTCGCACGAGTGGTTTAAATATAAACAAATTTTAAATAAGTTTGTACTCTATTCTTTAAAAAAAAATTTCGTGTTAGAGTAGATTTATAGATTTTACCGTTTAGATATTTTTTTGCCAAAAAAATTTATTTTTACAAAAAAAAAAGTAAGAATTTGAATGTAAATGGTCCGCGACGTATTTTTCGTATTTTCTCTCCCGTTGCAAAACCGAAAATATTTTAAATTAACGAACGTCGAAGAAAATCGGACGGACGTTTTTATCCTTTTTTTTCTCGGTCCGATCTTTATTCAAATTAACACACCGTTTTGTTAAACCTTAAAAAATAAAATTATTTTTAAAACATTGTTTAAACGTGTAAATAACGCGCATGTATTTAAAAAAACCAAAAGTTACCCTGGTGACATTAAAAATACAAAAACCCGCAACGAGAATCTTTTTCTTTTACGCTTTCGTAAAATTTCCGGTATTTTTCGACGAGAGCGAAATAGTAAAAATTAGAAGATTTTTGTAACTGGAAGGACGTTTTATCAAAAAAATCATCGATAATCGTTTCGATATCCGATCGCGATAAATTTTGTTCGACATCGCATCGTTCTTTCCAGTCGTTAGCAATATTACTTTTGAAATGGTTCTGTTCTAAAATACGGCTGATTAAGATTTTTTTGTTATTATCGAGAGATTCGAAAAAGTCGGGTTTACTTTTAAGATGCAAGCGACGAAACGCATAACAAAAGGAAAATTGAAAATCGTCACTTTTGTCAGGGTAAAGCTTTGGAAGCTTTTACAGATTTAAAATATCGATAATCCGTTTCGGACGTAAACTTCGTTTTCCGAAAGTAGTCGATGCTTTGTATCGTATTATATATTTTTTTCTCCGTAACCTATCGATACGAAATATTACATCCATGCACGTACGGTGAAAGTACGGTACGCGTACGTAGGAGGCAGGAAGTAATGCAATTAGCACCGAAGAACAAAGAAGAACGCGTACGATAAAGCGGCAGAAGTATAAAGAGAAAAAGGGATGGACAGACAAGGAGGGAAGGAGACAGGTCAGAAATATGAGAATGACGCAGAGATAAAAGAGAAGGGAAGGACTATAGAGAGCAGTCGGCGACTCCGGAGAATATCCGGCTCGCACCCCATGTACATCCTTGCAACGTCGACTGCTCCCCCCGATACGGACACGCGGCCGGTTCTCGTTTCTCCCCGTCGTCCCTTATCCACCCACCCCCGTGTTAATTGAACCCCTGCACTTGACTTTCTCCTCCTTTATATTCCAGCCCTCGGCGATGTCGCGCTCGCTCGCCCGATCTTTCCGCCCCACCGCCCCCGCACTTCTATATCGCCCGAAACTGATTGGATGCCTGCTGAAATTAGCTTCTTCTTCTTCTTTTTCCTCGTCAGCTTTTCCCTACAGAAACCCTTTAGTTGTACGTTAGGCTCGAGTGCGGCCTGACGTGCGCACATTGTCTTTTTTTTCCCCCTTTCTCCTTCACCCTCCTTCACCCTCCTTCACCCTCTCTTCCTTTTCGTTTCATACGTAATTATTGTCATCTCGTCAGACGCCTTCAACGACATTCAAACTTCTAAGCGCTTTCTTGACTCGAGTGACACGTTCTTCGATTATTTATCACGAGCTTGCGAAAGATAAATTATTGATCGAGTTCGCGTTTTACCTTTGTTTATTAACGTTAAAAAAACGAGGCGATCCTTGCGTTTAATCGTGATTGTAATAAATTAGAAAAAATCGAGGCTTATTTTTATAGTAAATTTTTAATTCTTTAATTTAGCGTTAGAATTAATATTAGCTCCACACCTTGCGAAAGATTTCTGTTGTTACTGTTTAAAACAATGGAGCGATGAAAATGATGAACGACCGATCCAAGAATAATTGAAAATAATAGTTTTTAATGTATGGCTTTTATTTTTAACAAATATTTTAACTACCGAATAACTTAAAATTCACGTAATCAACGCGAGAATATTTCTTTGACTCTCGTATCATCGTCTGGACTTTTTTTTCATTTAATATGTAAATTTTCGTATCGTCGTTCTAGATTTTATGAAATAAATACATTTTTAACGTTCCTTTAACTCGTGTATGTGTTTCAACTATATTTACACCTATAGAAAGATATACATATTTTAATTCTCACTTTTTAATTCACGTTTAATTATTTATCAGAGTATTAAAGATAAATTTCATTGCAGAACTAAATATTCGTTTAACTAGTAACGAATAATTATCGTCTTCTATCAAAGTACGTATTTATTCCTCTATAAAATTATGCCTATCTTCTACTTTCTGTAGATCAACTTAGAAAAAGACGTAAAAATAACTAAGAGGAATGCGATGAATGTATGCATCATAATTTTCAACCGATATATTTTAGCTTTATTATCTTGATGTTAAAAATCGTGCTTATACATAATTACACGTAACATGTGTGAATTATTACATTTAATTAATTATTTCTTATCCGACAATTTTATAAGTTTCTATTTTAAGCCTGAAAAACTTATCTCGAGTGTAATATTTTTAAGACTATATAAAAAGTTTAGGCATTCATTTTTTGGATTAATCTTTAAATATTGGAGTACTGAAAATAATTTAAATGGAATTACAATTATATTTTTGATATTTTTTATGATCGTGTACCTTTGATCAACCAATGATATATTTTTGTTTAAGATATTAAAAAATAGTTTCTTTCATAAAAGTATACACAGCCAAGCCTTTATAATTAATACAAAGAAAATATTTACGTATATGAATTAATAAAAGTAAAGAACAAGATTTATTCTATTTCTTTAAATTATTTTTATTAATATTTGAAAAAAATATCAAAACAAAAATATAATATTCAAAAATTTTTTTATCAATTTAGTTTAATTATATTCCAATAAAAGCTAAATTAATAAATAACTTTTTGTTCTCTTACAAAATTTAAAAACAACCGTTCCACATACTTTTTTTAACTAAAAGTTTCTTTTTCGTTAACATTTCTTTATTTAAATATCCTTTATTTATTTAAAAATAAGAGTAGTTTATTTATTTATAATATCAAGATAAAAACTAAATTATTTAAGTAAAGATTTTTATTAAAATTTTTAAAAACATGTTTAAAGGTATGTATAAAAAATTTAAACATGATCCGATAAAATTGTTTCATATATCGTAACTCAAAGTGAAAAACCATGTTTTGAAAGAAACGCATTTAAAACGTTAGTACTAACAAATAAAATGTTTCTCCCTTAAATGATCGTCATTTTAATATTTATATTCGAATATTTAAGAAGCATTGTTCTTGAAATTCCTTAAATTTTAATCGAACGGATTGTAAAAAACATTTTATGTAAAATTAACCTGCATTTATATTTATTCTAGTTTACGCAAAAAACTGTACTTTTTCATTTTGTTCTAAGAAATAATATAAAATTTATTCTTGTCGTTCATTTTATTCGAATGCAATCTACGTATAATGAAATAAATATTTTTCTTTAATTTACAGCTTTTACAGTATTATTCTTAATGAATCGAATTAAATAATATTTACTTTTAACGTATGATTTAATGTCGCTTTCTTGTATTCGTCGCTTAAGATATATTTAAAAACTGGCGTTTATTTCAAAATTAGTATTCAACGTACAATTATTTCCAACCTAAATTTATAAATATAAGGTATATTCGTTAAATAACGAATAAATTAAACGCAGGAGTTTTGCATTAGTTTGGTACATATGTTTCGGTATTTTCAAATACGCGTATATGGTTATTCGTAATAATCGTATACATTAAAGGGTTAAATTAGTATTTCCTATTACGCTTACAAACATAAGCATAAAGAAGTTGAAATGACTTTTTTTTTACAACTATTTATATATATATATATATATAAATAGGAAATAACAAACACGTTTCGTTTGGAAGCATCGAAATTGATGCGTTCGATCCATAATTTTCTTCTAAACCACGAATTATCGTTAATTAAGCAAAAACATTGGGTTCGCGCGTTAAGCGAGTGATTTTATATATTTCGATACGGTTGCTTCTCTCGTTCGATAGCAGGTAAAAAATCCATCCAATCGTATCCACTTATCGGACGAACTCATCAGTTGCGTCGTTAAAAGTTGGAAAACTTGAAATATACGTTTATTCGGAGGATCGAAGTTTATAAAATTCCTAGGCTCGGAAAGTACATTAAACCCTCGACTCGATGCGGTGCAATTTGCCCGAGAAACGTCTTTCCTCCGTTCCCTACGTAGCAAGCCTAGTTAAATTCAAACCTAAGAAACTATGGATGCTCCCACCGCTCAATGCAAACAACGACGGAATATGGAAATCGAGGGCGGAAAAAAGTGAAGTACCAAAACGAGTGTTTTCCTACACAGAGCGTGTAAACTTATCGAAAAGCCAATCATGCCAAACCCCCGTCGACGATACGTATTCAACGATTTCCACCGAACTCGAGCACAAGATCGAGGGGAGAAACCGCAAGATCCGCGTAGGTCCTCGAACAACGAGTGGCGCGTGAGATAAGGGTTCAAAGGTCTTACTCCTCGTTCGCGGGTCCATCCTTCGGGTTAAGGAAGCTTCTCGCTCGCGTCGATCGAACCCCTTACTGCGGTCGTGCGTGCCGGTGCTTTACCCCCGTCCTTAAACTTCCTTCCACCGACGATAAATCGCCCCGGGGACCTTAGGCCGACGTCGGGGCGACGCTCGATTTAGCGGGCGACGCCTCCTTTCGCCGTCCGCGCCAGATGAGACATGGCGCGTCATTAGGGTCGAGGAGGAGGTCGAGGAGGAGATCGGGGAGGAGGTCGAGGAGGAGGTCGAGGAGGCGGTCGGGCGGAGGGCGGTATGGAGGACGACGAGGAGGAGGACGAGAGGAGGACGAGGAGGAGGACGACGAGGAGGAGGAGGGATGCCGAGCCCTCGTTTAATATCCTTGCTACCAGGACCTGCCGCCTGGGTAAATAATATCGAGAGCTTTCCGGGCGGAGACTCGGGGGAAACCGCTTTTCCGAATCGTGCGTGATTTTTCAGCGGTTCGGAAACTGCACTGTAATTTACTTATCCGTCCGAGAAGATACTTATTATCAGCGATTAAATCCATAAATAGCCTATAAATTTCGCTGGCTGCTTAAGTGATTATTCACCGGTTAATGGATGACCTTATTTTTGTAATTTGCGCGATTAAAAACTTCGCTTCCATCCGAGATATACCGATTGTCGGGAACATTTTCAGATTGCGTGAGAAATATTTTCCTGTCGTTACTTCCTGCACCAACGGCAAATGCTTAAATCATCGGAGATTACTTTCCTTCGCGATGAACTAAATCTTACTCTAAGAATAGTGTTTTTCTTCTTAATTATTACCAGAAAAGGATTTTTCGAATTTTTCACGCTACTATTTTTTATTTTAAACGTTGCGGAATCGTGAACGAGGGATAATATTAGAAACACATTTTCAAATATGAAAAAGATGATAATCGAATTCTGGATACGGCGATGATGATACGCAACATTTATATATCGGGACAATAGTTTTTACGTTACTAACTTCGATGCGAGAATTACATTTGTAAAAACGTGATTCATTGCAAACGTACAAATATATTTTTCTCTCGGATACTCGACACGTATTCGTAATTTTGAGATTTTTCTTATTCTATGTAAAGAAAGATTTGAAAAATCATTTATTCTTTGATCCGATACATTTATTATAAAATAATCGGAATAAATATTTTTGGCCGAAAATCTATATTTTAAAAATTTCATCGATATACTCGAACGGTAAAGATTATTCATCGAGTTATCGAATCGTTTATTAATTACATTATTTTATGGTAATATCGATGTAAGATTAATAAGCTAATGTAAAATAAGAATGATTTTATTTGTTTTCGCGATATTTTACTAGAATAAATGTAATAATTAAGTTTACAACGGTTCGGAAAAAATTAAAAAGGTCGGAGGAATTCGTAAATAATGATACTTTACTTTCAAACATCGAGAATGTCTTTATCATTTAAATCTTTTCGTCAAAGACAATCTAAAGTTTGCGCATCGTACTTCGCGAAAATTTATTTAACCTTAGTTATTGCCTGTAAATAGTTCCAGACTCCTTTTTGTAAGATGCGAAGATGCAAGAAAAAAAAATTGAAATATTTAGATATATATGCACGTATATCTTAAAAATTGTAAATTATTAAAATTTATGAAAAAAAGTTTTTATCAAGCTACCTGTATTCAAAACTCAAGTTAGCTCGAAAATCTAGATTTTTGAAAATGTCACCGTACAATGTGCCAAAATGCAAATTTTTTGTGAAAATTTTGTACACGCTGTAATCATATTTTTTACATACTTTAATGGAGATGTCGATGAGTTCGGTACTCTGATAACCTATTTATCGACGACATTTCAAACTTGACCCTACGTTAGGTTTTCAAAATAAATCTACTCCATTCTTTCGGTTGTACGCGTATCGTAAGCAAACGAGGTATAAAATATAAATACGGTTAGTTTTGATGATAAAATCAATCGCAGGAATCAATATTTTCTCGCGATATAATTTAAAATTCGTTTCTTTGTACGCTTTATCCGAAAGTGTACAATTAACGAAACGTATTTACACGATTTTCAAAGTACGAAAACTTAACTAAATTTGAAAATAGAATTTAATAAAAATGAAAATCGATTCGAGCAACTGAAAATATAGATCGATAAATTATCGATAAAAGAAATGATATCAAAGATATAATATTAAAATCTAGACGATTGTTTAAATTTTGCGCACAACAAAGTCATACTCGAGTAACCTCGAGTGAAACCGAAGCTACTACAAAGCCAAGGCTCGAGCCCTGAAAATAGATGGAGGAAGATGGAAACCTCTCCGGTATCCTTTTCACACTTTTCCATCTCTCTATACGCGGGAGCATTGGATATCCCTAGACGGAGAGAAGCGGAGAGAAGCTGAGAGAAGCTGAGAGAAGCTGAGAGAAGCTGAGAGAAGCTGAAGAGAAGCGGAGAGAAACGGAGAGAAAGGAGAGAAAGGAAGAGAACGGGTGAGGGAGAAAGAGCGGGAGCAAGAGCCGGAGAAAGAGAGACGGAGCGAGAGTCGGAGCGAGAGTCGGAGCGAGTGGGAGGAATGGAGGAGTTGACGCAATAAGCGAGGGATTCGGTGCTCCCTTTCCACCTTACGGAGGGGATGAAAGCCGTAGCTGCGGCCTTCGCGTGTCCTGCGGGTTTTCTCCCTTCTTGGCTCGCCCTCTCGATGTCAGCGGCGTCTGGGCGATGATCGCGACGTGCGCACTTTTTGCTCCGTAGCTGCAATTACTCCTGTGCCCGACGCCACCTGAATCACTCGCTTGAATTCGGCTTTAAGAAGGGATGCTTCGATCGCGCTCCTTCCACTCTTCCATTTAACGGCACAATCCAACCTCACGGAGAATTATTTAAGCGAACGATTTCTCAAAGTAAGATGAAACTAATTTCGCTCTTTTTTTTTTTTCTTTTCTTCGCTCGCCCTCTTTTCCCCCCACTCTTTCTTTCTTTTTTTCTTTCTTTCTTCCTTTCTGCCTTTCTTTCCTTCGTTCTTTCGTTCTTTCTTAAGAACATCGGGAAACCTCATTAATCCAAGTCTGTTTTCTTTAACTCGAATTAACTTTTTTTCCCCTTACTACTGCGCATCACTTTGAATCAAACTTTATTGTAAATGAGCTCTTACAGCGCTAAGAGACAAAACTGCGTTACTTTGGCTAAAAGATTCTATTAAATAATTGTAATTCTTGCGAGTTCGCGTCTTGTTAGGCAAACTTAAGCCTCCCTCTTGGATACATGTAATTTCTGATCTTTACATCTTGTTATTCGAGTTAAGTTCGGATCGCGCTTCGTATAATACCTTTCGAATCATTCATTTTTATTCAAAGCTGCGCCTTCGAGCCGCATAAATTGTAATTAAAGCGACGCGATTCTTCCTTTTATCATAGTTTTATTTTAATATCGAAAACACGGCTTTCGCTTTTTAATCGCTTGCCTCAACGAGGTTGAATTAAAACGACGCGTAATAAAAATAGGAAATCCTTTTTCGATACTTGCCAAAGCGAATAGTTCTTACTAATTCGAACCGTAACTAAATTTTTCTCGTTACTATTTTCCAGCCACTAACTTTTAGACGCGTCCATCGAATCGCGAACACGGTAAAAGAAACTTTTTTCACGGAGCTGCAACGACTAAATCTACGTTAAAATTCATTAGAATACGTTTAGGGAAACGTCCGTTTTTCGATACGCGTATAAAGGTATAAAGGTATAAAGGTATAAACGTAACCGACGATTACATCGTTAGAACCTCGTTTTCGTAGTCTTATCGCGTCTACTTTCGTCGCGCGCCTCTCCAAAATTACGATATCGAAAGCACTCGCGCGAAATCGCCTCGAGACCGTACCCAATAAAACAAATGGAGGAAGATTTAATTTCAGCGTATCCGATTTCTTTCTCGCGAGCGCGCGATTAGTTAATCTTTGGGAATCCTTACCGCAGCGATCGCGCCATCGGATACTCGAGAGAAAAGAATACGACGTACCGGAACCCCGAGTTCGATCGAACGGACTACTCTTTTCGAGCCTCGTACGTTGCCACTCGGAGGAAACGATCCATAATTCACGGTAACGTTGCATCGAACCAGTTTAATGCTCGGAGATGCGTTTACTAAATGCGGAGCTCGCGACCGCTAAAATTTACATTTCCAACGCGTGAAACGTTCCGAGTGTCGTTCCGAGTCTCGTTCCGAGTCTCGTTCCGAGTCTCGTTCCGAGTCTCGTTCCTCGATCCAGTCTTTTTTCCTAAAATAAAATTTAAATTGTTTTCCTATTAAAGCCGTGATTTCGAGAGGGAGGAATTAAAAAAGCCGTGGAATTAGTTTCTTTTTTCGCAACGTTTTCTCGACATTTATGAAAATATGGAAATTAAAATATGTCCGTGCTCGGACTTTTTACGGTGTTCGGTAAATTAATTAATATCGAGTACTAACTTGTGGAGTAAGTACTCGAGGTACAAATTTCGCACTTAAAAGTAATATCAATGGGTATCAAGGGGAAGGGGCAAATTATAACTTTATAATTACCGAAAAGCCTCTTTTAATCCACCGGAGCTAAATTACGCGTTTTTATAAAAGGATTATAAGTTTTTCGAAGATATCGCATCGCCCGAATTATAAACTATCGAACCATCGATATCGGCTCGAGTCTCGTACCTCGTACGAGAACCGTGTAATCGCGATCGTAAAGCGATACGAAAGATTCGCTAACCGCGATAAGAAAATAAGAAAGAAGGAAAGAAAAAATAGAAAAAATACTCCGAAAACTATACGCAAGCGAAACATTTATCGAAACATCGAATAAAAAAGCCAATCTCGCGTTTAAGAATAGTCCAAGTAAATAGGAAGATATAGATTTATGACGCGGAGGAAGAACGGTTGTATCGACAAATTCCATCTCGAATAAAAACTTACTTAAAAGCGGTGATAAAAATTGTCGACTTACATCGAGAATCCGCAAGGATAAATAGCGAGGAGTTGCAAAAAGAGCGGGGAAAACACGGCGAAGCAATCACGGCGACAAGTTAAATTGAAGTTGAAAAAACTATCCCTCGCGAAGTTAAGAGGAGAAGAAAATTTTAATCTACAAAGTGAATAGCTTCCTTTTCCAGGGCTCTTACGCGAGGTCGCGCATACACCTACACTCGGGCGGACTCGTTCAATCCGGTGAGTATCGGTAATGTGCATTTGCATACGCAGAAACTCAGCCGTGCGCGATGAGAGGGCGGCTCTCGTCCCCCGTTAGCCCCCCCCCCCCCATTTCGTCCTCCTACCCTCCATCCTCGCACCACCAACACCCAACACGCTTCCATAGAGAATAATTGCTCGGGGCTTAAACCCCGCTCCGCTCCACTCCGCTCCGCTCCGCTCCTTACTCAGCCCCCGGCTTAAAAGTAATAAATATACACGAGGGTCGACCACACCTGCACACCCTCCTCGCAACGCGGGGGAGAGAGAGAGAGAGGGAGAGGGAGAAACCGATGACTGATACGCGCCCGAATTTATTTCGTTGTATTTTCCTGCTTCTTTCCGCGTCTATTTTCACGAGATTGAGCTCGTTTCGGGCATTTCGGGCATTTCGAGCGGCCCTCCACGATTTTACCTCAATTTTAGGCGGTCCCGATATATAATAGCTTCCGAGCGAATCATCCCTCCAACCGTTAACAGTTGTTGCCGATTCGTAACCTACTTTTTAATTTATCGCTCCCTATATTTTTAATGTCGAGAGGATAAGGGAACGCAAAGTGCGCTTTTTTCCTTCTCTCTCTATCTCTCTCTTCCTTTTTCACGAGTGCGTGCCCATCTATAACGAAAATTGCGATCTCCTCCGAGTAGGAAAAATCCTCGTTTTCCGAGATTTCGCCGAGAGGGAAGCGAGCGAGGAATCGTTGAAATACCGAGTTGGTTATGGATCGCGCGCGATGGCTGCTCATACGCGGAATAATGGGTGAAAATTCCAGATCGATCAATTATCGCTTCTTTTTCTCCCTCTCTTCATTTTTACGCGAGTCCTGCTATCGGGAAAAATATTCGCGCGCATCGGGAGCAGCGGCGGCATCAGCTTCCGATGCCCTCGTTATTCTTACACGAGTGCACGTTGTTGACCGGGAATTTCTCGGGAATATCGCCCGCTGTTAAATCCGCGTATATTGGCTTTTGAACTTTCTGCGCATTATCGGCGGAAGGAAGTGGATGGTTATAATCCGTTAAAGTCCTCGTGGAATCAAGCTCGTTCGATCGAATCGAGTCATGGTTTTTCGCCAATGGCGCGAATGACGTAGTATTATAATTTTTTTAGTACCGGGGCTATCGATTAACGAAACTCGCCGCTTTTCTTCCTTTTCTCGCTCTTTTTTACCTTCGAATTTTTCAGACGGAGCCGAGCGGGATAAGATACGTTACGAGCACCGCCTTCCGAATAAAAAGGGAATACGTCCTTCGATCGGATGTTGTCGAAGGGACGTAATCGTAATGATAAAAATAGTTTGAAAAATTCATCGTTCGAGTAACGGGAAACTTTAAATTTCCCAGAGTCTTGCGTACGAGTAGCGATGAATTAACTATTGCTTCGACAACGACTCGAGAATTTTGTAACGAACGTTTCCGATCCTGCGAAATGCAAATTCGAATCGATACCGTAAATGTATTTATAAGGTTATTTATATATTATTTTTCGCCAACCCTACCAAGTATATATTTTCTGTTTTTCTTTTCCCGTGGAAGAAGCTTTCCGATAGTGAGAAAGCACGAGTTTCGAGTGGCATTTTTCGATGTTAGCTGAATCGGAATATACAATTTTTTAAATGAAAAATGAGAACGTTTATTTATAGTTGCTCCTGTAGAGAAAACAAAGAGACGATATTCGATTGCTTTCGAAATAACTTTTTTTTTAAACGATTTTTTGATTTTTGGCGGATTTCCGACCTATCGAATACTTTTCAGTTTTATAAATTTAATTCGTTATTAGCGTTACTATTATTTTATTTATGCATCAAGTGTTATGTCAAAACGATATACTTTTCGCGGCATTTTCTACAGTGCTCTAATATTCTTGATGTTCGGTACTTACATTTATTTTCAGTTCAATTAATAATAATAAATTTTAATAATTTCTAAAAATAAATCGATTAAATACGATTAAAGCAAGGCTTAAACTTAATTTTTCTTTTTAAAACGTATACGTATAAAATTACGATCGAATCGATTATAATATTTAGAAATATTTTTGCGATTATTTACGATACGAAATAGTCATGGTTGGAAACTCGAAAGAAAGTATCTTTTTTTTTACTTGATTAATAATTTTACAATACTTGAAAATATCACTTCGAAAATACTGATTTAAATTCAGAAAATATGTAAAGCGAGTTCAAAAGGAGCTGAAAACAAATAGTTTAATCAAAATCTGAAACTATAACTAGTTTTCTTAAATTACAATTTTTTTTTAACTCGTGATAATTGTATGAAAAATAGATCGATTACAATGGAATGTATACATATAGAAAATACTTAAAAATTTACGAATCCTCTTCTCGGATTTTCACAAAAAATTCAAATTAAAAAAATTCTTATTTATTCTCTTAGTTTAAAATTTATTCGAAGAAAAATAAAGTGCATAAATTATTACATCGGTTAATCTTGAAGTTACATTATATATTTATATATACAAAAATGTGGAAATGCGATACCGAAACGAAACCAACCATTTAATTACCGTGCAATAATTTTGAAAAACGCAACGCTTTTCTGTTTTATTTTTTATTACTTTAACGCACAATTAACTTTATTTTAAATAAGAACAATTTTAAATACGGAATAAATTTCAAAAATACTCTTTATATATGCGAGTCCTTTCGTACTCGGATAAAAAGGACAATCTTCTATCCTCGCTGGACATATCCAAGCTAGTGTGTGGCTTTTAACCAGATCGACTTACGTACTCACATACTGGGTGTTCGAAAAAGCTTCCACTTCGAAAATATTCCGGAATAAAGTTTCGAGCGTTCGTATTATTTTTTTCCAACGTAAACTTAACAGAGATTAAACACGGGTGAACCAAATTATTTCGTTACGCTTTAACGTAAAAAATACAGCCTAGAATAA
This sequence comes from Dolichoris vasculosae, assembly GCA_018907195.1. NCBI lineage: Eukaryota > Metazoa > Arthropoda > Insecta > Hymenoptera > Agaonidae > Dolichoris > Dolichoris vasculosae. The sequence goes on from JACCHY010000006.1 coordinate 10,323,346, forward strand.
ATTTTCGTAAGGAATCCGTGGTGATAAAAAGGAGCGCGAATTGATATCAATGATTTTATTATTTAAGCTATCTTTACAAAGCGGAAAAAAAACTTTATGTTTATTATATGTGTTATTATATGGAATACTAGCCATATTTTATACGATAACAATAGCGAAAACTATTTTTGGATGCTTATTTTTATCGCAATTTAAATTTTTAAATACGATACTATTTATAAATAAATGTTTATTATCGTATAATTGTGAATAATGTACGAATAATTCTACTTTCTTATAGGCGAAAAACACCGAAACTCAAGATTTACCCTCTAAAAATTCCGTAGCCGATAAAATTGTAACTATATCGATAATTTGTTCGATGCAAAGACTCGTTAATTTTTTGACGTAAAATAACGGTTTTGGGTCGAGCGAAAAGTACTCGACTAATTATTCGCAGGCAATTCATCGTTTAATCACTTATCCAGACGCCGATGACATTATTAATGATACAAATATTAAGCAGTGATTTTCTCGACGCTCTAACCACTCGGAACACCGCTTATAATTCAGAATGATAAAAATTCATGAAATTTCACGACACGAATGGCATACATCTTGCGAGGAAAAACATTACCGTGAATTATATCTCGAAGCTTGAATTATTTTGTAAATTGCGAAACGTGGGAGTAAAATTTGACTCTGGTATTCGAGATTCGAGCGGAGGAAAGCGGAGAAAGCGGAGAAAAGCTTTTGAGCTCGGAACCTTTTGGACCACCTTGTACGTAGGGTATGATACGTACATAGATAAATTCGACCTACCCGGAGTAGCTCACCCCTGGAGCGTTTAAGCGGGGGTGAGTTCGGGTCTCTTCACTCCCGTCGAACCATCGTCTCCTCTTTCAGCTGTCATCTTCCGTACTTTTGTTCGTCGCGTGAAACGGTAAGTATTACACGGCTCAGTCACAGTCACGTCGGCTTTCGGATTTCAGGCACGCACTTCGGGGATTTTTTCGTGTCGCGGGGTCAATACTTGGACGGGTGTGCTGGGGTCGTACGATTTTATATGCGTTGGATCGAGCGAGCGTCAACCATTTGCATACGTTTGAGTGAGCGAGGGTAGCTCTAATAATTCGATAACGATTATAATTGCGGGCCGAACTTTATTCGTTCCGTTTTTATTATTTTGTTTGTAACTGATTTAAAATCGAATGGGCTAACGATGCCGCGGTTCCGAGGGCCTATGTAAAAAAATAAAAGAGAGAAGAGAATGAAATTTATTTTGTTTGCTTTTAGCGTTCGTTGCGCTTTTTTTTTTAATTTTGTTATAACGCATCGCCTGAACTTTAAACTTTATACGCGCGATGAAAAACACGAATCGAACGATCGTTCGCTCGAACTTAAGGTTGATTCTTTAAAGCGATAAACCGAGCTTTGCGTACGGCTAATTAACTCGGATATTTCACACTTACGATCCGATAAGTCAAACGCGATAACAACGTCAAATTATCCTCTACGATTATTCAACCATAAGTAATTATTCCTATTTATTACACGTTCGAATCATCGTCGTGCCGCGCATTTAAAACTATCTCGTACGAATAGCATCAACATTTTATATAAATAGAAAGTATTCCTTGTTTTTTCAAGATAATTCTAATAGTCTGATAATTCTTATAAATCAAGAGTTAGTACGTAAAATACAAAAAATTGATAAATCGATACATTTTCTATAATTGAACGAATCGCGAACGAATATCGTGTTAATATTTTACATCGATAGAAATACGAATTTTTTTGTATTCCTTGGGAAAAGACTATTTAACGTAGATTTCAAAAATTCGCCGGAATCACGGTAACTTTTAGATAATCAGAATATCGACGCGTGAATTGTAATTCGAATAAAAAGGTTATTGATTTTCCGCAAAACGCGATACGATTGTTTATAAATAGATTTTTAGTTTGTTAAGAAATATCTTGGATTCGAATAAGAATAATCCAAATTTAAAAAGGACGGAAAATATAAATATTTTTTAGGCATTGTTAAATTTGATATAAAGATTCAAGAATTATTCGCCGGTTACTATAATTCTCAAACTTTTGATCGCTGTCTTTTATTTTTCTAGTTATCGTCGATTCGATTTCTTTACAATTACGATAGGATAGTTTGGATAGTTAAAAGTGTGCAAAAGAAATAAGCCACGTTTTTAGAAAAAGAAAAAACGAGGACCGTTAAATCTTTGCTTTCGAAATAAAATGTTTCAGGGAGATTCGCGAGAAAGAAACTTATTTTTTCCTCCTCGGTCAACCTGAATATTTTTAATCGCTCGTTTTTACAGAAACGTTTTCCACAAGGTTTTAAATCGCGAAAAAAGTCGGATGTTTCGAAGATCGGAATATACATTACATATCGTCATTGTACATCGATGATTGCATTAATAGTAAGGACGAAAGACGTTTGAAGGGCAGTTTTCGATGAGTATGCAAAGCCTATTATAACGCAGTTCCACTTTAATCGACGTTCCATCGGATCTTCGTTTTTCCCGTTAATCCGCACTTGCGCGAACTCGTCGATCCCAGCGCCGACAAATCCTAAGAAGGTTACGATCGGTGTAACATCGCGCTTTACAGCACCGGGGAAATAATCTCGCTTTTCCCCTCGTGCGCGACGAGGAATCCTTATAAGAGTCTCGCGGGTGCAATGCGAGAGTCGGATAAAGGAAAAAAAAGCAAAAAGAAAGGGAAAAAATTCATCCCCGTTCTTCCATTCGATCGGCCCATTATCCGAGGAGCGTGAAACTTTCCACGATTCTTTCCCGCCCCGGCAATATATTCGAGGGTGTTCTCGGTGCGCGTACGTGATCGGTTACCCCTTCTTCACCCTTGCGGTCGGTGCATAGCCGTAAAAAACGCAGATTGCGGGGTGGAATGGCGGAGTCTGGAGTTCGGTCGTCCGGTCCATTTCCGTTCGATATCTCATGGCGTGGCTTCTTGTGTTTCTTGGCGCGTGTGTCCCCGATCCCTCGGCCCCACCCGATAACCCCCTCCGTATTACTTTTATCGTCGCTCCGGGCGAGAGCAACCTTTTTTTTTTCTTTCAGTAAGCGCTCGGAGTGGGGTTAATCCTCGTCTGCGCTCTACGCGCATCGACTTTCAAAGTCATCCTCGAGGAACCTCGAGGAATCTTCCTTCGACCGGCTCGTGTTGATTTTGAAAATTCTTCGCGTACTCTGAGGAATGCATTTGTCGGCTTTACCGCGGTAAAAAGAGAACGTCCCGATAATGTGTTTTTTAACCGGAGATGACTCGTTTTTACAATCTCTTGTAGAGTCCCGGGTAATTACTAACTCCTGTAAATTTAAGGAATCTCGATTACATTTGATTATATTTGAATTATATGTGTTATCGACGCACTCGTGTCGTTTATTAGAAGTTTTTGCTGGGGTAACGTTTCCCTGTCCTCCGAATGGTATCCTCGATCGACCATGGAAGTATCACTCGTCGTTCCACACTGACTTTCCAAGTCGTAACGTTGAAACGGCAACGCAAGTTATTTAAAAAGAGAGCATATTATTTTTTCAAGATTTTATAATGCTTGTAAAATTTTGATTAAGAATTGATATCGATATTTTCTTTTTTTTTTTTTACAAAAATTTGACGAATAAATCTCCTCGTGAAATGTACTAATGGATTGTGAATAATACAGTTTATCATTTGAAATTGAAAACAGTGAATACATTATACGTATTTAAGAGTAACAGTTGTTCTTTTAATTACGATAGCCGATTAAATCGACTTTATTATCAAGGGAAAAATTCTTTATGAATAATAAATATTATTCGGAAGTAATATAATAGCCTTAACTTTTCCAGCGTATATTTCGCTATTTGTTTTTTAGATACTTCATCTTTTATTTCTCGGAAAAATGTTGAATTCGTTCTTAAAGGTTTGAACAGATGTATAAGTGTGGATATGTAGATTTAATGGAATAAGATATCTTCAACTTTTTCGTAATTTATATTTCTAAATATCAAGAAATTGTAAGATTTAATTTTTAATTATATTTTTCACGAATTCGCGTATAAAAATAGTTGATGGATTCTCACTGATGAGTTGACAAGCAATTACTTTGAAGAAGTATATTTTATGAAATGTGTCATTTATTTAATTTTACTTATTATATTTTTTCTTAAAAATTCTAGAATTTTCCGGAGTTTTAAAATCTTTTTCTTTTCTGGTTTTGCGGTATATTTGTTCTCTTCTTTGCTTCAACGAAATTAACGGAAGTATAATAAGTTAACTCTGTCCTTCTCTGGAATTTAAGACACGAATGGTATATATTTTAAGAAAAATGCATTTGTTATATTCGCTACGATAGTTTCGGTATTAAATTTAAGTTTAATATTTTAATTTTTAACGAAATGTTAAACATTTTGTTCGTATTAATGCAATTTTTTAAATATTTAAAAATAAATAAATTTATATATATTATTAATTTTTTCAATTTTTTAGATTGATCACGTAACAAATTGAAAATATTTTTACTCATTCAAATTTAAATTAGCAATATATTAATTCATCAACCTATTCTCTTATTTTTCGCACTGTTTTTTATTATTTTCATAAATATTTTTATTTAAATAAATATTTTACAACCTTTATATTTTCTTATTACACTATAAACAAATATTAAAAAATGGAAATTATCCAAATTTTATTATTAGTCAGATTTTAATAAAAGTATGTTCGCTTAATTTCAATATTTTTAATACCTATGAAAAATTATCCATTGGGGAATATGATCCAATTAACAATTACAAAATATATTTATAGATAATTACTTATTAGACAATCTAATTTAAAATTCAAGGTGATTTTGAAACATACTTTTACTTATAAATACGATATTTAAAAAAAAATTGTTAAATGCTATTTTCCGTTACGCATTTGATTTTATAAATATGATTATTAAATTAAAATTTGGTAATATGTTTAGCATTAGGAACAATTTATAATAAAAATTTATGAAACTTAGTTTAATCAAAAATTTTAATTTTCGCTTGAAATTAAGATGTGTATTTAAAAACTACGTAATTATTGAAAATTAGTAAGCGTCTTTGAAAATGTTGTTAGAATTATAATTTAAAAAATCTTTTCCTCTACTTTAAATCTTACCATTCGTATATTTAAAACAAAAATATAATTTTTTCTTGAGTGACGTAGAAAGAGTTAGTATTTAATATTCACGTTAATCTACGTAAATTTTGAACGATTTATATTATTAAAGAAGAGAATATTCCTTAAAAAATATTTTTATTCTTACAGATTTGTACAGCATTGAGAAAAGTACAATAATAAATATTATTTGGATATAAAGTTTCGGAGTACACTTAAAATTGAACAAATAATATCGTTATCGAATAAATTCATTAATAATTATTACAACTAATTTGGTAAGGATTAGAATTTGTTTGTTTTTTTACGAGTACGAAAGAATTTATAGTTATTTACATTTAGTCCTTCGTCAAACTATTTTCTTAAACCTGTGAAATATTCGCGCGTACTATAAATTCTAGTTATAATTACGAATCTCACGATCGTAAGTTTGCATTCGTTGAAACTCGTCAAAATTTTAAAGGCTATGCATCGTTCCCACGCAATCTTTAAAAGGTACGGATAAAAATTTGTTACGCGTTACTCTAATTATAAAAATGAAAGACGAAAGATTTTAAATTTTGCAAGAAACGAAAAAATCGCGTCCCAAATAATTTTAAATACACTTCTTTTTCCAGGCACGAATTAAGCTTCGCACGTAGAATCGATTTATATAAGAAGTCATTTCGAAAAGAAGGAATAATTTTTATCATCGCGATAAAATAACTACCGCGTTTCAACGGTGAGTCGAACGAGTGTCCATTTGTGTGCGCTTATGTACAGCTTGCGTATCGATTCGAATAAAACGGCCGCCGTTGTCCATCGGAAACGAAAAACCGGTCTTAAATAAAAAATTGATTTTCTTACGATAAAAAGGCATCGCACGGTTACATTCGTAACCAAACTCGCAACTTTCTCCCTGGAATTCCGAACCTCCGCTCTAGATTCGTCTCATTTTCAACGATAAAAGCGAAACTATCGCTTCGCTTCGTATATCACGATATACATTTTTCTAAAGCACCGATGGCATCGATAAACCATCGCGAGATTAAAATGTCGGACAGGTGAAACTCTCCAGCGATAAACCGTCGAATCGTTGACTCGCGGTTGAATAAAGGAAACTCGTTCGGCTTTCAAGTACTAGACACGCGATCGGTCTCTTCACCTTGTTTAATTTTAAGCTTACTTTCACGTTTCAGTGCCCCGAGCTTCGCGCCGACCGCTTTATTCGTCTCGTGGCGCGAACGCGATCCAACGAACGTAACATTTTACGATCTGCGGATTTCCCAGACAAGCGCTCAGCGGTTCCCGCGTGAAATTGCGGGCTGGAAGAAGAAGAAGACGAGGAGGAGGATGAGGATGAGGAGGAGGAAAGAAACGAAAAGTAAAACCGAGGAGAAAAACCGAGGAGAAAAACCGAGGAGAAAGAAACGGGAAAGCGGGAAAAGCCAACGACAGACAGTGGAATCGTAAAATGACGACGGAAGAGGGAAGTAGCGATCGAAGATCCAACGACGACCCGAGGGGTACGAGCTTTCGAAAAGAGCGCGGGTAATCCGCGCGGGCAAAAATGAAAGGCAGTGCGTCGGGCTCGCAATATCCATTAGCACACATGGCGCGCAAAAAGCGAGGCGCAAAAAGCCTCGACTCGGGGACAGTGGAGGAGGAGGAGGAGGAGGAGGAGGAGGAGGAGCTGTAAAATCCGAGAGCGCGCCGTGTAATTATAGGGGCGGGGGTGCGAGGAACGTAATCAGCCGGGGCTCGTGTAAAACCGGGGCGGCGGCTGAGCGTAGCCGGGGTTGTACCACTGGTGGAGCGCGAGATCCGGGGGCCAAGTACCACTCCGGGAATTTTCCTCGGAGCGCGGAGACTGAAATTTCCCGCCGTCGCACACCTTAATTCGTTCCGGCGTTTACGCGCGCTTGTAACGTTTGCGCCGTGAAAAGTGCGCCGATCGATGCGGTTGGCTCGCTTCTCGAGGATTACGGGGATAACGATGGATTTATCGCGTCTTGATTTTGTTCGTCGCTGCGGTCCGGAGGATTTTTTTCGGCGAATTTTGGCGCGAGCGACGCGAACCGGACATTTTTTCACGGGGAAGGTAAAGAAAGAAAAGAGAGAGCCAACTTATTTTTTTTATTTTACACCTTGGAGGTACGGAAGGCGATTAATACTCGCCCATTGGGGGAGAAACGTTGCGTTCCTGACTATAATTCTAACGAAAATTATGGTACTGTATTATTTAACGCGTGAAATATATATTTTTTATATTTTTCAAACGTGTTTTATATTAAGCGATGTTTTCATCGAAATTGTCAAATTTATTACGCGCCGTAATAATTTTTCTTTTTTACATTTCAATTTCGCATTTTTCTACGATATTCGACACATTTTCGAAAACATAACGAGCATTTGATAAAACTGCACCGTTAAATTCTCCGTTCGTACGCTGAATCACCTTTACATCTAAATAATGAAGCGGTACGTTTCAAAGCATTGAAAATTAGGTGAAAATAAAAGTACGTTATAAATAAACGAAGTATTAAATAACGAAATTAAGTACAAATTGTTATTTTTACTATAAATATTTCGTCGTCATTTTTATCCTCTTAAGCGTTATTTCGTCCACCTGTATCATCGACTTCTCTACAGAAAAATAAATGAATTTACCGTTCTCGGAATAAATTAACGTAGATACAATCCAAAACATGTTCACGTTTTAATATGGAAATACGTAATCTTACGAATATATTAAAAATCAAAAGTGTATTCGAGTAAAATAAGGGTTTCTCGAATCGCGTCGTGCAATTTCAAAGATAATTTTCACGTAAAAACAAACATCGAAAAGATATATTTTAAAATTACAATTTACAATCTACGTTTTTACCTCTATTTTTACGAAGATACGTGCACATAATACCGTTATAAAATAGAATTAAAAATAACGAGCGTATCCGTTACATCGTTTATAAAATGAATTTTTAAGGGGCTCAATTAATTAACGAGGAATTAGAATTATATAACGTAATTGTAATTCGCGAATCGAACCAAATACAACCAAATACGTTACAATACCGTTACAGTATTGTTGTTTTTTTTTAATTCGTTAGTCGGAGATTCGAAAATGCCATTTTACAACGTAACAATCCGTCCGACGGTCAGACTTGGCAAATTTGCAGTCGACGAGCGGATAAGTAATCGTTTGCGATGTACTTTTTACAAACATGGAACATCTCCGTATCGTTGATCGGGGGTCATCGATCGTTTCTCTTTCATTTTCGAACGGACGGGGAGCGTAACAATCGCGTTGAAAAAATGTATCTGCCCCGTCGAATCGCTGATACGCGGAGCAACCGAGTTCCGAAATCGAAACATCGATCGCGTTTGCGGAGCCTAATTCGTTGGTCGGATTTAGATTTGTTTAGCAGATGCCTAATAAAGATCGTTCGGATCGCTCGTTTTTACAGGGTGAAGTCGAGGGGGTGAAGCGGAGGCGAGGGAATTTTGTCGCGACTAGCTCGATTTTCCCATGCGTAAATCTGCCGCTGGCGCGTATTTTCCGACGCGCGTAATGAGATTTTCGAGAAGCAGTCCGCGAGAGAAACTTGGCGTAACGAGCGATTTTCGCGGCTTGTTAAATCGTCGGAGTGGCGGATCGAGCGAGAGTAGTCAGTCGAAACACGGACGACGACAGCTATGCATCATGTGCCCGGACGCTAAGCCCTTGGATTCTAATTTATTTGCGAGCGACTTTTTCGCATCCCGCGTTAACGCAAATGGAAGCTGCGCGCGAATTTATCGGTTATGCGATGTAATTACGCGGTTCGGAGATGGAAGGTTGCTCGTTGCGCCGTGGAGAAAAATCCGCGTCACGAGGGAACCGGTGTTTCGAATAGCGAGGGAGAAAAAAAGTGAAGGATGAAAAGGAGAGAAAACAAGAAACGGCCAGGAAAACATTCCCTAGTCGAGCAAAGTCCGTCGGTTGTTCCTTGCCATCCGTCTCTCCTTCTCCTCGTTGGAGAGACGGTCGGAGAGACGGACGCTGAGTGCGAGAGCGAGAGAGAAACATCCAACGAAATTAAGTCGTCGCACACGCGGTTTCTTTAGCGCGCCACGTCGCATTCGGATGAGCCCATTTTCCGGGTCGCCACCACCGTTCGCGAGAAAAGCTCGAAGCTCCAACCCCGCGGAGAAGCGAAAATAGAACGAGTGCGCGTACTTTTTCCCCTCCCTTGCTTTCGCTTTTTCAACTTTACGTCGCGTTCGGTGATATCCACCCGAGACGTAAGGGAAACCAAGGAAGGAAGGAAGGAAGGAAGGAAGGAAGGAAGGATGGAAGAAAAGAGAAGCAAAGCGAGAAAAATTACTATTCTCGATCGCGCGTCGAGACGCCGGTGGGAAAGATTTTTACGGGAAATGAAAAAAATTACGTCGGCGTGCTTATCACGGGTGATAGCGCCGTGCTTTTCCCGCTGCTCGATCGTATAATCCGACAGCCCGGGCACCCGGACCGGTGCCGACAACGACGCGCGCGACAATATCCAAGCTGCGAATTTCGGAAATCGCGATGTAAATATTCAACGACGTTCGCTCCGTCGGTTTACCTCCACTTTTACGACGGCGCCTTTCGAACGAGGAATATTTATAAGGCCGTTCCTTCGAGGACGATACTAATGTAACGGGGGAAAAGTATCGAGACGCGAGCGCGTCTGGAAATTCCGCGATTTTCCGTCCTTCCTCAAATTTTTTTAATTCCAGCGCTCGATTAATAATTACGGGATAAGTTTTCTTACTTTCTCCGTCGTCTCCTACTCGACCTTCGTAACGCGCGGATTTCTATTCTCGATGTATTCTCCGAGTTCGCGGATCCATAAATCTAGAGCTAAATTCGACATCCTACTTATGGTTCGTACTTACAGCTTCTTCCCGCGCACCGAGAGATTTTATTCCGTCATCGCTCGGTTTCGCGAGTTTGGACAGAGTTACGATCGCGATGAAAGGAAATTCTTAAAAATTTTAACGATAGCTAATCCGGAACAGAGTCGAATTCTTCGAATTCCTCCATCCGATCCTTTTTCCATCGTCGCGTACATCCGAGTTATTTCCAATTTCGTTCGTATTAAAATACTTCTTCCATATTTCTCGAAAGAGCGATCGACCGACGCTTTCGTCATTTTTTTAAAAAACTCGTCGGTATCGTTGGGCTCTCGTCGATTCTCTCGATTCTCTCGATTCTCTCGTTTCTCTCGTTTCTCTCGTTCGTGTTCCGACTCGCCGCTGAATAAGCTCCATTCATCACGCAATAACGATACTCGTAACGTAACAATGAATCATCAAAAAAGCAACTCTATAAACCATCCCTTCCAGCTATACATTTGTACGTCGGACTCGCATCCTATTTATCCTTATCGATTTCGTATTATGCGAAACTCAACCGCGAACGCGAACCGCTCGGTGAAAATAAGTCACGCGAACTTTTCCCTCGACTCGAACTCGACACCTTCGCGACTCCGGAAATCCTCCGCGAGGAGAAAAGAGAGAGAGAGAGAGAGAGAGAGAAAAAAAACAACGTCACCGATAACTTCCGTAAGCGTTAGGCTCTCGGTTTCGGGTAATCGAATTTTGAGTCACGCGCCCGTCGGTGCTCGGGAGGCGGAGCGAGACGAGTTCCCGAGAGTGCTCGCTGAATTTTTAAAATGGCCGGCGTGCCGCCTAGACGAAAGAGAGGCGCACACGCGAGAACTCGGCGAGCAAATGGAAAAGCCCTGTACGAAAGTCCGGACGAATGGGTCGGCGATTCCGGGGCTACGTGGCCACGAGAATATACGAGCGATTCGCGACGACGTCGACGACAACGACGACAACGACGACAACGACGACAACGACGACTTTGGGACGAAGGACAACCGAGTTTACGAAACGCAGACGAAGACTCATTACGAAATAATATGCAGTCGCTCGTGTTTATATCTGGGATTCGTATCAGCCAGGTATAAGAGTCGCCTTATCTTTTTTTTATCTGCGAATGCGGTGATTTTTGACGCGTTCGTCTCGGGGTATTTCGTTCTTCCTGTTAAGAGAATGTCGTTGATTCGTCGCCTAGGAAAAAATGGTTCTTCGATCGACGGTGAAACATATTTTGGTCGATTAAAAACGTTGATTCGTTCCCGAGAGTGATGATAAATTATTTATCTTCCGGAATATAGAGAGAATATATGAAATTATCGAATTGATTATTAACCGAGTTTTATTAAATATTAAAATAATTTAAATAATTAGGAACGTAAAATGTTTTTTGCTTCTGAAATTTCGTTAATACTGTACAGATGTTACCTCTTATACGGTATTAGGATTACTATTATTCTCGTACGGTATGTTATACTACAGATCAAAAGCATAAATTTGGCTTAGAATATTCCGTTTTTGGTAAAAATTACAGAAACGTATTAATTGATATTCGTTATTTTTCATAATTTCCATAATCCAGATTTACATCGATCGTACATTTTCCTATTTGAAAAAATAAGTGCATCGAATTTAAAAATAACGAAACGAAGCAGATTTTGAAAAATTTGGCCCCGAAACTTTTTTCCGTGTATCCTTTGCATTATAAATTTAGCCAATATTCGCGGTCGGGTTGATGGAAGAATTATAGTTAAAAATAATTATAGATTATTACTGAGAAATTTATGAAATTTATGGCTCGAGCATCATTCTTATATTATTAAAAAATAAAGTTAAATACCCTTAGCTTCTTTATCGTGTCTTTATTTCCTATTATACCTTGAACACGGATATACTTAATCATTAATGTTTAAAATCGACGATTATTAGCGGTTTAATATAAATGATTATTTTTTTTAACGAATAGAATTAATATTGAATAAAAATGTATAAAAATTTTTGTACCGTATCGTAATGAATTGAAAATTGCTGAATTTAATAATCTGCGTAAAAAATGTATCGAATATTATCAGATATCAACAAATATATATTCATCGATGCTTTCGATATTGAATATAGTGTAAAATTTTTGTTGATTGAATTAAAATTAATATAAAATATTTTGCTTTTCGGACAATGTCGGTATTGTTTACAAGTTTTCATTTTATATATGTATTGTGGAATTTAATTTACTTTTTAATATCAAGTAAAGATATTAATAAAAAATTTATAAAAATGTAGAACAATGCAGAAACTTAAGTTTTATGCTCTGTAAGAAGATTCTTTTAAATTCACGGTAAGTTTTATACGTATCGACTAATTGTATATTTTAATATAATATTTTATTGTTCATTAAGAAGAATATTGTTTACGATCTATATCTATATTTCTATACTCGTTTCAAAGTTACACGTTTTTAAAATTAATATAAAATATATGCAGCTGTAATCGCAGTTTATCGTTGATTAATACAATTTCGTAGCAACTTGATATCGTTGGTGTAATGGATCAATGTTTAATATTATTTTCATCGATAATATCGTTATTGTTAGAAAAATATGTTTTCTGATTTAGAAAAGTTGATTCGCTATTTTATAGAAGCTTATAAAATATTACCTTACTATAATAAATATACTTATACATATATATATTTATAGAATGTTCTATTCCTTATTTCTAAAAATTTTAGCCAATTTATTTAGATTGAAAATACGAATAAGAAGTCATAGATTATCAAAAATAGCAATAATCGTTAATATTTACGTACGACAAATTTCCAAAATATATTTATCGCTGCGGCAAAGTATCGCAAGTTCGAATTATAAATAAGGATTTAAAATTAAAAATGAATTACATTTCAATTTCGAGGAAGATTTCAAATCGTAAAAAAAAAAGAAATATACAAATCCACAAAAATCAATCATCGTTCAACGTAGATATACGAAATATAATGAAACTTTTAATCAAAATCAGTTAAAAACTAAGAAATAATTTTCTTTTTTATTTTTCGAGCGAACATCGCAGTTTTCTAATATGCAAGAAATAATCGAACGAACGTTCGAAAATATTCCAAATTATAAGAAAGTACACCAGCTCGTATTTCTTCGTTACATTCGATTATTATCGAATCGATAAACCATTGGAAACAGACGCTAATAGTTTTAAAGGAAAGCGGGAAATTTATGAGAAAAAGCGGCAATTGTTTATTTAGCGTTAAACGATCGTTACGAGTCGGCAAGAGACGACGAATATTAGGTATGGATTACCGATAGTTTAGTATGAAATTAGCCTCGAGTCACTACACCAATTCGTCAATAATTTGCAGTTTATCCATCCGACGCATCGAAATTCGGAAATTCATCTTCCGAACTTTCTTTTTCGTTTTGCCCCTCTTGCTCGTCGAAACTTCGTTATTTCCGTCGGATTCTGCAACGCCGACATCAGCCATCCGCCACCCGTTGATAACATACGTTCCGCGTCTCGCAAGAACGACTCTCGGCGGTTAATCCACCGTAGCGAATCAACGTCATCGAAAACGAGCGACTCGAGCCGTGAAACAGGGTTAGATTTGGATCGAGGAGTTGAGGTCGCGAGTGTCTGGAAACCTCGATCCTCGGTTCTCTGTCCTCGGTCCTCGGTCCTCGGTCCTAGACTCGGGCGTCTCGCGACATCGACAAACAACGGTGGGCGAGGAATCGTCGTCGGGTATGCAAATGACGAGGCAAGGCACGACGAGATAATCAAGTCCGGCGCTTAATCCTCCGTTTCTCGTGCTCTGCTCCAGCTTACGTTCGCTCCCCTCCCGGGGGATTAATCGAGGCGTGCTACGCAGAAGTGAGTGCTAAGTGTCGTACACGCACGCACGCACGCTCTCACGCACGCACGCACGCACGCACGCACGCGGCGACCCTCGGGTACCGAGATGTACGACTCGGGAACGCCTGCGTAAATAAGGGGAAGGGTGCGACCGCGACCAGAAGCGCTCCGGGGGATTAGGGCATCTGTGGCCGCGCGGGGGTGGCGATCGCTTTCCACCCCTTGGGTTGCGCGACCATTATCTCGGTCCGACGCGTGTTCTACACGGGTTCACGGGTCTCCTCGGGATCCGACGGCTTTCGCGAGTCGAGGGCGACGGGAAACGCGCGCCGCGTTATTAATACTTGCGGTGCGATTATTCCGATTCCGACCGAGGTCCGATCGATTCCAAGGCTCTTTCGTGCTTTCCCGGGCGTGCGGGGGATTTTCTTCCGAAAAGTCTCGAGGATTGCGCGGATTTCGAGGAATTGCGAAGTTCCGTCGGAACTCCCTGTAATGCTATCGAATATTCCACCGGGTTTCCTGCTCTCGGTCTTATTAGCGGGAGGAGGATAAACCTACGATAACTGTACTCTTGATACGGGAACGTTTCGTTACCTTTTTGCAAATTACGCTCCACTTTCGGGCTGGAAAATTTGGGGAAAATTTGGGGAAAATTTTGGGAAATTTGGGGAAATTTGGGGAAAATTAATCCGACCACTTTTAACTTCCCGTGGATGTGCAGCGTTCGATAGTTACGTATTTTAAACTTCTCCAATTGGTGGTAATCTTCTTTAAATTAATGAATCTGGATTCCGTTACGAATCGTTATAAATCTAATATTTTTTACGAAAGAATATGGCTACGTGTATATCCAACATCTTACGTATTATATTTGCGCGAGTAAATTTAAACGTACGTTAATTTGTACGCGTAACATCCGTCAATAATTTATCAGGATCGAAAAAAGGAGTTTTCGCGATATCGCGATTTTACCGTGAAAACTGTGATACGTCGTTGCTGTATTCGACGTTGAAAGTACGAGCGTTTTGTCATCGCTTAATAAAATCGGTAATTGTGGTAATAATTTTAAGTTGGTTTATATAATTACGTGTAAACCAAAGATATATGTAATTATTTTATTAGCTATAAAACACGCATATTTGATACAAAGTTTTTAAGGTCGCATTGTTAAATATATTGTTTAAATTCATGTTTTATACGTGCAATTACGCGTACGTTCGAATCAGTTGTAATTATAAAATATGCGTCAACGATTTACATTTTTATATTTCGACGTTCGTTCGATCGAAGAATTCATCGCAGCCGCTTCGATCGTCCGTGAATCGAAAATAAATTTTATTTTTCTAAGAAACAGCGCTTCGTCGAGGGTTTGAAACGATATCGATAGCCACTTTCGCGACGTTGGCGAAAAAAATACACGTTCCATAGTTTTCGCGCGATACATTTACTCGCGACGAACACAAAGTTAGGAACAGGTGGAAAAGTTGCGCAAGTTTGGAATCGGGCGAATGAATTCGAACTCCGTGTACGACGTAATCGGAAAAGATAATTAAAAGAATGGTTCGATGCGGAAACGCCGCCTAATATTCGGGGAAGAATCGGGTCGAAAATTGTAAGCCGAGCGTCGAGCGAAAGACAAATTTTATTCATACCCCGATAAATTATTCGA
This sequence comes from Dolichoris vasculosae, assembly GCA_018907195.1. Lineage (NCBI taxonomy): Eukaryota > Metazoa > Arthropoda > Insecta > Hymenoptera > Agaonidae > Dolichoris > Dolichoris vasculosae. The sequence continues at coordinate 10,338,911 of JACCHY010000006.1, forward strand.
CAGCGCTCCGCTGTTTTCGGATTCGAGCGTAAACTAAAATACGTTCGAACCACTCGGCGATTTCGAAATATTTCATCGCGATCATCCACTCGACGCTCGAACGCGTGCAGCCGTCAACGAATATCCGCCCTTAAAAAACGGATCTCGGGCGCCAATACAGCATCCCACCCTCGGCCTCCCCATCCCCTCGGGGTGCTCCATCCAAAATTCGACACTCGGACAATCGTAAGCGCGGAGCCGAGTCCGACATTTGGCCGATGCCATTAAACCATTATTCGCCGCATTTGACGCCACCACTCACACCCCCGGTACAATTTCTCGGGGTTGCTCTGTCTTTTGACGCGCGCTCGCGCAAAACCCCGACGAGTAAGCCCCGAGTGTTTACCCGGAGATTAGACCTTGTGACGCTCGCTTTTTACGGATTAGCCGACGGGGATGGCGCATCTCCGAGCCACCACCTCCACCACCTCCACCACCTCCACCACCTCTATCGTCGCTCGTGTTTACGGCCCTCCGGACGCTCGCGGGGAGATATACGACCTATACGACCGGGGCTTAACTCGCCTCTTCCCTGCCGAGTGTTTGCTCGACGCAGACAACGAATCCAGCGATCGAGAGACTCGCGATCGTTTGTTTGACTTGCGTTTTTAGCCCCCCCCCTACCCTCACGCCACCCTCACCCAACCCTCACCCCACCACTTGGAACGGGCAAAGGTTGCCGACGGTTCGTCTCGAGAGCGACGCTGCGGAAACCGATCGACGATAAGCGAGTCGTGATATTGCGTTATTTTTCGAATGCGCGTACCTCGAGCTCCGTTTCACCAAAGTATCGAGCGTGAGATACTCCTCCGATATCGGCGATGATGTACCTTGTAACTTACTCGGTTGCTTTTCCTTTTATTTTCTTCCTGCGATATCGCTCTTCCCTTTTACGAGGCTTTCCGATACGGATTCGGTACAATGGGTATCAATGGTTTTGCATAAATTCAAAAGTTAATCCGTCTTTTGAAATTTGTGCATTTTCAACGGCTAAATAGATTTAAGCGGAAGAATTCGAATAAATTTTCGGTCTATTATTATCGCGAGATTAGCGAGGAAGCAGTTTCGATTCATCCGCGTATTTAATTCTCGAATAAATAAAATAATAGACGATAAAAAATGGCTTGCTTCGAAGCATACTTTTATTACAGCTAATTTTACGATTTCTATAAAATATCATATATTTGATTAAACGTGTATTAAATTTGCATCGAGCCGCGTATATTTTATCATCTCGCGAGTTTCGATCCAACAAATTGAAACTTTTCGCAAGTTTTATATTCGAACGCATTATCCAACCTTTCGGTCTTATTGTTCCAGTTGGAATATTTAGTCCGAAATTCGCGCTTAAATATTCATAAGACGCGAGAGAATTTACGAATGTTTCAGACGTACCTCGAAATCGATATAAAAATATCTTCTTAACGTTCCTAATAAATATCGAAGTTAATCTTTACAACGCGAGACTAGCATCGAATTTAAAACCTAAAAAGGATATTATCGATGCGCGTTTTAGTATCGCGTCGACCGCAACGAAAAGACCGTCGCTTTTAATCCAGAATCGATTCCGAATCCCGCTTTCAAAAATATTCGGTTTCGCTCGAGAATATTATTATCGCAAAGGATAGGAGTCCGAGCCGAGTTTCGCGTATCCGCTGTTGGAAGCGCCGGCGGTGAAAAAAGCCGACCGAACCCGGATGCATTTCCCCATTTCCCGACTCTGTTCGAAACACAAAACCCCGTTAACCGATCTTGGAAAAGGTAGGAGCGGTGCCTCCAAGCCTCCAAGCCGCCAAGCCGTTGTTATCTACGACTATTTATCAACCTCTCCCGAGCGCGGCGACATCGGCTGGAGAGAATCACGCAGACCCCTCCCCCCGCCACCCCTGGGGAAAGGGTGTCAAGACACGGTCGATCGGCCCCGGCGCTCGAGAGGGGCGGAAGCGGCGCGCGCGCAAATTGCACTCGGACTCGAGGGCGCGCCAGCTGTCACTTGCCGTTTACGCCCGGTAATGAATAGCTCCACCGTCAACCCCAACGCAGTCAATTACCGAGATTAAAGAGAGCCGCGTTCGGAGGAAGGTGGAGAAGAGTGACCTCGCGTTTCCGAATCCTCCGACGGGGACTCGTGTTCGCGCTTCCGTGCACCGGTTTCCATAATCCTCTCGTCTCGGCCGTCCGCCCTCGCCCACCCTCGCAACACCCTCGCACACAACCTCTCACACAACCTCGCACACTACCTCCAACGCTTCGATTTTTCATTTTGCGCGATTTTCCGGCGCTTGCGTAACCCCTGCGAGCGAGGCGATTCTTCCAAGTACTTCGTTGTTGGCGAGCTCGGACGAAACGTTGTTATCGATTACCGGCGATCGCGGTTTTTGCGTCCTTTCCTCGTCCGGGCATAATGGATAACGAATGGATAACGAATGCTTAACGAAACCCGAACGCGTTGCATCCCCGAGATGGACCAAGGAGATTTTATACGGTCGGGGATTTCTACCTCGATACACTCAAGCTGCATTCGACCGATTTCAATTTCATATTTCGATCGAACGCTTAGAACCGTTGTTATCTATCCCCAGCCTCGCTAACGATAAGAATAGTAACCAACGCTGCTTTTGTCCGAAGCGAAAAACGCGTATCGAATAACGCTTCGAGTATCATGGCTCGAACGCTCCGCATCGAAAAATTAAAACTAGGTTAAACTCCGGTCGAGGATTTTATTAGAAAGTTGGCGTGCTTGCGCGAACTGTCGTTTACGATGGAACTAGCGGTGAAACGGAAACCGGTAAACGGAAAAAAAAAAAAAAGAGAGTCGAGGAGTCGGACTCCTCGGAATTCCTCGATTCGCGCTCCCGTCGAATTTTCACGCTTTCCCGAATTCAGTCCGAATTTTCGGCATCCCCTAATTCCCGTGATCCCTCGTCTCTAAACCCTGGCCTCCAATCCGCGGCAAGGAAAAAGGGGCCGCGCGACTCGTCGAGCCTCGACCCTCGAAAATCGCAATATATTCGCAGTTGTCGGAGCAGCCGTCGCTCGTATAAGCGTCGACTACTCCCCAGCGTTTCAGCTCCGCGTTTCAGCTCTGTGTTTCAGCTCTGTGTTTCAGCTCTGCGTTTCTGCTCGGCGTTTCTGCTCGGCCCATATATATTCTCGCGAGCTTTTTAGTCCGCGACCGCGGCTTTCGCTCGCGCGCTTTGGCTTTATGTACGAGTCGAGCGAGCGACCGGATTTTATTGTCATAGCGAGAGCGCGTCGCTCGGAATTATACGCTTCTGTCGGAGGGAGCGAGGGATCGAGGGATGGAGGGATGGAGGTCGAGAGGATGAGAGAGAGAGAAGCGCCCGATCGTATATTTTCGCTCCCGTCGATTTTTCCCTTTTTCCGTTATTAATTTTACTCCGCCCCTCCCTTTTTTCATTCGGTCTTTTACCTGCTTTTTTTTTTTACCCCAAAAATTTATTTATCAATCCTGGCGTGTTTTATACGCACTTGGCTTTTTAATTGGCCCTGGCGAATGGGATGACCAATTTTCTAGGTGGCCCATAATAGTTAAACGGGAAATAAAATTCCTTCGAGAGGTCGCGTCTCGAAATCTGGACGCATTTTGTAAAAAAAAAAACTAACGCATTATCGTTTCAAGCTGAAATGCGCTTTTTTACGCATCGAATCGACGCCGAATCGAGGAGTATAATTTCGTTTGATAAATTTAAACGATCGCGTTATTTCGATGATTCAACGGTCGCGCTTACATTTTTTAAACTAACTCGAAGCATCGAATTTTTTACACGCTATAAATAGACTTGGCGTCGAAAACGAACGGTAACCAACGATCGATACGATTTTCCGCATCGAAGCTGCAACTATTTTCAAAATATTTCCAAACTTTTAAGAAAGAATTAACGTTACGATAACGATGCAACGCAGCCGATTGATTTTTTTTTCTCTCTCGTCTCTCTCGTGTATTCGAAACACCGCGAACGAATATTCGACCAACTTTCGACCGAACGCCGTTAATATTTTTCCAATAATTTTGATTACTCGTGAAAGTTATTTGGATATTCATTGAGTTATTACGAGTAGATTTCGCGTTACGACCCTAAAATACCAGCCCTTTACGCAAAGCAATAAACTTACGATATCGAGCTTAAAAAATCTTACGTTATTCGAGTAAACTGTAATTAAAACTAAAGCTTCCGTCTTTATTCGAAGGCGACACGTTGTTAAAATTCCATGACAAGTTTCCAAGACTGTACAAGCTACGAATCGCGAATCAAAATTCGTAGCATAAAAACAACGAATAATTTCTATCCGGGGAGCAAAAGTCGGTTATCTTTCGAAAGGTAAGAGTCTCTTTCCGAAAATTAGGTTAAGTTCGCGCTTGCTCGGTGAATTCGGCATCGAGATTCGACTCTCGCATTTTGATTCGATCTCCGCGTTAAATTTACCACCGAATTTTTACGTCCGGCGTCTGTTTCTTTTCTTCTCCCTTCCCCCGACTCGATTCGCGTTTCCTCTTCCTTTTTCCCGCGAAAGTAGAAGCGTTTACGCCTCGCGTTTTACGGGGCGAACTCGAACGCGTTATCCCCCAGAGGACGATCGATAGGAAATGCGTCCCGCGTTTATACCGGACCGACGTCGTTAGCGGGCCGATGCCCAGGAGCAACCCCTATTTATTCGGCTTGGCTGTTACCCCTCGACGACACCTTTCCGTTCGGCTGGCGAGTCGTCCGTAAAGGCGGTGTCCAGTTATATTCGATCGCGGTCGAGGAATCGCTCATTATTTATGCGAGGCATGAAAACGCGTTATATTTATCACGCCCAGGGTGAAACGAGATTTCGACGATAGATCCGATTGGATTTCCAGCGGACGCGTGTTTTATATTTTCGCGTTATCCCGGTAATTAATCGCCGGGGTTGCGTAACAACGGCGTAACTTCTTCTTTATTTTCTTTATTTAACGGGACGATGCAACGCAACGCCGTAAAAGAAACTTTACGCTTCGGCATAATTTTCGTTCGAGTTCTTAAAAAAAGGAGGTCTATTATTATTTTGTAAAGAATAAAAAAAAAAAAAAAGAAAGAACCGCGAAGGTTTAGAATTAAAAGCAAATAGTTTTATTCCCGCGTTCGTCCGCTTAAATACATTTGGAGCGGTAAGCGATTCTATACGTTTCGCGTTGAAGCGAAACGAGTCTCGAACGATAATTATTTAACCAACGCAATCTCGTTAGGATCATTTCTTACAGCGCGGTTTTTACTACGCTGTTTGTTTATGACGCCAAGTTTGTTTTTACTTAGTTTGCATAAATGCAAGACCCTTTATGACCGCCTTGATTAAATAACTTTTCCACCTTCGTTAAATAGTTGTACATATAAACAAATAACTTTTTCCTTTACAATCTTGATAATTTTTACGTTACGCTTTTTAACATTTTTCGTTGATCGTTCGAACGTTTTACGTTAAAATTTACGCTAAACAACTTCTTTCGCGAGGAATCAGCGAAAAATTCTCGATTACTTTACAACGTAGTTTTTACAGTAGCTTCATAAACCGTGAACGAATGCAAAATCTACTCGTTACAAATTTATCATTTTTCGTTCGTTTGAAATTATGCTTCGTTAAAGGTCGCATTCGCGATACGTACGCGTTCCATATACGAAAATCGTATATTTAATTACGTTAATTTTACTACTTTTACGCGCAAAATTTTTATTCGCCATTATTGAATTTAACGACGGTTTATCGGTATCGCGGATCCAAAATTCGCGATCGTCCGCTTTCGAATTCGGTAATCAAATACGTTCGAACCACCGGTTAAATGGAAAGTTTTAGAATTTTACTTCGAAATACTATTATTACCCGTTAGCGTTACGCACAGGCTAACGATCCGAGCGTACAAAGTACAATAGGCAAATATTTCGATTTCAGCGAAGCTCCGCGATCGTAATTGCAAAAAAGAACGAAAATTTAAACGATCCGAGCCTCGAAAAGTACAAAGTGCGGGTGTTCCGAGGCTATTGAAAAGCGAATCGGTTCTTTACGCGCTTGAACCAAGTCGGTTCCTTTTTTACATCTGGAAAATTTTCTCTCGCTCTCTCGCTCTCTCGCTCTCCCGCTCTCAGATTTTATCGGACGATAAAAGCAAGCATCAGAGTCGTGGCGGGCTGACGATAAAAGCCGCCACCCCCGAGGGTTTGCACACCGATTAGAGGTCCACTCGATTAGAGTTATTAGCAGCCGCGCGTTTCCCCTTTCCCAGAGACTTATTTGCTTATCCACGATACCTTCCGATAATCGCTGGTTCTCGTCGCGCGCGTCGTTCCCGACGACCTCGCCGACGAGCCCCCCGACGACCCCCCCCCCGACGACCACCCCGACGACCTCCCACCGACCCCCCGTCGAGGGAGAGCGGACGACGCCTCCTGGAGAATCTCGTTCGCACGAACTGCACTGGTGGTACAAATCCGAGCCCCCGACACGTGCCGACGTGCACGTGCGTGTCATCCTCCGTCCGGCCCACCCTCGGTCGCATCGTAAATAAGGGCGTAAACCGCGCGTGCCGGGAGATAACGGATCGCGGACCGATATCCCGCTAATCAGCCGGGGAAAGTCAGCGGCACGCGAGTGTCGAGCCTTTGTCTCGTTCGTGCGACGAGCGACGGGAGTTCCGGCTCTCGACGTTGACGTTCGTTTCGGGGCTCACGCGGTGGGCTTTATTATACGTCGAGGGTTTCATCTCGAGCATCGATACGTGAATATTTCTTTCCGCTTTACCTTCGCGGTCGAGACTGCGCTTACGTTTAAGGTCGAGGATTAATAAAATACCGGAGGCGAGATATTTTATACGCGGACGGGTTATTGCGTCCGGTGGAAGCGGTCGCCTCTATCGAACAACCGAACGACGAAAGGAGAGCGAATCCCGTGTATTTACAATACGGCATTGAAAACAAACGTTGGAGCATCGTTCCGGTTATAAAAGATCCTCCCCATCTTGATCCATCTCGACCTCCTCCTTCTTCTCAAGATTACACGATGCGTCCCGGCGATAAAAAAAATAAAACGTAAACTCACCTGCGAGGCTGCTTTATGGACCCCGTAAAATACACCGAGCTTGTAACCTCCCGCGTAAAATTCACCTCCGTGCATCTTATTGCATCGCTCGCGGATGATATTGATTGCCGCGTGCACGCGTCCTTTACGAGGTCTGCGCTAATGTCGCGAATAAAATGCGAACCGAGAAGACGACCGAGGCTGTGACCCCTAGCCTCCACCGTAGCGTCGAGGCACCGACTTTCGATACGCGATTCTTTCGATTGTTCGCCCCAAGCGACGAGCGGGAATTTTCACGCCGCGCCATTTACATAAAGCTCCAAGTCCCGTGGCTTCGTCGCTCGCTCCGACGGCTGTCACGAGGATACCCGCATCGATCGCGACCTCACCGTACGTGGAGTATTCCGAGTCGAGCGAACATCCGAGATTTGACGTATCGACGTCGCGTCGCTCTTCTTCTAATTCCATCGATTCTTCGGGTATTTTCGTTCGTCCGTTCGTTTCTCCAGACTCGATATTCGACGACCGAGACCGTCTCTCTCTCTCTCTCTCTCTCTCTCTCTCTATATATATATATATATATATTCGTTTCTGCGTGTATTCGCGTCGGTACTGTACCTACGTGTGCGTTCATACGGATATACATATTTTTTCTCTTTTTTAACGTTCTCGCTGACCTTGCGTCGATCGTTCTTTGCGCTCGGACGTCGTCGGTCGACGCATTCGTATGGATTTTTTCGAGAGACGCTCGCTACGCTTTTACGCTGAGTTTTACGTCGGGAAGCAGCCGAGTTTCTTAACGTACGCGTAAAAAGTGCTGTATTTTAAGGGGGAGCGTAAAACGAGAGGTATTTTTTTCTTAAGAATTAACGCCAAAGGAAAAATCTCGCCGCATTTGCGCATTTGCGCATTTGCATTCTCGTCGTAAGAAGTAAAACTCTCGGTGGAAACGTGGTTTTCGAGGGGGCGTATATTTTGGTGGTGAAAAAAGCTTTGGAAACGAGTCGATAGAGCGACAGCGAAATCGAAGCGCGTTAACGTCCGTTCCCGAATTTCCGGGGCGCATTTTTCGTTGGAAGCACTCGTATTTTGGCCCTGGCCGTCGTTTCCTGTCCAGGGACACGCGCGAACCAGTCGACGAGGAGAAGAGGAGAAGCCGGGGAGGGTGTGGGAAAAAAACGACGTCATCTCCGAAGTGAAATTCGCGCGAGCGAAAAAGAGCGACGCTTTGACTTTCAAATCGTTATGCATGTTTATGTATGTTCGAGCGGCGTCGATTTGCATTAACGCGTGCGGGGATTTTCCGGGAGCCTATTTTCGGGTCGCGCTGGAGGGTGACGAGGGTGGGACACCCGATAAACGGCGGAACCCGAGAAGCGGTCTTCCGACCCCACGGCAATCCGCGTTTTATATTTCCCTTTTTCTCCTTTTTCCTCCCTATTTCTCCCTTTTTATCCCTTTTTATCCCTTTCCCTCTCTCTCTCCCTCTCTCTCCCTCTCTCTCGGGGAATCGACTCCGCACTCGCCTCGGGCACTTTGCCACGCTTTTTTATGGCGCCGCGACACGTCGTTCCGCGAGACTCTAACCTCGGGCTTCCTTCTCGGTTTTTTCAGCACCCGCGCGAAAGTTTGCAACACTCGGCGAAGATTCTTGGCAGGAAAGGGAGGTGCACTTTTTCCCCGAGGCGTTCGCGTAGTTTCGCCGGCGCGAAATTCCTCTTTCCCGTCACTCCGGAAAAAGCCCGACTTTCGATCTTCTTTTTAATTAGCGACGCGTTCGGTGGATAAGTTTGACGAACGACCGGTCGAACCTTGGCGCAAACTTACCGGAACCCAGTTTACATTTTTCTGTTTGGAAAAGGCCAATTAAGGGCTCGAGGAACGGAAATGAAATTTACCCCTTTCTGCGTTTCTCCGTTTCCCTGTTTAGGCGTCGACACCCTTTACATCCTTACCCTTGACTCCTCCTTCGGTCTCGTTCGGCCTCGTTCGGTCTCGAGAGGAATTTTAAGCGGCTCGAGGATTTCCCCTCTTATCTATTCGCGGTATCAAACGCGCTTGTTGCGATGGCTGTTTTCGCGTGGGCCATCAACGAGGGGAATAAAAAATTCGCGCGTTTTCCTCTAAAAGCCGGCGTTAAATTTGACCGCATCCGCGAACGTGCGCTCGATGTTAATCCATCGTCGCTGCGTCACGTTGGAAAAGAGGTAAAATAAAAAGCCGACGTTCGCGCGTGCTCGCCGCGATCCATAAATCAGAGGGGCTGGGGGATGGGGTTGGAAGGGGTTGGGTCGGGGGAAGGAGGAGTTTCGATCGACGAGGCGCGCGACTCGAATCGCGGGTAATTACCGGCCGCGTAATGCATCCGTGTCCGGGGGGTGGTGATTTTTTGGATCCGCGGTGGACCGCGGAAAAACGATAGACCGACGTTAACGAGCCCATCTCGAACTTATGCTCTACGAGGCGCTGATAACCCTCGCGGAAAGATTTAATAACGGATCCTCGGCTGCGTTGCGCGGCTGCGATACTTAACCGAGATAAATACGTGTACCGAACTTGGAGTATTTGTAGGAAATTGCCGAGTTCGGATACTTAACTCCGTCGGTTGATAATTGCTCGGAGCTTAACCGCTCGAGATTTTCGAGACTGGTGCGAGATTTTGCGTAATTTTTTTAACTCTTGGCGGTGATTCGTTGCTCTTTATTATATCGACCGAACGTTGATTAGAGCGTGATTTTTTCTCGTAATTGGATCGTTTTTATCTTTGAATCTTTTTATAAATTTAATTAACGATGTCGATTTTCCATTGTTATTTACTTAGTTATTCGGTATTATAATAGTGTGCTCGGAACGTTGGCAAAGTGTTTCTGTCAACTGTATAAAATGATATCTGTTGATCTTTTACTTGTTACGTTAACAGTTTTATGTAAACTTAATTACGTATCGCTTAGTTATTATTTAATCGTGTATATCAAAATAATTGCAAAAGTTTTACATTTATCGGCTACTATTAACGTTAAACATCGCGCAATCTTTATAGTATTTATCCGCGTTCGCTTCTATAAATTTATAAATGTACGATTAATTTAATAAAATAGGAAGGAAAGATAATTGTTGAATTAGTACTTAAAAAGCGATAATTTTTCTTCGAATAAAGCGAAAGATGAACGTTCGATGATGCGAGTCTAAAAAATTTACAACTGAAACGTTTCGTGAAAAATTGCGATTTTTCGTCGGTTTGTCGAAAGTTCAAAATTTTTAAGATGATTTGAGTTTCCATTCGGAAGTTTGCTCTTAACGCGGGAAAGAAAAAAAGTCACGAGAAAAATCCATTTCAAGTTTTTAAATGTATTGTAAAGTCTACGTGCAGTTTCAATTTTTCGGTTACCGAATCGATAATTTTAAGAATTTCTTTATTAACCGAACGAATTTATACTCTGTAAGACATTGGATTTCGAAAAATATTATCAACCTTTCGATCATCTATTGTTTATTAGACAATTTATTCACAATTATGAATTATAACGTGATATTTCTATTTAATAAATATTTATTAACATTTATAATTAAGCTACTATGGTTTGAGATGGCTGAAGTGGTATTTAATCGATATTTTTAAATACGTTAGATACAGATTTATGCAAATAAAAACAATATATTGTAGATTTCATCGATGAAATAAACTGTTTTGAAAAATATTATATTGTTTATAATTCGAGATATTGTAAATTAAAAGACAATTGTATGAATACATACATAAATTTATATGTAAATATACATGACTGATTATAAAATTTCGATATCCATATTATATAAGTAAACGAAGTATTTGATATCTATTATGTTAGATAATTTAGAGTTTTTGAAACTTTCGTTATAATATTTTTTGATAATTTTAATTTGCAAACAAATTTTGTATTACTATTGTCATAACTTTTAAAAAATTTCAGACTAAAACTGTAAGATTTTAATTTTTCTAGTTTTCACGATACTTATACAATTCTTATCATTAAGGAATTATGATTTTTAAAAACGATAAATTTATTTTAATCGTACAATTTATATCGATATAAGTATGATTTCTTAATATTTTTTAATATAATAATTACATTTTACGCTTCAAAATTATATACTCTTTGAAATTTTTAATAATCTATTTTGTTTAATATAATAATTAACTTTTAATTCTTTAGAATATTTTTAATGACACATATCATAGCATAGATTTTTTTATTAAACTGAATATTTAAATTATTTTATTATCTTATAATTTTTTTTCATTTATTAACACGTAATATTTCATAGTTTTATATTAGGCTGTTTAAGGCAACAACGAAATAACTTTAAATAACTTCATAACTTATTGTAAAAAATTATTTAAAGTCAAACTCGTAAATGAAATACATGCAATTGAAAAACGTATATTACTTTATATAAATATAATTTAATAAACGTTCGCATATATATATATATAATACATGTGTGTAAATAAATGGTATTAATTAAACTGGTTTATTTAATTGATATTCTTGGTTTTTAATAAATATATTTGTGGATATTGCAATTGTGAAGTTTTCATGATTTGGAACTTTTGGTAAATATTTTAAAACAATAAATACAATTATAGAACGAATTAAAAAATCTTTAATAAAAATATAAAAAGTATAAATAAAAGTATTTTCAAATAATTTTTTATTGTATGTATGCATGTAGTAATATATTACAATAAGAATATTGAAATGTCATTATCTCAGTATTAATTTTGCATGCATAATATTTATATACTTGTTAACAATATTATATATGTAATATATAATAAATATTGCACTTTAAATTATGGAGTTAAAAAACGATCGCTTACGTAAATTAGTAATTAATGAATTTCATGATAAAGTACAAAAGAAAAAACTTTATACAAGTATATAAACTGAAAATATGACAAAATTTCTGACTTTACGCGTATTATTGATCAATCTATCTGTCAAATTTGGATCATCCTTGAGTATTTTTTTTTAAATTTTAGATACATTTGTATACATCATAAATATGAATAATAATGTAATAATAATCCATCACTAGTTTTACGAACCATTACTAAAAATATTTTAAAAATAAGTATATTGTTAACAAAGAAATATTTGTATTGAAAACAGTGTATTTATTTTAGAAAGCTTACAGATAAAATTGTATACTGTTTATCACAAAGTAATATTTTATAAAATGAATAATCGGTCAATTCAACTTAATTGTTCAAAAAATATTGTTAAAACTTGTAAATTTGAATGTTTTATTATTATTATAAGAAATTTTCTATTTATAAATCTATGAAAATAAAATCGTATTTTGCATTCGAGTTTAATTTAATGTAATAATTTAAAAATATAAAATTCAATCATTTATTAAATTGGAAAATTATTTACTTACATTTTAATTCAACAATCGAACATAATTTATTCAATTTATAATCAGATTTTACGAGAATGTTCGTTATATCTTTTTAATATTTAAGTAATTTATAATATTCAATTATATCACTCATTATGATATTAAATCGGTAAAAATTAAATATAAATAATAAACGAAGAAAATTGCCGGTATTGGTTTTAAATTTCTTTGGTACGGAATAAGAAGATTACGCAATGTTTATCAGAGAAAATTTACATATTTAAGAAAACTTCATTGAATCAATTAACATCAAATAAAGTTCGTTTGGTTCGTTACCGCATTGGAAGTTGATACAATTTCAACGAAATAATTTTATTTTTGGTTCTTATATTTCGCAAATTAGATGGAAAAGCAGAGTTTCTTTTTTTTTAGGAATATTACAGTTTAAATAATTTTGAACTAATTTTCCCAAATTTTCTCAAATGTACAGCAAAATGTAAGATATTTGTAAACTCGATATTTGTTCGACTCGATATTGCCACTAAAATTTGAAGGTCCGTACCGAACAGTTCAAGAATGAAGGATATTTTGATTCGAACGAAAATCTGAAGTTGTTCCGTCGCATTCGCAGATGAAAAAGTGCGGAGCAAACAGCGCGAGAATTGGATTTAAAAGAACGTTGAAAAAATACACAAATATCAGGCTTAATCATCGAGGTTAAAAATTCATCCACCGAGGGAAAATTTTGTCGAGCTAATACAATTAACATCGTTTATAAATCACAATACATTTTGATTGCTCGAGCAAGAAGAGAAGGGCGTATTTGCGTTTCTTCTTCTAGCCCTTAGGCCATCTTCCACGCCCTCTTTTTAACGTCCTAAGGCGCTCGATTGCCGGGGTTCCCCTCGTAGACGATCCACGATGTCTCCGCTCGATCGACCTTGTAGTTCGTCAGCTCGTGAGTCTCTATTAGCGCCTCGTCGCTGCGTTTAAAGGCTCCTCGGGGACCGGCGACGGTCTTTCGCTCTTTCCCTCGATCCCTCGCTCTGAGTAATAATACTCTGAGCAGAAATAGTGGCCGCGTTCCCTGCGATTTCAATGAGAAAGTAATTTAAATTGCAAAGTGTTTTTCAAATCGACACTTTACGGGGTGTAATTTTGGTATAATGCAAGCGATAAACCGAAAGGCGCGCGCGAAATTCCTCGCGACCTTTGCGAATCGATAGCGAATTCGTATTTCCGCTCGCGAGAACAGGAATTACGTGAATTTTCGCGGGAGCCGAGAATTTTTATGACGAGCCAATTAGCCGAGCTCGATTAATAAAGAAAGAAAACGCGTTTCACCGAGTCCGAGAGAGATTAAAACGCGAAATAAGTTCCTCCTTCAAATTCTATAAAATTTAAAGACGCTCCGTCGAATAAGAGAATCCCTTAAGGATTTCGTATTTCAATTCTGAAAAAAGCACCCATTTCTTCTCCGGTATATATTATACGACAAGATATTACGCGCAAACCTTAAGATTAACTTTTTCCTCAGACTTCGAGGCTCGCTATTTTTATATGCGGTTTCCACCCATTTCCCTTAACGGCATCCACGTTACGCTTACATTTCGCATAGGAAGCGAGACGGAGTTAAGATTTTGCGCTTTCTCGACTACGACAATCCTCATAGAGAATCTCTAATTCTCCAAAATCCTCCCTTGGAAGCTCGTTCGAGTCACGCAGAATCTCCGAGTCACCAAAATCCATGCACGAGAGTCTCACGGAAGAATTTGCACGCGACTTGTTTTTGGTATTTGGCCTCGGTAAATTATCAAACTCGTCGTATATTTATAATTGTCTGTTTTGCCGCGTCGTACCAACTAACCTTTTTTATGGTTATTCGAATGGATAAGTACAGCCTTGGTTACATTGTACGAATATGCGAATTTGCGAATGTAAAGAATATTACCGCGAAAATATATAAGAATTTCTTTGATCGATGTTGATTCTATGTTTCTATTTTTGGCGAATAGTAATAATTTGATATACGAATACCTTGTAACGAAATATACGATAAAAATTCTTTTTGGTATTGTGTTTCGACGTTGAAACGTAGTTTATTCATTCAACTGCCAGAGAATTGACTTTTAATTAATTTTCGAGCGACTAAAATTTAAATTTAGGTATTACCGATCTTACGCTTCCCTATAAACGTAATTAAATTTGTATTCGATTTAGTCATTCATCTCGGCTGAAATTAATTTTTTTAAACGCCTATACATTAATTTCTATTCTTTTATAAACAACGATTCTAGCTCAAACAAATCGAATATTCTCGTTCTTTATATTTTCCAAAAACTAAAGCATACACTCGTTTAAAAATAAATTGAAGGAAAACTATTTTATTGTAATTATTCTACTGGTACGAACGTATTTCAATATAAAATAAAATGTTTGAAAAGCATCGAGAAAGACAGAATTATACGTTGAAATCTTTTGAGAAAACGACTACTAGGATATCTTTAATCTCCTTTTTCTGATTGCTCCGAGTTTAGTCAAGTACTTACATTTAATTTCTTTGTTTTAAAGAGTATTCGTTTTGATAGTTTACATTGTTTTCAACCTTCCACACGGATTTTTCCAGCATTTACAAAATCATGGAAAAACGATAGATCAAATGTATAGAAACCGATCAAAAATCGTAATTATCGAGACGTAAGATATTACTTTTTAAAATATTTGACACCGCTGACTAAAAACAAAGAATACTAAAACTCGTCTTCGAAAATAAGAACCGCGTATATTCGTAGTAAGGGAAACGAAGAAAAACGAAAGAACGCGTACATTTTTCGTACATTATTACAAGTAAAAATGAAAAAATGAACCATTGTTTTATAGTTAACGAAGATATTCGATATTCGTAAATTAACGTACGATGGTTCGCCTTTTATTTATATATAATAAATATCTGGATGATGAGCCGACGAAAGATTATTTTAAGACTTTGTAAGTACGATAGACTCGAGAGTAACACTTTGATTTAAAGATCGATGGTTTTAGGATCTTACGTATTATCGATCCTCTCGGACGATTAAAAATATGAATCGTCGGTAGGAATCGAAGCAAAGACTCGCGTAAGATCGAACCGCAAAATCGATAATTTTCATCTGGGTCGAGTAAAAAAATGAGTCATCGATCGAAATCTCCGATTAGATAATAACCCCTCGTAATTACAGACTGCGTCATTAGACGAGTACGCACGATTTACTTGGGAATTTCAATTATTTAAAACAATACTTCATTGTTATTCAAATTTTCATTGGCCGGAAAGCTTGGGAGTTGGGCGCGAGTCGAAAGGGACAGGGAAAAATTCACCGGTTATCGCACATACGTTCGCGATTATTTCGTTAATTCCGAACTTTCGCTGGTCCGTGAAATTCCCGGAACGAACAATTAGCGTTAAATAATGCCACGGTAAAAATTGCCCAACGTACGCCGACGAGGAGGCGAAGCGAAGCCAAGGAAATACCATAGAGGAGCTACGCGAAAAGTGGACGGATTAGAGTCGTGACAACGAGGATCGAGAGAGAGAGAAATAGAGAGAGAAATAGAGAGAGAAATAGAGAGAAAAAGAGAGAGAGAGATAGGGTGAGATAGGGTGAGAGGGGGGAGGAGAGGGGGAAGAGAGCGAAAGAGAGTTAAAGCGTTAGATTAAAAAGGTGGCACAACGTGTGCGTCGTCGGTTTGAGAGAGAAAGAGAAGGGGCGGGAATAATCAATACGGTCGCCAAGTCGTTAATTCCAATCAGCAAGCATCACGCCCCCGAGCACAACCACTAAGCACCGAAGCGCCTCGCGCGAAATATCGCCTTTCTTTTCGCCAGGGTGACTGGTCCCCTCGTCTTTTTCTGCCGTCGGAGTCGAACCGGACGCGCGTCGTTCGAGCTTGCCGTCTTATCGGACGCCTCCGTCGGTTCGCGAATCTCTCCTTATTCTTCGCTCATTTTTTTCCGCTCTTTTTTCCACGCTTTCTTCCGCTTTTTTTCCGCTCTTTCTTCCGCTCTTTCTTCCGCTCTTTCTTCCGATCGCACGATGTATATATTTCGCCTTTGGGAAAAATGATTTCGGTGTTTTTGGACGTTCGGAAACTTTACCCACTTTGGAAATGTGGACGTCGGCGGTAAGAAAAACACGCGGAATTAAGTAAGCGCTTTTATTTGGTTAGGAGAAAGTAACGCGAACTCTGATTACTGGACCTCGTCCTGATGCCAGAGTTCGTCGTTGTCCTCGATTCAATTTTCCAGGAGAGGCAACGATAATATTTAACGGAGGAGAAAACGAATTTCTCGGTAAATATTTTAATATTTTGCGATTGATCGAATTGTCCTTGCTCTCGGTTATCGCTCCGATTTATATCCTTCGCGTGGATGCGATCTTCGATGGTCTAAAATACCGAGGTTGGCGATGCTTTTCCAAATATCCTTGCGAGGTAAATAAGATGGATAATTTATTCTACGGATGGTCGAACCGGTCGACTCTGCAAACCCGTCATACGGAGTAATCGATAATTACAACGAAATATTGTAACATCGATTTAGAAATTTGATTGCTTTTAGATAAAATTTGTGAAAAAGTCTCGTTGAAATTTGTTCGAGTTAATTGCACGAGTATACTTACGCGTATCGGCGATTAAATTTAAACCCGAATTCGCAGTTAAAAACCATACGGTACTTTTGCGAAAACAACGAACGCATAGATATATTTAATTATATTTAATTTTTATCGAATAGTATCCGCACACTCGTATTTGGGTACTCGTAAAAACGAGCCTTTAAATATACTTTATTAAATTGTTTCTATACAAAAGTATTATAATATTTTATATGTCTTAAATTATTTGGAATCGATAACGTATATACAAAACTAAACAAATATATTAGACTTGGTTTTATTATTGTAACGTAAAAACGTTTTCCAAAACTTTTACTTTGTAATTTTTTTTTTTTTTAATCGTAAGCATCTCTTAACCACTCGATCTTACATTCGATTCGATCGATGATAATTAAATGGCGATACGAGTTTCTAAACAATCTTAAACAACTTAATTTCGGTATAACGTTATTCGTTTATTACAGCGCATTCGGTAAAATCTTGTCGGTGACATTTGAATTATTTACTCGTACAATTATAGATTTTAATACGCGTTAACTTAGAATTTAATCATAAATATCGATGCTTTAACGAGTAAAAAAGTTAATTCTAGATTTTTATGTTGGATTCAATGACTTTGTAACGAATAATTTTATCGACGTGTAAAAATATTTTAAAAAAAGAGGCGCGGTTTTAAGATATTATAAGCGATACTCGGTACAATTTTAATTTTAAGCGCATTTATATTTACTTTAGTCTTCATCGATAACGAATATTTATACTAATTTTAAAAATCCGTACAACTTCCAAACGAGTTGGTTGATACCGAGGATACAAGTAGCGAATGTTTCTAGCAAAAAATTACGTTCGATTCATTTTCGCGATATTAATGAAACCGAATGAAATTTGTACGAATGAATCTATTCGAAGAAAAGAAAAACTCTGTAGGTAGATATTTCCATTAAAATTTTTATAAGCAAATGGATTTAATTAAATCGAAGCGATCGGTGAGTAAAAATGTGTTTTAAAACATTAGGCATTGGAACCAAGTTATCGCGATATTACATTACAAATAAATTTGATACGTAACGGATTAAAGCAAAAAGAAATTATTTGTATCATCGCTATCGTAAGGAAAGCCGAACAAAGTTGACAATTTTACGCTTTTATTTCAGTTATCGACTCTCCATTCGTTTTCAGAGCCAAAACAAAAACGTTGCATTCGGTGGCAAAAGAAAAAACGTTATCATCGTTGCTATAAACGAACGATATAAGATGCTTAACGAGAGGCAGATAAAAGAATTCGCGCATCGGACTCGGGTTATTCGAATTATTTATTTTATAAACCGACCACGGAGCTTAATTTTTTTTGTTATTTCAAACGCTGTTTTGTATCAACGTGTAAAACGCAGTACGAATTAGAAGATCGGAATCTCGCAAAATATCTCGGATGCTCGGCTCAATTCATTTTTTTTAACTCCGTGCCGTAAGGTAAACCTCGAAATCCGTTTAACAAGACGCGTCTCGATTTATACCGAAATGCGAAAGAATCCCACGTATTTTTCGTTAGTTTTAATTTCGTAACGTCGGCCGAGGCTCGCAGTTCGCTCATCCTTCAACCGCACGCGGCGTCGTCCATCATTTTCTTACATTTTCGTTCCAGCGTCCTCGAGCCCGAAGCGACGAGAGGCGGTGCGAAATTAAAAAAGGCAAAAGGAAAAACGCGCAAAAAACTAAAAATAGAGGATAGAAGGGGGAAAAAGATTGGTAGGAGAATGAAGAGGAGGATGAGGAGGATGAGGAGGATGAGGAGGAGGAGGAGGAAGAAACGAGATACGGACGCGACGGGACGGCGAGGCGATAACTTTCGCTCGGTTTCGCGACGTCGGCTTTCCCGAAAATCCTAACGACCTCGACGATTTCCCGCGAGTCGGCCACGCCTGCCAATTAGCGCGATGCTCCGATACCTCGGGAACGTTCCTCTTCCCGAGCGAAAAGCGTCTCCCGGCCGCAAGAATCCCTGAGCGAGAGATAAAAAGAAGAAGCCGGCATAATTTCCCAATAGGAGGAGGAGGAGAAGGAGGATGAGGAGGGACCGAGGCACGGGAGCGCGAGGAAGAAAGAGGGAAAGGCGGGGAATCGTCGATCTCCGGCAAGTAGAAAAAGTCGCCCTGACAGAAAAGGAAGAGGAGAAAAGGATAAGAGCCACGTATACCTATATCCGTGCATTCTCGCCCGGAGAACGGACGGACGGACGGATGGACGGACGGACGGACGGACTCGGGCAGTGCGCAGCCTGCGGAAAAAGAACGACGTGGAAAGACACGGCCGCGCGCTCACAGAGACCGAGAGCGCAAAAAGAAAACAAAGCCGGAGCGAGTTGGAGGAAGAGGGAGACAGAGAGAGAGAGAGAGAGAGAGAGAGACGAGGAGGAAAAAATGAACGAGAGGCTGCGAGAGAGAGAGAGTGCGCTTCGCGGTAGGACGGATTTTTAATTTCGACGCGTGGGGCGCAGCTCCGCACTTGGCCAACTTTTCTCTTTCGGCGCTCGCTCGGGAAAAAAGGAGGAGGAGACAAAGGGAGAAAAAACGAGTAGTCGAGAGCGAGAGAGACGCAAGCGCGCGTGCACGAGGCGAGGTGGATTTTGAGAGAGGAACGCTGCAGGCATGATGGATGCCGCTCGTTTTTCCCTCCTCCCTCTCGAGCGCTATATATACACCTATATAAATACGTGCGCCTGTCTGCGGATCTGTGGATGCACGCGTGTGCGTGACTACCTACGTACGTACGTACCTACGTAGATACGTTCATACGTATCTACCTACAACTCGAACGGCACCGACAGAGAAATCGAGAGATCGAGAGAGTGAGAGAGCGAACGCAGCTATAGCTTTCTTTTTCCACATCCCCAGCTGCACGTTATACCGGAGCTTTTCGCTGATCCTGGAAGCACGAGCCGCTTGAAATCGTCGGTGCTGTACTCGTTCCTTCTCTCTCTCTCTCCCTCTCTATCTCCCTCTCTATCTCCCTCTCTCTCGTTTTATTCTTTCCTCGCGCGCGCACCTCTATTTTTCCCTTTTTCCGGCCTCGCTGGCTCGACTGGCTGTTCGCTCTCCCGTTCCTTCTCTCGCTTTATCCCTCTCTCTATCTATCTATCTGTCTGTCCGTCTCTCTCTCGCTCGCTCCGTCCTCGTTCGCCGTAATAGCCTCGTTCCTGGCGCCCCGAGTGTCGAGCTTGCTCGCTTCTCCTATATAGTAATACCGTCGCCACAGCGTGGGTGAGAGCGAGCAGACGCGCGCGGCAGCGTGCACGTCTAGATATTTCCCCGACACGTTTACGCGCGCCAGTGCGAACGAGCGAGAGAGAGAGAGAGAGCGAGAGAGGGAAAGCGAGCGAAGCCGAACAGCATGCCACGCTGTGTAGAGGCAGAGTTGCTGCCGTTGCTGCCGCCGTTGCTGCCGTCGTTGCTGCCGCCGTTGCTGCCGCCGTTGCTGCTGCCGTTGCTGCCACCGCCACCACCGCCACCGCCACCGCCGCCGCCGCCGCCGCCACTGCTGCTGCCGCTGCCGCTGCCTCGAGGCCGAGCGATAAATGGTGCCGCCGCCGCCGCCGCCGCCGCCGTCGCCGCACTCCGCCTCTCCGTTGTCTTCCCTCCGCACCGCTCCTCTTCGTCTTCCTCTTCCCCACCGGTGCAACCGTCATCCCCCGGTGGGAGATGGAGAGAGAGAGAGAGAGAGAGAGAACGACCACTCGCGGTGGTTGCCTCGCAGCCGAGAACAGATAGAGCTGGAACAGCCGAGCTCTACGGACGCCGCTGCGATTTTTATTTTCTCTTCTCTCGCCGCTCTCCTCTCTCCTCTCTCCTCTCTCCGCTCTCCGCTCTCCGCTCACGCCGCTCTTGCGCGACGACGTGCTTCGCCTGCTGATTCGCTCGGCGCCTTTTCCATCCGCGCGTCCTTACGGCTGTCGCCTTTTTACCGAGTCGCGATGCCAAATGACGGCCGATAAGACGCGCCGACTCTCGATATGCCAACCTTTTCGCGCGGATCCGTCCCGCGTGTCCCGCGTGTCCCGCGTTTCCCGAGTGTCGAGAGCTTCGCTTCTTCCTTCGACCGCCTTATTTACCCAACGCTTTAGGAGCGTTTTAACGGGGCCGGGAGACCAGCCGCCGTATGGACTTTGGTCTTTCGGGACCCTTGCCAGGACTTTGGTTCTGCTTTGGTCTTCCGAGGCTGCGAGAGACAAATAATTCTCCCCCGGTCGGACCAACTTTTCCCAACGCTCGCCAAAAAATGCGAACGACGCGCGACGAGGAAATTGCCGGACCGTATCAAAATTGGCACTGGAATCAACCGTACGGTCTTTGGGCGCCGGAAATGCGGACGTGAAATTACTTACGGTAGATAAAACGCGGTACGATAAGCCAATTTGTTAACCGCGTGCTGCCATTGAAAAACCGATGCTTCGGCTACTCCATTTTACTCCATTTTTATACTTTCGCTCCTTTCTCTCCTCCATTTTTTTAACTCCCGCCTCCGAGACAATATTTTAATTACGCGAGATCGAGGGTATAATTACGGTGGAATTTATGCACCGGCCGTGACTTCCGAGCTATTCGTTACGCGAATTAAGAGTGGTTGAATAAACCTTGGGCGTAAAACGATGGTCGCTCCGCAACGGATATCTTATTTTCATTTTCTTCGATGTGAAACATTTCTTGATTAGCTTGACTCTTGCGAGCGATACCTTTGTTGCTTCTTGGAAATTTTTTTTAATTTTTATCGCGACGACGTACCAAATAAATAATTCTACGTAATTTACGGTGTCAATTTTTTTCGATATCGTATTTCTTATTATTCTTTTCCTATCAAAATTTAAATTTCGATGTCATCGAAGATTCTTTTAAACCCTCGCGCGATTAAGAATTATTTAGTAATGTTCTCGGTGAAAGCTAATCTTTCAAAGGTACGCGAAATATTAGGTTTTTATGATAGTTTGAATATTTTGTTATAATGCATTAGTACAAATACGCTATACTTTTTTCTAATAACTAATATTTTGTTTAACTAATATGTGAAAAATGTATCTTGAATATTACAAAAAAAATTTTAATCTCCGGTAAAAGAATATTTATAGGATACAACGCATTAAGTTTTTAAAAAAATTTACGTAACTTGATACAAAAAATTTCTCGAAAACTAGCCAAGATAAGTCGGAAACTTAAGCTCCGTCAAACGTTTTTGTACACGTATTTAGTATCTATTTTTATTTATATAGAATCTTATAATATTCGAATATTCGTTTCTTCAACTTTTGTCCTAATTACGAAAGAATTTAAAATTTACAATATTTATACAATGTGTTACATCGTATCCTTAGCCGATGAATTTAACAAAGTTAAATGTATCACGATAAAACATTTTTTTTTTATAAACCATGATCGCTATTTTGTTTCAAAAAATTTTTGGCTACGGAATATTACGATTGTGGGAAAGGCAGTTTAATCTATCAAAAAAAGATTTTCATACTTTTTTAAATTGCTTCAAACTTTCAATTATAATAGAATTTCTTTTAATGTTTTACAGTTTGCAACGATATAAATGATATTTTTAACATTTTTCTATCAAACTAACTAAAAATTCAAATGCATACGTAAAAAAATGTTCTATTTAATATTACATAAAATATATATGCTACATATTTTTACATACAAGATGAATTTTCATTTTTAGATATATTGAAATATTGACATAAAAATACTATTTTCATTTTAATATTTTTTGTCCTATATTCATTTAAAACTGAACTCTTATAACAGTATATCTAATCGTGTATAAAAACTTATGAAACTTCTTTCATTTATAAAATAAAAAAACACTTTAAAAAATCGACATAGTAGAATAGTGATAAGAACGTTTTCAAAGTTTGATAGGATACAAAATTAATTAAATTGTTGAAAAATATAAATGTTGCACAAAGAAATAAAAAGTATCGAAAAATCTAAAAGTTCATAAATGTTTTTTTAAATACGGTTCGAATCTATTTTCGCGAGAATTTTTTGAATAATTATATGCGTATAAACACGTTTACAATTTAGTCATTAAGTAAATGTTCACATATTTCAACACTTATCAAATACTTTTCATATTTTATATGATCCAGTATTTTTAAAAAAAGGTCGTTATTTAAATATTAATATTGAAAAATGAATAATATATATACATATATAATATTCAAGCCGTTTTTAATTTTAATTAGTAAAAAAATTTCTTACTTGATTAACACGAGTCAGATTCTTAAATAATTAATTTTTCCTCTCTTAACAAGATAATATTGAATTATAAATAGAAATTCTATTCCGGATATGTATATATTTTGATATTGAATTTTACAATTATCGAAATACAATTTTATCTTAAAATTTAAACTGTTTTATTACGTTTTTTCTTCCGAATAATTAGTCATTCGGATATATTAAAAATTGAAAAACTATATAGTTCTAAAATTATTGAAAAAATGTGAATGATGTAATATTTTAACAAAACATAAATAAAAAAACATAATTATCTCTCAATATATGAAAAATACAATAATAATTTATATTTATACTTAAGTGTATCGTATAAAAACGAGGTTACGGAAAATGTACGGGTATACCAAATTAATATATTTAAATTATCCATTGATATGAATTTCAATTACGTCTCGATATGTAATTTAGGCTAATCATGCGTATAAATTAAATACTTAATGTATTTTATAACGATAATCTTTCTTTGATTATTTTGAATTTAATTATCGGATACGTTAGAAATTTTTTTCAAAGATTATAAAATACTTAAAAATATAATAATATATTTCTTTATCTACATTATAAGCATAAACTCATCGAAAAAGAAACAATTTTTTCTATCGATAAAGTAATTCTGCGTTGGATTAGAAAATATTAGAATGTAATATAAGTTTATGACTAGGACTAGACATTGAAATTAATATTTTATAGTAATATATGTCCTAAAAACAAATGATTCATTCGTTTCGGCAAATGCGTCGATCAAACAATAAATCACGAATAATTAATCTCCGAGTAATATATCGCATAATAAGGTTGTAAATATATATTATAAATAGAAAAAGATACAATGCAGAAGCGTTTCTCTGAAAAAGTTTCAAATGAATGGTTCGCGACTACAAAAATTTTGAAATGCAAAAAAATTTTTAGGTTGCGGCAAAAAGGGAACTGGCACGCGAAATAAAATATTAATGGAAAGGGAAGTATATTTACTTGCCTAAAGTGGAAGTGCCCCTCTGTGGTCAGCCACGAATATATGGATATATCACCTATAGTATCACGCCAAC
This sequence comes from Dolichoris vasculosae, assembly GCA_018907195.1. Taxonomy (NCBI): domain Eukaryota; kingdom Metazoa; phylum Arthropoda; class Insecta; order Hymenoptera; family Agaonidae; genus Dolichoris; species Dolichoris vasculosae. The sequence continues at coordinate 10,363,379 of JACCHY010000006.1, forward strand.
ATTTACTACACTTTTTTCCTGCAATTGTTTCCAACTTTCAAATGGTTAAACTTTTCTGAATCTATACTCTCTCTCTCTCTTTTGGCGTTTTAAATAATGGCAGATGCTTTGCGGCGAACTTTTTGTAAGAGATACATTAGAGTACGGTAGAGAATCGTGCTACACTTTCTAATATAGAATCTGGGTTTTTCGAGGCAAATCATTATGAAAATTAACGAACTTACAGCGAAATGATCGAAAAAACGATGATTCGAGCGGTAAAAAAATCTTGAATCTGGGCAAGGTACTAATTCTAATTTGATTATCGTCTTGAAATTTGAAAAATTTTATCGATTACGGTTACTTACTACGTAGTTAATTTACCTTCCAAATAAATAATACATAATAAGATTGTTGCTCGTTACAAGGAGCCTCATAACCGGACGAATGTCTGGTTAAAAATTAGTATAATTATCATCTAGTATCGAACTTTGATGAGTTATTTATAATACGATCTCAAAGCCATATTTATAACGAAAATAATAGTACAACGCGTGAAATTGTATTTTTGAAAATTACGCTCAACTGTGATTTGATTGTAGAATAATAAGTAAATAGTATCGTTAATTATACGTACATATATATATATATATATATATATATTGTAATAAATAAAGCAGTAACGCGAAAAAGTGTGAAAAGCGGAAAGTGTGCGAGTTCTTTTTTTTTCCTTCGAAACGGCGGTACAGCTTGAAACGTTGGTGGTGGGGATGTCCACAGTGCGATGGAGGTGAAACCGCTTACCGATTTTGCCTCTCTCTCTATCTGTATCACAGACTCGGAAGCTCGAATACTCGTGATGCAAAAAATCACTGAATTATAATTCATTTTAAGTGCCGTGTTCAATATTTACAACGCTCTACGTTAGGTATGCGTTCAAAAATCAATCATGGATGGGAAAAATTGAAAGTTTTACCGTTGATATATATCGATATATTTTCCATTTTAATTTCAAAATTCTTTGCTAGTAATATCGATAATGTCAGCGTATTTATTATTATTTCACAGCATTGATACTTAATAACGTATTAATACTACAGTTGACTATTGCAAAGGTTCTTTAATATCATATGTGTGTGTATCAATGTGTATACGGAGTATTTTATTTATTCGTTTATTCGTTTATTTGTAATAATAATAATTTAATAAAAAAACTTAGATCGATCTACATAAGTAAAAAAAGTAAATCCAAATGATATTTGATCTGTTTTGTATTTATTCTTAATATAATTAGCTTTTCGTATTTAAAAAAATTATATTATTTTCTATGTATAATTAATTCTTTTTTCAAAACAAATGTATTAAGTTTCATTAAATTTCATGAATATTACTACTTACAAATGATTATTTTTAACGATATAACTTCGTTGAACGATAAACTGTTTTAATCAATAAATATTTTCATTAATATTTATTAATAAATAAAACTCGTTTTGATAAAGCATTGATAAATAAAAAATAAATCAAACGCGTTTTGTTAAAGTCACGCATTAATATTAGTACTGTCGTAATATATCGGTACATCGGTATTTGAAATTGATTCTCAAGATGAAAATGTTCGAAGTGGATAACTTAAAAAAATGTATAATTTGCTTTCATTGTTTATGTAATAAAATAGTTATAAAATGATTGGAAAAATCATAGAAAAAATTTTATCCGTTGCGAGCATTTTAAGCAATTCTTACATTAATCTTAATCATCATTTTGTACAAATATTATCACTGCTTACATTAATATATTAGTCGAAAAAAAAACTACAACCGTAAGTAATATTTTTTTTATCGTACGAAAAAATTAATTTTCGCGTGTCGATAGCAATAGTTTTCGGTCAAAAATAATCCAAATATAATTTTGTTATAAGCCAATAAATATAATATCAAACATTTTTTATTTTATCGCCTACATACACTACTATTAAAAATTAAAAATATAAATTCGAAATCAGTTTTATATAAAAAACTTTTGTTGTAAACGACGATAGTCTTTTTTCATAACGTATGGATTTAAAATACGATATTAATATAATTGAAAATTATGCCTCCGATTAAACGAATATAGATATATACGGCGTTCGAACGGTACCTTTCGAAACGCTTCGAACGCGAAGAGTATTTTTTTTACTTTCCTAGGATCAAAATATAATTCGTTCGTAGTAAACTATAAAAAAAAGAAACTTAAAAAAATACGAGTATTCGAATTTGACAACCGTAGATGAATAATCTTACTCGATAATTTACGTAGAAACATATCATTCACGGAGGATTCGATTTAAACATCCAAAAGTTGCCGTTACATTTCTACGCACGAAGCGATGGATTCTTTAATCAACGCATTTAATAAGCGACTGAAAGAAAAGCACTTAAAAACGTAGCCGGTGCTCGGATCTCTTCCTAGAGTCGACCGTATCAATTTTACCAGTGTATTATAATAAACAAATTGATGCGGATGCGACGTGCATCGGAAAGTAATATCGAAAACGTCAGAGCGATCGGTTCGCGTGCAAATATTTCGCGGTGCAGCGGAATTCGTTGGATACGACTCCACCGGTATCCAACAATAATAGACTACTTTCGAAGATAATTTAATTTGAAAGAGCTTTCGCCGATGTAGTTTTTGCTGAAATAGAGAGATGGAGCGAGAGGGAGAGAGAGAGGGAGAGAGAGGGAGAGAGAGGGAGAGAGAGAGAGGGAGCGAGAGGCTCGAGGAAGAATAAAAGCAGAGAGATTATTCGCCCGCTCACTCGTATAGTTGTGCGTATTAAATGCCTCGCTCGTACCTACAAAGAAAAAAGTGCAAGAGAAGGATCGAAAGAAGCGAGAAGAGGGCAGAAGACGAAAGGAGAAAAAAGAAGCGAGAGAGAGAGAGCGAGGAAGAAACGGAGGAGACCGTGAATTTTCGTGCCCAGGCAGATTTTTGGTATTTTATTCCGGCGAACTATATCTTCATCTCCGTCGAGCTGCCTCGGCAGAGACGCCAGCGCCGAGGACGGCGACGACAAACCAAGAGCGAGAGCGAGAGAAGGAGAGAGAAGGAGAGAGAGAGAGAGAGAGAGCGAAGCGGCGCAGAGCAGCTCGCTCTCGGTTATTTATCACGCGCGCGGAGCAGAGCGCGGCGGTTCGCCGATCGTATCTGCCGCCTCCCTCCCGTCCTCCTCCTCCTCCTCCTCCTCCTCCACCTCGTCCTCCACCTCGTCCTCCTCCTCCACCTCTTCCTCGTCCTCCTCGTCCTCCTCCTCCCGCTCCCTCGGCACTCTCGACTACGACTCTCGTCTCCAGGCTCGTCTCGTTTCTTCTTCCTTTTGCCTCCTCCGCCCTCTTCTTCGTTTTTTGCGCCGCCGCCGGCGAGCTCGCCTCTTTGCTCTCTTTTCCTCCTTCGCTTCTCACGCCTCTCTCTCGCTTCGTCCGCCTCGGCTGGCGACCGAGAAAGCCCATCGCGGAGGTTGGGGGGACTCGTTACGAGCGCCGCCGCCCGTTCCACCGAGAGCCGGCTATACAGCGCTCGGCTTCTTTAACCCTCCCGGCGCGTCGGCAGCACGGCACAATCGTCCTCCTCCTCCTCCTCCTCCTCCTCCTCCTTCTCCTCCTCCTTCTCCGCCGCTTCCTCGTCCTCATCCTCATCCTCATCCTCCTCCTCGTCCTCCTCGTCCTCCTCGTCCTCCTCATCCTACTCCTCGGCCCCTTCTCTTCTCGCTCTCTGAAAGCTAGAGCAGAGAGCGCGCGTTTCCTCTCGGCATCTCTCGATATAACTCCCACGAGGGAAAGAGACTCTCTCGCTCTCTAGCCGCAGTCGACGAGCACCCTTATACCCGAGCGCCTCCGTCCCCCTTCTTTTCCTAGTATTCCCGTTTCGCCGTACACCGAGGGCTCACACGTACACGCGCATATCCGAGTATCTAGTCGCGGCTACGGACTACGGACGCACGTGTGCACGTGTGCACGCCTCTTTCGTCGACCCGCGCGCCTTTTTATTGGGATCGATGAGCCGACGCGATCATTAACGCCGAGACCGCGTGTCGGATGCGTTTCGATCCCTGAGTCGTGCGCGCAATTACTCGCACGCTAGTTTCATCGAGATAAGATTTCGATGCTCGATGGACGCGGTGACGCTCGGGAGGAGAGCGTGGGAGGAGGAACAGGAGGAGGAGGAGGAGGAAGTCGAGTCGAGTATCCGATGTTCCCGGGCTTTATTAGCCGATGCGTTGATAGATTTAGCGAGTTTCGACTCGAGGAAACGCGACTATTTTTAAGCTCGTTAACGTCGCCGAACAACCTCCAATATCGCGGAAAATTATCGATCGATCCGCGAGTCGATTCGATGGAAAATAAACAAAGATCGAGAGACTTCGATAAAGCGATATAACCGTAATTGCCCCGAGCTCGAACCTCGCGTTAATATATGTACATCTACACGTACACACGACGCACGCAGGCACGTACGTACGTATCCCTACCGTGGGGGTACCTCCATACATTAGTATGTGGGTGTGCGAGCGTATATCCTAATCGCCGCGAAGCCGAGGCGTGAAATTAGTCACACCTGTGGTGTAAAATAGGAAAAGCAAAGCGAGCGAGCGAACGAGAAGAAGCGGCGATAGATACGGTTTTAAACGACCGAGATCCTCCTTTTTACGAAGATTGATTTATTAGCGTTTTTTCCCTCCCGAGTCCTTCTTATCATTAATCGCCGTGACGCGCGAAATTAGACGCTGACGCGTAAGTTACACGTAACGGAATCATTAGCGGATACCCGCATCGCGATAAAGTCGAGCCCAGGGGAGTCGAAAAACGCTTTCCCGGGTAAAAGTAAAGTTTCCGCGTCTCCTGAAAAACGATCGAAGCGATCGTCCGAGTCGCTCGCAAAGACCCGCAGCACTCGAATTTCCGTGTGTCCCGCGGGGAGGCGATAACGACTCGCGATTGATTTCGGCGGCGGTGGCGGGGGGGAGGTGGCGGAGGTGGGGGCGATAACAAGCTGAAACGAAAGAAGGCCGACGGGGCGATCCGCCGAGATAACTCGAGATAGCGCGCGTTAAAGAGCTCCGGCTCAACTTGTTGAAGGCGAGTCTCTCCTCGCGCGAGTCTCGTCGGCGATTTATCGCTCCCGGAATTCCCCAGAAAAACCACGGCCGTCGTCGCGGGAGTTGCGCCGAGGAGTGGGTGGATCGTGATAAATTATTCGCGACGCGCTGCCTCGGAATCGGAATTAGACCTCGGCGAGGCACCCGAAATAATTCATCGCGGCAACGCCACGTACACCGGTGCAACGAATGGCCTCGACTCGCCTCCGTTACCGGAATCGCGGCGAGTTACTCCTCTCGGCCGGGTTGATCCTCCGAGGGAGGCTTCCGACTCATCGGTTACGCGCACGAAGGGTCAGAAACGAATTCGCGTCCAGGTCGTGCGGCGCTCGTAATTACGGACGCGATCGAACCGTTGATTGGCGCCCTTTCTCCTTCTCTCTCTCTCTCTCCCTCTCTCTCTCTCCCTCCATCTCTCTCTCCATCTCTCTCTCCATCTCTCTCTCCATCTCTCTCTCCATCTCTCTCGGTTTTTGCGCATCGTCGACGGAGAGAACGACGCTCGCGAGAATGCGGGCAAGAAGCGACTGCAAACTGCGGCCATGCGTAAATTCCCGCCGTGGCTTTTAATTAGTCGGGTTCGGGGCGATGGCTCGAAAACGCTTCTCGGATAAAAGCGGGCCCGAAGGAACGGGGCTTCGCTTTTCCCGCCCTTCCGCTTGCACTAGGATTATCGCGTTGCGATCGCTGCACGCCGAAATAGAGAGAAGTAGTCTGGGTAGTCGTCGAAGCGACGAGCGACGAGCGACGAGCGACGAGCGACTCGTTACTCTCGGGTCGTGGACAAACTCCGATCGTTCGAGATCGTTTTACGCGGGTACGTCGATTATTCGACCTACCGAATTCGTACGGGTAGTTTGAGCTTTTAATTTTTTTAAGCACCGACACGAGAGACTTTTGAAAAACGACGTTATCCGTGCGGAAAATTCAACGTCGTCTTTCGCGAAAAAAATTCGGGAACGGAAACTGCGTATCGTAACGAGGTTGAACTTTCGTTCGACTTTCGACGATTATCGAAACGCGTCTTAACATTTTTAGCCAATTCTTTTAAATAGATCCGTTGATACGTATTTGGTTTATTCGTATATCTTGTTCGACGATGTATCGATGTACAATTAAGCAGCACGGGAAAACTTTTTGCAATAACGCGTAGGAACATCGTTGGAAAATGAATTACTTTTTATTTATAAACGTATCTAGTTTCTCCGTGCCGCGATAATTACCAAACGGATCTTGCTTTTGATTTACGTCGGAGCGTTATGTTTTATCTATGTTATATTAAAAGAAATAATTAAATTCTTGTCATCGTTCGAGAAAGAAAATACTCGTAGGAAAATGTTTTTTAGTTAGTCAGGCAAGAATTATATCGATAGGTCGACTCCTTGATCGAACGAATAGCTCAATTTTAATAAGTTTGTAAGTTTTTCGCGAAAGGAAACTTTTCGTTTCGAAGAGAAGTTTACACGGTTGTTTTCGTTAAATAAATGTTTTCAAAGAATAAAAGTGATACTCGTTTTTACGATGACATAAACATTATACGCATTTTTAATGTCGCGAGCTGCATTAGACAACCGAGTAATTAAAATTTTTTACCAGATACTTAATGTTTCTAAAAATTACGTAAACGTCGCGTCTATGTCGCGCGCGCACACACTCTCTCTCTCTCTCTCTCTATGCATCGCAAAGTTAAATATTAATTTCACGCAATGAAACGGCAGAGAAGCGATGTCGGGAAAAAGCGTCGATGGAAGTACTCGAACGCGCAAACTCATCGGTGCGCGTAGATTACCGTCGGACTTCTTCCGTTCGGAGTGAAATATAATAATTTGATTATGTTGATGAAGCGACATCGCACCGGGTAAACGCTTTATATTCAGCGCGCGCTCGACGCAGCTTTTCCATCGAGGGCAACGTCGAAAAACCATTTTTGTTTCAACGGAATTGCCGAAAATGACAGTGATAGGGACGTCTGGCCTAGAGCAGGAGATGGGGGGATAGATAGCAGACTAGGCGGATAGGGCGTGCGGGGGGCTGACGAGGGGGGGGTTATACGAGGGGGTAGACGAGGGGGACGACGAGGGGGTGTCGAGAGGGAAGAGACAAAAAGGTCGAGACAAGGGAGCGGAGAACGTGCAGTAGGCAGAACAGCTTCGGTGTCTCCGTGCTCCGAGTCTCTGCGCTTGTGCGTGTCTGCGTGCGTGTGTGTGTGGGATGCACGTGCGGATCGGACGCCCACGACGCGTGTCTTACACACTGCGCATGTGTACGCACACTCACAAGCGTGCACAGAGACAAACTGCGAGAGCGAACGTTGGAGCGAGGGCGTCGGAGCGCGCCGGGGGGGAAACGAGGCTAATTCCACCGTCGACGAAGACGACGACGACGACGACGACGACGACGACGACGACGACGACGACGACGACGAAGACGACGACGACGACGACTACGGCTACGACGACGACGTGCCATCTCTCTCTCTCTCTTCCTTTTCCCTTTTCCTCTTTTTCCGACGCCGACGCAGCTTCTGTCACCCTAACGAGTGATCCTTGGATACGGAGGCGTATTCGGAAACCCGAAACGTCACCGCCGAGCTTTTCGGATTTTTTCCCTCCTTCCAATTTCTTGCTCCCCGAGCGTATTTCCGTCTGGCCCCGAGGCACGCGGGGATATCGATCCGATGGAAACGTTAAATACGAGCGCTCCGAGCGAGAAATCGTTGCCTCGGGGTGCGGATGCGGAAGGCCCTCGACTCGTTAATGCGCTCGGGTCACTGCCGATTCGCGGTTTAGGTATTTATTTGTTTGGCTCTCGAGGCCCGCGAAGGAAAACAACGGAACTTGGATCGTTTGCGTTTTACGCGGCTCGTTCGCCATTTTTAAAATTAATGTTTTTATATTGAAATAGCGCGAGTCTTTGATGTTCCGCCTCTTTGGAGCTCTTCTAAATATAACGCTTTTGAGATATTCTAAACTTCTCGCGAAGATTTCCAGTGGAAAATTTTGGATCGTTGCTCGACCGTTCGAAATCGGAGAACGATTCTCGATCGGAAGGACTTTTTTAAAGTTGATTCAATGGATTCGAACTCGAAACGCTAACGATGACGTTTATTTCGACTTTTCAAATTTTTACCATTTAAGCGAAATTCGAGAATTCGGAAAAAGTTCGAGCTCTCGAATTTTTAAATACGTAACATCGTTGTTTAGAAAATCAGGTATGTTTTTCTAATTTTGAGTATGAAATAAATTCGAGTACGAAAATACAATTTTATTAAAATCTTTGCATTTCGCCTATATATATATATTAACTCGAATGTTTTCTATAATTTATATGTCCGGGATCGCAGGTAAAATTCTTGCGCAAAGGCGACGATTTTATAATATCGCGAAAAACTATATTATTCTTAATCTCGGAAAAAAGTCATTCGACGTAATTATTAATTCGCGCGTATTCTTAATTGAGAAAGACGCTCAATTATCCAAGTTTTTCCAGTCTTTAAAGAATTCCAGATGAAAAGTGCGTTATTCGGAGCGAGCAAACACGAGTTGTTCAATTTCGATTCAACGAAACGACCGCCGCCCTATTTTCATATTAAAAAAATTCAGTCTTCGTTTCGTACTCCAGAACGTGGCTTCGCTAACGATCCGCGTACACAGGCGCACACACATACACACACACACAGAGGAATACACACGGAATACACGCGAGCGCTGATACTCACACTGATACGTTTGTTTCCGCTCGCGACAGACACGTAAGTATTTCGCACGTCGAATCCGCCTCGAAGGAACGTTACACGGAAACACTTCCCCAGACGGAATCGAGGGGTTGCGCCGACAGCCAGAAAATCCCGGCGTAATTGCCGGAACGATCGGGAACTTCGTGCGGCAAGATCGAGATCAGGTACTCGAGGCGCATGCGCGACGCATTCCGATCTTCCGCCGGCTTCCGATTAGATTATGTCTCTGCGAGCAGAAAACCCGCGACTCTCGGGACTCTTTGATAGGCGGTCTAAGCGAGCCGTGCACGTATAAGTGGATACGTGTATTCCAAGCTCAAAGGAGTCGTTCTTTTAAAGGCGATGCTTTCTTCTTTAGCGCAAAGCCAGAAAATTGCTGCGGTATTTTTGGAAGCGTATTTAATGGCTCGCGTGCCGAGCGATTACAGGGCACATTTTTCGCGGGATTAGCGTGAAATATTTTCAAAGTCTTTAAAGCTCGACTCTTCTTGGAATTCCCTTTTAAATTTTCGGGCCAAAGGAGCCGAACTCGAAATTTTCCTCAAAAACTTTTTAACGTTTTTTCAGCGCGTTCGTGTTTTCGCGTTACGTTTCGCTAATTCGTTCAAGGTCAAGGAGATGATACGCTCGGCTCAAGGCGTTTCAATTTTACGACGCGACGGTTCCGAGGAGAATCGTGTCCCGAACTAACTTTCGAGTCGATCCGTCGAGAATTTATTCCGAAATTGCGTGGCGTACGAACATTGATACCGCGATACTTTATTTTAAAGAACAATGGTTCGATTACAAAAATGTATTATACCATCGTTTCAGAACTTCTCCCGTAGGATAATATATTATTTGCAACGACCTTTGAAAGACTCGTCGCAAGATAAATTTTCGTAAACAAAGTAAAATATCCTTGCAAAGGAACTTATTTACCTCTGCGAATTACAAAACAATACTTACGTAATAACGAAGGGGTCGAGGTTTAAGGGGTAAAATTATTTATCGCGCGATTTAAAAAAAAACACAAAAACGATAGAACCGCATCGAAACGAATATTTTGCAACGATACGCGTATTTCGAAGCAGCGACAGAATACATTTATTAAGTTCGACACGTCAAGGATTGTACGAGCCTTTTTTATAATATATCCCTTAAGCACGCGAGAAAAAATGAAGTTTCCTTTCTCCCGTTTATTTAAAAAGTTGCAGAAAGGAGACATCGAAGCCTGTAAACCTCTTCGGAAGTAAATTATCAACCGAAAAATAATAGATCGCTTCCAAGTTTCCAAGTTCGAGCTGAAAAACGCGAGATCGGTTCGGAAATTGCGAAACAGGTGCGACAGTTTTTGATCACCCAACGAAAAAAATCCCCCATCTTTGTACATCTGAAGCGCGTTAAAACGAGCTTCAACTCCCGCATCTTACAAAGCGCTGCACTTCTCTCCGCAAAACGTTGAGTCGTATCGACCTCCAACCCGACGCCATTTCTCTCGGAGAGACGTTTTCCCGATGGCACTTAGCGGAGCGTTAAAATATTTGCTCGAGAGCTCGTCGAAGCTCCGTCGAAGCTCCGTCGAAGGGCAACGATAGTCGCGTTTCGGCGCGCTTCTTCCTCCCTTCGCTACTTTTTCCTTCTCGACCTCCCGCCGGTTATCGACGCGCCAACTCTTAGGACTCTCAGGACGTTGTTACGTAAGTCGTCGTGCATCGAGCCCGCGAGCTTTTCCCGCCACTGCCGCTTATCGTCGCGAGGGCATAAGTGCGCACGAGCCGTTGAATAATGCACTACTTTCCTCCTTTATTATTTTTTTCTTTCTATCCGGTTCTTTTTATCCGGTTTATCGCGAACCCGAACGTCCGCACGATCGCGTTGGAAGCGAGCAAGAACAAGTATTTATCGACGTCGAGGTTACATTTATTCGGAGGAGCGCGGAGGACTCGATTATATCGAATTATATTCATCAAGGGACATTATTTATTTTATTCGCGAAAGTTTTCCTTTGGCCGCGACTCGCGCTCGATGGATTAGAATAACTGATTCGCTGGAGTGGATGCGAATTAATATTTCGTTGTATTTGCCGCTCTTTTATCGCTCTTTTTACCCTTTTTTTTTTATCTTTCGAAGGACGTGTGCACGCGCATAAAAATCTGGCGACCCGTGGGGCGAATTTTTAAGTATTTACGCGAGCGACGATGCGAATGGAAGGATTTACTTTTTAGAACTGTACATATTTCAAGCGATGTTTTGGCCGAATTGCATTAAGCGATGGTCACGGGAGTGGCAGGCACTTAGTTTAATTTGACGTTCTTAAAATAAATAAGTGGGATGAAAGCTTTGGTACGAACCGCGTTCGATAATTTACGAAAGCTGCGGTGAAAGTATCGTATCCGATCCCGAAGAAAGAAAATCGATGCTCTTCTTAAGCCACTCGTTCCGGTTGCCGAATAATATTTGCCCGAGTTTCGAACGATCGAGACTCGTATCCGTCGGCTCGCGAACGGTCCAAGAGTCTCGCAAACTCTACGTTTTGGTCTTTCCCTCTTCGTTTATTCGTTTGATTTTGCTCGATTTTGCGTTTTCTCTTTTTCTCTTTTTTTTCCAGCTTCGCGAATCGGTAACCGACCATGCGAAATTAGCGCGTAGTGCAAAGGTCGGGGCAAACAACGGAGTCGGTCGGAGTTGAGCGACGTCATCGAGGTACGGGGTGAAAAATTGAAAATATAATTTAATCCTCTCGGCACCGCGGGCGTTTCACACCCTCTTTAATGGGACTTTTACGCGGCGCTTGGACCAAGGACCAATTAATATGATGCCGAGGGTCGACGAGCCCGGCTTTTCCGGTCCATTTAACGGACGCGAGGCTTCCCCGATTTGCCCCCCTCCAGTTCCCGTTTGGGAGCCTCGTAAGCGCCGCGTGACGAATGCGGGGATTTCCGCGAGGAGCCGAGAGGACGTCGCTCCGGAAGCCTGTAACGACTACCTTTTTCCTTTTTCACGAGTGCGAGCTGCACCTAAGATTCGGATCGCTGGCTTTGGGTTAAGCTCTTACAGCTGCCGTTGCAGCATCGGACTCGTGGTCGTGGCGTGTGCGCATTGTGTCACGATCGACGGATAAAATTTGTCTCTTTAGACCGATAGGCCACCGCTGACTAAAGGGAGCGCCATCCGAATAATTAATGTGCGTTAAACCTAAGCCTTGGTAGTTTCGCTTAAGAGCTCGCTATGCGGAAAATCGATAGGCTGAAACTGTAATGCGAGCCATCGCGATCGTAAGGGTACTTTTTTTTTTCCAGCTCGTCTCGAGTATTTTTGAAGCTGATTAAGATTGTAATTCGATAACGCGGACAATTATTTTATCTATATAAGAATCAAGTGCTTATCGAGTTCATCAGCGCTGTAAAAAAATCGATCCTTCCTTTCTCCCTCTCTTATAGCTTAAATTTGAAATTGTACCACGGATATAAGTAGACTCCAATTTGTTTTATAATTTAACGCTGCGTAATTGATACCCTGAAAACAACTGACCAAACATCGATTTAAAGATTCTAATTTGCGATGTTAAAAAATAATTGAATGTAAGTGAAAGTAAGCGTTGATCTCTCGGGCTCGTATTTTATGAATTGAACGATACGGTTCGACGATATAAATTTAAGCGTAGAGCGTAAATACGTGTATTAATTTTCAAAACTTTAAATACAAGGTGAATATATTAAAAAGAAAGTTTTATTTTTCCCGCAAAATATGTGCTTCGAAACGAACCTCGCCTACCGATAAAATAAGTTTTGAATTAAATGACTTCATTTTCGTGCGGATCGTTTTGGTAAAAAAAAAAAAACCTCCCGAGTTGCAATAATTTATGTTATTACGAAGGTTTTTATACCGATATTCGTCGATATTTATAAAAATCGCACGGCCAACGTTAAGTGGAGTTTTCTTACTGTTTTCGATACTGAAAATTATGCATGAACTTTATCGTATGACTTAAGTGGTAATCTATAATAGCGTGAGCTGTAATTAACGCGTGTGTAGGTCAAAGTGGTGCATTCGGAAAAGTTAATAATGTATATCGGACTTGAAGAAAAATTATTTCTATCTACCTTATTTGCATCAACTGCACTGGTACAATTGGAATTTAATTTTAATCCGTATATAAATCATATTTTAAGATTGAAACGCAAACGTTTCTTTATGGTTAACTTGATAAAAATTAAGTTGGGAAATTATATAAAAATATCGAGTTTGAATACTTATTTTAAAATAAAAACAACATTTTATTTTAGCGAGGATATCAGCAAATTTAACTCGTAAGTAAAAATTCGATCTTAATGTTTTTAGTAAACCAAAATTATTAAATCTAGTCGATAACTCTAATTATAATTTAAAATAATTTCAAAAAAAACGTAAATAATACGTTATTGTACAGTTGTAAATTAATCGTACAAAATCCATTAAATTTTATTTAAAAAATCAAATCTGTAAATAATACTTATAAATAATAAGAGAATTACGTTATTCTTCAATGAAAGCGCATATTTGCAGGAAAAACGAAATACCAAAAACGTATAATCATTCGAAAAGGTTCGATTACAAAAACAAAAGGTACGAAACGTCGAATCTCATCTAAGTAAACATATATTTTTATAAAATTTATTTTTTAATAAACAAACAATTCGTATAAACGTTAAAAATTTTTATCGACGAACTGTAACCGAACGTAACTACAATACATTTTTGTTTTTTATGAAATATGCGAAATCACCTTCGATTGTACATCGAAAACCAAATTTCATTTTTTATAATAATTATGTTAAAAGTATTTATTATCTATTTTACATCGCACCCCGTTAAATTTTAATTTAATTTAAAATTCGTACTAATTAACCTATAATTAAGTAAACATCAAAAATATATATTCATACGAGGAGATTAATTTAAAAATATTATTTTAACTTTCTAAATTCGAATACAATTATATAATCTTAGGTGGTTAAAAATTCCAAGACTTTAAGCGATTATCATTAAATAATAAATAAAAAAATTGATGTCTTAATCCAAAGATATGTAAGTGCTCGATTAAAAATTCAAAACTTATCAATTACCGGTATTTAAGTGACTTTTTAATAATACAACCGATCAATATATACGTTTCCGACCATAATAAATTCAATTTCTGCACCAATATAAGATTCCACAATTGCAAAGTATCAGATTCAATATTTAATTGTATAAAATAAGCATATTTTTCTGGAACCACTTTGAATTTTCGTATCCGCGTAGTCGTGGTATATATTTGTAACGAGCGCATAGAATAAAAACGTATCTTGTATACACCATAAGTTATCGGTCGAAGGTAGAGAAATTAAAATGTCCTTACACCACAAATGTTCGAATAAACGTCGCTAAAGGAAAATTTGTCTTCTATACATCGGCCCCGGACAAAAAACATCCGCGCACTTCCATTCGAATAAAATTGGTCAATTAAATCCCTAAATAATAGAATCTTGTTTTGCAGAGAAACTCATCAAATTGTTAAGGTCGTCGAGAGCGATGATAAGTCTCGCCGTCGATCCGATAATTTTTTTTTACGAACCATTAAATTACGGACAACTCGACAACTAGGGAAGACCGAAGGGGAGGGAGGAAAAAATTCATCAGGCCAAGACGGCTTATCCCATTAACACCCAAGAGCGCGTAGACTCCAGAGACGTTCGCATCGTGCGGAGACTAATTCGTGGAAATTGGGAAATTAGCGGAGAACACCAGTAGGCAAGTGCACACGCCACGACGAGAGAAGTGTGCGCGTAATTTTAACCGTGGCTTCGTTTTCTTTTTCCCTCCGCCTCCACCTCCCCCGCCTACCCCCGCCTCCTCGTGGTCGTTCGACGCGAACGAATCCAGCCGAGTGATCATTGCAATTTTAAGTGCGCTGCGCAATTTTAACGATATCGCTGTAATTTTTTAACCAGCCGCGTTCGTTCATGCTTCGCCTGTGATAGCTTGATTTTTCTTCTCTCGGTCGCGAGCGGAATGAAAATTTTTGCTCCAGCAGTTTCGGAAAAAAACTGTGGGCCGTGATTCGAATGTCTTTGCTCGTCTATTGATTTTTCGCGAGATGAAACATTGGAGAAACGTTTTCTCTCTCTCTCTCTCTCTCTCTCGCGTGTTCGCTTTAATCGGGGATAAGAATTTTTCGAGCGCTGTTCCTAAGTTTACGTTCAACGCCGGTATTATCAACGATCGAGGCTCGTTTCTGTATCGATTCGTTAGCGAGAAATTAAAAAAAAAAAAAAAAGAAGCGATATTATTTAGGTCGAAACCGATGGAAAGTGTAAATTGTTCGTGGAAACACTCTCGCAATTACCGAGGCTAGATAAAATCAACTTTCGCGCGTCGCGATCAGAGAGTAATTACAGATACAACGTGGATGCCAATTTATTAACCCGAGGCATGAAAAAAGCCAACAAAGTCGCGTAATTATATTCGACGTTACAAGTACAATCTCTTCCTCGTGTTTACCATTTGTACGCGTTCGTAGGTACACCTTGTATCTATATCTAATACATAAACTCCTTCGCTAGGATATAACGCGTATCGCGCGTCTTCATCCGCATGAAAAATGCACGCTGTAAGTCCAAGATATAAGCCGTTGTTGAATTCGAGTATAAAATTTAGTAACTTTTTACGTCGCGTATCCGAAGCATATTTTGTTGAGATATCGCGAAATGTAGAGAGAGAGAGAGAGGTACAATTTTTTACATAAATACCGTCTACGTACGTAAGTAAGAGAACGCGTTATAAATCAGGGCACATTTGAAATTTATAAATCGTTAAATTATAAATTATTTGAAATTTGGATGAAACGAAAAACCAAAGTCGTCGATACTTGATAAAAAACCGAAAGTATCGACGTTCGCGTTACGACTATTTACGTTTCAAAGAATTTTCGAACCTTGTAACGCAATCTTTTTTCTCGTTAATTACGATATCGACTTTGGAAGCTGAAAATAAAACACAGCCGACGGATGGATCGAAGCTCGCTCTTAAAAAAAAGTACTCGGCTTTCAAATTCTCATCAGCGACGCGTAATTTACTAAATTTGACCTCCGATCGGCTCCGCGGGGCTTAAAATCTAGCGCGTTTGAAATTCAGAAGCGAGTTTCGTTCGTGGAAGTCGGCACTTTTTGCGATACTTTTTATCGATACCTCCTTAATTTCAGCGACAACTCGCAAAGAGTAATCGCTGTTCGTAGCTCAGGGGCGTTCCTCGGCTCCTCTTCGAGCGCACCGGCAGCGACTTTGATGGCTAAGGACATTATCCAGCGTCTCGAGAATAATCTCCCGTTGCGCCTCCCGGGAGAGCGAACGACGGGCTTTGAAAAACCGAGACGCGTTCGCGTATGCACGAGTAAATAAAGCGCATTGTTCCGCGCGTTCGAGATAATGAGCGCTCGCGGTCAGCACTCTCCCGGTGAGCGAGCGAGAGCGAGGGAGGGAGATAAGGATGCCGATAAGGAGACAAAGCTTCAACGGCGGGAAATCGGCGCCACCCGAGGACGGGAGGACGGGAGGACGGGGCCAACTCGCGCGTGTACCTCACCCATCCCATCGCGCGAATCCAAAGTGGTCGTATAAGGGGTTAACGAGGGCGCGCGGAGCTACCCTCCGTCGTTTTGACGACTCCGGCATGCCGAGGCGACGCGCGCCCGTCGTCGTTACGGCTTGCGCGCGTTTAGATACGAGAGACCCGGAGAGAGAGAGAGAGAGACGGTCGAGAACCGGGGTGGATGTGTACGCGCGCAAACGCATACACACACACACGCATACACACAGAGCCGGGCGTTCGTCTATCGCAGGCAGGCGTTCCGCCTACGTGTGGGTTGTGCGCGCGAGTGGGTAGATCGAGGGAAAGTGTGGAGGAGAGAGAGACGGAGCGAGCGTGAGGGAGAGAGAGAGAGAGAGAGAGAGAGGCGCTAGGTAATCACCCGGCGGCTTGCGTTATAGCCTCGTTACGCGGCGCACAGGCTATACGCCCCGTCGTCTTTCCTCCACCTCCTCCGCCTCCACCGCCTCCACCGCCTCCACCGCCTCCACCGCCACCTCCGCCACCTCCGCCACCTCCGCCACCTCCGCCACCTCCGCCGCTTCCTCCACCTCCGCCTCGCTTCTCGGCGTCTCTCTGCCTATCTTCGAGGGTGAGCTCGTTTTATTCGCTTTCTTCGAGGCTTCCTCTTTCACAGCCGCTTCGAGACCGTGGCTTTATCTCGCGAGCGCCCGCTTTGTTTATTGTTGCGGCCGCGTTTTTCCGCCGGCTTTTCAAACGACGTCGTCCTTTCCACCGAACCGCCCGAATTCATCGTCGAGTTCTTTAGCCGGATTGCCGGATTTTCCAGCCGTTCCCAGTTCGTTCCAATGCGCGAATAAGTGTCTTTCCCGCGGTATTGTCCCACCGACGGGGAAAAAAAATCCTTCCGATTTCCCCGATGATAAATCGAGCCCCGAATTTATAACGAAACTATCGATCGGCTGGCAATTTCGAAATACTTTCCACGCCCAACCGACCCCTGGCTATTTCAAGATTTTTTGAATTTCGACAATAGCGTTATTCCGCACCTCGGAACCTCCAATTTCACCTTCCTTCTTAATAATTCAACAGATTTTTCGGCTTCCGTGATTTTTCAACCCGCGAGGAAGAATATTCCTCCGTGAATTCAACTCGGTTATTTATGAAAAATTAAACAACTGTCTATATATAAATAAAAAGAATTCGTACTTTCAACTTTGTAATATCGTTCCTTTCTCGCAAAAACCGCTGAAAATAATTTTTGATCAACGATTATTTGTTTTTGATTCGTCACTTTTATAATTTTATTATGCTTTATTTATCTTGTTGTTTGTTTTACCTTTCAAGATAACCTAAAAATATCTCGATAATATTTTTCATTTATTATTCATCGTACGAATCTCTTTTGTTAGAACTCATCGGGATTCCTCGAAATTTTAACACTTTTTCCCGCATTTATTATATTAAATACAGTACACAATTTTCATTAAATATGAAATCGAATCGCTCTCGTATTTATTATAAATGTTACGAAATCGCGCTACCAAATTTGTAAAAACGTATCGGATTCTAGCGAATGTTGTACCGCGTATAAACGCTGCCACGAAGCATTAGAAATATTTGGAATCGAAGGTACGATCACTCGATAATAAAAAGAGAAATTAATTTGAGTTATACCGACTATTATACGCGCGTTCGAATTTTATTTCGCGCGATAAAATTTCTTACGCATTGATTTTTTTTCTTTTTTTTCGCTAGTCTCACACTCCAAGTCGCACACGTTTGAAATTCTGACCGACCGTTACGTAAGTTTCGGTCGAATATACCTTTATGACTTTCTATCTTTTCATATCGCACTTCTTCACTCGATACTCGACGCTATCTCCGTCCTTCTTCTTCATTACGGACGTCAAACCTGAACTATACAGCCACGTCGCCTTACCTTTACCGTTTATATCTCTGTATATCGCACCTTAGCTCCGCAGCAACCTTTGGGAGCGAGTTTAATTATTTCATACATATATATCTATATATACATACATATGAAGTATGCACTATATATAGACGTAGGTACGTACGTACGTACAACAGAGCTTTCAACGAGGATCGGCGAAGAGGCAGCTTTAATCCTAGGTATAAACCATCGACAAGACGTGCTCCACATCTCCTCACCATTTTATTTTTTCCCCCGTTTTTTTTAATAAAGTTTCTTCTTTGTAACGCCGACGCTATATTTTTAAGCGGTACAAGTTTTTTTATTTATATTAAAATTGGGTTGATAACTGCGAGCTTGAGATAACGTTAATTGATTGGTTTATTTATATAGAAGTGAATTTCTTATAAATTAACATCTCTCCTTGAAATCTGTTTAATTTCCAGACGCATCACTTGATTAAACAATCTTGCAGTTTTTCATATTTTAAGAATATCATAGAAAGAAGCGTATCAGACTATAACCAAGAAATAGCTTAAATTATTTTTGCCTCCATACAAATTTTACGCTTAATTCTTACTAAACTTCATCGATTTAATTCTTTGATGCGGCGCAGTGATAAATTACTGCAATATTTAGCGACGCGATATCGCGAGACTTTACTTCCGAATAAAAAATTAATTTATTTGTAGAGTAGAAAGAGGGAAATGTAGTCGAGAACAAGGACGAGCGAAAACTAAATAGTTGGAGAACGGGAAAGAGAAACGGATAGTCGAATAAAATTTGAATGAAAAGGTCGAGACAGGAGCGCGTAAACAATCCCGGAACAAGCCGAAACTTATTCCAATAATAGTTTTCTCGTGGAAGTTAATTATTGAACCAAAAATAGCAACGAGACATATTTATTTCGTTAAAATTTTTCTTCCTTCGTTCTTTCCCTCGGTATCACCGATATTAGAGATGATTAAATATAGAAATTTCGGTAAGAATTTGCGGGAACGAAACTCGGAGCGTTCGAAGAAGAAAAATTTTTCGGACGCCAGGTGCTGTTCGCTTATAGTCATTTACACTCTTATGCAATATTACGTTCTCTGCATTGGCCATTTCATTTTTCCGGTCGCCTCTTCTCCCTTTTATACCCCGGACTGAAACGAGAATCCGAAATCACGCTCTTTTCATGCGGAGAACGAGTATAATTCTACGTACGGAGTGGCCTAAAAAGCGTCGGTAACTCTGCAAAATTAGGGGAACCGAACAAAAAACGTAGCCTTCTTTCTTCTATCCGTGCATTTCTGGCCTTCGAATATACTTAAGTGCATGCAAATTCGTGTCATTTGTGAGCTCGCGCATCGCTAAAGACTTGCAGATGTACGCGTTTCTTTACGAGCGTTCCGCTATTTTCAAGCCGAGCGTAAATAGTGGCGCCTTCGTTGTTCTCACATTAACATCAAATAAATTCTAAATAGACCTCATTTATTAACTAAATAGATTATTATACATCCCTTTGTGAATGAAATATCGCTGGCTCTTTTCATATTTTTTTAGCGCGAAACGCGTATCAAACATTGTAACGCAGTGTAATTTGCTACACGATAAAAAATAGAATTAAATAACGATACGCTCTGCAATGATATATTAAAACTTGGGAAAAAGATGTACGTTTACATTCGGAAACAAAAAAATAGGTAGAAATATTATTGCTTAAACAGAACTTTAGCTCGTATATTTTTAAAAACATTGGTATTTATGATATCTGGCTACTTGTAAAAAATATAAATATGTCTTGTAAAGTATTCTATAAAAGTATCGTATCCGGGACATTAATTAGAATGAAAAATAGTATTTGATCGTAATTAGTTTAGTAATGATATAAACGATAAGTTTTGCTATACTTTTACGATCGTTTATACCGACTTATCGCGCTTTAATATCGGGTAATCCAATATTATTATTCAAATTCTTAATTTTCTTCTCGATGCAAAAAAACTCGATTCTTTTAAATTTCCAAACGATCTAAATAATCGTTATTCTTTAAAAACTCGTATCAATCGATATTTTTTAAATGTAATTATTTTGGTATAATTTTAAGAAATTTACGAGTTCACGAAAAAAAAAATGATCGTTGGAACAATTTCTTTGTCACTTTTCATCGTCTTTAATATTCGTACATTACTTCGGAAAAATAACTAACTCAATTAAGATCACAAATTTTCCGAAGCGCTAAAAGTTTTTCTTCGAAACGTATCCATAGATTAAAAATAAACGCAAATTTTCGCATTTCTAGAATATTCGAAAAATTTCCTTGTTTCAAAAATATTACAAATACATAAAAAAAGAAGAAAAAAAAATAATCGACCAAATAATTATAACAAAATTAAAATTTAGAACATAATTCGTTAGGAATGCATAATTTCTTTCCTCCTCCCATCGCTTCGAGCTATAATTATTTCTACATACCGCAAATGACTCGTGTACCATGAATCGCTCCAGTTTTATCATTAGCACGGAAAAAGCGTTATTCGAATCGAAAACCAAATAATATCCAGAAAAATCAAGATAGCGCGTATCGAAGTCACAGCTTTCGGTTTATGTAATTATTCGAGTGTAAAGTTGGAAGTGCGAGTCCGATCAATGCGGGGGATGCAGAGTTTTCTACGTATTTACATACACGCGGACGCACCTACACACGGACACGATGACACGGACGCTGACACGGATGCGTGTAGGTATCGTAGCATAACTAAACACGACGTCTGCATCGCGGGGCTTCGGTGCACTTGTTACGCAGCTTTTATTCCGTACAGTCTCCTGAGTAATCACCCGATCACTTGGTAGCCCAGAGCTCAGCTTATGAACCTGGGAGAAATATAAAATTCAGACCAGCGACGTTTGATTATTCCCTTTTGGAGAAGAGTTTTACAATGATAATATTACAGCAAAAATTTATCCAAGCGTTTTTTACTTTCGAAACTGTTGCTAAGACTTAAAGATACCGATCGATAATAACAAGATTTATGTAAAATATAAAAGCTAACGATCCAACGACTTTCAATCTCCTGAAATGTAAACATTTTACAATGTTTTCAACTTGGCTCGACTTAAATTCCGTAACGGTGATGGAATAAACGTTAAACATTGGTCACGGTATTATTATTGACACATATTTACGTTAACCGCCGCATAATTTACCAAATTACGATTTGTGTATCTTTGGTTATTTTCTTCGAAGCTGTAAATCGCTCAAAAAAATGTGTCCCATACAATTGAATGATACGCGTAAGTATATTTTCCGATGTAAATACGATATTAATTCTTTTATAAAAGTCATATTTATTAAAAATCGACCTAATCGTTTAAAATATGAGATTACGTATATTTTAATTTTGTGGTCAAAACAAACGCAACAAATACGTTTTATCTTTTCTTCAAAATTGTATTATTTGATGAAGAAAAAAAACCATAGTTTACAAAAATATACGCGATAATTTTAGTAACGTTGATAAAAATTATATTTAGTTCTCGTTAAGTTATTCGTACAAATAATTAAATTATAACAAGTTGCAAACATTTGGAAGATTTTCATTCTGCGTCTATCAAATTCGTCGTAATTCTTTTTTTACACGACGAAAGAATTCAAAAAAAAAAAAATCGTTACGCATAGAATCCAGCGAATAAATTTCCCACGCAAAGTTAAACAAATAGCGTAAAATAACGATTCGGCTTAACCAAGTTGTAACTCTTATCGCTTACGAAATCGTTGATCAATCGTATCAAAGCAGTTACCGCCTAAGAACGATCGAAGACGTTTCCAAGTAAAAACTTTCGATTCGATTAAAAATATGAAAAGAATATTTTGAAGGTATCGTAACGCGAAAAGTAAAGTTACGCGTAATCGGTATCGCATCCGTCGCTTATAAATACCCGAAGGTAACCTGTACATCGTAATTTCGATTTGCAAGATCACGAATATCGAGGAGCCCGTAAACATTAGATTTTGTAGCGCGTCGTCGCATAAATTTCCAATTATAAATGTAAAAAGATGAGGAATATAATTATTCGAAGTAATTATACAAGTTTCCTTGTTTCGCTCCAACTTTTTATCCTCCTTCCCGCTTAATGTATACGATTCTGGTCGAAGGACAAGCGGCGACGCCAAGGGAACTAAATTTCTCCACGAAAATTCTGAATTTTATTTCACTGCTTGCTCCGGGTGACGCTTCTCCGACCTTAGTTGCCTAGACGAGCGAGGTCGAAACCAGGACCCGGGTACGATGCTCACCGAGTTAAATTACGCTTCAGACCTCGGTTCATCAAAACTCCCGCGCTCCTGGCCGACCGAGTACAAACTTTGTTCTTTTTTTTTTTACTTTGAATTTTACGAATGCATTTTTTACGGGGGACGAATAACCTGTTCCCAGGAAACTTTCCGCGGTGGCTCGATGACTACGAGGAGCGAGGAATATTACGGTACTTAAACAATATGTAGAGCCCGAGAAAAAGCTTTTAGTGTTAATCGTACGTGAAATAATTTACGAGACCGAGGAAACTGCGCTTTTGGAATATGCAGGCTGCTAAGATTTTCAAGGATGCCAATTATACAGTCTGTTTCATCGCGCGCGAGAAGAGCGATATTCCGATTCTTTACGCGATTCACGCGATTTACGCGAATTCGGCCCGATGGAGAGGCTAATGTCTAATTAAACGCGCGACTCCTCTCGGCTCCTCTCAGCCCCTCCAACTTTATCTCCCGCTCAAAAACACGCGCCCGGAGCTTCGTACGTACATTGCGCTAGTCTGCATAAAACGCGGCTCTCGTTTTCCTTCGCGCTGCTCACCTCGGAAGCGCGAAAAGCACGGAAGGGGTGCGGGAGAGAGACGAGAGAGACGAGAGAGACGAGAGAGACGAGAGAGAAACGGTTGCGTAGCCAACCGTAAACACAATGCACTCCGAGTTCATCCGAGCCGCAACGTTCGAAAAATTTTCAAGCGCCGACGGCGTTCGAATTTACCCAAATTACCGACCGATCCTGCCTTTTCGCATTGCTCGCGTTTTCCCGGCTCGAGTTAAATAATTGATCGACGATGCCAATAACGATGTATTCGGTTGCCAATTACGTCGATAACTTTCCTCAAATTATAAAGCGATGCGTCCAGAACTTTCCAATGTTTCCGAGCGCGAGAAATTGCTGTAAAACAACCGACGGTTACCAGAGTTAGTCTTTTTTCAAACTCTACTTATTTCCCGCGATATCAACGCGTTCGAATTGATTAAAAACCATTCGTCGCTCAAATTTACGAGATCGCTGCTTCGCTCGAGCGTCGATACCGCGATATTTATCGTTTCCCAAATTTTGGCATCCCCCGTTTACGTTCGACCATCCACGTTCCGATTTTCCGATCGTCTCTTTTTTTCCAGCGGAAAATCGTACAACGATTTTTACTTTTGGATAAAACTACGAAACAACGGGAATCGGTGCAAATTGACTTTGACGCGTGGATCGATCGACGCACCGACGCGAAAGAAGGAACGCGAAGAATCGGAAAATCCTTCGAGTGGAGGGGATAGATACCGGGTCCGATCGGGGCCGGATCCACCCATGCGCGCACCTTCCATACTCGTCGGGTCCACCAGGAGATCCCGACCGCCCCCCGAGCGTCTCCCGAGCGACCCCCGAGCACCGACTTTGGCACGCACTCGTTCGCACGGAAGCGGCGACGGGAGATATCGCCCGAGTCCGACCCTCGAGAGCTGCCAACCGTGCGGCGAGAGAAGAGAAGCGACGGGAGGGCGGCGAGGAGGGAGCGCCTCCATAACTTCGCCAGCTCGCACGCGGAGAAAGGCAAAGAGAGTCTCCTGCGTCACTCAGCCGCCACCCCCTCGAAGCCACCGCTCCCGCCCCGCCGCCTCACCGCCTCACCGCCTCACCGCCTCACCGCCTCACCGCCCCGCCGCCCCACCGACCTCGCCACCCTCGCCAACCTCGCCAGCTCAACCCTCCCCCTCGCCCTCGCCCTCGCCCTCGCCTTTCCAACGCGTCTGTGCGAGAGATACCCTTCGACTCGCTCCCACTCGCACCGCCGTATACGTTCGTATACGGTTCGTGCCCGCCCTCTCCGTGTTCCCGCGGCCCGCTCCGACCGCCACCCCGTTTCACCGGCGCACAGCCGTGTCCCGCAGGGCATGTCCCTGCCTCGGCTGCTGGAACAACCCGCGTCCTCGGGAGGCTGCTCTCCGGGCTCCGTTCGCGGTCCCAACCGACCCGGAAAAAAAATCCCTATCTCTGATCCGAGAGCGGTGGAACCCAACCCCCCGACCCCGAAGACCCCGACCCTCCACCTCCCATCCACGGATTTTCCCGTATTTTACAATCCCGCCCGAGCGGACAATACTTCCCCGAGCGTCGGCGAAATTCTCATCCCCTTTGGTGGCACGCTCCGCGGCACGCCCGGTCGTCTCTCCGTTATAGCGCCAGCTAGCGCTGCCGGCAGCCAGCGAGCTGCTTCCCCCTCGGCGGGCACGCCACGCCACATCGCACGAGCGCTCACCCTCTCTCGCTCGCGACCCTTGACCCACTCCACCTCGTGCCGCTTTCAGCCCCGTGTGTACGTACACGCGCCCCCTCGGCCCCGCACCCACACCGACCCGCCTCGTATCCATATCCGAGCGCGTGTGCGGGGGCTTGCCGAGTCTCCTCCGTCTCTCCCCGACTCTCCCCGACTCTCCCCGTCTCACTCCTCGCGTGTGCGCGTCGCCTCCACCGCCTCCACCGCCTCCACCGCCTCCACCGCCTCCACCGACGCTCGTTAACCTGCCGCAACCTCCGAGCCGACCCAGAGATACCTCCACGGACTTCACTCTTCTCGCGAGAATGTCGCTCCGGCGAGCTTTAACTTTTCAAGGGACGCCTCCGGCGAGGCTTCGATCTCTCGCGAGACCCTCGCGAGGGGATCTTTCAACCGATCTGGGTCAAAAGGCTCGCTTTTTAGATCGAGACGCGGACAGTCTCATCAATTTACGGCCCGCTTTTTGGCTTTTTTAGCCTGTGGCCAACAGAAAATAAACCTTCCACCTTCCGTTTATATTTATCCGTCGGGAACATCCGCATCGCTCGAACCTATACTCGAAACGTATCCCTGTTTCTTTCCAGCGGTACAACCTTTTGCGGTCTTTGCAAAATTCTAGGATTCGGGTGACGGATACTGTTTTTCACTCCCGACGCGAGCGAAACGTTGCCGAAATTGCGAAAAACGATTCCGTCCTTTTTGCCTTCGAGTCCAACGAATTGCGGAAAATTATAATTACAGCACAGTTTTATTTCAGCGTGCAAATTCGCGTGCAAATTCGCGTGGAAAGTTCGTGCCTAAGATTAACGTCGTTCCCGCGCTTCTTAAATTCTACGCTGATCCGGAGACAAAAGTTGTGCTTAATTCGCGCAACTTGTACCGATTGCTTCTAATTTCTAAGAATAACGTATTACGTACAATTAGTTGGGTAGTTTAGATTTCTCGTATCTTCGTTAATATTTGACTAGCTGTAAAAAATACATAAATATTAAAATGAGTATTCTTATGTTCCACTACTAAGAATACGTATTTTATTATTTATGATTACTATTCAGCGATCGAAGCAATTAATCGTTCGTAATAATTTAAATGCGTTTTACGCGGTTGACGCGACTCCTGGGAAAAAATCCATTCTTCCACGATTTGGATTACGAACAACTCCGAGAAACAATTATTGAAATATTCTAGTCCACGGGTATTAAACTGCACCGCGAGTACAATGGACGAGGAAAGATTTAATTTCTTTCCTATCCCGATTAAAAAATCGATGGAAAATCCGCTTCCGAAGTCCTTTCAGCTGAAATTCTTGGACGATTATCACCCAAGAAACAACGTCCGGTCCCGCGATTGGCAAAAATTAATTGAAATCGCGTCGAAATTTCTTGCGTTCCTTCCTTCGCTTCCTTAAAAAACACCTCCGAAGCGAATAACCTTGAGAGTCGGCCTCTTCTTAAAAAGCGTAAAAAGCAAGCGATCCGCGATGCAGAACGGAAGTAAAAGCGGAGCAACCGCGATTCCTCCTTCGTCTCTCCCCCTTCCATCCACCCACGCCTCTATATTTACACGCGAATAATCCGGAGACGGCGGAAGTCGGGAAAAATTCGTGGATCTTGGTCCGCGTCGCGCCACGTGGATTTGTTTGCGCTCGTGGGATTAACGTTCGATTACCCCCGAGCTGAAAACGGTACCTCGTGATTTTTTTACTCGCGCGCGTTGCACGCATCGATAATTGCGTGTAAAATCGTATCGTTGGGCAATGAGTTGCGATTTTTCGCTACACCAGCTTTCGTTCCTACGATAATAAAGCCGCGGAGCCGGTGTTTTTTCTTTCGGGGATTATACGGGGATTATGCGAACGAACGTTGCCCGGGGTTTTTTGTTTTTGATAAGCCAGTCCGACCCTATCGATGTTTCCTATAAGCTTTTATTTATAATTTACAATTATTTCAATGCTGCTTTTCAATCGATAACTTATCGTACGCCTTAGGTTCTTTCCATTCATTCCTACGATACATCGTTCTTATGTTCTTTATTTTTTGTTCTTTATTTTTCTCGTAGGTTGAACAACCGTTTTTTTTTTCTAATGCAACTATACCCGCGATACGCGTTCGATCGAGCAATGATATAACTACGGAGTTTGAGAATGTTCCCAAACTGCTTCGAAATAATTGCTGCGATAATAATACATTATTCCCGGATACGTTAAATCGATCCTCTACTTTTTCGATGACTACGTTTCTTATCCAGAAATCGAAGCCGAATTACTCTTCCGACGATGGCTTAAACTTTTAATTGTTTGATTATTGTAATAATTTTAATGAAAGAATTCGTATTAACAATTATACAATTTTAAGGCTTATTCGCGTTGTAAATTGAAAATTTTTTTTATGCAACCGACGTTAACTTGTATTTTCAATGATTTTTAGGTGAAAAATATCGAGACTGGCACAAGTTTGTAATTATTTTGAATTCGGCCTATGTTTTTTATTTTTATTTTCATAAAAAATGAAATTATTTATTTATAAATCAAGCATCTTAAAAGATGCGATAAGAAATATATTTTAACGAGTGTAAATTTAAAAATGGAAATGCTATATTAAATACGCTTGGGTACAATAAATAAATTTCAAATTCTAAATTATTATATTTGAGCGACTTTAAGTTTTTACAATATATGCGTATCGATACAAGTAAAATTGATATTTAATTAATAAATACTGCCATTTATCGACTAATTTTTTAAATTAAGCATGAAAATAAATTGCAAGGAATGAACTTTTTATAAAAAACTTACTTTTTAGTTCGGGTATTTGAAATATACGTACACATATGTACACGTATACATGGTATTCGATAGCTTTCCTATATTTTTCCGTTGTCCTGGAGTTATTGTCGAATCAAATAAGGAAACAAAATTATACCTAGTACCATTCAACGGAACTTTCATTATAAAGTTTGCAAAGTAAGTTTGAGAAAACATTACTAAAATATTTGACACTGGTTAGACATACCTAATATATAATAATACGCGAGATACGAATTTCTAGCTTGGAAGTACAATCCAAAAGACAGATTCGGCGATATTAATTTTATTATATCATTTTTATACATTTTTAAAAGGTATATTTAATATTTATCGCGAAAAGAACTTATATTATTCGACGGAATTATCGTAGCTACAAAATTCGATACAATAGCGGATTATTAATTGTAAATTCGGGGATATTTTTAGTTCTCGAGTACTTATTGCCAATGGTGACTATTATATTGAAAATTTCATTCTATATAAAGCCATTTTGTCATTTATTGATACGGATAAAGTATCCACGGCCTGTTAAAGCCATTTCTGTGTCATCCTTTTACACTGCATCGCTATTAACTTTCTTCCATGCAGGCTTATTTATTATCGCTGGATTTTACAAGTAACCTTAATCATTATTTTATTACGTACGTAGGCGTAATTTTTAATAAACAACAAATATTATTCTAAAATTAAAGAAACCTTTGGTTTTTCTTCGCATACCGGTAAATATTTACGTACATATCGTAAATCACGTACGAAAAAATTATAAATATTAAATTTTTTTACACTCCGACGCAAATAAAACGTTACGAAACTTTTTCCAAACCTCGAGATCCGCGAACGTACGAATCCTTTAAAGAAAGTATCCCTTAACGGTAGGATAAATACATTTCGATGGAAGCATAGCAGCGGATCAAGGCTAAAATTATCGTTGAAATTTATCGGAAATTCATTAATCGGTACGAAAGCGAGGAACGGAAATATTTTCCATAAGATGAATAAATTCGGTAACCCCATCGAGGATACTCGCCTTAGTAAGCCAACGAACCTTTTCGCAAGTACGTTCCACTTAGTAAACGACCGAACCTTCGCGGTCGTACATAACTTAACTTTTTCGCTTGCGAGAATCCAACGCTCCACCACCTAAACACGGACAACCAAAACATGCGCCACCTGCGTGCAACGATACGAACTTAGAGCACGATACAACTTCTCGAGTACGAATGCGTTACCTTGTAGATGTTTATCGGTACGAGTGCGTCTCGCGAAGAAACGAGCGTGGAAATAATTTATCCTCGAACGACCAGAATTTCGATCGGTGGTTAGGAAAACGACGAGCGTCGCTTTCGTTACCGTTCGTAAAAGACGCTGTTAAAAACGCTGTTAAAAACGCTGTTGGAAAACGCAGTTGGAAAACGCTATTGGAAAACGCTGTTGGAAAACGCTGTTAAAAACGAGGCGGTTCGGAATACGGAGCAAAGGAAATCGAAAAGGAAGGGACGAAATCGCTAGCGGTGATCGATAATTATTTGGACTTAAGCGTCGAGCGAAGAATCGGAGGCATTCGGTTACTCGTCGTCGGATTGGAACAAAGAGGCGTACCTTATTTTTAGATGACGCTTCTCTCGTAAACAAAGTTAAAATACGTCGGTGCATAAACCAAGAGCAAATTTACCGTTCGGTGACGTACGAACGAGTCTAGCCGCGAATTTTTAATAATATCCATTAACGGTTAGGGAAACGCGTAGACGGTCGATAAATCACGCGTCGCTCGTGCCCCGACGGACGAAGGCAGCATCGCCACCAGCTTTGAACCAGCAGCTTCGAAAGACGCGTAAACCGTTATTAACGCTCGCGTGCTCGAGAAAGGAAGGCGCCGCTGTTTCCATGGCTATTAATAAAAATCCGTCGTCGACGATCGAAACGTCTCGATGCGCAGTTTCGGCGTTTCCCCTCGAGTTCCTCGCTCTTTGAAAAAGCGCGTAATCCCCGACGGAGCGATTCCGGACGGGCGAACCGCGAAGACGCAAAGCCCCAGCGGATAAAGGGCGCGTTATCCGGCTCGTCCCCGAGGAGCGAGGCGCCTGCCGTCCGGAGATACGACCACCGGTGTGTACGCGTCGGTGTGCGGCCTCGGCTTATCCCGGGCGACGTAGGCGTAATTGCCGAGGTCCCCGTGCGCTTTACGAGGCCATCCTGTCCCGATTGCGTGGGGCGAGGGGGAAACGACGCGACGTCCGCCGGATGACGACGAGAAGGAGGAGTAGGAGGAGGAGGAGGGATTAATCCGCGAAACCGGCAAGTGCCAAGTTTCGTCTTGATACGCCGACGGCGATTTCGCCTCGAATGGACATCCCGGATGGCGATGCGTTTCGTCGATAGCGGTTCTCGTTTCTTCCTCGGTCGTTCCTCGGTCGAGACCCAACCGGAATTATCGAACGCCTCCTTTCCCCGTTATCAATCCTCGAGAAATTTTCTCGCTCGAATTATCGCCGACGAACGACTCTCCCGCATTTTTTTTTTCCCGTCCTCCTCTCCCGTCCTCACTCTCGTTTTTCCTCTCCCGCGGTTAAGTCGGCCAAACGTTACGACTCTCCCTTCTAAATTCGCCCCTTAAAGCGTAATCGTTATTTCCGACTTCCCTTCTTTATCGCGTCGGAAATCGAAGTCGCTTCCGCGCGAAATTTTCTTTTTATTTCTCCGTCGTAAATAGGATAGGCACTAAATCCACGGTTTTATTAACCCAATTTAATATTTCCACGGGGTAATGAGACACGCGATGTTTATCGGTACCTGTTGCGGAACTTTATCGTTTCATTTTCGCGAGACCGGGGCAATATCGCGGGATCGAGGGTCCAAGTTGCGCGACAAGTTGCGCGACAAGTTGCGCGACAAGTTGCGCGACAAGTTACGCGACGGGTGGAGGAAAACGAAAAACAGGAGGAAAAGCAGGTGCGAGCCAATCGGCGAAAAAGTCCCGGCGAAGGAAAAATAAAAAGAGGCGTCACCGCGTCGCTCGTGACCCAATGTGATCGCGAGCTCGAGGGGCAATAATAAGGGGATGGGAGCAATCGCGATGCGTCACGCGTCTGCGGGTACCCGCTTTGTTCCACGCGGGGGCAATAATTTTATCCTCGCGACACGCAATAATATTTGCGCCGCTCGGCGCGCCGATGAGACGAGCGCACGCGAGCGATAACGATAACGGACGGCCTCCGTTTTTCCCCCGACCCGATACGCGGGTGTTTTTTTTTTCCTTTTTTTCCTTTTTTTTCTTTTTTCTTTATCCCCCGCGTGTCTAGGTGGCGAATTTTGCTTTTACGCCCCGCTGATCGAACGGGCTTCATCGCGGATTGTGGGTTTATTACCGTTCCCCGGCTATCGATGCTGAAACATCGCTTTTTTTTTTTTTTTTTTTTGCTTTGTTTGCTTTTGTTTTACGTCGGGCTAAGTACCGCGACATCTCGCTGGGAAAGAATAGCACCCGGTGATTATTCGCTTTTTAACGATCGATGTATTTTCAGTTTCGAGTATTAGACGTGTGTCCTCGCGCGATATTTCTCTTTTAATGAAAATACAGCTGAGCGACAGAGAGAGAGAGAGAGAGAGAGAGAGAGAGAGGAAAGGATGATATCGCGTCGATTCGGATACGCGATTTTCGCGTTGCTCGTACGTAACTCAACAACCAGAATCGACTGTTTATTTTTAAGCGCTTGTATTTATATTTGAATGTATTTTTATACGATCGGCCTATATTTTATTCGAGTTAAAAATCGTTGCGAAACTGTCTCCAATTCGTACGTTGGATTTCAGACTTTCGTAATTGTTTGCGTAGACCCGAAAATACGTAAACTTTTACCGAATCCTCGGTTAAAGTAAATCGCCGTTTCCAAAAAGTACGACCGACGCATCCGTTACTTTTTTTAAAATTTCACCAAATTCTGAAATAGGATACACGTTTTTTCCGGGAGATTTCAAATTTATGATTCGCAAACTATGAACTCGAGCATCTCGACGCAACACCGAACAGTTCGTTAGTCGGATCGAAAATTTATTTCCGTGATTGAACAAACGTACAGTGTACATCGATACACGCGCAGAGAATGACACATACATATACGCGTATACGCGTTCGTAGTTCGCTCGCGCTCGATCGACGATAAAAATAATAAGTTGGATGCGAATACGATCGCTTATTTTCAACGTTAAAATACGTTTCGACGATTAAGTTGTTACACTTTCTTATTTATCTTATTTACCTTATTTATCCGTTATCGAGAACTCGGCGAATAATTTATTTTTCGCTAGAGGAAATCGTTGCTTGGATAAGCGACTCGGTATCCTTTCATAAACGATAATTAACGCTCGTTAAAGCCTTGCGCGTATTCGAGGAAAAATCCATAATTACGACGAAGCTCGATTCGAGGCGATCCAACGAAAGCACCGACTAATCTCTTAAGTACGAACGCTTAACCTTGAAAGTTGTAAGCGCGACGTTCGCCTTCTTAACCCAAATATTTGCCAGCGCACTTAGCGATAAGCGGGTGGAAGGTTCGTACGCACGGAGTCGAATTCGCAACCCGTTAAAGCCGAGCGACGCTACCAACATCCGTTAAACGACGCGCGACATTTTCGAGACGTTTGATTCCCGAAAGACGAGGCTGCTCCCGATACGCCGGAGGGAGGAAGGAAGGAGGAAAAAAGCCGAAGTACCAAAAGAGGGAGGAGGTCGCCGATGCGCATCGAGACTGCGAATACCCTTCTCTCTCTCTCTCTCCAACTCTATCCATCTCTTTCGTTCCACCCTTTATCGTTCACCGACGCCGGCAGAAACGTATGCACGCGTATTCCCTTTCCGCTTCATTTCCTTATGCCAAGCGCGCGCGACAAACGTACCAAGTTTTTGGCCTCTCGCTTCTTCGCCTCGCCTCTTTCTCTCCTTCTCTCGCTCCCTCGAGAGGCTTCGGGATAATCGATAGAGTTTCCTCGCTTCTTGCTCGCGACATTTCCCTTTTCGCTCTCCCGTCGCCGGAGGGAGACGTATTTTTCCGACCGCGGCGTTACTTTTCTTTCTTCCATTCGTTTTTTTTTTATTTGTTCGGTTTTTTTGCGAACTGGGGATCGACGAGGTCTGGCTAACGCGCTTTTGATCGCCCACTTTTGCCGAATGCTCCTCGTTGGATGGACGATGTTTCGGTCGAGCGGGGAATCGAAAACTTTTGGACCGCGGACCTTGGAGGGGAGTTTTATGCGAGCCATCGTAATTAGAATGGGGATGGGGTTGAGGGTGGGGTTGAGGGTGAAGTTGAGGGTGGGATATTAAAAGGCGAAATTAAATAAGTTATTTTCGTGCTTGCTCGAGACACTTTTAAAACTTGGTTATTTACCGCGTACGGAAAAGGCCGCGTTTATTACGGGAAAAATGAGTCTTCGCGCATCGAAAGTCGAGCATCGCTTGTTTCTCTGGTTAGTTTGCGCCCGGCAACGCTTGGATGGACGTACACCGTGACTTTTTGCGCTTTCTCCGGAATTAACAATTTTTCGGAGGAATTCGCTCGCATCTCTTCATTTTGCGAATTAGAAACGACGAGTCTGCTCTGGTGAATCTGACTTTGCACTAAGCTCGGATGGAAAATTGCGCGCAAACGTCAACTTTTAAGCCACGTAATTTCTCATTGGTTCGGGATGTATCGCAAATTTCCACTTTTTTACCACTTTTATAATTCGTCCTACATCGCTCGATTACGTTTCAGCCAACGAACGATGTTTTTCTTCATGGGGCTTTTATGCTTGTTTGTTTCGAATAGTCGAGTGATCTGCTCGAAAACTTATGTATTTGAGTAGAAACTTGTGTCGCGTTGAAGTTCCGTACTTATTAGCGAATCTAGTTCGACTTACGTATCGGGTATACCCTTTTTTCAAAAATAGTTTCCAGCTCGTACCAACTATCTTTCATCGCTATATTTACGAATATATTGAAAAGAATGCGTAAGCGCGTCGTTGGATGTATTTCTCGACGTTCTCTTGGAAGAACTTGGAAAAAAAAAAGAAGGAAACCGTTGAGATTCGTATTTCGAGTTGTTGATTAAAACCACTAAATTAATAAATCTCGTCTGTAAGTGTAAGGTGAAAAAAATCATTAGGATCGCTGAGTCGAAGGATAAACAAAATATTTTTCTCATCGTTTCGAAAATGGTAAGGTGAATCGATACGAGGGACTCGAAACAAAATTTTACTTGGAGAATAAGCGAATCTGTACTTGATTACATTAACTTAATTTACAGTAACGTTCAACTTAAAAGGAAATAAAAGCAAGAGCTTACTTATTTCTACAATTTTATTTACCAGAGTTTATATACTTAATTTATAATATAACGCAAATAAAAATCACTTTTATACATAATTACGCGATAATTAAATTCAAATTATATTCCGCATTTTACTTTTGATTTCTAATTCTAGCGTTAACCTTATAAATTTATAGTTTTTATAACTTTAAACATCGTTGAGTTTCATTGCATCGATCGCAATTAATATCGAACGATAAATTACATCTTCTCCGAGTGAAAAATTTTTATCTCCTTCTATCCTGCGAAAGAAATAAGTTGGTAATTGTTTCCTTTAAAAAAAATCACTATCCGCATAAATAGTTCGTATCATAAATGTATAAAAGGTAAATTAACACGTCCATTTAAATGTGAAAATAAACCAAGTTGTCTATTAGCACTCGAATGATTTATGCGTACGTACGACAATTGCATACTAAACAGAAAAATCTCATGTTTTCGGAAAACGGGTTTTGACTTTTAAAAATAAAAATTAGTATTTATACTTGGACGTCGTATGTTTTGGATATTACGGTATAAAATACGGTACAAATGTTTACGTTTACTTAATAAAAGTTGATATTTATACGAATGGTAATCGAGTAAATATTTCGTTGGAAGCCTATCGTAAAAGAAAAAAAAATAATAATAAAAAATATCGAATAAAATCATAAGCGAATCACCCAGTTTACGGTAAATAAAATTTACTTTAATTTTAACGCAACGTAAGATTCGTTCGAACGATTTCAGAATTTTTTCCTCCTTTCGCGGTATTTCAAATTAGAACGCGATATTAAACCATAGAAGTTTAAATTCGAATAACGGTCGGTCATCCAAGTAGTTTCTAATGAAAGTTTACTCCGTCAAAATTTATATTCTTTATATTCGGAACAGTTTTTCTATCGAAGAGAAAAAACAATTTGCGTAACGCAAAGCGTATAAAAATTGATTTCGCGTTAAAATAATACGCACTCGGTCAAAATCCCAACAACGGCAAAGAAGAAAGTTTTCATTTTTAAGCAGAGAAACGTACTCGCTTTTTCGAGCCCCGAGATTAAAATCCTCTTCGTAACGAAGTTTCGCAGCCCTTTTCAAAACTCCCCCATCGAAAAAAAAAGCATCGCGAAACAAAATTCGCGTTAAAGACGAGCTAAATGCGCGTTAAGTGGGATGCGGAGGTCTAACGCGAACCCGAGGTTTAAAAGTTCCGACCGACTCCGCGAAACGTTCCGAGAGGAAAGATCAGATTTCCCGAGGCGAGGGAGAAATCGTAAACGTGTCCGCGAAGAGTCGGACGCAAGGGTATGCGAAGGATCGGAATAATATGCATTCCGGGTGTGTAGTGGATGCGTCGAGAGTCGTACGCTCCGAGGATCGAAAAGGACTCCCCCTCGGATCGAGGGCAAGGGATCGCGCGAGATAAAGAAGAGCTCGTGGAAAAAGTCACCGGAGACGTCGACGCGGAGGGAAGAAGGAGAAAAAGAAGGAGAAAAATAAGGAGAAAAAGAAGGAGGAAAATAAGGATAAAAAGAAGAAGGCGAAGCAGAAGACGAGGCAAAAGACGAAGCAGAAGAAGAGGTAACGAGGAGATTCTAACGAGTGAGTTTCCGCCGGCGGAAGTATCGTCGCATCGTAGCAGCGACCTCGGCTCTTTCTCTCGCTCTGTCTCTCTCTCGCTCTCTCTCGCTCTCTCTCTCGCTCTCTCTCTCGCTCTCCTGTCGAGAGGATCCAAAACGGATAGAGCGAGTACGCCCGAAGCGGCGGAACGATCTTGGCCAGTTTCCGTGGCGCGGGTAAAACCGAGAGCGAGAGAGAGAGAGAGAGAGAGAGAGCGAGAGAGAGAGAAGGAGGCTAAGTTCGCTAGCCCACAGTTCGCTGCTATTTCAGCCGAGTGCATTTTCTCCTACATAGCGAGAGCGGTGAGCTTTCGGAAGTCCGCGTCGGGACGCCGTCGCTTCTCTCGAGAGCGTCAAATCCAAAGCGAGGGGGAGAGAAGCGCTTTGGATGCCGCGGTACGGGCGAGGCGGGATTTAGACGGAAAGAGAGGCTCGAAAAAGAGGGAGCGAGTAAAGCGGCGGAGGGAAAGCGGAAGGAGGGAGGATGGATGAGAGAGAGAGAGAGAGAGAGAGAGAGAGAGAGAGAAGCCGCTGGGATGCATTAATCATTTCCGTGCTTCCTATAGCCGCTCTTTTCGACGCTCGGCTCTCGCGTGCTGCTGCCGATGCTTCGTTCTTCGTTCCTTTTTTTTTTCTCTTTTTCCCTTTTTCTCTCTTTCTCTCTTTCCCTTTTTTCCCTTTTTTCTCTCCTCGACTCTTTCCTTTTCGTCTCGTTTTATTTCGCTCGATTCCTCCCTGTATCTTTTTGCCTCGTTCTAGGCACTTCCGCGGATTGCGCGCCGTCTCTCTCTTTTTATTTTGGTCGTTTTTCCGAGCTGGGCGGCGACCGCCGCTATTCTCGATTTGCCTTCGATTTTGCCAAATTGCTCCGCTTCGCTCACCCTCTTCCTCCCCTGACCGTTCCTCCCTCCCTCCCTCGCATCTCCCTCATCCGCTCGCTCGTTTCTCTTTTTATTTTCGTTCCCTCGACCGCGAAACGGGGGACGCGAGATCGCTTTTTTTTTTTTTCCTTCCTTTTTTCCCTCGTCGACACGCGCGCGTGGTTATATTGCCGCTATTACGCTGCGGTTTTTCGCGATCAACGTGCTTGGAAAAGAGCATTCGCGAGTATATTTATTCAATGCATTATTACCGATGTAACGATTGCTTCTAGGGCACTTTTAAATGTTCGTCGGATACGAGTGTAGTGCACTCGTGTCTTAACAAATATCTCCCTAACCGCATCATTTATATGCAAAATACGAGGAGTAGTTTAATAGCGATGAAAATCGTTTCGCCCGATAAAGATATCTCGAGTTTATGGATTTGGGCTGTAATTATAAATACGGCCTTTGCTCTAACTTTTTCAGAAGTTTAACCCTGTTGGCAATTCATCCGTGAACAGAAATATTTTTATACGTTTTTCCGCTTGTCCGTCGCTGGTGTTCGTCCGGTCTATCCTTTTCCAAAATTATCGCTAAACAACTTTTAAACAACGTACAAGAGCGCTACTTAAAAATTTATTTTATATTGTAAAGTTTTATGCTTCGAACCGATTCTTTGTTAGGGAAAACCAAGAATACGCGATTGCAAAAGTAAATATCAAAAAGCGTAAAACTTAAGGCTACCCATTTCGATATAACGATACAACTTGTACGAATGATAAAAAATCTAATAGTTCGATAAAAACAACGTAAGAAACGTACAGATGTATATGTATAGATGTATAAGAAATTCACTCGTAACTGGGTTACACTTTCCACTTTTATATTTATAAATTTGCCTTATCCGTACGCGTAATTGTCGGAGGTTCCTACGTTTTCTATGTATTTTTTTGCGCGGGTTGACGAGGCGAAAAATATTAACTTTTCCGTCATCCAAGTTTTTTATTCGTTTCCTTTTTCTATCGAACCGCCATCGGGATCGGATAAAAATAGAAAAAGAAAAGTATCCCCGTCGCAGCGACGGACTGCGCGTATCCGTAACGAGGGAAAAACTCACAGCTGGAAAAAAGCTTAAACAATCAATTAGCAAGGTCGAGAGGCGCTTAGCTCGTAACGACTCTAAATTAAAAAAGAAGCGGAAGGTGAGTATTTCCTCTCGTAAGAAATATCGCGGGCAGTGGAAAAAGGACTCGAACCGACGAGCTTTTCTCCCTTTTCCGTCGTACTTTGCAGCTGACACCCGGACAAATATACGCGCACCTCGCCAGCGAGAGGTTAAATAGTCGTCCGGAACTAGGCTAAGAGAGAGAGAGGGAGAGAGAGAGAGAGAGGGAGAGGGCGCACAAAGCACCGCCGCACCAAAAGCCGACGAGCCAGAAGCACCGAGGGAAGAAGGAAAAGCCACCTTGTGGTTTATCGAGGCGGAAATTCGACGAACCGAGCGCTTTTCTCCGCCGCGTTCGAGACGGTCGTGCGGATGCCCTCCGAAAGTGCGTCCATCCGATTCCGATGACGCAAAGCTCGTATTTATAGCCACACCCCCGTTGCGGTGCGCCGTAAAATCGAACGAGCGTTGCAGGATTAGCCGAAAGGTATGCCCCGGTCGTTCGGGCGGTCCGAGAGCCGCGGAAAACTCGACGACGCCTGTAATTTCGTTTTTACATTTGTAAACACAGTCGGGGTGTATAAATACCCGTCGCGGAACAAAGAATAAAAGCGAAATTTAACGCTCAGCCGTTTCGCATCCATCGGTCGTTCGCTCGCGAGTCGGTCGCTCGCGCGTTTGCGATGACGAGATCCGTTGTAAACAAAGAAGGAACACGGCCGCGTCGAAAGTTACGCGCTCGTAATTTTCGCTCGGTTTCGCGCTCCTCGTCTCGGGGTTGGGAGCGACGGTCGCTCGATTTAGCGAGACGGGGGCCAAAAAGGAAGAAAAACTCGGACTCGCAGTAGCGGCACTCGAAAATAGACGAGTGGGGCGGTGGCGGGTGGCGGCGGTGGTGATGGTGGCGGCGATGGCAGCGGGTCAGGCGCGTGCCGACGAGTATTCGACGCGGAGAGCCGAGAGCCGAGAGCCGAGAGCCGAGAGCCGAGAGCCAAGTGCGACGAGCACCTCGGGACGACGAGGGCAGATCGATGCCCCGTCGTTGGCATTCCCGGCTCGACAAGGACGTAGACAGCGCTCGAGAAGGAAGGGCAGGGGCGTCATCGGCGCACCCGAGAACCGAGCAGACACTTGGCGCAATTTCGATAATGGCCCGGGGGTGGGCTGTGTTCCAGAACCAGGGGGGAGATACTTACTCCACGGCTCGAGAGTCGATGGGAGTCGATGGGCACGCGCGGGCGTCGGCCGTTCGTATTTTTTTTTTTTCCTCCTTCCTTTCCATCTTACTTTTCCAACGCCCCAACGCTTTATCGCCGTCGCTCGGCTGAATTCTGCATAATTTGCCGCTGCGAATCCTGGATTCCCGGTCTATTTCGTCCCGGATGGAAATTACGACGCTGAGTAATAAGATTCCTCGTCTCGTATCTCCTGGAAAACAGAAAAAAAAAAAGAACGCGGCGGGATTTGGGTTTCTCGCGTATGCGCGCGCGCGCACGTATAAATAAACTTTGGCTTCGTAGTTTACAAGCGCAAATTGAACTCGGCGATTACTCCGGACTCTCGATCTCCTCGACGAGCGAGTTATTTACTCGGGTGCTAAGGCGAGGAAGGCGAGGGAAGGCGAGGGAAGGCGAGGGAAAAGGTCTCCGAAGGATTATCGCCATCGATTTTTACGTCGAACGATTCGCTCGCTTCTCGACTCCGAGATACCGAAATACCCGGAGCGGAGCGAGGGACGATAAAAAATGAGCCGAGTCTTCCAAAAGCGAAATAATTAGAATGGCTTCGGTATTACTCGAGCGAACTATTTCTTCGCTCCGGTCTCCACGAGCGCGTAAAGCGGAACAATCATCGTTACCGTGAAAATCAGTCAACGTCTATCGTTCGTGCCAGTGGCTGCGCAGCGACGCGCGCGCGCTTCAAATATAGAGCGCAGTTTTTCATCAAGAAAATGTAAGGAAAAGGAAGCAATAAAAAGAAGAAGCGAGCGAAATTCCCCCTGAAATCTCGAGCGAGAGAGAGAGAGAGAGAGAGAGTCGGCAATAAATATAGCTCGAGTCGGTCTCCGTACACAGAGCCGCGTGTCTAATCGCAGGAGGGAGAAGTGCGCGCGTCGAAACCTCCCCCGCGGTGCAGCCGTGTCGTAGCCGCGTCGTCTGCCGACACTAATACGCGGCGTGCGCTAAATTAGAGCGGCGCGCTCGGGATTTATGCGTCTCTCCTCCCCCTACCCCTCCCAGCCCCCCGTTCCTCCCCGGATCCACCCTCGATCGTCGTTAGCGATGCTACGAGCGCGCGACGTAACTACCGAGGGGGAAAAATCCGCTTAGCGCCGTCGGACTGTGGCGGCCGCGCCGTCGATTCATCCATCATCGCGGCTTAAACGTCCGCGTGCGATCCTTCCAGAGGACGACCGCGATAATCGATCACGAGAATCGCCCGGCTAATGTTCGCCCGCGTCGACCCGCGATTACGTCGTGGCCAGGAACGACGAGGGATCGACGAGGGATCGACGAGGGATCGACGAGGGATCGACGTGGATGAATCTCCCACCGGGGAAACCGGAGGGAGGAAAGAAGGGATAATAACGCTCGTCTTCCAAGGGCCGAGTACATCGATCGTCCAGCTAATTGCGATCTCCTCGCGAGCTCTCGCCTCCGAGGGGGAGAGTCTCGTCCCGCGAGATTCGGACGCGCGTCGAGTGATTGGCTTAATTTGCGTACCGCATCCGAGTTCCGTAATCTCGGTCTCCGGGCGATCGATCGACGCTCGACGACGATCCGGAACACTGGGAAACGCGCGAGGAAGGGGTTGGTTGGGTCTCGGACAGACCTTCGGATGCACCCTACCATGTTTGGACGGTTCTATTTAATTTGCGCGAGGGTCGACGGATGCGTTGCTCGGCGGAACGATTCGGATGCTGTTATTTTAGTTGGAGTTTATTTTATCCGTTCGTTGTCCGCCAAGTTTTTTCCAACTTTCGTCCGCTCTCGAAATTTTCGAGCGCTCTCTTACGGCGAGGAAACATCGCCGGCTTGTTATTAATAAGTGCACGTCTCGTGGAAATATTTCGTTAATTGCGGATGATTACGAAAAAGCGTTCGATCATCGAGTCGGCGGTACGCGATGAAATTTTTTAGTTTTTCTGAATTACCGAGTACGTCGTTGGTCAGGTTTTCCGTACTGTTACCGCGTACTCGATGCGCGCGATTACAAAATAAATAAAACCTAACGACAAATTCGAGGATGTAGTTATATCGTTTAACTGTACGTCGTATTAGTATTTGTCGGTGCAATTATTTGTGGAAAATATAATTCGACGTCGACTGTTTCTCCGCGAAACTCGAAGAAAAAGTGGAGAGACGAAGGCGAAGGAAAGGTGAAAAAAATAAAATTAAAAAGTAACGGAGTTAACCGTTATTATGTAAAACGGCGGTAATTCGCGAAAATCGAAAGTGTACTCTATTCATCGGATAACGCGCTCTTGAACTCGAAGAAAGTTCTCTCCTTCGTTCTTCCGTGGTCGAAATTATTTTTTAATCGAACGAAACTTTGGCGTACGTTCGCCTCTAGTCATATTTGAAATGTTTTTCACGGTTGAAACGATGAGCTCCCGTTCGAGAGGCGTTGATCGACGCTCCTTCGACTCCTTCCCCTCCTTCCTCTCCTTCCTCTCCTTCCGCTCCTTCCGCTCCTTCCGCTCCTCCGAGCAAAATTTTACGTAATAAGCGAGGAAGTCAGAGATACGAGATACGCGTTTAGTTACAGCTCTTTAGTAGTAGCCACTTAAAAATTAATTAAAGTAAAGTACCGACCACTCTTTTGAGCCATCCAGTGAAAAAGTACTATTAGTTACCGAGTAATTACTACATAAAAATACGGTACACGTTGTACATTGACAATTAGCAGCTGCTACTGTGTACTAATTATAAATTTTCTATAATGGCTAAGAGAGGAATATTTTTTAAGGAAAACACGAACGAAGCTCGGTAATAATTTTGACCACTAGTCATTATTACTATCCGTACGCGTTAGTTTACAAGTTTTACACGTCCGATGCTATCGAAAAAAATTATAATAAATTTATCGAGTTATTTGTACTTTCTTACGTTTTTTAACACTGGTTGGATACGTGTAATCGATATCTTCGACTTTATATTCTAAATATAATACAATTTTGATCGGAAGCTGTCGCGATTAAAATGTTCGATATTAAAATAACGATAATTTAATGTCTTAAGCTCAACGCGATCGGTTGCGTCGAATATATACGTTTGCGAATACGAGTCGAGATTTAAAGCATCGAGCGAGAAATCTCGATTTAATTATTTATAAGTATTGGAAAGGTAAGCGGAAAAAAATGCGAGTCGGATAAGAAAGGCGAAACGTTTAGTATCGACGTTGGAACGTTTGCGACGAGCGAACTAAGTATCCTTGATCTCGAATTAAGAGTACATCCGCTTTAAAGCACAGCACACGCGAAATAAATACATTAGATAACTGAAAAGTATAACGATCGAATTTGAATATCCCGTATATCAACGAGTAAGATAACAAGGAGGCAAGAGCAACGATTAAGAGCTCCGTCTCACCCCTACGAAAAACAAACTCGATTGCTCAAAATATAAGTTTAAAAGGCGCTAAGGCGAGAAGCGAGGATTTTCAAGTATAGAGCTGCGAGGCACTCGGGTGGCAACGAGAAGAATAACAGTTGGAAGGGAAGGAAGGGAAGGAAGGGAAGGAAGGGAAGGAAGGGAAGCGAAGGCAGACGCGTTTCTAAAACCCGAAAGAAAAGCTTGGCTGGAGGAGTCGGACGAGCTCCGGTTGAATCAAGAATCGATTACGCAGTCGGTCTCGGCGCAGAGACCGAGACAGAAGGAGAAAGAGAGCGAGGGAAAAAATCAACAGACGGACGGTGGTACAGCCCCCGGCTCGAATCTCCCCCTTGCGCCACACGAGGGCGAGGATAAACAAGACGCAAGTGCAGCCTGTGGAGGAAGGCGGCGGGGGTGAGAGACGCGTCCGTCGTGTTCGTCGCAACGGCGAGGGGGAGTAAATATCGCGCGTCTCAGGATGGAATCGAATCACTCGGCGCTGGTGCTTTTAGTGCCGACGCGTGATTGATGAGCGACTCGGCGCGCGCCCCACGAGTTATTGTCTCCTCCGAGCGATCGTCTTGGGGGTGGCGAGGTGGTAGGACGAGGTGGACGAGGAGGTAGGACGAGGTGGTAGGACGAGGAGGTAGAACGGGGTGGCGAGGACGGAATCCGGAGTAACGATCGCAAGCCCGGGCTCACCCTTTTGGTCGCGATCGCGCAACAGTTAGCGGACGGCCTCGTTATCCGGACTCGTACGTGACGACGCATAAATCGGCCACTCGAGAGTCGAGGGGGGTGGCCTCGGGGGATGGCGGGGGTGCGAGCCAACCCCCCGGGATTCTCGCTCTCGCTTCGCCGTTTGTCTTTGGCGGGTGCGCGCGCCCTTCGCCGCCGGGGCTCGAACGTCTTCACCGTCTGCCTGGCTTTCCCGAATGACCCGCCGAGTTCGATTTCACGGTTTTACTGCCCCTGCAGCGACGGCCAACTGATATTTCCGACGGGGGCTGCGCTGTCAACGCTCCGAGTCGAGCCAACTGCTTTCCGGGATCGCTCCTTCGTTTTTGCGAGGGATGAACGCTGGAGACGAAACTTTGTTTGCGAGGGAGTAGCCGATAACTTGCCTCTTGCGAAAACGGTTACTGGTATTACGCATCCGCCTATAACGCGATAAATAAGGAAAGATACGACTCCGGGATCTTAGCGAGTATCGCGTGAAAATGGGAACTCGCTTTTGCGAATTCACTTACACAAATACGGCGATCCGAGCGATTTCTAATCTCGTGAGATGCTTTCGAGATGCTTTCGAGATGCTTTCGAGATGCTTTCGTTCGAGTCTTGGTTTTACGACATCGTTCGT
Organism: Dolichoris vasculosae; assembly: GCA_018907195.1. Classification (NCBI taxonomy): domain Eukaryota; kingdom Metazoa; phylum Arthropoda; class Insecta; order Hymenoptera; family Agaonidae; genus Dolichoris; species Dolichoris vasculosae. The sequence goes on from JACCHY010000006.1 coordinate 10,407,005, forward strand.
TACGATGTCTTACCGAAAGTAAACCGTTGGCCATTCGCGAGAGAATTAGATACAAACATTTTTGTTTACCGATGCTCGGATATGTTCTTGGCAAAAATTTCGTTCGAGTCGATCGTTGCTCGCCTCGATCTAACAATCGCACCGTAAATAATCGACTGCGATCGATTTCTTATGAAATTGTCGAGTCACCGCGATATATCGTATTTACGTGCGATTTTTCTTCGTCGTTCTGGTTTACGTTTCCTATTTTTTCCATTTCATTATTATTCAAATGCGTTTAAATTCAGCTTCGTTTAAATACGTAAACAATTTTAACGATAAAATAAGACGTATGAATTAATTTTTACCATTTTATACGACGCGTTTAACGCGTTTGAATCACTTTCGACGTTTGTACGCTACTTTTGGTTATTTTTTCGGAGAAACTGGACCAACGATCGATATCGTAAATATAAGATAACAATGATATAATACAGTAAAGCACGATTTCGATCTAAAAAATTTTTCGCTTTAAATTAAGTTTTCTTTTAGAAAAGGAAACAACGTAGGTTTCATTTTGAACAAACGCAATATTTAACTTAAAATTCTGCATCGAAAATAAATCATGGAAGAGCTAAATTTACAAAATTCATCTTTTCAAGAGAAGTTGCTCGAGTATGATAAGTATAATCACATTTTACTTAATTCTGATAATATAGAATAATCTCTAATGTGACTTTTAAATGAAACTAGTCTTTGACGTATACGATTAAATAATAACTTAAATTATCTCCGAGAAAAAAATACACATTTTAAAATTGCGTCTTCGTTATTTCGGTACAATTTGAACGTAAAATTTTATAAAAAATTTGTCTTCTACAGTCGTACGCTAATATCTTCGTATCTTGGAATCGAATTTTGCCATATTTATCCAAAGAAATAAATCGCGCGCTCGAATAATTAAATTTAACGGATTTCGTAAAATTGTGTCGCAAAATACAAGTTAATAAAGGTAAAAGTTGGAGAAAAAGCGACGTAGGAACGTTGAGCGAGTATTTAAAGGCGCGAAGGCATTAAATATAAAATTAGTTAAGCGTTCCCTCGTAATTAGCGCGTATCGATAACGATCGCTCGGAAAATCTGTGGAATTGAAATTGCTGGACGCAAGTTGCGACCTCGCGAGTAGACTTTTTAATGGCATGCCTCGAAAGCAAGTTTTAACGGTAATTTAGCGATTCGTCGAGTGATTTATCAGTCGAAAAGCATCAATGTCGAGCGTAGCTCCAACGTATCGCATGTAAAATCAGTAACCGATTAATTTCCGACAGAGCCGAAGACAGCAAGACGTTCGCGGATATCTGGGCCTCGGGGCAGGAGCACCGGCCCTCGGAAAAATAGAATAACCGCGGAAAATTCGAAAGGCTGTACGATCAATTAATTCCGAAACGGCTCGGCACTGCTGTAATTAACGCGCCGCTCGCGTTTAATCTCTCGATGGCTCGTCGAGGTTCCGGACGTCGATGCCTCGCCCACGTTTACCTGACCGAGGATCTCGCGCTCTCGAAAGCAGACGAACGCGCCGGTAATATATCTGATAATACAGATATATCGCATCTAACGAGCTCAAGAATTTACCCTTAATATCGGGTGAATCTTCGATATTTTCTCACGAATCCGACCTTTTCTCAAATACCATTTTCCGCTCCTCTTATCGACTATGATACATCTGGAAAATCTCTCGTACACGAATTTTTATCAAAATTGCAAACGTTGCTTCTGTATTAAGCATACCGATACTAAATAGCTGTTTTTGGAGTGAATATCCACTCGAGGGAACGGAACGTTAAATCTTTGCTATAATTTTTTTTTGTAACAAAAATCAACTTTCTCGAGGAGTACAATGCGAAATTTTAATAATACACTTAAATATGCTTATAAACTTCTCTAATAAGATTACGATTTTAATTGCCGCAACTTACGGTTGAAATTAGATCTTATCTCGGGCAATGTTTATGACTTAATATTCTATTTGGAAAATTCGTACATTGACGGACTCTCGAATAAAACTATGTGACATTTTAATTTTAAAATTACGTAACGCGTTTGATTAAATCGATTTAAATGAAAATATTCAATTATCGATAACGAATTATAAGTCGAAAATTAATTTTTTTCTGAAATTATTTGTTAGATAAAACTTAAATAATATAAAATAATAGTAATGTAAATGTAAAGATATTAACCTAAATTGTACAATTAGGTACTATTTCAATGTTTTAATGCATTATTTTATGTACTTAAATATATAACTGTTTTTCATAAATATAAGTCTTTTTTATACGTAGTTAATAATAAATAATATATTTTAAAATTTGTATTAGATGTGCAAATTTTAAGTAATTATAAAATCGCAAAAATTGTCTGAAAAATAATTCACTTTTGGTACGTACAAATCTTTAAAACGGATCTATTTAGGATAGATTTTAATAATTTGCTACTGTGTTATTAAAAATAGAAAACAGCTTACAAAAATTTTTTAACTTAATAAAGTGCGTTTACGAATAAATTATTTTCTACGATATAAAATATAATTTTTGTAAACAATTTTATGAAAACTTATCAAATCTATAATTAGTGCGTGTATTACAGTAATTCAATTACAAAACATGAACAAATTACGAATAAAAGTTAACACGGAATATATATGAAATAAAAATACAATTAGCTCGTATGAATATATTTGTATTATGTAAATTATATAATATTATACTTCTTCAATGTCTGATAATTAATCGTATAAAGCATAAATACACATTTCAAATAACAATATTCTTATAATTTCATTAATTTAAATTTAATACGATATTTGAATATTTTAACTAGTTTAAAGAAAGTTTACGTTATATAAGATTTATTTCGCTAAATACATATTTGGTAAATTATATATTCAATGTTAAGTAATTTCAAATATTACTGCAAATGTATTTAAATTTTATTAAATCTCAATTACTTAATTTCAATTTTATTCGTTCTACTACAAGAGATCAACTCGTTTTTCGATAAAAACCCATAAAGTACGTAGTAGTTTCTCTAAATCAATTAATTTTTAACAATATGTAATTATTTCATTAATGTTACTACCGTTAAAACTACACAATTACACAGAATTAAAATTACAACCATGCATTACATCGAATATAGCAACCAAAAAAAAGGTAAAATGTAATTTTGTGCCCATCATCCAATTTCAATCAAGCTCCCACGCTGTTTAAATTACAAAAAAAATGCAACCACGTACACAGAATAAAAAGGGTATTTTCATGATACCGCGAATTAAAGCCTCTCGGAACTTTTAGTTTTATTTTACGTGCTAAAACTATTCGGTATAATTTTAAAGATCTGTTCCTTTCGAAAAATCTAATTCGAGGGAGAGAGAAGAGAGAGAAGAGAGAGAGAGAGTGAGTAAGCGAAAAAGGGAGAAATAAAGAGAGATTACACGATACCCAAAATTTAATGGAAATATATACATGTACTAATAGCATATTTAGAGAATTATTTTGGGTGGAAAAAAAAATTAAGTTACAGAGAGCCGTAAATTATTATGCACGTACAAACAAGCAAATAAATTTAATACAAAAATATTAGTCGAAACATATAAAATAAATTCTAATCAATGATATTATCGTTGTCGATGTAAAATAATGACCCAGTTTATTTTATCGATTGTCACGCGTTACATAATTTTTTATATTAACAATTATTCTAACGTTGTTTTGGATATTTAATTGAATTCATGCTTTTCAAGAATTAACAATAAATAAACACAATTTATCGAAACACGTATAAATTACATTTTCAATTAGAAACGAATGGATCAAAATTATTCCGCCGTAAACGAATAGTAAAAAGAATTAGATTTTTCAGTTACAAACTTCCTCTCGTCTAAGTGGGTGTTAATACATCACACATGAATTATATAAAAACTTTTAAAACAATATGCCACGTAACAAATTATATAACTGTCCTGGATAAATAACGCGATCCAAAGCTTCGTTATTAAAGTACGTTTTTTTTTTTTAAATAAATTCATCGATAAATTTAAGCTTCAAAATTCATTCGTCATTCTTTCGGCAAAATGTTTTAAGTAGCGCAGTTTAAATAATCGCTCGTGATACGATATTCCGGAAACAAACGAAAAGCCTAATGGTTTTTATGCATTTGCCCTACTCGACCTGTCTATATATATACTTAAGAAAAGTAAGGGTCATTCGAAACGATAGTTCAAAACAAACGAAAAAAGAAGGCAAGTCTTCGCAACCCCAATTGAACCAAAACTTGAGTCATACAAATTTACGTGCGGAGTACAGTCCGGGTAAAAAATTTCGACGAAACGAAATATATCCCGGAAATAAAAAAAAATTGAACAAATTAAGCTTTTTTACAAAAAGTTCTACAACGATCTTCCGACAACTCGTCAAAAAATTCCCCAGGCAATTATCACATTATCACCTCCGCACCAATTTAATCAAAGACACCCCGCTGACCTCGTTTAATCGCGAAATAGCAAAAGAACCAAGTTCGATTATCTCGGTACTCGGTTATCGCGCGATTCTCCTTCCCCGCTGAGAAGAGCCTCCGAGCCTTCGAGCCTCCGAGCCTCGAGACGTCGCGACGAACGACCAAAAAAAAAAAAAAAAAGCATCGATTTTCCGAAACGCATCGCAAGGCACCGGGAAAATATCGAGTAGCGGAGCTGGTGGAGGAGGAGGAGGAGGAGGTCGAGGGGTAAAAAGGGCGTCGGCTTCCGGCGGTCGCGACACGGCCGAGCGGATGATTAATGCAGGCCGCGCGCCACGCAAATAGCGGCTGTCGTTGCCCGCGGGGAAACGAAGCACCGAGCGATAATCAGCGAACCATTTCCCCGTCGCGGCTTTTTCCCCCGGTCCGATAATTCGACGGCTAAACATTACGAATTTTACGTCCCGTGCACCTTTATGGATTCGGGGTGCGCGCACGAACCAACGCTAATCAGATTCGAGCGTGGAGTAAGTCCTCCACCTCCACCTCCACCTCCTCCACCTGCACCACCACCTCCTCCTCCACCTCCGCCTCCTCCAGGGTGAATAAAAGTGCGCGCTTCGACTCGAAAGGAAGTTGGCGCGAAAAGGACTGCGGAGTCACCGGAGGGAAGGGATCGGAGCGGATAGCCGATACGAGTTGCGCGGGTGGGTTTTACGGTCAGGGTAATTAGCGCCTCTCGCACTTGGACCCGACGTAAAAAAGTAATCCGAAAGCTCGACGCTCGTCGATAACCGCGGCTCGTCCGTAAGGGCGCAAGCTCCGTGGCTCCTTAATCGCCGCGACTGACAATGGCGGGGGATTACTCGGAGCGGGTGCGACGGAATTAACGAGACGACGCTCCGGATTTCAGCGCGGAAATTAAGCGGCGTCGACGTCGGGGTCGGCGTCGGCTTCGGCGTCGGCGTCGTTCCATGGCGGCTCTGTTTGCTCTCGAGCGTTGCGGGGAGCCGCAACCCGACGCCCGAGCCTTTGTCTCCGGTTCTTCTCAATTACGCGAATATTCGGAGACGCACGTCGGTGCATTTTTCTCCAACTTTTTTTTTTTCTTCCCTCGCTCCACCCTTAGGCCAATAATGCATTGTCACCGAGGCAGGAAAAGGGAGAGGAGCTTTGGATCTTAGAATTTCGAGGGGTTTTAATAAGGTTTAAGGACTCGCGGGATGCGATTGTGCGCTCGAGACGAGTACGATGTTATTATTCGCGCGTATCGCGAGCCTTTTTCGAGGGGACGGGAAATTTATGTCCGATGTAAATTACGCGCGAATATATTCTCTGCTGCCAAACTTTTAATATCGATACTGTAATATCCAAACAATTTTTTTTTATTGGATCGTTCTAAATTCGTAAAATTTTAAATCTAGTTTCTTAATTTATTTATCACGCGGAAAAATCGGGTGATTCTTATACGTTGTTTTTCGTATTTTTTTCCACTACGAAAATCGATCGACGAATTCGCAAAACTTTTAGATTGTTTAAAATTGTTGAAAATTTGAATAAATATGGTTGATGCGGTCGATGACGGATACAAAACTCTGAAAATTGCGCGAGTTATCGAACGACGTTAATTGTATCTAAAAACTATGATTTAGATTCGTTTCGAATCTTTGAAAACTTTCAAAATATCGATGAACTATTGTCGTTGATTAAATATATTTGAATAGGTAACGAGGTAAAAGGTGATTTAAACAAATATGATACGTTACGCAAAATACTTGGATGTATATTTTAACGAATTGTTAATAATTTAAAAAACATAAATTACTCGTTACACGCGAATGTACATTTGACCTTTACACTGGAAGGATATTTTTAAAATTCTTCTCGTCTTTTGTGTGTGTTCGCGTATTGAAATCGATATAAAATATAGCGATATAAATCATGAAATAAGTAAAATCGTAATAAAGCATTGGGAAAAAATATTTATTTACGTTTTTAGTGGTGTGGATTAAAGTTTAAAATTTCTTTTCGTTCGCTTAAAAATCTTAGAAAATACATTGATACGCTCGTGACAAATACTCGAGTAACGCTAAATTAATGTAAAAACTATATTCTAAAATCCCGTTCCATACACTTATCGCATTAAGCTTTGTTACTATAAGCGAAATTCTGTAACTCCGTAAAATACAAAAAACTTATTAAAAACTCTCAAAATATCAGGGATTATGTAAATGAATATGTAAAGACTATTAACATCGCGGACTCGGATTTTTAAAGCCGACCGTTACGTATGAGTGACAAGAATGACTGGAAAATTGCAAAGTGTAGTATAATAAATACGATTTTAAAGAATACTTATCCTATAACATGAAATATGGACATAAAAAAAACTTTTAACAAAAAACTAATAACTATTAGTAGATTCAAATTTTTTACGAGCGTTAATGGTTACTCGTTTCAACTTAAAATTAACGCTCGATAAACATCGTAATAATTGAGATTAGAAATTTATATATTTTTCTTTATATACGTTAAATTCTCGATCGATTATCGCGTGTAAATACTCGAACGCTTTAAAGGACAATATCTATCGTAACAAACAACGTAAAAATAATATCGGTACAATAATATTTGATCAAAGTAAATCTAAAAATGTAGTTTGATTCGTACTCGATCTAAACGACATAAAGAGCCTTACAAACCTACAAAAAGGATTTTAAGCTGAAGTTTTGTAAACTTGCGGCAACTCAACCAAGTAGAATATCTTTTCAAATTTGAACTCTCAACCATCCAGCCTGAATTTTTTTTTGAAACTTCAGTCAAATTTTCAAATTGCTGGCAAGTTTTACCAAAGTTTTCGGATATCTTACGAGAGAGGAAATTCCACTCGTACATTTGAAAAACTTGAGTTTCGAAACCCGCCTTGAAGTTTCATTAAAGTTTTGCATCGTCCGAATGAAAAAAAATTGTCCGTTCGTTATTCGAATCATGTTTAAAAAAAGCTTCTCTTTCTCGATCCAAATGGCGGATACGAAGATCCATGTTTCGCTTATTTAGAAACGCTGTAAACGAAAACCTCTTGAATCAATCTTTCGAAACAATCGGTACATTCGGTTCGAGCGAATATAAAATCGTACTTGCCTCCTTTCGTTTCTTAAAAATATTCATCGTTCGCAATTGTACAATATTTAATTTCTGCGACTACCAAAATGTCCAAAGTTTTAGTTAAACGCAATCTCGAAGGGATCCACGAAAAATATTCATATCGTTATTCGCGTCGAATATTTAACACGGTAAGCATATACCGTAGAAAAAAAAACGAACGCGCGTAATTTGTAAATCTATCGAATTTGATTTTCCGAAAAACTTTGATACGAGTCTTTTACAATTCTCTCTAACAAAAACACGTAGTTATATACCTGTAATTCAAAAAGCCACGTAATTCAAACGCGGTCCACGTAACAAATATTAAATTATACTTGCACCATTCGTATCATAACGTACATTTCAATTCTTAAGGAAATTTCACAAAAACATTAGTACCCCAGAAATGAAAATGTAGTTTTAACAGATGCTTTTCCAACGTAATTATGTTTAATGTTTATCTTCCATGTTCGAATATTACCATAAGATAGTTGTAGCTAGGATTTAAGGTTAGTCTAGAGGAAAGTGACGATTCGATGGAACAACCTTAACGCGGTTCGAAGAATAAAATTCTTCATAACGTTTTCTTTTTTTCAGAAAAGGCGTTAAAATCGCAGCGGTTAGAAGCATCGTCAGTGATTGCAGTACCTGAAGTAGAACGTGGCTCATTCTCGTAATCGCGAACTCGTGAACGAGCGATGCTTTTATGGCGCATCAAAGTACGGGATACTCGAGATCTTTCTACTCGAATGTCACGTACGAGATATACAGATCTTTAAAATATGATTGCCATGATTTTCTTATAATCCATGACTTTTTCACGATGACGATACGTGATTTTTGTTTGTAGTACGATATAAATTAGAAAGTTTTAAAATCGCATCTTTCAAAGCGGTTTACAATTTATTTTTTCTGAATAACGATTCGTGTTTCGTTTGCCGTGTATCGAGACAATTTTTATTTAAGAATGTCCCGAGCTATCGAGAACATTGAAAATTTATTTATTTATAACTTACCTGTATTTTAAACTTTGTATCGCATTTTTCTAACGTCGTTGATCAATATTTCAATCCTGTTAATTTAAAATACGTTAAATTAATAATATGTATTGAAAAAATTAGATATAAAAAAATGTTAGGTTTTTAAGATACATTTTTTTATTAAAAGAAATTCATTCTTGTTTAGTATTAAAAATATGGAAACATTGTTATTGTAAAAAAATTTCTTCCGCGTATCGATTAACATTAAAAACTGACGTTTTCATCGAGAAATGAATTTTTAAGAATGAAATCTTTTCGATCGTTTTATTCTTAAAATATTAAAAAAAAAAAAAATTAAAAAGGAATTCGATGTTGGATAAAAGTTTTTTAATCAATAATACCTTAAAATTCTATTCTTTGTACGTCGATGCATCTGACTTTTTTAAAAGTAAGTAACTCAAATTATTTACAGATAAAATGTCAACATATTTATGAATACTTAAATTTTATTATGTAACTTTTTAATAGTGCTATAACTTTAAAAATCAAGCTTTTATGGTTAATTTGTCCCGCGTTGCCTTTTTTTCTATCTAAAAGTGTAGGCATTATTTTGAATTCGAACAGAAGATCTTTGAGCAAAATTTTGTTATATAATCTAAAACTTTAACTAAATTTCAAAGCAGTTTCAAGACTAAAATTTGTCAGAAATTTAACAAGTACTCGTTTGAAAGGCTTTCGAAAACTTGAGTGAAACCTGCTGAAATTTTAATATTTTAAAAAGAATCTAAAAACTGTTGATTTATAAAAAAATTGTAACGATGCTATAAATTGCAATCAATAACATTAAAATACTCTGTACTTGACATTCATAAAATCGCTACGTTATTTAATTTTAATACAGTTATATTCTATTCACACGCTATTCTACAAATTTTATTATTTCGCTCGAAATACAATTAAAAGTCAAATATTGGTTTTTATGCAAATCGGATACAATTGCTCATTACAAAAGCATATAAATTATAAGAATTGATAACTGTTTAAATTATAACGAACGATTAAATACCTTAATACGTAAATATTTTTGGTTCCATAACTTTTCTAAATATTCGATCAACTCGGTTTGCATGTAAATGGCTTTCGAAGGAATTATAAGTCACTTAAAAACTGTAATTGCGTAACTCCGATCGTCGCTTGCGACATTTAGGGATATAAATATGTATCTTATATTAATAGCATCGCTGGTACAGTCTAATTTAATATTTGACAAAGAAAACATTGCAACATTTTCCCGGCAAAAATGAAACGCTTCCTGAATTACATTTTATTACAAACGGATGTAGAGACATTACAATACTTTTAATCGGCCTTACATAATTCAAACGCGCATTTTTATGATTCAACCGACGCATTTTACAATGCAAAACATACAAAAACATCGATGCATCAAAGTTCCAGCTATTAAAATAATTAAACTTAGCCACGCATTTGTTCCGAAATATAAGATTTTTGCAACGATTAGTCCGAGTCGTCGCATCATTCGGGTTTTAAAAGTTTCGCACCCGAAACTCTTATACGCGTTACCTGAAAAATATTATATTTAGTTGTAGGAAAATGCATTTTATTAGTTGTTTATCACGAAGAAATATGTATCGCGGTATTTACGAGGATACGGTTATAATCGTAAAGAGTCTCCTAATATCGATACGTTCGATTACCTATAAAGCAATACCACGCTTTAAAAAATATACGAAAGTCGACGGAGGAAAGCCTCGTTTTAAATCTTTGGCTCTCTCGCGCGATATCCCGAACCGAGGAAACGATCTCGATTAATCAATGGCCGGTAAAACGCTAGACTCGGTCACGTAAATTATCGATAGGAGATTCCAAAATCCCGGCCTACAATAGCCAACGATCCAAAGTATTCGCGCCGCAAGCATCGACGCGGATTCCGTACTAATGCCATTCCGATCGACAGAATAAAAAAGAAGATCGGTCCGGAGGGCGGCGACGATCCTCCAAATATTTACGAATTTCTCGGGGCCGTAATTGCTCGCGCTAATTCGCAAACACGGCGCTGTGACACTCGGAGCGTAAAAGCGTCGATCCGCGTCGAAAGCTCCGTCCAACCCGCCTTTGAAATTAGAAGCTCGCGTTTCCTCTCCCTTCCTCTCTCGCTCCGTTCGTGCGGCGAGCTTCCGGCGCGCCGCGAGACAAAGGAGAAACTCCCGGGGCTCGTCGTAACGAGCGCCAGCGAAATAAAATACAACCGAAGGAAAAAAAGAGGAGAACGAAGGCGAAAGAAACAAAGCGAAAAAAGGCGGAGAAGAGGGCAAGACGGTGGGATTGGGAGAGCGAGAGAGAGAGCGAGAGAGAGAAGGTTGGGAGGAGGAGGAGGAGGAGGAGGAGGAGGAGGAGAGAAAAAAGGAAATTAAGGCGGACGCAGGAGTAAAAGGCGCCCCCTCGACTTCGATCGTCGAAAAGCCGTGCGCGCGTGGGCGAGTCTATTTGGCGCGTGCAGCCGGGCGCACAGGTGCGGGGGCGGTAACGCGATAAACGGATTAACGGCGAGGCCCGCGGCGGGAGGTCGGGGAATGTCACGGCGTCGCGCGCCTCCGTACTCGACGATGCGCTTCGCTCTCTCTCTCTCTCTCTCTCTCTCTCGTGCCTTCTCTCTCGAAGCCACAGCTGTGCCGCGTCCCTCCCTCGCTTCCTTCCGTCCGACGCCGGCGGCGTTCCCTCTTTCACTCTCTCTCTCTCTCTCTCTCTCTCTCTCTCGGTCTCTATCCTTCTCCGGTTAGGCGCTGCTTTTTATACCTTTTTCTCGCTTTTTGCTTCTTTTGCCGGAGACGCGCGTGCAAGCCTGCCCCTCGCCGCTGGATGTCCGACCGTGAGGTTTTGCACTGCTCGAAGCCGATTAGGACGGGAGAGGAGGAAGAGTCTGCGAGAGGATGACGCCGTATATAAGGGGCTCGAGTGCTCTGCGGCAACGCTCTCTTCTTCTTATAAGAGAGAAAGCTTGTTACGCGAAGCAACGCCACCCCGAGCCTTCGCCTCTTTCTCTCTTTTTTTCCCTTTTTTTCCCTTTGTCCCTCTCTCTTTCTCGCCAATCTTTAATAGCGAAATTTCGCTCCGAAATACCGAAATTCTCGGCTCCCGACCGTAAAACTTTATCCAAGGTTTCCTTGAATAATTGCATCCTCCCGCTCGACTTTCCTTGAAAGTATCCGAGCCCTTGTTTTTTGTTTCGTTTTTGTTTTTTCTCCCGAAGCCGACGTCCTCGCACGCGTCCCGGAAAAATCCAACAAGTGGATCAAAGATCTCGTCGATGCTCTCGTCGATGCTCTCGTCGATGCTCTCCTCGATGCTCTCCTCGATGCTCTCCTCTCGCGGACTTTTCGAGACCGCGAGTCGAATTCCGCTCGGCTATTGTATTTTCTCCGCGAACTTATAAAATTAAAGCGACGGACAAAGTGTCGTAAAGCGTGGAGTCGCCTTCGAGCGCAACATTGCTCGAGCCGTAATCGCTCGACCGACGGCTTCTTTCTTCTTTCTTCTCCGAGGAGCCTCGTATTTCCTTTCTCGAATTCCGTGAACCGATGTAACGACTCGGACGCCGAGTACAATGCTCGTTTTAACTTTCGATGATGCGCTATTTTGGATCGCATTCTTCGTCCCGCGAAGCGTCTGGCTTTGATTACCGATAGTCGCGTATCGGGAGCGACGAGTACCGTAACCCGCGCGTTCGGATTCCTCGTGTCATCCCGAGCTTCGTCGAAAAGTACGGAAAAAGCAATTTTTAACGCTCGCGGGTCGTTCGGTTGCTTCTTTGTTTTCCTTATTTTCCGAGTACGCTGCGTCGTTTACATCGGATATTATCAAAGTGCTCGGGCGAGCTTCGAAAACGCGGTTCGAGTTTTTCATTAAGGTAACGTTTATTTTTCGAGGCAAAGTTTGCCGGGATTCGGTGTAGTTTGCATAAACGAAAGCTGTGCTCCAAACTTAATTAAGGCGGAGAATGTGTCCACGATCGAACAATGACTAATTAACACGGACACCGCAATCTTCGCATTTTTTAAATTCTTGAATATTTGATCTCGAATCCTCTCGAGGGAGAAGTTTTCGCGTTAACGCGAGATCCTCGACGACGTCCTTTGAGAAATAAACGATGAGTTCCGTTCTATTACGCCTCGAGATAACGATCCGTGGAAAAATTACGGGCGATGAAAAGATAAGTTTTCGAGAAACGGTCGTCATTTTGGCGCGTTTTCTATTTATCGTTGCTTTTGGCGCATCGGAATATTTTCGCGCAACGATTAAAGCCGAACGCTTCGAGTGTATTTCGCTACTTTAAAGAATACGGCGCAGTTCGAAGTATAGTTTCGGTCGATGTGTTCGCAAAGACGACGCAACGATAAAAATATTGCGATGAATCCTTGATGTTTAAAAGTAGAAAGAAAGTTTAGTGCTACCGGTTTTGTTTATTATTGAACGCACATTCGGTAGTTTATAAATATTTGTAAGAGGAACAGCGACGATCCGAGTACACGTTTTCTAATAATTAAAGCCGACAGAAAAATACGTATATATACATATATATATATATATATATAAAACTTGGTGGTTGCGCGACGGAACAGCGTAACTCGAATTATAGTATTTTGCCGCGTTACGAAATACGATTATCACGTAAAAACTAATGTATAAGAAAACACGTCTTGAGTCATGTCTTTGAGAAACACAAAACTAATTATGGAAGAAGAAAAAAAGATGAAATCATTTGAATTTTTGCAAATGACAGGTTTTTTATGCCGTAAGTAAACATAAAAGTTTACGACGTACTCTATAACGAGTGCAAAAATTAAGAATTAAAATGAAAAAAAAAAAACGTTTACAAAATTATTCTTCGTTTTCTATCGTAAATCCGAAATCGTATATCGATGAAAATTATCCTTGCGAAATAGGTAAGACGATCAGCGGTTATAAAAAAGAGGATTTCGTTATATTTTCGTTATCGTGTTCCGACTTGGTTTAAAATAGGCGATCCATCAAAGCGTATTAATTTTTCAGTTTTCACGACGCGACCTCAACGCTCGGATCCGTACATTTTTTACGAATGCGAACGATACACGATTATCGTTTCGACACGGTATTTTTAACGAGCATCGAAGACGCATTCTATTAACGATGCATTATCTATCGGAGGTCGAAAGGGTAATCGTTCGTAAGTAATAGTAGCGCATATTTTCTTTTCCGTGGTTCGATAAGTTCGTCTTTCCGCGCGAATATCGCGAATCGTTTTCCCGGTCGCAGAGATAAAGGAAAAAAATTCCAAGTTACGGAAACAGACGAACGCATCGCGACTCGCGATAAATTATCGTTCGTTAAGAGTTTGGCAATAACGTAAGAACGGGAGCCTTGATTAATAAGGATCCCCAAGGCGGTCGGATAAAAAAATGAAAAAATGTGGATCCGAGCCTGAAACGGAATATTCCGAGCTTAAAATTAATTACACCGCGGTTGTAAATTGTCAGCGATTCACGATTTCCAGGATGCACTCTAAATTCCTAGGATCGGCATTTCCATCGGAGCACCGGACCGTTGGATATAACGTCCGATCGAAGTTCGATACGGCGAAACTAAAAATAAAATGGAAATAAAGGCGAAGGTGGAGGTAAAACGCGAGCGGAAAGAATAAGTCGGAGGTCGGAGGAATCAGGGTCCTCGAAAGACGTTTCGCGGGTAAAAAAGAGACGCGAGCACGCACGCACGCACGCACGCGTCGAACGTCGGGGGGTTAAAAATCCGAACGATCCAGAGAATATAGCCCCGCGTAAAGCGCACTAAAATATCCCGAAAGCATCCAACCCAGTTGCGACGCGTCATCGCGAGGCGAATTCGTCGCGGCGCGCGCTCACGTACACCCGAGCGACTCGCTCGCTCGCCTTAATAAGCTATGAAGTAGTTAGTGGCCGTAAAAGCGCGCGCCGCGACGACACGGCACGAACGAGGGAGCGAGAGGGAGCGAGAGGAGCGAGAGGAGCGAGAGGGAGAGGTAAAAAAACATCCAACGAGCGTTGAGGGAGCGAGAGGCTACGAGAGGACGGCTGTATAAAGCGGACGCGCGAAAACGCCGGCGGCGCGTCTCACCGCGTGTACGTGCGCTACGTCTCGGCTCGGCCTCGCTCGTGCCCTGCATTTTATCGCGTCGGCTTCATCTTTATTTATCGGCGCACGCGCGCTCCGCTTTCCGAGCGCACCACGGCCTGAGAAACCTTCGAGAGTCGAGAGAGTCGAGAGAGTCGAGAGAGTCGAGAGAGTCGAGAGAGCCGAGAGAGTCGAGAGAGCGAAAAAGAACGAGTCGAGCGGGTTGGTTTTTTTCTTCGCGGTCGCGGTCGCGTTGCCTTCGATGGGCTGCGACGAGGAAGGCGACCAAAGCGACCAAAGCGACCAAAGCGACCGAAGCAACCCAACCGATGATTCCACCGACTCCTTTCCTTCCGCGTCCGGGAGGATTCGGGAAACGCCTCGGGATCTCTTTGCGAATTATTTCGCGCGGTCGCCGAGGATATTCGGAGCCGCCCTCGGATGGAATTAATTGCGTTTTGAATACCGCGAGGTAACCCTCGGAGGATGTGGCTTAAGCGACGGTGCAATTAGGAGCTCGTCGTTCGGAATGTTCTCTCGGTGGCGGTGGCTTTTCGATCCTTCTCCTCTTCCCTATCCCCTTTCTTTTTTTTTTTATCCTCGCTGGAGCCTCGACCGTTTTAATATCGAACCCCACCGCGAAATATCCTATTTCGGCTGTCGAGGCCTTTCCTCGATACTATGGAAATTTTGCGGAATCGTTAGAAATTTGAAATGTTTTTTGGCTCGATCGCGATCGATCACCCGATTATTCCGACGTTCGAGCGACTCTCGTTTTTTTTTTCGTTTCCTTTTTCGTTTTTTTATACCGATATTTTTTGCACCGATGCAACGTACTCGCGTAATTCCGGGTGTTCGTCTCTTTCGTCGCGCCAACTTCTCATCGATCGCCGACTTTATAAATTGCCGCGAAAAGGACTCGAACGTTATATAATTAAAGGTTACTTAATAAAAGAAATCCGAGCTTGTTAAAATATTTGAACTATATTTCATACGCGTGAGACATTCGATACGTTTAAAAAAATCACGCGTATCAAAATTTGATCGGTTTAAATCTACTCGCTGAAATATTTATTATTAAGATGAAAAAATACTTTGGATCGATTCGTCTTTCGTTACTGTTTTCATTAAAATTTCCAATGAAAAAATATTATATAAGAAAAATTCTTGCCTTCCTTTTTTTTTCTTCTTATTCTTTTATCGATACTCGGAGAGGGACGAGAGCACAATAATAACTCTGTTCGTTAAATACGGGAAGAAATAATCGTGTATATATATATCTATAAAATATGAAAGTAACCGCTCGAATTCTTAAACGCGATTCCTAAAAAATATATATATCGGACCCGAAAATTCATCGCTAAACTCGCGACATCGTTTCCTTTTAAACATCTTATTCGACTCGTTTACGCGCAAAACTACTAAAATATTTTTCTCGTCTTGGCAACTATTCCTTTACCGAATAGACGCGCATTTTTAAAAATTACGCTCGATTTCGTTTTCGCCTTTTCGGATTCGTAAAAAAAAATTTTCGGACGTCGCGAACACGGGAGTAAAAGTATACGGTTTAATTACGTTAAGCCTTATCCGCTCGTATCTTTCGGCAAACCGAGCGAATCTTATCTCCTTAAACAATCTGTCTCGAATCGAACGAACGCGCAAAGAGAAGAGAAGAAAAAATATTCTCGTATTCTTCCATCGGCGAATCTCGCGCCTACGTTTTTTCACCTTGCGAATGGTTCGACTCTAAAATCTCTCGGAGGCGAGCATCGAAAGCTTATTATTATTAAACACCGTATTTACAAAAGGCGCGTTGCATGCGAAAGCGATGCGAAAGCGATGCGAAAGCGATGCGAAAGCGATGCGAAAGCAACGCGAAAGCAACGCGAAAGCAACGCGAAAGCACGACGAAGGCACGACGAAGACAAAGAACGCTCGCTCCAAGTTACGAAATGCATATCGTTCGAGCTATCGTTCGAGTACAGTCTCCTTCGCGAAAATTGGCCGGACTGTGCAATCGACGATCACGAGCCGCGATTACAAAACGACGTCTCGTTCGCCACGAGTCTCGGTAAATCCGACGGAAATTTCTCCCGCGACCCTTGCCGATATTGGAAGAAAAAAATCCAACGATCGTCCGTCCCTCTCTCTCTCTCTCTCACTCGCTCTCTCACTAGCTCTCTCGCTCTCGCTCGTTCGCAGACGTTCGGAGCGAAAGGTGACGGATCGCGAACGCGCGCTTGCCTCGAATTCGCCGGCACGCACGTCAGCGGCGGCGAGCGAGAGAATAAAAAAGGAAGAGAGGGACAGAGAGGGACGGAGAGGGACGGAGAGAGAGAGAGAGAGAGAGAGAGAGAGAGAGAGAGAAGGCACAGCGGTCGTATAGTTCGCGCGTATCGTGGGAGCCGGCGGCAGCGGCGGCGGCGGTGGCATTAATGATGCATAGCTCGTCGGCTTTGGCTCGACGCTCATAATGACCCGACCGACTGGTTGGTTCGCTCCCGCACACGGACGCAAGCGGTCACGCACGCACACGCACGGACACGCATACACCGCCCGGTCTATTACTCCGTTTGACGTTTCTATGCCCGAGAACTCCTCCGCCCTCTCGGCCTCCGCTCGCGCGCTTTTTTATCTCTCGCTCGCTCCGCGGACGTCGTTCCTCGATAACGCGGCGACCCGACGTCGGAAGCTGCGGGACATCCGAGGAAAGCGAGCGTCTCTCTCTCTCTCGCGGCCGGCTTTCGCGCGAAAAGAGAGAAAAAACAAAAAGACGATTTCGAGCCTCTCTTGTATTTTTTCGCTTTCTTTTTTACACGTTCGTTTTTCCCCTCGTCGCCGCTCTCGTCTTCCCCCCGTCGGCGACTTTCCCGACGACCCGACCATGCGTTTCTAGGCTTCCCCGGGAATGTAGGTTAGGCCGACTCGAGCGCGCCTAATGCCGCTGCACTTCGCGCCTGTAAAAAGCGGATTTCGTTCTACGCTTCATCGATCAACGCTGAAATGCAGTTTTCCTTCGGGGCCGTAGCCGCGGACCTCGAGCGCCGAAATCCGCCTCGTCGACTTTTATTTCGACCGCTGGCGATTCCTCGAGACGGCGCGCAAATTTTCGAGAACGTGCGATCGACCGACGGACCGAACGACGGAACGAACGATAGAACGAACGATAGAACGAACGATAGACCAACCGACCGACAGACCGACAGACAGACAGAACGACGTGTCGAGGCGTCGCGACGTGCAAAAACCCCTCGGAATATGTATGAATTAGCCGGGGCCTCGTGAAATTTTGATAAGACCGTAGTTTCGCGCCTCGTCTTCTCCTTTCGTAAGAAAAAGCGTCAAGCGTTTAAGAGCCGCTATTTTTTAGACCCGCGTGAAAACTGTTTTATTCAACGTTTGCTTCGTTCCTACCAACCTTTCTTTGAATATTGTCCATTGAAAATAACGCTCTTGAGCTAAAATAGAATCGTCGGACCAGCTAAAATTAAGTTTTCTAATGCTTAATAAGCTAGGCGGTATTTTGCTTTCCGCTTTATATAAAAAACACTAACGGTATATCTTATTCTATATAAATTATAAGTATTTTTAATTAAGAACATCGACCAACGATTTATATTTTTAACTCGTTACTTTTCATTGTTACGTAACGAACTTTCTATCAACAAAATATATAAAATGCCTTTCGATTAAGCAATATTTTTAAATTATCTCGTTATATTTCTTACGCGTTACATCGGAATAAGTTATATCTTTCGATCTATCTAATGAAAATAGTTTATTTTAAGTACTGATTTTTTAATGTTTAGTCTGGTCGTTTAACTTATTCGTATTCCGATACGGATACATTTATTGAGCAACTACGATAAACCGATATTTTTATACGCAAATTATTTAAAATTTGTTCGTTTGCCTTAAAGCTTATAAATAAATCTTTGTCTTCGTAATTAGACGTCTTCGAAAGAAATTGATATTCTAAAATTGACCGTTTAAATTATTAAATTCATCGGAAACGTTACAAGATTATCTAAAAATTGTTAATCGTACGGAAGCTTGGTTTTATTCTGCATTATGGATCATTTTTTACCTTGGAATACGTTAAAATTTACTGCATTAGCTGCATTATTTGCTACCTCCCACGTTTACTATGCACACGGTAATTTTTCTGAGAAAATTTTCTCCGCTTACGAATAATATGACCTTAATATAATAACAATGACAAATTAGCATTTTTACATTTATTTGTCTCCGACGGACTTTGACGTCTTCCTTAGTGATCCGATGTTCGGTATTGTAAAAAGCTTACGGTAACGTAAATAGTCTTGGTTACGTTCTATTTTCCATATAATGTTTATTTATTTCATTTTTGCTCATATTTTATTTAATTTATATTCTAATTGTTAAATGTATGATAAATTAAATAATATTGTCACAATGGATATAATACTATTAGAAAGTTACATTGTATGTAAAAGATATTTAAACAAGCATTGAATAGAATTTATGTTGAATATAAGCTCAAAAATAGGCTTTTTTAATTTTGTCGAATATTTGTACACTAAAAAATACATTTTTCTACATTTTTATTACAAATTATGTAATTTGTCAAATCATTTTAATAAAGTTGTTAAATTTATTTTACATACTTTCATAATGTTCGATAATTATTTATTTCAAAACTAATATATGTAATTTGTACATAATAGTAATAATATTATACTCGAATACTTGAGATCATTCTTAATTTATTTAAAAATATTATATAAAAATTTTTACGCGCATTATTCTTTTCCATTTTTACGTAGATAATATTCCTAAACTATTGGCTAATGTGTTTCAAACATTTTTATACTACTTATGTTATATGTAAAATATTGATGGTTAGGAATCTTTTATAAAAACTTGATTCTTAATTTTTTTTATGCCGAATCGTTGGAATGTAAATGATTTCGGAACTGTTGTATTAAAATTGCTCTTTAGCAGCTAAGTATTTTAATTTTATTATAGTTTCATTCGTAAGTCTGACAAGTAGAATTAAAAATTTTAATTATATTAAATATAATAACTTCCGAGTAAAGCAAATTTTGTAATTATGTTAAAAAGAATAACCGATTGTTTACGATGATCGGTTAACATTTAGATAAAAAAGAAAAATTTCAATTTCGATACAAAAATGTCTCGAGTGTTACGAGTAGCAACATTTAATCATTATTTTACGTAAACGATATAATATATTTATTTAAAGCGAGCGAAAATAATTAATACAATTCCGATATTTATTTTATCGTTTTATAAATTGTAACAAATCTTTAAGTGTTTTTGTTTACGACATTATACATTCGCATTTAATAATGATTATCGTAGTAGAAAAAACTGTATCGAAATATATTTGTAATCTACCGTAAAATTTTTAGATTAAAAATTATAATTATACATTATTTTAAAACTGGTTGTCGCAACAATAAGAAAATATACAGAAAACATTTAAAAGATATTTAATTTTAATGAAAATACATTTGTACGTTAATAAAACGCATCGAATGTGATTTTTTAATACAGAAAATAAATTATATATATAGACTATGTTTAACGTGTAAAACCAAAAATAAATACATCGGTATTATCATTTAATTGTAATTTTGCATTAGCTTCGATATATATTACGCGTTTTTGCTATTGCGTTTGAAAACAAAGTTGAAATTTATCCAAGCATCACCGCCGTTACAAAAACAACTGTTTCACGTCGTCAGAAGCAAAGATGTCGAAATTAGCAATAGTTTGGTCTTTAGTCGTTTTCAAGTCCACTCGAATCCGATTCGATCACCTCGTTATCAGAATCTTCATTCGCGCTATAAGTTTTCCCATAAGCGATTATGTTGCTCGAATAAAATTTATTAACCTTGATTATAATCGGTTCGCTACTTATGAACCTCCGCTCGACTACCTCTACTAAAACGTGATATACCTTTTCTATTTTAGGTATCTTCTTTCATCGATTCACGCGTGGCCAAAATAACTTTAGCTGTCTCGACCAGTAAATATGTATAGACGACACAATTATCAAAGACCGTTTTTTCTTTTGCGTGTTCGTTTAGCTCTAAGTTTATTAATCGAATGGCAATTAAATCATTTATAAATATAAAATGCTTATTAATTATATTACGTCCGTAAAAATTGAAAAGAAATATTATTCGACCGCCTACCATTTTATAGTTTGTGCGCTTTGGTAACGATAGGTAAATTAAACAATTTCGTTGTGCGAAGTAACGTAATTGCATTTTCGAAATGAAAAGTTGTAACCAAGAAAGAAATTTTTACGCCGTATTTCAAGGATTAAATTAAAACAACTCATTCGCAATTTCCGTTTGAGATTTATTATATATGGTGGAAAAGAATTATCTCTACGGGATATATAATATTGGTTTTAATCGCAAAATTTACACTACTTTTCCTACATCGATAAACGATTTAAATTAAAGCAAAAAAATCGCAATTTTTGCAAAACTCAAATTTATCGGTTATCTGTAGCGTAATAACGTAACGCGAAGAAACTTCTCGAAGAAATATATAAACGACGTTATTAAAAATTAAATTCAAACAAAATTTGTAGAAGGAAAAATTTTCCGCGAAGAATTTTCGTACGCGTAATCGATACACTCGCGAATGAATAAACCAGTCGTTTTTCGTTCTCTGACTCTCTCGAAAAGGTCACCGATATATTTCGACAAAAACTTATAAAACGATGATGCATCGTTGCATCGACGGTGGGACTGTAAATCTAGATTTCGTATAAATCCCATTTGCTTTTTTTTTTTTAATTAGACCCGCTACTGATTTACGATCGATACTTTGACTCGCGCGCGTTAAATAAAAACATCCGAAAACCCGTAACGTTTCGATATTGTCTAACGTACATAACTTTGATCCAATCGTTCGCTAAAATTTAGTAAATCAAAGATTTAAATGCGCGAGTACATTAGTCAATCGGGAAAATACGCGAGAAAATGTATCGTTGGCTGGATAAATCGATGTACAACGATCGAAACTGAAAATATTATTTATCACGCAGGAAAATAGTAAGCTATCTTTCCGATAATATTTCGCAACCTTTTAGCAGTTTAGATTTCTTAATTGGAACTTTTTAACCGTCCGGACTCTACCGAGTCATTTACGCGATGCGATAATTTTGTTGAACAAACATATGAAACGTCATCGAAAGCTACGATCATAGATTTATAATTAGGTATTTCCAAACGGAGTATACGATCTCCGCAAGTATTTCGATACGCATACAAATACGAACTACAAGGAAAAATACGAGCTCTCGTAATCGCGCGCTTTCAAACTCGGAATATCACGATGCCGAGATACGCTCGAAAGAAATTTGCACACGACTGAATCTTAATTCAGGTTTTCACGAGCATACTCCGGATTAATTAAAACGTTGAATGCACCGCATCTTCGGAAGCGAATTCGCGAGCGGCAATCGAGACGACATTCGCAACGCCATCTAGCAAAAGCTGCCTTAAATACCGGAAATACGAGACTCTCCCGAGACTCTCCCGAGCCTCTCCCGCGCCTCTCCCGAGGCTTACGGCGGTAAATAATCCCGCCTCGAAAACAAGAAGCCAGGAAAAAAAGTAAATAAAAAAAAAAAAATAAAATAAGAGCCGCGATCGTGACAACTCGAGTTACTCTCGCGAGGCGATGCGATGCTCGATCCAACGCTCGATCCGTCGCTCGATCCGTCGCTCGATCCGTCGCTCGATCCGTCGCGATCCGTCGCTCGATCCGACGGGGAAAGAACGACGCGACGATACACTCCGGACGCGTTTGGCTCGAGGCACACGGACGTCGACTGCTCCGTAATCGCCGCGGATTCGGGATACGAGAGCGAACGCGATCGCCCGGAGGTATTCGACACGCACGGCCGAACCAGGGAAACGGATATTGGCTTTAATAAAAATGTGCGCGTGTATGCGTGTGCGCGGGTACATATATATATATATATATACATATTATCGATCGCGCGCGGTGCTCGGGTCCGCGATTGGATTCCACGACGCACAATGTTATCGCGCAGAGCTCGTAAAGTCGAGGAGAGAAAAGTTATCGGTGAGCGGAGAAGAGCTCGCGATCGATATTTTCGGCGTCTCGGCCGTTATCTCCGAGGTGCGAGTGAGTTCCACCGGAAACGCGGGACGGCCACTTTCCAAGTTAACCGGTGCTTTCTCGGTGCTTTCTCGGTGTTTCCCGGGGTTTTCGTTCCACCGCAGCCTCGGATCTTCCGGATCGAATCGGAGGAGGGAAAGGCGCGACTTCCGACGAGCGGAGAGAAGATCCTTCGATTTCGGCCTTTGTAACGGAAGCTTTGTAACCTCGGTTCGGGCGAGGGATTCGGTTACCCGCGAGGTAAATTTTCTCCGCTTGGGTCGTGGACGTCGTGGAGGTCGTGGACGTTTCCCTCCGAAACGATAGTTTAGGTCCGCGTAAAAACCGGGCTCTTATCTCGCAGCCGGGATCCGTTGTAATCCGGTTCGGGGAATCGAATTCCCCGGCGGAAGGCGAGTCTCGAGGGGTTGGACGGAGAGGTAGATTTTTCCGAAGTAAATCTCGCGGGTGGAAAATCGCGCGTTCGCCGAGGCACTTCAAAGAACCGGTATCGGATTGCTTTTTGGGGTCGTGGCGGCGTTAATGGGCGGCTGCCGTCGCTCGCACCCCGACAAGGTCGACTTTGCTGACGGCTCCTCGTCTCTCTCTCTCTCTCTACGTCTCTCGCTCTCGAGTTTTTACCTTCTCTCTCCCGGTTCTCCTTCAAAGGCTGCCGTGGCTGGAGGTGGAGTAGCGCGCGCCTTCACCCAAATTACCCTTTTCACGGATTCGTCGGACGTGTGCGTGAGCTCGCGCCCCTTTTTCGCCTCACCTCCGCCGCCTCACCTCCGCCGCCTGTCGAGGATTTTTACGCTCGCTTTTCCCGCCGAGGCTCGCGCGTCGAGTGGGAGCTCTGCCCTTTTGGGATTCGGGCCGTGCAAAGCCGAACTCACCCGCTTGATTATTCGCATCGGATGGCTTTGGTTATTCACGAGCCTCGGCACGTGTACACACACGCGAGCTCGGTTCGACAATACGGAAGCCGAAACTTTTTGCCTCTGTTCCATCTGGATATTTTATACGCGCCGGTGCTATTCTCCAAGTTAATATTAAAAATTCTACCTAGACGAGGCGTCGCGTGCGCTTGCCGTCGGATACCGTCGGATGCCGACGAACTAATGCCTTTCGGATCCTCTTGGTCTCGCGCTGACAAAAGGAAGGCAATAAAACGCGAGTCGAGAGAGTCTTTTTATATTTACATCCGGAGACGTATACCGGAGTATCGCTTCGCATACCAACGGGAAGTTATTACATTTTCTAAAAAAGCGTCTCTACATTTTCAGCCCATTGTTACCCTGCCTTGGAAGCGCGCCTCGAGAGACGCGACTAACGAACGCGGCCGCGAATCAAAGCCGATATCCAGCGAATATTAAACCCGTCCCGGAAAAGAAGCGATGCGTCAACCTCGTCGAGTTTGCACAGTCCATTCATCGTAATTGGCGTCGGACGCGGTAACGGGGAAACCGCTATCTCCGAGGCTCGGCCCATCGATCCAAGTCGCTCGAGAAGTTCAATATTTGGCGTTACGCTCGCCGTAATCACGAATTACGTTCCGTGCGGCGCGTATTTTTCGCTGATCGCGGCGTGCGATGAGCCTCGGGCTCGATTCTCTCGGCTTCTCTCTCTCACACGCTGTCTTTGTCTCGCTCGACGTCCTCGACTCACCGCCACTGCCGCCGCCGTCGCCGCCGCGCGAACATCCTATCGATCTCCACCGTGAACGATTCGAGAGAGCGAGAGAGAAAGAAAGAGGGAGCCTTGAATATTCAAAGGCAGCGGTTCGCTTGGAACGAGCGGGTGGGGCAGAGGATGGATGTTCCACCTTTCGCGGATCCTCTCGCGTCGTTGGAATTTCGGGTCCGCCGATTAGCGCGGAGCCATTGTCGGTTTTATCCGCATCGCTCGGCTGCGGGAGAACGAGGCGACTCCGACTATCCCCGAGTTCGCAAAAGCTGCAACGCGGCTTTCCGCGCCTCTATTTTTAACGGGAGACGGAACGATCGCGGTCACGAAATTGAATTTCCTTTAATTATTAAGCAGGCGAATAATCCTTGGGCGCTCGAAAGCCGACTCTTCTCGCGTGCCGTGAATCCGTCGTTTGCCGCGCCTTTGTAAAAGTTTCGCCAACTCGATAATTGCGCGCTCGGAGCGAACGTTCGAAAAAAGAAAAATGCTCTCCCCTCCCCTCGTTCCGACCGCGATGAAAATTTTTCAGCTCCGATGATTTTGTTTGACCTTTTCTTCGAATTTATATGTAAATGCCTTTTCTTAGTTAGACGTTAATTTTAAGCGCATGTACGAGGCGCGCGGCTTCGGCAACGCTTCCGGTATTACGTGCAATTTCCAGGGTAAAAAGTTTTTATTTTAAAATTCCGTGTATTCGCTTCTTCATCGCGCCGAGGAAACGAGATTATATTTCGCGCGTAACCATCCGCCCTTCGCGGAGCCTTTGAGGAAAAACCATTTTTCGCTTTTCGCGAATACGCGAGTAATCTTGGAGGGAACTCGCCGAGCGAAAAAATTGCTTAATTCCGAAACTGGAAGTAATATTTGCGTTCCCCGCCGCTCGTACATCTCTCCGTGTGTTCCTGTGTTCCGCGTGTACCGACTTACTCGGAAACTCGTCGTATTCGCAAACGCAACTTCTCCACTCGTCGATACGTATTTACAATTCTCCAAGTTGATAGCGCAAACCGCGAACGAGCGTCGACGGACATCTCCGGTTCAAAGTCGAGCGTTCGTCTCTCGTCGCTCGTCTCTCGTCACCCTCCTCACCCCACCTCCTCCTCCCACCGAGCTCCTCGTCGAACCCGAGACGCGCATCACCGGGGATGAGAGGAAGAGGTTCCCCCGCGTCCTTCCTCGAGCGGCTATTAAAGTCGGCGAGTCGGTCGTCGACAGCGATATCAGGTGCGCGAGGAGGGAAGGTCCGAGGCGTCGCGCCGATAGCCGATAATCCCTCCTTTGTTCTTTCACCGACGGAACGCGGAGTCGTCGTTTTTTCTTCGTTCCTTCTCTCTCTCTTGGGTCGACGACGCGCTCGTTATCGATCTCCCGCGTATTCGGTGATCGTTAAACCGGTGCGCACAACTCGGATCGACCGCGGGCGAAACTTGGATGGTCGCGGGGACGCTTCCAACTCGGATAAATGGACAAATTACTGACCCTGATTCGATCGCAGACGGTTCGATTCGCTTGATTTTAATATTAGATTAGCACACTTTAATATCGATTGCATTTAAATATAGTATTATTGGTGTCAGTGACGAGCGATTATCAAAATAATTTTCAGCAATCGTAAAGCCGGAGCGACGTCGTTTAATGCGCTCGTACGCGTTTTTAAGCTTTATCAAACACCGACGCTAATGTTCGAACAACAAATTTATGCCTCGTGCGTCGCTACATTTACGAGAGCTCAATAATAAAAGTACAAAGATTAATATTGTCAAGGTTAAAGTTGGCAATAATAAACGAAACATCATCGATAAGTATTTCAAAGTCATTATGCGAGATATCGGCGCGTGCAGGCTTTGTAAATTTCATAGAAAAACCGCCGCTTTATCTCCGCCAATTTTTCGATCGCGCCTTATCGTCGTTACTTTGCATCGGTCATCGACGATTCGACAAACAACGAAATTAGCATAAATAAATTCGTCGACTTTAATCCTTACGGTATCGATGGTCGAATCCGTTCTCCGCGCGTTCACTCGCGCCTCCACCCAACTCTAGCCACGCAAACAAACCCACCGCCCGAGAGATAGAGAGAGAGAGAGCGAGAGAGCGAGAGAGCGAGAGAGAGATAAAAACGGACAGAGACGGAGACATGCGACGCGTCCCGAAAGTTTTCGATCATAAATTAAAGCAGCGCGCGTCGTGCTGGCCGACTTTTCGCTTCTCTCTTTCTCTCTCTATCCGTCTCTCGCTCGCTCTGGGCTAATTTAGAGCTTCGCGCCAGAGCTCCGTTCTCGCTTCTCGCTTCTCGCTTCTCGTTTGTAAGTATGCGCGTACACCGTCTCTGTGTGCGAGTGTGTGCGTCGAGCGCGTTCGCGAGCGCGAAATTCCGAGGCAAGCGACGGACGGCACGCGGCGATGTTTGCTTTTCTTCCACCCTCGACCCTCGCCAAAGAGATAAAAAGAGATAAAAAGCCTTCGTTGAGAACTCGTCGATTTTTTTTACGTTTGGCATGGGGGAGGAAAAACGCGTCGGTTTTCGGGTCATCGCTTGAATCGCGCGACTTCCCGTCGTTGTCGTCGTCGTCGTCGTCAGCGGCGGCGTCTTTGTCTCGACGACCTCGTCCGCGGTCCGTCGCTCGGCCAACGACGACGACGACGACGACGACGACGACGACGACTTTTCGAGCGTGACCGGGACACGTGTCTGGCGAATTTCCCGTCTGAAAACTTTTGCGGAAAATCACAGTCGGGGACGCGTACGAGGGAATACCGTATTATTATTCATCCTAATGATTTTCTCCGCTCTCGCACCCGACCGCGGTATCGACTTTGGCACGCTGGTTCATTAACGGCGTCTAGTTTATTTTTAAGCGGAAAGGAAGAGCCGAGACGAGGATATTTACGATAGCGGCGCGCGATGGCCTACATAGAGACAACGATCGAACGAAATCGAGGCATCCCGCCGAGCTCCGACGATCCGTAAAATAATTCGCCCGTTCGATTAAAGGATGGGAGCCGCGAACACCAAACCCGAAGAGCGATTTTCCTTGTTATCGAGGAACGTCGCCGCACGGACACGTCGCTCCTGGGCAACACCGGATAATGGAGCAGTCGAGGACGAGCGCGGGGAATTTTCCCCTCTCCTCGGTGCCGTTGCTTTTCCGGAATTCCGCAGTCGCGCCGTTCACGCCCGAGAAATCTCCGGCTCTCTCGTTGCCCTCGTCCGCCCGCGGCGATCGAACCACCGAGCGATTCACCGAGCGATTCACCCTCGTTACGAAGAGGTCGCGGGACAGTTTTCACCGCCGTCTCGCCTCCTTCCCTTCGCACCCGTTACCCGATCCCACGAGTTCAACGCACGCCGCTACTAATTCATCCGCTTTATCGGTCTCGACTCGCAAGCCCGTAAAAAATAGGTGATCGCGTTTTCCCGCCCGACGATCTTCCCCGTGACCGCGCGGAGATTTACCTTCGCAGCCTCTACTTCTACCGCCGAGTGAGATGGTTCCAATAACAGTGGAACCGGGACTCGTCGACCGGGAAGTCGTTCATCGAGATCGACCGGATTTTTTTATCTTTTATTCTTTTAAGCCTCGTCGATTCGACTCGGACGCGATTCTTCCGAGATTTACGTCCATTGTTTCGAGCGTACGTTTTACGTAATACCGCGGCCATAAATAAAACGATATTCAACGAACGATATTCAACGAACGATATTCAACGAACGATATTCAACGAACGATCGACGAACGAGGAACGGATTTTAAGTGTATTTTTGAGTTTATCCTCGCATCTCGGTCGACGCGTCCACGACGCAGTTTCACGGATTCGTAATTCCGGGTCTCTCGCAAAGGCGCCGATCGATCCGACGTAATTACCGAAGGTATCGAAAACTTATTTTTAACGCGGAGCGAAAATCCCCTCGACGAGCGGAGGAAGCGTAAAGTGACTCGACGAGGGGATGTTATCGTCGAAAAGAAACGATTTCGAAGGAGTTTTCAGCGAAGCTTCTATCGCTCGTTATCGGAGCGAGGAGAGAAAGCGATCCCGAAAACACAGCGAAAAAATACGAGTGACGTAAACGCGGGAGAGATAAGAGCGATCGGATTCGCTGGAAACTCGAATGAAATCTCGATCGCGAGAACTCGTCCCGTCCGACTATCGAACGCACCTCGAGAAACGCCCGTCCGATAATTCCCCGCGCCTCTCCTCGTTATCCGTTTATCGGGCTCGCCGTCCGTTCGTCCGTCCGTTCGTTCGTCGGTCCGTCGGTTGGTCGGTTGGACGGTTGGTCGGTCGGTCGGTCGGTCGGTCGGTCGGTCGGTCGGTCGGTCGGTCGGTCGCGGTGCCAAATCCGATCGCGAGCGTCGCGCCAACGGGGAAACGAGATCGCGAGCGTCGCGACGCGCCGGTCCGAGCGTACGTCCGTTTTGGCCGCGCACGTACTACGCGCGCACCACCCACGCCGGATTCGACGCGCGTGGGAGAGCGACGGCGGCGTCGGAGCACTTGGCGGCGCGCGTGCCGACCGAGAACGTGCCTGGCTGCCTCCGTGCCTGCCCCCGCCGCCACCGCCGCCCCCCGAGTCTGCGCGCGCCTTCCTCCCCGCACCCGCGTACGTGTGCGCCAGTGCGAGGGCCTCGACGCTCCAACGGCTTCGGCCTTCCGCGCCGCTTGGCTCGAGTCTCGAGTTTCCCTCCCGCCCGCCTTCGCCCCCTCGCCCCCTCGCCCCTCGCCTCCTCGCCTCCTCGCCTCCTCGCACTTCGCCTCTTCGCCGCTTCGCCTCTTCGCCTCTTCGCCACGCCATCCCGCCGCCGCCGCTGCCACCGCCGCCGCCGCTGCCGCCGCCGCCCCCCGCCGACCACCCGACACGGCGTCCGCCCCGAGGGCTCATCGCTTCCACTCGACTCGGAGAGCGAGCGCGAGAGAGACGACCTACCTCGGCCAAAGAGCGGGAGCACCATCGAGAGAGCGACCGAGACCCACCACAACCGTCTCACTCGTGCTTTATCGCTCCCTCGCTCACATCCACGCTCGTAACCTACGTGTCGCTCGCGTTTAATCTTGGGCTTGTATTTTCTTCGTCGCCGCGGCGAGCCGTTAATTTTTGCCCACGTTGCCGACTTTTCGCTTTTCCGCCGGACGGGGACGCCGCCGTGGCTTTTTCTGCCCGACGCTTTTACGATTTACCCGGCACTTCTCGGAAAAATGCGCGACGATTTTTTACCCGGCCTCGCTCGCGCC
This sequence comes from Dolichoris vasculosae, assembly GCA_018907195.1. Taxonomy (NCBI): domain Eukaryota; kingdom Metazoa; phylum Arthropoda; class Insecta; order Hymenoptera; family Agaonidae; genus Dolichoris; species Dolichoris vasculosae. Next base: position 10,436,842 of record JACCHY010000006.1, read on the forward strand.
TCCTTTTTCTCCGCTCTTTATTTTTTTACACGCGATATCGAGGCGCGCGTGGAAACGATTCCAACGCCGCGACTGGGTTAATAAACGTCGGAATACCCGGAGACTCGCAGACCGACGGTTCGCGTGATCGACTCTTTTTTTTTCCGTTTCGCTTTTTTACGTCGGGTGGCGAGGAGGAGGTGGAGGTGGAGGAGGAGGTGGAGGAGGAGGTGGAGGAGGAGGAACGATCGCTTCGACCGAGTAATTAACTCGCTTTACCCGAACAGAAATATATTTATTTACTTTTTTTAAATCTTTGGTTGGTCAACGGACATTTTTACGCGTTTTCGGCATCGGACCGAGCGTCGAGGGCGGCCAAACTTACGACGGGACAAACGGAACATTTATACGATTATAATTTTAAATACGCTTTGCTTAACTTTTCGAATACGTTAAAGTTTACCGCGTCGAGTCGTTGCGTCTTTTCTCGACTATATTTTTAGAGACGCGAGCTCATCGTTTTATTTTCATTTTTATCAATTTCTAATAGTTTCCGCGACGCGCGACGCCAAACCTTTTTTGGTTTATTTTTATCTTTGTTTTTACCCAATGACGCGACCGACCAACCAACCAACCAAGCAACCAACCAATCAACCAACGATCGCACCGATCCTTCGCCAGCGGTAAAAATAAAGGTTCCTACGAGTCGCGCGAGTTTAGAAAATTGTACAACGCAGATTTTGCAACCTTGCGATACTCGCGCGAAACCGCTGCAACCGAACGAACCGACGAACACGTACCAAGAATCTAGTCGTAACTATCCTCGATGAAAAAATATTACGCGCGCGTGTAGATATCTCGATGTCCAACGCTCGGAATTCCCTCGTTTCTGGAACGCGTTGAACGCATCCACGTTACGATCCCGATAACTCGGCCGAGCGTTAATCCGAATCATTCGCGATAATTGGAATAAAAGTTTTACGTCGTTCTCGAAACCTAATATTCGCCGTCGTCATCGTTCCCCTCGAGGGAGAGCTTGGTTTCGATGATTACGCGATTACGAGCCGAAACGGCAACGATCGAGTTTTTCGCCCTATCTTCGCTCCAACAGCCAACGCCGCGATCGAACGCGCGCGAAAAGAAGGAGCACGTACGAGGTAAATTACCCGGAAAAAGCCGCCGTTACGCGCATCGCTCGGGGCAAAAAGCAAGGGCTCTCTCGGAGAGATAAAAAAAAAAAAAAAGGCGTCGAGCCGTGTAAAAGGAAGGACGCAAAAAAGCGCGTTCTCCTCTCGAGGATAAGTCGAGGGAACGAGCGAAATCGGACTCGCATCCGCAGCGTCATCGGGAGAAATAAAGAGAGCGAAATATAAGAAAATCGGCGTGAAAATTGACGCGTCGCGCGAGGTAACGAGCGGCTCTCGGGTGGCGGTGCGGCGTCGATAAAAAGCGAGCCGCCGATCGCGTTAAAAAGCTCGGAAAGCCGCGTCGTCCCCCCGCCCCTCCGGCGCTAAGCGCCTCGGCGCTCCCCCTCCACCCGCGCGGGCGTGCGCTCCCACCAGTGCGAGGCGTCGGGGGGAGGCGAAGGGGGGCGCCGAGACTCTCGGGTAGGCAGCCTCCGCGCGCCGGCGGCAGTCCGTCGACGTCGCTGAGAGCGTTCGCACCGGTCGTCCGAGTGCTCTCGGGGTCCACTAACGGCCAGCCACCCCGTGTTTTTCTGCGCGATAGCCCAAGTCCGAGCGAGGACCGTTGACGGAGGAGAGGGAGAGACCGAGGAGAGAAGAGGATATCGGGGATATTCCGGAGAGCGAGAGGAGCGAGAGGAGCGAATAGAGCGAGGAGAGCGAGAAGAGCGAAGGAAGCGAGGTTGGCGAGGAGGGCGAGGAGGGCGAAGAGGGCGAAGAGGGCGAGTTGTACCCCGGAGAGAGACAGAGAGACATATCCAGACATCCGCCTCGCGCACCTCCCCGTCGGCTGAGCGCGCGACAAGTGGTCGTCCCGGCACGTGGCCGCCCCCCATGACGCCGCGGCGAGGCTCGGGCGCGATGCTGAGCGCGAGGGCGCAAAGCCCGGTAACCGCTTCGCAGTCCGGCAGGCTACACGCGTCTCGGGTCCACCGCAGCACGGCGACACCCGGGGCCGGAGGGGCCTGTTAAGATGACAGCGCGCGTCCACTCGCCGAGGCAGCAGGACAGCAAGAGAGGCGGCGACGCGACGGCGGGCTCCTCCGCTGCAGCGGCGGCGGCGGCGGCGGCGGTAGTGGCAGCGGCGGCGGCGGTAGCAAGGCTTCAGCAACAGCAGCAACAGCAGCAGCAGCAGCAACAGCAGCAACAGCAGCAGCAACAACAACAACAACAACACCTCTTCATCGAGGAGTCGAGCACGAGCCCGAACCCGAGTCCTTGCACGACACCGAGCCCCGGTCCCAAACTCGCCGACGGACGTAGAGTGAGTGTCCAGCCAACAATACCTTACAACAACCGACAAAACGTTAAATATCGAAACTTAAAAGTCCCTACGGGTCGTCCCACGATCTTCCACGATCTTCCACGATCTAGAAGCGGCGGGGACGTCTGGCTCCGACTCCCGGGGGAAGGGCACCTGCCGCGCGCGGGTTCGCACGTGCCTACGTCGCGGGCACGTGCGCCCGTGGCTCGGCGGTCGTACCCCCGAGTCGGGGTCGGGGTCGGACGCTCGGACGCGATCCCCCGCTTCCGGTCGATTCGACTAGTGCACCCGCCGATACGCCGCTCCCCCTCGTTATCGTTCGGGCGTCTTTTGTTCGCGTGCGGCGTGTGTGCGGGTCGTGCCGCCTCGTTATTAATGCCACTTGCGGCCGGCTGCGCTCGAATGCGCCGTTTTACCCTCGACTCCGCTCCGACGCAAAAATACGAAAAGTCATAGGAACCGCGTCGGGACTCGGATCATCGAGCTCGAAATACCAGCGACCGATCGGGGATCTCGCTTCGACGAGCACGTCGGTCACGAACGCACGCAACTTTCCACTCGACGAGGTCTCGATGACGATCCTGAGATCGGGGGACGGAACGGGGGTCGGAACGCTCGCGTCTCTCGTGAGTACAAAAGTACAAAATTAATTCGAATTGTCGGTCGTCGGCGTCGGTGAGGGAGGCGATAAGACCCGATAATCGCCTCGACGATCGCGATTTCTCGCTCGATTTACGCCCGACGTATTCGGGAATTCCCGATCTACGCGCGGTTACGCAACGCGGATGTTACGTTTCCCGACGGCGTTCGAAAGTCTCGGAGCCTCGGGATATTGGCCGGATTTCGAGCTCTGCGATAAAAAAAAAAAAAAAAAAAAAGCAGCCGCGATGTCGACGACCCCTCGAATCATCGCCCAAGGTCTGCGCGTTCCTAATAACCGAGTCGCGATACTCGATTCGCGGTCGGCGACGATACGGGCCGGAAAATCCGCCCGCACTCGTCTTTCGTAAATCCTCGTCGTCGTTGTCGAACTCGCGCGCTTATTTCCCACGCGGTTATCGGCGCCGACGGCAACGAAGCGGACGGTCGAAGGAGAAAATAGTAAAATGCCCGGGATCCTCGATCGGAAACTCGTGACTCGCTCCGAGTATCCGTCCGTTCGTCCACCTCCTCCCCCCGACGGCGAGCTTCCGCGATTTTCGGGCTCCCCTCGACCTCGGTCGTTCCTTTGACTCGAGAGAGATAACACGACACCGCGTGCGATCTCGTGTTACAGGCAAACAAACCACTTATGGAGAAGCGACGGCGCGCCCGGATCAACCAGTCGCTGGCGGCGCTCAAGGCCCTGATCCTCGATAGCGCCCGCCTCGAGAACACGAAGCACAGCAAGCTCGAGAAGGCGGACATACTAGAGCTGACGGTGCGCCACCTCCAGAGGCAGCGATCCCTAGCGCAACCCGGTCTCTCCAGGTACAAAGCCGGTTACCAGGACTGCTCCAGAGAGGTAACGTAATATCGCTTTTTTTACGGCGCGCCGACGTCCACGGACGAGGATGCGTTTTTTATTTGTTTTTTTTATTTGTCTTTTATTCGTTTTTTTATTGGTTTTTTATTCACCTCTTTTCCCACCCGAGCCTCCGCGAGTTCTTTTTGCTCCTTTGTTTTTTGCGCGTTTCGTTCCCGCCTATCCTTCGAGCCTCGATTATTCCTCGTTACGCGCGAAGCCGGCGTTATCGGCGCGATAAAAGCCGACGGATTCACTCGCGCGCCGAGTGCGATAAATAAATTCGCTCGCCGACGCTAATAGACCGTTACCTCCTCCCGTTGACGTTCCGGGGTTCGCGGGTACTCCGGTCCGACATCCAGGAGCTGGCATCCGAGTCCACCGACCCGAGAATGTTACCGAGCGCGCTTCCGCACCCGACGCGGAAGGTACTCGGGTGCTCGTACGCGAATCGAAATTATCGGAAGCGAGAAGGAACCTCGCCCGGAGCGGAACAATTTACGATAAACGAGGAAAGATCCCAGGGATAGTCGCGTATCGGCGACCTCTCACCGAGCGACGGCGCCCAAAAGGAGTTAGGAGTTGGCCGCCTCCGACACCGCCTCCGACACCGCCTCCGTCGTTCTCGAATACCAAGCTGAAAATGAGCTCGTTATAAGTAAAAACATTTCCAGAGATAAGTGCTCGAAAGATTCGAGATACTTTCGCGCTTCGGGTCGGCGGCTGTAAACAAAAAAACCGGGTAGAAAGAAGCGGCAACAAAAACACGCCCGTCTTTGCGGGATGGGATCTACGATGGTGTTACTTCGCTCCGGAGTAAAGTACGGCTCCGCTTAATTATTCATCGGAAGGCGACGTCCCGCCGCGCAAACGTAGCCAAGCGCAGGCGCCGCTAATATCCCCGAACGAAACGAAACGAAAAGAAAGATACGAAAAAGAAGAAAAAAAGAGGAAAACAAAAAAAGAAACGCTCGGGTAAAAAAAACCGACAGCACGCTCGAGGATACGATACACGAGAAAGAGACCGAAAGAGGGACCGAAAGAGAGACCGAGAGAGCGACCGAGAGAGAGACCGAGAGAGAGACCGAAAGAGAGACCGAAAGAGAGACAGAGAGCGCAAAAATCGACGCCCAGGCGAGCGATAAAGGCCGTACGCCGCGCGCATGTATCTCTCGATCGCCGGCGGTACACCGCTCGCATTTCTTCGACGCGATTTATACACGCGCGCACACGAACGAGCCTCGTAGACAGCGTGCACGAGAGAGAGAGAGGGAGAGAGAGAGGGAGAGAAGGAGTGAGAGAGAGGCACACACGAAGCCACACGGACGAAGCGCGATCCGATCGTATCGAAGCGAGGCAAAGCGCCGTTCCGTGACTGCGACGCGACGCTCGATTTAATGCCGCCGAGCGCGCGCTCCTTTTCCTTCCTTCCTTTTGTCTCCCGTTCTCTCGCCGAGCTCCGACTTCTAAACAAAGCCCTCGCCTCTCGCCTCCACCCCCGACCCTCTTTTTCCCTCGGAGCCCGAGCGCGTGCGAGCCCGGAGTGCCGAGTTATTGGCAGCGCGATTATCTTATCGGCAGCGATGACACGCGAACCGCCCGCATTCGTCCCGGCCCCGAGCTTTCCACGCGGGTTTCGGGGGGAGTAGCTCCGGAGCTACTCTCCGATGAATTGCTCCGGTGAGTAGCTCCGGTCGCATCGATCCTCCAAAAATACCCTGGACGCGAAAACGCGGCTCTCGTCTTCCTCGACGGCTGTTTCCTCTCGCGCGCGTGTGCGATGTAGGTGGCACGCCTTCGGTTATCGGGGAATAACGAGGGAGCGGATGGCGGGAACTCGCTCTCGAACGTAGCCGGCGGAGCCGCGCGCCGACGAGGCCATAAATCGAAAAAGGAAATAAAAGAAACCCAAGAGCGGCGGTCGAGGCGAGGGAGGGAAGCTGAGGTAGTCGTGCCGCGCGGTGCCGTGGACCGATCTACTGCCGGCCGCCGCTCTCTGATATTTATACGCGCGCTCGCTTTCGTTTTTTTCCCCCGTTCCTTTTTTTGTTTCCACTCTCTCTCTCTCTCTTCCTCTCTCTCTCTCTGCGGCTTGCTCGCGCTCCGACACGCCGCCGCTACCTTCCTCTTTCGTACCTTTTGCTCTCCGCGGTGCGGACCGACCGAGGGGCTCTTCCCTCCGTCCTTTTTTTTTTCTCCTCTTTTTTTCCTCTTCCCTTTTCACTTCTCACCGACGATTCTTTCTCGTCTTTTTCTCCTCCTTCGTCGTCTTGTTCTCCTTCTTCTTTTTCCTCATCTCGTTCCGCTTTTTCTTTTTCTCGCTCGCGGAACCCGAGCGAGCGAAACATCTTCGAGGACGGACGCGCGAACGGAAATACGCGGAGAACTCCTCGGAGGATTTCCGTTCGACGTCGACGTCGGTGAAGTTCCGGCTCTCGAATCGAAATACGATCGGCTGGAACGCGAACGAGGCAGACTCGTTAGCACCGGACGCGACCGGGTTCCGGAGACTCGCCCGCGAAAATTCCGTACCCGCTCTAAAAACTGGGTCGTACCGACGGCGCTTTTCTCACGCCTATCCTCGACCGACGGCTTCTCGCGACGCCTCGAGCCTTATTACTCGAGCCTTGGGGACTTTCCACGAGCGAATTTCGCGCCTTTTCTTTCTCTTTTTCTTTCTCTTTTTCTTTCTCCTTTTCTTTCTCCTTTTCTTTCTCCTTTTCTCCTCGTTTTTTCGTCCTCCTTCGAGATCGGAAAGTTCGGAGGCGACATCGACGACGAAGGAAACTTATCGATCGAGTCGGTGAGTTAAACTCACCGTTCCTTCAACGTCCGCACTCGATCGTAATTATTTAGAAAATCCGAGCGATTCGGATGGACCCGGAATCGAGAGGTCGAGCTTTTTAAGGCAACCGCACGCTTCGAAAGTACTTTCTTTTCCGGAAATTCGTTCCTTGGTTCGCTTCGTCGTGCCTTCCACGTTATTACAACTCTGATTAAAGTCTCTCCGTTACCTGTGCACCTCGCACCCAACAATTTGGAAGGAAAAATAACGAGCCGTATTTACCGGAAGCCGAGGTTCCGGTCGAGGGGGCCAATCAATTTCTAGAACGGGGAAAATAGATAAAAGACGGTCCAACGTTCGGATGCCTCCGAGTACGCGCGAATCAACTTTTTTTTTATCCGCCTCTCGAGCGGACATTGGTAAATCGCGTTCGCCGTTCGCCGTTCGCCGTTCGCCGGGATATAAACTATTCGGCGGCGCTGGCCTAAAACGGAATTAATTAGCCGAACAAAGCGCAATGAAAACGATGTTATCGCGATAGCACCAACGATAAATAACAAATAATTTCGCACGCGACTCACGTCGCGTTTTCTCTTCCGCGCCCGACCCGTCCTACGAATTTTGCACTTTCGTACTTGCCGTGCGCGCGCGCAATTAGAACGCAAAACGTGACCGACGCTTCCATCCATTCCCGCCGCATAACTGCGCATAACTGTACTCCTTCGCGCGAAAATCCCCGGCCACCCTTCGACGAATATACATATATATATATATATATATATATATATATATATTTATGTATATAACGAATAACCCTACCGATATCCTTTGTTTTTTCTCCTTTTCGCTCGTTGTTCTTTTCATCTTTTTTTTCCTCTCTTTCCTTTTGTTTTTTGTCGCTCGCCTCGTTCCCGTGCATATTTATCCGTGCGCGCACGTAGAGCGGCAAAAAGCCATCGATCTCGACTTTTGTTCCACGTCGCGGCTGGGAAATCGCTCGTTCGGGTGTGGCGCTTCTCGAATTTCCGAAATACCCTGCGGTGCTTTCGTTCATCGACGCGACGTCGGTGGACCTTATATCGTGGAAAGTCTCGCTTTGTGTATCGAATTCGGCGCGTGAGGTTTAGTTTCTGGGCTTCGTTTCTGGGCTTCGTTTTTTTTTTTTTTTTGCGCTTCTTTTCGACAACGATTCCCCTCGAATACGCAAACTAATTTTTAATTAAAATTACGCGCCGCCGATTCGGCGATCGTTAGATTTCGTCGCCGCTCCGTACCTTCGATCGAAAGGAGAGCGGGTAGAGATGAGAAAAAAGAAAAAGAAAAAAAGAGAGGAAAATAAAGAAGACCGAATCGACCCACTCGGATTGGAGGCGACGCGACGCGAGCGAGGAAACGAAAAAAAATAGAGAAGACGAACGAGAGGAGGAGTGACTCGTCGATCCTATCTATCTCGCGTTGGCTTTTTTCTTCTTACGTCAGATCTCGCGTTGTGTCGCCGCCACCGTCGCCACCGCCACCGCCACTGCCACTGCCGCATGCGATTAATAACGTGAGCTGGGGATTTCGACTCCACTTTTTCCCTTCCTTTTTTCCCGCCGCGTCCTTCGCTCGAGCGGCTTTTTGTTCGTTATTGGCAAGGACCGAGTAACGGTTCGATCGCGTATTTATGCATTCGACCGATTTAAATTTCGTGAATTTACTTAGATTCTGCACTTTGCGCATTTTTTAAATTGAAACCGAAGCCCCGGTGGTTCCGATTTCCTTCTTTTTTTCCTTTGCGTAAGCGATACGCGTGTTTCGATAAAAATTACGAAATACCCGATGCTTCGAAATATCGCAAAATTACGCGAATACGATTTTACAAAATAATGGGAACCTTGTTAATCCGATCAACGATCGAAATTTATAAACGCTACTGTATCTCGTGATTAAAAACAATTATTAGACATTCGAATAATACGGAAGATTTATTTTGAAAAATCCATCGCTTATCCTTCCTTCGAATTGATATTAATTAAAGATATTTAAGATTCGATTGACTAACGTAATGCTGATATTAAATCAATATTAAGAAAATTCGTTTATAAATAATATTCCATATCACGACTATAAAATTAATCACGTACGACAGCGACATTACTTATGTATTTATCTGTTCGAAAAGTCATTTCCTTCGACATTTGTTATATTTTTTTTCAAAGTCCCGCGATTCAATTCGTTCAAAAAAATAAATATAAACAATAGAAATTAAACTACCGATTATATTAGTTGAGCACCGAAAAAAAGTAAATCCACGGATGAAACAAAAAGTTCCAGTTTTCGTGGAGCGTTTAAACGGAAAACGTATACTTTGCTTCCAAACGAGTTCGATCGAAATATTTTAAACGATCTTTAAACCAAAAAGCTTTACTTATTTTTAAGGACAAAATTATGATTACTTGGTACGAAAGAATACTGTAATCGAGTTGAAAAAGTTACGCTGGGTATATTGTAAATAAAATAAATGACTCGAAAATTGCGACGTACGTTAATTGTTTACTCGTATCCTATTTTTTCGGATAGACGTTAAAATTGATAATTTTAAATAATCGAAATCGTTCGAAGAAATTTTTTCTATTCAACGTCGCGTCACGTATAATTTAATAAAGGTCTCGACTCGAAATTAACGAAAAAACAAATTTCGAAATACGAATACTTGTCTTTAGCGCTTTTTGGTATCGCAACTTAGAGAAGTTTGTCGAGTAACGCCTCCGTAATACTAAAATATAGATGTCCGATCATCGATTTTCTCCATAACACTTGACAGCGAAAAAGGAATAATAAACATGCAGTATATTAAAAGAACGACGTAAAAAATATTTCACTTACACAGAATCGATAGAATCGTTTTATTTTTAAACTACAACTTTAAAATTCAATTATATCGATTGTAATTGACTTATTTTTCAGCAACCTACATTTCGCGTTTATTTTTTTTTGCGTTGTACGCGAAAGGATTTTTCCAATCGGTTTAAAGATTTTACCAAGTTTAAGTAACTCCTCGCACTATCCAATTCCATCCTCAAGTTCCAACGCTCGAAATCGCTTAGTTCGCCGCCTCAAAATCAATCGATCCAATAGAAAGAAAAATAAATAAATAAATAAATAAATAAAAATCTCCACGAGGTAACGAATAACCAAGAAAGGACGATCTTTGCGTTACAGGTGAGCCGATACTTGGATGCCCCGGATATAATAACCGGCAACACGACGCCGATGGAGCCTGCGGTGAAGCAGCGACTCCTCCGTCACCTCGACAGTTGCGTATCGGAGCTGGACCTCGACCTGGGCTCCCGTCCGGACTCGGGGTTAGGCTCCAGCCCCGGAAGCGTGACGGAACGCGTCCTGGGTCCGGGTAGTCCCCTACCCCTGGACCACCAGCACCACGCGGTCGCCGCGGCTCATTGCAGCGCGGCTCTCGGGGCTGCCCTCATCAAGCAGGAAATGCCGGAGCTCGTGGAGGCGACGCGTCCCGACAGCAGCACCGCACCCGGGGACGAGAACAACAACAGCAGCAGACCGACCTCGGCCTTCGGTCAGATGCACCCCGGCGCCGTGGTCGGCATGCCAGGGGTCGAGCAGCCCGCGGGCAGCCAACCCAACCCCAACATGCTGTCGGTCGTTCAGGTGATTATTTCCTACTCGCAATCCGCCAACAACTCGCCAACAACTCGTCCTCGCGATCGCTCCGAGGTCCGCGTCTTTCATCCTCAACGGGGGTGGCTTCCTCTTCGACTCCCTTCTCGATCTTTAAACACTGATTCGCTCGCTGTTGCTTCGTTTCACCGGTTGGAATTCCGCGCGCGAATAAAAATCCCGATCTAAGGTGGGCGTCGGTTAAATTTAGCATACCGCGAGTAACATGGATCCGAGCGTCATCGCAGTTTCAAGAGCGTCGATAAGATTATCCGATAAATTAAAATGTCGCGTCGAACTTCGAGTCGATAAATTTGTCTTCGCGTTTAATAAAATTCAAAACTCAGCGGCTACTAAAAAAAAAAATGTTTCGTTTGCTCAACACGTCGATTAAAATCTCGCCTCGAACACCGGTTGCCATTTTATGGGAAAAAATTTGCTGCGTCGCAAATGGAAAGTTCTAGTTTCGACGTTACGACAAAATGAGCGCGAGCAGTCGTTTATTACATTATAAAAACAAAAAGTTGGAAACCACGAACCCCGTGGCGGTTACGCGCGTTTCCGTCGAAACCGGTAAACCGAATTAAATCGCCGATCGTCGAGAGCGCCGTTAACCAAAAGGACGCGGAAACGCACTTTTACGATCCTCCGCGGGAAAAGGCGAAAAGCGTAGAGCGAAAAACGAAAAGTCAAAAACCAATAGCGACGGTGACGTTAACGATCGATTCCACGATTGTCCGCAGGTGATACCCTCGCGACTACCCGACGGCCAAGTGGTGTTCCTGTTGCCGAGCCACTACGTCCAGTTGGCGGCGGCAGCGGCGGCCAACGGAATAAGCATCGGCCCTAACCCGCCGACCGCGATTTGGGCGGCCACGAACATGTCGCTGCTCAAGGCCAGCGACAAACTGATAAAGAGGCCGCTCTGCGACGATGCCGCGGATTGGCCCGACGGACAACTCAAACCCGTCAAGTTGGCGCGCGTCGACGGCCCGGGTATCGAGCAACCCCTCGACTTCACCACGAGCAGCGTGAAGAAGCTCAAGGCGGCGGCTGCGAGGCTCGTTCAGCAGCAGCAATCCGAGGCCGCGGCAGCGCTTCTCGGACACCCGCCACCCGAGGAGATGCTCGGCGCTCCTCCGCCCCAACCCGTCGACGTCGTCAAGGAAGAGAAGCCGAGGCTCGAACCCGAGCCCAGCGTCAGGACGCCCGGACACTCGCCCGGACTTCAGCCGGTGAAGGACGAGGAGGGTATGTGGCGACCTTGGTAGATAGCTAGACCAGCCAGCCACTCCCTTCACCTCCTCCCTCGGATTTCCGGATCTCCGGATCTCCGGATCTCTCGAGGTCGTCGGCCCGCGTTAGGGAATTTAGTCTAGCCGCGCGGTGTTACCTAGGCGAGCAACGATTTCCACTTTGTCCCTTTGTCTCGTTTGCGTTCGAGCGTTACTGCGAGTCGTCGAGGCGACGTATCAACGTTCCAATGGAATTCTACGATCGATCGCCAGGTTTGTCAGTATTATTTTACAGGTTTCTGCTTTTCCTTTCCTCTCGACGCGGCGAAATAAGCGGCTACGACGTGTCCGACGTGTCCGACGTGTCCGACGTTTTCCAGACACTCTGGTATTGGTCTGGTCATTGGTCCGGGTCACTGGTCAACGTTGCACCTTGAAATATTATTATTTCGAAGCCCTCGCGCATCTTCCTTAGCGATTAAGATAATTTTTCTATGTCCCTGACGTTTAAATATATAAAATTCACGATAAAAACTCGTTTCGTTGGATTCGGTAGACGTCGTTATTCGATAGTCGGAACTCGACGAGTTCTTAGCCAGGAATGCTCCTAGATATTACTAACATACTTCGTACGAATAAGTATCCGTTAAAAATACCTTAGTAATGCATTAAATTATATCGATAGAGTTTAGTGATAATTTCAGGCGGCGAAACTCACCGTATTCGTTCTCGTTAAACCGATTAAACCGTTTAATTTTTTTCATCCTCGAAAAGTTTTTCATATTCTCCGCGTTCCTTTTCTTTTCCAAAAGAGAATTTATTTTTTTACGCGAACGAGAAAACGTAGTCAAAGGAAGAGGATTATTCTTATCTAGCCGTTATATATATTTTTAATTTTAATACGCGTCGTGTACAGATACGATGGACGGATCACGCGAACTCGTCCGAAAAACGATCGATTCTCGATTCATCACTTGTACAAAGTAAGCATTATAAAAGACATTCGTACGTATTAAAAGCTAACGTTAAAATATTAGTGCACCATGCATACCTGATTCTTTATCCGTGTGGTTCTATGTATATGGCGTATGGTGTATGGCTTATGGTGTATGGCTTATGGTGTATGGCGTATGGTGTATGGCGTATGGTGTATGGCGTATGGCGTATGGCGTATGTCGTATCCCATTATCGAGCGGAAACACGCGAAAAATACGGCGAATCGTTTCGAATCGCGGGATAAGAATTCGACGCGAGACCGACGAAAATCTCTTTTCGTGTCTAATACTGGAACGATCTAGCGCGAGGTAATAATACCTACGACTCGAACAACGTAATCGCTTTCCTCGCGTGCAGACACCATCGAGACTCGGCACGCGCCAACTCCGTCAATTTTTTTTTTTCCGTTCCCTCTGGTAATTCCTCTCACCGTGCGTATATATATATACATATATATATATATGTATATATATGTTGTTGTTTTTTTTTTCTTTCTTTCTTTTCTTCCACCGAACACGGCTTACCGCGTCATGCGAAAACGTAGCGTAGATTATTATAATCGTACTATCGGTGCAACAACTGAAAAATCTTTCGATTTTCAAGCGCAACGCAACGTCTGGGAAATATGATATAATTAACGCTCGACCACTGACCTCGATTCCGTTCGACTCGTCGTGCCCCGACGACGACGACGATGCGAGTAAAATTAAATAGTAAGGTTGGAGAACCTCACCGTGTCGGAGATTACGCAGATATTACCGAAATTACCGAAATTTAATTGTAACGCATCGTCCGGTAATTATTTTCCCTGTTTCCCTGTAAAGCGAAATCGAGCGTTCGTCATTTTTCCCGGACAGTCGTAGAATATATAAGGTGTCGCGATCCAAGAATAACACGGACTGAAATATAATCGTTAAATTAAAAGAACGGATTCGTGACTTACGGATCGAATAAAAGAGAAGGATTTTAAGTTGTTCTATAGTATTACACCGGCGTTGCGGTAAAATAAAAGAACCGAAAGAAAATAAAGAGAAAAGAATTAACGGAAGCGACTGTATGTATGTGTGTACACATTGTAAGAAAAAGTCACGTAACGTAGGTTAGTCGAATGTGTATGCGTGAGTGAGCGAGTATGACGTTTTCGATTATTTTCCGTGAGTATTACTTGCGTATATATTATAGTCCGTTTCCGCGCACCTGTACATAGATTTCGTAAACGAAAATAAATCCGGCGCTATTGAACTACGAAGATATATAGATTTATTTTAATGTTATCTAGGTGTATATCGAGAGAATGAGGCGAGAGATTAATTATTATTATATGTATATTCGATGGCGAGGAGACGAGTATGTGTTTGGATGACATGAGATTACATTCGGCGAACTATTTATGTATAATTGACGTAGGTAGGAACTTACTTCGTGATTCCACCATTTTAATTGTGTCTGTAATTGCTGAATATATTGCGATCCGGTCTCATAATTCAATGTACTTAGTGACGCAGTCAATACACGCAAATATTGAACTACGCAATCATTGGTGTGTTTTCCTTTATTCAACCCAAACTCTCGCCAACTTCCCATCATTCGCTCGCTTACCGACCATGGAACCATTTTTATTCCACGGAGAAGATGGACGAGCTCCTACAAGGTAATTATGCAATTAAAATATATAACGAGCGTAACGTTTTCCGTACGTTCTCCGTGCGTTCCTCGTAAGTTTACTCCCGAACACGCTTATTAATTTTTTGGCTTTTTTAACGAGCTGATTCGTCTTTTCGCCACTCGGAACGCGTTTAAATTCTTCCACGCGTTACGCTTTAAACGCTCTCAAAGAACGAATCACCGAGTCGAATACAGTTTTAAGATATTCTTCCCACCTTTATCGCTCAAAATTATAAAAGCATAATTTACGAGATCGACTCGCAACGATCCCTGAAAACGAAGTTAAGCGTGCGAAGATAAGAATCGCCAGCTTCCATTCAGACGCGAAGCACATTTTAAAAAAATGAAAGTCCTCCCGATTAAAAAGATCGGCCTCGAATGATAGTTTGTCGCGCGAGCTCTAACCGGATAAGCATTCGCGAACGTTTGAACGGTTCACGCAACTCGGAAAGAAACTCGGGCGTCGATACGCGGCTGCTTATCTAATCTCGAGCGCGCGTCATCGTCCGCTCGCGCGAAAATTAGAGAGCGGCGAAAATGGATAGGGTCGTTTGGCCACGTACACCATTGGGCCCTTGTCGCGGTCTCTGGCTCTTCGGGCGTTATCCGCGGCTCGTTCTCCTCGTTCTCCTCGTTCTCCTCGTTCTCCTCGTTGTCCTCGTTCCACCGGTTACGGGGAGGTTGGTTGCACGCGCGGTCCTTCGGTAATTGCGGTATTGCACGCGTCGCGTTATGAGCGCAGCTGCGCTCGCGTGTGTGCGAGATGCTGAGCGATAGAAAAAAGGAAGGAAAAGGGTAAAGATGCGTGCGCCGATGGCTCAATAATTTGGTCGGCTCCGTTGCTTTTGTTCTCGCGAACGACTCCCGTCGGATCCTTTCCTTTTTCGCCTTATTTTTCGCCTTATTTTTCGCCTTATTTTTCTTCTTCCTTTCGAGTATTATTAGCGAGGGAATTTCGTGCTCTAGCTTCGTGTACCGGCTCCGCTTATTATTATGCGCGTGGAACGTTGCGAATAGACTTTACGTGGGACGAACGGGGGACGGATGAAATCGTCCGATCGACTACTTTATTTTATCGATTGTCGTACGCGATTTCCGAGCGAACTTTTCTCGTGTATTCGTATCAACGATGGTTTCCTCGAGCGAGTTTTTATTCCTCGCTCGAAGCTTCTAATTTATCGAACGTATTTTATTCGAGATAATTTTTTCACGGTGTAAGAATTACAGCGACGATTCGCTCTTAAATTCGCTCTCCAACGACAATTCCGAGGTTTTTTTTAGTTGGAAAATACTTTGTCCGGTTATCGCGTACTTTTTCCGCTTGCAACGCTCGGAAAAACTGCAACGTTGAGCGAATGACAAATATCGAGATATTAATTTTTGAAGCGTTATTTTATTTTGAAAAGAAATTTCCAAAAGAAATTTTGAAGCGTGCAAAGGATTCGGTTACGTCGTATCACCGCGTGGAAAATTCTTCCAAATTTCGCCATTATCCGAACGGAATGGCAAATCGTGCGCATCTAACGATTCTCGTACGTCACGATAAATCGTACGGTAACCGAAATTAAATTTAAAAACAAGCGTTTCGCAAACGGATAAGTTTCGAAATTTGTGATCTAATTTCGAACGATAGTCCCGTTCACCATCCGCGTATTCTTTTCGGATCGCTATTATTAAAGCGACTTTGATTCGGAATTTTCACGAACCGCGCGAATTTACGTACGCGAACGTCGACTGGAAAACTTCGAAAACGTCCAGCTCGATTCGTAAATCAAAAAATTGCACGTTCTATGAAGGAAAAGGAAGGTAAACGCGACGAAAACTCGGGGAAAGGTTCGTCTCTTAACCACGTAATTCTCTTCTTCCCTAGCCCTTCCCCTTTGGGCTCGAGTTTTCCGCGCAGTCCGCACATCCGAGCGTAAAACGACTTCTCGAACTCTTCCTTTTAATTCTCGCTCGGCGTTACCGAGGCCAATTAGATCCCCTCGTTATAAAAAGGCGACTCGGGGCGCAGAATTCGAAAACGAGCCGAGAATACAGAAGCGGTCCCCGTGGCATTCCACTCGAATCCCGAATCCCGAATCCCGAATCCCGAATCCCGAATTCTCGTCGCGGCCTCGTCTCGCTTTCCGGGGGGAGGCCATTTTTTGGCCAATCAACGCGAAGCGTCGGCATTTTTCATCCGACGGTCCGTTCGGAGCTCCACACGCGCCGAATTGAATTCTCGAACATGGCGGGCTCATTTTTTAAAATGGAAAGAGGATGGTCGGATTCGCTTGGAAACGACTCTTCTCTTTTTAATGCAATTTGGCCGGGAGGCGGATGCGCAGAACTGGTAAGTGCCATTAAATTGAATTCTCGTCGGAGCCGACAGAAACGTTGGCTCCCGTTGGCTTTTTCGCGCTGTTCGCGGATCCGCGGTTGTTCGATCGGCTTTGGTAATCCCGTCGGTCCTTTTCCTCGGATTTTCCTCGAATATCGGAGCGGGGATCCGATACTCGAAGCTTTTAACCGCCACCTTTGCGCTACTCGATCGAAAAGAAAATTAAAAGAAACCGAAAAAAAAAAGAGAAAAAAAAAAAGAAAGCGTATTTCCTTTTTCTTCGTTCCTCGCTTTCCCCGTCTTTTTTATTCATAATTTTTAATTGCGCGAGGCTCGCGAGCGAGCGAGCGAGAAATCAAGATTCTGGATTTTATAAGGCTTCTCGAATTAAAACTCGTTATTCCCGCTTTCGTTTTCGTTTTTGCCTCACTTTTTAAGCCTCTCGCTACGAAGCTGTAAAACTCCGCGGTATTACGCGTTACACGTGTTTTATTTCAGGGGCGAGTCCGAGTTGGAATCCGAAAATTAAAAGGAACGTTTACGCGTGCCGCGAGTCGTGGATTCGTCGCTTATTAATACGCGAATTGACCGCGATAGCGAAATTGAAGCGAAATTCGAGCGAATTTTTAGCGAAATTTTAGAGCGGGTTTTCCGACTCTTCGACCGACGTTCGAGCCTGGCCCACGATTTTAGAATCTATCCGAGCGGAACGGAATAAAGAATTTTCGCGCTTTAATAAAAGAACGAAAAGAAGATATAAAATATTTTAATAAACGAAATGATAGCAACGAGTAAACAATGTCGGGCAAAGTCCCGATGCGTAGCGATGACGCAACGAGCGACCGTGAGAGAATAATAGAGCGAGGGAGAGAGAGAAAAGGGAGAGAGGCGAGCGAAAAGCTTGAAATCGCGATGGTGCTTTTTTTTATTGCGCCTTTCCGCTACTGGTGATAATCGGGCCCGATGGGAGATGGGGAGAAAGGGAGAGAAGGGAGAGAAGGGAGAGAAGAGAAGAACTAGTGCAAATACAGCAACGAAGCTACTTTTATATTAAAGGCTGAAAATCCTCTCAGGGCTTCGAGATCAAACTTTTGAAAATATCCGGCGATAAATGCCAAAATGTAACGTTCGCGTTTCGGCAATAAATTTATTACGCTATAAAGATACTCCGGACTAATTAAAACTTGAATTTCGAAAATTGCGGTATGAACTTTTTGAGGTTATAAATACGGTTTGTTTAAATTTGCTTTAAAAATGGCACCGATATCAACGTTTACCGTTTCCATACGTCATTTCTTCCACTTGGCGTGAAATAAAAGCGCAAATTTGAATACTTTTAAGTACATAATAATTCTTTGTGTAATTTTTAATAAGCGATAAACGATAATTAATGCGCTACGAATGTGCGTTAAATAAAATCGTTTTTACTAACTAAACTAACAATGCGAGTCATCCAATTCGATATCAACGGTTATCTGTGCTTTCTCGAATATGGAAATTCTTATAACCTTTAATGGTTTACTTACAATAGATTCAAATAAAGTTAACTACTTCCTTTAAGCCGATTCAAAATTTTAAACTATATCTAGCGTAGTTATGAAATCTAAGTATTTTATCATAATATCTATACTATAATTATCATAATCATAATTTTACCATAATCCATTATATACGTATCTAAACGTTAAATTTTATAAGCCATTTGAATTTTTTGTAAGCTGCTCGTTCTCATTTTCTATTTTTCCTCTGATTTTATTTTTTTTACAGCAATGTACACTCCGAGTTGCTAAATTTCCGTCTTATTACTTAAACGATATTTCAAACGCGTTAGTTACATTTCTGTTAGGGAATAGAAAGAAAAAAAAGTCTATCGTAAAAATGTTTAGTATTTCAACCGATGCGCTATCAAAGTTTTGATCATCGAAACCTAAAAAATAATAGTTTTTTGATACACTCGGGGAAAAAAAATATTTTCAACACGAAATTCTATACACGATTCAACGGCGGTGGAACCATAATTCATCCATTCTACAATAAACCCGAATTAATGTTCGGAATTACTGAATTTTGGTACGATTCAATATTATATTTTCGAGGGATGCTGGTGGTTTTCTAAACCGTAATAAATTAATCCGCCTCTAAAACATAATATCGAGCAAAAGTTTCCAGGCGAAAAAATCGCATACTTTTTCGGATACTCGTATCCTACGAAGCCGCATCGAAATTAATAAGCGATAATAAATTTCTACCACACTTTTTGAATCTATCTCTGTGTATAAGTTTCCTTTTATTTGGCCTTATATCGTAAAATCTTTTGATTCGTTTTTAAATGTTAAAAATAAATAAGCTATTTACACGAGCATTCGAATCTCGAAAAAAAGAACTTCAATTTTCGAGCAGTAAAGTTTTATCTTGGAAAACAAAAAGAAAAAAAAAAAAATTCGACACGGGCACCCGAAAAAAAGAAGCCTCGCAATTTATGATCCCTGAGTGACATTCTACCGGTATCGTTGAAAGGGAAAAAAGTCGAAAAATCTAAAAAAAAAGCGCAAACACATTCCCAATTAACATTTATATTTCTCCGTAAAAACAAGAAAAAAAAGGACGCAAAGAAAGGAAAAAAGGCGAAAAAAAATTAGAAAAAGAGAAGAAAGGCGTAGAAATACAAAAAAAAAAAAAAAAAAGAAGAAAGAAACCAACATCACGGTCAATAAACCGCGCGTCACATTCCCACGACCGCGCCAAATCTCGTTATTTAATCAATCCGTACGCGTCGCCGCGTGTCACACTGAAATTTCGGGCGAGAAGATATGCACGCCTCTACCCTCTCGATTGCTTCGGCAATTAACTATACCTTCGCGGCTAGTGTCTCTCTCTCTCTCTCTCCCTCTCCCTCTCCCTCTCTCACTCTCGCTCGGAGCGCTCGATCGCTCGCTCGCTCGTTAATTACGTCGCGGAAATGAAAATCTCGCGCGTCTCTCTCCGACTCGCGAGCGAAACGGAGGAAGACGGACGATGAAAAAGTTATATTTGAGAGTTGAAAAATGTAAAATCTTCGCTCGTGCGAGACGAAGCTAAAAGTCCGCGGTGGATTTATTAGGTGGAATAAGGAGACCGAGTGTTATGTTTTTAGATGTCGTAAACTTTTATACCTGACTGAAAAAACACGAATTTCTCCAGTTGAATTTTGATTAATTACCGAGTTTCTTAATGTAACGACGATTATTATTCCTTTTCTCCGTTCGATTCTTTTAAAATTCATACCTTTATTACGTGTCTTAATTAATACGTAATTCGATCCGATACAAATCTTTCCAATTTTATTCTTCTCAAAAAATATACGATGGCTGTTTATCGATGGTAAAGTGTCTTGAGAACATTATTTATCGAATACAAGAAAATACGTACGTTGTTTACGCGTAATAATTACGTCTTTTTATCGATGCGTAAACTCCGTTGTATAAGAAGAATTTTTGTCTAAAAACGTAAGGATCCCGAGAGGACAGAAATTTTTAAGCGTTTTCTCGTATATTGTACGTATCAAAAATATACTTATCTTTACATTTTTTTTTTTTAAATGCTCTACGATTCTCTTATTTGCATTATATCCAAGAAACCTTTTGCACCGATCAAACTTTAAGTTCGTTGAGTCGCGAGCGTATCTCTTTTTAAAAATAATTTACGCGCATATTAATCGATACGAACGTATAATTTTATTATTTAGAAATTAAATAACCGATTATGTAAAAGATACCGGGGATATCAAGGATCGCGCGTTTACGAAAAAATAATTAATTCTACCCGTTCGAGCTCTCGAATAATTAAATAATGTTCGAGTGCACTCGATAAATTATCGCGAGTGCTAATAAAAATAAATACACGAAGTCGAGTAACACACGAGTAACCGAACGCGAAACATATTTACAAGCATATATCGAAACAACGCATCCGTTTTTGTTCATAATTGCTTCGAATTTCAAACCATTTAAACAAATTAAATTTGTTGTTCAAAGGGAAAAGTTTTTTACGCGTTGAAACCGTAATTCAATTTATGCATTTCCCATGCACTTAATTTCATTTTTAGGACAAATTATAGTCGAGCTACGGTGCATTATCCCATTATTCGTTACACGTACGTGTACACGATTAAGCGTTGAATCGTGAACTAGATCCAACGTTTAGCACCCGGTAAACAATTATCAAGCGATGGTTGCGGTTACTTGAACATCGGCGTTCGTTCAAACGACGCGAGGAAGTGAATTATTTACGATTAGCAATTTTTGGAAATCGATTATAATTTGCGTTTTACCTTAGACCGATACACGATCGCGTCTCGATCTTTCAATTGGCTTTATTCGGTAGAAAAGTTCGCGTCGATGGAATCCGTAACGTTCTCCTACGAAAAATAAGTAGGAACTAGTTTTTATCGAGTGCCGAGATACCTTGTATCAATGATTCGCGATTATAAATATCGTTTTCGACGTTCGAGTTTTCCGTAATTACGACTATTTCCAGAAGCTTCGGTAACGCTGATCTCAAATTGAAAATTCTCACCAAATTTAACCGATCCTACCTTCGAGATAATAATAAATTCAACGGAAGTTTACCCGCTCCTTTCGAATAATAAAAAATTTAAATACGCATTCGGTATTTTTCGATTGATCGTAATTCGATTCGAGCGGGGAGAAAAACATTACCTTTTCTATCGACGGTGATTTCGAGTTCTCCGAAATACGCGGATAAATATTTCGGGATCTAATCTCGTTAAGTTTTACGTTACATCCACCAACCACTTATAATCAATATAAATTAAAAAACGAAAGGAAGCAAAAGCACAGCTTGTGGAACATCTTTACATAATTCAGTCGTAATTGAAGTTTGCATGGAAGTTTAGCCCAGTTTAGGCATCGACTACGTTAATCAGATAAATATATAACGCGGGTATCGAATACAGGGTGTCCGAAACAATCGATGAAAAATCGAGAGAAAAAATTGCAAAAAATAGTTGCATCGCGTGCATCGACGTAAAAGCGCAACGAAAGCGGCAATCGAGCGCGAATAATAATCGCGTCGGGCAACTCGATATTATCGCGCGTAAGTCAATCGTTGGTTTACGGTTCAACCGCCCTAACGAGAAGCTGCTTAGCCCCATCGCAAAGAAAATGAAAGAAAATGAAAAGACCAGGTGCGGTAATGGCGACGATCCCTGATTAACGTTAAAGATCACAGGGCGGTTGAGGCTGGGCAGGCCAAGGCCCAATTTGCGTTGATTGCGGCGCGCGTGGCCGGGACGATCGTAAAGAAGAAAAAAGTCCCATTAGGTGGATCGCCCGGGGCCGCTAGTGAAAAGCGCATCTACCACCTCCACCTCCACCTCCGCCACCCCGGTAAATCCATTTTCCACTTGAATTTCCACTGCGAGGTTATCGATCGCGCGAGTCCGACGTTCCGGCGCATTCGTCAACTTTGTTGCGCGAGGAAACGAGCTTCGATAAAGTAAGATGGATATTTCTATCGTCGGTGATCGATGCGGGCGCTCAACCGAGTTATTTTCGCGGGGAAAAACAACGAAAAACAAGGTGAAAAACAAGGAGAAAAACAAGGAGAAAAACAAGGAGAAAAACAAGCGGAAAAACGTTCGTTAACGAGGTCGATGAAATTTCGTAATGACCAATGAGTTCGCTGTTTGCGCTTTTAAATTAAATCGAATCCGCGGTAACAAGCCGTGGGATTGGTTCATAAAGGCGAAAAATGAATAGCGAAACGAGAAAAAGACGGATAGAATGTATCGTCGTTCGTTAATCTAGACTTTTTTTTAATCGAACCGAGAGAAGCATAAGTAAGGGAAAATCGATCGCTTACAGCTTAATTGCAGCGCCGAATTATAATTTAAAAATACCTCGTTTCGTTAGCCGACTCTCGGTAATTATAATTGAATCGTATCCCTGAAACGTTCGCCTCCTCTACTTACGAGTGTTTTTGGCAGCGCAATTAAACATTGGGATTCCGAATTATGACTCTTGCAAACTTTTGACGCCACTCCCATGAGCGAGCGAACGTATTAAAACTCCTTTCTCAGCCTCCCTTATCCAACGTATCCCACCAAGAAGAAGGGTAAAAAGCTCGCACTCGTGGAGAAAATGCTGCGACGAGCATCGAGGGGGAAAACGTAATAGAATCTTGTTAAAAGACGACTTTTCGAGCCGGGAGTTTGAGCTCGTCCGATACCTTACCGACCAGCAAATCGCGGGAAAACAAAGACTTTCGCCGACGTCGCTATAAATATCCTATCCTCGGGTACTATTGCTACTATTACTATTGACCCTAATTCGAGATTCGATAAACTTAGCCCGCGCCTTATCCGAGTACGAAATTACACGTTTAACGTGTAAAACGGCTGCGAATCGCGAAGCGAGGATTAATTCGTCGACGCGTTTCGTAAACAGTCGTACCTCGGAAGGTCGGATTCCCCTTCGTCCTCGTCGCACGCTTTGCTCGTCATCGAGGAATTTTCACGCGGGTCGGAACAAATGGTACACGCGACGCGAGAATCCCCGGCGAGAAAATTGGAGATGCCCCGACCCTTTTTTTTTTCTGCTCTCGCCTCCGTTCTCTCCTCCTCCTCCTTCTCATCCTTCCTCCTCATCGTCGTAGTCGTCGTCATCTTCTTCCTCGTCGCCTCTGGCCTGATTAGAAGTTGGAACGAATTCGAAAATCGCCTCGCGCCACCCTTTGATCTCCGTTCCACGCTCTCGAAATTATCGCGTCCCCCTCCTGCGAGAATTTTAATTGACGAAGAGACGCGAAGGGATGGATTAGATCCTCGATGATTGTACGAGAAGAAGCTGACTTGCTTAATCCTCGTATTCTTCTCGCTCCTCGGGTCGCTCGAGTCGCTCGTGTCTTTGTTTACGAGGGGTTGGTTCCTCCCTTTTCTCGAGCTCCGTTTTTTGCGATACGCGACTGCGCCGTCTAAGCTTCGGTAGGACTTGATTTCGCATCGTCCATTAAAGTACCGTTATCTTATAATGGGGTGAGCTTTTTTGGCACTTAACGACTTTTTTTATTTTTATCCTTAACTACTTATTCATACGTATCGTAACACTTACCACGGGAAAATACCTTATCCTTTCGTATTCCTTTCGAATGCTATTTTTCGTAACGACGAGTAAAAATAGGCGTATTAAACTAAATTATAGTTGTAAAATTTGAATTGACTTTATCATTCGGTATTACGACACGCCTTCGAACTTTCGTTAAATCCTTGATCCGAACGTATGACAACAACACTCCTTATTAAATTACGAAATTTTCAATTTCAATGGTGAGTTTATAATTTGACGCATAAGGGATTCTTTTTAAAAAATATTCAGTCATGATTATAAGAACGTAAATTTTTATATGTTAAGTAATAACACCAATCTTGAACCCTTTAATGAATGGGTTACTTATAACCGGAGACTGATAATATCGTCTGCCTATCCTATGCTCGATGCAATGTAAAACGAATAACTGGTTTTAAATTTCAACTAAAAGATTAAGTAGAGTATTCCCATAAATTTATTTTATGACTAAATTGCACATTTCTTTGAAACCTAAAAATCTGCCCAATGGAATGTATTTCGTTATTGTACACAAGTTCGCTGAATGAAAATTAAATTATAAATATTACAATAATATTGTTCTATACGTTATATGAAATAGATATCATTGATTGTCTTTCATGGATTTTGATTCGCGAAAAAATTTAATTAGTTATATTCGGATGAATAGCGCTTACATTATATATTAAATAAATAATGAAAATTCATAAAACCCGTCGTAACTACGCTCCGATTATGCCTTTTCGAAGAAAACGAAGGACAACATTCATAAGTTTTTTGAGTACAATTTTAATAATTTTTTTCTATTAACGTTAATTGTAACATTTTTTATCTTGTATGGAACGATTGAAAATAACGAGTCTAATAATAAAAAATTGATGTTTCTTATAATAAAGAAAATTTAGGACTTCCAAATAAAATTTTTAAATTATATTCGTGCATTATATACTTTATGTTTATGTAATCGTAGAAGCGAATTTTCGTACGGAATATTATAAAATTTTATTAATTTGTGTTTTCGATTTGTGAAATCTCGAATATAATTTTAAGTTTGTTTAAAATTTATATTGTATCGTATTTAGAATAATTTAATTAATATTTATAGTTAAAGCGAAAAAATGACTTTTGAAATATATACACAAAAATAGTGTAACCAAAGTATCGTTGACACTTGAATATAAAAAAATTGAAGATGAGTTAAAACGAGTAAATAATGTTAATTATAATTATCATAACAGTATAAATTATTTACTTTTACAATATTATCTTTATCTTCTAAAACAAGATATTATTATCATGGTATACGTATTTTTACATTTTACATATTATTTCTTTACCACTAATTTATACATATTTGTATGTTTCACTAGATATTCGATTAACATTATTCTCGTTTTCAATAGCATCGCTGTTATAATTGAAAAAAACACGACTTATTCATCCGCGATCGACGCAAGGAAAAATTAGTTATATTAAATTTGAGCGAAGTTGATTCCTTCTAATAAACTAATACGTAGACGAAGAGAACTGCAGATACTCTTGCTAGAGTTATATTTAGTTTACTGAAAAAAGTTGGATCTTTAAAAAAGTATCGTCGATTGGCCAGTGATGGACAATCTGAAAAGACATTCTTGAATTTTATCTCTTTACTGAGCCAATAAGTTGAGCTTGTGTCAACCTCAATCGGCACATCGTCTTTCATATCTAGTAAATACTTCAACAAGAATCCACGCTTCTTTGTTATTAAGCCCTTGCATTCTTGAAGTTCATTTACCATTGAACTTAATGTCCATGATGCTATTAGTCTCTCTCTCTCTCTCTTTCTCTCTCTCTGCAACTGGTAGTCAGTTTTCATTAATTCCGCTTCTCCTTGGAAGTTGATATTTGATCATGATAATGATCACATTGTTCATAATATTCAAAAGGCACTTAAAATATATATCCTTATTTTTTTAAAATAAACTAGATAGTAATGTTTATCATAGGAGTTGCCTGTTATAATGTGTAATTTGGAATTTAAAGTAATACGATAAATCGATTACTAAGTTATCCGTATATTTTTTAAGTTGAATTCTTATTGTTGTTCGCGTGAACTGGAATATGGTAGAAATTCGTTGTATATACTTGCATAAAAGTTTTTATTATCGAATATCCTTTCTTATTCTTACGTACGTTCGTACGCAAAAACCTCTTTTTGCCGATTGACCTAATCCATTCGTAAAAGTAACTATTTTTTTGTATACTTTGTTTTATTTGTAACCTTACTTTAATACTGATATGGAATTTAATTTATTCTAAAAATTAGAAACTTATTTTCTTATATCCGTACTTACGAATCTTTTTTTGGCCATATTAAGTTATTGTGAAAATCGTTACTCTATTATACGCTATTTCTATGTCCAAAAGTGTTTTCTATTTCATAACATCTTTGAGAGTTGACAGTAAAAGCTTCAATAATAAGTATAGTTCCGAATACTTCAGATGTTTGCTTGAATTTTTAAAAAATTTACGTTAAATTATATCCTAAAATATAATATTTCTTTATTTAACAGCATTACATTTTACTATTTGTAATCTGCACTATGTCAAAAAAATTGATTAATTTATGTCTCGATTATTACACGATTGCAGCTGACGTGTAAAATATATTCGTGAAATTAGTTTCTACAATGTAATTGAATAACGTACATTCAAATTGAATATAAGTAAGTATTCTCTGTAGCATTTGAATTATTTTTTAATAATATATTTTATGTTTTATATTTTGATCGTTTTAGAACAAATTTTAGATATTCAAACTTAAAATTATAAAAAATTGAATTAAAAGTTGCAAAACAATTATTACATTTGATGTAAAATATTTTTTAATTGGCTTATTACGTATACCAATGAAAATAAAATATGAGTAATTTACAAAAATACGAATCCAACTTAAATAATGAGTTATTTAACTTTTGTTTCTAGAAGAAGTAACAATGATCAAATATTTTTATATTCCACGAACGAGTATCAAATATTATAAATTTGAATTACGTTCCATTCCTACAATCGTAAATTATTGCGTCTTAGATTTTAAATTTAGAACTACGCCTGAGGTTAAGAAACGCGCGTTAAAAAGGACAATAATCGAAATGCGAAAATGAATGCATCCAATATATTCGGTAGATTATTTTCAAGCGTAACACCGAATAATTATTGTTTTCGCATCGATATTTCTACTCGTTTGTAATTAGTTTTGAAAAATATTCCCCGGTTCCCATAAAATATCAATAATCGGTTCAAAAAAATTGCTCGCTCGCTATTTTTTAACGTTTTTATTCCCCGAGTCGTTTCGCTTCTCTTCTCGTGCAGTTTTGGTAACACAGACAAGTTCCACTCGAGGACGGGGAGTTGTTTGACTGCAATCTCAACACAAAGTGCCATTAACAAATCCCAACTTGCCTATCAATCCATTATACTTTCCAGCAACTCCGCGCATAATTTCCCGCTAAAGCCTCGACGGTTCTTACCCACCATCGAACTCGAGGTAACGTATGTGTACTCGAACGAAGGAGTATACAAGGGTAGGCGATAATCCGACGTCACCTTGGGAATAAGACTTGGAATTAAAATAAAATAACGGGTTGAGCTTAAAAATATTTACTAAGCGTTCGCCCGTCAAATTCAATCAAAGTAAATCGCTTCGACCTCCGTCTTACCCCAGAGATTAAACACACTCATACAAGTTCGCGACCCGCGGCAATGTTACAACTACCCCGACGTACTTTTACATGGCGGTCTCCCTTTTTCACCCTTCGCAATCTCCCTCGTCGACTGGTTCTTTTCGCGCATCCCTTCCTTTTTTTCTCCGCCGAGAACAGTCCGAGATTTCAACGGTGTTGAAGGGAGAAGTCGAGCGTCTCTTTTAAACTTTCTTGAAAATCAATTACTCGATAATTTTTATCGCTCTTGGTTTACGCGTTTTCAAAAATTATCTTACCCTGTTAATTTGCGATCGGGACTCGTTATCGTTGTTCGTAATTGCGTTACTTTGCTGCGTTACTTTGCTGCGTTACCCTGAGGGTGTTTTATATTTAAACGAGCTGTGTAACGCTTATTTAGAGCGGCATTAAAGTGTCTACAAAAATGAAATTATTAGATTGAAACGGAGAAAGAAAGTTATGGCGATAGACGTTCCGAGATTTAGGAAAATCTCTTTACGAGAAATAATAAAATACATTAACCTAATAACAGTTGTGATTGATTATTAAATTAATAGCTGACGCATATATTAAAAAAAAATTCATGTAATGGTATCGTTATCCGTTTAATTTTCTTATTATATTCAATTACTTTTATCGTAAAACCATTTATAATAAATTAAGGAATAATATTAGTGTTTCTTTTAGTTTCTTTCATCGATTTCAAGACATGAAAGTTAATATTTAACTAACGTATATAACATAGTATTTCAACTTTATATTGCTATATTATTTATAAATACACAATTTTATTACTCCCGTACAATAAATAATACAAACTTTTTCAAAATAATTTAATCAATTTATATTTAAATATTGAATTAAAGTAACCGCGGATTAATCAATAAATAGTTATACGAGGTTTTCTTCTTCTTTCGTATTATAGAAATGTTGAATTTATTTTGATATTACAATTATTTTTAATAATGTTTTCTGTAATTTAAAGATACAAGAAGAAGACATTTTGTACTGATATTTTTCCAGATGATCTTAGAACAATATATAATGAAAAATTCTAAATCCCGTATCGTAAAATTACGTGAGTTCAAGTATATTTTTAATGAAGTGGTTTTGCAACTATCGTAATTAACAAGGAAATATTAAAAAATGTTGCAATATCAAGGAATTCTGTAATTAATCGATCAACGATCTCAAATCGTAAATTGAAAATGTAATTATTTATAATATAAAGTATTGAGAAATAATTGAAATGATTTCGATTGTATATTCACCATTAATTACATAATGTCCTAATCTATTAACAAATAAATAACTTTTCAAAAATTCAGACATCATAGTGTAATAAAAATACCTGGACCAATTTAAAAATTTTAATTAGAACGAGACGAGGAATGAATAACATCCGATCCATGAATCCTGGTAAATAAAAATCAGAGATTCACGTGATATAAAAAATGTAAAAATTCATGAAAACTCTTAAAATGTAATTAATCCTATTGTGTTAGTTTAATGATATTTATAATATTGAAAAAAAAATTTTTTTTATTTTTAAATAGACATATTAAGGAAAATTAGAATGAGGATAAGAAACTTAAGTTAGATAAGAATACGATAAAAAATGATTATGATTAAACAAAAATCAACTTTTATATTTAATATATCGGTAAATATTCTTATGGCATTGTTAGAAAATTAATGTAACTTATGTTTTAATAATAAATGTAAACCTTTTTAATAAAATTAATACTACTTTAATTATAAAATAAGTAAAAATAATATTAACAATAAAACTTATAAAAAAGATTTTAATTCTTTACTTTTGTCGATTCATAGATTGTATGCTTCAAAATTATTTCACAGAGTTAACATTAATTGTATTTTTTAAAAGTTACTCATACTTTCATTATTCTGCATCTCATGAGTAATAATAAGATTATAAATTATTGTATGCACTTTAACTGAAAATATATTAAAATTATTCATCTATAATGTATATATATATATATACACATATATATAGCATTGAATTAAATTTTTTTCATAAGTTTGAAAATTATTCGGTGCTAAATTGATAGATTCTGTTATACCATATGTCTCTTATATATAAATAGTAACAGTCAGAAACTAATAAAGGATCGTCAAAATTTAGGTCATGGATATTGCTAAAATTTCTGAAGATATTTTTATGTGTGAAATAATGAAATTTGTATTTCAAAATTACTTCAAATATTACTTAGTTTAAAAAAAAAAAACTAAATTTAACTAAATTTTAATCAGAAATTTAAATCGATACATATTTTCAAAGGAAAAACTTTGTACTAAAACCACTAATGCAAAAAAAATTAAATATTCTAAAAAACGTATTGTGATAAAGTAAAACTTGTCTACACAGTATTTAATTTCGAAGATTAAAATAATTAATATCTCGTTTTAATATAAATTTATATAAATGTTAAAGTAATAAAAAAATATATTCAAATTTATGTATTACAAAATTATTATGTTTCATAGAATTTTAAATAAATTTTAATCGAATACACGGCAAATACACACTTTATTTTTATTAAGATAACAAATATTTTATAGGATAATTGCTGTAATGTTATTAATGTAATACTTAAATACGGTAGTGCATACCTGCATATTATATATCTGCATATTTTTTATTCTTAGAAACTACTCGTTATAGTTGTTTATAAAACTTACTACTTTTTTAAAAAAAGAGCCGCAAAAAATATGCACGTAATTATTTATCGTAAAAAAGAATTGATAAATCTTATCGAAAGTCGTAACAACGATATTCTTTATATTTAATTACACTTGACCGTTTGACCTTTTCCTCAAAATATTATATTTAAAACACAATATTTTATAAAATTACCCACGACTGATATTTTTTCTATCCATCTACATTTTAATTTCTCTATTAAACGCTATTAATTTATAATACGATAACTTACATCGTTATCAGAAGCTCGCATTAATTTCGATGAAACCAAGTTGAAACAATTTTATCGCTATTCTGTATCGCTTATATTACAGCTACAAGTTCAAATTCGAAATAAATCCAAAACCATGAAATGCTTCTTCCGCAGAAATGCTTTTCGCAAAAAAAAAAAACTCGCTCACTTATCATTCTTCACGGGAGCGATAAAATTCAAATACCACCCGTCCGTCCATGGAAGTGTTCGCAGCACTCCCCGGAAA
Organism: Dolichoris vasculosae; assembly: GCA_018907195.1. Lineage (NCBI taxonomy): Eukaryota > Metazoa > Arthropoda > Insecta > Hymenoptera > Agaonidae > Dolichoris > Dolichoris vasculosae. Next base: position 10,467,463 of record JACCHY010000006.1, read on the forward strand.
GAAAAATCAAGAACTCTTTTCTCTCTTCCTACATCTATCATATCTTTCACGAATCACAGGTGTATACACGTTCCCACACACGTATCGTAACCACATATGGACATAGTTTCAATTCTGCCGATGCCATTCTTTTTCGCAATTGTGAATTTCGAAAAGGATATTTTTAACTAGTAATAATATCTTTTTAAGCGAAAATTATTGTTACGAAAACTCTTAGGATGTTGAAATTCGTTCGATCGGTAAAAAAATGTACGAAAGTCGCGCGATATAATCGAAACTGCGATAAGAATATATTCGGCGTCTCTTTTTCATCTGAAATTGAACGCGAACGACAATTAAAACCTTATCGATACGATCAACGTTCCTCGTATTATTTGTAAATGTTCGAAACTGTGTTTAAAATCTTTATTCGATGGAAAGTATTTAACCGAGCTGTCGTCAATGTATAATAAGACAGATTCCGTAGTCGAAAGAAAATGTTTTTCCTCGATGTCAGTTCGGTTAAGTGTCGGTTAAGTGTCGCTTTCACGCGATGTTTCTTCCAAAATATTCGACAAAATTCAGAATGTCAAAACAAGCTGGTACTACAAGCACCGAAAAATAAAAATTATTATTCGTTCGAAAGGAAGCCAAGCCATATAAAGATGCAAAACGGTCCATGATTTATCAAAATCTGGCTAAATACGAGAACCGAGGGAAAAAAAGATGACGAGTCAAGAGTAGAGCTGAAGTTTTTTTTTAATAAATTTTGAAAAACAGTTAAAGAAACAAAGTACGAAATAAAGTTATGAAAATCGTCGGATGTAGTTTTCGAATTGTAATTACGATTTGGAATGGATAAGTTTGACGAAGTGCCTTCGTTGCGTAAGAAACACGAATAAGAGATTCTTTCGACCGCCATGGGAAATCCATAACCGAAATCCATAACCGCAATTTTTACCGATGATGCATCTTTCCAAATACGTCGTATAAAGCATCGCTTCTCCAACCACTGATCAACCCCCTGTAATAAAGCGGCAGGGCAAAATGTTAAACACGCGGTAACGTAAGTATTTGGACCGATCGGCTAAATGGAAATTTCGCGGGCTACATTTGCCGGGTATACGTTTACGAAGAAAAAAAGAAAAAGCTTACGAAACTTTGATTTATCGGGAAAAAAATTATAAAGGTCCGACACTGCTGGATGATAATGATCCTAAATAGGGGAACAGGTTTTGCGCTGCGTGGAGCAATTGATCCGGCATCGATCAAAATGAATTGGCTGTCATAATCGACCGATGCAAATCCCATCGAATAAACGTTAAGCAGAAGCTTTGTAGAAGACGTATATTCAATTCGAAATAGTTACTTCGTGAGATTTATCGGATCCGGAGATCCTTGATACGCGAATACTATACATTACTTATACGCGAATAATACCACATTATTAAGGTAAGTGCATCTTACCTCTAATTGAATAAAATGTATTATTGTATTTCGAAACGTATTTCATTATATTTTCTTTTCTCTGGCTCAATTACATTCTAATTGAATGTACCACGCGTTACGTTAAAAAAATTGTTCAGCGATTCGATAAACAAAAGCAAAATCTTGTATTCGTAAATCATAAATTTTATTAATTCGTTAAAACGCACGAACAAACAAACAAATAAAAAAAGGTATCGTAACGTCGCTGTTGAATCGTTGCTTCGGTCGTGAATGTCCAATATTTTTGATTCTGAGAAAAAATATAGAACCGCGATTACGATCGACGTTTATCAAACTATCGAACGAAAATAAACTATAAATTTAAAATAATCGAAGCAATTAGAAGAGATCTTTTGGATTTTTAACCGTTTTTGTTTAAAAATACGCGAATACGTCATTTTGCGCGAACGAGTTTTAGCAGCGATAGAAATTACGCAAAATAAAAATAAAAGCACTCCGAGTCATTACGAAACTCGATAAGTTTATAAAAGTACTAAGAGGGAAAATTTTTATTCCGTGCAACGGATAATCGTAAAAAATGAAAACCGTGGTATTAACGAGAAAAAAGTACGCGAATCTTACATTGATACGAGATAAGGATAAAAATCGATTTCGATTTCGCGGTTCTAACGTAAAAAGTTAATTCCCTTTTCGAAAAGGGATACCGCTAAAAGTGAGTTGTAAGTAAAAACGTTTATCGATGTAAATTCTCGAGCATCCTAAGATCAAGTTAGGAGCGGTTCAAGTTCGGAGGAGGTAAATAAAAACAGTAGCGCAAAACTACGAGCTTGTTGATATAACTACTCGGAGCACCGATGCGTGGCGAGTGGAGAAAATTGCGGGACACGCGTCTCTCCTCGATATGAATAACGCATTAACTCGATTAAGCCCCGAGTATTCTTGGCTAAACGATGAAAAGAAGATATTCCGAGAGATTAAAGGGGAATTTTATAATGGTCGACGTAACCGAGGCTAACAGTTGTCATTGCCATCGTCGAACGATACATCGCTGCTAATGATTTAATTATCCACGCGAGCCAAAGACGCGGCGATATCGAACCCGATAATAATCCTTAAAATCGTATCTCGCACACGCGATGCTCCGCCGAAATGAAAATCCGCAGGTAAAATCCGCCGGTAAAATCCGCCGGTAAAATCCATTAAACGAACGCCGCTTTATAATTATCCGCGTTCCGAATCGGGACGAGCCTCGAAAATTCAATGCCGATCCGTCCTTCTCGTACACCTTCCGTAACGAGCTCGAAAATCTCTCGGGCTAGTGCCGCAGGTGCGGCTTCTGTCGCTGTTGGAGGGACGCGCCTCTTTAGGAAGCGATTTAGTAGCGAGTCGAGTCGCCGCCGTCGGCAAAGCCACGCACTTCCCAGCAATTTGTGTAATCTTAAAGGGGCGCATCTTAGCCGAGCCCGAGTTTCTTATCGTCGTTTTTTTTTTGCTCCTCTCGCACTCTCTCTCTCTCTCTCTCTCTTGGACGCGCGCTCTCGATCCGGATTCGCGCGACATCCATAATCGAGACGAAAATGAAAGGGCGAAAGGGTTATGCGTGTGTAAAGCGAAAGAGAGAGAAAGGAAGAAAACTGTAACGACCGAAAGCAACGAACCGAAACTCGATCGTCATTTTCCGCGATGGTGTCACAATTTATTCGATTGCTATCTTCGAGCGTATCGCGATTACGTCGGATCTCTTGAAAAGCGACGCTTGGCTAAAGACTTTCGAATTACGCATCGATATTAGGAAGGAAAGATGGAAAACTTTGCTTAGTCGAGAGGATGATCCGAGCGTACGAAACGAATATCCTACTTAGACTCGTAAAGAGGATAGAAATAATTGCATAAGGCAACTCGAGTATCTGCTTTAAATAAGTATTAATGCCGAGGAATTTGGAGAATATGCCGCTGTTCTGGAAAGAACCGTTTAATAATTCAAAATAATTATGCGTAATTAAATTGTTCGAATAAGATAAATAATTTTGTTGATATAATTGCTCGGTTGATACATTAATTAATCCAGTGGTATTTAATATCTTTATTAAAAGGATCAAAATGCAAAGCGATAAATCACTTTGCAAAATAATACACGAAATTCGCGAGGAAATTTTACGATAAACGTTGATAGATTCGGACGCGAAATAAAAAATCGGTTCGAAATAATGTAAAAATATTTCGAGCGAGTCGAAATTTCCGGATGCAGCCATTATATTTCCAAGTCAACGAGACCAACTTAAAACGAAGCCTTGCGGTTGAACGGCTATAAATTTTCGTAACGTTAATACCTTATCTCAATAGAACTATTATTAAAGTTATTTAAATTATTAAATAAATTATTTAAAGTTCTATATGCGTAAGTAATATTCTCGACTATCGGACACATAAAGTTCGGTATTCGGTCGGTTATTCGTTGGAAAAGTACACGATAACAACGATAAATAATCGCGCAAAATAATTCGTTGGTCGGTTTCCGAACTCTCGCATCGATAACACCATCCCTTTTATTCGACGCAAAGTTTTTATTAAGCGAATCCAATCAAAATTCGTATAAAACGCTACGGGTAAAAATTAGGAACCTGATTATTTTAAAATGTCCTTACCTTCGCTTTATTATTTCCAAGATTGATAGCCAATTCACCAGCGTATAATTCTAGTTGTAAAAAATTGCCGATCGAACACGAACTAATTTTCCCTCGCTCTCGCGATATAATTCGATAAACGGAGTTAATTGTAGAAAAAAAAAATTTGATCGAAAGGATACATTCGAAAGTCTTATTTTAAAATTTAACCACTTTCGTCGAAACATCGTCTATGGACAACTGCGGTAATACCGGGATCCGGTAGAAAACAACGAGAAGATAAATGTGATAGATTAATATCGATGCATAAAAGCGCAACATCGATCATTTATAATTCGTGGAATAATCGAAGTAATATTATTTTCGAGGAAAAGGGAATACCCGAGGAGAGAAAAAATAAAGAAGCATCGAATCAGCAATTCTAATGTCAAAATACAGACGTTAAACTCGGTGAAAACCGCCGTAAAAAGAAATGAAAATGAGAAGGAGATCGGGTAGAAGAAAAATGAAGACAACGCGCTTCCTTTAGGTAAACACCGATAGTACCTTTTCCACGGAGGATTTATAAGATAACTGCATTTAAGTATCATGGCAAGTGGAGTTGGGCACTAAAAACAAATAAAGTACGGCAGCTTCACCACCTTCGACGGAGCTCCAACGACTCGCCGCTTAAGATCTTCCGATCGGTCTTTAACGAGCCACGCAATCGAGGTGTACGTATTCGACATCGATCGAGATCTTCGTTCCCGGATCTTTGCGAATTTGTCGGAGCTCCGGGGCAGGAAAACGGCGATCGAGAGCGAATCTTTGTTCCCGGTTCCCGTACTCGCCTGCTTTTCATTTTTTTTCCTTTTTTTTTCCTTTTTTTTTCCTTTTTTTTTCCTTTTTTTTCCTTTCCTCCGTGTATCGCGTCTTTACAAAGTACAGACAAGTTCGATCAATTTGAATTTCGAGCGGGGAACTCGTGCGAAACGGATCCTACGAAAACGGTTAGCCGAATAAAACCTGGTGAACAGCGGAGGAGATAAAATACGGTCGTTCCGATTCTACGTTTATGTTCTTATCGAATAATTAATTTATTAGAAAACCAAATTTTCCTTCTTAGCGTTGATCCTCGTTTTTTCTCCTTCAAGGGAAAAATCCTTTCTTCTACGTTCGTTAAAAAAAACCCAAGATAACTAATAGTTTTCTCGTATGAAGTTGTTTTCGGAAAATTTTAAATATATTTCGTTTACTCGTTATAAATATGTGTACTCTACATTAACGTACGCGATGTAATTATTTTAATAACAGTGGACGAACATCGAGCTCTCGTACTTTATAATTACATAATTTACTCGTGTTTTCTAGGCCTTAATCCTGTTACATTATAAATATCTTCTTAAACTTTTTTTCTATTAAATTATTGCGTTACAAATTTCGTATGAATTAAGTACTGATAATTTTTCATTGGACGTACGACAATTAGAATTACAAATATTAATTGATATACTTGAAATTCTTCTTTTTTAAGTTTTTACTTCATTTTTTAAAACGAGATGTATCCACGTTATCAACATCGATTTAAAACTTGTTTCTAATTTATTGCTTTACGTATAAAACATTGTAAACTACCATTTTATTTAAAAAAAAAAACCTATCGTATCCAATTAATAATTTGGTTGCAAATTTCGACTACTAATTTTTGCATACGCCCTTGAAAATTCTACTTTTTTTTTATCATTTTTGGTCAACTTTGCTTTCTACTTACGTTGCATTTATTATCATCTACCAAATTCGAGTAATCTATCGATAATAGTAACACAATGCCCTTCGAATATATACCATTTTTGTTCCTTTTCACGAATCCAGCGTATAATCCGATAGCAAATTAATATGAAATATGATATTACATCATTCTAATTGAATTTCCCGTGGATTACAAATGATTTTGAGATTACTCGTAATGCACTTTTATTCCTCGACTTGATTTCTTTTGAATTTTAAAATATAGTTCAAAGTATTTAATTGTATTTCTTACATCGCGATCTTAAACTTTTCAAATTAGAGTATCGAGCTTACTATTTAAAAATTTTCTTGTCGTATAATTTTATAATTTAATAAGGATCTTATATACATTTTTTTAAGATGTAAAATTAATTAATTTAGCGATCCTGAGCGAGCGGTTTTGATCGGCTAAGTTAAGCATGGCTGGATGCGGTCAGTTCTTGTATAGATAAACACTTGATCTCGTGTAACAAGGATATTTTTTAATCAGAATTAAGAAAATGGTTAAAAAATACTTCATAATTTTTAAGTTAAAAAGTAAAAAATTATAAATTTTAGACTGGAGTAAATTGCGAAATTTTTAGCTTGAGTTTATCTCGTATAAAACACGTAAAATTATAAATTAATGTTTTTATATATTCCTAATATATATTTTTTTAGAATAATTTAACCTCGCGAATTTAGTGCAGTGCATAAATAAAAGAAATCCAATAAAATAGAATTGAAGAAACGCGTCTTATCTTGAATACATCGTAAAAATGTTGGTACACTTGTTCAAGATAGTAACTTTAGATTGTAAAAAGTAAAAAGTATATCGTATAATGAATGTGTAATCGATCACAAAGATTAATTATGCGAGTGTCCGAAATATTTTAATTATATTAGAAATGCAAATAATATCAATTATTATCATTCGTCTTCGAATTATGAAATCTACATATTTAGGTTACTGGGTTACTCGAGGAGCGATAGATTAAAAAATCTAAGAATTCCAGCTTGTACCGAAAATATTTCCATAAATAACTAACGAAATTTATATCACGAAAAAGATCATATCGATACATATGCCGAAAATTAATAATAATTTACTTGTAATGTACAACGAAACGATTACTTTGCAATACATTTAAAACTTGCCTTTGGTCGATTAAATTTATTATATCAAAATATTTTTTATCGCGCGAATATATTTGTTCATCTAAACGTTTAAATATTAACCAGAAAATCGAATTACCAATTATATTAATTATTTAGCTACGATATCAGAAATATTTTTCTGTTTTTTATACGGCGCAACAAAAACATTCTAGTCGAACAATTTAAAACAAATATGGTTTATTTTCAAAAATACACAATTAAATGAAAAAATTTTTTGATTAATAATTTCTAGATTAAAATCTGACGAATTCAACCAAAATATATCCAAGAAATGTACTCGCGAGGTTTAAAAATTAAAATGGAAAAAGTTAAGAATCTTCTGTGAAACGATCATAAATTACCTTAATATTACAACGCGCGTAATTTATTTAGCGAACGATCAAAGTCGAACGAAACGCAGTCGAAAACCGATCGATCATGGATTATTAAATCGATAAGAAATCGGAAACACTGAAAATTCCCGACACCCACGAGAACGCGATCGACCTAAAAATTCTGCAGCGCATCGCCGTCGCGCGAAACGAGCATTTTTTTTTTCTTCTTCGAGCTTCTAATCTGCTCGTTCGACTCAAATACACCCACATCTATATATATATATATACGTAGGTACGTACTTACGCACATATATAAATTGCTCCGCCACGCCGTCGTTTCTGAATATGCAAACGTTTCCGCGTCAACGCACGCCTCGACTATACACGTATATACGCATACTTGGGCGACAAGTATTAAAGATCGTGACGATGCGTAATTCGCGCGTCGCTCGGCTCCCGGATTCTCTCCTCCTCCTCCTCCTCCTCCTACTCTTCCTCCTACTCTTCCTCCTCCTCCTCCCTCGATCCCTCGTCAACCGCGCGCATCTCATAAATCTTTCATTAATGTAAATTGCCCGTAAGCGCTTCTTGCTCGGGATGAATCCGACGGCGACGCCGGGACGCAGTTAACCCCAGGGGCGAGTCGCTCGGCAGATGCTGCGGCTTCTCCACCCCCGCATCTCAGTCGCGGCACTTTGACTCGCGACTCTTAACGTCTCTCGCAATATAAATCGCACGGCGGAGATTTCAAACCCGCACGCCGATAATTACTCGTAATGTCTCATTTGCTTTCGGGTGAAAATCCTCCCCGAATCTACGCGATTCCACCCCTGCACATTTCTTCCTTTTATACTTCTTCTTATTCTTCTCATTCACGCTCCGCCTCTTATTCCGCCTCTTGTTCTACTTCTTATTCTTTGGCTTCTTCCACCTCCGTTTTTCTAAAACATTCGGGTTAGCATCGCCTGGAAACGGCTCCTGGAATAGAGACACTCGGGCGTCTTTTACTTTAACTCTGCAGAAATGTCCGAATTATAAAAGTTGAACTTTTTGCCAAAAGTTTACTCTCCGTGATTCGTGATTGCCCGTTCGTTGCAATGTACACTCTGCTACCGAGAAAGTTTGCCACGAGATTACGAAAAAAAAATAGTTTGGACGATCGCGAAAGCGAAGTTGACTCCACCGCGAACCTTCCTGAATATTTCATTTGAGATAAATCCAGCGTTAATCAGTCCGCGGTGTAAAATAATATTTACGGCGCGTGTATATTAGCAGTTTTTAATTATTCCCCGCTATTTCCTCCCTTCCGAGCATTCGCTTCGATCCCTCTTAAATGTATCATTTTTCGAATCATCCGATCGATCGCTCGTAAAATCATCGTTGTTTCGTCAACGTCGCGAATATAAATATGCGTTAAAAGCATTAGTTTTCGCATTAATAATTAATACCGCATTTTGTCGTTTCGTGTCTTTTACGTGTACGACTGCTTTTAAATTTATTAATTGATTATAATGCAGAAATCGTTCGGTTATTTATGAAAAAAATAATTACGAAACAATTAAATAGAATTTAAATTAAGTGCTAATTATGAATTTAAAGTAGCCAAATATACAATTTTAAATATCCTCTCGTTGAGTTTCAACCTGATTTTCGACCACACGTTATAATAACGAGAAATGTGATATAAATATAAAATTTAATCCCAACCTTTTAATTATACATATTAAATCGATGAAACAATTATTTATGAAAAAACTTGTACGATAGCTTAAAGTTTCCAGAAATCCAGAAAATAGAATAATAATAATAATAATAATAATAATAATATTTGCGAACATACGTCAATTTTAAACTACAGTTTGAATATTTTATAAATTAATGTTGATAGGATAAAATATTATACGTATACGTAACGAAGCGATTCAAAATTTTTTAAACAACGATTATATTTAATCGTAATATTTAGATGAAACGTTCGTCGACGCGATTTCCAATTCATTCTTCGCTCCAAGAATATTTTAATTATTGCACAAATGTTGTTACTTTTAACGGTATTCAAAAAATGCGCTTGACATCTAATTTAATATTCTTTTCATTCCCTTTGTTGCGTATTTTCTATAATATCCTTGTTGTACATCATCTTACTTAACCTACCGTTACTTATTCGAAAATGAAAGTCCTTTGCGACACACGAAACACTTTACCACTAACCGGAAATACGAACTTTAGCTTGTAGTTTTGATACGAATTTGCAAGTCTTATGGAAAATGGGTATCTAAGTATTAGATGTTTATCACAGAGCTGAAATTTTATTCTAAATTAAGCAACGAAATCTGCCTAAGAAACGAATAACGTATCACCGTAAAGTAGTTTTACTTGTACGGATCGGTATACTATAATTAATACAAATTGTAACACTTATGATTTCACCTACGTAAATAATTCGTTAAAATAGTTTAAATTCAAGTTTCAACCGTGTCTAAATTTAAATTTTAAGATTCGAAATTATTGCGCTTATTTTTAAAACCTAAGACTGTCCATTTATCAAAATATATATATAACTACAATAATTGTTTCGTTACAAAATATTACTTATTTACTTTCGATTTTTACCCGAACAATAAAAGAACGATTTAAAAGAATATGTCTTTTCATCTTTTATCAAATACGTAAACAATGTTTTATTAGAACGTATTAACTACTTAAAAAACTAACGAAATTTAACACTTTAAAAAGTATACGAATACTTTTAAATTACGAAATACAAATAAATGTTAAAATATCTTTTTCGATGCAAGAAATTAGTATTATATCTATGTACCGACATTGCATAAAAATATAAATTGCAAAAGTAAATAACCGAAAGAAGAATAATTGCGCTATCACTACTCGACTTTATTATTTGTAACAAATTACAAACGTAATTATTACACGCGTGACTCTTTAATACCAATATTTGTAATATACTTTTTTGCAAATAAAATTTTTTTGAAAACCTGTAAAAACTACCCTCGTTTAAATTGCGATGACGCTCAAAATAAAAACGTATTTCGTACCAAAATATCAACTAGGAATATCATATATTTAAAAAAAAATTTCAAATATAATATATACACGGATATTTTAACGATAAATAGATGATCTTAAAAAAAAGGATCGACCCAATTTTTCACGATTTCCACTTTTGATCGTAGATGGCACAGGAAGAGTAATGCACCAATAACCATTCGACGCTTACTAACGACATTTCGTACGAAATCATTAAAATTTGCGTATTTTCCAAATTTGAAAATCGTAAATTTTCGCAAATTTTTATAAAATAACCTCCGAATCTTTTTCTAATTAAATCGTAAAACCTCACTGGAATGAAAAATTTCGTTCGCATAATCAACCCGCGATCTACATAATCAAGAAGCCCGGAGGGTTGTTGAAATAAAAAGAAAGAAAGAAAAAAAAAAAAAGGAAAAAGAACGAAGATTCTACCTACGAAATTTGGTTGATCCCCTCGAAAAGGAATAATAAATGTACGTAAACTGCTTTGGTCGTTGTTCCCTCCGGCGTCTCGACTCGGATCCACTCCGATCCACTCCGATTCCAACGGAGCGATCGTTTCCAAACGCGGATTCGCCCATCCTTTCAGCGCGTCCTTTCAAGTTTCGAGACACGCGAGCTCTGCTTTATAGCAGTTAAAACCACCTGTTACACCGCGAAGGGGTGAAGACTCGCGACTCGACCCACCCCCGCGAACTTTCGCCTTTTTCCTTTCCACCCGCGGCTCGTGAGTCGTGGATCGTATCCCTTCCCCTTTTCGCGCTCGACGGCGTCGCTTCGTTCCCCTCGTCGTTTTACCCTCTGGAACCGGAGCGGAAGGGGAAAGAAGTTGGGTCATTCCGAGCGGATCGTCGCGAAATTTATACGTACGGATGCCTTGGGGGAAATTAGCCTTGTCCGATCGAATCGACGTTTGCGTCCGTCGGTCCGTAACTTTAACGCGATTAGTCTCCGCGACGCGCGACGGAAGAAGGGCTGGAAAACCGCTACGAGTTAATCGCGAAGAAACGCTGGGGAACGCTTTAATTATTTACGCTCGTCGATATTCCGCGATTCGAACCAACAGTGGTAAATCGTAAAGGGTAAAGCGAATCTTTCCAAAGTTTTTAAGCGCTGTTTTACAACGTTCGATGGTTGCGAGACTCGAGTTGCGTAAATCGCGAAATCGTCCGTTAGAATCGTAAAAAACGTTCCAACCGGATAATCATCTCCGCGATTCGATAACTTTCGGAGCCGTGAAAATCCGTTCCAATTTTAAATACGTAAAATCAAAATCGTAATATTTTTTACGCCGCCGTTGATCCACCGTTAAAGATACGAGCGAGCAACGAGAAATTATATACGCGATAAATTTTCTCCCCGAGACGCGCGATCGTACGAAAAAACAGCGTCGCAGCATCGCGTCAACAGCTTAGGATTCCGTGTTTTTCGCCGCCGAGATTTTCTTCCTTTCCTTTCCCCGTAACCAAAGGACGCTCCAAATCGATTCGGGGATGCTTTCGGGCGTCGCCCTCTCCGTTCGAACGCTCGACCGCCTCCTAAAATTTTCACGACTGGAAGAGTCGAGTGCACCCGGAAAAATGTCCGTTTGATCCGAGGGAAACAACGAAACAACGACGCAACGAAACAACGACGCAACGATAAATAAGACATCGATCGCCGACTTGTTTGCAAGTGTAATCGGGAAAGCGCGCGGTTTTTATCCTGGGACCGACGATTCGGTTGCGAGTTAATTCCTCCCTCGTTTTTACGGGAAGGTCCGCGATCCGAGCGAGCGAGCAAGTAACCAACCAACCAACCAACCTTACATTCCACTCGAAACCAGAGGACCTGTTTCATCGGGGCGAGAGACGCTCGATTCGAGCGGTCGTTAAAAGGCCGTCGCCCACGAGACTTTTAACGAGACGTCGCGACGCCCTTGCGATCGCTCGCACGTACGCGCACGTGCCTGTTAGATCGAGACCGGCGTGTATACGGTTCAATTATATTTTTCTGCTCCTCCTCCTCCTCCTCCTCCTCCTCTCCCTCCACTCCATCCACCTCGTTCTCCTCTTTATCCGGCTCTTCTCTCGGCTACCGCACGAACGACTTTTTGCCCTTCTCCACGCGCAACGAGCTCGCATTATTTTCACGAGGACCGAGCTCTTCGCCCCAGGGATGCCGAACGACTACCCCTTCGAGATCGACGGCGTCCGCTGTCTTTTTTTTTCCCCTCTTTCGAATCCTCTCACCGCGACCGTTACGCTCGATCTCCCGTCGATCTCCCGTCCATCTCCCGTCCAACTCCCGTCCAACTCCCGTCCAACTCCCGTCGAACTCTCGTCTACCTCCAAGGGATCCGCTTTTCGTCGTTCGTGTCTGTTGCTAGTCGCTGGTCCAACGCGCCTCTCAGGAGTTGGAAAGGAGAACGATCGTCCAGCCAGGGTATCCCGGTCCTGTCCTACCTCCTCTCTACACTCTCGCCCCTCCTAACGAGCCGAGTTTTGTAAATAATCGCCGGGACTCGTTACGCGTGCGCCGCTGCCGCGAGGAAATCCAGACCGGCCGTCGGAAATTGTTTCGAAATTACCCATTATTTTCGGCTTATTACGTAAAAATTAGCCGGGCGATCGCACGCCTCCTTTCGCCGCTCGGGTTCCCTCCGACCTCTCTCCTCTCCCGTCTTTACCCGTCTTTACCCGTCTTCACCCGTCTTCTCCGGTCTTCTCCGGTCCTCCCTCTTCCTCCACTCCCCGCCACCCTAGAGCATTAATCATCGGTTGCTCTTCCTCCGGTTGCTCCAGGGCTCCTTATCCTCCGATTCCGGTCGGTTCGTAATTGACGCGTTCCCCTCCTCCCGTGGCTCGCCTTTGAATTTCCTCCGGTGAGCCGCTCGATATTTCTTTCGACGACTATCGACGCTATTCCCGCGCGTTAGGAATCGCGGCCGCTCGGCAAAGTGCGGCAAAGTGCGGCAAAGTGTTCCGAGTCCTCGACGGATCTTTCCTTCTCCTCGTATCCCCGAAGGTCTCTAGACGCATCCTTTCGCTCGGGCAGCTTTCTTTTTTCGCTCGAGCTGCTCAACGCTCGAGTAATTTTATGTTTCCTGGACATCGGCGTGCACCGATAACTTTTCGACGCGAACGTGCCTTTCCTTCCCGGGAAAGCGGATCTTCTTATTTCGTTGGCGAACGCGTCTGTGGGGCAAGGAGGGAGGACAAGGAGGGGAGGGGACAATCTCGCGTTAGCAACGATATCGACGTTTCTTCGTTTTCTTAATTTCCTCCAAGGTAACGGGACGAATCTCGGAAGCTGCGATTTTTTCTTTTCCCGCGTATCGAAAAAGCTCACCGTCGGTCGGATCGATCGCTTCGACGAGTCGGTTCACTTTCGAACGCGTGGTTACGTTCGCGAATGCGATTACGCGTGAAAGAATCTTGGTTGGACAATTTCGATGAAATTTAACATCGGGGGAAGCCGGAATTCGCCGACTCGAGAGAAACGAGCCAAATTCGAATATCGACTTTCGTTCGCCGCAAAAATTCAAAGGCGAAATATGTTTTGGAAAAATATTTCGCGCGAATCTAGTCCCGAACTATTTTTATTCGAGTTTCCGATTAAAAGATTCGGTCGATTTTCGAACTACCGATCGACCGAATTCCGTTCGTAAGAATATCTTTTCGTTTTAAAACGTATCGATCGAAACGTTCGAAGGGAATTTTAAACATTGCGGTACCTTTTTGCGATCTTTTCGAAACCCTCGGCGAGTTCGTCGATTCGAGGCGCGAATTCTCGAAACTTTCCATGACTCGGTCATTTTAGAAAACTAACGTTTTATCGATATTTCCTCATTATTCAGGATTAAAAACAATTTTTCGTAGCCGATTCGTCGATGCGATACTTTTTTTTACGTTTTAACGATATTTTACATTTTGTTACGAATTCTAACTCGACACGACATTTCGATCTTAAGAAAAAGAAATTATGAACGATATAATATATATATATATAAAATGTTAGACGATGATATCAACTCGGAAAAAAATACGAAACTTTAAGGAAAATGTACAACTGTTTTTGTTCGTTGATCGCGTGATGATACTTAAGGATAAATGGAATAATGATGAATTGTATTGTTTCGTTGGTAAGAAAAAAGACGATCGAAAAAAGAAAATTCTTTTTATTTTTGGATTAAATAATAACTAATATTTATATTTCCTTAATTTTTTTTTATAACTTTTCGGATACGTGACGTCGGACAAATAATCATCGATGCCAAATAATATAAACGCGCGGAAAAAATGTCAAATTTTTTTAATACCTCGATCCAATGTATTTTTCGAAAACTCTCAATTCCCTGCGAAATTATCATCATTGTACAAATTATAAAAGCCAAATATCGATAAAATTGTAACTAAATCCGTCAAAATTGGTAGCGTCATCTATCGGTAAAGAAAAAATCTGGTCAAAATTCGTAGCAACCTCGAAACTCGATCGTGTTGATAAAGTTAATATCTACGATATCGCGCGAAGCACTTATAGAACGAAAAATACGTCGATAAGACTTACCGTATATCGAAAAAGGGGGTTACTTTCAAAACAATATAAACGTTCGTTGCAACATTGAATAAAGCTAAGGGTAAAATATATTTTTGATCAAATAATTAAAAACGTTAATTTCTTCCACACTTGTATACACACATGAAATTATAAACGATTTTGCCTTTGATATAAAGCTTTCGAATGATTTATATATTCGATCTTAAAGAAAATTCGCATTATTAGAAAATTCCACTTTCACGTTCGATTACGATTCTAAAATTTTTTAAATTTGTAACCAAACTCTTGCATAAAAGAAAATAACTACGCTAACGAGAAAGAGAAGATAAAAAATGGTCAATATGTACTCACAAAGCGTCTTCGTTTCGATAATCCTCGACGATGTCCTTCGCGATACTTCAACGGACGATAAAGGGATTCCCGAGGTTGACGGCAAACGTAAAAATCCTTCGTTGTCGCTATTTCGCGACTCACCGTATAAAGGAAAAACGGGGAATTTCACCCCCGGTTGGTTTACTCGTTAAAAACTTTGTGCTCCATTGTTTTTTGTTCGCGTGCTACGAAAACTTTGTCTTATTCGCGGCCTCTTTTCTCTCTCTCTCTCTCTCTCTCTCTTATAGTTCTTATAATTTTTGAATCATTTTGGATACGTTTTTATAAATATTCGGCATACGCGAACGATGTATTTTCAATTGGATAAAAATTATTCACCTGTGATGAAATTGAACGGAAAAGTATAAGAATACGATGAAACAAAAAAATATTTGTACACACTTGTATAATTTTACTAGTAACTGTAAATTAAGACTAATATTTTTGTCCCGATTAAACTTGTGTGACGTCCACTAATATTTTACAAAAGAAGTATATTTCCAATATTAAAAAATTAAAAAGGAAATGCAAAAGCAGGATACTATATATATATATATATATATATATATTATGAAAAACTCAACGAGATAAACATATAAAACTAAAAAAGTGTACCTATTTTGGATATCTATTTTGTCGATAGTACGCTTGAATTTTATATAAAAAAAATACAAAATTTTAATAATTCAATGAGATTTTTCTTAAAATTAACTTAAAGAAATGTGCATTGTAATTATTCTCTTTACACCTTAAGATTTCGAATAAACGAGTCATGCATGTTATTTATTACGGTGAATTCAAAATGGCCTCCTATTAATTTTTCCGTGAAATACATATTTATACAAAAATAATTACTTTGTAATAAATTATCTTAAAAGTAGAATTCAACCCAACAGTTATAAATACGATATTCGATATTTTCCAAAATATTTAATAAAATAACAACTGGGAAAGCTTCGTATAAAAAAATATTTGTATCGAGTCTCACCGATAAATAAAATAATAATTTAGTCGAATATCATCATAGCGAATGTTACTATTATTAAAAAAAATTAATATTCCGTTTTAATAAAATATTTAAACGATCGAATACCGACTTATCGTTTGCCCAAGAGAAACTGTATTACCAAGCGTGAATAAGAAATAAAATTAAAATCAAGTTATTGAAAATCAAGTTATCTTAGTTTAAACTAAACTAACCAACGCGTTTTAAAAAAAATAAGTTCTAATTTTCGTTATCTTCCGTTGCGTATCGAAAGAAGACGCGTCGAGTGTTAAATTTGTATATTATTTTTAAGGCTGACGAATCATCCTCTGAAATTTATATCTCACACTGTCCAAACAATTTAGCGTTAAGACCGAACATCGTGATTCTATTTTATCCGTGAGAGAAATGAAAACTGATTATCGCAGCGAGTAAATATTTCAAAGTAAATATCGTACGCTTGCATACGACTCATAAATTGTATAAATATGTACAACTATACTATATTACATTTATAGTGTACAATATCGACTCGAACTTTTATAGATGTTAAGTATACTTTCTTTCGCTTCGCGTAAATTAAAACGATAAAAGTAGGGTTAAAAGTTGTCGTTACGTTATCATTCGATTAAAAAAACTATTTTTAAATAACTTTGAAAAAAAAGAGTACCGTGAAAATGTAAGTTCCATCGGTAAATAAAGGAAAGTTTGATCGAAGTTCGATTTCGATGTTATCCAAAATAAACGAGGATGAGTGGTTAAAAAATAAAGTTAGAGGCATAAATGTTTTACATCGAAATTAATATATAATTATAATATGATGCGATACATATATTTGTTAGTATATAATAATAATAATAATAATAATAATAATAATAATGTTACGGTAGTTGAACTAAAAACTATTCTACCCTATAATTTATGTAATTTTCTGTATGTAGATTGTCTCGATACTAAAATATAACGAATTCCTTTCTGTGTATCGTATGCGGCTTATTACGCAAAAATATGCAATAAATACTTCGAAAGAGACTGTATTAGATTATTTTGATATGCGTTAAAGCTAATTTTCCAGCAGTCGAAAAGTTCGAAACAGTTTTAAGGGCTCTTCTTAGCAGCGCTGATCCGAAAAAGCCTAGAAAAGTTAATCTATTCTCCTGCGATCGGAGACGATTGCCATAGCGACGAGAAACGATTGGCTGATTTCTCGTCGAGCCATCAATTTTCTCCCTAAGGGGCTAAATGGAAATAAAAAACACGCTTACGAGTTTTAATACTGACGCATCGCATTTATTAAATTATTAATCGTTACTCAATATATAGTACGTACAATATGGTTGTGCATTGCAGTTTCATAAAAAAATGTTATGCCTCGTAGTTTATTACGATACAACGATATTTATAGGATAATAATTTGATATCTTCGTTATCTCGCTCTGCAGTCGCAACCCACGCATCATTGTTTTTCATCATTGTCTCGCATCATTGTTCGCATCATTGTTTTATCGGTAAAGTATTTGTTTTCTTTTTAATATTAGACTTGCAGTCTCTAATTCATCATTGGTAATAATATATAATATGTATATCGTGTGTACTATTCCGACGCTCCTCGTCTCTCTCGTCTCTCTCGTCTCTCTCGTCTCTCTCGTCTCTCTCCTTCTCTTTCCTTTGTCCTTATCTTTCCGCCTCGCTCGAGAATTACAATTTTTTTTTTAATTTTCTTTTTATTACTTCCGTTCGTTCGACGCCTCTCTTTACTCGTATTCCTCCTTTTACATCGAATCTCTTATTAAAGCTTTTTGTACCAGAAAAGATAATGTTCGCCATCGCTGATGTGCAGGTCATCCACTCCTGCAAAAAAATAATTTTATTTAATACCTGACCGTTTTTCCATTTGCGGAATATGTTTACCAATGCCTTTTATTTTTGTGACACGTTTTCCAAATAACGTACAATTATTGTTGTAATTTTACGTATTCGTTTTAAATGTTAAAATATTTGTATTTTATTTAAAATCGTAAAGGGTAAATAATGTAATCAATTTATCATCGAGGTATCGTATTACAAATGCTAAGTATTTTGTTAATTTCGGTAATCAAATATCGGTGAATTCGGTATAAATTAAAATTTGATGTAATTTAAATTCTATCGATTGATAATCCAACGCGTTACGAACGATATTAATTTTTACGATGAAAACTTTTTAAGAAATACGTAAATTTCGTAATTTATAACGGTAATAAACTTTTTAATTTATTCGAAAAAAAATGTATCGATTCGTTGACATCATTTTTGCGAACTTCGATGATAAATCGATATTTTTATATTAAACCGAAACCGTTGCGTAAATACACAAATTTTCGTAACTTTATTCGATATTTAAATATATAATTAAACTATAGATAAACTCGAATAACCTACATCGAATGATTCGTAGCAAAGGTTGATTCGTAAATATAATATTATAATAATACCGAAACCGTTTTATTCGCGTTGATAATAATTCACAAATCAATTACGCCACGCCAAATAATTAATATACTCAATTTAAAATATAAAGTTTTAAAGCGGAGTAATTAATATAATATTGATTTGATTATAAATACATAATTTAATCAATCGAAGGAAATAGCTTCCAGTTTAATAAATTTATATGAAAAAATAAATGTTATCGTTATCGTCGAGTCTGATAAATTGATTCGTATTCGAAAATTCTTTCGCGAAATACTCGTAAGATTTTTTACAACTATCGCGAAAGTAAATATTATCGTACTTCGTTTATAATAAATTCGTTCGACGTAAAATATTCTTAAAGCTTTAATTCGAATTATTTGGCTAATCTAAATATTGAAATTAATTATTTCACGTTGAGAAAAGAAATCAAGCTCGAACAAATATAGTTAAAAAGGAGCATTTAAATCTTATACGATAGAGATTTCATTTTTTAAAGCAATATTTTATACACGGGATGCACGAAAAAGTTGTTAAATTTCCGTAGGTCATTAATTTTCTAATTATTCCCGTTTTTCCAGCGATTATCTGTATTATTTGGTTAGTGTAATTTCTTGCTGAAATCTGTTTAAAATGCTACTAATACCGAAATAATCAACTACCGTAGACAATGTAACAATGGCAACGTAATTTCGTTGATTAAAAAATGAAAAGTTAATTGCCCCAAATTACGTACACCGAATTTTTGCACTCGACGGTAAATATTTGTATAAACTCGAAGCGCGTGTCGAAAGTTAAAAGAAAGGTTTAAAAATCAGTAGAAACTCTACTTTCGTTTATTCGAGATATTCAAAAGAGTCTCGTGCGTTTAAAATTCTTTCGAACGAACTTCCAATCGCCGAGTCTCGGAAATCGTTCGATCAACGCGAGTTTAAATTTCCTCTCTCCGCGAAGATTCACCCTCTCAAAAATTATAGCCCCTAGGTGACTCACCACGGATAATTAAGATCAAACTCAAATCAAAAGTGTAGCACAGGCGAACGCGGAAGCACCGCTAAAAGTTGAGTCGTTAAATATCGAAAGGATCTCGGTTACAACCCCGGGAGTAAACTGGTAGTGAACTGGTAGCGAACTGGTAGCGAACCGGTAGTAAACCGGTAGTAAACCGGTAGTAAAGGGTAAGTCTGAAACCCTGGGTAAATACCTCCTGGTGCGACGAATTGGTTCCCGGGTGGAAAGGCGGGCTCGGGTGGCGAGGGCAGTCTGTAGAGAAGCCAGTAGTGGTAGAACATGGGTTCCTCCTTGTACCCGGCGAGGGTGTGCACGTAGTGTCCGTTGGGCCACTCGTAAGCCGAGAACTGGAAGTTGGCCGAGCGCTGGGCCGCGAGTACCATGACCCCGTAGAAGCTCTCGTTCTTCGGGGCGGCGAGGGTGAGGTTGTGGATCTCGTCGACGTCGCTTCCTACCCAGAGGGTGTAGGTAACGTTCACCAGGTGGGCACCGCCAGGATTGCTCTCGTGGGTCTCTCGGCTGGTGGTGGCCGGGTCGGGGCTGGGGCGACTCGTGGGGGTCGTTGGCAGGACGGGTGACGTCGTCGCGCTGTTACGGCTGACCGGGAGCGGCGTCTCTCCAACTGGAACATCGATCCAAGTTAAACGAACGTAAGCTTCGAGTTTGTCGGGGTGAAGGTCTGGTTGTTCCGAGTTGAGATCGTTAACGGACGATTGATAAGATTAGCCTTTTTCTATTTCTTTTTCTATTTCTTTTTCTTGTTCTTTTTCTATTCGCTCGGTGGTAGACTTTTTTACCACCTTTATCTCGTCCGCGTTTATTTAACCGAGAGCCGTTGATCGATGATTTTACAACCTTCCTCGCTTTTACTATTTTTGCTTTCGAATTAACGCACTTACCGCCAAGTTAAAGCCACGCCGTTCTAAAGAAGAATATTTTTGGCGAACGTTGAAATTCGCGACTCGTTGTAATTTGGTCGGTTGCTCGCGAAACTTGGAAGTTGTTTAGTTCTAAAGCGATGGAAGCTTATCGGAGACAGCAAAGAAAGTAGTTGGGTGACGTACCGTTGGCAGTGGCGAACCTCGGGGGTGGACTGTCGGTGAGACCCTGGCTGCAGTCGAGGCTCCGGACGCTGGACATGCTCCTGGGGGCGAGACCGAGGACGACCTCGGCGGTGATCCTGGGGTCGGCGTCGAAGGATCCGTCGGACCTCTGCCTGGAGGCGAGCCACCCGATGGCCGCGGATCTGTTCCAGCTGCCGTGGGGTTCGTTCTCCGCCTCCTCGAGGGCCTGCATCGCGAGGGCGGTCTCCCGGAGATCACCGAAGCTGCCGTCGCGACGTTGGCGGTGGGCGAGACTCAGCGACGGCTTCCTGACGAAGTGCTGGAGGTTGCGATGACGATGGTCTTGGACGATGCAGCGCAGCGTCATTATACCCATGGCCACCGTGTCTGGGGATCGAGGGACGGAGGGGAAGTCGATCAGTGGTTGAGTCCGGGGTGGATTATAAAATTGAAAGTTTCCGCGTAGGATTTTCTTATTGGTTTTTGGATCGGGGAATTTTTACAGTTGTGTTGAAACTCGACGATCATCTTGGAAAAGAAGAGCTTCTATTCCCTTGCGATACTTATTTTATTCGAGAACGAGAATATCGGGGGCAGAATTTATGTACGGTAGAAAAAAATACAGTGTTCGGTGATTACAAACGTAAACCGTTGCGTTATTTATTCGCCCGAAGAGTAATTAGTTTTCTTTATCTTACGAATATCGTGTTATATAATTTTTCGTATATATTTTTTACATTGGAAATGCGATATCGGATACCATCGCGTATAAAATTTCATCGGAATCGATTTCGATGAAATAGAGTGACGTCTTTGTAAAAGTACTAAAATATCTTTGAAGTACCAATGCAGTAGAAATAATTTTAAAAAATAAGAAATTTCTTTGTTCGACAAAATAGTTTCTTTTTACGATCGAGCCAATAAATAATTCAATAACGTGGAAAATTACTTGTGATTATCGACGATGACAATAATTACGTCGTTTTAAAGGTAGCGGTTTAATTTTATGCTATGCGACGAAAAGTGAAATCAATTTTGAAATTTGATCGCTTTTCGAAGAATTTTTGGAA
The DNA here is from genome assembly GCA_018907195.1 of Dolichoris vasculosae. Lineage (NCBI taxonomy): Eukaryota > Metazoa > Arthropoda > Insecta > Hymenoptera > Agaonidae > Dolichoris > Dolichoris vasculosae. Next base: position 10,489,297 of record JACCHY010000006.1, read on the forward strand.
TTTAATATTAATTTTCGATTATTTTGTTATAATTAAATATAGTTGCTTCATAATTTCCGCCAAATCAATGCAAATTGCTCATCGCAATTAAATTATTCCGTATTATTTTTTGAAATGATCCGAAAGTCTTTAAAATTAATTGCCATTCTTTATACTTTTTATCGATATTTTTATAAAACTTTGCGTTAAATAGAATATTACGGAAAATAAATATTATATTTTCAATAAAGCGACGATGAGTTTCAATATTGCTAATTTAATAAATTCGGAATATTATTAGTAAAGTAAGAAAGACGCAAACTACCAAACTAACGAGAATCACATATTTTTTATTAAATTTTCTTGATCATTCCTATATTAATAAATGTGTTAAATTGACGTTAAACAATTTTATATGATTTTTAACCTTTTTATATACTTTGGTAACGATATTATTTTTCGTATAAAGTTTGTATAAAAATATTATCGTTGTCAAAGTACATAAACTCGAAAGCATAGTTATTCTGTAAAATAGACTCGAACAAAGTAGAAAAAAAAACAAAATTTAAGTTTATAAATTGTTGTAAAAATATTTTTTCTAAAAAATAGTGTACAAATAATATATTTATTTTAAAATGTTATCGTTGGAACGCAAAAAATCAGAAAGAAACTCTAAAATTATTCAATTCTAAAGTATTTGTTATGTTTCGGTAGTTTTATTCGATTGCACTCAAAGGAATTTAGTTCCATCGGTGTTTGATTTGGCACAGCTTCTGAAATGTTTCCTAGAATCGTAGTCCAGCACTCGAAAAAATGCTTCGAATATTGGCTGTCGAATATTGCTTTTGTTGAAAATTATACGAATATCTAATTACCCGCTTCTTCGGCTTTCGATTATTTATAGAGTAAAGGCGTTATAAATTTTTAAAAACGCTGTAAACTTAATTACGTACGCGAGACAATAGATTAAACCCTTATTTATATTATCATCGTTTACGGAATAAAAACGAAATAAATAGCCAGTTTAATTCATATTTTTAAATGTTATACTTACCGCGAATAAATTATCGTTCCAGTTCTACAAATAAAAGGTAACTACGGCTAATATGAATTATTAAGTTTCAGCTTGTACATGTGCCATGAATAAACGTTGTACATAAGTTTTGCACGTTCGAACACGCGTGACTTTGTTTCACGATGTAACAACTTTGTATCAACGTTTGGTTGATTCTAGTCGCAGATTCAAATTGCGGTATTATAAAAAATAATATTTCTCGCGAGATCGAGAACATCTAGGTAATCAATTATTCCTGAATTCTTAATAATTAAAGTTACCCTAGACGCGATCGACTCGTCTTCTAATTCTCCTTTTTACATACTTAAAAAGCTGGTTTCCGGTCCTCGACCAATCGATTACACTTTTCATTACAGTTTGCATTCTCCATAATTTCCTCGTCCAATCAATATCGACAAAGCGCGATTTATTCACGTGGAAAACTGCGATCGAATCAATTCCCCGCTCGGAAGACAATTTTCCGAGAGAACTTAGAGGAAAGAGGATATTTTTCGTACAATAGGCTAGGAATACTCCTCCGAATAAAAATGAGCAAAACCGCATTCGAGTAACCCACCGACGTCGTGATCCTGGGCCGCATGGGCGATGTCCAGGAGTCGTCGCATCTGCCGCTTCCTCACGTGAGCCTGAGCACTGCAAGCCGCCAAAGCAGTCAGGGCGAACTCGTAGTCGACCGGAGGCTCGTGGTGCAGAAGAGTCCCGATGAGGTCGTGGCCGTGGAACTGCCTCGGGTCCATGCACATGGCGTTCAGGGCCAAGGTGTAACGCGCCAACCTCACCGGCGAGCTTCCCATCTCCCGGTGTCTGTGTACGAGATAACGACATTTGGAATTTCGTAATAACGGAATCGAGGACTTTTCTGGTGGACTTTTTTAAGACGCGCGTGCTTACATTTTTTATTTACATAGTATTTAAGCTCTTATCGATTCTCATAAAAATAATATAACGAATGCTTTTATTATTTGGAATAGGTTTCGTCCGAAAGGTTGACGTGTCATTTGTATTGATTTTTAACGAAGCAAATTTTACTTGTTCTATTAAAATTGTACTGTACTTATTAACGTTAAATCGAATATATTCGAGCGACGAAACTTTAATACTTTGCGAGACTTGGATCATTTTTCTCTGATACCGTCGCTCGCTTAATGAAAATTAAAATTCATGTATTTGAGACAGATCTTGAAAAATTACGCTTGATAATCATCTCGGAAATTTTAGGTCGTTGTATCGTGAAAAAGAATAAGTACTCAACATTTTTATCGCTACTAAAATGAAACGTGCCATTGTTAAAACGATAAATTTAGTTCAAATTATTTTCCTTAAATTCCTTCCAACGATACGAATATTTTTGCTCTTATTTACAAATACATTTATAATCCGGAAATATATAATTCAACGGTTTAGATAATCAATTACCGGATCGGATAAATAGCTTGAATTCTTTCCTTGAGGCTCGTATCGCGCACGCAAAGAATTATCTAAGAAATATTGCAATATTTCGTAATAAATCTTAAACGTGTTCTTTCCGAACGATTATTATTTTTAAAAAAAATTTTGAATAAAGGTAAAAAATTGTCCATACATTCGATTACGAGTATAACGTACCAAAAACATAATCCCACATTTTTATAAGAAAATTTATGACTCTTTTTCTCGTACACTAAACACTTTTATCGTGTAAATAATTTTTATAAAACTGTTTTAACGACACTGCATAAAATTATAATCTTTTTTTTTTAAAAGTATTACGAAAACAATCGAATTAAAAAACATCGTAGCTTTAAATTATTTATTCTGTATCATTGACTCGAGAAAATATTTACATTAAATGTAATTATCTTTAATTTTTATTTTTCATATCTTTACGTACCTTAAAAGTTCATTTATATTAAAATTCTATCATTAGTTTCATTTGTTTCAAAATTTAAGCAATTTAGAAAAAAGAATATCCGTATAAAATTCTTAATTTAATAGTATATGTTAATTTATGTAAAATGGAATTTTATTCGAATTTAGCTCGTTATTAATTCAATTTAATACATTATAAATTATATTTCAAGAATTTTATTACACGAAACTAAAAAAGTTTATAATAAAATTATTTTTTATCTCGGTTATACGTTACTATGAATTGTATTATAAAATTTTTAAAACACATCATCTTGCTTTTACATTTAAAATTTATTTCCAGTATTCAAAATAATCAGGAGATTTAATTGCGATAAACACGTCGTATGAAATATTTAACTAAATCCGCTTATTTCGCATGTGATTTTTCAAACTCTTGTTAAAGATAATCATACTTTGTTGAAACGTGTACTTAATAAACCAAAAAAAGTTTAATCCAGAATTTTAACTTCGGAACGCATTCGTCAAAAAATTTTCGACGACTGTATTCGGATAGAATTTTTTAGATTAAATAGATTGTTAAAGTTAAATAAATACGTTCGAATATTTTGTATCTTTTCTTTTATTTTAAACGTCGGTGATACATTTTTTCCGTGCCTTTGTTTCAAAAAATTACGCGACAACGTTAAATCCTCTTATCCGTACAATTTTTTCCTCTTACGGTCGGATATTACCGTAATTAGCATTTGTTACTATACCAACTAGAATTTAAAGACAATAATATTCTCGAGAGTACAATTTAATTGCACAAATACTTCATTTTTCTTCCTTGATTCTTGATAACGCGAACTAACTTAGCGAACAATGTTTTCTTCGTCTTTGCATACCTAATGTCTGAAATTAGAACGAATCCCTCCGTGATTTCGTATCGTATTCAAGCGACATAATTAAGCTTCGTACAAGGACATTGTAAGGCATTGCAAAAGTTTGGTAGCGAATATCAAAATTTATGGTTCAACCAAAGAAATAAATTCTAAATTATGAAATATTTTTTAAAACAAAAGCTTACGTCTTCGAGAAGGAAGTTTTCGAATTTAACCGATCGAGAATGGCTTAAAGTTTGGAGCAGTCGACGAGCGAAAAAACGAAACCAACGACAACCAAATACAAAAAAATAATAATACCACGATTTTATTTTCCGATAATCGACCTCGCGTTCGAATCAACGCACGCGTAGAGTGAAAATAAAAATGAGAATAAAAATGAGAATAAAAGCATCGGTGTGAAAATCATTCTTCGTACAACTCCTTGCAATTATTCGACCACGCGATACGAAATCGTCCCGACAACCCAAACTCCAAATTACAATAATCGATATCCAAGGACGTCGATCGAAGACTCGCAACCACCTCGAGAAAATTTATCTCCCGTCACGCGTTTAAAAAATGAACAAAAGAGTGTAAAGAGTATAATAACTCACCTCCAGAGTAACATGACGATCTCCAGCTCCATCTGTTTGGTACTGAGCTGCATCTGGAGACTCGGTGGAGGAGAGGCGTCGTCGTCTCGCGACAGGTTACCCAGCCTCAGGGCGAGCAAGACCCGGTGCGTATCCTCGTCCCATCCCGCGTCCTTGTCGCGTTGGCTCCAGAGCCAGGAACTCGCGCGTTGGAGCATCGCCGTAGCCTCGGGCGACTTTGGGGATTCGCCGACGCCCCGGACACCTGCCGTCGATCGTTAACGCCTTTTTTTTATTCTCTTTTTTTTTTGTTGTTGTTCTCTCCCCCGCTTTTATCTAGTCGCGTCGGATGTATTATCAGCGACGCTCGTTGCTACGATTCCCGTGGATGCGTTTTCTTTCCTTCTTTTCTACGTTTTTTTCAACGGAGAATAATCGATATTTAAGCCCGAGTCGACGCGAGACGCTATTTTTTAACTGGAAAGTATACTTTAAAGCTACCTCGTCGGTTATTTATATTTTATCCTAGTTAATGTATCGTTGAGACACGGAAGAAAGTAGCTCGGGTTTTATGCACTTTGCGTTAATTATCGTTTGCTGTCCGATAGTTTCTTCGGTGCGCTTTGCGAATTTTAATTTTACCCTTGTAAATATCTGGAGAAGCATAAATCCATATCGATTTAAATTTATTTTCTTCGAGTTAAGTATATATTGGAAGAAAATGTCGTACGCCATCCGTTCGGAACGGATCCTCCGACAAAAATCAAAAGTAAAAAAAATTATGCTCGGGAAAAAAGTGTACTCAAATTTTGTCGGTACATTCGCACCTGCGAACAGGATTTAAAAAATCGCTCTATCGACGTGAAATTCCATACCTCGAAAACTATATGCTTCGTGAATTTCGATTTAACGAAAAATATGAGATGAAAAAAACTACCATAAATATTAAAAATATCTCCATTTGTCATCGAGTCGGTGTTATCCATGGAAACGTGTATTTGATCGTGTGCGAACTTTTTTTTTTACGATCGTTAACTAAATTATAAAAATCCTCGCTGAGAATGAGTTTGATGAAGTAATAAAACGCGTTATTTTACGTAATTAATATCTTTGATAATATAGTTCGATGTACGGTGCCGTGACGAAGCTTCCGAACGTAAATCAAAAAGGAAAAAATGTAGAATCACCGTGAAATCACAACTCAACTTCAACAAACTTGAAAAATAGTTACAAAGTAACTTTATCGAGATAAAACTTTTTAATTTATTTTTTAAAAATAGAGAGAAAGTTGCAAATCGGGTTCTATCCTTTGTCAACTTCGTAAATACCGATATAAAATAAATTCACCTTTCTTGTTCAGCGCGTCAAGTTATAATGCAAACTAATAGATTTTTTAAAAGCTTTATGAAATTTTTTTTAAGACAAAGAATACGTTTTTCAAATATATATATATATATATATATATTAACCGTCCGAGTTTCAAGATGAATTTTACTCTTTTAAATCGATATTTTATTTACATCGAAATATACTTACCGAATTCCTATATAAAGGTAAAAAATATCTTATTTACCTTATATTATTACGAATGGTATCTTATTTGAAACTTTGGAGAATTATAATACGAGAAACAACGGTTGTAAAGAAATACGAGATAAAAATTCCGACAAAAAACTTATTTCGAACCATTCGTTACACCTTCCCTACTTTCATCTTTATTTTTACTCGTTTATTTTGTTTAAAATGGATTTCAAAATTACGAAAAATGTACTTGAAATTTAATGAAATTTTTCATCGTCTGCCGTAACGTTTCTTTGAAGTTTTAGACATTGTTTAATAAACTCGAGAAAATAAATTTAAAACATTCGATGGAAGTTTAAGCATAAGAAAAATGACGTTAGACGTTTCCCGTCGCGAACGATCGCAACGAATTTATATTTCCGTAACTTTATTTACGAGATACAAGTAAGCTATTATACATATTAATTAGATCGATCAGCGTTAAAGACGTTTATATCTGTACATAAAATCAATATCAAGTACGTAAACGTCCTTACAATTAGATCAAAGCATTATTCGACTTCCCTTATCGCAACTACGAAACGTTGGAGGCGTTCTTATTTCTATATTCCGTTGCCGAGGAGCGGAAATAATTTTCTAAATAATCCGCGAATAATAACTCACCTTAAAACTTTATTTATACGTTTTCATCGCGTTTGGAATCGCGTTTGGAATCGCGTTTGGAATCGCGTTCGATATCGCGGATGAAATGAAAAAAAGTAAGTCAGCCGTACCCGAGATATAAAACAGAAGTACATCCGTTAAGTGCTGCGAAGCTCTATAAAGTCGGATTCCAAGCTTCCAGGTACAAGAGCTTCTCGTCGCGATCAATTTTTAATTTGTATAAATTTATAAGTTACACGGAAATAACCTTTCGGCGACTCGTCCGCGTCTAAAATCCACCGTCGGACTCGACGAGGAGGAAGCCAACCGTTTTCGGTGCGTCTCGGAGCATAAAACAACGAGTACGTACAAAAATATAATAACGAACTATGTTGCAACGTAGAAAAAAGTCTACCTGAAAGAAACCGCGTGTAAATCCACAGAGTTGCAACGAGTCGTGGAGGACACACGGCCTCTGTTCTGCCTCGAAATAATCGGGCCGGTACTTATTATTTTTAATGATCGCACGCGACGCGCGGTTTTCCCTCGGCTCACCGACCCCATCCACCCACTTTCCAATCCCGCTCTGAGAGAAGAATATGTTTTTTAATATCGCTTTTCCTTCCATCCGTCGCGTCCCCGTTTTCCCGGAGAAGACCGCGAGTTTGTTTTTTCTATTCTTTTTCTTCTTCCTGCTTTCGTTCGCGCGAGACTCGAGAAGGAAGAAAGAAACTTGGCTTTCCCGCTCCAAGAGAGACCGAAAAGGCCTTTTTTAATTAATGGCGGTTCATCGCGCGTAACTTTTTCTCTTTAAAAAACGTGCCTCGGATCACCGAGATAAACGCGTTTTGCGCTTTCGGCCCGCGACGAAATGTTCCCTCGTAACTTTACGGAATATGAGGAATATAATTTAAGAAAGAACGAAGAGAAAGTCGCGCGGGTCTATCGGGACGTAAGATGAAATAAGATGAAATCCAGGTATCAAAATTCAACGGAGGGATCGCGGTAAAATATTAGATGCGCGTTTTTCTACGATGATTTAAGATACGCTCGGTGAGCGAGTCGTCGAATTTGTAGGGACCGTTTCGAATTGCGCTATAAACGAAGCGATACTTCAACGTCCAATAAATGTGCGAGGGTGTGTAAAATTTTTTATTAAAACTGAAAAATTTTTTATTAAAAAACGTGTAATTCGAAAAATTGACGATCAAAGGGAGAATTTTCGGTGCGCGAAAATACGCGTAAAAATGTACGAAATACGTAAGGAGGAACTTTTTTAAAAAAGCAATCAAAAGTTTACAATTAATTCGAGTCAAATGTAAATGCGAGGCAAAAGTAATCAAAGCGTTCGAGTTTCATTTTCTGGAAAACCGTATTACCTGTTCCATTATAAATTCAAAGCTTCGCGTAAAGGGAAAAAGCCGCATTATTTCTAAATATTTGAGCGGTACAAATTCTTTCGGAACGAGAGAATTGTTATTCGACTTCTCGGTTACGCGAACGACAACGAGAATACGACCGACGAGAAAATCAATAAAAAATATGACTTTCGTTCCGAAACTCGAGCGATGGATTTATTTAACCAAAGATTATCGAAAAGAATACACACACACACGCGCGCGAAAAAAAAAAAAGAAAAGGAAAGAAACGCTAATGGAAAAGTACTTTTGCAACGCCGTAATATTCCAGCTGAACTTTTTTTTAAGTCGGTCTACGTATTCCGAGTGGAAGCGCATATTTTCCGAGCGCAGCCACGTACGCTTCAAATATATAAACTCGGTGATAAAAAATAAATTACCGCGGCATCAGTCGACGAGTGTAAAAGAAAAAGTTTATCCGTGCCTCTTCAACCTCGAAAAGACCGAATTCCCCATCAAACGTTCAACCAGTTCAACCGGTGTTCGCTTCCACCCATTCGAAACCCATAAAACTCAGAGTATCACCGCGATCGACGCTTTCCAGTACTTACCCGTGTCATCGGGAACCCGGGAACCCGGGAACCCAACGATCGAGCGGCGATTTTACTTTCGCGCCGAGTACCCGAACGGTATATAAATACTCCCGCGCGTTTCTCAGCGGGAAAGGATAAAGGTAAACGGTGTAAGGGTAAACGAAGCTTTTGGCGAGAGGTTTTTTAAGTAGTGCACTCACCCTCGGCCCCAGCGAAGATGCAGATCCATCCGAGCACGAAGAGTAGGGTCACCGCCGCCATGTTTGCTCTGCCCCACATTCCGCTGGGCATTGCACACGCGAGCATTAATTAGGCATTAACGACGCGGTCGCTGGATGACCCGGAGATTCCTTCGCCTCGCCGGGGGTTGCTGGTATCTCACCACCTCCGTCGTCTCCTCTTCTTCCTCCTCTTCCTCCTCCTCCTCCTCCTCCTCCTCCACCTTCTTCCGTCCTCTCCTTCCTCCTCCTCCTCCTCCTCCTCCTCCCGTCTTAAGCTATCGACGGGTCAACGGATTAATTGATTCCGGCGCGTGTCGCTCCGACGATCGACCCGACGATCTTACGTAATTTCCGAGGGAGATACGCCGATGCGGCCGACGATACTAACGATACCAGACAGCCTCCGTTTCCCGGCAACCGATTCTCATAACACTCGCCTTCGCTCTTTGCTCTTTACTGGCTACTTCGGTCGCCTCTTTTGCTTTCGGTTTTTCCTCTCTTCTATCAATCTTTTTTTTATTAACGTTTTATTAAGATCGAGAGGGGAATAGAAAACGGGAATCGAATCTTGCGCGATCGTTATCCGAGAACCATTGAAAAGTTTTGAAAATTTACGAGGCGGTCTCTTCCCGTGAGTTATCGAGAGACTTCCAGCGAGTGTATGGTAGAATTAACTGGAAGGAATTATTAATCGGTACCGGTAAATTCGCTTCCCCTCCGACGCGGGGATCGTTACTCTTACTCTTACTCTTTCTCTCCTCGGCTACTCGAAGAAAAAAAAGCTCGTTCGTCCTTTGGTTGTTCCTCCGAGTCGGGGGTCGAGCGTGTAGATAATTACCTGCGAGCGCTTCGAAAGCCGAAGGTCCAAGGAAGCCAGGATCCCTCCTGATAACTCCGTCGGTCGTGTCCGCCGTATCCGCGTCTCCCCGTTCGAATGAACGCGTTTAAGCGCGCTTTGACTCCCGCCGCGTCGTCCGAGAACCGGGGCGCTTGAATTCGCGAGGGGTGATTTAGGGTGCGTGCGCAAAAAGCCACCCCCGTACGCGATTATCGCGCAATCGCCGGGGGGATCGATATCGAGGGCCAGCCTCGTCCCTTCACCTGTGCATGTGTCTGCCGCATTCCCACCCCCCGGCGTTTCGTCCGCCTCACCCGAGGAACAATCGATGCCGAGTTTCCCTCTCTCTCGCTTTCTCTCGCACGCTCCCTTTCATCCCTCATCCCGCGGTGTCCTTATCGCTCCCTAACCTATAACGCACGCGCGCGCCGGGTGCGCACCCCGCGCCACCCCCGAGAGTCGGGGGGAGACCGAGAGAGAGCGAGAGAGAGCGAGAGAGAGCGAGAGAGAGAGCGAAAAAAACACAAAGTGCGAGGTACGCCGGTATACTCACGCGGGTCCGTGTCCTGGGGGCGCTGCCAACAACGGAGCGTCGATCCGTCCTCCTTCGGGGGTGGCCTCGGCTGGACTGCCGGTAAGAATCCCCCGGACGGGGTTCGAAGACCGCCCCCACTCGGTTAGGCGCGCGCGTCGCATTCGTGGCTCCTGGATCTAAGTCGTCGTCGACCCCGAACACCCTCGACTCACCCCACCCCCCCTCTCCACCCCCGTTATGGGGTTCGCGACCGTCGGCTACCGATCGACCCTTCGACGCTCGTTTTTTCCTGCTCCTCTTTTTTACTTTCGTTTCGTTTCGTTTCGTTCTCGTTTCGCGGTTCGTCCCTCGTCATTTGATTCGATCGAGATTTTTTGGCTCGGTCGAACACGGTCTAAAAAAATAAAGGTGCGTGTTCGGAAGTCCGTCGTTCCGAGAACCGACGTTTCAAACGAGGATCGCGTTTTTCGATTCGAGAGTTCGCGTTTCGTGTTACGTTCGTGTTACGTTCGTGTTGCGTTCGTTTACGTTCTAACGACGATAAAGGTTATCGTTGCTATCGTTGCTATCGTTGCGAGTTCGCGCGTAACGAAATAAAAATGCAAATTTTCGATTTCATTCCGAGCGATGATCCCTCGATCTAAATTTTAAAAAAAAAATTTCAGACGAGCTTAGACTTTCGAAAATTGCAAAGTTCGCGTAACCAAAATCAATTTTCGTAATTGGATGATAACAAAATTTACATAATTTAAAACCCTTTTAATATTTTAGTGTTTCGGAGGAGCTTATTTAGATCTTTGGATAACATATTCATAAGTAACTGTTGATCGTGGAGATTAAACGAAAACTCCAAACGGAAAAATAAAGTTAAATTATTAAAATAACGTTATTAGCGATTCTATTTTAATAAAATATTTGATTGTTAAATTACCGAACTCTAAATTTAAAAATCCTATCCACGCTTTCGTAATTAATTAAAATACGGTATTTTTTAACAAATTTCATTTCCAATATTTTTATAACAACTTTTAAAATTGAGGTCAACGAATTACAAATAACTAGAAAAATATGCGCCATAAATGAAATATCATTTAAAATTAATGTCGAAGCTTGGTAAAAATAGGCTCGTTGACCTCTTCGAGAGTAATTTTGCAAAAATATTACCATTCGTTCGTAAAATCGTACGTTTTAAATAATTTCAACTTGTATTCGAACCATATTATTTTTCCGTAAATTAAACAATTTTTTATATAATCCCACGCGTTGCAAAAACACAAAATTACATTCGCGTGGGTAAATCCGTTATCGCGAAGAAAATACCGTTTTACAAAGCATTAACCGAGTAAAATATAAAAATAATAGAAATAAGTCGATGTATAAATTAAATATGCCGTATACTATTTTTAAAACGCGACGCTACTAAAATGAATTTCCTTGGTGATAAAATTACGATGTTTCCGATATTTTTTTCACGTTAAAAATCATATTTTGAAAAAGTTAAATCGAGTACTATCGAAACCGATACTCCAAACAAAAATATTTACAAACGCGTACCTGTAAATCCGAAGTAGTAAATTCGCGTTGGATATTACAAGGATTGTAATTAACAAAGTTTCGAATTCGCAAATACAAAATTCTGGTTTAAGTTAAAAGTTTAAGTGTCATTTGTAAACTCGAACTCGCGACGTATTTTCGGACGTTTTTACCAAAGCATTCTCGTAATGTTTTCAGCCTTTTATTAAAAAATATTTTAATGCAATTTATATTTCTTCAACGACTCATCCCTGCGTGCGAAAATACAATTGCTAAGCTCGCGATTGAGTCACTCCGGAAAGGATGAATCACTCCTTTCGTACCGTTTCTTTTTTTATTGCGTCTGGTGCGAATGCTTCTAATGAATTACAAATTATCTTGGATTATTCGTCGAGGAGAAACTTTTTTCGGTATGCACAATTTTATAAATTTTGTCAAAGCTAACGATACGTTTAATAATACGTTTTTTGCTCGTTTCGTATAATTCCACGATGGATTCGATGCGCTTTTAAATTTATGTTCTTATTTGGTTAATTATTTGGCATTATGCATTATTTCTTATTCGATAAATAATCGACTACAGTGATTTCCATGAACCGATAGTTAGATTTTACCAACTTCATTCTCTTTCGTTATACACGCACACATATAAGTTATGGAAGAAAAAAAAGAATTTCATCGACAGTCAATTGCTTTTAACGTTTAACTTTGCATAGTTACAACGGTATCCATGAATCCGTCAACCGAAAATAAATTAAAAAACATTTTCATGTAAGCCTTTTTTTCATTTTATTATTTAACATGGACGATTCAGAAAATCCTGACGTTTCTTCGGGAATTGCTGACATTATAGATAATGTAGAATCTGTAACGGCGATACGGTTAGTACCGATTAATCAACATCGATTGATCTATCGTGAAAGATATAATATAAAAAATATATATTTTTAGTCCTAGTATCTCGGAAAAGAGATTTGTATATAAATTGATACATTTTGTGATTCTCTATTGGAAAACCTTCGTAATCATTCTATGGCCTTGTATTATTGTTCCAGTGGTGATAGTCAACGATTCCAAGGTGATATTTAAAAATCCATTATTACACCGATACAAATTTTTATATCGTAAGTATTTAAAAGCGCATCGATGCGTATACGCGTACGTAAATAAATCTAACGCAAAACCCAAGAATTTGGATCGAATCGTCGAACTTTTATCGAATATTATAATTAAACGCGTTAAATAATCGAAATTAAAATTAACCGATATTTATTTTTATACTTATATTTTTGTCGGTCTATTCGGTGTTAGTTGCATAAATTAGAATTACCTTTTACACGAAGTAATATTTCGTCGAACGATGAAAACAAAACGAAATCACCACGTTAATAAAAAAAGTTGGACCACGTTAAAAAAGTTGAAAACGAGAGATATCGAAGGATTTCATCTCAAAAAAAAAGTCGTTAAAAATTACAAAATTGCCTTTTGGCTTTTGAAATAAATTTTTTCTCATTCCTCGGCATAATTAAAAAACTTGCCTTGCTTTGAAAACTTGCCTTGAAAACTTGCCTTGAAACTTGCCTTCGTACATCGGGTAACGGGTAACGGGTAACGGGTAACGGGTAACGGGTAACGGGTAACGACGACGAAGAAGATGAAACACGTCCGAATCATGCGAATCGTCTCGGTGTTAACGTTCTGTTAACGTTACTCTCTAATGGCTCGATGATCGATAAAGCAAGCAAGATGCGCTCTCGTCGTGATGTTGATGGGGATGTACTTGGTGACGGAGTCGCTCCCCATGGCGATCACGTCTCTTCTACCCCTGGTGCTCTTCCCGACCCTCGGCATCCTGAGCAGCTCCGAGACCTGCGGTTGTTACATAAACGACACGATAATGGTGTTCATCGGTGGTTACACTATGGCCATCGCCATCGAGCACTGCAACCTGCACATGCGAATCGCCCTCGGGGTCATGAAGATCGTCGGCTGCAGCCATAGGAAACTCCTCGCCGGGATCCTCATCGTCACGACCTTGCTCGGGATGTGGATATCCAACACCGCTTGTACCGCCATGATGGTGCCTATAATCTTCGCCGTTCTTTTCGAGCTCGAGAAGGTACGTTTATTTTCGTCCAGGCGAATTTTTTATCTCGAAAATCGCGTGTTATCCTTTCGAAAGAAGTAAGTAAGTAAGGAGGTCACGAGAGACGTTGATATAAATGTAAATAAAAACGATGTAAATACGAGCGTAACAACGATTGTTCTTAATTTTGTTTTCCAGGCAGGTTTAACCAAAGTCTTCGTCAACGAAGATGCCGAAGACCCGCTTGAGTATGAACCAACGTTAATAGTCGAAAATAAATTTATCGAACGCGAATAACGAATCGAAAAAATAATATCATTGATGCGCGCAAAATTCGTTGATTTTAAACGCAGAGAAAAGATTCCGACCAAGATAACTAAGGGGTATCTAATGGCAACCGCGTACTCGGCGACCTTCGGTGGTACGACGACCCTCGTGGGTACTGGAACCAACCTAACGTTCAAGGGCATATTCGAGACTACCTTTCCAGAATCCGAAGGAATCAGTTTCACTACGTGGATGTTTTTCGGGACACCCCAGGCTTTGATACAAATCGGCTTGACCTACGTTTACTTTCTTATCTGTTACATGGGTATGTTCCGACCTAACAGTAAGGACGCCCAAGAAGCGAGGATCGGTATCGAGGGAGAACGTATCGCGAATAAAGTAAGATTGATTATAATTCATTGTAATCCATGTGGGATCGAAGGGATCAAAGGCGCGAAACTCGTTCAATTTTGGGGAACGCGAATTTTGTTTATTTTAGATTTTCCATCGTTGATCGCGTGATCGAATTCAACGGGGAAACTTAAATTCCACGTCTTTTTAATTTTTAATAAAGAGATGGATTCGTTTGTTCGTTCAACGCTACGAGACATTTGATTCGCTATCTCTTTTCGAACACTGTCGCGATCACACGATAAAGAAAACTTGAAGGAATTACTTAAATAATTTGTTCCTACTTTCGTCGCAGCCAATAAAAGATTACGGAATCTCGTAATCGATCGGATTGTATGTAAACGCATCGTTTACAAAATTAATTCAATCTTCAACGTTTGGTATTTTAAGGACGTAAAAAAAAGTAAATCGAGCTTGAATAAGTTGACGCGAAAAGCGATGATCGCGTATAAACGGATAAATAAGGATAAAATATTGACGATTAAAACAAAATAATACAGGTTGTGCAGGAAAAGTACCATAAATTAGGTAAAATAACTTTCCACGAAGCAGCCGTGAGTTCCTTATTCGTTTTGTGTGTGATACTCTGGTTTTTTCGAAAACCTGGATTCCTGCCAGGTTGGGGAAATCTGCTCGAAAAAAAGTAAGTTTTCCGTTATTAATTTTACGAGGGGTAAACGAGTTATTTTTTATTGTTCTGTGACAGTGATATCAAAGATTCCGCACCTGTGATTATGATCATAATATTAATGTTCATAATTCCGAAAGAGCCAAGTTTCTTACATTATTTTGATGCGGATGGTGAGTTATTCGATATATATATATATATAACCTCTTACACCCTCACACGTACACACACAGACGCGTACGATATACGTAATAAATAAATTATTTAAGCACGCATGTGGTAAAAATATGATTTTTTATTCGTAAAATTAGGATACAATTGGATATAAAAATAATTTTAAAACATTCGATATTTCGGAACTTTTAAAAAGATTAATTCGTTTCCTTTCTTTGTTTATTTTTCAAGCGTTATTAAACTTATAGAAACTATACAAAATACGAGCAACTCGAAAGCGTAAAAGATTTATGAAATATATAAAATATAGCTACGAGAATAGGTAAATAATCAAGACTCGCTAAAAAGTAGGAAAATCTAATATAAATACATATAAATATGAAAAACGCTAAAAAGTATATTATAATAAAATTAAGATACTATATTTATAAGAAAATTATTTAAATTCTAAAATCTTTTATTCCTCTTTTCCTCTTTCCGATACATTTGATGTAAGCTCATCGTATTCAATCTTATATAATTTCTAGTACTTATCCTTTACGACTGACTTCCTCGCGTGAACGATTCATCGTAAATTTTATAAAATACAGCAGTCGTAAAAATACAAGCGAGACGAATATCGTTCTAAATTATGTACATAACTAAAAAGAAATTTTCACGAATAATATCGTTACCCACTTGATTTCATAGGATGCCTATAATTTATAAAATATAACTTAATCGTGTTTAACGCGTTCGATTATTTCCCAATTTTCTTTTATCATCATCGAATATATTAATTTTCAAAAAATATAAAAATCTTAAAATTTATTTTCTTTACATACGGAGACATTTAACAAAGTAAAAATTATATTTTTCCTTCGAATGTTCCTTTGCTTAAATATCTATCGATTAAATTTAATACGTAGACTAGAGAAATTTTTACATTACCAAAATTTGTTTAGCGTCTATTTAATAAATACAGTATCTAAACCAATTTATCCAACTAACTTAAACAATTTAGCTTTTAAATTACTTCATTGTGTTATATTATTAAATAATTGGAATTCGATAACTCGATATAAAAAAAAAAAGAACCGTTTAATATTATATAATAACGTATTCCGTGATTACTCAATTATTTACAATAACGTTCGTTATTACACGAATATTTAACGGAAATTATTTATAGAATTATTTATAGAATTATTTATAGAATTATTTATAGAATTATTTATAGAACCAAACGTGTATAATATTCTAGCGAGTAAAACACCTAGTGCAACATCCGAAGGCTTGATAACATGGAAACTTATCGAAACTAAAATGCCATGGAGATTGATGTTTTTACTTGGTAGTGGATTCGCAATTTCTAAAGGGACCGATGTGTCTTGCCTTGCAAACAAAATAGGAGAAATATTAACTCCGCTTCAGAATTCACCTCCTCTCCTCATCTTAGCTGTGATCTTATTTTTTATAAGTTGCATCACAGAATTCACCACAAACATAGGAATTGCGAATATAATACTACCGATCATAGCACAATTGGTATAACTTTTTTTATGTCTCTAAATTTAATGCCGTAGCGTAGATTTTACAAGTTCATTTTTCAATGTTTCTTTCAACGCGTTGAATAATCAACGAATTTACCAAATGTAACTTATAAAATTAACCACTGCATTATATTCGTAGCGTTAAGTGGGAAACTTCTAAATATTATAACTTTTTTTTCCAGAGTATGGCGATTCATATAAATCCACTGTATTTAATGGTACCGTCGACTCTCGTATGCTCCTATGCTTTTCGTTTGCCAGTAGGAACGCCTCCAAACGCTATTATTACCGTGGCCGGTAATATACCTATAAAGAGTCTTGTAGTGGGTGGATGCGGTCCAACCATTTACAGTTATATTGTTGTAATGATACTCTTTCCGACATTTGGTACATTCGTGTACGGAATCAACGGTTTCCCCGATTGGGCCAATCCAAAGTTAAACCTTCAAAACTTTAAATGCTAATATAATTTTAATTAAAATAATCATAGTGTTGCTAATCCATTAATTTAATTTTAATAAGCAATATGATTTATTGTACGATACGTGTTTCATCACAAAAAAAATTCTTTAATAACTTTTAAATTAAAGCAGAACTTATAAAGTAATCATTTACAATATTGCATTTGTTGTGAATTATTTTTACAGATAAAATATATCTTAGTTTAAGGAGTCTATACCTAAACTTATACAGACAACGACGAGAAATCTATTGTCGTAAGAAGATAATTATTACTTTTTATCCTCACGGAGGATAGTATAGCGATACCTCTTACAGGTAATCGTAGTCTTCAATCTCGATTATAGACTATGAAAAACTAAAATGAACATTTTTATAGATAAAAAAATAGTTGATCATTCATTTTTTCATCGTGCAACTCTTCCCGACTTTGTTATATGTTTTCGCTTCGCTTAAACCGTCGTATACGTTCGTTCTATGATTTCATTCCTGGTGAATTTGGTTCTATCTTCTTAGGGCTCGAATTAATTTCTTGCTGTTCTAATCTACGATGACGTAGCATCGTCGATAATACTCCGTTAAAACTGGCTGTTTTTTTCTTAGCGCTACCCTTAGGAGTACTTTCTCCGACTCGTCGAACTGGTAACCTTGGAGAAGACATTTCATCCATGAAATCAAAATCTGATTTTTCTTTCGGCCTGAAATATAAACTTTAGTGAAAACGTGTTCTATTCGAACGAGTAGCCAAAAAATTCGATACACGATTTTATAATAAAAATTTTTAAGAAAATATGTTTTAACGCAACTAGATAAAGAAAATTGTTTGGTTTATTATAAAGTAAACGAAGCATTCTTCGATTTTATCTGATTTCGTTCCTAATTATCTTAATAATATAACTATCGATCGTACTAATAATAATTATCGGTTTTGACTTCGAATAGCTTAAGTAATAAAATAAATAAACGATACGTGCATAAGCAATTTTCTCTTTACAACTTATTCTCGTTAAGAACGGTTAAATGATTTAAAAACTATCTTACTTGTATTCGTGTAAAAGGTCTTGCTGATGATTATTCAGAGTTACCGGGGATGGTTCTCGTCTACCCGGACACTTCCATTCGAGTTCTAAAACTCGATCGTTGTTCTCTAAACCTTCTATAAGGGATACTATATCCTCAGCTTTATGAATCCAGCCGTTCTAAATCATTACACAATTTTTTTTTAATAAAAATTTAATTTTGCAATTTGACTAAAATTTGCTAAAATTTGCATCTCAAAGTAGAACATAAGTTCTTTCTACTTTACCTTTGGATCAACTTCATATTTTTCATCGTCGGAACATTCAACCGTCCAATCTTCTTCGCTTCTATCCATTTTATACGATTACTAATAATTTTGCTAATAGTTTTTCATACAATTATTTATCCAAATTTAAGTTTACAAAATCAAACAAATTACATTTTGAGGTTATGTTTAGAAGTCTGCGTCAATGCCGCTTGGCGCTTAAGAATTATCTTTTCGTGAAAAATCGGTAAAACAGAGATTTAAATTTTTAAAAAAAAAACTGACAAAATAACGTTAACGTTGTAATTAACAAAACATGCTTAAAATTAATGAAATTAATTTATACGTCGTTGAACAAAAAATAATATGTTATAAAGAATTTAATAATTTTAAAAAGTTTTGGTTTTTAATTTATTTCTTAACATCTTATAAATAATTATTTAATTGCGTAAACTTCACCGCTGTTGTTAATATTTGTTTAATACCTTAGAAAGTTCAGATTTTTTTTACTCTGTATTTTTATTAAACTGAATGTTAAAATGTATTATTTACTGTGACGAGAACAAGATCCTTAACCTCTTAAAAATATAAATTTGTATTCAAACGATAAAAATCTTTGGTATATCATTATTATATATCAAATCCATAAATTACTAATGAAAAATAATCGAAAAAATAGAGGTAAATGGATGATAAATTGCGTGACGAAGTTCGAGGCTAATTCAAAGGTAAAAATGGTTGCATTGTTGATTCTTTTTCTTTAAGCAGTTATATTTTTAGAAATATTGCACACATTATGCCTTGACCAGTGCTAGAAATTGTTCGAATGTAATAGAATTAAGGGACGATTAGGACGAAAATGAATAACGGCTGTGAAGAACTCGAAGAAGAGGAAAAAAGTGAGTTACTTTAAAGTTATCCCAACGAAAAACGTAAAAATTCAATTCGCCGGGAAGAATTTCTTTCGTTTCATGGAAAACGATTCCGACCGTTTTCCTCTGCCATTTCTATCTAAAATTAAATTTTTTCCTACTGCGATTCATTTATATATTTTCGGATAAAAATTTATACAAAATCTATCGAATTGTAAATTATATTTTTTAGAAATTTATTTATACAAATTTTACATTGTTAAGTTTATTTATCATTGAAGATTTCATTGACGTATTTTACTAAAAGGAAATTGAATATTAAGATATAAAAAGATATAAAACAATGTTGAACTTTTAAATACGCAAAACATTTAAATTATTTATCGTTCGAAATCGATTTTATAATGTTTAAAAAATATAATTATTGTAAATAGTTTCAAATATACGCTTATTACAAAAAAATAAATTTTTCATCGAACGTCAAAACTAATAATATAAGAAAATAGATAAGTTTATCGGCGACAAAATTAATTTTATATATTTTAGCTCTTAGCTACGAAATTGAAGAAGAAACCGAAGAAGAAACCGAAAAAGAAACCGAAGATGAAACCGAAGAAGAAACCGAAGAATCTCAGGAAGAAGACGATCATATTTACAGCAAGTGGGATCAATTACCCGATATACTCCTCGAAGAAATATTTACTTTTTTGACGATAAGAGACCGTTATTATGCTTCGCTCGTATGCAGAAATTGGTACAGGGCTTTCAAGCTCCCAAAAGTTTGGTCCACGTTCACGTTATCGGATACTACTTTGGTGAGAGGAAGATATAATTATTATAGTGGATGGCAATACGTTTTGGATCACCTAAAGACTTCGACTTGTTTAAATAAAGTTGGAAAACATTTTAAATGTCTAGTTTTTGAACCAATGATGAATTTTTACAATCTTTACGAATTTATGAATATGATATCTTGGTACTCCGAAAGGCATGGATCGGATAATAAATCCGTTATGGGACTTGGCAATAATATCGGTAGATTAAAATTTACTTTTCCTTGTAATATGGCTAGTGTGGATAATCCTGACAATCCAGAAGCGATTAAACTTTTTGGAACTGGAGGAAAATTGCTCGAAGCGCTTAAGAGACTCATGAGAAATCTTGAAAATATAAAATGCTTAGAATTGATAGATCTAATGCTCGATGATGTAGAGGCAATACATTTGATGGATGACATATGTTCGAATTGTACGCAAACATTATTGAAACTAGTTTTGATAAACGCAACTAGATTTTTTTGTCCTCTTTTACACGTCGGAGTATTTTTAAACTTACGTGTACGTATTTAATTTGTTTTATAATCTTATTTTGCTGTAATTTTTAAAATTGAATTTGTTTCGTTAAAAGCATTTTTTTTAAATGTGAAATTTCTATATCCGATGCGTATCAACAAAGTGATTAAAAATATACTTTTTCTATTTTGAATCTTACTATATTGTCTTTAAGTTATTCCTTTAATATATTTTAAGTTGTAAATTCAATTTTTAATAATAAGTTTTATGTAAAAAACTGAATTTAAAATATTAAATTTGTTTGCAGACTCTAGTTATAAGTCCTCAAAGTCTTCACGATGAAGTAATAGAACTATTGGGATACACAAGACTAAATCATCTTCATATTGTACAGAACCGTTATAGTCCTAAACAAAGAGCTATAGATTTGGTAAGAATCTCGAGTACGCCAATTAAGTAGAGTAAATTAATTTAATAAAAATTTATTCTATTATTTAAAAATATTTAAAAAAACAAAAATAAAAAGAAATAAAAGTTTAAATATTAATATTTATAATTTTCAAACATTTTTATCGATTAAAAAAAACATTTATAAAATACGAATATAAAATAAAATTGTGTTATTTTAATTCACATAAAATATTGTAAAAATTTGTTTCAGCCCAAAAATTTATCTTGGAAGAAAATGAAAGTAAATAATCCTAAAGTAAGGGTTCACTTTGAAATTGAAAGTCAAAAGTCATGGGATGTGATACTCTCTTTTAATACCCACGATCATTACGAAATTCCTTGCGCCAGTATAGTTTTAGATAATCCTAATACACTGGTATTTAAATAAGTAAAAGTTACTTTGCTACCAAAATTATAACCGTATACAAGACTTTATATATTTTAGGTACTATCGGCAACAATTTTGAGTCACGCAATAAATTTTGGAAAAACATTACGAGTTTATGCCTTGAAAGGATTAACAAGACGTTATTTACATAAAGTATTTGCCAAAAGAGTAGACGAAACAGTTGTAAAGTTCTGCAAATTGTGCCCTAATCTTCATACATTGGTAGATTTTATACGTATACGTATTCATGTAATTAATAAATTAACCAACTGTTATCGTATTTTGTGATAATAACTCATTAAGCATTTACTTTTGTTGAATTACTAACAAACAAGTAATCGAGTGTTTATAAAATTTATATTTTAGTGTGTACGTATTTGTATACTTATCCTTCTGTTGTATATATATGTATCGTCAACTGTATAACAATTAATTTGTTTTACAACTATTAATTATCATATATTAATTATTTATGTATGTTATTTTTGTATTGATTTTTCTGCGAAGACTGACGTATGTTTAAAAAAAACGAATATCTGTGATATATAAAATAAGTGTGAATATCTGTTTAATTATATTATTCCTTCTAATATTTTCGATGCTACTTAAAACTACTTAAATAGCAAAACTCCATTAAGTACTTGTGTAATTTTTCTACAGATGATCCGCTACAAGCTTTCAACCGCTACGCTTTTAGAAATTGTATCAACCGCAAAATCATTGCGCCATTTATACGTTCGACGTAACGTAATTTTGAAGAAATGCGATGCTGATTGGTTAAACATTAGTGATTGGTCAGTAGAACATTACAAATGGATAAAAGAAAATTCTCGAAGTTATGAAAAAACTGAAGAAGAAATTTCAAGAATATTAGGATACCGATGGCATATGCTTTCAGAAAAAGAATTTGCCATTCAAACGTTAAGTTTGCACGTTTAAAAGTCCATTTAAACAATTTGAAATTTTTACATTATATTCACGTACTGCCAAAGTTCACGTTTCTAATTTTTTTAGCGACATCTAATTCTGTAATTAAAGAGCTTATTAACAGTCTTTATTTATTTAAATAAGTTATACTCGATACTTACGTAGTATTTATTTTTTTTTATTCAATAACA
This sequence comes from Dolichoris vasculosae, assembly GCA_018907195.1. Lineage (NCBI taxonomy): Eukaryota > Metazoa > Arthropoda > Insecta > Hymenoptera > Agaonidae > Dolichoris > Dolichoris vasculosae. The sequence continues at coordinate 10,511,861 of JACCHY010000006.1, forward strand.
GTATTTTAAATCGTTTAAGATTTGTTAAATATCGATTCGTTTTAAATATTATTAAGACGACGTGTATAATAAAAATTATTAGTTTATAAATAATATACCGAAAACATTTTTTAAATTACTTATGTTAAATTACGAGCGATTCTATCGATCTTATCAAACCCAAAAAATACAATTCATCGTAATAAGAAACAACGTTGAGAAAATTAACGTTATTTAAGAATAAAAGTACTTGATCTAAATCAACCTTAAAAAATAAAAATATGTACATATTTCTGATATGCACTTTATACAATGGTTAGTAATATCGATCGAAACATTAATCACATTTATATTTTTACTGTAAATATACGTTGCGTATAAAATAATTGAAACTAAAAACTGTCGTTACGTATTAAATTATATTAATAAACGCATGAATATCAACGATATTATTATTTATTTGAAAATTCATAAAAATCGATTATTCGAAATACGTGGAGGAAAATAAAAACAAAGGTTGTTTATCGAATTTAATTTATTTATTATTTTTTAAATATTTTTGTGTACGGATGCCGAAGTTGCATTATTTAAATAAATACAAAGCAACCCACAAATCAGTATCATTTTACTCGATAAAAAACAAATTTGCTTCGTTAAGCAAATCAACAAAATTTCCAATATATAATAAAACAAAATTGATCTATCTAATGATCGAACATCGTAAGCGATCAAATTTTTATTTTATATATGTACAATAAAATATACACGTTCACGTGTACGTCAAGTTTACAAAAGTAGTAAATAGATATTATTATGCTAGATCCTTTTAAAGGAAACGAAAACTTTACCATTCGTTCCCAGTCGTTTGTAAACGCATACAATTTAACATAAAACGAATATAGTAATGATACTAATAAATTTTGAATATCAAGAATAAAAAAAAAATCAACAAGAGTATATTTCTTGTTTAATATTTCAATAAATAAAATGATATACAGATGTACTTTGTCATCTAAAAAAACATTAAATTACACGAAAATGATTACCGAAGAAATTATATTGCCAGGGCAGCCGAACGTTTATCTCGAACTTTATTCCTTTGGATCGTGCGGGCCTTGAACGCCGCTGCGTTCATCAGAGTCTGAAAATAACGATATTTTTAATTCATTCTATACGCAACAAAATATTTTTAATAGGTAGAAATACGTGTCGAGACTTTTCTTTGTTACTTTTCTTTCTTAACGATATGTGTAACGATATATGTAACGATATGTGTAACGATATTCGATAGTCTTACCGTTTGTAATAATAAAAATCGTTTAAAAAAGCAAACTTTTATTCCCGGTACGGAAGAATAAATTAAAAATCACAGAAAAGCCTCACGACAAACTTACTCTTTCCAATTTAGTAGTCTTCTGCGATACTCCCACTGGTTCGATCACTCGGTTCCCAAGATGAAAAATTTCGCGCAACAACTGATTCTCGGCCAAATGTATATTGATACCCGGACCGAGCAATCGACAACAAGCGTTGTACTGGGTACGAGCGCACCAGCCCTCGAGGTACAACGTCTCCTTTCCAAATCTAATGTTGGTCTCGGGAACGATGTCTTCCTGCGTAACCGAAAAGAAAAAAGACACAGGTTTTTAATCGAGGGAACGCGTGAGACGAGCGCAACGAGATCTTCGATCCCACTCACTTCGATGTAGCGCAAAATATCCCGGAAGCTGGCGCGTTGCTGTTTTCGATCCTTCTTGGCTCGGTACTTGTTCGAATCCGTGGCCAAGTCCTTGAGAACGTCCACCAGGTCGAGAGCCCACTCCTGCTCGTAGTCTTCGGCGTAATCGCGCCCAAGTTCAAAAATCACAGCTAAAGCTTCACCGGCCGAAATGCGTACATCCAGATGAGGTGAAAGTAGCAATTCGTTCAATCTGCCGAGCGATCTGAAACACGCGGAAGATGAATTAAAGCGAATCTATCTCGAAACCAAAGTGGGGAGGAAACCAATGATCGGTGGTTCGTTGCTACGTACGGCATAAAGTTGTTGGTTCGAGTGCTTCCAAGTAAATTATAAATGTCCGAGGGAGTCATGATGGTCAGGAGCAACGTCCACGAGGAAATCGCGGCTGCGTGAAAAGCGGCGACTTCGGAGGTTATCGTCGCCACGGCGCCGTTGCCTTTCAAATATGAGCCGGCGAAAATATTGCAGAGAAGATGTGTGATTTCGATGGTGTCGGTCGCGTCGTTCCCGGACAGGAACTGATTCATGCTCAGGGCCCAGCAGCACTGAAAAGGATAAAATCCGTTGGATTAACACCGGTTGGAGGAGAGTTTACCTCCATTTGTATCTCGATTTGTATCGCTATCGAACCTCGGATCTTGCGGCTACGGAGGCGGTCTTGTCGTTGGCGATGAAGACCAGCGACGGCTTGAGATCCTTGCAGATGACCTCGGCGCTTTCGTACATGCCCAGCTGGACGCAGAGGAGGGTGCCGAGTCTGGCGGCGGACACTCGCTCGTCGCCTCGGCCCTTCTTCAACCCCTTCTCGATGGAGTCCGCGATGGTGAGTTTACGATCCTCTACGAACTCCGGGACGTACTTGATGGCGAAGATCTTCTCGACGCCGTGGAAACACGCGACTCGGCCCTTTGCGCTCTTCTGGGTGAGCCCGTCGATGGTCTCCTTGAGCTTCTCCTCGAACGCCTCCTGCTGCGAACCCTCGTCGATGTCGTTGTCGTTGACATCCTCGAGGTAGCTCCGATTGTCCGACTGTCCGCTGATCACACTGCAGGCGTCGTTGATGGAATCGTCGTCGGATTGAACCTCGTTCCGTTTCCCGCCCTGACCTGAACGCGGATCATTCAAATTTCGGGTGTTAGTAGTTAGTTCGGAGGTGCGGACGATTTCTTATCTTTGTATCCGACAACGGGGGACGAAAATCGTTTCACGCGTAAGAAACAATTTTTACGTTTTACGTCTGGGAGTTTCTTGGCTGATTTCTCGGGCAACCTACTTAGATAATTACGAAATAAAGAAATAAAGAAATAAATCTCAGAAATATGACTCGGACTGTAATTTCGTTACACCTCGTATAAAGTTACATGGACGATTCAACTAAAACGGATATAATATTAATGACCCAAATACTTCTTTACGTATGTTTTCTATTTGAATTATGGTTTACGGTTTGTCTTTGGTTTCCTTGTCGCAATTTAGGCGTATCGAATCGATTTTATTATTTTTTGTTTTTTTTTTTTATTATTTACCAACCGAGAATAAAATATTGAACAAACGAATTTATCGATTCGATTATTTCGTTAAATTTTGTTCTACTTTAGATTTATAGGCGAATCGCAAATAAACGATAAAAATAAGGTTCTAATTAAGTATCTTCCATTTAATAATAGAATAAACGTGTACGCGGAATGCCGATATAAAATTACGCATAACCCTTTAAGGAAGCAAAGAAAAGTCGCGTTTCTCTTATTTAATTCGACGATAAGATTTTTCCGGTAAATAAAAATAATATATATATTTGCGTATACTTCGTTACAATTTGTACATTTCTCAAATATTTCGTAACGAATAAATTGTAGGTGTTTAAATTGGTAAAAATAAAAGAGAAAACATTTGATCGTTACGACATTTAAAAAGTTTTAAAAGCTTCTTCATTATCCATATTAATTAAATTCTCGATCGATCGTATCTTTCGACTCATCGAAAAACACGTTGTTTCAAATACGAAAATTAATATGATTAATATTTATGATACATTTGGTCGAAAACGACGTTCTCATCGCATCGCGGATAATAATTTATGACTTCGAAATCCAAAGTATTCGTTGAATATTCGCTCCGTATTCGGATAATTATTTCGACGATGCGCATCGAAACTTGGCAAAGATTTCTACGTTCTATAAAACCATATTCCACCTTTGCGAAATACGAGCAGTTTTAAAAAAATTTGGGGAATATTTTTTCTTTTCGCAAACTTCCCAAGAGTCACGTTTGCATTTACAATTAAAATCGCTACTTATAATTTCGCTCGGTCGCGTTGCAGGCAAATAAATTTGTTTTCATGTTTTGCAAGCGTATCAGCAGCTGTGAGAACCAAACGGTTCCAAAATTGAAACCGCATCGAGTATTTCTAAATTTGTAAACTTTGTACAAAAGAACGGACGCGAAACATTTAATTTTTAATACGAAGGCGTCAACGCTTACGTTTTTCTAAAAATAGAACCTATTTATTTTTAGAATGTCAAAACACGAGTTCGCGTATTTATCTTACGAGTATAAAAGCAACACCGAACGCGTATCGCCAACGTTTTAAAAAACGCGTGACAAAGAAATCCGTTCGGGCGTCCCTTCGAAAGAGAGAAAAAAAAAAGTGTCAAAGGAACGAAAATAATCCAAGTCGGTTCGAATTCACCTTTCTTTATTTATACACCTCGAGATCTCGTACCGATCGAGCGCGATCCGAGATCCAAGATCCAAGATCCAAGATCCAAGATCCAAGCACGCATGAAAGGTACACGCGCGAGACGCGCTCCAGAATCGAGTCGCGATCGCGGCTGCATTTAAAAATGTAATAATAATAATAACAACAACAACTAAAAGCTCTCTATTCTCGTCCCCGATCGAATCAACGTTCGAAATTGGCTAAGGAAACGTTGCGTCCCGAGAACCGCGCACGACTTTCGAAATTGGTATCCGAAAAAGTTGCATAACAGCGGTCGAAACGTCCGCGACATCGATGATTCGTCCCTTGCGCGAACGAACGTCCTTTTCTCCCGTTTCTAAAAATCCGCCATATGTTTGGGTCCACGCGCGCGACGCGAATTTACGTAATTAACGCTCGGCTCGAGCACGAGTCCAAGGCGTCGTCGCGAAAGGGAAAGTCGGCGGTCCTCGAGGACTCGAGGAGGAGCTCAAGGTCGCTTATCGTTCCTCCTCCTCCTCTTCCTCCTCCTCTTCTTCCTCCTCGACTCGGAGACGACGCGACCGAGACTCTCCGCTGCGCAATTATTTCGCGGGACTTATCGATTCGCGGGCGAGTCTCGCGCGCGACGATAAAAAAAAAAAGAAAGAAAAAGGAAGAAGGTGGCGGAGGTCGGGAGAAGAGCCGAGAAGGGAACGAGAGAGGGGGAATCGCGGGAAAAGGAGCGGGCTGCATCCGATTCCCGCGGAATCCTCGTTGTTATCTAATTTTGGAGGAAGGAGGACGCGAAGGGAAAGAAGCGCTCGATAGGCTCGGTCGAGTCGTCGGAGCGATCGATGGCGACGCTCGTCTCGCTCGTCTCGCTCGCACGCACGCACGCACACATACAGACACGTGGGGAAGGCGTGCGCGAGGGATTCACACGTGCCTCGAGATGTTTCGAGGTGCCTTCTCGCAAGGGACGAGGAGGACTCACCGGATCTTCCCTTCCTGTTCCCTTTTCCGGGCATCTTGGAATCGTTTTGGAATCGTTGCCACCGTTTTTATCCTTCACCTCCTTCACCTCCTCCACCTCCTCCACCTCCTCCACCTCCGCCTCCTCCTCGTCCGACGTTCCTCGTCGCTGGTGCTGCTTCCGCTGCTGCTCTATCGCTGGTGCTGGCGATACTCCCAACTTCCCCCGCGCCTCCTCTTGCCTATCGCACGATCGACAAACCAACAAACCTCCTCGATCAAGAGGGCAAATGTCTCGTACCGTTTATTTTCCTTCGTATACTAAATGCACTGCATGTATATTTAACGCGAACTTGGAGGAAACTCATTAACATGTTGCGGACGCGAGAAGCGATTGACCTAACGCATACACACCGTCGAAACAGCCAGCGGTTGGCTTTCTCAAGTGCACTGGCGGTGTTCGTTACTTCGTTACCTCGGCGAGGCTCTCGGGGATTTTCGTCCGTGTCCCCACTTTACCCGGGCGGTGCGCATGCGCATCCGATAACGCGCGCCATTTTTCCCCTCCGCGATTTCAGCCCGAGGATCGATCTTTTATTTATTCCCTCGGCTCCTGCGGTTCGTTTTGTTTTTTGTTTTTTTTTTTTTATTTCTTTTCTTTTCTTTTCTTTTCTTTTCTTTTATTTTCTTCTCTTTTTTCTCTTCTCGCGCCTCCTTTAATATCTCCGCTCTCTCGGTTTCGAACTTTCGCCTTCGGTTTTTCGACTCTCGGCGCTCGTAGCTTCTTTTTTTTATTTTTTTTTCTTTACAGCCTTTACGAACGCGCACCTACGGTTTTATTATTTTGTTTCCCCGTCTGTCTTGTACTTGTTATTTTTTAATCGCGATTTTCGCGCCGCGGTGACGTACGTTTGGTCGCTGACGTCGTTTCGGGTCGTTTGTTAAATCAACGTCACCCGAGGCGCTATTGGTTTAATTAACGTAAGAGTAAAAATTGAACGACGCCTCGGAGGGAAAGAGGGGAAATGAGTTTTGAAAATTAACGCACCTGCCGTATCGTGGCTTAGAAAAAATTTTATCGTCGTTTATTTGTTTCCGATGGAATCGAAATCCGAGCTTCTTGGGAATTTTCGCGATACGATCGATCGGAGAAAATATCGTTCCCGATCTAAACTTCGTACGCGCGTGTCGCGAAAATCGGGAATCGTGCGACGTAATTTATTCGAAGACGCGGAACGAACCGAAGTAAAATATTCGTTGTAGCCCTGTAATTAAATTATTTTCAAGATCATCGAATTAAAATTATCGATATCGATTCGCGATCGTTCCTTCGTTTGTTCGCTGTAAAATGTTTTTACTAGCGTTTCCGCGCGCATAGAAGATTATAGATTATAAAAAAAGAGAGAGAATTTTTGCGTTTTGAAAAGAATTTTAATTAATATTTTTCAATTTATGTAAATAAGATATTCTTTAGTATCGGACTTGGAACGATGCAATTTTACTTTTAGCGATACATGTATTTGAAAGAGTAGGAAACGTTGAGAGGCTTCTTTTGTGAAGAAAAAAAATCCAATCGGATCTTAATAATTAAAAAAGTTTAATGTTATTCTCTTTATAGTCTTTATAGGTACGTACGTACTTACATATATTTATACATTTATACGCATACGTAAGAGCGTATATAATGTTTGTACCTATGATGACGTGTTCGGTTGGAAATACGGTTTCGATACTTTACCTTTAAAAAGTTTGTCGTAGCTCGGATGACCCGTACGACTTATACACAAGGTTGTTGCGCATTTCTCTGAAATAATTAAACAAAATCTGTGTCTAGGAGGATTAAGTGGTGTAATCCGATCGACCCGTAGCTTCGTCGGACGCGTGTCTCACGTACGCTCACCTACACATCCGCGATCGTAAAAGTACACCTGCAAACGAAACTTTAAACATATGTTTTAATTTTGCACCTGTTTCGTCTTAGATTTTGCAACGTATGTGTATTACGTAATCGAGTGCTTCGTACATTATCAACCGTTATTCGAAAATCAGTAACCGGTTCGAGCGGTCGACGTAATAATTAATATTTTGCTCGTGCAATATAAAAAAATTTCACGATGCGTATCGTTTCGACTACGATGTTGCGAGTGTATAATTTTTTATTATAAACATGTTTTGTAAATTATTACTCGAGTGAATTACGTTTAACCCAATTTAATACACGGATTGAATTATTGTCACGATCAGCAGTTTTTCGCACACGTAAAATTTTGCTCGTTGTTTGCGTTTAAGTTTCAACCAAGCTCTTTAGGTTCGTAGTCAACTTACTTTGTATTACCGAGCTATTTTTAATATTTTATATCGATCGAAACTTTGTCGAATGAGTATATATTTTTTCGTGTTCGCTAGATTGCAATAATTATATTTCAAAAGTTAGATAACTTAGATCACGAGTAAATAATCATCGATGACTTGTATAATCGGTACGTCTAAAATCAACGGTTTTTACAACTTTATCTGTACTAAAATGTGAACGAGATGTAAATAATCATTTTACGAGTTATATATAATTGTATGCAAACGAATCGAATAAATGAAAAGCGATGATTTGATTTTTTGAATGTCTAGAAAATTAACAAGTTTGACTAGGGTTTTTCTGATTGCTAGTTTCAAAACAGTGATTTTATGCATCTCTTTTTTTTTACTGCGGATGCCATATCATATCGCGTTACCCCTGTATTTTTGATCTAACTATTTCGTATTTAGTTTATTGTAGTTAGTACGAGATAACGAGTATTGCGATCCGATTAAGGGATTGTCTACTCTCGAGGACAACGTTATTATTAAATAGTTTGTTTACGTAATGGCGTCGACTGGTGGTACGTTTTTATGCGGTTACCTTATTTTTCTATCACGTTAAAACTTAATACCATTAATACAATTTTTATTTCATTTTTTAACAGAGAATCCAATAGATGACAGAAACGAATCAATTTCGGCAACGTCTATTACCAATGTTTTACCGGATGTTACACAAGTAAGATAACCTACAAACTATTGATAATTACAGTCGTTAACTTTTGGTAATTCAAATCATTTGCGTTATAACTATTGCAGAAATCAATCATCATGGATAAAGATATCGATATGACGAGTGCTCCTCCAAAAAAATCACGAGTAGAAATTCAGTCGTTACCAGCCAGGCAATATTTGGATCAAACCGTCGTACCAATTTTACTACAGGCTCTTTCCAGTTTAGCTAAAGAAAGACCACCGGATCCTATAAATTATTTAGCTTCTTATCTTTTACGAAATAAAAATCAGTACGACACGAGCGGATCCCCGTCGACTACTCAATGACTGTGTATAGGATATTACTTTGTGAACAAGTGTGTGTGAGTGCTACATTGTACAAGATTAAAATTTGGTCAGTGATAAAAAATAATAAATAATAAACAAGAAAATATGTTAGAATTTGTTAGACAGGAATCGTTGTATTTTACTAGTTTAAAAGTACATTTTTCTCATTTCCGATTTTTATTCGACAACAAATTGTAATTTATAATGACTATAATTTGTTAAAATTTTCAAATACTATAAATTAAGATTGACTTACACATTTTTACAATAATAAGAATAGTTTTTAGAGTATTAAATAAAATATATATTTAATATTTGGACACAATATTAGAATTATCGCTTATTATGAAAGCTTGGGCTTATCGACGTATTGCTTGCCGTGATGAATGATAGTTGCGAAAGTACCAGCTACCATCGCTGCCCAGAAGAGCATATACAGTAAAATTTCTGTGGTATATCTAGAAGGCAATATTATATGAGCGATCAACATTGCCGATGCTACAATGAGGACCAACGGGAACATAGCGTAACGCCAATTCCTCTCGGATTCTAACGGACACGAGACTGTTAAACACTCGCCATCTTGTACTATATATCGACCCAGAAAAAGACTAATAGAGTCCTAAAATTGTTTTAAATAATTAAGATTAAACGAAAACTTTTTAAACTTTATGTACCGTTTATATTTTTACTCACTTGTCGAAAACCATCGGCAAAATTATTTTTGTAGTACCTTGTCAAAGAATTTATACCATCTTTCAAAGCTCCGAGACTCGTTCGTTTTCCTAATCTTGTAAAATCTGTTTTTAACGCGCTCGTGCCAGAATACTGAATACTTACCGTGTCAGCGTTATCGGCCCAAACCTAGAAAGAGAATAACGTTAAGAATAACTGAAGTCGAGGCATTTACTTTCTAAACGAATTTTTTTAGATGCGACGGTACTTGTTTGAACAAAAATTCGAGAGATGGATGCTCCTCTATGTTTCGTAAAATTTCCAACTTGGCTAAAGCATCCGAAAGTACTCTTTTAGCTAACATACTTTGTACAACATTTGTCCTGTCTAAGCAATCGATACAATTAGTTCTAAAAATTCCGTCTTGAACCGATACCAATACTCCGTCTCTCGTTAATAAAAAGTAAGCCATTTGTTCTTGGTCATGAGTGAGTCTAGCCATTAAAATGTCTAATCTGTTCCATTGCATCTTTCGACATTCGGCGTGAAAGTCGAAAGCTTCGTATTTTATATTCTGGTTACGTAGTTCTTGTACTACATCCCGGTAGGATTTTTCCATAGTTGCTTCGGCTCCGCACTGATCGATCTATCACAAACACGGATAAATATAAATTTATTAGCAACGATTGAAAACTGAAAAAATAATTCTTAACTTAGTCTAAAATATTACCAAATTCACTAATATTTGCTTTCCGTAGTGAAATATTTGACTTTCGAAATGTCTGGCGCAAGCTATCAAATGATTTTCATTAGGAATCAATTGTGGTTTTGGCTTATATTTTAAATTGGGCTCTTGTTGCCAAAATAATGGAATAGATCCGCGAATCTGAACAAATGAACTTTTGCTTCCGTTAACTTCGAGTATTTGCTCCGTCTCGACAAAATTAGAAACGTTTCCATTGGTATCTATGCCACGACTGAATAATCTGGTTCCAGCTCGATGTATCGAGCGTCTAGAAATGATGCCCCAATTAAAGGGAGTTCCATTCACGACAATCGTGTTCAGCGAAACAACTATAATTTCGGCGTTAAGGATCAGTCTTTTAAATACAAATTGTTCTCGGATCGAAGCTTTTAATTTTGTCACAAATCTTGATTAAATACATCAAACGTCAAATTTCAACCGTAGATTTAAAAACCTTATAAAATAACAAAAACGCGATTGTGATAAAATTACTTTATAAAATAAAATGTATGATAATAATTATAATTTAATACTTAATAAAAAACATTAAGATAAAAATAATTTAAGAATGCACTTTTTTTAATTGATAATAAAAAGGATACAACCCTCTATAATTGGAAGACAAAATTTATGATGTTCCGGTCTCGAAGCCAATTCTTGAAGTAAATACGAATTCCAAACGAACCTTGGATCCGCACGATCGTGTAAAGGCATCTGAAATATCGTTGGAGCGTTAGTATTCGTAATATTAAACGAAGCGACGTTACATAATTCGATTCGATTAGAATATAAAACCGCTTACTTGAAGAAATTCTGGAGTCGTGTTATGAAGCCTTTGCATAGTGTGACTTAGATCGTAAGTGTAACTAAAATAAAAGTAAGGTGTATTGAGAACAGCTTTTATCATCTCCAAGTAAGTGGTGTTGTTACGAATTTGTTTTTCGTCCAGATGCAACATAGATCTCGTGAAAGGAATTATATGCGTGGAAATTATTTTGAAAATATCTTGATTAGCTATCGTGCCAATTTTTTGAGCGTCGTCGATGACGATTAAGTAAGGACACGCGAGTAATCGGATAATTCCCACGATTCCCCATATTTTACGGCGACTGGCGGTTTGTGGAATTTGACTAGGACTGGAAACTGGAAATATAAAATTTAATTATCCGAAAATATTTCCTTTCCGCTATCCAGGAATATAAATAATTTTCAACGATCGATACCTTGTACGTGAATTTGATGACTAGTCCTGTCGATCACGAGTAAAACTTTTGTTCTTACCGGTTCCACGTAAAATTTATCCGGGGTCGCGTATCTAAGCATTCGAATACATAAATTTTCAATTAATAAGTTAAGTACTAAGACGACTTTCACCTTTGTCAAGTTTAAAATTTGGTATACTCACAAATAAAGATCATTGTAAACATCTGTGTTTAGAGCCATTTCTCTAGTCTTGTAATATCTATAGTAAACTTAAAAACGTGTTTTGCATTCGATAAATATCTTAAAGTGTGCAAATGAGAAATATTTGGAATGTAAATTTACTTTCGCTGGTTCTTTATCCTATTTACAAATGCATTTGACACATAGTTGACGGAAATTTAAATGAATAATCACTGCTTCGACGAAAGAGTTTGCGTTAATATATGTCAACTTGTTTGAAATATTAGATACGCATTCATCGCGAACAAAGATGTTCAAGTTATAGATTAAGCCTGGAAAATTACATATCGTATAAAACATTCATATCAGCAGAAATAATTTGTTACTTGCTACTCGACTGACGCTTACTTTTAATTACGTACCTATTAATTTTTATTTCTTTGGCTATGTTTACAATTATATTCGATGCGTAGACCTTCCAAGGTGTGCTTAATTAACGTCCATGTAATCTATATTTTTGCGATCGACCAGTGCTTTTTCTAATCTTCCTCGCATTCAATTAAAATTCAATTTTACAATTATCATTTAAATATTTAAATCGATGATACGTAAATTATGGATAGCCAACGATAAAACGTATTTAGATAATACATTTATATACATAATATGTTACGCATATTTTTTGCTCTTCCATGTCACTTATTATTAAAATCTCAACTTATTTATTATTTCATGGTTGATCACATCCTACGCGATCCTACCAATATTTAATACACGCGATGTCTACCGTACCAACCGTCGATAACATTTTTAAGTTGATTCCACATTATATATATTTTGTAAACATTAGCAAATGAATTCGTCCTACATCGAATATCTTTGATCCGAAAGAAGATATAAAAAGTAATGGAAAAAATTCGACCGCGTTCGGTGTAATTTTTCTTCGTCGCCCATTAGCCAATCGCGAAAATTCAAAAGATTATTTAAATCCATCGAGATACGAATATTCGTTCGGATGTTCCAAAGAAAAGATAATTGCCTTGGTTAAAAATAATTTAAATCTCATTAGTACCGAGTGCGTATGTATGTACTTATGTATGCATTTATGTATGTATGTACCGAAACGCATTCACAATGAATCGGACAATGAGATTCTGGAACTTTTGTTATCGATTTTTAATGTCCGGTGATTATTTTAAATTATCGAAATTTCCAAAATCGTTGACCAATTTAAAAAATTACGAAGAAAAATTTGTAAAGTTCGCAATAATTTATCTCAGTTTTTTAAATCGCCTTCATCCACGATTATTATTTTATAAAAGTTTCCGTACATCAACCATCACCTCTTAAATAACGTTTTCACCTACATTCGTAAGAAAAATGTACGCGTGTCGTAAAAACAGCTCAGATTCTCGGACCTTCGACGACGCGAACTTAATAAATTCTACTCTAAAACGAATCTCGTTTACCGAAACTCTAGAAAGTAGGAGAGAAAATCTCGTCTTCGTTTTAAAAAATGAATTCGTATCGAATAAGCAACATCTTCGTAATCAATTTTTTTTTTTCGTCGCGTTACGCCAGCCCAAAGTTGGCCTTCTCTCTCTCCCTCTCTCTCTCCCTCTCTCTCTCTCGCTCTCCTCTTCACCTTCGCGACTCCTCGTTATTCAATCGAAAGTTTATCTATCGCAAACTCGGATTCACGACCTTGTGAAAAAAAATCCCAGAGACGTCAAACGTCGAATTAGGTCGTATCGTAAAAGTTTATTTTCATTAGCCAGGCGTAGCTGGAAAATTGGGTTCGGTCGAACGAATAAAAGAAAGAAAAGGAAAATAATACATTAACTTTCCAAGCAGGAAAGCGACGCTCGAATCGCCGAGAGAAATGTTTGACGGGATTTTAGTTAGGATTCACGTAACGGATAAGAAGGTCATTCTCGAAAAATGAAAATGCAAACGTAAAGGAATCGCGTTTCGCATTTTCGCCTCAGAATGACCAACAACGCTCTTGACTTGTTCGCTCTTGACACGTTGGTACTCCCTGTGTCGAGCGTAGGGTAAAACAGCTTAGGATCGAGTTCGCGGACGTTCGTGCACGCGAGTTCTAAATTTAAGCGGTTGCGGGTTCGCGGTCGCGGACCTCGGCCCTATGGAATTTTCCCGGTCGCGACATCTACCGTCGCTGGATCCGAACTCGGGGTATCGCGAGCTGCGAAATAACGCAACCCACTTACACGTGTCCGCGCTTATTCGTGCATGTATTTACGAGCGCGGACCAACTTACGCGTATCTGGATACGCGTTAACTACCGAAACTCTCTCGGAGCGCGGCGCTACGACACAACCGAGTGCAAAGTGCAACTTATCCGCGCGAGACGGAGGAGGAACGAGAGCGAGAAGATCAGCGACGATAGCGAGTTGCGACTCGCGAGTCGCGGTCGCGAGTTTATATACGCGTGTGTGAGACATTGTGCGGGATTGGGATTGTGCGTGTTAAAAGTGCGCCCACGCAAGGGACGGAGGCAGAAATACAGTCGATCGACCGAGCCGTCGGTGAGAAAAGAGGTTCGGAGCTCGCCGCTGTCGTCGTCCTCGTCTTCTTCGCGTTGCCCGGGTGATCCTCGGGAGTCGTGGCTTCGTGAGATCGCGACGAGCCGCGGTTCGAGTTTCCTGGGTTTCAGCTGCGTCTCGGGAGATAATTAAATAGAGATAGAATGGAGGAGATGTTTTCGTGAGTCGACGACGACGACGACGACGACGAAGACGACGGAGACGACGACGGAGACGACGACGGAGACGACGACGACGACGACGAAGGCGACGAGTCTACGGGTCGAGCGAGCATTGGTCGAGCGAGATAAAGGATATCGGTCGAATTTAGAGGGAGAGAGACAGTGAGAGCGAGCGAGAGCGAGCGAGAGAGCGAGAGAGCGAGAGAGCGAGAGAGAGAGAGCGAGAGAGCCAGAGATATATAGAGAGAGACTAAGAAAGACTATCCGACGAGTCCGACTCCAAGGTGCACTGCTAAAACAAACCAAAATAATAATCCGTAACCGACGGAGAGGACGAAAGTTGATCGGGTTTTCACGCTCGCCTCGGCTAGTGTCTCGTTCCGATCGACGGAGTTTCCATCTTCGTTGTTGAAGACCGTTTCCCAATGATCGTCGCTCGAGATAAATAGATAAAGAGGAGCGCGAGAGAGAGAGACAGAGCGACCGAGTGGGGGATCGAGCCAGACAGAAGCAGGCAGACGCAAAATTTCGTTGTTGGTCGTAAGGAGTCGAGCGCGACTATCAGGCACGAAAGCACCGTTGCCTACGAGGTGCCTACGAGCTTGGACACCGACTTTATATCATCATGGTCAAGAGGAGTGCACGAGATTTTCTCCTGTAAAGACGATACGAAGTACGTTTGCTGCATAACCCCTCGTACATCGAAGAGGGGCATTTTTTTTTTAAGCGTTTTAACACTCCTTTAGAGTAATCGTAATAGATGAAAGGTCATTGTTGATATTTTTTTGCTTGGTACTTGACTAAGGTCAGATTGCGAATGATCGTGTCAACATTTTTCTTCTCTCCGACGAGCGTACTACTTTTTTTTTATCTCGAGTAATCGTTCCTCGTTGATCTTTTTTTTTAGATTTCCTTTCAAATTTCAATCATCTTGGAGCCGACAGAGATACGCTTGTATTTTGTTCTCAGTAAGCGAACCTTCTTTGCTGAAACGGAGTAAGGCAAATGTCTTCGTTATCGTCGAAGGAGTCTTTGAAAATTTTCGAGTGAAACGGTCCTAGTCTCAAGATTGGAATAAATAGAGTCGAGATGGCGGAAGTCGATCCGGAAACCTTGCTCGAGTGGCTAAGCATGGGTCAGGGGGACGAGAGAGATATGCAACTGATAGCGTTGGAACAACTATGCATGTTGTTACTTATGTCCGACAATGTCGATCGTTGTTTCGAAAGGTAACTTATTTTTTGATTACTCGGGTAATACGTTTCCACGGTTTCACTTTTGTGATTCGTCTTCGTTTCTCTTTCTTAGTTGTCCACCGAGAACATTTTTACCAGCTTTGTGTCGGATATTCTTGGACGAGTTGGCTCCGGACAGTGTCTTGGAGGTGACGGCGAGGGCTATAACTTATTATCTGGATGTTTCCGCCGAGTGTACGAGACGAGTGGTCGCCATGGAAGGTGCTATCAAAGCCATCTGTAGCCGTCTTTTGTGCGCCGGCCTTGGTTCTAGAGCTAGTCGAGATTTAGCCGAGCAGTGTATCAAGGTTGGTAAAATAATAAGCTCGTCGACGAAAGTAAAGCCAACTTTTTAATTCCAGGATTAAGAGCCAAAAAATATTTCAAACAACTTTTCAGTTACGGATTAAAAACAGGATAATTTTCAACGTGCTTAAAATAAAATATGATCGGCATAAATCACTAATTCTGGGGTTGTAGTAATTTGGAAAGATTTTTATCTCGGAACGGCCGTGAAATTCTATAATTGCTTTTAAATTAAGTAACTAAGTAAACCTTAAATGTCTTTTAACGGTGATCTTCCAAAGATAAAAATTTGTACTTACTCCAATCCTATTAAGAGTAAAAGATAATAACATGAAAAATGAACGATTTATTTAGAATCCATGATTTATTTAAAAAAAAATTAACGCGTCCCTATCGAAGATATCGTCTACATCTTCGAAAATACACAAAATTTTGCTCCGCTATAAAGAAAATTTAATATTTTTATCGAATGCAAAAGCAATCACCGAATAAAAAAATAATCTATTTTTTCATCGCACCGATAACAGTTAAAGGGATCAACTTGGACCGATTTTCAGAGGCTGTAGAACAATGACGTACAGAGTAAATTGTACAAAATGTATTCCTTCGTTAGAAACGTAAAATTCGCAAAGTTTCGCGTGAACGTCACCCGAAAACGACGATAAGTCGCCCGACGTTAACGCGTTTCCTGGGTCGATCCGCAGGTCCTCGAGCTCGTCTGCGCCCGGGAGGCGGGTGCCGTGTTCGACGCGGGCGGCCTCTCCTGCGCTCTGTCCTTCATCCGGGAACACGGCGCCCAGGTGCACCGGGACACCCTCCACTCGGCCATGGCGGTGGTGTCGCGACTCTGCGGTAAGGTCGAGCCCCAGGACAAGTCGCTCCCGGACTGCGTCGAGGCACTCTCGACCCTCCTCCGTCACGAGGACGCCCACGTCGCCGACGGCGCCCTCCGTTGCTTCGCCTCCTTGGCCGACCGCTTCTCCAGGCGCGGAACCGACCCGGCGCCACTCGCATGCAACGGCCTCGTCTCCGAGCTGCTCTACAGGTGACCTTCGCCACCAACCTACTACGACCGACGCCACCGACGCCACCGACACCCGAGATAATCTTATAATTATTCCCTCTTTTGCAGACTCTCGAATGCGGCTGGACCCATCTCCTCCGTGAGCAGTACACCCGGGACGGCGAAAGCTCCCTCGACCCCGGGGGTGACCTCGACGACTATCCCCGCCTCGGAGGCCAAATCCTGCGCCTCCGTCTCCACCATCATCAGCCTCCTGTCGACCCTCAGCCGAGGATCCGCGTCCATCACCTACGACCTTCTGCGCTCGGAGCTCCCGGACGCTATCGAGAAGGCTCTCAAGGGCGACGAGCGCTGCGCCCTCGACTCGATGCGACTCGTCGACCTTCTACTGGTCCTTCTCTTCGAGGGTAGATCCGCCCTTGGGCGAGCGAACGCCAACAGCTGCTCCTCGGGGCCGTTGCTCCCGAGACTGAGGCGACTCGACAGCGCCGGGGAGAAGAGCCACAGGCAACTCATCGACTGCATCCGCTCCAAGGACACGGACGCTCTGATCGAGGCGATCGAATCCGGTGGTATCGAGGTCAATTTCATGGACGACGTCGGTCAGACGCTGCTCAACTGGGCCTCGGCCTTCGGTACCCAGGAAATGGTCGAGTTCCTCTGCGACAAGGGCGCCGACGTTAACAAGGGCCAGCGATCCTCGAGTCTTCACTACGCCGCCTGTTTCGGAAGGCCGGCGATCGCCAAGGTCCTGTTGAGACACGGCGCGAACCCGGACCTCCGCGACGAGGAGGGGAAGACACCTCTGGACAAGGCTCGGGAGCGGATAGACGAGGGTCACCGCGAGGTCGCGGCTATACTGCAATCCCCGGGCGAGTGGATGTTGCCACCCACTGGGCAGGAGGACCGTAAGCTCGAGAACGACGCGAAGGAGTTCGTCGAGCCCAAGGGCGACCCAGAGATGGCCCCCGTCTACCTGAAACGGCTCCTACCCGTTTTCTGCTCGACCTTCCAGTCGACGATGCTCCCGAGCGTCCGGAAGGCGAGTCTCAGTCTCATCCGGAAGATGGTCCACTATATCCAACCCGAGCTGCTCGCCGAGACATGCGGCGCGGACAACACCACCGGGTGCGGGGCGATGCTCGTCGAGGTGATCGCCAACGTCCTCGACAACGAGGTAAGTACCCCGAGACACGACTCTTTGCTCTCGCTGCTCACTTTTCTTATTATGAATACATTATGAATACATGCGATATATTGTTTATATCTCGTAAATTTTGTATTAACGCGTATACTCACGGTCTCGGGATTCTGTCGGCAGGAATTTGATATAAAAGCGAGTTCCCCGTCGTCGATGATGTCGTCATCGCCGCAGCCTCCGTATGTCGAACCGTTTATCGGCCCCAAAATGCCATTTTCATCGCGCAAGTTTTCACAGTACTACATTCTCGCCAAGACGGTAACGTCTGTCCCAACTTCTTGTTTCTTGTTTCTTGTTCTTTGCTCTTGTTCTTGTTCTGTTGATATTTTTTTCCTCAGTTGTTAACCAAAGCTAACTTGAACAGACCTCCATCAATTTTTGATTTTGCTTTCTCAATATAGAAAACAAGCCAAAGTTTATTTACAAATATATCATTATTCATTTGTAATGCGTGATGAGCTAACGAATGTAACCAGCCTTTGTTTGACAAAATTTGCACTTGAGATTTCACCGGTAAGGAAATGTTATGTGTTAAGTTTGCTTATCAAGATAAATCCAAGTGCTCGAAGCTTACCGATAGGAGATGGACCATAAAGGTACACAAACATATTCGTAATAATTTTTAATACATGGTATGACTTCCAAGATCCAAGGCTGGACTCTCGACATTGCAATAATCAAGTGTAACGTTCTACATTTCAAATGCGTTTATTATTTACTATATTTTTCTTACATATCTAATAGTTTAATTGCAGCGTTTTTCGTACATGTCTTTTTCTTTTTCTATTTTTTTTTTCTTCTTTTTTTTTTCTTTTGTTAAATTTATGTCGACGCCTCGTCGACAGCTTCGATGCTCGACATGTAAAGAAATTTGCGTTTTGTTTCGATCGCCGATCGACAGGAGGACGAAGACGGACATTTGGTGGTTCTCCAAATGATTCAGGACCTGATGGTCAAGGGAAAGGACGAGTTCCTCGAGCACTTCGCTCGACTCGGAGTTTTCTCGAAGGTCGGCGCTTTGGCGGGACCTCAAGATCCTCCACCCGAGCCGGAGACTGAGCCCAGCGGTAGTATGCAACCGCTGGTGACCGGAGAGGAGCAGCAGCAGCAGCAGCAGCAGCAGCAGCAACAGCAGCAACAGCAGCAGAAGCTCGAGGACGCCAAGGAGTTGCTGATAGGGAAGGCTTATCATTGGAGGGATTGGTGCGTTTGTCGAGGCCGGGATTGTCTTTACGTTTGGTCCGACGCCGCGGCTCTGGAATTGTCCAACGGTAGCAACGGATGGTTTAGATTTATCCTCGATGGAAAACTCGCGACTATGTATTCCAGTGGGAGTCCCGAAGGTGGAACCGATACCGGTAATAGCGACGTTTGTAACTTTATTCCTTATCGCGAAACGCAACGTAAAAAAACAAAATAGAACGCTGATCGATAACTTTATAACAACGAGCAGTCGTTTAACAAATATTTTCATTTTTCAAAGATCCGTGATTCACCATTGTATTTAAATTTACATTTATTACCGTTAAATGTTTTGCGCGTACGTTAAATATCAACGTTGGAATTTTTTTCGATTCCGATCGTTTCTTTACCTTGCGATAACGTTAAATATTTTTCAAATTGCGTTTTCGATACTTTTAATTGCGATTCGTGTTTATAAGAACGTTTATACAAAGATGTATCGACGCTGATATCGATGATCGAGCGTCTCGATAAGTTTTAAATTTAATACGTTATTCTTAACGCTACGATTTCCACATTCGAATTATATTTAGCAAGCGAGTAAAAATAATGTGTAACGTGTTCTTTGTATCTTACTAACGACGCTTTCGCTCATTTTTCATCGATAATTTCAAAATGCACTCACGAGATCGGCAATTAATTACATTTCCAACATGTTTTGTATTTAACCACATTATCTAATTTATTTTCTCCGCACAGTCAATTTCTCCTCTCTCTCTTTCTTTTTTCTATATCTATTTCTATTTTATTTATCTTCTTTACTTTCTTTGTTATCTTTATTTTCTTTATTTTCTTTATATTTATATATATATGTCTATATCTATATATACGTGTCAACATATGATTATATAAATAATTATTTATCACTTGCGAGATATGGCGTAGAAAGTAACTCGTTTTACGAACTGCCAACAGGAAAGGGAGGGAGGAACACCGAGTCTCTTACCACCGAAGGTAGGTATTTATAAATACGACTCGATTTCATTTATTCATTCGATAATAATTATTGTGAATAACCTCAACGATTGGAACTACCTTAGTTGATGCGAATATTTTATAAAGTGTCATTTACAGAAAATCGCGGGGAATTTTTGGAAAAATTACAGCGGGCTCGAACACAAGTTAAACCAAACTCCGTAAGTCAACCCATCCTCACGAGATCTGGACCAACGAGATTAGTCATCGGCAATTGGGCACTTTCCAGTAAAAAAGAGAGCGAACTTTGCATTCACAACAGCGATGGCCAACAGCAAGCAACTATTTTGCGAGAGGACTTGTCGGGTTTCATTTTTGAATCCAATCGAGGAACCAAACATTCTTTCACCGCGGAAACGAGTCTGGGTAATTTTATTTATACTCTAGCTATTTTATCCAAGCGTTTTAACGGTAAAGCGGTAGAATAATTTATTTTTTCGACATCTCGCAACGGCATCCAAAAAGTTTGTTCCAACTAGTGGAAATACACATTTTCTTTTGGATGCGTTGCTAAAAAATGTTATCTCGTACTTACCGTTGATTAAACACTGTATAAATCAAACTTAATTCGATAAAAAAAAAAAAAAAAACTACGAATTCTTCTCGTTCTCAGGTCCAGAATTTGCGGCTGGATGGGCCGGAAAACGAGGCAAGCGATTGCGATCTAAAATAGAAGCTATAAAGCAGAAAGTTAAGATTCAAGCTCAAGAAATTTACGAATGTTACTTCAAAGCCGCTCAGGCGCAACCTCGAGGAGTCGTCGCGAAACTTGGCGCGATCGTCACCCAAATCGAAAAAGCCTGTCTCAAGCAGCAACAACAATCCGGAAGTCGGGAATGGCGCACGATATTGCAAGGAGCCTTGGACGAGCTCAAAGTGTTGCTGAACGAAGAGGGAAAAGTTTCGGCCTACGAACTACACTCGAGTGGTCTCATTCAAGCGCTTTTAGCACTTCTGGCGGCACCGCCTAATACCAATGCGCAACATCTCTCGCCTCGAATGAACAAGTTAAGGTTGCAGAGGATAGCCGTGTTCAAAAGTTCGTTTCAGACTCAAGATGCCGCAATGGGCGATAACTTTGCGAAGGTTCTCGTTCAAAAGCTTGTCTCCGTGCTCGAGTCTATCGAAAAATTGCCCGTTTATTTGTACGACACTCCAGGATCCGGATACGGATTACAGGTATTTACTTAAATCTCTGTTATCAAACGCGCAGTTTTTTATTGATTTTTTCCTTTCTCTTTCCTCACAGATTTTAACGAGACGCTTGAGGTTTCGATTGGAAAAAGCCGCCGGTGAAAGCGCTTTGATAGACAGAACTGGTAGGAATCTAAAAATGGAACCTCTAAGTACCGTACAGCAATTGGAAAATCATTTGCTGAAAATGGTCGCGAAACAATGGCACGATCACGACAGAACTACGTTTACCTTCGTTAAAAAATTAAAAGAGGCCAATAGATTGACATTCAAGTATCAACACGACTTCGATGAAAACGGAGTGCTTTACTGGATAGGAACGAATGCAAAGTGAGAGAACACAAAATTTTTAAATTCTTTATAAGAAATCTGTTTCCGACAATTTATTCCGTACGTTCGCTTATTAGATCGTGTCCCGAGTGGGTGAATCCTGGCCAATACGGCCTCGTAGTAATCACCTCGAGCGATGGTCGTAATTTACCCTACGGACATCTCGAAGATATTCTCAGCCGAGATCCGTCCGCTATGAATTGTCACACCAACGACGACAAAAGAGCTTGGTTCTCCATAGATTTGGGAGTTTGGATAATACCAACCGCGTATACGTTGAGACACGCGAGAGGCTACGGTAAAAGTGCTTTAAGAAATTGGATGCTTCAGGTAAATATGATTTGTTAGACGAACCTCGATGACGATACAAATTATACAAAGTTTTCTACGCTTTAAACGAATATCGATTTCGTAGTTTTTACGTGTTTTCTTCTTGTTTTTTTATCACCGACTTTCGATTTTACGATGCGCAAGATCCCAAGGAATTTTAACGCTCCAAGTCTTGGCTTTTTTTCTGTCGTTCCAGGCATCGAAAGACGGCATCAACTGGACCACTTTGTACACACACGTGGAGGATTGTTCGCTCAACGAACCCGGAAGTACCTCCACGTGGAATCTGGAAACGGGAGGGAGCGGCGAGGAATCCCAAGGATGGCGACACTTGAGGTTGCAACAGACCGGTAAAAATGCCTCCGGTCAAACCCATTACCTTTCGGTATCGGGATTCGAAGTCTACGGCGAAGTAATGGGCGTATGCGAAGACTTGGGTCGGGCTGCCAAGGAAGCCGAAGCTTGCGTGCGAAGACAGAGGCGACTGATCAGGTCTCAAGTTTTGAGGCACTTGGTTCCGGGAGCGAGAGTAGCTCGGGGTCTCGATTGGAAATGGAGAGATCAGGACGGCGTTCCACCAGGTTAGCTATCGAATTTTCGTCGTTCGCGTCGCATTTTAGAATTATGATTATAATACTACATCGATTACTCTCGCAACTCGTGCAGGCGAGGGAACCGTCACCGGAGAACTTCACAACGGTTGGATCGACGTGACCTGGGACAACGGATGTTCCAATTCGTATCGCATGGGTGCAGAGGGAAAATACGATCTCAAATTAATTTGCACGAGTGGTTCCGCTACCATAGAATCGGCGGCGGATAATATCTCCAAATGCAAAAATGGAAACGGAGCTTTAACCGGGAGGAAGTCCAACAGTACACCTAGTCTACCTGATTATTGCACGGATACTGGAATTCGTTGTTCCGTTGCGTCGACGGATCAAGCGGCGAGCGCCGATAATCTCGCGGCAAAGGTAAATGTTCTCCGTGGAATCGACGCTAGAATCCTAGCTTAAATAGAGTCGGACAAGAGTGAAAATAATACCTCTCTTTCTATTGTACAGCAGGCCGCTGAATCGATCGCTGAAAGCGTTCTTTCGGTGGCTCGCACCGAAGCGGTGGTCGCAGTCACCGGGGAAAGCGGCGTGAATTCCACGGGCGAGCTTTCGGTCGTCTTACACCCGAGACCGGATACCGCGGCGGTCACCAGCGACCTCGCGACGATCGTCGAGAGCTTGGCTTTGAATACCGATTGTCCGTCGGCGACGTCGGGTAACGGCAACAGCAATCGGACATCCAACGGTTCCAAGCCGCTGCTTTCGGCCGTTCGCGGTGGTAACAAGGTATCAAAGCTTCCGAAACGTCTCTGGATTTTTCTTGCAAAATCCATGCAAAATCGTGTGTCTTCTTTCAGCCGACGAGCGGTTTCTTCAGCCTCGAGGCTGCCGAAGTGCTGGACAGGATGCGCGAGGGAGCCGACAGATTACGCAATAATACCAACAGTTATTTGAGTGGCGAGTTGCTCGGTCTAGTCCCGGTCAGGATCAGCGTGTCCGGGGAAACCGACGAAAGCTCGATGAGAATTCGACCCGCCCCGAGGAGTCACGCGGCCGCAGCCGCCGCCGTAAGCACCGCTACCCCGACGATCGGAGCCATCGAAGGTAAAACCTCCGAAACTCGCGCGCATTCTTTCTCTCTCTTCTTTCTTTCTCTACTCTTCCTTTCGCACTTACGTGCGTTTAAAATTCAAGCTCCGATTCAATTTATTCAACTTATTCCTTGTTTGGCATTTTTCATTCACCGTCTCTGCGTTCTCCGACGATCCGACCTCTAGCCTCGAAGGACTGCTGCCCTCGGGACAAAGAAGCGAGCTCATCCTCTCAAAACACCGGAGCCGGATGTCCCGTTGTCGTAACCACCAATCCCATGTCCGTGTCAGTGCCGAATCTCGCTTGTAGCGACACTACTAATAACGCTTTGGAGCCGGTGGCAGCTTCCGGCTTGTTAGAAACATTCGCTGCAATGGCTCGCAGGCGAACATTGGGTCAGTAGTCACGAATAAGAAGTTTTTTCTTCATCCTGGTCTAGACGGAAGGTTGCGTTGTGTGTTTTTGGTCGCGTGCGCGTCGAGTTCGCGTTCCTTGAACTACATCGTTGAACCGCTCATAATCGAATGAACGAGAGTTCAAGGGAGATCCGGATTAATTACGTTGAGCTCGCGGTAACCACGTGTCTGTGCTTTGTCTTGCAGGCCCAGCCGCTAGTCAACATATAGCATCGAATACCATTCCCAGCTCCAATTCGCGAGGATCGAATCCCGTGTCTAGTTTGGTGAGATTGGCGCTGAGCTCTAATTTTCCAGGTGGGCTTCTCGGCACCGCACAGAGTTATCCAAGCTTAACGAGCAGCAGTCAAATTCCAGGTACGACCACCTGCCCGGGACCGGTCGGAGGCGGCGGTCTCGGACAAGCTCTCACCATGTCTTTGACCAGTACAAGCAGCGACAGCGAAATGGTACGTACGTTCGATGATCTCGACGAAACTCGCAAAGAGTGTCGAAGAAATATGAAACGAATCGAGCGTCTTTTTTTTAAATGTTTTTAAATGTTTGTTAACGGTGCGTAAAATAAAATACGTACTCGCTAAAGTAATCCTCGAGGTTGGAGTTCCTTGAGGTATCGAACCGATTACCGAACGATCGATGTTACAGGTGAGCCTCGAAGAGTTCTTGGAAGCATGCGGAGAAGTTACACTTTCGGGTGTCGGGACTCGCACCGGAGGCGGACCGACACTGTTGACCGAACTGGAGGACGACGAAGACGGTGTGCTGGCCGAGGAAGAAGACGACAACGACGAAAACGATGATCAAGTAATTTGCACGAATACTCGATTTTCTCTCGTTCGCATTTTAGATCACGAAATTTTATTGTAATAAGTTTACGATTTGCAAGGAGGTCGACGACGACGAGGAAAATGAAGAAGAGGGTGGCGACGAAGGGGAGTTCCAAGAGGTCATGGTCAATCGGAATTTACTCGCTGCGTTTATGGAGGAACAAGGAGTCCCGCCGAGTAGCAAGAGACGAGCTTGGGACGACGAGTTTATACTGAAGCGTCAATTTTCTGCCTTGATCCCGGCCTTCGATCCACGACCGGGAAGGACCAACGTTAACCAAGTAATCTTTGCGAACGCGTCTTCGATCGTTTCCGTGGTAAACCCGATCGCGTCTAACCTTTGCCTTTTATCCTTTCCAGACGACGGACTTGGAAATTTCACCACCGGGAAGCGAACCGCGGGTAACGACTCACGTCGGATCCTCGCCGCTGACCGGACCGAAGCTGTCGCTCTTCTTGAAAGGACCCGGTCTACCCGGGGTTCCGGACGTCGAGATACCGCTGCTCGAACCGCACACGAGTATTTTCCAATCCGTGCAGCAATTGATGCAACTCGCCGAGATGGGGAGCAAACAGGAAAGGCTGAGAAGAATATGGGAACCGATATACACGTGAGTAGCGATAGTCTCGACGCGAAACGAAATAAAAAAACTCGTACTCACGGGAACAACTCGATCCTTGCAGCATAATATACAAAGAAGCTAAAGACGACGAACTGTCGGGACGGGCTACTCCGATTCCTAACCTATACTCCCGGAACATGAACCAAAACACGAACGCTTGTACCGTCGAGGACGTCTTGCAACTGCTCCGACACGTGTACGTGTTGGGGAGCGGAGTCCACGGCGGGTGCCTCAACTCCAGCAGGAGTCCGGGTCAGACGCAGCGGGAGGAGGACATCGATCCGAATTGGGTGCACCCGGACGACTTCACCTCCAAGAAGATCACCAACAAAATCGCCCAGCAAATACAAGATCCTCTCGCGTTGGCGGCCGGAGCTCTGCCGAGCTGGTGCGAGGAACTCGCCAGGAGTTGTCCTTTCCTGCTACCCTTCGAGACGCGTCGTCTTTATTTCAGCTGCACCGCTTTCGGAGCCTCTCGCTCGATCGTCTGGCTCCAGACGCAACGGGACGCTGTTCTTGAGAGGCAACGGGCGCCAGGTTTGAGCCCGAGACGAGACGACGTTCACGAATTCAGAGTCGGCAGATTGAAGCACGAGCGCGTGAGCGTACCTAGAGGGGACAAGTTACTGGACTGGGCGGAGCAGGTTCTGAAGGTAAGGATGGATTGACGAGTATTGAATCGTGTATCGTTAATCGCGACGCGTTTCCTCAGGTACACGCGAACCGTAAAAGCATCCTCGAGGTGGAGTTCGTCGGTGAGGAAGGTACGGGTCTGGGCCCGACGCTCGAATTCTTCGCTCTCGTCGCTGCGGAGCTGCAGAGGAAGGACTTGAGTTTGTGGCTGTGCGACGACGAAGAGCTTCGTATCGATCACGAGTCTCGTTCCGGCTCGGATGAGAACGGCGAACGTTTGCGTTCAGTGGGTTACTACGTAACTCGTCAAAGCGGATTGTTCCCGGCACCGCTCCCGCAAAACTCGGAGGTCTGCGATAGGTCGGCGAGGTACTTTTGGTTCCTCGGTG
The DNA here is from genome assembly GCA_018907195.1 of Dolichoris vasculosae. Lineage (NCBI taxonomy): Eukaryota > Metazoa > Arthropoda > Insecta > Hymenoptera > Agaonidae > Dolichoris > Dolichoris vasculosae. The sequence continues at coordinate 10,538,495 of JACCHY010000006.1, forward strand.
TCTTCCTCGCGAAGGTCCTGCAAGACAATCGACTCGTGGATTTGCCTCTCTCGCGACCGTTCTTGAAGCTCATGTGCAAGGGAGACATCGCGAACAACGTCAACGAGAGAATAGGATTGACGAGCTCGAACGTCGCTACCCAAGAAAGTATGTCCTCGAGTATGGCCAGCAGTTTTATATCGGAGGAAGGCGAACAAGACGAGAACAAGGTAAGCGACGTTTTTTTCTTTTTTTATCGCGCGATCGATCGAACCCGGTAAAAACGTGGTTTCTTTGAACAGGAGGGCTTCAACCTGGAGCCGACACCTTGGTACGACGGTATTCTGGACATCAACGACCTCGTACTCGTGGATCCTGTGAGAGGAGAATTCTTGAAAGAAATTCAGAGCTTGATTTCGAAACGGGAACGAGCCATTTCGGAAGGACATTCGTCTTCGGCGGAAGACAGTTTTATCGGGGAAACGCTCTACATTTCGCATCCGTCGGGAAGTTCGGTACCCATCGAAGATCTCGCTCTGACGATGACTTATTCGCCCAGTTCGAAAGTGTTCAAATACGACTACGTGGAGCTGAAGGAAGGAGGCATGGATATTCCGATCACGATAGAAAATGCTAAAGAATACACCGAGATGACTATTAATTATTGCTTCGACCGCGGAATTTCGAGGCAGCTCGAAGCCTTTAGGGCAGGTTTCTCTAAAGTCTTCCCAATGGAAAAGTTGTACGCGTTTAGCCCCGAGGAAATTAAAGCTATGCTCTGCGGTGAACAAAATCCACAATGGACCAGAGAGGATTTATTAAATTATACCGAGCCAAAATTAGGTTATACCAGGGAGAGGTAATATTTTGTTACCATTATTAATTTATAAAGCGTTGGCGTATCAATAATTTCGATCGATAATTTCGATTTCGTTTCAGCCCTGGATTCCAGAGATTTATCAACGTGTTGTTGTCGCTCAATGGTCCGGAGAGAAAGGCTTTCCTTCAGTTTGCCACTGGTTGTTCGGCGTTACCACCCGGTGGACTGTGTAACTTACATCCCAGACTGACGGTCGTGCGAAAAGTCGATGCGGGTTCCGGAGGCTATCCATCGGTTAACACTTGTGTACATTACTTGAAACTACCCGAGTATCCAACGGAAGAAATTCTAAAAGAACGACTTCTTGCCGCTACTCGAGAGAGAGGTTTTCACTTAAATTGAAAACTTTTTTGTGTAAACTTTGTTATTATTTTAATAATAATAGAAGCGTTGGGTGATCATTTTGTATATCTTTGAGAAAAAAAAAAAAAATAGAAAGTAATAGAAAATATAAAGGAAAGTTGCATCAGGTTCTGTTTTTTAACTTGATGTTCGATATATATGTTTATGTGCATTCGCATACACGATAATTTCTCCTATTCGTCAGATTCGACTGTGTCCAACAATGAAAATGTATTAATCGATGTGTGCGTGTTGAGAAACCGTTTATAGCGAAAGGCTATACTGTAGGTGATTTTTCTACGCTTGCGAAAATAACTATAAACCATGGAACTCGTCCATACCACTACCGAATAGTCGATTCGTAGTTGATTTTTGTAAAATACCTTGACCATCGCGTACGTATCCTCCTGTTGTTCATCCTATGCTTACTTTAAGCGATAGAATACGAACGTTCGTTACGTATTGGAACGGTTTCACGAAAGCGAAATAAAACAAAACAAAAAAAAAGAGTTAAAATTAAATAGTGATACGATAAAAAGTAAGAAAGTGATGATATCTAGGTACTAAACATCACAAATGATTATAAAATAACCACTCAGATGTTACCAGACCAAGCTCGTGCGTTTCAAGGATCAAAGGATTGATATACACGGGGCATATAATATGAGTAATATTATAACGAAAAATTATTAATAATTATGTGTATGTCAAATTTTCGAGAGTTATCAAAAAAGGAGTATTCGGATAGAGTAATACTATTAAACGCTACTCCTTACCTTTATAAAGGCTATTTATAATTTATAAATCTATAATGAGACGGGGTCGACAAAAGTATGTATACTTGCATAAAGAATATCAACGCATGACGCGTTGAAAGTGTGATGAAAATTATACAAATGTGCGAGAGAAAGAGAGCAAATATTGATACATCGTCTCGAACAAAAATCATTGCTGCGACGACGATGTAAATTATTATTATTATTATTATTAATAATGTTGTATCAAGTTTTTGGGGAGAGAAGAATAAATGGAAACATGTTATCGACAAATACTATTATTTTAATAATTATAAATTAATTTTGTACATAGTCAATATAAACATGCATCTTTAGTCAGAAATAAAATAGAAATATTAAACTAATTATTGTCAACATAAACTATATCAAATATTTACCTATACCACACTATTAACATTTTTAATTATATGCTTTATCGATCGTATTTTTTAATAACAATTTTTTATAGTTTATCGGATGATTAATTGATAAATGTAAATATAAATGTATAATCATTATTTTTTATTCTGCCAAGTATTTTGAAACGTAAAAGAGTGATTTGAAACGAAAAATACGTAAATTATTCAAAAAATAATAATAATAAACAAAATGTAAATAAATTTTGTTTAGCCAAATCGAGTACATACAAATGTTGACAATAAGGTGTTTTACGAATTTTTTTAAGTGCATGTAAAAATATTTAGATTTTTTAAATCTTTACTAATACGTTTTATTATATTCTTTATTAATTTGCATGAAATAATATTTGCTAAATTCAAATTATTATTTAAAATTTTAAAAATTAAATCTTATACTAATTCCTTATCGTTTTTTTTTTAACTTTGTAAATTATTCATTTCAAATAATAATTTGAAATTTTCAATAGTCTTTATATTATTGCAGTGTGTTGAATTTGAATATTTTTAAGGCTGTAAGTAACCTTTTTGTTTATTTTTATTCGAATCTGCACTTTACATTTTACAAGCATCTTCTAATATTATAATTTACTGTTGTAAGCGCAAAATCCGAATATGCAAACTCTATTAATTTATTTTGCCGATAAATTTGTATCGATTCGTCGATTCACGATCTAACACTTCGTTTTTTTCGAATCGTTAAGAAAATGTAATAATCGAAAATTATTCTAATCAGCTAATAACATTATTTCTAATTCAGCTTTCTTTTATATATTTAATTTTTTCAATTCTATGGTAAGTATTAAATCAACGATGCAATGTCATAGTTTGAATCGGTATACATTATTCGAATCTGTATTATAAGCATAATTAGAAAATAATTAGTAAACAAATTGTATGAATAAATAAACGTTACTTTAATCCGTATTTTTAAACATAAATATGAAAAATATTAAAGAATGATGAAATAGAAAATGTCTATGTTCGATAAATATTTTAAAATATAGTTTTTAAAAGTTTTAATGTTAAATAATTTAAAACACCGAATAATTATTTTTATATGACTTAGGAAACTAATTTATCGATCCAACTAAAAAAATTAATGGTAAGATTCACTACGTAACATGAAAATCAAAAAACTTTGGAAAAACTAAAAAATAACTAAGACTTTACTTCGGGAAAGTAAAGTTCAAAAATGATTTTGATGTTCGGATAGTATTGAAATATTCAGTTAGGAATAATCAACTTATATGTGGATATCTTATTAATCAAAGTAGAATTTAAAATTTTCCAGTGACGCCGACAATTGATCGGATAAAACTGTCCAATAGATTTTACAAAATCATCGGGACTTGATCGATCTATTGTATTTTCATGAATTCAATCTCATGACTCAGAAATTCTTTGCTAATATATATTATAGATCAATTTTCAAATTATTTAAAAAGTTGATAGAAAAACGCAAAATAATATGTATAAATGTACAGAAATTTAGACCAGCTGAAAAAGAAGATGAATGAAAAATGAAATGAAGATCGATGAAAAATTTTCTGAAATAAAGTTTAAATGTTAATCATAATCGAAGAATTACGATTGTTAACATCTGTGACAACTATAATATCGTTAGTAAGTAGATTTTATTCCGTTTACACATGTAAAAAAATTATAATTTTCAATATTGAATATTTTGATATTGAATACATATCCAACTAGAATTTATGTATTCAACATCAATGAATCGCAACCGGATATTTAAGTATGATTTATAATAAGAAAAAATGAGTCGATTTTGTTTGCAAAAATTATTTATAAGATTTTTATGAAAAATTTGTTTTAAACTTGGGACATTTAAGAAGACCGAAAACATATCTCAAATGTAAATATTTATTAAGTTAATATCTAAATACGCATATTCTTAAATACTTGTTACATAACTGTTTTCATTACGTATTATGACAATAAATAATCAAATTCGAAGTATCGTTTTTTTTTATTATAGATTTTTATCTGTAAATAAAAGAAAAATCTATTTCCGTTCGAATGTTTCAATTTCAAATCATGTTTATCAATTACTTGTAAATACTTGCACTAAACAATGATAAAAGTTTCGGTCTGATTTTAAATGACCTTTTTATCTCTCGTATAACTTTACAAACTTCGTTAAGCATAACTGGCAATAATTACATGACAAAAGGTCTAATGCGATTTAAAGAAAAATAGTCTTTAGAATTCTGTGTGACGCTATTAGTAAAAGATATACGAAAAGCAGTATTAATATTAATTATATTATGCCTAATATATAAATATATATATATACGTAGTTAAATCTCTGTGAATAAAATAGTCGAACAATACTAAACTTCTTTTAATATTTAAAATTTAGACAGTTATAATAAGTATATATGCGTTTGTCAATATTATTTATTTATTTAAGAGAATTTATATTCTTATCGTTTATAGCAATCGCCAAGTTAATTTATCATTTATAGCAAATATAGTTTTTTTTCTAGTACATACTTTAATAAATTTATCGTAAACGAAAGGAAGTTAAAGGTGAATAGTTATTAAAAAAATACTAAGAGGAATTTTTAATTTTTTGGTATTAGGTTTTACTTACGTAAAATTATTTCAAGCAAAGAAACTAGAGCTAATGTACATTAAAACTAATATCCAATAATAAAGATTATCTTTTATTCCACTCGATCAATTCTACTTATTTATTTTTAGAATTTTGCCTGATTTTTCAAGACCTTCGTTTTCACGAGAATTAAAAACACGTACTCGATCAAAAATCGCTTCGTATCGGAAACGATGACCGAGTTTTTTAAAAGTATATTACCATTGTCGATAGGAAAATGTATCTATTCTATAATAAAAATATCCTTTTATCTTATCCTCGCGCAAAATGATTAAAATCCAAGTGTTTAAAAATTTGTATACTTCGATAACACAGAATTTACTATTCAAACTGGACAAAAGAAAAACGAATAAGAAACAGGAACGAATAATCCAAGCTTCGATTGGATATTATATCCATTTTAAAAGAACCAAACTCTTAGCCTCGTGAATATTTTTATTAAGGTGCTTTTCTACGTAAGTTGCGTTTGTCAATTTACAAGTGTTATTGGCTCAAAAATCGTTCCACTTGAAAACTTCCGTCAAATAAAAACACTGTAGACTTAGACCATGCATTAATACCAAGAGCGGTTTCTTAACCTCTTTTAAGTTGTATGCGTTAATTGATGTATCGACACTGATTGTTTTATAATATAAAAGATTATTGGTACGAGTAAATTGTATTGTTATACATTTAACGAAATATTGTAGTTTGGGCTGTATTTTAAAAGTTTTATCGTTGCTTCGGAAGCGTTTAACGTTGTAAATATTCGAACAATGTGTTGGTCGGTTGTTCGAACCAAACTTTTCGGCGTTCAAACGTAGATATTTTTTAACGATGCTCTATCGATTTTATAGAATAATAAGGGTTTATCTTTGTGTCAAAATCATTTACTCCAATATTTTTAACCGTTAAACGAAGTACGGTGTAAATATTTATAACCCTACGACTGTTTCAGATATTAACTTACAATGAGTCGTTTCTTTGCAACTGGATCAGACTCCGAGTCTGATACTTCGATCGAGGAGGAGCAAGTTCAACGGGTACCAGCAGCAGCTTTTACCGTAAGGAAACTTTATCTTTACTCGTCGAGCAACCATAGTATTCGAGAATTATCACGAAAACTTTAATTATTTCTTATAGTTCAGCGACGATGAAGAAGAAACTAAACGAGTGGTCAGATCGACGAAGGAAAAAAGATACGAGGAGATCACAAACTTGATCAAATTAATAAGAAATTATAAAAAGATTAAGGATATGAGTTGTATGCTCAGCAGTAAGTACTTTTTTCTTAGTTCTACTCTTTAACCACTCGAACGCCGTTATAAAATGAAAACCAAATATTTATTTTCCTAACAGCTTTCGAAGATCTAATGAGAGCCTATCAAAAAGCTCTACCCGTAATATCTAAAGAAGAAAGCGGTCAAACTCCACGCTTTTACGTTCGCTGCTTGGTCGAAATGGAAGATTTTATCAACGATGTCTGGGAAGATAGATTAGGTCGTAAAAACATGTCCAAAAATAATTCTAAATCGTTGACTTCGTTGCGTCAGAAATTAAGAAAGTATAACAAAGATTTCGAAGAGGACATTTCAAAGTTCCGTGAAAATCCGGACGAAGAGAACGACGAAGAGGAGGAATCGGGTAAGTCGCATTTTATTGCCCTATCTCTATCTTTACAAGTTTATTAATGTTACCGTTGTTTTAACTGTTTAGCGGATGAAGCAGATTCGGATGATAACGATCATCTTTCCGATTTTAGAAAGCAAGAACCCACTATTCCAGACGTTGCAAAGTTCAAGGTATGCGTTGTATCTACGTTGTATATACGTTTATTTACATTTGTAAAACTAGATTGTAAAACCGATGCTTCGTGTGTGCAAAACAGAAAGGAGCCGACGACGATGGTAGCGAAAGCGATTTGGATTGGGGTAGCGATTCCGATAACGATAGCTCGAGTAGTTCGGACGACGACAAACCCCAACACGTCGGTGCCGACTATTTCAGAAAAACCCAAAAGGATGGAGGCGACGACGAACAGAAGCAAATTAGGAAGGAACATCGCAAAGATCGTAAGGACAAGGATAGAAAAAAGAAACGCGAAGAAGACGACGGAGAAGGCGAATGGGAAACTGTTAAAGGAGGAGTCGCGATTCCATCGGAGAAGCCAAAAATGTTTGCTAAAGACGCTGAAATTAATATCGTCGCCGTGTTGAAGAAATTAGGGGAAATCATAGCTGCACGTGGTAAAAAAAGAACCGATAGAAGAGAGCAAATTGAATTGTTGCACGAGTTGCAGTGCATCGCCGAAGCTCATAATCTTGGTAACGCGGTGTCCATCAAAATAAAATACACTATAGTTTCTTCGATCTTCGATTACAATCAAAACGTCTCCGATCCGATGAAACCCGAGTATTGGTCAAAGTAAGGCTTTTCGGTTACCTACGATGTATATTCGATCGATCGATACAATTAATTTCAACGTTGTTCGCCTTTTTTCAGACTTTTGGAACGTATCATGGAGATGTTAGATTTGATTCTGAATACACCGGATTTAATGATAGCCGATTCCATTCCCGACGACGAAGAAGAGTACGAAAAACCTCTTTTCAAATTACACGGTTGCGTACTGACATTGGTAGAGAGATTGGACGAAGAATTTACAAAGCTTTTAAAAGAATGCGATCCTCACAGTAACAAATACGTGGAAAGGTTCGTTGGATCGATATTTATTTGACGGTACGAAAATATACGAGAATATACAGAAAATATTTATCTCTTAATCGTCTTGCTTTAGATTGAAAGATGAGAAACTGGTGTCGTCGATCATCGATAAAGTTCAGGAATATTTGGAAAGGAAAGGTTCGATGTCCGAATTGTGTCGCATCTATCTTCGTAAAATCGAGCATCTGTACTATAAGTTTGATCCATCAGTTTTAAAACAAAAAGAAGTAAGTAACGCTTAAGCTAATGTATTGTTTTTTCCGTATACGAAAAATTAATCTTACGGTGATGTAAACTAACTTTAGGGAAAAGTTACACCGGACGTTGTCACTTCTGTACAAGTTATGGAAAAACTTTGCAAATACGTTTACGCTCACGATGAAACGGACCGACTCAGAACACGAGCGATCCTTTCGCACATTTATCATCACGCTCTCCACGATAATTGGTTCCAAGCTCGAGATTTGATGCTCATGTCTCACTTGCAAGAAACCATTCAACACTCGGATCCGGCAACTCAAGTAATTTTCTTCTTCTTCTTACACGAGTATATTTCCAAGCGCGATAAAATTTACGTACGCGTTCAAACAAATTCGTTAAAACCCTCAGATTTTGTACAATCGTACCATCGCTCATCTCGGGCTTTGCGCATTCCGCCATGCAAACATCAAAGATGCTCACGGTTGTCTCCTGGACTTGATGATGAGCGGAAAAGTTAAGGAACTTTTGGCGCAAGGTTTACTACCGCAAAGGCAACACGAGCGTAGCTTGGAACAGGAGAAAATAGAAAAGCAGAGGCAAATACCGTTTCACATGCACATCAATCTGGAGTTGTTGGAGTGCGTTTACCTCGTCTCGGCAATGTTGATCGAAATTCCGTACATGGCTGGTATGGTTTTTGAAAGATGTGACCGTTTGTATACAGTGAGGAAAATTGAAAACTGAGTCGTTCTCCTTTGATTTCAGCTCACGAATTCGATGCCAGAAGAAGAATGATTTCCAAGACTTTCTATCAGCAGCTTAGATCGAGCGAACGTCAGTCGTTGGTCGGACCTCCCGAATCGATGAGAGAACACGTCGTTGCAGCATCCAAGGCTATGCGTAATGGAAATTGGTCCGCGTGCAACAACTTTATTATCAACGAGAAAATGAATGCCAAGGTTCGATTTGCAATTTTTTTTTTACCCTGGAAACGAGTTCTCACGCCCTTTTTCTGCTCTTTAGGTTTGGGATTTGTTCTACCAGGCTAACAAAGTGCGAGAAATGCTGACCAAACTGATCAAGGAAGAATCTTTAAGGACTTATCTCTTTACTTATTCTCACGTGTACGATTCGATATCCATGCCAACTTTGGCGGATATGTTTCAACTTAAGAAATCGATCGTATATTCCACTATTAGTAAAATGATTATCAACGAAGAGCTCATGGTAAATAATTTGTTTATGCTGCGAATTAACTGGTTTAAACTTTACTTATTTAATTTCTTAGGCTTCCCTGGACGATCCGACGGAAACTGTGGTAATGCACAGAAGCGAACCAAGCCGTTTACAATCTTTGGCATTACAATTAACGGACAAGGTTAATAACTTTGTTGATTCGAACGAGCGTATCTTTGAAATGAAACAAGGTAAGTCGAGAAAAATAATCTTTTGTGTTGAAATTCTTATAAATCGATGTTTTTTTTTTTTGTTTTTTGTAGGAAATTTCTTCTCGCGCGGTAATCAAGGTAATTTCCGCGATCGTCAAAATTATAACAGACAAGGACAAGATTGGGGACGTCAGAGACGTGATCGCGAACGTAATCGCGAAGATAACAGAAATTATTAAATTTTATAAATAACGTTTTCGGGAGTAATGACATTGACAGTAAATAAATGGCGGTGTTTTTATTCGATACAAATGTATTTCGTTATTTTATTATATAAATTAATATCCAATATTATCTTTAAAATTATTTTATAGAACTGTATGTTTTTCCATTACAGAAGAGTATTAAAAATTGATTTAATCATTTTACTAAGATTTTTAGTATTTTTTATTTTTTGCGATAAAAAATGTTATTTAAATAATAAATACAGCTATGTACATTTATAATACACGATCTTCGTTATATACAATATTCGAAAAACTCGTATTCGTAACGAGTCACGCATTTTGTAAATTTTCTATGATTTTATTGCCTGTTATAATACAATCCGACGTCAAAATTAAGCGAAGACCCGCTGATTTTTCTATCAGTCTGCAAGCTGATATTTCGCCGTAAGTAATTCCTCCAATTACACAAATTACTACACTTTGAGGATGGATCGGACCTTGAATTCCATTAAAAATAGAGCCAGTACTATTATTCAATTCTTCGAAGCTTTTTGGATCCGTTATTTGAGAATTGAGAACATTTAAAATTTGCGCCTAAAATAGAAAGTTTTTTTTACATCGAATAATTTATTAATTATTTACTTTTGATAATTTACTCACTATAAGCGGTATGTAAGATCCACTAAACACGTAACTTGGACAAGTCGGTCCTTTTAAATCTAATGGTTTTGACGGATTTGGAAATAGTTTTAAACGTTTTGTATTAACGGTCCATTTACTCGTCCAATTTGGTAATCGTTTTAGCATATTTTCCGTCCTAGTACTTAAAAGATTTGCAGTTTCTAATTTGTAAAATAACGGTATATGCCGATAACCGTGAGCATGCAAATGTGTTTTTTGTATGGTTGATATTTCGTTATTGGTAATTCCATCGCTCGTTAGCGACAATAACGAAAGTAATCTAAGACTTCTGTGAGGATTATCATCTATAAAAATTAATCCTATCTTAGAAAATTTTAATCTTGATTCGCTTTATGTTAAATAGACAAAAATATTACCTATGTTTTGTAAAATATATTCCAAACACTCGGCTCTTCGGTTACACTCTAAAATTGAAGTTTCTATAGAGTGTAAAGCTTCGAATTTAGAAGCAAGAGCATTAACAGCAGCTTCGCAGGCAGATATGTGAAATTCCAGTTGTTGTTTAATTTTGGCTGTTTTTTGAAGAGTCGTTTGAACGTAGTGTTTCATTTCTGCTAATTTCATGGATTGCATGTTTTCTTGCTCGGCTGAAATTCGACATCGTTATATTTAAAAATTTAATAAATGAGTCTCGTATTGATTAATATTTAAATTACATTTTAAACATTTAGCTTTGCTATGCAACGTTGGAAAAGCATCGCTAAAATGTTTATCTCTGACTTCTCCGTACACTTGATCTTTGGTCGGATCTAAAATGGTTTGTGAATTTCCAAGAGACGCGGATCCTATATTTATATCCACCACTTCGCTTAGTAATCCTAAGTAAGTAACCGGTGTAAGAAGAGTGGACACAAAATCTTGACTTCTATCCATTAAAATTAAAGCACCAAACTCTTCTTTTGTGCGAGGACATCCTAGAGATTCATCCATAGCAGATATCATTTTAAAAACTTGTTGGCTATGTTTCCCTAAGCCGAAAGTAAAATTAGGAATTCCAAAAACCATTCGTAACGTCCAAAGGCTTCTCGCTAAGGATGGCAACAAACTGGTATCCTTATGATAGTACAAGTCGGTAAATAATGGAGTTTCGAGGGATAATACGTTTCCATCGATTCTAATAAATTCCCAAGCTAGTGGTCTTAAGGAGACTAATCCGTAAAGCCCTGTAATAATTACATTAAAAATTCAGGAGGAGCTTTATTTAGTCTAACGTAAGTTAGTTTATTTTACGATTATTTTAATTAAAAATTGCTTTTTTAGTAAGATGGTCGTTCATTTTTTAAAATTTAATTATAGTTCCTTAAAATTTTGATCGATTGATCGCTTGCAAATAAGCATACTTTAAAAAATTTTCAGTACGATAAGAGCGTATAATCATTTTTTAAAATATTATTAAAATATTACCATTTTCTTCTATGAGATTACTTAAAGCTATCGGTACCAATGGTGCAATAAGCATATGGTGGATAAGACCAGGCGTCTGAGATAATTCAGATCTAATTTGATCGAATACATTTTGACATACTATCAAATCGCACGTAACAACATAAATTCGTTGAGTATTTGTATATTTTATGCCTGGCGCAAATTTAAATATTTTATCAACTCCATATTTTCTGAAATTAATATATAGCAAGTAGAATGAATTATTTAAATATTAAGAAGTTGTATTTTATTTTATATACTTTAAAACTGTTACGCCTACAAAAGAATCGAGTATTTTCATTAATTTCTGTTCGATGATAAAATCCTTTTTTCCCGGAATAACATCTAAAATTTCCACAAGCTTTCTTTGACTTATTTGTTGAAATGCGTTTAATCGATCATCCAGTGTAATATCCATATCATTAATTCACTGCAATTAAAAATATTTTATTTATTCTTATATTTCTTATATACTTAAATTAACCTATAACATCGTCTTTTATATTTTACTAAAAATATAGAAAGTTTTATTTAATAAATATTACGTTAGAATTCTAAAAATGCGAATAGATCAATATTATTCAAAATTCATTTTCTGTTTAAAATATTTAATTTTTAAATACACTACGGACAAAAACTTAAACAAATATTCTTTTTCAATCTTCGGATAAGGTTGGTTAACTTTAATTACACGCATGCGCAAATTGTATTCAATACTTTACACGTGATTACAGAAATTCATATTTTTGTTTATTGAACATTATTTTTGTTATGCATACACATTTTATACCGTTAATATAAAACAAAGAAGTTTATATATATTTTATTATATCGTGAATATTATGCTATTTTTATAGAAGACTTTTGTACCGTTTTCTTATTAATCGACGTTATGAACGACATTACTGTGTATCCTTTACTATTTAAAATAAATACCAAAAGATATTTAATAATATAATTTCTTAATAAATGATTAGTCATTTAAGCATTCCTTTTCCTACCGAACGAGAAGCTGATGTTGCTTATCAAACCTTGCGAGTAGATACAGAACCTTCGTCGAGCGGTGTAACAAAAACATTGACATTAAAATCAAACCAACTTCAAGTGTACGTTAATTATTTATTTTGTTTTACAGTACTAAAGATTGAAATTTTAAATAACTTATTTTTATTCTAGTGTTATTTCTGGAAAAATAGCTCACAAGGTTCGAGCAGGATTAACGTTCTTTTTGGACTCGTTAATTCTCGTTACTGAAACTATGAACGAATTTGGTCCACCGGCGCCTACTTACGATTATTATTAAATATTTTATCAGAGAAGAATTATATTTAAAAGAATGTCCGAACGCACTCCGACGCCTTACGGTCCAAGATCTGTTTACGGATATGCTATGTATATAGGATCCAACACTTTATTGTTATTATATATAATATGGGCTTTTGTACCAGATGAATTTTTACACGAAAAGTTAGGACTTACGTATTGGCCCTCAAAATACTGGGCAGTGGCTCTTCCAATTTGGATTTTAACCGCTATCGCTACTTTTGCTTTTGCTATTTATCCGGCTATAAATATGACTTTAACGCCTAATATAGATGATCTGAGAACTATTACGGACGAATATTGTTTAAAGGAACACGAAAGCATTCCTGGCGGTATACCCGCAGTTTCCGATATTCCAATTACCGAAGTTTGTAGAAAATTATATTTACAAAATGATTAAAATAAAATAATATTTATAAAATACATGTTGTTTTTATTATTGGTATATTTTAAAATTCCAAATAATTAGTATTCGTAGTTATAGATGGCGCTGCGATAACGAACTACAGTCTGCACAGTTTTTGAAGGCATTCGTCAACATAGGCGAACAATTTGCCGACGAGATTTTGTGATAATTATCGATATTTATTAAATGAATAAGTAATGGCATACGTAGCTGGACCTATGGCGATGGGTGGAAGTATGATGACCGATTCGTTGGTACCGGATTGGGCACATGCAGAACACAGTACTGGAGTAAGTCTTTATTTTTAATTTCAATTTTTTAGGTTAGAATGACGGTGCAAACTTGGATTCGCATCGAACTATTTTATATTTCAATGGGTTTTTATCGATAGTTTTCATTAATAAACATCTCTTAAACTCGTTACACGATTAAAACGCGTATTTCTATTTTTACAGACGTCTATCATGGCGGTTGAGTTCGATGGTGGTGTTGTCATTGGGGCTGACTCAAGATCCACTACTGGGTAAGCGAAACTTGTGATAAAGTAATTTTTAATTTGTAAAATAATTGTTAATACGCGTGTCTATATTATAAATATTTATTTTAGAGCATACATTGCGAATCGTGTAGTAGATAAATTAACTAAAGTAACCGATTATATCTATTGCTGTCGGTCCGGATCATCGGCGGATACTCAGGCTATTTCTGAAATTGTTAATTATCATTTAGGATTTCACAGGTAAATTATTAAAATTTGTTGTATATACGTTATAATTGTCGATTACACCGACGATGTATCGTTCTTTACAGGATGGAGTTAGGAATGGAGCCCAGAGTCGAAACATCGGCAAATGTTTTTAGAGAATTATGTTATAATTATCGCGATAGTTTAATGGCTGGTATATTAGTTGCTGGTTGGGACTCGTTCAAAGGTGGTCAAGTATACAGTATTCCTCTCGGAGGTATGTGTACTCGTCAACCTATTTCTATCGGAGGATCTGGTTCGAGTTACGTATACGGTTACGTCGATGCTAACTACAAACCTGGCATGTCCATGGAGCAGTGCGTCGAACTAGTCACCAACAGTAAGTTTTTATTATACGTTCTATCGGTTGAATCGTCAAAACTGATTTAATTTCATTGTACCGTTCGTTTATTTTTCTTAGCACTGGCTCTCGCTATGTCTCGCGATGGAAGCAGCGGTGGTTTAATTCGATTGGGCATAATCACTAAAGACGGCGTTATTCGTAAAGTGGTGACAGAAAATGAATTACCTAAATTCTACGAAGGATAAATTTATTAATATACTTTAACGCAAGATACTGATTTATTTACTACAATATTATAAAACATTTTCTCATTGTCTTGTCTAATTTTACGTTTGATAAATAAAAAGAAAAATACGAATCAATGATTTATCATTTATTTAAATCACGGATAATAATTGCCAATATTTGAAGTAGATTTTTAATCCGAATACAGGAATCGAAATTTAAGTTGTTAAATTATGTCGAATATTATTTTTTTATTAATTTAATTTATAATACTGTAAAACTTTGAATCTAAGCAAATATTATCTTAATAAAACTATATTTTTCAAAGTCCTTATTAAGTCTAATTTTAATCTAAATTTTATTTTATAATAAACAAAAAATAAAATTCTATTCGATGAAATTGTAAACGTTTTTATAAAATTATTTAATTTTTAGCATCGAAACACGGTCAAATATATTTTAAAAGTATAATGTAAGAAAAGACTATTTATTTCATATAAAAAGTATACGATATTATTAATAGTTGAATGTACAAAATTTCGAACTAGAAAATCGTAGCTTATAACTAAATAAATTAAGTACTCGATAAAATAATACAAAAATAAAAGAAATAATGTTTCGAAAAAAGAATTTTACTTATTAATTTTTAATTTTGAACCTTTGAATCGTCAAAATAACTACAAACTAATACTAATAAAACCTTTGCAAAACGATACAAAAAAATTAATATCACGATCGATCAATTCCCCGTTTATGTAAGTTTCTACAACGTATTGAATTTTTAAATGTTTTGGTAGAATTAGATGAAACGCGGTAATATAATTTAGAATATTTCGAACGTACAGTCGGAAAAATTGGTTACAAAGTAAAACAAAGTAAAAAAATACTTGTTTGTTTATTAGCGTTTGATAAAACAAAGTTTGGAGAAGTCAACAAGATATAAAAAGAATCACCAAAAAAATAAATTATCTTTTATCGCGACACAGAATATCTTAGCAGGCGCCTACGAAAAATACGTCTCTCGTATTTTTTCTGGAGCCCAAACCTCCGACGTCCAGATTCCCTGGTGCACCCGAGAAACGCGGATCGACGGAGAAGGAGATAAGCTCCGCGGTGAAATCAGGCCGTATTATCCACTTGGCCGACGTTTACATTTGTATATCGTACCCTTTGTTGGGCTTAACGAGGAAATCACGACCGATAAAACCAGACACTCTCGTCCTGGACGATCCGACAGTTCAGATTCCGACAGAACATCGGCGGCTGCTGTTGGAGCCGTCGCCTCTCGCACGTGAGATCTTCCAGACTCTCTTTTAATTATTTATTTCGGTGCTCTGCTCGAGGCGGAGACTTCTTTCCGTCTTTCTTATCGCGCCTCTTTCTTTTATTTTGTTCGAGAAAGCGAACTCGTAGATTTAGGTCGAGACCGTTGCTGCTTGTAAATTTAACGATCGTGAAACTAATTATCAGCGCGTTGGTACACAGTTTTTTAGATTTAGGTTTACAAGAGATAATACGCGTCGCGCAGAAGTGACCTACGAATAATCCGTGTCTGGAAATCGTCAGCGATTAACGGGTGAAACGATTTTGGTTGAAATTAAATCGATGACTTTGAGCGAATAAACGTGTTTACGAATATATAGCTTTCGATAGGTCAGCGAAACTAAAGTTACGAAAAGCTCGTCCGATATTTTTGATAAAAGCTTTACGTATAATAAATTACGTTCGAGTTTTTCCAATGTTAGTTGCATCTAAAATTACGTAACATAGATATAAATTTGAACGTTTTCAAATATTAATTTACAATATACAAGCAAATTTTATCGTAAGTACGCATTTAAATCTTTAAAAATGTATAGAAATGTATATAATCATCAAATTTCGCGTTATTAAAAATTCAGTTTAAGATTTTTAATAATAATTTTAATTTAATTTAATACTAATTGTAATAATTATTTGATACCTTGAACACTCGCGAAATACTAAAGATGTAATTTTGAATTTGTCACGTTATCGTTCCCAAATGTATAATAATAATTATCCCTGACCGCACCAAGAAGATCGTAGCTTTAGTTGGCTTTTAAGTTGAGTAGCTTTTGGTACAGTTTGCACTTACGAGCTTAATCGCATATCTGCGATAACGGGAAAAATGAAGGTTTCGTTGTAAATGGGTTGCCTTGAAGATGACGTATCTTTTTGCGTTGAAAAGAAATTCTTTTGAAGTTACTTCGCTTTTAGTTAAAATTGATTTTAAAATCGATAGAGAAGATAATAGATTTTACGTTTTATTTTGCTCGTGAATCGCGGATGCAAAAACTATATTAGATCGTTTAAATTTTTTGTCGTTCTTTAATACTTGCTACCGGATATTCAGAAAAACATTGCGTAATTATAAATATTTCAAAGAACAATTATTTCACGCTACTAATGATTTATAAATAGGTTATTTAAAGAAATAATCGAACTATCAGTTAAAACAGAAATATAAATTATCATCAAAAAATTTCGCCGCTAATTGTAAAACGTAAAAATCTCTAAAAAAAAAAAGGAATAAATTAATTTGACACAAATGGATTGAAATATACTCTAATATTATCTAATAAAGTGTAATTGTAGTATATTTTAAACTTTCTTTTCCTTGATACAAAGTGTCCGATTAAATTAAATAAATGCAAAAAATATTTTAATCTTGATAAGTATACCGTATATTTTTAAACCGTTATTTAACACTTAGACCGTTTTATAGACAAAACCCATTATTATATTTACAGAAATGGATTAACGTTTTCAGCAAAGGATTAGACATTATAGAAAATTACAGTGTGTTGGATCTATTTGACCTTAGAGTTTCATAGTACCGATCTTCAAAGTACAGTCTAAACTATTAATAAACGATTACTATTAAAGAAATATTACGATTCATTCGACATTTTATAGCGGAGTTATATGGAATAAATTATCGCCGTATTTCCAATACACGTATCGGACAAAATTTCAAAATTAACTTATGTTATCGGTGATACCTTTCAAGGTTGTTTCAAGAAAAATTATTTGAAACGTACAAAATATATTATAAATCGGTAAATAATTCAATAATAATAACGATAAAAAAATTTTTTCACTATTTATACGTCTTACGTAAAAAATATAAGCATTTCATTAAATAAAAGATCACTTAGTAAACCTAAAATTAAATATACGTATACACAAGAAATTATTAACTTTAATTATAATAAAATTAGCTATCACTAATTATTGAATTTCGAAATATCGATATTACATTTACGTTTCGAATATTATTTTTAAATATTTACTTTTGATAAAAAATGTAGTATTAATAGAATAATGATTGATTACACATACGTAAAAATACGTATAAATATTAATCATTTCTAACGCGTTATTAAAAAAATATTAACGCTTTAAAAATAATTTAAAAATCCTCGTTAAAATTAAATATTTCTTAAGGTAGATTTCTTAATTTATCAAATCTTGAATCGGATCACAAACCGAAAGTCACTTTGGTATAAATAAATTCATAAAACATCGCCGCGTTAAAATATATTCTACAATTTAATAAAATAAGAAAGGGAATCGTAATCGTAAGGGAAAGTATAGTTTTTGCGTATCGAAAGAAAAACACACCTCGTAAAAAATGTTTTATCGAAGGGTATAAAAACGACGATAAATTTTATTTTGCGCATTCGCGGTTAATCATCGTTGGAATAAAATCCCAAAAAATCCAACGCGAATCACCTCCGAAAAACGTAGATACAAAGTTCCGCTACCATTAAAAAATCCGCAAACGACGAAGGAAATTGCAGTTACGATCATCGCGCGAAGAAAAACATCGCAACGTCGTCGCGTACCGGCGCAACAACTCGTCGATCAATTGGAGAAAAGCTTAGCGTCGAATACATCTTAACGCGATAACAGCCGAGAGACTCTCAGTGCGATAATAGCCTCGGTCGCGCATCGTTTCAGAGCAGCGGGTGGCGAGCCGCCGAAGAGGATGTCCTCGTTGTCGGTCGAAGGGGCGGACATGCCGAGCGTCGAGGACGTCATCCTGTCGCTCCAGAACTTCGGGTTGGCCGACTACGCGGTTTTCGTGTCGATGCTCTTCGCCTGCGGATGTATCGGAGTGTACTTCGGGTTCGTGAAGAGGTCGAGGGGCGAGGCCGAGTACCTCGTGGGTGGACGGAACATGAAGACCTTCCCCGTGAGCATGAGCCTCATCGCGAGTTTCATATCCGGGATATCGCTCCTCGGTATGCCCACGGAGATCTACGTTCACGGGACGAGTTACCTGTGCATCGGTCTCGGGGTAGTCATCGTCGGTTTCATCATGTCCGGTGTCTACTTGCCCGTCTTCCACGATCTCAAACTCACCAGCACCTACGAGTACCTGGAGCTGAGGTTCGACAAGAGGATACGACTACTCGGATCCATACTTTTCGCCATGGGAATCGTTAGTATAGGCGAAGGAATCGTTCCAAATCGAACTTCGCTTTCCTCTTTTATCCGTCTAATTTTTACCTCGCGTGGTTCGAGCGGTTTTTCAAACTTGGCGCATTTTTACGCTGAACAATTTTCTTTTGTATTGTACATTATCGATACTCGCTTTCGAACCAAGGGAATTTTTTACGCGAATTAGATATCAAGGATATTCGAGGGTCGGATTAACGACGGTTGAATTCGGTTTTATAGCGACCATTGATATCGAAACACTCGAACCATTCGAGGAATTATCGGACGATTTTCCGGAGTAAATTTGTTGCGTTGAACGACGCTTGGATTCGAGGGAGAGAAAAATAACATATATAATAATAGGTATCAACGGTTGACCGTGAAAACGTCTGTTTAGATAACCTGGTTGCCAATTGTCATCTACGTTCCGGCGCTCGCCTTCAATCAAGGTACACCAATGAATACTTTGTTGATCTCTCGTGACTAATGTAGCTCTATTCTTTCATCGTTGTCCGTCCATTACCGTTAATATCTTTCATAAATATTACGACGATGATCGCTTGTGCGCGTTTATGTGGTAGTATCAGTTCCGTAGCATCAGTGCATGCGCAAAATAAACTGTTATTAAATACGAGTGGGTCATGCTTGTTGAAAAAGTTGACGCATAGTCGCCGGTTGCGGAGGAGATGCAAAATTTATACTTTTTAATAACAACGTCGAATGTTTAAAAACGATTTCGAGTATTGGTTAAAGTATTGGTTGGGGGAGAAGCCAAAAGTTGGTTGGCTCGATCGATTTGATTCGATGCAATTTGATCGAATTAAATCAATCTTTGCGCGTTAAAGAAAGCGTGTACAGCAAGCAAGAACCAGTTGTATGGATCGAGATCCATATCTGGATGAATACGATAATGCTCAATTACCACTTTTCTTTTCTAGTTACCGGAGTAAACATTCACGTGGTCACACCGTTTGTCTGTATCGTATGCATTTTCTACACGTGTATGGTGCGTAAGAAATACTTTTCCATCATTTTTAAGCGGTATAAGTATAAAAAACAATTCGTAGATTTATATATATAAATATTAGAGTGCGTTTTAGGTTATAAATCGTTCGTGTTACTTTTCCGAGAACATTTTTCAATCATAACGTAAAGAGACCGAGTTGACTATTATTAAGAAATTATATGGAATAATAACTTCGTCGCGTTTGATGAGTGATATTTTTTTTGCTCAAACTCGTTATTAAAGGTTTCGCTGTAATTTCGTACGTAAAAACTAGAAATAAATAAATTTGCTGGTTGATTTTATCGCGAGCACTCAAACGTTTATTTTATTAAATTTAATTGAAATTAACGATTAAAGATGGTTTATAAAATTACCGGTAATTTTTAGAAAAATTAATATTATAATCATCCGATTCTAAATCGACGTAGTATCGTTGAAATATACCCAAGTCTATCGCTTTCTTCAAAGTGGTAAAATATATCTAAATAATAGTTTTTTCGGAAGCTGTACAAATAATTAGTATCTTAAATATTATTATTATTTCAAAAGGTTGAGAATATACGTTAAAAGTATCGAATTGTATTGAAAAATACAACAGATTCCTCATTACAGACATTGAAAATTAATAAATGCAAGAGCCGAGTATAAAAATTACATATTTTTCTTACCGAATGTAATTATCGTTTATTTTTTAAACTTTTCCCCTTCCGCTTCGTTGATACAGAGGCAACGAAAATACAAAAGTGAATCACAAAAGAAAAAGTTCACCGCACTCGCGAATAAAGAAACATCGCTTACCGATCGCGAAATAAGTCGAAATAAGGTGAAATAAGGCGAAGTAAAGCCAAGAGTAACGTCTCTCTCGCGAAAAGTAAGGGTAAAAAATTGCGCATGTTTCGCGATACTCACAGGGAGGACTTCGCGCAGTGGTATGGACGGATTTCGTTCAGACCTTCATAATGTTCGGGGCGATGCTGCTGATCGTGATAAAAGGCACCTCCGACCTCGGCGGCCTCTCCGTCGTCATCCGGAGAAACCTCGACTCCGGACGTCTGGAGATACCCACGTGAGTCCACTTACCTCTGACCTTAATCGACGCGCGAGCGTACCGAGACTTAAATGCACTACAATTAGCCAATGTGTCTGTTGCGCTCGATGGGACCAGAACCGATTGGAATCCACTGACCAGACACACCATCTGGTCCCTCGTCCTCGGCGGCTGTGTGCATTGGCTGCAAATCGCCGCTATCAATCAGAATATGATACAACGTTATCTGTCGCTCCCGAGTGTTTCGCACGCCAAAAGGTAAGCGTCTCCGAGGCTTGTTACGTAAGCGGAATCTCACCGAAAGAATATCTTCTTTTGCACGTCTTTATCGTTTCGTATTCGTACGTGTTACGCGTTTTCGTGGACTATTGACTACGAGATTAGTTGCTTCGAGTACGCGCTGAAGAATATTAAGAAGCAAATTAAAGTGTCCGATAACTTCCGTGTGAATTTTGCTTTAAAGTTTCTCTCGGTTGGATTACGTATACATTACGTACACTTTTGTATTGTATCGAAAGTTTATCGAACAAGTTTTCTGGAAAAGTTTCTTTTGTATTTGATTTCCATCCATCTTAAACACTATAAATACAAGATTCAAAGTATTTTGATCGTTTATCGTTGCCAAGAATACATTTTAAATTCTATTCTTTATTTAACGAATATCTAAAATGAATAAAATATCAGGATTATTTTACGCGTTTAAAATAGGTTTAAAATAATAACAACTAATTTTTTATAATTAATATTTCATAGAGTTTTAAAATTTATAAAAATATGCATACGTAAATGCGAATCGAGAATTTTTTCAACCTTTACAGATAAATTTCATAATATTCGTAATGTACGTAATATCCATAAGAATCTGTTTTAACTTTCACGATGGAAGCATAAGATAAAAATTTATCTTTAAAGGAAACGAAAGTTTTATAAATTTATATACTATACTTTTCCAATGATTGGAAATTCACCGATGAAATTTTAAATGATTTTGTTTTGTCATAAATCAACTTCGTTTACGCGCAACGATCATTTATTTATCAATAACAATATTAAGATTGTTTACTATTATAAAAATTCAGAGCTCTCTGGATCTTCATCCTGGGGATTTTAATGTTGATCGGTACCTGCGGATATGCCGGTATGTTGGTCTACGCCTGGTACCACGAATGCGACCCTTTGACCACAAAAGTACGTCCGTCTCGTGATTCGTTTGATCGTTTGAACGCGAAATTATCGTTCGATCGTTACATTTTTAGCTCGCCAGGGCCAAGGACCAACTACTGCCTCTCCTCATGATGAATATCCTCGGAGATATTCCTGGGATGCCGGGACTGTTCGTAGCTGGTGTATTTAGCGCAGCTTTAAGGTGAACTATAATATATCGGGTTAACTCCCCTCCGCTCAATAATCGCCCCGATCTCGATAACTAAAAGTAAAACACGTGAACAGTTCCTTATCCACGGGCTTGAACTCCATGGCGGCCGTCGTCCTCGAAGACTTCGTCAAGCCGTTCCGCAAGACGCCTTTCACTCCAAAAGCCGTCGACCTCCTCATGAAACTGACTGTACTGATTCTAGGAGTCGGTTGCACCGGCCTCGTCTTCGTCGTCGAGAAGACGGGTTCCCACGTCCTGCAGGTAAGTAGTAAAAAGTAAAAACCCACTCACCTGTTCGTTATACTTGGACGTACGTCCGTCCGTTGCAGCTGTCGACGAGCCTCGGTGCCATAACCAGTGGACCGTCCCTTGGGATCTTCAGTATGGGAGTCCTCGTGCCCTGGATCAATGCCAATGTAATCCAACTTGCTTCTTTCTTATTTTTTTTCGCATCTAACGTTATAGTTTCCGTTATACGAAAACGGAGATCTTCGAGATTTCTATTTATCTTCAACGACGATATAATTTTTTATCGGAATTTTTTAAGAGAAAAACAATCATTAACTTGTCCATCGATTTTAAAAAAAGGAAAATGATCGATGTACATTTAAATCGTTTATGAAAAAAATTTTTTATATAAAACGTTTGGATAATCTTAACGCAGATATTTTACATCGATAGTCGGATGAATCGCTTATTATTCTTTACTTAACTAGAAAAAATATACGCTTCCGAGATTTCAGTTCAAAATAAGATTAATCCTTGAATTTATAAAATATTTAAATTTTATATTTTGAGCAAGTTTTACGAGCAAAGTTCGTATCTATACATTGCATAAAATATATTTTAAATTTTTGTGATACATAAATCTATTAAAAATAAAAAAAATTTTAGGGTGCTTTAATCGGAGGTCTTTCCGGACTCGCTTTCATGGGATGGATCAGTTTATCCGCGGAAGCTGCAATTGCCAGTGGAAGAATTCGGTAACAGTACTTTAATCGAGTATTTAAGGTTTATTCAAATATTCGTTAAAATATTTAAAGGATAACCGAAGTTAACCAATCGGAGGAAAGAAAACCTTGGCAAATTTTATTTTATTCCGATTGGACGAATAACTGCATTATAAAAATTTTATTCAACTTTAAAAATAAGAAATGCGATTAAAAATGTGGAATAACGTTATCCGATAAAAACACGTAAACATTAATTAATGTAAACTCGTGATAATCTAATTTTATTTACAAATATTATTGTTTTACAAACTCAATGAACAATGAAAAAAATTGATATTTATTTCGTGATACGACCGTTACATTTATCAATAGCGTTTATACGTTAATTATAGCGATATTGAAATATTTGTAAAAAAAAATTAAATACTTTTTTATCGGAATAATTAAATCCACTAATTTTGAAACCATTGATAAATATAAAGTAATTCGAAAAATACGTCGATTCGTAAAACGACTCACGTGATTCTTTGTAGCGTTTTACGATGTTCAATCGAATATATCGATCGTAGGTTTAAAAGTAGTTTATTTTAAAAGCCATAAAAATGTTAAGTAAATTACCTTCGGACTATTCGGACTAGTATCGGCATTCGTTGAAAACTTTATAACGCTTTAACAAAGATTACGTAAAAAGGTTACGCGACTTGTGTTTCCAGATTGACCGAAGTACTTTTCAAATTAACGTAGACGTCGATTAAAAAGTAAAAATTGTCAAAATAACGTAATCGCGTTAAATCGTATGCTTAAATATTTCCGAAGAATGGGATCGAATCGTCAACCGTCAACGAGTTGTTATTCGTTAACTGCTGTCCCTTGATATAATTTCAGATTCGACGAAAAACCAGTGAGCACCGAAGGCTGCACGTATTCGTTTCAGCATTCCGAGAACCTACTTCTATTGATCCCCCCAGAAACGCTTCTCAACGATCCCCCGGAAGGGTAATTTCGTAAATTAATCGTATGCCAACGGAAAAAAGCTCACAACCCTTTTCCCCCAGCGAACCGATGCTCGTCTATCGACTGAGCTACCTCTGGTACACCGTCGCGGGCACCCTGGTGACGATGTGCGTCGGTCTCGTGGTCAGCCTCGTCTCCTCCGAGAACACCGAGAAGCTCGACCCCGCGCTCATGGCGCCGTTCATCCGCAAGTATATGCGCGGTCAACGACCTCCTCGTCAACAGCTCGAGGTACGCGTCATCGCGAGGCTTTGTCCATCTCTCGGTCCATCTCTCGGTTCGCGAGTGCAAAGAGAGAAAAACTCGCTTTCTGGTTTGTCGTTGGTTTGTTTCAGGTGACGAGGTTCAGCGAGGGGAAAGCCGCGGATATACCGGACCGATCACCGGACCGAGAGGGAAGCGAGGAAATCAGGGAGGCGTCATCTTTGTGAACAAGGTCGTTGCCGTTGCAGCGGTTCTCCTCGAAAGACGTCGAGCTTACATTTTTACCTTGTCTCTTATGGATATTCTTATGGGCGCGCGTTGATTTTTAGGTGATAAGAAATTGAACGTGGTTTTAGAGAACGATGATGCACTACAATGAAGCGACACGAGATACTAGTTAAAATTAAATTTATTACAATAACGAGAAGTTTTATTTTAAACAGATATATTTTTATGTAATTTTGGTAAGGCACGATTACATGGTAAATATTAAAAATATATACTTGTATGTCTATTAATTATAATTTGTGTGCTTAATGAGAATATGATATTTCGTTGTTGTCGTTGTCGTTGTTGTTGTTGTTGCTGTTGTTGTTGTTGATGTTGTTGTTGCATAAGTGTAATAATGTCAATACCAAAGTTTATAGTTTCCCTTTTCCATAGTATGTAAGCCATGTTTATATATATATATATACACACATATATTTATATATACATATTACTATCGTGGCAATATATTACACATGTAAAAAATATTGCTTTATTTGAAATATAATGGATGCACAGTTTTCATTGGTGCCGAGTAATCAATTTTAATCAATTTTATTTATTACGATACGTGTGGTCCCGAAACATTCTTTCTATAATTATCCTGACTTTGTTATATATTTTTGATAATATGACTTCTTAAAAATGGAGGACAATTCGCTTTTTTTACATACGAGTATTTCATGCGAAATCGACGTGTGAATTTTCTTCCGAGGCACGTTTAAGTCACGCTTAAATATCGTTATTCAAAATAGATTAAATTTATACAATTTTTTGGAATACTTGTACAATTTAATGGTAAAAATAACGTTAGCGTAGAAAATATCAGCTCTCGCGTGGATTTCACAGAAAAACTTTAATGGTCGTAATACCTACACATACTTTCACATACTCGCACACGCACATATATATATATATATATATCTTATTAGCTATTAGACAAAGATCGTCTATAAATATAACTTCACATTTGAACTCTTATTTTGAAAAATACTAAATAATAATAATAATAATAATAATAATAATAATAATAATAATAGTTGATATTATAACAAAAACGTAATATTTAATATTTACACAGATACTTATTAAGTTTATAATTATAAATTTTAAATCCACCATTGACTAAACATTCGTCTATCTCGATTCATTTTCAAGATTAACGAGTTTTCATTATTTCGCTTAAAATCTTAAAATTTAGAGATTTAGAATCTTAAAAATCTATCATGAACCAATTTTCCAGATATTATGAAATATCGGTGACCAATAAAAACACGCTAAAACTTTTTAGCTCTGAAATTACATAATTTGTCCGCGATTTATTAAAGAAACTTCTTTACTCAGCTGAAATGGATTCTTCGTTATTCCTCGCGTAAAGTGTGTCCATTTTAAATGTGATTCCGATTCGCACATCCGGAAGTTTAGAACTAAAGGTAGGATATGCTGACGCCTCGGTTTACCATTAAAGGCAGGCGTAAATAAAGCACAAGTGAAATCGATCGTTTCACGCGAAGGATTAATCACCTGTCGGTGAGATTCGAAATCGAGATTCAAAGTTCGATCGGTAAGCTACTTTTACAACCGCGTCAACTCGAACAAAGGATCCGCGGGGTTTCGAGCTTTGTTTTTGAAACGAGATTTAATGCGTCGAAGCGAATTATCATCGTGGGATTTCACCCGCGAGTGATTCGAATTTCAATATTTGACCGTTTCAACCGAACCGTAACGAGTAGTAGAGATAAAGAGAAAACGAGACAAATATTTATCCGGCTATCGTCGTTTTGGTGTTGCCGAAACGACAATTTTACGGCACGGAGTTTATTCGGCGTCTCTCCATTTATATCTCTTGTACTTCAAATTTAACGGGTAGACGATGGAAAGGTAAATTTTCATTACCGCAAATCGCGAGAATTTAACCGGATCAAATAAATTGTAACGATCTCTTCGCTATCTCTCAATTCAGTCTTTTGTTCGCGTTGATCGTCGAACATTTTTAATCGTATTACAAATTCATCAACGTCCTCGACTTCGTAGTTCTTACCACCGGACATTCGACGCGGAGGCTGCATATCCTTACCTTGTATACAACGTAATTGGTGAGCGAAGAATCGCCTTATCTTCCGTATCTGTACATTGAAGAAATCTGATACTCTTTTTGCAAGTATTAAAATGCGATTGGTCGCGATACTCGTGGGTACGGATTAATTTTCGGTAGCGTTAAACGATTGTCAAGCAATTGGTACACGTATATATATACTAGTAAAAACATGTCCGAAAGTCGATGACTTCAGTCTCATTCCTCAAGTGCGCGCGAAGATTATGCAAATTTGTCTCGGATATCGAATAATTTGAGTTTTAGACCGTGACGATTACGGTACGATCTTCAGAATTGAAAAAGTTTATTACGAATATCGTTCCAACAGATTTGACGTTTATTTGATAAATGACTCGAGTAACCGAATCGAGTAAAAGGAGAAACAACGATCGTAGCCTCCTGGTATCATTATTAACTCCTGGTATCTTAGGCACTTAATAGTAAATATTTGAGGAAGAGTCTCCTGGGTTTATGTCGAACTCAAAAATTATCGCGATACACTAGGCGATATTGTACGTCAAAAAAAAAGTGAATTTATGAGACGTTTCTGATTCGTTAAACGAGTCTGGCCGTAGGTATCGTAAAAAGTACATATCTAGCGGATATAAGCTCAATTTTTGCGTTATTACGAATTTTTACATAATTTCACCGTTAACGTACGTTTTTACACAAAATACAATTATTAACGGGACAACAGTTTTACGTTCCAGCGTCACAAATTTTCTATTTTCGTAAGGGATGTGCGTTGAAAATCTATAAGCCCTAAAATGATTTGGATCTTGAATCGGCTCGATCGGCAGAGCAAAACACGGTACTTTCGATATTTCGTATCCATCGATCGATGTAATAAAAAAAAGGCACACGTCTCGTTTACAAGTGGCAAAATCCGTTATCGTTTAATACGGTAATTCAAACACAATGAAACAGCGTTAAATAATAATAAAAAAAAAAAAACCACGAACCGATTCGATACTTGCAACGATTACACGTTCCACACCTTTTAAATCGATAGTAATTGATTTTTAGATCAAAGCTTAAAATACTTCCCACGAGTTACAAGCTTGGAAATGTTTAATCATCGATGAACGAAAGTAATTGCCGTATAAAATTTTCTATTCGCTGTTACTGTTTGAGTAACCGCTTGATTATTCGCAGGAGTAAAATGATCCGTCACCGAGCGCTTGCGTGAGAAATTAGTTTCACCAGCATGTAAAGGCTAAGGAGTTGAGTGATTTTCCGTATCCAGTAAAGCCTGTAAGTAAATTAAGAGAACATAATTTTTCTTATTTTAGAAATGAAACGCTCGCCAACGAATTTCGTTCAAACGTTTTCAAGTTCGAAGCGTAAACGTTGCAACGATGGAAATTTATATTCGCGTCGTTGTCGTTTTTATATCGACTATTTAATCCTAATTCTGCGATGTTCGAGACTACTTTTGAGTATAAGACGTTGGATTTTATAACCGACAAAGTTCCAAACAGTCGAGCCTCGCGTTTATCGAATTTATAGCAATAAGCGGTAGTAACGAAAAGATCGTAGAATGCGAAAATCTTGTGTAAAAATTGAGAAAGCGCGTACTAAATAAATAAGCATCGAATATTTTGTTGAACGGATCGCGAGATCGAGATATGCATTTTGCGACTGAAAAAATAGATATGAAAAAATAAGTACTTGTTCGTGACTTATCTCATAGCTTCCATCCATCTTTTGTAAGTCGCATAGATAAATCACGTGCAGTCCACGCATTTACGTACGATAAAAATTTTACAGACTACAATTTCGAGATTAAAATAATCGAGACGCAGAAAATGAACGCTCGAGTAACAACAACGAAAGGACTA
Source organism: Dolichoris vasculosae (assembly GCA_018907195.1). Taxonomy (NCBI): domain Eukaryota; kingdom Metazoa; phylum Arthropoda; class Insecta; order Hymenoptera; family Agaonidae; genus Dolichoris; species Dolichoris vasculosae. The sequence goes on from JACCHY010000006.1 coordinate 10,567,445, forward strand.
TTCGTTAAGGAGCTCGAAAAATTTAGAAATTCGCTCGATCTTTACTAGATTTTTGGCAAAGACGATTCAAAGTTTTAGTAAACTGTTAAACCAATTTTATATAAACGTAACGATATCCGAGCTGAAAGAATTTTTAAGTTACATTTTTTAACTAATTTAAAGATTGTTATTGAATTTTTAAAAACATGCCATTACGGTATTGAAAAATGAGAATATTTATATTAAAAAATGATAATTGTACCAACATTACGCGTATACAAGTATTAATTTAAAACATAGGAGATTTTACGTTTTCTTTTTTTAAACTGTAATTAATCGGTAAATATTATAATTTAGTTATAAATATCGATGAGTCGTGTTCTACGATATATAATGTAATTGACGTAGAACGATCAAAGATTCGATACTTTTTAAATATTAAAAAAAGCAATAATAATCACTCCGCAAAAGTACTCGCAATTTTATAAATAAGAAACTTAAAAAGATAAAATCGATAAACACAACTGACATAAAGAAACGTGAAAAGAGGGAAAAACTTACTTGTTAAGTTTACTTCTTGCTTTACATAATGAATCGGGACTATCTTTAAGAACGTATTTCCTAATTCCTAATACGTATTGATTTACGTACGATTCCCAGTCCAGATTGGTGATGTCGACGTTGTAACGCGGAGTATTTCCATCAACGACGGAGCTTTTTATGCACTTGATCAATTCCTTCATATTCTCCGCGTGAAAATACCATTCGTTCACGGCGAAAAATTCTCCAGATTTGGCGATTCGCATAATGCGCTTCGTTATTTTCAGCATTCTGCAAAGTTATTCATCGATGTATAAGAAAATGTTCCGTCGAAACTAATACACCGGTAGAATAAGTTTTTTACTCGATAAATTTTTAAATCGTTAATTACGCTTTAGAATCTTTTATCCTCCTTTCTACCGTCTCAAAAATTGATAATACGTTCGGTTATAAATTTTTACCGACGCGTAAAGTTTACGAAGGTCTCGTAATACAACATAACGAGAATATTGAAATTATTATATCGCTCTTACAGCCACGATCAACTTTCAAAGTTTATTTTTAAAGAGACTACTTTGATTGTCTTTGTGCCCGATGAGAGCTATATATATATTTATATATGTATATTTATTAACTTTATTAACTATCGTAATTTCGCTGTAATTAAACCGAAAATATATTTTCAAAGACGAACGACATCGAACGAAAAAATCTTCTCTCTCGAAATATTCACTTACCGTGGCTTAATCCCGCGACAACGCAAAATCAGATCGATCACGAACGCCGGCAAGAAGTGAAGAATCGCTATCGCTATCTTATGAAAGAACTGACTCGAGCGATAGGTGACGTGAGGATACCACATGACGTACTTGGACGGTGATTCGATGGCGTATTTTTGCGTCAAGCTTCCGATCTGTCCCCATCTGTCGGGTTAAATTAAAATATATGCGTTGAGTGGGAAAAGTCGTTAAGCGACCGTCGGCTAAATATCGTAATTCACAGTGGGAGTTTCGCGTTTACTTGATTGGATTTAGGCTGCCGGTGGTGCAGTTGTAAACTCGAAGGGCGCACGAATCGGTGTTGGTGAACGGCTGTGGTCTGTTGGTGGTTACGTGCCAGGCGCTGCAAATCAAGGTGTCGACGACGAAATCGACGGGCACCAGATCCACGACGAATCGAGGCTCGCAAACGATACTTCTTATGGTCCCTCTTCCGATTTCCATCAACATTCCTGGCAAAAGAACGTTTGCTGTTTTTTTTTTGGATCCACCCGAGTGTTTATTTCGAACCTATAGATCGACTTCGATCCTACCAAGCTAACGATCGTTCAACCGATTAATTATTCGATCGATTATACCTTAATTTATCCACCGTTGGATAGATAACTTAGACAACGGAAAGTTGGAAACGATCCGGGATACAAATAATTTTTAATATTCATCGCATCGACGAACGTCCACTTGGCGATCGTAAAAATATTTCCATGACTACGGAGGTCGAAATAGCGACCCGAGTTTCCGCTTGTTTTCAGGGTGGTAGCTAATCATTACAGAGGCTTGACGCATTCGTTCGGTCGATCGATGGTTCCCACCTACTCGAACGTACATTCTTTAGCTAGACGTCGGTGCTTATGGCTGGTCGGACGTCGATTCATCGTTATATTTTCAAAGGCAAGCATTTTCGGGTAACGCGGAAAAATACGCGGAAAAATACGCGGAAAAATCGTCGCTTCGGTGACTCACCGGTGATGCCGCAGACGTTGTCGACCCATCCAGGGTAAGGTTCCCGGATGGCCCCGCATACGATACTCGGTCGCACGATCGCCACCGCCGGGAGTCCGACTCCTTTGCTGAGTACGACCTGCTCGGCGAGATTTTTGGTCAGCGTGTAAGTGTTGGGATGTTTGCCCATGAGCTTCTTTTCCATGATCGCCATCGTTTCGTCGTCGAGGTTCTCGCACATGTCCATCACCGTCTGCGGCTTGACCTTCGTGCTTGGGGGTTCAAGGATAAGGATTAACCTTTGAATAACTTTGGGAATTTGGTGGACGGTCGTAGACTTATGGATAAGTAGTTTGCCGGGGATGTAAAAACGCGCGCTCGAATATTTGTGGGTAATTATTTCAACGAAAGAAATTTACCTGCGCGTCTGCAAACGTCTTATATTGTAATTAATTTTTTCGTATTTGGTATCGAAATCTGTAAATTTTCTCGTAACGAGTTGTATTTCTAATAGGAAGAAACAGGATTTTAGCCAACCTGTAGACCATTTCCTGGATGTCGCGCAAATCGGCATTGCTGTAGGCGGTACTGACGTGGACGAGGCAGATGAGGTTGACCATATCCTTGCAGAGGTCGAGGATGCGGTCGGTGCCCCGGGTATTGAGGTTTACAGCCGTCTTCAACGGCTCGTCGAAACGAACCGTTGCCGCGCTGTGAAACACGATGTTCACTCGTTGCATCAACATCGAGCGATCCTCGGTACTCAATCCGAGTTCCGGGAGGCCGACGTCGCCCTTCACCGGGAACAGCTTCCCCAGGGCTTTCGGGTACTCTCGGCGAAGTCTGTCGAACACCTGGAATACACTCGGGTATTATGTAATATGTACTTTCCGCTGGGAGTAATAATAACAACGATCCATTGAACGAAGCCTTGGCTTATGATAATCTACACGCCATTACGAAATTAATATTACGGGGGAGGAAAATAAAGCGGAAGTGGATTTTATAGTTTTATTTTGATGAATAAAGTAGGGATCGAGTATATAAGTTGATTCACGATTTTTACTGGTTCCAGGAGAAAAATTTTCAATTGTTTTAATGAGATTCTCTAGTAGTTTTTTTATAGTTATATATATTTGAATATTCTTTTCTAAGTAAAACATTGGAAATTTTCTTATGAATACACTTTAGTTTTGAAGTATATTATTTTTCTTTTGTAAACTTAAAATACACGCGTAAAATATATCTGTATAATTATTCATGTTTGTAACACATAATATTTGATAAATATAGTTTTTAAATGGAATGAAAAAATAATATTTAAACATTTTCATATTTAATTTCTAATATTTGTTTTTAGCGAATAGATTTTAAAAATTCTTAAATGTTTACTAAAAATAATGATGAAATACTTAAAGATTTTTATGTTACATTCGGAATTTGTTTTAATTAGTTTTTAGTGTAACAACGTAATTTTATAATAAATATCCATTTTAATTTAAAATATTTTTTACATATATTAAAAAAAATAATTTCTAAATGAAATCTAATTAGCTAAAGTCTTATACATGTTTATTGACTTTTTTCACGTAAAAATAAGCTACGACTCTATTAATAACGAGCATAAAGAATTCATTTATATATTAATTTATACATTACAAACATTTCTTGATATATAAAAAAAATATTTTGATAAAATATTTCAGAATAAATTTACTACAAATTATAGTAAATAACTAGAATAAATTAATAATAAATGAGTAGAATTTTCAATTTTTTAAATGTAGAATTATCAATATTTTGGTGTTGTAATTAAAGTATAAGATAAGTTCGATATAAAACTTTATTATATAATTCGGATTCTGTATATATAAAAATTTTCATACCTAACAAAAAGTATTGAATTTCTACAGAAAATATAGCATAAAATATTTGACTATTATTATAATTGTAATTTTTCTTCGTATGAAAATTTATATACTATGATCGTATTTTTACTAAACTATTTACGAATATGCTCGATCGATTTAATAAAAATGTTTAATATCTAAAACGAAATACTTTTCTTATATATGTTCAAATTTCTAGTTACTTATAAGGTACTAAAAGTATTGACATCTTATTCAGCTCATTGACTTACTTTTCGTAAGTACAAATTACTAAAATTACATGGGTCGTTTAGTCATTAATTATGTACGATAAAGTTTTCTAATATTTCTGTAATTTAAAAATATTATTTCATACAAAAATGAATCTATAACCTGCGACAAATATAATATGTAACTAAATATGTACACATCGTAATAAAATGGTTAAAAAAATATTAATTCTTGTAATTTTGATCTAATATGTGAAACATTGAAAATTAATTTATTTTGAACCAATGCAACTAATCAATATTTATATCATTTTTAAAAATAACTCGAGCTTACTCAGAATTTTATTTTAAAATAAAGAGTTTTCTTTTTTTAGACTAAAATTTTATCGATCTTAATCGTGTAATCAATCACTTTACTTATTACAAATAATATTTTAGATCAAAGGTGTATAATAAAATTATTTCTTCTTAAGTGGTTTTATAATTTTTAAAGCTTCTTCTTCTTTACACATGTAATTAAAATTTTTATGAAATATGAGTTTTAATTCATTTAAAACAATAAAATTTAAATTAAACCATCTTACTTTAATTATTAAATAAGAAGCTTTTATTACAGAGAAAAATAAGTTAAATATAATATTTTCACAATTATTATTTCACTAGAATGTTAATGTAATTATGAATACATTATATTAAATAATTTGTAAAGATATCAATACACGAAAGTTTAAATATAAAATATTAATTAATAAATAGCTTTAGTTAAATTAGTAATAAATTTAATTTTTTATTCATGCTTATAAAATTAATGATTTATATCAACTATTTATTATGCTTATTCTCAATCGTATAAATTACAATATGTGAAATTAAATATTAAAATTTTTTAATAGTAACTTCCTATTATAGTTCAAAAGTGTGGTTTATTAGAATTTAAAATCTAAAAAACACATTTTCTTTTTCTTTGCTTTACATTTTGATCTCGCTAAAATATTTGAAGTTGAAATACTTCAAAAAGTCTTTATTATGATAAAGAAGGAATATATACATTTTTGATGCATGCGGTTTTAATATTACCTGAATTTTTTATTAGACATATTTTTGTCGGATGCTCTGCTTTTTCCGCATGTTAAATTTTTTTTAAGTAAGTAGATTTTGTATTATAATTTAAAATTTACCGCAAGAAATACTTTTTATTTTATTTTTCTTTTAACAATTATTTTTTAAATTATTCAAAAATAGCAATATATTTCAATAAAGCAAATATGATCTTTAAAAGTTGATATGTCACGTATTAAAGAAAAGTTAGTATTTCATAGATTATAGATAAATACATAAAAATTTTTATTTCTACGTATTTGCTTATGTTAATCTTTATAATTCTTTTAGGCGTTTCATCGTGATAAATTGAATTATACATCGAAACAAAAATAATAATTAAATAACAAAATACGAATATAATGATTTTTTAAATTTATAGTTGCATAAATTGTAAAAGTACATAATCATATAAATATTCATTTCTCATCAGAATTGTCTATTATTTACAGAATACTTTCTATTGTTATATTATCAATTTGAATATTTACATTAATAAATTTAAAAAAGTTGCCAAAAACTGATAAATTCATATAAAATAAATATAAAAGAAAAAATTTGTCATAAATTCATAAAATTATTTTTAAGTTCTTATCAAATTTTAATTCCATAGAGAAATTCTGCACCGCTATGGTAATATCTATGTAAATTTTAAAAAATTATTGCTACCAATTGTTTAATAATAACATAATAAAAATTATTACTTTTAAATTATTAATTTTTACTTTAATTTCCATTTTTTTATGGTAATGCAACAAATTATTTAAGCATCATTATAAAATTTTAAATTGAACTTTAAATAGTTATTATGTAAGAAAGAAATAGAATTATCGCAAAACATTTAAAATAAATTGATTAGTATCAAATATCATTTAATTACATTCTCTAGACGAAACATATAATTTATATAAGATACTTATTTCAGAACTATATTATCGATAAATTAAAAAATTTTTTAAACAATGTCAACAAAAAATATAATGATTTCTTTTATAAATATAGACTTTGATGCTCAAATAAAAAACAATATCTTCGAATTTCGAAAATTAAAAATTTTTTAAATTTGATTTCGCGCACTTCTATTTAATGGAATTACTTTCGATTACTTTCTAAGTACCGTTGAATTCTTTACGTTAATCATCGCAGATTCGTGTTTAATTAATAAACACATGTAGAATAATTACGCTTATCTATGAGTTTATATATTAAGACAGGAAATTCCCGTTTGGAATTATAGAGTGGAATCCGGGTCACTTTCCAAGGGGAAGAAAAGAAAGGAGGAAAAGAAGAAACCGACACAATTTTCGTGGAACTGAGGAATGGCAGGGTCAACTCTAAAGAACGCTTTCGACCTTTCGTTTAAATATACATACCAACGTTTATTTCCTTGTTCAATAAATGCGCTCGATATCCGTAAACAGATCGAGGCGCGTCGAGAGAATGAAATACAACATTTGGAGAACGCGTAATAAAATTTATAGCGCGCGAATATTAGATTTCGATGGAAGATATATTAGATAAAAATTTGCGTAAAAAGCATAGAATGAGAATTTAAATGTTTACGCGCAGAGTTATATAATTTTTCTTTGGATAAGAGTCTTTAACCAATACTGTGTTCTGTTCACAATTGTATCGAGATCATTATCCAAGCCAAAAGTGCGGTTAAGGAAATAAATTGAAGCAATCGAGAAACTTTAATAAAGGCATTAAAAACGAATGACTTAAATATTACGAAGAAACGTTACGCGATGAAATACTTACGGTTACCGATTTTACATAGAAATACCAAACGCACATTTCATAATAAATTTTATTATATGTTAATAGTTGTTACCGTGGATCAGAAATATCGTAAAAATAACTAAATTGTAAGCGTTAAACGTATAATCAGGATGTCATCAGCGCTACAAAGACTCGGATTTTAAGAAGGAGAATCGCTTCGTACGAAAGTGAAATACGTATTGTAGCGAAACTATAAAAGCCGCAATTATCGAATCTCGAGAATCGAGTGTAACCGAGGCTCCGGCGAGAGATGTTACATAAACCATTCGGATGCAGCGAAGCGCGACGAGGGAAAGGAAATAAGAAATAAGACTGACCGGATTCTCGATGAGATCCGCGAATCTCTGCTCGATCGTACGGCCCTTCTTCGGCCTGATGAGGATAAAAATAGCGCCGAGGTGAACACACGACCTCAACAGCTTCTCGAGGAGAGCTTTGCCGAGGAAACCGGTGGCTCCGGTCACCAGGACAACCGCCTCCGCGTAGAAGGACTCGATGACCGATGAGTCGGCGGGGTTTTCCAAACTCGATGGTTGTTTCGGTTGTTGCTGTTGTTCTTGTTTCTGCTGCTGCTGCTGTTGTTGTTGCTGTTGTTGCTGTTGTTGCTCGTCTTCCTCCTCAGGATCGGATTGGGCTTTTCCGTCGTCCTGGCGCTGCTTTCCCATCGTCTCGCACGTCTGCGCGTTCGTCGTACCCATGGCAGTGCCTCCTTCTTACCTGGACACAAAATATACGCATTCTCAGAGGATGGTTCGATATATTGCTCAGACGATGTACGTAAACTGTAAAAGCGAGGGATTGTTTTCGAGTCGAGTGTTTATTCGGCGCTAAGTTGCGGTATGAAAATCAGTCTATAGACGTTGTCGATGTAACGCGAAACAAATCTTTAATTATTTTTATATCGATATCTTGTTTTTCTTAAAGAAATTAATACAACGATTTTACACCCGAAAGCTTGAATATTTAGATGATAAGAATATTTAAAAATAAAGTTTATTCCAATTATGTATGATACAAAAATTAACGAAATCGATAATATTTAATTGTATATAAGAAATAATAATGTATAGGATTGTTATAATAAATTATATAATAAATTTTTAAAACCCATGGTAATACATCGAGTGGTATAAAATTGTATGAAATAGAATGAAGTTTTTATATCTTTCAAATGTACGAATATATTCTTCCGTTTAATTTAATTGTACAATTTCAGACGAATAAAATTTTTAACGATACTCGTATCTTTTTCACAAATATATTTTATAAATGGTTTCTTAATAAATATATTTGATGAAGAATGAATAAAGTTATATGCTGTTTAGTAAAACTTATAAATATAACTACTCTTCGAGGGTATAAGAACACGAATCAAAACGGTTTTATTCTTAATATAGAATGTATACATTATTTAAGCAAAATAATATGTTACCGATCACCATAATCATGAATTTTTTTTCGTAAAGAAAAATAAAAGATTATTATCCAATCTATTTATGAATTTTTAATAATTAACGATATAAGATGATACTATATCATGTATACTGTAAATATAATTAGTAAAAGTGTATCGATTAAAAATATTGGTATAATATTCATAGAACCTTCTATATTTAAGAATTTAAGAGAATTATTCGAAATTAATAAAGAATATTAAAAAATATATTGTAACAGTTATGTTAATTTATAACTTTTTTAACAACGATCTTTGTTATTTTTCAATAAAAAAAGTGAAAAAGTTTAATTTTATACTTTTATAGGTTAGAGTAAATTTTTTAATACATTATTATATTTCAATTTAAAATTTTATACTTAAAATAAAAATCAAAACGAATATAATTGTAATAAAAAATACAATAAGAATTTTATGCTAATTAATTTCATATCTTAAAAGAAGATTTTTAGGATTTACGTGTAAATATTTACTATTGAAGTAATATAATTATGTAACTATTATATAAAATTTATATTTCGGTGTCGTTGTTATAAATTTATTTATAATCGGAATAAATTTCATATCTTATATTTCCTAATTTTAAATAGAACTTGTATGAAAAATTTATGTTGCAACGTAACAATAATTGTGATTTACATTGCATTAAAGATAATCACACACAATTGATAAAAATTAAATTAAAATATTTACATTCAAGTTAAATTTGGTACAAAATTTTCTTACTATTTATATCGAAATTATTTATATTCTAAAAACTATAATTCACATAAATTAATAAATCATATTCGTCATTATTCCAATCATCATTTGTCCAATAAATTAAATTACGCTCAAATCAGACGCATCAAAGGTTTCATATTGTTCCGACGTCGAATGAGATTTTTTTTACTCCATGATTAAACGCACAAGGTTTTATGATTATTTCACAAATAGAAATAAGTATATTTTTAGATATTTAAAAAAAATCAGGTATGATTTTATGTATAGATTTATGACTGTTTTTTACGTATATAAACATCATGATTAAATTAAATACTAGTACTTAAGTTTTATATTTAAAAACAACAGGTATTTTTGGATAGTGCGTATATAAAAATTAAAGATTATTGCTTACTGATATTTTCAACAATTTAATAAATAAATTAATTATGAGATAAATATTTGGACCTCGAAATTAGGTATTTATTAAAAATTGCATTAAATGAGAACATAATGTTTAATAAAATTTTTTCAAACTAAATTTTCATGTAGAATAAAAAATTTAATTTGTATTTTAAAAATAATGATAAGTTCGTATATTTTGTAAAAATTCATAATGGAAAGTGTAATAATAATTTTTGTAAAAATAAGACGAGAATATTTTTGTTGTGTAATTTTTTTAACAGAACAGAAGATTAATGTAATTCAAAGAAAATTATATATGTGTATATATGATATCGTTTACTCTTGAACACGGATTTCGTCTCTAACTTTTTTTTTATTGTTTAAAATCATCAAAGTAATATAAGCCAATTTTTTGGCAGTACAGTAATCTGTATTTATAGCATTATTTTATTGTACGAAACGAGATTAAATATTTCGAAATAAATCATTCATTTTTGTTTTGATGCCTTTCTCATTTTTATTTTGTTATTTTGTTCCTTTTTTGTTCTCTCTGTATTCATTGAATATTTTTCGTTTCTTTCTTTAATTTTATTATGCAATCTGATTTTATAATACATCTATATTACAAAATCTTAATGGTATGAAATTAATATTGTCTGATTAATAATCGTGTTAATAAACTTTTATTATTTTTTTTGGAAATCTTTTAAACAAGATAAAATAAAAAATCAAAGCTTAAATAAAACAATTAAAAACAAAAATTTATCATTAATAAATTTTTGTATTATGTTTTCAAAATGACTGTGAAAAATAAGCTATCGAATTATAGTAATGGAAGGTTATACAGTATTTGTTCGAATCGACGTACTTATTATTCATAAAATATAAAATATCAAAGCTTAAAAAATAATCTATATAAGAATAGAGAAAGAAATAATACAAACAGATTTTATAATTTTAATAATGAATCTGCACATATAAAGTAAAGTTTTCATCAAAAAATATACTAATTCTTGGTTTTTTAACAGTATTGAAATATATTTATATATTTGTCAAGTATAAATATTTATTTATTAACAAATTTCTTAAGTATATTTTTATCGTATTATAATTTTGAATACACGTGTATTTTTATATATTCTTGCCCACTGCATTTTCTCATTTTCTTTATAATATATGTAAACGTTTACATTATGAATATCTTGATTAAACTGGTTTTTTTCATAAATGTCTATTCTCGAAACTATGTAAATTTTCCTTTTAAATTCAAAATTATATATTGCAGAATTTAAGGTAACTATAGAAATATAATTTGCAAAAATTATTTTTTGATACCGCTATTATTCTCGGAGTGTCGAATTCACACGAATCGAATGATATACTAATTTTTGCAAGCAACAATAAATACTTAGAGTATTTTTTTAATTATATGGATAAATTAAATCTAATAAAAAAACTTAATAATAAAATATTTTACCCTAAATTTCTAAAACAATAATAAATCTAAAATATTTTCAACGGTAAAACAAACAAACAAATAGAAAATTGTGTTTCGTTGTTTAAAATATACGATCGAACAATCGAGTGTTAAATACAAATTCGAAGTCTTATTTATCACCATTTCCAAATTCTATTAGAAACCAACTTTTGCAAACGGTAATTATAAATTACAGCATTATACGCGTAACCCTCTGAAAACTGTTTGACTGTCGATACTTTTAGGTCTGGCAGAAGTCTGGCGAAAGTTCTACAATACCGTGGCTGCATCTGTTATGTCACCGTTAATAAGTCAGACTTTTGCGAGACTTTCGCTAGACTTAATAAGCCGTATTTATCTCAAACTTTCGCTGTACTTAATAAGTTAGACCTTGGACAAGTATTTATCACTTTAAATTTAAACCACGTTGCACTTTTACCTTATTAATTTTGTGTACTACAGTCCTTTTTTTTCAATAACACTTTTACACGAGTTTATAATTAGTAAACACTGGGTTTATAATTACTATTGAAAATATTTTATAGGACTAATCATCAAATATTGTTTGTCAATGTGTTAATTAGCTAATTTTAAAATTAAGATATAATTGAATAATATTTAAAAAACCGTTTCCTTTTATTTCTTGATAATTTATGGTTTTGGTTATCCTATTTTCACTAAATATAAAGTAATTGGTTAAGTCCAATAGGAATTGTTAATAACTTATAATTATCTAATTGCATCCAAATTTCAAAATAGCTATGCTATTAAACTTAAAATAAATTCAAAATATTTATCAAAATAATAGAAAAGTTTTAATCGAGCATAAATTAATACATATAAATCGATATCTATTATTTCCAATATTACATAATATTTGAAAGAAATAACAAATTCTATATACTAAGTATATGATACCATTTGTAATATTAAATATATAAATTTTTTTTTTAGATTTTTATTATTTAAGCAAATAAATATATGTTTTCATCCGTAATGTAATTTTAATTTTAAGACTAAATAGTTTTAAATATGTTAAAAAAAAATTATGATAAATTATAAATTTAATATAGAAAATTATATAGGAAATCACTACAGTTTCTATCAAAACTTTCCAAGGTGATTTTCACATATTTTTCAATCATAAACTATGTGTTTTGATCATATGTCATTTCACTTCTATCGAATAAGTGAAATTATCGATAATTAAAATAAATATAGTTTAACTCTAATAACGAAATATTATTTCTTAATACATAAATACATAATTATTAACTATTAAAACTGAGACTACTTAGTTTTTATAATGTAAAATTCGTGTTTTCTTCCGTAATAATCTAATTCTAGGTACAAAAAGATTAATTCTTTTTTAATTCCTAATTTTGCAATTTTTTATATGGACAATTAATTCATAATTTCTATATCTATGTACGAAACTTAGTATCATCCATGTTATCTTGGGAAAATATATTTATATAACATTTTTTATTTTTATTTACTTTTGAGTATAAACAAGGAAAGAATAGTTCTAATTGTATAAAGGCAATAATTTACAAAACATTTGTTAAACTTTGTCAGCTTTAATAAAGATTAATTATTTAGTTATGGTGTAAATTTGTAGTTTATTTATTTGAAAAATTTAACGTTAAAAAAATGCAAAGCTATTTTATGAAATAATAAAATAAATATTTAATCGCTTAATTTTGATATTTACCGTAAATTTAAAGAAATAGAAAAAAATAATTTTGTAAACAATATTTTTATTGCCCTAGTTTCTAATAAACTTTCAAGTTAGTTTATATGTATCTAACATTTTACTACATTTCAGTTATACGTATTAATTATTCGGTCAAATTACATAATTTAATCTGAAAATATATATTCGTTACAAGCGTTATTTTTAATCGAATTACATTTATTGAAATTGAAATTTATATAATTTTTTATTAGTTTATAAAAATGTTTGATTTAAAATTTAATTTTCTTCAATAATATGTTTCTTTGTTACTAAGTTAGCGATTTAAATGCGTTCGGTGTACTTAATTTTGAGTTAGGTAAAATTAGTTTGTTTACTCAATATTATAAAGCGAAAAACGGTCAATAAATAGGAAATATCTTTTTTTTATATATCATTATACGAATCTAATTCAATCTTTGGTGTCAAACGAATACAGAATATTTTTATTTTTATAAAGCTTCTTAACACAGTCTTCTCGAAGTATATTAAAATACTTAAAAATAAATTTGTAATATTTAACCCGGTAATCGTAAGGTATAAATGACAAAATAAAAAAGAAAAATTTTATACTTTTCAATACTTTTATTGTGCGTAATTAGATGTAAATGTGTATACTATATATACATAGGGATACAAATAATTGTGGTGTACATAAAGAGGCTTTATATATTTGCTCCTATTGTTTCTTCTACCGACTATCGAACGGTTTTCGATTCCCCTTACGAGGAAGCAAAAGAGTGTTTAGAAATAATGTATATAATTTATACTTTTTAAACTTTAAAACTTTTATTTATATAAATTTTTTACGTATACTTTGTCCACTATTACTTTTTAGAATATTAATTTTATAATTATAAACGCGTTAGTAGAAAAATACTCGGTAAATTTCGATAAGAGAACAGAAAACCAATTTTTTTTAACTTGAAAATTTTAGTTAATTTTGATAATTGTTTATTAACAACGCGTTTGATGTCTTTAGAAAAACTTACATTATTATTATTATTAAGAACAGTTAAAATTTCTATAATCCAAAATTTGTAACAAAAATTTAATTCTAACATATCTTACTATTTTTTTCCAACGTTATTCGTATATCGTTGACTTTTAATATAATTGTGTATTTTATGTTTGGCTTTACGCACAATATAAAATAAATTTGCTTTTTAAACGAAGCGAGATATACAATCTATATAGAAAATTATCTAAACGAATATTGAATTATCTTAAATTGTACAAACATCACAAGAAGGTGTAATAGAATATAATGTAACATTCACACTATGTTTTTAATTCCGAATTATACGATCGGCTTTTACCAATTGTCTGAAATTATAGCTTTTGAAATTAAATACCGCGTCGTTCATCAAAAATAGAACGAGAAGTAATATAAATTATATTTTTAAGCGAAGAAACGTTAAATTAAAAAGCCATCGTTTCGTTGTATTCATTACTCCAACGCGTATCTCATTTTTTTGATTTGTCCGTATAAATTACTTCGTAGGTTTGACCTCATAAGCAGTGTAAAGTACAATCGTACACACATGCAAACCCATTTATAAATTTACGCGAAGGACACAAAGCATACACGCACACGCACTCAGACATACACGTATATATTTATACACAGATGCCAAATGAGTCTATACACGTATGATTTTTCATGAAACGGATACCGACGAATTAATATATACTATTTTCGCTCGTTTTATTAATTTTCAAGCCATCGTTAGATTCAACGTAACTCGTCGCAAGCTTCATAATTTCAGGCGTAACTGCGATCTTACGATTACAATATTACAGGAATATCATCGATTTAACTATTCGAAAGATTCGCGTGATGTGGATAAATTGAAATTATTCTAAATTTTATGCCATCTTATTAAATACGAGTATGGGAATTAGCGTATTTTTAGTTTTCAAATTAGTCGAGTGTATTATATTTAAAAAAGAAAAACGACTACTTTTCTAATTTGTATCGACAACGTGTACATTGGAATGACTATTGGAAAAAGTTTGTATGGAAAACTTTAGAATAAAATCGTAAACGTTTGGTATGAAATATCGAAATCGTCGTATACGATTGCTGGAAAATGATAAAAATAATTTCAACAAGTTCAATAGCGTCAATGAATTCGTATACTCGAACGTAAATACGAATAATTTGTAAAAATGTTTACGAATTTACGAACGATTTACACATTTCGATGAATCTAGAGTAGAATACGAAGTAAACTAGAATTTTTTAAAAAGATTTATAGATGCATAATATATGCATAAGCCTTATACGTACATTATTAAAAATAGGGCAGTGTAAGAAAAAAAGAATAATAATAATTTGTAACAATTGATACTCGTAAGAAAGTTTTTTTCACTTACAGTGTAATATAATAACGCATCGATGTAACAAATACAAATGTACAAATACCCGGGATATAGTTTTTCCAGTTTGAAATTAATCTGATTAGCGAAGAAAAGAAAAGACCATCGAGATCGACGAAGAAAACTATAACCGCCGTTAAAAACTATAACTAATAAATAATAGTCGAAACGAATATCGTCCAACTAATCCCTGCATTTTTTGGATTATCTCTACTCCTGCTTTCGCTGCATTACACTATCGTTACAACGCACACATTTCCCGTCGACCAGGCAAGGTATATTTAAAGCAACGGTAATAGAAACACGTTGGTGAAACTTCCCGTGGATCTCTTCGATCGCTCGATCTCGAAAAGAAAGAAAAAAATGAAAGAAAGAAAAAAAAAAACAAACCGTCGACGATCGTCGGCATCGGCAAACAGCCACACACGTACGTGTATACCTGAGCCAAGCGTTTTACCTGAGCCTCGTGGAGGTCGTTTTCCCAGGCGCCGAGGAGAACGGCTACGTGTCCCGGACGCGTCGCGACCTCCTTCCCGATAAGGGGGCGATCGATAACTCGGCAACCCCCGTAGGCGCTGCGCTCGAGGGCAACTCCACGGCACCTTCTGCCCTCGGCGCGCGCTCCAATTTTTCAGGCGCGACTGTCACTCCGCTGATCACCCCGTCGGTCTAACCCCCCAACCCCGTCACCGTTGTTCGCTCGAGCCATTAGATGGCGACAGCGATTGGACCTTCGACGAGGAACGATTTTCGTTTTTTCCATCCCCGACTAGGGCGAAAGGGAACCTCGAGAGTCTCGCTCGTATCGACGTTACCATCGCGGGGTGGGGTGGAACGAGGGTGGAAATCGAAGCGACGCGAAGTTGGTCTTGGTACTGGGGTGGGGGTTGCTTTTTTAACCTCCGCTCGATGATTCAACCCTCGCTTTCTTTCCTCTTCGATACATCTTCGATACTCGCACCTGCGATTTTTATACCTTGTAAGCTCGTTTCTCGGGGTCGCGTGCGATTTTTTTACGGCTCTTTCGAGCATTTTTCTCCCGATGGATAATTACTACCATCGAAAGCTTTACGAGTGGAACATTTTCTTTTTCGACACTCGACGGGATCGTAACGTTGATTTTTAGCTTGCGATTCGTTGTATCGATCGTTCGTTGACGAGACGTTGAAAAAATACCTTTACAATATTCAGGAAAATATGGTATCGTTAACTTTTGTACATTTATAATTTATCGCGTTATAAAATTTGAAACGACTCGTTAATTTTTTCGAACGCACCTTTCCAAGAGTCTCGATATGTTCCCTCTATAATTTTTTAAACGGCAATAACGCGTCAAGATTAAAAATTATTATTTATAAATTTTTCATGAATCAAGGTAATTTTTTATTCGATGATTTACTTATTTATAAATTTATGTTTTTAAGATCGGTCTCGTGAATTTAGCACTGTTCTATCGTACACATTTTATTTGTAACAATCTTATGAGATTCGAATGTGATTATGTTATGTAAGCAATACAACATACTAACGTTTAATTTAAATAAAACTTTTATGATTTCCCCTTTATATAACGTATTTAATAATTTTAGTCATATTTTTCCATACTTCATACTTCACAAATGTACAAGGAAATACACGATAAAATATTAAATGCGAAGCGGTGCATTATAAAATTCGATTTATAAATTCTTGTTTACAATATTTCAAAATTTACGTAAAGCTCAAATATTTGATCTATTTTTCTTTACGTTTTCGTCTAAATATATCGTTTCTATAAATACTTTGTTTTATTTGCAAAGTAATACAATGCATTATTTAAACGAGATATAAAGTAAGAAAAAATTGCCGTTATTTATCGAAAACATGAATCGCAGTTAAAAAACCTTCACAGTCTATATTCCATCACTTTTAAAACCCATAATCACTCTCGAGCAACTGTACGATAATATCCAATTATGTAATATATATATATAAATAAGGGCATCAATTAAAATGACGTTACGAGTACTACGTATTGTTATAAATTTTGCATCCACCTTTTTTACAACAAAATCCAATGGATTACGAACTTTCGTGCTTTGTACAAACGCCGAATTTCACAAAGTTCCCAATACACTGTTAATAAATTATCGGAGCTAGGAGAAAATAAAAGCTACTTGCCGACTCGAGATCGAAAATGTACTGCAGCAAAGTCGAGTTGAGACGGGCGTTAAGAACACACAGCTGCAAGGATTCACCTTCGTCTTACATAATCCGACGCTCCACTCGTACGCAAAAGTCACGACTCGCGAGTTTGTATCCCTCGAGGTTTGAAAAGGGCGAGGACGGCGACGACGGCGGTGGCGGTGACGACGGCGGCGATGGCGGCGGCGACGACGACGAGGATGAGGACGTCGACGAAGAGGATAACAACGACGACGACGGCGACGACGACCAACTTCCCTTGGCCGGTGTTTGTTACGTCAGCTTCCCCGGACGGAGGGAACGCGGAAAAGAAGTGGCCGATTGCGCAAGTATGGAGGTCGGCGGATACCCGGAACCACTTTCTTCGCGGTGAGAGCCGCCGGTTGCAGGATGAAAGCGAGAACGTAGACTGCCGGCGAAGCGGCTACGGGGCCCCAAGTTTTAACGCACTGCTCCTACCATAAACGCCTGGGAACGACCCCGACGATCGCGTCCCCACCACTTGGAGGCCCAAAAGCTTTCTTGGATCGGTAAGCAACCCGAGCATCGAGATACTCGCGGAAACGCATGGACGGGAATTTTCCTTGGTAAACGTTGCCTTTGGTTGTCTATTTACGCGTGGGAATAATTTAATCTTCCCAGGTGAGACGCATCGATGAATCGTAACGTAAAAGAACCGAACCGATGCTTTCTTTCGCGTTATATTACATTATTTACTTGTACTTTTTCTGATATATTCCGTTTCTTCCCGATGGATTGAAATGTAACTCTGATATCGAGAAAACTATATTCGATGTCATTTTTATTCATAAAAATTTTTGTTACTGTAGAAACGTCGTTTGTAGATTGAAAATAAAATAGAATGAATAAAATATAGTCGTTCTATAGGATCCTTGAAACATTATCGATACAAATAAATAATCGATCGATTAAATAAATAAATATATATAAAATGTATCGACTGCGCAAAATTGAATTTACAATTTAAACTGGAGATTACTGACTGATTATACTATATTTGAGAGTATTTAAATAATTACGTATCCTTAATTTATTTATTTAATTGATAAACAAGCTTAAATTTTTAGAAATATGCAACGTGTTTTATAATAAGTTGTACATTCTTTGAAATACCGTTAGCGATCGTTACATCTGACTCTTTCTAAAATATAAATCGATGGCGACGTAGTTATCAAAATTAAAAATTACTTTATAATATACAAGTAAAACTTGCGTTCGCTCGATAAAATAACCATTATAATTAGAAATTTTATAAATTTACGAAGCAAAATTAATTCGGTAGAAAAACAATATAATTGAAATGTTTTGATTCCTATTTTTAAAACATGCGTAAATATAATTATTTTATAAAATTATTAAATTCTTCTTAAATTATTAATAATCGAACGATTATTAAAAATTATTCATAAAAAAATTGAAATGTAATATTCTTTGTATTTAAAAGTTACTAGTCTCTGCAATTTCTTCGCTAGAAAAGGTTAATAGAATATTTATATATATATATATATATATATTACTATCGATATTATCGATAAAAAATATATATTTAATACTTCGATACAAGTATATTGATTATTAAAAAATAATTCTTTATTACAACTACTAGCGAAATATAAAAAGAACGAAGCTAAAACGGTAAAATTCTTAATAAATACTCTTAAAATCTGTAGATAATAACTCATTTTTAAAATAGTTATTGAGATATTATTGTTATCGATCAAAATAATCAAAAGAGTTAGAGACAAATTATTGACCACACAAAAAGATACTCGTAAAAAACATTCAATAATATTCATCAGCAATTATCGATGAATATTATCTTGTATTAACGAATATATGGAACTTTATCCCAAAGTACAGAGCTTTAAATATGCCAAAGCTGTAATCCTTAAAAAGGATGCTACAATGTAGCTTACGGGGAAATATATTGCTTCTTACGAAAATCCGTGTCACATGGGGATCGAATCTTTCGAGTTCTTTCTTCTTTTTTCGTTACCCTTTTTGTCTTTGGCAAATGTTTTTTGCGCATCGTTTTTGAATTTTACCTCGCTAAATAAAGCCATTAAATATTGCAAAATCACCTTCCTTTTATTTATGTGCAAGGCTAAAGGAGTAATAAATTTAATTAATAAACAAAAAGAGACGATCAACCATAAAATAGTAAATCGATAAACGTATCTTTTGCATTTTCGTATCGCAAATTGTATTTTTATAATTTTTGTAGGCTACATTTTATTCGAAATGCCCGACATACATTTAATAACGCAAAAAGAACGATTTTATACATCATTTTTTAATTGCAATTAATTTCATATAAATTTCTATAAGAAACGTATTTGTTGATACATCGATGGATTTATTAAACAATTTCGTAAAATATTTTCCACGCGTTCGAAGAATGTTTTACAATCGTATTTGTTTAAACTACGACTACTCTAACTTCCGTTTAACAATAAGCAGGAATATTTTTAATACCAAATCCGACTTTAATAATACACAACGGAGTAAAATCAACTTTCCTACTTGGATACTAAATCCCTTTTCATTGGAGAACCGCATCGACGATGAAATTAAACTTAAAAAACAAACCATCACCGACGCGAAATCATAAAAACAAGGTCCCTGGAGGTCATCGGTCATAAATGGAAAAAAAATCAGAGCTTGGCCGAGAAAGTTCAGCGTTCCTCGGTCCGGTAAATTTAAGAACGTTGAGGCTGGTATACGCGGTTATCACGAAAAGAGACTGTACGACGTCGCATGCGATTCGCGAGGACAAAAGAAAATGTGGCACATGGCGACGCTCTACTTTCCTTTCGCCGCGACCAAGAAATTTCTCTGCCTCGATTTCTCGTTAAAGTTGCGGCTACGGAGCCGAGGACCGAGATTTTCGGCGCGCGAGACGAGAAACGACTTTTCTCGCGGACTCCGGGACTTTTGTAGCCTCGACGAGTGGAGGGAGATATCGCCGATAAGTTCGCTTTTATTAACCGAGCAGGTTTTTGAAAGGAAATTAATGGTGAAATTATCTTCTCGGATACCAAGGCTTTTCAGCAACGGAATTTATTCACCGCTGGTGCATTTTTTTTTTCTTCTTTTTTCTTTCTTTTCTGCGATACGCGCCTACGATAGTTTTGCGACTGTGTTTTATCGCGCGAAATCATTGTTTTATCGTTGCGCTAATATTTAACGATCTTTTATTGCAAATGTGTTGGGGACGAAAGTCGCTACGTTTAAACCGGAAGCCTCGACGAATACCTGAAAAACACTGAGAACCGAGTCAACTTAAACGTGTACATTCGTTTCAAGCTAAATGTACTTCAAGTATTACGGAAATTTTACTTTATAGATATTACGTGAACTTTGCATCTTTATTATTGTATCGTAAAATCGCTTTGCAGTTTTATAGTTTATGCATCGTTTGAATTTCGATGGCGAATTACTGGCTCGAACGAATGCGTATTAAAATCAATTTTTAAGTAATTACGAATATATTTTATATAGTACAAAATTGATATATTTTACCTTTATCATCGATCTTTTTACTATATTTGTTTACAGATTTATTTTGACCGGTAACTACTGGAATGAAAAACAAAATTTTATAATTTTATAATTCAATGGTACGGACGTTACCACTTACAAAAAAATATGATATTTTCATAATTATTACAACTAAATTATATCGATAAAACTATTGAAAATGAAAAAAATTTTTTTTCACGAATATAAATAAAATCAACGAATTTTTGAGATACATTTTATATTCGTTTATCGTTAATGAATTTCATTGTTCTTTCAAAAAAAATTTTATTCTGGAGCAAATGAGTAGTAAATAATTCAACGAGCTTAAAATTTGTTCTTTAATTTTCAAATGCTATTTTTTATTTGAAAAGGTAGATTTCAATTATATTAAATTATCTATAAAAAAAGATTCAAAATAAATTAAAATTAAATAAATACGAATGTTTCATTTTTCTGTTAAATATAAATTGTAATTTTAATTCGATATTCCTTAATTTTTTTATATAATAATAGGGATTTGAATGATTGGAGAAAAACTTAGTTGACGGAATATTTTTAAAAAGAAATGAAATGTCACAAATTTTTTTATTTGTTATATCTTGTACTATAAATTACTTTATGCTCATACGACAACTGATTAAAAATTTTTTCTTTATCATTAACGATTATTTAATTGTAAATTATTTAGTTCGATACATATCCATATAAAAAATTGAATTAAAGTAAATATTGTAAATTACTGAATTTTTTTTAAAAAAAAAAAAGAAAGTAAATAATTCTTCTATGTTTATACTTTCTCTTTTTGTTCTGCCTTATGTAATTCTTATTGCTAATTTCCGAATGATATATGATTTCAAATAATCCAAAGCTATTATATAATTATTTGTTATCTTTAAATTGATAAATTAAAAAAAGTGAATGAAAATTTATAATTAAAATATTTTTGTAATCTTGATATATTGGTGATAAAAATGAAAACAATTACACATATAACAACTCATAGCAAGAAGGTATAATAAAGCACTAGACAATTTTTCTTAAAAATTGTAATTTAATATTGAATATTATATACATTTGATATCATAGAAAATAAAATTTTTTTTAATAATTATACGCGTGTAATATTTAATTTCACATTCGAATATATTTATGAAAAAGGTGAAAACTTATTTCATTCGTAATCAAATATATCAGTGAAAAAGTAGATATTCCAATAATTATAATTAAGTTTTGTTTTTCAAAGTTTGTGCGATTTACTTATAATTTTGTAAAATATATTAAATATTTATTATATTCCAGTATGTATGTATATACAATACAAATAAAAATATTTCAAATCAATGGATAGAATATTTATTTCGTTAAAACCTTGTGTAATTTCAAAGAAAATTTCATTTATAACGATAATATTACAAATAAAGTAAGTAAGTATTATTTTACATAATTTAAATTTTAAATAATATCTTGAAATTAATAATTGACATTATTTTTCGAATACTCAGATAAAAAAACGTAAATTTTATCAACGTAAATTATTTAAATATTGACTCGAAAAATTTTTGATAATAATTTTAGAAATTAACATAATTTATTGCCAAGTTTTTCGTACTAAAATTAATATTTTAATTTGAGTAAAAATATTTATTCTTCTTAAAATATCGATCCAGTATTTCAATTCTGACAATTTAAATATTTACATAAAAGCGTTTTTTAAAAAATCTTGTAATAACAATGAAAAACAATTTAATTTCGAAACACCCGTACGTAAAAATTGTAAAAAAATAATTGTATTGCATCGAAACGTAGAAAAAAGCGTTTAACAAACAAACAGCAACAATCGTATATCGATCAAAAACCAAACGTTTTCTAAAATAGTCGCGTTAAACATAAATTGAAATTAGTAAACATTTCTAATCGATATAATTGCTTACTTGACTTTCGAGTGCGCAAAAAAGTGCTAAAAGTCAAACGTAAAGTTTTCCAACAATAGTAATCAAGCTTGAAACTGCGATTCAAAAATTTATAAATCCTTTTTCCAAAATGGTTAGAATCGCTAGTTTTAGGTAGAGTAAACGAGTTATCGTATAAAAAGTCCTTCTCCAACTAAAAACAGAATGCAAGGGACAAGGGAGGACGAAGATAGAGAAAACGAGAGGAAGATATATTCATGCAACGGAGAACTATTTTTTCGTTTCGCTATTATTATTAGATCCGTGTCCAGTTGCGGTCGCATGTCTGTTCTATAAATAGAAAAGGTCTGACTATTTATACGTAAGTGACATCATCGTCTCTACTGTCGATGTTGGATGAATCGAGCGGGGCTTCGATAAGAGGATTCACGGCTTGGGTTAACTGACCGAGAAAACAGCTCGGAACGAGAAAGAGATAGAGATGTTGCATCTTAAGCGACATGAGGGGTGGTGGAGGGGGAGGAGGAGGGGAGGAAGTAAAAACTGACCTTGCGTCTCTTCGTTCTTATCTTAGCTTATCATCGGATGAATTCGCCGTTGCGCTTTTTCATCGTTATCGTATCAAACTCTCTCTCTCTTTCTTTCTCTCTCTTTTCTCTCTCTTTCATTGTTTGGATTTCCCCGCTTTCTATTCGCACGATACTTCCGGTAGTCGCTTCGTTTTTATTTTCCGCAAATTTTGCTCGAGAATCTTGTAACCGAATCAAAGTATGTTATTTTTAATAAATAAGGTATTGTGTATATTATCGTGTGACTCGATATGGAAGAGAATAGAGTTAATTCGCATTCGTTTCGCGGATGTTAATTGTATAAGTAACGATACGGTGACTTCGTTCATAGAGTTAACACTTATTTTGCTAACAAAGTTTTTCAGCGCGTAAAAAAATTATGATTATCGAGTATGACTTAATTTAGAGGAATAATGAAATTAAATAACTTATATAAATAATTAGGATAATCAATTTTTACTTTTTAATGCGTTAAATGTTAATTTAACGATGGTACGAATCTTTTTATTTCTTAATGACTATAAAAAAATTTGACGTAAATCTGTTTTTTCTTAAAAAAATTAATACAATGTAATGTAATACAAGAAATCTTAATAATTTTAATTAAAAATTTCCTAGTACTTTAATATTATTTCAATTTTGTAATCCTTAAAATTCAATTTTATTAAATTTAATGTTCGTAAATGTCGAATTGATAATTAGAATGGATGTGTAAATCGTAAAAAACGAAAGGAATCGATAAGCTTAAACAGTTGCACTTTATCTCAAACTTTCTTTAACAATGGTAAAAAAACGAGCGTTGAATAGATTCCAAACGAGACAACTTCAGCTTTTTCTTTAAATTTTCTTGAATCAAAGTTGCACTTTCAGGAAAGTTCGAGCTTAGTCAGGCCTTTATCATAATTCACTGTTCAGCGACGAAAGGTCATATCTTGTTCCAAAAGATTCGTTCGATTCGAATTTAAATCATAGCTAAACTCAACACCTGAAATTTATGAATTTGTAAATCATAACTCTGTATTGTAATATTATAATCAAACAAATATAAGTAGTGGAGAATCGAAACTGATGTTTATAAATATGATTAATGTATTATTGAAATATAAAGTATTTTTGACTCAGTTTCTTTGATCGAATAATTATAGTTTCGCATAGATCTGAATCTGTTACATTATAAAGCCGTGATTATATCTAGACTGGAAAACGTTAAATAAAAAATTCATTGATTTTATTTTTTATCGGAAATTGTTAGTTTTTTATAAATTTTTATTAATATTCGTTAATTAATGTTGTTTTCATTAAATGTTTATAAAATTAAATTATATTAAAATACTTATATTTACAAGAATATTGCCTTGTAATTATTGTTATTCTATATGTATTTATATTTATAAGAACGATGATATGAAAATTAAAAAATTCGTAAATTAATGATAATACGTTTTAGAAAAACACGATAAGTAATTGTTTTAAAAATGTAATATTTTATTAATTTTGAATTATTTCAATTTTTATATTTATATTTATAACAAAGAATGAAGAAAGTGTTTGTTTAAAATTTTAATTTATCATTGTGGGAATTTGAATGCTAAAATAAGGATATATTCTTAAAATAAATGTATATATGTAAATACGTTTCGTTCTAGATCGATTTGCATGACTAGTTATTATAGTTATAAAATTTTACGATTTAATTTAATTGAAATAAAATTAAATGTTGGCATGACGTATAAACGAAGAACTTATTTTTATGCTGAAAAAATGACATTTTTATCACTTGTCTGTACCACCGCAGAGATGTAACCATCGAGTGGATAATAATGTTACTTTCTCTAATTTTTGTATAACCGACTCTTGAAAGAATGTAAATATTCTTTGCATTCATTTCTGTCGAATATTTCTTAAGGCTTCATTTTAAATATTTTAAATATAATGAATAAAAGATAAAATATACAATAGAATTTTTTTAATTGAAAACTTAAAGGATAATTTATAAATAAAATAAATAAGAATGTTTTTGATTTAATTAAAATAGATTTTAATACCTTTGTGATCGAATTCCTATAAAAAAATATTACATTGTAATATTAAATAATAAGTAAAAAAGATTGTTTTGTACTCATAAATTTTGTATATGTCTGTAAACATGTTCGTATACCTAATTATTATAATGTTATATAATTAATTTACAATAATTTTTAAGTGCTTTTTTCTGAGTCTATAATTATTAAGGCATAACAAAAGCATACATTTTATTTATTATTTTAAAATCGTATATATATAAATATATAAATTATTGTATTATAATAGTAATTAATATACCAGTATCAATATTTGGTAGCAATATTTTAAATTTAAGAAAATATAACATATTAATATTGATATTGACGAAGCAATAATGTAATAAGAATTGTAATATATTTAAATTGATATTATATATCAGTCGAAAATATAAAGACTTAATGTACATTGTTGTAATGAAATCTTCGTAATTTGTATCAAATATTTAATTTCTTTCTAAACCTTTTCATCTATTTATCGCAAACGTTCAAACTTTGGTTCAGAATTATGATTTGATACCGACTGTCTTATAGAGTTAATTAAATTACTAAAGACTTGTGAATTTATTATATATTTAATTTGAGCGATTATTCAATAATGCTTTGGAATAATAACATCATATTTAGAAGCTTCCCTTTCGTTTATCTAATATAGTATTTTTTGTCTTTATTTTTATGATAAAAATAGTTAATATTACATTATATTTGTTTTTTTAGTTTCTGATGTTTTTGCCAATCTTGTTTGAAAATATATTGACGCTTAGCATTAATTAGTCATAAAATAGGGAATGAAATCATGATTATTTCCATCTTCTATTTCAATGTTCGTTTTTATTTAAATATAATTCATACTTTTCATAATTTTTTATGGAGAGAATATAATAGTCATTCTTTCTATGACTTAACAGTTTTAGCATAATTTTAAATTATGGTAAATAAATAATGTGTGCTCATAATAAGAAAATAATTCGAAAAATAGTATATTGTATAATTAATATTTCAATATAATTTTTCTTAATTTTATATTTCTTTTTTCAATTGGAGTTGTGAAAGTAAAATATTTAATTAATAAAATTCAAGCTTTTTTTTATATAGATTATATATTAGTATTATACTTTTATTATCGCGACTATTTAATATTCTCAAAATATCCATAATTTTACGTTAATTTTAAAATGTAGTAAATAAATTTCGCGTATAAATATTAAATAATGTCAAGAAAATAATGAAACCTGGAAAATTAATTTAAAACAAAATTACATATTATAATTCTATTCCAAAAATAATAAAGAGACTTTACGATTTGAAATTTGTCCTGAATTATTTATTATGTATACATGCATTTATTAAAAAATATCATTTTTTATTTATAGAAATATGTTAATTGAATAAATAACCTTTTTTTTATACATTTTTGAATTTTAATACTAAAATTTTAATAAAAACTAGTGAACGTAAATCAAATACTTTATTCATAAATTTGTGGCCATTTCATTAAAATTCTTAAATTTACTCTAGTCAAAAATATCAAGATACACATTTTTCTGAAGTGTGTCATCTCAAAAAAATTTCTCCGAAGTCTCGAATCAATTGAATTAAAATCGGCAGAGTTTAAACTATAAATTCCTCAAAGTATTCGAAGTAAGATGATAACGTGTTGTTCTAAATTTTAAAAATCGCGAAATCAAATGTCTTTAACATCTTTATAATAAAAAAAATGATATTCTGTAATTTTCTTATGATTAAAAATTGAGTTCTAAAATAAAGTATTTTTAAAATATATAAATATTCAAATATTAAAGAACTAAAATTAGTCGTTAGGTCTAAAAAGTAAAAACTAACCATAATAAACGATAATTTCAGTTTTAACACGTTTTTCTTCTATATTATTCTATATTCTTTTATAGCTTCTTTTAAAATCGAATAATATATTAATTTTAGATGATTCTTTCTCTATAGTTTATTTTTTATATATATATCATATTACGTAATAAATAGTGTATAATATAATATAAAAATAATTATGTTCCTTTCCTGTGTATTCATAAATGTGTGTATTTATTTTTGTTTTTGTTTCCATATATTGTCTATAAGAGTTCTTGTTTTTTCGTAAAGACTATAATAAAGAAAAATATACATTTCTTTTTTTATATTTTCCATCTGTGCATTCGTATAATTCTTTAATATAACGTAAATAATATTGATTTTCTTTTACAGTCCAATGAAGTTTTTTTATTACGATCTATTTTTCTAATTAACGTTGAAATCAACAATAAATCAAATTTATTTAAAATATATCAATTATTATTTGAAATGTAATATTTACATATTCAAAATAATTATATTTTAACGAGTAATTTATATAAATCTGCATGTGAATAAAATCTGATAAATTTTATTAGATCATCGTTTGAACAAGTACTATTGATAAATCTATATCGGATATATTACTACCATCTTAGATAATACTTAATTAATGCAAAATAACATAGGTTATGCTACATAATCTCTCTTTTCCTTTCACTAAACTAACATTTTGTATTTGTGTTATGCTATTACGTGTTTCATTATGGCTACTCTGTATCAAGAAACTTTTTACTTTAACAAATCTTATGCGAATATAACATAAACATTTTAAATAAAAAATTCTCGATAAATAAATTTTTTAATTTATTTAACAGCATTATTTATAATTTTACTATAATAATTCGCAAACATATTTTTTTATTTTGATTCTTGAAAAAATCTCGCGCACTAAAAATCATTTCGCAAATAATCGCGTGGAACATTATTAAGAACAAATGCTCTACGATCGAATACTCGGATTTCTTAGTTAGCAATGATCAGTGCCAAAAACAAAGATAGGCTTCGCAATTTATGTCTGCATCGATTAGCAGGACGGTACACGTGTATATCGGCGTTAAGCTTGAAAAAACAAAAGCACAGATCTATCGGAGATAAGAATTTTTGCGCGCGTGTATCTGATCGATATAACGATCTTTACAATATGTACAAGCTGTACCGTTAAATGAAATTACATGTGTGAAGAACGAAGTAGGATGGCAGTATTTTTTTCATATTTCGAATCCGAGTTGTTGACATTGAAAGTACGTTCAAACAATGTAACCGTGTGATCGAATTTCAACGTGTTTTATGTTCTGTATTAAGTGAATTTACTTTTTATGCGGAAACACCCGAAATGTATATCGAAATTTAAAAGGAAGCGTATATCCGTGAAAACTTTTTATTTAAAAATATCCAATGATCTAAAGTATGAGAGTTTGTTTTAAACTTTGACTGTGATAATATAAAAAACTGTCAAACTTCGAATCTTATAGTTAATAACCAATTTGAAATTCTTAATTTATTTTAGTCAACTCTTTGATAGTTTTGATTCTAAGTTTTCGTACAACTCAATTTGATTCCAATTTCATTTTCAATTTTATAAAGGAAAATTCTTATAAATTTCTTTTTATACTTGCAGTAAAAAATTTATCGAACGCATAGATCAAAAATGAAATTTTGATTTATGTTATTTAACGATAAATCGCTTAAATTCTATTATAACTGATGGGAATCTATGCAATAGAAAATAATTTTTAAAGGAATATCATTAATAACCGTATTTCAAAAGAAATTAAAAAACTTTTATTTTTAGTTCTAATAAATTATACATATACTTTAAATGCAATTAGATTATCGATTAATCTATCGCAAGAAAAATAACTTGTGTAAAAGATTTTTTATGAAAAAATATACTCTTAATCATTATTTAAATTTATTTATAAAAATTAAGTGTTTGTATAATAATCATGTTAATTTTAATTTTTCATAAAATTTTTCATCTATTCGTAAAAATAAATGTTTCTAATTGAATATTATTCTAATTATCATATTGGTAAGTTATATTTAAATATATCAATCTTTATAAAATATGTTGATAAAAGTCAAGTTAAATAAAAGTTTTCGAACTTTACATTATCAAAGATTTCTTTGCTTTTCGTTTGAAATGCAGTAATAATCTATAAAATTACAGTAATACATGAAATGTTTATATTAGTAATTATAATTTTTAATGCGAAGAATTAATTTAGTTTTTAACATTCTATTAAATTATTAACTTTTGTATGAATTTAAAAAATTACAGATAAGTTATTTTAAGTGCTAATTATAAGCAATTGCATTAAATTTTTAATAAATTTAAAAATTTCATAAAATATTTACAAAATCTTTCAATCTTATGTGGACTAAAAATGAATAATTCAGAGTATATTCTTTATGTTTTTTGACAATGCATCACATATTCACATTAATTATATATATAAATCAGTTTTATATATTTTAAAAAAGATTAATAGTTGGATAATCGAATCAAGTAATTAATAATCATGAAAAATATATTTACGTAGTATTAATGTCAGATATTTTAAATGAACGATTTAATAATTAAATTCGTACTTAATTCTAACAGAAATATCATTCGTTAATATAATTATATAACTTAGAATCCTATATTTTTTAATGTAATATTGCTAAATGAGGCAAATAAAATTTTTACCAAAGCTTTCGTATCCCTAATTAGGAAATAATAGTTTTTAACATAGAATACTTTTCAAAATTTAAATTTATTTTCTCAAAAATTTTATACCATCGTTTTATTTAAATGATAAATATGGTTGGTAGAAAAAAGAGATACTGCATATTAATGTGAAAATAGTATAACGTAACTTTTAAAAAAAGAAGAATTTTAAGCGACGTATCGAAAAATATATTCCTTAAAATTTAAACGTTTATACAGAGTTTATTAAATTTTACATGTTTAATTCAGAAAAGTCTAATCAACAATGAAAGCGAACATGCATAAAAATGATCATTGCAATGTGATAAATAACGATAAACCGAATGTATGCGATAAAAATATTGTACGTCATTGTTCTATCTAAACCAGATAATCTTTAATAATGATATGATAAAAGGATAATATGTAAATGTAATATGTAAATAAATGAACGTTAATTCGCTTTATTATCTTTGAGAAAGTACTACTAATTCAGAACCCCTTTCTTAGATTATAATTATTTTAACGTATTTTACGAGGACTTTACGTCTTATTACCAGTGGGTTAACCATTGGTTATCAAAATTTGAGTAACAACTCACTTATTTCATTTTTAAACTACTTTCTTTTTGTTTCGGTATATTACTGCGTAAATTTAATATATTATCGAGGGAAATTATTTTTCGATCTTAGTAAAAAAATATTTGAATTAAATTTGATTTATAAATAAAGCTTTTATTATTTTTCCGTTGAATATATATTTGCAAATTTGTTAAATATCTACGAAAAAATATTGAAAAGACGATTTTCAGAAATAATTTAACAATAAATTACATAATATTTTACTTTATAAAGATATAACACTGCTATTTCTTGAATAAAAAAATATCAAAAATATTTATTTAACTAAAAAAATAAACTTTCTCGATAGATTTTAAATTATTTTTTCTATTTATATTCTTTTTATTTTAAACCTGTTATATAGTATATATAAAATAATTCAAAGTAAATATTTGTCCTGACTATATAACAATATATTTGATCTTGAGAAAAAATTATTAATCACTATTTTAATTTAATAATTTTTTTATATATCGTTTAATAAGGAAATCAATACCTTTTTTATAATATTATTTTAAAATCTATAGTAAAATTTTTAAATCAGAAGTATTTTTAAACATCGATAAATATCGATAATTCTACACATTATTAATATTAAGATCTCGTTAAAAAATTTTTTTTATTCCGAAATATAAGCTTTATAATACTTTTCAAATATATAAAAATCCAAACGAGAATAACGAAAATCTTGTAATATAGGCTAAATTTTAATGAAACGATTAAAAACAGTGAACACTTTAGTAAAAGATCAGATAATTTATTAAAATATAAATATTTAAAATTTCATCAAATAATTCATGCGAATTAGGTGAATATACATACTCGTATCAAACTTGAGTTGATAACGTTTCACGACGTAACACTGAATTATCAAATAATTTCACGCACGTGTATATCACGTGGTACTTAAATCCTGAAATCCCCTGATTACCAGTTGCAACAATGTTTTCCTATCAGAAATATAATTAAGGACAAGTAAACTTTTAAATTTGTAGAAAAAACTTCATTACATAATAAAGATATAATAGCAATGAAAATGAGTTCGTGTATATTTACATTGTAATTATCGATAATAAAAAAGTTCATTTACATCCATTTATAAAATAGTTATTAATTATCTCTACCAATTATGTAATAATAAAATATAGTAAACATGCAAAAATATGTGATCTACATAACGGATAATTATTAAACTCTTAGATACTTTCTTTAAATATTGCAGTATGAATAAAATAAATGCATATTATATTCCGTTTAAAATTATCAACGATATTTTTAATAACAGCAATATTTAAAACAACTTATTTCATGTACGTAAAATATTTTATGGAAATTTAAATTCATATTGAAAGTTATTTTTTCGTATTCAAATAGGAATAGTAATATAAAAAATAATCGATATATTTTAAAATAATATTTCAAATATTTTTTGTCTTCGATTTTTCTGTAACCTTTATAAACAAGAATACAATAAATAGTATATAAATAACTTTTGTTTGTAAATAAATACATCTATTATAATTATTTTTCTATTTAACTGATTAGAATAAGTTTTTTTTGTATATCTTATTTTTTTTATTTTAATATATTTTGAAAGGTCATTATTTGATTTATATTTTTCAAACTGACTATTCAATTTTAATTAAATAATTGTATTTATAATATCGTTAAATAAATAACATATGAATATGTTTTCACGTCGGTTCATTCTTTTACTTAATTTTTACAATTTAAATAGAAAATTTCAGATTTCAAAATATCAGAAAATACATTTATGTGAATTTAAAAAAAAACTGTACAAAATATGCAGAATAGTTAACAAAAGTCTTATGAAATTATATCGTTAAATTACACGAGATTATTGTATTATGAACTTGAATTATGCACATATATAAGATATTTTGATTAATAATATCGTTTAATTGTAAAGTTCACTTTTTCAAATATCAATTGTTTCAAAAAGTTATTACAATATTCAACTACTAAACATTCGAAATTTTTACGACAACTATAAGTAGAAAGAAAACAATAATTACTCAAGTCAAGAATCTAAATGTGTAAATTTCTCAAAAAATTGTTAATAGCATGAAACAGTTTCACTTATATTTCTGTTCAAAATATAACGAGCGCATAAAATATTACATACATTATTATTACTTAAAGAAATCATATAATATACAAATATTATTTTCAAAATTTTTAAAATGAAAGATCACAGATAATTTTTCAACACAATAAAATATGTATTGGTTTATATTTATAAACAATCGATGATTATTGCAGCGGTTAGTCGATACATCTATGTTTTAAATATGAAATAAAATTTTAAGTAATTACATGCAATTTTTAAACAAGGAATTTAAATTATATATATAAACTGTTTTGAATAAAACAAAATCGTTATTTTTATAGACCATCAACTTATTTATAAAATGAATTATTTTATACTACATTTCGTTTAAATGAATAAAATACAATTACGTAATGATTCAATCGAAGTTTTTTCAAGCAAAAACTAAAACATGAATCGAAGAATGTGATAATCAAATAACTATATCTAAATTGTGCTTACTTTATTTATTCATTAACGAATTTAATCAAACAATTTGTATTAGAAAATATAAGTCAAAAAATTTCAAGTTTTATATTCGAAAGTATTCATTCATTGGAATATCAAGAAAAAATAAATATAAGAAATCTACGAAATTTATCAAAAATTGCATTTTTACAAAATGAATTAATTTAGCAGCAATAAATTACAATAAATTCAAATACATTCATACTGATCAATTTTTTTAACAAAGATATAAAGAAGTTAGTAATTTCGGTTAAAAGAATGTAACGATAATTGCAATTGATGAAGTTTGGAAGGTAAAAACATTAAAGTAAATTGATTTAATTAAAAGTTTAACTTATAATCTAATAAAAAACTAACATGGAAATTTGATATATTACGTGCAATTTTCAAAAATAACGATAATAGTTATTTTATTGAAAAAGTACATATCTTGTCCTTAAGTTTAAAAATTGAATGAAAATTCAATGAGCAAACAAAATCATATATCGATTCAGTCATATTATTGACATTATGAATATTTTATATTGAGATAAACAAACTTGAATAGATAGTTTTGTGTTTGTATAAAAAGCTTTTTACACTTAAAAATGAAAGATAAATGAACTGCAAAGATAAATGAACTGTCGGGTCAATTGCTTTCTATTGATTCTTAAGAACTTAAATTTACTCCGATGAAAGTTTTGAATAACTGACGTCAAGTGCGATTATACGATCGTGTGTATAAAGAAAAGGGAAAACCGAGAAAAAATATTTTTCACAACTGATTATGTAAACTTCACGCAACTTTTTTAATTTATTATCAATCTTCCAGGCCTAAATAGTGCAATTAAATTACATTCGATATCTTATTATTCGTTTTGAAAAATGTAAGTTTAATAACGGTATTGAAAATGTTAAGCTGCTATTTCCTTATTTACATATACATTAAACAAAATAACTGAAGTATTAAAGTTTCAATTAGTAATATAAAATATTTATTTCAATTATCTGAATTTTTTAAGAATCGTCGATATTATACTTTCAAATATGGAGAGTATTTTGTGAAAAAATAAAAAAGTGAATTTGAAAAATTAACAAATTGTTTTTTTATTTCTATTTAGATTTTATATTTTAGATATTGGTTATCATTTAAGAATGCTCACATGACGTTCTCAAGACGAACAATTTTATGTAACGATTTTAAAATATATCTAAAATGATATATGCGATATTTAATATTCTAATCAAGTAAGATATTTAAGATTTTGTAATTAATTTTTCCTTGTAAGAGAATAATTGTGTTTTACATAATAATAAAACATATTTTACTTTAACATTATGTAATTAATTTAAAGCGAGAAAATTTTAGTCCAAATGCTTGTAATTATGATTTATTCGAGGAATAGTAAAAATATGTAAGAATACGATTACTTTTTTCACCAGAAATAAATACTTATTGTATACTTTTGTCCAATATATAAAATCGTATTCTTCTGGTATTAAAAATCTTTCTTGATTCCATCTAAAAGAGAAATCATTTTTATTTGTGATGAATTTTAGAACTTTTTCTTATAACAAAACTTCCATCTTTGAACCTCTATGTTACTTTTATTTTTCAAATGCAATTTTCAACTTTAATTTGAACGAGTTTAAATTAACTTTATTGTTATTTATGAAACTTCAAAAGCTCGAACTTTCTTATGAACTTTCTTTCGGATATTTATTGAAAATAAATATTTTTCATACTTTACAAATATTTATGTATAACACATATTTTCGAATATAATAATCCGTTATCTATTTGTTTATAATAATAATCGGAAGAAACACTCTTGGCATTTCTTTCGAAATTCAAGTTAGTCTAATTCATATGCAAACGATAAAAATCATTTAATTCGCGCATAAAGTGAATATTAGATAATTACAAGTATCCACTTTCCAGATACAATGTGTTCAAATTAAACCGAAAAGATTTCACGAGACACTCACGTTGATACTATAGAAGTTGCTTACAATGTTGTAAACGCATCGGCTTTATATTTCCGCGGCTGTTCCACATGTCGATAAGGCAAATGAATACCGTCTCGAATTGTTCACGATTCACTCGAATTGAACAAAAGAAAAGAGCGATTGTAACTATTGGTTGAATCGACGAAGCGAACGATCTTCGAAACTGTATTCGAGTTCGATGCTTTGCTCTCGGAGGTGCCCTTAAAGGGTTTCATTAAAACGCCGAATTTCGAAACAGTGCAAAATTTCAAACAAGTTGCGTAACTTTCTAATCGTCTGGTCTTTAGCTAAGATGCGTATATTGTTAGCCAAAACTCGGCAACCAAGAGTATTATTCACGCAAAACTTAATACGTATAAAGTAATCGTCGACTTGCGCCTCTCGCATCTGTTGTTGTGTGTTCTCGTTGAAAAAAATATAATAGAGAACTAGACGTTGTATTCTTTTTTATTTATATTGAGCTATCGATATTGTCACTTTCTTATACGAATAGTCGATGGATTTTGAAACATGTTACAATTGAAGATAGATGAAGTTCGTCGAATGAGTTTTCGTTTTATAAAATAAGTGTAGAAATAAACTTTTGTGATACTTTTGTATCAGTTAAGAGATTTTTTAGTTTGTATGTTAGAATCGAAGTACGTCTTTATTAATATTATAAATGTATGTAA
This sequence comes from Dolichoris vasculosae, assembly GCA_018907195.1. Taxonomy (NCBI): domain Eukaryota; kingdom Metazoa; phylum Arthropoda; class Insecta; order Hymenoptera; family Agaonidae; genus Dolichoris; species Dolichoris vasculosae. The sequence goes on from JACCHY010000006.1 coordinate 10,603,499, forward strand.
TATAAATGTATTTAACAAAGGACAATAGAGATGTTTAATAATGATATACTATAAATGAACTGTTTTTAGAAACGATCCCTAAAAAGTATAAACATTAAAGGTAATTAAAGATAAAAGAAAATGTTGGCTATTTTTTTTATAAAATTTATCGATATGTGGTGTAATTTTTATACAGGATATTAATTTTATAAAAAAAATTCATATTTTAACAAAAACAAATATTTAGTAATTTGTGTAAAATACTATTACTTATTTTACTAAATATACAGTTATTTATTTGAAATACTTTTTTAATTGGTATAAAATTTGCCGAATGCTTAGGTAGAAATAAAACACGTGAATAACATAATCGAGCATAAATATCCCGTCCTAAAGGTTAAAATAAGTTTTAAAAAAATGAAAAATAAAATTAAAACGATACATTTAATGTACTTAATTAATATTTAATTTTTATTCGTTCTTTATTAAATGCGTATATATTTGACACGGAGAATTATTTATTCGTGTATTCTACGAGTCAATTAAATTAAAAATTGAAAATCTTATAAATTCAGGTATATAAATATTTATAGAATCTTTTAAAATTTAACTATCAAGATTCATTGTTATTTAACCGGTTAATCTTTTACGCTATTAAGTACATTTACATCGTTGGTATTATTTTATAAACTTGAATCGTAAATATTAAACTTTGAAAAAACTTTTACTTTGTAATTATCGGTTTAAATGCTTCTTTTTTTTTAAAGTTTTTGCATAATTTACAAGTACGTATTAAAGAAATATAGAAGATCGCGTTTCGAACTTTTGCATAAAATAAAATATTTATCGCTAAACGATTTTATCGATGTATTGAAAACAACGTATTCTCAAACGATACTCTTACATTGTATTTTATCTATAATTTAAACCGGTAAAAAATCTTTTTCCGCGCCAATAGCAAAAATATCTATAAAGTCATTAAGTTTTTATCACGATCCAGATTTAACGCTATTATTGGATAATCCTTCGACAATAAGACGGAGAAACTCTTTAATACGCAGAAAGAGTAAAATACGAGCGTCAAAGCTATAATTGCGTCTATAAACTCGAGTTACATGAAGTACGTATTATCAAATACAACGATTACACTAAGCGTTTTCTTACTGCGGAGTTGGATGTTAGAATAGATCGAAGATGAAAATACGGCACGTGACGAGCACGCGACGAATCACACGTACTTCATGTACGAAGCATCGAAACGTTCGTAACCTGTTGACTGGATACTTTCCTTGTTTCAATTCAACAAGAGCAAACTTCTATTTTTCTAGGACAAATCAAGTACCTAGACTCGTTCGTGTGACTTTTATCTGCGTTATTTTATCGTTTATCGAACACGCTCTTATCGTGGGGTTATCAGCGATATATTGTTCAGAGGTGACGAGACACGTTCCGTTAGAGAGTTTACGTTCGAAGGTGTAATTTAGCTGGGAATCCCTCGTCTGGATGGAAGCGCAAGATTTCCGGAGGCTGCGCGACGTAAATAAAACGGGAATGGACGAGAATCATTACTTTATTCACACTTGGATCTTTATTTTTGGAGGCGTTATTTAGTGCTGTTGAACTCTCTCAAATTCTTGAATAAAAGTGGATTCGATCGGATATTAAAATAGAAAAGAAACTTCCTTAAATTTTGCTAATGCTTTTTCATGAAACGCGTACTTTTGCTTTGTTTTAATACTCGTAAATAAAATAAGAATTTCCTTTTACGATATTACGTTTTCAAATTGACCAAAATTAGTAATGATTTTTTCGCAAGAAAAACATGTAGAAAAGAATTCTTTATTTGTGATTTTATAAAATTTTTTTATTTATTTTAGTTTCGTTATAAATGAATGGATTCGATGACACATAATGGAACATATTTTTTTTTCGAACGATCCGATGTAACTGAAAAATATTTTTAAATAATTCAAATTGCAACGTTATCTAAGCAAAATTTTTTCTTTTTATTATCGGAGGTGCATTTTAACTATTATTAAAACATCTTTCGATTAAGGTTTATAATTAACATCTTGCGCATGAATTTCCATGTTTCTGTTGCCATTATTATAATTACGTATATGTGACTATTATTTATCTACGTTAACGTATATTTATTATTGATATATCACTTTACGTCATGATTAATAATCAACTTTTATTGTAAATATTTTAACTAAATTAGCTTATCTTTGATACCAACTGTTCGTTAAATTTTAGTTTTATAATGTTAAATCCACATATCTATCAAAATATTTAATTTTTTCACCTACTTTGAATATTATAAATCAACGATTTAATCTGAAAATGCTACTAATTATATTTTTATAAACTCTTATTCCAAAATTATGCCACTTTAATAGAGTTTATTGATTTTCTAAAAAGACGTAAATGAAAATCGATAAAACCAAGACTGAATTATATATCACATATATCAAATTTAAATCGCGAAGGAAAAAGATGTAACAGAATAATTACCATAGCAGGTTTCATAATTGATTGAATATATATCCATATTATAATATCTACAACTGAACCAAAAACTTTGTTAAAATTATGCATAATATAACCGTAGATTTATTCAAGTTCAAAATAAACTCTTGGGAACTTTGGAAACGAAACAATTCCTTAAATTTCCCTGATTTTTTAAATTATTAATCATTCTTAAAATAATAATTTATATACATGATTAACATAAATTTCATAAATATATAAATTAATTAATTTTGTCTAAAATAATCGATAATAAATTTCTATCAGATTTAATAATGAATAAGTTTATCGTAATATCACATACTTGAGATTTTTAATTTTCGGATTTAATAAATATTAATTTATTCTTCAGTTTTATGTTATAAATTATATCGTCATAGATACTTTTGTTTAAAATTTTAAGAGCACAGTATCAGAGGGGAAAAATTCTAAATAATGATATTAAATTCCTCTTCAGAATTCTGAAAAATAACAAATACTTTGAAGCTAATGGAAAAAGGTACAAATTTGAATCAACAAATATCGAAATTCTTCGTTACATTAACTAACAAAAAACTTATAATACTAATGTTACATTTTTCAAATAAAAATTTATAATCTGTAACATTAATAAATTTAATCATATCATATAATTGAATATATAAAGAATTAATAATTTACATAATTCGATTTTCTGTTATTATTATTCTATAAAATATAAATAAATTTATTTAAAAAAGAAAGAGTAATTTTTTCATCTTTACAAATTTCTTTTCTCTTAAAAAATTATAAAAAAATATGGGATTCTTAAATTCTAAAAATTTTACGATTAAATATAGTAATGAAATTATGCAATCATTAAAGATTGTAAGAAATATTAACTTTATCGAGTAATAAATAAAATATGAAAATATATTATATATTATTAAAATAAGAGTTCAAATTAAAAGTATTCCAATTTTATAGCTTTTAAAAGAGGAACACGAATAAGATAAAAAAAAAATTGCGAGGCTGTAATTGTTACACATGATTAAGTGAAAGAAAAATGAGAGATTGCACTAATTATGTATAAAATTATAACAGGACATTTTTGCTCCACTATAATTATTATAAAATCGTTATGTAAAATTCGTTTATTCTAAATAAAAGTTTTGACATCTCGATTTCTATAATTTAATATCAAGGGTTTAAAAAGTAATTAAATTAATTAAAAACTATTAAGATTTCCGTGAATCAATCCCTTAAGTTTGAAAAAGTTATATTAGAGCCTATAAATTAAAAATTTGTTAAATGATGATATTAAACTTTTTTACCTCAATTTATTATTTTCACGAATTTTACATCAAACGAACTAAAACGTAGCCAATGATGCAAAAAAAATAACTCGAAACGAAGAAAATACATCGATAAGGGTAAAAATCGATACGAATATCCTTAAATTTTCATCGACTACGGCATAAAACTCGATAGTAAATCGTTGATCGATCGTAGCCCTTAATAATTTGAATAATTTTATAAGGCTATTAAAAAGTAAAAAGAGAAGATAAATAATTAAAAGAAACGAAAAGACATTCATTGAATCTCTAAAGCCATTGAGAAATTTCGAAGGAGGTTATCTCGGTGGGGTGATCCATTGTAAGCGAGTTATTCAAGGATTAGCAAATTGATTTGCATCAAGATGGTGCATAGCCGACTCGATAAGATTTAACGAAGAATCGCGGAGCGTTTGAAAAGTCTTGTGATTAACCGAAAGTTCATTACAGCAGATATGATAAATTATTCCGTGGCAATTGGGATAAGTGGTTGTTTCCACGTTGGTGAATAGTGTGTTCTGGAAAGTTCGCCTGTCGCTGAAGTGAAAATTGCCATCTTGAATTACTTACGTAATCTTCGACGAAGATAAACTTCGTACATTTGATCCAGGCTAATGTTTCTTGCTGTCGCTTGAATTTTCATCGACAAAGCGAATCGATTAAAAATATATATAGGTAAATCATTTATCGGTGTGTAATGGATAGGATAGGATATAAACTGTAATATCGAAAAATCGTATTAATCCAAAGCTTATTTTTATTAATTCAAGAACAGTAGTCAAAAGAGAACTTCTATTAAAATTTATCTTGATTGTTTTGTTAAGATAGACTTTATTTTATTCCAGTATATCTGCGATCTTCTTGTTTTTTGTTTGGAATATTATTTTTGAAAATTTAGCGATATTGATTTAAGTGTTCTCGTAGAAAAGTATAATAATAGTATGATATAATAAAACAATCATTTATATGACATATTATAAATTAATTTTTTACTTTATTAATAAATTATTTATTAGATAACTATTAAATATATACATATGTATAAATAAAAGAATTTTTTAATGAAATAATAATAATCGATTAAAAAACTTTACAACAGAATATAAAAAAAATAAATTTATTTTTATTGATTACCTTCGATCTTTAAAATAACTGTTCTGATAAATTAAAAAATTAAAAATTGTTTTAAAATAATCTTGCTGACGTATAATATGAATTTTTGATTTTATATCTTGTACAAAAAATATAAAAAGCCTTTGTGATTAAAATCGATTCCACGGTTCTCGATAAATAAATCTTTAAAAAAATAATTTTAAAAACAGATAACCTCAAATATCTCTAAAACTTAAAACAATAATCTGGCAATGAACTCAATCCATAGATACAAAAACTGTATGTATTTGAAGTTTAAAATGACTATTTTATTTTCAATAAAATATAGTTTATAAGTAACTTGATATGGTAAATGTAATAAAATTTACTTCGCACGAACAATTTTAGCAAATAGAAAATAATGTTTATATTTTTCAAGATACGTCAATTGATATGTTTGAATGCTGATTCAACTTTTTCAGATACAAATAAAAAATTATTCATGTTTTTTAATACTGTTATATTAGTAAATTTCTTATTTAATATTTTTAAATTGTTTATATTATAAATTAGATTAATCAAAATAATATAAATAAAAAGTGTTATTAAACTCATAATGTTCTAAAAACTTATTTGCATATTGATCGTAACAGTTATATTCACAAAAAATACAAAAAAATGCAATTATGTTTTTTAAAAGAAAAAATTTTCTAAAAATTAAAAAAATGTTCAATGTAAAAAATTTTGCTAGCAATATTATTTATGATCTTTGTAAAGTATCATTGTTACCTCTTTAATAAACTTGGTGTAATATTCATACTGTTTATACAAGAAAAACCTTTCAGTTTCACGTTTTCGTATGTAAATTAGGTTTGCAAGAATTTCAAAGATTTTACGTCAAAAAAAAACCAATAAAGAAGTATGCACTTATAAAAAGTATAATTTTGTTCATTCCTCGGAAATTTTGAATTCTTTTTGTAAAATAAAATATAAACATATTATGATTCATATTATTAAAACATTACTATGAAATATTTATAACTTTTATTAAAATCACATTTGCATCCTCATTATAATATTTTAATTACGTTTTTTAAATATTATATCATAAATATCGAATAATAAATTAACCTTTTTTGTACTTTTGTTAATGAAATTTCGAAACCAAAATGTAATTATTATATTAAAAATGAAATGTAAGTTAATTTAATTGTTTTCAATAAGCAGAAAAAGCAGAAAATTTAAATTCGAAATTATGCAAATTTTCTAGATTCAAATATCGTCTTTCAAAATCACTATATATGTTTGATACATTGAAATTGATATATTAAATAAATATAAAAATATAATCATTGCAAATTCATACATATGAATTTATAATTAGTAAAAATTTTTCGAATAACATTAACTTGAATCGATACTGTAAATTGTAATTAAAATTACATACTATTTATCAGCAAACGTCAATTTACAAAAAAAAAATTATTTTTTGATTTGTACAATTGGTTTTTAATTAAACAAAAATATTTTTTCAATTTAAACAAAGTTATTTACTCGTACGTATTTAGTAAATATTTAAATATGAAAGCGATAACAATTGCACTTTTCTTTAAGTAATAGTTTAACCTTATTACATCATTATTCATAAAGTTATTAATATATCAACAATTTTAACGTCTTGATAATTATGCATGATATTTTGTCTTTCTTTCTCTTACGCTATATATATTTTAATTTATAGTCAGTTATAAAGTGATTATATAAATTATATTATGAAATATATTTAGAAAATATAACTGTTTTATATATTTTTTATCTATGCTGATTTATACAATTTATAATTCAAATCAATACAGTTAATATTTATCAACTTTTTTTTTGATAAAAGTAATTTTTAACCCTTTATTTATAAAATAAATTCAGTAACTTAATTAATAATTCATTCTTAAAATATGTAATATATAAATTTATTTCTGAGTAATTGAACAATAATTTATAATCGGTTTTCAAGTAAATCGATATTTTTTATTAAAAAATCAGGAGAATTTGTATTAAATTAACTTCGTAAATAAATATTCAAAATTACTACTAATAATAAAATAAATTATTTAAAAGATAAAAAGAATAATTAAAAATAATTAATGTTAATATTTTAACATTTTGTAAATAAAATATTTTTTTTCTGTTCCTCAAATATATTTCGCATTTCATTTTGTTTTCAAACTCTGAAGACAATTTCAGATTTTTAATACCTTAAAAAAAACTTCTTGAAGCAATACTAATACTTCCCAATAAAATTTCCTAATTGTATTAGATTATATTTACTATAATACAAATACTCTTTTGAACTGTATTTTGGGTTGCCTCAATTATTACAAAATAAAAATAAATAATAAAATATATGATAATAAAATAATGAAAAGCTTGATTCACAAATTTGGTTAACAACTAAGTTTGAAACAAAAATATTTTTAAATATACTACTACAATCAATTGAATAAGATTAACGATGTACATTTAGATATTCATAAGTAACGGAGTTTGTATAATCAACATATTTATATACATATATATGTAAATTAATTATTAATAAATGTATTATTAAGTTGATTTCTGTAATTAAATAACTATGAAATATTACATTGTAATATTTGTTAATAGACAATTTTCAAAGCGTAATTAATATTTGAATCTTATTATTAAAATAATTTATTAGACTAATTTTAATGGATTTTATAATTTATAATATAATTAATAGAAATACTGTAACACGTAAATTGTAAAATTATGTTTTTAGATTTGGCATATAAATTAGTTTTATACTAAAAATTATATATTTTTCTCGATCGATAATTAAATTAAACTATAAAATAAAAAGTATAAGCTTTATTTAATCATTTTAATTCCTATCTCAAAGTAAAATAATAACATATTACTATACAATAAATTTGTACGGTATTACAATCAAAAGAAAAAACAAAAGTATAAATTATTCATCAAAACACGTAACGATAAATTTAATAAAACTTTCTATATTTACATATGACCTTGATCTAACTTTTAGTTTCTTTACGATTATAGCGTTAAAATAAGCATATAAAATTTTTTAGAGTTAATTAAGAATTTTATATAAACTATGAAAAGAAAATATGAGAATCTACAATTCGATATAAAGAATCTCAAAGGCCGCTAAATTTACATAATATAAATGTATATATTTTACGCGAATAAAAAAGCAATTGTACAAGCCTAAAATTACAATTATTATTATATTATTAACCCAGAACTTCCAAGCCTTGCAATTAATGTTTGACCAGGTGTTCGATAACGAGTATCCAACTCGATTTGTGAGTGGCGCAAGTCAATGAATGGCGTCTTCATCATCGTACAATATATGCACCAAAGTGTATCAACTCCAATGATAAGATTTCATTTTTATCGGACTTCCGAATTCTGTGGTACGACATGAAAATTAAAAATCTTGTGGGGAAAATGAGTCCTGTACTTTTTATATATACGTACGCGCATGCGCAGTATTTCATAAGCTTCGTGTTTAAATTGTATCGTTTCATAATATCATTTAATTCTTTTCAATAACATCAATTATTGACTCGACAATGTTTTAAAAGCATGGTGTGCGAAACGATCCTTAAAATATAATTTATTCGCAAAATTTCTGAATCAGAAATAAAACAATGAATATATTAAAGAATGATTGGTCTTTTTTTTTTTAATATTTTTAATATTGATATAAGTCAAGGCCTAGTGATTATTTTTAATTCAATAATATGTTTAAAAATGAAATCATTCATTTCTGAAATATCAATGATAATATTAATATGTATAGCATGTAATGAACTAAGAGAATTATATATTTTAAATCCATTTTCTTTTTATCGTTTCATCTCTTTTGTTTATTTTGATAAGATATATATATATACATACACTTTGTGCAATTGTACAATTATATGTACTATAAATTAATTTTCTACTTTTTGCATATAATGTAAATACATAGCATTTGTATAAAATTGCACTCATTTATTTTTTTTAACTTAAAACAATATTTGTATAATTTATATACTCAAGTTTATTAGTCGGTTATTGCAATTTCCTTGTTTGTAAATAATTTTTAGGAATATTGTAAGATAATATGATTAAGACTTATTTTTACATATTTGTCATTTAGTAGTTTGTTTATTTACACGAAGCTAAATAAGTGTGTCACAATTTTTAAGGTTATTTAATTTCTTATTCGTCATGTTATATTTAAAAAAATAGATAGTCTCATATTATTGTATCATGGATGGAAAAACAATTTTTTTTAATCAAATTTATCCAATATTAAATACAATTAATATTATTAATACTAATATTCTAAACAATTAAAATTTTTTGTATGAATAACAAACTTTTAAGTTCTTTGAAGGGAATACTTTTATCTACTAAAAACCTAACTTTCTGAAAAATTAGAAAGTCCATACTTGTCATCTGACTTCCTTAGATTGTTGTTTTAAGTTTAATCTTTTTATGTATACTACTTTCTTTCTTTAAATTTCGTACCTCGTATTAATGAACTTGAATTCTTATCTTTCAATTAAGATGCGAATGTAAACTATATTATTAATTATATTTTGAGTAGTGATATTAAATAGATTTTTTATACGTATAAACTTATGAACCGATTTATAATAATATATTTTTTCATTGTATAGAAAGAAAGAGAAATTTTTATAATATACACATTTATTTTTATACATTTAAATGTATTCATAAATTATATATTAACCTTTCGATTGCTAACTAATATTTCAATTAATAATCAATTATAATTCAGTTTTATTTTTCTCTTTTATTCCCTTTTATTTTTTCACAATTTTTTTTAGAAAAGTTATATATTTACAAAAACTACTTATACATAATACCAAGACTAATTACTTATTGATTAAATATAATATATTGATTAATTTATAATTATTAAAATAAATAATGTATCTAAATACATTAGATGAAAAAAATATTAATGAATGTAAACTTTTCTTTATTAATAAGTTAAATTTTATTATCTAAGATGGATTTTTTCTTAATTACGTTGATTAAGAAATATATGCATATAAATAATTTTAGACATTTATATTGCAATTATATAAATAAGTACTATAAATAAGTTCAAATTAATTTATACATATACTATTGTAATCTTTGAGTCTTCAAAATAATAATTCCAGTACACATTCTTAAGAAAATAATATATGTATGTTTTATAAAATGGGAATTACCGTATATTTTCTAAATATTATACTTATATTTCACAATATTATGTAAACTCGAAAGATTATTTAAAATTGTCTTATTAGATTATTTTCATATAATAAATAAAAATGCAATCGTATATATAAATATGTAAAAACTTACAAAAGTTAGTTTCAAATTTGATAACAATTATGCTTGTCAGTCAATAAGATAAATTATTATATATACTTACATAACTATGACTAAACGAAAATTAATTTCTGGTATTTCATCTGGTTAGACTGTGTAAATAAATTTTTAAGATATGGAATGAGATCTTACGTTAGATAATTGTTGGAATTTCCGGATTCAAACTTCCCCGATGACTCGTATTTATAAATTCAAAAGATTTATTTTTAAATTACTGCATTACTAAAAATAAATATTTAAAGATTTATAAGCTTTCGTTAGTAGTATAGAACAACATTACCTACTTTGATATTAGATAGATTATTTGAAGTGAAATCGCTTAGTAATTTCTTGATGATTAAATAATATACCAATATATACATATAAAAAGTAAAACTTTTTTATTGATATTTACTTATTACATAGTCCAATTAAGTATATGAATAAATTTTATTAGTTCGAATATATAAAAATTATAAAACCGAAATTTATTCTTAGTTGAATAATATATTATAATAAAATTGGCTTTAATTGCATTAAAGGAAGCAAAATTAATTTTTAAAAGTATATTCGATATTATCATTTGCATCGGTTCATTGTAAAATACACAATAAAATTCAACTTTTATATATTGAATATTAATTTATTAAAGTACTTGAATTATTATTATCACCTCGTGTATAATTATAGATTTTATAAATACATATGAATAATAAACGAGTATATATAGAATATTTTTTAATTTATATATATTATTTATATACTTTTATGAGCCATTGTTTAAATTATTATAATTATTTTAACAAGTATTAGATTATACGATATTATGTATTTATCTTTTGTCAGTAACTTTATACCGATGTATTAAAATTTACCAATCTACTGATTGATATGATCTTTAGCTTATAAATTAAACATAAATTAACCATGTATAATTTTTTTTACAAAAATAAATTATTTAAATTCTTCAAACGAAGAAAGTAAATGGGATATTATTTTACTATATTTAATATCTAAACACAGCAGTATTTATTACTATTGCGTACACAGTATAAAAAGGTAACTATGAGATCAAATAGAAATTAGTAGTGCTAATTATTTTTAACATATAATTATAGAAAGAGTAAAAGTATAAAATTATCGTTGTAAAATAATTATTATTAATATAAATACTTATACTAATCCTAATAATTAACTAATTATAATATATTGAAAAAAATATTGTATACATTTTTGTTAAGTATATTCATATTTTTATTAATAGAATGTGGTGTATAACATATACATAATTTTAATAGAATTAAACTATTTTTTATAAAAATATACATTTTTATGGCGAATAAAAATCTAACAAATAAATATATTTAAAAAATTTTTAATATTTGATTTTTAAATACAAGACGTTAAAAACATTTATATCTGAATCGATAATGAAATTAATATTGTTTTTTCCTTTTTTTACAAACTTATTTATGAAATATTATTATTAAGTATTTGGAATCGAAGTACTTAACAGAGAATAATCCATTTATAACGTTGTAAAAAAAATTTTCGCAATAATCATAAGAAAACGAAATAAGTATTAATAAAAAGTATATTATATAAGATTAAATAACCTATTTTAAAATTACGAAAATTTGAAACTAAAATAAAATTATACGTAAGTACAAGATTTCAGATCATGATATTATTGTACTTTAATATAAGAAATTCCATCTTATGTCTATGTATTCAAGATCATCTACAATAATAGTTTAAAGATATGTACAAATTGTTATTATAGGTAATTTAAAATAATAAATAACACAAAGACGAAAGTATCGTTTGTTTTTCTATAAAAAAATATGTGTGAATAATGAAAATGGTATTATTATTATTAAAAAGCTTCTCCCGAAAAATAAACTCTGCTCGCTTCGGTGCAAATAAAAAAGAGGAGAGAATCTTTTCTTTACCTTTTAAAATACTCATAAAGAAGAGTTACCCCACTTCTTTTTATTAGACTATCAATTTTCTTAAAACAAGCACATTTAATACATTTAGTTGATATTTATTTTCCTTTAATTTTCCTTCTTTTTCTCCTTAAAAAACCTTTATAACTTTAGCTCAATTGATAACAAAAGCAAAAAATGTTACTTCGTTTTTTGTCTATGAAGTTCTGTTTGTTATCAAATGTGTCTTAATATTTAAGAAAAATTGAAATCTATCGTAAAAGTATTTTTTCTATTCAAATTTCCTATTTAAATATTTATTTCATTTGTATATATGTCACCTATAAAGTTAATTGTCCTTTTTCATTTGAAAAATAATTCTCAAAAATTAGTTATTTTTCAAATAATTATACGTATAAATAACTGCATAATATTTCATAACGTTATATTTAGAAAATAAAACAAGACTTACGAATCGAATTGTAGAAAATGTATCCTCCATTCATTTTTAAGAAAATTAAATAATTTTTTCTGTGTAGTTTTTTAAAATTCTCGTATCGATTTATCGATATTAATTTAATATAATATCGTTACGAAATTTCATGAAAAATTACGATCGATATGAAAGAACTATATAAAATAATAGAATTCTTTTACATTTCCTGTTATTTTCAGGAAAAAAATTAATATTTATTTATCGCTGTATTTTAAAAGTATAACTGCCTAAATGCAAGCGGTAAATCCGAAACTTTTGAATATGTTAATTTATGCGCAATAATAAATATTGTTATTTCAAAAAATAAAAGAAATATATTTGAAAAACGTTTATTTTCTTCGTCCAATAATATTTACTAGATATTTTTTATAGATTCCTATTTTTATCGAGTACTTTGATACAACAACCGTAGTTTATTATTGCCTACATATTTTTCTCTAATTTGAAGTCTCTTATAAAAGTTTCCTCCATCGTTTCCCTGTACTTCTCAACATTTTGCATTATTTCTCAACGGATACTTTACGCGATGTATACGTTGACATAAAATACCGATTGAGAAATATAAAAGACCCAAAATTATTCTAATGAAATTTATAAAATTATTATAACGCGAATATACCGATCGATGCTCCAACTTACGTATTTTTGAAAAACTTTTACGTATCAAAGAAACATCGTATTTTATACTTTATTTTCGCCGTATAACTGATTCATTGTCCTGTAGTATGTGATGTAAAAGAAGCGTCAGCCTCAGGAATGCAAGTAAAAACAAGTTAGATATCATTGAATATCGAAAGTGTTTTCTTCGAAATGATTTTTTTACAGTACCCGTAATATTCCATTCATAAGATCCTTGATCAGGGTTCTATGTTGTTAACTGATAAAATTGAACCGATCAAAGATACCGAGTTATCAACTTAGCCACCCTTTTTAGGTAATAACACGCTCTAAAAAATCTACAAGTACGCAACGTTTACAAAAAAGCAACTCGATACAAATTCAACTCTTTGCAACGCGTGTGCCAATATTAGTTTGTCGTCACGCGTATTAATAATAATTAATAAATTGTTAGTTTAGATAATTAATTAGGTCTAATTATTTTCCTTTGTATCGAATATCTCTCTCGGTATTCGCGTATACTTTTATTATGTAAAAAAATATATCGACGATAACGAACGAACGATCGAATATTTTCTAACGGTATTTCAGTATTCACTACTCGCAATACCGTAAAAAAAATCCAGACGCTATTTATAGCGATTACATCATTAAATAGAGAATTTAAAAAACCAAATGTTTTTGAGCGGTGCTTTAATTTTGGTAAAAGTCTAATTTACGAGTAGTAAATTCTACCTGTTACATCTAACTTTTTCCTCTCCCGGCGGTAACGTAAGTGTATTATTATTCGGTTACGCTCGATGAAGAATAATAGGAATGTTGGTTTATCGTGTCTTGGAATCGGGAACGAGAAGAAACGTCGGGGTTGGCTCAGTCGCGAGTCGCTCGCAACAGGTGGAGACTCGTTTTCTTTCTTTCTCTTCTGGCTTACTCGTACACTCGCGAGATAATCGCCGGTTCTCAAACTATATATCGGGGTTTTATTTTTCGAAGAAAAAATGTCTCCCTTTAATCAACAATCGAATCGATAACGCTACGTTTGATATAGCGTTTAGAATTACGTATAGCAACGAACGACAGCTCATATTTTCCATGCGACAATACCAATCGTGTGACTTCGATTTTAGAAAGATTTTTTTAAAAGAGGGGCAACGGCTTTCGCGGAGATTGCATACACGCAAACACACCCACACAAGGTACTTGCAATTCGTCGTCAGTGGCAACCGTCGATATAAGAGCGCGGAACATCGATATCGAGATATAGATATTTTTTTTTTTATACGTCTGATATTTGGTCTCGTGACGAACTGTACCAACAACGAGCGTAAATTTATACTTCGTTTTACGCGTGGCGAGTACCTCGACAAATTGCCTGCATAATGAACTTGGAAAACTGAATCGCGTTACGTCACGTGCTTGGAAAATTTCGATGATTCGATCGCATCGGGGATTTTCGAAGGGATTTTACAAAAATTACAAATAATTTTTTACTCCAATTGTTTTCAAAGTAGATGTCAATATTAGATAAGGAACACTCGAGCGATTGTCGTCGTCGTGAAGATTCACCAAAATACTTATCTATTTTGTTAAATGAAAGTAATAAAACTTTCTGTTTTTCGTGATTACGTTGCTAAATGATCGATCGCGTAAAATTCCCTGTACAAATATATGCTTTTTCGATCGCTCGGATTTAGAGATTACCCGTACTTTAGAATCTAAGTTTCCTTTCCCAACTAAAATCAGCAAAATACCAAACTTTACGATTTAAATTACTGGATAAATTTTGTTTGTATTATTTATTTTGTAATGGTTTTATCATTTTTGCGTCACAAAACGCTTCTATTTAAAAGAACAACTCGATGAAACATTGTAAAAATATATTTCCAGTCGACGAAAGCAAAACTAGCTTTCGATTTAAATGAAAAATAATCGATAATCGTTCGTAGTTTGTTATTCCCCGATAATTAATGTAGTTGATTTCGCGATGAAATCAAAAGAAATATTATATTTATAAGCGACTTAGTTTCATCTGGATTCTTTATGTTTTGCGTTTGATATAAAAATGTGATAAATGTTACGGTTAATTCGAGTGTGCAAACTTTCTTTTGTATCTTTTGCTACGATATAACGATAGAAATGTAATAGCGAAAGAGATAATTATATATGCGTGATGAAAATATTAAAGATAAATCTTTAGGTTACTAACGTAATCCGATAAAACTCGCATACGTAACTTTCGTTTCTTATTTGACTGAAAGCAGCATTAATTAATTTTTAAATTCAATTAATAAATAGATAGAAATTTATATCGCGCATAAAAAAGGATATTTATTATGTTTCAACTTGAAAATAAAGTTTTTATTGATCTTTATATAATTATTAACATTATTTAGCGATATAAAAATGTTACGTGCGGTATTTTTCCTATAAAATTAACGATGTGTCCAAGAAAGTAGTTTTTAAAAAATGGAAGTGAAAATTCCGTTTCCATTTAAATTTTATTTATAAAATTTATTAAAAAAAATATTTAATTAGTTAAAATAAAATTTTATAATATTATACTGCAAACTGTAATAAAATACTATGAATAGTTTAAACCGAGCGAACAAAGTCGTAAACACGTAAAATAACAATGTCGAGCATATTTTATAAATATCGATGTATATTACAAAGGAAAATATATATATTTAATAAATAAATATACCATTAACGTCAACGATCGATCGACTTTGGTTCGCTTTGACTCGAAGTAGTGTAAAAAACAAATACAATATCGTGGAATCGATACTTTGATGTTTTTTAAAAACAAGGTTCCATTATCAACAATGTTTAAAAATCAGTTTTAAAGGCAATTATTACGCAATAATAAATAAGATGCAAAGCCAGACGATGAAAATAACCGCGTAAACGAGACTAAAAATTGAATACGAGAGACGACATAAATCAAAGGACGGAAATCGCGAAATCGCACGTCGGTCCTTTCGAAGACCGACGGGACGACTCGAACCTATAAAATTTTCCTTAGCGTTTGGACGTCGATCCTGTTCCAGGTTAATCCAATATCCTTTCCATCCTTGTGGGCGTTCTGATATTCAAGGTACATACGCTCGCGGAAATTGCAAGCTCTCACACTTGAGCGACGTTCGTACAACTGTCCAAGTTCCGACTCGCGAAAATGGCCTTTCGTCTGGGAAAGATTTTGGGAAACTCTTTTCCCACTCAGAAGTAAGAGTACTCAGAAATTGTTGCAGTCTCCTTTGAATAACGCACTTTAACTAAAAAGCTTTATCTACGATCTTTTAAAAATCTTTCGAATCTTGGTGCAATTTTTCCGATCGTTCCTCGCCAATAAAATATTACATTCTATATTTCTATGTGGATTATGCGATAAGTAACTTTCCAACGAAATGAAAAGATAAAAAATTTATTATTCGTTATTCTTACTTAAAAAGTGCTTCTAGCAAGTTTTTAATTGCCTATGTTTTTTTTATAATTGTAAAACAAACGTATAAATGTAACTGATAAATCTGTAGGGATACGTTTTAAATGTACGCTTCGGTTATAACGTCAATTTTTAAATAAAGACAGTTATATCTGAAACTATCTTTTATTTTACAATATTCGTAAAAAATAAAAATTTATCGAAATTTAGTTAAACCCGTAAAAATCGTGTTATTTAAGCGAATTTCAAAAAATATCAAAGATTAATGCTCCTACATGTTTAATCACTTTTTAATTAAATTCTATAATTATAAATACAAAATCGTAATATGAATTGTAATAATAAACTGTAATAATATTTAAAAAATTTAATATTAATATATTAATGTATTAATATTATCGATTGAAATGCGAATTTTCTCCTCTATTTAACTTTAAGATATGTTTAAATCTATGCGCATTATTTGTGTTTTAAAACTTTTTACACGAAAACTATCGGTTTGATTCTATAATATGAAAAACCTATTCCAATATTAGTTTAAGATCTTTTTTATATAATTAAAAGACTTTTACTTTCAATTTCCTATTCCAACCACGTATTCACCTTAATTTATATGATTTAATTAACCTGAAAATAATGAACGAAATATAATATTTCTTAATCTATTAAGGATATAATTTATTTACTATCCATAATTTTTTACTTTGTTTTAACTTTATTATATATTTATATACCTTACTTAATCATATTTTTAATGTATTTCCTGAATATTTTATAAACAATGTTTACGATCAGACTGTGAAATTTATTCTTATTTTAGAATTTCTAACTTACAAATTATGTAACGGTGTTCCTAATTTCTAGAGATTGACTATTAAAGTAAAATTATATATTTTTATAAATATAATCTGCTTCTAATTTTTTCTTTTACTTCATATCTATTACTTATTATTGTACCAAGATATCTAAATTTATCTAGTTATCAAAGATTTTATTATCGATTTTGAGATAAATATCTCATCTAATTGTAATCTTACAGTGATTACGTATTTTGTTTTTTCTTCTCATATTTTTAAGTCTGCTTCTATTCTTACACTAAATAAAATATTTGCAAAAAAGATTATGATTTTGTACTAAGTTTCGTTAAGTTGAAATCATATGCACATTGTAATACTTTAGTTACATTATTTCAAGAAGTTGTAGCGTATTTTTTTATGTAAATTAAAAAAATTACTGTAAAACTAAATTAAAACTACAATTAATAAAACTTCTAATTATTTTAACTTTGATGTATTTATATACAACAATAATCAAGACATTTATATTATTATACGTCTACTAAATCATATATATAAAAAATTTTTTTTCTTATGTACCATTCATTTGATCCATTGTAAAATATCTTTAGTTTTTTAGTTCTATATATTTACGAAAAATAAATTTTATTAATTTATAAAATAATTAAAAAAATAAATAATTTAATTAATTCACAAAATGTAGCTTCGATGTAATTAAGAATTAAAAATAAACAAAAAAAAATTAAAAGATATTTAATAAAAATTGAAAATGCGTGAGTATAATATTCCTGAAATATGTATGATTAAAGCTCACAAGATAACATTATTAACATATCTATAATTATAAATAAAGTGTAATCGCATAATATTTAACGAGATTTAGTCTGTATATGCACACATTGATGTTCTGTTTAAATTATCTTACAAACTTTACCACACCACTTTTAATTTTTCAAGTGTCATTATTTCAATATGTGAAAATACAAATTACTTCTTTGTCAAACGTATAAGAAGTTGATTTAATGTCTTAAAGGTATTATTATTACATTAAAAATAAAACAAAGTAACAAATGAAAACCTATCGTTTGTACAAAAAAAATATTTTACTTGATTCCATAAATGGAATAATTAATCTTGTGAATCCGAGATATTTTAAATTTGAATACATAAAAAATAATAATTAAAAGACTCATTAAATGATGATTATGTACATATATACATTTATGTATGTATGTATGTATATGTATAAAACTGAATTTAATAAGAATAAACCTAATTTTAATAAAAAAAATTAAAGCACAACTAAAATAAATTGTTTTAGAAAAATGATTACATATTTACTAAGAAGATGAGAAAAAATTAAACTAGATAGAGATTAAAAAATGCTAGAGAGAAAATTAAAAATTAATCCATGGAAAAAAATTAAAATTAATTTTTCATGTTTTTACATTATCAACAAATATTTTAAGTTTTACTACTTCATAAATTATAAATCCTATATCATGCAATGATAAACGTAATAAATTGATTGAATTGTTAAAAAATTGGAAATATGTATTTTAGTCTTCTCTTAAATTATATAGCAAATATTTCTTACCATTTTAAATACTTATTATTTTGACTGGTTTTAAAAATAAACAATTCTATACTTTCAAATTAGATTTTAAGCTATATAAATTACTATACTATAAGTAATTTTGAACTTTACTTTCTTTAAAAAATATCTCATTCTATTTTAATGAATTTAGTGATTCATAGTTATAATCCAACTGTTGCAAAAAATATAGAATCTCGTTTTTAAAGATACTCTTTAATATTTAAATTTTTAAATTTGTTCCATTCGCTTTATAAAAATTTCTAAAATTACTTTAATATAATCGCTAGAATATTTCCTTTACCAAAGATATATTTAAATAAGTATCTCAAACAAAAGCATTTAATCCATTGTATAATGTAACTGGAAAAATCTTAATAATATCAATATTCAGTTTTTAAAATACATATTTATACGATAATATAAATAAGATATAAAATTAGCTACGAATGAGTTTATAGATGAGCAGATGTAGTTTTAATTACTGTTTATGGCAAAAAAATCTTTGAACGTAATATTCTCATTAAAAATATCTCAATATTTGAAATTATTAAAGAAATACTAGAAAAATATTTCTTTTATTTATATACGATAAAACAATAAACTTCGCTATAAAATATTATATATTTATTAATTATACATATAACGTACAATAATAAATTAATATTTGGATTAAAGACTATTTTTTCTTTCAAATAAAACTCCTTTAAAATTTTAAATAAATCGGTGTCCTGATTTTTCGAGGCATTATATGCATTAACTTTTAAAAATGTGTATTTAAGAAAAATTTCAATTCCCTACTAAATACCACGAGAAATACTTGGTATACTTGTGAAGCATCGTTAATTTAAATTAAAGTAACTGAACACATTTACAAATCTTTTTTACGATCAGGTAATTTAAGACAAAGTAAAAGCAAAATTTTTAAAAATATATTAAAACTGAACGGAATAGAGAAAAATTCTATGAAAGTAAAAAATATCTAGTCATAAAAATGAAAAATTACCGCTGAATATTGCGTTAATGTATCCAAATAAACCACTCAAGCGAATCGATTAATATCGTTTGAATATTTCAATAGTTTATATAGTGCTTTTAGAAATCTTCAAAAAATCATAAATTTTCCAAAATTTATTTCTACATTCAATATTTACGTATCTATGCACTATAAAACTAAGAAAAAACTTTACTATTGTTCAAATAAAATTTATAGTTATTTGTATTAGTAAAAGATTTAAAAAATCAATAGTTTTTATCGCGTTTTGTATTTAAAAATATAAATATACTTAATTTACAATTAACTCAATGAATTTACATCATTTATTTTATTATTTAATCAATATATTTAACTCTCGTGTATAAAACTGTAGAATGTGTCAATTAAATATTTTTGGAATCTATTTAATCAGATATTAACACAATGATAAAATTTCTTTTATATTTACTTATACTTATTTGCTTGTATAAAATATTAATTAAAAAATATTAAAAAATAAATGAACTCAATGATCGATTTAAATCGCGAATAGCTTATCTGAAATTTAAAAAAACCGAAATCATATTTAAAATTTATATCAACGATTACTGTCTTATCTTTTATCACCTCATAATATAAAAAATTAAGGAATTGGTATGCAAAGTAACTCAAAAACTGAATTTTTTCTAATCTGAATTTTGAAGAAAGTAAAAATACATTAATGATAATGAATGAATATATCTTATACGATACGAAAAGATTTCTAAAATTCATTTTGAATCAATTATTTAAATATTCGTTAATATTTTCTTAATTTTTCTATAATATAAAATAATTAAAATTTAGAATCGATTTATGAATTTTAAATTTTTTGAAAATTTCTAATATTTAACATCAAATTTTCAGTTAGTTATAATTTTATTATATATATATTTTTTTTTATGCTTATACAGTAACTCTAATATGGTAATAAATTCGAACCGCAACTATGTAAATTAATTTTATCTCGCAACTTATTAGTGAGATAATTCTAAATTTTTCATTAATATTAATTCACAAAAGAATCTAATTTTAAAACACATTTGTGGTTTTTTTTATAAACAATAAGAAACGCCGTGGAATTAAAGATTTTCTTTATTCTCGAGTCTAGATAAATCTCGTATTCGAAAGTATACCTTATACGAAATCATGTTCATGTTGTCTCTAAATTTTAATCGAGATAGTAAATTTTCAGAAGCGCAAAAATAATGAAATTTATTATTAGATATTACCTTCGAAATTGACGAACAATAGTCGCTCGTTATATCAGTCGATCGTTAATAATTGGTTATCAAAATCGCCGAGGCAAATAAAAATGTTTTTCTCAATAAGTTGAGAATACTTTTATTGATATTGTAAACGAGATTAAGCCGAGTCACCGACTTACCGTAATAATCCAAATCGCCAATTAAAAGAATTTCACGCGGTATCGAAAGGCACCGAAAAAATTCGAGGCCCGCGAATTTAGTAGAAAGTACATCGGTATTTGCGACTCGGGGCGAGGAAGTTCCCGGTGACTAATCGTACAAGACACATTTTACTCGAACCGCGATATTTCCTCCCGTACCTCAAAAATTCCCATTCGAGTTGTGTAAGATCGCGCAACGGCTTCCTTTTAAAATCTCCGACGCGTTCGCAAACTCCATTCGGTTATGGAAACAACGCGACAGGATTTCAAGAGTCCGTCGCACCGATCTAAAATCTCGCGTAAATGTATTTGCATCCTGATTTCAGGGAATTCCTAGTGTCGCAATTTTGCCGCGTCTGTTTCCACTCGTCTGTATCTACTTGTACAGATGCATAATCTACGTACGGACGATACTTTTTTTTTCTTTTTCATTTTTCTATTGTAATCGAAATGGAAACCAGTGAATTCCGAGTATCGATTAGCGATTTTTTTTACAAAGAAAAAGGATCCGATCTTTGTCATAATTTGAATTTAAATTTTTCGATCTACTCTTCCGTGATAATTTAAATTTTACAGAACTATTGATTTGAAAAATGAAATGAGATTTATTTTATCGCAAAATATTCGCGAGGATAAGAAACACTTTTTTCACGAATAAAATCCAAAGAGCTTCCGTTAAATATAAAAAAATACAAAATAACGTAATCCGCGAAACTTAAACTCGTAGAATTTGAGAAACAACAAATTAAACTGTAGTCGTTACTGTTACAATTATGAAAACAATATAAAAATTGTACTACTCGATATTTACGTTAAAATATCAATGCAATCGCTATTTATAAAATGTGCGCTCGATAAAAGATTACATGTTCGTTTTATATAAAATCATGCATGTTTCAGAAAATTACGTCGCAGAAGTGCACGAGCCGATTTTCATTGCAGATAATTTTCGATTGCTTTTCATTATCTTTTTTCTTATCTCGCATCTCTTGCGCCCCCACATAAGAAAAAAATTCTCAAGGCTAGAAGTTCTCGAGGAAATCACAGCATCTTCGAATTCGTGATCGATGATTAATACTCGGGGATAAACTCGATAATGCCACACACCGAAAAAATAGCATTGATTTCATCATCGTGAAAATAACGCGAATGCGAAAAAGTCGGTATTATTTATTACGAGGAGAGAAATTTTCGTTCGACCAAGGTGAAGAAACGGACCATAAAATTCGCACGTACGAATGATGCACTGATGCAATAAGTTGACGTAATAAAAATACGCGTAAAAATAGAACCGAGAAATTTCCTAACAAATTTTTTGGCTATTTTTAAGCGCATGATTAATCCTATCGTATTCGAAAAAAGTTGAAATAAACGAATACAATGTCTTCTTGAATCAAAACGCGTCACTTCGATTACATTACACTTTAGTTATTGAATTATTTTCCTCTTCGTAAGAGTTGAAAAAGAAATCTCAACGAAATATTCCTCCTCTTGAACAATTTTACGCGCGTTTACCAAAAGAGGTCGAACCAAAAGTTCTTCTTGCATTCCAGTGATTACCGAAGGGACCAACGACCGCATCGCCATCACGGACCAAAATAATTCGCGCATCGGAAATAAACGTTCCCGCGGTTCGACAAATCGCCGCGTAATCCTTCCACGAAAGAGGAGACAAGTGCCGGACATGTACGGCATCTACGGGTTTCGCGAGTGAGCCACCGATTCCCGAATTAAAAACCAAGAGTCATCGGACTTCCGCGAAATTACCACGTAGGTACGTGCATTGTGGTTAACCGGTGGAAGGGGGTAGGGGGAAGGGGAGGGATCGACGCGTGGGTGTTACGCGCCATTGACGCAATATCCGGATTCTTCGAGCGCCCTTATCTTCGGGCGATTTGCATTGGCGATCGGTTATTTTCAACGATAGCCGATTATCGGCCCGTGTGAAATAACCTAGCACTCAACGGCCCGAATGAGATAATAAGCTTTTAAGGTTTTCTGGCGCGGTTAAAAATTATTTAGTACCGAGATTGCTTTTATTTTTTTTCCTTTTCTTCAATAACTACCAGATTAAATCTGAATTTTAAGTGGCCCCCGATGGCTTTGCCCCAATTCGCTTAAATAACGGAGGTATCTGCTAATTAAAAAATACGCTCGCACACATTTGCTAATTCAATGCGCGCGCGTAAGGTAAAAACTTTTTCGGCGATACTCTGCTGCAAATAGAAACGTTATCGGTTGTCGAGAACAACTCGCGTCTTGATCTTGATTAAAATTGAATTAAAATACTATTTTCTATATTTTATCGGATACCAAGTACTTCACACGGCACTTTTAACGTTAGATATTTTACGTAAATATTCCGTCGATCGCTTGAGAATTCGTTCTTATGTTTGTTACGTCTCAACTTTCTTCCTATTCGTTAAACTGTTACTTAAGATTAACGGTTCGTTACAACTTGATATACAGATTTTCCATATAGGAATAATTCGAACTGTATTCTTTTGCGATTAGCTTTTAATTTTTAAATTATAAAATGAAACTTTGATAGATATTTTCTTTTTATTCAACTTAAGGAGTAAACCAGTTTCTTCAGCTTTTTTTGTGTAATAAACTATAATTATTTTTCAATGCGACAATCTACGCTGAGGAAATTAAGCGATAACGCAGAATAATTATTTTTCGATATATCTAACGAAAAGCGTCTAAAATCTGAAGAATACGAAAATAAAAAGAAAAATTAAACGGATTTATAGTTTTTTAAATCATCGATCAAATCGTTTTAAACGAACAAATTTTAATGCGATATCAAAATGAAAAATATATTATTTGATATTCTATTAAAAACTAATTTAAAAAATAATGATTTTTTCAAAATTATTCTTATCGATACATTTTTTTTCGTATTTGTTTAATTTTTAATTAAGGTTTTAGCTAAATCTATATTCTTTCACCAAACTTTATCTTATAATACAAACGCACAATTACTATTCACAAAAATTTACGACTCAAAATTCATTTGACATTATCCGTATAAAACGAAAAACAATTTGATTTTTTTACAATTTTCTATGTGCCTTGGAAAATATTCATGAAAGTCAGCGAATTATAAATAAAATAAAATATAAAATTAGTCTATTTTTATTAATAAAATTCATATATTCGTTCGATCGTACTTCATTTTTAGTTTAATAAGATACTAAAATTTACTACATCAAATTTTTAAATCGAAAATATTTTAAACATAATATATAAATAATAATAAATAAAATTTACTGTACAACTACGTCAAATAAAGGAAATAAAAAAAATACATAACAATAAACTACAATGCATATTTTATTATAATATTATATTCTAAGTTTAAAATTTTATAGCAATCATACTAGAGATTGAATTAGGTTCGAAATTACGTCATAGATTATCAATATATTTCGATTTTATACTCCGAATATCAAGAATATTTTCTCGATCATCTTTTTACCTTAGTAATTTTTAAAATAAAAAGTTGAGAAATATTACTTGAAACATATAGAAAAAAAATTCATCGCTTCATTAACAAGGTAAGATTCTTTTTTATTAAATTAAAATTATATTGTACAAAAATGTATTTAATGCAATCAAAGAAATATGATTTATTTGCAGAACCTTTTTCTTATTGTAACTGTAGAAATGGTAACTTTGTTCCAAGTGAAAACGAATAAATGTTTTTGATATTAAATTATTACTATTAACTTAGTCGAAAAATCGAAATAATTAAATAATCGTTTTAAACGATATAATCTATTCTTTATATGTTGATGAAACCGATTATTTCAACGTAGATTATACAGATTATACCGATATTGATAAAATCGATTTTTCAATACCAATTAAAACGATTCGAATCGATTAACTGAGGTCGGCGCAAGTACCATATTTATAATTTAAAAAATTATAATCTTCAAACTATGGGTTATATTTTAAAGATCAAAAATACGAATTGAAGCTTTTGATAAGAATATGCGTCTTAAACCTTTATTTTATGAGCAAATAATAATAGAAATAATCCTTAAAAAGATCCTAATAAAAATAAAAAATTTTATTATCAACGCGTCGATACATGTTTCTAATTTCACGATATTTGTCAAGAAAGTTAAACGTGTAACGCTGTTAAAAAAATATTCGACATTTATTTAAGTATTCCAAGAATTAAATTTTAATTTTAAAACTATTTTTACTTAGGTTCCTCGAAATCACTGTAATTTTTTTTTTCAATCTTATATAAATTTTACAGTAATCAATTAAAAGTTTAAATTCGTGTAAAAGTCGATGTCAATTTCTTTTAACGATTATCTAGAAGAAAGGAAAAGTTTTCTATGAAAACTTAGCTAGAATAATATTACTTTTACTTGTTACATCCAATGAATTCAATGTATTATAATTTCAGAATTTGAGAAGAAATTTTTTAATAAAAATTAATGATCGTTATAAAATTCAAATATTCCAGTATCTAAAATAGCGAACGTAAAATTGTATTCCAACACTTTTAACGCTAGAAATGATATGTGCATAAATTTATATTTATAAATTTATTAATACATAAATATGTGTTAACTAGAATACATACGAGTATTTTAATTTATGAATTCAGAGTAAAAAAACTTAAATAAATTTCAGTTTGAAAAGAAAAATAAAGCCCAATGTAACTACATAATTTTGAACAGCATTAGAAATATTTCAGTTGTCAAATTACTGTCAAATATTATTACTATTTATCGCAGTACTCTGAAATATTTTTTGATAAATTTTAACTTTTACATTACAAAATTTTTCTAAAAATATTCAAATTCGCGAATAAAAGTTTATCGCGCAGTAAAGAACAATAAGAATAATCTAACCCTGTGTTAAAATAGCTTGTAAATAAATCTGTCAACGTAATTGTAACAGATATTAATAACAATATTGCCGAAAATATTTTGGTTACGTTAAATGAAATTGTGTCCAAGTTATTTGAAACGATGCAATAGAAAGTTATTAAAAAGATCAATATTCTTGAGTTAATCGTCGGAATCATTTTTATCTTGGCTGGAACATTAATAAACGGTTGTTCAAAATTACAAAGTAAACCGGCGCATCGCTAAATTAAATTTGAGCATTAATGGGAAAAATGACAATATTACTTCAAAGTTTATCGACAACAATGCATCGTAAATTCAACTTTTACAACCCATTCGATCCTCGTTCCCGGCATTAAAATTTAAATGTAACGATCAAAAAATGATTTGCAATTTTATTAATATCGAGATTTAATTTCTAAAAGATAATGTTTAAAGTAACATAATATCGTTCGCTGATAAAGAAAACGACGAGTAAATCATAATCAAGGAATTATTCAAGTAATCGTAAGTGAAAATAAAAGACACGAGTCGATAGTTTTCTTCTTCTACTATCTTTGTTAAACGATTCGATAAGTAATATTATAATCCATTCAAAACAATCGAAAGTGCCGTTCGATAGATACGTAATTATCACTACTAAATCACGACAGATATCAGAATTTATTTGTTTCTCACGACACGCATACTATACCGATAAGTGCTTAGAAAAATGTACGACAAATTTTAGATAAGTGCTTACTCGTTACACTCCGTACAAGTGGCTAGTAATTACAATAAGTCTCTTTACAAGTAGATAGTAACACATAAACGTCGTCCCGCTTACAAATTTGAATCCTAAGCAGCGAATCAGCGAATTTACGAATCGTATCGGCGATCGAATTCGCCCGACTCGATAAATACCCGCGCTCGAAAAAATACGACGAGTTCCCGGATTGACCCGAGGAAATTTACCCGCCGCACTGCCGAACTCTAACGCCACGAATCGGTTGTACACCTCCGAACCCAACGAGACCGCGAATAAGGGACGAGGCGGTAAAGTTCGCGCGTCGAGGGTGAGATCGCGCTGCGGACTCGCGGAGGTATACGACGGGAGCCGGGAGCCGGGAGCCGGGAGCTCGAGCTCGTCGTCACCGAAGGAGGTGGAGGAGGAGGTGGAGGAGGAGGAGGAGGTGGTGGAGGAGGTGGTGGAGGAGGTGGAGGTGGAGGAGGGCGTCGCTTGGAGTGGGGCCGAGGCGCCACCACGAGCGCCGGGTATATATGGCCCGTGTCCGCGTCTCCGGGCCGAGTCGTGTTCCCGAGCCGGCCGAGGGTTGCCGTGGCAGAGTAGCCCTTCCTCGAAGCCGTACCTTCCACGCCCTTAACCCCGCCGCGGATGTGCCGACGCCTCGCCGACGCTGGGGCAGTTGCCCTCGCGATCCTCCTCCTCCTCGTCCTGGTCTCCGAGGCGAGGCCGCTCGGAGGAGCAGTGCTCAGGTGGGTGCCGATCTCGGACTCGTGTGCCCGACCTCCTCGTGGTCAACTGTGCGAATCGCTTTTTCCGGGGGTGTGGTCTCGTCTTTTCTTATCTATCTCTTCGTAACGTCGTAACGCGTGTCTCTGTCTTTTTTGTTGTTGTTGTTGTTGTTGTTACTTGGTTGGTTGATTGGTTGGTTGTTTGTTCGCTCGGTTTTGTAATCGTTCCGTTCGGTTCCAGTTTCCAGTGACGATCGTAATCGCGTCGGTCTTATTTTCTTCCTCGACGGGGAAATAATTCTCGTGATTAATCGCGGCTCGAGTTGGGGCGATTCCGTTTAATTTATCGCGTTGTAATTATAATTTTGTAACCGTCCGTGAATCACCGAATCGGAAGTCGGTCGTGTTTACCGTTGCACGATTTGCGAGGCGCCGTCGAAGATCCGACGCGGAGGAAAACGTCTCGTCGAGGAAAGATCGTCGAGGAAAGATCGTCGAGGATAGATCGTCGAGGTGATATAATATCCGCGAGTGAATGGACCCGGAGGAAGTTCGTCCACCTCGAGTTCTTACGTTCGCCGGTTGACGCAACGCGTTGACTACCCCCGAAGGAATGCGACAGTCCGATTTCCGTCGAGGATCGGCGACCCGCGGAGATTCCGAGAGGTTTTTTCGTGTTCGATGCGCTGGATGTTCGGGTACTCGGTATCGGTTGTTTCGCGTCATCGATCGTTATCCGATATAAATACGAAACTCGAATTTTAGTAATGGCGAGTGAAATTTTACGGTGTAGATTAAACGTAAAAGAACGTTGAAAGTTTTTGAATATTTTTTAACTTCGTACTAATTTCTACTAATGAGTATTGCGCAATTTTTAATCCTCTATAA
Organism: Dolichoris vasculosae; assembly: GCA_018907195.1. Lineage (NCBI taxonomy): Eukaryota > Metazoa > Arthropoda > Insecta > Hymenoptera > Agaonidae > Dolichoris > Dolichoris vasculosae. The sequence continues at coordinate 10,632,333 of JACCHY010000006.1, forward strand.
ATAAGAACTTTTAACGGTTAATTATCGAATCGAGTTTTTGGTAAATAAAGGATAATTCTCTTTAGCTCTGAAATTAGAATATACACGTGTCGTTACTTATCTTAATGCACTCGAACGGACTAAATTAATGCTAAAACGATAATACCGCTATTGTCATTTTTATTATTTATTCTATTCGCGTCGAATTACATTGTTGGATCTCGATCCGAATTTCTTTTACATCGTAATAATTTTTAACGCCGAAAATAGTAGTTTGTAAGGAAAATCGGAGAAACGTCTCTTACGTCTTACCAAAGGTGAAATGCAGCTGCTCCAAATTATGCCTATACTCGGTGGAATGGCACTTCTTAATCTTTAACGTCTTTTCAAAGTAATCGCGCGTTTAGAAAATTACTTTCGGAAAAATAATATCGAGGACGAATTCGTAATTACGACGAACGGTACAGATTTTACATGAAAATTAAACGAAAATTACGCGCGGATACAAATATTGGAGTAATAATTAATCGGTAATGAAATTCGGTCAACAAAATGTAATATCTAATTTTATTCTAGCGTAACTCGTATTCTATTTTTCATCTACGTATTTCGTTAATATCTCGATATTGATTCGAAAAGTTCTAATGTAATCCGTGTAAATGGTGCATACGTTACATTTTCCAACCGTGATACAAATACAAAGTTTCCACCCTGACATAATGGAAAAGCTGCGTGACTTGATAGAAAATTAATTATTTATATTTTCCCTTTTCGTTGCATACGAACACATTCACGATCATCCCTTCACCGTGTTTATAACAAAGTCTCGATCGATATGTTTCCTTTCATTTGTTACAGTCGGCCAAAACGAGTGTCGGATCAAAGATTAGCAGAAATCGAGACTTGGATAGCTTTATCCAAAATGAAGGGGAAACTAGTGACGGTACCCGTTGGTTTCGGTCAAGTAGACCCGACTAAAATGTAAGTACACAAAATAATTGTACACTCGTTTCGGTAAACGCACCGTCAGAAAATTATCCTGATAAACTTTTTTCGATAATTTACAACGTTATTGTCCAAAAATGTTTATTAGTAAGATTCCGTTTATTCGGTAACTATAAATTACGCATTTCTTTTACACGTATCATCGATGGGTAATATATTTTAAAATAAAAATTAATATTCTCTGACTTTTAATAACGTAAAAGATGCGTAAAAAAAAGACTCTTTTGGTAATCCAATCGGAGCACGCTTTTGTAAATCCAATAATCTTACGCCATTGAAACGAACATTTTTTCGAAAAGGAAACTTGCGCATAATTTAGGAAACGAAATTTAATCCCGTTCCAAGACGTTTAAAAACTGTACACTAATGTATATATATATGTGTGTGTGTGTGTGATTTTTCGTGTACAGATTTGCTAAAATAAAGCTTATCGAAAATATATTCGTCGATACTCCTACACGAAAGAATGCGCACCGCCTCGAAGGTATTAAATAACTCGAGAGAAGAATCGCGGACAGGGAAATTGACGCGCACGATCGAAAAGGCGTCTATCGAAAGCTCGAGAAGAAAAACGGGAGATATTCGAAAACATGCGAGGCGCAATGTGTTATCGAAGATCGTGGCATAGGTGGAATCCAGCTATTTATCCCGAGATCGGACGGACGATCGACGTCAAAAGTTTCCTCTCGGGCTCGCGAGACGTATCGTTCCATATAAGTCGCGTAAACAAAATTCCAATCGTCGTCTCGTCGGTGATAAAAATTCGCACGAGACACCAAAGATAGAATAATCTAGCCAGTTCATTATTATTCGGCTATTATCGCCGAATAATAATCGACAACTGCCGACGAAACGATACCCGTGACCCAACCCCAAAGTAATCGACACCTTCCCTTAAGATCTCTACGAATCGCTTTCGAGGGTTTCTTACCGCAACTTCAACCCCGCGATATCGCGTGAAACGCTAATAAGTTCTCGTCGTCGCAGCGCTTCGTTATCGTTCCATCTTCGTTGCTCTTGTTTTCTCGGGGTTAAATGCATTAGCTCTTGGCTCGAGTATATGCGAACGGCGAGTCGATGATTAATTATTCGAAAGGGGGGAAGGTTCGGGAGTTGGTAAGGGTATTTATAACGTATTTGGATATTAAGAGGCCATTGACGAGGTTTCGAAACGCATCTTACGATATGAAATAAATAAAACTGACGAGATCCGTTATAACTTATACGCGATAAATATTTATTCGCGGATTGCATTGTATTTCTTTGTTTATACGTTTTGTAAAACTTGTACTCGAGGTGTGAAATCTACTTTATTTATGGTTTTCTAATAATACGAAAGAGGTCGTTTGATTTATAACGCAAACTAGTTGGAATTATATTTTATACGCGGATAAAGTACGAATCGCGTAATTTTACCTAACCTCCTGTAATTTATGACTGCGATAATTCAAAATACCACTGTAATTCGATTAACCAATTAAAACGTCAAGTGTAAAATATACATTGCGCGGTCGTATCTTTTCGCTTACACCAGAGAATCGCTACTTTCGGATACAAATATTCTAAGCTCTCGTGGAGGAATCCCGCGATAATTATAGAAATCGAATTACGTCTGTACACGTACGCAACTTTTACCGTGTAAAAGCAAAGATTCCCAAAAATTCGTATTTCGCGCGATGGAAACTACGAGATTATCGATCCGCGGATCGTCGCAGCGAAAATTCGTGCACGGGGTTGAAATGTAACGCATCGATCGAGAATACACGTATTAGGTTAACGTGGAACGACAACGAACCGAATTTCGAACTCGTTTCAATTTCCTCGCGAATACGCTTATCTTTGGAAAATATCGGCGGCGGTACCATCGAATACGGTTACAATGGAAATAGATAATTTTAATTCGTTGTTAAGTCAATTGGTATTTACGACTCGGCCGACAGCTAAAATTAGCGACCGTGACCAAACTCTGAAATGTGTTTGGATGAGATACGAACTCTCAACTGGAATCCGAAAATGTCGCGATGTGAAAATCATTGCTCGAGGTCTTCTTTATCTAATTAAAATTACCTTGTACAATTATTAAGAAACCGACGGTTCTTTCCTCGCGTTCACCTTACGAGGACTAAACGAAGAATATAACGATAAAATAAAGGAGGAAAAATTCTAAACAAAGTCTCGCTGTTCTAAACGAGTTACCTCGACGATACGATACGAATACGTTTCCTCGACGCCTGCATCGATCGAATTCGTTGGGAATATTCAATGAGATTACGCAGTCCTCGATCGAACGCGACTATCAGAATTGTCTACCGGAACAGTAGAGGCGTGTATTCTTCGGCGTTTCTAAGTTACGGCCGCGTTGAATGGAACACCTCGAAGAGGTGAAGAGTCGAGGATAAAAGTAATTCGAGACTTTCCTTAAAATTAACTCGTTGGTAAATTTTCGGCAGAGGTTTATTTTTTGATAAAATCCTCGGAGCATTCTTGCAGAGTTCGTTTTCAAACAACTCCGGTACTTAAAGTCTACGCGACTATATACGAAAGAAACTTTGCTCGAGTGCTCTTAAACGCGAGCGTAAAATTGAAGCGTGTATTCTTGCGCGTAGTAAACTGCGAATACTTCGGAGCGAGGATCGTAAGGTTCCCCGGGCCTAACCCGGAAGAACAAAACGAGGGACGTTAAAAGCAATCGTTACCAAGAAAAATGTCCGTCGACGATGAACTCGGGCGTTCGAATTACGGTCACGATCGCCACTAGTGGCAATTGTAATTTACTTAAAAACGTTTTACCTCGTAAGCGAGAATAAACTCGACTCGAACTAAAATCGAGAGGTAAAAGTTCGAGGATCGATTTTACGAAGGAATCCGTCGACGTCGTAGGCTAATTCCTCGAGTCGTTGGAAAGACGCGTTCTCCGAGAGAAATCGCGAAAGGGACTAGGATCGATCTATAGGAAATTACGCGGTGATCTAAGAATAATAACAGGCGTCATCGTTGATGACCCACCGATCGATGATATTGGATATCGAGCGTTGGCGTCGCGGCCGATCTCAAAGATTCGCAGCGCAGGCCTAAGAATAGCTCGAGGATGATGGGAAAGTGGGTGTGATTTACGGCTTTACGGAGTGAAGACGGTCCACGGACACCTTCTCCCCCCCCCCCATCCCCCTCTTTCCACCGCACGACCCTCTCTCACCTGTTCCGTTATTCTCGTCTGTTCCAGAGGCCGCAGAAGAAGATCGAGCACGGAGAGCAATTTGCAGGAGCTCCGCCGCATATTAAGATCGGTCGTTGAAGAGGATACGGAGCTCAGCCCTCAGGATCGTGTCAGATACGCCAGGCTCTTCTCGTCTCGGGTGAGTTTACCGTACCTTCCTTCCGGCGCACCGGCAATTCAATTTCTCTCTTATGCACCGCTTCTGGGTCTTCCCGTGCCTATTCATAAATGCAACGCCTAGATTATCCTCGAAGAGCGCTGGATTATCGGGAGAAACGGGAATGCACGAGCGGACTTTCATATTACGCTTCGGCCTTTTGTTCGCGTTTTCGGTTTAAATTAATAAGTCTGATCGCGAAGAGAGAGAGAGAGAGAGAGAGAGGAGAACGCGAGCGGATCGATGTTGATTTAATCCAGCGTCGGTTGCGGTAGAGAGAAGGAGAGAAAGAGAGAGAGAGAGAGAAAAGAGCGTTGCAACGTTAAACATTGTTGGTCTAATCTTGGTTACAGTGGGAGAACGATAAGGACCAGGACCAGGCGAGCGGCGACAGGGACGACGATAGTCTTTACTAAGACCGAGTCGCAACCAAGTATTCCGCGGTTCGCTCGGCTCTCGCGAACCGACCCAACAGTATTAAAGGAAGAGAATTTTTCCGAGACCCCGAGGATGTCGCAAGGGCGGCTGTCACCGTTCGCAATTAGCTGTGTTCCTTAGTTTAATTCGCGGGTGTAAGACGTGGGTAAGGATCGTCGCCGGATACTCACCGGATGCGGACCTTTGCGAGCGAGGATAACTTTAGACCTGTGTGCGTTGGTCGCGTCTGGACCGCCGATCTTCCGTATTTATTTATTTATACTTCTCCGACCTTTTTTACATTCGGTATTAACAAAAAGAGTAAAACTTGGAGTGTCTCCTTTGTTGTTGATACGCGATGATAACGTTGATAGGTATTATCGTATGCGCGGGAAGCATCATTAATTAGGTTTTAGGTTACTCTATCGTTGATTTAATGATTTAATGATTTAATGATTTAATGATTTAATAATTTCAGACTGTGTCCTGTAAAGATTAGATACATTTAATTGTAGAGGCGATTCTGAATATGGAAGATACCCGATATACTTCAAAATTTGACATTTTGAAACTAAGAAAACGTATACGTGTAATCCCACCCTGCGTACATTCGATATATATGTATACATGTGCGCGTGTATTTTTACGTATGTGTATACGTATTTATATTTATGTATATGTTTTATGTATGTATATATAACGATTGTATAAATGTACTATTAATATATCCGAAAATAGAACGAATGTGCCATTTGCGTATTTTAGCAAAAATTTAATTTATTTTAGGTTTTTACTATTTATTAGACAATTGGTTAGTTTAATTTATTTGTAGTAGGTTTTTTTAGATAGGTAATTCTTTCAATTTGCAGAGATGACGACTCTAAAATTACCGATAGCCTTAAACAAATTGAGACGGAATTAAATCATTTTAACGTATAAACTTTTGTTCTTTCCTCGGTAACTCAATATCGTACTTGTATAGTTGTTTATCTAATTTTATATTCCAGTTTGCGCGTCGACGTCGATATGGTACACGAAGATGCTGCATAGAAATTTCAAAATAATTGTAAAACCTCGATACGCCGGAATTACATAATCAAGCAAGGCTTATTCGCTTCTTAGAGTCGACATTCGTGACCCTCGATTTTATTATTTATTTTGAATTCATGAAATTTTTTTTATCCATGTTTTTAGGTACGAAATTTTTTAATGAACGATTCCGGTCGGTAATTCTTAATTATTGCTGGTTTCTTAGTATTTGATGAGTCTATGGATGAATCGTTAATAATGTTATTTTTTTTTAACGATGAGCTATTTGTGATCGAAGTATCGACGAGATCAAAATGTTCGTTAGCTTAATTGTAGAAGATTTCAGATATTAGATGAATTCGATCAGGAAAAGCTATTATCCAAGTATTCGATTTTGTAATTTATAATTGCGAAGTCAAAAGAGTATAGGTAAACCGATAATTTATAATTAAAATGTTCGACAAAAAATGTACACTATTACATGTCTTTATGGTGTAATAATCGTACTATCTAAACATTAATAAATTGCCATGAACTTGAACTGTATGTTATATTTTTATTTAATAACCTTCCTCCTAACATTAATTTTACTCCCTCATCGTACTTTAGAAATAAAATTGTTTTTTTCATTCTAATCCATTTTAACTGTCATCTCGCGATAATTTCACCTTTACTCCTATAAATTTTTTATTTTACGTACATTTATAAACGCGGAAAAATATTATAATTATTATATCCTTAAATTTCTTTATATATTTTTATAATTATTTCAGCATGGGAACTTTTGCGTTATATTTTATCATCGATGTTTGTCGCAGTATTTAGAAACTTTAAAAAAAAACTTGATATAAACATCGAATTCGAAATTTGAAAAAACTTACTTCGTTTAAATAAATTTTGAAGTAATTTGAATAAAATTTTAATAAAACGATTAATTTAAAATACGACATCTATTTTTAAATTGACTTTCTTCTGCGTACTTTATCGATAAAATGAACGTATAAATTTCTATTTCTTACCAGCGTTAAATATTTAATTTCAGCTAATAAATATAAATATTCTACCATTATTTTCCACTCGTATAAGTACCAAGAGTAACATCTTACATAAATATTCAACGACCATCTTCAATTGGGTTAATTTTATAAAAGCTAAAAATCTATACATCACCATCCTTTAAAAACCGAATTCACCTAATTCATCCGTACGAGCGTGACGACGAAATATAGGAAAAACATTTTCCTCTTCAACTGTACATTATTGTGGAAAACGATTCAATCTACTTGACGAAAAAAGTAATTCCGAAAATGGCAATACCAAAGCATATCTTATTCCCTTGACTCAAAAAGTTAAAAGTTTAAAAAGTCTTAAAATAGAACAAATGTATCTTCGTCGGTGAGTTTATGGATAGACATGGACTTTTTACCATCGACTAACTTTTATCGATGACACACGGCATCGCCTACAACCGCTTCTAAAAAGAACAAATTTACCAAATGAATCGATTCCTTAACGAACGTAAAAACAGCAAATTTCTACTGCGATTGTATCTACGTATTTCCATATTAATGGCGCAAGTTCATCTCCACGATGAAAAAGAGTCAACGAATCGAGCTTCATTTTCCTTTATTATAGTACAATGCGCGAAAAAAAATAATTATTATAATAGTAATTCGATATCGCAGTTTAATTATGCGGATATATCGGATCTAAGATTTATATTTATATTGCTTATTGCAAAAATGCAGAGCGAATTATAACGTTTCTAAAAATACATCGGTTACGTTAATTTCAAGTTAAATAAAAAAGTAAAGGAAATTATTAAGAAAGTTAGTTAATTTCATCCGTTTCTAAGAAATAAACATCATGATTTAGGAGCATTTTTTAATATTTATAGACCACGGTAGAATATTAAAAACGTTTTTGATAGATAAAATTTTTATTTTAGTAAATTGTAAACTATAAAAATATTGATTTTTCGAAGATACTTACACAAATGAAAAAAGTAGTCTCTTGGACAGAAAAACCGAATCACATTTATATTTAACGAACACTTTGAAAATATAAGAATAATTCTTGGACGTTCGAACGCGAATTCCGCTCTTAAATACGTTCGTAAATCCATAACAAGTTTTCTACCGATTGATCGAATAAAACTACAATTCGAATAATACTCTTTATTTACAACATATTTTTTTTAAGAGAATATCGGTAAAGTATTAACCCACGTTACGTAACAACATCGCGTTGAATATAAAAACATTTTACCTGTGCATCGAATAATGTCAAACTCGTATTCGCGAAATTTTTCATAATCCTATTTGAGCGGGTCCTAGACACTTCTTATTTTACAATTTTACATCATCGTGTCTATATTCGTACGACACTCGGACGGGATAATTCCTGCTCATCCATACGCTAAGTATACTTTCCTAAAGGAATTTACTTTACCATGTTTCCATGCGAGTACGTGTTTGGAAAGTCAAGAATGGTATATTTAATAATTGGGTAAAATTTTCGTATTTCGCGTTTCTTCTTTCCGGTCGATACTTTTTCTTCGTTGTTTGCGTACGCGTATCCCTTGTTAAATAATCCTGAATATAGCTCCATGTATTTTCTATTTAGAGCGTAAACGTAATAAATAGCTGGAGAAACTCTGGAGTATTGACAAAAAAATGACAAAATTTGAATAATGAAAACGATCGATCCGATACAAAAAACAAATTCAACTTTTAAAATTCCCCAGCTCTAATTTTACAAGACTTTATCTTGGGATTTAACGAGATAAGAAATAGCGTTGTAGATCACCACCATACGATAATGTACGTTTAACGTAGATACGCCCACACTCTTCGTATATAAAATTACAATTTAAATACTTCGCATCTGTTTCCGTCGAGTCTTACGATTTACGAGTCAAGTGGATCGCAATACCCTTTCGCGGAGGAAGGGGGAGGGGTTTAGCCACCCCCGCTCAAAGCCACATGCAACGATCCGGTAGACCCGTTTATCTCTTTCCATCTTTATCGCTCGACTACGAGCTCGAACGGTGCGATACTTTAGTGCATCCAATAATATTCGAAGCTACATCGACGCGTAATCGCTTCATCGCTTCGTCGCTTCTGATTTTGATGAACTTTCGTAAACGTCTGGGATGTTTTACTCGTTGAAAGAGAGAAAAACTGAGGCACCGGTTTCGAAGTATTCCACGTTTTTCACAATTTTTTACCGTGACAAATCTATATTGCGTCATTATGTCGCGTATACTTAATTCGTCGTATCTTTTCGACGATACCAGGTAACTTTCCGGAACTTCAAGCGCACGAGAGTCGATGATTTTTCCGAACTATTCTACATTTCCCGTCGATGAAGCTTCGCTCGAATTATTTCTTCCAACGAGACGTTTCGAGAATAATCACAAAAACCATAACACTAGATCTTTATTTCGGTTTTAACGATGCCTCGGTAATTGCGACTCTTCACTCCAAATTGCAAGACGCGATACGTTAATAAAAATACATCGATCGGAAAATCAGTGTCTCGTTTTAATTTGAATATACGTTTCTTTTTAATTTGCTTAATATAAAATCACTATATTTTAAATATTTGTCGAATAACGTTAAATAATTGTTAAATAACGTCCACAAAGAAAGAAGAACTTTTAAGATCTTCTTCTAAGATCATTTCATCTTCGTTTATCTTTATCTACGATAATTTACTTAATAAATTTTCAAAAATCGATGAAAAATTGTTTTCGATATAAATCGACAATTTAAATAAACTCTTTGTATATATAAGTTCTTTCAACTTTTGACACCGTCAAAAAGTTTGGTTTGAAAAAAAATGACGCAGTATTGGAGCACCATAAAGAAAATGATGAAAATCTATCGCGAATTCGTATACGTTACGCGTGGCGCCATCTGGTGTGAACCGCATCAACTGAAAAGTAGTCGGCGCCTGATAATTGTTAACCCAAAATTAAATCTTACGAATTGCCACGCTTTTATTATCGGTTGCAAACGGCCAACTTATTACAGGGATTATTAACGATATGACTCGAACGCTTTTATTATTTGCGGTATACGTGCGCAATTTATCATAGGTTATCTCGTGGATTTATGCATTATTACGTGTTTAGTAAAGACTTAGACGTAATTTAGATGGCGAAAGACAAATACGCTTTGACTTTGACGTGCGCGTGTACCATAATATATCTGATGAAATATGAAAAAATCGATTGCAACAACTACACTCACGATTTCAATGATAATAACGATAAATATATAAATAAGAAGAAGAGTAAAAAATATATAATTAGCAACGTTAACTATAATAATAGTTATTACTACAATCGTTAAAATTAAAATCGATGACGTTACCACTGAAATTATTTGAATAGCTTAATCGTATAACAAAATTTAATAACATGGATACATTCTAATCACGATTTATAATTCTAACGGATCGAAACAGGCTTGGAAGTGTCATTGTTAAAAAGAATCGTACACATTGATGAACTTGGACTTGGACGGTGTTTGAAATTTTTTGTTCGTAAGTTAAACTTTTTTCTACTTTCGATATTTGCAATCGTATCATTAAAAATTATATGTGGAAACGTTTACTTAATATAATAGTTGCTTGCACTCTGAAAATATATACTTATAAAATCATTTTTAAATACTTAATTATTACTTGAAATTCAATTTTAATCATTTTTACGCAAATTTATGATTGAAATTACATTGAAAAATATACGGTATGAAACATAACTCGACCTTTTTCTTTTTATTTATTACCAGATACGAATAATTATTTGTGTATAAAATTTAATTTCGTATTTAATAATCTAGATTTGGTTAAACGCCAACTCTTTGATTAATTAAATTGTTATTTTTTAAAACTGTAAAATTTTTATAATTTCTTCGTGAATTGTTTTTACAAATAAAATCTTTGATCTTTATCATTGATCGTAATAATCTTTTTTAAAGCTTGGATTCGCGTAAAGAATACGATAGTCGAAAATTATGTTTTGTTTCAAAATATTAATATCAATTTTTCTAATTGAATTCTTTGTCTATGAGTAATAAGTAACTTTTTAATCATGGCTGACAAATACTTTAAAAGTAATACGTATTATATGAGAACAAGATTCGATACCGTTATGTATAAAATTTACGTTCGCATATTTTTATCGAATGAATATTTACAATAAAAAAACATTTAAAAAGTCTTATAAAATTTTTTATAAACCAACGTATTTCAAACTTATTGCTTTACTATAAAATAAGTATCGATTATTATTAAAAAGAAAATATTGGGTTTTGCAATAAATCTTATTTCAGTACAGGTAGAAAACTATTTCAATAGCAAAACTCAATGTTCGAAAGTTATTTAAAGCATAAATCATAACTCAAAACTATAAAATCTATTACATTTCAATATTTTTTTAAAATGCTATTAATTATTTGAATTTATATAATCTTTAGAAACGTAACTTTATAAACAAATCAAAGAAAATAAAAAAAAATTATTTAAACGTATAATACGGTATAAAAAATGATAGTAATCGAAACATTTATAAAAATATCTGTCTATAAGATATTAATAATTTAATTCATTAGTTCTACGAGATAATTAATCTTAACAATAAAATTTTTCAATTTAAATTTTTACATAAGTATACTTAAAATATTCCAACATTTTTTTCATAATAATGTATTTCTTCAATTGACGATTCTAATTTGAATAAACGACTACTTTAAAATATATTAGTAAATGGTATTTTTAATTTGGAATAAATTATATATAATATTTTTTCCTTTTCATTGAAATATTTCAATAAAAAATAGTATAAATTAAGAATACTTTATAACATTATAATGAATAAATGTATGTGTTTATACCCCTATAAAAAAAATCATATAGTTCTATAATTAGAATAGTGAAATAACAAATTTACGTAACTTGTATCGAACTGCGATGTGTATCAGAGCATTGCAACGAAATTGAAAGTTTCATAAATTCGCATCCTTTTAAACTCGAATAAATCGATACGTTATATTAAAGCTGAAATAACTGTTTTGTCTTTTTTATTTGTATGAACTAAATATAAAGAAATACATTTTTAAGAAAAGAAAATTATTTCGCAATTATTAGTCAAATTTTCCCATTAACTTACAATTAACCTACAATTAACTATGAATTGCATTTAAAATTCATTGTTGTCTTATGATTCATTGTCTTATGACTCAAAACTTGTAAATATTTGAAGAAGAAAAAATAGAATTAAAATTAACTGTTTAAATTTTTATTTCTTAAATAGTATCTAAATGGAAACTATAATTTTTATAATATTCTATATATTACAGTTAATTTTATAGCAAATAAAGTACATAGAAAAATACTGAGTAAATATACAAATACAGTTTTCGATTAAATCTTTATATGCTATTCATAAAATACCAATCAAACATACAAATAATCATACGTAAAAAGCGAATCCTACATCTGCAATGTTTGACTAAATAAACCATCGTTGCAATCATTTCTTAAAACGAATTTTCATTCCAATAACAATTTTTCCATTTATAAAAATGTTATCAACGACATTGCGTAGATGAATTTAGTTTTACACCATCGTTACGAAACTAGTATGAATATAATATCAGATATAATTCTATTTTAAGTAAAATAGAAAGTATAAATATTATAAATTTGCATATACTTTCTAATAACTTCAGAATTTTCTAAGTAATTTTCTAATATTTAAATGTTTTCATATATTTTATATAACACCTTGATACATTTTTTATATAAACAAACTCAGTTCTTTTAATTGCATATATTACGGTAAATCTAAGTTGATTATTTTAGATAAAAATTAAAAAAGTAAGCCATAAATATCCCAAGAGATAACGAAATAATTTTTATTTTAACTCGTTAAATGTATTTCTAAAATATTATATACAGTTCGATAGAATTTTAAATATTATTCAAAAAAGAAAGTGTTATAAATATTTTATACATTTGGATAATATTTTCCTTCGATAAATCGATAGCAATTCTGTGACGAATTTTTCAAAGCCATAAATGTTTAATTTTCGCATATATTTGAAAGTCAGGGAATAGATGTTCGTAAAGGTAAATTTCTTTTTGGATAGTCAATCTAGTGCTATAAATTCCTCTTTATGGTTTTTAACTGCACATTAAATCGACGTTTTCCTAAATAATAAAATTCCGATTTTTTTTTATGACTGAACAAACATCTTTCGAAACAATTGGCATCTCCTGAATTTAAAAATTTTGAATATAAAAGAGAAATTCTGTGTATTGAAAACCTTTGATAAGATCCTTTTAAAGTCCTTTTATAACACAAGATCTATCGCTATCTTAAGAATGTACGAATTTTTTATAGTATTTAACAAACAGTATGTAATCGAGAAATTGATTCTAAATCATAAATATGTTTCCGTTAAATAATCCGAAATAAATTTCTGTAAAAAATCATGTAATTATATATTTTTGCACTGGAATTTATATTTTTATTATACCGTATTTATATAATTTAATGAGCATCACTAAAAATTGTATTAAAATATTTACATTTTATCTTATAAATTAAAAAAAAATCATTTATTTTGAATTATACATTATCGTATTCAACTGCTTTTTAATATAATTCAATCGAAAACATCTATGTAAACTTAAATAATATTTATATTTATACAATATTAATTTTTTCATAAACATGTATAAAATAACATATGCGATACATTATTATTAACTTTTTTATAATTTATACATACACAATACTATTTAATCTAAATACGCTCAGCTATAATTAAATCTTACTTGCTTTAGCTCAGTATTACAAAAACTGTTTTAATGAATCATGAATCAGAATTAAGTAGGTTACAATTATACTTTGACGTGAGATATTCTGTACGTATCTAATAATATATATTTTTACAAGTGAATATTTTCATTTTTATGCACACATTTAGTTTTCTCTAAAAATTTATGTAAATTTTGTACTTATGGCTTTTTATATTCGATACTGTATTCGACCTAATTACCAATTATACTTTATTTCTTTCGTAAATCCCTTGAATATAACATAAACTGCAACATAAACTACATAAATTATCGCATATTAAAATTTGGATTATTATTTGTAATTTGCATTGATTCTCACATTGACACATTTTCTCGACTCTCTCGTGTAAAGCTCCTAATCTTTAAATTCACCTTTTGATTACGCATTCAACTTCTACATTCATGATTAAACTACCAAGCATCAAACAAGTAATAGTAACAAATTAATTTTTCGAGACATTTTTGTTGACGGAATGTTATAGTTTAAAATTTATTTATGGTAAATAATTATTTTACATAATCGTTTAAAAATTTTAAACATTATATAAAAAAAATACTCTGAAATAATATTTTAAATAAGTATCGGTACAATATTTCCTAAATTTAATTATTATTAAATATACATTTTGAAATAATAATTAATTTTATTCTTAAAAATTTTAAAATAAATATAAATTTCAATTCAATTAAAGTGAAGAAAATATTTATTAAATTACTAGAAGTTAATTTGTTATTTAAAACAACTTACAAAACAGAAATATAAAGTTTTACGTACAAATAACTAAGTCAAACTTTTTAAAAAATTGAAAGTTTTTAAACTTGAAATGTTAGGGTATTAAATTTGTATATATATTCCAAAAACGAACACAACTCGTAGAACTTTTTGTTCGACAGCTCGTAATTCGCTTTAATGTATTTTCCTCAACGTCAACTTTAACATTTAAAAATCAACTCGAAATTCTAAAAAAAAATACGTTGTATTATTCTTTCCTTACAATGGAGTTTTTTTTTTTGCATAATTTAAGAATATGCCGAAAAAAAGTCACGGATAATAGCTGTGAATAAACGGGGGAGATGAAATCGCACATAAGAAAAGGTTTGAAGAACACAATACTAATTATAGTTCGCACATTGATCACTTGAGATTTATCCTAATCCTTACATTGTCTTTGACTATAATTCAAATATAAAATCATCTACAAGTCAAGATAACGGTAATTTCGAATGTAATAAAGAGTCATAAATCTATAAACTTAAGAAATATCTTCTGTGAATTTTGTATAACGTGTAATATTAGCTATGCATATCGTTAACGTGTATTTCAATTGTTCGAAATCTTAACAGGGCATATACAATGTAAAATAATTATACATCAAAGTTACATTTAAATAATATTATGGATATTTTGTTTATTTATAGCATAGTAGACTAATCATAAGAGAATGCGATAAAAAATTTTTTCATACATAGCGTTTAGAAAAATTTAGAAAAATTATTAATAAGAAGATATAATATTATAATAGACGTAGATAAAAATAGAAGATGAGTAGTTTTCAAAAGTTTTTATTCAAAGAAAATCAACTAGAATGTAAAAATATTGTTATTCGTTAATTATTTATATAATAGAATTTACCGTTCGATATTGATTTATAATATGTTAGTACAAAAACTCGTACAAAGAATATCGACACCGCGGACTTTTTGAAAAATTATTAATACTCGATTATTATATAAAAATATATTAATAAAAAGATAATATTTTATTTTAAAAAATCTAAAAATATTAGACCTTATAGATTTAGGCTTTGCGTATTTAATTATTGAAATCGTTGAGTCGCGTTCGAATTTTAATATAAATTTTATTCTAAATTTAATATTCGATGATTTACGTTATTGTATTACTTAAGAAATTTTTTACGATTAATTTTCATAAAATGTTCAACGTACTTTATTTATAATTTTTTTTATTCGTAGCCTTTCACTTTAGATTTTAAGATTAAATTTTAAACTTTGAATTTCATCATTTTTTTTACAGTATGATTTACACTATGTTTATTTATTATGTTAATCATAGTTTTTTGATTTATCATCGTATATATTAAAAAATATACTTTTTCTATCAAAATACTTCAAATTAAATATCACACTTTTTTATTGTTTATGTTTTTTCTCGACTGTTTTTTCGAAAGCAATTTATCGACAAAATCAAGATTATATATTAAAAATTTACGATTTAATTGAAAAAGTTGAAAGCTTGTATTTATCACACGTGAATTAACAATCAAAATTCATCTTATTAATATTTTTATTTTGTAAATTCTCGGTCTTATCGTGGCTCTTTATTTTAGTTTATTCGGTCACTAACCCATGAATTTATTAAATCTGCATTTATATTTAATTATGTTACATTATGTATTGCATTTCAACGTTAACGCGGACCAAAAATATACGGTTTATCTTCTTATCCATTTTTTAATCATTCATCCTTAACGAGCTACATTATATTAATTTAGTTTTTTAATTTCCGTTAATCGATCCCGATTCCTTTTCCTCGATAAGTTACCGCATTACGGATAATACATTAGATTCATATTTTTAACCAAAGCTTTATCGATCTCACACTGTACAATTTATACGTTTACGGCTAATTATATTTTAATTATAGCTTCGCATTTTGTTTGCCAAGAATTAATAGATACAATTAATATTTAAATGCAAACCGCTTGGATTTCGCACCTAAATTATCCTTCGATAAATCTCTGTATTTTTATTCGTATTTTATAAGAAAAACTGCCCAAAATAACGACAAGAATCTTGCAGGTCGTATAAATCACAAACGCCGCTTGCAATTACTTATTCCGAGAGATGCAAATTGCTTCTCGATCAATAAAGTACACGGTCATCTTATTTAATACAAGTATTTTATCTACCGTATATTATCTCAACTACACGCGGAAAGATCATTAGAGAAAACCGTCGATGCATCTCTGAAAATTCTTCTCCATCCGAGGGTCTACGAAAAAAACTGATCGCGTTGTAGTTTCCGAAAAGAAGTTTTATTACACCTTCGACGGTTACTCGATACCTCCTGTATCGGAATACGTACACTTGTACGTAGCCTACTTATCGCGACGAGCGGTTCGACGCGTTCGGAACACAATGAAACGAACGAGTTATCACGGATATACCTGGGTTTTCCAATTCGATAAAATCAGTTTTCCCGATCCCTTCCCGAGTGGTATGGGGGGATACTCGGTCCGCGTACTTTTCCAATACCGAACGAACGCGCTGGTTTTAAAATTTATTTCGCCGAGAAAATAATAATTATTATTATTATTATTCTTATCGTTGGAAGAAGGAGCGTAACGAGAATAATAATTATGATTATTACCGTTTTAACTAAAAAGGTAACGCGTTCGCGTTCGCATCGACTTCGCATCGACAGGTGCTATAGTTATCGGTTATTAGTATAATTAACCGAGTTGGGAAAAAAATACGTTGTGAAAGTACGAGCGATGAAAATGGGACAACGAGCAGCGACGTTGAGCGAATATCTAGGATACGGATCGTACAAGCGCAGAAGGCACGTAACGAAACTTGCATAAATAACGTATCGAAGAACGTTCATTTTTAAACGCGACTCGGAGAGAATCGCCGAAGCGTTACGCGAGCCGAACGTCGATAAGCTCGAGCTTATAAATTACGACGAGCGAACGAACGAACAAACGAACGAACGAACCTTCGATGGTCGTTGGTCGTTGCTAGATCGGACCTAGTTACCTCGCAATTAATTAAACGACGGCGACGTCGTCGTCGAAATAGACGAACGCCGCGGCGCAAAGGACAAAGAAGAGCGAGAGAAGAAAAAATAGCTCGCGACCGGGACGAAGATCGAACGTCTCATCATCCCGTCGAAGTTAGTTCGGCGCTCGAGAGTTTAATTTTCGCTCGTATTCCTTAAAGACCGTTGTTAACTCCAGCACTGAAAACACTGAAAATAGAAGTTCTTAAATGTCACGCGCAATTTGAGTTGTCGAATGTCGGGAGGCTCTTCGGTACAATATAAAAAAAATAAAAAAAAAAATAAAAAAAAAAAGATCGACGGCAGCGCCCTCCTCGCTCGTGGTAGCAGCTCGTGGTATCAGCTCGTGGTAGCACACGTACGCAATACAAGTACGCAGTACACGTACGGGGCAGACGGATGCATCGAGAGGGAGAGAGAGAGGGATAGAGGGAGAGGGAGAGAGAGGGAGGATGTTGTTCGGGAACCTCTACGTCTCTGGCGGTGCTGACGGCAGTTGCGGTGGTGGTGGTGGAAGTATTGGTCGGTAACTGCTCATGTTCCTCTGGTGCTCGTCTCTGGTGGATATTGGAGGGAGCGAGAGGCGCCCTGGTGTCGGCGGACGATGATGCTGCTCGAGGACAATGGGACCCGGGCCACAGCGGAGGGTCGAGGGGACGTCGGTAGCCGATAACGGAGGTGGAGGCAACCACGAGTGAGAGGTTAAACGTAGCTCTTCTCGTGCTCTGGTCGTGAAGGTGGTGTCGGTGGTGTCGGTGGTGTCGGTGGTGTCGGTGGTGACGGTGTTGACGGTGTTGACGGTGGTGTCGGTGGTGACGGTGGTGTCGGTGCTATCGGTGTTGTCGGTGGTGTCGGTGGTGTTTTGGTCGTCGTCCGTCGAGGACGAGGTCGACGACGACGGCGGTGGCGGTGGCGGCGGTGGTGATGGTGGGGGGGAACTCGTCGAATTTACGAGTGTTTTCGTCGCGCTCTGCCTCCGCTGCGCGTTCAACGTGTAGCCTCGCTCCATCTCTCTCTCTCACTCTCTCTCTCGTGTAATTTCCCTCTTTCCTCCTCGGCCTCCCTCTCTCGCTCTCTCTCGCTCTCGTTGGCGCGTTTGACGTCGTTGGCTCCGGTAGCCGTTGTCGTATCCTCGACGTCGACCGCGACGACGACCGCGTCGACCCGGATCTACGCGTGTTGTGCGCGCGCGTGTCTCTCGTCTGGCTGGCCGTGCGTGGGTGCGTGTGCATGCGCTGGTACACGGGGTAAAAATCGTTGGCCGGAGGATGAGGCGAGGAGGCGCGGCGGCGGCGGTGGCGGCGGCGTCCGGGACGGGCTGGACGAGGAAGCTCCAGACGAAGGGCGTCGAGGACTCGGTGGCTGGATCTGCGCGGGAATGCCGCGGAGCCAACGTGTGAGAATCGTTGTCACGATCGTTGCCGTCACCTGACCGAGGCGTGTTTACTCCCAGCGCTCGGATAACTTTGTTTTCTCACCCGCTTTTTTTTTTTTTTTTTTTTCTTTTTCTTTTTTCACACATTCCCTCCTCGGCTTTCGTTTTCCTTCGTCTCTCGGCGTTCCGCTCCATCCGAGCGGAGCCGAGCTCTCTCCTCTCGCGGATGATCCAGGTGCGAGGGAGTCACGGACTCGACCTCGAATTTCGCCCTTGCTCCGGATCTCCGGATCATCCTCGTCCCGATGCCAGTGCTGAAAAGTTTCGTGGAATAAGACATGTGGGAGGAAACGAACACACGCATCGTCCGCGCGTGTGTGTGTGTACGCGCTTTCGTGTACGCATGGGTTTGCGCGCGCGCGTGTGAGTGCGCTTCATCGATAAGTTAAATATAAAGGTTTTATCGGTGGTATTGACAAGCCCATCGATATTGATTTTGCACATTTTTCTCGCGTTTCCACATTTATTCCGAACCACCGAATTCGCGCCCGGATCTTCGACGAAACTAAATTAAATTAAACGAAACGACAAAAATGCCACGGATGATGATCCAACTCGTAATTCTCTCTTACTTTTGTATCGGTTTTTTTCTCTCTTTTTTTTTTACCGTTTAGTCAACGGGAGATCGAGTACGCGACGTTCGCGCGACGACGATGATAATTTTCTTTTTCGGTCGAAATTCCTCGAGAAAAAAATTGCTTCGGGTACGGTAAAAATTGCCTCTGAAATTTATTCGATTTGCTCGGGTTTGAGAAACGAAAAATAATGTATAAAAATAACGTGGAGAAACGAAGCCTTAAGTTTGATATTATTGTTTTGTACGGTTTGATCTTCCGATGCAGAGGAATATGATTCGAAAGCAAATATCCGTGTACTCGTGGTTTGGGTCTCGACGTACTTTTGTAAGATAAATGGTTGGACCGTCGTAGGTTCCAACGACTTTGACATCGTTTGGATTTTACGGTAGCGAACGTAGTTCTACGACTCTTTTCCCTACTCTTTGTTTTGAGTTGCATTTTTAAATTTCTTCTTATTTTCATGCTATGCCCTGTAAAAGTTGAGTAGTATCCGATACGACGAAACTGCACGTACGATTAGTTCACCTTGTAAAAATCAAGCATGTATAACTAAATTATTTAGTATATAGATGCGTTGGCGAGTCGGTTGAGACTAGAACTTGAAAGGAATCTTTGGATCCAGAGTCTGACGCTCTACCGACTGAGCCACGGAGGTTAATGACTCTCTTCCTATATCCTATTTCCAACATTCGACTGTGCAGTACAACGAAATGTTCTCTTCGCCAACGTCAACGGGGGGTGAGCCGTCGGGCTACGATTTTGAGAAAGAAGAGAATGCTGCCAAGTGGAAGGGAGTATTCGTCAATTCTCTCAGAAAGGTACGACCTTTGCTTCCGTAAACTCTTTGGTCCTCTCCGTTAAGAATACAATTTTATATCGTCGAGGTATATTTATCCTACGGTACCGATCGCTGTACTAGAAAACTCGAGCTCGTCGATTGTTATAACCGGATACTGAATTTATACAGCTGTAAACTGTAGAACAAAATTGTATTCTTGATAACTGGAAGCTAAAATAAATAGTCGTGGTAAACGAACTTACGCAACCGATTGTATCGCAGGTTCTCGAACAAGTACACCCTAGTCTAGAAGCTCGACAGGATGCTCTAGACTACGTTGAGAGCTTAATTCTGAGAATGCTGGGCATGCTTTGTGGACATCCACCTCCTCACACGCCGCAAGATGTAGAAGAAAGAGTACGACGTACGTTTCCTACTCCGATCGACAGATGGGCATTAAGAGATGCGAGGGATGCTTTAGAAAAAGGGAAAAAAAAATCACCGCTGGTATTGCCGGTCGATAAGATTCATCAACTTTTGCAAAAAGTAAGCATAGAAAATATTAACACGGTTAAAATTCACCATTTTGTTAGATTACGTTAGATTATAACGCAACGATACGCTTGTCAAAGATTAAAAATTTTATAAGCTCATTCGTATACGTATATATTTGTTTACTAATTTATTTTTATAAACAGATGAAATACTTTTGATTAAAGTAAATGCGTATCAGCGAGGCAGAAGCTAAATATCTTTACGATTAACGAGATTCAATTTTTTTATTAAAATATAATTGCGCAAGAATTAATTTTTTTTAATATATTTTTAGTAATCGTGCAGTTTGATCACGAGTTATATAATAATGAATGTCTTTTTAATCAGTCGATAATTCATATTCTTGGGATTAAAAATATTTTTTACACACATATATGTATACATGATGTGTTTATGTGTGCATATATATATGTATATATATATATAACGTAACGAAAAAGTTTAAATTAAAACTCATTTTAAAGCTGATGTATTCACCTTAGATTCGACGCGTAGGTCGTACTTCAAAGCATTAGTTTTTTTTTCACCATAATAAAAATAGCTGTATAAAAAATAAACATTTTTTATTAAAAGTAATAATAAAACTTTTAAAATAATTTATCTACATTTTTTCATACGGTTATTTTTAATATTGTTACATGATTTTCTTAGGTGTATTATTTTTAGAAATTTTAAGCGAATCTCCGTCGATTTCTCAATTTTAGAAAAATATTATAAAAAAGAAATCATGTAACTGTTTTGAAAATGACGATATGAGAAATAAAGTGAATTTTTAAAAGTTGTATTATCATTTTCAAAATTTAATGTTTTTATTTTTTATACGTAACTGTTTAAAAAATGGTATCCATTTAAATATGGTAAAAAAAATCTAAAAATATGGACTTTTTTAATTACAGGTAAATAAAAAAAACAATTGCTTTAAAATACGAGATATACGTCATTTAAACGGTAAGTACGTCAGCTTTAAAATGACTTATTGTTTTTCTATGTGTAATAATTTTTTATAGATGTATAGCCAAGTTTTCGTAGATTTTTATTTTTCTATGTCCGAATATACCATTTATAAATTATGAACAATTATACGAATAATATTTTTCTATCGTTTCGTTATCAGGAGGTTTTGCAACATAAAATCGATTGGCAAGTTACTCTTTTCGTTGTGGGGGTATTAGAGTATATTTCAGCCGACATATTAAAAGTAGGTATCGCTGCTCTAATTTTTAAGCACTTGTGCACATTCATTGATCGTAAATATTTTTTCTCAGTTGGCTGGAAATTATGTTAAAAACATACGTCACGTAGAAATTTCTTACGAAGATATCAGAGTCGCAATGTACGCCGACATGGTAGGTTTTTTTTTCTTTATCCTTGCAAATACTAAACGATAAAATATTTTTAAAGCAATTGTGTAAAATGTTACTCCGTTTGCTCTTACTAGGTTTTAATGGACATGTTCCATCAGGATGACTGTACCGAAGGTCCTCAGACTGGGTTGGGGACAGTGGTGTCTCAAACCTACGAGGAATCCGTTCGGGATCTTATTCACGACGAGAGACATTATTTGCGAGACTTGCATATGATAATTAAGGTTGTTTATTTTTACGAACGATTACCTTAACGAGTCGAATTAATATAATTTATACGCTTTTTGCTCGGCAGGTATTTCGAGAGGAAATAACGAAACTCACTCAAGATCGCACCGAGCTTGAGATGCTCTTCAGTAACATTATGGATATTTACGAAACCACGGTTAATTTACTCGGGAGCTTGGAAGACATAATGGAAATTACCGAAGAAAAGCAAACACCCACCGTTGGATCTTGTTTCGAGGAATTAGCCGAAGCGGAAGAATTCGACGCGTATACAAAGTACGCGATACAAATTTTATCTCATTGCTCAAATATAAAACGTATCCGTTGCTTATCTCGAACGCGTTTCAGGTACGCCCGAGATATAAACAGTCCGGCTTGTCGGGACGTTCTGACACGACTACTCTCCAGACCCGAGGCCAACGCGGCTTTGCGAGCTGCTGGTCACGGATTCAAGGAGGCTGTAAAATATTATCTGCCAAAGCTGTTGATGCAACCAGTGTGGCACTGTTTTTTGTACTTTGATTACATAAAGGTATTTGGTTGATCGACACCAATGGTTACAGAAATTTACAGCGTGTAATTTGATGAAAACGAATCCGCAGGTTTTACAAAAACGTACGCCGAATACCGAAGACAGAGAAACGCTGGAGCAAGTTCAAGGCCTTCTGAGACCGTTGCAAATCAAGCTTCAAGATATTTTGGACAATTATAAATGTAAGCGCGACAGTGGCTTGCGAATGCAGAGTCGAGCTCGCAGACAAGCCGCCCTCGAGAAGACGAGCGAAATGCAAAAGACCGTCGACGGTTGGGACCAGAGAGACATCGGCCAGTGTTGCAACGAATTTATCAGAGGTAAGTTAAATAAATATCTCGAGGCTCGTTTATTGCGAATAAATAAAGCGACGCGAAATAATCATTTTTTTTTACCTTTCTCTCGTTTTACCTTGGCTACAGAGGATATGCTGGGAAAGGTCGGTAGCAACGGACGCAGACTGACGGAGAGGAGAGCTTTGTTGTTCGATGGTCTGCTGGTTTTGTGCAAACCAAGCGGTGGTAAAAGAGTTAGCGTAAGCGTAGCGGCGGTTGCCGTTGGGAGCAATCATTCTGCCCATCATCAGAATGAGCTAAGACTGAAAGAACGTTTCTTTATAAGAAAAGTGGATATAATCGACCGAGAGGATACGGAAGGTACGAACTAGAATTTTTTACCGAGCAAGCATCGATATTTTACTTTTCGTACTTTGCAGAATTGAAAAATGCTTTCGAAATCGCACCCAGAGATCATCCGAACGTTATTCTTATCGCGAAATCCGTGGAAGACAAAAACAGTTGGATGGCCGATCTCGTGATGCTTAACACGAAAAGTATGTTGGAGCGCACATTGGATAGTATTCTTTTGGACGAAGAAAGAAAACATCCGTTAAAATTACCTCTTCCACAAATGTACAAATTTGCCGAACAAGATAGTCCGGAAAATATCGTTGTAGAAGCGAGAGAAAACGGCGGTGTGCCGTTGATCAAAGGAGCAACCTTAGTAAAATTAATAGAAAGATTAACCTATCATATATACGCTGATCCTGCATTCGTCCGTACGTTCCTGACAACTTACAGGTTAGTTGGAAGCTGCGAGTTTTTTTTTTATTAGTTATTTAACCCTTCATCGCCGTTGTTTATTGTTTTCTCGTTCGACAGGAGCTTCTGTTCTTCTCAAGAATTATTAACGCTTTTGATAGAAAGGTTCGAGATTCCCGATCCAGCGAAAGTCTACGACGACGAGGAACGACCGAGTAGCGGTTGTAAGTCTATTCCTAGAGAAGATTTTAAGCGTTACCGTAAAGAATTTTGTCAACCTGTACAGTTCAGAGTTTTAAACGTTTTAAGGCATTGGGTAAGTTCGGAGAAAGAGTTTTTTTCTTCTCTTTTTACGTTCATCTTTATCGTATTTTTAATCGAATGATAAACGTTCGTAGGTGGACCATCATTTTTATGACTTTGAAAGAGATAAAAATCTTTTAGAAAAATTGTTAGATTTCTTAAACACTGTAAGTGAAAATTGTAAATCCATGAGAAAGTGGGTAGACTCCGTAATGAAAATTGTACAAAGAAGAAAAAGCGAGCCTTTGGAGCAACGACCCATAACTTTCAGTTTCGAACGATCCCCACCACCGATCGAGTGGCATTTAAAAGTTCCAGAAGAGGAATGGGGAATTTTAACGGTAACTTTCGATACCATCGCATCTCGTCTTTGTTTATCGATTCGACTTTACCTTGTATTAACAATTCCTACCTTTGTTCGCAGTTGCACCCTATCGAATTAGCGAGGCAATTGACTTTATTAGAATTCGAATTGTACAGAAACGTTAAACCTTCGGAACTGGTAGGATCGGTTTGGACGAAGAAAGATAAAGAAAAAACATCGCCCAATCTTTTGAAGATGATCAAACACACGACGAACGTAAGATAAATATAATTTCAGTACCGTAAAATATAAGATATAATTAAATATAATCCGCGTTTACGGGTTTTAAAGCGAACCTTGTTTTACAGTTTACGAGGTGGCTCGAAAAGACCATCGTCGAGGCAGAAAATTTCGACGAGAGAGTAGCCATAGTCTCTCGAGCGATCGAAGTTATGATGGTTCTGCAGGATCTCAATAATTTCAACGGGGTTTTAGCTATAGTCAGTGCCATGTTTTCCGCTTCGGTTTACCGATTACATTGTACATTTCAAGTGAGTAACGCGTAAAGTTTTATGAAATAAGATTTAATTTTCGTTGGAAACGCCTGGTTTTAATCGATTATCGATCATCGATTTTATTGCAGCAAATATCCGCTCGATTGGACAAAGCTTTATCCGATGCTCACGAACTAAACATCGATCACTTTAGGAAATATCAAGAAAAGTTACGCTCTATAAATCCACCTTGTGTGCCCTTTTTCGGAATGTACCTGACCAATATCTTACACATTGAAGAGGGAAATCCCGACTTTTTACCGGAGAGCCCGTTGATAAATTTCAGCAAGAGACGAAAAGTCGCGGAGATCATAGGGGAGATACAACAGTATCAAAATCAACCTTACTGTCTGTCGATAGAACCCAGGATACGACGTTTCATCGAGAATCTCTGTCCTTTCGATCCCGAAGTATCGGATGCCGATATCAGCACGTACTTGTACAATAAAAGCTTGGAGATCGAACCAAGAGGATGCAGGCAACCGGCGAGAGTGGTAATTACAATTTTCAGTCCTCGTTGAACATCTATTCGCTATTTAAACATTCACGCGTCTCGTATTACCAATTGCAGCCCCGAAAATGGCCGGATTTGAATCTTAAATCGCCGGGAATAAAAGCGAGAAGCTTGAGTGGAAAATTACCGGCGCCGCTTCAAGCGGTTGCCTCGAGCGTCAGATTACACGATCCGCCAGCGGCAACTTTGGAAATACCGATTCCTTCCGATTTGCCCGAAACGCCACCGCATGGATCATCTTTTTCTTCCACGACCAGCGATCACAGCGTCTTTGCACCGGTGTTACTCGGAGGTACGAAAACGTATCCGTTATTCTCGATCGACAATTTACGTCATTTTTATCGATGACTCGATGACTGGTTCGATCGGCCCAACACAATTTACCCTAAGACTAATTCCATTACTTTTCGAACATATTCGAGTAATAACTGCTTTCTTGGCACTCGATTGTATCGAAAATATAAAAGTAATCGGTGTATTGTAATTACCGATGATGGTCGATAAATTCGATAACATTTTTGTCGTATAAACGTAACATGTGTAACGATCGATGTAAAACCTGTACAAAATTAATACGTAATTTTATAAATTCGATCCAGAGTATTTTTAACGCACGACTGATGTACGCGTACAAAAAATGTATACCATTGAGAGCGATTCCACGTTTCGGTAACCACGATGTAAAAATCGTTCGTAGAACGTCCGTTAAAAAAAGTCGATCGAAAGTATGAAAAGTAAAAAAAGAGCGGTTACGAGCTTCGAGAGTTTTTCAGGCTCCCCGGGTCCGGCTCTGAGTATGTCGAGTCTCTCGCTCGGCTCACCCGGAAACAGCCCCCAACTGGGCTCACCCGGACATCTGCCTCCGCATCACCAGCAGTCGTCCTCGTACGGTGGCAGCGCCTCCACGCACTTCGGTTTCAACTCGGGTACGATCGGAGCGATGGGCGGAGCCTTGGCTTGTCTCGCCTCGTCGTCCTCGCTGGCAGGAAGTCCAGGAGTCGCCCCGATGATGCCACCGCCTCCGTCGCCCAGTCACGTGCCGCCCTTCGGACAACCGCCTCCGCCTCTCCCGCCCAGGTCGCATCGACGTCGCGAGAGTTGTCTGGGAGATTCGCCGCAACAGGTGGATTTTTTTTTACTTTATCCCATTCTCCGTGTAATTAAGAATAATTTTGATCTTTGGATCGTTCGACCGAACCAAAAGAGAAGCTCTGAATTTTGTCGTCGTTCGTTTCAGGCTCGTCAGGCGCCGAACGCCCCGATGTTGCCACCCCGGGAGGGCGTCTCACCCCCGCCGTTGCCCCCGAGGAGGGAACTACCCTCGTCGACGTTACCGCCTCGTTTCCCGGCCACCCTCAACCCCAGCTGCTCGGCGCTGCTCGCAAGGCGGAACTCCACCCTGGAGAACTCGTGTCCGACCAGCGCCGCCGGCCATACCCGGAGGCACATGTCCTTCAACGGGCCGAGTCCTACCAAGCTTCCACCGGCTCAGCCACCCAACGGTAAGTCCACGGTCTCTCTGTCCTTCTTGTTCCGGACTCAGCGGAGAACAACCGAGGAAGAAGGTGTTGTTTCTGGAGTAACGAAGTACCACGTTTCGATTGCAGGTTCCGTGACGCCGAGACTACCACCAAAGCCTCAGATACTAGGAAGATCGCCCGCGACTATGTTTAATTTCAACGCTCCCCCGGGCTCCAGCTAATACACCTCTCTATCAGCGCGTAGACGGGGGATAAAAGCGTAGAAAACGAAAACAGACTCTTGTCAAAGATCAACTCCTAGTCCAAGTGCGAAGGAAGGGCCGCTGCTGTTGCCGCTGCTGTTGCCGTTGCTGCCGCTGCTCGTCGTCGAGGTAGCGAGTGCCTCGTCTCCTGGGCGAGAGACGGTTTTGCTACATTCCATAAACGTGTGCGACATGTAGTCTCGGGCGCGCCGACGCGATATTTTGTCGAGGAAAACAATGTTACTTTCCCGTCTATCTTATTCTTCCTTATTTTTTCTCTTTTCCTCCCTTGTTTTTTTGTTGTTTTTTTTTTTCATTTTTTTTTTTTTTTTATTTTAAAGCGTGTACAGGTCATTTTTAACGTGTACAGTATATTTTTAGATACTTTTTATAAGTAGCATACCTTGAGCAGTAGTACTGGTACGCGAGAAAGGCAACCCGTCGATTCGCGGAGGAGCGACAAGAGCGGAGAGCGAGACGCGCGTTCGAGTGTACGTTTGAGCGAGAGAGGGAGAGAGAGAAGGAGAGAGAGAAGACACTCGAAGAGCGCTTGTCATCGCTATCGACGTATCGGAAATATCCCGAAGAACCAATTTTAAAATTGTAAGCGTAACGGTGACGAAGCGAACGAAGAAAAAAAACGAGTTGTCGAGATACAGCCTCGTAAATTTAGTCGTCCTCGGAGCGTAAGAATGTAAAGCACCGTCTACCGTCTTCGCGTCTTCGCGTCTTCGGGTCTTGGCTCCGACTCTCCTTGGCTGGTCCACCGATCGATCACCTTTGCCGCCACCGTTGTTCTCTAACCTAATTTTTCGATATAATTTCTATTTTCCAAACCGAACTGTGATACACTATTAATGACTAATCGCTATTAATGGTCGATACAGCGGAACGGTTTTATATTATACGGATGTATATATATGTATGTACGTATATACATATATGTATGGATGTGTACAGGTTGTTTATTAGCGCGTATTTTTAATTCGCGCGCCTTATTAAATGGTAACTCGGATAAATGAAAATCGTTCCACTGTAAACTAATAATGGTACGTGTATGTAATTAGACGTTTTAGAATTATAAGAAGGTAAAGAAAAAAGGAGTCGCGGATAGAAAGGAGAAAATAAAGGTTTTAGAAATGAAACGTTACGAAAGTTTATCATCGTTGTCATAAACGTCATCACCACTGTTCATTTATTTTTACAATTAATGTTTTATAATTAATGGTAACTATATTTTCTATTAACGTTATATACGACGGTCCTGATCGCACCGTTAAAACTCATCGCCATCACGGTTACTATTGAATCGCCATCACGGCATTTTCCTTTTCTTATCGTTTGCCGCTGTTTATCGCGAAAGCGGCGCCCTTCGTTGGTATCGTCGAGCGTTCGTACGATCGCGGACTCGTTCTTCTCGGAGTCGAATTTTTTTTATTTTTCGTCATCGCCATATAACGCACACTTTACGAGTGGAATCGATAGTGCAGCCACGAAGGAATTATGTACATGTATATTGTTATAAATATGTTTTGTCGATAGCAAAGAAATGAAATATTGAGATATGTGAAATAATAAAGAGTATATTGTGTAGTACTCGAACGTGTATCAATTTTACACATCCTCTACATCGCCTTTGAGAAACTTCGTTCCAACGATGTTGTACTTTTACAAAAAATCCGAATAAGTTACGCATGATAAAAAAAAATAACGGATATTACTTTCCTAAGAACGTTAAATTCAAGTAAGTGCTTACATCGAAGTTTCGTAATATTCCGTTCAACCTTAAACGCTGTCCGATTATTTACATCCATCCTCCAAATTATCGGTATCTCGTTCCATCCAACATTTTGTTCTTGCTTTGAAATATATATATATATATAATCAGGATGTAGAGCAAATGCATCGTTTCTTAAAGTAAAGATCGGATATTGATTATAAAAGAACGTATCGATTAAAGGAATGTTTCGGGAAAATGTCTTCGAACCTTAAAGAGAGGCTAAACATATTTCATCGTAAGTGTTTAATTTCACTTGGTAAGCTCGAGTAGAAATTATGACGAGAAATGCAAGTTTCGAAAGAATTAAAATTTCAATGCAATTTTTTGAATTAACGATCATATTTGAAACATATTTTTAGTTAATTGTATTATCCTATTCGCGTTCGAGAACATTTTTTTCGTTATATGATAACAAAACTTGCAAAATATTAAACATATTTACAACGTATTGATTTATTCTCATTCTATAATTATCTTAATTTAAATTTTAGAAATTGTCCAGTTTAAAATAATTGGTATAATAGTTTTCGTAATAAATAATATTTATTATGAATCAAAATTTAATATTAATTAATTGATCGATTTTCGTTACGTACTTAATTTAATTTGCTTTTCAGACAAACGTTAACTTTCGCACTTACGAATCACCGATGGTTTTTTTATTTATAAAATTATAATTACTTATAACATTAAATGATACTGGAAAATCTTAATTTTATTACAAATCAAAAGTAAGTAAACACTGCACTGATACTTTTTGTACAAATTTATCGTACACTTACGACGAATAAATTATCGATCCGAATTGAATTTCTTAAAATTCATTTTCTCTAAATACAACGATCGAGCAGATAAACCTAATGATTTTTCGCATTAATCTATTCGAGATACAATTCATTTTACATTCGCTCAAGAAGTTACAATTTTTAATATAAATGTTTGTATAAAATATTAAATTAATCATCCAAATAAAATTTTCAGTTTTAAATTTAAAAGTAGATTCTAAATCATTAATTGAAAATTAAATACAAATAACTATAAATTAATTATTCACAATTACAAGATCGATGAAATTTAAATATCGCTTGAAACAAAGTCAGTTGAATAAAATAGACTTAAATTGTATATATAACTATTTGTTGTAATTATTGGATTGTAATTAATAGAAGGAAAAAAATAGAAAAGTGAAAAAACAAATTTATATTAAATTTTCATCTTTTAAAGTGCGTACAATATACAATCGCCCATTTGGATTTAAAGTATTTAATTATGAAACAAATAATTTCTTTGAACTATTTTCAATAATATTTTATTTAAAATTTTATAATATTTATCTTAAAAATATTAATAATAATTAAGTGAAAAAATTTTAGGACGCCTTAAAATTACCAGTGATCACAACTTGTAAAATTATATCTTAATCATTTACTCGAAGAATTCTAAAATTCTAATTTTCAAACAAAATTTATCGATAACCTTATTATAATTCAATTTTTAATTATTCGATAAATACTATCGTATTCTTGAACATTTCGAGTAAGCTTGGAGGGAAAACATCTATAAGGTAATTATTATAACATTCATCTGTCGTAAATTTTATCATAAGTTCTAAACATAGAATAAACTTTAAGTTCCGTGTATAAATATTTATCGGTTAAATCAAGAATTTTTAAAACTTTAAATTATTTAATGAAGTTTAAAGAAATTCAAGGAAATATATTAAAAAGTCACTTACTTTTTTACACTGAAATATTATTAAATAATTATATGAATTGTCATGGATTAACTATTGAATTAGACATTCAAGTTTCTCGTTTAATACATTAAATAACTAATATTTAGAATCGAATATGCATTATTAACGTTTACTTATTTTCTGTAGAAATAGCGTCGTAATCCGTATTACAAATATCGGTTTATTCGATAATAAAATCGTAACATCTTAATTAAACAGTTGAATTTATCAATTATAAATGAAATAATTATAATTTAGTGTTTTTACCATAGCGACATTTAGAAACGTAATTGGCTACACCAAATTATTTCATCCACGATGAATCGAAACTCCGTAAACTAATTTATCATTTATTTAGGCTTCAAAAACATTATTATTATTACAAATAAACCGTTCGATTATAATTGACGTTAAAATCTATAATAAAAAGTAAAAATTTTGAAAATATTGTAAGTACACGATGGATTTTCTCTTTGTGCAAACGTGAGAGAGAAAACTGCGATACTATTCGTACAGTATTTGCGAAATGTCGAGTAGATCGATCGCATCTTGATACGATGTCCATTGTCATGTGCGAAATTAAGAAAACTGGTCTAAGAATGTAAGTAACGCACTCGTGGCAGTAATAATAATAATAATAAAAGATATTTATTAATAAACATTAACAAATACTTTACGTTGAATTTTCTCTTCGGTCGTTATTTTAAACGTTGCTTTAAACGTTGCTTTAAACGTTAAACGTTAAATTACTTAGGTTAAACTACGCGATAATAAAGTAATCGTAAATACAAAATTTCCAACGCACGAATATTTAAATTTACAAGTTGTCAACGTCGAATACATTATTTTTTGTCCAATCGTATCGGTTCAAGTTGTCCGATCGTCCGTTGCTTGCATGATTCAAGGCCACCCTCGGGAACCAAGTCGATCCCTCGAGAAAGCCTCGAGGTCGAACGGGCATCGGAAAAATCTTCTCGATCAAGGGTCACGATAAACCCGCGCGTTGAAGGTCAGACGCCGTTCGCTCGAGAATAACCGACGGATCGTCGCTTGGATGTTCACCGAAGGACTAAAGTCGCGGAGGAGAAAAGCTCGAGGTTTCCGGGCGAATGTCAGAAGAGGCGCGAAGATGTAGTCTCAAGTGACCTCCCAGACGGTCGACCCGTCCGAGGGTTTGTTGTTGAGGTTGTGGTGCTGGTGCCGAGGCGCCGGGACATCCACGTGGGCATCGAGGCCGTCGCTGAGTTTGCTGAATCGCCTTGTCCAACTCGCCCGAGGTCCCGTACCTCTTGTACCTCCGATCCCAGCCTCCCGGAGCACCGAGAGCAGCTCCTCCTCGTCCTCCCGTCCCCGGAATCCCTTCTCGTACTTGGCTTCCTGGGCGAGGAGTCGTTCTCGTTGCAGCTGCGTCGCCACCGAACGCGGAACTTCCGGTATCACGTAGCTCATTATCCCCGTGAGCGCGAACACCTGTGGGATTGTAATGTGGTTGGCACTAAATTACCCAAAAACCCAGGGATTACAGAATTATACTAACGACGTGCTCGAAGACGACGACGAAGGCAAGCCTGGCGGCAAAAACATGCCAATACTGTGGGCTGAGGCCGTAAGGATCGTTTTTGTGGTCGGGTCCGTTCCTGTAGCCGCGGTATTGACACGTCGGCGGGGCTTTGTATCTTTCCTCCTCGTTTCTCATATCCGCGGTGTAGTGCGAGGTGTTGAACTCCGACAGGGAGCTGTCGATGTAGCCCACGAGGTCGTCCGTTGGTGAGTACACGAACGCGTAGACACTCCGGGGTATGAAATCCGAGGTGTAGGCGATCACGAACGCCTGTGATTGATAATAAAAAGAGGTCGTTTTTAGATTTATAACTCGTTCCTGGGAAGAAAATTCACGCTCCGACTTCCCGACTATCGAAG
Organism: Dolichoris vasculosae; assembly: GCA_018907195.1. NCBI lineage: Eukaryota > Metazoa > Arthropoda > Insecta > Hymenoptera > Agaonidae > Dolichoris > Dolichoris vasculosae. The sequence continues at coordinate 10,665,157 of JACCHY010000006.1, forward strand.
ATGCATCATCGGGTACATTGTACTTTTTATCGCGGAGAGAATATTTCTTTTTTCTTCGAACGCGATTCGGATCGTATCCTTCACCTTCGGAAGTACGTTTTTGATTTTGATACCATAAAACTGTGCGTAATATTTATTTTTAAATTTATGAGCGATATATGTTGATCGAAATAATAATGCAAAGTAAATCGAAGCAACGAAAACTTAATTTTCGAGCGGCTGTACAGTTTCTAAAATATCTCGATGGAACCCTTTTTTGCGGTCGTTCGTATTAATACATTGCGTCCTGAAATTATAATTAACGCTGTTTGCGTTTCGAAAAGAAGTATCTTTAGATAAATTGACGAACGGTAATTTAAAATTTATCTTTAGTTTCGGTTTATTTTTAAGTGGTCGCGTAGTTTGGAAAGTTTTTTATTATCGTTGGACTCGAAAACGGGAGAGGAAACTTCGCTTTTCTAGAGAATATTATAGAAAAGTTAAAATATGTAACGACCCGTATCTAAATATAAATAACATCGGGCGACTCGTTGAAAGACCACGAAAAAATATCGTCCGTGACAAAATTGATAAAGAAACTCGCTCGACCAAGTTTTCTATCGCGACGATACGCGATAAAAACGGTAGGAATATTGTTTCCGGAAAAAACCCTAAAGTGCGAAGACCGAAGGAAATACGAGCCGAATTCGACGGTTTGATATAAACGTTCGCAACGCGACGATTCTCGGGAGAATTAATCCTACGCGTGCGACCGACGTCGGTTTTCGAGTGGTTTAGGAAAATAAAAGAAATATGTAACGACGATCGAAACCGACGATCGAAACAGACGATCGAAAAGAACGACCGATTCGAGAGACGACGGGAGAATCTACGACTCGAATTGACGGGGGGAAGTTGTAATAACCCCGTGGAATTAGACGTAAAATGGGGGAGAGGAAATTAATAAAACCGCCAACGCGGAAGAACAACGTTGACAGAAAAAAAAATAAACCGAAACAAGCGTTTATTAAATTTGTTGAAATAAATTTGTGAAGATGAAAATTATAAAATAAACGGTAAGTGTCTTTTATCGCTAACGATTGCAAACGTAGAGTTAATTTGTGCAATTATCGGTAATTTCCTAAAATTAGGATAAATTTATCGCTGATTACACTTTACTTTCGAAATACGTAATATTTCCCCTATTTTTCAATTATTTATCTAAAAAAGCCGCGTAATTATTCCACGCGTTGATATCTAAACTTTCTCGTATTATCAACATCGAAATATAATAAAAAAATGGATCGATACCGTTTTATTTCATTTTATTTTTTAGCCCTTACGGAAGTAACCAACGCGATTAAATATCCCTTTGATCGATTGGATTTGTTCCGCGTCGAAAGGCTCAACTTTTGCGAATCGAGACTCAAAGGATTCGGTCGAGTACTTACATTAGATACGACGGCAGCGTAAGTAACACCTTTGAGAATTCCATACCAGGCGCCGATGTCTTCAACCCTTTCGGCCAAGGGTCGTCGAGCCTCTTTGACCATTTTGTAAGCATCCAGTCGTATTTCGGCGATATTGTTCAAAAGGGCGAACAAAGGGGCGAGTGGAAAAGCAGCGACGAACAAAGTCACGAAGCCGTATTGAATAACTGAAGACAATGTTTTTTTTTTGGTAATATTCGAACGGGATTATTGAAAGGGATTGAAAGGGAAGAGATCTTTTAACTAAAAAATAGTTTTTAATTTATCGGGAAGAAATAGATACGTTAATAATCCGTAGATGGCAAAATATCTTAAAACTTTATTAATAATTAACCCGAATGATAATCAAGGTTAATAAAATACGTTGAAAATCCTTTTATAAAATATTAATTTTACGATTATTTAATATACAAAAGCGTGCATTTATGTAAAATATGTGTGTTCCATACGATTCGATACAGTATTTAATACAATCGTGTTAAATTATACAGAATAAAGAAATTAATGTCACGTGGAAGAAATAGAAGTACGTTTAATCGTAGCTCGACTGCAGAGCTGAACTAAAAAAGTATCTCTCGGTAGTAATGATAGTTTAATGATAAAAAAACGCGTTCGACTATTCTGAAATGAGATACTCACTCATTTCCAAGTACTCGTCGAAGAGCGCGAGTCTACCGGGATCCTGGAGTTGATAATCCTGTTCCCAACTGGTGTAAGGCCTCGACTGGTCCTTCGTCGCGGCGACGTGAGTTCGTTTACGCCACCAATTCCACATCTTGGGCGAAAGAATCTCCACGAAGTTGTTGAACACCTGCTTTCCGATCATAATGATCGCTAATTGGATGCACACCTCCGAGAGACAACCGGAAGCGTCGCACACGTCCGTCTTTATCCGGTAGAACTCGGAGGAACGCGACTCCGCGTCGCCTGGATGTACGTAGAATCTTCCCTTTTTTTTTTTTCACGGATGAGGGAACAAAACGAATGTTAATCGACCCGTAGGTTTTTTCCGGTGGCGGTTATATTTATAAAGCGGATTACTTTCGCCTGGGCTTTTTTTTTTAACTCGAGCGTTTTGTAAAAACAGCGATTTATCTTGATACCTTGACTTGTTTAATATATTTATTATTATAGTTAATATATTTATCTTAATATCTTAACCGTTGTATTTGTCTTGGATACTATTTTATCGTGGTTCGTTTGCGAAAGATGTTTTTTACGTTTATAACAATCGCGAGAGATTTTTAATTCGTGCCACTTTTTATTTAATTTTGGAGAATCTAAAATTACAATATTTTAACTTACGATTTTCTTGTAACATCTATAATTACGCGAAAAAATTTTCACGTATATTATTCTGTAGCATTTTTGATAGAGTCTAGAGTTTATCGCGTTTATTTCTAGAGTTAAAAGCTTTCGTATTTACTTTTAAATAGCCTTAGTTATACGGAAAATACACAAACCCTCGTGACTAAGAGTGAAATTGAAATTTGATCGTTTAATAGCAGCAACGATGCGAAGATTATAGGTTGGTCCGAAATCCACGATAACATCGCGATCGACAAAGATATTGATTAACGTCACGCTTACGTCAATGTCTAACTAAACGTCCGAACAATTTATATGCTTAAGTAGATGGTGTTTTTATTTACAGCAACCTTAGTATTATCATAGTTAATTTACAAACGCGAGAAATATTAAGTTACGCGAACTCGTTCTTCGATACTACAAAAACATGCAACACTCGTAGGTCAATTTTTTTGTCACGGATTTAATTGCTCCCTAAGTTGATCGCATTTTGCATATTTAGCGTAGCGTTTTAAATTCATAGATAATTTTAATACCAACTTACGATAACAATATATAAAAACTGACGGTATATAACTTGATCCTTTTCTTTTTGTATTTCGTTTCGAATTAATTATAACGCGCGATTTACATTTACCACCGATTATTCGCGATGTTCCATAGTACATTGAGTCCGGAATACAAAACTTTATTCAAAGCTAAAATAAAAGCAAATAAGTTTGACGTTGCGAACGTTTTGAAAAAATTATTTCAAAATCAGACAATTCCAACGTACATTCGATAAATACGATAAAACCAATGGAATATTATTCCGTCTTTGTTAATTAATCCTCCGTCGATATAGTCAATAACGTGGAAAACGCATGATCGAATTAACCTTTCGTTCTTGCGTGGATATAAATGGCAACGAAACTAAAATCATTGCGCATTCGTTGAAAACTTGACACGAGTCGAAGCATCGCGTTAATTATAAAATGCCTCGTTCGCAGCCAATAATCGATAGAGGCGAAAGGGTGGATGAACTTCGGGGCCAAAATTGCTGTGATGTTCATCGGGTGTGGACGAGATGTTCGATAATTAATTTAATGCCTCGACGCGCGTCCAAGTATTTTTTAATACCCGAATAAACATTGATTACCTTGAAAAAGGCGATGTAAATGAGGGACGAATAGAAGTTGACGAACTCAAAGAGGAAGATCTTGAAGGTAAAACTGGCCTCGTATTCGGTTTGGGTCCGCGGATTTTCCATGTTGACCATCCATCGCGCGAGCTTGTGATAAATGCGTGTCAGAATCATGATGATGATTAAATTGATGAAGGCAGCCGTCAAGGAAGTGAAGATCTTTGCGTGTCGCTGAAGAAAATGTCCTCCACCGTGAAATACAGCGACCAGAGAGATCCTATAGATTATCGTCCCGAGAACTGCTCCCAGGACTACGCAAATCTACGAACATCGAGTTTTTCTTTTTCACAAACTTGCATTTTTAAGTACTTTTAAAACACGCGTTGGTTTATCGTAAAGCGACGAAATAGGAATTTATCGGATAAAAATAGTAATAATAATAATTTTACGCTGATCCAATCCATCAATTTTTAAAGCTTTATTCTCGGTAAAATATTAGAAATTTGAAACACAATCTCTCTCTCGTATTAATTAACCCATGGAAATGAAATTAAATAGCGAAATTAAATACGATTGAGTTACAAACGATTCTCTTATTAAATCGTACGATGTTATATAATTTCGAGCGAAACATTCACCGACCTCGACTTTGCGCGAATAAAATTGATAAGGATAACGCGAGACGCGAGTTGGGTTCCGTAACGATCCATAGCTACCATAAAAAAGACGATAGATCCAGTCGCGATGTAGCGCATCGTTCGCGACCAAACGGGCAAATATGGCTCGCGTTCCCTCGTCACCGGATTTATGCGGAAGGTCTTGACGCTCGCCTCGAACTCGGGTCTGGTCTCCTCGTCGCCCTCGGCGTTCTGCAGGTCCCACTCCCAGGCGAGGACCGCCTGCTTTCGCTTCCACATCTCCAGGAACGTCGTCGCTGGGGAATAATTCACACGCGTTTCGATTACAAGAAAGTCAAGGATTTACTTTGCGAATTTGGTATTTAGAATTTTACGCGTGCGTGAATATCAAGATAACACGAGCTTCAAAATCAATTAAAATATCGATTCTGCATTTATTAAAGCAAAATTTATTTATATATATCCGTCGATACATGAATTTATTTGTACGATCGTTTCAATTTTTCCATACGTTTCACTTTTCAACATCGTTAATGGTATAGAACTAAAAAATTATTTTCAAAACACGTTGCATCGTTGTAAACGAAGCGTTTTCTAATTTTTTTTATTTCGATAAAAAATACGTAACTAAACGAACCGTGAGGTATCGTAACATTGTATTTTATATTATTACGGAAGTACAAGAACGTAAAAAATTTACAAGGTGTTTGTAAATTCCCCGCGTTTAAACAAACTTTTAAGTTTTCGATCTCGTTCTTCGAACACAGTCGAAAAAATGATCCCGCTGAAAAGTAATTTAATCTTTCAACGACTATTCTACAACGATATTCTCTTGTTAACAAAATCAAAATTATCTCGCAAATTAATTACGTTTCAAAAGAAAAAAAACGAGTTCACAGATTCGAAAATTTGGTCGACCGCGGATTATCAGACTAGTAAAATATAAAACAAAATATACTCACCCCAGAAGGACATGAAAATAGCGAAGAAGACCGTAGAGGGATTATCAAAAAGGTATGTCAGTCTAGCGAAGAGACAGGAGTCTCCGAGTCTTGTGTAAGGACACGCCTTATCGCACAAGGGACAAAGCGTAATATTTCCTGTCGAAGGAGAGAAGAGAAATTAAGGTAGTAAAAATAGAAAGACGGCGTATATATATGTATACGTATATATTATCGAAGCCTTATCGAAGCCTCATCGAAGCTCACCCGCTAATTTAATATCGCAAATTTCTTTGCTAGGAACATTGTCGGCGCCTTCCATACTCCCCAATCCGTAGAAGAAACACAACAGCCCCATTATCGCTGGGGGGTACAAGGCCCGAGTGTAAAATCCCAGCCAGGCGAAGTACAACGCCACTTTCTCCCCGAAATACCGTCTTATCAACCAGAGCGGTTGCTTTTTGTACCTGTATCGGTCGCACAGTCGGTATCGATCAGTCGAGTTATCAATCAACCTATCGTCTCGCCTCCACCAAACTATCCAAACTCACCATTGCCCCGGTCGGGCCCATATCAAGTAGAGCAGGTGTCGGTCGAGGATCTGACCGTCGCTCGCCGGCTTGTTGTACACACCCTCGTGGAGGGTGAAGCAGTCGATGTAGGTCCCATCCGCGAGTAACCTCCGGATCCCCGACTTCTCGTGCAGTTCGTCGTATCTCGCGCGGAGTAGGATTTGCATGACTATCAGGGAACGTTGAGCCGGTGTGTAAGCCGTGTCTCGATCTTTCACCACGAACCTGTTCCTCGGAGTTATAGATTTTTTTTCTGGGTTTAAGTTACTTTCCGCGCTAACGAAGCTCCGAACTAAACCGAACGCTTCTTCCGTCACTCGTTTACGAAACGGTTGACTTTTCGCGTTTGGCGATTCGCGCCAGACGTAATCTAAGCGCAATTTAAGGATCACGAGTACAAGCGAGTGTAACCTGCGTGTAATTACGGTTGTAAAAATCTTGTACGTATTTAAAAGTTAACCGATAAGTGACGATGATTCGTATACGCTCGAACGTAAATATAGAGGGAATATCGAGTCCGTGTATTTACACCATTTTTTGCGAACACAGTTATACCGTTCGTGTATCAATATATTACCGAGCCTCGATAACATAAATTTTATAATCTGAGAGATTATAAAATCTCTCATGATATATAATCTAAGAATTTAAAATGTACATTCTTCAACGTCTCGTTAAATTAGGAAAACTGAATTATAAAAATAACCTCAACTATATAATAAATTTTTAATATTCCTGTATAGTTTCGAAAAGAACTTGGAAGATGAAGATAAATACGATGTTGTATTCTTATCTTAAAAATCAATGTTTTTTTTATATCGTAAACACGTGTGTAAAAAGGAAGGCAATAAAGGTGAAATAATCTCAGCTCGAGAAGGTTTTTAAAATGTTTTGAAAAATAATAGAGATGTTGATTTAAAGTTCTTCCCCCTCTTCTCTCTCTCTCTCTCTCTCTCTCTTTAATTTAGTATATCGATTAAATGATACAGCTTCAAAGATCAACATAGAAATGCTATCGCTAGCTTTTTAAACATTCATCCGATACGCGTGTAGGGAAGTGAAACCCTAACTTACACATCCAACTCGTATAAGCCGTATATAACGCGTAGATTAATGTCTAGATCGAATATTAAATAAAACCCCGACGACTTTATACGAGGAGAAAAATTCTTCGCTTATTTATAATGTAAAAACGACGTTTACCGTGGATATAAATATTAGTAAGGGAGGTATAATGATCTTAAATTTTTATAAGAGAATCCGAGGGTACATAAATTACGCGAGCGAATGAATATCGTAGAATCGATCGTTATAATTTCTAAAATTTGTCTCAGCGATTGTCGAGTGAACGATCATAATTTTTCTAGAATCATCGTAAAAAGTATCGATATTTCGGATACCGCTTGTATTTTCCGTAGCCCAACTATCGCAACTCACGGTATTAAACTGCGAAAATACATAGTCCGCGATATTCAACGGTTGTGTGGAAAACTATGGCAGGAGTAGTCGACCTCGATCTACGACAGCCGCTTAAATTAAATCGCTTTCCTCATCGAGATAATGGAAGATCGATAGATAGCGATTATCTTTATACTTTTATTTCAACCGCATTGGTACGATTCTCCAATTTATTACGACGATGAATTTTTCATGGCGATGCAGTGGTCAGGATAACCCGTTTAAAACTATCGTTACATGCCTGCATTCTCTTACGATAATGGAAAAGGCCGCGAATGTATAACGTATCGAAGGACTCGCTTCTTACATTGTTTGAAAAAAATCGCATTTCACTCGTACCGATAAAAAGATTTCGCGTATCTCCGACTTTAAACTCGAAAGATGAATCGGTGAATCCTTCCACGAGAATTCTATTTATTTATTTGCTTGTTTCCTCGTAACCCTTCGGCTGATTTTTTACGCTCGTCTCGTATCATCGACCCATTCATTTTTACAACGCTTATCTACACTTTTAACGTAAGCTTGTCCTTATTTAAGTCCCTGCGTTAAGTCGGTGTCTTTAGTGCCCATCTTTTATCGTAAATCAGTCGATGCTCTCCAGAGAGATCCGTTTTGTTTTCAATGCACGGAAGTCTATCCCCAACATCCATATTTAACGATAGGCTAATAAACCCGAGTAGTTTATCGTTTGCAACAACCCATAAAATCATTAAAATACTTAAAATAATGTAGGAACCGAACGATACATCGGGAAGTGGTCGCGAACGACTGATAAGTCCTCTCGGAAGCTCGAGAATTAATTGTTAATGTGGGAAAGTTGCCTCGTAACGGTTATCGACCATATCGGTTCCATTCGCTCGTCCTGCATTATTTAGGCGTAGGTGATGTACGTAATCTCCGGATCCCTTTCGCCTCGGAAGTTCCGAGCCTCGCGTGCGAGTCGGAGTTTGTCCGGGGAAACGGGGAGAGCGATAATCTCGAAGGTTCGGTTTGACAATTGTTTACGACACCGAGCATTTGCTTTGGGTCTCGAGGTTTCCGTGCGGTTGATTTGTGTTTCTTCGAGTTTTGCCCATCGATCTCCGCTTCTTGGCAGCGACGCGACAAACTCGAGCCTTTCGTTCGCTCGAGGAACTGCCGACAAATTTATTGGAGTCTTTCTTACTGTATGGAATCTTGTTACTTTACGCGATAGCCTCGATGCCGCGGTGGTAAATAAAATGCAGGTGGAATCGTAAAATTCATAGAGCGTCCTTCGAACAACGGTGATAAATTGTCCCGTGAGTTTTGGTACGCGTACCTAATCATCGGAGTTTACCGGAAATGTATCATCCGTTATTTTGCAGTTTACATTCGTACATCGTATATTTTACTTTCGAGGAAAGCGCTAAATTTTTTTAACTACCTTGTGTATTATTATTATAAATTGCGAATCAGCATTGAATTAACGCGTTTTATTTAGTAATTAGATAATCCTGAAGTGTAGGAAATTCCGTGTAATTCAATTTATTTCAAATTCGACGAATGGTAGAATTTTAGAAAAACTAAAATAGCACAGCTGTTAAAAAATGATAAATCAATCGATAAATCGTAAAAATTTAATCTTAATATTAATACCGTTTAAACGAAATTGTAAAAATTCAGAATTTTACGAAAAGTTGTAAAGATTGATATTTTTTATTCATAGAAATCGATAATTTCGTAAATCGATGAATATAGAATGAATGTTTTACGAATGAAAATAAATACTGATTTATAATTATCTTATGCGATAAGTAAAAAGTTTCTTTACTTATTTTTTATTTAGTGTTTTCAATTCGCGAAAGAAAACGTACAAATTCAATAAAAAATCCGTGTAATAATTATAAACTATAAAAACTTTAATAAGCGAATGTCATACTTGAAAAATATCTTTTTATAACTTCGAGAATTATCGGGAAACGTATCGTTTATCAAGTTTAACGGATACAAAGAATCACTTATAAATCTTAAAATTTATTGTCTATCTTTTATTTTTAATCTAATTGAAATTTCAAAAAATTATGACGGTACATAATTTATTTACATGATTTAACGAATATAGACAAAACGTAAAAAGAAAGTTACTTACGCATCGATATATGTACATATACATCTTCTCGCTAAATTAAAAGAAAAAATTAATATAATAGCGAACGTTACTTTTGAAATAATGAAATTAAAAATCGCTCTGTAAAATAAAAAATATATTACAGTGAAAGAGAAAAAAGTAGACGTAAAATTTGGTTATTATAGATAAAAATTATACGTTTTTATTAAAAAAAAAAAAAAAAATAAATTTTCTACATTATAAAGTATTAATTTATATATGTGCGATAATTATCAATAAATTGTTTACCTAATCAATTTCTCAAAAATAATACTTACATTATTTACTTACGTACAGTAAATCTGATTAAATATAAAAGTTTTTTATTATCTCCAAATTAGATAAAAAGTACATTTATAATTTTATTTCGTTTAATACGCGAACATATTTTTCAATTTTCCCATAATATCGATAGTTTATTAATTACATTCATTATGCTTATACTCGTTACGACTTGCCATGTTGTTAAAGCTGATCCTTAAAAATAGGATAAGGTGTGGTCAAATCAAATCATTCTTTATAACACTTTTATCTTCGTACATTCGATAAAATTAAATTTTTCAATCCATTCGTTAATTAATGGACATACTACCAAAGTTCTATCTTTAAATCTCGGCTATCGAGAAATAGTTCAATTTTTTCGTTACAAAAAGCTAAACTAATTTATAAGAGCAAATCAATGTTACCGTTATTAATATTATCGTTACGGGCAGAAAATCCCAAGAAAAACGAAGTCTCGCGAAAGAGGTTTCGAATTGTAACAACGCAAAGAAATACAACTATTAAACAACGCGAGTAAGATTACCCGGAAATATCCGGACGAATTGCTCCCCTCCAGTCCTCGAACACGCGGGGAAGGGACGCCCTTAGCCTCTCGGAGCTCGGAGAAGCGCGAAGTAACGAAAGATCCTACGGGGAATACACGCAAACTCCATAAAAGAGGCGAAGCTGAAATGTACCGCGAGTGACTCGAGTGACGTACGCGGCAAGATTCGTCCAGATCGTAATACCCCAGAGGCTGGAATGTCATCCGCGAGTCATCTGGTGAAGAGGGGAAAGTGTCACGATTGGATCTTTCTAAGGCCACTCCACGGAGAGTGTGAGACGGAAGTCAGGGATGCTGTGATTCCCTGATGATGATGGAAGGGAGGTGAAGTCGTGTGCCCATCGTATGCGAGGGGTTAGGCGGGTCTCATCCGTGCAAGGGAGGAGATCGTTACCCCCGAGGGAAAGGAGGACGGACGGAACGTGATCCGCTCGGATAGCAAAAAAGAGAAGTCATTATGGAGATGCAGGGGGTAGAAGACAATCTCCTCCGGGAATACGAGTGGGAAGGTCGCGCAACCGAGGAACCAGTTAATAGCACGCACTTGAAAAGTCCTAGAGGTCCAAATTCCGTAATCGAAAACAATGATTCGCCTTGTTTGGGCTCGATTTCTCCAAGAAAGTAAAAAAAGGAAACTCGAGACTGACGAGCGTGAAAAATTAGAAGTTTACGAATAAAAGGGAAAAATGCAAAAGGAACGAGATGGAACGAGGATATATATATATATATATCGAGTTGACGAGCGCGGAACCTTCATTGTATCGGAAAACTAAACACTTATAAATATCCATTGCCAACAAATTATTGTACACGTCCGATTAATAACTTGTTGAAGTACGAATATATTGCGAACAAATAAAACTTGATAAAAAAGAAAAGTGCTAACATTTTTTAACCCCAACAATTATAATATTAGAATAATCGCTATCGTTACTTTTATTATTACTGTAAATATTATCACATTCGTTTCAGTCATTCGAGCCCGTATATCTAATTAATTCGGAAAGAATACGAGTATCGTTTGCCCTCGGCTATCGAAGAATAGTCGAGTGAAATTTTCTATTACGATGATTCACCATCGATCGGCAAATAAACTCCGTCAAAATTAAAGAGGCTTATCATAAATAAGATCCACGTTGAAAAAATTCCGCGCCTTTTACGAGATTCTTCCGTGTACGCGGTTCATTTTCCCGCGATGAATCCAATCTATTTTCGAGATGGATTTTCGTCAATATTGACTATTACGCGTACCATGTATAAATTTCACGCGTAACCGGGTCTCTTAAATACATAACGAATAAAACGACACGATTACGTATACTCCGACCGATTTGGCCAATACCGCAAACGTGTTACAATTGTTCAACGTCACAATTATTTTTAGTCTAACTCCTCTCCCCTCCGATCCCAACTGTCTATTTTTATATTTATTATTACGTATATAGTGTACGTATGTCACGATAATCCAAACTTTTTCCATTTATAGGAAACACGGCCTACATATCTTATCAGAGTTCATAAATCTAATGATCAATCGCGAAGTTTATACATTACGAACATTACACAAATTGTTCCGTTGGTACAAGTAAAGTTACCCGATACTTTTACGAGTACTAACGATGCGAATGGTACACTTTAAATGTATCGTAAGTTTATTAACAACTGCCGATGTTGTAATGCACGATATATAAGGTATACGCGATATCTCCACAAATTTATTTAATATAAAATATTAACATTTGTATCGGGTGTACATTCGGTTATAAATTCGGTTCTCTCCATTTTTATTATTCGTAGGAACGAAAATTACTCCAGCGAAAGTCACGGGAACGCAAAGCGTTGAAATATTCCTCGTTTGATACAAGAGAGAAAAGAAATGTTATTATACTCGTGCATTCGAACGATACGTTTATATATTTATTTATGTTACTCGACATAAAAAATAGCAACGTATTTAACGACGACTCAAATGTCGCTAGATCCATTTTAAGTATGCCAGTGTATTTACATTAAGCTGTACACAATTAAAATAACTATAATTAAATTTTTTTATCGCGTTATCATATTTTTCATATTTCGTTCGAACATCGATCATATATTTTCGTATCACTTTCGTACCTACGATTCCACGCGTTGAAACGTTTCTACAAACGAAAACAACGCGTTTGCGCGATTTCATCCAAGAGTATCAGAAAAAAAAACGATTCGAATCCTCGTTTGTTCACCGAATCGTATACGATAAACGGTCTTCTAGTGTCAGAAAAAGATTCCACGCTTCGACGCACGTGCGATAAAAAAAAAACCATTGTAATCTACGTCACCTCTCCTCTCTGTCACCGGAGTCGGTGCTCGCGTAGAAACTCGGTTCCTCCGGGTACTTGCTCGTCTCCCACAGGTGAATCCGACGAATCCACTCGACCCAACTCATCCATCGTTTCCAGGACTTGGCCTTGTTCTTGGCGTTTCCCTCGTCCTTGTGGTAAAACAAGCGTATGAAAAATCTCGATTAGTATTTGTCGGAACGGGTGTTTTCCGAAGGTGAAGAAGGTGAAAGGGACTGACCCTAAGGAGGAAGGAAATAAGCGATCGAGACGTTATCCGATACTCGTGTGTACTCGTTAAAACTTTCACGGAGATTAAATGTTTTATTTTTTTACGTTGGAAAATAATTCAGGATTAGTTCGCCGACTGGATATTGTAAATAAAACGTAAGCATATTTTAAACAAGATTAATTATTAGAACTTTGCTTTGCAACCCGTTTTTTTTTTTTTTTTTTTTTATCGAACGAATATTTGAGCTCCAATGATTCATTTTATGAGAAATGAAAAATGGTTGGTTACCAACACGGATTTAAATTGAAAAGGCGTAACCGGTAAATGATAGATTGGAATTATTTACCGAACGTCGAAAAGGAATGTATTTAAATTAATACCTGGTACATAAAAAGGGACTATTTTCTTTCGCGGACATAAAGAAACTATCCTTTTTACATTGTTATTAATATTTTTGTACGAACAAAAATTTCGAATACACGATGACAGAGATCGCAATTTTTTCACAATGCGAACAAAACACGTAAATAAAATGCCTGCTTTAAATTTAAATGTAAAATATAAATCTGGCTTTGAATTTTTCGATACTTACAATGGAGATTTTGATTTATAGCAATCGCGGTAAATGTATTTTACGGTCGCAGAAAAAAAATTTCGTTTTTCCAAATTTAAAAATTCGTAAATCTATTATTATTATTATTGTTAAGGTATAAAAAAAATTTTCTTCCAACAACGATCGTTCGATATTTTGAATTTGAATTATAACGTTTATCAACGATAAAATGAAATATCGGTAGGAACGATTATATATTATTAAAATATTAGTCCAATGTATTACTAACGTTAAAATTATGTTTGAACGAATCGAGAGATGAAAATAATTCTTATCCGTTTATTCAGTCTATTACCGATTTCAAAGAATCTTCAAGTTATTTAAATAATACGTATCGTTATTTATTCCGAACTGTACAATATTATCGATCACGCTATAAACGTAATATACAAAATATGTTACATATTTAAAAATATCTAAGTTAATAAACTATATCGATAAAAAAAAGTTTTGCCGCTAAATATACAACAGATTTACAAAAGTGAAAATATTATCATATTTAATTGTACAAATCAATCAACTTTTAAATTCTATTATTTAATTTTATTCGATTTCGTAACGTTTTACAAACTTTCTTTCGACAAATTAAAAAAGTATAGTAAACAGCTAAAATTTAAGTAAATATTATTATTTATATTTAATACATGTGCAATATACCACTCGATACATAATGGATATGATACGTAACAGATCTATTTAAAATATAAAGTTAATACTACTTAACGGATCGGTGTCTAAAAATATTTGAAACGAAAAAAAGAAGAACGATCTTTGCTTCGAGTCGAGAATGTAAGACAGGAAAGAAGTAAGAAGATCGCAAAGGAACAATAAAACACCGCGAGCATAAACTTATCGGTATCAGTCGTAAAATTAGGCATGCAATAAAGCAATAGCAGTGAAACAGTGATAATTAACCGCAGTGTAAATAAGCGCAGCACTGCAAAGTAAGAAAAGTTTGAAAAGTTTGAAGAGTTAGTTATAGCTTCCCTCGAAAATTCCAAAACAAATCGGCTGTCGGAAAATCCGGATCACCGTTCCATCGCTACTCGAACCCTACGATTAAGGATAAACCGAGTCGTTGCGCAACAAGGTTATCCATACCAGCTTCGATCGCGGCCAAGAGGCAAAGGGGAGGGCTCAACATTCGTCTCATCGATTCTAGAGTCGATGTGTGCCGTACAACCGACGACCTCTTGTCGTTTTTTTTTTTTTTCCTCTGCCCGCGAGTCGCATTTTCGTACCCCGTAACGGTTTATTATTATAGATGCGACCTACCGCCGAGTCTGCCGTTCCATTATCAATGATAATGACGCCGAGAACTTCACCCGCGATACCGGGAATGTCAACCGTTGGAAAAACACGCTTATCTAGGTTTCGGTCGATCCTTTTGTGTCCTTGGTAATTCGTAAGTGGACCGACTCCATTGATAACGTTGATCGGTTCTCGCACCTCTTCAAAATTTCCGCGTTGGAATAATACGTATTTTTTGCTTGGATACCTTTTTACTATTTATCGTCGAATACTTAATTAACTTGAACGTTTAAACCACACTCGTAATTATTGTTTTGTTATTTTGTATATTATTTAATTACTTTAAAAATACATGGTATCTAAAGGCAGTTATAATTTATCGGTGCGACAATTTAAAAAGTTTTAATTAATTAAAAATATATATTATCTAAATAAAGTAGAACGCAACGAATTACTTTTACGATACACATTCGCATTACGAGAGCGTGTCGTTATTAAATTAAAAAGCGAAAAAGGCTCGATACACTTTGAACTAATTAGAAACCATCGCGACTAATTGTACCGTGCCTTTAAATATTTATCGAATTTCAACCGATCAAAATTACATGAAACTACGTAAACTGTTCGATTGTACGTAATGTTTCTATGCATCCTAGTTCTCAAATAACATAAAATCTATTTCGCGTCTATAACATAACCAACTCTTTTATGAATCTTTCATCGTGAAAACTCTCAAGGAAATAGACGTAAGGACGCGTTGATCAAAACTTGCGAAAAAAATTTTTCGCTAACCTAACCCTTGCATTATTAAGTATAATGACTTTTTAAGAACCATGAAAAAAGTAACTAATAACTAACTATACTCGAGGAAAAACATACTTCGTATTATATTTACAGTGTCTTCGTCGACTGCAATAAACGAAACAAAATCATACATCGACGGAAGAAGATTAAAGTCCAAGTTATTTTTAACGTTGCGGTGCTGAAAAAGTAAGACTTACAACGATTGAAAAAAGTAAACCGAAAGCGAAAAAAGAAATAATATCCGAGTCGTATCCAAGAATCGTAAGCTTTCGCGTTTTTTACGACCTCGGCAATAATAATCGGCCGAGGGTGGAAAGTACGACTTACCCATGCCTTGACGGAGATGGTGATGAACCGTTTGGTTGGCAGCTTGAGATTCATGACCTCGGCGTATTGGATCTTCACCTTCCACGGGATGTGCAGCTTGAGGAAGTAGGTTTTTCCGTCGAAGGAGTTCTCCTTGGACTCGAGCTCCAGCTGCAAACCCTCCTTCAGGAGATTCTGCTCGAACACGTGGCGCTGTTCTCGATGCCGAGCCTCCAACTCCGTCATCACGCCCTCGTTCTCTTCCCGGTACACCAGAATCATATCGATCCTTCGACGTCCGTCCCTGCGTTAGAGAACCACGTGAGATGGGAATCCAGGTTTATCGACCTCCGGGTGCGCCCGTGGAAAACTGGGACGCGATGAATAAAATATCTTCGCGTCTTTACCTCCTTTTTCTTTCGCAACTGGCCCCTCCGAACGTTACCGATTCGCCGACCACCTTAACCCCATCAGCGCGAAATCTATAACGTATCGGTCGTTCGGTGCCGCTTCGCATCCGGAAGAATCGCGAACTTTACGAAATCGCATCCTTGTGATTGTTATCCAACACTTTTGTGTTTTTAAAAAGACCAAGATTTTCAAATACTTTTACGTTTCTACGTGTTTATACGTGTTTACTCGGTTCGTTCGCAAATTCTACAAACGCTCGACAGCTTCGATCCATATTTCGTTTCGAGATCTTTCGAGGTGTTTTTTCCAAATTCGATAAGCTCTTTCGTTGAAACGAAAACATTTTCATCCGGGAATACTTTAACCAACCAAATCAGCACCTTCGGATCGACGGAGTCACGCGAACCTCGCGCGGAACGATCCACGGATCTCGAGAAGAAGAGACGAGCACGAATATGCGGGAAAATCAATCGGTTCGTACCGGAAAAACAGAGTATCGTATTCGTAATCCAACGGGAAGTCGTCGCAGCCTTTGGTGATCGTCGCGAGGAGGGTAGACGTAGTCGGGCTCACCCCTGGATTGTTCGTGTTCTTATCGAACTCCCCCTCATCGGAAGTCGGGAATATCGTCGTCCGCGAGGCCGAGAGCGAACATTCCTGCGACTCTAGCTTCGGACCTGTTAACATATGTTTGCAAACGATGGGAACATTAAGGGCGAGGCTCGTTTATTATTTTAGACGTATTTTACGAGCGAGCGTTTGTTCCTTGAGGTCATAATTGAGACTCTTACTTTCATTATTTTCGGATCAACGAATTACGATATAATTAATACTCTTTTAATATACTTTTATTACCTCGTACGATCGAATTATAATATATATCCTGAGTACGTTGAGTCGTAACCTTAAATAACCGTAGGTCGCGTTTAAGAACGATAAAATTAGGAATTTGGTACTAAAAAAAAATAGAATACGTTATAGAAGAGTATATTTTATGCATTTCGTAGCAAACGATTTTTTTTGTATTAATTTAGGTTTTTACCTACGTCGATATCATATATTGAGATTTACAAATTAATATTAGCATGCATAAAAAGTGAAATGACGCACGATTAAATGGTATAAAAAATAATTTTACCGTATATTACGATAAGCTATTTACGAATCTAATATAAAATACTAAGCGAGAAAATTATTACATCGAACCATAACGTTTAATACACGATAAATTGATTTTTATTTCTTTGTCGGATTCGCGCGTCATTACCCCAACGAGAAATGGAAATAAATGTAAAAGATAAGAAAAACGTCAATGGACGAATTACGTTCGTATTTTGTTTTTATTATTGAATTATACCTCCGAAACAAAAATTCTTTCCACGTGTATAAAGACACACTCTTAGAATTTTATCCGGGTTTCATTGTACAAATTGGTTTTCTGTCTCCTCGCCTTAATAAGTACTTTATATTGATGTAAGGTATAAATTCAAATACTATATGGGCTAATCGAAATACATCGTCTATTATTAGAAATTGGATTCTCATACGATTAGATGAAAAACTTCGTTACTTTCTAATACATTAATATCGATGGTAGTCTAAAAATATAATTGCTATTATTAAATACAACGTATCTCGACATTCGCGCATTTTTAATCTACAGTTTATTATTATTATTATTATTGATGAATGCAACAGACAGATTTATCATTCGCACAAACATTAAGTTATTTAGCCCAAAATCTAAACTGTGAAAGTTGATCGCCCAGGAGGAAGTTATTTCAAAACCTTCACGCGTCAAAGCTTATTTGTTTTCAAATGAAAAGTAGCATCTCGCGACCGTCGGAAATCAAAACACAGTCCAATGGAATAAAGTTCTTTGGAAGCTTAAAAGCTCGTCGGTGGCTATCGATCCTAAGCTGTGGTTTCGCTCTCGTGTGGGGAATGCGCTTTCAAAATATTCTACCCGAAGAGCTTTCGGATCCGACCGCGATTATCGTCTGTTTTCGTTTCATGATACTTGTCAAAACATCGAATTCGTCTTAACCGTCATTTTATTTTTCTCGCCCGAAGCATCTCGTATCGGTTTTGAATCGGTGCAAATCAGATTTTCCAGTAATTATAATCAATTACGATTGGTATTGTTCACGTTAGCGACAAACGATACTACCGTTGTTGTTATCATTAACGATATCGTGTCGTTTTTCATTAACTCGAATACATATTTTCACGATTGTAAGGCGATGCCGTCGTTTAAGAATATCGAATGATTAAGTAAGCGAGAAATAAGGAAAGCATCCAAAGATACGAATTCAACAGGTAGGAATGTTCGAGCTTTCGTGTGCCCGTGAGATAAAATCGCAAAGGTTGCGGTACTATAACGAGATTATTTCAATAATCCGAGCGCCGACCTTACTGAACTCTTTTGGAGCAACAGGCGGTAGACTTTTTTATTACCTTTGCCAAACGAAGATATAAACGAAGCTTTTGTGGTGGAAGTAAAAACTAGACTTTTATAAAGGAGCCAAGTTTTTTAAGCTCGTTTTTCAACTCGTGGCTCGAATTTATCGGGAATGGCGAATCGGATAAATGATTTTGCTTTGTCGTTGGTTTTATAAACGTTTAAGAGAGTCGTTATAGTAAATAAAATAGCGAACCGAAATTTAACGAAAGTAATTTTCTTTGGCGCATTTATGATTAAATCTGTTTGGAGCAATTTTTCATTTACTATCGAATCAGTTTTTTTCCTTAAAATGGTATATTTAGAATTTATTTCTAAAATTGTAAAATATAAATATCTAATTTAATAAAATACTTTAATTTTAAATACAATCTTATTTAATCTTGTTCTAAAAAATTTACCAATTTCACGTAACTTAATGAATTTTAAATAATTATTACAGTTTCTTATATGTACTTTAAAATTACATTTCTTTACAAATTAAAAACTATATTGTTATAAATTTATAATAAATAAATGTTGCGTGTAAAAATCAATATTTACAAGGTGAAGAAACACAAATTATACGCGAAAAAAATACAATCATATTTTTGTTAAAAATACCGTTACGTATATTTCAAACGTAAATTTACTTCCCGATGAACGAAATAATGTCTCTATTTACGGCAACGAAAACTTACAAAAAATTAAATATCGAGTCGCGACGATCCACTCGAATGAATATACGCGAATTCAAGCACATAAAATCCTTCGTGGAAAGAAAAAAGTTTACGTGCGATTTTACGAGGGTCCGTCGGGAATTTAAACA
Source organism: Dolichoris vasculosae (assembly GCA_018907195.1). NCBI lineage: Eukaryota > Metazoa > Arthropoda > Insecta > Hymenoptera > Agaonidae > Dolichoris > Dolichoris vasculosae. The sequence goes on from JACCHY010000006.1 coordinate 10,684,827, forward strand.
ATTCATCCGGAAGCGAATTGAAAATCCTCTTTATCAAAGTCAAAGGATGATGAGCAGTTTTTTATCGGCTTCGAATCGGACGTAGGCGTTTTTATAAAATAAGCATCGACGACAGCTACGACGGTTGATTTGCATCAACCTGTGATAAATTCACGTCGTTGCTAATTTTTCACCTTTCCTCGCGTGTAAGCAAAATATCGATCTTGCGTACGAGGACGTCACTTTTTCCGGTCTACGCGCCTCGCAATTAAAATTCTTACGCAGCGCCTTCGTCAATTATTTAACTGTAAACAACGGGAAATTTTCCATCGAGAATCGTTACACCTTGCCACGTGAACAGTCCCGATATACTTGGCTTTAATCTCGAAGGAAAAAAAGAGAAAAACTTAGGATAAACGCGATCCATTCGATATAAGAACAAAAAAACGATGGTTGCTTTGCTTTTTCTTTTTTGCCCGAATGATTAGACCGAACATCGATATCGCTTAGGTTAACGGGAACTTTCCACGAGTGAAGGCAAATTATAATGAAAAGCTTACGGAATAGTCAACGCGAGTATTAAATAATACCATGAGTAAATTGCTATGTACTTATTTGTACACTTTCCTACCTAATGCAGTACTTCATATGCTTAAGATCGTTACGGATTCCGTGTATACTTTAGACTTTACAGAGCTAATTTTAAGTTATGGTATATCGATACGATTTGTTTTTTTTTTTTGCTTTTTTTGTAAAATAAGTGTAATGTAACGAAAATTTAAAACCGTTGATTTTCTTTAATTTTTTTACATTTCATTTTTTCTTTCGCGATAACTGATTTTTTCCGTTGATTTTGATCCGTTATTTTTTAGAAAGGACCCAACAACGGTTAAATTTTTTTCGCGTCGATATTTTCTTCGCGAAAACTATGAGGTAAAGTATCGAAGCTAATGTTTCTCTTCGGTCGCTGTGTTTATAAAGTGAGATTAAGAACGATCGAAACGTTTGCCGAGGCGAAAATACTAATAATTGACGCATCGAAGTCGAAGAAATATCGTATTCAACTGTTGAATGGAGTGATTAACTATTAAATAATGTCGTAAGTAGTTTATAAACGTTTATTAAGTAAAGTTAAATTTATCAAGGACCAAAAAGACTTTTCTATTTAGAAACACAAAATGTAATTATATTTGTGTTTTTTTCACTTTATATTCTCTACAACGTGTTATTTTTGTTCGCTTATACTAAATTTAATTACTCCTGACTTCGATCGCTTAAGGCTTCTAATAATGTTTCCGAAAAAATCAGATTAAGCGATACACCGAATAATCCGAATAACGTTTTCATTTGGAATTACGGAGGTATTGAACTTGCGATTTGGATATGCGCGTTATAAATAACATTTTATTTTAAAATCTATTATAACTTTCGATTTAATAATATTACGTTTCATTATGCGCAAAAATAAATGAAGGACACCAAAATTGATTATTTAATTATATATATATCTATTGAAAGCGGAACTAAAATAAGTAACATACTCTTAAATTTAATATTATAAATGGAACGCGTTATTAATCATAATCTATGATAAATACTCGCTAATTTTATTTCATATTAAATAATATACTATCGTGAATTATATAAGATTTTTAGGAAGTAAAAAGTGGGATCGTTATTTTCTTACATTGTTCGAGAGAAGTATACTAAAGCGATACTGGTATAAAATTTTTTTAATATTCTACGACGATAAAAATAAACAGAAATAACAATTTTTTTTTCATTTATTAATTAAACATTAGTAGTTAATTATTAATAAAAACTCTGTGTTAACAAAAAAAGAACATATTATTCTAACAAAAAAATTAATATTCATCATTACATACTTTTTATTATAATTACATTATATAAAATAAAAAAAAAAGCTTATCAACTTTATGAATTATTTGGCTTTAAAATAGAAAGTATTCGCATAAACTATTAAAGATAAACTCCTATTAGTATAATTTGCCTAATTTAAAAACATGGAAATACATTACCTCATCAATACCTGATTATAACGCTATCATTGTTTATTATGCATTAAATTTATACAGGATATTAAATTATTCTCTAATTTTCTCAATTTAACTACGATATTATTTTGTCATATTTATTTGGAAGTTATACTCTTCAGTTTTTTCATTTCAATCCGTTGCTGTCGTTTTATTTCTTACTCAAAAATTTACTTCGTTTACTTGAATTTATGAGATCTTATTGAATTAACTTTAGTGAATTTATCGATAAGTACAATTTTTTCGAGTTAATAAATTTTTATTCGAATTATAAAATGTTATGTACGTTTCTTATATTCGGGTATTTTCATTTACGCGCATTAAACTTTTTTCATAAAAAAATTCGACTTTTTTTATTACTGTGATTACTATAAATATAATCTTCATTTTACATTCTATTTTTTATTCAAGATTTTTTAATTCAAAGCTTTATATAATAAAAGAAAGTTAACACGTTAAATTAATTGCACGTTAATTAAATTTCTCTTTCTTAATAAATGTACAATTTATTTTTGAAACTTATATTTTCGATGTTATATGCGATGTAATTAAAAATAAAAACAAGATTATAAATAAAATTAAATATCATAAAATTCTGTATCAATTTGAAAATTTGAAAAATATTTATCGGTTGAATTTTATGTTAAATAAACTAACGAGAAAAAAATGTTTATTTACTGTTCTTATGCATTATTAAATAGTATATTTACTTTAAAGCAAAATACGAGCGTTAATTAAAAAATATATTAAAAAATACATAAATATTTTTCACTTAGTGCATAATAATTATCAATAATAATCAGCTTTGAGAATTAATTTTAATCATTTTAAAGTTATACAAATATATGTATAATTATGATGTCGTTTACGTTAAGAAAAATAAACATAATAATAATCTTTTTCCAAGTTTAAATAAATTTTTAAAGTAAAAATATTTTTACATTTTTAAATAAGATGCACATAAACATTACTATTCATATTTTAAATCATTAAATCATAATTGTCATTAAAGTATTGCATAGAATTGTATTTCAATTATTATTTTTCTAGGAATTATTTCTCTAAGAATCTATATATGAAAAAATATAATCTATATAAATAAATTAACAAACATAAATTTCATTTTTAACAAATTGATTTTCAAAAAAATTTTTCATTGTATACATACTCTTAAATCAAAAGATGATTAAATTAAACTTTTTATTAAAGAACAATTATTTTCACGAATTAATGATGTATGTAAAATTTCCATACTTTATAATTTATATCCACGTATAGTAATTTTACTTATCTAGAGTCATAAATCACCTAATATTTGTAAGCTTTTTCAGTTGTTCTGTTGACCTGTTAAACGATAGATGATGAACAATGTTTGAGTGATGTAATTACACGCATAGAAAATTATATATTGTATCATATTTAATTAAATGTATAAGACTATATCTGATACGAAACTACACGGAAAGAAATGACTTTGCAAATGTTACAATGTTTCTATTATAATGTAAAAGAATGGTGGATTATCATCTTATAACCCGATCAGATATTGCATATTATATGACGATATCATACGTTGTACAATATATTAAAATAACTAGAGTAGTAGACTAAGGGAAAATAAAGTATTTATAAAAATTAGAGTATTTTGATTGAATCGTGATTTTCACAATTGACTGACGATATTCAAATGCCTTTTAGAAAAAAAGTTCTTTATTATTTTGTCCGCGTAGTTGAAAAAAGTTATTATTTAAATTATCGATTTGAAAGTTACTATTGTAATCTAAGATGTGCATTGATAACTAAATTTATAGAGATGACTTTTTAAGCTAATTCATCGTAAATATATCATATAAACCACAAATGCTTATTATTAGCGACGATGATATTCGAATTATAAATCGATAAAAAAATACAGTCATACTTTAAGAATCAATACACGAATGTAATTCTATTTCATTGTTGAATAATTATGAACTATGTTGTTTGACTAAATGTTGTATTTCCTACTCCAGATGTATGAACATACTGAATCATATATTTAAATAAACATCGTAAAATAAACTTTTCTCAATTTTCTTTATGATGAATCAACAAAATCATTCTAAAATTAATCTTCTTGATATTTTATAAGAATTTTTAAAATAACTTATTCTACAGGCTAACAAATGAAAGAAAAATATTTTCAAGCTTAGCTCTTTATTTAATGAATTACACAAATATGTATACTAAGATTAAAAGTTGATATGTAACGCACAATCGTAGCATAAGTAATCTTAAACAAAAACACAAATTAAATAAGTATAAAACTTTACTATATTTAGCTATACGTTTACCTTGATGTTATGACGTCATAGGCTTTCTAACTTAAGGTTTTTCGATAAAACAAAACGTTATAATCGTTCCTCGAGTGCTACAATATAATTGAAAATTTTAATATTCCACATAAACATGTATATGTTTAAGCGACACAAAATACTCAATTTTATTCACTTTGACAAGTTTACACGAAAAAGTAATTAGTTTCCAATAGAATAATAATTATATGCTTCGAAACGAATTTTTATACGTGTGATTTCAATATAATGATATTTTTGAGGGCTTCTACCTTCGATAAACAAACAAGAATATTATCAAAAAACTTATAGACCATAAAGTAATTGCTAGAGAAAGAAATCATTATTATAATATACAATTCAATTTTCCATGTTTGTCGTAGAAATTATGAATTATAGAAAATCAAAAATTAAGTCATATAAAATCTTTACTTCGTTTCTAAATCAATAAATTAATATACTTATAATTTATATTTAATAATAGGATAATAAATATTTGAGGATTCGTATAATTATAAAAAATTGAAGCATGATTTTTGTAAAAAATCACAATTATTCGATGATTTAATATATATATAACAATATTTCAATTTTCAATATTTTTATATCAACGTGAATTGGTTACTTTTAAATTTTAAAAATAATTTATATAAAATAATATTTTAATAAATTTTATATTATTACTTAAATAACTAATTAATTATATATGCATTTAAACACAGGCAAAACCTTTCTTAATTTTTTTATATTTCTCACATGTATATTGTCACGAATACAAATATGTTTCATGAATAATTTAAATTTGTATTTAATTAAAAGGTTAATTAAAATTATTCTACAAATGTTTGTAGAATTAATTACTTTACTAAATATTAATGTTCAAATTTTACTGAATTTTTTAGACATTTAATAAACATTTTAATTAATAATTATTCATATATTTTTATGATATTCTTTTACTTTAACTTTTTTAAGTACATCCATTTTACTAAATTCAAATTAAATTTAGAAATTGAATTATATATTTATTAGATATTTTATTCATGGGATTGATGTTAATGTTTTCATAAATTCAATGTATACTCATTAATGTATATTTATTAAAATTTTATAAAATTATAAGACGTATCGATTGTTTTAAAATATGTGTATAATTTCAACTTCAAACAGCTTAACTAAAATATTTACATTAATGCTTATTACTGATCAAAATAGTATCAAATTAAAAATTTTGTTAAAATTTATTTATTTGCATTTATTTTTTAAGGCTTAAAATAATTATATTACTAAATAAAAAATGATTTGTATCGATTGATACACTAATTATATCTTATTTATTGCGGTTCTTTTTAATTTTTAATTCTATATATATTTTATTCGTAAGAATATTTCTAAAACACTATAATTTAATTTTTTTTGGGTACACTTAATACTAATTGTTCTATACTACATTATCACTGAAAACTTTATGATAATTCTTATTTATTGGCCATTAAACTCTTTGTTAATTTGATAATAGTCAAATCATAAAAGGCATTAAGGACAATAACTCTTATGTTATCAACAATAATAACACTAATTAATTAATTAATGGTAATACGCTCATATTATAAAAAATGGTCTTACAATTTATTACAAAATATATGGTATTCAAGTTAATTTACGTATAGTATATTAAGAAGTTTATGACATTAATAATCGTAATAAAAAACTAAAATATTTATAATTTTAATTTATTTAAATAAATTAAAAACTTTATAACCGAAGTACATCTGCCAAAAAATCAGTGTTCTAAAATGTTTCTGTTCAAAACTATTTAATAAAAATGTATAGCCATTGACATTCATAAAAAAATAAATCAGCCGTAGGATATAAAAATGAATGCAAAAATGAATTGAAAAGTAAAAGATTTCTGAAAGATATCGAGAGTGAAAACTTTTACCGTTTATTTTATCAGTAAATCATTTTCGACATTAAAAATATGTAAAGTCAATTTAATTGCTAACCTGTTATCAGAACCATGAATTATCCAATTAGATTTACAATATGCTGAGTAAATTCTGATATTATTTTTCTATTCACAATATTATCCGTTAAAAGCATAACGCGTATCATTAATAATTTCCGCGATGTCTCTTGTGCCTTATTTTTATTTTTTTTGCAGAACGCTAAAAAATTGAAATATACTTTTCTTTAAAATGCCATATCCATTAATAAAATTTAGAGATACTTATCGACTATCGTATCTTTTAAAACAGTAGCAAAAATTTTAAGGATGTTATTGCTAAAAGGTATAATTTTATCAAAACTTTATCGAAAGGTTCTGTTAAATTTAAATTACGTGAGCAATTATTGATCAGTGGTATATTAAAATATATATTATAATTTCTACTTACTAAGATGAAAAATTATTCATAAGTAACGTTTAAAATCGTATCGTATCTTAAAATATCATTTCGTATATTAACATATTACATTCGTAAATTATCTATTATGCTTAAAAAATTCTTATTTGCTTAATCTCAAAATGATGAATACGTATATGTTGAAATTCTACTTTTTGCACTTGTAATACTTATGTTATTAAATCAAGTATGCAAAATTATTATCAAACTTAGTATTCATACCATTTTTAGCACAGTAATGAAAATAAAATAGTATCTTTCGCAATATCAAAGACAAAAGATTTTTTTCTCAAAAGAAACAGGTAGCATATAAAAAATATGGTTTCAAAAAAAAATTTACGATAAAAACAGAAAACAAGTTTCTAATCTACTGTAAAAGACGAAGGTAAAACTATCTCAAACAGTTTTCATAATCATCACTGACTAAATATCATTTTTAAATATAGCACACTGTACTATTTGATAAAGAACTATTATTACAAAATACCGCATTTTTACTAAAAATAGATTTGGATAAACCAAGAAAAATATGTAAGTTCTTAATATCATCGACAAATGCGATAAATAATATAATAGCAACTAATCAAAATTTTTGGTTAAAACCAAATTAAACTTATAACATTTAAAGCGATAATAACGTAATGTAAATTTTTTTTTCACGTATCCTTTGAAAATAAAACTATATCTAAATATTGAAAGTGTCCCGATCAATATTATAAATATTTTACAAATTCATTCAATTTTTGAAACTTATCTTACACGTGGAATAACTTAAAAGAATATGTATCGAAATATAAAAGTAACACGTTTGTCAGAATTTTTAAATAAATTTTTCTCGGTATATTTCAATTAAAAGTATACTTCGAATTTATTTATTTTATTTTTACCGATAAACACATTTTCTAAAAATATGATTTGAAATTGATGCGTCGATCATTTTTTTCGGAATCGAATAAACATCTTTCAAGATATTCATATAATTTACGGTATACATATTTAATTAAAAAAAAAAAACAATATTATTCAAATTGATCAAAAAATTCGTTTGAATAAAAAAAAGTTGTTATTAATTTGTATAAAAAAAATTTCATCGCGCTAAAAATAGAATCGTTATTTAGAAAAAATTGTTTTAACAAAAAAACGCATTGATCAACTTAAAACAATTATTTATACTCCGTGTAAAGTAAAAATAAAATATGTCATCGTAGATCAAAATCGATTCGGTCATTATGGAAACACGTGTATACCAAATATACTTGTATAGCAGACGAACACTCGATAATACACGTTTACTATAGTCTAGTTTTTTTTACAAGGAAACAAAAATTAAACAAACGAACCTTTTGCTTGTTATTTGCAAGGAATAATTTATAAATAATTTTCCGATTATAAAAATCGTGTACATTGTCTTACGCGTAATATTTCAAAGCAAATTAAATTTTCCCACTCGAAAGTAAATACCGTTTAGAAATTAAGTCCGTTCCAATAAATTGTTTGATAATACCATTCGACGCAACTAAACCATATATCCGATGTAAAATAAAAAGGAAGAAAAATTGAAAAAAAAACCGAACGAAATTTCCTCGATTTTATTTCGTACATTCGAGCATATTTGGATAAACAGTTGGTGAAAAAAGAGAGAAAAACGTTTTCCCGTATCGGAGGATCCGTTCGCACATAAAAAAAAAACATCGAATATGATAATATCGCTCGTTACCTCCGCAGTTCCACTCGGTTACTCCGTTAATACCACTTTCACAAAATCGTAAACAAACGCTCGTCTCGAGTGCGATAAGGAGCAAATAAAATCACCGAAGGCGTCCCTGGAAACGTTCGAGAGTCTCGAGGAATAAACGCTGGCCTTCGAGGACATCTTCCTCGCGAGGACGGGGGACTGTTTGGTCGCGGGGCTGACCGGGACCTCGGGTTGCTCGACGACCGCCGATTTATCATCCTTCTGGATGCTGAGCCGGTGCTGAGTCTCCTGGACCGGTGAGGCCTTCGCGGATCCCGAACCTCCTCGAGATCTCGGCGCCGCTTCCTCCACCAGTTGCGTCATCCTCTGCTCGGGTCTCGGTTCCTCCATCGTCCCGTTCGACGCGCGCTCATCCGCACCTCCTTACCGGATAGAGAGAGAGAAGAGAGAGAGAGAGATAGAAAGGCGGATAGTCAGACTGACAGGCAGACAGACAGGCAGACAGACAGACAGACAAGTAGACAGACAGCTAGAGTGCGAGAAGGTACAATAGGTTGAGATCAAAGCTCGTGCCTACGGGTGAACTTCCGCCGGGATCGGCCCTTGTTCCTCGCGCGCCGCATTACACTCCGGTGCCGCTCTCGATCGTCACTCCCGGACGCGATCCCGACGTCCGTCCGTATGGCCGTGCGTCGCGGCGCCGACTGATGCCGACTGATGCCGACAGCGCCGGTCGCGCGACGCCGAAGCCGACTTGGAAGCCGACGACGAACGAGTTACTCGCGCGTAATGTCGTACGTCTGCCGAGATCCTGAGATCCTGAGATCCTGAGATCCTGAGATCCTGAGATCCTGGGATCGGTGACGGAGAGGAAAATGACAAAATTTAAAACGAAACTGAGCGAATCGAGTCCACCGAATTTTCGTACCCCCGACATCCGAGATGAAATACCAACTCTGTATCGGGAAAATGTGGCTTTTACGTTCTAAATGACATAATTTTTTTTGTTTCTTTTTATCAATCCTCTTATTCGCGCTTCGATGACTAACGCGATCGAGGAATAATTCATTGTTGTGTTATAACAATAAAATGGAAACTATGCGTTATTAAACATTATTAAATTTCAAATGTTTTTCGATCGATCTGTTTTGTATAAATTGTTAATCTTTGAATTGAGATACGAAAGATGTAATAATTGAAAAATTATGATCCAGATGGATAAAATTGAATTAAAGTTATTTAAAAAAACCTTTGATTCTTAGCACAAATTCCAAAATGCGTTTATTACGTTTATAAATATATATATATATATATATTTTTTCTAAACCAAATAGTTTTAATATTTTATCGTCTTTGATTCATCGTACCAACTTATGCGATGTAAAAAGAATTATAGAAGCGTTTAAAAATTGTTTACTTCTTTCGTACGAGAGAAAAAATACGTAAAATAAAATTTTAAGATTATTCTCGCTTTCGAAACCGATCGAACAAAATTAATTTTACAACCGATCTTCGATATGATTTATGTTATGCATTGAATCATCCGTATTTTCAAATTATTTTCTACATTTCGTCAAATAATACCAATTTTCTTGGTACTTTGAATTTCAACCGATTAAACGAATCAATTTACACGTGTCATTAAATACGGTAAATAATGTTTTAATGCTTTTTTGTATTATATGGTTTCGATACGATAAACATTTACATAAAACTACAAATTAACCTTATAAAATTAACTTAATATTGTTGCCTTAAACCATAAAGAAATTTTTTTAATTTTAATATTGTTTGCTTAAAATTAAAAGATGTAAAGGTAATTGCAAGGAGTTTTAATGTACTTTCTATTTATAGAATATTTCATTATAATGGCAAATAATGTAGTCTCCATAATTTCAACCTTAGTATTTAATTTATGTAAATATGCTTAAAATACTCATTCAACATAACCGATAAAATAATTCCATAATACGAACAAATTAAAAATTTAAACCAGTTTTTCCTAATTTATAACCGATTAATAACTAAAAACATCTTATTAAAAATAATTGTACACATTGTAAGGGAAAAAAATGTAGTCTTTAGAATTCGTTATCGATCTTGAACTCGTTAAAACAACGCAGCGATTTTACTTTATAAATAAACAAGATAATTTACATTGTACGATTTCAAATTTAATTCGCCGTAAATATTTTTTCCAAAATCATAAATCGACAAATTCAAGATATAATAAAACACGAAGACATTTAAAACGAAAATGATAAAAAAAATACAAATTTGAAAACAAAAAAAAAGATCACATTTTACGTTTATACGCAAGAATTTCAAAAAGAATAAACATTGTTACGTAATAAGTCGTCATGATTTTATTACGAAGCTGCCTTGTGTGACAGCCAGGCATAAATCATGTATAAATAATGTCGGTGCACCGATAATTAAATACTGACATACCGTATTTTAAACTAATAAGAAATTTCAACGCACGTATTATAAAAGACCTTGCGTTAGAATCGAAAACGTTCCTTTTAATTTGCGAGAAATTCCTTGTACCGGTAGAATTCGCGTACCTTAAGATAATTTGAATAATGCGCATTTAATTGGTTTGCAGTTTAGCGTAAATTATTAACCATGAAAAAATTTCGTCGAGTTTACAGGAGGCGTACAAAAATAGTTCGAGTTCAGGTGTGTCAAAGGCTTGTGTCCGGTTTTAGCAAATTCTCAGAAGAATAAATGACAGGCAGTCCACGAATAAAATTTATAGAGTCTAATTCAATAAAATTAAAGCCTGCAGGTTTTTCGTTTAATTTTCTTATAGCGTTTCGTTTCTAAAACATTTTTATAGACTTTTAGGTGCTACTTTATCGACACGTGCAACATTTCTTAACACTCTAAAATTATCGTGCTTTTAAATAAAATAATTCATACTTTTGTAATCGTCCTAAGAAGCATTAAGATTCTTTAGTGGCATCATCGATCGTTAAAATACGATACTTAGAATTTTTCGAGTACCTTACGCGAATGTAGGATACTTTAATATTTTATTGGCAAAGCATTTTCTCTTGTAACGTTCGTTAATAAATTTATAATCGAATATTGCTTGCTTCGATCATTTACATCGTCGATCAAACGAACCGTTTAAAATTTCTCGATATATTTGCTAAATCGATTCAATTATTAATAGCCGTCTATTCGTGTTCCTCAAACTAAATACTTAAACGAACCATTTCTTATAAATCCGAATGTACGTGAAATTTCCTCGTCGCGTACAAACGTCTCTTCCTTGATCGATCGAGTAAAGATTTATCGATCACGCGGTCGACGAAACAAAAGCCAAGACTTTTTAATAAATCCACTCGATGAATCCTCGTTATCAAAAGAACCTAAGCTCGTAATCGCGTCCCTGTTGTCCGGCTTACACCGGATACGGAGCTGCGAGGATTACCCGTGAAAAAAAAGCCACCCTCGAAATTTCGAAATACTCGCGCTCCGTCGATCCAATGGGAGCCGAGGATTCCAGCCGATTCCTGGGGAGGACGCGAATCCGACGCTCCAGGGGTTCGACGATCGGATTTTTTTTTTTCATCGGACACGCTAAAGGATTTGCGCACGCGTCGTTGTCGTGGTTACGGTTTAGCCAAACAAGACTTTGGTCCTCGGGTTGGTAAAAACGACGCCGAGTCCGGTTGGAAATAATGGGATTAAATCGGGATGTTCTTTTCGCGGAGGAGAACATTTTGCAGGAAAGGAGAGCTTCGGTGAAGGTTCGAAGGACCGGCGACGAAATAAAATTCATTTTCATTGAATTCTCGGTTTTTAGGCTTAGCGAATAACGATTTTGGTAACGAGACATTATGAAACGGCCGACTCGTAACTGAAAATGTCTTTTTCGGAAAATGGTAATTTTTAAATCCGTCTGGACGCTAACGTACAATTTTTTGCTCGATACACTTGAAAGTTTAATGGGATACTTCCGATTGTATAATTTCTACGAATACAAAAGATTTTTTTAATACTTTGCACATTCTTTTCTAATTAAAAATTGTGTACAAAAACATTTGATTCGATTTAATGTATCGCTTATTGGAAAAACATTTTATCATGTTATAGTTTTTACTTTTTAAATTATATTTTGTATTGATCGATTAGCCGATTAAGTATTAAAAAGAAACGAAATCGGTATCTTGTAATTATCTTGTAAACATTTTCGATTAAATACATTATATTACTTTGGATAATTTCACTCGTCGTATATCGCGTTAAATTTTATAAAAAATAAATCTTAATTATATTATCGATAAAACTGAATTTAATATAGATTGTAAATATTATCGAGTATAACTTTCTTTTATAAATGCGACAAAGTCTTAAAATTGTCGGTCGTATAATTTTTATCGTACTACGCTACTTTTTAATGTTAAAAAAAAATTCGTCCCTGCGAACGTACAACAATTATTTATAAAGATATATTTGTATAAAACTATAAATATATGGAATATCGTTTGTAATCATATTTATTTGGAATAATGTATAATAGAGATGTATCGTTGGTTTAAATATAAATTATTAAAAATGATTGACATAAGGTAACAAAAAAAACTCTAAATATAATCGATAAACTGTCGTTTAGTATTAAATATTTTTATAGCTCTATAGACGTATACTATCTATAATTTATTTATAATACTATTCCACGAATATTTATATTATTTGAAAAATGATTGGAAATATAATATAAATACTTTTCAGTATTTAACCTATCGATTTCGTTTGATTTTCAGGTTTTCCATCGTATTCATAAATATACACCTATTATCAACAATTTGATTGTACACGCTAAAGTTCTGTAATTACATAGACTATTATAACGAAAATTATAAGACATCGGTGAATAAACATGACTATCTATATTTTCTAAAAACTGATTCGGAAATGGATATAAAACGCATAAATAATAAAGTTCCGTTTAACGTGTATTTTCAAAGTTATTGACCGATATTAAAGGTACCGTTAATTTACGATTAGGTAAATAATCGTCATAAATTTACAAATTTATTCGATTCTTCTTATCGCGACCTTTCGCATTCGTTACTTCGATTACGAAGTAATCTCCATAATTTCAGATAAACAAAAATGAACGCTTCTATAATATTCGTTTCAAATAAAAGTTTTCTCGTTGTTTTATATTTTAATCGAGTCCTACTTTTTATAAAAAAAAAACTCTATTTAAACTACTTTCTTACATTTTTATTCACCGATCAACTATGCGATAGATCACCGCGTAAATCGTATTTAATTCCACATCTCTCTCTCTCTCTCTCTTGGCAGGATTTCCAATATTCGAAAAAGAATAAATCTACATTTTACCGAGAGAAAAACTCGGACTTTTATGTCCGGTCTCCGAACGACAAGCCACAAACAACGATGATACCCGAGAACCTCGAACCGCATTCGAATTTTGTCACCAGACGCTGCGTCGAGAACAATGGCGGCGTCAGTTTCGTAGACGGGGAGTTGTTCACCTGCACAGCACCAACTGCACATCCTGGGCGTACTTTAAGTATTAATGAGACGCTAATGCGAGGGGGATCGAGTGAAAAAGTTGAGGGCGTTGTTTCATCCTGTCGTGAAATACGTACACGCGATCGATCGAATTTAAAAAGAATTTGCGAGCATTTTCGAGGCGTTAGAGGTTTTTGCTTTTTTAGAGATTGTCGTTTTTGTTGCTGTTCGTTCAAAGGGTAACCAAATATCCGTTAGGTGCAGACGTTGGACCGTGACAAGCGACGATACTCGAACGTTGTATTCCAACGGTTGGCTGTACGAAAAATACGTGGATACGAAGAATAATTTCCCATAGATTACGAAGAAAACGCTGAAAAAAAATGTTTGGATTTTTATTGCGTAAAATTCAAAGATTTCGGATATTTGATTCCTCGTAGAAAAATCCTGTCGCTTGATATTCTAATTATAATAACGATCGCTGTACTCGTACGTACAAACAAGTAAACTTTGCTTTGACATCAGAATTCGTAACGTTGTATTCATCTTGTAACGAAAAGGAAATAACGGTAAAGAAAAATAACGATAAATCACTATACGTAGTGAAAAAAACGTACTCACATTTCCAGACATAAATTGTTATCGTATTTGTCCGAATATGTTTTAATAATTGATTGCGCGTGTTTTGTTCTATCGCTTAAATCAAATAAGAAGACTTTTTGTACATCGATTATATGACATCGTCTTTGCGCTTGGTAAACATAAGTTAACCCAACTTCAAGAATGTGCAAATAACGATTTCCGATTTATTTTTATCATCGCGTTCTTTGTTTTATATATTTATATTTTAAAATATCCAAGTAGAGTAAAAAAATAGAAATAATTCGTTAATAATTTAAACCATACTAAAAAAAATTCTATTTCGATTGACTTAAATACGTTTCATTGATCGCGAATCGTATATTTTCCAGTTTAATTTTTTCACAGGAAATTTGATAAAGCGAAATAAAATCAGTTCACGGAACATTATGTAATACAAAAGGGTTATTAAATTTTAAACGATTTAGCAGCTATTAATGTACTGGTAGCTCCACGTAAGTCAAAAATTAATAAGGTCGAGCTCTTATAGTTTGACCTTATGGATATTTTACTTCTAATTTACCTTTTGAGTTAAATTTAATGTATTTTCGAATAGAAATAAGAAATCGTCGATTCTTCGCGTAGAAAATTTAATAAATTAAAGTATTTCGAATAAAGTAGGAGCTGTTAAAATTTATTTATGAATATTTACGATGTGCAAAGATAATAACTTTAAAGTAATAAGAAAAACTGTCTTTAAACGTAATATTAGATTACTATAAATTATAGAAATGTATTTTACGTACGGTAAAAACAATAGTTGATTTTTATAAAATAACTTCATTAAAGTGAAATGTAATTTATTTATGGCGCTTTAAATTAAAAAATATATAAACGCATCGGAATATATACGAATGCGAGGGAAATCAACGAATGATAAAAATAATACCAATGTAAAGACATATAATAACGTAAGATGTATGGAAATATCGGTAACGTATATTTTGTGTTGTTAGTATTATTAAAATAAATTAATTAGTAATTATTTTGATAACACGAATCGACTAAGAATAATTAGGCTACATAGTTTTACGTATTGAATCGAATATAAATAGTGTAATTAATTTACGATTCGTCAATTATATTTGTACGTTAAAATAACATTTTTATGTTTTCAATCGACTAATAATTTAATTAAAGTTTCAACGAAAATTCGTTATAATCTCAACACAAACGAAAAATTTTTCTTTTCGATGTACAATCGAATCGTTTTAATCGTTTTTTTTAGCGATAAGTACGAATATATAGAATAATCCAGCGTGAATTTAAAATCATAAAAAATTGCTACCATACCTTGTAAGTAATAGATACGATTATCTCTAAAATTCGAATCGCAAAAGGTCAAGTTTTGACCAGCGAAATCGCGGATACACAAATAAAGAGTGTCATGTACTACTTTTTTCGCTTCATTCTTGAACTTTAAGTAGTGCGCATCGTTAAAAACCGCATGAACTTACGCTCTAAATGATGTAGCTTCGACCTGAACTTTAAAACAACAAAGTTGTAGAGGTAAAACCTCGTGAATTATTATAATGCTTCGTAATAAATAAGTAAATTACAAATTATATTTTAACGCCGACATTGACCTTTTCCCATAACCAATTAATTCATATTATGCGTCATTGAAAATTAAAGTAAATTTTGTTAGCGTTCGCGTAAGAATCGATTTCTTTTTCATCCAATAAAACTGAAAACTATCGCGTTTACATTTTTCAACGGTATATTCCACGGTCTGTTTAAAATCTTGTAACAAAAAAATGACTAAATCTCGAGACGGCGAGCAGAATTTTGCCGTTAAAGTCCTAAGCATTTAAAAAGTTGTTTTAAATTGTGCTACACGAGCACAAGTGCAGAAGTGCAATACAAAGAACGTCGAATTGAACGGACAATGTAACCAATCATCAAAAGTATTTTATCTCGCAACCATTAGTCTATTGTAATTTTAGTAATTTTAAAGACATTATCCTCTCGTTGCGAGACGAGTAATCGTTTTACGAGACCTCAACAATTTTCTTACTTTCGTTGAAAATCCATTGGTCTTAAATGCCTTTACCACTACAATACCCTCGATCATCGCAAAATCGTAGACTCGTAATCGTACCTAGAAATTATCTGGGTCAGCATCGTAACTCATCGATAACCAAAACCAAACGTTCGCTACTGTATACGCGTGTTTGTGTTTGTTTATCCACAAACGTTTACACGTGGCTGATTATCAACGTGTATGTTTATTTGCATTTGAAAAACGTAAAGAACCGTCGATCTCTCTTTTTCTTTATCTACTCATCGCGTACGCATACTTTCTACACTTACGTAATTAATATTT
This sequence comes from Dolichoris vasculosae, assembly GCA_018907195.1. Lineage (NCBI taxonomy): Eukaryota > Metazoa > Arthropoda > Insecta > Hymenoptera > Agaonidae > Dolichoris > Dolichoris vasculosae. The sequence continues at coordinate 10,701,758 of JACCHY010000006.1, forward strand.
GAAATTTTCGAGAAATTTATTACGTCGAATCCAACGCACGACTTTGACGACGGCTCGTTACTAAAAACGACTCACGCATCTTTCCTGGGTAAGATTTGTAATTTTTTTTTTAACCGAACGCAAGCGACGATTTTCCAGAGATAATTAAGCGAAATCCTCGTTTCGACTAACGCGAATTTAATTTTATCGAAGCGAGTATTACCGACTCCGTAAAAGTCCGTTCTCGATTCGAAAACTGCGGAGTAAGGAATCGACACCTAAGCAATTAGATAAGCTTGGTAAGTGCAATTCAATGCTTAGTCTAAATAACGGGGGATTCGAACCCGTGGAATCTAATGGACGAAAAAAGGAAGAGACTCAAGGAAATTGAACGAGAACTTGTACACATAAAGTTCGTTACGTAAAGTTCCTTCTTCGTTCGAAGTTACGCGCGTGTTTTGACTGACGCGTAAAAGAAAGGCATTTTTATGCTTAGACGTTCAATTTCTATTCCGTAGATAATTTTACGATCGCGTTTATCCTGAAATCTACTAACAAATTTTTTTTTTGTTCGTCTCGTATCGTTTCGTACAGCTCGTAAATACCAAATCGACGTTGTAAAAATTCACGCTTTTTTAACGTTACAATTTATCGATATCGAATTATAAATTTTATAAGCATTCATAAATATTCTCTTTAACCTTTCCTCGTTGTTCGATCATAATTATTAATAGGCTCTAATAATACTCCACGTATGTCGTATTTATGCCTATAAATAACTCGGGGTATTCAAAGTATACAAACAAGATAATTGTTTCTCCTTTATAAGTACAATATGTTTTCGTGTAACGAATTATCGATTGCAATTAATTTCTTATGAATAAGTTGTCTCATCGGCCTCTTTCGGCTCGTCCTACGTTCCAACATCGCCATAATTTTTTTTCTTGCTTCGTACGCAAACGTAAACTCAAAAACAAAAATGCAAAATTTACACAGCGACGGAAATTAACGCCAATCCGTAATTTTTAACTTGTATTCTATTCAAGAGTTTTCTTTATCTCGAGCGAGAAAAATTAAGTTCAATTACAGGATCGTTCGGAACTCGCGACTCTTTTAACGAAATAAACAACGAGATCGATCGATCGAACGTCCCTCGACGCTTCTTTTAAGAACGATATCAAAGTTTATTCTCAAATATACGAAAAAAAATTGTAACGTCGTATCAAAACCGAAGCTTCGAATCCTTATCGAGCGTCGATCCAACGAATTCCAAGTCTAAAATAACGACGGTACCAAACGAGTTAATCTTGATTTATTTTTTGGTAAAAATCCTTCGAGCGTAAAGAAGACCACCGGTAAACTACCCGAGTACAAAATACATAACCTGTTTCTGTACCAGGGATAAATTTATATTCGGTCGAGTCGCATCGAGAGAGGAGAGAGGCAAAAAAAAACGATCGGTTAAATAAAATATAATTAAAAAGTTGGATCGATCTCTGCGTTGTATCGATCTCTGCCTAGTTTCGATTCTCTCGCGAGTGACGGAGTGACGAGGCGCGACGAAAAAGGAGAAGAAAGAGAGAAAGAGAGAAAGAGAGAAAGAAAGAAAGAAAGAAAGAAAAAACGAACAAAGTCCTCTCAAGATCCCCGAATCGGTGGAGCTGCTCCCGAAAACGCGCGTCGAGTCCCGCACAGACCCGTAGACGAGGCCCCCGACGACTCGTTCCCCCGATCCGCCTTTGACTCGCGTATTCGTCCCCGTGGAACTCCGACCGCGCATACGCGTACAACGGAGAGAGGGAAAACGGCGCGGCCACGAATAGCGGGGCTGGGCACTAGGGAGAAACACATATACGACGTCGGTTTCCCCCGACCACTTTCCGCGTCTTTGGGCGCGTCGGCCGACGTGAATTCGTCAGCACCGTGTTCGTGTCCGTGTGTGTCTCTCTCTCTCCGTTGCCTCCGCAGTCGTGTGACCCACGCAACGAGAGCACGTCAAGGCCGACACGGGAGGTTTCCTCGGGGCGAGGCAGGTGTCGGGACTTTCCAACCTAAAAGCAACGAGGGGAGCGGCGACCGAGGCATGAAGTCTCCGGGTCTTATGGGTCTTATCCTCGTCCTCTGCGCTCTGCACTTAGGTGAGCGTCCTAGAGAGTTGCTTCCGTGCTGGCTTTCGAGGACACAGCGTTACCGTTACGATGGATCCTGACGCGAGTTTCATTTTTTTTTTTTTTTCGTCCTTCGTCCTTTTCCTTCATCTTTCTACTCACTTGTCAAACTTGTCCTTTTCATTTCCGTGCTCGAAAGTTCGAGCGTCGTCGCACGTTTTTCGCGTAATTCGGAAGCGATTTTCTGGCTTTTTATAGAGATCGATCGGTTGAAACTCGTCGCCGCATTTTTCGAGCGCTTGGATTCGTTGGCTCGTAGTTGCGCGTCTCGTTCAATTTTGTCGCGGTCTCTAAGTTTATGTCAATTTTTTTTAGTGCACTCGCAGAGGACTCCTACCATTTCTTACATATCACAGGAACAAATCAAGAACATCGGAGGGACCGTCGAATTCGTGTGTTCGGTTCAGTACAGTCAAGATTATCCGGTATTGTGGATAAAAGTTAATAAGAATAGAGAGGACCAATTACCAATTTCTACCAATACGGCTCTCATCATTCGAGACAGCAGATTCGCTTTGAGATCCGATCCTTCCTCGTCTACGTACACGTTGCAGGTAAACGGTAGTCGTTTCCCCCGTGGATGCATATTTTTACCGTGTTTCTTTAATTTACAAAACTTTGTTCAGATTAAAGATATCCAAGAAACGGATGCAGGATTCTACGCGTGCCAAATCTTGATTTCCACTCACAGTAAAATATCCGCCGAAGTGGAACTTCAAGTCCGTAGACCGCCTATTATAAGCGACAACTCAACTCGTTCTCTGGTAGTCAGCGAAGGACAACCCATCCAATTGGAGTGTTACGCCGGTGGATATCCCGTTCCTAGAATTTCATGGCGTAGAGAAAACAACGCTATTCTACCAACCGGTGGATCCATTTATCGGTTAGTTAATAGTTTCCAGTCCTTCGAGCTTACTCTCTATTATTCTGTAAATCGTAATCGAAAACTCTTGCAGAGGAAATACGCTGAAGATATCGTCGGTTCGCAAGGAAGATCGAGGAACTTACTATTGCGTGGCTGAGAACGGAGTTGGCCGTGGAGCTCGACGAAACATCAATTTGGAAATCGAATTCGCACCGGTTATCACTGCCCCTCGTCCTCGTCTCGGTCAAGCTCTCCAGTACGACATGGACTTGGAGTGCCACGTGGAAGCTTACCCGCCACCCGGTATAACCTGGCACAAGGACGAGGTTCAGCTCTCCAACAATCAACACTACAGCATATCCCACTTTGCAACCGCCGATGAGTACACCGACACTACCCTTCGAGTCATCACCATCGAGAAGAAGCAGTACGGCGAGTACGTCTGCAAAGCTGCCAACAAGTTTGGCACGGCTGAGACTCGAGTCGAGCTGTTCGGTGAGTAGTTTGCTAACGGTCTTACTATCCGTGTACTTGGAACGAATCTTTGTTTCCCTATTCGCATGCGAACGTGTAAAACTATTGAAATTTGTAAATTTTGGAAGTAACGTCGGCGTACCTGTTTAGAGATAGTAGATGGCATGCCATAGTTTGTTTCTCCTCCTTTTTTGTGCAGAAACCATTATACCTGTATGCCCGCCTGCTTGTGGCCAAGCGTATTACGCAGCTGGAGTAGTTCCATTATCTTCTGGGCCGTTGGTGGCCATTGCCTTAATAGTAGTCTCAATTATAAGGTAAGTTTATGTGAGAATGATCGTACGTCTTAATGGAATGGTATCGTTATTTTTTCTACACGTAATGCTTGAAACGGTATCTCAACGCTTAATACGCGCATATTAACGAATCCTTATCTTTATTGCAGAAGTCTCAATACCAAACATTAATTATCCAGGATTACTGTGGGGAACAAGCCAACGTCACGTGGCGTCGGAATGGCTGTTAATCGTCTCTGTAAGCGCTGCCATTCTTACAAAATGTAATACTTAAATCTCGAGTAGCTTTTTATGAGACTCGAGAGTAACAAAGCATAAGGTACGGTTTGATCAAAGTAGCGTCGAACCGATTATATATTCCCTCCAAGGTTGAATCGCGTACGATTCGACAATTTTATACTATAGAATCTCAAGAAACAAGGTTTTAGAACAAATAGGATCGCATAGCTGACAATTTTGTACTAATACGCGATAAGCGCTAAGTCGATATAACGAGCAATAATTAATAATTTAAGCAACGAATCTGATGGACCACAATTTTTATACTCTAGCCATCAACGTTTTATTTACATATCTTATTGCAATTGTATTACGAGAAGAATCTCGATAAGCTCAACGTCACTTTTTACGACGATGTTTTAACGATACTAGATTAGGCTTTTATACCCGTTTGACGGATAAACAATTTTTACACCACTTTTAGTATTAAATTTTTACACCACTTTTAGTATTAAATTTTTTTACATCACTTTTTGATGTTTTTTCTTTTCTTTATGTCTTCAGTGTACAATTTTAAAAAATACACGTTTTTTTACATTTTAAAAACAGCCTTGCTTATGCTGCCCTTCTTCAATGCTTGTAACGCTTCCGAATATTCGGAAAGCTTATAAATCTTTATTCCCAGGTTATCGTACCGCAGATAAGTATCCGACATAGCTTTTAGCAAACCAATACCTTTTGGGAATGTGAACGGATTGATATTAACTCCAAAAAACGTTAACTCTTTTTTATACATCTAAAAATATTTAAATAATTAAATAACAACGTTAGGTTTATATCATAGATTAATATTAAGGAGCTTAGATAATAGAATAAGATGCCAAAAGCATGTTCCGCTTGCCTGATAAGGTTCGAAGGATATTTTTGTCGTTGGATCAGCAACGCCAAAAACACAAAATCGACCGCCTCTCGCGAGTAAGGATATTGCAGATTCCATAGCTGATCCCGATCCACTGCAATCCACTGCCACGTCAAATTCTTTGCCTTTGAGTTCCTCTGGACTGTTCACTTGGTAATCCAAGCCTGGAAAAATTAATGCGTTCATTCCCACAATGTTTGTAGGTTCTTACGGTTCGTAAATTTATGTTACGAATGAAAATTCATAGAAATTTAATTTTAATTGACATTATAAAAAATCCGTCCTTGATACGATTATTGTAAAAAAAAAAAAAGTATACGAAATTACTTTCGAATTGGCGCTAAAAAAATTTTACCGAAATCATTGTAAAACGAGTTTTGATCGCACGCGAATGAAAACAAGGTTGAAAACATTAAATGAAATTTGAGACGATCTATCCATGATTTCGAACGATCCCGTTATACATTTTTATATCGACGACAAAAATAATTATAAATTTACTTCGTTACAAAAAAATGATTTACGACGAACGTCAATGAGGAATAAGTTAATAAAATTATATTGTATTATGTAATTATATTATGTAACATATTTATTATGTAACAATTTTTACACTGTATCATTTGAATCTAAAAAATTAAAAAAAAAATAAAAAAATTCTATTTAAAATGGACAACGAAATTTAAATCATTGAAATTTGCGAAGAGTAAAACAGATTCCTACGTATGCATCGAGAGGAAATCCGATATCGTTCGCATAAAATATAATTGTGATGCATGGCAAGATATCTCTAAAATTCTTGCAAAGTTCTTGTAAAATTGTCCTCGTTCGACTTCGCAGCTTTACCCAAGTTCCGGACCAATTTCCTCCTCTCCTCCATTGGCTCGGAAATCGTCACCGTCCCCCGGAGCCCGTGCAAATGAAGCAGGCAAGTCCACAGCAACCCGATGATTCCCGCACCGACCACGAGGACTCGGTCACCCACGTGGATGGGGTTCATCCTGTCCCAGCCGTGGACGAGGCACGAAAGAGGCTCGCTCAGGACTGCCTGAGTCATCTCCACGTCGTCCGGGACTCGGTAAACCTGGTTGTTTCAATCGGGTTCGTTATCCTCGAAATTTCTCGTCATTTGCGTTGTTTTATTTTCGGGACGATCGACGGGTGTAAAAGCGTGGGTGACGCGAACGAGGAATGCGAGAGGAGAAGAAAAAGAAAGAAAAGGTCAATTTGATCGGTGTTAGCTCACTTGGGATTCCGGGACGAGAGCGTGACTCGACCATCCGCCGTTTCTGAAAATCCCGATGGTATTGTTGATCCCGCCGGACAGGCACAGATGATAACAGCCTCCGTGGCAGTCGTCGCACAAGTTGCATCCGTTGTTGGGATCGACGGTCACCCGGAGGCCGACCTTCAAGCTCTTCACGTTGACTCCGAGGGCCTCGACCGTACCCACGAATTCGTGCCCCAGTGTCACCGGTTCGCTCTCCTTGCAAGGAAACGAGCCCTGAATTTTCCAGGAGTTGGAGAAAACGTAGTTTTTAACCAAATTTTTCGTCTCCGACGCGGACGATATTCAAAAAAAGGGAGGCAAAAATTAAAATTATACTCGGGGCTTTAAATTTATAGGGAGGTGTAAGCTTGTGTTTTAAGCGAAGGAATAGTTGCTAGCATTTTTATTTTACAACCGAAAATGAATCTTGATTACGTTAATATAAACATAAACCTATCGATTATACAAATTTAATTCAAATTTACCGCGACTTTTTATTTTCCTATAGGATTTTTAGGTTTTTTAAAAATTATATTACTTGGCGGTTGAAAAAAATTATTTTAAAATGTTAAAACTGCGACGCTTAAAAAATAATTACTTGCTTTCAAAAATATGTTTTTATCTGTTATTTGTGACGATTTTTTTATCGTGCGTAAAACATTTTTTTAATTTTTATTAGTATGCGATGCGAATACGATATACGTATATAAAATTTTTAGATGTCGAAACGACTGTTTAATTTATCGAAGGAAAAGGACTTTCCTGCATTTTAATCCTAATTTATAATCAATTTTTTAAAGAATAAGTTTTAACATCCGAAGGTTAAATATGCATAAAAAATTGAATCTTAATTCGAATTACGAAGTTACCGAATTATCCTAAAACTTCATTTTATCGGAGGTTCAAATATATTTGATGAGTAAATCAATGTAAAATAATACTAAAAAAGGATACGAAAATATAGTACTTTTCAAACAGCGCTTTTTTTAAATAAATAACTTAATATGACTGTTTTGTAAATAAAATTTAAGCTCGAATTAATTTTTATAAAAGTTCTAAGCATCGGTATAAACATGAAATAAACTTTTTCTTTTTTAAAAAGTTTCCTCTTCGTATCTTAGTCATAATTACTTTTTTACAAAAAATTATTTGAATTTCGCTAAAGATTCTTTAAATTTAAGTGCTTAAGTCTTTTAAAAATAACTATATATTTTTATCTGTTACTAAAAATGTTTATTTAGAATTTATACTATTAACGATGTAAAATAAATTTTTATGCATACCATTTAATAGAATTTGTATGCAAAGTGACAAACTAACTTACATTTTTCGAAACTATTCATCCGTTTATACATGTTTACATTATTACTCGAATAAGCAAATACAGTCGAACAAATGTGTTATAAAGTTTTTTGAGTTTCAAATATATATGACTTTCCACTTTCCAGAAACAAACGAATATGTATCGAATTAATTTGGTAAGTTAAAACGGAACAGGTTATTGTGAAAAAATGAACTTTATAAAACTTTAAGAGTAAACTAAAAAGAAAAATCGAAATGTTTTATCTCGAACGAGAATTGAAAAATAATCTTAGAATAATCGAATTTATAAAGATTAATTTATAAAATTGATAATACAAGAAATTGAATTATTAACAAACATAATAAGTAAGATTTTATGAAATTATATATCGAAAATACAAATTAAATGTAATTGAAAATTTTAATTATCTTTAGAAATCAAGTTAAACCGATTGAAATGTAAGAAAAATATCTGATACTTAAAATAAAAGAAAAAAGTTTTATCCATTTAAAAAAAGTTTATCTGTACAAGAAAAATAATTAAAGAATTAATTTTAATGCATTTTAAGAAACTTTCCACGATCAATTACATTTCTGACAAAGTAATCTAAATTTAAAATAATTTATATTTAATAGAACTTATAATAATTTAACATTGAATTATTCATTTATAAGTATAGGTTTAAAAATAGGTCACAAATTGTGTTCTCCTTTGTTAAAAGATTGAAACTAATTATTATTTAAATCAACTTATAATATTTAAAATATTAATCTTTTAATTTAAGAAAATTATATGCCATTATACTAATTAACGGAGTAAAAACATTAACATTATAAATCGAATTTCCTTTAATTAAATACGAGGAAAATTAGTTTAAAGATATTAAAATTTATACTTAAAACAATTCTTGATAGATAAATAGAAAATACATAAAATACCGAAAGGATAAAAGATGTCGAAGACTTTCAAAATATTTCAATCGGTTTTCTTATATTTATATTTCATATCGATAGTTTGTACCTAGAATTTAATTAGTACATAATCACTTCCGGTAACAACGTATAGTTTATATATAGGTAGAAAATTAGAACAAGCTCATCGAGAAAACTTAAATTGAAATTTTAAACTACGTAACTTATATTATAGATAATAAATTTTCTTTTATTAAATCCTTATGTACATAAAAGTTTACTGAAAAATATATTATAAACATATTGAATTTATCAAAAACATAAATATAACTAATAATCTATATAAATTAAAAACGGTAAAATTAAATAAAAGGAATAAAGTCTAAAAAGAAAATTGATTAAAATATTAAAATCGCTTAGTTATTATTTATAGTTATTCCTTAAATTACCATCGTAGAAAGTCTATTCTTTAAAAATATGATATAATGTATTATCGAATATTGGATTAATTTCATCGGTCCTATGATTTAAATTCAATCTTAAAATTTAAAAAGATTGGTTACAGTTAAATTTATCGTTTCTGGCTGTAAAAGTAAATCAAAGTAGATAAACAATTATTATAAAAAACAGTTTCAGCCCATGTATAAAAAATTAAAATTAAAATTAATAGAAAGAAATTATCGGAACAAGTTAATTATTTATTTAACCATTGTATTAAATCCGAGGTTTGAACAAACGTTAAAAACAACTATTTAAATAATTGTTAATAATATTAAAAATTAATATATATGTAAGAAATTATTATTTTGTAACAAAATAAACGTACAAATTTATTTTCATTTTAGATTAATAAATTTATTCTGTATAAGTTATCGATTATCTAAGCTTAACAGAAACTGAAACAAACAACTTCGTAATTAAATATTACATTATAATACGAAATTTATACTTGCGCATAAAATACATTTCGTGCGTAGTATATTTGAATAAATTAAAATTAAAGTAATAAATAACTAAACCCACTTGTATGTAATCCATCGGATAATAACATCTGCTGCGTTAGTTTATATTGGTTTGACGTTAACCTACAAAATCAATCCAAAGGCAATATATATTATCCATAGGTAGACGCAAAGCTTATTAAAATCCTAAATCTGGATATCAAAAATCCTCCATTTTTAAAACCCCCTTGAAAACTTCTTGTAACGACGAGAATTACACCGAATAATAAGCGCTAATCTAATCTTAAATGCTTATAAATGATTATTTCACGTTTTGAAACCACTGATAAATCGATTATTCGGCACAATATTCGAGACGAGAAGATCAGTCTTATCGTGTTTATGCCATACACAGATATGCTGACGCTACGTATTAGCATATTAATACCCGAGTTCAAACTATGATCCGTAAGCTTTCGTGAAACAGGGCAAAAGATAAGACGGTGAAAAAAGTAAAAACAGTTCATTGCTTTAAGTAAAAACAAGTCGAAGAACGCTTAATTTTCCTGGAAAATTATCTAAAATTTATTAATTTTAATAAAATCACCCCCAACATTTTTACGGACGATTACACGATTACACGATTACACGATTACACACGATTTACGGAAAGGCGGTGATCGATCGACGTACCTCGAGGATGTGGAGATCGGTTCCACAGATTCCGGAGTAGCTGACCCTAACGAGGACCTCGTTTGGACCAGGTTCGGGTATCGGTGCCTTTTCGAGGGTCAGTCGTTTGCTCGGGGCGTCGAAACTCAGGAACTCCATATTTGGTGCGAATTTTAGAGTACGAGTGTCGCGAAACTTCCAACTCCGGTGTTGGCCGTCGATACCGCGATAATGACCAATAAAATTAGTAGGGGTCGCGAGTCTCGCGTTACAGAGCTTTCGAGTAATCAACGAGTATGGGAGGACGCGACGAGATTACGGCATACTTTGTATCTCGGGAACTCGTACGAGTTTAATTACTGTTCAAAAATACGTACATTTTTTTTTACATTTTTTATCGATTTATTTTACGACGTTTTATAGGATAACGTTCGAAAAGATTTTCTCTCGATCGAAGGCTTCGCGCGCAAGAAATCTTTTCGTCTCCGATGCGGTGATAATACCTCGAATAAATTCCGCTTTATTATAGTACCAAATTTAAGATTTCCATGGAAGGTTAAACGTATTTTAAAGCGATAAATAAAATGGCTCGAAGACTAAAGCGAACTGTATTTAAGAGAAAAAGAAACCGAAAGACATTCCACTCAAATGAATCATAAACACGAAAATAGTCCTGAATCCTATACTTTGGTGGGATGATTAGTAAATCGAAAGCCAAGCCCAAGTCCTCTATCGCATTTCGGTGGTAACGACATTTAAAGGAGTCTAAGATTCGTAACGCAACCGGTAGAATTGCCCTCGAGTGACGTCGGCTCTTGTGCGTCGCTCGGACTTGGACCATCGGTATTCCAATACGCGGCATTTCACGGATGCAGACTCGTAAACATCTGTACCGCATCGCATACCTACACGGGAGGATCAAAGAAGACTCGATATACCTGCATTAAATAGCCGTGGCATCCGTAGAGATCGTCGTCCTTTCCATAATTCTCGGGATGTATTGTCCGGTTGTTTTACTTGCGATTTATGCCAAAGGTTTCTTCCGATCCGTTATTACAGGTGTTAGCAGGTCCTAATGAAATCGTTGGGAAAACTATGCGAACGTTGTCGTTCGAATAAAGCACGAGAGTAAAATGGATTTACTTCGAAAGCTTAGAACGTAGATTTGATACGATACCGAATACGAATTTCGATCGTCGCTTTTTTAATTAAAATTACTTTATAAATTATATGTATCGATCGTTATTTTATAATTCGGATTATTTTTAGTTATTAGGGCTTATTCCATAAAGAAATATTTGTTTTTAAAATATTTATTTAAAAGCAGACTGGAAACGATCGAATGTACGAAGCGAACTTGTTATTGAAATATTAAAATAAACTAATTAAGTATTAGCAACGTTTCCTACGAGTTTTCCGATAATCTCGAACTTGAACCCGATTCTTTAAAAAATATAAAATTCGTTAATATTTAGACGCTATAAATAAAATATCAAATTTAATACTCATCGCGTACATAGAAATTGAATTTACCTAATTTAATTCGTTACCAAGATTTTGAAAATATTTTGATAATTAATTTTAAAACTACGTTGGAGAAAATTGCGTTTCAAACTTTAAATTTCTTATCCAAATTTTCAAAAAGCACGTATTTTAAGCTCGTATAGCTTCGTTAACTTTACTCGGATAAACTTGAAACTTTCCTACAATATTTATAGAATAATACACTTTGAGAAAATGCTAAAACGAAAATCAATATTCTCGCAACTATGCGAAAATTAGTTCTTAATACTTTAAAAACGGAAAATATCAGATTTAAAATAGGGAGTGTCTCCGAAACGCTGAATTTCATTTTTCAATGCCTTTTTCTAGCGATCTAAAAAAAGTTCTGCAAATTTAAAGATATTCGTATTTAAATTACAGATTCGCGTGGATAAACGTTGTTTAAATCGAAACGATTTTTACATACTGTTACCTCGAAGTAGAATCAGAGGCAACTGCGATAATACATTCGAAAACTTTGAATAGTAGTCGGTATCTAATAAATTCTTCAAATAAAAGTTCTGACTTTAACGTACCAGACTTTTTTCAATGAAAGAAGTTTGTTCTTTTACGACCGCGAGTTTGACAAATTGATTTTTATGACAACTTTGTTTCTTATTCTTTTTCCCCGGTCCTATTTTTCTAATATATGTTGGACAATTTACCTACTTTGTATGGAAAAATGAATAAATTGTAGTATTTTAAATCTAAAAATAACATTTCCATCGATACTCGCGACACAGTTTCTACTCCGAAATCTGTATTCGAGGTAAAGATTATACGATAATACATTGGCGTAAATACCAGTTTGCTTCGCTGTACACGCTATTAATATAATGCAGAAAGGAAAATAGGGAATACAAGTTAATTAATTCTCTCCGATTCTATTAAACCTACGACCGAAACATCCAGCGCACACGAATACAAACCAATTGTAAATATGTCGATATTCCGATACTTTCTTGTTTACGTTTATACACATTTGCGCGTATCGAATGCATAGTAATAATAGTAACAACAATAACAAAATAGACAAAAAATCGATATTTGGTTGTAATGAACCTTTAGTTTGCAACTTGATATACAAACCGCGTTTGAATTTTCCTATTAAAACTCTTGTAAAGCTCGTGTAAAGCTAATGCACTTGATTGTTTCCTCATAGCTGTGGTCTATGGATATTTACTCAAAATAAGTATACATTATACGATCATGGTCAAAAGTCCACGAGTGGATATCGAATTGGTAAGATTTTTTTAATTAAAATCCTTTGTTTTCGTACAGTTGCTATTGTATATTCCGCAATGAACTTCAACCTCGAGTACTTCATTGAAATGAAATGTTGTTAGCTATTCTATTAAATAAGGTATGCATAATGAAATTCCATTCAGCCATGAGAATCATGACTATTTCTGTTTTCTGTCTTATCTCGATGTTCGAACGTCGGATAAAACTAGTTTCAGTTGTTTTTAAAGAATATACTAACAGATATTTCGATAAATTTATATTTATAATTCATACTATTAAAATTTACGTAATTATATTTCAGCATGTTTGAGATCTAATCGATAATTACCTTGCAAAATTTATTTTCTACGAATATCGTTTAGAAATTTTGCAACGAAAAAAAGTTCAAAATTATTATTTTTATCGAATAAAAAAATATTTAAATTTCAATTAAAAAATCAAACGTTCCGTTAAGTTCGTGTAAAAACTTATTATAATTTTATTGGAAAAATATTTATTATATTATAAATAACCTTTTACCGCGTAGAAAAATACAAGTACGTAGTTTTATTGACATTATTATATAATATATTATATTATCCATCCTTACATTTAAAAATAAACAAGTATTCTATTCATACGACGTAGAACTTAAACATGTTCACGATATTTTGTTTATTTAACTTTTTAAATAAACTTTACATTCTATAAAATTTATAAAAGTACGTCATTATTTTATATTGGAATTTTAATACTTTATATTTTTAATAATCATTGTTATTCTTGAACGGTTACCAAAAATTTTTCATCCAAAAATTTATTATTCGCTATTCAAACTTATATTTTATTTTGGAACAATAGATGAAATAAAAAAATTTAAATAATAATCGAAGCGTATTGGATTTATAATATTTTATATTGTACATAACATTTTCAAATAAAATTGAAAAGGGAACTGCTTCTAATAAATATGTAACGATCACTATACATTGATTTCATCATCGTTTTTTTTATTTTATTGACGTAAAATTTTAATTACTTACTCCCATTATTATTATTTTAAAAAATGCTTTGATATTCGATCAATTATTTTTTTAAAAAATATTTTTCCAAATGGTTTTTAAATCGACGATTACGATGAATCAAATTATACATATTTCCAGAAAAATTACATTTAAGCAATAATTTTAATTGATTTGTTGACTTATGACAACAATTTGTGTAATATTATTTATTTATGCTAATTAAATTCATCATGTATATTAAAAACGTAATAAGTAATCAATTACGTAAATTAATCAATTACAACAAGAAAGAATATAAAATAATAATGAATATGGATTTGAACTTTATATCAATTACAAAATTTATCGAAAAACGTAATCGTGCATTATAAATGTAAATATTACTTTAGTCATTAAAGAATTATATAGAAATATCTATGATTCAATGTTCGTATAAAAACCTTACAAACGTATATTATACATGATATATAATCAATTATCATCGCCAAGTTAATTAAGATACGGTAAGGAACTTTTATGGTAGGAATTTTTTTTAATCCAATTAATAATATTCGCTAAAGTTTTAAACGTGCACTTTTGAACAATAATTAGGGAATAGTTTATAAAATAACTGAAATTACAGCGCAATATTGACGTATACTTGATACACATAGACAATAATAATAATAATTGAAAATTTTTATTTTTTAAGTAGACTATTGCTTTTTGTGAAGTTTCTTTTTCCAAAGAGAATGAAAAATTATTTGTGTATTATATTTCAATCATCGTTATTGCGTGAAAGAATCATATCGAAATCATCCAACGAATCCAGTAATCCTATACTTTTTCAAAATATCAAAATTTTGATGTATTCTTTACAAAAATTTGAGTTCAATTTTTAAAACACTATGAATGCCTCATACAATTGCTGGGATAGGAAATTAAATATTACCACAATAAATGGAAAGGGACTTTTATGTCAGCGTCGCCATTCTCGTAAATTTAATTCAACTTCTTTAAACAAATGATCCACTCTTTTGAGAATTAAGGTTGCAGTTCGCTTTCCCAAGATCTTTAGAATTCGAATAAGAGGATTCCGTGGAACTGGATGAAGCGTACACTTTTACCATATATCAATTTAATCTAATTTAACGAATACGATTTCAGGCTCAACGGTTACGTTCAACTTCCTTTCGATCCAAGATAAAAGCAAAGTTAGTTCACGGAAGGATTTAAAATCAATTGACTAGACGTTTATTATAACGTATACGTACTATTTCGATTAAAATGTATTCTGTCAAAAGATACGTAAAATTCGTATTTTCAATATAAAAAAGATATGTAAACCGAATAGCAAATATCGTTTACGTTTGTCTAAAAGCGATTTTAGAGATATTACTATTTTTCTAGATGAAATTAAAATTACAGATCACAAAATATCCATAATAATACTTTAAAGAATTATTTGGTATTTAGAAATATACTACGCATTAATTTTTATTTAAAGATATAGTATACAAATATTAATTACATAGTAACTTGAATCGTTATGAAAAACGCTAACAATATTGGGAGATAAATACAACGAACTTAAATTACAATTTTGTGGAATTTCAAACGAAATGTAACGAAATAGTAATCGAAAATTAAATTACTATCTCCGAAATCAATTTTCAATTTGTCAGTTGTTGGATCGATGTCAATGTTCAAGTTATTAATACATTCATCGCGTACCAAAGATTAACGATAAAAGTATTTATCGTTCGGTAAAGATGCAAATTGACCAAGTACTTATTTTTAATAACAAATTTTCATAATATTTATTTTTTCAGATATTTTTTATAAATACAAATTACCATCGCAATAAATTCAGATAAAATGTTGCAATACTTGAAACTCGAAGCCATATTCGTTACCTCAATATTTTTTACAAATGTCGTTATATTTGTCTACATAGCAAAAATTACAGTTTCACATTTCAAAGTTTTCAATAATAAGCAGATTATACATATATATAATATCGATGCAGTAATTCTTTGAAGCAAATAAACCGTACACGAATATTTTAATTCATTTAATATTGTATTAATCTTAATTCGATTTTAAACGCCAATTATTCGTCAAAACATAATTCCACCGTTAATTAATTTTACAACAACGTAGGGACGCTTCGATCGAATTGCACAAAAATTTTTGCGCGTTGCGATTCATAAATTACACCAAAGCAAAAGCTTTTACCGAAGCTCTTTCAACCCGAACCCCGAACCTCTTTCGGCTCGAGCTAACGAAATCCGATTGCATTCACGCTTTTCGAGTAAAACGAAGCTCGCGAATAAATAAAGCAAACGGAAAAAACAGCGCACTTTTTAAATTCGCGCGAATTCTTCTATCGAGTTGTTCATGAATCCACGACGTAATATTAGACGCTCGTGCGAATCGCACAGGGTCGCATCCAAGAGCGACGATTAACCACTCGATCCAATTACCAACACACGCGTAACAATGGCGACGTCACCCTGGGACTCGGGTTTTCAGGGCTGCGCGACGTTTGGTGGGTGAGAGAGAGAGAGAGGGTGGGAGGGGAGATACTTGAACGAACGGGCGATTCGATTCAAGTTTTGCTTTTAGGTCAAGAGGGCACGGCTTCTCCTTCTCTCTCCCTTCTATCTCTCGGTCTCCTACGGTATCAGGACGCTAACCGGAAACGGGGACACCATTGACGTCGCGCGGACGTTCGTTCAACCCCCGGGTCGCGCTTTCACGGAATCGGGTCACGGAGGCTGAGGCGACTCCCACCCGTTCATCCTTATCTACGTGCGTATTTGGGGAGGGCCACTTTCATCCCCCAGAGACGCATTCCATCCAGATTCTGGCTCTTTTTCTTTATTCTTTTTCGATACGGATCGAAACATTCACTGGTTCCTCGATGCGTTTCCAAAGCTACTTTGGAAATTTTATTTCCTTTCCTTTTTCCTTTATATTTAGCGGTAATCGGTGGACCAAACTAACCCAACTTACGTTTCCTTGTCTGATTTCCCTTGCGACGCCTACGCGTACGTAAATTCGAATTCGATACCTTGATTTCTTGAATTTGAAATCACGTTTCTAGGATTCTCGTAAACCTTGTAAAGCTTCGACTATGAGGAAATATGTCTGGATTTATAGCGAAGAAGCATTCGTAGGTTTAAAAATACGGTGCAAAGTTTACGGAGATTTTTATCGATAAAATGCGTAACGTTGAATAATGAAATTACGATTTTTTACTCGGTAGTTACTAACTTACTCGGAAATACGAGAGAATCTTCGTCGTATGAAAGTATTTGCTGCAATTTTCAGAAATTTAGAGAAAATATTCACGATAATTGATAAAAATTTGATCGATTGATAAAACTACGCGTTGAAAATCAAAGGAATGAATGTACGTGTCATCCGATTCGGTTCTTAAAGTTTCATCGATCATTGGGCTACGATCAAATTTACGTACGCGTCTGCTAAATGAATCGCTATAAAAAAAAATAATTCAATACTATCTTGGTGAGGCTAATAATATAAATTGAATAAGTACGCAAATGTATAAATGTATAAGGAAATGTCTAGATCGAATAATAACGAAACATTTTAAATCTATCTTAATTAAGTGAAATTTTTATCGTTAAAAACTTAAAAGCGGTATTTTTTAATCTTCTCTTTCAACGTTTAATCAAAGACTCGCGAAAAATACAATTTTCAAATACTGGAAACGTTCTTTAATAATAATAAAAAAACCGATTTAAATTGTATTCTATCGCGATATTAATATTTAAAAAGAAATAACGAAAATAATGAAGAAACTTGGAATCGACGGTCGTAGAGCATTAAAATTTGATATTTCCGCCAAGGAAATAACCATAACGAGTCAAACGATACAGACTTTTTTAAAAGAAGCTTTTCCCACCAATCCATTCGAGTTTATACATAATCTATTTACGAGCCATTTTTCGACACAGTTACAATGTTACGACAGCTGATTAATTTTTATTCCTAGATATAATACGTATAATACGATGATATAATACGGTTTCTTATTCAGTAATTCCGAGGCTGGCGATCATTTATTTACTTTCCCAGAGGAGAATCACAATCCCGCCGTCGAAAAGACTAAACCCCGAAAAGAACTTGGCTATGAAAAATGCATTAACGAGAGAAATTACGAATTCCGTGCATCGCTAAAAGCAGCGAATCCAGTTTTTCTCGATCGACTTGGTTATCGGAAAAATAATGGACAACTCCATCCCCTACTGCCCCACCCTTTGCCACTCGAGGGTGAACCGATACCGCGTTGTCCTACATCCGTTTATCCCGCGGGGGTTGAATGGGGCTCGAGTCGAAATCAAGTATCGCATCATTTTCTCCCTCCTCCGTGTTTATTCCGTCTCACGCTTCCGACCATTCTATTTTTCCCTCTTTTCTTTTTTATACAAATTATAGAGTAATCGAGCGTTTCGTTTTTCGAAAACGGCCGTTGCGTATTCTTAACGTAAATCCTTGATAATTACCGGAAAGTAAAAAAAGCATTCTTGCGGAATACGTATATATAGATTTGTATATTTTTCTGCAAACGTTATTCTCGGTCGGTCGGTTCTTTTTAGTCGTTCCTATTCGAAAAAATATAGGATTAACGCGAACTCGATGCGCTGGAATATTTTTTCCGAAATCCGCGATGCACGAGTCTAACGGAGATGAAAAAAAAAAAAAAATTTCAAATTGAACGTTCGTATCGATGTACCGGTGAATACCGTAGTAACGAACTAAATCAGCTATGATATCGTTAAAAATTATCGACTCGCCTCGAATTTCGCAAAAGACGAGGAAAATTTTGAATTTTTTTCGAATACCGAAACGACTTTTACACTCGCGATGCATTTTTATAAGTGGGGAAACATTTTTCTTATTATCAGCGACGTTTAAAATATTATTCGCTATTTTTTAAATTATTCATGCTTTCGTATATATATTTCTAATAAATAATTCATAAAAAAAATCCACTTTTACGAGCGCCAAGGCATATTTGAAATATTAACAAGATTTCAACGAGGTAATTGAATCACGAGTGCAAAATACGTTTAGCATTACATTAGTCGAGAAGTTGTGCTATTCTTCGGCGTTAAATATATTCTATACGCTTTTCCAAATAATTATCGTTCGATAACGATCGACTCTGTTCGATATGACGCAAAGAGGATAGAATATTTACGCGCGTATTTTTCTTCATAAAACAATCAAATTTGATCCATCAACTTTTTAATCGAGTTTTTGCGCGATTATTTTTTTACTCGTAAGCGTCATTGCAAAGTCGGTCAAGGAATTTAATTTTAATAAAGCGTTGGAAACGAAAAACCAGTCGTTATTGCGTTAAGTTTATCTTTTTTTCATACCAAAAACTTAAAAAAAACTATCGAAAATACTCGCGACCGTTTCATTTATCAACGTTGCTAATTAGAACAAAATAAACGCTTTTTAGCAAGATTTATTTACAAAATCCGAAATATATATTCGAAAGTTCGCGACGAGTACAAATAAATTACATTTTTTACGGAATTTTTCGACGGACTTTTCGAGCTTCGTCGATAACGAAAGCGAACATACGCGAGTTTGAAAAGAAAAATATCGCACTTGTTTTCGTTTTCGTTTTAACAAAAATATCCGTTAAAACGTATTTTCTAAAACTACACAATGAAAGTAATCGTAGCTGGTTACCGTCGTTTTATTAAAATGTTTTTATCCGTTATACCGAGAAGATAAAATAAAAAACAAAAAAAGAAAGAAATAAAAGATAATGTACTCGTTTGCATTTATAATATTTATTATGTACGTATACTCGTCCTCGTTTCTCGGAAAATAAATAAGGTGCGAAACGAAAAGCGTAATATACAAGAACCTAGTATATAAATTTCTATTTTATACGAAAATCAATCGAAAAATAAAGCTCGGACGTAGTTTTCATGGTGACGGGAGGCCAATATAAATAAATTGCACGGCTCGAAATATTGATTTATAGGTAAAAAAAAAAAAAAGGAAAACAAGTCCGATCGGACGACGAGAGGAAAAGAAGAACGACATCCGCGTTTTGAGAAGCTACGATAAAAGTAGGATATTCGCGTATTCGCGGGTTTGGCGAGTGATAGGTTCGAAGGAAGAGCGTCGCTCGCGTAAAAAAAAAAATAACAAGACGAGGGCAATAAACGCGAGGTGAAAATACGACGCACCGCAAGAGTACATTAGCCTCCTTCTCGCACAGGATCGGAAGAACGGAAAGGGAATTCGCCGGACGTCCCGCTGAGCTCGGCAGCTGCGAACCCACCGTTTCGAATCGGAATTTTCCAAGGCCGAAAAGGACGAAGAGAAATAGAGAGAGAGAGAGAGGGAGGGAGGGAAAAGAAGGTGACAGCTCCCAGTCCGTGGGATTACGACGAGGATCGAGTGCCGGAAACGAGACTTGCCTCGACGACGAGCGAATCGTCCAAGGTAGAACGCCGGAAGGAAAAGGAGGACAATCCAGTTTCCGTTCGTCGTGTCTACTTTTCTTCCCTACTTTTCCTCCCTCGGTCGGGGGAGGCAAGCGGAGATATTGCAAGCGCCGGTTACTACTCGGGAAGATGAATGGAAGGGAATCCGTGAGCTCTCGATCATAGATCGATAACGGGTCGTCGAGATTCGTCGCAAAATTCCCTTTACGAGACAAACTTTCCTGGATCGCGATATCGAGAGCTTCTTTCGAACCTATGTCTAGTCGGGTTTCATAAAAATATGTATGTGGGTTTGGACTTAAAATAACTTCCCCCGCGGCGCTTTTTTTTTTTTTATTGATTATGGAGCGTGGAAATTCTGTACACGCGACGAGGGGAAGTTTTTTCGTTCCACAAAAGTAGACATAGATTCTTGTCTTTTTTTTTCTTTGTTCTTAATAGAAATTATTCGATGGAGTCGTTTCGAGACTGTCGTATAATTATGATAAATTTCAAATATCGTGGATATCGCTCAAAGCTGTTTTTTATAAAGGGAATATTCCTTGTTCGAAGCTATGCTATATTTTAAAAGATTTATCGAATATTTTCCACGTACATATTTACTTATTAATATAAAATAACTTCTAAATTGCGTTTTAATAAAAATTCTCGATAACTTGCTTCGATAAATTTATTTTTTTTTAATATTACTGTTACCATCACCAATTAATGTATTATTATTATTATTATTATTGTTGTTGTTGCAATTACCATTATTATATACAAATACGGTGCATTATGAATATTCATGTTTCAACGTTACATGTCACTTTGCAAATTAGGTTTCTAAAATTACGTAGTCAAATGTATACTCGCAAGGACTCGAAACGTATTTATTAAGTTTAAAACTAAAATTTAAATTAATATTGTAACCTACGGTACATCGTTTTATCAATGAAAATAAATTCAAGGACTCCTGCAATATCGGATTTTGCTCGAGTTGGGATAAAATATCTTTTTTAATTTCATTTTTCGATGTAAATCGTAAATTAAATTTGCGATAAATTAAATTCTTTAGCAAATTTAAAATATTTTCATCGAACGAAAATACCAATGGTAAGCGATTTCAAAAAATTCCGATGTAAATTAATTTTCGAAAATATTGTACGACCAAGTTTTCGTCGTTTACATTTTACGAATTTTAAATTTGTAAAAAAGAAACGTGTATAATTTTAAACCATTTGGAAATTCTCTAAGCAAGAGATAGAATTTATTTACAGAAGCGTAAAATTAAGGAAACATGGAGTAGGACGGGGTCAAGGTAATTTTGTACACTTTACCACTCGGAACTAAGATACGAAATTTTAGTTCAACGTCGTAAAACAATTTTCAGTGGACGAAACAAAAATAAGAGAAAATTGTACGACTCGATCGACTCGTTCGATACGGATGCGAAGATTTATTCGTTCTCGAGGATCACCGCATCGGTTATTAAGAGCCGTCTGAAAATCTCGAGAATCCAAACTTGATAACGACGTCTCACCGGAAACGTCCCATTGATTCCAGCCAACCTTCCCTCGACGCATTATTGGACTCCTCGGAAGGTCGATCCTCGCGCGTAACTCCGCGAACGGAAATCTCCTCGCGCTCCGCGACCCCGAAAGCAAAATAACCAAGAGAAGAAAAAAAAACGCTATTCGCTCCCACCCTTCGGATTCCGCGACGTCATAACCGCGGGGGTAGTACACCCGGTTGAATTGGGTCATCGGCTATTCGTGTGTGTGTGTGTGCGTGCGTTTGTGCGCGGCAGTCCCTCGGCGAAGGCCATTTCTCATTCCTCATTCAAAAAATGCTCGCGTGTAAGTAACAGCCGCGCGACTCCCACGCGTCTTTCCTCGTCCTCGAGGGACTTCTCATTTTCCGTAGCCGCGTCGATAGGACGTATCCGACGGGGGGGGAGAGCGTTGGGAGAAGCCCGAGGAATTCCTTTCGAGGAGGTATCGCGCGTGCAGCGAAGGTGGAGTCGAGGAATGCGTCGACCGACTGGCTTTTCGTTCCGTGCGTTTAGGTCGAGATCCGGTCGACGATACGGTAAAATGCTCTTCCGTTGGTACCTCGGAGATTAGGAGACGGTCCAAGTACATTTCCTCGGATTTCCGTGCGACGACGATTAAAGAAGAAAGCCGAACGCTTATCATCCGAGACGCGTCCCTCACCTCACCTGAAACACGGACAAGGAATATTTTTCTCTGCCCCTCCCTTTCCGTCGCCTCTCGTTCTAGTATTCACTCTAGTTCCCACTCCTTCCTTCCACAAATAGAGCACTGAAAACACGTTCTAGTTGTGAATGAAACCGAGCGACGACGTCCCCCACCACCACTCCCCGCGCAGACAAAAGCGTCGCGTCCAAATAGGAGGGATGCACACGTCGGGACGCGTAGACGGTTATCTGGTGCGGTCTCGAGTCGCAGGACGAAAAGCGGATGTCGGAAGAAGAGGGTCGAAATAGTTCCTATTTTATCCCTCGCTCCGTCTTGTCCCTCTATCCCTTGTATACCTTCTTTCATTTTTTCTCTTCCTTCGCTTCCTCCATTTCCCCCTCGAGAACTCACGTAGACACGGCGACAACCGATGCCTCGAGAATTCGACCGGGCGGAGATTCGTGCGACCGTTTTTTCCGGTCTTTATTCGAGCGCGTCGATTCGTCCCACGAGGAAAATCGCTTTCCGTTGACTTCGCGGTCGGTCCGCTTTCCTCTCCTCCCCCGAAACCGGTCTCGGACACCGGGTTTGAAATTTCGATAGAATTCTCCTCGCGTACTCCAACGTCTCCAAGGTATTTTAGCCTAGACCCGCATCGTCTTTGGTCTTATTTACGCAACGGAAATACGCGAGCGCATCGAGGAAAGGTCGAGGCGTCGGCTCAACCTGCGCTCGTTTCCGTTCCCCCCTCGGGGAGGCGTACAAAAGAGTATTCGGCACCGAGGGAGAGGGACAACGGAAGGAAGGAAGGAAGGAAGCGGATGCGAACCGGCGCTCGATGGGGGGAAACCTCGACCAGCCTTGGCACAAGCGCCTCCGCGAACGGCCAGTCACCCCCTCGAGGAAGGGAAGCTCCGGCGCATGCGTCCACCTCCCACGCGGTTATTTTTAACGATTGCTTCGAGCGCGGCTCTCCTCCTTGCTCCCCGGGAGAGACACCGAGAGAGAGAGAGAGAGAGAAGAATCCTCGTTGCTCTCAATGAAGAGAACCGACGCTTGAGCCTTCGATGCACGCTCGGGGGGCGGGGCGACCCCTTTTCATTCACCGACGACCGGCTTTCCCGCGATGCGAATTTCCCAGTGCGATGAGTCGCGCTTTTCGATAAGTCGCTCCAATTTGTCGAGCCGACCGGATCAATGAATACGACCGGCGGAGGGAGGGGGAGGGGGGGGGGGAGAAACAGGGTAGGATGTTAAGGCCACTTTGTTCATTCATGTTTCTCGGGGAAACTTCGCCTCGTCCAAAACGCCGGGGATATTTTCCAAGATCGCTGAGATCGACTCGACGATCCTCGTAATTTCAACCGACATTCCGTTCACGAATTACTCCCATCCATAACTCGCGGGATATGGAAAATTTAGCGGAAATTCATCCGAGTATTTCGCTCGCATTTAAACGCGTTTTTATCGACTCTAGCCCAAATCGAGTTTGGGTACGCGAAAACTGGTTTAACGCGTGGATAGAATACAAAGTTTGGGGAAAAATGTACAACAACGATCCTTTCGGCAATTATCAACGATTTCGCTGGGAAACATCGAAGATCGTCGTCGGTGACGCAACGATCGATAACGATTCCTCGACGACTCGACCAAGCGATATCCGTTAATTTTTACAATCGCGTTCGATCGCCGATCAACCGAACTCCAACGGAAGCGCAACACAGTTCGGTCGTTGAATCGGCGTTAATTTTCCATCTCCTCGATGCAACGACACTTAAACGCATCCGACGAGACGAACGCTCGTAAGATCGCGACACGATCGTCGAGGTGGAAGAGCCGTCGATGCTCGCCTAAGTGCTTCTCCGTGTTTACGAGGGCGTTATCGAGAAACGCAACGAGGGACGCCCTCGAGGCCTCCGAGCCCAGGATGCGTTTCTCCTCGGTATTTATATCCCAGATCGATACCGTTCCGAGTCGCCGAGCGTCGGGATCGGCGTTCATCTCTCCTAATAAAATATCGCTCGAGCGATATTAGATAATAAAGCGACGAGAACTCGGTGGCCGTTAGAGTCCGGGTTTTTCTTCGGTCCAGAGCTTTTATGGACTCGTAGAGATCGCGATTCAATCGCGATTCAATCGCGATTCAAAATTTCACCGCGAGCGTTTCTAGAGATCGTACTTTCTTCCCCCACGGGAGGGGGAGGGAGTCGGAAGGAAGGCCGAGCTCTCGATTCTTTTTATCGGACGCTATTTTCGCGACCGACACCGAAATAACCGGCGCGCGAAAACCTCGTGGAACCGCGGGCGGCTTGTTTACGTTACGCCCGGGTTATTTCGAGCGCGGTTTCAGGGTTACGTCGGGACGGAGCGCCGATTCCGATGCTCGGAGTCGCGTGCCGCGATCGACGTCCCGTGAACCGACGTCAACTCTTAGTGGTCGTTTTCGCGAGGATGGACACGGACGCGTCGCCGATGTTATTTTGGCTCGAGTTTACGAAAACGAAACGGTAAACGCGAGAATTTCCCGCCGGGATGTGCGTCACTTTTTATCGCACTTTTTACCCAAGTGTCGGTGTACGCGCGTAATTCCTTCCTTCCTTCCTTCGTTAATCTTATAATGGACCGCTAACGAAACTACGAGAACGTTCGAAGACCTTCCGAAAACGAATCTCCCGTCAAAACTTTCCGAGCAAGCGGTTTTTTTCCCTCGACGAAAACTTTCCGCGTTGTATCGGAATTATTCGTTTTGCCGGGGGAAAGAAAATGCGTCGTTCAACGAACCTTGAAATCATCGTCTCGTCGTCGTTTCGCGAATAATCGAAGAAGCGAGTCTCCGAGTGACTTTTGAAAAAAACAGGTACCATTCGAAACAAGTTAAATATCGCTTAATCAACCGCGGTCGATATTCCATTTACCGATCGTATAAGAGTAATAAAGGACGATGAGTGGCAACTCCGTAATTCGATTCCGCGCGACTCGCCGGTGTACAATTCGATCTCGACTATCCAACTCGAATTGCTCGATAGCGAACGATTTTGGAGGAGGAATTCACCCGTTAAATTTTCGCCTCCGAACGTTCCAACGCTTCCGCGGAACGCGTTCGCTTCGAAACAACGTAACTTGGAATAAAACGAGTCGTTACGCGAACGGAGAAGCGAACGGAGAAGCGAACGAAGCAAATGTAACTCGATAAACTTTCAATTTTGACATTGTCGATATAAAATCGCGCACGTAACCAACTTTTCAACGCGTCCGCCGATTATATTCGAACGAGCGACGCGTTCGAAACTCGATTCGAACTGCGAATTTTTCCCCGCGTTTCGTTGCGAAAAACAAAATACCGTCGTTCATCGTCCATCGGATGAAAACCAAGACGCGATCCTTTTCGCGAAGACGTCGTATTTTGTAACTCAATTCCTCAACCAAACGTCATCGTCGAACGCGGAAGATCCCGAGATCCGCGATGCACACGTTTACGATGTAGCGTCTCTCTCTCCCTTCCCCTGGCGATTAATAAAACTCAACGACTCTCGGCAATCAATGAGAGGGTGAGCTGCTCTCGGACCGACAAGGGGTGGGGGCTTTTTATCAAAGAGTCGAGTACGAGTTCGGGATCGAAGTCGCCCCATCGAGTGGAAGGGGAAACTAGTCTCTCCCTCCGAAGTCATTTCGGGTTTCGAAATCGGGCGAAATCGTGCATCCGTGAAATTTTAGCCGAGTCGGGCGTTTACGGCTACAACTCCAACACTACAACTCCGGACAATCGAGCGTTAGATTTTTCAACGGGAATGGCTTTTTCGTTAGGAACGATGATACCGTTTTATTGTCTGCGACGTGGCGAATCGAAAAGCTAAAGATAAAACGACGATCGTGATCGAAATTCGACGCTTGGAAGCATCGCATTTCGTAATAAATTATCGGGATCGGTGTATTCTCGTTAATTTTTACACCGCGATTCCGAAGGCGAAAGCGTGGAATCTTCGATCGGATAAAATGTTTCCGTTTTTCGATTAAAACCGCTTCGCGGTGAATCGAGAATAATCATCGTTGATCGTAAAAACGGCGTTCGAGCGACGATGCATTCGAGCCAGAGACTCGCGAAACGCGTTCGCGACTGAAATATTACTCAGCGGCGACGAAGCGATTCCCTCGAGTCCGATTTCCAAGCGCAAACAAATTAATAACGAAAGAAAAGCAAAAGAGAAAAACGGAACGTCGCGCGAAAAATTCCTCCGCCCGCTCGGAAATTCTCACGTGTCCCGACCGAATCGCGCAACGGTTAAAGGGCCGGGAAAAAAGCCCCGGGTCGAGGAAAAGTGCCGCAATTTTCATCCGAGAGTTTTCATTCGCCGCTCGGTCAAAGCGGGAGGGCTGCCGACCCTCCCCCGACTCTACCCCCTACCACAACCTCGAAGCTGCAGCAGTTCGGCGTGGATACGCGAGACGCACGGATGACTCGAGCTCGCAGTTGCGTTTCGGTCGTCGTTCGAAGTGAGACGAGGAACTCGAGATACGAACGGAGAGAAGGAGAGACGAGGAGACGAGGAGACGAGGAGACGAGGAGACGAGGAGACGAGGAAACGAGGAAACGAGGAAACGAGCACAACTCCGGAAGGATCGACGCGACTCGGCGCCGGGAGTAAAGAATAGGTGAGTCGTCCAACTCGAGCACGAATTCTTTCTTTTTCTATTTTTTTTATCTCTCCAAACTTATTTTTCCGCGATGATTTCTTCAAAGGGATGCGTCAAAGACCGAGAGATAAAGCGTTTGCGAGCAAATACCAACAATGGAACCGTTTATCGAAACATCAACTCGATATAGACAAGAGCTTGCAAAGTCGTCTTTTTCGTTCCTCTTTGTTTTTTTTTTCTGTTTTTTTTTTTAAACGACGCCTGTTCCAACGAACTTTCGAAGCCTCCGGTATCGAGGACACCGATTTTTTAACGAACTCCGATACACGGTAAATAAGCGGAAAATTCGAAGCCCGAACTTTGGAAACGTGACTAAAGTTTCTTACGCCTTCCCCGAATTACGTCGTTTTCGTAATCGCTTCCGCGTCTAAGCGAAACTAGATAAGCTTGTTTACGGAGGCGGTCGTCGTTTCGAAGGGAAAGTTTTCGCCCTAAATTCGCCGCCGCACTTTAATCCCGGAAAATAACGCATCGCGCGCGAAAACGTAAGCGAAGAATACTCGAAAAACGATTCGGAGCGAGGAGTTTCGTAAATATTTGGCGAAAACGGCTCTATCGAATAATTTTATCGGATGCCGAGAGAAACGAGCGCAAAAATAGACGTAACCGTAGTCCCGTAGTCTTACGACGATCGATCTCGAGCGCGACCAAGCGCCGAACGATCCATGATTAATCGAGAGGAAGCGCTCGTAAATATACGAGTTAACGCGATTACCCCAACCAGTGGCCGATGATTAATCATCGCTCGGACGCGAAAGTTCGCGCCGACCCGAGAGGAGAGACTTTGTTCTTTGACTTTGCGCGCGATCGTTTCCTTATGGCGAGATCGATCGATGATGCGCATCCGGCTCGATGATAACCGAAAATAACCGAGAATCCACGGGGTATTTCCATCTCCTCCCGAGGCTTTCGTTCTCGTCGCTCTCAGCCCCACTCCGGTCCGGATTCGCGTGGGATCGGAGACGGAATCGAGGCGCCGCTTCGATATAAGTCGATTCCGGGAAGTCGCTTCCGTATTCGACCGGAAACGCAGCCGCCTAATTCGTTATCCTCGATCGGCACGTTTCCATTGTACCCGCGTCCGTACCCGCGTCCGTACCCGCGTCCGTACCCTCGTTCGACCCTACCTCGAGACACGAACGGACGGAAGAGGATAACGAGTCGGTCGTGTTCTTGGAGATGCTGAGACGGAAGAGACGCACGGAAGTTCTTTTCGATGCGACTCGCGTATCGAAATTCATCGATCGGTGGATCCATCTTGCCCCGTGGAAGCGTTTTCGAAGCGGTTTCAAAGCCGCTCCCACGCGGATATCGCAAGGTCCTAGCGATCGCTTTCGTGCTTTCGTCATCGGCTTCGCGACTCGGCGAGATAATTGATCCAAGACGTCTCGCCAGTACCGAGAACCGACGATTAAGAGCCAAGTCCCCTTCTTTGTTTTTGTTTTCCTTTTTTTTTTTTTTCTCTCTTATTTATTTAGCGGCCGTGACGCCGAGAAGCGACGATCCGGTACGAACGAGCCGAAGGGGGCAAAGGAAAACAGCGGCTTATCTCACGGAAGTATTTTTGTAGCGTGAGCAATGCACGCGCTCCGTAATAACGACCGCAACTCGATCCATTGACGAGCTCGGATCTATCGCGAGGCGCTGAATGCCGACGGGTCGAGGGGCGATGGGGCGACGGGGCGACGGGGGGTATTGGGTGGGAAGAAGATCGGGGGGAGGCGGTGCGAGCAGCTCGAGCAAAGGAGGAATGCAAGCTCGCGTAAGCTCGAGAAAATCTCGACTGCGGTTCTCGAGGCGATTCCCGCGCGGGAAAGAGTGGGCGAGCGGTTCGACGAAGACGAAGACGAAGATCGAGAGGAGGGGATCGCGTGCATCTAATGATGTAATAACAACGCGCGTATACGACGTGCGTGAAGTTACCGGCTAACTGAAAATCCCAAGATGAACGAGGCTTTTTATATTTCCCCGGTGACGAGTGCACGGAATAACGTTTCGCGTCGTTTTCTTTGATCGAGGTCGCGTCGACGATTCTTCCTTGTCTTTTGTTCGATGCTCGACTGTGTTACTCGTATCTTTTTTTTTTTTTCTTTTTTTTTTTTTGAGCTCGCTGGAGTTCGTCTGGGTTTTGAGGACGAGGAGAAGACGTCGGGTAACGAAATTATATCCGCGATGTTATTTGGTATAAATTACTTTTATTTACGATATTGCGAGGAAAAATTATTAGTTTCAGTCTTGATATAGTTATTTCTTGCCGTAATCTCCCTTCAAACCTGTAATTCCAAAAATTTCTTTTCCAATTCTTCGGGTAAATTATAAATCCTTATGTCTCTTAGAAGTATTCTCTTAAAATTATTGTTTAGCGACTGAACCGTTCTGTGCTGCATATACTGAAATAATTAATATATCCCGTTAAAAAAATTACCAACGATGTTTACGGTTCTCTTTTACTTACGCCTCGCGAATGCATATCTTCCCAGACTCTGAATCCTTTGCCGTTTTGTATGTCGTTATAATGAATCAAGTACTGAATTATCAGCCGAATTTCAATCGCGGAATAAGATCTTCTACAAAGACAATAAAAAATTGTATAAATTTATGAATTCTTGCCTCTGCGGATATAATATGATTAAACATTATTTTTAACATTTATGAATATCGCGAGCAATTCGTTCCCTACGATACACATTGGTAAAAACATTGGTAAGAATGAAAATCTTGTCGAAACGATTGTTGTACACTTACTGAAATAATGGATGGTTTTTGTGACCCGCTGGTGCAAATTGACAATTTGCGATTTTACATTGTTGTTGCTGAGGAACGACATCCTTAAGTTTGGTCCACCATGCATTTTTATCGCTGTATAAAATAAAAATTAATTTTTATTAGCAAAGTTAAAACGTGTAAAATTAAATATTTTTATTCGTGAATGCGTTTCGTACTCCGTAACTGATACTAAAACGTTAGTTTTTGCGACCGGTTTTAATTCAGTTTCTTCCGCAGATTCATCCAATTCTTCGCTCGATTCGGAATCTTCGGGAATAATTATGATATCTTCTTCTTCCTGCTCCTCATCGGAAATTAACCGTTTCCGGGTTTTGGCGGTTGCCATGCTGTAGAATAAAATGAACAGCGCAAGGATAATATCATTTATAAGAATCAATGGTTAGTTAAATATTATGTAATTGTGCGACTATTACATTATGAACAACGATACACTTGTTTAAAAGATCGGGAAGTGCTACATTTATTTATTTACTTAATTGTTTACGAGAGGATATTTCGATCGATGGAAGTTAAGAATCGAATCGTTACTCGCGTTTAATTTTATATTTATAGCGCAAAATATAATTTCGACACTTTTCAAATAATTTTTTATGCCACGAAGAAAAAAAGCACGTCGAATAAAGTACGGGAACTTTTAAAAATAATTATGAAAAATCGAAAGTTCTTTGCTGAAAGAAATTTAATTTTTAAAACTGTTATTCGTGGTTTAAAAACTTTTACGTGTACCTTTCACGCGAAATTTAAATACAACCATTTATTACAAAATATACTCGAATTTACACTTGTAACGCACATTTTTAGTTGTCGTACACTTCAAAATTCATGTAATAAACTGAAACAGGAGATTTTAAGTAAAGCATCTAACGGATACCTTGAATCCGTGTAAAGCGGAATATATTTTTCTGGATTTTTTCTCGCTGATCGACGAATTACTTTAAATTAAATCGCGAATGAAATTTGCGGTTTGCTAATGTAAAATAAGAAAATATACCGGCATTATTATAACGGTACAATAGACCGATTTCGTCAATTTAAAATATATTTTTATCTTTTCGTTTGCTTTTTCTAGAAAAATTGAACGTTCGTTCGATATTGTTTGATATTTTTTCAAGGTTATTTTTGAAAAATGTCGAATAAAATAAATATTTTATGAAATTTTCTATTACTTCTCTCGGATGCGAATACACAAAAAAATTAACGATAATAAAATTACAATAATCGAATAAAAATTTTCTCTACATTTATTTCGATTTAATACTCGCACACGCGTCATTTTTACATATGTACACAACGTTACGTTAAACGGTAACAATAAAGTCGATAAAAATTTGTTTAGAGAAATTGATTACCTTCTCGTTTACAAATAAAAATAAAATAATTCGCGCTGCTTGTTTTTTCTTTACATTTTCATCGAAGCACACATTATTCGAGTAGACAAGGTTTTAAAAATTTGTTTTACGATCGAATAACAAATATTTAACTTTTATTCCACGTTTTGCCGAAATATAAACAACGGAGAATCTTTTTTTAAAATAGATTAAAAACCAACAGTTCTACAACTATTGTTATTTATTTTAAATTTCAGTGTTTATTTAAAAATTTTTTATCAAGATTTATGACGTCCGTACGTGTAATTTCAACGCGCAATTAAACGAAAACCATCGATACAAGTTCGTTTTAAGTCCGCTATAAAATTCAACGATTTATTCATCCTTAGATAGCGAATTCAAGATACATGAATTTTTATTCGATTTGTATATAACAATTTCGCGATTTTAAACGAACGGCGAAACGAAAATAAAAAATTCAATAATTATTTCGCATTTTAAACGTAATCGATAATTTTGTTGCAACAATTATAGTTATCAGTTTCGTTTTAATATCGTCGTCAAATTGAATTAAAGTAAAATCAATACTCATCGTTGAATACTTTGAAAGAACAGTCGTAAGAATAAACATTTGGCAAAAAAAAAAAAAAAAAAAAAAAAATGAATACGAATCGTTTATTCGCGCAATAACGTCTCAAACGATACAAGATAAAAAAAAAAAAGAAAGAAAAAACGTCTCGTTTACGGTACGATAAAAAAAGGTAGCTTCTAAAAATCGATCGCACCGTCGAAAGAACGAACGCTGAAAAAATGACAGAATCCTTAGTCGACGAGCGAATCGTCGAGACACATATCGAGTCACGATATCAACGCGGTTACGGAAAATTCGAACATCGCTTCGACCGGACTCGCAAACGAATCCAATTTCCCAAGCAAGTAACAAACCTTCGAAATCGGGCGGACACTCGAGGAAAATTCACTCCACGTCAACGAGCCGACCGACGCAACGCAACGTATAGGTTAACACACTTGCTCCGAGTGTTGAATGTATCCCTTACGCGCAGGAAAAACAAACCCGGAATTCCTTACGCGCGCCATCTGACGTCCGAGGCTCGCACCGGAATCGCGAACTCGCGCGCCCTGGTCTTGAGAGTCGTCCGCTACAGGACGACTACGACTACGACGACTACGACGACGACTATGACAACGACGACGACTTACACCAACCGACGAGAAGATTTGTAAACATCCTCCAGTGATCTTTACACGCGCGTAAATCCCCGATAAAAATAATTTAGCAGCCGAGAGGAGGACCGAAATCTCGCGGAGAAAATAAAAAGAAAATAAAAAGAAAAGGAGGCGATTTTATCGGTGCGCTCGCCCGATTACGAACCGGTGGGGAAGGAGTAGTCGCTCGCGATTCAAGAGACGCGCGCATACACAGTCATCGCCAGCTGACGCGCGCTCTTTTTTATGAACGGGATTGCGAAAGGCATCAACGAGGAGAGCAGTCGATTCACACCGGTGGCCGCGCGATAATCGCGCCTCGATTCATAACCGCGGCTCGATTCACGAAAACGAAGCCTGGGGATTATTTGGTGGGACACCAGATCAAAGGAGGGGGATACGCATCTCGAGTACCGTCTGCTCGTTCAAGGTGATAATTCGTTAATCGTTTCTTTTATTCATCCTCGGACGGAGCTTTTGTGTAGCGATCGCTTTACTACGCGCAAACCCGTGACACGTGCCGAGTCCATCAGCGGATGCATCGCTTCTTTTTTACGCTACGGAAGAAGCGAGTTTAGAGTCGTGATGTCATTTGTTTTCGCGTCCCTGGTCGAGGTTTTTTTATTCTCTCATTTTTTTTTTCTTCGCTTCTTGCAGGAGGACGGTGAGATAACTGCTTCTCGAGGGAATCGCAGTATGTGCAGCGTCGTCCTCTCGACCTCGACTCAGGGTTGTTGGACGGACTTTACTTAAACGTCGAGTGGACCCTGGCGCGAGAACAAAGGCTGATCCGGCATAGAGGGAATGTCAGCGAGTTCGAATAACAAGTAAGCGGTGGCTTTGTTTACGTTGGTTTACTTTGGTTCGTTGGAATTAACCGTGGGCTTTATCCTTGCTCGCTTAGACTCTGGCGGTCCACAACGGGACTGGACGATGCTGGAATGGATCTGCGAGTGGCTCAATTCAGTGCCCATACCAGTCGGGAGTTCAACTCAGCCTCGACCTCGGCAGGGCTGGAAAGACAATTGCCTCTCGTCGTAGCTCTCTGTGCCATCGCCGGTGCTATTCTATTTGCTTTTCTGGTAAGAAGCGGGAAAAGATGGTTATAACGAGCGTTTCCAAGACTTGTTCTTGGCTCGTCGACCGAGGCTAAGAGTGGATGGATTATTTTCCATCGACGGTAACCCAACTCTGACCGATCTCTTTACGTTCGTAGATTCTGTTATGGCTGCGACAGCAAATGTCGCGTGAGAAGGACGCGGAAGAAGGAGATAGGCGAGGTTTGGTGGAGGAAGGAACGGTTTGTCCACCGGAAGATACGAGTAAGGCTGTAAAACCAAAAGTTCTGACCGAAGTGAAGTGGGTAGCCGAATCTGTCCCTGAACTTTCTACGACGGCTTCCGCTACGGTGGTGACGACTGCTACGGTGGTTGCCGTAGCCCCGGAGAATGTCAGCTCCAAGGTGATGGAAGTTTATTAAGAGGAAACTGTTACGTTTGTGAAATTAACAATTTCAAGTTTATCTAAATTTAAGATTTTACAAAAATTGTGCCTTCGACGATCCATGGGTTACATAAGCTGCTCGATATTTAAGAATATATCAGAAAAATTGAATCCAAGCGAGGGATTAATTTATAATACAAAAATATCGTTTAAAAATTTAGATTTAAACTTTGCATTCGTTATTTGTCGTTTGTGCAAGTTTACGTAACCCTTGGTTCGACTTAAGCTCGACGCTTTTGAAAATTCTAATCTTGTCCTTCGAAGTAACGATAGAAGCAAAAAATTTGAGTAAGCGTGTTTACTCCAAATCAGAATTTATATCGCAATAAGAAAAAATGAACTTAATAAAATTGAATTTCGTAGATAAAATTGAAAACAAATTTCAACGAACGTTTCCAAGACACTCAAATACACGAATAAAAAGATAATGTCATCGAAAGTTAATCCAGAATCGGTGATCGTTACAGTTAGAGAAGCCAAAAATGCAGACGGAAACCCGCTGGATGCCAGAACCCGTACCGCACGCGTCGACGAGTTGCCTGGACTCGAAAACTCCAGAGCCGACCCCTTCGATAGTTCCCTGCCGACTCTCGAGACCGTCGCCTTGGCGCGAGGGTAACCGTCGCACACGCTCGATGTACTCTGGCCACGGACCGGTGCTCGCGACCCCGGAGAGGAGACCCGAGGTCCTCCGTCGCGCACCCAAGGGACTCCTGGAACGACGCGGTTCGAGCGCGAGTCTCACCATCGACCTCGCACCCGTCGCCCCCGAGAGTCCGCCCCATACCGTCACACCCACCCGCGAGTGCACCGTCGAGGAGTACTTGCTCAGCGCCGGCAACCTCCTCACCAGGACGCAGCTCAGGAACGCCGTCGCCGAACCCGTCGTACTCCACAAGGAGTTCTGGCAGGTGCCGCTCAACTACCCCGAGGAAGTCGACGTCTGCGGTTCCGGTGTTAAGAACAGGTACAGCTCGGTTCTACCCAACCCGAGGTCCAGGGTCCTCCTCCCCGGGAGCGACGATCCTCTCGCCACCTACATCAACGCCAATTACGTCAGGGTGAGTGCGAGTACGAACCAGTCGGAGGTTTGAACTCCCTATGGACTCTTGATTTTACCAACGATCTTCTTTCCATCCACTGCTCAGGGTTACGACGACGACGCGCGTTACATCGCGACTCAGGGTCCGTTGTCCCACACCATACAGGACTTTTGGAGCATGACCTGGGCCGAGCGGATACCGATAATCGTGATGATAACGAGGCTCCACGAGGCGGCGAAAACTAAGTGCGAGGCTTACTTTCCCCTCGAGATCAATTCCCGGTTGCAGGCCGGACCTTTCACCATCCTTCTCAGCTCGATGGACACGAGAGGCGGTTACACCGTCCGTGACTTGGAAGTCAGATACGAGAACGAGAGGCGCACGATCCAACACTACTGGTGAGTGTCGACCCGTCCGTCGATCTTCCTTCCTTCCTTCCTTCCTTCCTTCCTTCCTTCCTTCCTTCCTTCCTTCCTTCCTTCCTTTCCACAGGTGTACTCATATCGATGCGTGTACGTATATCGCAGGTACGACTCGTGGCCGGATCACGCCGTACCCAAAACTGCGGACGCCCTCGTCGGCTTGGCCGCGGAAATCAATACGTTACCCGGACCGATAATCGTCCACTGCAGCGCTGGAATCGGCAGGACGGGTTGTTTCATCGCCTTGGCTTCGGGGATGACTCAGCTGATACGCGAAGGGAACGTCGACATATTGGGGATACTGTGCCAAATGAGGTGGGTTCAATGGCGTTTTTTATTTGAGTATATATCGAAAGGAGGGAACAAATTACAGAGTTTGGTAACTGAGTTCGATCCTCCGTTCACAGGTACGACCGGGGAGGTATGATCCAAACAGCGGAACAATACGAATTCGTGCACAAAGCGCTTTGCCTATTCGAGGAAACGCTCGAGTGCAAGACGTTGAAAGACGACGACCGGAGAGAGAAACCGAAATAAGCATCTTGATTCGCCGAACGGATGAGGTAACGCGTTGATAAAAACGGGCAAAAAAAAAATGGTCTCAACAAAATATCTTCTCGCGGCAACGATCGATTCGTTGTCGATTCGTTGTCGATTCGTTGTCGATTGAGTTGCCATTGTAAATACTGCCATGACGTATCTTCGATGCTGAACAAATATGGCATCGCCGCACTTGCGAAATGTAAGAAAACCGAAGATAAAAATCTGTATGAATTCGTTTGTCAACCCCTTGCGAAAGGTCGTTTTTAAATAGCGATAATCACTCGAAGGTGGAAATCTAAAATTGACTTTGCGCGCACAACACTGACTATGATTTTAAGAGTTTCGACGGTCATGTTTATGTATTATCTTCTCACCGGTCGTTTCATCGAAGCGACCGCAACTTTTAAAAATTTATCCGATACGTTGTCGCAAAGCTCAACACGTGAATAGATGTTATAGTAAAACTCGACGTTATCTTGAAAAAAAAATGACAATCTGTCAGGATTTTTGAAAATGATAGAGCAACCGAAAATGTGACTCGGGGGCCAATCGTGTCCCAGGAAAAACGAAACGATCGCGTTGAACGATACTCGGGATTTTCGAAGATGAAGAAGAAGATAAAGAAGAAGATGAAGAAGAAGATGAAAAAGAAACATCCGCTCTTGCCCAACTCTATCCAGTTCCTAGGTGTAAAACCAATTAGTACCGTTCTTATCTCTACGACGATTTTAACCGTTACTCTATAATCATTACTGTCTTCGCTATTACGCTCACTGTTGTTACTATTATTATTGATTTTAAAAGAACGCGAGAGGATCGATCGCAACCGACGACGTTCGAATTTCGATGACAAATTCCGCCATTCGAATTTGTAACGTTACACGCGTCAAACTTTTCGAGTAGCTTTCCTGTGGTGTTCGAAGAATCGTTGACGGTGTGTCGAAAAAGGATGTTAAAATTGGATCGCGCATAAAAAAAAAGTACAGGCTGGAGCAGTAATAAATTAGCCAAACGTTTTACGCGTTGTACTTTCCTCGATACCGTATAATATATCACGATACATTATACGCATTCGTTGGGTTATTTTTGATGGACAGTGAACATTTTTTGTTCACCGGTGGTCTTTAAACGCAGCGAATCGACAAACAAAAATGATGATTTTCGTCTCGGTGCGATTATGGTTTCTCGTTCGCTTCTCGATCAACTCAACGTCGATTAGTTGCCAAGCAACGAGTGGAAAAGACTGAACGTGCACGAATGTAGTACAACGTTACTCATCTTTGCGAACTATTTTATTATACTCTTTGCGTAGATTAGATTACATTCAACGATAACCTACATAAAATGTAAAAAAAATTAAAAAGGTTTAAATTCGATGGACGAGGTATCGACGTTCGGTCAAACGGAATTATCGAAAGATTAGTGGTAATAATGGTAACAACAATAAAAACAATAGTAATAATAACTGTAATAAATAATTAACGTTAATTAATTATATCGGTATAAATTAGCAAAAACAATAATAATTACGAAGGAATCCTTTTTGGAGATAACTTAAATATGGAATTCAAAAAATCCACTGTGTTCATTATAAAAGGTCGGTTACGCGGGAGTTTGTAGCGATTTTCGACCGTATCAAACAAAAAAAAAAAATTTCAGGAAAAAAGCATACGCTTACGTACGTCGTTCAACAAATTAAACATGTACATAATTATACACCTGTAAACATTGTCAACGTAGGTACTTTCAACCAAACGAATCCTCGACGACGCGATTGGATGGATATAAAATGGACGATGACGTAAGGACCGAACAGTCCCAACCAGTCCCAACTCGCGAATCATCGTCATCCGAAACACCAAAACAATAACCGAGTTTCCCAGAAATTTCCCTGTGCTTTGTATACCGTGTGGTCGACGTCGGTCTCTAAATAGTGTTCCGGATTCTCAAACCACCGAGACTTACTTTTGTCTCTTGGACGTGAACGTCGGTAACTCGATGGAATCGTTGTATATCCGAAACTCGTGCTTCCGAATCCGAAGCAAATGAATTTTGTATTTTAAAAGCTTTTCTTTCTTCTGCCGAAAGACGCTTATCATCGATACTGTTTTAGCTATATCGAACGTTGCATCAAATATCCTTCCCCTTTCGATTGGAAATTCCGTTGAATACTTTTCGGGAAAAGATAGGAATATTCGTTCGGATCAAAAAAACGCGCGCGGAAACAGCGCCGAAAGATATTTTCCTTGATTTACGAAAACGAAAAAAATACCAAAAAAAAAAAACAAAAGAATACACACCAATTACTCGTAGGAAAAATATTTACCTTTCCAACTTTTACAATGTTTGGAGCTTACGTCGTATTTAACGATCCGCAAAATCGACGAAGCAATAGTAGCGATGCTCGACCTTCCAAAGACATCCGCGAGTTTTCCCTTTGCGGATTTTCTCGGATTTTCTCGGATTTACTCGGATCTACTCGGATCCTTCCGAAAACTAACGTTGAGTTTTCTCTTTTCTTCTCCCTCCTCGCAAAGTGTAAATGAACCGCTTATTTTTGAGAAAGGGATTTAAAAATCGACGTTCGTTGATTTCTTCGCGACCGAATTTTAATACCAGTTCCCCGTACTTTCGAGCAGCGTAAATAAGAGGTAAAAGGTAAAAGGTGAAAGGTAAAGAAAAAACTTAAAAGACGTTCGTGTCGTTTAAGTTGATTATATCGCGATGTCGAAGGCGAAGACGAGCAATACCGCGTTTTAAGAGTGCGAATGTTGAGCGAATGCAAGGCGTGAAGAGGGCACATGAAAACTATCTTCAACATCCCAATGTGCCTAAAACAAAACAAAATAAAAATGAAGGGAAAAATGAAAAAAAAAATACATAATAATAATAATAACGATCGTAACTGTTTACGTATCGGAACATAATCAAATGTATCTCGGACGAGTCTCGGAATAAGTCAGATCAAAAATGCGAATCTTTCCCTCGCCCCTCGCGAAGTTATCCAAATTGCTTCGTTCATTGTTTATCGTGGAAGTGCCGGAGACGAGCACATTGTATAAAAGAAAAGAAAAAAAAAGACAAACAAAAAAAGACAAAAAAAAAAAGAACCACAGAGTCTATTTTCACCTATCGCGAGATTTTTTATAACGCACGGACGTTCGTTCGAAAACGACGCGCAACTTCGTTTTTATTTTTCGTTCGAATCGTTCCGCGTTACTCACCGAATCTCGTATCGAAGTTACTCGCTAACAACTTTTACTCGTTTTAACTTTAAACGCGGGACAACGTCGTTTTACACCGACGCTGTTTTTCTTTCGAGTTAGCAATAGATTATTAGTACGTACGCATGCACTTAGGAAAAATTCACGTAAATTTAACGACCGCTGCTTCGAGGCGAGCATTTTAATAAATGTATACGTACACGTATAAATAGTACATATTTTTCTATATTCGAATACAATTTAGTTTCTCTTTCTTATTCTCTTTTCTAACTTAGATTTCTGCGATAAGTTTCGTCTTGGAAAAGAGAATACGCTTATCGAGCGGCTTGGAAGCGAGCTTTACATTCGTGGGTGTTTTTATTTATGACTCGAGCAAGGAACGCTCGAATTTTTATATCGATCGAAAAATATACGTTACATATTACAAGTATCGAAATTACAGGATCGAAGCAATAAACCGAATCGCGAAAGGAATTAAAAAAAAAAAAAAAAACTCCTGCGCTATCGTCGGAACACTCGCGGAAGGGAAAGGAAATCGAGAGAGGAAAAATAAGAGGAAAAATAAGAGGAAAAATAAGGAAAAGTTTTTCCGAGGTTGAAGCGTACTTCCTTCCCTCCCTTCCTCCCGTTATCGGCAAGGATTCCTTCCTTCCCTCTCCTCTCTCGCAACGCGCCAGGGGAAAGAAACCGGGAGTAATTTCCCTTCGGGATTTTCCAGATGCGCGATCTTCTCGACGCTTTTCCTTTTTTCCTCGAGAGGCTGCGAAGGGGATCCCTCGACCCTTTTTATTATATTTTATTTAAAGCCACGTAAAAAGAAAGAAATATATCGTAACGACGCAACAAAAAAAGAAGGTCGATTTTTTTTTTGTTTTTACTTTTTTTACCGAGAGATTTATTTTTATACGCGAACGATTCCGATGACGCAAACACGGTAATTATAAGACAACGTCGATCCATCCTCGGATCCCAGGGCGTCTCGTCTCGGTATAATCTTGTTTAACCTTGTTCCCAAGGAGGAAGTAACTTCCGGTTGCTTGGAACGAGTTACATCTGCAACGTCGAACCCCTTCGTAGTTCCCACCCCCGATGTTATACCCACGGGAGAATCTCCGATCCTCTCGGAGACCGTTAAATATTTCCCTCCCACTCGAACGAGGTAGTTCGTGTAGTTTCGGGTAACTCCATTGGTCACAGCCACTCGTCTCCGCTTTTTCTCTTGGTCCGTCGTTGCTCCGCTCATTTTCCAAGCGTCGGAGGAAAGCGACTCCGCGTCCGGATATCTCTAATATCGCGGGACCGGGTGGAGGTGAAGCAGACGGAAATCTCTCTTTGGGATTTTCCAGGTGCGTTGGCGGGAAGCGCAGGTTGGAAAGGTTCCGAAAGAACACCGATCGTATTTTTAATCCGGTTTTACCCGTGCAGAAGCGGAAATCGTTTTTTTTTTTTTTTTTCGTTCGGCTACTCGTTATCTCAGTTTTACAGCGACGGTAACCGCCGTTGAGATCTTTAGCCGAGACTCCTCGAATTTTATAGTCCGGGAAACGTAACGAGGAAGTTTGGCGCGTTTTCGGCGCGATGTTCGACTCGCGTGCGAAAAAAAAAAACTCCAGACAAAGCGAGAGGAGAGCGAGAGGAGAGCGAGAGGAGAGATTGAGTAAACGAGTGCAGTTGGAGGCAGTCGTGGGAAAGTTAGGCAAGCGAATAAGCGATGTTACGTTGACCCTTGCGAGACGACGTACCGAAGAAGTTTCCAGCCTTTCAGCGCTTTCCCTTCTCGTTTCAGCTACTTCCGTTCTCGTTTTTTTTTCCTTCCCTCCTTCGTCGCTTCGTACACCCGTGCGAACGCCTACGACTACTCTTCGTTTTTGTTCCACGCGGGAAGAGACGTTTCGTGAAAAATGCAATTTTTCATTTTGTAAATCAGATTTTTATAAGTCGTTGCAATATTGTCTCGCCTTTACGGACAGATTTTTATGATTATTATCGATTGTTATACAAGATAAATGTACGTGTATGATTATCATTAGATACTTTTTTAAATTATTTTTATTATTATTATTATTATTATTATTATTATATTATATTATTATAATATTATTATTGAGATAACTTTTTTCTCTCACGAGTTGTTATATTGTCTATATTATCATATTTACCAATATTTTTAAGGAGAAATCGTAGAGATCTTTTTATTTATATTACATGAAACGCACGGAGGAAGCTTATGTACAATTGTTATGCGAATCTCGTATTAATTTTATTTAATAAAAATGAAAATGAACGTTCGGTTTGAAGTCATTGCGAGCTTGCCATTAATCATTAAAATATGCGGTGAATTTTTAAAAGCGTACATAATTTATTTTAAAGTATTTATGACAATTCGTTTGTTACGTCATCGATGTGTTAAGATACAAATTGCGATCGCGCGAATTTTCCATTTTTTTTCCCTTTTTTTTTCTTCCTTTTTTTTTTTATGGTAAAGAAATGCGACGAACTTTGGCGAACGCATTGAGAACGTCGACGGGGTATGGATGCAATGCTGTTGCAACTGCGAAAGTAATACGTAAGCAGGTCAAAACCAAAACATTTGTATCGACTGTAGCTTCAGCAACGACGATAATTTTAGCAACCCCTTGGTGTTCAATTGTATTCGAATGACGTAAATAAATGTTTATAGTGTCTATGAATAACGACCATTTTGTTTTTTCCCTAACATTAACATTTTATATTTTTCCTCCTACGATAAATTGCTTGATGTTTTTCGTATTGTACCAATTGTATTACATTTACATTGATATTTCATTTTTTAACTATTTTCGATACTTGAAAGTAAAGTCTATCTACAAATTTCGATATGTATTCCAAGTAATTTTTATTCGTACGAAAATAAATAATTTGACCGAACTCTAAGAAAAATGTATTCGAATATATTTAAAAAATTTTTCGAGTTTTTATAATAATCTAGCTGAGAATACAAAATAAAATTTCTTATAATTTATAATTTAAGGTAAGTATTTACCGATTATTTCATAAAAATTCAATTTTTCTTTGCTACATAAACAGCAAAAAATTAATAAATGGATTTTTTTTATTAAAGATATTAACTCAATTGAAATCGTATAAATTAAAAATTATATCAAGGTAAGCAATTATTTATCATCTTTAATTAATTATAATTTCCGTCTGTGTGTATACCGAATTATCCTAAAACACTGAAAAAAATTAAATGTTTAAAAGTATCAGGTTTTACATAATCATTACATTAATAAAATAAAATATATAATTCGTTATTTTGGATTTTTTTATTTTAAATATAAATAGATATCACTTGAGTAACACGAAAAATAGTTACATTTCATTGTAATAACTTTATATCAAAGTCATGACTTCTTAAGTAAATTAACCAAATTTATTAAATATATCACTGTCGGAAAGATTGACACAATTTTGACAAAAAAGATATATTCATTATTTATGCTATTTAAAAATTATCTTCGTACAACGCAGATATTAGACGAAGTATATTTGAATTGTGTATAAAGTGATTGTATAAAATACGATTAAAATATACGTGTAAAAAATCATAAAAAATTATTTTAAGATAAAAAATGACATTTCAGATTTAACTAATTCTAGAAAATACTAAACGATACTTATAATTTTTCAATAAATATATTCATTTTGAATAAATAGAGAATGTTTCGATCAACATTAAAAGTATTTCAAGATTCCACATATCTTTGAGCAAATCTCTGAAACATAATTTTATAACACAATTATAATTATCGATAAGAAAGATTAAATTTATATATATACCCACATCGATAATCATAAACGTCAAAAATTTATATATGTATATATATATGTATATATATATATATTACGTTAAAAAGAATACATATGTATACTTCTTTACGTATTAATATTTAAGATTGGAACGCGAGAAAGTTTCCAAAATTTATAAATGACCTTTTATTAACATGTTTACGAAAATTTTTTAGCGCATACAAAAATTTATAATTTTGAAAACTTTATCGTGCTCCAATGATTATACTTATAATCATAAATAATAAAATATAAAGAAGTTTAAACATTTATTCTCTTTAATGTAATACACACAATAAAATTATAATATTTATAAGTAAAAATATAAATATTTCGTATTTTTATCATAACTTTACTTTGAAATTGTCTCATCGGTTTCTTTCTTACCTAATATGTAATCCTGAAATCGAATGCAGCACTAAATTTTGTTTTCTAAATTTTCATTATCTAGATTATTATTTTGTTGTAATTTTTCTACTTTCGAAGACAATCCTTAATTTCAAATGAAATTATATCAATTTTAAACTAATACAAAGTCAATTACATTGTATATATTTATACAAATAAGACAGACAAAACGACTTTTCTTTTCGAATCGTAAAATATGAACTGTTCCTTCCTTAAAAAATAAAATATACTTAAATCATACTTTGAATTACTCTAAATAAAAAGTGTAATTCGCGTCGTTCCTTACAAAAAAAGCCTCCAATACTTTATAAAACACTTCGTGTTTCAAAATGTTAAAAAATTCTAATATAAAGTAAAAACGTTAAATACAAATAAATACTTATAAATAGAAGAAAATCGGAAACTCGTGAGTTGATTATATAATAGTATGAATTCATATGATACGTATATTCAGACACGCATAATAATCGAATGGTAAACAAGTCGCGGTTTTGCGCTCGATATATCACATAAAGCGCAGTGTAAATATATTTACGATAATCATTTGAAAGTTTGGCGTTTTAAGTTGTTTCCTTACACACTTTGTTCTCGAATAAGCCTTTTGAAGGTTTTATAGGTTAAAGCGATGCGTGTTGGAATAGACGTAAGAAACCAAGGAGGTAATTATTTCGGAATGCGCTTACGGTACAAATTTAATTTCCAAGTAAAAATATCATAGCTTCGAAGACTAAAAGTACTTATTCTAATGCTTCGTAAAAATAAACAAGCTGAATGAAAAATAAACGTATTTCAACGTTTGGATTCGGTCGTCTCTTTATCGGGTAATCGTCTCTTCGATAATAAGTATTACGGATATTCGGTAGTAAAGCGACGATATCTTGCGAGAAAAATGTGCGAAGAGATTTTATAACACTTTTAATTCTCGATTCAGTTCGAGTGTCTGCGAAAAATTTCGAACGCTGTTCGCGCGTTTCCGACGTAAAGAAGAAACTTTTGATATATTTTCTTCTGTTTTGAGTCTCGGTTGAATTACACGTCGATCGTAGTCAAGAAAAATGTTCTTTAAACGTCTACCTTCGATTTCACTCTATTCTCGGGTGACCATAACTTATCTTAGCTGTACCACAAGATACGATAGTATTTGGAACGATTGAA
Organism: Dolichoris vasculosae; assembly: GCA_018907195.1. Taxonomy (NCBI): domain Eukaryota; kingdom Metazoa; phylum Arthropoda; class Insecta; order Hymenoptera; family Agaonidae; genus Dolichoris; species Dolichoris vasculosae. The sequence goes on from JACCHY010000006.1 coordinate 10,746,391, forward strand.
TTCTTCGGATTTCAATCGCTCTTTTAATCCATCCAATCAATGCAACGATATTATGTATCGATATTACGTTTAATTAACGCGTAAAAACAGAGATTAATTTCTTATAATTAAAAACATAGGTACTAATTTTTTAAACTCTGTACGTGTTTATAATACGTTAGAAACATTTCAATCGAGTAATTTTATTATTGCTCATAATTTAAAACAATGGTTAAAGGTTAAAAGAACCTTCGAGTCTGTTAAACGTATTTAAGCGTCGTAAATTATTTATTACAGCTTCACAAAAAAAGAACTTGAATAATAATATCAAACCGATAAAATATTTACGCCTTGTAGATATATTTTGCAAGTCGCAATAAAGTAATATTAAAATAAACCAATACGAGTTTGATTCGTTATTTAATTTAAATGAATTTTTATATATAAACAAAATTATCTTTAAATACTTTACAAAGCAGCGAATATTTCATTTTACAAAATGATTTTATGTGAAAATTTATTTAAGTATCGAGTAGCTTTAGAAGTTATCGGAAATACCGAAAATATCCGATGTTTTAATCTTTATTCTTACATATAACTGCAAGATATATGCATTATTCTATCGTGTTCAAATAGATATTATATCTTCAAACTGTGTAATAACAAAAACAATAATAAATGGATAAAATATATACCACTAACGCGTCTTGTGCAAATACAGAGTTTAAAAAATGTAGTACTTTATCGATATTACTTGTTGTTTGATACGTTTTCCTAGTACAATATTAAATGTAGCGTATCTTTGAATCACTAGGCTTCCTTTGATTAAAAATCATACATATACAATAAGTTTACAAATACAATATTCTTAGCTTAAATGTAAAAGTTTGTTTTTAAGTTTGATAAATCGGTAAATAGCATAGGATACAAACCTTAAATTGTATGCGCAAAAAATTGAAAACTATACGCAAGTGTTATCTAATGCTACGGTTCTTTGTAACGTTGTAAATAATAGTTTAAAAATTACCGGTAACGTATTGACTTTGATTAAAAATTTAAAACACATCTCAACAGAAATTTTCGGAGATTGTGCGATCGCGTTAAGTGAAATAAACGACAAGCGGAGTTGCGAAGAAAAATAAACGTTGTTATTGAAAACTGACGCGTGAAACTATAATCGATCACAGAAGACGTACGGACCAAAACCTCGCCGACGTTTTCGCACCCGAAGCTGCAGGTAATTAAAGCAATGTCGAGTAAACACGGTTTATTTATCGGTACCGTCGCGATTATTACTGTATTTTGGGTAACCGGGGCAGTTTATCGCAACCGAGCCGAAGTCGGAGCGGACGGAAAAATTGTAAATTAAATTCAGCTAGAAAATCAATGGAATTTAGCAAAGTGTAAAATGTACGTGTTTTCGTATACAAACGCGATCCGCTCTATTTCCCGTAAGATCAAAATTTTAACTGAAACGTAATTTTAATGGATGCAATTTCAAAATTCGTACTATTGATTATCTAGCAATGACCGTCTATCAACGAAATCTTATACGATTAAAGTTCGAAAGCGTTTTCAACGACACACACAAAAAATATTCTTGATATTTATCGTCGAAAACGATTTGTAAAGTTTGTTCTGGATGAAAGGTCAAATTACGTTTTATGCACATACGTACATTTTGTATTTGCGCATTGCTGAATTCGCATGTTTATATTTAATACGGATCAACGATACATAATATATTATTTAAGATATGAAATTTACCAAAGCATTTTGTATTCATCGTTTGTCAATTTTTATCGCAACATTAAGCGTGAAAGAGTAAATAATAAATTTTTGAAAGTTGTATTTATTCAATTGTATATATATAATATACACGAAGACTAATCGACACTATCACCTTCTTAAGAGCATAATCTCTATATTTTGAACAAAAAAAATGGGTAGTCTCGTGATTTCGTTTGGTAAAGGCAAATGTGATATTACACGGTACGAATATTTTTGCGCATCTTATTAGTTACGATTGGATATTTTTATGGATTATTATAAAAATATGTTACTTTATATATTTACTAATATAACGTACAATCTATTAATTATATATATATATATATATATATAATTTACTTATTCAGTCACGAATCTAAAAACGTCTATATCTATAATTGTTTTGTTTCGTGACTAATGCGCTCAATTATAATTAGTAATGTTTCTATTCCTTTCAAATGACTAGTTTATAAAATAGTGAACCACTCAAGAAATGTGTATAACGTGCATAAAAATAAATTAAATATTCTTAAGTAATATGAGGTCAATCAGGTCTTGTTTACATTCTATGAATTTGTAACGATTGATTATATTCTAAAGTTTTATTGAAAGGTAAAAGTACGTTTCCTTTTATCATCGTGACGAATAACTTCCAAATTTATATTTTGTTAATGTATACGTATAACTTTTTTTTTATAAAGAAAAGGTTAAGTTGAAAATTGAGTCGATATTATCATTGTATGTACAAAAATAGTTTGGCATAAAACTGATTCGCAAAAGCCGAAATATGTAAAAAACAGAACCGTGTTTATACCGTACGAAGAAAAAGAAAAAACAATGTTTGAATAATTTTACGATACTACAAGATTTCAATGCAAATACGAAACGATCTTTTATTCATTCGATGAAATACGCTTTCGCTACTCGAGATGATAATAAATGTTTTTTTAAGAACAATCGATAAATGAATAAAATCGTCGACGTACGATCGAGAAAATAAATTTGATGAACGATCGTTTAAAGATTTATATAAAAGAAGGCAGACCTTCGATAAATCAATATCTCACGATGTAACCGTAAGTACAATCTATTTTCGGATACTTATGTTTTTTTTTCGTATGCATTCCAATTAATTTGAATACTTTTCAATTATTTAAAGAAAATCTTTGATAGATCGAATGTTTCTGTTTTGTGCTATAAAAAAAGCTTCGTAGATATTTCGAGCGAAGCTCAACCGTACGTCGAACATTTACCAGGTCTCGATTCTAATCCTTGAAACGATCGTTTTCTATAACTAATTACTTTTGAGCGCTGCTTCGAGAATAATTTATCCATTCTCGGGAAAACAACTTCTCGAAAAATGATCAACGATTGATTCTCGTTCGATACAACAGAAGAAAATACATATCTTTTGTTTTTCCTTTTTTCAAAGCTTCGTCGTTCGATACAAAAAAAGAAAAAAAAACTAACAGGAAAATTTTCATTATCTTCTTCCATTTTGTCAATTCTTGATTAATATCCATACGTTTCGTAATGGCTGATATTAGTTACAAAACGCCGATGCCGATATCAATTGATTTTTAATGTTATGTAATACCAAAATAGGCTATATATTTCTATCAGTCGTTAGCGCGATTTATGAAACCGCAAGCTATTTTTAACTTCGATCGTTACATTGCTACTTTGATATAATTAATATAGTTAAGTTAATTTATCTCGACTTAAAGGGTAACGTTTGAATTAAATTAAAAAGTGCATATGGTCACCCGTTTTATGTTCTAAAGTGAATCCGTTCGGTGAACTCGAGAGTAAACCGAGTTCGAGTTATAAATCACAAATCTTCTGCTCGTGTCGCGTAGTCCATTGCGCGGTTGAAAGTGATCCAGCGATGACGAGACAAGAGTCCATAGTACCAAGACTGAAAGTGGAAATAAGATAAGCGGTGACTTTTACTCGGCCAACGATCGTCGGTTAACGTTTCTTACAAATTCTGTATTCGCTTTCTTTGGTTCATGGATGATCGAGACTGATTTTCTTTCCTTGCATATTAACCGAACGAATATCTTTTTAAACGACTTCGAAAAACTTGGTAATTATTCTTTGAATAAAATAATATTTTACCAAATGCTTGATATTTGTATGGAAAAAAATACGAACATTTAAGAGTCGATATACGTAGTTTAACGAGTTGGCTCAAAATAAAAATGTAAATGATTATCAAAAACGTGCGATACGTTATTTTTCCCGATACATTGAAAATGTTTATGATTTGAATTTTATCGTTTACCGTTCGATATTTATTATTTTTAAGATCCATCGGCGTGAAAGTTATTAAACGCTGATATTTGGATAATAATTTATTAATTTTATTACATTCTCCGATCGCACCGTTAAAATATTACGAAACGAAATTTCGTACCTTTGCGAACCATCGCAACTGTTTTCGTTTTCGCTACTGGTACCGGGATCCTCGAGCAGCAAATTAGAGCTGAATCTTTCCAAATTAAGGTCCAGAAACAACTGCCCCAATTGATCGTTAACGAGATTCGACTGTTTCGATTGACTGAGGAACTCAAGATCGGTCTTTAGTACATCGTGGATGGGCTTAGGGCTGATTTGGTACTGGTAAATGAAATCAGAGGTAAGTTGAACACCTTCGATCCAAGGCGGCTCTTTGCGCATCATCCCAAAAGCCTTATTGGTTGGATCATTGTGACTTTCCTTGTTTTTCTGATTCTGTTGCTTTAAAAAAAAACAGACATCGCGTAAGAATCTTTGCGTTTTGGTTTAAACGAAATTAAGAGTCGTTGTTATCGTTCGATTCGAACGAATAAATTTCCATTGTTGCGAATAAAAAATCAGTGAAAATGGGATTTTAGATAATTGTATCAATGTATAAACAATATTTAAAAAATACCGAATGTACGAAATTGAAAGCTGGTCGAATCGGTAATACGAATTACAATTTATTTTTAGCCTCGTACTCGACTCGTTTCTAAATTAATAAATTGCCAAAACGATCTAAAAGTAAATCGAATGATTCAATTATACCTAACTAAAGAATGTAATATAATATACCTCGAACGAGGTTACGGTATTCCATTGTTCCATGTTACTGCTGCTGTCGCAACTTTTATTTAGAGAATTACTAGAGAAACTGGAATCGTTGACTTCGTCGTTCGTTATGTAATTATCCTTGGCATTGTTCGGTGTACTTCCATTTATTCCATTTATAATGCTGGAACATCCACCTTCGTTGTTTGCACCGTACGAAACAATTCCAGCCGACGAAAATATCTGTAGTTTACGAGAAGTACGAAAATATAATATTTGAAATTACGTAAATAAATATAGTATAACAAAGATATACTATTATGCTTCGAATTTTAGATTCGAATAATTAGAGCGAAAATAATAGTATTTCGATTTCGTAGGATTTGAAATATCTCTCGAATCGATACCGCGTACAAATACAGATTTCGTTCTTGTAAGGAACCAGTGATTTTCGGTTTATCCCCTAGAGTGAATCGAAAGCGCGACGGTATAAACAAATTCGGTAAGAACTGCTCCTTACGTTTTGCTAAGAAAGTAAAAAAAAATACCTTCTTCGAAGACTCGGTCGTATCCATGTTACTCCCAGGCTCGACTTTGCTGCTCGTCTCGAGACTCGGCGGAGGTTTGAGCTCGAAGGAAGGAACCGTAGTCGTCGTGGTCGTCGTCGTCGTGGTGGTCGTCGTCGGGGCGACGGTCGGAGGCTGCATCCCGTTCATCGGTGTGGGTGCGAACGAGAAATCGGGTAGGATGAAAGGGTACGACCTGTACATCGTAGCAAGTGGTGCGGACGAGCCGAGCATCGGTGGGTACAAGATGCTGGGCATCATGTACGGAACTGGAACGAAACCTAAATCGATCTTGTGAGCTCGCGATGCTTTAGAGAGTAAACGGCTCGGTTATATTCGGATCTAGTAATCGAGTTTTTAGCGCGATACAATTTTAGCCGGTCGATTGCGTTACTCGAAGAATTAAATAAAAATTAGAGTCGTACTTTGTTAGAGGTACGATACGCGTGTGTCAGTAGGTTAACGGTACGATAAATAAAGTGTCGACTACGTACAATACGGGGCCAAGTGGCTCATCGGGGTTTGCGGTCCAGATTGTTCTTGTGAAATGATATTCGGGGGTAGATTATCTCGAGGCTGCGGTACAGGTAAGTAATATACGGGAAGCATTTGAGGTAACGTGGGAAATCGGCTCATACCTTGAGAATACGCACTGAGAACAAATAAATTATAAATTGAGTTGCTGATTAAATAACAATTAAGTAAATTCGAGTGAATATTTATCGAATGCTTCGTAAATATTAACGATAAATAGTCTTTTCAAAATATTATAATCTTAACGGTTACTTTGTAGTCGTGTAGCACTGCTGCGTAATTGTCGTTGTGGACGGTATCATGGAATTTGGAGGCCATCCGTTTATCTTGGGATTTTCCCGAGCCGTGTTCGGTGATGTATCCACGTTCGTTGGTGCAAGTTTCGTGTTTATCGATCCCAACGTTTGTCCAACGTTTTGTGGCGTCTTCACCGAATCGTCGTATTTTGAAATCTATGAAACGAGTAAGAGAGACATTTAAAAATTTTCGTTATCCAAATAAAATAAAATTCGAAAGGCCGAATTTTTAAAACTTCACCTTGAAATTATTATCCGCGTCTCGATTTTGACTCCCGCTTCTTTTCAACCTGTTTCTGTTCTTATTGTTCGGATCGAATCTCGAGTTCGACTGTTCGAACTTTATCTTCTGTTCCTTGAAGGAGGACTTGTTCCGCTTGTCGCCTTTTTTTTGTTCGCGGTGCTTTTGCAACATGAGTTTTTCCATATCCTCGTTGTGCTTGTAGATCAACGACTTGGTCAAAATCACCAGCTTATCGTTGCTGGTCGTATTGGAAGTTTCACCTCGGCTACCGAAACTCTGTTGATTCGTCGACTCGCTGCTAAGATTCTCGGCACTTCCGCTGTTGCCGCTTCCATTAGTCAAGTACGTGCACTTCAATTCTTTAAAGACGTTTATTAATGTACTTATTATCGTAAGAACACCTACGAGCAATGAAATTTAATTTTCGCGTTTGCGGAACGACGCGATAAAAAGTACAACCAACTTCGTAGGATGAGATTATAACTGCACCGATCGATAATATTGGAACGATAAAATATATATCGCGTTGTATTTTTTATTTTATACGTTAAATTTGTTACCTGGTCCGGATACATTATTCTTTCCGAGCTCGTCGCTGCTATTCTCGCTAGATTGGAGATTTTCCTCTTCGCTACCGTAAGGTCTGTTGTTCTCTGTAATTCCGATGCTGCTGTTGAAGAACCTCTCGATATTATCTTGATAATTGAGTTGATTGTAACTTGGAGGAGTTTCCGTCGATGATTTACTGTCAAAGTATTCGTGATGAGGCGAGACTTCGCCTAACATCATGTTGTCATGTTTCTGCAACAAGGGATTATGCGATCCCTTTAATAATTTGTTACAGCAACTTTGATAAAAACCACGTTTGGATTCTAAAACTTTTTTGTTTTCTTATTAGATGTTTAATGCTAAAAGCGCGATTTTAAGTGTTTTGTAATTTTTTAACAAATTTTCCGAGTTTAAAACCTGTATTATTAAAAAACTTTTAATTCGCGTAAAATAAACGCCTTAGGAAAATTTTCATTTCGCAACGTATTATTAAATTGTAAAAAAGTTACAAAAAAAGTTAATCTAACGATAATTTTTATTGTAACGAAATTTTCCGAGTTGCTTTGTAAAACGAAAAATGAATAATTTATTATTTCAAAAGTAATTGTGAAAAACAAAAACTTAGTATTACATCGAATCTCGAGTAAATATTTTACCGAAATATTTATTTAAAAAATCGATGTTACTATTATTTCAATTCTAGAATACGAAAAAAACAATTAAAATAAATTATTTATTACTTCGCTAAAAAAATATTTTGATACAAACATTCGTATCATTTTAAATTAACATCGATAAACTTCTATTACCATTCGTTATACGATCTTAACAATTTTTTTTTCAATATCGAATAAAAAATTATTGATCACTTTGATGGATATTAATAATACATAGTTAATATACAGAGACGCGAAATATCGTAAGTTGTATAAAATTAAAACGGTACTCATTGGTAATATTAATTTAGTAATGTGGATAATTTTATGGGAGAAAATGATGCGTTGCCATTTCAAATAAAAATAATTCTTCTTATAATAATACGTATTTAGCTTTTTAAATAAAAATATTAAATTTTGCGATATATGTTTATTCGTTAATTAATCTTTCCCAATTTAATTAGTAAATATAATCTCCATTACGAGTATTAAAAGATCATCCATAAATAAACCTAAATATGTCAATAGTTCAATCTTCCAATTAATTTTCATTTCTAAATCCAAGGTTAAAGATTTTTAAAATAAAACTGATTAAAACTTACTATCAATAGTTAATATTAATTTTACCTTTAATCAGTATTGTATTTTGTGAAGTCTAGTTATCTCGGCTCATTATCTCTCTTAATTTTCTTTGTCATCGTATAATTTTATTACAAATTGCGAAATGTAATCAAAGATCGCTTGATATTTTTACTCGTTATTAATTAATAAGATTATTTTACAGTTACTAATTATGATTATTGATCGACACAATATAAACTAGATATTCTACAAAGTTATTAGAGTAAGTGATTTAATTTTACCAAATTTGCATAAATTAAGTCAAATTCTATCAGATTAAAATGTTTAATTCAAAATAAACGAATAAAAAGTGCTTTATAAACATGATTTAATAAGTATCAAAATGAAGACAAATATACATATACATATATATATAAGAAAAAAAATTTAATAGACACTTATCAGAAGTAAATAATGAAAAATAAAACTTTATCGAGATTATAAACAATTTTTTAATAATAATGTAATCATATTGATTAAAATACTAAATATAACTGCTTCCATTTTACTGTTTTGTCATACATGTTCACAATGTACATACGTAATCTATTCGGAATTACATTTGTAATTATTCCAAGTTATACCATACGTAACACTTATTTAAAAATTACACATATGATGAATATTACTTAATATTAATTTATAATTCATGTAAAGTATTAATGGCAGATACGATAAAACATAGGTGTATCAATATAATAGTCACCGAAAACCTCCTGTTATTCGTCACCATTTGATCCTTGATTGGAGCTGGACTTTTAATCTCCTGCAGAATATATTGAGCAAAAGAGGTGAGTTCTTTCTTCTTGGTTAGTAATTCGCAATCATTGGCTGTGCACGGCGGCTTTCTTTGGACGTCCTGGAGAAAACACGTCGAAGAAAATGAAAAATACTCGTTGTTTATAAATAATATGTACGTCGAGTCTTAGTTTGTCTAGTGATATCAACTATGAAATTCGTAATCGAGGTTCGCTACACCCAGAATTTATTATGCTCTAAAAGAGAAATATAAGTACTGGGAAGATTCGCTAATAATCGATTACGCGATATTTCGTTAATAATTCAATTCTTGTCATGGTAGAGCAAAATAAGGAAATGCTTTAAAGACTCTTCGCTACAAATTAAACTCTTAAAATGTATAAACGCGATACGACCGTATTTAAAGGAACTCGATTCTTTTGCAACAATTTTTTTAAATCGATGTGTCCTATGGAAAGTATTTGAAACAAAGACAAACAAAAAAGATAGCTTAATTTTTGAGACGTGAAACACAGGTAAAATATCGGAAAATCATTGCTTAAACTCTTGGCACGCGATTAAACATAAAATGTACCTCGACGAGAAGCGACACGATATCCTTCTGAATGATTTTGGCCTCGTTCAATACTTCCTCGCTGATACTCGCCAGCAACTCGTTCTTTCGGTTATCGGGTGGACGGAAGATGTTGGGATCGGATGGACCTTTTCGCACTCGATGTTGACCTACGACAAACTCTACACTTTTCGTCCAGGGATTGACGGAAGAGGACCATTCGGTCTCGAGAACAACGTAACTGCCGTTCTGGGTTATGAATCTGTAAGGCTTCGATTTGAAGGATTTGCTCTCGAGGTTGATAACCTACATGGGCAAATTTTAAAGAAGAGTAGATGATTATTATAATAAAGGAGACCAGCCCTTAATCTTTAGTAGAAGAAGCAACTGTGTCATCACTCGCTCATTTATTTGCATTTATCAACCACTGGCCTACACTAATCAACTGAAGTTTTTATTAGCGAACGATTTTTTTTCAAGTTCTCAAAGTTTCCGTTGTTATAGCATTAATATTCATACTGAATCGATGTTAATATTATGTCAAAATCTGGTAAATTCATCATTCACCTGTAATCGTAGAGTATATAAAAAGGCAGTAATTTTATACATTTATATTTTAAAAAAATAATCATAGTTGCAATGGATAATTACTTGATTAACTGCTCCACAAAATTCGATTGAAAACTTTAAAATTTCGAATATACGTCGATAGAATACTCGGATTCTTAAAATTTAACCATCGTAACGATTACCTCTATTATTACACGTTTACCTTTCAGGAGTTATTCCGTGATTTGGATATCGTAAAATACCTTATAATTTACTTCTTTTCGTTCGATACAAATCTAGTAAAATCTGGTTCAAATAAAAAATTTCATTCGTGAGTTACGAATTCTTTGCTATCTCGAAACAAAAATAACAAATTATAAAATTACAAAATTAAAATCATAAAAAGAAAAAAGGAAATTATAAAACTTGAATAACACAATGCGACAAGTGATAATTTTATATCACGTTCGCATTCCATTTTCTCCAATAATTTTGCGATCGCCTCTAGAAAAAAAAATCACGAAAAACGATCGATCACGAACTTTTTAATTCCGCAGTTTTTTAACCCTCGAAAACGAATAATAAATAAAAAAAAAACACAGTCATAACCGAATCACACTCGACCGGATAAGGTCTCATGCTCACAATCTTGTAGATTTCTTTGATGAGTGGTAGATCCTCGGGATGGTAGAAGTCAAAGAGCGAACGATGGATCATATCCTGTGGCAGGTAACCCAAGTATTGTACAACTTCGGGATCAACATAGGACAGTCGACATGTCGCTGTATGACTCGTCGTAAATACTGTAGGTATTATAGATTCTTCGGGCACTGTAGATAATGGCATAAGAATAACAAGGATCAATTATAAGACGTATCTTAGATTTCATAAATGCGTATTAATCATCTATTTAAAATTTTTATTCTACGTTCGCAAGGGTCCATGTAGTAAATCACATAATATTAATATGCACTAAACATTATTTCAGTAACATATGTTTTGTCAACATATCTGTAAGAAAGACAGAAAAGGTGATTTTATTAAATGTGAAAAAAATTCTAGAATCGAAACGTAACGTCCTAAAAAACAAACGACGATATAGTTTCAAAAAAAAACAACAAAACTGAACAACCGAAGTTTAAAATTAAAAAAAGAAAAAAACCATTAAATTTATATACTTTTCCTATCTTCCGAACAGGAAATCTCACTGTACCTTTATAAGCTGAGAAAACTGATTGAAACGAAGCAATAAGTAACATGACGTGGCTTTGGGACACCGTCATCTTGTTCCCGTGGAATTTCTGAACGACCAGATTAATACGATATGGCACGTATTGATCGTTACTCGAGGCGCAGATGTTAAACCTACGCAGACGACAGAAGATGCTTGCTTTTCTGCCGTTGGCGCCTGAAAGTATCATCGTTGAATCAAAAAAAAATAAAAAAAACAAAAAAACAACTCGAGTAAACCTAATTTACTTTACTTTATCGTTGGGCGAACAAAGTTTATAATGTAGGTTTTTTTTTTACGTCTTTCTTTTTAAGTCGATGGTTCGTAGATATTTTAGTATCTTGGAAAAATTTGATCGTACCTGACGGATGAAAATCCCTAGAGCTAGCAATTTCACTTGCGATTCGATCGGTTAGAATGTGTTTATCCCTGGGATCGAGAAAGTCGATAAATAATTTTCCGGTCCACCAGTCTATCGGGTAGCCTAGAGATGTGTACAAAGATGGTGTCGCATGGAAGACGAGACCATCGTTCATGGATATAACTGCGTAATGTTCTTCCTAAACAGGAGCGTAAGAAAGTTTTATCGTTAGAGTGAAGTTTAGAGTAAAGTTTAGAGCGATCGATTGGTCGTCGTTGAAAATGTTTCGTGTTTGTCGTTTGTTGTGAACAAAAAGAAATATTGAGTAAATGTGAAAAATTTATGGATAAAACGATCGATTTTGTTGGGCTTTCATTGATCGGGATAGCGAAACTTGAAGGTTTTAAATTGATAAAAACGCGATAGTTTTCGACGTTGTTCGACGAATACTAGGATTTATCTCGACTCGTTATTCTACGCGTATTTTTAATCGCATTCCTTGTGTACGTCTTCCGATTAAATATGCAATACGGAAATAAGGATTCGATTGTTGATTACGAATTTTAACGACTTGTTACCGAAAGCTTTGGAAATTCAAGCGATATCAGACCGCGGAAAATTTTTCTCGCCGTACTTAAAAAATATCTCTAATAAATAATTATTCTATTTTCGAATACGAAATTTTTTTAAAAAACTTATTCGAAAAAACGTTTTGCATTGGTTAAACTATTTTTTCGAAAGGTAGGAATGCATTTAACGTGTGTTTTTATATTCGCCAAGAAAATTTAAATTAACGAATTGAAATTACTTTGCCGAGTGATGAAAAATTAGAAAATGTTTTTTTAAATTGTCGCTAACGGTTTTATTCAATTTCTTATAATGTTTAATTTTGAAAAATATAATTTAGAGTAGAAAAATAACGATTATATCGATGTAATATAAAAAGAAAATATTTCGCTCGATTTGCTTAAGAAATTTTAATTTTGTATTATTTTTCGTACCGCTATTTTATAAAAATTAAAAATATCATTTTTCAAGATGTATTTATTTTCTAAATATTACATTAAACATTGAATTAGATTTTATTATTGATAAATGAAATTAAATCGCTGTCGATTGAATATTTGGATAATGCAGTCATAAATTCGTATTTATTCCCAAGTTATCGTTTCCATAACGCGATCGAATGCTTTAGTTAAAAAAAAACTTTATAATTTAATTAGATTTAATTTAAACCTTATTCCTTATTTTAAAGATTCTCCTTTAGAGATAAAAAAAAATATCGTTTCAATCGATCGCAATAACTCCGATAACTCAATATTCAATTTTGCAAACCAAATCCTATAAATTTAACTCTACCGGAAAAAATTATGCCTAGAAATTTCTTATACGTAATTAATTAAAATAATCTTTTAAAATGAAAAATATTAAAATATCGTCGTATACGATACCAAGTATTTCAGATATCTCATGATTACTAAGCCCGCACAAGTAATAACACCGCGATTGCAAAAATGAAATTACAATGCAACAAAATCTCGGACTATCTTGTGTCAGTTTATCTATGTTATGTCTTGCTTGTGTCCTGTAATCGTAGGATATCACAGTGTTTTGCTGTCTTACATAATAATAGGAAAAAAATAAGGATTCTTTTATGAAAACGTTAAAAATATATTCGTGATAATAAAATATACAAAACAAAGTGATAAGACGCGCTCGTTTTAAAATGTTACAAATTAAAAATTCTATCGTTACGTATAATATCTTATGGTTCATTGGTTTTAAATAATGAAAACAATTTATCGTATTCCGCACCTTTCGAATTTCCCGAATGTCGTTGAATCACTGACTTTTTTCGACAAGGCCCACAACTCTTTGAGTTTCTAAAAAATTAGATGAAAAAAGAAACAGAATTTAACAATAAAATACAGATCAATTTTACCTACCCCATCATAATATTTCCAAGTCGCATTTAAAGTTACATTTATTAATATTGCTCGATAAAGTATAAAAAATAATGTAAATGTGGTAACTTTAAAGAAAGTTCCATGTTTATTCTTAATAGTAAAACGGTTGCATTCTTCTAAGGTATGAATTTAGAACGAGTGATTTTATAGTACTACCCCTTGAAAAAATGGATTATTCCTTCTGGTCCTACGATACATCGTTTGAAAATGATTGAAAAAAAAGAATGCGTTTGTTTTCGATTATTCCTTGCGGTTACATGCAATACTAACGGTGGAGTGAGAGGCGAAGTCATCGGTCGGTCTAGTTTTTGAAGCAAGTCCTGCTTCCGAACTGGTTGTCAAATTGTTATGTACTCCTGGATCCGTCGCGTGCGCCAATTCTACAACAGTTACTTCTTCTTGGATTCGACAAAAAAATACTTATTACATCTAAAATCTCTAGAGAAGAGTCCAGTCAAATTTTTTTTTTATCGTTTATTAAAATCGACTGATAACTGTAATTCATAGGGTTTTTTTTCTTACTCTCCGTTTCATCGAATGCCTTTTACTTTTGTTTCTTTTCTTGTATATTTTTATGCTTAAATTGTTTGCAAGGTAAACTTTGGATGCGCTGTATATAGAAATCATTACACGAAGGACCGATTATAGAACAACCGAGATAAGATATTTTAAGCGCGCTGTTAAGTAATACACTACCTATTTATATCAACGTTTACTTAATATAAGGATTACTCGATATTATTTTCATAAGTATTACGTGAATGTATTAAAATATCACCAATGGCTATTATACCTGTTGATAAAATGGAACACTATTCGTTACCGCATAAAAATAATATCTTATGTATACTTAGACGATAACGGGATTCATAATTCCATCAACAGATATCCCGATAAAGGATCCTAAATTTAACCACTTAATCGTTGTCTTCGATTCATTGTTCAATTATTAGTCATATGTTACGTGAAGTAAAACGCAACAAAAAAGTTATATAAAGACTTACGTAATTATGCTCTAATAATGACGTAAACTAAAATAAATCCTCAAACGCGTGATTAATTCGTTTATTAATTTTTTAATTCTCGAATAATATTTTAAAAGTACAATTTTAACCTTTTTGCGATTACCAATTTTACGATTTTTATAAATAAATTTTTGATTCGCTGAATTTCGATACGATTATAAATTATGCAATAAACGTACAAACATATTCGATCAAATAGACTTTTTACGTTAAAAATAAATAAAAATTAAAAATAAAAATACATTCGAGTACGTAAATATCTTTGGTAACTGAAAAATAATGCGCAATACGTAATATAAAAATAATAATATAGAAAATAACGATCGTAAATAAAACTTGATTTTTTCCGAATCATTACATATACTCAAATTCGTTGATTAGCGATTAATTGATTAATCGCGGCGTTCTATTTTTATTTACAGTGTAATATTATTCGATCCAATTTTCGCGTACGAACGCGTATATTAAAGTATGATATATTAACATATGATGTGAGAAATTTTTAAATTCAGAAAGAATTAGTTTTCTTTATTTCCGTAAAAACTATTCGAAGAGTAAAGGAGAAAAAAATAAAATATTTTAAATCGTTATAAAGCGGTAAAATATACAATTCTAATTTAAGCATAAATTTTTATTGGCTTTAATAATAATAATTGAGAAAATTATATTAACCGATCGATTAATAGTTATAACGAAAAAAGTATAAATTAAGAACTTAAAAGTATGTAAATATACTTTACCGACTAAAAGTTTTGAAACGGTACCTTTAGCCGAAAAGTGTCCGACTGAAAATCGAATATCTTGATGAAAAATTGAAATTTAGATTATAAAATAGATACGTTTTCTTAATTGCAATCGAGCATTTATAAATGTTTTGTAACTCTGCACTTTTATTTATTTGTATCTTAACTATCGATACTCTACAAGTAATTCATTTTTTCAATTACGAGATTTAAATTACCATTATTTAACTTTTAACATTGCCATCTATTAAAAATGTATAAGGAAAAGGTAAAATATTGTTAGAGTACAAAATAATGTATTTAAAAATTACAATTTGTAATTTTGAAAACAGAAAAAATTCTTCTCGATTTTTACACAACTATTTTATACTCGATAATATATTTTTCTATAATTTTACCGTAGTTTAATTTGATATCGATCTTTCGAGTAAAAAATCCGTTTAAGTTATATCTTCGATTATGCGTCGATAGATTTTCTTTTGTTAGAAATGTAAGCTGACAAGATATACCAAAAAAATAATTACAATCCATAAAGTTTATCGATTAAAAATTTATAATAAAATCGGTAATTGTCGGACAAATCAAAGGATTATCGCTATTAAAATTCGAGCAAACGATATTCAATCTACGAGAGTATCGGAAAATTTGGTACGAAATTTGATCGTTACTTGTAAAGTTGTGTACGGATAATCCGTAAAAAGGCAAAGGACTACTTCCGCAGTTTAAAGCACGAGTGAACTCGAAAGAGAGAGAAGAGAGAAAAACACTAACCTGTTGTTCGATCGAGTACGGGGTTTGAGGACTCCGTGGACGATTGACCACGAGGTTCGTGAAGTAAACCCGGTTCCATGCAAAAGCTCACTTGGCCGACCTTGGACTTCTTTTTCTTGTAGCCTTTATTCTTCCGTTTGGCAATCGGTTTGGGCAACGTCTCCAAGCTGAAACAGTTCGACGTTCTTATACGACGAGTCCATGAATTTCCGGTGACACTGAAAATTCTACTTGGATAAATCCGCGCGGCTATTTCCATTTTCATCGTGGTTTTGTAACGAGGGAGAAGAAAGGATGGGCACGACGACCCGAGAAAAACGAGCGACCTTACGAATAATACTCTAATATTAATACATCTAAGTATTGGTTACGGATTACGTCGTTTACGCGGCGAACACGTAATAGTAATTCGAAAAGCTGCATGTAACAACGTTGCGTTAAATTTGTGCTTCCAATTATTTATTCATTGGCTTTATTAAACTGGTATTTAACATTGTAAACTTTATAATAATAGCATCGGGAACGTTGGAATAATTAGCATGTCAATGTTCGACCTTCCCTCGAATCCCAACGATATTCCTGATCGCGTAACGTTCGTTTATTTATGGATTTAGATGCGACCTGTATTACAACCTATCTTAAATTGTGTAAAATAATTGAGAGATTTGGTTCTTCGTATGAAGCTAATTATTTCATCGATTTTTCGTCCAACGTACTTTTTTTTTTAGCACATCGTGTACTTTTTTTTAACCAAGCTTATCGTTGGAAATTCTAAAGATAACGCGATACGTACATGTAATAAATACTTTTGCGACAATTTAATTAACGAGCGGTGGTTCGAACGTTACAATATTCAAATAAATTTTATGTTTCGACTCGAATTTAATTCGTGTATATTTTATGTTATGCAATTAAATATAAATTGTATGTAACTTTTGCGTAATATTTAAAAATTGCGATACTCGTTGATTCGATTGTTATCGCGATGTAAGTTAATCCATTTGATAAGGTCTACAAATTGTTAAAATTAAAATTATTTCGAATAATGAAATATAAATAATATCGACGGTTTTTTTTCCATAAAAATAAAGATAAATTTAAAAATCAATTATAGTTTTCTAAAATATCGAACCTTTATTATAATGCATTTTTACTTTGTTAAATATTTATTTATCATTTAATATTTATTCGTATAATTTATATCTATGTTACGCTTTACTTGAAATATCGATTAATATGCACCTGTTATAAATGTTATCACAAAAAAAATAGTATAAAATAAATTAAAATATTGGATAATAAGAATTACCCGATTTGTTGTTTATTATTAAATTAGATAATTATGTTTTATTTGATATCGTTTACTCGCTATACGATTCATTTTATGTGATTTTAAATACATGTCGTATTCTTTACCATTAAAATATTTTTTACAGTTTCTACATAAAAATCTCAGCAACATCCTTAATATTTTATACACATTTAAAACACGTACGTCGGTATTTACTAAATAAAAATGATGCACCGACTATTCGTTCCATTATCTTGAGCGCAAAGGAGTGAGAAATATATAATCGCAAAGCGACGATTACCGAGAATTCATTCGTATGCATATGATAATCCCTTGTTCAAAATTCATTGAATCGTCGTGTACGTTTCTAACAAATTTCTTCATTTATAAAAATTCTTCAGATTGACAATAGAAAAATAAATATGTACAGTATTAAACGTTTTTTATATTTATTAGCAAAGATAAACTAATAGGATGGATAAAATAAACAAAATTATCAAAGATGAATAATCCGATCGATATTTTATTATACTTTTTATTTATACCGTTGATACATCGTCTACAAATTATTGGAAATACTTTGGATCTTTACTTAAAGAAAATAAACTTCGATTAAAAAGAAAACAATATTGTTAAAAATCTTCGTTATAATTAAACATAAATAATAGGTCTCCACGTAAGATTCATTGGAGAATAATTAAAGTGCAATTTGACGAATCTATAATTAGTGGCAACAGCTCCAAATTTGAATTAAAAGAAACTGCAAGTGACTTCCAACGTGAAGCTGTACAATCTCGAAATTATAAATTTACAGATCTTACGTTACTCGATTTAATAGTTCTAACGTTCGTACTTTTATTCGAGATTTTATTCGTGTTCTTTTCATCGGTAACTGAATCAAATATCAAAGTAGATGAATTGGCTGAGCGTTTCGTAACGTATACGATAGATGTTAGTAAATCAAAATGTCCTACTTTTATCCGAGAATCCGAGAACGTCATCTAAAGTTCTTTGACGAAGAAACGTAGACTCTTTGTTTTGGACCGAGGAAAAATTCTAGAATAAGATATTGTAACAAACATCAAACAATTCAATATGCTATTATATCAGTCTGTATATGACATCCAAGCAATATCGTAGAGAAAGCGAAGCCTTAGAAAAAAAGAGATACAAAATACTTGGTTAAAATGTCAATTTATAGGACATAAGCGACAACGAAAAGATTTCTAAAAGATAATTATAAACTACAGAGTGTCAAGGAGATCGCGGATAGTCCACCAATAAGGCAAATCTCCTTGAAATAATTCTTTAAAATCCAATATTCTCTATTCTTTGTCCACTCGAAAAACTTAAAGTAAGAATTCCGTGAACTTTCAAAAAGAATTTGATAATGCTGTTATTATTCCTATATAAATTAAAAGGTAGTATTTTCGATCAATCGCGGTTATTGTATTATATTAAAACTGTTCTGTAATTTGAAACCACTCGAAACAAAATATTTATATTAAAAACAGTTGTTATTCGAAATGCAAGTTTTCAACAATCTCGACTAATGCAATTTTGCAAAACTTTCACCGAGTAAACCATAAATTATTATGTCTCCGTTCAATTGCAGATAAGAAGTAACAGAGCTCTGTTTTATCACCTACCAACATTGACTGGCAACATTTCAATAAATACTCATAAATTTGATTAAGCAGTCGAATTTAAAACAAAAAAAACACACCGGCATCAATTGTTAAACGAAACACGGGAATTTCTTTCCCCGCGTTATGCAAACTCGACGGGAGGAAAATAACCAACTCTGCGGACGAATCGTTCGCTTTTATAAATAACAACCCGAATGGTTATCTGACACGTGTTTGTCCACGTGCACCAACCGACGATGCATCGTATGCGTAACTCCCTGTCGATGAAAATGAGCCAAGAGTAACGATGAAATTGCTTCGTTGAAACGTCCTCGGAGATATCGGCGATTTTCAAAATTGCTAAGATTCCGAGCTTCGGAAATCGTTTTGCGGTGGTTTAGATAAACTACGCGAGAATCAATAAGACGGAATCGCTTGCGTTTGGTAAACCTTGATATAGTTTTTAAATTCAAAATTTATGGTGTTCTGGACGATCATAGCGTTGCGAATGAAATTGGAGAAATCTTCGAATTTTAATTCTTTGAGCGTCAAAGAATTCTCGAGCATTTTTTGTAATCTCGCGATCGAATGATACTTTTTTTAAAAATCACGAATCTAGTCTTTTGAAAAAGTTAAAAAAACAACTAAAAAATAATTTAAATGTATGTAAAAATTAGAAATCACCCGATAAGTATTAGAGAAAAGATTTCGAATCTCGTTTGCGTCAACGTCGATTCAACGCGTGATTCTTTTATTATTTCAAAGTATACGTTTATATCATGATACAGATAAAGTAAAGTATAAAATAAATTTTACTCTCATAGGTAAACCAAATTTTACTTTGTAACTCAAATAAGGATTGTAACTTATTTTTGTTTATTTAGCATCCGACCCAAAGGTCTTATATTTTACGAGTCATCGTTTCAGATAAATTTATTTTTAAATTAATATCTTAATATTCGAAACAGATAAAAATCAAACTAAATTAAATCTTAATAATTCTTTATCCTTACAACTAAATGTCTTTCCTCCGTAAGATTTAATAACTGCGGTAACTCATAAACAACTATTTTATAATTGTTATATACGAATGAATTAGAGGTGCTCGATGTATTATAAAGTGCAAGATACAAGAACAACGAGAATATTCGAAGCTTGATTATCGTGAAAAACATTATTAATAGGTTATTTATAAATTACACAACGCTTTTCCGTGTAATGGAGATTCTCTTATCAATTGCTCAAGACGTTACATGATTTATGGATTACCCCTTACTTATAATATATCTTACTATTTTCATAATTATATTAATAAACTTTTGGTCTTTTTTAAATACCAATAGTATATTTTTAAAAATCCCTTGTTACATCGATATTTAAACTAAACCCTTGATAACGATTAAATTGAAGATGATGCATTCATTTATCGATCAAAATAAAAATACCATCAAATTTTTATATTACGAGCAATTAAAGGGAATTTTTATAGAAATTTATTAAATACTAAAGAACCTAAAACCCAGTATAAATAATATCGAAATTTATTTTAATTTATTTGATAAAAATATGCTGCAAATAAAAAACTCGAATTAAAATTTGGCTCTTGAGAATTAGAATCAAATATTACGCGATGAAAAATTAAACGTCTCTTTGGGTAATAAACTCAACGATTAATTTTCTAATAATAAAAAGAGTTAATTACGAAGTAGAACAGGTGTAAAAAGGCATAAAAAATAACTGTGAACAAAGAGAGTTACAAACATTGCAATGGAAAACGCAAATTAGAGAAATTTCTATTGTACGCGCATAAGAATGCAGATGTTTACTAAGTTTCCACAAATGCAGAACTCACACTGTCAACTTTAGCATCACGGATGAGTAATCGACCGACTTGCTTTCTTTCAATCTCATTAAGGCCACGTGAAGTGCTTACATATTTATGCGGCATCACGGATATCGTCTCTTTAATACTTTACCAGCTTTCAATACAGCACATGTAAACATACACGTGTTCGTACTATTTAAGCTTTTCAAATTATACTCCTTTTTTCCTCGTTACGCATGTTCGTGTCCAAAGTAATTATAGAATGGAAATTATTTATTGATAATTGCGATATTTTTGAAAGGATGAAATATACGCTTTTAAGTAACGAAGCGTAATTTTAAATACAAGAAAACGAATTATTGGCTAATAAAGTAAATGTGAAGAGTATTTATTAAAAGGTGAAGCGTGTTCTTACTTATTTTTAAGGTACTAAAATGTAATATTAGAGATCAAATTATTGATTAAAAATATGTTTTTGATTGCTCCTTTATGTTTTCGTACTTTTATAAAACTACTTTCTACGCTACTACGAAATAAATATTGTATAAAAATGATGTTTTATTCGCGAAATAATATATATATATATATATAGAAATATTGCTTGTCAATAATCGTGTATTATTTAGATTTATAAATAATTTATAATTATCGATGATAATAGTTTGTCACTATATCTACATTATTTGCAACTCAACAAAGTAATTATATATATTTTTTGATCCAATCATTGTATTTACTTAAAATATAAAATAAATGTTGTCGCGTTTACTTAACTTACGATTTTCTATCGATGTTGCTTTTTATACGTTTCACGAGTGAACAACATCAGTGATTTATAAATTATAATAAGATATATATAAATTCTATAAAACCGTCGAAAATTTTTAAATATTGTGTATTATTCGATATTAAGAAAATTTTCATAATTCATTTCTCGAGTTTATTAATTTTATCGTCTTGGTATTTTCTTACTAAGTAATATTTTAAAAAAATTTACTTATAAATATTTTATTTGAAAGAAGGAAGAAGGATTTTTTGAAAACCAACTTTAAAGTAAATTTGTATATATATATATATGTGTATTTCAAAAATAAATAACAATGGACAATAATGACACGATATTAACGATAAATATTCTAAATGTTTATATTACTTTATAAATCAGTTTCCACGATAAAGAGATAAATATCGAGAATAACGCGAAAGGCAATTCATTCATCGATCATTCAATACTAAATATATCATATTATGGAAAAACGTGAATTTACGAGCTCAAGATAACCCATATACTCCATAAATAAATATTTATAAATAGATTTTATCCGTCTCAAAATTCTATTCTTAACAATCCATTGCTAATTTATTTGTACATAACCGTGGCTATAGCTTAAATCCATACTAAAATCCACCAAGCAAAACATAAATTCATTGTCATCTCGGGTATTGTAGTTCATATAACCAGTATCTATGTAATCGCTCCAGAGATCGCTTTTATAAATACGCGAAATTAATTACCCCGTTTTCAATTATATAAAACAAGCAAAGAACTTTGCTAATTATGCACACAAGTGTAACTTAAGATTTATACAACAGTGGTTCTTATAAAACGTGAAATTTCATGTAATTTTCATAATAGCAGAAGATTATTTTCGTAAATGCAAATCAATAAAATGCAACTTTTTAAATAAATCCTAAATTTCTAAAGTGTTAAATTTGTTTTATAACATTTCTCTTTTTCGATTTGCAATATTAAAACAAAACAACCTTTTTAATAACTTAAAGATGAACAATTTTATAAATTAATTTTACTGAAAGATATATTTTTTCACGGAATACCTAAGAGGATTATTTTTAAACAGAAATAAAACGCACGATTATTACGAAACGGAATTACATGATTTTTTCAATAGTACATTTATAGAATTGTAAAATAAATTTAACCGAGTACAAATATAAATTGGCTATTATTATTCTCAAATACATAACTAATAAGAAGATTAATAAAACAATTTTATAACTTTCCTCTGCTGTTATTTAAAAAAAATAATTATCATTTTTTATCACAAGTAAAATAATTTTTAAATTTGGAAAATTTAAAGCCTACAATTTAGTATATTATAATAATTTTACAAATAAGAAAGATATTTTAAATATCGTTTTTTATTAGGTGCGCACAAAAGAATCTTTATAAAGAAAAAAATTCGATCAATTTAATAAGAGTGAATGTAATTCGCTTTGTTTCCAATTTAGTCTTCTAATAATAATTTATAATAAAAAATAGTAATTTTTACGAATTGTCTCCGTCCACGTACAAACTACGATACGATCACTTAAAAAAACTAAAGTATCGACTAGTAAAATTAAAAAGTAAGCCTATCATTGAAAAACGGCTCTTCGACTCATCGTTTTGTTATCACGATTGTTGTCTATTTATTTTCACAAGATAATCGTAATATCGTTCGAATAGATTGTTTTAATCCTTCTGTAATAATACACAAGAAATTAATTGATATGGTTTATTCCTATGCAGTTATTCGACAAATCGATATATTTTTGTGACAGAATTCAACTAAAAATTGACTCTAATTAGTGGAGAATCCAAAAATTATAAGACTTGATAATTCTTTTCTAATTTTTAATCAAATATACTCTCACTATACATATAATACATCTGATTATTCGTTACATAAATAAATAATTAAGTGTAATTATTAATTGTGTAATGAAATTATAATTCAAGATTATATATAAAAGTATCGACTAAAACGACAAATAAATATAACGAAAGTATAAAAATGTAGATTGTGCAATTCGCTAAATAAAAACAAAATATCACTAACTCGTATAATTGTAATCAATGAATAAAAAATAAACGCCTCTATTAGATTAATTCTAAATTCGTAGTCTAGTTGCTTATTTAACTTGAAATAATGGAACGATAGAAAAATCACTGGTTGATTAATTGGACGAGAAGACGAGAATTGAAAGGTAAGGATAATTTATTCATCATAATTATCTCTTAAACGCAGTTAAGCGAATCACTAACGAAAACCAAGAGCCAAAAAATCCAAACTCTTACCTCGTGTTCAACTGACTATTGCTCCCCGTATTGGAGTATCCGGAGTCGGATATCTTGGCGTTTTCCGTGGATCCCTCCTCCATGTTTGCGGGTGTCGAGAACCTCTTCCTTGGGGATGGTGTGCGTCGAGGGCGCGCGACTCGAGTGAGACCGACGTGTTCGCGCCCTCGGGTGGCTCGCCGGTCATCAGTCCGCGCATGCGCACCTCTAGGCGGCACTGCGGGTACGCGCCTCGTGTCTCAAGGGAAATCCTCGTCGACCGGATCACGCGCACCGCCTCGTGAGTTTCGACCCCACCGGGTCGCGACTATATTTTCCTCCCACTCCTTTGTCGGCAGCTGATCGCCAATTTCCAAGAGCGGATAGGAAAAACGGATGACCGATGGATTTCGCCGGAACGGGATTGTTTTGATCGAGCTTGAGAAAAAAACACGTATTTTCGTATGTTCGTTTATACACGCGAGTACTCGAACCAAGTACTCAAACTGCGAATCAAAATTGACGATACTTTACCGATCATTCCACGCGATTCACTGATTTTTTGTATTACTTGAAACTGACTTTTCTTACTGTGAAAATCGATTATTCGAAGATACGTAAATCCTTTAAATGGGAAATGTGATTGGAAAAAACTACTTTTTTGTAAAGATTTATGGATCGATGTTACATAAGAATTGCAAAAATAACACGGTGCAATATATCAATGTTACACTGTCAAAAAAAATGAGAACTTGCCTCGTATTTCAAATAGCAGTTGAATTTCTTTTAATATACGACCTTAGTATTATGTATACTCAAATACCGCTACAAAATAACAAATGCGCGTCGAAATATCTTATAAATTATTTCAACAATTAGATTCCCGAAGCGTCGATTAAATAACTTCTTAATTATCAAATATATATATGTTCGTATGAATGACAATAATGCATGTAACGATAGAGCAATGGACTTGGTATATATATCGGAATAAAATTGCCTTCGATCGATTTGAAACGAATCATAAATAATGTGATGAATTTATGATTTTCGCGACTGACATAATAATTGATAGAACTTCGCGATATAAATAAAAAAAAATTTTCTTCTTCGATATCCCGCGTAGATTTTATTATTCGATTGATAATTCATTTTTTAGAATAGGAACATTAACTTTTTTCGGACTGAATCGATTACGAGAATAGACAAATATTCTGTAACTATAAAATATAAAGAACATAATTTGAAATAATTAATTTGTCTTCTATGCGGAAAATCACGATAAACGACGATCGACTATTTTAGTGATGTAACTGTGACATTTCGTACTAAAGTTGTAATATTTTATGTCATATATTGTATTCAGCTTTTATACAATACATTTGTATTTAAATACTTCTTTTACCTTTTCATCGTACAATCGTTCGTTTTCATTAATTATATATACTATAAGTTTTTATTCGTTATTATTATTAAGATTATAGATTTACTTAAATTTAAGATTACATCGATTTTTAACTAAATGGGTAAACTTAAAATTATTTCCCATTTTTAATATCCTTTTAAACAAATTAATATTATTTTATAAAAATTTGATATTTTTAATAATTTTTATCGTAAATATAACAAGACTTTACACCTGTTACTTTTTAAAAATATATAAATAAATTGAAGCTAATTGTATAAAAGAAAAATCATAAAATTTTAAATATATTACTTAATCGATCGGCAAAAAGACTAATAATTTAAAAAAAAAGAAATAAACTTATTTAAGTAGTTGAATTTTATACAATATATGTTTATATTATAAATGTAATTATTTTACTTGTGTAAATTATCACAAAATACATTTCATATATTTTAGCTTAAAATAGACTCAATGTGCATAAACATTTAATCGAATATTAATAAAATTTTCCAAACAAAGATTTTTTACAATAATTTTTACCTACAAAAGAATTTTTTCAAAAAAATTTTTAAACTAACCATTAAATTTTGACGGTGTTTACATTTCCTATATAAAATCATACGAATTTTTATTTTAATACAAATTATTTTTTCGAGTTTTTTTACCAAACATTTGAAAAGTTTTTGTATACACACTTAAAAATATATTATAATTAACAAATTATACGTTTTTCTCTAAATATTTCATGAAATTTATCTTATTTTAAAAGTACTCGTGTTAAATTATGTATAAAAATTAACATTTTTTTCAAGTGTTTTACTTTCTTTATTAATATTTCAATAAAATAAAACATTATTGTTATACACACGTATAATTAATTGATGAATTTACAAAACACAATAAATCCAGAAATTTAAACAGAACTTTATGAAATATAGCAGAATAAATGCGAATCATGATTAAAACGGTAAAATAAATAAAAACATTTTTTGCATGTTTCACAGTTATTACGCTTATCGTACAAGAAAGAATGATTTTAATACATAGTATTTAATAATTTCTGTATTTTAAACAATTTATATACTACATGGAAATTGTTCTAGTCTAAGCGGTAAGTAATTAATTCTGTTAAAAATTAAATCTATAACTATAAAAATTTTACTTAAAAAATCATGTTGTAGGTTTCGACAAATTATAATTAATTTAAAGTATTAAATTCGATCTCTTCAAGAAATACTTCTTAAATAAATGAATTTGTAACACGTTTAAATAAAAATTAATAAGTATTTTTATCATTTTATCAAATTATGACACGTGAAACTAAACGAATGAATTTGTAAGCATTCGTTTATATACTTTGGTTACAACCTCCATTCTTTATATAACCTTATTATCACAAGCGATTAATTTCACCAAAATTCGATGTTATTATTAGTGTGTTTGAGAACGTTTTTAATTTTATGATACAATTTTTTAGTCAAATTATAAATAACCTTTTCTAAGAAAATATTTATATGCATATATTTCGTTAAAATTCAAATATATATTAAAGCAAAAAATGATTATACAATAATTAAACTAATTATTTAAATAAATATGTGTTTATATAAATAAAGAAAAGAAATTTATTGAAGTAATTTAAGAATACAAAAATATATAAAAAATTTATTAACTAGAAGTTAATCTACGTAAGTTTTATAACTTTATTACTTTTCCTTTCTCTTAAAAACCAAATTAATGCTAAAACAATTTTATGGGTGATTAATTTGAAAAATAACAGCTTTCATTTATGAATGTATAAAAGTAAAATTTTTTCTAACGCCATTTACTAGAAGTAAGAACTCTTTAAAAAAAAAAAGAAAAAAGCAAATTAGAAAGCGACGTATTAAAACTGATTGGAGATATTTATATAAGGTTAATTAAATTTTTCAAGTAAAATGTTGTAACTTTTATATTTCTATTTAGTAATAAAAATAATAATTTCGATTATGTAAACAAGGATACAAAGTTTTTGTCAAATAGCAATTTTTAAGTTAAAATTGTACATTTTATGGACTTGTACATTATTCGATATTTGAAATAATGACATATATATTTGGATTTTTACATAGACTATCGTAAAAAATGTTACTAAATATTAATAAAATTTTTATTATATGTTACATTTTATTTTTATTGTACTTGATGAATACTGTAAATTACAATGTTTAGATATTTTTCGGTATATATTAAATTATAAGTATGATATACATTAATATTTATTTATTATATAAATTAAAATATACGATTTTTATATAAGTTTTTTAACAAGAAAATATCAGCTAAAATAACAATACGTTACATTAATAGAATTTTAATAAACACAAACATCATAACAAATAACTAAATTTAAAAAATATTTACACGGAAAAATATTAAAAAAAAATCAATTTTAAGAACTTATGTATTATATAAATTTATAATAAATATTTGATATTATATAAAAACAAAAAAGCAATGATAAATAAAAGTAAATGAAAATAAATATTTTTTAAAAATCTTTATATTATTTTAAATTGTAAATCTAAAAATAAAATTTATATTTCCAATTTGAAGTTAAATCAACATTAATAGAAAAAATTCGTTCGAAATAAAAATAACCGTTACACAATATTTAAAATAAATAAAACAATTGTAGGTGAGGTAATTTTCATAAAATTCATTTTTTTGTCGTTTAACCAAAAAGTTTCCGATAAATCGTATAACATTCATCTGTTTTATATTTACGTAATAATTTAAAATTTTTAATCAGTTATTACAACAAAAGTTAGGTAATTGTAACATTGGCCTAATTTAAAAGCATAAAATTAAGCATTTAGCGAAACCAAGACTTTATTAAAGTGTGATATACTCGTTTACCAAAATTTATTTTTGATACCAAGTGCATCATTATTTATTAGAGATAATTTGGTATATGGATCAAACCTCTTACAGTCTAAGTATAGAAATCCATATTTCAGACAAAACAGATAAATGTAATTTTCAAAATTCTTATATTACGATATTATTTAGTAAAAATTATTTAACCAAATTAAATTTTAGATAAAAAGTTTAAATTTTAATTTAAACTATGCTAATGATGGAACAGTTCAATGTAAACCTTATAAATTACAATTGAAACGAATTTAATAACTAAATTAACTGTTTTTTTAAAAGAAAAATGCCTTGTAACGTTAAATAATTTTTAAATTTTATTTAAATCTTATCGATTACAAATTAATTAAATTAACTAAGAGTACAATAAAACATTTGATTTTCTTTATTGAAAAGAAAAATTGTACAAGTTTAACGGATATGGTTTAAAGGTTAATTACACATAAATATTATAATTTATTAAATTTTGTTTTATTTTACGTACAATAAAACATAACTGCACATCGTCAAAAATAACATCATTTTTCACTATTTTGCACTATACGTGATCCTCTCGATTTGCCGAACAAGATGTTCTTCCTCATTCCTATAAATATTTTAATCCATATTTCATTTAAAAATTTTAACGAATCTCAATTCTCCAGTTAATAAATTTGGTTGAAATTAAAATAAATACTCTTAAGAAACGATAATTATTAAAATTAAGTATGAAACTATTGAAGACAGAATTTTTTTATCGTGTACTAATACTATATATTATTATTATTAACGTTAATGTGATCGAAAGTAATTCGTCGCTAAATTTGATCTTACGTTCACTATAAACAATTCCTAAAACAATTTCTTGAATCGACTGCGCGAATGAAGTTAACATAATTGTATATCGTGTAAACATCGAATTGATCGTTAACATGAAATCAACGGTTACTTCATAATAATCAAAGCTAAGAAATTGCCGAGGATTAAAAATAGCTTGGTTAAAATATTTGTAGAGCTTTGAAAAGCTTTTTCTCTTCGAATCACTTTTGAATAAAAAAAAAATAATATAAATATATTTATTGCCTGTACAGTATAATAAATATGTACTTTATACAAAAAGATCGTTGAATCGATCGCCTTGAAATATCGTTTGATAAAAATATATAAATATATAATATAATATCACAGTTGTCAGGTACTCTCGATTGGCGGATAATCCATGCATCGTTCCTGAAAATGAAAAAAATTGAATTAAAGCGAGTGGAGTTTGGAAATACATGGATCATGGGAGTCTCGTCGTTGTATGAGAAGTATAGTGATGTAAAAAATAAACCCTCGAGTAAATGCTTGTATACAGTTTGTATTTGATTCTGTATCTGTTGCGTATATTATTTCTAGAATAGACTTTGTGTTAAATCCATCGTTTATCGGTATGAAAAATTATACAGCGCACGCGCCTTATTTTTAAACGTTTCCTCTCTCTCTTTTTTTTATTTAATTATTATCGTAATTTTAAAGACAATAGTGTATAGATTATTTATTTTTTCTTTTGGATTTTCTTACAATTCGCATATATTGTACTTATTTATGCCGTCGCTCGTTTTACAAGTTTACACAGTAGATGTAGCGATAAAAATCTTCCAATAATTTTGGACAGAGAACAAATAATATAGAAAATTTGTAAAATCGGTTTCCATTATATGTTTATCCGCCGCTATAGAATCAATCCCTGCATAAATAAATAACCGTAGTCGATGCAGACCGGCAAAAATCCCATCAGAATCACTTAAATTTTTTTTTTTTTTAAAATATCCTTCGTTTTGCAAGAATATTGCAAGCGCACGATTATTCTAATCGTTAATGCCGCGTAAAAACAGCGATACGTTCATCGAACTTAAATAACTTTTTTTTCAACGAAAAATCAACTACAAAATATATAAGTAAAAAATATAGGTTGGACGCCAAAAAAATACGCATTTTTTTATTTTATCTTGTGTCCAATACTATTTTTTACTTCTAATTCCTTATATAAACGTTGATACAGGGTAACTGTACTAATTACTGTAGGAATATGGATACCGTTTTCACATGATCGATTAAAAATTTATTATTTTAATTTATTTAAATTGTATTTCTTCTACCTCGTAATATTATTTCACACTTCTTTATATTAAAAAAGTTATCATGATTAAAATATATACAATTTTCCCACATTGGTTAAAATACAAAGCTTTGTCTTTTGGTTTTTCTATTACTGTCAGGCGTTAAGTAGTAAAATTAATTTTACCGAAACTATAAGAAATAATCAACTCTTATGCTTTATATCGACGATCGAATGAACACAAACACGTAATAATAAATTTCTTTACTTAACCATTTTATGCATATATACGTAAACGTATGTACGTAAATATAACTATATTGACGTCGCACACGAAGAAAACATTCGCGGTTTGGACAGTAGATATTTATTTAAAGCATGTCTGTACGCAATAATTACAAGTACGTAGTTTCACCGAGTATTATTACCGAGAATTAAATTTCAAATTTATCTGTGTTGTTGTTGTTTTTATTGTTATTATTATTATTGTTATTGTTGTTTATATTATTATCATTATTATTAGTTTTAATTATTTATTTATTGTAAATCAATCGTTTACGACCTTTGGTTAAACACAATATCGAATCTCTCTTTAAAATTGTTGATGCAAAAATTATATAATTATAAGCATGATCGAATAACTTTTTTTTTTCACGCGTTTTTAATTATAAAAATATCCTTTTAACGTATCCCGTTACAATAAATATTTAACCAATTCAAAATATATATCGACTTTTAAATAACAAGTTTCGATTAACGAACGATTTTTTTTTGTTTTATTTTTAAATCAATGCATTTTTTGTTTTTTTTTTTTGTTTTTTTTATCGTCATTTTTTTTTCGAACAAAATACGTCCAGCCGACAGTAATTCTGTTGATTAGCAGTAATCAGTACGCTTACCCTATAGTTCTACTATAGATGAAACTGTTATATAATTGAAAGACTTAGCCTCACCAGCTAAGAATCGAATAATATTATTAATCACATTTTAAGTTTTGAATTTTCAAAATTAAAATATTCGGAAATATGGAATCGATTAAAGTTAATGGTACAATAATATTTTAACTACCTTTCTACACATATAAATTTCGTACGTCGAATGTATCCACGTCTATGTATTTAAATATAGTGTATGTGTATATTTATGAAAGATCACACAAATATATATATTACATCTATGAATTTTATAAAAATTATCAAAATACTTTCAAGAATCGTCCGAGTCTCTGTCGTACTATTATTGCTCATTAGCTACGACTAATAAATCATTCTCTTGTCGCTTCGTCTTTTTTTTTTGTTTTTTTTTTTTTGTTTCGTTTTCGAATTTTCTTTTATTAAAAACACCTTTCTACATACTTCGTATGTAATTTCAGTAGCCAATCTTAGAGTCGCAATTATCACGATTGCGCGAAGTTTTAAAGCACAGGCACGCTTAAAATAATACGTATTACCGTGATGTCCGGTGTCAAGTGTGATGATAAGCAATAATAAAGAAAAGTAAGAGTTTTTCAGTTTATATGTTGAGATGTGACGAACGTAAACAACAGTTAAAAATAGTGATGGTCGTGGTAGTTTCCTTCTGTTGCAGGCCCGACGTTGTCAAGTGAGTCTTTAAAATCGTCTCAATTCGTGGCGTGCGTCCTGCATTGTGTGTTACCAGTCGGTCTGCGAAGACAAATAGAAACATTACATTTTCCCCATGAATTTCACGTGATGCGATTTCAACGACGATATCGATTATCTCTTTGCGTATACATATAAATATACACACATATGCATACATATCGATACGTTTACATACGCATATAAATATATACATATATACAGAGCCGCGTGCACACGCGTACACCCGCTTAACCCCACACACGCATACATATACGCGTATCCATCTCCCGTGACTTACAAGCACAATGGGACGCCCGTTCGCCCATTGCACTTCGGGTATTCGTTCGTTCGTTCGTCGTGCCGATTTTACTTACGATTCGCTTAGATTATTAATGTTCGTCCTCGTCCATTCTCAGACGCTTTCTTCGGTCGTCGCCAACGTTGCGCTCCTCGGCCTCTAAAACTTTCAAGCGGGACCCACAGATTTCTTGTCCATGCAGAGCCTACGAAAGACGAGAGGTTGAATCGTTCGTGGTGCAGAGAGAGAGAGAGAGAGAGAGAGAGAAGGGAGAAACGAAAATAAACAAAACAAGAGCATCGACTCGCCAGGCTTACCTCGATGGCTTTATTGGCACTTTCGACGGAAGCGTACTTGGCGTATCCGCAATTCTTTCCGGGAAGCATGTAAACGTCGATCAAGTTCCCGAACCTGCAAAATGCGTCTTTCATGGCGTAGATAGAAGGCACTGGAGGGCCGCACACGATGAAGCACCGTTTCGCAACGTCCGCATCGATACTGGCCATGGGTTGCATGGGAGGTAGTTTACCGATCGAGTGGTCCAGGGCTAGAAAGTTCAAATCTTTAAGACTATAGTAACGATAGGCCGACGATACACTTTTTTTTTTAATAACCTACTAGGAGCCGTCAAACCAGCCGCTTGGATTAGCGAAGTTGCCTGGGCGATAGTCTCAGCCAGGTGAGCCAAATCAGTTCTGGCTGCGACGACTCCTCCCGGAGTCGTTATGTTATTGGGTATACCTTGTTTCAGTCCTTTTTGTTGAGGTATGGGTCCGGTTAAATCCGGCTTCACTATCATTCTGTGGCCGAGGGGATATTCGAAACCGTGAAACTTTTCCCTCGCGTACGCAGCTGCGCTTGGATTCGTGTAAACTACCGTAGCCTGTCCTCGTCGCATCCTATATCTAGCTTCCGATTTCAGGTGACAGTAATCCATACCGGGCACGATATCGAACAACTTCCACAGCTGGTCTTGATTCAAGGCCGGATGAGCGATGACCTGGAGTTTCGTGTAGCCTTCCGGATTGGAATAATTCGTCGCTATATCCAATCCGATGCTACTTTTGCCATAATTGTTATTGTAATTCGAATTGTTGGAACCGTCGCAACCGATCGACATTCCGTTACTGGTTTTCTGATCCAGATCGGGCTTGGGTTTTTTTGGCTCGGCGAACACAGCTTTGTACTTTCTGTCGCATTCTTCGAAGGCTATCGCGGCACTGGATACTTTCTTAAACTTAACGTAACCGAAACCTTTGGATTCGTTGGTAGTTCTGTCCTTGACTACCGTCACGTATTCGATAGCCCCGTACCTTGAGAATTCCTGTTGAAGTTCGCCATCCGTCATGGACTTTGGTAGAACGCAAAACAGTCTAACCCATCGTTCCTCTTCGTTCATTTCCCTAACGGACCCTTGATCTCGACTAGAAAATTAAATAAAAATCAGCTACAGGCGAGAACGAGATCTCGTTCAAGCGTTCAAAAAGTTCACCGTTGCCCTCGTTCGCTCGCTTACCGGGGAAAAACAATGATTACAACAACTTTGGAACGTTCGAGTACGAACGTAAGGTACGAAGGAAACAAGATTTACCCGTAACAACAAAGTTTGAGACTCTTCGGAACTGGCAGGCATTTTGTAAAAATTTGTGAGTTATTTCCAGACGCGAGATAAATAAAACACGGGGATTAATTCGGGGGAGAGACGAGCGAAATCTAAATATTTGTTTACACACAGCGGAAGAGCGGACGTCGGACGGCGGACGGCGAAAATAACGCGCATGACACAAGTCTCGCTTACTTGGACGCGATCATAACTTTGATCGGCCTGCCGACGGAACCGAGCATCTTGCAGTTCATCTCCTCCAGGGCGAAAGCCGCCTCGGACGTTTTCGAGTACTTGATGTACGTCACACCTGCGCAATCGAAATGTAAAATGATCGTTAAGAGAGAATAATGGATGAAACACGCGACGAGCGAATAAACCCTGCCTTTATTCTCGCCAGAGTTCCGGTCCTTCACCACCCAGATGTCCTCGATCTTCCCGAACTTCTCGAAGGCCTTCCTGAGCTCCTCCTCCTCGAGGCTCTTGTGGCATATGACGAAGAGCCGGGAATTCGGCGGGTCGTCGTTTTTCGAGCGAGGATCCGTCCCGGCCCCGTAATACGGGGAGTCTCGTTCTCCTCGGTGGTCAGCCATTTTACACACTCTCGAGCTCGACTGAAGAGATTGAGAGTGAGCGCCGGCGGGAGGGAGAGAGACGGAGAGAGCGCGAGAGAGACGGACGAAGCGGCGCAATCGCGGCGTCCTCGTACACTCGTGGACTCTGGGGACGACGGCCACGCACACCGGGAGACATTCGTGCGAGCTGGTGGTTGGGTTAACTTTGTACGCGTGTGCGTGCGGACACACCGACGTTGACCCAGACGTTCCAAGGGCGCAGGACGTCTCCCTCTCTCTCTCTCTCTCTCTCTCTCTCTCTCTCTCTCTCTCCGTCTCGCTTCTATCACGTTTACGGGACACGCGTATCGCGTTAAATAATGCGCGCGCCAAGGGTTATTGCTTTGTTTTCGAGTTCGCGTTAGACACGATTGCGCCGAGGGCGACGAGGTTCGAACGCGTTCCCGGGGATGAATGCACTTTCGCGGAGCGGATTTCGAAGGAGAAGAGACCGAGAAGAGAAACAAACACCGATAACGTATCTCCGGCGATTTCGAGTTTAGATATCGCCTCGTCGTCCGCACCGACCAAAGCAAATCCCGTTCGCGCTTTTATTAGGATTTATCGCTCGCGTACGAAATGCGCGCGTGGAACGGGGATTATGTAACTACTCCGCGATTAAAGTGAAAAGAGATACAAAAATAGTCGC
The DNA here is from genome assembly GCA_018907195.1 of Dolichoris vasculosae. Taxonomy (NCBI): domain Eukaryota; kingdom Metazoa; phylum Arthropoda; class Insecta; order Hymenoptera; family Agaonidae; genus Dolichoris; species Dolichoris vasculosae. Next base: position 10,781,590 of record JACCHY010000006.1, read on the forward strand.
ATTCCGATTTGTCGTGACTTAAATACAATAATAACGCTATAAATACGTTTCGCGGGAGCTAAAAATATTTTAATAGCGAAGCTTCGCGCGACGGGAGAAGGTGGAAAAAGAAATTAATTTGCCCGTTATCGTTCCCGATTCCTTCCCACCTCGATGCACCTTTTTCATTTTCCGCGTTTCTATTAAATTTATTATTACCGCCGGGGTTATTAATAAGCTAAATAGAACGCTTCCGAAACGTAATGGTAGGACGATATTCGAGTAACGGACGGACCGCGATGGAAGATTCGTAAGAATCGTAAGAAACAAATGGCTTTTATTTTTACTCGCTGCTCGTTGCTCGTTGCTCCTTGCTCCTCGCTCCTCCCTCCTCCTCCGCTACTTTTCCGCGAAAAGGCCTAGACTTTTCAACACGAGCCGCGAGAAAGGTACGAACGAATCCACCGCGCTCGAAAATTCGCGGTCCGCGAGATACGCACTTTTACCAGGCACCAAAAAAAGCCCGAGAGAAAAGCACTTTTAGAGCATGAGAAAACGGTACGAAAACGGTATGAAAACGGCAAAAATGTTTAACTACGTAACTGTATCGAGTCTAGTACTATACGAGCGGCGTCGAGAGCGGCGTCGAGAGCGGCGTCGAGAGCGGCTCACTCGGTCGCTCAAAAGGGGATTAGGCTAAAAAGGAAATCCTCTTGCTCGAGTTCCACGTACATCCGTGCCGCGCGCGATCGAGAAACCCTCAAGGACGATCGCCGAAAGGGGGGAAAGGAAAAAAAAAAAAAAAAAAAAGAAAGAAAAGACCGCGAGCCCAAGACAACCAAGACAGAGGCACACGTACACAAGGAAGCACTGGAAGAGTGTCGACGACCGCGACGTTGGGTTCGATCGCTCCTCGGCGTCGCCGGAGGGGCGGTTTAAGTTTAAGGACCCGCGGGGGCGTCGGAGGGACGAGAACCGTCCGCTGGAATCCCCGGCGACGTTTGTGCACGTGCGCCGCGAAAAGACTGCGACGGTTTCTTCTCTCCTCCGCGTGAAACGACGGAAGGAATCCCCTCCGGATCTTACGCGTTTTACCGACTCCGCACCGTTACTCCGCCACTCCTATTTCACTTGTTTACGAGGCGCGGGTTCGGGGAGGGGGGAATAGACGTATCGCGCGTTGGCCCGGTTTTTTCCTCTTTTATCTCCTTTATTTATTATGTTTTTTTTTTTTTTACTGATTTTTGCGGAGACGACGCGCGGTTTTCCCGGTGGTCGTGTTCGTAGTGCAACCTCTAAAAGCAGTGCAGCCTCCGATCTAAAACGGGGCGTAACTTTGAGGTTCCGGCGATCGAAGGCGATCGAAGGCGAGTCAAAGGCTCCTTCGTTGTTTTCAAACCTTAAATCGCTCCGACGAAAATCTCTTACCGTCCGTGAGATCGAGCGAAGTAACGGAACGTCTTTGAGAATTTAACGTGGAGCGATGATCGTCGATCGATAACTGCTTAAAAAAAAAAAGATACGACCTTCGATGCGCGTCGTTGGAAGCGTGCAAAAAAAAAAAATTTGATTCGTCGCGTAATTTTATTTATTTCTTCGAACGGAATAAAAAGATATCGTCCAACGCTCGAAATCGTAAGTGAGTAACGAAAAGTCCCCGATCGATGACTTTCTTTTTACAATTGAGTAATCCATCTCGATCCATTCGAGCGTAGACCGCTGATCTCGTTTTTATAAATTTTTTACCTTCGGAATTTATTGGAACGCGCGCGTAAAACCGAAAACGCCGAGTAATTTTTTTTGATCGCGCGAATTCTATCGCGTGAAATGTAAAAAGGAGTAAATGATGGTATAATGGTATAAGGACGGTAAATAATTGCTTGGGTTTTTCTCAAAATTTATTATTCACCGCGTTGAATTTATATTTATATCGTATCCACGCATTTTCGTTCGTAATTAATAAATAATTCATACGCGTTACGCTGACTCTCGAGTTGGTAGATTTTGCGTTTTATAGTCTTTTTGCAATTCGAAAATGTTAATAACCACGATTCTATTAAAATCCGTAACCTCGTTTCTCCGGCGATATCGAACAATGACATAAAGTTACGTGCGATAACCCGAAAATTAAATTTCAAAATGACATCGTAAAATAGATGTCTCGAAGTATAAACGAACATCGTAACTTACTCGCCCGATGGTTATCTAAGATTTAAATATAAAAGTGATGAAACGAACGATGCGAACTCCTCGGAAGCGCGTAAACGAGGCTTTCGTTGGTTCTTCTCGACCTCTCGGTTGAATCGAGCATCGACGCGTTGTCGTTGGATATCGGAAGGAAAAAAAAATTTCAATTACTTTGCGTTCGAAGCTTGATACACTTAATATATTTAACCATTTAACAAGCTCGGAACTCGGAATAAAATTATCAGAATAAAATTCGGATAAAGTTCGAACGATGACTCAAGGTGATTCCATCGCTCGTAGCGTAACAACGCAATTAAAGAAAACGCTACGAACATCGACGTACCGATAAGTCCGCGAATAAACGCGTTGCCATTTTTTAAATGTTGGCAAATGTTGGCAAATGTTGGCAAATGTTGGCAATTGTTGGCAAATGTTGGCAGATGTTTTTATCGGATCTCTTGGTGTGGGTGGGTGGGGATACGCGTACGCACTAAAAATACAATTTGAATTTGTTTATACGTACGTGCGTTTGGTCCGCGAGGATAAATAACTTACTCGCAAAATATGTTCAACCAAATATTAAATTTTATTCGATGCGATAATAATTGTTAAAACACATACAGTTTAAAAATGTAGCACATGCACGAGTTCGTCCCTCGACGGAATATCTTAGTTTACTCGCCGAAGAAAAGTCATCCGCCGAACGGAGAGCTACCTTCCACCGTTTACAACCAGCTTTCAAATTTAGAGAGAGAGAGAGAGAGAGAGAGAGAGAGAGAAGGAAATAGAACTAAACTTCGCTAGATTAGGTAATACGCTCACCCACGCGAACAATGTCAAACTCCAAAATGTTTATATTTAAATCGGTTGGTACGAGGTGCCGAGGAAACTAGGCGAGGAAACTTGCCGAGGAGTACTCGAAAAGTCGAGTCGGTCTTTCGCGGCTGAATAATTTCGTAAATTACGGTTCCCCCGAGCGATCGATGTGCATCGCGCATCGCGACTCTCAGCGAAACGTAGATACGCGCTCTTATTTCGGTACGTGGCGACGTCCGAGTCCGGCGTAATTGCGCAAGCGAGCGATACTCGCGTACATTTTCAGTTAAGAGCCAATGACCTCGCTAGAATCAACGCGCGTGAAATTTACATAATTCCGTCAACTGGTCGTTGGTTTTATTCATCCTTTTCTCCTTTCCTCCTTTCCTCCTTTCCTCCTTTCATCTTCGCCTCTTCTTTCCTTCCTTTTCCATTTTCCACTCTTCGAACGCGCTCCGAGTCGACGTTCGAGCCTCGCCGAACACTCGAGATGAAAATCGTCAAAGGGTTATTTCGAGCCCTCGAATATCCTTTGTCAACGTTTTCCCTCGAGCGTACGACTTTGAGCCGATACAATTTTCCAGCTCGATCCGAGGTAAACGTTCGCGAGAGTAAAAGTTAACTTTCTTGTAGTTTAATAATACAATTTAAGAGAGAGCACGAAAATTACGCTGAAATATCATTTATAAGCGTAATATCGAAAACGAAACGTAGAAAGTATAAACTTGCATTCTAAATCGATAGGGACCGAATTAAAAAATTACTTTCCAATATAAAAGTAATAAATAAACGCTACACCGCCGATAATAATTCGTAATATTTACGCGCTGTTACATTATTCTAACCGAGCGATAAACGTTGAATTTTATCTCCGGACGCGATAAAAAGCCCTTTCGAATACTTTCGACGATTTGGTTCGATACCGAGGCGAATACACTTTCCATACGATTCGATCGTAAACGAGTCGCTCGGGCAGGATCGAGGCTCCGTTGAAACAAAAGAACGACGAGACGACGACTACGATAGGAAAAATGAAAAAGAAACGGAAAAAGAAAAGAAAAAAGAAACGGAAAATATCGAGACGAAAGCCATTAGCGAGATACGCTCGTTAGGTTCGGCGATAAGTGAAAACGCTCGATGAGCCCGGAGTATAGGTCAGTGGGTGCGGGAAGCGGTAATTTTACGGACCGCTCGTCCCGACGCGCCAACGAAAGAGAAATAAAAAAACAAGAATTTCTCCCGGCGCCGCTTCGCAGGACTGTTGGACTGTTATACGCGGGCGCACCGAATCGGTGAGAGGCAGCGACATCGAAAGTATATAAATACGAACGCGGGCATGCGCATCTCGACGTGTTATTCGCTGGGAGCACGTAGTAGAGTTTCCTTCCTTGCTCCGGGTGTCGAGAGTGTCGAGAGTGTCTTCCCCCGGGAGTCGCTCGATCCTCGAGCGTTTTCCCAGTCCTTACGAGCCGCTCGCTACAAATACCTCCGAGCGTTTAACCTCGCTCTTTTTTTTCCTTCACCGCCTCGCATTCCAGAGCGCAATTATTATTTCCTTTACTGTTGCGTGGCTATCGCCTTTACTATCGCCTTTACTATCGCCTTTACTATCGCCTTTACTATCGTTCCGAGTCGATGCAACCGACTTAAACGAATAACGCGTCGCCTGGGTTCGTTCAAGCGTCGTAGGTAGAGGCGGACACTTTGCCACCCTGGCCAGTCCAGTCGGTGTGGACGAACTTTCCCTCGGCACCGAGGAGTTCGTAGGTGTGCGCACCGAAGTAGTCGCGTTGCGCCTGGAGGAGGTTCGCGGGTAGGCGAGCCGCGCGGAAGCCGTCGTAGAAGGCGAGGGCGGACGATAAGGCGGGAGTCGGTATTCCGAGGTTGACGGCTGCGGTCACCACCTCTCGGAGACTTCCCTGGCAGTCGCTCATCGCGCTCGCGAAGAATTTGTCCAGCAGGAGGTTCGTCAGGTTCGGGTTGTTGTCGAAGGCGAGTTTGATGTTACCCAGGAAAACGCTGCGAACGCGAAAAATTTGAGGGCGATTTCAGTTGTTTTGGATCGAGAAATTCGATATCCTACGTCTCGGATTGTTTGTGTATTTTTATCGGGTTCCCCGAAATATTTATTTCTATGAAAACTGCGAGACTTACGATTTCCCGGGACTCGACTTTGGATTCTTTTTACAAAGCAACTTTTGAACCGACCGTTCGAATATTTATTATCGAATAAAGAGCTTTGTCAATTTTTCACGAGCTGTCCGATACGTTACGATTGATGGTAGTTACGAACCTTGAACTAATAACGAGCGCAATATTCAATTATACGCTTTTCAAATGTAATTTAAATTTCAACCCGAATCCAAGCGGAATTTAATTTTGTTGCGTAATTTAAAGGTCGTACCGGTGAATTTATCAATTTTTTAAGTTAAAAGAAAATGTTTCGATTTTAATAAAAATTGAAAGTAGTTGGTAGTAAATTCGTGTTCTATTTTACCTTCTGATAATACAACCTCCTCTCCACATTAGAGCGATGCTACCGTAATTAAGATTCCAGTTGTAAAACTTTGCAGCCTCTCTTAAAAGCATGAAACCCTGAGCGTAAGAAATAATTTTCGAAGCGTACAAAGCTTTCCTCAAGTGCTCCAAGAATTGCTTTTTATTTCCTTGATATTTAGTATTCGGTCCTTTCAACACCGAACTCGCTTCTATCCTTTCATTTTTTAAAGCCGAAAGACACCTCGAGAATACTGATTCACCAATCAAGGTCACTGGAATTCCGTAATCCAAGGCTGCGATAGCAGTCCATTTTCCGGTTCCCTTTTGTCCTGCGGTATCTCTTATTTTGTCCAATAAATAACCTTTCCCATCTTTGTATTTGAGAATATTGCTGGTAATTTCGATTAAAAATGAATCCAGTTCTCCTTTATTCCATTCCGCTACTATATCGCTCATTTCCTCGTTACCCAATTCTAAGCCCTCGTTCATTAAATGATAAGCTTCGCAAATAAGTTGCATATCTCCGTACTCGATTCCATTGTGTACCATCTTCACAAAGTGTCCTGCTCCTCCTTCGCCGACCCAATCGCAACAAGGTTCGCCGTCGACTTTTGCACAGATGGCCTAAAGATGAACGATCGATGATACGTATATTAAAACGACAACATGGAATACGCAAAATTATATCCTAATACCTGAAAAATATGTTTGATACTAGGCCAAGCCTTGGGGTTACCTCCGGGCATCAAGGAAGGACCGTACCTTGCTCCTTCTTCGCCTCCGCTCACTCCGCTTCCCACGAATAAAATATTCTTGGAAGCTAAAAATGCTCCCCTTCTCTCCGTGTCTTTGTATTCTGAATTTCCACCGTCTATAATAATGTCTCCGGCGGATAAAAGATCGACGAGAGAATTAATAAAATCATCCACCGCTTTTCCAGCTTCCATAAAAGAGAAATTAAATTACAACGACGTTATTGCATCCAAAGTTAGAAACGACTTTGGCTTACCTTTAACGAGCAACATTATTCGTCTAGGCTTTTTCAATTTGCCGACCATCTCTTCGAGGCTGTAAGCACCTACAACTTTGGTTCCTTTCGCTTCGTTGCGAAGGAAGGAATGGACTTTGTCCGTGGTACGATTATAAGCACAAACTACGAAACCATGATCGTTCATGTTCAAAATAATATTCTGGCCCATTACGGCCAAACCAACCAAGGCAATGTCCGCGACCCTGAAGGAAAGATAAACAATTACAATGCATTATCAGGATCAACGCTTTAACAATATCATAAAAAAGGATAACGTCATCTACAAGGCTATTAATTATCGCAACAGTGACTCAACGATTACGACCTCAGTGAGTAGAATCCAGACTCACCCAAAGACCCACCCAAAGACCCGCCCTGAGACCCACGGAAATAACGATACTCACGGCTCCGTCATCGCGTCCTCCGTGATTCGACCGAAATCCTTTCCAAAAAAAACAGCAACAGGTGTTCGTCGCTTTCCACGATCTTTAAGTCCCGCTCCGATCAAGACCGCGACCAGCTCACAAGCGCGTGTCTCAGCAATCGCGCGAAGATTCGAGGAGATCAGCTGAGGCTTCCACCGGCCAATCGCGTCTGTCCCTATCATCCAGCGAATTATCGCGAGAGCCGCACAGTCACGATCTCGGGGAAAAAATGCCCGCGGGGAGAAAAAAAAAACTACGTGTCCCCACGGGCGATTTATTTAATAACGTTCGCTCGCCTCTCTTTCTCTCTCTTTGCGTATACTTTGTGTATTTGTGCGCGCGTCTACGAGTCTGGTGTAATTTTCCACTCGTCGGCTTTCCAGAGATTTTTGTTAAGGGATCGTCTCGTCGAGGCGACCTACGGTGAAACTTGAGAAAGCGATCATTTTTTTTACAGAAATTTTTTAACTCGCAGCCGAGTGTTCGGGTAACCGATGGATAGAATCACACGGTCGATGCAATTGAGAGTAAATTCAAATTTTGAAAAGCCTCGTTCTCGATTGGTCGATGCGGAGGTAAAAATGTGTGTTAATGGTTTTTGCGTGCACGCGTAACTCGGACAAGGAAATTCGATCGGAAGTAATGGATCGGAAAATATCTCGTAAAGACTTTGTTAACGATCTTTAAAGAAAATGTGGTATTAAGGTTATGGAGCGATCGGTTACACGCAATTGTGGTATAATTGTTAAATAGATTTTCGAATACTTCTCGATGGCGATTATATTAATTTGGCTGCTGATCACAGCTCTAAACCAAATTTTCTAACCATTTTCATCGATTATCGAACGGTTTTTATGTGGTTCTACGAAATTAATGTACTCCATATTGTCTATACACTTTTGAAACGTTTGTATAAAAATATTATCGGTCGAACGAAAAAGTCGGATAATAAAATAAGCTACCAAAAAACTACTTTGAATTTAAAGTTATGCGTACATTTTCACGTAACTCTGTATTTTCGTGCCTTCGTGTAAATATATGCATACATGCAAATGTAAAACAACCGTATTCTTGGAATATCTGAATTCGTTTGATTCAAGCTAAAAGTCGAACGAATTTTTACGTAAGGAAATAGATTTAAAAAATATTAGCCTGTGAGTTTTCGATTTCTCAAAATGCTTGATTAACGATGTATTTTTATTTAACGATTATATAGCAAGAAATAAATTTTAAGAAATTCTGTTTTATACGATTCAACGAAATCATGAAATTAGTTGCTTCGAAGAAATTGTAATTATTTCGATCGAAGTATTACGAATATAAATCGTATTAATAAAATAATTTAATGTAACTTAAGAATCGCTACAATATTTTACACTATTAATATTTTATATTGTATCGAAATATTGCAACGATATGTTGGAAATATTTAAAGTAGAATTATTAAGATAAAGAAATAATATTTTTATAAAAATACATTTGTCGATTATTTGTAAATGTTCTTTTATTTTATATTGCGATTTGTAATAATTGATAAAAAAATGAATTCGGTACACGATAAAATAATTAATACAATACGAATTTTTCATAATTTATTCGGATAAAAATTCGATTATCGTCTAATTTAGAATAAATATTTTATTGATTCGAGCTTTTTCAAAATGAGTATAATTTAAATTATTCACAAATATTAACACGGATAAAGTGCATTAACATTTTAATATTACAACACAACCATAGATAATAAACGGATTAAACGGTTGTTTTTAAATCAAATTTTCACTCAATCTTGAAGATTTCTTATTTTATTTTTACGTATAAATACGATACGACAATGTATCTCGTGATACTACGTAATAAATTTATAAAATAAAATAACGAATTTTCTTTTGGGAGAGGTATAATGAAAAATTATTATACATATTTTTTATTCGTATATATTATTCTTTATGTAATTTTTATATTAATTTTTTTAATTCTTCGTATTCTTTTTTTATTACGAAAGTTACAAAATTAAAGATAGAAATATTTTTACATATTCAAACATGTATCCTCGGTTGGTAGATAATACGTAAACTGTTGTATCGACCGTACATAAACAAACTTACGATTCGAATTTGAAAACAAAGTTTCGATTTACGTATAAGTACCTAAATATTTATCGATCTCGCATTAAACTCGTTATTTGCTATTAAATAAAGTTTTAAGTAAAAAATTTGATCGTTATTATCATTATAAATATTCTTTTGAGAACTGCCTTTATTAAATAGTATTTACGACGAACGAATACATCATCGTCGATATTGACATCGAAAGATCACGATTATTCGTTAACAAGTGAATTTCACATCGCTTATTTATCGTTTCATCAAGTACAATAATTAAATAATCGTTAAAATTATCATCTTTCGGTATACGTATAAAATTCTTCGATAAAATTTTGTTTCAAATAATAAACACTCGGTACAGGTTAAAACGAAATTATGAATTCGAATCGATTCTCGTGCTTTTATTTAAAATCGTGTAAAATCTGTGCAAGGCAATTAAAATAAAAATATATTAGTATAAATTAATATTAAGCTATCTATATTATAATTTTTCTTATTTTAATGGCACGATTACAATACTAGTTTGAACTATTCCATAAAATATATACGTATATTATCCGATCCGTATTAAAAAAAAAAAAGAGAGCGTTAAAAGAAAATTCTGATAAAAATTTAAAGGCACTCGCGATCGTTCAACGCTTCAAAACGACTTCTCGCAAATATTAATTTAGCTTTCGCGACGTCTCCAAATGATTTTTAAATACCAGACGATACGCGAACTCATCGAGGAGATTCGCAACGTCCTCCGTTGGTCCTGCGAGATAATTTAATCGTCGAAGAAAATACGAGAACGTAAGAATAAAATAAGACTCTTCCGAGTCAGGAATTAAAATAATCGAAATTAAAATTTAGTCCACCTTTCTTACGCAAGCGTAGAAAAACTTTAGAAGAAAGATTTCGCGAGAAAAGATTAAATAAACTCGACCAACGAGATTAGATTACACGTGGAGAACGACTCGGACGCATCGAACGACATCCCCGGAGCGACGTCCTTTAATACCGGACGTATCGGCCGTAGTAATTGGCGCTTCTCCCAGCCTCGATCGGGTTGCAGGAGAAAAGGGCGTCTCCCCTGTAGCCGTCGTTGCAGGTGCAGACGGCGATATGCCGCCTCGGGGAACAGTTGGCGTTGAGTCCGCACTCGCGACCGGTGCAGGGATTCTGGCAGGAGAAGTTGATGCAAGCCCGGTTATCGGAACACTCCCCGTCGGAGAGGCACTCGCCCCGTTGACAGTTGACCAGGGCGTTCCCGACGTAGCCGTGGGGGCATGTGCAGACCGGACGTTTCTTCCCGGTGTTGTCGTGACCCGGACGGCACTCGGCGTTCGTTCCGCAAGGGTTGGGGGTGCACAGATCCTCTGTGGGACGGGAGAGGATTTTATCGTATATGTCGTCTGGGTTTTTGCTCTTTGCTTTTTGTTTGTCGGCACCGACGTTCCCACCGACTCTTGGACTACCGCGACCGGTTATTATGTAAATTAAGCCGACGCGAAATTTTTATTCCTCGTTCGATCCACTTAACTCCTTTTACTCCTTGAAATTTAGGAATATTTTAAACTTCGTTATATCTTACATCTTGTATCTTGGCTGAATGATCCCAGACTGAATCCAGGACACGTTTTACAATTGGTAAAAGTTTATCGAAGTGCTTCGCGAACTTTTGGTACCGGTTATTTGCACTTTGCGTTAATTATTAAAAACCAATCTAAGAATTTATACATTTTTAACGATTTGAATTTTTTAGCAAATTTATGAATTGCTTAAGAAGTACAACTTTGAAAGGTTTAATATTTATGTAACGTCGCGTAAATAAATTAGTCGTGTTTTTTTTTTAAGCATTATCCACGAATTTCTCTAACTTCTGCGTAGAATAAGTTTGATGTGTTTTCGATCGCGTACTTAACTTTTACTCGTAGAGTTTCGAAATGTTTTTTTTTTACCTCACCGGTACTCGAGCTTAAGAAAATAAAAATCGTTGGATACTTTTGATCCGACTTGGATTGCTACATCGAGTCCATCTCTTACCGTCGGTGAAGGGTCTGCAGTAGGTGAAAGGATCTCCAGTCCTGTCCTTCGGGCAGCTGCAAACTGGTGTGATGTCTCGGAGTTCGCAGTTGGCGTGAGTTCCACAGACACCGTCGCAAGGATCCACGCACTTTTGGTAATGACAGGCAGGTTTTCCAGCGGGGCAGTCCGAGTGATGGGTGCACTCGGGTCGACAGGATATCAGCGGGTTACCCAACCAGTTCTAGAGGCAACGTAGGACGTGTGTGTTAGGACTGGCGAAAGTAGCCTCCTTCGAATTTGATCGAGAGATAGATTTACGTAAAATATCGCTCGATCGCGATGATACGATGATTATTTAACGACGAGCGAGAAGCCTTTCGGTTTTGGTTATGTAAACTTTATAAAAGAATTGTAGAAATTGCGTCGAACGTTAGTCGCGTGGTTAATCGAATAATAACTTTGAGCTCGTCTTGAGATTACGACGGTGTACCTTTCGACGCTGATCGATGTCGGTACGAATTCGAGACAGGGTATTCGAGGAATTACCGAATACGTTTCTTTGGTCCCTGTGTGCAGAAATAAATGTATTCACGATGATAAAATTTGATTTTTAAGTATTTTCGGACAAACTTTGCCGGTAAGAGCCGAGAATTACCGAAGATAACAATCGCCTGGCTATAAACGAGAATAAACGGTGTTCGGATTAGTTTAAAAGCCAAAGATAACAGAAAATGTATATTTATAAGGAATATGTAGAGTTCGTACACTGCGAAGAAAAAAAATTTAAAGTCCGTGTCCGAGTCTTAACTACAATCAGATATCACAATCCATACCTGACGCAAGCCAAAATCTTATAACTTATGTAATACGTTTCCAAATGTCTACGTATCGTATAATGAATTTTGAGGTCAATTTCTAGAGTTACCAAGGATAAAAGAGTTAAATTTTTATTCTTTTTTTTTTCTTTTGTGTAAAGAAATCTTTCGTTTGATACTTTTGTTATTAAAAAAATAAAGATAACAAATTTTTATCCTTAAATATTTTTTAGATTTTTCATGGGTTGAAATTAATTCGTGAGTTTTTTTTCTCGCTGTATAAATTAATTTTTTAATGCGTCGTAAATCCAGTTGAAAAAGATTTTATTTGAATTTTTATTTATATGCAAGAGTTTTAAGTGTTACGCGCTCGATCGATAACTTCTTATGCTATTTCACCTAAGACACGTATATTTTCAAAAATCTTTGTACAGTAATACAATTTTTAATCGGAAAATTATAATAAAAAAATAATTTACATTTCTGGTTTTTCAAAAAATGTATCAAAGTGATTTATTAAATTTAATAAATAAGGTAATTTAAACTCGATCTGCCAATAATTTTGTGAATCAACGAAGATCGATCATTTTTTAAAATACGTATCGTTTAATGTTTAAAAAATAATTTTCCAAAAAGTCATATTTATTAATTAGTAAAGAATTACCGAAATATAACATTTTTGTAATCAGACACTTTTAATCATAATTATACTTAAAAAATTCATCGGTCGGTGAATAATAAATGTTACGATATTTTATATATCAAACGATGCGGGAGGTTATTTTTTCTCTCGTACGGTAATTGGATAAAAGGGGATAAAATTTAACGTTTTAAAAAGAATAATCGTACGGTTATTTATAAATTCATATAATATTGTGGATAAATAACAGTAATATTACAATTCACGGATGAAAGATATCAAATTATTCGAGTATTATATTTTTATAGCTTACGCTTCGGACTCGGAATGAAAAAGAAAAAACCACGAATATCGTTTTAACCGACAAAATAACGCGAAATAATTTTTATAACGAAGTTGTTCATCGATCAAAAGTTTTTAAAACTATAATTAATAACGTTTAAAAACACCTAAATTCGAATTTTACGTCCTAAAAACAAAATTACTTTAAATTTCCATATTCCACGTGATTTTTGCACGTAAAGTTTTATCGACCGCGCTTAACAATAATTAAGCGACTTAATTATCATAATTCCATAATCGTCAATTATATATTTCCGTGTAACACGCTTATAAAACGATCCCATAAATTACGCACACCTTGTAATTTTCTTAAAAATTACGAATCCCTCGCGATAAGTTCAAACATTTAAATTTATCGCGAATAAAAACAAAATATTCGATAAAGTATTCAAAGTAAACGCAAAATCAGTTTCGTTTAAAAATATCACCCTCGAAACAGCATTAAGCCAATCACATCCCCAAAAACAAGATCCCTCCAAGCGAATAAAAAGCCAAACACCGCAACCGATGCACCTAATCGAGCCAACCCCGAAAAATCCGTCCATCTAATCTCGTTGAAAGTAGCATTTACGAACCTTGGGACAAGTGCACTTGACACGATGATTAACAACGTCGCACTCGGCGCTTTCGGCACATTGACTCGAGCACGGACTCTCGCACCTGAAATTGGAGGAGCAGGATAGATGCTGGGGACAATCCCCGTCGTTCTCGCACTCGTGTCGGCACCCCTCGAGGGGCCTACCCCTGTAACCGGGGAGACAGCTGCAGGTTGCCACGCCCTTGATTACCTCGCATTTGGTGTTGACGCCACAGGGGTTTGGATTTTTGCACGGTGCTTCTGCAAGTCCCGATTATTTAGTAGTGGGAGACCCTCGCCGATGATTAATGGAGGGTCAACAGTGTCAAATGTATCTTTGCAGTCGTGTCTGGGTTCGAGATTACTCGCGGTGAAAGTGTAATAATCCGATACTTTCAATCCACGCATATCCAAGATTTTTCTCCGCGCGAGGAGAAACTATCGAATACGACAGATTTGGTATTTAAATTTCGGTTTCTCGAGTTTCTTCCACGATACGCGTTATACTTTTTTCTTGCGTACACTTTTCGAGCGTCGATTGTAAGGCGCTTAGAAATTACGAGCGACGTCGTATCGCGTAAAACACTATAATCTTTTATCAGCGAATTCGGCGTTTCCTTTTGGACGTACGCGTAGTAGAGCGAAAGTAAGGTTAAACCGATAAAGCGTTTTTCGAAAGCTGTTGTTTGCTCCACTCGAGCGGATTCAATTTGCGAATCGATGAAATTAGAGGAGACGATTACTTGACCGAAAGCGCAAAAGTATTTATCGAAAGATTCGCGATTTAAAAAAGCAATTGTCTTCGTTGAGTTAAAGTAGAGTTACAAAAAAAACGAAAAGAAACGAGACGCTCTTAAATTTATTTAAAACTGCTGAAAGTTAAACTCGATACAAAAAAAAGAAAAAGAAAAAAAAACGACAGCCGAGCCAAAAGCTCGTATCAATCGTATCAAGTTTAAAAAAGAAACGTTTGCTTTTACAACGATCGATCAAAATCTCAAGTTGTTTACATTATCCGAGCGGACGTTAAGCCGCGTTTCGACCGTAACTCTTATTTTCGGAAAAATAAATCCTCCTCGCGTCGAAGCGCATATTAATCCCGCGATAAATCTCCTTTATTTAAATTTATTCCATACCACCATTTTTTATTTTTTATTTTTTCCCACGTTCCTCGTGTTTACCTATAAATCAGTTTTTATACGTCCGCTTTCCCCCGTCCGCGAAACTTACGCGGATCGTAGACGCAGTTCTTGTAGGGGTCGCCGTCGTACCCCACAGGACAGCTGCAGACGGGCACGTGGTTCCTCGTCTGGCAGTTGGCGTTGGTGCCGCAGGTGTCGAGGCAGGGGTCCACGCACTTGTTGGATGAGCAGACCTTGTTGCCGTTGCAGTCGTCGTTTACTGCAAGACAATCGTATCATTCGCGATCTCGGTTGATTCGTCTCGTCGTTCGCTCTCCTCGATACTCACTTACGCACTCGACGCGATTGCACACCGAAAGCGGATCGCCCATGTGGAGGTTGAGGCAGGAACAAACCGGTCGACCCTCGCTCATCGTGCACCTCGCGTTCAGGCCGCACGTGTTGGTCTCGCAGGTGCTTCCTAGGTACCGAACAAAGGTCAGGATGGGATTCGCGACGGATGCTTTTGTGCCTTGTTCGTTACACGATCAAAATTACGCCGATGGCAATTTTTCTTTCGTGTTTTTTTCTTTTATTATTTTTAACGCGAGCATCGACGTTATCGTTATTTTTAAAAAACGCTTTTATTATCGTTGTCGTTAGCGATATTGGCGGTCATAGTCGCGTTAGCCGATAGGAATAATGTTATCCGTTCGATTAATTAGGTATGTTAATATATTTCTACTCTTGGTATAAGACGTATGTTTCTACTTACGAACGAGGCGGATGAAAACATCCGCATCTGTCGCGTCCACCTTATAGGGCGGATCGGCCGCTTTGATAATTACTCGAGCACCGCGTATAATTACTTCCTGTACGTTGATTTTGAATCGTCGCGATTGAGTAAGGGGATCGTAAAAATGAGCATCTCGAGTAGTTTTCTTGTCGAGTATTACGTAAATAAGTAACTCTGGCTAATTTTGCTCGCGTTCTCGGATGTGTAATGCAATTAACTAATCGCTCGATGGCAATCATGGGAAAACATTCGTAATCGACCTTAGATATTTTTTAATCAACTTCGAACGGTGGACTCGAACGGTTTAACATCGTTCTTCATTTATTATTTCCCAAAAATTTCCGACACCGAACCGAACTCGAAAGATCTTCGTTTTATTGCTTTTGTTATCAAAGATTAATTATCGCGTGTATTTAAATTTTAATACAAATTAACGAATCCGATAGGGAAATATTTGACGCTTCGATCGTTCTTTTAAATAATAAAATAAAAATATATATACCGAATTTAAGGAATACTTTGTAAGATATTTTAGTCAAACACTGAAAATTTTTAATACTATATAAAATATATGGAACATACTCTTTAAAACTTATTGCGTGTATTAAGAATTTTTTGTATCGAGATTATGATACGTTACGTCGTTATTGAAATCACGCAAGAAAAAAAATCGTATTTCGTTTCTTTTGAAACGAATCTCGATAAATTGGTCGAAGAAACTTACAAACAATACGTAAATTGAAATATGTTAACGATTTAATCTATTTAATAAAAAAACTAAATGTTGTAACGATCCAATAATCTTTTAAAATATTCCAAGGTATTTTTCTCCTTTACCTTCAATTATAGCAATTTACATTTTCAGCTATTCGAATATTGAAATAATGTCCAACTTCATGGGCATTTTCCTCGTTTGATTTTTCAAATTTAAATAAATTAATCGAAACCGGAGTATTTCCGTGTCTAATCCGTTCGAACGAACGCGCCTCGAATACGCGAATTAATATTCGTAAATCATTCGAAAATTAATAATCCTATTATTTTTATAAGCAACCGTGTCGGTTGTCTTAGTTTAATTACAAGTTGAAATATATCTATGAGGTAACGCAATTGCAAATACTCGCCACTGGTAATGACCCTCGAATTATAGTACGTCAGCTGCATCGTCGTCGCCGAAGCGGCGAAAAATGCGACGAGCAGAATCGTCGTCTGCACGGACTTCATGGTTGTTGCGTACTTGGCTCTTCCTTCTGGAGAAAAGACGAGGGGAACGTGAAAAAGGGAGGAAGAAATATTGTTTCCCGAGGAAAAAAATTGCTTGTTGCCGAAGGAATAATTTTCGTAACGCCTCGTTTACTTTTTCTTTATTGTACTAGAGTTGGATAAAACGATACCTTCGAACGAAGATTAAACGAACGATATTTTCCTACGCGAACGTCGATCGAACCATCGATGTTTTTTTTTCTTTAATTAAACGCCCAAAATTATGGAAAGGTAGCGCCGATACCGCAAAATCGACGTTACTCTAATTCTTCGGTGACAAAATTTTATTTTTACAAAAGAACTTTTCTTTACTCGGAGCTAATAAGAATAACGTATCGAACGTAACAAGTGATTTACCTTTACCGTCTATTTATAGAATCCGTTTTATAATTTAGAGGTCGTTACAGAACTGGATTACATTCGGTTAAATATAAACAAATTTTTCCACGATCTTGGAAAAGATCGCTTCGCTTTTAAATTATATTAAACTTAGTTATAGAAAAAAAAAACGAGCTTCTAAGATGATCGTAAATAAATTACACACCATAAGCCTCGATTCGAGCTTTACCGAAAATAACGCGTCATCGATCGACGAAACCGTGAGGTTTTTTTCGTGAAACCGACTAATCCGCGCCGATCGAAAAAAAAAGAAGAAAAAAAAAAGGAACCGCCCGTCAAAAAGGCGTAGCCGCTGAATAATTCTAAACGGATGGCAACGCGAGAGGAAAACGAAAGAGAGAAAAAAAAAAAGGAAAAACGAGGAAGCTCTTAGCCTTACCTTGAGCTCCGCGACTCGTGGGAAAAGTCGATCCACGCGCGAACGGATCACGAGATGAACTGACGGCCACCGCCTCGAGATCCGCGAAGATGTAAGGTGGCGAGACGTGACTCCACGTGGGGCTTTCCCTCCCCCACTTAATCCACAAAGTCGTTATCTCTCACCGGATCGCCCGGGACCAGAGACCCACGCGCGGCCCTCGACCGATCGCGTCTTACCTTTTCGAAAATTTCGATTCTCTTTTTCTCCTTCTGCTTCTTTCTTCTGCTTCCTTCGAGGAGAGTCAGCCTTGCGGATTTCTCGAGCGAGTCAATTGTATCAAGGTGAGATTAAAAGAGAGAAAGAGAGAGAGAGAGACGCGTGTTCGGGATGCGAAAATCTAAGGACTTTCAATCCCGGAAGTCTACGCGTCCTTTTAACTTTTAACTTGGAACAGTCGGTCAAGGAAAGTCGTTTGAACTTTGGTCCACGACGCGATTTACGCGGTAACCGAGTTTCGTTACAAATCGACCGGATGGAGTTTCGGAGACGTTGGGATCAATGTTTTTTTTAACCAACGGATCGAGTTCAAATCACGTTCTTTTGAAAATACCATAATTTCAAGTATTAACTTGATGGACGGATGAAGTGCTTATTCGAAACCGGTTTTTATGATACGATTGTGTCGAAAATTTTCGTTAAAATGACATGTGGATTACAATTTAGCAACTCGAAGGAAATTTATTTCCGTCGAAATCCTTAATAAATATTATTAAGCTCCGAAATTCCTACGAATGTTATTTCGCTCGTTCGAATAAAACTACTTTGTCCGAAATCAAATTGTATTATGGAAACTGTCGGTTTTTACGGTCGATTTTTTAAGATGTCCGAGTAGAAACAACATAAATAAAGATTATATTTTATTAAAAAATTGACTGTCAAAACAGACCATAAAATAAACATGATAGTAATCCACGATATTTAATCTACATTTAACTCGTTAAAAATGGTTTACGATCTAACTTTTGGCACGTATTTTCGGCGTTTTATAAAAACAGTAACGTATTAGTTATGAAAGCAATTACATTCGTATAATTATATACTAGAAAAAAACCGAAGGGAAAATATTTTTTATTGTAACTTATCTTCACCGTAAACTAGTAAATGTAAACGCAAATGATCAATCAATGATAAATCTTACGCGTGTTCTTAGGTTCGATGATAATGTTGATATATACATTTTACTTGATCGGATATTTGGAATGTAAATGTTCTTACGCGTAGAGTACATATAGTATTTGTCGTCGCACGCCCAAAATACGATAGATTAATTTATAGAATGTATCTATGCAATTGATTGTAGATAAATATTCTAAAATGTAATAGTATATTTTTTACATTATCTATATTTACAATAATTCTCTAAATGATAAATTTTTAATTTCGCGTTATTCATCGATTCATGAATTTACTACTTTTTCACTGTTTTCACCGAAGACTCTTCGTATTTTGTCCTGCCAAGATAAAACATTCGTTATAATTCTGGTAGTCTAACCTGTGAAGGTAACCTACATTTCTAAATGCAACGAGGGTTTTAAATCTGATTTGTCACCGATACCAAAGATATTGTTTGAAAATTAGAATAAATTCGAATAGAAAATTTTTATTCGAGTATTACAAATGATTTGTAATTACGAGTAACACTTGCTTAAATTAATAATTGATTTTTATTTTTAATATGTCAAAGACCTTAAATTTGAAATATTTTTATCTTTTAACTTGAATTTAAACTTACCGTGTAGTAAAAGTTTAAATAAGTATTGACTTAAATATTTAGTATTACCGCAAATCCTTTTATCTGTAAATTGTATACTATAAAACTATAAATATTATAATTGCGTTGAATTGTTTGTTTTATAAACTAGAATTATTTTTATTAACGATACTAATAATTGAAAGCAAATACGTAAGAGTTTAAGAAAAGTTTTTACTCGCTCGATTGGCTTTTTTTGTTATATTGTCGAAAAAAATATTTTGTACGTTGTTGTAATGTAATTCGATAAAAGTAAAGCAAAGATATAAGGTTTGAAAATAATATTTATCGTAACATAAATAAAAAAGAGTGATTGAACTAGCGATTATTATTCCAGTATTTGTAAAGTTTATTTGAATAAAAACATATTTTAATATAAGTATCAATCACGTAAATCTTGATAAATAAGAATTTTTTTCCTATTGTATAGAATCGAATGTTAACAAATTAACATCGATAAAATTAAAATTAATAGCTTAGTTTGAATATTATTTATCTTAGAATTAATTAATATATACGATTGAAATAATAATTTATTCCGCGAGATTCAACTATTATTTATAGCCACGAATGCAATCATATTCTAATTTGAGTAATAAAACTTCTATTATTACATTCGATTAATTGTAATATCTCTTATTTTTAAAGCATTGGTTACAATTTAGATTTTTATTATACGAGTTTATTTTTAAAAATATTTTCTTTTGCAATTAAGAACATCTCGTTTTTTTATGAAAGTTTAGTTTCATCAATATCAATAAATTATAGATGGAAAAAATTCAGTTGATAGTGTAAACAAATTGTTAGAATTAATCGTTATAAGATATTAGTATTTAGGTGAAAAAATTGTATATAGAAAACAAGATGATTAGCATAAATTCGTAAATACATCAAACCATTGAAATAAATGTAAGATATGGAAATTTTCTAAGTTTTTAAAATCGTCGAATAAACAACGCATGCGTTTTTTTTATTATCGATATTTTGGGAATTTGGCAAAATATATTCTTTGTATTCAAAAAGATTTTAAGGGATATAAAATATGAATATGTAAAATACATTCGGATAATGATATTTTACTTTAGGGCTTAAATTTTTCCATAAATACATAAAAATTTTTTGAATTTACAAACATAGTTTTGTTCGATAAATTAAGTTATAATTATTATTTTCAAGAATGAGGAGGAAGAAATATTAAAAAAATTAAAAAATTAAAATTCTATAAATTAAAAAAATTATATTTTCGAAATTTATAAATGTTTTCGATGCGTAAACAATATTATTGTTAAAACTGATTTCGCAAACATTATTATCTTTGCTATAAATTTAAAATTATTAAATAATAACATAAATTTTAAAAGTTGATCTGGTATTATTATTTAACGTAAAACTTAAAAAGTCATAAGCACTTGTAAAACATCAAAAACTACAAGACTCGTGGCTTCAATATCAACTTTTTTTAATTATCATAAAAAAAAGAATAATCTACTAATTTTTCCTTTTATGGTTGATATACGTGAAAAAAATATTTATTTTGCGTGAGATAAAAAGTGAGAAACAGTATTGAGAAATAAAAAATATAAATAAACTCAAAAAATAAACTTGGAATATAACTATACAGAAATTATACATTAAAATTAGACTCGGTAAAAATCACTTATAGCTTATTATTGTTTTAAATTTCTCATTATTATTTTCTATTTACATACATAAGATAAGACACAAATCGTATCAATACGTAAAGAAGGTGAAGCAAAGGCCATAAAATTTTTGTATTATATTAAAGAATATTCTTTTTTATACGATCACATTTTACATTTTCCTATAATTCTACAATAAAATATATATAATAATAGAAGTTAAGTTTTGCAAAACTTTCTTCCAACAAGTTTTATAATATATACCTCTTGTTGAAATTTAGATGTAAAATTTTACGATACAATTTTAATTATTCATTGTTTACAGTTATATTACAGTGACAAAAATTTCTAAAAAATTGTTGCGGAAATTTTGCTAAGATTGTAAATACATCGTTGAAGTTATTTTTTAGACGTAAGTTAAAATTATTCTATCGAATATTACGTGTAATAATAAACGTAAAGCTTAAATATATTTAAACACATCAAAGGTTTTCTCGATGAATTCTATATAAAATACAAGAAAGCGATAAAGATGGTGTATATAAAATATATATTCCTAACTTCACTTGAATATAAATATTTCTAAGAATAAAATGGTGCAATAGCAATTCGCTGAAATACCATAAAAATCGTACTATTTCGCTTCTTCAGCTTTTTTTTTTTTATTAATATCTACGTAAGATTATAATATACCGAAAAACAAAATCTCACGAAGATTTTTTCCTATGTCGTTTATATACCGTTGTAAAAAATATTATTTTTTACCATTAAAACATACGATATACGTCGATACATATTTATATAAAGCTTTTTAACGAAACGATTGTTTTAAGCATTTACTAGAGTAAGATAGAAATATTATAAACAAAACACGAAAAAACGTGTGATTCGATCGATCGACCGATTTCTCCATCTTAAGGTGTTCCAATCGAATGGAGATGACGTACGAATATTCGTGTACAACCTGTTATACGCGCACCATAAAAAAAGTTGTTATTTTATACGAAGATTATATTTCTTATCTAAAATCGCCTTTTTTACGAAGGCGTGCCAGGAAAAATTCAAATAAAAAGTTTTTCGGCACTCGAAAAACTCGTTCCACGGTCTAAAGCCAAAGACGAGAGAGAGAGAAAGAGAGAGAGAGAAAAAGAAAAACAGAAAAACGCCTTTTATAGAAAATTTTTGTTTGTACATTTTAGCCATTAGGAGCGTTCGTACAGGTATAGAAATAAATCTCGTAGAATTTTCTTCGCGGCGGAATATCAGAGGCTGTACAACATTTCTGTTTCGGCGTTGATGAGGTCATAAAATATCTGGGATTGCGAAAGACTGTTTTCTGTACACTTTAAGGTCGGAGTTGAGGTCACGCGTAATGTCATTCGTGCTCCCATATTGGGAATTTTAGCCGATATACAAAAAAAGAACGCGTATTTTAATAAAGTTCCAGCGATAATCGAGAGGCGATTTATCTCGATCAACGTAATCGCCGAGTGCAAACGTTGCAGAGTAAATAACGTATAATCCAGAGTGCACTTTCAGTAAATTACTATTTACATATTTATCGCGACACTTATACGAAAACGTACACGCAATATAGTAAATAAAATACGAAACGTCTAATCCATCGATGTATTTTTTATTCCGTTAATAGCCATGAGTTTTTGGTTAAGTTAACATCGAACACCAGAGATGAAAAGAAAGACGAAAACGTTTTCGATAACGTTCGGCTTTTCGACGAATCTAGCGTACAATTAACGGGGGGGAAAAAAAATTGAAAACTTGATAAATAGGAACGACCACGCAAATCCTTGCTTACGAGACGTATCTTACTATACTACATGGCCTTATTCGCGTTTGTCCCTGAAAATGACATAATGCAACCGCATTTTCTCGATTCGTTTCTCCATGCGTTGAAGTGCAGTGCATCGGGAGGGTTTATTGAACAAAGAAGTAATTAACTTAATTGATTATGTGCATTTTAATACTATTATATAAAAAAGCGTTTGCATTTTTTTTTTTATAAAATGATAACTCGTACAAAATAAATGAAGGTAAAAGTAATATTGTGCTTCAGACAATAATGCGTGTGTTAAATGTAACAAAAGTTTTTTTTGTAAAATTTACACGAGTGATAATTATAATGTATGAAAGTACACGGAGAAAAAAAACGTTGGAAGATGTACTATTTATATTACGAGATGCTCCATCGATATTTGTAATTTTAATTAGCTAAATTTATTAAATCATTAATAAATTAATCTTATTCTACGTAATGCAAGACATCGCGAGGAAGTTACCAATTTTCAAATTAAGCGAAAACACGTAATTTCTCGAACATGCTAAACATTTTTACAAAAATTTATTCTATCGCTCGTCGGACGAACGATTCGTCGACTTTCGTCCGTTTCTCCAATTTCTCGAGTTTCGTATAATTTTGTTTTTTCAAAGAAAATCGAATTTTCTTTCCTTTCGATGAGGTATGTCAAAATATGTTTAAAAAGTGCATTTTTTTTTTTTACTATTTAATTACGTAATACCACCCAAACTATATATATATATATATGTAAGTGAATATGACAAACACGATCACTTTATGATACATAAAACTTTTATGCGAATTACAAACATTTAACACTAGTCTTTTTTCTCCGTACATCATACAGACAACTTTAAAATATCTTACTCTAAGTATAATTTATATTATGCCTTTATATTTATCTACGATCCGCCAAACATAATGTATCTTCTGTACATGTTAGATTTTTGTTCATTCGATTTACATAGTAAATTAAGAAACGTTTCTTGTAATTAATGTTAACAAAACGGTATGTTTTTTAACAGATGAAAGAAAATACGTCTAAATATTGGACAGTGTGAATTCGATAAAAAGCGTTAAAAAAACTTAGCTTCTTAATTAGAGTTTCTCATCTGTACATTTTTTTGGTTTGCTTTATTATTATTTTGAGAAAATTTTAAGAATTCTTCAAAAGCTTCGGCAATCATATCGTCTTCGTCGTTCTCCCACGACTCTTGAGATCTACGAAAAAAAAAAATCGTTTTCAATTATTATCCGATTACTTTCGACTCGTGTTATCAAACTCGCGCGATTATTCCACTTCACACTCGATACTCACACAACTTCTGCCTCCGACAAGTCTTCGAGAAACCTGCTTTCCTCGTCCGTTATCACTTTACCGTCCGGACCGTAAAATATCGGCTCGTCCACGACTTGCGTACTCGAGGACTGTTTGTTCTCAATGTGTAGAGGAACGTGAGATGAAATAACACCCCAATTTCCACTTCTCAATTCGCTCACCGTATTCACCATACGACCAACGTGCGAATCTACTCTCCCTTGAATGACTAGATCGGATAACGTACGCATCACTTGTTCCATTTCCGTTCTGTTTCCACTGCTGTCTCTCTCTAAAGTTTGGCCTGCCAACTAAATACAAAATCGTATTAATTAACAAACGAATTAACCAACGAATTAACCAACGCGTGAACGTCTCGAAACCCGCGACCGATTCCCAATATAATCGTACGCTACTACCTTTAAAGCTTGACAAATATTTTTAGCAGAACTCGGAGCTGGATTCTGCAATACAGTGTTTATTAATCGGATCAAAAGTTTTCCCAATTCGGAAGCGGGTCCAGGTTCCATCTGTGTAACTAGCTCAGCTAGGAAAAATATTAGACCGTGGCATTTTTTTTCGATTTCGTCGGTGTGTTTTGTAATTTGTCGCCAAGTTTCGGCTTGTTCTTCAGTCTTTTGTTTGCATCTACAAAATAATAAGGTAATTCGTGACAGAATGTTACTCGTTTTCATGCTTAAATGTAACAAACATTTTGTATTATTAATTAATAGTACTAACTGATTAATTAATGTTTCTTTGAAAATGTACGTGGGTCTGTCCGTTGTAAGTACTACAGTGTCGAGATGAGTACAAAGTCTTGCACCGCTATATCGAAAATTTCCCTCGTTAATTGACTAAAAGAAAGCAATTCGTTTCGATAAATGAAGATAAATGAAGGCATAAAATTTATTATGGTTAAATTATGTGCTTTATCGGGATTATCGTTCAACCAAAAATTTTGTATTTATATCATTTTTTTATCGTTCGTATTTATAACGTAACAACGAGTATAAATATTTATAAATATAAAAACTTTGGCTGAATTAGTTCCATTATACGTAATCTTTTATACGTAGTTAAATATATAAAAGTTAAATTTTTATACTCTTTACGGTAAATTTCAATACTATTGTTCGGCTCTGTTAAAAATACCTTAATTACAGGTAATTTTTATATTATTAAATTAGACTATCGCCGTCGATAATTACCTGTTGAATAATCATATTAAAGATTTCTTCGCAATGTCTGGGTTGATCAAGATACGGACTAATAGTATCCACCAAGTGAGCGACCAAGGAATCGAACTTTCCAGGATTTATCGTTAGAGTTCTCATGGCATTTTCCAATTGTATTAAAGTACTAGTAAAATCAAGAATTTGACTGTCGTCCTAATTGTTTCGTGATAAAAAATAATTTTAATCCTTTAAACTCGCTCGCAAGTTACGATCGATTACAATTTTAGTTCACGTACCGGATATTTATCGACGAAATCTCCCGAACCACCATCGAACTGACCGTAATCTTGAATAACGGGATATTGGTTAAATTGCTGGTACGGCATTCCGTGGAATCCCATTTCGGAAAACTGTTGTTGCTGCTGCTGCTGTTGTTGAAAATGCGGAGGTCCTCCCGACTGTTGCCAATTGTACTGATGTTGTCTTTGAAGCATGGCTTGTTGAACGTTTTGAGCCTGTCTCGCTATATGAATGCGATCCTGAACAGAACTTCGAGATACGGGGCCCGACTGCGAACGAGACATTAGATTATTATTAACTTTAGAAAAGCTAAGTCGATCGGTATATTACAATGTACTTACAGGAATTAAAGCTTTGGGCACGAATTCAGCGGCGTCGACGGAGAGAACAGAATTTTTGACAATGTCGCTCACGACTCCTACAAAAATTCATTTAATTTAGTTTCCTTAATTCTTTCCTTTATAAGTATATTTCTTAAGTACGTAAATAATCGTATCAAAATTTTATAACGTCTTTAAGAATTAATTAATTATAATCGACAAAAAAACAGACCAATCTATTCTTATACACCGAATAAAATATCGAGAGACCGATCCCAACAATTATAATATTCCAACGCTATACTTTCTAAATTCTATGTCGCAATTGTAAGTAAGCGTTGGTAATTCTGGTAACCCATACACGGCTGTACCATCTCCAATAAAAGTCAAAGTAAGCATCCATCGGTGAAACAAAGTTACTTTTGACCAAGACAAGGACATTAATTGTTGAAATACTTGGAAACAATTTGAAAAAGAAAACTCGTAATCCTTATATTTAAAATTGACGAAAGAAGTAGAAGGTTTAAAAATTCGTGGCACGCGTGAAACGTCGAGAAACTCGGTCGACGAGGCAAACCTGAAGATTGGTGAGGCCTACGAAGAGGTTCCGGGTCGACGACTCGGATCCCTCGTCCACGTCCTTTGTTCATCCACCGTTCGCCGTCGGCGTCGCCGTTTCCGCTGGCCTCCGCGTTGCCGTAATGTTCCATATTGTATAAGGCGGTTAAAAATTCACGAGCTCGATGTAAATCTCTCCCGCAGTGCTCGGGAATTTAGGTTAAGCGGCACCGCGAGCGACACTAACGTTCTTTTTTTTTTTTTATCGTGAAGAAAGTGTGCAGGTCGCACGCTCGACATAGGTCGGATGTCTAGGCGTATCCTCCCGACCGGTTCAGATTATCATTAAGCTAGGAATTCCGATATGTCTGAATTTTCGCCTTGTAATAAATACACACCGCTTTATGTGTCAACGTCGATACATCCGACAATATTCACAACGTAGGCATGTGTATGTTTGCGACTGCGTCGTTAACGTCAATCGCCAAACCTATAATCCTACCCTTTTGCTTCTACACCGACGTCGCCGAACAATTTTTCACTCGGGTACTCGATGCCAATAAACTCGTGTCTCTCGACGTTTCGAGCATGGCAAAAGACGGTTTTCCCTGATGCGTCGGCGTATTCGCCGAGGATTTATCAAGCTTTCGATAAGAGATTCGATAAGAGATTCGATAAGAGATTCGATAAGAGATTTGATAAGAGAAGCAAGGATTGGACGATCGTTCGTCGGGAGCTTTCGTTTTTTCAAATTTACTCCGAGTTCATCGATTAAATATCTAACTTTATCGGACGCGGTTTTTCGTTCTTCATTTATTTCGATAATAACTAAAGTAACGCGAAGCAAACCATTTCGATAATTTTCCTCGCGAACTTTTCACCCGATTCGTCCAGTTTTCTTGATCCTATCGATCTTCCCGACCACTTATTTTTCCTCCCCGTCTTTGCCAACAACGATGGAGAAGCGCAATTTATTTATTCGAGTAATTTCGAACCGAGGGACCGAAGCGTTTGAAAATTTGCGCTACCCATGGGTAATCTGCATTATCGATCGAGATTGTCGAAAGCATCCCATCTCGTGTGATACATTCATCGGCAGTGATGCCACAGTGATGCTGCGTAATGTCGGAATTTCCCGACTGCTTCTGTCAGAAACGCAAACTTTCGATCGTCCGGGACTCGCTGGTATCCAATTTATCGCCCTCGACATGCACGCTTTGAACTTTCACAACTTTCCCGACTCTTGAGGAGCTCGGCGTTTCGATCCCGAGGTTTGTACGATAACCACCGAGACACCGTAAAAAAATGTTCTCGATATTCGTTGCGAGTGTTATTTAAAGAAATGATCGATTTCTCCCGACTCGAACGTTTCTAAAGCGGATTTTTTCTACTTGCAGATCGTCGATGGACTCCGAACGATGATTCGGAGGACCCTTGCGAAAGGGACTCTGTATCCCTCGGGTGCATCCATGAGTCACCAGTGATACGTCGACGTTCGATAAGCAAAGGTAAGACCCGAAGATGCTGGAGGTTGGCCTTCGGGTTGTCAGAGGAGTCGATTGGATGTGGGCAGATCAGGATGGCGGAGAAGGACACACGGGGACGGTGGTCGAAATTGGCAAGCCACCCAGCGCCGGACTACCAGCTCTCAACACCACTCACGCCGACAAAACACCCGACAAGACTGTCATCGTTCAATGGGACCATGGCTCTAGGAGTAATTATCGAATCGGTTATCAAGATGCCTACGACTTGATGGTTTTCGATAACGCCGCCGTAGGAGTCAAGCATTCCAATATCATCTGCGACGACTGTAAAACCCACGGTATAATCGGCATAAGATGGAAGTGCTCCCAATGCTACGATTATGATTTGTGTACTCGGTGCTACATGTCCGACGTACACGACTCGAATCATAGCTTTCAAAGGTTTCTCACCGCCAATTCGGTAGGGTGAGTAGATAATTTATAGCGGATTATCGTTTCCTCCGACGGAGAATTTGTATTTAAGAAGAGATACAAAGCGCGCCGGTTATATTTTTAAGCTCGTTATCGACTAGTGCGTAATGAAATACTTTGATTCGCAGGGTACAGTTGACGAACAGAGAAAATTGTACAAAGATAGCATTGAAGGGAATATTCGTCGGAGCCAAAGTTACCAGAGGACCCGACTGGGAATGGGGAAATCAGGACGGCGGTAGAGGAAAAACCGGGAGAGTCATCGATATTCGTGGTTGGGACAACGAAAGCAGCAGGTCCGTGGCTACCGTAACTTGGTCCACCGGAAGTACCAATGTTTATCGACTAGGTTACAAAGGTTGCGTAGATCTGTGTTACGTGGAAGAAGCCACCGCCGGTTCTTATTACAAAGAACATTTACCGCTTTTGGGACAGACGACCGCCACGATTCCACCAAACGAAAATGCTGCTTTGAATTCCTCCAATACATCGAATCCTCCGAGTCCTAGTCATGCAACTTTTGTGGTTGGCGATAAAGTGAAAGTTTTGATGAACGTCGACACTTTGAAAGAGATGCAAACTGGTCACGGTGGATGGAATCCAAGAATGGCTGATTACATCGGAAAGGTAAGCGAACACACAGATTTCGAAAGCTTCGACGCTTCTACACTTTGATTAGGACCATTCCATAATATCCATCGATGCTCTTTCGTTGCAGATTGGTACGGTTCATCGAATCACGGATAAAGGCGACGTTCGGGTTCAGTACGAAGGTTGTAACAATAGATGGACGTTTCATCCGGGGGCATTAACAAAAGTTATCAGCAAAGAAAATTTCGTTCTTGGAGACATAGTTAGGATAAAATCTGACGCCAACGCGGTTAAACATTATCAAAGAGGTCACGGGGAATGGATAGACGTGATGAAAATGGTGAGTGGATATTGATTCGCTTTCGTCGAGGGAAAGAGTTCCTCGCTCAAATCGGAATTTCGTTCGCAGGCTCTCGGTAAAACTGGCAAAGTGATAAAAATTTACCCGGACGGAGACATGCGAGTGCAATTAGGAGGACACATATGGACGTTCAACCCGATGAGCGTAATCCTAGTCCCCGCCGGTTCCGAAGCTGCCAACTCGTTCACGGAGGCGACCCGAGGTAAGCTAGGCTTAGACTAAACTAAGATTCTTCGTCTGACATTCGATCGTAACGGAACCGAATCAACGTTTTCAGCTCCTCTGCAAGAGAACACCGACGTCGAGGTCGAGAAACTTCTGCGAGACGCGGCGAGAGGTAAAGCCGGAATCCCCGCGGTTAAGGAATTCCTGCGTAAGTATCCGAATCGAGTGGACGCGCGCGGAGGTCCAGGAGGCGGTAGGAAGACGTGTCTCCAGGTCGCCGCTCACCAAGGCCAACGCGAGCTCTGCTGTCTTCTTCTCGACGCTGGTGCTTCGCTTTTCACGGTCGACGAAGACGGCGATACTCCGCTTCATTACGCAGCCTTTGGGTAATTCCATAAATCAACGTATTTTTGGAGATCTCCGTTTTTCGATATCGTTCCGCGCTTCGGTGTCAACGGATAGACGCGGGTGTTGGAAAATTGTAAAAAATTAAAAATAATTACGCGTACGATCGGGAGTTTGATTAAAACGAAACGAAAAATAAAATAGATTTGTTTATCGATTTTTCAGGATAACGTAAATAACTGGTAGTTGACGAAAAAAGCGTCCAAAAAGATTATTGGAACAACTCGCAATATCCGTTTCGATTTCACGCGAACGGTCGATAAAAATTGTTCTCGCTTATAAAAATCTTTAAAAATGTGGCAACGTCCGAACGATCCTTAATTTGATCTCTCGTAAAGGATCAGTTTTGCTCGAGTAAAAGTAAAAAAAGTAAAAAAGTAAAAAAGTGCACGCGTTAAAATTAGCCGGGAATAAACTATCCCAGCGAATTGGACACGCCAACGCGGTAATATCGGAAACGCTCGTAAAATACAGGGAGAGGTTAAATAGAAGCAATTAAAAGCCGAACGCATCGTTGGAGCCGAAACGGTTAGTCATCGATAAAAGCCTCGGAACCACTCCCGATCGTATAAAAAACTTCGATCCCCGAGGAACGCAACAACATCCTGCCGAGTTTTATGAGATCGATTTATCGATCGGTCGATCCGACGATCCGTTCCAGCAACCAACCGGAGATAATGGAGTTGCTGTTGTCGCGCGGTGCGGCCATCGACGCCGTCAACAACGGCAAGTGCAGTGCCCTTCACGTAGCGGTCAACAAGCAACACTCCGAGTGCGCCAAGACGCTTCTACGTCACGAGTGCAACGTCAACCTCCAGGACTCGTACGGGGACACGACGCTCCACGACGCCATAGGGAAAGAGGCCCTCGACATCGTCGACGCTCTTTCCTCCTGCGAGAGACTCGACTTCACCCTCCGGAACAAACGCGGCTTCAACGTTTTGCATCACGCCGCTCTCAAGGGCAACGCATAGTGAGTCAAGGGATGAGCTTTTCTGGTGTCGGTATTTTGTCCTTCTTTTCGAGGGGACGATTCCTTGCTTTCTCCCTTCGTTTCGTTTCTTCCTTCGTTTCTTCCGTCGTTTCGTTTCTCCCTTGATTTCTTCCTTGGTTTCGGGATTTTGATGCTCGCGTACGAAAGTTTAGGGAATTTAAAATCCGATGTGTCGTGGAGAAAGAGAAAAAGGACAATGAAAATAACGAATAATTTTTAGTTCATTATTGAAAATTTGAGTGCCGACGTTATTTATTAACGTTCGATAAATTTACGTTTTGGTTATTTTTTTCGTAAATTAATGGCTGGTTGACGATTAATATTTCACCTTTTTGGATGCGTTAATATTTCGAGGGTCTAATTATCGTTCGTATAAATAATTGAAACCTATTTCTTTTTTTTTTTAATTTTGTACGTATTTGTTCGATTTAGAAAAAGATTTATTCGTATGCTTGAAATTATCTCACGATCGGTAATAAAACAAAGTTATCGCGCGTCGCATCGCATTTATTCGGACGATAACGATAAATAAGTCAACGGATCTTATGCAAATTTTAAATAAATTTATTCGCGTTCTCGCAAAAATAAGTAATCGCGTTCCGCGTTTCCAATTAATTCTACGCTTTATCGATCGAATGAAATTATCCGTTAAAATCTTTATCCGAATTTATATCTTTATTGTTCGACTCGTTCGTAGCTACGATTTAAAAAATAATAAGAAGAAATCGATAACAGCTCTAAAAACAAGTTTGAAAATCTCGATCCCCATCTCCCCGAACTCGTAAGATTACTCGATTGAAAATTGATCCCGTAAGCTTCCACCACGACTCGATAACAACGCGACCTTGAACTTCCAGCGCGATGCAGCGATTGGTCCTGAGAGCCCGTCACCTCGTCGACGTGAAGAAGGATGACGGATTCGCGGCTCTCCACCTCGCGGCCCTGAACGGTCACCGGGAGGTCGCGGCGACGCTCCTCCAGGTAACCGGAGGCCGAGCGCGCGTCGACCTCCAGAACAACCGCCGCCAGACGCCGTTGCACTTGGCCACCTCCCAGGGCCACTGGGGTCTCGTCGAACTCCTCGTCGGGCACAACGCGGACATCGCCAGCATCGACGAGGAAGGCGACACGGCTCTTCACATCGCCGTCACCAAGTGCCGCTACCAGTCGACCGGGGCTGCACCTCCGGACGCTCCGCGTTACTCGCCCTCCTTGTACGCGGTAAGATCCGCTTCTCGCTGTCCTTTTCCAAACCTCGATTCCGGTGCTTTGGTTTTCGGGCAACGAATCACGACTTTGCCGATCCGAGATTTACCAAGACGACGAGCGCGAATCGAGTCCTTTTCGAATCTCTGAACCGAACGATAGACGAAAAGAAAAAGAGATACCGATCTATTCGAGATCCGAGATCGAACCTAAACTAAGCCTACCAATCGAGATGAAATTCGAGAGATCGGAGTTTGTTAGGGATATTCGATCTGGCTTCCATTGTACAAAAGTGACGAGGTAACGCATTTGTAAATTCTGAAGAAAATGTGGAGGAGGAGATGGCGGGGAAAAATTGTAAATAAATCTTTAGATACATCGGCGAGTTTTCTTTTATTTTTTATTCTTACGTTCTTACAAGCACATTTTCGTTTCGATATTCCGTTCGTCGTCGTCTCGCATCCGATTCTCGTGTCTTCGCGTATCGCTCGAAATTATTATTTCTCTCAACGCGCGATGAATAAAAGACCGGATACCGAATTGGTCTTTATCCAAAGCGATCGAGCGATGCAATCAATCTCTCCGCGTTCACAGATATGGCAGGATCTGAGCAGACAAGGCGCCAAGACCGAACTTACCCTCGTGTGTTTCCTGGCCAGTAACGACAACAGCGGTGCGATCTTCGCCGAGTCCAAGAACTCCAAGGGTAAGACGCCTCTGGATCTACTGCAAGCTGACACCGACGTCGCGGCGTTCGCCGACCTGGTCAAGTCTTACCAAGGTCGACGCCGACACGCCAATCCATTACCGACGGTCGATAACGTCCAAGAGGTGATCAACGAGACGATCTCTTCTTACGGATCGAACGCGAACAACGAGACACCGGAGAACCGCGTCGCCCCGTCCAACGCAGAGGCCGAGGAAAATCACCTCGAATCCGAGACCCGGAGCGGTGAGGGAACGCCTCCTTTCCTCCCTTCGATCACTCCTTTCGATACATCGACAGTTTCTTCGTTTTTCTTTGCAGATTCTCTGTCGAATAAAACGATGCCGGAGCAAGACGTCAAGGCGGAAAAGAAGAAGAACGGCTACTCGCACAAGTTCACGGATAATAATTCGGAAAGGAACAAGGAAAAGGACAAAAACTTGGAACGATTGAGATACCTGGAAACGAGAATAGCGGATCTCGAGGAAGCGAACATGTGTAGTATTTGTATGGAGCGGAGACGGAACATTGCGTTCCTCTGTGGTCATGGTGCTTGTAAACACTGTGCGGATCCGTTGACGAGGTGCCACATGTGTCGTCAGATCATCACCGGCAAAATCATTTTGTATTAGAAAGAGACTGGCTTACGAAAAAAAAAAAAAACGCAGCAAACTTACGTTAAGGCTGTATGCGATAAACCGGAAGCTACGTTTTTATTTATTGAATACTGTTATTTTATTTAAAAATTCTATTTAGCTTTAAAAATCACATTCGACGGTTGAAGACGGATTTGTCGTCTCGTTTCTTCAACCGATTCGTCCCTTCCCCCCCAGACTCGATACAAATGCGTGCGAGTAACGAAGCCACCCGCGTACATACGTAAGTGCAAAGGAAATAGCACTAGTCATTGGATAGAAAAAAAAATGTGATTTCGTAGACGTACGTTTTTTTGGTGTACCCGAGCGATAAATCGGCAGTAATTTTACATTTATTCGGAACGCTCTTAGATCCCTAGATTACGATACTTTACTCGTCTTTGGATCTCGATTTTTTTTTTTTAACGCATGACTTTTAGAATCCGCGTGATCGTGAAAAAATAGTGAAATATTGGATAATCGAATGTAGCAATTATAGACTCGAGTAATAATGGATGAATTTCGCTTAACTAAAAAAATTTAACCGTGCGTTGTCCGTTTGCAAAATTTCGAACGGATCTAGATTTTTAACTTTTAAACAACGTTTTCGATCTTTTTTAAACCGTAACTAATATTCTAGTTACTTCGTTTTATACCCGCCGAGATAGAATTTGATACCGAATGTACATTGTAAAATATGGTAAATTTTTTGTATGTATAACGTCGTATTTGAACCATATTGAAACCACGCGATCAAACCAGTCATTGAATCTTTGGTTAATGGAAAGGTTATTCATCGATCACGGGTTAAATATTAAGTCTTAGCTGTTCATCGTTCGTACGGTGATGTAGATTATTCGTTAGATCTGGATACGGTATCCGATTGTAAATCGCGTACACGATCGACGATTCGTCGACGATCCAACGCTGCTAAGGCGAAAGGAAAATAGGAGTGATAAATTAGTTGATTCTGGCAATGTTTTGAATATATCTTTTGGAATATTTGAATTATATTTGTAAATTGAGTATATTTAGTGGAATATTATCATTAGGTATTCAGGGATGATGAACCAAAAAGGAGAAGTTGATCGTAGTTTTTCCGTCTTTTGGAAATTTCGTAATGTTGTCGACGTTATAAACGATCTTAGATCCAATTAGAAAAATTAGAATTTGTGATTCTCGTGACTTACCAATTATTCAACGACGAATTTTTACCTTGGGCCCAATAATAGATTTTACCGATTCGAAGAGTTAATGTCTCGTTTGTATCGTTGAATCGGTTAGCGAATTTTAAAAAAACATAAAAAAAAAAATGAACTTTTACGTCTATAGTAAACATTTTCGTTGTGGTAATTTGAACTAGGATTAACTTCGATAGGATTTCAGTGAATCGCTTAAAATAGGAAATATTTTGATCGTCGGTCTTTGTAACCGCGATAAAAAATATTTCTTCAATATTCCTAATATCGATTCGAATTACGTAGTTGGAATTTAATCTATTTTTTATTTATCGAAAAATGTTATCATTCTTTTATCGATACTTTCTACGCGTAAAGTTACGTCTCGTTTGATTGTAAGGAATTTTATTTTGATACTACGACCTTGCCTTTTTATTAAGAAGCGTTTATCTCGAAAACGTTGTTTTGCTAATTAAAACACAGCGACTCTAGTATTACAGCTATTATTCTGCATATCAAGAAAATTGTATACGATAGTAGAGTGAAAGGATATTTTTATCGACTTTTGCTTCCATTCATGCCAAATTAATTAAAAAAAACGCGAACTCGTAATCATCATCTCGATTTCATCTTTATAAAAAAAACAATCGATATAAGTAAAACGTGTCTATTAAAATTTTTTTTGTAAATAACTGTGCAACGATTATCGTAACTCATAAATATGGCAACAGGGTCTTGGTATTTTTTATATACGTTACGTAACGTCGAAGTTCGCTTCGAATTTTATAATTTTATCCCGCGCTAGTGAAAACTGCGTCGTCCTTTTTATTTTTGTGGCTTTCTTCTTGCATAGTAAACCAACGTAGTAGCTTTAAATTTTTGAAACTTCCTCTCTCTCGGAGATTAGAGGTGTCGATGTGATGCACAAATATCGTATATCGTAAACTTCTCTCGACCGATCGTCGATGCTTTTAGTGTAAATCAATTTTATACCGAACGAAAGATGCATATTTATATCTCAATAGAAATATATACTCGAAAGTGTTTTTTGTATCTGACTGGGTAGAGTCGCAGTAGTCAATAAATAAAAGCTGTAACGATATGCTCGATGCCTTTTAACCAAGAATAATAAAGCCAACGTTTGATCGGCGAGGAACAACTCCGTTTATATTCCCGCGAGTGAAACAATTACTGCCAAAAAATTTTGTAACGTTAAAGTGAAATTGCTGTTTTTTACCGCGTGTATCACACAGAGAAGTCTGACAATTTTTTCATCTTATCTATGTACCATATCGTGCCATAATAACAAATTTAGAAACATTTTTAAAACAATCGAAAAAATTTTTACAATGAACGAATCGGTGCGTTTTTCTATTACCGCGTTTCCCGTCCATTTCTTCGTGCCCGAAATTCG
The DNA here is from genome assembly GCA_018907195.1 of Dolichoris vasculosae. Classification (NCBI taxonomy): domain Eukaryota; kingdom Metazoa; phylum Arthropoda; class Insecta; order Hymenoptera; family Agaonidae; genus Dolichoris; species Dolichoris vasculosae. Next base: position 10,817,508 of record JACCHY010000006.1, read on the forward strand.
CGCAGCCTTCGAATACCAGACCTCGTTTTCGACGAAGGGTAAAAGCTAGGAATCCATTCGCTAACTTTTGTTTTTCAATTCCTCGGTTGCCCGCTTCGATGTCATTCGCACACTCAAACCCGACAAAACGAATTTACAAGATTCAACAAACCAACCTCGACGTCGTCGTCGTCGTTGCGTAGGAAAGTTTAAAAACGAAAAAAATAATAAGAAATAGAAATGTATAATGAATAATAACAAAGACATTCCAAAGGTGTTCGGAAAATCTTTGGAACGATGATAAGTCAAGAAAAACAAGTTTTTCTAAAGTACTTGTACCATTTCTTAGCGTATTTCTTTATTACATTTTTTTATATGCAATTCACTGCTTTTGTTTATTGTACATTATTTGTAAATACTTTGTCTCAAATTTATATTTGAACTATACTTTATAGCGATATCACTTAATTATTTTAGAAAGTTTCAGGGATGACTATTATGTATATTTATATGTATACCAATCGTTTTCAAACAAATTTTCGAACCTGGTTTTTCGTACAGATCGAAATAATATAATAATAATAATAATAATATTAAAAATAAATGATACAAAACGGTTCAATTTTCGTGCAATCTATCGTTTTACTGACCAGTATGTATTTTAAAAAAAAAAAAAAAGAAGAAATTACAATGCCAATTTTTATAATAATTTGTACATTTACCCAAGACCAATAATATCTCTTGAAACGCCGAGGATCCCATTTGGGCTCGTCTCGATGATTCATCTCTTGTTTACTTTTTATTTATTTTTTCTTTTTTTTCGTAATAGTAGTCGTATTGTCATAAGTCTGTACTGCGTGTAATACAGGAATAATAAATTATACTACAAAACTGTAATGGCGCAATTTAAAGCATCGATAAGTTTTTACGATTGTACGTAACATAAATGGTAATTTAAATAAATTCAATTTAATCCATGGTTTTTACATTTTTTTTGCTTTTTTCGGCTTTTATCGATTTCCTTTAAACCTTTGAAAACGTGTCATGAAAATTGTTGCCTATGGGGGCACGTTCGAAAATCTCTTGTCCGTGAAAAATCGAAGGAAAAAACTGAAAATAGCGAATGTAACGTACAAGAGATCACGCGAAAGATACTCGTTAATTATAACTCGATAATAGTAACAACAATGATAACACAAGCACATAACATATAACGCCTTGGTCGCTCGATGTTGGTTACGACCGGTAAGAATAAAATCGCGGTAAGACTATACCTTGACTTAGCAAGCAGTTCTTATTTATTTTGGTACTTAATAATGTTCGAGATATTCGTATGTTACAATATTGAGCCAGTTTGCAAAACTGTAATGATAATAGTAATAATAATAGTAATAGCAATAATAATTCTTCTAAGTAAAACCTAAACCTAACACTAGAAAGTGATGTAGTATTTATTACCTATTAAACTTAAACGATCGCCGGCACACGAGGCCAACGCGGTGGAGACGATTACTCCAAGTCCAAGCTCTACTCGTCGGGAGCCCGAGTCGAGCTCGAGACGCCGCGGACTCGCGTCTCGCTGTCAACAGCGAAGCTCGCCCAAATATTGCCTCGGCGATGCCGTTTTAACGATGTCCGCCCGAACATTCTCACCCCGCGACGCTCGACTCGATCGCGTCCGGATTCCCAGTTCGAGCGCGATCGGAGAATCGCCGTTTGCCAAGCGGTGCGTGTTTGCGTGATAAAAAGACAAACGAGAGAAACGAGAGAAACGAGAGAAAGGGAGGAGGAGAAGGAAAAGGAAAAGGAAAAGGAGAAGAAGGAGAAGAAAAAATAATCCCCCGAGGGAAAATAAAAGGTTGCTCTCGTCTTACGAAACGGAAACAATTTTCGTTTTTTTTTTTTCCTTTTTCTTCAGCTGGGTAAAGCAAACGTTATCACCGACACTCAACAAAAATAAACTCGTATAAAATTTATCGCTACGTATATTCATCGATCTGCCCCCCCCCCCTCACATAATCACCCTTTATCCCCCACACCCCCATTTTTTTTTTTTTCAACCACGCGCTCAATATGTTCAAGCGAATCGCTGCGAGCGATTTTGCGATTTTGCGCCTTTGCGTATATGTGCAAGAGACTCCTTTCGCGAATTCGTAACGTAATCTATATAAACGCGCGATGATCGAGGAGTCCAAGGGCCGCGGCCTCGTTCGATATCGATCGCGTGTGCGTGTCTTTCATAAAACATTCAAACGAGCGCCGACGATTCTTACGATTCTTATAGGCTACAAAAGCAACATTGGAGGAAGAAAATGGTTGCGACGCGATAATGGAAGAGTGACTTACTTTTTTTTTTTTTTTTGTTTTCTTCATAAAAGAACGAAAGCGTCGCGGTACACCGATCTTACAAATATAATTAAATCGGGTGTACTCCTGGAGATTATCGCGCAACCACCGCTCGTTATTTTTTTTTTGCCTTCTCTTCCTCGCGATTTCGAATCGTCGCTGCGTCGATACTTTCGTTACGAGATCATCGCAACGGAAAATAAAATATCAACGAGGAGCGATCGTGACATTGTCAAGGACGAACGAACACCTGGATCAACCAATAATCTCGCGAGACGCTGCCTTGGAATCTTGGAATTCGGTCGATCGAACCCTTTCTCCAAAACTAAATAACATACGCGCTTTGGACGTATCCCAAACTCGGTGGCAAAAAAATACCTTCGCTTCTCGATCGACTCGGACGCAAAACTCGCGAAGGAATCCGGCGACTCCCTCACCTCCGCTTAAGGGCGTCCGCGATCCGCGATAAAGGCAGTGACCAAGTTGGACGGGGAATCGATGCGTCTTCGTCGATCACAGGAGCGATTTGTTGTTTGCCTTCGAGGTCCTCCGAGATCCGTCGGCGGGGAAACGAGGATATCGCGCGATTCTCCGTTGTCGGACGGAATATTTCAACATCCGTGTTTCCACGATTCCAACGCCGGTCCATTCTAACTGCGGTCGTAGAACCGGTAGCGTTAATTTGGGCGTGTTCTCGTCGATCGGATCCGCGTTCGGCTCCGGGCAGTGAGGGTGAAGAGACGCATCGACCTCGGGGCGATGATCGTGATCGTTGTTACGCGGACGCGGAAATGTCGCGTCGACTCGCTGATTCATGGCTGATCCATCCGCTCGTGCGGCCTTGAAAATAGGCGTATAATAAGACGCTCCAACGTGTCTCGGACTCATCGGACTCATCGGACTCATCGGACGTTCGCAGCGTAGTCGCGACCGAATCCGTTAAGCTACGACGGGTTCGGGGCTGCAGGGCTGGAGCTCGGGTTCGTTCTGCGGGTCTCCGGTGGACTTTGCGCTACCGCCGACGCCACCGCCGCCACCGACACCTCCGCCGCTGCCTCCGCTCGAGGAGGAGGTGGTCGAGGTCGAGGCGTTGGGGTCCGGGTCCGGTGTCACTGCCGCCCACTTGGTGGTGTAGGGCGCGGCACGGGCTTGTCTCCTCGCCCGCATTTTTTCCCGGCGTTGTTCCATCACGAGACGCAGTCGCCTCATCTTCCCCTTGGTCGCCTCGTTTTCTTTGGAAAGCTCCTCTGAAAAAAGGGGGATCGTTCGGTAAGGATGAATTAGCTGCGATGGATGCGTTCGAATCCAATTTATTTTTAGCTCGTCCGCGGGATATAAATACGATTCGAGGCAACGCTTTTCACGACGATCGTATCCGGATATCTGATTATTCGAGCGAACACTTACGGGAATCGGACCGAAAATATATATATCCGTTTTTTCTCGCGAACGAGAGCCGTGAACTCTTCCTACCGATCCAACAAAGATATCTATTTTTGCGTTCGCAGAATTTTATACTCGGCGCGGTCTCGTCTCGCCCGGAAGCGAACCCACGTATTTTCGCTTGTTCCGATGAAGGTGTGACGTCACAGCTGATTCGGCGCATCCGCAAAAATGGAATACGAGCGGAATCGACGGATATTCGTTGGCTACTTTCGTACTTCCCGTGCAATTTTCGAATCTTTAAAATTAGACCGAGAGAAAGACACGCGGAAGCTGCGGAAAATAAACAAGAATCGAAATCCTTTTCTTTTCTTTGTCTTTTCTTTGTCTTTTCTTTGTCTTTTCTTTGCGGCAACGGCGAGCCGAGATCTTTGAAGAAACCGATCCAAGTTTAATTTAATTCGGTACAGACTTACATACTAAAAGAACGATTTCAACCGAGTCATAGTTAATAAGTAAAATTGCGATGCGAATCCGATCGCAGCAACGCAAAACCGCTTAATTTCCCAAGTGAACCAATTATAAAAGCGGCTCGTGTGTTAAGGCAAAAGCAATTATAAGAAGCAATTCTCCGGCGCATGAAAATGCAATTACAACCGTTATCCAGGTTTCCTGGAGCAAACGCGAGATGCGAGACACGAGTAGTACCAACCGTTGGAGTAGCCGGTGTTGGGCGTCTCGTGGCACGCGGACGATGCCCTGAGAGCGGCGGCGATGGCTCCGGGTGGCGTCGGATTGGCGGCGAACATCGAGCCGGATTGGTTGGCGGCAGCGGAGGCGGCGGCGGCGGCAGCGGCGGCGGCAGCGGCTGCGGCGACCTGGGATCCGGTGGATGCGGACCCGGAGCCTCGATGGGCGTTGGGGTGCCTGTGATACCTGTAGTGACCGGCGGTGGTGGCCGGAGTCGCGCACAGAAGGTCGTTCAATATGTGTATGATGGTGCTGATGTCGCGTTTGGGCCTTCCGTGGCGATCCTGGAGCGCGGGGTTCAACGTACCGCTGAAGGTCCCCGTGTAGACGCCTTTGCCGTGATGGTGCATACTCTCGATGATGGCGCCTTGGCGCCGCTTCGCGTTCTCCTGAGGAATAGACGCGATATGTCGATCAACTTCGCGAGGCGATGGAACGCGAGCAAAGGAAAGAATGTCGGAGATAGTTTTATAGTTTTACCTCGGAGGAGAGCTGCTTGAGCTTCTGGGTGAGATTGCGCGAAGCCTCGACGAGGGCTCTGGTGTCCAGGGTAGCGGTGGGATTAGCCGGGGGATCGCCGTTGGAGGCGTCGGGGTTGCTCTCGAGGCTGGACGTCGTCGTCGTCGTCGTCGTCGTCGTGGAGACGGTTCCGGTCTGGGCGGCGGAAGCTCCGCTGCTCTCCAGGGTGGATCCGACCTCGTTGCCGGTGCACTGCTTCTTCTTTGGTGATTTCGAGCAGTAGCACTGACCCAGGATCAAAGAGCACTTGGCGCCGGAATCTGGCGTCGTCGATGTGGTCGTCGTCGTCGTCGTCGTCGTCGTCGACGCCGCTAACGTCGTCTCGGCCTCGTTGCAGTTCGGACACGATGGTTTTGCCGCTACGATAACGATTTTCTTTACTTACTCATCAGTTTCGAGGAATGAAGAAACTAAGTATATTTGTGTCGTCGGGTTCGCGTCGTCGGTCGATCGCGTACACCTTCTTCTCACTCATTAGCGTTAGATTGGAATAATGGAACGAATTTAAAATGAGTTGGAAGCTCGGCTCGTCGAAACGCGTCGAAACGCGTCGAACGGAAACGAGAATAAAACACTCGTTGGGTCGATTACCAATGAAACGACAACGGAAATTTTCCATCGTCGTCCATCCTTACGTAAAGCCTCGAAAATGTGATTCACGAAAACGCCGTGACACGAATCAACGCGACCGTTCGTTATTCATTCGCACTCGCTCTCGACAATGGCAGAGCCTTTCACTTCCGCGCGTTCGTGAATCATATTCCCCGAGGAGTCGAGCTCCGCGCAGGAGGCGTCGAGGTAGAACCGCGAGTAAATAAGTAAAAAAAAAAAAAAAGAGCTCCCCTCCCTTCTCTCTCTCTCTCTCTCTCTCTCTCTCTCTCTCTCTCTCTCACTGTCCCTTCGCTCACCCTGTCCGACTTTCTTGGCGTAGCGATGGTGATGGTGGTGGTGATGATGGTGGTAGGGATGCCGTGGCGGATGCATGTGTCGGTGACGCGACGGATGGCGATGTTGGAGACCGGAGGTCGAGCGTGTCCCGGGTGTCGTGGCCGGGGGCTGTTGGGTCGGCTGCTCCGTCGTCGGGGTGGTGGTCGTCGTCGGCGTGGTCCAGCAGTTTGGACTGGCGCTTCTGGCCGCGTTGCCGTTGGTCCAGGTGGGCGAGTTCGGCGTCCCGGTCGGAGTCTGGTTGGGCGCGGCGAAGAGGCTCGAGGCCGCCGCCGCCGAGGCTAAACTTCCCATCAACGACGAGGACAGAGATAGTTTCGAAGGACAGGCAACGGCCGTCGTCGTCGTCGACGCGAATACCCCCGAGGATCGTCTGAAATAATTTTATTTTCCGTTTTTACATTTTCCTAAATAACTTGCGTTATTTTCCAGACTGTCGGAAAAGTCAACGACGAGTGTACGTGGCTGTAATTACTATTGCTTAATTTATTCTTGGTATACCTAATGCTATTATTACCGCTACCATCGTAGTTAATAATACCCGTACCACCTTGGATTCTACCGTTTCCATCGATACCGTTATTAATTTTACGACATTATTACCATTACTAATTCCGTGATCGATATCGTTCGCGCTTTTATTTTTCTCGTCGAAGCTCTTACCGATAACATTATTATTATCGTTATTTATTATATATTATCCGTATAAATATTAATACCGCGTAGCTACCGTTGCTGGTACAACTATAATTAATATTATTACGGGTGCGATTACTATTAAAAGTAGTGGCGTTCGCCTTCGTATCGGTTGTATCTCGTACTCGTGTACTCGTGTACTCGTGTACTCGGGTACTCGGGTACTCGCTCACTCGCGTTACGCGGGCTATTACGCCTCGAATCCCTGAGCTTTACGAGGGAATTACAGAATCGACGTCGAACGCTGGGAAGAAGCGAAAAAAAACGTAATAAAATAAACTCGCGTTAACAACGAAAGAGCGAACGCCGCGGGGGAAGGAAAAAAGAAAAACACCGTGAGAGCAACATTAGTCGAGTGCTCGAGTGAATCATTGCCGTACGCGCGGGATCGAAGATAACGTTTCGCTCTAAAACACCGGAGCGACTATCGTACATCGTCCGAGCTTGGCTATATCGATAAGTTTTTCCAGGTTTCGCGAGGCGATCGATTTCGTTAAAAAAAAAGAATAAGTTCTTCGTTCTCACCTTCCCGAGTTCTCGTGACTCTCGGGGCCGTTCTGCGCGGACGGAGGCGTCTGAGGCCTGGTGGACGACCTCGAGGCCCCGGTGGCGGATCCTCCCGTAGCCGCTGCTGCCGCCGCCGCCGCCGCCGCCGCCGCCGCAGCCGCAGCCGCAGCCGTCGTCGTCGTCGAGGTCGTCGTCGCGCCCGTCGGGGTCACCGTCGACAGCTGCAGCTGAATGAGCATCATGTGATCGCCGAGGCGCATCGTGAGGTTGAGAGGTGCCTTGCCCGAGAGGAAGTCGTTCACCTGGGAGTCGCTAAGGCTCTCCAAGGCTTGCATGACGCTCTGCTCCGGGCGTTGGGCCTGCGACAAAAAAAAAAAAAGACGGCGAATGATAAGCGTGTCGCTCCTTTATTTGGTTTCTGTACGGCGTGTCGCTTACGTAAGATCTAGGGATAACGGGTCGCGCGGATCTCGAGTGCGTTTACCCGAGCATGCGAACGATTCTTTTTTTTTGCGCAACGTCGTAGGCTCTTTTCGCTCGGGTTGGATTCGAGGGGATACGAGAGACAGACGTTGGTTTTTTTTTTTTTTTTTTTTCCACGATCGTAGAACGGGTGACGGTGGAAAACCGAAGCCGAACGAATACGGGATTTCGACATCGATCCGCGCACGATCGACTTCTCAACGAAGAACCTCGGCTCGAGCGTCTGGTACGCATCGTCGAAAAAGCAGGACCCCCGTCGTCCGGGAATCGAGGGCCCCGCATCCTCTCTCGACCCTTCCCGATCGGGCGTGCGAAACATCGATCCACGTAGCAGCTGAGACCCACGCTCGTAATTTACGCGGGCTAAAAATAAAGCGCACTACTCGTCGAGGCTGAATAAGGAAAGAGAAGGAAAGAGAAGGAAAGAGAAGGAAAGAAAAAAAAAAAGGGTCGCGGGAATTCGGAACTCGTCCGAGTACGTCTCTTTTCTTTTCATTGGACTCGAGGGCGGGTCGCTTTACGACGTCACCCGATTCGGCGTTAAAGTTCACTGGTGCGGTGATCAAAGCCGTTTCCTCCTCGTCGTTTTATTTTCCTCTGTTATCAGTCGAGGCGGTGCGCGCGACACGCGTGCGTCATTGCGCGAAACCGGTCGACGGGTCGCCGCCGAGTAGTCGGGCTTATCTCTCGCGCCTTACCGTCCGCGAGGAATTCGATAACGCCGGCGTTTGGTCGATAGTCGAGATCTTCTCTCTCTCGCTCTCTCGCTCTCTCTCTCGCTCTCTCTCACTCTCCTTTCCCGCGATGACTCGTCGGTTTTCGGCCCTCGGTTGGTTTTCCCGGGAGGGAAAAAAAAGGCCCCGTTTTCCCTCGGTCTCGCTCTCGCCCCGGGGGTCTACCTCCGTTTACTCTCGCGATCGAAACTACGCGCGCGATAAATCTGCCCCCGGTGCGAGTAGTCGGCGGCGCGTAAATAACGAGGGCGGCTCTCTACGTGCGTGTGCCGAACGTCGAGGGGGGCGGACGAAGGAAATCGATAGTTTGCGGCGCAGGGACGGGATCTCGCGTGCGCCGGGGGGTGGAGGTGTAGGCCCGAGATGAAGACCCGCGGAGCGAGAGGAAACCCCCGGGTGATACACCTGACGGACTTCCCACTCCAAAGGGCCACACGCGGTGTGTAATAGCTCGTCGAGTGAGGGAACGCGACGGAAGCAACGCGAATACGTCGTCGTCATCGTCGTCGTGGTTGTCTTCGTCGCGTACACCGTGCGAGAAGTTCGGGGGCGGGCGACGCGTCTTTATAAATCCGATGGGCGGCGTTTGGTTCGCTTCCTGACGTAACGCCGGTATAATAATCAACGTTCGATCGGTTGTGCGGAAAGTAACGTCGCGTGGAAAACGGCGTCGAACGACTTATGGTCGTCCGTCCATCCGTCCCTCCGTCCATCCATCCGTCCCCTGTTTACGGTGCGATCAGGCGTGCACGAAAAATCAAAGAAACGTGTAATCGTGTTCGGCGTGCGTTGATCCTCCGTGTAAAAGAAGCATCGAAAGTGCTCGTATGCGCGTGTCCTCGAATCGTACGTTTAAGAAATTTATTCAAATTGATTCCGTCGGAGCGAAACGCCAACGTGACTTTTCGTTTATAAATTAAACAAAATATAAAAATAAATTGAATACAACAACGCGTATTCTCGAATTGAAATATTAGCCGAGGATTTTTATTTTTTTTCGGGATTTCTTTTGGAAGTAGGGCAATCGATGTTGCTCGTTTCAAAATTACACATTTTATTGCGTTGTAAAGCGTAATTAATTATTTGGATATTTGGGCCCGACCGATAAAATACGCTTGTTTATACGTCCTTGCGAAAAGCAGCGCAAAGTTGGATATAATTTCGGTCGTTGAAGTAACGATATAATTCACGCGAGCGAACGACAAAAGTATTTTCAAAGATTCGAACTTTATTCGTTATTTACGTAGGTTGTAAAAATGGAAAAAAAATGGAAAAAAAATGCACGCGAACGATCGACGAACCAGTTAAAAATTTCATTAACGGATAAAACGCGTTAAAATTGCGAACAGCGCACACGAATCGCGTTTAAATTACACGAGAGAAAAATATTCTTACGCTAGTATTACCTTACGCGAAACGAGACCTCGAGTATAAAGAACGGACTATTTTTACATTTTGATACTTAAAACGGACGATAAAAGCTTATAAAATATTCTATGGGATATTAATTCATTGTATGAAATTATCGCGCATTAACGCCCGAGAATTACTAAATCAACGTTCGAATTCACTTGTATCGGTGATAAAGATGCATCGAATACTGTTATTTGGAGTGGCGGTATAAAGTATAAATTTAGCGCGTCTTCGATACGAACAAAACCGTAAAAGTAATAAAATCGTAGCTTTGCGAACGAGAACGACGTCGAGTTTCGTACGTATCCGAAAGCGAAGCGAACGACGCATCGATCGAGCCAAAACCACCTAATCTTATAATTTAAACGAGCTCCGTACGAACATTCGGAATCTCTAATTTTTACGATTTTTACGAGATACTCATCGCGGACGGTGCGACCTTTCAAAATACCCGATTAAGCCAATTGCAAAATCGATGCGTTACATACATCCATCTAAAAATACGCGACGAACTCGCAGTTTTTTTTTCTCCCTCTCGTTTTTTTTTTTTTTTTTTTTTTTTAATAATCTTCACGAGTGCCGTCGGAAATAACAAATGCGAGACGCGCGATAGCGTACCTCGATATCGTCGCCGACCGCAGCGTATAAAAAAAAAAAAAACGCAACCAAAAAAGAGAAAACGCCCGATACGATTTTCGATAGCGATTCGCAATAAAAAAAATTCCCCGATCGCCCGACGGAATTAATAACGCGAACCGAGGCTACTTTACAACCCTTTTCCCGACTCGGAACAACCCCGGGGAATTCGTCTCTTTGTTTTTCGCCCTCGTTCCGGAATTTTCGTTAGTTTTCGTTCGCTCGGTCTTTGCCCACCGGCTATGCGCGGGCGCGACAAGGACATCACCGCCGACGCCCCGCGAACCCAACGACTACACACAGACTCGCAACTCCCAGGCCTTTTAATCCGAAGCGTTGACGTCGTCGTTTCTCTCGTCTCTCTCTCTCTCTCTCTCTCTCTCTCTCTCTCTCTCTCCACTCTCGTCTCTCTTTCCGCTTTCTCCTTTTCGTGCTTTTTTGCTCGTTGCGTTGTTCGTTGTTTATACCTGGATACGCGGGGATACGGAATTCTCGGCAGCTACGGAGTCACGGAGTCGCTCGTTAGTTTTGACTAATTTGCGATTCGCCTCGTCATCTCCTCTCTCCTCGTTTCTCTCCCGTTCGTTCCTCGATACACGAGGATCGCGGTATCGTAAACTCGCGCGTTCGACGCTCGTCCTGGAAAAACGCGGAGACCTCGAAACCGTCGGATTAACGGGAAAAATATTTTTTAATTACGTTCGCTTATTACACGCGAGCGCTTAAATGTAAATTACCGATGTATCGTTATATTTCGCGAAAATTGCGCGATAAAAAAGTTGATCGATGCCCCGAGGTGTATTTAATGGCAAATTATACGCGCGAACGAAAATTGGTTTCGAAACGAGTAACTACGACCTTCGGCGAAAATTCGCCGAACGTTTTCCCGTTGGCGAATTCGTCTTTTCATCGAATCTGCCGATCGCGTAAAAAAAAAAAACCCGCACCGAGTGAAATTCTTTCTTCGATGCTCCGACCAATTTTAAATAATACCGTTCATTCACGGCGATCTATTTTCGTTCGATCCATGAAAATAACGTCGCTCGGTTCAACGAAATCTCGGAGCTCGGCCGATTCGAGATTACGCGCGAGTACGAGGTCGTTACCCAAAATACGGCATTTTTTTTTCCTTCGTTTTTCTGGTTATCGGGAAGTCGCCGGTATCCCTCTCGTAAAAGAAGCCCGGCACTCTCCAATAAAGATAAACGAAACGGGACGCGTCGAGAGAGAGAAGATCGAAGAAGACGTCGACGACGGCGACGACGACTACAACGACGACGGAGCGTTTTCTCTTCTCTCCGTCTCTCTCGACTTATGTCATTGCTCGGAGCCGATACGCGTCGGCTCCCAATATCGCCTCCGCAGGAATTACGTAACATCGCCGAGGAGGAAAGAAGATTCGGCAGAGGCAAACGGGCAATAAAGGGTTCCAACGACGCGCGCACGTGCGATCCCGTTAAGGCGGCGCCCATTTTGGCAAAACCATTCCTCCGCATCTCATCCACCCCCGGAGGGGAATCGCAGCCTCGCCGACGAAGGGATACACACGACGCTCGAGAGACGCAGGAGAGACAGGCGAAAAGGGGATCCCCGAACTCGGTTAGCGACGGAGGGACACGGCCCCTGGCTTTTGCACGTCCAATGACAAGATGGCGCCAGGGTGGAAACGAGGTGTATCCGTGTGTGCGTGTGCGTGCGAAGAGAGAGAGTGAGAGAGAGAGAGAGCGAGAGAAATCGAACGACCCTTTACCCTTTCCTCCCGTTGCTCCGACTCGCGGACCTGCTCGCAACGTCCTTTTTATCAATGACAAAAGAACCCGATCCCGGTCGCGATAACACGCGAGAACCTCGAGGAACGCGATGCGCTCGAGCGGCGACGGTATTACGAGTAGTATCCGAACGATAACCAGCTTCGACTCCGTCTTTTCCTCCCATTCTTCGCTCTTTTTCCGTTTGTTTTTTTGCCTCTTGCTTTCCTGCCGCGAGTCTTGTTGCATTCCGCGAGGGAAGGAAATCGATGCCATTCCCGAACGGCCTTTTTATCTCGTTGGCTCGGCGAACACGCGACTCGCCCTTCCGAGGAATCGTCGTCGACGTCGTCGTCGTCGTCGTCGTCTTCGCGGCTTTAGTCTCGGTCGCCGCGGAGCTTGGGAACGAAACGCGAGATCGAAGCGCGAAAGATGAGAAAAACACCGGCGGAGAAAAAATATAACCCAGCGGCTGCTCGTTATCGTCGTAGCCTTTGTAACGAATCGTAACGGCGAGAGACACGAGAGCGAGTCGTGCGCTTTATTTGCCAAGAACGAAGGAGTCGAAGGCCGTAGGCGCCCGCAAGAGTGGCTAAGCGATTTTAAAGTGTAGGTGATATTGAAAAAGTGCGCAGCGAAGGCAAAAAAAAAAAAATTCGCGAGCGGTGCGTTCTGGTAGTTGGCCACCAAGAGCGCGTTCGAGAGAGAGAGAGAAGGAGAGAGTGCGTACGAGGGCGGGAGAGAGGAGGAAGGGAGGAGGAAGGGAGGAGGAAGGGAGGGAGAGACCCGGACCCTCGTCGCACGCTCCGGGTTTTCGTCACTCTTTCTCTCTTTCTCACGCACACGCGGCAACAACCAACCAACCAACCAACGAACCAACGAACCAACGAACGAACCAACGAACGAACCAACCAACCAACCAAACAACCAATCCACCAACACACGGTCGCGGTCTCGGGCTCGGGCTCGGAGCTGCTCGGCTGGGCTCAGCACAACGGAGCCGACCCACGTGTACGTCGGCGGGTCCCGACACCGATTATACGCGCTCTCGCTCTTTCTCTCTCTCCTCCTCCCCCGTGTTTGCGGCGCGCACACAAGCCTACGCCTTTTTCGTCTTCGCCAAGTTTCTCCTCGCTCGATCCCTCGCCCCCGACGTCTATCTCGCCCTCCCACGTTTCGTTGGTGTGTGCCGCCTGCGAACGTGTGCATATGGGCGATTTTAACAAAAAGCAGCCACCGGACGAGACCGACGACGCAGGCGGACCTACACTGACGCGCGCGCGCGCACACACCAACGCTCGCGCCCGTAAAGAAGAGAAACGCCAGCGCGAGCGTAGAAGGACAAGGAAAACACGTGGAATGCCAGCGAGGCTACTCTCCGTCCCTCTCCCTCTCGGGCTTTAACGACGAACGCGTACCAGTGCGCCGCTGCCGCCGCCACCGCCGCTTCCACCGCCGCCGCTGCCTCCACCCGCCGCCACCGCTTACACCGCCGCTTACACCGCCGCCGATGCCGCAGGCCGACGCATTCTTGCGGGCTTTCGAGGAGTTTCCCTCTTTCCTCGACTCGGCTGCTGCTGCTGCTGCCGCTGCTGCTCTTGGCCTTTTTCATCGGACGATCGCGACTCGCGTCGAGGACGGCATTTTTCTCGATCCGCCGTCACCCGTGGAAGGTCGGCGGGCGGCGAAATTCCATCTCTCGGAACGACCGGGAATACGAGAGTTCGCCCGGCCACCTCCACCCCCGCGAACCCGGAGGCGCGAAGGGGGATCGGCCGGATGACGAGCAAAAATAGCGGTCGCAGCCCGAGAGAGAGAGAGAGAGAGAGAGAGAGCAACGAGTCGAGCCGAGCGAATCGATACGACCCGCCGCCACCGCCGCCGCCACCGCCACCGCCAACGCCGCCGCCGACGCCGTCCACGAGCCGATGCTCTTCCAGGGTGGCGCGTCGCCTCGCTTCCTCCCTACCTACCCGTACCCAGCCCATCCAACGCCCCACGACCAGCGACCTTCGAGGAAACCTCCTCGGGCTTTAAACGCTACGAGGAGGAAGCGTACGTGGCTCCGAGCCTCTCGCGCACGCGCGCCTCTTCTGGCCGGGCGATCGTAAGGGCTGCCACGTCGGGGCCGGATACGCTCGCGACGCCGACGCCGACACCGACGCCGACACCGACGCCGACGCTCGTGGCCGTTTCGAGCTCTCTTGACTAATGCACCGCGCACCACCTACGCGAGTCGAGCACCCACGACACGAAACGCCGAGAGAGAAAAATACGGGCGAAAAAAAGAACGAGATAAACGAGGAGGAGGAAGAGGAGGAGGAGGAGGAAGAGGAGGAGGAAGATCGAAGAAACAGAGGGAAAACGTTGGCTAAAACCAAACCGAGATTCGGCCCGAGTCGACTAAAAATATATATTTCGCTCGGCTTCAGTTTGTATTCCCCTAAGCTAAGTAAATACGATCTTAAATCAAGTAATTATATTTTTAGTGCTATTCTCGTAAATACGCGTGTTCTTGAATTAAGACGATGCTTCTCAAAACCAAGTAAATATAACGTTAACGCGGGTAATTATATTCTTCGAGCTATTATCGTAAATACGTTTACTCGACTCGAGTGTTTAATACCATCCAAACTCCTAGACTCTTATTCCGGGTACTGTTGTCGTAAATACGCGTATTCGAGTTTCGTTTCTATTTCCCAAAATTACGTAAAAACAAACTCGAATCGAGCGCTAATATTTTTAACGCCTTTCTCCCGAACGCGGTCGAACGAATCCACACCGTTCGTTCCTTCCTTCCTACGAATCTCCCGCGAACGCGAATATTCGCCTCGGTATCTCGATCAAAGATACCGTTCAAAAGAAAAAAAAGAAAGAAAAAAAAATAAAGATACGTTCCAACTCCTTTCGGCGCGTTCCCGTGATCCGCGAGCGGAAGGGAAGAATCCGGGAATTCGAGGAGAGGAAAGGAGAGGAAACCGAGGAACGTTCGCTCGCGTAAGCCGACCATTGTTAACGCAACGATAAGAAGCGCGACGCGAAACAAAAATAAAACGAGAGAAACCGTCCGAACAATGCCAAGGATCGCCGAAGCGGCTCGATCGAAAATTCAACGCGGAAAAGAAGCGATCGTTGAAAGATTCATCGGCTCGGTTCGATGATGCGAGCGCGACGATTTCAACAGCGCAGTCGAGGCACGTACTCGACTCGACTCGGTTTCTCCTTGGCGTTGATTCCCCGCGTCGAGACGTCGATCGATCGCCGGGGCGAGTGGGAAGAGGAGCGAACCGAAATCCGGGGGCCGTTGATGTCCTTGGCTCGTCTTCCCCCGGAGGAGGAAGTCGGGGGCGCCGAGTTCCTCGGTTCGGTCGCGTTTCGTTATCGCAGTCGGCGCGGGTGGGAGAGGCGATAAAACGCGCGATTTCGTTCGGTCGCTGATGAAACGACGCGCGACGTCCGATAACGACATCGCCGGGGATATCGTCCGGGGATCGCGGTGAACGAGGTCGAGGAATGGGGCCGAGCGTAAACGTTAGGAATGCACCGGTGCGTCGCTCGTACAATGGAATCAAAGGACGATGAATAATCGGTCGCGAGAGCGATGGAAGGTGGTAATCGCGATGATTTCATCGAGCCCCCGGTGGTTATCTTTTTTTGCGTCGTTACGAAAGCGAAGGCGCTAAATCGCGAGGACAAACGAACTGACAAAGCGCGACTGCGAATCGAACCAAGACGTCGTCGGATATTGTTTCGTCGCGTTCGTTTCACTTTATTTCCATCGTCCGCGTCTTCGTCTTTGCCTCGTGATTCACCCGCCGCGGAGGAGATAAGGACGGATAAAAAGAAGTACGAAGCGTTTTCCGTATATATGTATATTTTTTTGTTTTTTATATTTTTCTCTCGGTCGGGAAGGAAGAGAGATCGTATTTTAAGACGCGGATGGCGGAGAAGGGGAATAGGAGCGATTTCGGAGATCTACCCCCGAACGAGGGAAGGGCCGATTTTCCGCGTGGGTGACTCCAATGGGTTTCCACCCTTGGATAAATCGCCCCGCGTACTTACCCTATCCTCCCTAACCATCCTTGCAAGGTTTTTAATACGATGACGGATCGCGACTAATTAACGGCGCCTCGGCACTTTCCATCCAACTGTAAAGACAGTTTTTATCGGGAGCGTAAAATCACTTTTGCAATATACAATATACCATGTGCACGCGCTTTTGTTATTCCGCTCGGGTTTATCGAGAGCGTTAAAGGGGATACGTCGATATCGCTCCGAGAGCGACGCGATAGTGCCTTTAAACGCGCGATAACTTTCCGTGCTCGGCGTACGCACAAGCGTCCTACTTTTTTTTTCCTTCTCTCCCTCGGCCTCTCCCTCGCCCTCTCCCTCTCCCTCTCCCTCCCTCTCACACTCCCACGTTCGATCTCCGGTCGTTCCCGCGCCTCTGTAATCCATCGCGGAGAATATTCGGTCGGGATTAATAACCGAGCCGACGACGAGCCGTTGTTGGGCAATCGAGTCGATTGGAAGCGTCGCGTCGCACTTCCTTTTATTTTTTCCTTTTCGTTCGGATTTATCGTTCGCGTTTGTTTATTTTGCCGGCGAATCGAAATAATTGCACGCGGCAAACCGTAGGTGCCCGGGGAATAGGATAATCGCCGGCGTAGCGAAAAGTAAGCCGAGCGTAAATAGATCGTCTCTTTCGGCTCGTTGTTTTTGCGGAACGCAAAGCGGCTATCTTTGTTATTTCATTCCCGCCGAACGTAAAGCGGCTTTGCACTTTATCAAACGTGACGTCAAACGGAATAAACATCGCGCGAGGAAACGTAGATATTTAAATTTTTATAAGCTCTATTCGGCGGCACTTTACAGCCTCGTTTTACAATACCTTTTGATTACGTTAATTGAATCGTTCGACAACGGCGCAACTACGGGGCCACTTTCAGCGTAAAACGCGGCTGCGACCTATTTACGAAGGGAATCGCTCGGGTGGAAGAGGCGACGAGACGACGACGACGACGACGACGACGACGACGACGAAGTTTTCTTTCGGATTTCCAAGCGCTCGATAGAGGCTCTGCGACCGAAGGTATTTTTGGAAGCACCGATTTCTATATCGCCTTTTTTACTCCTCCCTCCGTCGCCGTCCTTTCTCCTAATTGAAGATCTCGTTATTTTCGAGCCGAGCGAGCCGCGATCCCATTGCCCGCGCGCTTCGTAAATAATTGCTTCGAGAACAAAGGGTTCGACCGCGGTTAAACGGCCGCCTCGTTGCCCGGAGAACGACGCCGACGACGACGACGACGACGACGTCCTCGGGCTAGGAAAACACAAGGTTTAAGGGCGGCTGCATGGCAACGGACGCTTTTGCGACGACGACGACGACGACGACGATGACGACGATGACGACGAAAAAATACGGGGGGAAGATAGAAAGAGAGAGAGAGAGAGAGACTAATTGAAGCAAGCCGAGTGGAATACGAATAAGAACGAGCGGAGGGGAAAGCGGAAGCGTAGCTGCGGGTGAAATGGCGATCGGCGCGTCGCAACGGCAACGGCAACGGCAACGGCAACGGCAGCGGCAGCTTCCCTGATCTCCGAAAGACAGAGAGATGGATAGAGAGATGGAGAGATATAGAGAGAAGAGCATGGGAAATTCGGGAACCTCGATCGAGCGGCGGCTCGTGGGTGATGAGCCCGGACGAGGGCGAGAGGAGAAAGCCGAAAGCCGAAAGCCGAAAGCCGAAAGCCGACTATTCGCACGGCGACGCCGTCGCGTGGAAAATCGAACGACGCGGGAAAAGAAAAACGCGGCCGTGAGTCCGTTTCCCCTTTCCCCTTTGGCGCGAGATACGAGGAGCTATGATCGACGCAGGGCATAAGTACGATCCTACGACGTTGGGTTGGCAGCGATCGATACGCGCACGGGAAAATTTCTAACGCGTGAATTATCCAACGGTTCGGTAGCGTTTTCTCTTCGCTCTCTCTCTCGCTCTCTCGCTCTCTCGCTCTCTCGCTCACTCTCTCGCACCGCGGTTGCCGAGCGAAATGTAGGAATTCGAGGAGGAAGCGGTATCGCGTGAACGTTAGTCGAGTAGACGAGAGGAAGCGGAGAAAAAATAAGAGAGGGAGGGAGAGAGAGAGAGAGAAGCGATCGAACCGCGCAAGGTGGAAAAAGAGGCGAAGAATTTATACATCGAATATCGTGAACTGTTTTCCTTTAATCTTTTCCGTACGATAACGTTGAGAGGCGCGCTTCCATTTAATTTCTGTATATAGACGTTGTATCCTAGTTTAATGCGGTATAAGCTTAGGTTGGACGGGTAATCGAATCGCAGCACCGAATCAATCACTTAGAGAATATTATTGTTCGCGTTTCTCGCGTTTCTCGCGTTTCTCGCGTTTCTCGCGTATAACGGTTTTTTCCCTATCGAAGTAACGCAACCTTATTATCCGCGACTTATTTCTTTTTCTCATTTCCAGCGAGACTCGTCTCTCGTAAAGTATCTTTCTACGCACGATCGTATCTCGACGACGAAACATACTTCCCATCCCCCTCGTCTAAAAGTTTCCTATCCACCGAGAACTTTATCTACAAATATAAACAGTAAGATTGATTAAATCTAGCTTCGAGCGAACGAACGTATTACATTTTTTACGACGAAACGCGCTTCGATGTTATACCACCGGTATTTTTCGAAATGAGCGTAATTCCAGAGTATCCGGTGTGTACGTATCAATCGCATTATATAATGCCTTGAATATCGTATCGAGAATAACGCGACTCTGTTCAAACTTGGTTTCAATTCGCTCTTGTTCATCTTCGCCGTCGAAGTTCCTCGACGAGCTCCGACGATTCGAGCCAACCTCCGTTGAATCCGAGAGATATTCTCCTCTCGAGCGGAACGATATCATTTTCATTTATGAAGTTCTCGCGTCTGGTCCATATACGTCGATCGTTCAACCGATCGAGGTAGACTTTGGGTCAACGAGTCCAAGAATGTCGTCGAACGCATTGTATATGTTGACACTGTGATAACTCGTTCGATGGAATGCTGCGAAAATCTGTTTTGGGTAAGATCGTTAAAAAAATCTCCAATTAAAAAGCGCACAAGAGTAAGGATACGCGAATCGATAAATCTATCGACGGTGAAGTAAGTTGACCATAGTTTGGAATAGCTTTCGTTTCTCCGAGCGTTTAATAGTTCGGGTGTACGAGGTTAAAATGTATTTCCTTGCTGATTTTTAAACTCCACCGAAAACTCGGAATAACGGCGATGTAAAAATTTTATTTTATATCTCGATTCATCGGATAATTATTCAATATTTTGTTAGAGTTTTCTAATTTTAACGGTATTTAAATTGATTGCAATTCATTTTGTATTGTAACAGTTTATTCAAAGATAATAAGATCATAATTCCATAACATAACTTTAATTAAAAAATGAGCAAGTCGGTGAACTTAAATACCGTGACTTGCTCCGAGAACTCCTTTGTGTGGCATAAAGTATATTTATCTACGAGCATAGGGGTATAATTCAAAAGCTGAATTACAAGTAGGGGAAAATGCAATTCAAAACATTTTATTTTCTGATATAATGATCGATAAACGCGTAACGTTCTATACGTTTGTCGCAGCGGCAAACACCGTAACATTTGTACTAAGTTACAAATATTAGGCTCTGTGGAACTAACTAACAGCTTCTACGATCGTCCGGATAACAGGACTATCGAAACGATTGATTAAAACTGGTAATGGAGAATGATTTGCAAATAAATATACAAACGTGCGTACAAACACGATTTTAGAGTTTGATATTCGAAGCGTTAAAGATCGACGGGTATCGATGTTAATGCTCTAGTAAATAGTTGCTACGATTTTCAAAAGCAGTCCTCGTATTTTTAAGATCTCGAATGACCGTGGAACTAACGTCGAACGTCGGTTTTACCAACGTATAAATGTCACAGCTGTTGTCAACAAACTATCGCTGCTAAAAGTAATTCGAGCGTTAGAAACATTAATTTATCAAGCGATAACAATAAACTCAATTAATATATTGATTTTAAATAGCAAACAATTACAACTGCTACCGCCGATATTCTCGGTATGCATCTGAAATGTAAGGTATGCGGGACTTTCGTATCTTCGTTGTGAGAACAGAAAGGGAAATTAGAGATACGTTCCAACAGTGATCGACTACTTTTAATCTCGTAGGTTATCGTTATTCGGTGTGTTTACAGAAGCTGATGATTCTCGATTTTATCTTTTTAAAAGATGTAGCACAATTATAAAGATTCGATAACTTTTTCAAAGATAGACGAATGCCTTGCGTAATACGAGAACATCGATGCGAGTACTAACAAAAAAAAAAAGCAAAAAATCGAGGTCTACGTTTCCATTTATGTATGTTTGGTTCAAAAAAGAAAAAGAAAAAGACCTTACATTGAAAATTACCAAACAATTTTAATGTCGAAAGATTCCAGTGGATATTAAAAGGCTTATTTCGAGTCGAGAGAAGTTGAGAAATATTTATTCCAACAATGTGAAACTATTTTTTTACGATCGTAGAAGATTAAAGTTGCCTGATTCTAATAAATGGAAACGATTCGTTTATAATTTTACGCATCCTTTATACTGTAAGTATGCGTGTGATAAAATAATCGACTTACACGTAATTTTTTTAATGATCGGACGCTAAAGAAAAATTCTCACCTGCCTCTTTCGCTAATTTCTTTAAACAACGAATAATAAGAAAGAGAACACCAACAACTAATCCAAACATAACCATATTTAGCTGATACGTTTTAATTTGCTCGTCATACTTTCACGTTACACGTTCGTATTTTTTTTTTTTTATTTTTCGTCTTCTATATGGTTCAACATTTATCGACACGTCTTCTCGACATCGGTTGTAATTATGTATTTATGTTATCGAAAACGAAAGGTGGAAAATATATAATCCCGTATGATCGGACGCGAGAATGTCAGTCGATGATACTCCTAAGTTGAATTTTGCTGATCCATCAAATGGTACTCGAAGTTTTGTCGTCGAACTCGTCTCATCGATGACCGCATGACGCGGTAAATAAAATCCTGTTTTCGAAGTATCATCGGTTTCCTTCGTACGACTCATTCTTGTACAATCGCCGCGTTTCCAGTGATAAATTATAAATAAATAAATAAATAAAAAGAAACGAAAATTTTTCTTAAATTTATCGTTCGACAAATCGTGTCGTTATTATCGCCGTATCGTTGTCGGATGTTATTTACAACGTGCGTGATTTTCAAGATAATTGGTAGAAATAATTTTAAAGATCGAAGACGCCGTTGCGTATCGTCGGCAAATTTCAACGAATGCTTGCCAATTCACAGCCTTGTAGTGGTAAACGTAGTAACAAGCTCGAATGTTTACTTTTTATTAAGCATTTCGTTTCCTTTCATTTTTACAGAATATATCCCAGGTTAGGAAGATACGATTTATTTCGTCCGCGGTTTCTTCGAGTACGAATGCTTTTAAATATTGCAAATTCCAAATGTCGGAGAAATCGATCCTTCGTTTAACTAATAAAATAAATGGCTTTATAAATGGCTTTTTAAACGTCAACTAATCCCCGCGTAGATCGCTAAAATTTGGAAACGATACTTTTAACAACGCTTAAATCTCTGACTTTTAACTTTCAAAACGTTTCACTGTAAATCATTAATTGTTACGTAGCCAAAATTCGCGTTCCATTTTCTCGTCGATATAACGTTCGACTAATCAGAGTTTATCGCGGTTCTTTAGTTTCCGTGATTACATCCGAATACTATTCTTGTATTAGATAACGTTCCAGTTCGTAAATATGTCTATGATCGTTATCTATTAACTCTAACCGATCCCAGATTTGATCAAAGGATACGCACACAGTTTTTCGAATGGTTCCATGCTCGTATTAAATTTGTAAATAGTGGAACCGTTATATTTACATAAATAAATAAACTTAAGAAAGTTTCTTTGTTCGATGTTTAAAAGATCGTTATTTCTCGTTTCGAGGTAATTTTTTAAATACGGATGAAAATGGAATTTCGAAAGAAAAATTGACGATTCGAAATTAACGAGCTTACCTTAGTAATACTCGGACGGCAAGCTTTTGAAATAGCTATCGTTCGCTATCTCGTCTCGCTTCAAATTTCTTAATAATTGCTGACTATCCTTATTGAAAATATTCGTCGAAAGTATAATTCGTGAATTCCTTGGTGGATTCGATATATCTCGATTCGATGCCTCGCATCATTTTTCGACGTTATTTTTTCAACGGGTTGTCGTATCCGATAAACGTACATTAAAATTAATACCAGAATTATACAATTGAATCCAATAATGAATTATCGGCTCGTTAATCGTTACCCTGTTCGGTTCTTCGGTTATATAAAATCCGATTAGAAAAAACATGGATAATTTAGATACAAAGTAACGCCAACTATTCTTTAGCTTTAATCTCCTTCGATCGACTAGATTCTAAAACTCGTGCCTTTTCTCGGTTTCGTGTTTAAACTCTGTATTACATTACATATCAATAAAACGTGACAAATCGAGGTTAAAACTCGACGACACGAATCGTTCGAGGAGGTTCGAACAGGCGTACGAGTTGTAGATTTCTCGAAGGAACGAAACGTTGGACGATTCGATGCATTATGCAACGAGTAAACATCCGAGCTAATTAATCAACGTTCAAAAACGTTTATCGGACTCGGGAGCGCAAGATCGACTCATCGAGCGCCTTTTTCTTCGCGCCGGTTATAATTTACGCTCTTTACGCTCTTTACGCTCTTTACGCTCTTTAAGCTCGGGTCCACAAAGACGTCTCTGGATTAACGACCGAGCGTGGGCGAGTGACTGGTCCAACGTTTGCCAGCATCGAGGGTAACACGAACGTGGTTAAAATTCGAATCGAGACGTCTCGAATGCCAACGCAAAGGCAACCGTCGATATCCAACGGAAGTACCGAGTCGATGCTCGCGTTTAGGTCCAACGAGTTTCGCGATCAAAAAAAAAAGATGGAAAAAAACAAAAAAAAATTCGGTCGTAATTCGTGAAAAACGCAGGGAACATCGTCGCACGCGTTTCTCTCGCACAGACAATTTTTTTCCCGTACGAAAGTAAGACGAGCTTATTGTCTCCGGCTCGTTTCTCTCGTTCCTCGTCCGCTCGGTAACCTGCATTCCGGTACATCTGTCCATGCACAATAATAATTTTTCGACGGGACGAGAGGGAATATATCCACCGTGAAAGAAAAAGAGAGAGCGAACGAGGGGCGGAATACACTTGACAGCGACGAACGAGACGCCGAGAGGAAGATAAGGAGCGAGCGCTGTTGCCAGGTTGGTTCGATTTCGGGACGGACCCCTTTGTACGCCTCGTGAGAAACACTCCCCTCCTCGCACCGGTGCGAACCTCCTGCCGCGTACGTGCACGGTTTTTTTTTTTTTTTTCGCGTCCGCGCCTATGCCTCGTCAGCTGATCCCCGGCGTCGCGCGCAAAAGTACCCGAGAGCGTTTGCCCCCTTCCCTCCAACCCCGCTGCTCGGAGAACTCGCCAACCGACATCCTCCTCCTGCCTTCCCTGCCTTCCCTGCCTTCCCTGCCTTCCCTGCCTTCCCGCTTGGCTTCTCCCTTTCGGCCCTGGCTATTCTTTCTCGCCCCGTCAAAGAAGAATACGACGCGTCTCGGACGAGCCGCTCTCCCGTGGGACCGCGTAATCGCGACGCTCGCCGTCGCCTCGGTTACCTCCTCGTCCGCGAATCCCGACGAATCCCGACACCGGTTGCGGCGCGGCGCGGCGACGGGGGATCCACGCAAAACGGCCCGAAACGAAAATCGCGGCGGAAAAGGATGTGGGGAGTTTCGAGAACGGGAGAGAGAGCGAGAGAAAGAACCGGTGGCTTCGAAGTTGCGCGTTGCATCACGACCGAGTTCACAGCCAAGCTTCGCGCAACGTCGCCGAGTGCACCGACCATATAATTTCGCAACGCCTGTGCTCGTATACGTACACGTACGTAGGTACGTACGCGTACCTTAAAAAAACGCGGAGTGAGAGAGGGGAGGGGGGAGAACGAGGGAGAGAGAGAGAGAGAGAGAGAGAGAGAGAGAGAGACAAACACGTTCGCCGGCACCTGTTGTGACTCCACCGTGAAAAATATTCCAAGTGTGCGAGTCTGGCCGTACGGGTTCTGCATTCTTATAAAGCGCTGAGGTGCGCGATTAATACCGGGCGGACGTTTTCGCTGCAGAGGCCAAAAACAAAAAAGAGCGACCAAGACCGTGATGTACTGGACGGCAGCTAAAGAAAGGCCTCTCGGACGGGCTGAGAGAGAGAGAGAGAGAGAGAGAGAGAGAGAGAGAGAGAGGAAGAGGGAGGTGAACGGGTCGAGGCGATAACCGTACGACGACCTAAAAAAAAAAAAAAGAAAAGAGGAAAAGAAAAGATAAACGAAAAACCGAAAAACGAGAAAGACGGAAAATAAGAAAATAATAATGGAGGAAAGACGACGGGGGGAGGAAAAAAGCCGTGAAAACGGAAAATTTTCGCTTTGAAAAATGTCGACTCTTTTCGCGCTCGCGCGCGTCCTTATAAGCGAGGTAAAACCGACGGGTCTTGCGCCCTGGTTCGCTCTTAGGACGCTAGAGCGAGAAGCGAACGGCGAGGCTAACGGGGTTTCGATCCAGGGCTCGCGGTTCCGCGTAATCTTCGAGGCCGCGGCGCAGGATGGACTACCGTTCGCCGAGACCGACGCGCGTTCCAGGCTTTTTCATCGCTCTGCTTTCTTCGTTTCTTCCCGCTTGGTAGTCGTCGTCTATGTCGTCGTCTGTGTCTTCGGTCTCCGAGACGCAACGCAGCCCCGCGAACGCGAGGGTGCGCTGAGCTGACGATAAGGATACGCGAAACAAGGATGACACTTACCAGCAATCCGGTTTCCACGCTCGGCAGCAACGTCAACCGACTCCCGTCCTGGAGCCGGTTCTCCTCGAGAGTCCCCTCGCGCAGCTGCCTGAAATCATAGGAACGGAATTAGTCCCGCCGTCGTTGGAGGGCCAGGGCGTGTGGTGTACGAGTAGGGGGTTACGCTCGGACGACGCGACTCTACCGTTACGGGAGTCGATCGCGTCCTCGTCCCCATCGTCCCCATCGTCGCGGTCGTTTCGACCATTGCTTCGTTATGCCCAAGAGCGCAAAGTCTCGTTTACTTAACGCCGAGCAGCGGTTTTCTCTCGACGACCGAGAACGCGGTCGCGTAACGAAGATACTTTTTCGTCGCTCTCTCCTTTTTTCTCTCGTCTTTTCATTCCTTCCTTTTCGTTTCTTTATCGCGCGTGAAAACGAGGCTGCGATCTCCAGCTCGGCGATAAGAGCGCGACTACCGGGAATTTTGGGTATTTCGCGCGTATACGAGGGATCGTTCGATAAGCCTCGTATACGACGGAGAGCTCGAATTCGCCGGCTGTAAAATTCGCTTCCCCCGTCGCCGTCACCCTCGCTGTCACCCTCGATGTCAGCTTCGATGTCAGCCTCGATGTCAGCCTCGATGTCAGCCTCGCCCAAAGTCAACGATGTATTAACGAGCGCTCGCGTAGAGGCCGTTCAACCCGCGCCTCCCGGGGATTCCCCTCCAGAATCGCTCTTTAAAAGAAAAGTTCGCTCGCTCTTCGGGAAAATCGAAGGTTCGCAAAAGCGCGCGACAAGGGAGAGGCCCCCGAAATGCAAATACACTTGTACGTGCTCGTCGACTCTGCGAACGCGAGAGAGCCGGGGAGAGGGCGAGAGAGAGGGCGAGAGAGAGGGCGAGAGAGCGGGGACCGGAGAAGGGGAAATCGTGCTTCTCGAGCTCACGCTTTATATTTATAGCCGGCGGTGGCAGAAGCGAGGCTTCGCAATGGTCTACAAGTGCACGCGGACGCTCGTATCGCCTTTATTTTCGATTAATAAAAGCGTCGCGCGCTCATCGGACGCCTCGCGAGCACAATGCCTTCATTTGCATCGACGACCGGAAGTTCGGGGCGAACTTAATGCCGGCGCCGGAGTATCGATCCGGTTGCGCTGCTCCGCCAAATTCATCGGACGAAGACGCGGCTTCCGTTCCCTCTTCGGGTACCTGCGTTATACCTTTCATTACGGATTCAATTATGGATCATCCGTGGACGCGCCTCCTCTCTTTGTCTCCTTTAGCGTTACCTTCCTTTTATTTTCTGAGGACAAGGAGGAGGACAAGGAGGAGGACAAGGAGGCCAAGGAGACTCAAAGGGCTTTTTTATTATCGTCGATCGCGGCTATCCGTCGAGAACTTACCGCGTACACGAATAATCGTTATTATCCCGAGCCGCCGAGTTTCAACGACTATCGAGCCAGCGATTTGAAAAGCGCTCGAGTGAGTCCGGGCGGCTTTTATAAATCGAACCGCCGCCTTTTGAATCTGGGAGCCGGTGGAGTGCGCGCGCGGTCGATAGTGCAGCAACCTTTCGGTTCTCGCGCGTCTCTTTTAAAGGAACGAGTTTCATGGCGTTTACCCTCGGTGCGCGCGCGAGTCGTAACGACCGAGTTAGGCACGCATAAATCCTTATCAACGCGCGTAACGCACGGGCAGCGATTTAATAAGGAACACGTAGGATAATTTGACGGTTAATTTCCCTTTCCATTTACACCGCGCTCGATTACGCGCTCGTCGTCGTAGTCGTCGTCGTCGTCGTCGTCGTCGTCGTCGTCGTCGTCGTCGTTACGTTGAACTTTGTATCGCACCGATGCGTAACGATCGTTTATTTTAAAAGCTTCGTTATTAATGTCCGGCTAGGAAGAGAAAGAGAGAGAGAGAGAGAGAGGAGAACCGTATTTCGAGCCCACGTTTTCTATTTCAATTTTTGCGACGAGAACAGTCGCGGTGCGAAGCTCGAACGTGATAAAATGACGCTTAAGTACGATCGACTTGGTTTGGAATTCAAAATTAAATGTTTTCCCTTGCCTTCCGAGCGTAGAGAATTCCTAACTTATTTACGATACGGGAAGATGATACGCTTTTTTTTACGTTTAACACCGGAATAATAATATTCGTAATCGAGTATTAGCTTCGTCGCCGATCGAGGAAACGAGTTCGGAGTCTCGACGAGAGGCGAGAAGGGAAAAGGTTTCCATGTTTCCATGGACGAGGCGAAAATTCAACGCGAGTACCCAAAGTCGCCTTGGAGGTTTAATTTCTTAATACCGCGGGAATCGACGCTTCTCGATCTCGACTCGTGCACGGACTCGATTACGAGCAGTCGTCCGCTTTTTATCCGATTATTAGCGGAGCTCGCGGCGAGCCGAGGCCCAAACGTAATTCAAAACGCCTCGCGGCTTATTCCGTAACTTCCAGTGAGCGGTGTAATCGCGATTGCGTATCCGCAGGCCGCCGATAAACTATCGATCGGATGAGTGGGGTGGGGAGGGGGAGGGGGTGAGGGAACTTTCCGAGAACGAAAAACAAAAAGACCACCAAGGTGTTCGTGCCGAGGCAGAAGCTAATATTTAAGAGCCAGTTCGGAGTCATCGGCATTTTCGTAAACAGCCGTTTTTCCTCGTTAGATAAGGTCGTCGTCGACGAGCGCGGTGAAAGAATTAAAACAAACGAAGGAGAAGAAAAAGAAGAAGACCAACGACGTTGAAAAATATAAACAACTCCGAGCGACGACACACGGAAAATTCCGTTGGAAAATCAACGACAGCATCCAGTGTTACAACGTTGACGAATCCACCTGTCGTGACGAACCGAGAGAGTCTACTCGTGTCTATCCGCGTCCGCGTTCGTGTCTCGTTCGTGTCTTCTCTCTCCCTCTCCCCCTCTCACTCTCTCGCTCGCTCGCTTTCTGTTTTTCTCGTGATTTATAAGAGCGCACGCGCGAACGGCCTTTCGTTCCTTTGTCACCGCTTATCGGGCCACGCGTCTCTTTTACCGCCTTCGTCTTTTGTTTTTCGGAACCGCCGCGAGTGTAACGGGGGGGAAATCACGATATATAACGCGAATCACGCTGACTAAAGCCGAGCGACGAAGGAAATCGCGGAGTACGCGAGACATTCTTCGTGGCCCCGGCACGTGCGGTTGTTCTCGCTCTTGTATTTTTCTCCTTCCTTTTTTTTTATTTTTTCTTTTTTTCAACCAACCAACCAACCAAACAACCAACCAACCGCCTCTCCTCTCTTTCGCGGCTGTTTTTCGCCGGTTGCGAAACTCGGCGCTTCGCGTCCCGCCGCAAAGGCGAGAGCGAGACTTAGAGCCAAACTTTCCCGTTCGCCCACCGCGACGACGACGAAAATTAAAGTAGAATCCGGGACCCCGCGACGATTCTTATCCGCGGTATTAGAAAGTCCCGGCGCAATCCGCAAAACGGTTTTTAATATTTTTTTCACGACGAGTGTTTGCCCGGCCGTTGCCGATGATTCATCGGCGTCGTCGGTACCGATGATAAAGGATTGATTTAGCCACTGCACCTGGCGTGGATCTCTCTCTCTCTCTCTCTCTCTCTCTCTCTCTCTCCTTTAACCGCGGCTCGCCGACAGCCCAATAGCGATTCACCGATAGCCTTTGAATAATAAAATATATTGCACGGAGGCGACCGTTGAGAAATATATGAGATGCCAATCATCGCCCCGGATACCCGCGTGCTTCGAGGCGCGCGTAAAATAAATTAAATGGAAATTTAAATAACTGTTAGTCGGAGATTTTTATGTAATTATAAAATGTGTTCTTCGTACCGAGGCAACGGCGGCGTCGGTGGCGCACGATTTTCAACTGTTCCTCGCGCCTAACCTTGAATACTTAATAACGACTTTGCGTATCGAGTAATGGCAACAGTATTTTCTCGCTGCGTAACAGCGTTCGAATAAGCGTGATTTCGTTCCCTCGTAAAATTTCTCGTGGAGTGAAATTTCACTCCGACGCGAGCAGAATTACTTTCGTTGCGATTCCCAGCCGAGAGAGTCCGCGTCGCTCGACCCGAGCCCGAGTCGACGTATTTTCCGTTTCGTGTAGTAAAAACGTGGCACTTGAAATCGTTGAAATTGTATGCGAGCGAGAGAGAGCGAGAGAGAACTAGAGAGAACCAGAGAGAGAAAAAGAGAGAAAAAGAGAGAAAAAGAGGAGAGGAGCGGCGCCCAATAAACAGAAGAATAAACGTCGGCGCTCGTTATCGGCATTACGAATACGGCCAACGCAGTCCATTAGCGAATCCAATTATTTAGCTCTCGAAAATCATAAAGCGGCCCGAAATAGTCGGGGACAAGCTCGCGAAGCACTAAACGATAAGAGCGCCTTTGCGCGAGCGCAACGCGATATCGTCACTGTTTGCTGACGTAACGGATACGGATTTGGCACCGATACGAGAATATTTACAAATTTGTCCCGACTCGCGTTTATTTGGTCTATCCTCTCTCTCTCTCTCTCTCTCTCTCTCTCTCTCTCTCTCTTTCTCTCTTCCTGCTCCCGCGTTAACAATGCGCCCAACGTAACGAATGTCGCTCTCTCGGAGAGAAATCGATATTTACGCGCGTTACCGCTCGTGATCATGATTCACGAAGGAAAATGCACGCGCGGGGATTCCTCGATACGCGCGGCTCGATATTTCCCGGCGGGGGCGTGACGCAACCGTTTAAATTTTCCTCGAATCGGTACGACCGTAAGAGCGGAATCTTACGACGAGCGATGCCTGCCTCCGATACGTACACGTCGAGCTCAAAGACGGCTGCCGATGCTGCTGCCGTTGCTGCTGCACACGGATGGCAAAAAAGAGAGAAAGAACTACCTCCGTGTACGTTAACGCGTTCTTCGGTTAGACGACGGCCGATTCCTTCCCAAGGCGACGGCGACCGAGAGTGAAAAATAACGCCCGATTTCCGGTTTCGATTCGTTCTCCCTTTTCCCCGATAATTTCTTCGACGATACCGCGGCAGGAAAAAAAAAAAGAAAAAACGTCGAGAAATCGTTTCGGAGCGACGATACGGTCACCGCCTTCTAAAATATCTATCTAAAATACGTAACGATCGCGAGAGGCTTGTCATCGTAGCCGAGCGCCGGGAGGGAAAGGCGGTTTCGCCGGTGTTCAACGTTCCCGCGAATTAATCGAGCCGTAATTTAATTCGGATTTGCGCGCGCGCAACGATCGCCGAGCAAAGCTGCTGCATCCGTGTAATGAAAAAAACGAAAATAACGAGAGATTCGCTCGAGGACAAAGCGGTTATCGAAGAGCGTCGTTCGGTGAAAGGGAAAAAAAAAATCGGTCGATTTCCACGGGCAATTTTCGGGAAAGGAAGGTGGGAGGAAAAAAAAAAAAAAAAAACGCGAGTCGAGCTCGTCAGCGACGATTGCCCTCGTAAAACCGTAAGCAGCGGCTACGGAGGACGAATTATAAATATCCACGGGTAATTAGACGACTACGCGGCGATAACGTTTAATGGGATACGAGTACGCGTTCGGTCTCACGAAGCGAAAACGCAATTTTCCAGGTGTTCGCGCTCGCCGTTTGCCTTGATGGTTTTACCTTCTTTATCTTCAACCTTCCCCTCCACCACCGTTCCTATTTTTCCACCGTCGTTCTTTCACCGCTTTTTCGCCGACTCTCTTGAAATCGCAAACGCGAAACGCGACCTTTGAACGAAGCGGATACCCGTCGAGGCGCGCTCGTACACCGTGACAAGACGACGCCTGGCGTTTTTTTTTTTTGCTTTTGTATTTTCCTCCTTATCCCGCTCGTCGTTGTCGTTTCCGACAACCAGCCGACTCATCGGGCACGAGACGAACGCGCGCGCGCAATATCCGAAGGGCGTGCACGAACGACCCGAGATTTTCCTCTCGGTCGATGTTTCTCCGGGAAAACGTTACTCGTCCTCGGGCCTTACCCTTCGTACGTAAGAGGTCGGCAATCGGTTCGTACGAGCGAAAATATCCCTACGGGCAATTAACGCGCGCTCGCGCGCGCGCGATACGAGAAGAAAATTGACGAGAGACTTTGGGGCTTGGCTTATCGCTCGCTGATCTTTATCGTGGCCGTAAAATTATACGATCGGCCGCGCCGGAAGGGGTCCGAGAGGGGAGGCGTATTAACTCGGAACAATTGCAGCGTACGACAACGAAGGAGGAGGAGGAGAACAACGTCGATGACGATGACGACGACGACGACGACGACGACGACGACGACGACGACGACGACGACCATGACGACCATGACGACGCCTTCCAAGATTATCTCGACTAATATCCGTGTAATTTTACCGTAATTCGGTGTCGTCAGCGATGCACCCGGGCGAAACGACCCCGACGCGTCGATTCGGGAGGACCGGTCGAATCATCGCCAGCGGCGGTAAGAGCGACGAGCTAACGGTAATGTAACCGTAAATCGTTGGGACACGAGCGCGTAATTGTGCACGGCGTAAGTCACCGCGAGGAGAACGAGACCGGCCAAACTGACCAAAGAGGAGACGCGTGGCTAAAGCTCGTAAAAGGGAAAGAGCCTTGGCGATTTTTCGCGTGCTCGGTGAAAAATGTGTCAGTCGCGGATTGCATCGGCGACTCTGTATTTGGCGTGTGTATCGAGGCCTCGTTGGCTTCGTCGCCGTCGTCGGCGTCGTTGTCTTGGACATCCTCGCGGACGCGGTAATCCCCGCATTCCATTCCCCTTCTTCCTTTTCCTTTTTATATTTGGGCGTCCGAGTCTCCTTCGAGGCGCTTTGTCCCGCGCGGAGTCTCGAACACGACCGATTCGTATTTAGTAAACAATCGCTGGAATATAATCGTAATGGTCGACCGAAGCCGTGGGTAAACGCGAGACCCGAGTCTACTCGCGTTACGAGGCGACGGGCGATTTTAATCCGCTTCTCGGTGCGAGCCTTCGCACGGATTCCCCGTCGTTGGAACTCTCCCGAGTGCAACGGAAGCCGCTGGAAAATCGTACGGCTCGGGCTTCGGTAAAGGAGAAACTCGCCGAATTATCCACAAAGGGGAGAAAAGGGGGAAGGTTGAAAAGGGAGACGAGGACGAATCGGATGACTCGACGACAATGTCGCAGGAGGAAGAACGGAAAAGAAACGACGCCGACGAGGAGAACTAGGAGCATGAGTACGAATACGAGTACGACTACGACTACGACGACGACGACGACGACGACGACGACGACAACGAATACGCGTTCCGTTCCGTCCGTAAAGAATGAAAAGAAAAGAGCTCGGGAGAGAGAAAGGAAAGAAAGAAGACAAGCCTGCGATGCAGCAGCGGTGCGATTTCCCTTTCTTCTCTCGGGCCGAGCGTATAATGCTCTCGCGCGCACACACGGATGCGTCCCGCATGACGGGTCCCCTTTTATTATCTCGTGGAAAATGCAGGTCCGTTCCGTCCCTCGCGTTCTTTTTGTGGAACACGTGGATGCGAGCAGACGCTCCCGTGAGCGCGGTGCTCGTAAATAAAAGCCTCTCTCTCCCCCCAGGTAGAGAGCGAGAGGAGAGTCCGTCGAGCGATAAGGAGGCTCGCTCGGGAGCTGGGGAGCTCACTCGAGCTCTGGAGTGAGACGCCCCGAGACCGAGGTTAGCCTCGGGTGCGCACGGTGGCTGGGTAGGCGAACGGGGGAAGAAGGAGGAGGAGGAGAGGAGGAGAAGAGGAGTAGGAGGAGGAGGAGGAGGAGGAGGAGGAGCAGGAGGGAAAAGAAAAAGAGAACAGAGAGAGAGAGAAAAAAAAAGAGAAGCGCGCGGACGGCCGTGAGAAGCCGCGGGGGCCGCTCAAAGGACCGACGCGGGCACTTGTGCCGTTGCGCCTCGGGAATGGCGTAGGCGACGCGCCGCTGTGCGAGAGAACGAACGAGCGAGAGGAGAAGGAACGACGAGGCAGCGGCACACGTGAATCATGGGGAGAGCTCGCACTCGCGCTGCTCGGATAGACTCCGGGGAGCGAGAGAGAGACGGAGAAACGGATTCAAGGTTACAGCCGCGCACGGACTTTCGCTCTCTATGGATTATTTCTACGATTTACGGAATATATTATTACGCGGTAAAGGCCGCGAGCCGTCTACGTCTTTCTCGCCGAGCGTTGGAATTTCAACGGAATTCCCTGCTGGATTTAATACTCTGCCTCTGTACGCTTCGCCTCTCCGTTGTTGCTGTTGCTCCGCTGTTGCTGCTGCTGTTTCTACCGCGGCTGCAGCTTCTCTCGGCACGCACCTAGAGACGCCGTTTTTTTCTCTCCCTTCTCTCTTTCGCTCTCTCGAGCTCATTAGCCAGAGGATACGACGCTCCGTTTTTGCCCGCGGTTCTTCTCTTTCGCTCCGGTTTTTTTTTGCGCGCCTCGACTCGTACCCCGAGTTCTACTCCTTTTTTTTTTTTATCGCCGTCTTGCTATTCGTAATTAAAACGCGCGCCCGGCGAGTATCGAAATTAATCCCGAGGTAAGGGCGTTCGAACGTAAACGTAATGGAAGCGCGTCGCCTCGTTTCTCTTCCTTCCTTCCCGAGGAGAGGAGAGTCCTGGCAATATCGAACGCCTCGACGAGTCCGGAGAAGAAAAACAACGCGCTCGAAAACGACGGGCGCTATCGAAAATTCGGGTACGAACGACGTTATCGAGCGCGCCTGATAATTAGCTTTCGCGAAACGTACGTGAATTCCGCGAGCGAGCGACGAGGACGTCGGCTTTATCGCGAAGATTATCCCCATGTACGCTTCGGTATCTCGACATCGATTCGCCTACGTGCGCCCGATTTCGGGTTCGAACGATAAGAGCCTGGACGACAACGACGACGGTGGCGGCGTCTTTGTGCGGAGCTACGCGCACTTTCTAAATCGCCGATTACGAAATCGTAAATCCGCCGGCAAAGACTTTTCTCGAACGCTGCTATTTGTGGGGGAAAAAGCCGAGGAGAGCGACTCTCCTCCGGTGCAATTTTCCCGCTATGGAGGAAAACCTAACCGAATTGTTTATCCTCGACTGTGGAGTATCGTTAACGAAGCCCGCACGTTTCACCGTCGTCGTCGTAGTCGTCGTCGTAGTCGTCGTCGACGCGGTCGACGTGGTCGTGGTCACAGGTGTAACGAAATCTACGGGACGATTTCGTAAAGTACAAGAGTCGCGTATGCGAGAAGAATTAGAATTCTAGACGAAGGAGAAGAGAAATTCGTTTACGATTCGGTCGGTTTCTCGTAACGCCGCGAGCATTATTCGTTGGGATTAGTTGGAAGTAATATTACGACGATATTTGATAACAAGAATTCGAGTGTTATTTCTACCGAGGAACTTATTACGCGGCTCGTAAAATCATTTTGATAGTTTTACGAAATGTATTTATTATACGAGCGTACGATAAATTTAAGCCTAGCAGTAGTCGGTTCGCGTGTATTTAAAACAAATAATTTATTTACAAACACGCGACTTTACGAGCCGTTGAGTATCGAAAGTTCGGAGGATGACATCCTCGCGGACGATTCTAATAAATCTCTTTGCCAACGTGGTTAAAATGTTATTAATAGTACGAGAAAAAGATGCGAGCGTCGATAATAGAAATATCTCGTAAGAATACGTCGCGCATCGTCGAGTGCGGCACTAAAAATACAAAGTTTCCGATACGAGTCGAACCGAGCGCTAAACGTTTTTACTTTGAAAATAAACATTCGATATTCAAATGACGATACTTTCTCGCATCCGCGTAAGCGATACAAAGCCGAGTCTTTTCACTCGGACGGATCAAAGCAGAGGTTCGACGATATCGCTTTCCACGCGTATCGTAACGAGAAACTCGAAACAATCGTTAAAGTCGACGAACGAGGCTCGAATCTCAAGTCCCGAGATTTCAAAAGGGCCGAATCGCGAAGCATCGAAATTCCGTTTCCCAAGAGTCGAGAGAAAGCACCGAGACGGGTGAAGAAGGTAGGCGACGGGTGAGGAGGCGAGGGGAGGCGAGGAGGGGGAGAGGCGACCGAATTATTTGTTTCCCGGTTACGTCGAGGTGATCCAGAAGAGGACCCGGGAGGGGAAACGGTTCAATGCGCGTCCCCTTATCTAATCTGGGTGGGCGGCCGCTGCTCTCGGAGCCACGAGGTAGGAGATAAGAGGAGCGCCTCGCGCCCGTGATCCACTTGCGGGTGACGCCTCGACGGCGGCGACCTTTGGCGTGGGATCACCCGGGGACACCTACGCGACCGCCTGACGTCAGTCGGGACGTACAGAAGTCGAGGGGCCCTGGATACGCGGAGGAGGAGGAGGAGGAGGAGGAGGCGAAGGAGGTGAAGGAGGTGAAGGAGGCGGAGGAGGCGGAGGAGGCGGAGGAGGCGGAGGAGGAGCTCGAGAAGAAGAACACGAGAGGACCAAGAAGAAGATGAGGTCGAGAGCGTAGATGCACGAGACAAGGAGGAGGAGAAGAAGCCTGAAACTGACGCGGCGGGCACAAAGAAAGCGAGGCTCTCGAGCCTGGAGAGCGAGGCGAGCAAAAGCAGCTTCGAGCAGCTTCGAGCAGCTTGGAGCAGCTTGGAGCAGTTGAAAAGAGCGAGGGGGATGCGGCGTTTCTCGAGAACGGTCGTAGAGAGAGACGGAGATAAAGAGCGTAAGGTACGAGAAGCGAGAGGCACACTCGAGGAATCGATTCGGGAGCCTCGTAATGAAGTTGCAAGGACGCGCTCGTCTCTTTATTTCTTTCTAAGGATTTTCGCATGCCTGGATAAGGATTGTCGGTGCGGTGGCCAATGTTTTTCAATTAGCCGCGTGATTTGTGAAACACGCAGCCGCGGCGCAATTAACGTTAACAAAAATATGATACACGAATAAATTACGGACGTTTATCGCGCGTCGCTCGTGAAAGACGAAGACGACGACGACGACTACGACGACTACGACGACTACGACGACGACGACGAAGAAGGAGAGAAAACGAAGACGGGGAGCCGCGATAAAACGAAAAACGGACCGAGAAAAGGGGAAGAAACCGAGGATTCTATCTCCCCTCTCGCTCTTTCGTTGCGGGAGAGAAGCCACGAGACATAGAGCGAGATGGACTATTTTCGAGTTTCGGCGTGGCGTCGCGTCGGCCAAGTCGATGACGCCGGATACGGGGCGTATCACCTTGGCCGATAACGGATTTCGGCGGCTTCGGCGGCTTCAGCGGCTTCAGCGGCGTCGGCGCCGTATTCCCGAGCGACCGATAACGCGACCTGCGTAAATTGATAAACGCCGAGGCGAATATCCCGGGCGTCCGGCCGAGGAAGTTCGCCTCGACGACGGCTTTTGAGACCGCGAGAGAGAGAGAGAGAGAGAGAGGGAAGAAAGGTCGAGGAGCAAAAAACGAACGAGCGAACGGAGTAAACCGTCCGCGGTCGGAAAAACCGATGGGTGGATTTGCCATTTTCAGGGCTAATCCAAGGATGGCAAGCGCCTTTTCTTTTGTTACGAAGCGGCTGGAGCATTTTTTACCTAAATATAACGTTTTAAAATTAATTTCCTTTATGGAATTAGCGCCGAGGCGTGACGTAAGAGGCGAGTAGCGACAGCGCTCGAAAGATGATAAAAAGAATTACAACTAACTTACAATTACGTTGTTC
This sequence comes from Dolichoris vasculosae, assembly GCA_018907195.1. NCBI lineage: Eukaryota > Metazoa > Arthropoda > Insecta > Hymenoptera > Agaonidae > Dolichoris > Dolichoris vasculosae. Next base: position 10,854,215 of record JACCHY010000006.1, read on the forward strand.
GGGATAAGGAAAATTTATTTTACCGCTGATAATACGCGAAACGTACCGCTTTAAAATGTTTTCGAGGTAAGATGTTTTCTTAGGAAACATTCGTACGAAAATGTATTTGCGTTCCCGACAAACAAAACAAACCGATCGAAGCTTACGAATGTACCGGATTATCTTAAAAATCTCAGGCTTTCGGAATCGTAGGAGCGAATGTAAATCTAATTTCGAACGTTAATGCAACGTGAATCATGACAGAATTCCTTTGAAAAGAAAGAAAAAAAACGAGCATTCCTGTCAATAACTCTTGGAAACGTCGCGTTGGCTTTCCTTGTTTTTACTAAATAATTTCTAACGTAAGCACATACCGCATCTCGAACGCTTAATTGTTCATTTAAATGAGATTGTTCGCTTGCATGTCCCGTAATGAGGTCGACGTGCCGTACTTTTTCGGTAAAATGAGTTTCTCTCTCTCTTTCTCTTTATTCGTAAAGATACACGTCGTAAGTTTATTATTCTAAGTCTGTTATCAGTAATAAACGTTTAAATCGTTTTCTTTTCAAACCTCGTGAAAGCGTTAACAGTATTTACAAGTATTATTCTTTTTCTTTTTTTCTTCTCTTTTTTTTTTTTTTTTTTTTTTTTTTTGAACAGAGAAGCAAAGTGACTTGCACAACCATTTTTTGAAATCCTTCTTCAAATAAATCCTACACTATAATCGGGATATTTTGCATATTGCGCGCCTGCAAAATGTCGACTGCGCCTCTTAATCTTGTGCAAGTAACGGCTTGTGCTGAAATTCACGTTTTCACAAATAAACAAAGTTGTCAAGTTTCGGCTCATTGAATATTAACTTTTGAATATTTATAATAGATTCGTTGCGTGTAACCTGAAAGTCAGACGCACATCCGTTTTTACCCAATACACTCTCTCTCTCTCTCTCTCCCTCTCTCTACGTACATTTATGTGCGTACATATTAATATTTGGAATACTACAATATTATCTGGAATTCGAAATTAATCGCGAAAAGAAAATTAGTACGTGCCACTGATAATAGCTTATTTAGCGAACGATGATTTTTCGATTACACGCGGTATTTACAAAATGCATTCTTGGGGAATCGGAATGGAAAATTTTACGTGTGCAACGTTTTTATCATAGTTTTTTTCAGCTCCGATGTAGAAATTTCGTTTGAACTTGACGGTGCAAAGCGCTAAATAAAGGAAGAAATAACAAGGCTACGTCATAATAAAAGATTCGACCAATAACTTACAAGGAAAATTAACCGATTGTTAATTTCGCGATACGTAAAAAGTGTCATAACGACGTCAGAGATGTGTCAGACGTTACAATCGTCGGAAATTAATATTCGTCGAGCGTTATTCCATAAAAATTCTGAATCCGATTAGCGTTCCGTACGCGAACAACAAGCTGATAAATCACGTTCGGATCTAAGCGAGTTCACTCGTTGCAACAGTCGAGCGAGATTTTCGTTTCCATCCAACGAAAGAAAGAATTCGCTTATTCGCTCCAGCGAACTCGGATAAAGCGCACCGACGATCGCGCATCGAAAAACTACGCTCGATTCGTGCTCCAGTATTTTCGGAAATGACTCACCGATCGCGTCGCTCACGAACCGCTCGCATCGATCAAAAACACGAGCCGCACAAAATCGTTTTCACGAATGCGGGACACTAGTCGAAGCGAGGGTGGTGCCACCAGGAAACCCCGTGCTCCTCCCCGTGTCCGAGAAAACGCGATCGCCCAAGCCTAAAAACGAATGGAAAACGAACGAACAACGAACGAACAACGAACGAACAACAAATGGGAAAACGAGGGAACAAAGACTCCGAAACCGCGTTTTCTTTCATTTCGTATTCCTGGCGAGACGAACGCGCGGCCGATTTCAAAACACGATCTAAGCCACGCGCGCCTCGATCGGCTAAGAAACGTGGAACGAACAAAACGCGGGGCAAGGAGGGGAAGAACAATGGCTCGGAGCGATCGAGCGATCTCGAAAAGCCCGTCGTCCGGCCTCGAGCGGATCTCCGCGTGGCTCGAGGACGTCGCGACGACCTCGACGAAAATCGAAAAACCCCCGCGGGAATTAAAAAAACACAGAAAAAAAAATAGAGAAAAAATAGAGAGAAAAAAAAAGAAAAAAAAACAAAAGACGAAATAAGAAAAGCCCCGACGCGTCGGCGATTGATTGCGGAGAGTCGCGCAGGCGCGCCGTTAAACGAGCGGATAAAGAGCCGAGGAACGGGCGAGGCTGGGGATACGTTACGATACCCGGGCCGATGATCCGGAACCCAGACGCAGGGCGTCGGGTATTCTTTTTTAACCGTCCGCACACCCGCCGGAATCGATAACCGCGCGCGCGCAAACCCACGCGCCTCCAAATTGTCGCAGCAGCAGCGTAGGCGCGTCGTCGCCGTGGGTAGGAGAGGACGAGGCGTCCGTCCCCCGAGTGCGGACGTCGGCCCACGCGGCCGCCGACCATCGCCACGACCATCGCCCCGACCATCGCCCCGACCATCGCCCCGACCATCGCCACGAGCATCGCCCCGGGAGACCGTTCGAGATTTAATTTGGCGCCGCGCCAACCGACGCGAGAAAACGTCGACGCGGTCGCCGTCGTCGCCGTAGTCGCCGTAGTCGTCGAGTACTCGTTTCATTATCCACCTGCCGATCGTTATCTCCTCGCTCCGAGTCTTTCGCGAATTCGAGGATTCGTTCTATAAAAAGCGACGACGCGTCGCGGCGGTTTCCTGTTTTTCGGCGTCTCTCCCTCCTCTCTCAGCCCCTCCCGCTCCTGGAAGTCGGCCTCGCGGCGAAGATGCATCTCGACCGAGGCGACGTCGAGACGCCTTTTAAATGCCCTTTAAACGCGATGCGCTTCGTCGGCGTTGTTTTTTCCTCTCCCGGCTTCTTCTTTTCGCGCGTCCCCGTGCGCCTCGTGTTTATTAATAACTCCAATTGGCTCGAGCGTTTCGGTATTCCGGCGCGATGAAAAATTGACGAGGCTCTCACCGACGTCGCGACGCCCCTCGCCGTCATCGCCGGATGGGAATCCCCTGCGATTCACCGAACGTCGAAGGAGTCTCTTTTTTTTCTCTCTCTCTCTCTCTCTCTCTCTCTCTCTATGTCTCTCTCCCTCCGTCTATCTATCTCACGCTCGTTCGCGTTGTTCTCCCTCGACTTTGGGCGGCCGCTGCTACTCTCGACGCTCTTAAGCTTATTTCGAACAACGTTCTTCGGCTTCTCTCGCGAGGGAAGGCTGAGCCAACGTCAAGAGAGCGCGAGCGCTCGAATGTTTTCCGGTACGAGTTGAAGAGGACGCGTTACAAAAAGAAAAAAGCGAGAGAGAAGGAGAAAAAAGTAAAGAGCGAAGGAAAAAAAGTACGGGGACGGTGGATGAGAGCGAGCGAGCGAGCTAAAAAGGTTTCGGATAAAACTTGTAAGGTTTAAAAGGAGCCAGGTGTAGTTTCGAAGGCAATTAAGGCCAGGTCGATTCTTTTCTCTTCTTTTCTTCCTTCATTTTCAAAAGGAGTCGATTCTCTTTTATCGCTTTCACGTTCGACCTGCATCCCATCCGATTCTAATGCGCTCTAATAAATGGAGCCGAGGATCTTTCGCGTATCCACCTCCGGGAGATAAAGCCGAGGAAAGGAAGAGAGTGCGAGGATGGAAGGAGGGAAGGAGGGAAGGAAGGAGGGAAGGAGAGCGGGAGGACGAGGACGAGGGAGAGAAGGTGGGAGAGGGGAGGAAGAGGGAGAAGGAGAGGGAGAGAAGAACGGGGAGATGGAGAGAAAACGGAAGGACGACCAAAGGATATTCGCTCGTGTCCATTGGAGCCGGGCGTAAACTCCGAGCCTAAAGGCCGTAAACGTATCGACTAAACGCAACGCCACGAGTTCGCGGTGAGAGTTAATCGACGACTCACGCGAGCCGCGTTAACGACCACCGACCCGGGCACCCCGAGGGTTGGCTATCCCGTCGATGTTGAACGAGCCTTGAACGAGCCTTGAACGAGCCTCGACCGAGCGTAGGTCGGAGCCGGACGAAGGAAAAAGGACAAGGGAAAAGGGAAAAGGGAAAAGGGAAAAGGGAATGAGGAAAGGGGGAATAGAGGGGGAAAAGGACGAAAGGTGGACGGGAAATCCGACCGAGACGATCCAATCGCCAACAACGTGTAGTTGCGTTGGTAGAGGGGTCGGGCAGGGAACAGCAGGGAAAGGCAGGGAAAGGCAGGGAAAGGCAGGAGGAAGTTCGAACTTCGTCAACTCGCGTGTTTACTCGCCGCGTCAGCGCGTCATTCGGAAAAGTCAATAAACTCGGAATATTATTTTGATCGTCAGCGAGGCGAATTTGCGATCGTTAGCCGAAAAACGAAAGGAAAGTCCGCGGTGTTTTTTTTTTTTTTTTTTTTTATTTTTTCTCGTCGCTTCTTAAAGCGCGATATACCGGTTTATCGCTCCCGGCGGCGTCGTCCCTTCGAAAAGTGAAATACCCGGAGAGCCGAAATAAAAGAACGAGAGGTAAAAACGTGAAAGGGAGAGAGCGAGAGGGAAAGATAAAAAGGTAATGAAAATCACCCGAGTGCGCGTACGTGTGTTAGCCTCGGCATCGATATCTCGGAATCCACCGACCTTCCCTTTCTCTCTCTCTCTCTCTCTCTCTCTCTCCCTCGGCTGTTCTTTCCCCTCGGGTAGTCGGGTACAGTCTCATCCATCACCCACGCGTTACGGGGACCGAGGCGATCGCACGAAATCCAGACTGCGTTCAGCTCCAACCTTTGGAAAAAGAACGGCCCGAGAAGGGGAAAGAGGGGCGGAAACGAGAGAGCGAGAGAGAGAGAGAGAGAGAGAGAGAGAAAGGCCTTCCGCGAACGACGATTTCTCAGCCGGGATGGCAACCACCACCTTTCTCATCTTCGCGGTTCTCTCCGTCTCTCTCGCTCTCCTCTTTCTCGATTCCGAGGGATCGATCCTCGCCGACTCGGCAAGGGTGGGGTGTCGCACCGAAGGTTGCGGCCCAGCCGAGACGATAAACGAGGAGGTTTTTACCCGCGCGTTCCGGAAGAGCCTCGAGGTTGGCGAAAGAGATAACCCACTGACCTTTCACGATGTAGCAGGCAGATGCGCTCCTTGGCGACCTTGAGCCGTTTGGAGATGATCTTCTTGAGGTTCTCGATGCTTTCGTTCTTGTCGACGGTGATGTCGAACTGGCCGCCGGTCGTCGGCGTGATGCTGATGGTGATGGTCGGGTCGACCGCGGCCAGGGCCGCGGCCGCCGCGTTCGCCACGACGGCCGGGGCGGTCAGCACCGGGACGCAGCCACACCCCGTGGTCGAACTCGCGGCAGCCGATGCCGCGGTCGTCGTCGTCGCCGGGGCCGCGGTGGCCCCGTACTCGCACACACCCTCGGGCTCGAGGTCCGGCAGTCGGGGTTTACCCTCGCTCATAACGACGGTTCTTCCGTAACTCCTGTCTTGTCGTCTCGTCGTCTCGCGTCCCCTCCGTTCACCGACTGAGACGCGGTGACGATCTCTCCTCCTCCTCCTCCCGGTCTCGAGCACGCGCGACGTCGACGGTGACGGCGACGGCGACTCCTCTACGGGGAGGACGCGACTCTCTGAACGCGCTGGTCGCTATTGTCGCGGCCGTCGGAGGTGGTGGCGGCGATGACGGAGGTGCATGCCTAGAGCGGCAGCGGAGGAGGTGGTGGCGGAGGTGGCGGAGGTGGCGGAGGTGGCGCAGTTGGCGGAGGTGGGGACGGGCACGAGGCCGGCGACGGCCTTTTTTCCCACGTCGCCGTTCTCTCGCGCGCGCAGCTGCTGCACCTGTTCGACGTAGACGACGACGACGCCGCCGCCGCCGCCGTTGGCCGGCGCCCCTCCTCTACCCGAGGCGGCCGAATTCAGGCCACGGGCGGACCGATGCCGCCGCTCTCCCAGGGGACACGGGCGTATCCCCCCCTTCCTTATCGTTCGGGTACTCCTCTCGACGATCGATACGCACAGCTGCGCCGAGGACGAGGTTCCTCTTCCCTGTTGTTCTCGTCTCTTGGATGCCGGCGCGCGGGCGACCGGAGCTCAACCGCTGCTGGTACCTTGGGAGGACGCAGCTCGCGATCCACCGTACGATCGTGGACTGCCGCCGCTAGCAGACCGAGCCGACGACTCCCGTCGTGGCGTGCGCGCGGTTCTCCCTCTCTCCGGGTCTCGGCCACTCACTCTATCTTTCTCTCTCCCTCTTCTCGCGCTCCTCTCGGAATCGCGCGGGGCGCCTGAAAAATGCGCGCCTAGAGGGGCTGGAGACTGGGGACTACTACTCCTGGACACGCCGATCGTTTCGCCCTTTCTCGCTCTTTTTCTCTCTTTCTCTCTCTCTCTCTCTCTCTCTCTCTCTCCGTGTCTCTTCGTCTCCCGTCTTTCGCCAAGGGGCCGAGGGTTATCGATTCACGGACGCCCGGCCAGTCGACGTCGCGCCCGTGACGCCTCTACGGTTATACTACCCGCGGCCGTTATTGCTTCGTAAATATCAGCTGATTACGGGCTTCTGCTTTAAATATGGCGGACTACTCCCTCCACGCGTTCGGGGAGAACGACAGCGCCTCGTGAAAACTCCGCTCGGAGTCGGAGCGATCGATGGGTCGATAAGTGGGTTCGCGATCGCGTTGATCGTTGATATCGTTGGATATATGCTTTCTCGAGGAGTGGACCGCTCGTATCGACGGTTGGGATTTTTCCTTCATTATTCGTATCTGGAAACTGGGATTCGTTGGATACCTTTAGATGTTCGGGATATTGCACCAAACATTTTTTTTTTTTTTTTTTGATGGTGATTCGCGTTGTTTTTCGCGAGTTATAATATTTATTTTAATTATAGATTTGCGACCGTTGCGTTTGCATTTTGTATCTCGTCTTTGTTATTTTTCGCGTGATGAAACTTATTATCGTTATCGATTTCGATACGAGATCGATCGCGATATCTTCATTTATTTGTTCGTTTCGTTCGTTGCGATATACAGCGAATACGCGTATAAAATAATATAAATTTTCAAAGACGTTGCCTATAAAAAATACGCGTTCGAATACGCGCGAAGCGATTGAGGATTTTTTTTTTGGATTCTTAAAATTTTTGTTGAATAACTGTTTTATTTATTAAAATTATATTTATTTACTTTTGATTAATTATACATATGTTGGCTAAGTAATTGCTCGTTCGATACAATTCGGGAATTAATTCAAGTTTTTTTTTTGTTTTGTAAAATAAAAAATTCTGGAGAAAAAATTATCCGTTGTGCGCAAGATATTTCTGAATCGCATGAAATACCAAGTTACTTTATTTTTTATTTTTTATTTTTTATAAATTTCACGATTGTGCTTACACGCGTAAAACGTACATAATTATAAAATTATTTCTAAATGGATTAAATAAAATTTGTATTTTGATAAAAATTAATTGCGATACTGAAGAAAATGTCGGCGAAAGAATTAAAAATCGTTTCAACATTTTTCCGATACATTTCTTTCTTATTGCCCAGCAATCGTAAATGCGTCCGTATTCTTTAACATACATATATATATATGGCCAAAACAGAGATAATTATGACTAACTCGGTGTTAATCACCGAGTTGCATAAATGCATAAGTATATCTTATTTCGCATTGTGCATCGTTTAAAAAACTCCTAACAGCTATATAAGTAATAATAGATAACGATATTTGTATAGTAAAATATTGATCGATCATTTATATAACCATATTTTCATTTTTGTTCTACTCCTTGCGTACGCTTATAAGTTGTGATAATCTCATTTACAAACTTTAATTTACAATTCTTAAATGGTCCTTGATTCGGAAACGATCAGAAATTAAAAAAATTAAAATAAATAACAATTTATTGCATAATAGTAAAAGAATGTATAATGGTATATAGTTTAATAGTATAATTAAGATTGTAAAAGATGATAAAAAAAATTTAGAGGAAATAAACGATTAAGTTGACAGTTTCGTATAAAAATATTGATATAAAAATACATGACTCGTTCATTATATTTAGTAACTAGTACTAATTTTAGATATCCGTTAACCTTCGTGTTTGCTCTAGAACGAAAAAATAATATTCGTCCAACCGATGGTTTTTGTACCTATTATCTTAACAATTCCGCAACCTGTTATAAAAATCTATCGTGTAAACGCTCTAAATTGGAATTCCCGCAGAATTTAAACGTCGGTAAATAGAACACCTATCGATTTCGTATAGGTACAAATATTCACGAACCAAATTCTTCGGTATCCGGTTCTATAGGCTTGAATTCGAAAGAACCACGTCCGTCCATTTGAAGATAGTACTAAAAAGTCAACAATTTAGAATATATTCGATAAGTGCACAACATCGATGCATAAAATACTCGAATGAAATATCCATACCTCGTGATGTTTCCACAATGATCGCCGATGCGATACCGTAAATAATGTAATGTTGACCTTTTTACAATACGCGTACATCGAATCTTCCACGTCTACGCTAACAGCACTCGTGCATTCGTCGAGAATAGCAAATTGCGGCTTGTGATAAAATAGTCTTGCCATCTGTAATATTAAAAGTATTATCGTTGCAGTTGGACAATACAATGCCAATATTTTTCAGGTTAAATAATCGAAGAAAAAAAAATACCGCGATTCTTTGTTTTTCGCCACCGGATAGAACATCCATCCAGTCCGCGACGGTATCCCAAGCTTGACCTTGACATCCGGGTTTCATTTCCCTCTCGAGTAAATGGCCTAACTGAACTATATCCAAATACGCTTGTAAATCTTCGTCGCTTGCGTTACGTCGTCTCAGCATTTCAGCGTGAGTATGCGGATAAATTACTTGGTCTCTCAATGTTCCCAAAGTCATGTAGGGTCGTTGCGGAATATAAAATAATTTACCACGTGGTGGCTTTGTCATTACACCACCCCACACAGGCCACAGCTAAATCGACAGAGATATACATATAAATATATACATTTTATTTTAAACAGCATTCAGGATTCAGCATTGTAGGGTATAAAGTAAATTTATAACACGAAAATACTAACTTCGCCCAAAATTCTGAACAATGAACTTTTTCCACAGCCGTTTGGTCCACAGACTAATACATTTATACCAGATTTAACCTCGAAGGTAAGCTCTTTGACGAGAACATCGCCGTTTGGAGTTACTAGAGGAACGCGATCGAAACGAATAATGCTGTCTTTGGCTAGAATTATTCCTGCTCCTGGTGATCCGACAAAATTACTCTTCGGATCCGTTATCATCGTTCTTTTGTATTTATTGGCATTCAAATCGTTCAGAACGCTTCTAAGTCCGGTTACACGTGCCGTAAATCCGGCTAATCTTGTCATTTCTCTTCCGGCAAGAACCAATCTTCCGATTGCTTCCGCTAATTTTACTAACATTCGTCCGTATGTGTAGTAAGATTTAAATCTATGATCTGAATTTCCGATCAGCACCGGATGATTCTTTTTGAAGAACGGAATACTTACAGCGTAAAATCCAACGACGGTTGCTACATCTATAAAAACAAACAACCGTTCATTTTAGTATATCAAATTATATCGGTTGCATAATACAAAATTCATCTTACATTTTCCAATAAAATTATCTACTACGCCTATTATCACTTTAAACTCTAAAAACTTCCTAAGATGCGTTACCTGAAACATCGTAAAATAACATTTTGTAAATTTCAATGTACGATATACTTAAAATAATATATATTATTTACGCTTTGAACTCACCAATTTATAGAAACTGGCCAACAGCGTTAATTTTTCTCGCGTGTTTCCTTGATAAAATGCGATTTCCTCCGAATTAGTTATTAAACGCGAATGAATGTGTCTGTATTCTCCCTCGAGCCTCTGTTCTTTAACCGTTAACGTGGCGATAGGTTTTCTTAAATGGGTCAAGAAGCTACCGGCGATAACAAGATACATTAACATAATCACCGGAGTCTAGAATAATGATTTACACCATTAGAATATTTACCGTACAGTCGTTGGAAATATTAAATAATTATAACAAAAAACTAACTTCTCCGCCGAGCGTAGATGTAAGTCTATAAACATAAATAAAGATATCTAATAATGGTTTCGTAATGTTACTGTATAAGTCTGTACAACTTTCGCAAAATTTATCTACATCTGTGGTAAGTAATTGATCAGGATTTGCAATTCGTGTATCCAAATTACTCATTTTATAATATGTAAAACCTCTGTAAAATAAATTCAGTTAACATATTAATATAAAGATTAAACTTTCGATTAAAATACAATTAAGTTTTAAAAATACATTTCGATTCAAGCGTTTAAAGTTACGGTATCAATTTGGTAAAGTAACGCTTGTGTTGGTGAATACGTACGTTACACTCACACGCAAATTTTGCAACCTTTAACCTCCATTGTATTACAGGCACCGATTATTTTATATCGATAGAGGTTAACGAATTTTTGCATACAAAGTATTTTGTAACGTACGTAGGCCATGTTTCAAAAGTTTCGAAAATGCAAAGAATAACATTTAAACTTACTTCAGATATTGATCTATAATATAACGGCTTATGTTGGTTCGTAACCTAAGTTTCATTTCTCCGATGCTGTATTTTAAAATGTTATTCACAACGGACACCTAAAAAGACGAATAAATTTCTGAGATGATAATAAATTGAGAAACCATGAGTCAGAATATTTAATTTATAACGTTATCGTAAGCGAATAAATTAAATAAACGAACGCATTGCGTAATCAAGCATTTTTTAATAAACAACGGCGAATTATAAAATATTTAACTTGCTTACCAACGGCAAGGTAGCGGTGAACCTCAATATCCATTTTTTAAATTGTTTAGTATCCATGCGGACTATCGATCTGAAAGATAACTCAGGGTTAGAAATTCGTTAGGCTTTTACAATTATTTATAATCGACGCTTTTTTCAACTAAAAGGGAGTAATTCACGATATAAATTACGTTTCAATGAGCGTCCCGGTATGAATCAACCACAAATCGCACAGGGATCTAGCCACGAGGGAAGCAGCGATAAGCAAAACGTATCCAGCCTCCAGTGTAAAGAAACCCGGTATACCGATGGACAACAGTTGACACAGTTGCTTAAAGAATTTTCCGTTGACATGGGCTCGAGGTTGTTTCAGCTTATCCTGAAAAACAAACCCAAAGTTCAAACCCCAAGTATAAGACGAACAAATCCTCCAACTTTCGTTCGAGCTTACCTCCTTAATGACATACTGGATGTCGTTGTTGGGAGTCCAAGGATTCCTACGAACAGGTAAAAGGATACAAAATAAGCGATAAACGACGAGAAAACAAACAGCGAAAAAAATAGAATCGATTTCACGCTCTAGGCTCACTTGGACTTGACGAACCGCTTCTTGTTCCTCTTCCTGGTGATCAGCCAGATGAGAGTCGCCACCGCCACGGCCGAGGTCGCGGTTTTCCTGGTCACGAATTTGCTTAGGGCCGGAGCCATGCTTTGAGTTGACCCTGGGTAGAGTAACGAACGCCTATTCTTACGCTCCGGTCGACTGTTCGGACTGGAAGAAGCCTCGTCTTGGACTTGGCCACCACCGAACACCTCTGGAAACTTGGCCGAACGAGTGGGGATGCAATTACATTCCAATTTTTACGCTCCAACTCCACGCGAGGAGATATCAGCTGTGTGCGCACCAACACAAGTCAAGCCCCGCTCGAATTTCGCCATGAACTTAAGTAAGGAGAGTTGGTTAGTTAGTGTCTCGCTCTCTCGACCTCTTCCGACGTTTCTTCCTCTGTGTCGTCTCTGTGTCGTCTGTGCGGGTTCACGTCGTCATCTCCCGCGAATTTTCGACCTAATTTCGCGTTTGAATCGTCGACTGTGGAATCATTAGTCTCTTGCATTATCGTCGCGCATGGCTGAAAAAGAAATAACCTATTATCTTGGTATGAACGAGTAACGCGGTTTTTTTAATTAAAATTTTGATACGATACGAGCGAGGATATCGTCTGGAAATTGCTTGGAGCGTTATTTTTTTTTCGTTTTACCTGAGAAATGATTTTCGAAAAGGGTATTTTACGAGCGTAATTATTTTTACATTTGACCGGTTGCTTTTATTTATTAATTTTTTTTTTTAGGACGATCGTTACCTAGTTTTATACGTACGTGTCCATGGAATTGAAACAATTTTACGAAATGGTAATTTGTTTTGATAAACGTCGAGTTCTTTGGGCGATTAGTAATTTTTCTTTCTCGTGGAACATTTTTTGATTATAACGTCATGAAAATTGCAATTTTTATTAACGATCGATCGGAATTAAAACGAATTATATACGTAAGATTACGATATTGACTTTGATAATTTTGTAATACTCGCTCGATCGCTAATATAACGTTTAACAATCAAATATAAATAATAGAAAAATGGATAATTATAACGAAAAATACTTAATATGTTACGCGAATTTTTTAAATTATAACGCTTAATATTATGCGTAATGATTACGATAAATATTATCTCGAGTGTCTCGTGCGAATCGATCTAATTAACGACCTTACGATCATTTATACAAAAAAAAATTGGAAAAATATAATTATCTTTTATGAATTGTTTACGCTTTACTGCAAATATCGTTTGTAAAACTTAATTAATCATTTTCTTGGCTAGTACTTAGATTTTATATTTAGAATTAGAGATATGGTTTTTTTCGTTTATTCATTTTATTAAAAGCAAGTCAAAATTAATTTCAAACGTTTTAATGAATTTGCGAAAAATGAAATTTAATGTAAATATAATTAACATTATACGTTTCGCGAAGGAATGATATTTTTGTTTAATCGCTTGAATTAAATCGCGTCGAATTCACTTTATTGTAAATAAAAAATCGAAATAGATTTTCTATTATTATTTCAGTTTAGATTATACTTTGTTAAATCATACTTTATTATATTTTGCGAATAAATCCATCAATGTAAATTTAGGTACAGCTATTTAAAATAGTCATAATTATGTTTACGAGTTTTTTTTTGTATATACGTCTAACATTTAAAACGTTTAATTTGAATGTATTTTTAAATTTTTTTTTGCATTTTAAAATACTTCAGTTGTTAAAATTATTAAATGGACTCCAATTTAACGATTCAATTATTGTAACTAAAAGGAATTAAATAATAATAATCATAATTTTTACAAAATTTTTCAATTTTTTTAATATATTAAAATAAAATATTACTAGAAAATTACTTGGTCGTAATAAATATACAATTAAATAATAGTTGCACATTCATTGATTCTGTTTCAGATGCATTTACAAATACGTATTGAAATTGAATCATGAAGAAATATGTTTCTATACAATAATATAGAATCGAGTCCTTTTTTGTTTATAAAGATAATTAAATTTATATGAATTAAGTGGCAGAATAATTAAGTGTTATCTTTTTATGTCTTCAATTCGGTAAATGAAATAATAATAATAATAATAATAATAATAAATATCAAAGTCCAAGTAATAATTATTATATAATCGAATAAAAATACTTAGCATAAATCAAATTATTATTCTGTTTAATGTTTCACAACTATTCAATAATGCATAATTTACCTCAGAAATTTGTTTTTAACATAAATCATATTCTAAGTGTTATTTATTGCGAACGTAATAAATTTTTTTCATTTTAAATCTTTATAAATAATTTGTAAACACGATTAGTTGCGCGAAATTTTGTTACAGTATATATTTGGCGGAGAATTAATTGTAAATAACTATTCATCATTCGTTGCAACCTTTTGAATATTACGTGTTAAAAAATGTACATTATAATCACATAGTTGAAAGAAAAAATTTACATTTTAGAAAAGAATAGAAGCTTGTTCGAGGTTTTTTAAATCTTAAAAGAAATATAAAGGTAAAATAAAATATTATTAAAAAATAAACGATTTCATTTTGTACAAATAGCCATTTCTGAAAATAAAAAGATGTTTAATAATAATAATATATAAACTTCTCTCTAAGTTTTATAAATATTAAATATATATTTATAAGTTGGAAGAAGTTCGTAGGAATCGATTCAGAGTTGAAACGAGTTTATTTTTTCGTGTAACGTAATATAAAATCGATACGAAATATCTGCTCGTAGTTAAGATTTACTCGTAGATAACGTCGCATTAAGTAAAAATAGGCATAATTTGATAATCATCAATAAAGTATCTGATCCGAATCTTAAGTTTATACAACTCTGTCAACATGTTTTCATTCGATTTAATCTAGCTTGGTATTATTTAAATATATTTTTAACGTCTTATTAAACTGCTTCGTTGAAAATTGTATTTCGCTAAAAGAAACTTGAATAATATCAAACGTTGATGAAATTTACGGAATCTGAAAACATTCCCAGATTACAGTTTTGAATAAATTATTAAAATTGCCTCGATGTTTACAGAATTCTGAATAGAATTACAATATTGTTACGATGCAACGTAAGAAATACGCCAATTTTTCAATATTACAATCCAATTGTATAGAATTCTATCTCATGGGAATAAATTTTTTCGAACCCACCGTTTTGTATCTGGGAATTAAAATATCGAAAAATATTGTGCAAATACTCAAATAACTTTCTTTCATCATTGAAAAGCCTCGGAGATTGAGATTTTACTTTACTCCGAGGTTTTCGATTTCGCTATCTATTCGTTCTTTATCGCGTAAGTGGCATCGGCTGCCGTCGATTGGTCCATACTTTGTACGGATCGAGCAGAAATCGTATCTGCGATCTACCTGGTACTTCCTCGATCGGTGATCTCAGCTTCGCTCGATGTCTCGGTCCTGACTATTTACTCGTCGGCTGAAGAAATTGCAGTCGTCGACATTAACTCCGCAACAGTCGAGGATCGAATCGAGTACACAGCAGCTTTTTTTTTGGAATGATATTTGATAACAATGAACACGTGAATTAAATGCATTGGATATCGCTTGGATAAGTAATTGGAAAATGTAAGTCAAAGCGGAGGCAAGTGCACTTAACTAATGTAAGAGAGAAAATCGAAATTTACTTAATATGAAATTGTGTTTTCTAGCTTTAGTCTTTTGATAATTTTCTTGCTCGACACACGATCGAGTAATGTTATTAATATTGAAAAATTTAAGCTAAGATTTACAAAGTCGAAATTAAAAAATATAATTTTGAATATATTATAAGACTAAAGTTAATTTTTAATAATAGATAATTATTATTGCGGTAAACTTTTATTGTCATTTTAATTTATTTTACAATATTCTTTTAATTTTTATTAGCTTCGATAAAATTTAGGTATTTATAATTTGGACTGAAAAATATTTTTAAGAAACTAAAAAAATGTGTATGTCTCATTTTACATATTTGAATTTGTAAGATACAGAAAAAGTACATATTAAAATTTAAAAAATCGAGACTTTAAATCGAGAATATATAGATAAAGATGAATAAAAAATTTATAATTCAAAAAAATTTTATTTCCAATGAAAATATTTTCATTTAATTAATACATGTAGAAATAAAAATTCATTGAAATAAATAATTTTTATGAGTAAAAGATATAATTTTTTCCATACTACAATTTATTGTAATTTGACGAAGTCTAAATATATTTTACATTTTAATTTTATGTATACATGTAATTTTTTTTTATGTTAGAAAGATTATAGCTGTAGACGATAGTTTCAAAAAGTAATGGATGATTAAAATTTAATTTTACGACTATTCGCGATATCGCATATTATTATTTTGAATATTAAATCCAAAAGATTTATATAAGATTAAATTAAAACTCTTTTTATGAGATATAATTATTCTAATGATAAACTTTTCAATTAATATTTAAATTCCTTCATTTTTTATCAATATCTTTAAATGTTTTAACGATATTCCATTGAAATATTTACTCAAAAAAATTGCTTAATATAATTTTTACTCGATTATTATAATTATTCTTTTAATAAATAAAAAATCAGTTTAAAAAAAAAATTTTATTTCAACTTTTAATTTATAATTTTAAAAAACGCTATAGTATAAAAATAATACGATTATGTAATGCAAAGCTTTATATAATTCTCATAATCGATATTTATAAAATTGATAGTATAAGAATCTCCTTTATAAATATTAAAACAGTAAATTTTTTTTAATAAATTGAATTTTAATTTCTATGCAAATTAAAATATATTATTTAGTTAAGCTTTTCGATATTCGAATGTACACAAAGCTATTAAGATTCTATAATTATATCCACAGTTGCAAAGTATAATAACATGAAATTTCATCGAATAGAAATATAATTATTTCATGCGAATCGGAATTATACTTTAACAAGAAAAAATAAAAATAATAACGTAATAATTTTGCAGTATTATACAATATACACAGATTATTTATTATTTGTCTTTTAAATTTTTTATGTCGAAAACGATCATATTTTGATTTAACGAAACGTTTCTTAAGTCTGATTATTTTTTGCATACGCCTTCTTTTCAAGCGGACGTTTTCAAGCAATTACATAATCATATTATAATAAACGAATCTCCAACTTTGATACGAAAGATTAAAATAAGATAATTACAAATACAATCGGATAAAATTTAAAAAACTTTAATTATTATACGCGTTACTTTTATGCTGCTCGTAACAATCGTAGTTCGTTGTATATTTAATCCATAAATAAATATAATAGTTTCGAATCGTATCGTATTTTACGCATTTCGCGTGTAGCGGTTAGAAACGTAAAATTAAAGCGTATATACGACCAAATACGATATCCATCATTGATGCATCGTTCTCTCAACGTTCGCTTCAACAAATTTTATTCCAACGCTACGAGGGAAAATATTACGTTGTTTTTAAACCTTCGAACCTCGTCGTGTTCTAATTCACCTAGTTTTAAGAAAATTGCGTAAACCACTGGTAATATCTCGGAAAAGATGATTTACGTGAACCTAATCGAGAATTCGCAGCTTATAATTATCTCTAATAATTGGAGATAAAAATGGAAGCGACGAGAAGAAAGATTGAACCGAAGACAATTTAAATTTCGCACCATAATTTTCCTGCGATGGCGTTCCTTTATCGACTATCGATAACACAATAATATTGTTACGCTTTCGCATATGCACGAATATGCATCTATTGTCCAACGAGATGAATGTAACAGAAAGAAACCAGTGTCGTTAAAAAACTTGTGGTTCGTGGGTAAACAGGCAGATGATCGATTTTTTTTTTTCATTTACATTTTTTTTTTCTCCTATTAAATTTAACAGGAAGTGCACTACTGTTTAAGTTTAATCCGCAAATGTGTATACATATATATTAAACGCGAATCTATCTTCGGTCAGACCTTGAAGATTACGACGCAGTTTGTAAGACGGTTTTAGGACTGTATTTAAATTTTAGCATCGCTGTTGCATCGAGAATCGACGCGTAATAGTTCAAGGGTAAGTTTCGGAAGATTTATCAGTTATATACGTAAATCGTAGCGGATTTAAATTCATTGGTTATCCGAATGTTTTGATATACGTTTCCTGGAATACAATGGCTTACATCACGTGCATAATTTGTTTATAGTGGCAGAGACAATGACCAGAAATTGAGGCTACAATCTGCGTTCGGGCTTTAAGGCCTTCTTCGAGGTCTCGGTACTTTAGGGCCTGGAGAAATGTCGATTAGGGTAATAGCTCAACGCCTGATACAAAATGGTCGATTTCTCTTGCGCTCCTTTAAAAATTCGGAGCATCGTTTCGGTACAACCAGCACAAATTTCAACAAGATACACGTTGCACGAGTAGGTAAGTAAAAAGTGTAAATTGTCGGTGGATGGAACGACGAGCAGAATCGTCCTGGTTTCAACTCTTATTATTGTGCAGGCGAGTCCCCGGGCCCTGTATCTGCGGGTGCTGGTGGTGTAACAGCGGGTCCCGGTCATCTTGGGTTCCTGGGAGCACAGGCTCGACGTCTATTCGTCGACAATGTATTGAAACGTGTGACCAACACCTTAGCAGCCGATTTGAGGCGTAGAGCTGCTCGTAGGTTGTTCGGGGGAGATTCGGCACCATTTTTCGCTTTGGTAGGAGTATCCTTGGCTTCGGGCACCGGTGTTTTAACCAAAGAGGACGAATTGGAAGGGGTTTGTAGCGAAATCAAGGTAAGGAAAGTTTCTTGGATAGGAACGTTACGGCGAACACTTTTGCATCGTTTTATCTTTTGTGATTTTTTTGTAGGAAGCGGTTGCAAAATTACAATGGAATACTCCGATCAACGATAAAAATTATGAAACCGTGATAGAAAATAATCAACTTAGTTTAAAAAATTTTGTAATAGGGCCTCCGATAGCGAAAGGCTGCTCGGCAGCAGTTTACGCAGCTCGTGTAAAAAATAGCGAGGAAAGTCAAAATAATGATGAAATAACAGTAGATAAAAACAGTGATATATCTTCTTTTCCATTAGCGATAAAAATGATGTTTAATTACGATGCAGAATCTAACGCAACTTCGATTTTAAAATCAATGTTTAGAGAAACGGTGCCAGCTTGGAAGCATTATAAAACTGAAGAAATGTTTTTTTGGGAAAATCACACCGCGAACAACAAGCAAATTTTACCTCCTCACACCAACATTGTCTCTATGTACGCCACTTTTACCGATCGAGTTCCTCTCCTGCCTGGATCGTTTAAAATGTATCCGGATGCATTGCCGTCGAGACTTAACCCCGAAGGTTCAGGGAGAAACATGAGTCTCTTTCTCATGATGAAAAGGTTGATTTTTTATCCATTTTTTTCGTTTCAATTTTACCAACGATTTTTAAATTTTGCATTTTTATTCAGATACGACATCACTTTGAAACAATACGTGGTTAATCAACGACTCAAAACTCGAGTATCGATTCTGTTGTTTGCCCAGTTGTTGGAAGGCGTTGCACATATGAATTATCATCGTATTGCCCATAGGTAAACCATTTGTCGATTGCTCGATAATAAAGTCTGTAAGAAAATTTTTCACCGAATTTTATGCAACAGGGATCTGAAATCGGATAACATATTGCTGGACGTATCGGAAGAATCGGACAATTGCCCCACACTGGTGATAACGGATTTTGGGTGTTGCTTGGCGGATAAAAGTTTCAACCTCTGCCTTCCGTACAATTCCCAATACATAGATAAGGGTGGAAACGCCGCATTGATGGCTCCTGAAATTTTTGTAGCCGAGCCAGGATCTTTTCTCACTACTCTTAATTATTCTAAATCGGATCTTTGGACTATCGGAACCATAGCCTACGAAATTTTTGGCATGCGTAATCCATTTTTTGGAAGCCCCAAGGAAAAACCGATGCTAAAAAATTATGATTACAAGGAAGAAGATCTACCGCAGTTGCCAGAATCGGTTCCAACTATAATCGCATCTCTTATTAAGAATATTTTAAATCGTAATCCGAACAAAGTACGTGAAAATTAACGTTCAAATGTAATATTATTCGACATCAAACGGCAAATTAATCACAATCGATAATTTCAGCGTCTCAGCGTGGAAATGGCAACTACGATAATGAATCTGTACTTGTGGGCTCCGAGTTCTTGGATTCAAAGTAATAGCGAAATACCGTCTAATAGCGAAGTACGTATTTAATTATAATAATGAAAAAACGATTTTGATAACATCGTTTACGTTACTTTCTAGATTTTACAATGGCTTTTATGCTTAACGTCGAAAGTATTATGCGAAGGTCGAAACGATTCTACGGAGGGGAGGGAAGCCACGAACAACGAAATACAAAATATCGAACAAATCAATTATCAAAGATCTCTGTCGACACGATCTTGCGGTAGACGTACGATGCCGGAATATCAATTAATCGCGTACTTTTTAGGCAGAGTAAGTTTGATTAATATTCGCGAAGGTTTAAAATGGATCCAGAAAAATATTTAAACGTGGCGATAATCCATCGTTAAAGTTATAAAATCATTGATTAGATTATTTACAATTTTTGTGCAACTTAATCATTTACAAATACGTTTTAAATTATCGAATCAAAAAAACGGCACTTAACGTTTCTTTATTAATTTTCTATATTTTTGCTAAAGTTTATTTTTGATACTTATGGAAGCACAAAAGAGACGACGATTTGAATTTGATATTTATTCGATAATTCAAATTTAAATTTACTTAACGATACGTTAGAATTGAAATATACTCTTTTGTGATTCGAGTGCCTTGAATCTCTATTGCAGAATTTGTGAATAAATTTATTTTGATGTACTTTTAATTTATTTATTCGTATTTATTTTTTAATCGAATATTATAAAGATTTTCTTTGGTCGATCGAACCGTAAACTCTATACTGACTGTAGATAAATTTTATTATAAAATGTTTTTAATATCTTTACGCCACACTATTTTGTTAGATATTGTTAGACATGGAGTTTTTTTGATATGGTTTTGCCAATGCTTATATGCAATTTTTTTAAATCAATTAAACATTATACATATATCGAATCTATAACAAATAAAAAAAATAATTTTTATCGATATTATTATTATTATAAAATGTTAAAATTATGTAAAGAATAATTTATGTAAAAATATAAAAATAAAGTATTTAAATGCATTGATAGATTTTTTAAATTCTATTTCCTCTTATAGTTATAATCAATTATTATTCGTATTTTTAAGTTTTAATTATTTATCCTTGACATTTGGTCTGAGACAAGTTTGTAATTTATATCTCATATCATTGATGTCCAATTCCTTCGCATCGGCAAGATCTTTAATATATTCGAGAAATTCTTCGTAACTAATCGCCCTTTTACGAAACTTAAAAAAACATAATCCGGTATCGGTGGATGTAACGTGATGCATATCTAATATTTTAGCTGCTTGAAACCATAAATCACATTGAGACAGTGGTATTAGATTAAGATTCATGGCATGTGAAATTGGATCCATTTTACAGTATTCTGTAAAATTCGCAACTTTTACGGAAGGTTTACATTTTTCAATTATTAAACAGACAACGTTTACCTTTAAACATTTCATCCAAGGGAATTATTTCTAGAAAATTTTGTGACATGCTTAAGGTATACAAATGTTTTATATCGTAACGATGATCTTTTTTTAGTAGATTTTCGAAAAAAAACAACGACTGAAACGTAAACTAATTTGGAGATCGTTTATTTCCAGCGAAGTCTCTTAAAACTTTATACGGAAGTGTATAGTCGTGAAATTCATTCTTTTACAAGTAGGCAGTGGATAATCATAATAAAATTACTCGAAAACCTGAAAATATCGATTTAAATAAATTATTTTACGAAGGGTAAGTCGTTTAAAATAATACGCGAGTCGATTTCTATCGGTACTCTTAAATTAAACGACACCGTTCGAAATGCAATAAAAATAAGAAACATCGTTTCTTTTATCGTTAAAAGCGGTAAAGATAATTAGATTCCCGTGTGTTTGAAACGGAAAGTATCGCACGTTGTAATGTTTAAAAAGCAAAGTAACAGAAAAAAAAAAGTAATCCGTTACGTAATCAATATCGCGTAAAAATGTAGTACGCATAGCGAAAATAATGCATTAAAAATAGATTAAACTTACACAATGGTATATCAGAAATCGACATCTAATTTTACTCGCTATAGGATTTTGATTTTTAACCTTCAGTTTTGTTTTTGATTATACGTTTTTTATTAATATTATTTAACAGGTGGATAACACGAAACATTTAATAATAAACGTTCGTACGATGATCAAAGACAGATAATTATAACAATAATTTGAAATAGTCCAACCTACATTTAGTATACGTAAAGATTTTGTTTCCTACCTGCATAACTAAAAAACTGAACAACATTTTGTAAATACTTTTTCACTTAGTTGCTAGGGTATTGTTTATTTAATGTCATACGTTTCTAAGGTTAATTTTGGTTAATTATAAATTTGTAATTACAAGTATCACAAAACGTTAAAATGGAAATCGATAAAATTACGATAGATAAATATGGATCATTGATTATTCCAACCCCAAAATTGAAAGATCTTAAATTACAGTTGAAAACAGCAAGACCCTTTTCTTTGTCTTTCGTTTATCCGAACGATAACATTCTTATGAGCAAATTTAAAAATGATCGGAAGTCAATTTATGTGATGAGGCATCTATATTTTATATACAATTGTAAGAAAAACAAGGATGGATCTACAACTTTGAATCTGAATGGCAAACATTTATTTTGCAGAATTAGGTTAAATAAAAAATTTTAACAATTACAAAATAAAATAACGAAAAAGGACTTTACGTTAAACAAATGTTTTTGTAGGCGACGCTTACAAAATTGGGATATTCCATATTTAGCGTTATTTTTATCCAAAATCAAATATATTACAGTACTGAATTTAGTAAATAACGAAATCAACTCGCCCGGATTTATATCTTTAATCGACTGTATAATTGTAAATCGATATAAAATCGGTATAAAGTTTCTCATTTATTTTATTCAATTATTACCAATATTTTTAGGAACATAAACAAATTATAGAGCTTGATTTGCGAAATAATAATGTAGATGACATTGGTATAAATTATTTGTTTAACAACCAATCGAAAGTGCAACTACAAGTTCTTCGTTTAGGCGGAAACAAATTTGGAGTTGAAGTACATATTAATCGTTGATAATTCGGCGTTTCATTTTACCATTAAAAATAGTAATGTATTAATTTCCTTTTATTGTACTTATATTTAGAATTCTAAAAAACTATCGATCTTACTCTTAAAGAATCCTCACATACTACATCTCGACGTTTCTGATAATCATCAGGACGAAAGAAGCTTATCTTATTTTACGACGGTTTTAAGATCAAACCAGGAATATTTCAATAACACCTTGAAAATATTGGATCTCAGTCGACCCGTTCCTATGAACTGCTACTTCAAATTTGACAGCTCGCATGTCGCCATGTGCCTTGGATGCATGTTGCGAGTAATACTCATATTTTTTTTCTCCACATTCGCTTATAACACTTAATTAACTTTTATCGATTCGTTAGTACAATGCAAGCTTAGAAGAATTATACATACAGAAATTTGGCTTTTGTTGCCACGATATCGAAGAGATGCTCGAAAATGCACAGTACAACGAAACTTTAAGAATTTTAGATTTATCTTGTAATAATATAGGCGATTACTCAGCGGAAATATTTGGAAAATGGTTGGAAAAACGACCACCGCTTCGATCGCTTTTATTGGCGCACAATATCATTACCGATAATGGCATTAAGTAATGTAATTATTATGTATTCCTAATCGGTGATTCATTATTTTATATTTATAGATCGATAAGCAGAGGTCTTCACTTGTCTAAATTAGTAACCATCGACGTATCTTTTAATCGCTTTACCGATCTAAGTGGTATAGAACTTTGTAACTCGTTGAAGAAATCACCATTGTTAAAAGAACTTCGAGTCTTCGGCAACGATATTGGACATCCAATGGCAAAAGTATATCCATTTCAAATATAACGAAAATTCCTTTGTTTCTTTCTTAATCTTTCTTTATTCTTTAGATAATTGACTTGTATTTAGCAGCCGATATTCTTGATCAAGAAAACATTGATGTAAAGCCATACGAAGTAGATGGCGTATTTTATTTTGCTTATTATCATAAAAAGAAGGCTAATTAATATTATAAATATCATCGATAACTGGATTTGTAATACTTGTTATAATTGTTTCGTAACATTATAAATAGATAACAATTATAATAAAGTAAACAGTACTTTCTGAAAAAATGTATATTACTTATTTAAAAAAAAATTTATTTATGTACAATTGATATATATTTGTTTATACATATGTACAATTATTAACACAACGTTAGCTATTTATATTTTAGCTTAAATTATTTTTAAATTTTTAATTTTTAATAATTAATTATTTCTTCGTTCCCAATTAAGGCAACGACTAATATTACATTTTATGTAAAATTGCCATTAATTTGAATAATATCTAGAATATTTTGGCAATTTTTCACAAAGTCGAAAGCACTGTTGTAATTTAGAAGCACTTTCCTCAATTTTTGTAGTCGTAGCATAGACGATTTATGTATTTTTGTAGTTTTCTTTCTGTATCTTATCGCGGTTATCATTTTTTCAAGAACGTAATCTAGCCATAAAATATTCGTGTACGGCTTAAATTGTTGCCAGTCGTTACTACAAATTTTGAAACAATCAATAAATGAAATAAAATTGCAAAGTTTCTTTCAACTTACTTGACATTGTCTCTCATCATTCTATAAATATCAAATTGATATTCTCCTTGTGCTGTAAATAATGTAGGATCTGTTGCCAAATCATTGAAAATTTTACAGCCTTGATACGACATTCTAGATAATGTGAAATCTATCACTGAAATCTACAAGAAAATATATCGCATTTAGTTACATTAAATAACTTGCGTTTTTCTTTTTAAATCAATGTATATTTTACGTACTTTAACTCCACTCGTCGGAATAGTAATTTCGGCATTATCTAATTTTAACGTTACATTTGTATCATCGGTTTTGGATATCAGTAGATTTCCCCAATGCAAATCTCTGTGTTCAAATTCAAGAGATTTTTCGGCAACGGCCAAAGCAAACGCCGTCTAAACAATTTTAAAATGAGACCGATATTAAAAACGATCGCTTTTAAATAAATAATAATGATGTTTGAATAAATACCTGAACAAATACGGAATAACATTGAGATGCATTTTGAAATACAAAAGCTTCAAGGTCTTGTCCACCATGCGCAAGCTCGAGAACAATGTATAATTGTTGATCGTTAAACATAGATGGACAGTCATTTTCTGACTTCTTCTCTTGATCAAATTTTTTCCACAATTTAATTAATTTATCTGGGTATTTTCCAATAATACACATAATTCTTTTAACTCCGATAAAACCACTTGTCTTAAATTTATTTCCGAATCTAAGCTTATGTAATTCTCTAAAAGAATATTATTTATTTTTTATAGCTTAATTTTTTTTTCTTTATACATACACGCACATATATATATATATATATAATACTTACTGAGAAATAATAATTTCGGAAAGGATTTCGTGAAATTTTTTCTGTGGTTCATAATTGACTAATTCTTTCCCTTCGATCGGTATAATTTTTATAACAGATTTCTCATTATTATTTTCATATAAGAAAACTTCACCGTAAACTCCTTCACCAATTTTAGAACAATAATTTAGGTATCTAAGATAAAAAATTCAGTTTAGCTTAAATTACAAAATGGAATATTTATATAAATTAAAAATCAAATTTATTTTGTAATTTTTTTTTTATATTATCAATGATTACTAAATTACAGAAAGAAACAACAATATTACATTCTGCATCAAATTAATTTTTTAATTATAGTTTTAAAAATAATAATGTATTGCAGGAAATTAGAAAACTAATCGATAAATATAAATTAACGAAGATGAAATTTTCTTTATATAATACAAAGAATTATTTCATTAAAGCGTTATTTAAGTTTTATCTAATCGATTATATTAATTCTTGTACTTGAAAAATAAAAAAGTATTGCATACTTACGAATTAGAGAAGCAAACGTTAAACGGTAAGTAAGACGTTTGATTACAACGTTTTAAAATAATACTTTTTGCTGTTCTAATCAGGTCATCTTCGGTTTCAATTAAATTATCACTTTGAGTTTCTGAAATACATTTTAAAAGACAGCGATTAATCAATATATATATTTATGTAGATAAAAAGAAAATAATATTTGTATCCAATAAAACATTATTACTCAGCGAAGTTTTTCTTGCACTCGATGTTTTTCTCGTTCTATTAGATACGTGACTATTTCTTAGAGTATTTAAACTATCATCCATAAGCGATGATTTTTTACCACTTGGTACAATTCGAATCGAAAACCGCCGTGAAAAACGAGGGCTATTGTTGATATAAGAAAATCTGTTTCCGTCCAACTGAATATCGTTTAAATTGACGATCGAATCCGAGATCGAATCTTTTTCTTCGTCTTTAGTTTTTATCGCCCTTTGCACTACTCCTGAATTAAAATAAAATGTATGTATCGATTATTTTGCACATATGTTCAGATTTAAAAAATCAGATTTAAAAAATTATTTATCGTTTTATCATCGATACCTTCCGGTTGCATATCTAATATCGTTTGAACGCTGTGCCTCCAATTTTTGCCTCTTCCGATTGCAAAATCATCCAAGTTCTGCACATTGTGAAAATTATTTATAATCGACAAAGATCTTGCCCAAAATTTGCCAGGTTTCAAAACAATGGATAGTCTCCTGAAATTATCATCCATAGACTTATTAGTTTTATCTACTTCTAGTGAAATATTTTCTCTAATAGTTTCCTGAACATTGAGACTTGTTGATTTTTCATTGGTTTTGTTCTTATCGTAAATAATATTTACAGATTCTTCCATTTGAGCTTCTGTTATAGCTGTTAATGGTCTGCTCCACTTTTCAAATTTATTTCTTCTTTTTGTAATTCTCGCTGAATTATTCAATTTTGAAAGGATTTTATCTTCAACATTTACCTCCGTATTTTTGTTTTCACTAATGCTATTATTTTTATTTATAATTATATCGGATTTTGGATTTTTAATATTATCGTTATTAGTTTGTGCAGTTTTATCATTTTCAATCAAAATATTTTCTTCGTTGATCTTTTTAATATTTTTATCCGTTTTTAATTCAGACTTTCTAGATTTTCTTTTAGAATATTTATTCGTAGGAGTCGACGGTTTTTTTTCTTGATACTCAAGTTTTGATACGAGTACACGTAATTCCTTGTCTATTAACTGATCCGATTGTTCTTTTGCATTTGAATTTTTAATATTAGCACTGGTAACTTGTTTAGAAATTTGATTTAAATCAGTTTTTTCCTTGTTTGCTTCGAAACTAATATTTCCTTTATTATTTACAATATTTTTCTGCTTAACTCTTAATTTAATATTCTCAACATTGTTATGTTTAATTCTTACTTTAATATTATCAACATTTTTTGATTTTTGTATCGATTTTCTAATAATATTTTTCTTTGGATTTTTTCTTGATAGAATAGGTGATTTATTATTAATATTTTCATCAATTTTTGAAATACATAAAACCAATTCATCACCGTTTAATTTCGAAAACAGGTTTTTTTTCTCTTGATATCCTATACTTGAATTTGGACCATTTGTTACATTATGTCCTGTCAGTGTATTAATTTTTTCAACGTTCTCTAAATTATTCTGTTTTTTATTTATTTTCGATTGTTTTAACGAACCTTTATTAATATTTTTTGATTTCACAGATGGAATATTTTGTAAATTTTGATCATCTAATTTCGTAATGCATAAAATTAGTTCTGGACCATTTAATTTATAGACGTTATTAGAAAAATTTTTTTGGACATTCTCTTCGTTAAAATTGCCATTGATAAACTCTTCCGATTTGGTAATCTCGCACATTTCGGTCTTAATTACTTCCACATCGTTAAAAGATATATTAGGAAGTTCCTCGTAGTTTGCGTTTTCGATAAAACATTCTTCTTTTCCCAAAGTGCTGCCAAAATTATATAATGTATCGTTATTAATTATTTTATCGTTTTCAGAGACATCGTTTGTTGTGTTTATTTTATTGCCATTTGGTACAATATCTTCTGTTTTTACAATTACACTATCGTAGTTTACTTGCTGTTCAAAATTCGTGTTTAACAAAACGGATAACTCATTTCTTTTATTTAAACTACTGGACTGGTTGTATAAACTTTTCTGTAAATTTTCATCATTTTTCAAATTTAGCAATGATTTCTGCTTGATTTTTTCTGCCGTGGTTAAATATTCGTACGATGAATTATATTCATTAGTCCAATCGTGCAGAGAAAATATCGAATCACTTTTTATCGAGTTGAAATTTTCAGTTTCGTTATTTGCTGATTCTCTATTAAAATTGAAAGAATCGATACGTTTTTTTTTATTTTCCATAGATATATCGATTAATTCCGAAGCAAAACTTTTACATATATTTTCAAATACATGCGATTTATCTTCATCGTTCTGATCTTGATCGTACTCTGTATTATCAAAAATTAGAGGTGAATCGTTGAAGCTTACAGTATTGTTTTTCTTTGTATGTTTTAATATCGAAGTATTCGAAGATTTTTTTTCTATGAGTGGTTGCATAATAGAAATACGTTTGAATTTATTATTATTTTCAGGAGTCTTTGCATTCTTAAATACACTTTCCTCTTTGTTAAGTTTTCTAGTATTCGTACCAACATTATCTTCCAATTTATCGTCTCGTGATTTTATAAATTGAACTCGAGTGTCTCTTTCGTTTCGATTAGTATTATTATCCAATGTTATAGGCGACAAATCTTGCATATTCATGATCGATTGCAATTTATGTTCTCTGGGAGTACTCGTTAATAAATTTC
Source organism: Dolichoris vasculosae (assembly GCA_018907195.1). NCBI lineage: Eukaryota > Metazoa > Arthropoda > Insecta > Hymenoptera > Agaonidae > Dolichoris > Dolichoris vasculosae. The sequence continues at coordinate 10,882,717 of JACCHY010000006.1, forward strand.
CTATATCTTTCAATTGACAAGGATTATAAAGTTCATGGGATTCTTTAATACGATTTAAAAATGTTTTATTCTTATTAATTTTATCGTTAACGAATCCATTTTCATCTTTATTATAATTGGTATTCAATTGTATTTCGTTACCAACGGATGCATTTTCATTTCTATCCAGAATTTTTCTACTTTTCTTCGCAGGCTCTAAAGGCGTAACATTGTCCACGAAACTTTCGTTTTTGCTCGAGTAAGAATTATTTTTATCGTTAGCTATTTTTCTTTTAACTCCGGTTCTACTACTAATCGCTGTTTTCGTTTTTTTCTTTTCTTTTGGTTTATTCTTATCGTTGATACTATTATCGTTCGAAGTCTTCTGCCTTTCATCTTTATAGTTCCTTCTCAAGATCCTTTTATTCGAATTACCTTGCGGTTTGGTTTGAAAAAAATCATCGATATCGTCTCTGCTGCTGTTTCGATACTCTAATTTCCTCGGTGACTTTACTCTTTAAATTATAAAACAACAATATTATACGTACAATAAAATACATAATTCACTTAAATCAAGTTAATAAATTTGATATAAACTTACTTTACCCCCGTCGCCAATCTATCAAATGTATCTTCAAACGCGTTAACCAATAAAGTTTTATCTTGGAGTCGAGATTCCCTAACACCGGCAACAGCATCAAAATCAGGGTAAGATGGAACTAACGTTGCAGCAGATTTAAATGTAGTTACTGGCTGTCTTCTGCTGTATGTTCTTATAATCGTATCCATTATTATATGTTGGTGTACCGCTCAATTTACAAGCCACGTCCTTATAGCCTGCAAAACACTAATAAACAATATATGTCATGTTTCACGTTAAGTTTACATAAATACGTGTATGTAAATAGTGATTACATTTATCGCACTGATTTGTATACGCTATCAATTACTGTTTACATACTCTTGTAAACGGTATTTCAATAGACCAACCGTTGAAAAAAGCGTTGAAACGAGCGTTACAAGTTTTAACTTGAAATGTTTGTCCGCTAATTCTTTAATGCGTTTCCCGCTTCCTTTGGAGTATACATTATTGTGTGGTGCGCCATCTTTTGGGAATTAAGCGAGCTATTGTACGAAATTTTTAATTATGGTATGGTTTCGTTATTATCGACGGTTATACCAAAGTTTTAAAAATGTAAGTTTATGAATAATTAGACGAACTTTTTTGTAGAAGAGTTTTTAATTATTAGATACTTTTAATAGATATCTGATTGATATATCGTACTTTGGATATCTTATTTTGTAGGAGTTTTTAATTTTTTAAAAAATCATGTTCGATTTTAAAAACTTTTAAAAACATTTTTAAGTTTATACCATAAGCAAAAATTTTTATCGCGAATTTAATACATCCTTTTCGACATGTTTTCCGAATAATCGATATTATTCACGGTCGACGTGAGAAACGTGACGAAACATGAATTTTATTAGTAACAACAAACAATTACTCCAACAAACGTACGAATATAGGAAGAAAAGTTCTGATTTCAACGAAACGTTAAATCTGTGATATAAAAAATTAATTCATTTTTACTATATTTTTAGAAAAATATCAAATAAATCATGTCTTATTTTAACGAGTTACGTTTTATCAAATTTTTATGTATTTTTAATCGTTTATTTACAAATATTACACTACGTTTTGATAAATAAAAATAGCACGATATCCAAATAATTGCCAAAATATTTTCATTAAATTTCATTAAGTAAACTTAAAACTTCGTTACGAAATAAGAAGTAAAGTTCAGATTTATCTTTCTTTTATAATTTGCTTATCAATATACAAAAACTGTTATTCTCTTGATTATACAATTTTGGTAGCTAAAATTATAAAAGATGTATTTATACACTCATTTAAATCGGAAGTTTTTAGCGATAACTTTTAGCATAATTTTATTATATTCCAATTTACATTCCAAGTATTATTTGAATTATATTTTATAAGCATTTTAAAGAAATAAATTACGAAAGGTGATTTTGAATTAAAAATAAAAAAATACATAAAACTATCAGATACATTATATTGTTAAAAAGGTATTTATTTGAAAAGATTTTGATTCGCAATTTATGGTTTTGAATAAGATTAAAGTTTTCTAATATGTATCGATATTTTTCATCCATGTGGATTTAATGATTTAGCAAAGAACGTAAGGAATGTTTCTAATTATCGACTATCTTTCATGGAATATATAAGTTTAGTTTATCAATTAACAATATTTAGTAAAGTTTCGTACAATAATGAAATAACTTACTAGATTTTATTTGAAACTTGAACATTTTATTTTGCAAAAAGAATGCATTATAAAATATTGATTTTTAGAGAAATAAATCAGAAAACAATGGTTTGAAAATTCTTTTAACTTATATGAAAATTTTGCTTGTGTATAAAATTATAATTAAAAGTTATATTAACTTTCATTGGCTGTACTAGTTAAGTTTTTATGTAAAAATTACTCGATCAATGATGTTATTAAAATTAATTAAAATTTTTGCAATACTTTATGTTGCTTAATAAAATTATTTATTCCTAGACTACTTTATTTGTTTACATAAAAACGTAAAAAAATTTATTTTTCAAAAAATTTAAGATACCGATGTTCTTGATAAACGTTTAAAAAATGATAGAAAAAATAAACGAAATTCCGATGATACTATTGTTAATGTACTCAATAGCGTATATCATTCATGTTTAAAAAACAAACTCACATCAACAAACAAAATGTCAGTTTCAAATTTATAAATGTTCCCAATATTTAAGAATTGAATTTTTTATTTCAAATCAAAATTAAATAATAAACATAATTATTAGAAAGGCACGCGTAATTATTATTTTATTATGAAAATATGCATCGAAGTTTTTATTTTATCGATGAATATACTTAAATAAAATTAAAACAATTAAATTTATTGTACTGATTTTTTTAAATGATACGATTTAAAAGTCAAAAATTTATACAAAGATAGGCAATAACTATTTTTAGTTACGGTTCAAGTACTTGAAAAAACTATGATTATATTATAAATATGCATTGAAAATAGTCGATCAGATATTCTTGCTTTTATAATTTAATTTTAGTTTCTTGAATCTATTGGGATGTATCGTAAATTATGTGATTGAAATCATCGCCATCGACCAAAAATCAACAGAACAGTATATTTTGGTTGTGATTTTCGAGGAAATATGTACAGTAAATAGTCAAAACGAGATACAAGTAACTAATGGATGCGATACATTATTAATCACGATAATACTTTTTACACGAAAATCAGTTTATCTATTCATGTAGATTCTAAAAATAGTTTTGATGTTTTGAAGAAATAGAAGACTTTTTTTTATCATCGCTAGATGTTGCATAATTCTTACGGGATTTATGGAGAATCGTTTACATACCAACGATTTTTTAAAACTTGAAAGTTCAATATTCCACTTGATCACAATTTTGTTACATTTCTAGTTTTACAGTGGAAGAATTTTATTCGAATTATGATGATAAATTTAATAAGTTATACAAGTTAAAAAATTGTTTTTATTTATACATATTGAATCAACTTTTTTGAGTCATTAAATCGAATGAGATTTTATTTTATGGATCAAATATATAAAACTTGTTTAAGAACAACATAAATATTAACCGGAAATTAAAAAAATGGACACCTAGATTAAGATTTTATTTATAGTACTAAAATAAAAGATATCGCACATTTTGTTGAATATTTTTAGCTTTTATATCTAGAAATTGAGAAAAGAATTATTATCTAAATATGGCTACACATTGTTTATAGAACAATTGTAAGTTTTGTCTGATTTTTTATGTAAAAAATTAATCTCAAATAGTTGGTATTATTATAATTTAAATGATATATAGTATTATATTTATATATTTATAACTTTTAGTTATTCTTTTAAAATACCTAGAATTCATGGGTAACATTAGGTTTTGATTTTTACAAGATAAGATCTTTATAAATATATTTTGAAAAAAATCTTTTCTATAAAACTATTTTAATAACAATTTCTTATTTGCAGTATATTTTAAATATTAAATTGTAATCATAAAAGTGACATTTTAATGATCTTATAAATAATAATAATTATAAAAAAGTACCGATTTATACCATAAAGATTACTAAATCTGTTTGATAATTTTTAGTTAAATATTTAATTATAGCGATAATAATAATAATAATCTAAAAATAAAGATTTTTTTGGAATCCGTATTATTCGTTCAATTATATTCCTGTTTTATCATAATTATAAATAGGTTTGGATTTTATTCGATGTTAAATATGTATTTTGTATTACTTATTTTTCAAAACAAACAAACATGTATATGTATATATTTATCTATTAAAAATAAATACTTTAACTCAGTTATAAACAAATTATAAATATTAATTATTAATTAAAAATAATATTATGTAGTAAAATATATCAAATAATATTTTCACATTGTATTAGTATTTATTATTTTTTGTTTCGCTAATTTCCAATGAATAAAATAAGTTGAAAAAAATTAGGCTACTTTTACCTTATATACTACAGTAAAACATATATTTTATATTAAATTTTGTTTTATGCTGAATTAGTTATATGTTTTTCTTCGTTTAATTTAGTTTAATCATTTTTCATAGTTTTAATTTACACAATTTTAGTAATTAAATTACTTCGTCATTATGATAACGCAATAATACTATCGTAATAATCACTTAATTATTATTTATCATCGTAATTAATTATATCATTTAGACAATATTGATTGTCTGATATATTTATTGCGTATTCTTCTCCGTTTGTACCCAAAATTTATTAAAACACATTTATATATGTATATTTTTATTATTTACTTTCTTAAAAATCTATATAACTTATAATAATTCAATAAACGTACATATTGAATATTATTAAATATTACCGATAAATCGCAGATAACTATATATCATTATTTGTAAGTGGTGATTAGGATAATTACAAAATTTCAGTTTAACTCGAATGAAACAAAGTTTTCTAAAGTACAGTTCGTTACATGAATCGTTATTTTATGTTTAGCGATACATTTGTTGTATCAAAAAACAAACTTCTAACTTGAATTGATATTTCACAGTTATCGATATTCCGTAACTGCATATACATTTTCTTGAAAAAGTGAATATAAGCTTATCTTATTACGCCGAGAACTTCAAACAGATTATACTATTTTATGTTAATTCGAAAACGTCTAGAGTATTTAAAAATTATAATATACATGAATAATTGAACGTTTCGATTAAAAATTTTATTATAAAATAAATTTAACACTTTTATTCATAATTTATGAAAATTTACTTAAAAAACGTTATTGAAAGCGATGAAAAATTAGGTTTATTAATAAGTAAGTGAAAATACAACTTTCCCATTTTAATTTCTGTCTTTCTTTCTCTTTGTAACGCAGGAAATAAATTTGGATAATAAAACACGTAATTTTTAATTTTATCATTCAATTCGATATAAAAAATCAATGGAAAAGAGTAAAATATTAATTTTTGGCTTACGTTGTGCATATTAAAAACAAAAATTATTTGTCGCAACGAAATTGCATGACTTAACAACTTTTAGAAACTATTTGGCGCATAAAAACTGTATTGTAATCAGTTTAAAGTAGCTTGCAAAAAGGAATCTAAATCTCACAATAATACCGGCAAACACTTTTATTTACACGCGTATTATCGTAATACGATTAATTAGATTTTACGTTTAAGCAGTTAAACGTTAAGAATTTCTTTTACATAATTATACACCGAATAGTTTTTGTACCGTGTATTATACAACACGAATGTACTTGCGTTATCGTACCGAAAAGTAATTGTGAAATTAGTATTATTGTAAAATAACGAGAATTTTATACGATCGTAATTAGTTGTACAAAACTAGACGATGCATCGAACGTACAAATTCCCTTCGGTGACGCCCTAACAAAGATGAAAACTCAAATGACTGGAATTAGACGTTAAAGGCAGGTGTTTTCGTGGAAACGGTTTTCCTTCGCCTGGAAATCAGATTTCGGTAGAGCCCGAACCGACCAAACGTACAAGTGGGACTAATGATACGAGAGTGCCGACATCGAACCTAATGTCGAAGTATTTCCTAGGGGAATCCCGATTTTTTTTCACGATAAGGACACGGAAGGGAAGTTTTCCTCGACAGGATACTTCGGGGAAACGATCGTACGGAGATTCTCGTGTGATTTACTCGTGCATTTGCGAACATCGTTTCATCCTGCATACGGAAAGAAAAACGAACGAACCTAACTTTTGGAATCGCTCGAGGAATTTCAACCGTTAGGCTCAAGTGTAGCAACGAATAAACTTAACGACTTTATTGCGAAAATTAAAAATTAATTCCTTAAAAATAGACATGTCAGGGAAAATGCAGAAGGTTTTTTCATATTTTTAACGCTATAGAAAATTATAGTAGAAGCTTTGCAAAGAATTATTCGATTCGAAACTAAAAAATATTTTACCAACGTTCGAAGAATTATCGAAATTAATCTTCGTTGTTGAGACGGAAGATATTTTGGCAACGGTGAATAACCTATAAATTACAAATTAATCAATATTCGTACTTTTTATTTTCTATTTTAAAGTCAAGAGATTTATTTACTTCAATTTTTGAAAGAGATCCATATCTTAAGTTACCGACATTTGTACGCCTTTCTTCGAGACCGCAGTGAAAAATAAGGATATCTTCTCCGGCATCGCTAATGAAGCTTAAAGCTTAACGTGCTGATTCGAGTAATTGAAATACAACGCTTCTCTCGATTATTTATACGATATTCCGTGTTTTCGTCTATCGTGGTAGAAAAATACTCGAATACTGTAAAAATGAAAGAATAGCGTGGATCCAAAGTAACGCATCGAATTATTATCGAGAAGTTCTTGTATTTTTGGATTTTTTTATATTCTGATTGTAAAATTGACATAATTTTGTATAATCTTTGGTATAATCATACCTACGTTGATGCATAAGATTGCAATAACGGTAACGTTACGGTTTAATTATGTCTTATACGATATAGTAAGAATTTATCATTAATTGCACGAACAATATTTTGAAGGTGAAACACGTTGTTTAATCGATTAGTAAAAATGATTTTCACTTTATTCGTTTCCAACTGTTTCTAAGAAAAACGAGAAAAATAAGATACGTTAGAAATTTTACATACTTTTCAATGCTTTCTCTATAGATTGATATGTAGTAATAATATGTAGTTATTCCTTAAAAGTATTAATTAAAATCAATTTTCGTTTGCACATTAATGTTGATATAAATCTACTCATTTTTAATAATTTTTGCGTAAAATAGTAATTTTGATTTATTACGATCTTGGAATGGATAAATTGGTTATTATTTAAGAATTTTTCTTTATCACTGTTTATTGCATACATCAAATATTTGCAATGAATTTGTTACAATCGTAAAAGTCTTGTATTAACAGTTTTCCTTAATCGATGGGTTTAGTCAATTACGATACGATGACAGAACGTCGAGTTTATTGTCGAGTTTATTGTACTCATCGATCCATTTGATAGTTGTCTTTTTTTTATGTATGCTCAACCTTAGAATGATATTTTACGAAAGATCCACATAAATATCGTTTATTTTTAATATGTTTGACGAACTTTTTGCACACTATAGAAACATTAGGAATATCGCTAATTACAGTCAACCGAAAATTATTTGGCTATTTAAGGGCTACGCGTATAATATCTTTTATGTATAACCGACGTAAATATAATCGTTAAAAAAATGTTAAATTATGCGAATTTTTTATAATAATATTTCATAATAATTCATTATGTTATAAGAATATTTATTTAACGAGTTATTTTAAGATAAAAAGAGCCAAAGTTTTTTTTCCTTAATTGATAAGTGTTCATAAATAAATTACAAAATCTTATCAACTTATTTTAATTTTTCTAAACTTTATCACTGCTTTATGTTTACATTTATATCACTTAAAACGCTACAAATAAAAAAAATGCGTTTTTTTAGTGGAAAATATGTCAATATTTTGGATTGATTGCAGATCGGAATTCGGCCGGTGTAATATTTGTTTATACGCTATTACAAATATCGCCAAAAAAGTTCGATAAACTACTAATTATAAAGCAAACAATCTTGAACCTCGTTGACCACGATAAATGTATTTAATGATTTATTTAAATATGTTCCGTGGACAACATCTTAATGTATTGTTTATGCAGACATTCGCATTGTCAATAATAGTTTTTGTTGAATACACGCTAATATCCTTCGGAATTTCTCGTCGAAAATATTCTCCAGTAAAATTCATCCAAGTAGGAAAAAATACTCGAGAAAATTCCCATTCGCTGAAAAATTGTAACCAACAGCGAGCGTTAAATAAATATGTATCGCAAAAAATTTTATTGGTATTTTTTGCGGTATGCGCTAAGTTTGGATAGCTAGAAAAATTCTTGTTCTCTTAATCCCTTTCTTGAATCTCGTGGCAAAGCAAACGCGTATCGATGATAGATAATCGTATATTTCTGATCAATTCGTGGTTATTTCGAAGGTAATCGAATTGGCGATATTCGCGACACCAAAAAAGTATATACCACTTAAGGTGAAAAAAGCGATGCTATTTATTTTTAAAAAATAAATTTTGAACCGGTAAAATTAAAAATTTTTATAGAATGGAATATTATTTAAAAATACTACCTTCGCTGACTCAGAACAATGGGTTATTATCCGAGCCATCGCAAAGTTAGATTATTGAAACGTAACGAAACTGAATTGTTCGATTGATATTACTAAGCGGCTTTAAACACACGAATTTTTAATATCGCATTCAAGTACACACGTGCATTTCCGTACGAGAATTAAGCGGGCAATGCTGGAAAATAGAAAGAAAATGAGAAGCTGTAAAAGAGAGATCGAGAAAGTTTGCGGGAAAAATATTTCTTTTATCGTCGCGATTGAAATAGAAGTGGATGCGAAGAGAATTTAAGAGCAACGCGAGAAATATATTGTAAATCATGAGGATTTACACGGGAAAATAATTATCGGAAGTTTAGAATCAAAATACTATGTATGGTTGCGAATCGAAGTATAAAGTTTTGTCTAAAAAGAAAAGAATTGGACTCGGTAAAGTATTATCTGATCTAGGCTCGAGATTTGCGCGAGGATCTAAACTCGGAGATGCCGCGAAATAAATAAAATATAGTTTTATGATTTTATTAGCGAAAATATATTTTACGCGAGAACTGATTAAACTCTCTTTTAAACGAAATAAACTAGAGTAAACATAAGAAAATCTCGTCTATAAAGAAATAAGGAAAGTTAACGTTTGAGCATTAAAACGTATTATTGTAACCGAATAATCGTAATAAAGTAATAAATATGCCAAAGAGATTTTATTGTACGTAAGTTTGTCTACGAATATATATACGTAAAAGTTTACAAATTAAATCAAAAATGTTGTTTGGTAAATAAAGGTTATTAATAGATTATTAAAATATCGGTGTTGAATAATTGTAGTTTAAAAAATGATAGGAATCTTTGATTATATTTACATTATTATTATAATTTTGTGTTATCATGGATCTTTTGCTTATTCGAGTTTCACAAGTACGATACAATAAATAAGTGATAAATAAAGAATTGTACTCCAAATTAAATATTTAGTGTAAATATGAAACTAACGATAGGAAAAAACTTAATTTCTAAAATTTAACGTTATCAAATTGCAATATGATAATCTATAAAAAATGACACAGCGATTTTTATTATACAATATTTTTAATAAACGTTACGTTTGTTTTATTTAGTTACACAAACAATTTTTAACTTAAACATTTGTTTAAAAAACGTGAATTTAACATTATCTTAATTCATATTATCTTACTTGGATCATATTTTTTATTTACAAATAATAGCGGTAACAAAATTTTCTAGAAAGAACTTATTATTAATAAATAGTTGTTTCAATCGTCACAATTATTCTTCAATTTAAGAAAGCGAATAAACTTTCATTTTAATTGTATTTTTGTATATTAATGGAAGAAATTCATACGTAACATTAATTTTAAATGAATTTATTTATATTAAACGTTAAATTTACGAAAATATACCTTAAATTCGTGTAACGCCTTAATCCTCCCGAAGCAATATTATTTATTTAGCATGAAATTCATTCTCTTTTGTATCAGCGTGTAATCTTCTTAATTAGATAAGTATTTGTTTCGTTAAAAATTAATGCCGATTAAATAATTTATCCATTCAAAATTAAATCGCGTATAATTTGTAAAAATATTTCGAATTTTACGATCTGTTTTTTTTTTTTGAAAATACGTGTGCCGTTATAACGGAAAGTTAATTTACACGTACACAAATACAAAATTAAAACAATTAAAATTTTTGAATTTTATAACGCGTATTTTCACGTCTTTTATAAAAGTATCGGCATCGATAAATACAATCATACAATGACTTCGATAAAACTACATCGCGAATTGAGTAACACTCGTAGACAATTGTCTATAAAATATTAATAACTACATTTGTCGTTTTATTAATTTTATTCATATAGTAAAAGGTAGTCGAACTTGCACTCGGACTACTTCCGAATCGTTGGAATGATAAAGTCGTCTATCGCTTCCTCATCGAGCTTCGGTCTCGCGAGAAAAAAAAAGGTCGCGGGACTTCGAACGCGAGGGAATCGTTTCCTTCCCCACAACCCCCTTAAAACCCAACTGCTATCTACGATTTCGACAGCGTATCCGAAGCGATGGACGTTGATCTCCGGGAAAGCTCGAGGGTCTCCCGCCCGGGAGACATCCGGTTTCCGAGTCCAGCTACTACGCGACAGAGAGACAGAGAGACAGAGAGAGAGAGAGAGAGAAAAGCCCCACTCGGACAACTCGTGGCTCGAGCTTAAAAGCAACGCGTCGACGATTCCGTCTTTTAGTTTTCGTTTTTCTCGCCGAGTGGAACGATCATCGGGGAATCGCGTTTGAGATTTCTACCCGGAGGTGCTACCCGAATCCGGATCATCCCTGTCGACGAGGGTCGAGATTATCGAGATTATCGAGATTACCGAGATCGACAGCCACGAGATGCGCGATTTCGATTCCGATTCCGATTTCGATTCCGATTTCCTTGGATAAAGCGAGAGGAAGGGAAATCTTTGGATGCGAGCGCGGATTTCGAAGACGGGATTCCGGTGGTAGAAAAGCCGAGTTATGCGCGTCCGAAATTTGTTTCCCTGTCGGGGAAACGGGGAGACGAAGAAGGAAACTTCGGAAGAGAACGGAAAGAGTATCGAGTCTTGCAAGGAGTCGCAGGTTCAGGAACCGGAACGCGGTAGTCTTTGGTTGCAATGGGCTTCGGCTATCAGCGGTGAGTATCCGTTGCGGGAGACGTTCCAATGGACCCGAAAGAGATTCGTTTTCGATGCTAATATAATACAATAATCGATGTAGTTTTTCTGGCTTTCAAATCGTTCCAACGTAAGAGATCGTTGAGGAAAGTTTGGGAATAAGGCAAATTGTATTCGTTGTTTACGGAGATTAAACGTGTTTGAAAAGTCTATTGTGCTCGAGGATGGGTTCGGAAAAATAAACGAAATATGAAAAAAAATGTCCACTGGTTTATCGTAATCAGTTTGTAATGCACTCGAGACAATACTTGTCTTTTGTTCGAAACTATGTCTAAAATTATTGTTTATATTTTAAGATATAGGAAATTAATCGATAGCGATAGATAATTTTTATCACTGACCGTAGGACGAGAGAAACTTTGAACCTCTTAGTTCTTTTCTCTTTTGTTGAATCTATGAATATAAGATCGGAGATTTGGACTCCTATCGCGTATTATAGGAAGAATTTAACTCATGAATTTAAAGTTGTTTTCAGCTTTCTTATGTAAAACTTTTTAAACCTCGAAACTTTACTTACGTCTTTTACGTGTTAAGATTATTGAAAAAAATATCAAACACGCGTCTAATTGATTGCATTTTTAATAAAATATTTTGATCCAAAGATAAATATAATGTCGAGTGATAAAATATTATAATGTTTAACGTGAAAAAAAATTTATTAAATTATTATTACGAATATTATTCAATATTAATTCTACATTTATTTGCTTACTTTTTTAAAACAAACAATTAACATCTACATTTTTATTTAGTATTCGAAATGTAGATATTTTTAAGAATAAAGTATTGTAACAGGTAATAAGAAACTTAACTACTAAATTTATTATGGCGATCGGAGTTTTATTTTATATTCGTACAATTCAGTTTTTTGAAATTTATCCTATAATTTGTGATACGTTTTTGTAATGTATCGATGGTTAGGCTTTAAAATTGGCTTTTGTATTTCTAGTTTCGTTTGTTTCGTACTATAATGTTATTCTACATTTACATCGTATTAGTAATATGGTGAAAAGTTAAAGGTATACGATTACATTAGTTTTGGTCTTACGCAATATATAAAATATTGAAAAGTTACTAAATAGTGTCAATTGTAAATTGAAATAATAAATTTTTAACGAAATTTAATCGAACTTTTTTTTATAAGCGTTACGATCGATAAGAAATATATTATTCTACAAATAGCAATGGCTAAACTTGTAAAAATAATTTACTCAATCGTTTGTGTACATTATATTAGTTTTTATATATAATGTCAACATATAAAAAGTTTCGACGAATTATCCATTTTACCGGTTAGTATTTGATTGAAATTATTAAAACACGTACAAAATAATTTTAGATGTATGTTTTAAAATCGACGCTAATAGATCCGAAAGAAATTAATTGTTATTATAATTCTGTTTTAAATTTCAATTAGTTTAATCATAAATTATCGATAAAACGAAAGCTTAATTTTTTTTATAAAAGATATTTTTTAATTCATGCTTTTTATTTATAATGATTTTACCGAAATTGCATCTTCGCAAATAACTAATATCGTTCAAAAATTAAAAAATAAAATTAAAATTCCTAATTTCTGATTATAATTTTTATCGCGACGAAATCCTTCGTAATTCTTGCCATAAAAATTTTTATTATTTTCCAATGGTTTCAAGTGGAATATCATTTTAATATAACATACACAATTAATATATTTCGTGTATATTATGTTTTATAACATAAGAAATAAATTTTATAAGAAAATTTTGAAAGCGATAACGAAATTTTTATGTATTCGTTGTCACGTTAAATTTAATCTCGGATATCATACGATATTTAGAAAATAGAATTGCAAAATTATAATTAGAATTATATATAAAATTTTTGCCATAATTTCTTTAAACAATTAAATAAAGCTTTAAAATAGTACCAATCTTTTTTCCTTTACTTACGAAATATTATTCATTCTCTCGATTTTTAAATTGTATCACTCAAATTTAATTTCGATCGCTATTGTCAAAAATATTTATTTAAATGCGCATAGATAACTTCTTTATTCGATATAATTGTTAAATTACTATTAAATAACAATACCATACATATTTGAATACAAGAAGAATCTCTTTTGTAATATAGCAATTTAACGTCGGTATCATTTTCAATTCGACAACTGCACAATTACATAAATTTTTATCCTCTAAATCATACTATTTACATTACATAAAATGAATCCGCGCAGGTAAATCGAACACTCGGTATCTATAAGTACATTTTTGTATACTTACAAGTACATTACGCGGAATCTAGCAATTTTGCCATTTTCTATTTCTATATTTTATAAATAAAAACGTTGAATCACAATCGGATCAATTTCGTTTCCGCGACAGTTTTTAAAATTCCAGCGCTGTTTAATTCATCCTATTCGATGGATCTACTCTTTATTTTTTTTTTACACGGTACGTATCGTCATCGAATGCGATGTCCTTCGATTACCTCAAAAAAAAATTTTTTTCCGAATTCCTCGTTGTCGCGAGCTTCGCTATATTACGCCGCGATAAAAAAAAAAACACGGAAAAAAACAAACAACGTTACGAAGATACAACTCCGAAGATTTTAATTGACTCGAGTATACCACGATTTATCAAATTTAATCGCGCCAACGATCGACTCGGAACCTCCATTATATTCGTGTGAAAAACGTGGAACCACGTCGGAACCGAGCCTCGCAAAATTGTGGGAAAGAGGCTGTCGATCGCGAGATTATCTCCGGTAAAACGAATCCGATCGCGGCCTTACCTTTCACGTATTTTCCGCGCAAGGTTGTTTCCTTTGCTCTCCCAAACTTATATTGTAATTCTCGCCACTTCCGTAAATCGTGCGCACCTGTGAGTGCAAGGATAAAGGAAGCCTTTCCGAATCCCTACGGACTTTGTCCGAGAGAAGCGCAGGAGATCTAAATTTTATCTTCGAGCTGTCGCTTGTTTGCATCTCGGGCGACTCGCGTTTCTTTTTCGCGCAACCCAAGTTCCTCGATCCTGCTTACCTTATCGACTGCTGTAAAAGCCGACGGTGTCGAAACGGTATCGAAAGATGCCCGAGGAAAGTGTCGGAATCCTTGTAGACGTGTATCGGAAGTCGCTCCGACTATTTATAATACAAGACACGTTTTCACCGTCGACTCGCGATAAATCTTTTTTCTTTTTTTGGTAATTAGCGATCCAAAAGCGAGTGACTCAGAAAAAGTTCGCGATATAACGAGGATACATCGCTTTTCCGATAATTAAAAGCCCGAGGTAAAAACGAGACGAATAATATCCAACGCATTAATCGCCACAGGGACGAATCGACTCTCGAACGCTCCCGATCTAATCGGTTAAGGTTATTCAATCTTACGAATCGGCTATTTATAAGCTTTCTGCGAGGAAAGGACCTTGGAAGGATCCCTAGGAACCCTAATCGATCCTTCGATCGCGCTTCTCTGTTTTCAGTGAGCTTCGCGTTGATGGGCTGCGGTGGTCACCTCGGCTGGACGTCACCGGCTCTGCCTCATCTGATGGGCCCCGACTCCGAGTTCCCGGTGACGATCTACCAGAGCTCCTGGATCGCCTCGATCTACATCCTCGGGAGTATGTTCGGCACCCTTCTCTCCCCCCTGGTGATCGACCGGTTCGGACGGAAATCCTCGCTCCTGATGTTCGCCGTCCCCCAACTCATCGGCTGGGCCCTCATCGTACCCGCGAGGTCGTACGTGTTCCTGTACGTGGCGAGGTTCATCGCCGGGATGAGTCACGGGGGAGTGTACAACGGGTCGGTGATCTACCTGGCGGAGATCGCGGACAAGTGGGTACGAGGCGCCTTCGGATGCCTCCTCAAGGCCTCCACCAACCTCGGCTCGCTCATCTCCGCGATAATGGGCGCCTACCTGACCTACTCCCAACTCAACCTGGCCTCGATCTCCATCCCGATAATCTTCCTCTGCACCTTCGTCTTCGTTCCCGAGTCGCCCTACTTCCACTTGATACACGGCCGCGAGGATCTCGCCCTCGAGACCTTGATGCGACTGCGTCGACTCGAGAGACCCGAGAGCGTCAAGCAGGACATGGAGACGATGCGTCTCGCGGTGGTCGAGGGTCAGCGGACGGGGGGCGGTCTCAGGGAACTCGTCACTCGTCCGAGCAACCGCCGAGGCTTGTGGATCATACTCAGCTTGAAGGCGACTCAGCAGCTCTCCGGACAGATGGCCATCATCGCCTACACCCAGGAGATCTTCGGGTACAGCGGCTCGGTTCTACCACCCGAGTACGCGGCTATAATCCTGGGGGTGGCTCAGATAGCCGCGGGTCTGGCCTCCGTGAGCCTCGTCGACCGGTTGGGTAGACGTCCGCTCTTCCTCTTATCGGGATGTCTGGCCTCGTTGGCGCTCGCCGTCGTCGGGACCTTCTTCTACGCCAAGTACGAGTTGAAGGCGGACGTTTCGGGGATCACGTGGCTACCGATCGCGGCTTTCGTCTCGTTCGAGATAGTCGTAAGTTTGGGTATCGGCACCGTGCCTTACATCATCCTCGGGGAAATCTTCCCGACGAACGTGAAGGGACCCGCGGTCGCCTCGGCCATCGTCGTTGGTTCCTTGTTCGCGTTCGCGGTCGGTTTTTGTTTCCAGTCGCTCAACGCCGCCATCGGGATTCACTCAACCTTTTGGGTCTTCGCCCTCTGCTGCTGCAGCGGGAGTTTTTGGTTCTACGCGATCACTCCCGAGACCAAGGGGAAGACGCTCGAGGAGGTGCAGGAACTCTTCAATTCTAAAGTCAGCAAGGATCCGGAGGTTTAACTTCTTAATCGGTCGCGTTCGAGTCGCGGTCGAGTCGCGTTCGAGTCATGTTCGAGTCATGTTCGAGTCGTGCTCGAGTCGCTTTCGAGATAAGTAAAAATTTGTCTCGGAACGGATCTTTTAACTAATCGTTCACGACCTTGGAATGTTTGCGTTGATTTTCAGTTGGAACCGATTGTGACGCTGGATTTTAAATCGCATTGTCGTTGTAATTTTATTCCGATTTCGTACGTTCTTGAAATAACATGACGATAAGCGGAAGTTGAAAATTTGTAAACATTTTTTCCAATAACAAGCGATGCGTTTAAATCGAGTGGGATTATTTATACGTGGAACGAGGAATTTGGCTGGGCGTATTCGACCAGGTATTTCGTCTAATGTATGTGATATATAATCTTCTGTAAATAAGTTTTTGTTGCAAATACTCATCGCTTGTGAACCTATATTTTATCGAATCTTCATTACGTACTTTATCGGTTCAACTAAAATTTTCTGTATATATAAATATATATATAAAATCGATGTATTGTAAAATATATACGTTTCCTTGTAATTTATACTTTTAGTAAGTAAATATGAACTTTCTTTTAATGTAAGATTATAAAGTGATGTTAGTATACGTTGTATATTATATTTTTTATTTATAATTTTAATTCTTTTAAGTTTTAGATTCAATTTTTTGAGACATTTAGATTTTTATTGCAGTTAAAATATACGTTTTAGCTATAATAATTATTTAAAGCTATAAATACATTTACCAATTTGTACAAAATGTATCCTATTCTTATATTTTTAAGTTTCTTTGGTAATTAATTTGTATAAAGTAAACGTAAGACCGAAAGAAAATTACCTTTTAAAATATAATATAAGGTGATAAACTCGAATGTTCAATGTATTTTAAACTTTTCACACAACGTTTCTCTAAAATTTACAAATTTATCAAACTTAGAATAATTATATTCGTACGTTGTTTATTAGTAGTTCGAATATTACTAATGATAAAAAATGATCTTAATTCTGTAAGCGATTGCAATTCGTTAAGACTCTTTTGCGAAATTATGTTATAATTTTAGTTGCAATATTGTGTAATCGTTAATAATCTTATAAAATTGACTATTGAATAAAATGTAACTTTGAACATCCAATATAAATGATATTATTATATTTTATTTTACACGTACAAATTCTTACAAAGAAATTAATAAAAGATAAATAGAAATATTACTATTAAATTTTCTAAGTGTATTTTTCAAAAAATATTTTGAATACTGCCTTTTTGATACAAAAAAATTTATTTCGGAATATAAAAAACGAAATTTGTTTGAAATTAAAAATTAGTTTAGAAAATTTAGTCGTAATATTTTATCTGTTAGCTTAAAAGAAAAATTCCTTATTTAAATTCGTATAAAAACAAAATTCGATCCCACGAGTTAAAATAATTCATAAATACTATAAACAAGAAGGTGAATATAAAAAAAAAAGTAATGATTGAATTAATTTTGTATAAATTTTTAATCAATTATACATTAATTTTGTTAAATTTATGATTTTGTGATTAACAGTTTGTTAATTAATATTACATAAATATTTTCATGACAATATTTCAATTTTGTACAATTTTTATAATAAAATAAAACCTTATTTTGTATTATTAAACGAAATATTATACCCAAGGTATAATTAACTATGCATTTATTTCTTTTATTGCAATTTCGAAAATTATTTACAAATAATGTAAAAATGACAAATTTCTTAATCCCTTTATCGTATCTATTAAAATTATTTATATAACCTAATATTTTATAAAATGTATAAATTAATTTGATGTGAATCGAATTAGTAAAAATTCATGGAACTTATAAATGAATTTATAATTGTATCGATAAATTTTTAATAAATATATAATAAAATCTCACAAAAAATTGATTTTCGTATTTCATAGTTGCAAAATATTGCATCTAAAAAAAAATTAAATTTATACGGTGATATTTTACAGTTCGCTACTCAGCTACGTAATACAATCTGCATCCGTATCAGAATAAATCGACTGATTTCTTCGCTTGAATTTTTTACAATTGGATTCAACTTTCGCCTCTACTAAAATAAAACAGAATCAAATTATTAGTTACAATCGTATTTTCCATAAAAATATAAATATATATATATATACAAACCATCAAACGATGTATCATCGTGTTTATTTTCAAAACTTTTACTTTTCGTTGGAATCGATTTTTCCAAATCAATCGTATCATCTAAACAAATCGTGTCATTTTTAGCAGCGGGAAGTTTTAAAGATGACATTTTTAATCTTGGACTGTAGCTCGGAGACTGTATTATGCTCGGAGTTGTATCGATATAAAAACTCGCATTTTCATCTTCCTCGGTAGAATAAGATATATCGGTACTTGATATTGTATGTTTCGACGGTGTACTCGTTGAAAAAGAAGTACTGGCGCTCAATTCACTGTCATCGCTGATACCCAACGTAAGTTTCAGCAACGCGTTGGGATCATCTATTCCAAGCTTATTGCAAAACTCAGTAGTTTGATCGTTAACCTTTAAATTAGGTTGACCAACGCGTTTATTCGGGTACTCTGTATTATAAGGTTCAACCGATTCTTTAAAATTTAACGGTACGGTTAAATCATAATTAAATTTATGGTGTATTTTCTCCTTCTCTTCTTCCGTAGGAGTAAAAGCCCACCTTCCTTGACTTCCTGGTCCAGGCATATAACAAATGTTACTTTTAATACTTAATAAATGATTGGTTAAAAATAATATCGTCAGCCATTCCAAATCGTAAGAAAGTTTTAATGGCAAACTTTCGTCGTTCTCTATTTCGACTATTTGCAAATATTGTCTCCTCGGTAAGCATTTATCCAATGCTAAAAACTTGGTTTCTTTCGAATCTTGTTCATTTTGAACCAAAGCTGCAAATTTACAGTGCAAATGTGCAGAAAACCAGTGAGACGGATAATGAAGCTTCAATAATTCCATCGCCGGTGGACTACCGAGACTATTGTTTTCGATATCGTTTCTACAATAATGGAGAATAAATTACAGATCTTATCGTAGAACCACCGATCGTTTAAACGCTACAGAAACATAAATACACGTTCCAACTTACTTTAAGAAAGGTTTTTGCTTGAGCAATTTTTTGAGATTACCGTGTTCGGTTATTCCCAACGGCCAGTCATGGGTTAAAAAAACATCCAAGTTACCCTTAATCTACACGGAGAGAGAAAAATGAAAAATTAGTTCTTAAGCATCGTTGAATCAACGACCATCTTATCTTCGACGATCTTTACCTGTTTTAGTCTGAATATTTCTAAGTTTCGAATGTGGTAAACGCTTCGTATCGTATTATCGCTGTAAGGTGGATATTCGTGATGACCTCTTATGAAATCATGATTTTTATATATTCCGGAAAGGCCTCCTATCCTCAGACCGCCAACATTTACAACACCCGCGTATCCTAAGTAATAAATATTAGGTGCAGCCCATCCACCGTAAGCCAACTCTTGAAGATGATTGGATGCTTCGTGATTTCCACCGATAAAAATCGTCAACACCGGCGCTACTTTTTCACCGGAATAATATCTGCAACATCGAAAATTATGAAAAGAGGTTCCACCAACGACAATCGTTAAATTTATAGAAGCTACTCACTTATAAAACGTGCCCATATCCTTATACTTATCAGGTACAGCCATACAGTTCAGGTCTTTCGTGTTCCTTGTGGATTGGAAATCGCCACAACAAACGAGCAATTGAACTTTTTTACCATCGTACTTTTCCGCTTCAAGGATGGTATCGTAAATACGTTCTAATTCACCATGAGCACATCCTTGCACAGCAACCCTCATTGTTACGGAACGATCAAAAGACAATTCATCCGTGTAAATTATCCAGGCTCAATACCCGCATGTATATCACCGCATGGGTTCAGTGTTTTCGGAGTTTAGCTGAACTATGATGCGATGGTCGAGTGTCAATCGAAGCTGCACATGCGCAATGGAACATTTGCTGAGATGCTCGACGCGTTTACGCGCGTAATTCGAACTTGGCTTCGCTTTACAAGGCAAGATTCTTAAGATTAAGTTTTTATATCGAGGATCCGAATCCTTCGTACTTTTAATTTATATCTACATTTTTATTTTGATGTTATTAAAGTTAGAGCGGAAATTGATTGGAAACCATTTTTAAGCGAATGATATATTTTTGCGTATTCGCGTTTATTACGTTGGTACATCAGTGATCAACGTTAAAATCAATTTACTTTATTAATAATCGACAATAGTCTAAACTAACTATTTAAATTTTATTTTGTTTCAATGGCGTAACTTTTAAATGAAACGAGAGCGTTTAAAGGTATTACAGATTGATTTCTATTCGAAGGCTGTGTTGTAAGGTATCAGAGCATAAACAAAAAAATAGTCTTAATAACTATGTAATGATACTTGGTTCGAACAATGAAAGGCACAATACACGATTATATATTTAAAAAGATAAAGGAGATATCGAATGTTGTCTATTATTTTAAACGATACAATTATCGGTAAGTTAATTGTACGAATTGATTTTTTTAACTTTCGATCGAACAAAATAGCTTACCTAGAAGAATATTTTCTTTCGAAGAAAAGAAAACGTACGTTTTACACAAAAGTTAAATTATTTGTTTATAATTAATTGCGTGCAATTAATTTTTCCATAGATAAGAATTATAAGAAATTTAAATGTTTTCTTTCCTCTCGGTAAACATTTTCAATATTTTAAGCCAGCGATACATAAATTTGTAGGAATTTTTGTAGAGATTTATCGGGAATATTTTTTAAATAAAACGATAGAATAAAATAGCAGAAACTTTATTTAAATTTCTCTTTGATACACTTTTTAAAGTAATTGTACAGCTAAAAATAATATTCGATCGAACGCCTCGATATAAAAATTGAGTAGCTCGGTTTATTCTTCCAGGTAAATATCCATGTGTTAGTGTCGCCTATTCGTGGTTCAGTTCCTATTCCAGTCGATAATAATGGTTTGTTCCGTGTGTTGGTCACACGTACATCGATTACTATTCGCATTCTAAACCGATTGACGCACGCACGCACACACACACACACACACCGGCTTTTGTATGAAATATGTGTAATCGAGCAAATTCTATGTTTTATTCGATAGGGGAATATGTGCATGTGACGATGCGAATATGTGTTACATTATCTTTTCGACCTTCGCGCACTTTATCGGTCGTAAAGGAGACAGTCACGAATCATTTTACATAGAGACTAAATTAGTCGTTGAAAGATAGATTTGTTATTTTGACAAGACGCGGTAAATGGACGTTCAATCCACCGAACTTTTAACAGAATTGGATAAAGCACCAAATAATAAAATGGTAAGGATTTATGTGTAAAGAAACCGATTGGTTTGGTTAGTTGAATTTTTTTCATTGCAATTTTACCGGGCGACAAGTAAAAATGTTGCGGCTTTATTTTTGATCGTTAGATTTCGAATATTTTCTTTGCGGTTTCGCGTTTGATCTTTGTTTTCCGTGATTGTGATTTTAATTTACTACGTGAATTTAACCGTTGGATTTCTATACTTAAAGCAATTCGACGGTGTTCAATGAAACGGACATAATTGTATGCGTTATACGAATTTTAGACGAAACACGTGATTTTGCGTAATAATAAAAATGCATAAGAATTGTTCCAATTGTTTAAAGATCGGAAATAGTTGATCTTCTATAATTAGTGTTCTGGATATATATATATATTAATTTCACAAGTGAACAGTTGCACATCTATAATTGAAATAATTTTCAGACAATTATTAAAGTGGTATTTTTAAGATATTTTTCTGTGTAATATGTAAAAGTAACTACGGTAAAGAATCGACTCTTGATATTTTAATTTCTTATTTTTTAGGACAAGTCTATAAATGTCGTTGTTACTGGAGCAGCGGGACAAATCGCTTATTCCTTGCTATACCAAATATCTGCTGGTACAGTTTTTGGTCAGGATCAGCCTATCAATTTGAGACTACTCGATATTCCAGTAATGATGGGTGTTCTCGAGGGAGTCGTAATGGAACTCGAAGATCTGGCTCTTCCTCTTCTTAAGGGTAAAGAATCGGTTGTTGTAAATAAGAAGAATAAAAGTATTACAACTAAGAAGTTTTTGCGTCGTTAAATTACAGACATCTTGCCTACCGACGATCCAGAAAAAGCCTTCAAGGATGCGGAGGCTGTGTTTTTGGTAGGAGCTATGCCGCGCAAGCAAGGAATGGAAAGAAAAGATCTTCTCGCGGCTAACGTCAAGATTTTTAAAGTTCAGGGAGAGGCACTGGATAAGTTTGCGCGAAAAGAAGTTAAGGTTTTGGTCGTTGGTAATCCAGCCAATACGAACGCTCTGATTTGTTCGCATTACGCTCCAACCATTCCGAAAGAAAACTTTACGGCTATGACCAGATTGGATCAAAATAGAGCGCAAGCTCTGTTGGCTTCGCGTATAGGCGTTGGGGTATTTAAAATTGTTCGATATTTCGTTTCGTGTACATTTTTCTAGAACTTTAATTTAAATTTTATTAAAGGTTGAGCAAATAAAGAACGTGATAATTTGGGGAAACCACAGTTCGACTCAATACCCGGATGTATCGCATGCCACAGTAAAAATAAACAATTGCACTATACCCATTTCTCAAGCAGTGAATGACGAAAATTGGTTGCATACAGAATTTGTGGAAGCGGTACAAAAGCGTGGAGCAGCTGTCATCGCAGCTAGAACTATGTCGTCCGCAATGTCAGCTGCGAAGGCAGCAGGAGATCACATGCGTGATTGGTGGCTAGGTACGAAACCGAACGAATTTGTGAGCATGGGAGTAATTTCCGATGGAAGTTACGGAATTCCAAAAGATATTACTTTTTCATTACCGGTGACTATTAAGAATAAGACATATCAAATCGTTCGAGTAAGTATTGTTCGTTTTGTTAGAATATTGTATAAGTTTCACCAAATAAATATTAATTTTTATACGCAGGGTCTGTGCATTAGTAATTTTACGCAATCAAAATTAGATATAACTGCTCAGGAATTGGAAGAAGAACGAGTCGAAGCCAACTCTGTGTTGCAACAATGACTAAATGATAGCGGACACGATAAATGTTTTAGAAAAAATACAGCATCGAAATTATGAAGAGTCCTTGTAGAATTTTCTATGACTGGTATCGAGATAATAAATAAACTTAACGGTGTTAGCAACTTTTAAATCGTTCTATCAAGATAGCATTAACTTATCTATTTTTATCAGAATTAAGAAGTGAATTCTCTACTTTACTTTTAGCAACTATATTTTTACAATTTGAAAATATTTTTAAAATACAATAAAAACTCGTTATCGACAGTGAAAACAGTGTTTTTATTATCTATTTATAAAATATCATCTCTCGACACAAACATTTAAAATAAAATTACATTTTAACTTTTTCCTGTTTATTTTTATGGTACGTAATATACCGAATGTTTATATCACAGAAATTAGTATCTAAACGTATAAAAAGAATTCTATGTATTTTAATTAATGTGTACCAAATTTTTCGGTAAAAATTTATATACTTATTGACATACGTTTGAAACGTTGGTAATAAATAGACGAAGAAACGTAAAGCGGTAAAGATTTAAAACATTTAAATTATTTAACGCAACGTCTTTGGTGACATAAGACGCGGAAAGAAAAACTATTTATATATATATTACTTTTTCGAACTAAATGTAAATTTTTCTGACGGAAGAAGATTGCATATGAAACGTACGTGTAAGCTTTACAAATAATATCTTGGTATAGATTTTACACGCCACCTTCCTCCGATAAGAAGTACGTATCACATTTTCTGTATTGCAATTTGGTTTCTTTCTATTTAGATACGTTTTGTTCTCATTTGGTCATATTCGGATAAGTTTTTAAATTATCGGGAAAGGAAACCGATCAGAAGTATTTTAATATTAATTAGGCTTGAATTAAAATTTAATTATTCTAACGAAATTAAGAAAAGAATTATATAAAAGTGTATTTAAAATCAATTATAATTTTGTTTTTAACGTGTATAATAAATAAATATAAAACGAGAGATAAATTTAAATAAACTCTATTCTACTTTTAAAGATCGGTTATAAATTTGAATAAATTACCGCTTCAAAATTGTTATATAAGACAATTTTCGTAATTATAATTATTTACATGTATTCTTTTAAAAAATACGTTACTTTTATTTAATTTAATGCGATTCCAAATTAAATAGGTATTAGCCTTTAAACAAAGTCGGATATTTCTGATTTTTCATTAATATTAAACGATATTTTATTCACTGTTGTTTTATTTACAACTTGTTATTTTTGACAAAGTAACATAATTACGAAAGAAAATATATTGATTAAAACTGTAATTTTTTTAATGATCGCAAAATTTTATTGTATTAATTTATAAGATACGATAAAAATATAATGATACAAAATTAAACAATATAAAAATAAAATCGATCCTTAATACTTATATATTATTTATTATATATTTCATCGAATGAAATAGAACAAAATCCCTCGACTCGATTAGTTACGATATTACATTTTTTATGTGTACAAATTATTAAATTACTTATTCGCAAGAGTTCATAAAATAGAAAAATTTAAAAAATAAAAAGGAAAACTTTTCCAAAAATCAAATATCAGACATAAGTATATTCGGGTTTAGTACGTGTATATATACAGTTTTTTAATTACATTCGGATGAATTGTTACGACGCGGAAACTCTTTCTCTCTCTCTTTTTTTTCTCATGCTCTAGTTCTGTTAAAGAATGCCCGATCGAATGCCCCTGACAACTTTTACGTTTAAAACAAAAAACCCCTTATTTGCAATAGTGAAAGTGGCTTGTGTTTAGACATAAAATGCAGTTTCCTAATAGGCGAGTGCAAAATAAAGCGACAAAAAGAATAACAGATTAAAAGGTTTTGGAAAATTGTAAACAAAATAAAATTTTGGAGCTTCGA
Organism: Dolichoris vasculosae; assembly: GCA_018907195.1. NCBI lineage: Eukaryota > Metazoa > Arthropoda > Insecta > Hymenoptera > Agaonidae > Dolichoris > Dolichoris vasculosae. The sequence goes on from JACCHY010000006.1 coordinate 10,908,043, forward strand.
ATCGCTTTTAATTATTTTTAATTATCATTTTTTATCAAACATTTGTAGAAAATTGTATTTTTTGTGAAAAATGATGTGGAAACCAAATTTTATACTTAAAATAAAAAATTCATTGGTATCGATCGTTTATTTTCTTTTTAGACTTTTGATTCAGAATATAGTTCAATTTTTCACTATGTGAATTAATTATCGATAAGAAAAAAATAAGAGTGGTATTAAATTATAGAATGATTTTGATTTTCATATCCATTTGTAAAGCACAGAAAATTCAAGGCTTACAATTTATCTCTAAATGAGCTTGTAAACTTCAATATAAAAAATATTTATACAAAACCTAATATTAAATATAAAATAAGTTATAAAGTAAATTATTATTATTGTTTTTCAATTTCGACGCAAATAATAATATAATTTCATAATATATTATTCCATACGTTTAAAACCTTCTTTGCTTCTTTTTTCGATCGCTGTTTTGCATCAGACTATTTTAAGTTGTATATACAATTTGTGCAACATTTTAAGCTTAATACTAATCGAATTACTAAGTTCAATATACTAAACTGTAAACTTTTAACTATTGACCATTGAAAACCAAGTAGTAAGTTGATAGACTTACTAAGGAATTTCACACTTGATATCTTAAACGAATGTAAAAGGATGCACTTTTGGTGTTTCGGATCTATTGATCAAATTAAAATTATACTCCGAAGTCAAAATAATAAATAATAATAAATAATAATAATAACTTTTTGCGTATCTATTTAATATTTATTTATGAAATATTTTTAATTATTGGATTATTTATAACAACTTTGTCTTTGATTTTGTCAATCGATAATTTGCCTCATCATTAAATAGACGAATATAAAGATTTTTATGTTAATATATAATTTAAAGTCGTAAAAGTATCTTTTATTGCGTTTAAAATAAAAAATAAAAGTATATTTAATAGAATACAGCTTTGGTAAAGTTAATAAAATAGGTTTTTCGTATTATTTATCTTAACATTTAAACATAAAAAATAAAACCAAATTTAATCAACTACGAAACTATTGCTGAAATATATTTCAAACTAAACAAACTCGTAATTTATTAAATAATATTACAAATGCTGTAATTAAAGTTAAGATTCATTTTGATAAGAAATTATTTCATTTTAAAGTACAACTTTTGTAAATGTGTTGCTGTTATTCGATGTTCACTCGATAATTTTAATTACCGCAATTTTCTTTGTAAGACTATGTTTCCGCGATACATTGAATTCTGCCAATAGTCGGATAAAATATATTTCTACATGTGAGTTTTTGAAAATTCAATTATATGTATTTTTTTATTTTATAATAAAATATAATAAAAGTAAAACAACTGCTATAGTCATATGTAAAAAATCAGTTAAAAGTAAAAATCGCTTATAAGACTTTGTTTGGATACATTTGTATAAAATTTTGGAGTTAAATTTGAAAAATAATTAGATTTACTTTTAATTATAATAATTATATACCGTGATTACATAGTTTCAAAATTAAAAATAACTTCCAAATTTCTAAGACAAGTATTGTAATATTTTTTAACAATTTTGAAATAATTATTTATAATAATATTTAACCATGAGCGACTTATTCAAAAACATTACATTATTTTTTTGCTTTAGTATCCCAGATGTATTTACAATTCTAAATACTTGAAGATACCGCTCGTAATAAAAAAAACTACTATCCTTTGTTAATTACTCGAACAATGTTATTATTACAATTATATTATTACAGTACAGACAAAATTTATCAATTATTTTTTTAACAAATTATTACCAATGCTCATAATATAAAATCTAGAAAATTATGTACTTTGTTATTATTATATCTTAATACATTTTCATTTTTTTGTATAGATTTTGAAAAATAATTATTTATATAATTATACAAGATTACTAACGAATTTAAAAATATTTTTTATTTGTAAACATTCGTGTCGCAAATGACAGATACAAAAATACACGATAATATCGATAAAACTGTTTTTATTTACTTTTATTGATCTTCTGTAACCCATATATTAATTATTACACGAGCTTAAGAAAATGTAGTTTTTTGCTTTAAAGCCTTACTTCAATCGATTGAAATTTTGTGTATTCCATCCATAATCTTAATCGTAGCCGACGATTTAGCGAACATTTAAACTTATTCAATTATTTTTATTGGTTTACTTGACAATGTACACTAATGTAATTAAAACTGTATACTAAACAAACTTTGCATGTTACAGTTTTTATTCGTGATATTAACATAGCGATCAAAAATTAGATTGATGAAATAACGAATAAAACTTTTACTTTCAAACATTAGTCAAGTAATGGCTCCAATTCCGTCGTGTTATAAAAATTAATTCTTAAATGTTCGATATTCTAAATTCGCAAAGTTACATTTGTCATCCGAATGACATAAGATCATAATTATTTTAACAATATTAATAATAATAATAATAATAAACAGCATATTAAGATTTCGTTTGACTATTGGACTAAGTTTTAAACAAGTGTATCTAAACCAATCATTTAAGGTTATTAAAAGTTATCCAGTTTTTTAATTCAATAAGGTTAGGCTTTCTGCCAGAAAATCACGAGGTTCACATATTTTTAGCTTCCCAAGTATAATTCCGATATAATTTAACACAATTCATTTTCTTTTCAATCATACGTTTTTAAAGTTAATTACCATTTCAATGCTGTAATAAAATTTCTTTAATCTATGAAAAATATTTGTTTTAGCTACTTTCATTCTTTAAAAAGAAAATATTTTCATTCAATTAGACGATGAATAATCGTTTAGAAATTACATTTTATGCTTTCAGATTTTTCCTGTTTTCACCGTTTTTATCTTCAAATAATTAAAAAACTAATGCTATCGTAACAACCAAAAATTTTCTCTCAAAATACGTATGGTTTTAACTTACTATCTGGAATTTTAAGTGTTCAAACTTTTATTATCCTCTTTTTACTTATTTTCAATTAAAATTTTCAAAATAAAACGTCCGATCGCTAAAATTCGCACAACAGTATTATTCAAAAATTTTTTTAATAGAAATCTGACTTTACAGTTGTGATTCTTTGTACCGATATTCTAAATTTGAAGATACTCGCAAAATACTTGTTTTCCTGGTAGACGAGATAACTAATCAGCTAATCGACGTTGTAGATGTAGATAATTAGATATAATATAAAACGATGAGAATGTCCAAAACGTCAATGTTCCTCAAACGCATCGATTACACGTTAAAATTTATTCGATATTATTCAATAATTTATAATTAATATTTAAAATAATAAATATGCATCTTCATGCTATTTTTATCGTACGTGCACGAATTCATAAACTTATACATCGTACACTGAACGTGTTTTTGCATAAATATTTAATCTATATTTTCGATTTGACACTTGTATTGTTCCCGTGTAAGGAAAAATTAGTTATTCATCGAATTATTGTAAATAAATGTTTTAACTTGACACAAATTAATATCGATTTATTGATTTCAAAACATTTATCGAGCTTGCGTTATTCGAGCAAATGTATGCTACATTTAAATAATTATACTTAAAAAATTGATAAAACGTACCTTTAAAATGTTTTACTTATTAAATCGGAATTCGATTATTTATATCTTTATTAGCTCCTTCGTCAACGTCCTTTCCTCTTTTCGTTATTATCAAAAAGTATTTTCGTCAACCAACTTAAAATTTGATGCCCGTAATTGATTGAACGGTCAGCGGTATTAAAAAATTAATATACAAAAGTTTAATTTTTTTTTTTATATACTCGCTGCGCGTAACCGCAACTTTCGCGTACGTATAATCTTACGCCACTTTAACTCGCAAAAATCGAGATCCCAACCTTTTGGAATTAAAAAAAAAAAAAAAAAAAAAGACAGTGTTTTGTTACGAGCGAGAAAAGCCGCTTTCGTACTCTTTGAATAAAAACTCACCCAGGAAAAGGCAAGTACCAACGACTCCTCGAAACGACTCCACAACTCCGCAACTTCACGAATTCTCATAATTTATATAATAATTCGGACTACGCGATCGAGGCTTATTCTACGCTGACCGAGGAGGTATATTACCCCGGAGGAAAGGAGGAAGGCGCGCCTCGACTCGGGCCAAGGATCCCACGTATATTACCTCAACGTTACCTCAACATTACCTCTACACTACCTCTACACTACCGAGATCCCGACGCGCTTATCTTCGTCGTCGGCGAAGGCTCGAGGCTGCGAAACGTCCAATGAAACAAGGGCAAACGGAGTGACGAGGAGAGAACGAGTCGCGCTCGTGCGCCCAAGCAACATGTCATTCCCCAGCAGCAGTGCGCTTGATTAGATTAGGTCAGGAGCGCGCAACGGAGCTTCACTGGCGGACTTCCAAGAAGATTTTCCACCGAATCTCCTTCTCTTTTCCACATGCAGCGAGCGAACGACGTCGGTAGTCGGTCGTCGTCCTGACTATGAGGAAAGCTAGTCTGGATTTTCGTCCGAGCGTTGTCCGACCTCGCGTCCTGGATCGCCTCTGAGCGACGTCACGAGAGCAGCTCTTCTTCGTTGTGGCGACGTTAGCGAAGTCTTACCCGTCAATATGGGCCTCTTGTTCTCCAAGCTCTGGAGTTTTTTCGGGAACGAAGGTGAGTCTACTCGAGATCTTTTTCCATGGAGGGGTTAGTTTGCTCAGGGTCGAGGGGTGAATTATTAATCGAGTGTCGCTGGCTTTTACCTTTGTTACACTCAACGTACTCCTGTTGCAGAGCACAAGATTGTTATGGTAGGACTCGACAACGCTGGCAAGACGACCATACTTTATCAGTTTTTAATGAACGAAGTGGTGCACACTTCGCCGACCATTGGCTCCAACGTGGAAGAGGTTGTTTGGAAGAACACGCACTTCATAATGTGGGACCTCGGAGGGCAGCAGAGTCTGAGAGCTGCTTGGTCCACTTATTACACGAACACGGAGTTTATCATAGTTGTTATCGACAGTATGGACAAGGAGAGATTGGGAGTTATTAGAGAAGAGTTGTATTCCATGTTGGAACGAGACGAGCTTACCAAGGCATCGGTTCTGGTCTACGCCAATAAGCAAGATCTGAAGGGAAGCATGTCGGCTACGGAAATATCGAGGCAACTGGATTTGACGTCTATTAAGAAGCATCCGTGGCACATACAAAGTTGTTGCGCTTTAACGGGAGAAGGGTAAGCTTGAATTTTGCTTTATAGTCGAGGATGTATCGCATAGTTGATGGTGATTATTGATTTATAGATTGTATCAAGGATTAGAATGGATCGTTGGACGTTTAAAGAAGACATGACGTACGATATAGTAATTTAGCGCACGTTAAACACACGTTCGAGCCGTAAGCGAACGCTCGTAGGGTTATACACTTTGGCAACTACCAAAAATTCCAGCTTTCCGTATAAACGGTTCGAATAGTATAACTTTCTAAAAACCATCGTTACATATTAGTCGTTGATTCGGAAGTTTCCATTTGCATATTAAACGAAGGAACGTTAGCTCGTGTTGGATTTCTAATACGATAGCACGGAGAAGCTCGTTCGTGCTTATAATTTGGATATCGACGCGTTAGAAAGAATGTTAATCTGCTTTGAAAATTCATACGTTGTCTCGACGATGTCGAAGACGAGAGCCGAGTGTTCTGGGTAACCTCGTTCGGACATCGAATCGATTTACCGACTAAAAATGTGCAATACATCTCGTAAGACTTTCCCTCGAGAACGAAAAATACAATAAACAAATCTGTCGATAACACAGGATGACTTCGATAAGATAATTATCATGATAATTTTAATTCAAAATTATTATTGCTTTTAAATGTATATAAATTAAACGAGGTTTTTATTTAAAAAATTTTTTTTTTTATTGATAATTATATAATAGAATTGGAAGAAATTGTACATCTAACGTAGACTCGTTGAGAAAATGAAAAAAAAAAAAAATTACGTTTATAAAATGCAGGGATACGCTAAAGGAGAATAAAGTTTAAGGCATCGATGTATTCGCTAGTTTTACGTTGGTACAAAAATACTCCAACCGGATAATTTTAAACGTATTTTAAATTGCAGTAAGAAGTAACGGAAAAGTGGTAACCAAGAGGTTGATTAAATTTTAATAAGTACCTTCTACCTTGTATAAGAGTGAAAATGCGATGGGTAATTATTTTCTCATATTGAGAAAGGGATCATTTTGCGATCCGTACAGATGAGATTTCCTTTCCTATTTTTATTTTTACGATATGTTTGTCTTTGTTCACTCATTGTATCCAATATAGTAATCGATAAATTATATTTCTATAAACCTAAATAATTAAATATTTTATATGGCTAAGTATAATCGGTACGGATGGATCGAAACGATCGAAACGATCGAATTTGATGAAAACGAAAATTCTCGAACGAAATGTAAGAATATAGCATCGATTATCGCGTCCTTCAAATTTTCCCTTTTCATCAAACATTGTAAAGAATAATTGAAATAAAACATAAAAGATGTACTGATTGAAGTTTTTCTATTTATTTTCGCCTTTTTCATTATAAATAAGCTTAGCACACACGCATTCATACTTATCATCGATGGATCCACCATCGATCATTCTCCATTTCCAAAATCAATAATTTACATAAAAACAAGTAAGTTTAAAACGTGTCGTCGGAGAGGTTGAAATAAAAGCGAACGGTGTACTTCGGTTACAGTTGCAGTGGCTATACAAAGTAAAAGAACTATAAACTTATCGTATCGACGAGCAATAGCTTCTTCGACGGTGGACTTACGGACGTTCGTTTGGCGGATGCGTATCGCTAATAATAGCACCCAAGCGGTGGAGTATGAGCCGACGTAAGTCGTATTTTCCGCGTCGCCGCCTTCTATTGCTTTTTTTTTTTCACTAGGGGTGGGGGATTGAGGGGGTGAGGAGGATTCTCCCTCCGAGTTCATTCTTCATCGTCGTTAGTTTCAACAAGTAAAATCAATTTTTTCTTCCTCATCTTCTTTCGTTTCGCAAACGTCGGTGGTCTCGTAAAAATTTATTTCAAATTCCTATTATTAATCGTAGATGTGTGTGACGCGATTACAGGGGTCGCTCGACTAATACTAGTCACACGGTATTGTCTAGGCGTAAGGTTCCTTTTTTTTTTCTTTTTTTTTGTTTTTTACTCCTTGTATTTTATTTACTTATTTATACATATATACCTACAAGTTTTTCTCCTTTTCTAAATCTACAAAGTTTCTTTCGGCCCGCCTGGGAAATCGTCGGCGCGCGGCGAACGTCAAGTTTTCTTCTTCCGGTGTTGTATCCAATCCATATAATTGCTCGCGAGTTCGATCTCATCGATGGTCGCGTAATCATCAACGTCACCGTCTCCGCGTCCTTTGTTAAGCTCTCGCTCGCACTCTCATCGCAACCGTCTCTCTCCGAAGAAAAAAGAATTTCGTTTTCGTATTATCGACCCACAAATGTACTCGTCGCTCGCGCGCACCGATTCTCCCTTCCTCTCCGCGTTCGCCCTCTCGAAAGCCGAACGCGACGAGCCTCGCTCTTTTTACACCAATCTCGCTTCTCTCCACCCTGAGTCGGCTTTTGAAAATATATCCGAGGATCGGGAGGAGGGTGGAGCGAGGCTCGGGGCTCGGGACGAGGGGAGGGTTATCTCGTGGACCTCGTGGTCGAGGACGAGAAACGCGACCTCGGGGGGGAACGGATGGGAGAGGAGGAGAAGGAAATCGGCCGGACCCTGGTTTACTTCTTAAACATTTTCATGAGGTGGTCGGTACTGAGAGACTTGGGCCTCTCGATCGGCAGTCCCAGGGCGCGGGCCCAGACGAGACTGGAGAGGACGCCGAGGGCGCGAGAGACTCCGAAGAGCACCGTGTAATAATTCATCTCCGTCATGCCGTAGTACTGGAGTAGGACTCCGGAGTGGGCGTCCACGTTCGGCCAGGGGTTCTTGACCTTGCCGGTCTCGAGGAGGATCGGCGGCACCACCTTGTAGACTTGCGACACCAGCTGTGAACAAGGCAACGGATCGTTGATCAATCCTTGTTCTATTTATCACCCTTATTATCCTCCCCACCCGAAAAGTATTCTCATTCATTCTCACCTTGAAGAGGGCGTCGTCCGGCAGGTGCTTAAGGGCGAACTCCCGTTGACAGCTGTACCTCGGGTCGGTTTTCCTGAGCACGGCGTGTCCGTATCCCGGGACTACCTGACCGCTCTTGAGCGTCTTCCAGATGAAATCCTTGAGCTCGGCTTCGGTGACTTTGTCGCCGACTTCTTTGCGAAGCTTCTGCAGCCAGATGAGAACCTCCTGGTTGGCGAGGCCGTGGAGAGGACCGGCTAGGCCGTTCATACCCGCTGCGAAGGAGAGGTAGGGATCGGAGAGGGCCGAACCGACGAGGTGGGTCGTGTGGGCGGAGACGTTGCCGCCCTCGTGGTCCGAGTGGATCGTCAGGTAGAGGCGCAACAGTTCGATGAACTGCGGGTCGTCGTAGCCCAGCATCGTCGCGAAGTTGTACGACCAGTCTTTGTCCTCGTCCACCGAGCCGATACCGTTGCCGTCCTTGTAGATGTTCCTGAGGAGACGCGATCGCATAATTTACTCGTTTTCTCGGACGCGGTGTTATAAGGGAATGTAGGTGAAACCGAGAAAAAAAAAACCGCTGGCCTGGTTGGAACCGCTTTCACAAATATCCAGACGTAAATCTCGCGCTGGGAAATGGGACTTGAAAATTTTATTCGAGTGCTCTTATCTCTTTATCGCGGCGACTGACTTTTGCGTCCATTTACGAATCGCGTTATAAATTTATTTAAACTTTACGATGTCGTACACTTTTATTATTTTTAAATTACTTTATTTCGTGGCTTTTAAAAACATTTATCGCGATATCATTTTTGTTAACGGTTGAAACGAGCGCGTAAAATTTATTTTCTATAAGAAACGAGTAACGTATCCCGCGAATTTAACGTTACCTAACCCGAATAAAAATTACTCGCTCGAAGTAACGCCGATATAATTATTATTAAGTACAATATATTTGCCGATCGCGGACGAGTACATTTAATTGAATCCAATTTATTAACTAACCGGAAAGTTTTCTTTGAAAAATTATAAAAGCCCTGAAACCAGTCTCGAGAGAAAATTATATTTGCTAATTTAATCAAATTTATCAGCAATCGTAAACAAGGTAATTTTTGCGATGGAAACATTACGATTGCTTTTGTAAATGACGTGCAACGTTTGAATTTAATAAATTTGAGTTGTTTTTTATTTTTTAAATCCTTACGTACTTCGAAACCGACCGTCGACGCAATATTCGCAATAGAGATGACAAAAGTTTTAAATAATCAAAAGATCGATTCGTTTCGTAACGAGTACACAACAATTATAACGAATAATTGTAGCGTTTCTTTTGTAAATACTTTTAAGTTTTCAATTACAATTGTGAAATATTTTTCGTGTTCGCGTACGTTTATTACGATAAAAGAAAATTAACGAATAAGCAATGAATCGCGTTCTATAAATTTTATTTTACATATATTTAACTTTACTCGAATAATTTCTGCGTTTACATCGTATATTTTACTCTTTACGTTCCTTTCGTTGACAAGTAACATCAGCGGAACCATCGCAACGATATTCGAACCGAAATCGTCCCTTTAAAACACAGAGATGATAACAAATGGATAAAAATGAAGCTCACCTGTAAATGGTAGCGGCGATGACCGGAAGCTTGGCGATGAGGTTCATCGTATCCTCGTAGGCCGACTCCCAGAACTTGCTCTTGTGCGTCCCGGAGCTGTAGGCCTTGACGAACTCGCTCTCGCTGTTCAGGATGGTGATGGCCGCGGAGAACTGGGACATCGGGTGGACGGTCTTGGGGAAGTTGTTGAGGGCTTCGGTCACGTGAGAGGGCAACGAACTGCGCTCGGCCCATTCCTGGGAGATGGCTTTTACCTGAGCCTCGTTAGGCACGTCACCGGTGATTAGGAGCCAGAAGAGACCCTCGGGGAGGGGTTCCGAGCCGTTCGGAGCCTTGGGCAGTAGCTTCTGGCACTCGGGGATCGACTTGCCGCGGAAGCGAATACCTTCCTCGGGGTCGAGGACCGAGGGCTCCCAGACTAGCCCTTTGATACCTCGCATACCTCCGTACATCTGTTGGGAACGAGAGTCGTGGTTACGAAACGTCCCTCTACTATTTTACGGATGATTTATCGATAAATTCGACGTATTTCATTTTTCTCGTTACATTGTTAAATAATCGTAGGTATTTGAGATACCATAATCCAAATTTATCGCGAATCAGGAAATCGATCGTTTTCGATAAAACATCAAAGCAGTTTTGTATCTCTTTACTATTCGAAAAAACAATAACGCGGTTTTTGTAAAGCATCGATATACGTAGGCGCAAAATTAATATTTATAAAACATAGCTTTATTTATTTCGTTGGTTCGAAAAGGCTCGTAAACGCGTTACGAATAAATAAATTTCCAAAATTAGAAAACGAGATTACCGATTAAAATTCGAGGCAATATCATCGAAATTTATCCTTTATCAAGTAAGAAATAGCAAAAAAAAAAAGGTAATAATAATCGACGTTACAAGTTAGTATCAGTCGCGTACTATTATCGTTGGACGTATACGCAAAAGTTGTTAATTACACAATTTATTTTCTCTGATTCGTATTTAGCAATTTTGCACGACAGCTGTTATTAGCACTAAAAATTTTTTGTTGGCGAAACAACCATGAATTATTGAAATTAAAATTAAACATTTGGCAAAATGACAGAAGCACCAAAAATCGCGTTCGAGTTTTAATTCGCGTATTATCGTTCGTTCCTATTTCTCTTTTCTCTACGATATTTATATTTTAGAAGCGCCGTACGACGAGATAAGCATTCCGCATCGAGTCGAATATTGTATGGTATCCTCGCGTTAAGCTTCGTTAAAAACAAAAACGCATTGAATTTCTTCCCAAATGTCGAGACCGTAACCTCCCAGGAGGAATTCCCGAGAGATCTTATCCGATACTCCTGGCGGTCGAGTTTCAGCTCGACGAGGTTTCATCGTTGAGCGACAACCGAAGGTGGTAAGCGTCGACGTAGTTATGCGTGATAATAATCCACAAGGCGAGCGAGAATCGTATTGCACAAGGAGTAATTCGCATTAGCAGACCTGAGCGAGAAATCCGAGGGAAGAAATTTTAGATTGAATTTCGATGTGTTGCGATATTGAATATTTCGCAATAATATTATGATTTTTTAATTGCATTCGATCATTTTTTTTTACTCGTTAGATTATTCTCTAATAAGTAAAGAATATCGTTCGATACGAGTCGTGAACAAATTTTTTAAATTTACGTATTACGATTATTTGAACCGCGGATAAGAATTAATAATATGTAATTTGGTGTTATATTTGTGGTAAAGAATTTAAGAGTAAAAAGAGCGTTCGAAAGAAATTTCGATGTTGGGGTCGAGAAACTTATCGAGTCACGTAAAATAATGTTCAAAGTCGATGTACTACTATTGTAAAAATATAACTTGTATCGTTAGCGATAATCTTTAGATATTTATACGTAACTAATTTTATAAAATTTCATTAAAAATAAACTTGAACTTGAAACTTGGCGCGCGATGAATTTCAATACAAGCGTATCGATGATAAATTAATTACGAGAATATAAATTTGAATTCGATCTAGATTTATAAAACTTAATTTTTTTTCTCGATAATTCTATTATCGATTTGCTTATGATAAAATATTCGTAATTACGAGTGAAATGTAATAAAACGATAAACGTGCGAGAAGAAATGATAAATCTTCGAGAAAAATGATCGAAACGTTAAATTCGTTAGAAAAATTAGATACATTATTTATGATTAATCGACGCAGTCTAAATTTGTTTGAGAAATATTCGCGAGCTCTGCTTTAAAAAGCAGATCTTATCCCGTTCTTATCCGAATCGCATCGATTTCCACGGAGAAGGAAAAGTTTGTGAGTTTGTAGACCTTTGTAAAACGCTCTTACCATGTCGATGGTGACCTCTCCGACTTTTTTGGATCCGTGTTCCTTGCGGAAAGCTTTGATACGTTCCTGTTCGCTGGGAATCTTCTCGGCCAGGACTTTCTTAAGGTCGGTCGAGGCATCGCTAAGTGCGCGAATTCCAACTCCGCTGCTAAGTTTCTGTAAATTAACAACGAAAAATTCGAATTAATCGACGTTCGTCTTTTGTGCGTTTTCATTTTTTTCTACATGATTTTCCACTGCACTAATCGTAACTGACTTCGCAGAAAGTAGATATAGTTTATCGACTTCTTTACGTACTTTTAGTTTCATTGCCGTTTACGTCATTATACTCATTTTCTTTGTATTAGATCAATGCTTATCGTTTATTATGGAAAAGTGGCGAGATAGACTTTGTTTCTTATAATAGTTTCGAGCATCGCTAAAAATAACGAACACCGAATATTATCGACATTTTTTTATTTTTGCTTAAAGTAAATCGAAAAGTCGTGAAAAAGAAATAATTTAGTATAATTCAAAATTTATGGAAATATCAGCCCACGTTAAATCGAATCAAAATGATAAAGAGGTACGCTATTATCTTTTTTATATTACCTTGGAACCTCGTAATTTAAAATCACGATAGTAACGTACAATATAAAAATTAGTGAAAAATATCTAGCGTGTAGTAAACATTGAATAAAAAAATTTTTATGACCAAACTTAACTAGCGATTCGTAGATAAGAAAATTATTTCTGTAAATAGTAAAAATATATTTTGTGTTAGTTTTTAGACCGAAATGAATTCACATCGTGTACTATTTTTCAAAATTACTCGGTCTCCGATCCTTTTGTATCTTCTACTCGTTTTGAGTTTTCCTTCTTAGACTCGTCTGCTACTACGATTCGATCGTTTGTTTTGATAACAACAATTGTACAATAAATGAATACAGTCTCATTAAAGGTAAATTTAAATTAAATATCTATAATATGTAAATTCTTTGTTAAACGAATGACTTGTCCGATTTATATAATTGGTTAAAAAAAGATTATTTTTTTTCACCGAGGATCTTGTTTAAAATTTTTTCAATGTCATTATTAGACACGGAAGAATAGACGCGATTTTACATAAATTAAATTTACATAAACCACTGAAAAAATTGCAAATTAATATTTGATCGATCGGAGTATTAAATATTTGAATAATAATTTTGTATTTTATATTTTTTTAAGTTTTAAAAAAGTACATAAAAAAATTTAATTTTGGTATAATTACAATACGGTTCAATAAAAACTTTTAAATGACGTTTTTAAGTCAATACATACGTAAAGATTAATTTTTATATCAATCAAAATGAACAAGCAATTTTAATTACTTTACGATCAAAGTACTAATTAGTCAGAATATGGTTTGTATATATTCGATAAAGACAATAACGATACGATCACAAAATAACATTAAATTAAAAAACGTATCATCGAAATATCTTTTTAATATCTAATTCAAAACTGTTAAAAAAAAATAATTCGACAGGAAATTTTTATTTAATTAAAAAAAATTAAGAACGTAATCGTTTATAATTTTAACACGAGAAATTATTTCTTATAAAAATAAAAAAATTTGAGCCACGTGTAAACAATCGGATCCAAACATAAATCATTCATCCGTTCCCAGTAAAATAAAATAAAATAAAATTGCTTTCGAAACGAGTACCAACGAATCATTATACAATAGAAAATTTTTTCAAACTAACGGGAAAAATCGGAAAAGCGAATTAAATTTCTTAACCCGTTCTCGTACAGTCGGCAACAGTAATACGAACGACATAAATCAATGTCATCGAGTCAACGACTCGAACATTTATACTTATAAAAACACCTCTTAATAATAATAATAATAGGTTACTTTGTTCGATTATCTCCGTACAGTCGGGCTTTAAACCATCGATCAAATAAATTCATTTTTACAAGCGGCCAATGAAAATTAAACGTTCCTTAACAAACAAACAAAAAAAAAACACCCACACGAAAACCGAATCTTGAATTTCCGTTCGTTAAGACTCGCAATCGCAAATCGCATCGGAAGGTTCTTCGATATACAACGATCGAGATGATAAAGCGCAGCTCCGAAAAAAATCCGACGAACCTAACGATAAGCTCCGAGGAAGACGTCCACCTCACCTGTCGACGTTCGGAAACCCACGCGCGACCTTGAACGGACTAAACGCACCGGCGTGTGAATTACGTAACGCAAGACGATGTTTAGATCGTGTTTTTACTCGGCGTCAGCTGATGCTCGTGTATCGAGCGGTAACGAACGGACCGTGAAACGTTCGTCGCGTCATTCACTTGGCTCGAGAAAAATTCGCTCTAATTATGTAAGGAGTTACGAAAGAACTTTTAGACCTATTATCCGAGCTCTTCTTCCATCGCTCGACGCTGGAAATAAATTATTTTTACATTATATACCGATACTCGATCGCCCGGGCATTGGTTTACCGGCACATAGACATCGACAGGTATTGATACTTTATATATACCAGCTTTTTATACAATTCATATACGATGCTTCGAGTAAAGTCCGTTTAACCGTGTGTAAACGTTTGTTCAATATTTAAGGTTGTACGCGATGTACTTTGAACATCGAGTATTGCTATCGATCAAAATTTAGTCAACTGTGCCGAGTTACGTTTTATTTTTCTTTTATATTTTTTATTTATCGTCTTTATCGTCTTTGCTATCTTTTTTCGCGAAATTTGTAAATCGAACGAAATATATTTGTCGTAAACTACGAATTGTTTTTGTTACGCAAGATCAAAATGTACACTATAAACATTATAATTATTAATATCAGCTGCAAAATGACGTTACATACGTATTACGTTCTTCCACACTTCCTCGAGTATAAAATCATATCTTATAAAATGTTGCGTTTGTAATTTACGGAAAAATGATAAGCAAACCATTAATTTACATTGAAATGGATAAAACAGAATAATTTATTATACAGCCTCCAGCGAGTCTCGGATTTTAATGAAAGTTTTAAACGTTTTACCTAATACCATCGAATAGTCAAGTTCACCGTTACGGTTTTATCCAACGAACTTTATCTATAATTCCTAAATATCCTTATAATATATTTTCAATTATCCGATTTTTGAAGGATCGCTTTTAAAAAGTCATTAAAAAATTCGCGTTTTCACAGCCAAAGTTTCGTTCGGATGATCCGCGTTAACTTTAACGATCGAATTTCGTAGCTCTGGCGACTCGAAAAAATTTTCCAGTGCGTAATCTTACGCTAATAAGAAAATGAAATAAGATACGCCCGAGGAATCTAGAGCCGCGGATACCGAACGCCGTATAATATCAGCTCTTACTCCCAAGCTGTTACGACCCATCGTGAATTAACGAGTCTTCGGGATACCAGAGGATGAGTCACTTAGCGAAGACGATCGCAAATTCATTCGCCGCCGCGGAAATCCGAAGTCGTACGAGAAGGAGAAAAAAAAAAGGGGAGTCGACACCTGTTTGCTCTTATCTCGACGCGCTCCGATCGAGACTGAAACGAGAAACGATAGAGAGACGAGAGCACGAGTCCGAAGGTCGGCTTGTGCAGTAACCTCCTTATCGGCGGACGACGACGTCGTTGTCTTTCCCCGTATCAGAATGAGACTCGTGTTGTGTTAGGTGCGGAGGAGGACTTTGGATCTTGCCGCGTTTACTTTAACGACGAGGCGCTGATCGACCGATTGCACTCGACGTTTCGCGGTGTGCTTTTGGGATGCTGATTTTTTTCCTCCGGTACGTTTTTCTCGAGCTAATGTTAATGTTCAACGAAGGCTCGCGTTGCTCTATATAAGCGGGAGCCTACGTATAATTATACAATTGCTAAGTTTTTTCGTGACACGATACGAACGTCGGGAGATCGTAAATACACATGTTATTTTTTTAAGATACGGTATAATAATTTGTAACGTAAATACAATCGAAGAGACAAGTATTTTTCGTTAGGTCGTTTACGTGTATCTATATTTTGAAGGTTTTTCTTAATTTAATCTAAAATTAAATACAGTACTGGAAAACTGTGCCTCTTGTGCGTAATTTTATCTAGTATCGCTTGATCGCAATAATCTGAAAAGTTGATTGCGTTCCAGGCACATCGGATTACGTTAAGTACGTTACAACGATACGTAAATTTATTTTATAAGAACCGTGTAAACGATATAAGTGAGGATATAATTTAGGATAAATTAAAAATATTCCTCACCTGGAATAAATTATGATCGATAACTCGATTTCATCCAACGAACGATTACCCGTTAAAGTTTGATGGTAAATTGAAAATAAATAAAAGCACCTTTCAATTTGACTCTAAACGTTCTTAGATATCATAATTTAGTCAACGATAGCCAATCGATTAAACGAAATTTATATCGCGATCGATCGTCTTCGACCGCGAGAAAATTTAATAGGGTACTTAACGAGAAGGCAATCCTGATGTAATTTTCCAATTAGAATAAAAAGACGCGAATTAATGTGCAAGTCAGCGCAAGCGAATAAAAAAACAATATGGCTTATAAAGTTCGTTTAAGCGAGACTTGCAAGTTCACGACTCCGCGAAACGGAGGTTAAAGCTCCGATAGTTATCGCGGTAAAATTTTAACGCCTTATCGAATTTTAAGGGTTTTTCAAGTTCCGCTCGTCGATTAATTACCGGCGTTTAATGCGGTGTGAAATCGTGTAACTCTCGTGAAACGTTTTGTCGTGCGAAACAACATTGAAAAAAAGATTTTTTGCCTTGTAAATGAAATCCACTTACACGTTAAGCTTTTATTACTCGATATGCCTTTTTGTTTTTTCGCTTGTCGGTGTTGTTAACGAGTGCTTTTACATTGCGCCTTGGCAAAATTGCGATCATGTTTTTTGAGAATCATCGAGAAAACATGTTTTGGAATAAACGAACATTTAATATTAAAAGTCGAATAAATTTATTCTCGAATAAAATAATATTTTTTGCGAGAAATTTTTAAATTGTTTTTGATAAAGTTAAGCGTATTTAACGGAATTATTTTATATCGCAGAACATCTTATTTACTTTGTGTAAAACAACAATCAAAAGATATTGAATAGATATAACTCGAAAACTCAAATCTTCCTTATCTCATCGATGTATTTCTTATCTTGCGCATATTTGATAAATACGAACGTTTAATTAATTTCATAAATATTTTACGTTATAGAGAAAATTTATATTAAATAATTGTATTAAAAGAATTTTAATTCAAATGTAATAATGATGAATTTTTCAGGTACACTATATTTTATAATTATCTTATTTTATTTGTTTAACTTTATTTATGTTTCGCATCGTGTACAAAATTATTAGAAAAAATTATTTCGATATATTTAAAAATTAGAATAATTTTCATAATATTATGATAATTTTTAATATACGATACCTTTTAATGTAATCTTTTAAATACACGAATAACTTTATGCGTTATCAGAATTGTTAATTACTTCATTTATATTTCAATTCGTATTGATAATAAGAATAATATAATTGGTAATTAATCACAGTTTATATTAACGTAAATTCCATTTTCGCGTATTAAATAATTTAAAATACAGTTTCATTATTGTTGGAATAATTAATACTTATTAAATTGTTTTTATATTACAGCTTAAGTTTATTACATAGAATAAGTTTTATTTACAAAATTTATCGATGATGACAAAAAAACCTAATCAATATTCTTGAATTAATTTAATTATATTAAGACTGAAATGTCAAATAAAAAAAATTGAATCGCCGATACAAATATTTAATATATACATACTAACCTAATTTTTAGGAAATGATTTTCAAAGTAATCATAAAATATATACTAGAAACTAGTAAACTTTTATACTACATTGATTTTTATGTCGATTAAATAAAGTTTGAAGATAAAAATATACGATTCAAAGTAACTAAAAACTGTTTTTATATGCATATTGTTTCCATTTCTTTCCATTACTTTGTATAAATAACTAATATACCGATGATAAATAGTATATAATTTGACTTTGTGGATTATACATTTACCAGTTAAATAAAAAATGATCGTCATTACAGCTATATATAAGTTGAATTTCTAAAGTTAACAAATACCGAAGTGGCAATCGTGAACACTCCAATTAAAGAAGCAACGAAAAAAGAGGACAACTTAAGAGCACGTAAAAGCGTATGCGAACTTTTTTTGACCCCCTTCTAAATGGCTGTAAAACAGAAGCCCAACCTGTGCCTTAACCTAAATAAAGTCCAACACTTGAGAGAAACTACAGTTTCAGTTCCAGATCCAAGATCCATTACCTACCTTAAAAAGGGAGAAAACGAGAGATATTTTTTATGCTTTCATTTTCTTTTTTATTGATTTTTATATCGATAATCCGTGATCAATAATTTATGACTGTGCACGTTGTAAAAGTTCCCTTTACCTCACAAGTACTTATGAATTAATTATTACTTTACCGTTCAATAAGAATCATGAGAATTCTTAACTTTAGCGAATAAATTTCGAAGTAAATAAATTTTATAAAAAAAGGTACGTGGTTCTGACTTTCTAATGCGTATAGGCGTGATCCATTTTTATCCTAGGCACAAAGAAAACTGAATTACAATGGAGCATTTTATTTATATCATTATGTATTTATAAAACACTCGTAACAAAATTATTAAATTATATTAACTTTCTGGATTACTACACTTTTAATGTCGACTATGTTTAAACAATGACATTAGATAAAGCTAAATATATTTGTTAATTACTTCTCAAAGTTAAGTCATTATTTTTACATTATTCCTTCGTAAATTGTAATATTATGACTAAATGGTAATTAGGGAATATTCGTAGAACGTATACCGAACGGAAGTTTAATTTACTATTTGCACAATAATAAAAATTTTTAGTTTCTCGAGCTAAATGTTATAGTTGGTAACTTTATCGACAAAACGGTTTAGTTTTTTTTTAATCCCGCCTACAAAGTGTTTAGTCGATCGTATTGTTTCATGCCGTTTTTATTAATAAAATTAGAAATATATTTAACTTTTACGTATTTAATTATAGATACGCGTGAAAATATTCCAAAGCGATAAATTTACCGTATATTTTTATCTCGCGTTGCATTAACTCTTTTTCTAGAAATTAATTCGGAAAAGTCGATCGTATTTTAGACTCAAAATTGGTATCAATTATTTATGTTACATTAAAAGCATTCCATAATTTTATATTCATGGATTTTATTATGTAAATTAGATTTTAGCTTTCGTTAAGTATTTTTTTATTTTTTTAATCGATACATTTAACGTTAATTTCTTTTCGAATATCCTAAACGAAAACAGACAAATTACATTTGTCGTTTATACAAAAATAAAAATAATATGAATTATATTATTCGAAGGAAACGAAGTGTTAAGTGATGCGCGGGTTACGCGAATATGGATCGTTTTAATATCACGAAACATACAACGATTCCGATTATATCATAGACATGTGTATGTACACTGCGACATTGATTGCATTTTCTTTCATGTCTATCGCAAAAACACGCGTCGAACGTGACAATGTTTGCGGAAATTCTATGCGTTGATGTTTCAATCTTCAATCTTTTAAATAATGAGTACTTATATCGCTACTCTTTGTAGTTAGAATTTCAAGGTTACTATGTAGTAATAATAAAATAAGAAATAAAATAATTCTCGGAAAATTCTTAATCTTCTACGATGAGTGGAATTTTTTCTATTAAAAAATTTTGTTAATTGCTGGCGAACTTTTTTTATCGTCGTACGTTAATATATCGAAAAGAGCTTTGGAATAAAATAACAATATAAAATTACGAAAACCAATTGCACAAATAAATAAAGATACATCAATTTCATATAAAAACAAATTTTATATTCTTCAAAACAAATTTATCCCTTATTATTTCTTTTTTTTCTTTTACACGATGAATTAAATATTTTCATCTTTTTTATAAAACAATTGTTTTCATAATTTCAAGCGAACTATAAAATAAAATTTTGAGTTAATCAAAATATCTGTAAGTGCTATATATAAATTAATAAAATCATTCGGCACCAATATATTTCCAAATTAATTCCTCCATATTAAACAATAACATATAAAATTTCGAAAGAATATAAAAATAATTATCAAGGTAAATTACGTAAAGGTTTTCTTAAAAACAAAGTACTGAAAGCTCGTCGGATGTTCCCAAATGGAAGCTGACGATTTTGCACCACGTGTCTCGAATACGTATATAATCTCTTTTTCTTCCTTTTTTTTTTGACGTCACGCTATCATCCAGTGGCTCAGTTCACACGATGTCTCAACTGCCGGAGGCGTCGCTTATTACTGTCATAAGTAGTGAAAGGCGCGTACGTTTAACGAAGGACCACGGACTTTAATTAGAAGAGATTTATGATGAACGTATGGGGAAAAAAGGGGAGGATTCGTTTATTGCAATCATTTATTTGCAAACCCAGACTCAGGCGTATCTTTAACATAATTTCGAGTGCGTGGATTTAAATTTTTGTCGTTGAACTATTTTACAACGAGAAGTGGAAGATTTGATTATCAAAATTGATAATATTCTATAAGTACATCCTATTGTGTTTCATGAGAAAAAAAAATATCGTGTTCTACCAAAATATTTGAGCCAAAATAATATATTATACGAATTCAAAATTCTATCGCTATCGTTTCAAAGAAATTTTTAAAAATCATAAGGTTCGTTATAGTTTACATTGTAAATTATAATTAACGGAAAACTAATCTCATTTCGAGATTTTTTCTACAATTTTAACGCGTGAAACGTTGATTTTACACAAAATATTTCAAAAATATTATGTAATGAATATTTAATAACGAAGATTTATTTATCGTTTAGTTTTGACTAAAAATGAAGTAATTCAAATAATTTATTATTATAATTAATTTTTTATAAGAATTAATACTTGGGAAATGTTTGATAATTATAATTACAGTTTAAGTACCATCATTAAAAAATAAATATAAAAGCTTTTTATTATAGGTTGATTTCATTTTTAATAAAATTAACTTCTATTTAACTTTTTTATATTTTTTATACTTATATAGTTTATTTAACTTTATTTAGTTTTTTTATGATAACATTTAATGTTTAGGGTTAGAATAATTAAAGAACTTTAGATTATAGATTAAAGATATTAGTTTCCATTTAATCGATTCGCTTAATTCAACTACATTTAAAAGCTTTATTCAATTACTAATAATTTAAATGTATTATTAAATCGTTATCGTGTCAACAAATGTATTTTTATTGCGAGTAAAAATTTAATTTCAATAACAAATTTCTTAATTATACAGATTAAATTTTTATTCGTCTACAATGAAAGTAATTTTTTAATTTACAATAATAATTTGTTTTTTTTTTAAAATTTAATTTCCTTATTACCGAATTATGGGTTTATCGATAATTACGATTTTTATATTTTTACTCAAAGAATACCCAACGAGTATCATTTTGTAATTTATTACTATGTAATCCTAAATTATTATATAAGCGCGATGCAAACAAATTATCCAACAACATCGTAAAATGAAAAAAGCGAGTTACCGGATCGATATTTGAGTAACGCTTCAAGACCAATGTAAAAAATTAAGGAATAAAATTAAACGATCCTTAATTATCATTCGAAAAACATGTTATTCTTTATACGGAAAATATTTTATAAATAAGGTAATTCGTAACAACATCCTCGAACGTAAATCATAAATTTTGAAACAAGGATAATCGTAATCCGCAAAGATGAAAAGTTAACATCGGTCAAAAGCGCGAAACACAGTTACGATAATGTTGACATCAAACTGTAAGCCAAGTCATAATAGACGAAAACAAATCGAGATTTTGAAATCGAGCAATGATAATCTTACGAGTCATAAAACATCGAAGATACACCAAAACAAATTAATCCGCAAAGGTAACGCGAGAGAGGCGAAAAAAAAAGGGTAACCTCGATCGCCGATCCGTTCTCCAAATTACACAGACCGAAAGAGATAATCGTACGCATCGATCGAAGCTGGATCGGATCGATGAAACCAAAGTGCGATCGTAAGCTCCAAAGTGAAAACCGCAACGATAACGGCGTGCGTGTGCCGTCAGAATTGGCTTTATCGCATTACGAGCATTAATTCATTTCTAATGGATATCGACATTGATCTTGTGCGCTCGGTCAATCTCGGTTAAAGCGAGGGGGAAAACCGTCGAGCAGGAGAGCGAAAGAGAAAGAGTGTGTGTGAGAGAGAGAGAGAGAGAGAAACGGACCAAACACGTTCTACACGCACTCGTTTATTAAATCAACAACCGAGTGAGTCTCGGGTGTTACTCGCTTTGCATTCGTTTGCATTTTAAGTGGAGATTTTTTGAGTAGGAGAAAGGCATTAAACTTGTACTACAAGTTCCCGTTTGCATTCGCTTTTAATACTCGTGTTCTCGGCTCAAAATCGCGTATCGAGCTTTTTCATTTTTTCATTTTTATTTTTTCCGTGTTATTCACGCTTAATCCCGATATTACCGTCAAAGTTTACGCTGTGCAATTATTGCTAAATACAGCGGAGAGTCTGGTTTAATAACCAAGGATAAAACCGTAACTGGTAATTAGGGCATGAATCACGTTCGATATCGAAGCAACCTTTTCGTTCATTCATCCACAAACTCGGTTTATGAATCGTCCGCTGTTTATCTTCCACGATTAAAATTTAAGAGACGATAAAGCCGAGTCGCATTCGAAAATTTTCGAGGAAGCGACGATCGATGTATTTCAACTCGATGCATTCGTCAAACGACACCCACAAAAATCTGAGGTGATACGAATCGACGCGAGACTCGAATCTCGATCGAACGTATGCAATCGATACGAAGTTAATCATCCGTGCGAATCGGTAAACGATCGCTGGATTACGAGCCACCGGTGTTTCATCGAATCGACACTTGTTGATATCGAATTGTATCGTACCTTTCGTATCGAGCGCCGGTGTTTTTTAACGTATCCGTTTACACATCGATGAAACGTTCGCAACTTATACGAGTTATCCCTATTTTTTATATATACATAGTTAAAAATTAAGAGCGAGAAGATGTCGGTCCTAAAACCTTACTCGATCAACGAAACGAATGTACGAGATCTATATTTTCGTTTCGTATTAGTTTACGATTAGTTTCGTACGATTAAATAAGGAACGCGTTCAAGAATTTGCATCGTTGTTTCATTGAATAGACGCGTCTGTTTACGGAGCAACTTTTACACAAACGCGAGAAGAAAGAATCGTTTTCATATTTACCGAAGTTTGCTCTTCGAAGGCTCGGTAAAGAAAAAAAAATCAAATAAATAAAAAGAGCAATAATTAAAAAAATGGACAGCGTGCGTAAACGAATATCAATATCAATAATTTTATTGTCAAAGTGCAAATGCATGAAGTTTGAACTCGCCAATTTCATATCAGCAAGGACGAATTTAGCAACGAGTGTGATCTCATTAGTTTTAGTTTGATAGCGTTGAATAATAATGACAGAGCAAAGTCAACGAGCTCGAAATAAAAATGCTCCCAACCGACGACGCGTAGAATTTTTTACTCGATGCGCGAGAAAATACATTTTCCAGGTATTTTATTCGATCGCGTGAAAAGTCCGAAAACGCGGAATCGATGCCGCTCGTCTTATATTTCGCGATCGGAAAAATAATCGAAATATTAATAATTTTTCATCGAGAAGAATTCGTTTCGACCTTTGAACGCTATTAACAAAATACTCGTCGGTAAAAATGTTCGTTCAAATTCGTTTCTAATCGGACGATCCCGTCGAGCGGTCATTAATTTAAAACGAGTAAAGAACAATTACTCATCATCATCGCTAAATGATAAAACAGATATTAATTATCACTGATCTTATGAAATAACTCTCGATCGTCGTTGCAACGATTTGAATTCCACTTATGCCTCTCTTATTAAAGTCGATGCAACCCGTTAATTTCGCAAAGTCCGCTCTATTTTTACACCGGCTAAATACCGCGATCCAATCTCTATGGATGGCTGATGGGCCGATGGCGAATCGCGAAATAATCACCGAAATGCGATCGATTCCGACGCTGAGCTGCTTCTCGTCTTCGGTTCACGCGAGGCCAATAATAAAGAAACGAGCGGACTTTGAAATCGCCCGTAAAGTCTAGGGAAGGGAGGACAAGGTCGCGAACAGCTAACGCGTCCCGTTAGATAATCCAAGGTCGCTCTTCGCGATATCCGACGTTCATTTTTTTTTTCACTTTTTTTTCGGCGCTCGAATCGGAGGCGCCTCTCTTCCTCACCCGACCGCGATTTTTCCGGACTACCGTTCGGAGCGCGATCCGATGATGAGAGGAGTCGTTTGGATTTCGAGGGAACATAGAGGAAACCTATTTTTTACCGTTTCTTTATTTACGAACGCAGACGAACGGCTCCGATTAAAAAACTATAATACGTTGGCGTTTATAAATATTTCTCTCCTATCGATCTAATCTAACCGAATAATATTATAATTATCTCCGTTACGAAAACTTTACGAAAGAGTTTATTGTAAATTTATCGATGATAAATATTATCCAATTGCGAATCGTTCGGATTGGAAGGCGATTAAAAAATAGTTTACTTATCGAGAGGAGAAATGCGCGATCGCTTATATAAAAACATAGTTTTATTCGTTAGACCGTTATTTTATTTACTCTTCGCATAAGCAACGTACGTTAGAAAAAAAAATAACGACGATTTCTAGCAAATTTATAGGCAAGGAAAAAAATAATGTACGCGGATATTTATAATCCACCTTCGTCTAAAATAACTTTACGCTATCGGCCAAAAATAAATTCGCAACCGTGTTTTATATACAAATTGTTTACGCGAATTTACGATTGCATATGTACCTTTTACTTCGCCCGCTTAAATATTCCATATTCCACGCGCGTAAATTATTTATTATATAAAGCGAAGGAAGACACGAGTTCGACACACTTAATTTAATTTTTCAAATCGTATCTAGAACGTCCAATTTTCGTGCACGCAATCTTTGCACAATCGTAACAAAGTCCGTGAAATTTAGAATTATCGAATTCTCTTACGAACGCGTAAAACTAACGATTCGAAAAAAAAACAATTTGAAAATCCGCAATAACGTTCGACTCGATAAAAAGGACGTTCCGTTAAATACGCGGATGCGATCTTCGTCCTCTCTTCCCGTCTCTCTCGCTCGTGGATCGATGCGTACGTTCGATATCGATCGAACGGGAAAGCAAAGATCTCTCGATCTTGCCCTCGATCCGGGGAGGGTTTGCTCCTCGTCGATCCGAGACGCTCTCCTCTCGACCTCGAACGCGCGGCTAAATTTAGCGGTACCTTGCAAAATTCGATCGAGGCTCTTCCTAAGCGCCGAGAGAAATTTCGGGACGTGTACGGTATTACGAGAGACTCGGAGTCGTTGGGAAATTCTCAAGAGCCCTTCGACGAGGATTTTCAGGGAGACTCGAGGGACGCTAGGATTTTTTTTCCCTTTTCGATTTCGAGAGACGATATTTTTGCGCGACTGTTTTGAAAACAAAGCCGTTGAAAACAAATAAAGATATCTTCGGTAAAGTAGAGAATTTTCAACCTAAAATATATTTCGCGACGATTCGAAACGTTCCAATTGCAACCGATATCTTTTTCTCCGTTCGCGAGTCGCGGTGCATTTTTCGAGTTTGGCTAAGTGAATAGGAATACAGTCTTAAGAGTAAAGATAGAGGAATCGAAATTCGCGAAATGATTTACAATTATCGATGTCACCGTCGAATGGAATAATTCAATTTAGTTTTTTGTGAGTAACGTTCGATTTCGATCGTTATTTTTCGACGCGTTTCGAACGCATAAACAATAAAATAAATTAGAACGAAACGAACTCGATATTTTTCGAGAAAATGTCTTTCGAATACAAAACTACGAGACGAGGACAAAGAAAAAATTAAATTTACGGAATAATTTCAAAGTGGAAGCGATGGAAAAAATTTTCGAGACGCCGTTTATCAACTTAAACGTAACGTAAAAATTTTACGAACATCGACGATCGTTTTTTTTTATCGTCTATTAAATAAACGCTTATGTTGTTCAACCAAAAATCGAAAGTCAGGGAGTAAATACTATCGATGCGCACGAATAACGAAACGTTTGAAAATACGCGAGAAAAATATTTGAAACGTCCACTCGTACGAACTTGGCGATGGTTTACATATTTTTTATTATTACGTTATTAACTCGTGGAATTAAGATTCGACTGTCGAGGAATGAAAACAGATCCATCCAACTCGCGTGCATTTAACGTACGCTCGAATCACAAAGTTACGAGAGTCTTATCGGAACGTAGGATCAAACATTTCACTCGCCATGACTTTCATTATTTCATTGTCAAATTTTAACGCGAACGAGGCCCGATAAACCGACCGCGTGCCTCGAGGAAAAAAAAGAGAAGTTTTTTTTTGGCGCTCTTATCGTAAGAAGCGTCAATTATTCGAAAACTGGGGCAAACTCACGCGCCTACGTAGGATTAGCTTCCGAGAAAATATCATTGAACGGGGTTTATCGAGGCGTTCGGAAATTTGGTAAAAAAAAAAACCCGCAAGGTTAACGATCGAGGCGATCCAAGAGTTTGGAGAGGAGCCGAGGAGGGGAGACGGTAAGATTCGGAAGAATACAGGCGAAGGCGGAAACGATCGTCGCGGAAAGCGCGAATTAATTACAAGTGATATTATAAGTGATAAAGTGAGAGGGAAAACCGAAAAAGGTAATCGAATACTCGATCGCGAGTATTAGGTGAATCAACGATTCACCTCCACTCGCTCGAGGTTATGCAATTGGGCGAAACTCGCGCTACCGGCTCGACTTTTCTCCGGGAGTTTTCTCCCCCCCCTGGGCTGAGATTCGGAGATTCGAAAACTCGCACCGGTTTTTCCTGGACCCGGGCCGCGACCGGACCTCCCCGTTAATTACGTAACCGCGTTCCTCTCGCCCGATTACGATCGGACGCGGACGGTGGTCGGATACGAGACCAAGGGAAGGGAAGGGGGGAGAGAGAGAGCGTCCTCGCGATCTCTTAGGCGGTGGACCAACCGAACCGCGGCTCGAACACAGCCACGCGGTCCATCCTAAAGGGGTTGGCTAGTCGTTCACAACTCGACTCTTCCCCGTTCTTTAACCTCCTCGACGCGTTTTTCCCTCTTCGCGAACGACGCTTTTCGCCGCGGCTGCGATTCCGAACGAGAGTCAATCGGGAGAGATAAGCGTGCTCTAGAGAGAGAACGAGAGAGAACGAGAGAGAACGAGAGAGAACGAGAGAGAGAGAGAACGGAGATCGGAGATGCCGCGTGCGCGACCGATGGACCCGAGGCTCTTCCCCGCGCGCAGGTGAAGCCGATCCGGGACTCGGAGTCGGTTAGTCGGACCCCCAACCTCCCGGACGAATGAACAAACCCAACAGCCAAAGGGACGCGTCACCACGACGCCGCGTGTCTTCCCGGATCCCGTGCAGCCGGAAGGCAGCGGGCGGACGCAATCCGCCCCCTCGTCGAGGACGTACCTGGAGCTCGAGGCAGCGCCGACTGCTTATCCGGAAGAGTGCCATCCTGCGCGTTCACGGGGTAGTTTCGATGTCTCTCGGCGTGCACGAGCTGAGGCTAAGCTCTCGTTGGTGCTGTTGCTGCTGCTGCTGCTGCTACGCTGACTGTACCTGCCGCACGCCTTATATCCCCCTTTCGACTCGGGCGACCGACTGCGAGACAGAGACGAGGATAGACGGGCGTCGAATCGAAGCGAGAGAGGGAGAGTGTGGGAGAGAGGAGTGAGAGAGGAGTGAGAGGAGACGAGAACTCGGCGAGATAACAAGCGACACCCGAACTGACGGAGCTCTGGCGCCCGACTCTGGCCGACTCTTATTCGCTCCGGCTTCCTCGGGGGCAGCACGCGGTTATCCTCGTCGGGTTGGCGCGCGCGCGCCCCGGACAAATTACCGTGGCGACAGCTCGCGGCGATCGGGGGAACCTCTGAAAAGAGCGCGCGCCAACTTTCGAACGCGATAAGGACGGCGGTGGAGGTGGTGGAGGTGGAGGAGGTGACGGAGAAGACAGAGGAGGCAAAGGAGACTACGTCGAACCCCACGTGGCTCCGGGACGCGCGTGTACGCCTTTATTATCCGAGTCGTTGGTTTTCCCGCTCGAGGTCTTTTCTTTTCCTTTGAATCTTTCGCCTCTGAGTTTTTTTTTTTTTCCCTAGCTTCTTAGCGAGTCGTCGCCGAGGGGAAGGGAAACGAAGGGGAGGATCGCGTTGGGAAACCGACGTTGGAAAATTCAGCGATGATGATAATGCCGAGCCGACGGTGAAGGTCGTAGCGCGAGTCACTAGGTGGCGCACGTGGAGAACAAAGAGACCTCGGAGATGGTCGGTGATAAGAGACACGTTGCGAATTCCTGACTCGCGGGGTTGCGAGATCCGATGGATTTTTCGTCTACGTGTTTTTCTAAAGAGGGGGAGGCTCCGGAGATTCGACGCGTGCAGAGGAGGAAAAAACGCCTTGCGGAATCGAACTTACGACGATGCATACGTTTGCGAATCGATCGTGATAAGGGAAGAAAAGTAACCCCGCTTCGGCTTTTTCAGCGCGTTGGCTTACTTTTCTTATTTTAAATCGTCGCTTGGATGAAAATTCGATCCTGATTATCGAACTTGGTGCCGTCTGACTTTCTCCCGTTACGAAAGAAAACGCGGGTCGATGCGATTTTTAACTGCGATCGAAATAGAAACGCGCCGTACTTAAATAAAAATGTCGATACGGATCCATCCGATCGAACGAAGACCGTTGGTACCAAAAAAAATTTTTGCATAGATATATAAAATATAACCCTACGCTCG
The DNA here is from genome assembly GCA_018907195.1 of Dolichoris vasculosae. Classification (NCBI taxonomy): domain Eukaryota; kingdom Metazoa; phylum Arthropoda; class Insecta; order Hymenoptera; family Agaonidae; genus Dolichoris; species Dolichoris vasculosae. The sequence continues at coordinate 10,937,077 of JACCHY010000006.1, forward strand.
AAAATCTACGAAAATTTATGCATTTTTTTTATTTAACTTTACTGTTTTGACCTACTATTATATAATAAGATACGAAATTAAAATACATAGATTGTAGTTGATTAACTATATATCTAACGAGTTCGAAAGTTAAAGATCTTTGATCTTTCAAATTTTATTTTGAAATTCATGATTACAAGATCGAATGTATTTTATTTTTTATTTTTGCTAAATAGACGTTTCCTTTTAAACGAACTTTAATATAAAACAATTATATTTGTAATAGCGATGGGATTGTTAAAACAACTTCACATTTGCTGTTATTAATGATTTAAATTAAACAAATGTATTAAATTATAAGTAGTCGATTAATATTTAGCGAAGCAAAATTTTACTTGGTATTACGTTTGATTTGTAAACAAAAAGATGTTATTTTTTCAATTGCACGCGTATATAAAATTCGATAAAATCTTGGTATATCAAAATTTGCCGATTATAATTTAAATAGAAAATTGTAAATACGCATCTTGTTAAAAATAATTACAATTATAATGGATGTACAAATTTATTCTCTTGGTGCGTGAAATACACAAAATTGAAATACAATGAATAACTCGTGTATAAATATTGGAACGATATATAAAAAATCGATGATCAAATTAAACGTGGCTGAAATAAATATCGAAAATTGATAATCAGCTGTTAATATTTAAATTTCTTACATATTTCAATATGCTATAAAAGAAAGTGAGTTTACTAATTTATCCGACTAATAAAAAAAGTTGTTCGAATCAATCATACATGACTTGTAAAATGATTTTAATATAATTATACCAGATTTCTTAAATTTTATTTTTTATTATGGCTTATAGTTACGTTATAAATCAAATAACTTTTTCTCCATCTAAAAATAATTTTGTATTTATTTTATAAAAAAAAACCTAATGTCAAGAGCTATCGTTTTGCATCGCTTAAATTACGTTTTTGTAAGTTATCGAATAGTTATAAAAATTTGATTACAGTAGTAGAAACATGACAGATTGATACATAAAAGCTGAAAAGCTTCCGCAAACAATATACATGTACTTATAGCTTAATCAACACTTAAATAATTTAAGTAACAATGATATAAATAAATATAGTTCAATAGGCTAATGTACCATTTTTAATATTATTTACAATTAATCGTACGTAGGAGAAATACTGGTATACGTTTTCGAATTGATAGTAGTTTCGATTAATTTAATTTACACAAAATTTTTATGGGATAACATATTTATGCTTATTTATTGTATACAAAATTATACTTTGTCAAATATATATTACATTCGTTGATGTACGCATGCATAATTTTTTATTGTAACGTACCGACAATATTCTTAAATATACCAAAGCTTTTATATCTTTTGACCTTGGCTTTTGCACAGAGAAAAGTGTACATTTATTTTAATATAATACAAATTATTTAGGTGAATTGCGTGAAAATAAAAAATAATCTAACGATTGTATACATCGATAGAATTTTTTATGATAGAAATTGTATGTTGAAACGTTAACCGAGGGTCAAACTAAAAAATATTTATTATTATACACAATCGTTTCGTATAATTTTACATTAAGTGTGATCATTTTTAATTTAAATTTGTTCAACTCGACAAAAAGCTGTTTAAAAGAAAAAGTTTTTACTACAAAAAAACTCGTGCTTTAGACATAACATTCGATTTTGCCTATTAGATTAATATTTCTGTAAATATTATTCTAGGATTCTCACTACAACTGTGCTTTTGTAATAAAAAAAATCTTTGGAAATGTTTAATAGTTTTATCGACGTAAGAAGGAAAGAGGCTAAAAAAGGACCTTTACCCTAAAATATCGAGGTTGTCTTTGATACGATCGATAATAAAACTGTTAATCGCGATACAGGATCGAAAAATGGATATTTTCGTTCTTATAACGTATCGCAAAGATCAACTTTCGCTCGGACAATAACGAAATCGTTTTTCAATCTTAAAGGAAGCGGTAAAATCGACGAGTAGGGCTCATCTTACATCGACCCGAAATACCCTGTAATTTCCATAAAGGTAAACTCGAATTCGATCCAACCCTCCTCTTCCACCCCGAAAGAAGGTCGCCGTGACAAGTTCACCGATCGCTCGACTCACGCAATCGCATCGAGCGAGGTTAAATCGATCCTAGACGCGCATCGTCGGATCCCTCGACGTCGGTTGCTAGGTTACCCACGCGGAGTAAACACACACGAGGTTTACACGCTCCAGCCCGGGCGGCAGTCGGTCGAGGAGATGCCGCTCCTGGAGAAGGACTACTGCATCGAGCAGATAAACGTACCGCCGAAGCTGCCGATGATCCTGAAACAGTTTTGCAAGTCGGCGATTCGCACTCAACCTTATGACCTCCTCAGATGGTCGAGCGCGTATTTTCACGCACTTGCCAGAGGCGAGGAGCCGCCGTCGAAGCTCCGGATGGAATATCCCCCTGCGAGTAGTGCCCACGGACTCACCCTCGGCTTCCTCAAGGTCCTGCTCCGTCAATGTGGCGGTAGGCTTAACCTTAACCTTGCACTTCCTTTGTGCTCGTTGACGTTCTTCGCGAAAATCGGAATTCGTACGCGGTGTGAAGTTTGTAGGTGGGAATTCGATTTTTTTTTATTTTTGTTTATCCTAGATCTTTCGGCCTTGTCAAAGGGTTTCGACGCGGTTGATAGCGTGGGATGCGGAGGGTTGATAACGCGGTGAAAGTGGATTCGATCGCGGGTGAATGCGAGGAAAATAATGTATATTCCCGATCGCTAAAAATGCTATCGCGAACATCAAGAATGGTAACGTTAATTTAACGATGCAGTGCGAATTATTTATACGTTTATTTATTTTCACTCGCGATATTTACAAAGGGGTCAAATGCATTTTGCGTTAACGAGAAATTGTAATAATTATGAGTAATATGGCGTTTGCTTTAATTATTTATTATGCTAATAAGCAATTGAATATCTTTCTTCTTTATTATTTGACGCATATGCATTTCAGCTAATATAACTAATAAAATGTACTATTCCGCGTAAGAAATCCAAGATACTTCATTTAACGATTTCATTCTGTAATTGCTGTTGATAAAATTGGTGTTATCATCCATTTCATATAATTTTATTTATTATTTCTTAAAAATATATAGGTAATCGATCGTAACTCAATTTTTAATGTAAAAACAATAATAATTCATAGTATTATTTGTATAATAATATGTATTGCTAAACAATAAAGTTTATAAATGTACGTAATAAAACTTATTCATTAAAAATATTAATTATTATCCATTATATCATGTACCCTAATATTGAATATTATTTAAATATTATTTACTATTAAAAAGTTATAATATTATTTGTTTTAATAATACAAGTTTAACTTTTTTATTTCGCATTAATTTTATTTACAATTTGTATTGATTTTATCTATCGGTGTTTTTTAGTTATATTCTCAAATGTAAAAAAATGTACTGTTAAAATCTATTAACTTAAACCAGAAATCTAAATAATAGTGTCATAATATATATATATTATTTATATAGTTGATTGTCTGTAATTAATAATGTTTTCTACATTTTGTCTTTTAAATAGAAAAAAATCCATGACGTCATTCATCTATAAAATGAATTACGATACTAACAAATTTTATAACGTTTTTTAATAATTAATACAATTAGTTATATTAACGAAGGTTATAAAAATTAGTTTTATTAAGTAAAGAAATACGTTATTTAATAAAGCAATTAATAGATTACGCAATAAGAAATAGATTAATTACACTTATTATGATTGTAGTAAAATAAATATTTCATTGTAATAATTAAATTCTGCAATAAAAATTATCCTATATTATTTTTAAATTCATTCGTGGTGTCTTTTATAAAATAAAATAAAATAAAATAGTTATATAATCCGGATAATATAAATATAATTTTCAAGAAAATTGCAAATACACAAATTTTTTTATTTTGTAAAAATAGTTATATCAGTGATAAGAATAATAAATATTTTTAAGAATTAATTATATAAAAAATTAATTTCCAATCAAACTACTTTAAATTTATTACTTAAGTCTGATAATTAATTTTTGCTGAGTAATAATATTTTTATTAATAAAAAAAAAATTTATCTTGATAAAATCACTTCTATTGTAATTCAGATAAATTAAATATTTTTATTATTTTATATTTGAATAAAGAAACTTTTCAAATTAGATTTTCTATTAAAAAATATTATATTACTTTGTATTGAATATTACTGAATTGCATTTATGACATTTTACCAGATTATAAAATCTTTATTTTGTAGTTTAAGACTTTATATATATATTTATTTATTTATTTATTTATTTATGATTATTAAAAAAAGCAAATAATTTTTAAATGTTTTTGTCGGTATTATTAAAAAACAGTGATGAATGTTTTCATTAATTTTATGCTATAAATTATTTGGTCAGAATAATACTTAATAATGTTTATATTTTAAAAGCTTTTTTAAAACAAAGTTAACTAAAGAAAGCGAAATTAGTACACGGTTTTCACGATTCAATAATACGAAGGTTAAAAATGCAGAAATAAAAGTCAATTTCTTATATAAGAAAAATAAAATTTTTTTTATTTATAATTAATCATGTATACTTATAATGGGTAAATCTAATAAATAATTATTCTTTGAACGATATAAATAAATATAATTAAAATTTTCAACATACCCCATATTTGATTTTATATTGTTTTGTAATTGTTCGATTTATCGTTCGTCTTTCGGTACTTCTTAATTAAATAAATTATTGTTTCAAATACTTTAAATAAAAAACATAAATGTGTAAAATCTATATTACTATTTAATTTATAAATTATGCGATTCAAAAAAAAAAGAGTTAAAATAATCTATTAATTAAAAATCGTTGGTTAAAAAAATATAAGTTAATTTATTACATACTAATGAATCTCAATGACACCATTAAAATTACTTCTTTATTTTTAAAATATTAGTAAAATTATTTCTCTACTCTTTTTAACAGACTACAATAAAATCGTTCCTTTGGAATCATTGTGGGAAAGATGGGAGTATTTGTGCCTCGACTCAAGGGATTTCGATATGATCTTGCGGATTGGAAGGTTTCGCAAGAAATGCCAGATAAAGAAATTCCTCTCGATCGCCACCGGACTCCTTACGTGCACCGTCACCGAGACGATGATCCTCGTCTGCGAGTTGTTCACCTACGAACCCGATGGAGGATCCGCGATGGTCCATTTTAGTTTGTTCATGGAGATTTACGGGTATGCAAAGTTGATACTGTGAACGTTAAAAAATCCCGATGATAAGGTTTTTGTTTACAGTCACCGATAAAATGGTCCAAGATTAATTTGATCAACGGTGCGATTTTCATCTATACTCGTTCTTTTAATTAATGTACACAAAACGAGGAAAAGGCGAAGAAAGGTAGAAACGAATGGAAATTATGCAAATATGACAATAAAAAATTGACTCCACTCCTTTCACTTCGGCAAACGTATAATTATATTGATTGGTTACAACGCAAATATGCGATTGTAGTGATATAGGCAAAATAGCAATTTATTACGTTGATCGAAATTTTAATATTATTCATAATACTTTTCAATTAATTTCGCAATATCGTATCATGGGTTATTGTGTTTTGCTTAATGTATTTGTTGTTTCTTTTAAATGAGTAAATCAATAACGATAAATTCCCTTAATATCCTCGAAGCAAAAGGAATGAATTTTGAAACATTATAAATTTAATAAAGAACTTTTATGCATTTTCCTTATATATATATATATATATATCTAACGGGTAATTCATCGCGAATTATATATTGTATCGAGTAAAATTTAAAAAGTTGTTAAAAATAACGAATGTACTTATCTTTTTTAACGTATACGTATGTAATGTTTTAACGAGACGTAAAAACCTTATTCTTGTTCATTTTTATTTATAAAATAGTAACGCAAAGTACAATTTAAAAAGCGCTAAAACTTTAGCTGTTTATATTTGAGAAAGCGTAAATAAATTTCGGGGTGTATACGTTCAAATGTTTTGTTTCGGATAAAAATTAATCAAATATCGGTTATAAAATTACTCTAATTAAATTCTCTAAATTATTACTTTTTCAAAATATCGATCGTTAAAAAAAAAGCCATCATCTTCTCTCTTCTAATAATATTTTCACCGAACCGAAATCAATGACACCGTAATATTATAACCTTAACGTAATCATCCTAACTATTCGTAAAATTCTTCGCGCTTACTCGTCACTGATCCAAGTTGATATAAAATTGCAGTTATCTCGCGGGTCTGAGGTGCGATGGCGCGGAAAAAAGCAGCGAGGAAATCTGCCTGTGTCCGGTCTATAAGGAGCCATCCGTCCAATCCGTAGAAGAACCCAAAGAGGAGCCCGAAGCTAAACCTGAACCCGAGACAAAGGTCGAAGAGAAAACCGAAGCCCCGGTTCGACGCGAGGTGAAGATCGCACCAGTTTCCGGCGAGAGTCAGGACACCGACGTGGACACTGACCTCGACTACGAGTCTTTCGAGAAAGTGGACAGGATGTCTAGAATAAGTGAGCCAATCGATATTTTTATCCCCGGGGAAGAGAAGCTGTTTTATATTTGTTTGATCATTGCGTTTCGCGTTTAGCTTTGCAGAGTTTCGGCGAGGGAATGGAGGAAAATTTCATTCACGAAGGAGAAGGAGAAGGAGAAGACGAAGAAGAAGAAGAAGACTTAGAAGAAGCAGCGAGTATGAATATCAGCGAATCCACCCCGTCGATAAAGGAAAAAAATTTGGATATGGTGGAAAACCTGGAGGAGATAAAAGAGGAAAGCACCGACGGTGAAACGAACAAGGAAAATCAGTCGGCCGAATCGGTTTCTTCGGTCGCGAAACATTCGGGTACCGGTGAAGAAACGAGTTACGAAAGTTCAGAGGTCACCGAATCTTGCGATGCCTTTACGCACTTCCCCTGCATACCAGGTTTTTATAAAGCAGTATTAATTTAGGATAAATCAATCGTTCCATCAACAACTAAGTCAACTTTTTCTTTAACGATATTTTTGTATTATATTTCGTGAATTAGAAAGTACATCGTAGTTTACAAGTATTTTGAGAACGAGATTCGTTATTTAATTTTATTTAATTCACAACGCACGAATCCAATGAAAATCAGCGTAAGCTCGAATCGTTTAACGAAAATAAGCGTAAATAATACTATAGTTTGTATCACATATATATTTTTGTTTCCTTATTTCTAATATTCATCCTTTAGACATTCGTTTATTGTTCGTTCACCATTAGGCTCGTTGGATAAAGAGTGATATATCTTTTATATTTTTCAAGGCATAGGACCTCAGCTTCTGGCGGAGGAAGTGGCGACCGTGGCGATATGGATGACCGAATGCGCCAGGAGACAAGAAGGAATGGTCGGACCACGGAACATCAGGCACATAAACTGTCCCTCTCTAACGGGAGTCTGTCACGCGGTCGCGTCGACCGACTGCAGCGTGTCTACCGATTCATGAATTTTACTTTCGTTTGTAAAGCTGTACATGATTTTACATAGAAACCGAATAAACATCTTGTATTTTACATATAACAATTTAGATGCGAAGGGAATATCGTTCCACTGTTACTATTTATTATCTGTTTAACTTCGAATCAATTGAATAAAGACAATCTTCCTTAATTTTATGTAGATGCCTGTACAGGTAAACAATTATTATTATTATTTGTATTAAGTGTGTATTATTTACACGTTAATCGCCTGACTAGAACAATGTTAAATTATCATTTGGTTAAGATTGCGATCGAACGCTAGACGAGAAGAGTCGGTAGTGTACGAATCAAGCAAAGTCTTCGTATTTTATGGCTAAAGGCGTGATAAAAAGTAAGGGTGAGTAACGATACGATTAAAATTAACATCACATTTCTAGCTCTTGTTCGATTCGCTCGCCACTCCAACAATTCGTACTGATGAGTAAAGCGATTTCTGTAATGAGCGGGTAATTCGAAACTGCTACGTATCGGATACAAAGAGCGATAAAAATCACTGAGTAGATCACGAACTACTTCGTTTTCGGGTCCTCGATCCGGATCCAAATCGTCGTTCAGGCATATAAATTTTCTAAAACAATAAGTTCTTGTAAATATTCTGTATCAAATATTATATCGACTACAAGTCGTGAAACGTACTTTGGATTGCTTCGAATCTCGTCCAGTAATTTTACCGTAGTCGATACGTTGCTCGTTAACATTTCGAATATTTCTTCTCTTCCAGCCTCGATTATCCTGTGGGGATATTTTCGAAGTCTTCCGAATTTAGTACGTATTTTATTTAAAATTGGATCACACTTCAAGATTAATTTTCGACTCACGATAGGCTGAAATTTAACAACCAGAGTTAAAGGTAATCATCGATAGCGTATCAAAAACTATTATTAAATATAAATATACTCACCAAGGAAGAATCCAAATATCTTTCTCCTGGTGGTAAAGTAATCTCTGAAGAATCTCGTGATTTGATAAGACGGGAACAATTAATTATGACACTTTCGAAATTAAGAACTAAATTATAATCTAACGGCAAGGGATACAATCTTGCCAATAACGTTCGGATTTCTCGATCCGACCATGTTCTAAGAAACAATATAATTTTAATGAAAGGTTGCGCACACGCGTATAAAATTTAGTTTTACGTATCGTATCGTGTACTTACTCTGATTTATCGGTATCGAACGCGTCGAATATCTCTTCGGGTGACACCGAGCGTCTTTCGCTAAGCAGAAAGTAGAAATAGGCAAAAGCAAATTGCATGTCTTGGGGATTTCTTAAACGATGACTAGACGTCTTTTCGAATTCGTTTGCAAATTTCTTTTGCATTTCCGTTATTATTGTTCGATCTAACAAATGAGGCATGTGAGCAGGTACTTTACGACGTTCCAAACCATACGCTTTGTTAAAAATTTTATTTACGTATAGTAAGGACTCTGCGTACGTATCGAGATTTCTAGACTTTTTTTTCTGTCGACCTGCGTATTCAAGTTTGTTATTTATCGCAGACTCGTTTACGCGTACCAAATTTATAATATCATCGTTTACGAGAAGTTTAGGTACTTTTTGTTTATCCGTGTTACCAGAAATGTTCGCAGATCGAACGGTGGAATATTTTTTATCCATCGTATAAGTAATTCTACTCATTTTTTCGTTATCTCTATCGAGTTCGGAAGAAATTTTTGATTCATTTTTTAATCTTTTGTCGTTTACGTCGAAATTGTTTATACTATTCAATGAATTTTGTTGAAAAAGTAGAGAGCGAATAGCGATCAAATCCGAGTCGTTGATTTCTCTTATATCAAATTCGAATTTTTCCTTTATCTTTAACGCGTTTAGTATCTTTGCAGCTTGTTCCGATTCAACTTGGGATTCGTGTAAAAATCCGTAAGGATAATCGTTTTCACCTTCGTTTATATCTCTCTCCGTGCCATCCATCGAGGTAATATCACAATCACCTCCTACGAAGGAAAGAAAAATACTCGTATCATTTTTGTAAGTATAAAAACGAATTATTAACAAGGGAACTACGTTTACCGTCGAATTCGCACAACGTTGTGTTACAAGTGGGATCGCAGGCTCCGTCTTGAACCCATGCCCAAGGGCAAACATCCGAACAATCGGGAACCCACCAAGCTAAATAAACTTTTTGTCCGTCGGCCCAAGTTATAAAATCTTCGGGCCAAACGGCGGCACCCAAAAGTACATCGTCGTTAAAGTATAAAAACTTATTGGATAGTCCTGGAATTCTGAAAATAAATTTTATAAAGGTACAGGATCCGTACGTAGAGGAGGGAGAAGATCGAAATATAAGATTACAGTTTTAGGTTTACCTGTGTATATTACTTTCTATAGCAGGACTGGAAAAAGTTGGTAAATGACTCAAGTTGACGAATATATCCTCGTGGGAAATCAACGATACTCTGGGATTGTCCATATCCAACCAACTCGGTATTTGACCATTAGTAACTATATAAACTTTTCTCACCCACGGAGCGTACATCTCCAAAGATCGAAGCGAATATTTTAACTCATCTTTGTCGTTAAATCTAGAAGCTGCGCTATTAGCGCTATTTACAGAAACGTATTTTCTTAAATTTTGAATAAACTGCGGATCCGATCCATTGACCCAAGTATACACAACGTCTATGGGAACGTGTTGACAAAGTTGCTTTTGAAACGATATGCCAAGAATATTGTCGTTGAAGGAATGAAATACCGTTTTATATTTTTCTTTACTCCAGGCTATCCACACCTGAAATTAAATACATAACGATTGAAACACATTACTTTGCGAAAACAACGACTCTTCAAAAATTATTCGTTCGCGTATTGAAATTTTTACGGGCGATCGTCGGAGATACGAACGACAATGTTTCGTTAAAGAAGACGGGAAACTGCTTTACAGTAGGACATAAAACAAACGATATCACGATTAGTGTTCACGATGCGTCGACACACCACCAATTTACAACAAACAATCCTTTCGAATAAAATACGTGCAAACTAACCTCTCCGAAGTGAATCACCCCTACGAATATACAAGTCAGAGCAATCAGGATTATCAGGAGCGAGTAACGATGCGACAAAAGGTCGTAGGATCTTCTCTGCACGAGCTTCCAAGCGCTCATCTCGATGACACTGGTCGAGATCACCTCGATCTCGACACCATCATCGTAACGTCGCTCCGGAAGAAACCGAGAACCGATCGTCTCGATACTTTTATATCTGCCCTTTCACCTCGACGTCGAGAACCGAGAGCACCGCTTCGTTTTCCACGTTCGTTTCATTCCAAGGCGTTCGTCTCGTAGACGTCGCTGATCTCGCCTATGTAAATTAAATCGTCCCCATCAATTTCACCTCCACGTTGTATCTTTACAATCAAAGGAGTGGGGGTAGGAAGGATCGGTCAACGGTCGAAAATAGGTGACGCACTTTCGGACGTTGGTCAGTGCTCGTTTTGTGACGCCCCGTTAACACAACGCGCCGTCAACTTTCAGTCGCGTACTTTGAAGCCAACCACGCTTTCAGAGATAAGAGCGAGTGCTCGAAATTTTAATATTTTTACAATATTGTGTATGAAAGACGCGATTAAATCGATCGATCGTGCATCGGTGATCGATCGGATATTTAAGTAACCTATTTTCCATACACGGCGAATTTGAATTTTCTTTAATATCGTGGTCGTATTAATATTTACCATCTCCGGTAATCAAGTTCACGTGTGTGCACAAAAACCTGAAGTTTATATCGTTTTTTCGATAAAAATCTTTCTTGTTTAAATAAACTTTATATTGCCAATAATAAGTGCAATATATGGTAGAATTTTTATGTGCTAAGATTTATGGTTTAGCACCGGAAAAGATATCTTAAATAAATCGGATAGCACATGTTGTATCCCAGATAACACGAGGAAACTGTAACCAATTAATATCTGTATCGTATATACTTGGATATTCACGTTGATAGTATTCGAAAATTAAGCGGTAATTGGATCCGGAACGACTCTTTTTCGAAAGTATGATGTTTTATTTGAAAAAGGTATTTAAACAATTAAGTATATTGATACTACGATTAAACGATAATTTTTAGAAATTAAAAATAAATCTGATAAATCTGATAAATTTGTACTTTACTCGATTGCTACCGTAATTATTTGTCTGTTTGATCAAAGCTTATACTTTTCTTTCTTTATACCGTAATGTCTTACGAAATGTAAATTCGCTCGAATGCTTCGCGATAACTAATAAATAATTTTACAAAAATATTCTAATTGTAATATTCGTTTACGTAATTATACAAATTCATAGTTAATTATTAGATTTCGCGCTGTCGATCGAAAATACCGAAATAATGTATTTTAGATGTTTTGTGGTTCTTTTTTCGACGTAGGAAAACAGGGAACGAGTTAATATTTTAAATATTTTAAATATTTTTTTATTTCGTAAAATAAAGATGGAGGAAGAGGGAAAATATTATCCTTGGAAAATTAATTTTAACGCCTGTACGTAATTTTTTTTTTATTAAAATTTTCTAAAAGAAATTAATTAAATTTATATTTTCTACTATAACTATTTACTTTGTGATTTCGATATTTTAGAGTTTTATCTACGTTTATACGTTTTTCATAAGAATACGCGCATAATCCTTTTATTTGGAAGGTAATGTAAGTTATTTAAAAGTCAAGATAAATTATTGGTATAACTGAAACGAATCTTGTACTTTTTAAGCAAATTAGTCGTATATCAGATCGTAAACCCTTAATAAATTATTCTCGATAGTAAAATTTCACGATGGAATTGTTAAATAATTTTTTGGTTAAAAAAAAAAAAAAATAAAATAAAATAAAATAACTTTCGTACTTTAAAACATCCTTCTTTAATTTTAATAATCCTTCAACGTCGCTTTTGAATCGTTACTTTTCATCTAATTGCACATCCGAGTGTTTAATTCACGATTTACTCGGAACATTTACTCTTTGGTTTTCATTTCCTAATAATTAAAATTCCTTCCCATTAATTAGTTTTTATTATTACTCGTTATTATATACGATTGTTCCAGTCATTCCTTATTAAATAAATTATCAAAGTTATCACTATAAATCTTTGAATAATTCATTAAGCTTGTTATTTTTATCGTGATAAACGATAACCGGTTACAATAGACTATTTTAATACGGTAAATAAAATTTATTTAAAAATAATGGAATATCTAATATTTTGCGTAGAAAACACACTGAAAATATTGCGTCGAGATCTAAAATCCACAACAATCCGTTATATCAACAATGCAATAAACATTTAATCTTAATTATTTTAGCGCGGAAGAATCGCGTTCGTAAGTATAATTAAATTCGAAGTTGGATAATACATCGTTTAAAAAAAACTTACGAGAAACGCGAAGAAAGTTAAAAGTTTGCTTTATTTTTTAATTGATTCTTTCTCTTTCTTAAAATATTCTTCTTTGTACGCACATAAGAACAGTAAAGTCGTAATCATTATCGTACGTTTGCATAGAGTTATCAGATTTATTCGATGGTATTAAAACGAGCAGACAGATTTTTCGAGTACTCGATCAATTTTGATTTAATTTTTTTGTTCTGTTTGTCTTGGCGTTCGTTATTTCATTCGGTTATTACAATTTGATTTACGCGTTTTAGTAAAATAACGAACGATATCTCATTTTTCATTTATCGTGAAATATCGAAACGCTCTTAATTATTCTTGAAAGCTCGTACGCCATTTATTTACATATATACCAACAAAGACGTATTTGCGTAAGATATTTTTTACTTCTTCGATTCTTCAATTCTTCGCGCATCAATTTAAGCACGTAACGGATGAAACGTTTAAATACAGACGTCTGAAAATTAAATTATTTTTCCTTTCGCCGTGAAAAAGATCGCGTAAAAGATCGCGAAAAAGAGTCGGTCGATCTTGATCGATGTTCGAGATGGCCAAAACTTTCGTAAAATATTTTGGAAAATTAACCTATCGAACGCAGAGTCACTTGGAGTAAATCCAGACTCGGCGATCGTTCGGTTAACGAACCAAACTTTCGAAAAAACAAAAACAAAAATCTCTAGTCGCAAATACGATCTTTCCAACTCGGGGCGTTAGCGTCGCCAAAGTAACTCGGTCCAGCGGGAAAATAAAAGAAAAGTAAAAAAAATCCCAAGGAACTTTGAGATCTCGGAGATGTTGGAGAGGATCGAGGAGGGAAGCGTTTGGATCGCTTAGGAACGAGATCCCGGCACCGCTCGATTCATTAATGCATCATCATCATCGTCATCATCGTCGTCGTTACCTTCATAGTCATCGATCAAACAAAGCGCGTCTCCCCCGTGTAATGATCTCGGGTCTAAGCCTCGGGTCGAGACACGCGACATCCCGTCGATCCCGTCCAAGCGTCGCCGTTCAATTCAAACTGTAGGATCGGGAGAGGAGAAAAAGGTACGGTTAAATTCCGCCTGTGCGCAACGTCAGAACAGCAGTATTATGACAAGATGCCGGACCGAATCCGCTATTCGTAGCGCGCGATGTTTTCCGGTCAACGAGTCTCCGCCGCTTTGTTATCTGGGGTGTAATAACTCGCGAACGTCTTCGGCCGCGTCTACAACCTCGAAGCAGCCCACGAACGCGCCTCGGGCTCGTCCGTACCCTCGTCACGCGTGACTCGGCGACTTCCTCGAGGCGCGTCCCTCGTCTCCGGAGCGATACTCGACGAGCCGCGGTCCAGGCAAGTCGCCTCCCGTTCCCCGGACCGACCACCTCCCCGAGCGTCGGTTGTAGACTCGGCCTAGGACTCGACGAGAGCGCGGTCCGTCTCAAGGAAGCTGCTGCTGCTGCTACCGCCTTGGGTGTCGGCGGTGGTGCCAACGAAGACCCGCGACAAGCGAGACAAGACCCGCGGGGGGACCATAGATACAGATAGAGGGACCACACCGGCGTCGCTGATCTCTACGCCGTCATCGTCATCGTCGCCGTCGCCGTCGCCCTCGACTCTCGGTGCTGCCCAAGGAAGCTCCTCCGCCTCCTCTTTCCATGGAGCGCCGTCTCTCTCATGGAGTCATGGCTTCGACGAGGACGGCGATACGCGTGCGAGCGAGATAAAGCGCGCGCGCGCGCGACTGTGCGAGTAAGAGAGAGAGGGAAGTCTAGCACCACCACCACCACCACCACCACCACCACCGTCACCACCACCACCACCACCACCACCACCACCACCACCACCACCACCACCAGCGGCAGCAGCAGCACCAGCACGAGAAGTAGCAGCAGCAGCACCAGCACCAGCAGCAGCAGCAGCAGCAACAGCAGCAGCAGCAGCAGCGGCAGCGGCAGCAGCAGTAGCACCACCACCACAAGGAACAGTAGTAGTAGCAGCACAAGCAGTAACTGCAACAGTAACACTAACAGCAACAGCAACAGCAACAGCAACAGCAGCAGCAGCAGCAGCAGCAACAGAGCAGTTGCGTTGCGACTTGCGAGCAGCAGGCCTAGTGTCTCTCTTGGGGCAAATCGCGATAAGCGAGCTCGCGATTGGGCGAATTCGAGTGTGTGCGTCGAGGCGAGAATCAGTGGTGAAGCTCGGTCAACTTTTTCATTTTTTTTCAATTGAAAGAACCACGGGTCGCGGATCAGTGAGCCTTGGACGCGACGACACGACGACGTCAGCTTCCAAACTGAGTCGCACCCGAGGGGTTTAATGGATCCGAAGATCGGTTGCTATCAACCGGAGCAGTTCGGTCCCGCGAAGGACTTGTGGTTGCACATTTGGGAGACCGGGAAGGACCTGGACAATCTCAGCCTCAAGCACGATAACAACGCGAGCCTGGTAAATGATGAGTTATTCGCGCTCTCGGCGGCACCTTTCGCTTTCCCCCCGTGAACGATCGTCGTGCCTATCGTACCAGTAGGTAAAAAAAAACCCGTCCCTTGGTCCGTACCCACGTTCTCTCTCTCTCTCTCCGTTTCTCTCTCCGTTTCTCTCTCCGTTTCTCTACGTTTCTCTCCCTTGCTCTCCGTTTCTCTCGCTTCTCTATTTCGCTATCCCTCTCTGTCTCTCTCCTCTCACTCTCGTCGTCTATCTCTCTAAGTCACGCACGCACACACGCACGCACCTTGCGACTTCCAGCGCACGCTTCTTCTGCTTCGTCTCCGCTCCCCTTCGTTTCCGTTCCCGTGGTCGGCCGTCGCGGCTGTCGGCGGCTGTCGGCGGCTCGCGGAGGCTCGCGGATTCCACCCCTGACGTGGGAGGGCGGGAAACGGGGGTGGCTGATCCATCTCCGATCCATCTCCGACGTCGAGCTAGTTGGAAGCTCTCTCTCGATCTCTCTCGGTCACTCTCTCTCTCACTCTCTCACTCTCTCTCACAATCTCGATCTCTCAATATCTCTCTGTCGTCCTCTCTCCCTCGTTCGTCGCCTTGCGTACCCTTTTCTCATATGGTCCATCCCAACAGGGCGGTAGCACAATGAACTCGAAAAACAGCCAGGACTTCGTGCCGCTGGAGTTGCCAACGCTCAACAATCGGCCCAACAACGACGAGCGCAACACACGTGTCAACGTCCAGCACAACACCAACAACAGCTACTACAACCCGTCCAGGAGGAAAAACGATAATCGTGCAAGTACTTATGGCATGAATTATAACTACGAGGCCCTGGTTGGGGTGTTTGGTGGCTGTCCCTGGCGAATCCCCAACAAGCATTACTCCAAGGGTGTCCTTGGGTGAGCTTTTATCGAGTAACATACGAGTGCTCTTGTATTTCTTCTTTCTCTCTCTCTCTCTCTCTCTCTCTTTCGCTCTCTCGCTCTGTATTTTTCATTTATCTTTCTCTTTCTCTCTTTATTTTTCTCTGTCACACACACACACTCTCTCTCTCACCCTCTTTATTTACGTCTCTCTCTTTCTTTCTCTTTATTTCTTCGGTGACTTCTTTACTTTTTTTTGACTAAATGTGAGGTTAGGGATGTCACATGGCTTAATTATACAGACGGTGTTCTATAACTTGTCATTGCACATTTTTTTTCTGAAAATGTACTTCTTGCATCGTATACCCTGTACAAATGATCAAACTTTGCTTTTTCTAGTTCTAAACGTCGCTCTGAATGCCATTGGTTTGTGCGTCGAGTACATTTTCATGAGCGTACGACGTAAAATGTGTTTAATCTTACTATTTTAAGCTACGGAGCTATTTTGTATTTCCTCTTGTTTATTTGTAGTTTACACGAGGAGATCGAAGACTTCTTTACTTATATGTGCCCCTCGAACGAAGAACACAAACTTCGATTGCGAGTCATTAAAAGAATAAAGCAAGTTATATACGATCTTTGGCCCGACTCGAAAGTGGAGATTTTTGGGAGTTTTCGCACCGGATTGTATCTACCGACGAGGTACTTTTTCAACGCTCTTCCCATGGATCCCATCGAGCTTTCGTTACCGTACCGTAATCAACATCTTCTTTTTCAGTGATATCGATTTAGTAGTGATAGGCATGTGGACGAATCTTCCGCTGCATACTCTCGAACGAGCGTTGATCGATCGAAACATTGTCGAGCCATCTTCCGTCAAAGTATTAGATAGAGCATCGGTTCCGATCGTTAAGCTTACGGATAAAGAGACTGAAATTAAGGTGGACATTAGTTTTAACATGAACAATGGTGTGAAATCGGCGGAGTTGATCAAGACTTTCAAAAGGCAGTATCCTGCTCTCGAAAAATTGGTGATGGTACTCAAACAGTTTTTATTGCAAAGAGATCTCAATGAAGTGTTCACCGGTGGTATCTCTTCGTATAGTTTAATTCTCATGACTATTAGCTTTTTACAGGTAGGCCTTGGTTAAAAAATTAATTTTTACCCCCCTACATCCAAACTAAGTAGGTCCTTGGCTTATAATCATTCTTTTATTGCTTATTCAGTTACATCCTAGGACGAATATCGACAGTCCGGAAGTGAATTTGGGGGTATTATTAATAGAATTTTTAGAATTGTACGGTAGAAAATTTAATTATGTCAAGACTGGCATACGTGTAAAAGGTGGTGGTGCTTACATATCAAAAGAAGAGGTATTTTTTTTGTTTTTTTAATTAAATTTTAAACACATACTCCTTAATCTCGCCACCGATGCGCATTTTCAATTAATAATTCGTATTCCTTCGCAACGTTTAGGTTCAAAAAGATATGATCGATGGACACAGACCGTCTTTACTTTGTATAGAGGATCCCCTTACTCCGGGTAACGATATAGGTCGTAGCAGTTACGGCGCTCTGTATGTAAAAGATGCCTTCGACTGGGCTTATTACGTACTTTCGCAAGCTGTCAATCCTCTCAATATTCTAGTCAACGACGCAAATAAAGTCAGGTAAAAAAAAAAAAGCAAAGCAAGCTCCTTCAACGAAACGAGTTGGTTTTTTCAATCATTCGTCAAAATTTATAATTTACCAATCGAATTTTCAGTATATTGGGAAGAATAATTAGAGTAACGGATGAGGTGATAGATTATCGAAAATGGATAAAAGAAACATTCCCCGTACCTTCGGAAATGGATTCACTTTCTAGTTCTACTGGTTCCGATGCTTCCACACTTTCGGCTCCTGCAAGCGAATCGGTAAAAATTCACAGTTTCTCTTTTTCTTGAACGTATATCGCTAAGAGCTTCCATTATTCGCCAATTCGTAAATAAACTTTTCCTTGCTTTACAGGAATCGGAATGCAGTAGAGGAAATTCGCCGAACACCGGAGAAAAGGGTGAGGATAAAAATAAAGACAGGCATTTATATAACAATCAGTTATCTCATGGTCATCTCACATACAAAAAATCATACAAACCAACCGCACACGGTACATGTTATAATCTAAACTATCGAGAATCTAAGGATCGTCTCGCGAGACGCGGGAAACAGCGATTAATCCATCACCTTTCCTGTTTTTAGTAAACCATCAAAATGCACGAGGAGATTACACGCGCGGTATAAACAATCACACGGGCGGACACGGTAAAACGAAAAACAATCAACACAATAGTAATAACAATAACGGCGGTAATCAGAGTCCAGGATCGAGGCTGCATTCTGTGAAACGCAAAAAGCAATGCATCACGTCCCGTGGTCCAGGCGATTGCGTGCGGTGATGAATCGTACCGCGTCTTCCTGCGTAATATTATTATTCTTTTTAAGAATCAACTAACTCGGGTGTCGAAGGCCCGAGGGCAAATAAATATCTATAGCAATACTGGTACAGTCCGAAATCATACCAAGTCGAAGAGCGTTTTACACATTACATTTCTCGATCAGCGTAAGATTTTTCTACCAAGCATTTGATGAATCGTCGTTGGGAGCAGCGTCGTCGCTTTTAAAGTTTTCGAATCACCTTGGCGGATCGGAAAGATCGATCGATACCCCATGTTTTATCATAAACGAACGAGCGCTATCGGTTTACCATCGGTTTACCATCGGTTTACCATCGGTTTACCATCGGTTTACCATCGGTTTACCATCGGTTAAATCTTTACTACATCATCATCGTTAGATCTATTTCATATTTTATATTGTATATCCGGACAGCCGAACGCTCTTTTAACATTTTACCGTTCGAATTTAGCGTTCATTGCGCTTGATTTGCTCGTGCATCGCTGTGATTATGCTTAAATATGATTTTCAGAGCGAGTCGCGATAACGAACCGCCGAAACGTGGATATTTGGGCATACATTGTACGACGGACGGGAAAAATGCACACGCACGCACGCACGCACGCACGCACGCACGCACGCACGCACGCGATCGATCACACACCCGACAACCAAACCCCACCCACACACCCACCCGATTAAGTACACACAGAAACGTATGTAATAAAGCAAATGTAGCGAAAAGACATTTTTACGGTATTATGCAGACGTTTTAAGAGAAACTTGTAACAACGGCGTTCCGACCTTTTTTTTTGCGCTACCATATTAATCGTAAACTTTCTGCCTGACACTGGCATACTAGAAATTCTTTCGAATATAACGTCACGATTCTTCCTAAGACTTTGCGACATATGCCAGGGGATAAAGAGATATTCATAGTTATGATAAAAGACTTAGTTTTCTATATGAAACTATATTCTTATAAAATAACGGAAAGAGCGAAAAAAGTAAAAAAAAAAACATTAAAATTATGAAAAAGAATGGTGATAACGCAGGACTTGCCTAATGTATATAATGTAATATAAATTCACGAAAATACCAAGCATTACGAGTCTTACGCAGTTACCCTAGTAAAAGTTTTTATTTTGAGTGTAATTAAATTAAGGAAAAGGAGGAAGAAAAAAAGTCTTAAGTACCTTGAAACAAGCGTTTCAATCATGATAACGAGCTCATAGATTTATCAATCACGAAATACGATTGACTATGACTTGATTTTTCTTTTGTATAATATTGCTTTCCTCCTAGATGTACAGAGCACTTTGTACAGATATTGTCGTTGATTTTCTAGAGCGTTATTATCGAATCTTGTATATGTGAATGCCAGTTTTGAGACTGTACTTGCATGTACGAGCCTAAAACTACGCGTCAACTCTGCTATATGTAACTTGATATAACGTGTACAAAGTTACGGAAGACTGTATGCATAAAATTTAAGCGGTCTTTGTAAGATATCGACTTTATTTATATACAATACTGTATCATAATCTCAAGTACAAACATATAGTTCATTACGTTTCGTAATAAAATAAAAAATTACAGCCCGCAAAAAAAATTTACTTCACTTAAAAAAAAAAATTTCCCATAAATCGATAAGCATTTGTAAATTCTTTTTCAATTTAAAACATAAACTTTCATCGATTGCTTAATACTCAAATTTTGCCATTTTATAGAAGGGTTCCTTCCTTTTCTAAAGAATTTCACTATTTAGCAATAATAATTGTTGTGTTTATAGTTTTTTTTAATATTTATGATTTTTCCGAATCCGATTATTTATTAAAAAATGTATTGTAAAAATGTATAAAAAGCAGAAATAAAATTGTTTTAATTTTACACTCTCGTCGTCTTCGTTGTATTTTATTTATATAGTTGTATAGTTGTATAGTAATATAGTAATATAGTAATATAGTTAAGCCAGCCACGAAAATCTCCAACGATCGCATAAATGATTTAATTAACGTACAACGACAATTTCTTTTTTTTTTTTACAAAATTTATTTTCGTTCGGTATACATACAAGCCTTTAAAACAATGTTGATTGGCACTGAGCTATAAATTATTCTTACATTTTAAAAACTTTTTATTTTCAAATTATAAATTCTGATAAACAATATTATTGTAACATTGTTTAAATTGTGTTTGAATAATAATAAATCTTGTATATTTTCGTTTGCTTTAAGCATGAGGTAGTCAAATAAACGCTTATTTATAGTTTCAGTCATCTAAAATTTTGTTTTTCTTATTTTTTTTCTTTTTTTTTTCCTTTTCTTTTTTTTCTTTTGATAAATATAACAGCTTACAAAGTAAAATATCGTTTTAAAGATTTCAAAATGAACTTTTATAATAAAATTATTTCTGTACCATTTCATAAATGAATAAAATACATAATTTCTTTTAAAAAGTTTTCTTTTTCTTTAAATAATAAGAAAACTTTCAAAGAGCTTAAATATTTTTAATTAACTATTTATATGTTTAATTATTATATATTATTCTTATAACATCGGCAAATATCCAAGGCAAGCAGCAGAATCGCAGGGACATAACATGTCACTATGATTCTGGACGGAATTAGCCACATCTTCTGAATAATTAGAAGCTACTAAACTTCTTCGTTCGATGTTTTTGATAAGAAAGAAATATAAGCCTTGATGCCGTAATGTCAAATTACACATTATTAAGTTTTGCATTCGGCGTATATCCGTGATGTCTACAAAGTTTAACTTCATTTTTTTTTAATTTACAGCATCTGTACATATTCTTTTCTTATTTTCAGTATTCACCGAAACAATGATTACGCAATACAAATATTCTTCAAATTTACTCTCTTCGTATCGTCTTTAGATTTTGTCAAATTCAGTAACTATACATATATATTCACAAGTAAATTATCTTTTCGTTTACATTTTTCGTCGTAAAATATTAAATTCCACAACGTAATTTAACGGTACTGCTATTATTACATAATTTGAACGACCATTTTTAACAAATGCATTTTTTAATCTTTGACAGAAGTATAACTAAAAATCCATTGAACTATCGAACGTTTGTTTTTACCAACGATTAATTTTGGTTGTATTTTTCAGTATCTCGTAAACATAAGTAGTAATGTATACAACTTTTAAAATAAGAACGGAAAATCAAGAACTCTGATATAGAATTATTAAACTTACCACCTCTATCTAGAAATATACTGGTGTTAGTACAAGACGAAGCATCTATGTTTATAATTCTTATAGATCCATACTCAAGCAAAATTTAATACCATAAATTTAATACAGAAGCAGTAACCAAAGGAGATTTTTTTTTGTTTGAAATAAAAAGCTTATAATATTACGTTTTTCTTTTTCTGCCTTTCTTATTAACTGTTATTAACTCATAGGCTTTAAAAGATGCTCCACGGATGATTTAAGAGATAACATCACACTTAGCGAAAATGGAATGAATTTGTATCCCCCGTAAAGAATAGTTCCAATTATCGATGATTTGATTGTGAATTTGATTACTCTACTACATATCGAAGGTGGTGGAACACTGCAAAAATAAAAAGTAATAATCGTAAGAAACTATTTCATTAAATAAATCAATTTTTATCGCTGGTTATATCGAAATCCATTTATGGTATTAACAAAAAATAATAATAACGTTTGCAAATTACCTCATAATTGGAGGTATTTGAGACCTTTTGACTTTTCCCCAATTTTCTATAATTCCTTGCATATGTCCAATGCCAACGATACCTACAACTCTCGCAGGAACCAGTTCACCGGTCCTTCCAATTTTAGGTTTACATGCTATTTGAAGCGAATGAGTTAAATATATGTCGCGTTCTTTAACAAACACTTCTCCTAATGCTGGATATGCTCCTGCGAGTTCAGCCATAATTTCTTCCACCGAATCCCGAGACTTATACATTTCGATGTCTTTTTGACTAATGCACTCTTTTTCCGTTAAAAGCTGCCAAGCAAGCTTTATTTTTTGCCACCAAGTTAAGAAATAAAGCGCTCGAGCAAATGTTATTTTTATAGGTCTGTCGCCCATACGAATGATGCAGTTTGGAATTTTTTTAGCCTGCGGTAATTAATACGAGTAAGTAAATAACGTAATCACCGAAAAGGGAATTAAAAAGGGAATTAAAAGTGAAGCTTTACGTACCTCCATTAAGGCTTTACGGAATTCTCCTCCTGGTGCTAAGCCCAGGACCTTGGTATAATGAGCAGACAGATTTAAAAGTAGAACAAAAAATAATCCTTTATACATACCATTTTGTCTAATCGTATTCATTATCTTATCTAAAATAATACAAATAAGTTAAATACATCGAGCTTAAACTTAATTTTAACGTTAAAATAACTTACCAAAATTGAGATCTCTAGATTCTCTAAGAATGGTTTCTTCATCCAACTCTAAAACTTGAATTCTGTCTACGCAAAGCTCGACTATTATTACATGTGGCTGCACAGCTTGAATGATCTAAAACAGCATTTACATTTAATAACTTATCG
Source organism: Dolichoris vasculosae (assembly GCA_018907195.1). Classification (NCBI taxonomy): domain Eukaryota; kingdom Metazoa; phylum Arthropoda; class Insecta; order Hymenoptera; family Agaonidae; genus Dolichoris; species Dolichoris vasculosae. The sequence goes on from JACCHY010000006.1 coordinate 10,960,361, forward strand.
CGTTAAAACATTATAAGCGCGAATGTTATTCGTACCTTGGAGACGTCGTTTTGACTTTCGATGCTAAAATGTGCCGTTCCTACTATGTAACATTTTCCACCGTCCGGACTTCTTAGTAATGTTACCGTTTTCGGTAAATTATCATCTATATTTGGATCGGGAAGTCTTACCATAGGCATATCTATGGAAGTATTATCGTCACTGTTATCTTCGTTTTTGGATTCAGATTCTGAATCGAAGCTTTCTATTACAGCGTCAAAATAAATAATGTTAATTTCCAAACATCTTACGTTTTAAATAAATATTTACTTATTTAAGAAAATTATAGTTTCGTATGCCATAAAGTTGTATCCGCTACATATGTTCTTTTATGATTCATTTATAGCTACTAGTATGTGTATAAATTATTTAAATTTTGTAACTTACGATAATCGTGATCGTTATTTATATTCAGGGATTCGTTTCTTCTTACACTATTCTGATCGACGATACGCTTTTGCTTACTTTGCAAGTTTTCATTCGAGTTTAGCGACTCTGTTTTATTATTTAATAATTCTGTGTTTTCGTCTTCCGAAGATTCTATATTAGCATTACGTCTATTTGTCTCCATATTTAAAAAATCTCTGGTTAAAATTTTATCACTGTCTGTTTTGACGCTAATTTTATCTACAAATCCAAAATGTTTTTGTTCCATTCTCCTCGATGCTACGCTATTAATTACAAATATAATTTCTATTAATTTATTATAAAGTTAATTATCATGCGTAATTAAATTATTAACGTTGCTTATATAGAGACGAATATAGAATGTAAAATTTTAATTAATTTGCTTATTTAAATGAGAATACACATTCCATATTGTAACTATAATATAACCTCTAATTTTATTCATTCAAAATATGAAAATATTAAACTAACGCTATTAAATTTTAGAAAAATATAATAATTATTTTATTTCTTATAATTTTATAGTGTTAATAAAACTAATATTAAGTTACTTACGATAATTAATATATCTTATTAAGAATCAATGTAAAATAAATTAGTAAATTATTCATTTGCCATTACTGAGTAAAATATAAGGTACAATAAAAATCTTTTTTGCATAGATATTATCATAAAACAGAATTTTTACAAATAAATTTTGTAAAAATTAAGAAAATTAGATATACAAGTTATGCAAAAGAATAAGGTACAATATTACGATATTACTACGTGTGAAAGTGTTAGAATGGAGTTTCGTTAACCGTTTTCTCACTTCTGCAAATACCGTGAAGTTAGCTTTTTAAAATTAATTTTAATTTATATTAATTTAAATTGCACCAGGTTAAAGATAAAAAGAAGAAATTTCAAAATTATTTCACGATCTTACGGTATAATTCTGATTTACCGATGTTGCAACAACAATAGATTGTAAGAATTAAAAAAATCTCATAGATTTCAATTAATTGAATTTATTATTTGCTCGCTTAAGTAACCGAATAGCTTTAATGTTATAAATGATTCAAAAATACGTTTGTAAGTTATTATGATACGATTCCCTATGAAATACTCGGACAATCTGTGCAAAATAAAATATTAATCGAAATTAAAATTATGGTAATAACGCGATAAGATGGACCAATCAGTGTGGAAAATCATGAAAACGCTTATTGATACATTTTATTGCTCAATTACCAAAATTTTAATTAAGATAACTATTTTAGTTTTTTACGATGGTTCGAATAATAATAATAATTTACACATGATTTGAGGAAGACTTTTTCATTATTCTATTTGTTCCAAATATTTGTTAATATTTGAGCAAACATTTTTTATTTGTATTACAATTGAAATTTTTTTATAGAGATTCCACTGATTTACAAGCTTAAGAACTATTTATTTTTTATACCTGTATATCACAAAAAAAGTTTTCACAGTAAAAATATTTGAATTTTCACTTTCACATCGCACAGATGATAATAATAATAACTATGCCGCCAAATTAAATATGTAAATTTTTTTGTTTATTCGGTGTTTACGAAGGTGTCGATCTTTTTAAACGGCATATAGTTTTTTGTATCATTGTGAAAAATCATAACTTATAATTCGTATTTCTGTAACACTTTATAACGAGATATTTGCATATATACGAAAATAATATTTAAGTAAATTTTAAATGTATAGTAGTGTATGTTACAATATATAAAAGCAATCACATATGTATACAGAAAAATCATCGATACATCAGAGCTTGTATATAAATTTTGATTTAAATCGTTAATAATTCATCGAATATATTTAGAATTACGACAATAGAACATCGCGAAAAATATGCAATGTTACGCGTAAAGTGATGAAAATGATAAAAATACCACAATAGTGATAATATTTTAACTGAGTTTAATTAAAAAATTTGCGGATCGTATAAATGAGATTAAAGTTTGAAAACTGAAGAATATTTTATAATTTTTCGATAGCACTTTAAATATCTATTTTTCTTAAATAATTTTATATAATTTTCACTTTTTCGATATAATATACTTCTTCATTTAAAAGTAATAAAATCGAATCAACAAGACTTTACAGTTGATTCAAAGTTAACAACAATGTATGTAAACCGTATTTAGCAATTACTTATCAAATGATATTCTATTAAAGTATAATAAACTGGAGGTAAAACTTATAAATACGAACAGCGCTACTGATAATACCGAAAGTTACGCGAAAACAGTCGACGATTAAATGTTCATTGGTGCAAAGCATCGATTCTTTTCACGCCTCCACATCTAGAGAACGTAAAACCGTTGTTTGTGTAACGATATCAAGGGGAATAAAATCTCTTCTTTGATCTGAGTTATTTTGCGATTATCGGTACAGCGTAAATCAGCCGTACTTTATTGCTCTCGTTTGATGATAATACGCTCGTGTTGGAACGATCGAATCGAGCAACCAAAAGATTTTATTTCAGGCTCGACTATTGAAACACACTCGACGATCGCTGCGTATTTAAAGGACGACGTTACTCAATAGCATTGATTCTAAGACTTTCAAATTGCATCGCTTCGGTCTCTGATTATTCGTTTTATTCGTTGGGGCTTATTCAACGCATATATTTCACGTTAGTCTTTTATGTTCGTTCGTACTTGGGTGTGAATCTTACGTCACTGGTTGCATCGGGGTGATTCGGAGACGCGCCACATTTGGTTCTTTTTACTGTTCTTGCACGTGTAATTACATCGTTATCCTTAAACCGAATTGGAGTATATCGAGTCATGCGTACGCTAAATTTAGTTTGCAACGCGATCGATTAAAAGATATTAGGTTAGAAAATTCCAGTTCTAAATTAGGCATGTATGCAAATTACGGTTTAAACTGGTTATCGCGTTACCGAAGACATAAAACGATCTGAAAAAAAAGTTAATTATGATAATTTAGTTATTTATGGTAATTTTCTTTTCAAAGGGCTGATTACGATGAAAAATGTTGAAACGAAAGTTTTTTTATCGATATTTGGCTACAAAATACAAAGTAAATATTTTCTTTACTGTTACTTTATTCGTTTTAACCAACAACTAAAACATACGTTAAATAATAGCTTTAAAATAAAATAAGATTTGAAAGCAAAGAAAACGAGTATTCGTTTTGGAAAGTAGAAAAAAGGACGTAAAAATGAATTTCTTTTAGTTTCCTTTAAAGTTAATATTTCACGTAAAAATTATATTCCAATTTAAAATTTTTGTAACATTCATCGCGTTTCGTACGTAAATTACTTTCATTTTAATTTAAATGCTTATAAATAAACATGTTTAAGAAAATTAAAAATTTTATACAGATAAATGTATTAAATCGTTCATTTATGCAAATTATAAATAATGGCTAGATTTGATTTATACAAATGACTAACAGTATAATAGTATCGCTCGTATTTTACAAGGTCAATATAATTAACAAAAAAATGTACCAACTAGATTGTCACAATAGATGTATTAAATTCAAATTGTTCAATCTTTGTTTCTGGAACAAAGGCCAGTTGAAAATAAATATAATTTTATAGTGGTAGATAAACATAGTACAATATATTAGGTAATGGGTCGTTAAACATGTGACATATTTAAAGTACAGTTTCATTCTTTATTAATTATTGTTTGGGAAAAGAACGTTTAGCTATTCGGTTTAACTATTCAATGAAAAATAAACGTATTCATTTTTAAATAAATTTTGGATATGGAACCTTATAATTAACTTAGTGGATATTTAATTGTTTCTTAAGTTTTTTATAATATTCTAGGATGTACACGATAATATACTTCAAATAAAATACTTATATATCACTACGTATCGGATCAGTGGAAATTTACAAATAAATTTTCATGTTGCCGTACGATTTAAACATTTAATAAAAGTATGTAACCATTATTATGTAAATGTAGTCTTTGAATTAAAGTTGATCGAATTATAAGTATCAAAATACATAACGATAACAGTCTTACATTGAAAGTAGTCTTTTCAAATGATAACTGAAATAATGGAATAAGATTTTGATGAAAAAATAAATTTATTACAAAGTTATTTCTTTTCTTTCAATATAAATAATACTTTTAAAACTTTTAAAGTCATACCGCGTGAAAAGAACAGTGTCATTTTTACGTATAAAAATATTATTTAATACGTGATATGAGAAATTTTCGAGGAAAGAAAACCTTTTCACCCTTGATTTGATCGAAAAGTGATTCTTGTACGTGTTCAAAATATATTAAAGAAAATTCACGTGCCAGAAAAATACCTTAAATAGAAGAAAGAAACGTAAAGGTATAAATGTATTTATAAATACTTATAAATAGAAACATTTTAAAAATATTTTAGCAATTAGTTCTTTTTTATTTTGTAATCAGAATAAGAAACGACTTTTTAATATCTTTAAACTCTCGAAGTGAAATTGCTGATTAATAAAGTAAAATAAATTCTTGAAAAATTATTTTCTTACGAGATAGAAAGAATTTTTTAAAAATATTTTATTATTATTATAAATATAATTAATACTATTATTAGTATTGTTTTAATCTTTCTCGAATACTCGATTAAAAGATTATTCATACACATCAAAAAAATAGTTGACATGTTGAACATACAAAATACGTTTTACTTTTTTATCAACGCATTTAACGCATTTTTATTATTCTTTGTTCGCTATTTTGACTAAAGTTTCAAAGCAGATGTTTAGCGATGTATTACATTTTTATATGCGGTTAAGAAATTAATATAAATTTTTCAAATTTTTCTATAAATTATTGTTATGAAACATTAAAAAATATATTAAAATATTCTTTTATACTTATTTCATTAATAGTTACTAATTGTACGATTGTAGCGGTTTTGATACGTACAGATTTTTCATATTTAACATTTGACGTAAAATAGTGTATTTTTATCGAGTTATAAATGACCTGAATTATTATATTTTTTCTTTTATATATTCCTTTTACATACGGTTATTTAAAAATAAAAAATTTTAAAACCGATTTACAATTATTATAAATTTATTCAAATCGGCTATAATATTTGCAATGGTTAAAATTCCCGAATAAAATTATTTTAAGATCGTTTCAGATTGGTTTCTTTTTTAATTTTTACGTTAATTATTAAAATACTTATTCGCGATGTAACGTTTGTGTAGAATTAATTCAAAAATTGATATTTCATCGCCATCTCGTAGAAATTCAGCGTACTTAACAAACATCCGCGATTTTCTGTACAATGAATTTTAAACCAATTTATTCTTTAATAAACATAAAAACTTTGTTTTAATTTCATTATAAATAAATAAATAAATTTGAATTTTTATCTATCAGTTGATTTTTACAACCGATACGTTATACTCATCCGCTGTTCTCCAATTGTTCAATTAGATTAATCTAAGGTGATTAATTTGCATTACGTGTATCTTTACTTTTGCCTACTTTTTAATAATAATTATCACAGCACCGATAAGAAAACGCATCTCTTTCATCCTCGCTGTCGTCCTTTCATCCGTTTTAGTTATTTATCTGCGCAAGAGAATAATTGCATCATTTGCATCTCGTGACAATTTGCGTTAAATTTTAATATTTTAATATTCGTTATTTTACTGTTATAATAGTTTATAACTAGTTCTAATGGTAGCGATATTTTTCAAGGCCGATTATTAAATTGAATTTGAAAAAATGTATTAGACTCTATGGGTTTATTCTTTGTCGTATATATTCTTTTCGTTTAAAAATTCGAAAGATTTCTCGACCAGTGTTCAGTTTTGTAATTATAATTCGTGATTCTTCGCTATTAAAGCCTTATTTTTTTTTATTTAATTTTATTTCCTTGATATTCTGTCAGGGTATAAATTTTTTTATCGTTCGCAATATTTATAACTTGTTTTTGTACTTTTCAAGTTTTACTTCAAATAGTTACTGTATCACTTCACGAATTTAACTGCATTATTACCATTTTTAAGGTTTCGTGTATTATTAAAATCACGAGTGATACGTACATCGTACACATACACACACATGTATATATAAATATCAATTATATATATATATATATATATATATATTTGCTTCTTTACGTTTCTTCTTTTTTTACTTTTTTGTTTAATTTGAAATATATTTAAAATTGTGCATATTATTTTTGTAATATATACAAGAATGAGTCACCGATGAAATGAAAAGGACAATTTTATATACTTTAGAGGAATACACAATAAGATATTAAATAGTTTACTATTATCCGACGATACCAATAGGTTTTAAATATTTTTCTTCTTTTTTCGGTTCACGCTCATCGTTTAAATAACTGAATTTATTCGTCATTATTGTCTTTATTATACAAAAAAAGCAACGTTTTACTTTCGATAACGCGTATTTAATTCGACACTACACTAATTTTCATACGCGTACGTAACGATCCGAAAAATATCCACGAATATTACAATATTACACGATATTACTTAGCTCTTTGACAGCGGTTTTAATTTCGTAACAGTTTCTTTCCGATCGACGTTACTTCCACCAATAATAAGACTTTGATCGGTACACGATTCAATACGGTTTCTACGATCGCGTTCGCATAACCGAATATCAACGCGAACGAACGCGAATTTCATCGAAGCTTTGGATACCGCGGAAAATGTTTGGCGTTTGATCAACGCTCGGAATAATCGATCGACGTATCGTTAGGAGAAATCAAACGTGTAAAACTTACTTCGAATAGCGACGATCGGAATCGGAATCGGAATCGCTGGACGAATCCATCGAACTTGGGCTTCGACACGATAATAATTAAACATCGAAAACGTAGATACGATGAAATTTAAACTGAAGAAAACGTAGATACAATAAAATTTAATGAAACATCTCAACGTCGTAAAATATGCTGTAATTATACGTTTAATGTACAGTATATACGTATAATTTTACTTTTCGCTATCATTCCATAAATTACGAATTTGATGATATTTTAACGGCGATAGATAAGTTTTACGGCTAGTTCTTTATTTAAAAATATCAGTTATCCTTCTTAATGCAAAAATATAAAACGAAATCAAACGAAGAACGTAGAAAAAGAAAAAAGTTCATTTACAATTTTTACGTTCATCATGCTACGTAAAATTTCGATATTTCTCGCTCACATCGTAATATTGTGTAAGTGAAGAAGAAACAAAGGACAGCGGAGTTGTCTTTATTTTTTGGTTCAAACCCGTATATTCGTACATGGATTATACATGGATTACCGATGCCCTGGTTTTTTCAAATCTGCATTTATTTTTATGTTTTAGATAATCTTAGAGACTCGATAGCATTGGTAGGCCAAAATGTTAGATCGGTGCACCTGCACGAATATTCCGTCGTTGTCTGTTTTTCTCAATATGCACCAGGTCATCCTCTGAACCACAGTATGTTGTGCTCGGGATCCCTAGTAACGTCGTCTCACGTTTTGCTATCGGAGCACTGTTTGAACGAGTTAGGAAATGCGAACGCGTTGGAAGCGATAATCGGAAATGGTGATATAGTAAACGGTGAACGGGCGTTTGCAATATGGTGGATATCTTACGACCAATGGTCCATAAGAACGAATAATCCATCGAATACCTTGTTCAATGATATCGCTGTACTGAAAGTAAATCTCTCCTTAAAAGCGTAATTTCTTTCAAGCGGTACAATTATTATGCCCGTTTATTAATTGATTGAAAACATCTTAAAACAAATATCAGTTATAATTTGAGAAAAACTGATTTTTAGCTAATGGTTCGGCAGTTTTCGATTCCTCGAGGTGTATTATCTCAAATTTCACCGATAACGTTAATGGATGGAATGGATGTTACCGTGTACGGATGTGGTAGAACCATCCATGGTACTATTCCGGATATGGTACAAGTAGCCGAGGTAACTGTTCTAAAGCTCCAGGAATGCATACGTTTGATATCGCATCTTCAAGGACATCACTTGGATTTACCGGTTAATTATATTTGCACTAAGTCGAATCCATATGTGCAAGTGGATCGTGTGAGTATTCATGAATTTCATCGAAGACAAATTTTTCGTAATAAATAAAGTTTCAACAATATTATGGTTGTTATGGTTATTATGGTTTCGCGAGTTTTGTTCCAAGGCATAATTTTGTAACGAACTCTTCTGTATGATTTCATCGATGTTAATTTTTAAAATATCGTATCCATTTTAAAATTGCTCCGATACGAGTAAGATAAGTCGAGTAACGTAAAAATAATGTTAAGTAAGATAATAACCGTTATTTTATACATGTATCGTTGTATGCTCAATGTTGATTTATATTTTAGGCGGACAGTGGTGGTCCACTTACATTTTTTGGTTCCATTATTGGCGTTACCGCAGGTTTGTGTCCGTCTTTGAACGGTGTATGGAATGCCGAAAAAGTGAATGTTCACGTAGCCATTGATTATTATAGAAACTTTTTTGATCATATATTGATGGTGTAGTATATTTATTATTTGTAATAAAAATCATATGTAAATAATAAAATGAATAACATTCAACGTTTTTATTTTTTGCGTGACGATCTCGAAGGATTTTTTCTTAGTAAATATAATTACGAACGTATTTTATCGTTGTTACGTTAACGATTACGATTAAGCAGAATTTTTTACTTCGAAGCACTTTTTTATTTAAAGGGTAGAATTTAGAAAACAATCGTTGGGGAATCGGATAAGAAAACGTAATATTTAAGATAAAGAAGGGAAAATTTTGTTAAGGTAAGCATTTCTTATCTCCTGTAAAACGAAACATATGGAAAAAAGCGAATATTGCAACGAACGAATATTTTCCCACTACCCATTTTTATTTTGTAAACAGCCTTGAAAAGTTTAATTCGTACGCGAGACACATTTTGTTTGTAGAATTTCGATTCTCTTTTGAGCTTTTATCGCGTGTAAATTTTCACACTTTGATATAAATATTTTATATGAAAATATATATTTTACTAGCACACGATGTTCGTAATAATGTATGTAGTTCGTAACCGGATGGATATTAACCATCGTAGGAAAAATTTATTTACTCGATCCGATCGAGTATCAATCATCCACTCGACTGCGATATTATCCTTCGCTTGAAATATATTTCCATGCAACATTTTCAGGGTGCATTTCGTAATTTGTCGAGGTTGAGAATAAGTCTATTTTTGTACCATATATTCCTATAAAATTCTAGTGTTTCTCGATTCATTCGTTCGCGCAAAAATCAGATTAGCTCGAAAGTTTTTCTTTCGAATATTATAAGTATTTAGTTCACGCTTCGATAGCAACTTATGAAAAATCAAATATTACTTTCTTTTTATTAAAATAATGCTTTGGTATACTTAAAAAAAAATATAATAATTCCTGTTGATGTACTATCAATTGATTCATCATTTTTCATACTCAACTTTAAATAAATAAGGTTGATCGGTACATGTATAAAACGTAAGACATTAGAACTTCGTGTATCGTTGTAAAAAATAGTTGTAATCGTTAAATGATCTACGAGATCTTATCGCCTTGAGTACCGAGTGTAAGTAAGTAATTAAAAGGTATATTTTTAAAATCTAGCTGATCTGTGCTAGGGATAATAATCACTACGATGATTATTAAACGCAATGTTAAATATTATTAGTATAATAGTCTACATTACTGTTTTACTATAATCAATGATTATTTAAGTATTTAGCCGTAACACATTTCTATTTCTTCTATTTTTATCGATATGTTATATATAACATAATTTTGTAAGATTGTGGTACGTGGCGATTATAGTTTATAAAATAATCTTTTAATTCAATCTCATATATATATATATACATTCGGATTGAACCATCGAAGAACTTGGAACCATTATCAAAATTCTCGCTTCTGTTTATGATAGAAAATTCGCTCGAGTTAAAACTATAAATATATAGTGTTATAAGTTTTTAATGTTCTGATATACAACTGACTACATTATTAACCTATCTTGATTATATTTAAGGATTTACATTTAGAAGGATTGTAGGATGTAAACTGACATTTTTAAGGATATCCGTGAACTTCAGCAATGACAAATTACACGTTCCATATATTATTCATTTACAAAAAATATAATTCTTTTATATCTAAACAAGGACTTAATATCATTTTTAGAACATTGAATAAAAAAAGAGATTCAGTAATAATTAAATTTGTTTCACTAAATAAGTGAAAATTGTAGTATTTTTAAATCAGTCTCTTTTAAAAACTTAATTTAAAACATCTTTTGATTTATATTTTAAAGTGGTTACTCGAATCGTGAATATAACCTAATCTGGGTATATATACTACTTATACTATTTTTTGCTTCTTATTATAAATCTTATCCGCGTATCAAAAAATTAAATGCCAATGAAGCAATCCGAAAACTTAATATTTTACAAATAATTTGATGCAACAAGCAAATATTTTTAATTTTAAATACAGTGTCGTATACGATTCATAATTTGTTTATGTTTATATCGATGATAACGTTTTTAGAACGTAAATATTCGTCTGTTAAATTTCACGTATTATTTTACATCTTATAATAATTCATCGTATAAACTAAATTAATATATTGTTAGTATATAATTACAAATATTAAAAATTAAAAATTTGTTCCGATATTTTGTACAATTTCATGTACACGTAATTACAAATATGTATTTCAATTAAATTTAATATAACATTCTAATTCGAGATAGAATTGTTAAAATTTTTAAAAATCAAGGTAAAATGCAAATTTATTTATTTTAAAACGATGGTGATTTAATATATTATAAAAATTGTATTTATTAATTAATCTTCTTAAAGACTTTATTTTCTATATGTTAATTATTTTTTCTCTCTTACACAATATTAAAATCATTACTTAGAATATAATTTAATTATGGAAATATATTAACAACGCGTATAAAATTATAAAATATTGTTGCTGAAAATGACAGAAATATTAATTTTGAGTTATTGAAATAATGCTATAATTGGTATTTAATGTGTTAATTTCCACCAACAAAAAGAATCCGTAAACATAATAATAGTTTGTAATACCATGAATTTATTTAATATTATAGCAAATAGTTTGTTCAGAATAAGATGCATATTTAAAGAATTATAAAATTACGAAATGATTTTTCTATTTAAACATAGAATTATTTTAAAGAATAAAATAGGGTTAAGCTTAATATCATTTAAATTTTATTTTTCAATACTAACATATTCATAATAATTGGACTACATCAATGTACATAATTATTTAAATTTGATATCACTTTATTTGTAATTACTATCGAAAGTACGAACGATTCTTAAACATAAATTTAATACAAAAAAAAACTTCTTCGATCTCTTATCCAAAATACTATGTTATGTATTAATTTATAGCATTATTGATTATTTATTTTGTGTAAGCGTATATACATTTATTAATATATTATAAACATTGTATTAATAACCTGATATATCAGTAAGAAATGCTCTATAATTGTCAATGCCGAGGTGAGCGTTAACTTGGTTGGGATTAAATTCTGGCTGATGAGCTGGAAATAATCCAATGTTGATACCTACGATAGCATCATAAAATACCATAGGACCTCCCATGTCAGTCTAAAACATAAAAAAATTTAAATGTTTTTAGTAACGAAGGTATTAAAAATTCACCGTAAACTAATATTTTTGAGTAACATTTTTTATATAAATTACAGTGAGAAAACGGTATAAGATTATACGATACGAAGATTTCATTTTATTTTTTCAAAATTTGTTCGATAATTTATAGTATCTATATTACGTTAAGTAAATTGAGTTGGATAAAACTGAAATGAACTATCGAAGATAATAAAATACTAAAATGTTGTTGATACATATTCTAAAAATTTTCAAAATATTATATTTGTGAAAAATAAAGTACTTTAAGTCAAATTACATCAACGTAAACAGATAAATTTTTTGCATATTTTTGTAATAAAGCAGTCTGACAAACAAAAAGTACATTCTTTGTTCACAAAATTTCGTTGAATTTTGAGGCGTTATTTATTTAATGTATACTGAAAATTTTCTTAAAAAAAATTCATAAATCGTATTTTTATAATTATTTATAATTATTGATATCTAGAATACGATTTTATTTATATAAATTGTTAGAATTATTTTGAAAAAAAAGTTTTAAAAAATTGCCTGAATTTTATATTTTATAAATAGTAATAATATAATATCATTACTACGAATATTTAATTATAAATATATAAATTATATTAATATTTCAAAGTATTCATTTATTTAAAAAATATTTTTAGAACAAAGGTTGTATTTAGTCAAAGTACAATTAATATTCATTAATTAGTGATTTTTAAAGTTTCCAATAAATTGTAAATTGAGATCAAAGGTTATTTATATTTAATTCTTGGCTAAATCATTATCGATAGTTTTTAGTTATAAGTTGTAGAAAAAAATTATCATTTTTTTATAAATAGGAAAAAATTCATTATAAAAATATTCGATCTAATCTATAATTAGTGTGTATGTGTGAGAGAGACACATACACACTCAGAAAATGAGACATTTAAATATTATTACAGAATTCGAACAATAATTTCTATGTGTTTTTTTTCGAATAACCCTTGTACTATAATCATATGATGCAATAAAATATTACTCTTTACGTCTTTATGTTAATGTGTAGATACATGAAAAATAAAACTTTTACGTATAAAAAGTAATATTTAAAGTCTTACGAGTTTATATCACAAAATATCGCCTCTATGAATAAAAATAAAACTTTTAACATTATCATCGTAGGAAAGTGATTTACTTGTTATAAATAACAATGACAAACAAAAAATGTTTAAAAAGTTAAAAATTCAGAGAATTTTTCGCACAAATTTCTAACGAATGCGAAAATAAAATGGATACATTATTTTCTCTTAAAAAATAAATAGTTAGTTTCGTTTTAGTAAAAATGCACGAATAAATCTGAAATAATGAATCGAAATCGTTTATTTATTCCTTAACCTAGAAATAAATTTCCAAATCAGCGATCGTTCAAACAACAAATATCAGTGAAATATCGTTGCCTGCTACTTTCAACTTCTCTCGCTTACCAAAGTTATATAAATGTTTATTTAAAAATATCGATACTAACTTTTTCCAAGTGCGAGTATGGAGTGCTCACGGAGCACATATAATTCGGCGGAACTATCATTGGAACCCCTTCGATCTGCGAGATAATATTTTCGCAATGTTGATGCTGTAAAACTCTCGTTGTAACCGTTTGAATCATGTTGTTATAATTTTCGAACTGACCACATCCGTACAGTTCAACGTTGAATCCTTCTAACAACGATATCGGTGAAATCGGAGATATTACCGGTAGTCGGATTCGTGGCATCATTCCTATCGTCTGAAAAATATTAGCTTTTAGTTTAAAGTCTGATCTTTCGAGCCTCCACTGATCGAATCAAAAGAGCATCGAAAAGTTTCTGCTGCTCAACCGCTGCCTTTATTTTTCAAAGATAAATTTACTTTTAACAAGGCGATGTTGTTGAGGTGCATAGTGATCGGATAGCCACGATACGTAGCCCAGAGATTGTAGGATATCCACCATATTGGATAGGTACAAACACCGGTGGACACATCACCGGTTCCCACGACAATTTGTAACGCGTTATTTCCGAGTTCGTAGAAACAGTTTTCAGCGGTCAAAACATGGTTATTCGTAATTAGCGTTCCCGAACAGATAACGTTTTGATTCATAGGATTTCCGGGTGAATATTTGGTGATGCAAACGACGGAAGGAAATTGATTCGTTTGTACCGGATGAACCAATTCACCGATCAACGCATTTACAGGCGCGAGGTTTTCGAAGATGTCTAAAATGCAAACGTTTCAGTTTTAATTATTTTAAATTTATTTTTAATTTATTTTTAATTTATCTCGTCGAGAGCATTTAGATAATTTTCTTTATTACTTACAAAATATTATAGATTGAATGAACGAGAGGAAAATTATAGGTTGCATATTGTGAACGTGGAAGGTAATGTAAATTGATACATAAACTATAGCTAATAGGTTTATTTTTATATTTATAACGTTGATACAAATTTACGATCTTTTAATGCCAAATAATCGTAATATATTATCACTTTCGTAATATGTTGTGCAGTTTTTCAAAAATCGTAAAAAAATTATTAAATTTTTATATCTCTATAGTTCTATATTTAAGTGTATATAATATATTTATAATAAATTTAAGCTGCTAAAGTGTTTTGTTAAATTTCGTTTTTAATCATTTTAAATTTTAATTCGATAAAATTAAGAACAACGTGAAACAATTTATATTATTTTCACCGACGATCGAGTGTATTTTGATACTGTATTATAAATATCTGGGAACACTTGGATCATCTTGGAAATTTGAAAATAAAATAAAGAAAAAGTTTTTTTAATGGCATCTCTGCTTCAAATTATAAAAATAAATAATGGGTGTAACAGATAGTCTTAGAAGTTAAACAAATTTTTTCGTAGCGTTCACCTGTTAAAATATTGCATCTATTAAAAAACATTTTTATCGTTTTAATTATTATTTTTAAATAGATTACAAACTATTTTTTCCAATACCCACGAATTAGTTCGATGTATGTAAATTAAAGAACAAATTTCGACTGTGAAAATAAATAATTAAATATTTTTATTTAGAAATTTTAGAAAATTGAATAATACGATTAATTTAAAAATATTTCACTTGCAATTACGTAGACGATAGACGCGATAAATCACAAGTTTATTATTTAATATTAATCATGATTTTTTTTTATTATTTCTTTTACTTTTAATTTGTATAAAAAAAAATAATTTGAATTTAATCCTGATATTCATTTATTTCATTACTAAAGCAATGTTTTCAATTTATCTTATAAAGGAAGAATTGTGCGTTTATTTTTATTTTGAATTTCTAAAATATTAAAAATAAATTAAATCGAATGAAATATCTGTTGTTTAATTTTATCTCCATAAAACATCTTAATGTAAATATAAACCAATTCTTACTAAAAAAGAAATTAAAATTGTATACAATTAAATTAGATTTGTTTAGAAGGTATTTTAAACTATAACGAGAAAATAAGCTGAAAAATTTATACTCGACTGTCAATATGTATTTCAAATTTAAATTTAGTACTTACGATAAATTTGATCTTGGAACAATATTGACTAGAATTTATTACAGTCCAGAGTTTATTAAATTGAAATTACGCTACATCAGCTTTTTGATAATAGATTATTTCTAAAAAAACGAAGACAAACAAATAATTTTATTGTTACGCTGTAGGTGAACCAGAGATAAATAAATTCCTTTTAACAGATTATTGTTAAACAACAAAAATGGAACAAAGCTTTCATAAATGTATGGACGAAGTGTAAGCACAGTACTTTTGAGGTTATTTGTCTTTGTTATCATTTCTATGTTTTTATATTTCATATTTTTTGTTATTTTTAGCCATAAAAGTGAAGGTGTTGTTGGATGTATTGTAACCGATAAATCTGGACTTTGTTTAGGAGGTAAATATAAATTTTATTACTTAAAAAATAAATTAAGTTTTTTCAGAATACTACAATATATGTTCGATGGTAACTTTTCAAAAGCTATTTTTACATAAATAAATTGATTGAAGTTCAGGGAAATGCATCGTGTAATAGCGCAGGAGTTCTTGCAGCGATGGCTGATGTAGTTACAAAAATAGAGCCTGGTTGCAAACCTCCGATAATATCTTTTCTAAGCGAAACAAGGTAATAATTTTTAATTAGTATTTGTTCGATCGTAATATAAATGATTTGTATCGCTTAGATATTTCTATTCGATACGTTAGGAAATATTAGTTTATAATTTATTCGATACAAAATAAATAAAAGCATTCTTTTACTATTAAATAAAGTATTTTTATATTAAATAAATATTACTTATAGTTTCATTTCTAAATGTTACATTTCCAATAAATAATAAATGTGTATTTCATTGAAAATTTTAATTGTGCTTAATATTATATATAAAGATTTAGAAAAGATAAATATTAATTATAATATGAATTTAAATGTAGCCTTGAGTAGTATTTGTTTACATAATATTTGTTTTTTATGTAATGTATTTAATTAATGTATTATCGATATATTTTTTAGACAATGCCTCATACATCAAAAAGGACCTGTTATCGGAGCTATATTTAAAGATACTTCAGTTTAAGTATTTTAGTGCATTTTTTTGGAATTAGCTAATGGGCTTTATTATCTGGTTATGAATCTCCTTATTATATATCAAAGTTATTTAATACTTGGGCAAATTTGATTGAACCAGATGAAATTTTATACTCTTATAGGTACATAACCTGTAGAAACTCGCTTAACTATTTATAATTAAATAAGTTTAATTTAATTAATTAAAAATTATAGTTATATTAATTATTATTACAAATATTGTATCAAATAAATTTATACGGCAATATTTGAAATTATTTTTATGCTGTTGCTTCTTTATTAATTTATACTTTTAGGTATATCTTACCATCGGATTTGTCATGTGTACATACAAATTTACATATTAGTGATATTAGAGGTCAAAGAAATGATTAATAGTATATCCTGTAATATAATTTATATATTTTATTTTCACTGTCTCGTGTATAATTAGCTTTACGAGATCGATAAAATAAACTTACTGGTTTACATAATATAGAATAAAAATAAATTTCGTTTGATATATTAAGTATTTATTTAATATTGATTTAAGTAAAAAATATTTATCGATGGGTATACAAATTATTTCACATTTTAATAATCGATTATAATTTACCGACGTTTCATTTTTATTCTTTTATCCATGATATAATATAGAACAGAAAAAATATTGTATCATTTTTTAGTATTTCAAAAAAATTTTCAATCATTCAACTGCTGTTTATATTAACTAAATCAATCTATACTAACAACCGAAAAAACAACAAAAATAACACGTAAGTAAAACCTTTATGATACATACGCATATTTACATATGTTTATTATTAAAAAATACAGTACATTGACATTTGTAATGTTATTTTCTAAAAGACAAATGTTTTAATTAAATGAATGGATACAAAACTACTGTTATAACTGAAAGTTAACTATAATAACAAATTTTAAACATATAACGGCGATAGTACTATCGAATTATGTATAAAATTTTATAAGACAATTTTACAAGTTTTATATAGAATTAAATGTGTCTAAATTTATATTCTTTGCAATAAAAATAATTTCCATAAGATAGAAAGGTTTATATCGGTGTTATTTTAAGTCTTTAAGACGTAAATTCTGCGATAAAACTATCGAATCAATTAGTAACTTTTATTTAGTGTTCATTTTTTTACATAATGTTTGTAAATCCTTCTTTCCTAATTTTTGTGTACAGCAAAATCAAGAAAATAAATCTGAGTATTTTTTAATATATATCAAACGTTAAGTTAGTTTAGAATATATTATCATCGTTAAAAATAATTTACGATCAACATTATTTCAAATGTTAACATAAAATTTTTAAGACTAATGAAATGCTTTTAAGTTTTGATGGTACGCATGAAATTATTAATATTACATAATATAAAAACGTTTAGAGATACGTTTCTACAAAATTAACGTAAAATTATCATAAAATAATTTCTACTGTAGACAAATTTACTCTGTACGAGAAATCCGTGGAAATTATAATTTCGCAAGTTTTCAACATTTTTCCGTAATAAACATTCACTTAATCGGGAATTATAATAAGAAGAAACTTCATTCCTTGTATTCCGAAATATAAAATGTGTTAAGTTTTCTTTTATTTCTAATATAAATCATATGTTTACATCCTTTTTTTCATTTTTGGTAAAATTGAAAATGTAAAATTATTTCCAAGGATTAAAAAACAATTTTATTTTCATATAGGTATCAAACTCTTTTAATATTTTTCTTCATTGAATAAGTAGTAAGAGATTATTAAAGTCATATAAAGAGAAAGGAAATATGGGGGGGAGAGAATTAGTATCCTGATGAATTAAATCAATAACTTTAGTATGCGATAAATACAAATTTATATAGGAAAAAATTTATTTTATGTTTATTTTTATTTCGATAAAACTAAAATATTTCAACCGTTTAAAAAAAATTTTAAAAAATAAGAAAATTGACAATCTTGTAACGAATTAAAATATATTTCTGTGATTTAAAAACGTATCAAGGTTGATTAAGATTTTTATCGAGAGTGATAAGAAAAATTATAACTTATATCCAATTATTGGATATATTTGATCTATATTTTTTTTTATAGAGACTAATCACAATAATTCTTTTTCTTATTGTAGAAATATTTTATGTGCATACACAAGAAAAAATTAAAACTTTGTAGTTTAAAAAAAATTTAACTTACATATCTAAAATAGATAAATATTTGTAATAAAAATATTTTGAGATTATATCATTACTTAGCTTATAAATTAAAATAGTACGCAAAGCAAACAAATGAATGAAATGATTAATTTTCTCAAATGAATATATATACATTTTAACAATGACAAATTAAAAAAATTAACGTTAAGAATTAAAGATGTTATTATAAGTAATCTTTTATAATAAAATTATTATTACTAGAATAATTAGTTTTGATATTTTAAGAACATATTCGGTATCTTACAAAAAATTGAATCATAAAATTAAAATAGAATTTCAGATTAAATAAGTAATTTTCTATTTATACAGTTTTTTAGTTCGATTATTAAAATACTATTTTTCCTTACATTAAAAATTATCGTTTTATTTATTTAGTTGTTAAATTATAAAATTTAAATTATTTTCACCTTTATTTACTCAATATCGACATTAAGATAAACTACTTTTGAAAAAATAAAGTAGTTTTTTTAAATTATTTGTTTCTTTAGAAAAACTTAAAATAATTTAAAAAACTATATATTTACGTACGTAAAATTTTTCGTAATATAATTAATAAAAATTATATATAAAACAATCATTTAGATTTTTATTTATCTCATGATTTTTCTGATCTTTCAATCAGTAATAACCAGTAAAACTTTTTTGGTATAATTTTACATACTCTATAATTCGTAATAACAATGAGTAATAATTAAATACAAATAGTAATTTCAAATGAAACAAAACAAAATGAAAACATATTTATGAAAAAGTACCACTAACAAATTTCTCTTTATTAATAATTTAAGCTTACTATCAGCATAAATCATTCGTTTGCAATTAAATTCGGACAAATGTATTTCGTTTGTTTTTATCGCGATAACTTAGTATAGCGTATGTGAAAAAATTTTATATTATTAATTATAAAGATAACGAAATGATTTCTAGAAACATTGTATTTAAGTTTAAAAGATAAATATTAATTAAAGAAAAAACAGAATGGAAAATGCTTTTAAATACAAGAAACAAATATTTGCTATATTGTAAAAGTGTAAATTTAGTTTTTAATTTTTTATATATCTGCACCTGTTTTTAAGACGATTAAAATGATAATGGATTCTAAATATTTGCAAATAATTCAACGATTATTTAAAATACATACGAAAACTAATTTTAGTCTTACAATTTTTTTTCAAGTATTTCACTGGTTATTAATTTTTTATCTCGCTGCAAACATTGATTCAATTAAATATCGATTGAAAATAAATATTTTGAACATCAATATAATCTTGTTGTTTGAAATTTTTACGGTAATCATTTACTCCTAATTGCTTTCATTTTACAACGAAAATTAATTTCCGAACGTTAATATAAATAATATATATTTGAAAATTTTATTAATCTATCGATTCATTTTTTTCTTAATAACGAAAATGTACAACAAAGAAGAATTTATCCAAGATTGTAATTAAAATTACTTATACCAATGATTAATTTAAATTCACATTTGCTTGAAAACAATCGTCGAAAGTTCAAACTTTTTGTTCCATTTATAATTCTATCACATACTTGAAAGAATCTCGTAAATTCATACAAATTAAACGGTTTTATCTTAATTCACCGAAATTTCTTCGCCTCGTCGTTTATCCTTGAGTTAAATACTTGGATCCTCTCCCGCATCAAAGCAATAATTTCTCCCGGCATTCGAACATTCCACAATCTTCGCGTCACATTCCAAATAAATTCTCTCCATTCCCAAGCCCATTGTCTATCCTCTAAGCTGCAATTGAAAATACACGACAGAGTTACATACACGACGGTAATTATAATTTACGACTTATGATTCACAAGAGTCACGGTTACAGGTTGCGTAGTATATTTATCAAACTATTGTACACAGTGGGGAAAGTTCTCGAGCTTCTAAGTTTCGAGCAGAATAATACATTTGTACAGACGAGTATATAGTTATAGACATTTTGTATTAGGCGCACAGAACGCACAACTGTTTACTGCTGGAGTTACACAGTATAGCAAATAATGAGTTACCACATATGCTATAACTGTATACCTCCTTCTTATATTACAATTATAGGGATTTTTATGAAATTTTTATGAAAGGGAATGGAAAGGAATAAATTATTCGTAGACTCGGAACATATTTTATGCTGCATTTATTTATTTATTTATTGTCTAACAATGTACATTGTAACATACAAGTAACACTATATTATATCATTAATATTGTTTTTATACATTATACAAAATATATTACTTTTTCGATAATTTCTTTATAAATACGTATTTTTTCTAAAATTTGTAACGTTTTCGATCGACATTGCTAAAATTTATAAATCGTATCATTTTTATTCGCTCGTTTTTAAATATCGCTGTGCGGCAAATATCCAAGACAATTACTAGAACCGCACAGACACGGCGAATCGCTAAGATTTGAAGTTGAGTTATCCGCGTCTCCAGCATAATTAAAAGTTATTTCTTCGGTGGGTTCGATATCCTTGATGGCGAACAAACACAGCCTTGGTATCACGATATCTATTCGAACAGGGACAAGCATTGCGTTCGGTTGACAACTGTGATTTGAGTATCGTCCAATATTTCCAAACTTTCCCGGATCTATACACGTTGTTAATTTTTTTTCTCCGATATATTCCGACGCTACGAGTACGTAATTCATGTGCCCTTTAAATTTGTTCTCCTCGAATCTTCGCTTAGCTTCGTCCAATCCGATAACTTCACCTGCGTACTCGCAAATAAATTGTCCTTTCTTGATAAGCGTTGTCGTATAAAGACCGAAACCGATACTTTTATTAGCAGCTATTTTAACCTTTAGGCAGTTCAGTGGACCGTTCTGAACTAATCTGTTTCCGCAATTATTGGTACAAGCACAGTTAAGATTACATTCGATAATGGAATTTTTATTATCCGTTACCAAAAGATTATCGATATAATTTTGTGTCCCTCTAACGCAAGGGCAAGAATCGTTGCATTTTTTATTACAAGAGCAACCAATCGAGAATTGTGATTCAAAATCATCCAATCGAATTCCTGGACCAGGTATATTGGTAACTACGTAAATAATATCCGACGACGAATGTTCGTAGTTGTCGGTGCAAAATGATTCGCTTGCGTTAGTCATTTTTGAAAATCGATATCCTTGTATATCTTCAAAATTTTAATAAAAAAGCGAAAGTATATATTTTTGAAGAAAATATTTCACCCCTTTTTTCTTATTTTGTATCAACTTTCTTATTTCAAGGCACTTATTTTAATTAGCCTATCTGCCGATGACTAGAAGAAACGATGTCATAGTTATCACTAGTCGAATAAACTTATACGTCGCATAAAAAGCAGTTCCGACGAAGCAAGTTTTGATCGTAGTGATCAACATTTTAGTTGAAAACGAAAGCGGTGGAATGCTGAAAAATTATAAAAGAGAGTTTAGCGATGTGATAAAATTTTATTGTTGCGTAACGCTAAATTCATAATAATCACTATTTATTATTGTTACAAAGAATAAAAAAGGGGGATTTAATAGCGAATCAAAGTAAATAATTTAATTTTTGAATTAGTTGAAAATCCATGCATTTATTAAGAATTATTTTCAGTATCGAACAATTATTAGTAACGAGGATTTTAACGAACCAAGCTTTTGATAAAGATTATTGTTAATTATAGGTATTTATAATTTTTTTATCGTTAAAAAATATAAAAATCAATTTCGTAATCATTATTAAATATGTGAATACTATTCGTTATGTATCAGAATTTGAGTTTATCAAAGATAAAAATACAACTACTTCTAAGATCCAATTAAAAAAGAAATAAATACCTCATAATTGGAGGTATTTGAGAGCTTTTGACTTTTCCCCAATTTTCTATAATTCCTAGCATATGTCCAATGCCAACGATACCTACAACTCTCGCAGGAATCATTTCACCGCACCTTTCCATATATATAGGTTTACATGCTAATTGAAGCGAATGAGTTAAATATATGTCGCGTTCTTTAACAAGTATTTCCTGCAATGCAGGATATTCTATGGTGAATTGAGTCATCTGCTCTTCCACAAAATTTCGAGATCTATACTTTTTGGAAATTTTTAAATTGTTTTTCGTCAAGCTCAAGGTTATGAACTCCCATGCAAGTTTAATGGTTTGCCACCAAGTAAGACGGCTAAGAGCCCGAGCAAATGTTATTTTAAAAGGTCTATCACCCAAATTAATGAAGCATTTAGGGAGTTTCTTAACCTACGATAAAGTATATAAAAATATGTTAGTAATAAAATATCGAAGCTTTCAAAAATGTTTACCTCTGATAAAGCTCTACGAAATTCTCCACCAGATTCTAGATCGTTCAATTTAATCGAAGGTAATTTACAACTTAAAATAATTAACAGTCCTTTCATTATACCGTTTTCTTTAATAATGTTTACAATCGTATCTACAAAGATTGAAAATTTGTTGAATCGTGACCGAATCATTAACCAAACTCGATTACTTACTGAAATTACTTACTAAAATTAAAATTTATGTCTTTTTCAATACCCATTCCATCGTATAAAATTTGTAGTCTGTCTTTGCAAAGTTCAATCACGACTCTATGCGGTTGTACAGCTTGAATGATCTAAAACAGCATTTACATTTAATAACTTATCGCGTTAAAACATTATAAGCGCGAATGTTATTCGTACCTTGGAGACGTCGTTTTGACTTTCTATGCTAAAATGTACTGTTCCTATTACGTAACATTTTCCACCGTCCGGAGTTCTTAACAACGTTACCGTACCTGGTAAATTATCATCTATACTGCGTTTGGAAAATTTTAGCTTAGGCACGTCGACGGATGCATCGATATTACCCTCGTAGTCTTGTCTTTTTAACCTCGATGCAGTACCGGTAATGTCTGTAAGAAAAGCAATACAGTTGCTAAACATTTTGCTAAAAAAATATTTAATCCCAACAAGTTTATATACTCCTATTTTAGAAATATTTGCACATACCACTGATTTTTTCAAGTTTTTTCATATTTCTATAATAGGTAGACATTTTTAACAACTGCTACAAAGAACTGTTTACAGAGAATAACTAATTTTTATTACTTTATTTAATTAGACGAAGGTTCTATCTAGTGATTTAAAGAAGCCTTACATTGTATAGTTAGTTTTCGGGTATATTTTACAGAGTTTTCTAATACAAAGTTAAGATTTTAATTTAATTTATAATTGATTGTAATTTTACTTCGTCAACATTGAGAGTATTTTAGAATTTTATTTTAAGTGTATATTGGACATCATAATATTGTTATTATAATAGTATTGCAATCACTTTTATGAAACTGGTTTGTGAACATTTTAACTGTTTTTCAAGTTTAATTTATGGAAATTAAACAAAATTATACCAAGATTCGATATCTTTGTATTGCAAAAAAAAAAAAAAACGTGCACCTAAGATTTTACCTCGAATATTTTGACTTTCTTGTAAAACTCAACAAACCTCGAAAAAACAGAAGATCGTGAAAAAAAACACACATGTGAGGATAACTTGATAAGGAAAACAAAACAAAGAACCTCGAGATTGAGAGGAAAATAAAATCAAACGCAACTCGTTATTTTTGATGGACGGCGGTGTGATGCCGACATTTCCTGGGGTTGACATCATCCACGGATAGACAGAACACGGACACGAAGTGATTGACATTCTTCCTTTCTTCCTTCCTTCCTTCCTTTCCATTAGAAGTCCTTAGTCCTTGTTCCACGCAGTTCAAGGAAGGCAGCGAAACAAATGAGCCGATAATCATTTATTTCCCACGAATCACCTTTTATCCTTAAGAATCGGGGACGTGGACATCGTTGTCGAGGCGAAACCAATTAGGGTCTTATGCCTGTGAAGGCGGGAAACCCCGACTCCCGTCAAATCGATGGCAGTGAATCCTCCATACTTAATTAATAACGTGTATAATGAGCCTATAAAAATGCTTATTTATTCTCACGACGTTTAAGTCTTGTTTACGGTTAATTTAAACCCATAAATAGTATCGATTTTCACACGTCGTTATTAACTTCGATCCGAAACCTAGCGATATTATTGTCGAACAATTCGGATTTTTTAGGAATATCTGACATTTGCATAAGGTACGTGAAGTTCGGTTATCTATTCATTCTCTTTCTCTCTTTCTCTCTTTCTCACTTTTGTCTACTTCTGCTTAAGCTAAACGACATTTCGTTGCAATTTGCAGGCAAGTATAAACGCAGTTTGAAATGCGCAATTTGAAATAGGAGCTTTTTTAAATTATGATTTTCATTCGTATATGGAGTAGTATTTAAATCATATGTATTTAGGCGAATCGTTGAAAGTTGGATTTATCGCGCATATTTTATTCGAAAAACTATTTGGCTCCAAAATGCGTAATTTTTGCTTTATTCGATTGTTAATCATTGTTTTACGCGTTCTACATCCAGTTTAATTATTTATCAAGGAAACTTTATTTCCGGTTCTATTATTATTCTAACATTCTATGATTATGTATTTTGATATTACTACTATCGTAAGTGTGTAAAATTCAACCTACATAAAACTATCTAAATATATCTTTTTGTATCACAAGAACAAGTTGATACGATGATACGCTTTTGAACGAACTTTAGAATAAAGATGATGGAAAAGTTATTGATATTTTGAATTAATATTATTTACAATTATATTTTAGGTCCAAAATAAATTTATCTTACGTTCGAAACAACAAAATAATTTTCTGAAATATAAAAATACTTGTTATGTTTTTTAATTAAAGATTTATTTTATTTTCATTATATTAAAAAAATAATATCTGTAACTTGTATTAATTACTTTAATTATATTTCATTATAAAATAATCGTTTTAACAAATATTTAAAAATAAAGGTAATTTTTTTTTAATTAAATAAAGAACGCGAGTTTAAGAAAAATGTTATTTTTGTAAAAGTTTTTAAGAATTCTTACAAATTTTTGAAGTTTAATCATTCTTTGTTAAAATAAATTTAGTTTTAAAGCATTGGAAATAATTTCTTAAAAATTAAGAAAGAATTAACAAATTTCGTGAAAAGATTTCAACATCGAATTTGAATTAGGTAAGATTTCGTGCAATTTGTCTTAAAAACGAATTATTTTTTGGCTTTATATAATTTTCTAAACAATTGTAATATCGGTAAAAATAATGGCTTCATTAAAATCTTATCGTTAGTTTTAATGCTCGAGATTTAAACAGAACTTAACATTAAGCAAAGTAAAAACCTGGTTTATTACAATTTTACAAGTATAAAAGTTGAATCGTGAAAAATTTTACTACATTTATTCGTAAAACTCAATGATTAAAAAGGTATAAATGTTAAAGGGTTATAAAAATACTTGTGTAAAATTATAAAAAAATGGATAAATCTATTAGGAGTAAAATTTAGTAATATCAAATAATTTAAATGTAATTTTAAATGAATTATATAATGAACACTTAAGTATTAGAAAAATTAAACCTCTCGTTCGGTTAAACGTTTAGTAGTAAAACTTAAAATTATAAATTTATAATGATGTCTATACAGTATAAATAACAATAACATAATCACCCGAATAAATTTTATAAGGAAAGCTAAGTAAGGAAATTCACGCTAATTTCTGTGATCCAAAAATAAATTTGTACATATAGTTAAAATAGATGTACACTATGTGTCTAATATTACATCTGTAAATATATCGAATCTTTTTAAAGACTACTTCCGAATATAGAACTTTTTAATAGCTCTTGTAACAGGTGGTAAATCGACATTCACCGGAAATAATTTCGTATACTTCGATACTATAATACGAGTGGATGTAATCTTTCGGTAGATAACAAGATTCACATTTAAAACATTACGATTAAAAACTACCGATTAAAAGTAAAGTATTTTACAAAGTATTAGATTAATTATAAGCAGAGTTGCAGGTAAATAAAATATTAAGTGCGCATTTGAATGTGATTAATTCATTAGTGTTTAACAAAGTTGGATGTATAATGTATAAGGTACGTTAAATAAAAAGAATTCATCTTTAATATCGATGTTTCTTTATTGTATCAAATGAGATAAACTCGGTAAATTTATAACAATTATCAGACTTATTTTGAGGATAACTAAATCCAGTTCTAAAAAAGGATCATGAATTAAACGTTAAATAAATCCATGTTGATTGAAATTAGCGATTAATGAAAGTAAAAAATAAAACTGATACATTTTATAAACATTGAGCCACTAATATCTAAGGCTACTTTCGAGAACTGAGCTGATTTTCGATTAATAATATTTAAAACAATCGTAATATAATAAGAATAAAATATACGTTATAATTATAGCGATAAGATAAGAATAAATCTTAAGTTTAAGATTGATATTTTACAAACGTGTAATGTACGATAAAATACGAAAAAGTCAAGAAGCCGTAGAAATTAGTGAAACGAAAATTAAAGTATCGATAGCGTTTTCATTGTTACCAAAAATTTATTAATATTATAATAAAATTATTAACATAAGGATTCTAACTACAAGAACACAACATATTTAGTTTTAAACATATATTATTCAATCTTTTGTGGTTTGCACACTCACATATTTCTTCACTTAGAACTCCTCTTTTATCAGTTTACAATTATTTTTTTCTTTTTCGAAATTACATTCAGTGATATTTGGTGAAAATAACATTAATTATCGAAACCGCAATATTGGAGTAATATTTAATTTTTTTTGTGCAAATCGTGAAGTATCAAAATATTTCCTATATTTATTAAAGAAATGGCTTTTCATTTTTCAATAATATTTTTACTCGAATTTTTTTTGTAAATGATGTAACGTTCTTTAATATAGTAAAAATATCTCTGAATATATTTTTTAAAAAACACATTTTATGTAAGTGCAATGAAAAAAAAAGACTAGACTTTTTGTACACTCAAATTCATTGTTATTTATTCATTACTAATAAAAAAATTAAATGATTTCTTACGTTAATACATTCAGAGACATTTTTTTTATATTTCCATTTTTTTGCCTTTTAGGCCAGATCGTTTATTTCTTACTTTGTAACTTACAAGAACATGTATACTTATCCGTTTAACATTTGAAAAGATTTAAGGCCGTTTTGTTTACATTTAATGGAGAAATCATTAATATATGTTTTTTTTTCGATACGATACTTTTTCGTGCTGTGTGGCTTTATTCCTTTTTAATGTCATTGTCTCTATTGCCTTTACATTTATGAAATATATAAAACCGTAGAGCTGTCTAAGAGCACAATTCAGAGTTGTTTATGTGGAAAGAAAGTTATTTTAAAGTAGTATACTATTCAGTAAATCCACTGTATTTTATTTTTATTTTCTAATGATTTAATCACACTTATAAAATATTTATAAATGAAAATCATTAATATTTTTTTAATTTTTTCATCTTCAATCCACATACAAAACTCTTTTTTTTTTATCATCTTTAGTCTTTAGAGATTTTTTACTAGTAATAACATGTACAAACCATTTTTAAAATAAGCCGTTCTTATATTAGTTACACTTAGGTATATTTTTACATGTATAAGCTCATTATAGTGTAGAAATTGTTCTCTTCTGGTCGAGCGTACAATTTATCTATCCTATAGGTATGTTAATTAATAACAATGCAATATTAATTACAAGTCACGATCAGTACATCGTTGAAACATTCAATCCCTGTTTTTTAGCTTAACCTATAGAATTCTGACTAGTATGCAATGCCTTCTTATTTAATAAATAATATTATTTCGTTAATTTATTAAAGTAAGTATGCATAAAAATTGCAAGTACTCGCTAACTATTACTAACATAAATTTTTGTTTAAGTACTTACTAAATAAGTCTTGTTTTAATAAATGATTATGAAAAAGCTGCTAAATACAACCATAAAAATAAATGGCATCTTTTTCAAGTTGTTCGATGTTTGGAATCAAGCTCTAATTCTAATTTTAATAGTTAGTACCTTTGAAAAATTAAATTATATGTATACGGTGTATACGATGGTATACACCTCGAACGTGCATCGGCACTTTATCCTTCGAACAAGCTTTCGAGTCTTCTTCTTCTTACATTCAGATATATTACGGTGCATATATTAGTGCATATATATATTATATATATATGATTTAATTATAGGAAAATAAAAAACAACAAAATGCTAATCTGAAGCTAATTAAAATTTGGAGTAAAAATGAAGGTTCGCAAATTGTACTAAATTAACAAAATACATCAAATGTACAACTATAGATCTATTTTACAACGGGAGCTTCTTCTAAAGGTGCTGATTTAAATTATTGAAATACATTTTTCATTCGTGTAGCGTACATTATTTTTTTTTTTCTTATAGAGACATAACAATTTTAACAATTGTTTGCTTGAATATTTACAACAACGTAGAAACTCTTTTGTACTCCAAAGAACGTTTCTTATAAGAATTCTTTCTTGAAATTTTTATGCCTGTGCAGCTGTAATATAAAATATTGATGCTTGAAATGTATTTTAAACTTTTATATCCAAGACATTTACACTAGTCTAGCCATGCTCTGTTCTAACCGAATAGGAATATTTTGACAAGTCATCGATAGGGCGGATTATACGATTTTCTGCAAACGAGAAGTACTATGATTACGTAGCGATTATTTTATGCGCAAACTATTTAAATATAAAAATAAATTCAAACGATCGAGTTGCATTTTCAGCCTGTATTCATTTCGTATTCATTTCATCGGTATTCAGCGTAAAAATGTAGCCCTTTTTTCAATTTATAACAATTTTAAAAATAAAGGATCAAAAAGTTAATGACGATACTACGGCAAAATAAACAACGAATTTACATTTTATAAAATAAGCACGATAGTTATTAGGATGGACTGTACTTTGAACATGATTCATTCATGGTCCCAGTCATCAAAATCATTCAATTCGAAAAGGTATTATAGTAACTTTCATTCGATCAACCAAAAAATATCTCGATGTGCGTTTTCAACGCACTTAAGGCTTTGCACTATGTGTACTCTTACTCCTTATATCACATAAATTGATTAAGCAGTATTCACGGATAATAAGTCTTTGAGCAATATGTAGAAATTTCGGTGTTACCGTGTCCTCGCACTTTCCCCGTATAAAATTACAATTTGTGAGACTAGCTTGTGTTAGTAGGCCTACTTTCTTCGTGCTACACTTTGTTTAACAAATGCTCTATATCACCTACTGATTTTTAAATCGTGCTCTATTGGGTCCAGGTACACGGTTAGCTCAATTTCACCCGTTTTGTTGGACAAATGCTCGCCACATCTGCAAAAGGAAAACGAATATCAATCTTCGATCGAATGTACCAACTTTCGAGATGTATATACATATATATATATATATATATATATCTTTGATTGTTACCTCCGTTGGATCCGAAAATATTAATCATCGAACAATTTTGACTTTTCTGAAAATGGAAGGATAAAGAAATAAAAAAATTTAATACGTAATTTTATGCGTTAATTTTAAAAAGGACGACCAAAAATAAATGCTCACATCTCCCATTACGGCGATTGGCGTTGTACCCGTAGAGATCGCCACCTGATGCTCGATCAAATAGAACATGTACTCATCGTAAAGTAAACGAATAAGGTGAAAAGATCCAAAACTAGCGGCACTTCTCAAAGTCAAATCCCTTATGACCATCGAACTATAAAAAGACCACTTGAGCAGGAACTGTCTTGCTGCTTTGGCAAAAGTAGGTTTGCCTTCGTAAGGCTGAAGTACTTGTGTCACGACTCCTTTCAACCACACGGCCCATTGTTCCAATGAGTTTTGCTGTTGCAAAGTTACTTTGAAATCAGCTTCCAAGCGTTGCACAACTGCGTAATCACACTGACAAACCCAGGAAGCCTGTAAACGCACCTTTGGTTAATAACGCCTCGACGATACCTCGACGATACCTCGACGATACCTCGAGACAATCGCGACGTTCTAGTTATCAGTAAAATCTAGTTTCAATACCTGCTCCTGTACATTGTGAAAGTCGACCCGGTTTAAATCCGCCAGCATCTGATTAATTTGACTATTGTTTTGAAGCACGGCCCTGGCTGCTTGGGCCAAGTGATTCAAAGACGTGTATCTTCGTAGAGTTTGAGCGAACGCCGATACGGCTGTTAACTGTGATAACAACCAAAGCGATAAATTAGCGATTCTTTCTTTTACGCGGTCGACGATCGTCGCCTGATTTTACCAACCTTGATCTGCATCATTTCCTCGGGGCAGTCGTTCATAGCCGAAGTTAACCAAGATTCTAAGCCTTTGGCGAAGTTTCTAATCGACTGCGTCAGAGGACCTGATCGAACCAACGCGTGTGTTAATTACAGTTAATTATGACTTGGTTGAAAAATGCGCGACATTCGATACTTACTTGGTATAGGCCTTAGAACGTCGGGCATTAATACTTCGACAAGATTTTGATAAAACGTATAATCGACTCTTCTGATAAAATCTTGTACTTCGATGCACTTACACATTTGATAAAGCTTAGTCCTATATCAACAAGGAATGAAAATTTTACTTTAAATCCTTAATGGACAACGCTTTTTCGAAATCGAAAGTATCGTAAATTAATAATATTTATCGTAATAAAACAAAATTTGTCCTCGTTTTATTTTTATAAAAACGTATACTCAATTTTTTAACGCCAACAGTAAAAAAGAAACAAAACGGACGAGATAAATCGTTCGTCGATTAAAAATTTTTTTAAAAATAAATTGTACATTTTGCTTAGTTTAACGTAAATAATATCATTTATCAACGATTATTTAAGAGATACGTAATACGAACGATAAGTATTCGAAAGACGACAAAAAATTAATTTTATGAAAATCTGTATATCGATATCTGTTGTATCGATAGATTTAAATTATTTGCGAAAGTTAAATTCGATCGATACCGAAGAAAAAACTTTTTAATAAAACGTACACGATAAAAATAAATCACAAATTTCAACAAGAAGAAAAAAAAGGAACGTATCGTCGATCGTTCCCTGCATCCATCCCGAAAAACAACCGAAGCTACGTTCGTATATACAACTCGAGTATTTACTTTGATAAGTACTTCTCCTCCTCGCACTCGTCGCCGTTGTTGTTGTCCTGACTGCGCCAAAATTCACGCCAGAGGCTTTCCACTGTGGCGAACTCGAAGTTGAGGACCGCGTCGAGGAACGCCTCGCAATGTTCTCTGTATATACTGCGGAAGGTGTCGATGTCCTCGAGGGTACAGTCCTCGGGGAGGCTGGAGCCGTGTCCGACGATGATCTCCGGGAACTCGGGTATCGCGCAGCTCGCCTCGCCCAGGTACTGGTGGTACTGGGGTGGGGAGGCGTTGGAGGAGATGTTGGTGTTGTTGGTCTGGGTGTTCGACTCGTAAGACGTCTCCGACTGTTTCTGGTTCACGAACTTTATCCGCTTGCTGGTCTGGGAGTTGGTGGTCGGTTGTTGTCGCGATGTGCCATCCTCGTTTAACATAACGAGGGGAGAGCTCGGCTTTACTCGGATGCCGTAATAGTGATACTTGGAGTTTCCTCTACAAAAGCCACGAGAGCGTCGATGTCAAACGAGTTCGAATCAACTTTTCTTTTCGACCATCCCGAACAAACGACGAATAATAAACGACGATCCATAAAGAACTTTGTGTATTTAATATTTTTTTATTGTTCGTGGATTTCGTTCGCTTTTATTATAAACGACAAAATTGGTTCGTTATTCGTTTTCGGTTTTACTCACGAATAATATGTTTTAGTAAATTTTTATCGTTTTAATCGAATCATTCGAAACACTTTACATTTTTCGAAAGACTCCGAACGCATCAAGAATTTTTTATCGTTTGTTCAACAAATTTCGAATTAATGTAAATGAAATGTTTACCGAGTTCCAAGACGTCGTGTGCGTAAGCCCAAAAATACAGATCTAATGAGTTTTCCAAAACTAGCTGCATTTACAGGATCTAACTTATTATCGGAACAATGGCGAAGGTAATGATTGTATAACGTTGATCTGGGAAGCGAAACTCCATCGGCTGTCTCGTAATTTTCCAATAACCATTGCACCTACGCGCGGAAGAATATTTTTTAGTTTTTTTTTACTCGTTATTTTCACTGCTATCGTATTAACACACTTGTGCATATTTATGGAAAAATAAATAAACAAAAATTGTATGAACGAACGTCGATAATTCGTTAAGTACAACAAAACAAATGGTGAAAGGATTTTCGAAAAATTAATATAAAACTTACTTTTCAATAATTTTTCATCTTTAAACAATAATATGTCAACGAATACGTATAAATTACAAATACCGAAATCCTTTTCTTCATTGAAATGTTCCGAGTGCGCAAGAAAGTATATTCGGTGCAACATTGTGCTTTTAGAATATCAAGATTTCTACTTTGACAGAAAAATATTTGATTCGAGTATCGTAAATTAGAAACAACGAGAAAAGAAAAAATCTTTTTAATATATTTTTTATACGTCGAAGGGGTAAATCATTATAAAATTTTTAAGTGCATCCGCTCGTTTCTATCGTACAGAAAAATGATTTATCCACTCGGTACTTTATTTCACCGCTCGAACTTTCATCGCTATAAATCCGCGAGAAATTTTTTTAAAAATGTAATGCACGTATACGAAATGTAGGTGTTATAAATTTTAATAGAATTTATATACTCGTAGCGCGTGATATAAATCAATCGAATGGAATTTATTTCTATTTTTAGATCGGAACAAAAGATATCAGCGGATGATATTTATATTAAATAATTAAAATCCGAAGCGTAAACATTTTTTACAGCTTAATCGACGATAAAATTCCAAAAAAATATGAAAACTCGTAGCGGTAAAGGAAATACGATAACCGAAACATCGAATTCGATGCGTTTTCCGAAGAAATCGTTCGACACGGTCGATCAAAGTGGGTCAGGATTTAATCTTTACTCGCTCGATCCGATTTACCGATCTCGCATTCCAAGTAGAATAAGTCGTGCGAGTCGAGACGTTTGTTAATAGATGAATATCACCTTTAATTTCCATTTCCTCGAGCAAAGCGAAATTCTCGCAAACTCGTGAACAGACGTCTTTACTTGGACGACGATGCAACTTAACGTTTCATGGGATGAAGAAAATAAAACAAAAAGAACAAGTTGTGCGATAAAAAAACTCCGTGGAGAAAAAAAAACAAAAAATAACAAAGCAATCGTTAGTAGTACAGCCAAGAAGTTAAAGTTAGTAAATATAGACAGACAGTAGAGAAAAAGCAGCGCATGCAAAAAAGCGTAGCAAGTGCAAGTATAGCATTCGATATTAGATGTATTAGTAAAGGTTTAATAAAAGTAGCTAACAAACGGGGAATCAGTGTGGCTTACGGTGGCCTGGGAGACCCTAGTGGCATGCGTCATATTCGCCGCGGCCGTAGCTGCGTCTTCCACGCTGACAGGAGCACTCGTCGAGTTACCGCTGATCAAGTATGCCCCTCCACCCCCGCTAACAACAGCCTCCTAAGAGAAAGAAACCCGTTTCACGTGTACACCGATTACGGCTGATTACGGCCGATCGAACCCGCGATCTTTCTTTTCTTTCGGACGCGTGCACCAATTCGTTAATGTATCTTCTCCACGTGAAAGCGAAGAAAGCACAAGCCTCTTAAAGTTATTTTCGTTATGCAATTATAACTATAATAAATCTATTTGCTTATTATTTTCAAGCGTATCAAAGCGATAATATCGTATATTAATATTAATATTAATAAATATATTAATGTCGTCAAATTTTTTAGTCAATCGCTGTTAGACTACATTTTACGATTAAAATTATATAAAAATTAAAGTTACTTTTTTTACTTTTCGTTATCTATTTTTCTCTTTTTTTCTTGTTGTCTTTTTCGTTCGCTTTCTCTCTTATTTCCTCTATTACTTCTATCTCTTTTAATGCGTACTTCGGGGAGCTACCATCGCTCGTACTTACCGCGCTTTCGGTCTGAGGACTCGTGCGAGCCGCCGCTGCCGCGGATATGAGTGCGTGAGTCGTTGGATCTCCATCGACGACGCTCTGCTGGATTAAGTAGGTTCCGGTGCCTTGCGACAAAAGTTGCCCTGTGGTTGTGCTCGAACCAGTTACCTGAAATTGCACGGATTCGATCGAATTTTACATTGATTATACCGAACGAATTATACCGAACGAAGTACGAAATCGAGGGAGTCTTACTTGTGCGTATGTTACTGGTGTGGAAGTAGAAGTGTAGTATTGGTTGGAGGCGGGAGTGTACATTGTTCCCGCCTCTCCAACTGCGTACACGGGATATGTCCTGTAACAGAGATTACTTTTACTGTTTACCTCTCAATAAAACAGAGCTTGCTTTTTAATAGTATATAATTACATCTGTCCATTTGCCGGTATGTACGTGGATCCATCTCCTTCGACGTATTGGACATAAGTGGGATGAGTGACCGATTCGGACCCCACGGCGTCAGCGTCTCCGGGCACTGCAACGATAACACGTTTCTTTATCGATACGACTTTCAACGATCGCCTCGTTTCACTTTGTAAATAAATTTGGTTATATATATATATATATACGTATTTCGGCTAACGATATCTAATCTAACAACATCAAGCATAAAATGAAGGAGACATCGTTTCTTACGGATAATAAATAACAAAACTAGGCAAAGGAAAAACGTTCTTGGCTAAATCATATAATATCGAGCTTATGAAGAAACAGAACACATCGTATGCAGTTGAAAATTTCCCTCACCTACAGCTGTTGTGAGGGAGGCGTACGACGGTGAATCACTGGTGCCTAGCAAAGTTAGTGTGTAGTAAGAAATGTGCATTTGGCAAGCGGTAACTTAATAATTATATTTTCTACCGTTGTTCTTTCTATAATGCTTATCTTTACTCCGATACTTCTCACAAATTTACAAGTGTACCGTACTTTATGCCAAGATAAAAGGTACGTAATTACCTGTTACAGTAATATAATGCGGCGAGCTACCGACGATTGTACCGGCTGAAGTCGATGCTGAATCGGAATCTACGAGAGTGTGTTGACCAGAATGCGTTGTATTAACAACTACTTGTGCCGTTACGTGCGCTTGAGTACCCGATGATCCATTTGACGAATCACCGGTTGCATCCAATGAATCTTGAACTAATAGCTAAACAGTAAACGTTATTATTTAGTTTTCGATCTCTCCGTAGACTTTGACGTTTAATATTTTATAACTTTATTTTAATAACTTCCGTTATCAGAGTTCCAACAACTTGTAAATAAACTTCCATCGAAAGATATTGATTTTAATTTTGCATCTTAATTTGTCTAAAGTACCGTATAGTAAAAAAAGCAGTTAATAAATCAAAATATTTTCGTGCCAAAATCTTATAAATCGATCGGTTAAAGAAACAAAAAAACAACAATAACTTACCTGTATAGGCTGTAAACTATTCGGACTCGATGGATCGCCGCTCGTAACTACAGTGATTAACTGTTGACCTCGACCAGACTGGGACTGGGCAGCGCTACCGCTACCATTGGAATTAGAAGTAGTAACGACGACAACACTGGGCTTGCTTTCAACCCCCACTGTTGAGTTTCCCCCGCCATTGGCAGCCCCGGTGGATGCTGCGAGAGCATACTGGGCTCCCGTTGTAGTCATGGCAATAACTCCCTCGCCTCTATCCGTGCAAGACGTATCACCGCCACTTCGTCCTCTTCGTTTCTGTAGGGATGACTCTACGATTCACACATATAAATATACTCTTTAGTTAAAGGTATACGTAGCAACTCCTACGTCTCTCATCAAAATGTCAATAATATCTCGCTCGACGCAAAGCAAGAGCAATTCTCTTGTAAAGATCGGACGCTCGAAATAAAACTTATAAGTCTTAATGGTTCGGAAAGGGCTTTTATAAAATATTTACTCCACGGTCTTCGAGATCGACGCGATGAAATTAATTCGAAACGGAAGCGTTACCCGAGTCGATACGAAAAATTTTATCAAACATAAATTACTTGCAATGTATAAATTTTGGTTAGGACGACATTTTAAAGGTTAATCAATAATGGTTAATCGTTTCAAAAGATAAACCGTTTTCAATAAGATTCTTAATCCGACCGAAACAGCGATAATCTTATACAACGGTACGAAACATTCCAAGTAATTTAATTATTTATTTAATTTCTCAATTTACCTAACAAACATAATATGCGCGCAGTAGAGAAGTAAAGCTATCGAATGTCAGACGAATCGTAGCAGACGGAAAAGGTTTGGAGAGAGAGAAAGAAACTTATATATCAGATGTACGCGAGCTCCTTCGACTCGTCGACTCCGTTCGTGAAAGATCGTCGAAGCGGCGACAGTTTTTTCCTTTTTTTCCCCGAGGAAATTTCCCGCGAACGAAAAAAAGATAGAGTAAACCTAACCTTTAAAAGGTCGCCTTATACGACCGAGTGTCGAATAATCTTTTCCGAGCGCGCGTTTCTTTTTTCCGCAGGTGAGCGACGAGCTGCATTCGATATAATCCCCGAGAGAGGGAGACAGAGACAGAGAAATAGAGCAAGAGCGAAAGAGGATCAAAGAGAATAGAGAAAGAGAGAGAGAAAGTCGAAAGCTCGGGGCGCGCGTCGACCGAAACACGTCACTCTCCCATTATACAGTAGTATTATATCGGGGCTGTTATTGGTGGCGCCCGTGTACCTTTCGGAGCAGCAGGTACCAAATGCAAGTGTATAACGAGGGAGAGCGGAAGAAAGAAAGAGATAAAGAAATAAAGAAAAAAAAAGAAAAGGGGGACCGGAGTTGGAAACGTAACGCCCCAACGGTTAAAGCTCAGGGGTTGTTCGGTGGATGTGTTTACAACGTTGCGTCGGCGGAGGAATACGAGGACTCCGTCTACTACGCGCGGTGTACACGATCAGAGAAGCAATTAGCGGGCATTACGGAGATCGCTCCTAATAAGCGAACAGATTTATTTCTGGTCGAAATTCCCAACCACCTGAGATAGATAGTCTGTGTCTACCCTCGCTGCATCGTCCCCGAAAAACCGACGGTGCGCGTAATACCCGTTCGCCTACCCGTTCGCCTACCCGTTCGCCTACCCGTTCGCCCACCCCCAAGATGAATCATCCCGCGCTTTGATTACTCGAGAGCTCGTCGAACTTTTCGAGAACTCGAGGGGTAGGCGTACGCGTCGACTCCCCGATTAATTTGTTTATTTATTCGACGCGAGTCGACGACGATATTTCCGCGATTTTTAAAAGCGGGATTACTCTTGCGACCGTCGCTCGAGATCAGCTTTATGACTTATCGACAAAGAATGGTATCAAAGGATGGAATGTACCCATCGAAAAAACGTATATTACAAATTAGGGTGTTGCCCGGGTGATAACCAACACCTGTAGGAAGACCAGGTACGCGATTCCAGGAGATCCTCGTTGACCGTTCGTAAGCTCCGCGATCGCTCGTAAACAAAATCCGTGGAATTTTAATAACGGAGAAAATACGACTTTCCCGCGATGATAAAGGAACAACAATAAAAATCGAGAACCGAATTACCACGAGCACTGGCTCACCGGTACCGCACAAATTTAAGACGATCCACACCGAGAAGAAGAGAATTTATTTATTCGTCTCCGTCCTCTCGACAACTCCCGGGTGTAATGCAATAGTGCAACCGTGCGGTCGGCCGGACACCGGTGTTGCAACTGACGCGGAAGAGGGACGCCCTGGAGGAAGAGGAGCGCGCGACGGTCGAACACCTGGCGTACGTCCGTTACGCGTTCGTTGGCGCAATCAGCCCCTCCGTCGTTCGTGCGTGTGTTCACACATCTATACGTATATACGCTTACACGAGTGTGTACATATAATTTTTTTCATTTCGTTTTTTACAGCCTTACCCTCCGGGCCCGGCTGCGAAGCGTGATATTGCGCGCGCGTCGGCCACGTGTCTCCCTCCGTCTCTCTCCGTGTGTATCTCCGGTCGTCGGTCGACCCGTCCTTTTACCTTAATTTCGAATTCTTCCGAGCGGCCGGTTTTCCCGCCGAGCGAGGAAAGTCGAGTTGTTCCTCCCTCGCAACCCAGTTTCAACGGTCGGGGCGGGATGGATACCTTTTACCTCGGCTACGGGGGGATGACGGGGGGGTGACGGGGGGGTGACGGGGGGGATGGCGACTTCGCCATTCGGGAACGAACGCGTGCACACGGTCGATTCGTTCACGCGTGGCTGATTGCATTCACGCGATTGATAAGTCCATTTTAATTGAAAATCCACGTTGGGTTTCTTATTTCGATGCGATATTGGCGATGCGACATTGGCGATATTGGCGTTGGGATATTAGCGATGCCACCTGGTGCAAGGACCGAACCTCGTTTCGATATTGTTTATTGTCGGGATGTAATACCGCCTCTCGGGTATCAATGAACGTCGATCGCGATTTCGTTAACCCCTCTTTGATCGTTCCAAGACGCACTTTGATATACACCTTTTATGGCTTCCTGGATTAACGCGTATGGATACTTTGCTTTCGATCTTTTCTCATGGTAATAATTGGACCCGTTCTTTTGTCCGCGACCCAAGAGTTCTTGTTCGACATTGGCCGTTTTTCATACGTGAAATATCATTGAAAACGATCTATTTTCTATAAATTCGTCGTGTACGAATTGTATTTGAAGTAAGATGAAAAGAGATGAAAAGAGATGAAAAGAGATGAAAAGAGATGAA
Organism: Dolichoris vasculosae; assembly: GCA_018907195.1. Classification (NCBI taxonomy): domain Eukaryota; kingdom Metazoa; phylum Arthropoda; class Insecta; order Hymenoptera; family Agaonidae; genus Dolichoris; species Dolichoris vasculosae. The sequence goes on from JACCHY010000006.1 coordinate 11,000,106, forward strand.
AAGGAGACTATAACCTTGGATACTTTTGTCGCTTTATTTCGGGTTGTACGACTTTATTACTTTTCGAAGGATCGACATTTTTTTTAACGTAATATTTAATTACGTGCTGGAATTATTATTATTATTTTCTTAATTATGATATACGTATATTTTAACTTGAAAAATTGTACGACCGAAATACCGACTTGTAATTTAAATTTCCTAAATTTTCCTGCGTTTCACGCATTGTAATCATGAAAAAATAATGATACTCCAGGTGTTCTTAATAAGCTAAAAAATAAATACCAGTTATCCCCTCTATCTGATTAACCTTTTTCGGAACTAACATTATAAAAGTTACAATTTATTTTGGTACTTTACTTTTCAATATTTGAAACATTCTTATACTGTTACGAATTTAATAACGTTAATGTTATTTGTATTCGTTTTTATTGATAAAATTATTATCGGTTACCTTAAAAATAACAAAAATGATTCGATTCAATGAATTAACGAAATTTAAATTTTCGTATCGGATAGAATGTTATTAAAATATCGTCGAATTTATTATTAATTATCGACAAAATTATCGTTTATTCTTAACTCTTGCTAAAATAATAAATACATATTTTTATCTGTTAATTAGCCAATTTATAAGTTACAGAAATTTTTAATAAAGTTTTAATACTCGATAAGGGAATACTAATTTATATTAGTTTTAGGTGATGAATAATTTTTTTTTCGATAATATTCCGTATAAATGAATTTATTCGTATAGTTGTTATACTTTATAAAATAAAAAAAGTAAAAATCGATTCAAAATAAATATTTCTTATTTATCATTTTTTGTTGTCTTGTACGAAATCGGAATAAAAAGTTCTACGATCGAATAAATTTAATGTTAGGAAACATCAAGTTTCATATATAATCGTCTTCGGAGTAAATAAAAAATTCATATATATAAAGTTAAATGGAAATAAAAAAATTATGCAATAAATAATCGTATAATTGTAAAATAAATTATTACAAATTAAAAAAAAAATATTCCTATTAATTGTAATTTATATAATTATATATTAATGATTATTGTTTTTTTGTAAGAAAATTTGAAAATATGCAACTTCTATTAATTTTCAACTTAAAATGCAGTATGACATTTAATTACCAGATTCTTTTTCTTAAATTCAATTAGAAGATTCGAAAGTAATGACAAACTCACTGAATGTGAATTCAAGCGCATTGTTTTTAAACAAGTAACTACATCTGACTTCAATTACAAGTTCTTGTCGTATGATTCGTTTCCAATTTGTAGATGAATGTAGTAAATGTAGTAAATAGAAACCGACTGTATTTACTGTTTCAGTTATATATATATATATATACATTTTGAAGATCAAATTTACATCGCAATAATATAAATTTTATATTAAGAAAAATATTCGAGATAAATAATTAAAGATATCACTATTTATAAGTTATAAAAGTTTCAATTCTTTAGACTAATAAATTTTTAATTATAAGAAAAAGCAAAGCTATATTATTTAGAATGCGATTAGAAACGATTCATGAAATACATTCCAATATTTTTTGATACTTCATTTAACTGATTAAATTTAAGTAATATTGCACAATATTAAGTTTCTTTCTTACATAATTTATAAAAAATATAGTCAAATCTAACAATATCATATTCTCATTTTATTTACGTTTGACGATTTGTAATAAAACGTTATCTTATTTTCAAATATAATAATTAGAATAATAAGAAATAAAAATTTTTCAAAATAGTATATAAATTGAAAAATGTTTTAAAAATTATAATATTACTGGGCTTGAAAAAAGTTTTTAGAAAGAAACTTAGAAAAAGAAAATATTGTTGTTAAATAAAATTAGTTTATATCTTCATCTTATTTTGTATAAATATAATTTATTACAATCATTAAAACTTTTATTTTATTCAAGATTATAAATATTTTTTATTATACTAAGTAATACTACACTAAATATCAAACAATTTTTTTTACAAAAAATGTATGTATTTCATAAGTTAAATGAAACTGAGCTTTTTAGTTTATGAAAAAGAATTTAGTTCGTGTACTCATTTATTTTCAAGAAAACTTTTATTTTCTTTTGACGAAACATGTTATTTTTAAAAATGAAAAAATATATTTTTAGTTTTCTAAGAAATTAAAAGTTATATTTTATGCCAAAAAAAAGTTCTGTTTTCCAAGGATTATTTTTTTAAAAACTGTGTTTTAGAAAACACAATTTTTATATTTAATTTTAAGATTTTCATTAAAAAGGAAATACTTTAATGATATTAATTTGGAAGATTTAAATCTCTTGAATATACTAAAAGTAATTTTTAATGTACTCGAATCTTTATACTTAAAGGTATTCATATATTAAATTTTAACGAAGTACTAATACTCTTATACTGAATACATATAAACGAATACATAAAATACTTATATAGTAGTTTTTATTATAGGATTAATAATTTTAATGAATCTTTTTTCTACTTTGAAATATGATTTTTACCGAAGTATATGGATATTTAATACATTGCAATTAATACATTTGAAGTATATTCTAAATTTTATATTTTATCCTGTTTTATTCATATCATAAAATTTCAATTTTAATTTTACTTCAAATGCAATTAAAATGTCAAAGTCATTTAATTCCTACATGAATTTCCACGGATTAATACAAATTTAAATATTTAAGGAAAATAATTACATAGTAGATGTTAATTTAATTAGAATAGAATTCGTTTAAAACATTTCAAAAAATGCATTTGATCACAAATGTAAATATTGTTAAAACAAATTCAATGTTTTCAAAGAATACTGATATACAAAATAAGATTTCAGCGTACGAATATATAATCAAGAATAAATTTCTTATATTAAATTTAACGATTCAAAAAAAAAATATATACTTTACTTTGTGACAAATAAAGAACAAATGATAGTAAATAATGAAAGAAAAAAACAACTTTTTTTAAAAATATAGGTTATTGATATTTTTCCGTTCTTTTTTGTAAAATAACCAATTAACTTCAATAAAATATCTATAAAAAATATTCATATCTAATAAGAAGATTAAATAGAAACTTTGAGAATACACATATATTATTTACATAAATTTTAATCGATATATTGTAATTTAAGCTTGTAATTTTGTTATTTCAACGATGAATATTGAAAGCATATAAACATAATATATAAGTCTGTTATCGAAGTTGAAAATGATCTTGTTTTAAAAAAATCTATTGGTAATAATAATACTATGAAAATTTATTTATCTTCTTTATTTTTTAAACGTAAAAGCTGAAAAATCATATTTAATGATAGACACGAACAGTGATGTAAATATTTGTACATCCACACCATTACAAAACATCTTTTTTAATATACTTTAATTAGAAAATATTAATTCGAATCAATAAATACTCATTTTTATTACGATAGTACGATTTCATTCATAATTGTATCGTTCATTTTACAACATTAATTATGTAAATAATCCATAGGAGGTTGTTAATATAGAGATTTTTACAAATATGCAAAATCATATTTTATAAACATGTTTATTTTTTCAATAATCAGTAGCGCGATAATTAACTTATTTACACGCAGTTGTATATTCTTATTGTCTCCTTACCTTTATAATTACGTATTTTAATCCTAGACATTCGTAAGTATACTAATTATTTTTTAATATCATAGAAAACTTTATCAACAAGAGAAACTATTCTGAAAAATTCCATAAATTCTTTATTAAATTATTAATAATCGAATTATCAAAGATCACTTTTATCCGCACATCATAGATTCAACCATAAATTTTTATATTTTATATTCGATAAATAACGATTAAGTTTATAATCAACTGACGAAATACACTTTTAGAAATTATTCATGATATTGACATAAAAATTACTTATGCTTATATCGAAACGTGATACGAAATTTTTCGAACGCGTGATAAAATTATAAAATGTTTATAATAGAATAGAAGTTGAACTGACTGTTAATAGCTATTTGAAATTCAAGAGAAATTGTGTAATTAAAAAACCCATCAAACGAAGATGCACATAAATATAATTAAATAGTTACATAATTAATCATAAAATAATTATAATAGTATATTCGAATTGATAACCAATTAATATGCGAATCGTTAAGTCGCAAAGAATCCCAATACCTTAACCGTAAATTCTGTTTATTAAATATATAAAGGATTAATTAAAAGATTTAATACTTTGATATCTCTAAGAATGAATTGAGTCTATTTTATTAAAACATCAAATTATATTAATAATCCGATACTTGATATTTACGATGATGAGTTTATTAATTAATATCGAAGATTTCAGTTTTTCTAATCATTAAATTGTTGGTATATTTGCGTAAGGAAAATCTTCGTACACAATGTATTTATCGAGATACAAGTGCGTCGAACGCAACATTATATTCCATGAAATTTCAATTTAAGATCTATTGAAATGCTTTCAATGAAATCTTTCGTATTTTCTGATGCTTTACAGACAACAAAGGCTTCGTTACAACGAGACATCGTTTTCATTCATTCGGTTCGAAGATGGTTCGAGATAAGTTCTTAGAGAATATATTATAATAATCTTTCTATTTGAATTTCATTTATCCTTCATTCGGTGTCAATTCAAAAAAATTCTTACAAAATAAGATAATCTAACATCTTTATGTCGTTTCTTTTGTAATTCGTGTTTTGGTAAACCATCGAGCGATTTTATCTATTTACAACATTACGCTGTGAGTAATTTTAACATAAATATTTTTGTTCCATATACTTGACAAAGGAATATTGTAGTTTATTCTAGATTTTTGTAATTGAACGTAATTTCGAAAAGTAGTGGTTACGTAGCATCAGTGACGTTATCTTCGCTAAAATATTTGTTTTCTTTAAAATTTAACAATTCTCGAAGACTTCTTACAAGTTTATCCAAGAAAGAGGAACCATTAAGAAAAATATTAATTCTTATATTAATTAAATCTTATTACAGGTATAATATTATTAAACTTATAAAAGTTATTATTAAGGAAATAAGATATTAATTTTATAGCAAATAATCGATATTTTATTAATTTTATTCAACAACTTAAATTGAAGAATATTTTTAGACTTATTAAACATCGATAGTTATATAATTTATGTAATGGAATAAATTAAATTATAAAAGTTTGCTCGATCGAACGCAAAATTCAAATTAAATGTGCATTGAATAGAAATTTCTTGAAATTATTTTAAAATATATTTTATAAGATTTAAATAAATGTACATCGTAAAAGGTTTTCATTGTTATTAATTTTTTCAAAAATATATATTTATTCTTCATAAAATAAATAATTGAATTAATTTCAAATAAAACAGAAAAATATAAAAATGTATTTACTAAAATGTAATATCAATAATACATTAAATTTTAAATCATATCTATAATTTTCAAATATTAGTTTGTTATATGTAATAGTAAAAAACATAATTTCAAAACGGCCACATAAAATAAAGTAAACATCCACAATTATATTAAAATATTTTTGCTTACTCATATTGAAAATAAATAGTAAAAATTTGAGGTTAAATATTTTCAATACTTTGGAGCAAGTAAATGCGGGAGAAGTTGATTAATAGACGTAAAAATGCCATATCTTTGTAAAGTTTCAGATGAGGTGCCCTAATTTTGCTTTCAGTATTACATTACAAGTAAATTCCATTACGTTAAAATTTTCTTTATAAATCAAAAGAGAAAATGGTTTAATACTTTTTGAATTATTTTAAAAAATACATTTTCCTCAAAGAGAAAAATTAATTTAAAAATTTGTTTTTGATTATTTAAAATACTCGTAAATGAAAGTTATGATAGCAATTGAATCTAATCTTATCATTAAAAAAATTAAAATGTTGACTTTAGAGAAAAAATACACGCATCAATGAATTCTAAAATTGTATTTATTTAAAAATAAAACTAAGAAATAGTAAAACATGCTTTAGCGTTTTCGAGATAAAAGAGTTTACGTGTACATACGTCCACACACTCTCACATATTTCAAAATGATACATTAAGATTTTTCTTTTCGAAACGTATACCTACATTGTTATCTTTAAATTTTTTTTACTCTCATAAAGCATCTTTTATCAGGAAATAGATATAAAGTAATGTAACAAATGTATGTCGCATTTTCAGATTATATATATAATGTCACTGTAATTGACATTTTTGGTTTATAAATAATACATTAAGTAATTTAATAACAACTTTTATATGATTTTACTATTAATTTTATAAGACGTTGAAGGTAAAAGATAATCCCATTTATGCAATTTTTTAACTCCTATTACGAATAAATTATATATATTGTTAAAATTGTTTAATCAGCATAATAATTAATTAATTATAAAAAGAAGAACAGAATCAAATAAAGTTCTTAATATTACTATAAATTTATAAATAAATCTAATGTATGTTAAATTCTAGAATAGTTTTGTTAATATCTATCTAGTTATAATTATTTACAAGACCTTGTCACATTTATGTTACATGGCTAAGCATTCTATGAAAACAATGAAAAATATTAAAACAAAAAAAAATTTTACGTTTTTTTCAAATGAATAAACGACGATCTTGTGTTTAGATATTTGTAAAACTAAGACAATAAAAAAAATTACTTATGCTTTATAGATACTCTACATTTTCTCTGAATAAAAAAAGTACAGTTAAATGATTTTTACAAGGTTTCATAAATTATACTATGAAATTAAAAACAGTGGATGTAAATGAAATAGATTCATGCATAAATGGCACATTAATGTTATTAGTTTATACATTGCTTAATCAAAATACCGTTTAAGAAAACTGCGATAATTTAATCCAATATATATGTATATACATCAACTCTATAAAAAATATGTATTTATGCGATACGAAGTTTGATTTGTGCCAAGTATAACGTTCAATATTAAAGACACATCGACGATTTCTTAAACCATATCGAGAGAAATCAGAAGCAAATTGAAATAGGAAATTCTTCATTTTAATGCGTTTGTTTACGACTAAGTCTTTTTAATCGAGTAAATGATTTAAATAAAGACTTATTAATCAAGCAATTATCATTCAAAGATATTGTAACTCAAATTTGTCTTTGACCATTCTTGGTTAAATTGTTAAAGACTATTCTTTATAACTTCAATTTCACTAATTGCACTCTCAACCTTTTCATTACTACAATTTGTGTGATGTCTTTTTTAACGTTAAAACAACTAAACACACGAAAATTTCAGAACTTCGTTAAAAAATATTAAAAAGCTTCTTTTTTCTATAACATCAGTTTTTGTTTTAAAAAAAGCCACCGAAAACTATAGAAACTATCTCAGAGGTGTTAAAGAATCAAAAAATTAATATTTGATCGTATACGGTTATTTTCGATGTACACGAAGAGAAGGGATTAAAAAGGAACGTAAAGAGTTCCTATAAAATGTTCCAAATGGATAAAAACTGCTGTAACAGTAGATCAAGTCTCTCCAAGTCACTTAAAAGATAAGTACACTTCCAGTGTTGTTCGCGCTAAGAGTATTCAAGAGATTATAAAATATTCAGTGCATCTAAAGCAACACCTGATCTTAGATTAAAATATCATTTTTAATACCCTCTTGCATTCGATTTCCCAAATACCGTAACAATAGCGGTTCTATGTATTTAATTCTATGGAAGTATTAGCTAACAATTCGTAGGCTCAGCCATTCGAGTATTGACCGCAGCCGAAGCTGCTTATTAACTTTGGTGATCGCATTGTCCTACGATCGTTAACTATCAGTAAAAGTGTAATTTTTATGTTTTTATCTTCCTATCGCTCATCGATGCTTTCGCGCATAAAGTTTATTACAAAGAGCACGAATTTAATTATTCGGAACATTATCGAATATTTGTTTATTTATTGTAAATTAATACTCGTTACGACTGTATTTCTTTCGATAACGAATTTTTCGCTGTATACATATAAAACCGAGATCGAAGCTTTAAGCTTTTATTTCTCGAGTGTCTAAATAAACGCTTGATTCAAAACGGAGAATATTTTATCTAAAAACTAATTTACCATTAGTATTTTCACAATCGCATCGATGTCCAATTAATCTAGTTTTGAAATGACAAATAGATTTTCAAATGTTTGTTACTGTATAATCTGTTCAATTAATCTCGAACTCAATATTCTATTGCTATTCAATTTTACATAATTACATCTTTATTCCATTTAACGAAGTTACTCGCTTTATCGATTATAGAGTTTATATAATGTATACTTTTTTTAATATAATAGTAATTTTTTAATACAATTAAGGTCGAATCTTTTTATATGAATTAAATTTTAATTTTGTATTAAATTGTTCACTCGAGTGTTTTTAAGTAACGATTCTTTCGCCTAATTATTTAATCGATACGATTTCAATATTACAACTCTTTATCTTAAATATGTTTTTACACTCTGATGTATAATTTTAATAAATAATAATCTGTAGAGAAATTTAAACAAAGTTGAAATATTAATCGATGCGGAAGAATTTAATTATAACGAGAATTTTAATTACTTTTATTATAAGTAAATAAATTATTGAATTTGTTAAATTATAATTCGTTTAAATTACGTTTTTTTACCGATGCAAATGAAATATTTTAAATATTTTTATGATCACGATTAGTATGCGCCATTTTATTTCCCATTTTGACTAAACTCTCGTTCGCGAACGTTTCAGCAATCCTATTCAATTTGTATGTTCTTATCAGGTATATGTTTTATTATAATATATAAATGCAATAAAAAGTTTAATCGTTAAATTATAATATATACCGATAAAATAAAAAATTTAAAAAAAATACCAAATCATTTAAGTATTTTTGAGTAATATTTAACTTTAGAATTATTATATAAAAAAAAGTTAATTTTCTGTAAAATATTTTTTGATTTTTCCTTCATTAAAATTAAATCTTAATTTTACAAAATTTTAACACGTATATTTTTTATCGGTTTCTTGGAATAATTTTTATTCGAAATATGCAATCCCGATATTTAAAGTATTCTTCTCCAAACTTCGATAATTTTATTGTATCGTTAGTTTTATACGTACAAAACTAATAAAAAGGAACGTAGCCAATTATCATGGAATCGTAAGATTTCAAAACGTTCTTATAATATTCGAAGACGTAAAATTATGTCGTAAATTTTAATATTCGATAAATAGAGACTTTCACCCATTGCATACCATCGTTAAAGATCGTAAAATAAAAAAAATTGTTCATAAAAATCAGCAACAATTTTAAATATTCGATAGAATTAAAAAATACGATCGATACCGATTCATCGTTAATTTGTTAAGCAACGAACATTCGAACAAAAAATTGGGGCAATTCGTCTTGTTTCGATATAAACGGTACTAATAAATGAAAAAACTAGAAGAAGAAGGAAGAAGAAAAAACGGAGCCTCAAAGGTTTAAAATTAATGGTAAAATCCTCCGTAAAATAATCGCGATCACTAACCTTAATAAGTACCGCAATCTATTAATTCGATAGATAAAGATCGAGATTTTATAAATTCGGTTGTACACACGAACCGAGTTTGGTGGTACACACTCGAATGGCAGAAAACTTAGCAAACGTTACGGTTAATAACAACTTCCCAGGCATTTCATTTTCACTTGTTTTTAAAGCGTAACAAAGTGAAAATGCCAGTTGAAAATCTCGAGGGAATAGCAGAACATAAATGCAGTGTAAGAGATACTAGCAGAGGACGGAGAGACACGCGAACGATCGAGAGAATAAAACGAAAGCGAGGGAGAGAGAGAAGAGAGAGACAGAGAGACGGAGAAGAACAAAGCGAGACGGAGAGAGAGAAAGGGTAGAAAAAGCAAGAGGAACGCCGAAAGCAAAGTTCGTAATATCAATTCCACGGTTAAAAAGCCACGGAACGAATTGGAAATCGAAGAATCGCATCCAAATACTTTCCAGGATGAACGAGGGAGGGATCGCGTCGTAGATTGGGAGATCGAGGATAATAAAATAAATTTAAAAAAAAGAACAAAAAAAAAAAGAACAAAAAAAAAAGAACAAAAAAAAAGAAGAACAAAAAAGAACAAAAAAGGAGCCAGTACGTACCCACCTGGTTTCATAAACGGTCAATGCACGAGTGCTGCCAGGCCTTGTCCATCTGCCCCGGGTACGAGGAGGACGATGGCCGCGGCAGCACTACGACTTTCGAGGATGGCCCGCGTCGTGTTGCTCCTCTCCGGGTACCGCGCACCAACCGTGCACCAACCGCGCACCAACGCGCACACGTATACACGCGTGCGACGGTGGCGGCTTTTCCGTCACCCGGGAAACGTCGCGGCGCGCCGGGAAAAGCCCTTTTAGCTCCGTGGGGGATATTCCTCCTTCCTACCTCCTTCCTACTCCCGGTATCTTGGCTCGTTGGCTCGTAGACGCGTAACCCAGCGATGGATTATATACCTTTTGTTGTTGACGACGCCGGAGTGTTTTATCGGAGCTCCGTTCTCTCTTGCTCCCTCTCTTTCTCGCGCACTCCGGTTGTCTGCTACGAGCCGTCGTCGTCTCCTTGGCTACGGCATCGCTAGAGTCCGCCGAGCAAGGAGAGAACAACCCGAGCCGCCATCTTCCGACAGCGCGAGACGCGATCGACTCGCTTACGAACGGTACGGAGACGACAATAAGGACGGACGATCGAACGGCGCGAACCACCGAGAGGTCGAACCTCGGCCGGGATTTCCGCGTCTCGATCGCGTCTCGATCGCGTCTCGATCGCGTCCCGGTCGAGTACCGGTCGAGTTCCGGTCGAGTCCCGGTTCTCCTCCAGACCCTCGTCCTCCTCGGCGGGAGCGACTTTTTACCCGGTCCGATCGACGACTCGGCGGCCTTTTATTGATTTTCTCGAACGCTACCGAGGGGCCAAGGGGTGAAAGGACGATTCCGGCATGGCCGATTCGGAGGTTACTCTACTCTCTGAACCGCGGGGGTCTAGGTACTTCCGCATCTCCGTCGCCTGTACATTCTTTTTTTTTCTTTTTTATACGCCCTGTCCGCCCGCGAGCGAACGTTCGATAAGTTGGTTGGGTAATTCTCGACCCTTTGCGATTTTTCCCTTGGATTTTTTTTTGCTCTTCCTCGCAAATCTATGCTTCCGTCTACTCACCTACGCGAACCAACGTGATTTTCGTTTCCTCGTCGTCTCGAGAATACGCTTTTAAAAGCCGATGCTTTTAAAAACGGTAATGGACGCGTAGATGCGCGTAAACCTGCGTATGTGTGCGCGTACGTGTGCGTTGCGCGTACGTGTATATGCAGGTTACGGGATCGCCAATTATTGCACGTAGCTATTTTGTTTAATCGGGAAAAAATTACTTTTTCAAGGATTTTTCAAGGATTATTCTTTAAAAAAGTAATTTCTCGATCGAATTTACCCCTCGAATTTACTCTCGAATGCAATCGGTAATTATCGAGCGACGTACTTACCGGAGAGGATCGATCGCTGAAACGGGTAGAAAAAGACACAGACTTTTTTGACTCACCGTGATTAATAAAGTCTCCATTTTCCAAGATTAGATAGGAATCATCTAACTGTATCGAATCGATAGTTACATCGATATTAGGTACGCTTGGACTATCCGGGGGAATGATGAAAATCTGTTCATTGTCGAAGAATTCTTCGAAGGAAGTGTCACCCACTTTCCAGTTGCTCATCGGCACAGTGTTTTTTAATTAGATCAAGGCGCGAAAAAAGTTTTTAGGTATCCCGGAGATACGGTTTCCACGGGAGAAAAATATTTTTCCTTCCTCTGTCGTTTTCCCGTCGAATGACAGAATAAACTATATCGGTTCATTTGTTTATTGGTCTTTATCGATTTTCTTTTTTCTGATCAAAGCGTATTCAAGTATTCACTCGAATGAAATTAAACGTGAAATAAAAAAGAACCTGAAATACGCGCGATTCTTCCAATTCCGATTCTTAACCGTTCGTTATTCGGTTTATCGAACTTTCGCTCGCATCGCGTTCGAATGCATCGAAAACGTCGGCTTTCAACGCGAAGTGTATCGAAAACTAATTGAAAAGAAGAACCGCCACATCGACGTGCCTTTTAAAAATATTGCGATTGAACGATTCGAACTGTTCCCACCTAACGAGACCGGAAATCAAGACTACGAATTCAAATAGTTGGGAATAATATTTTCGAGAAAGCTTGGAAAAAAAAAAACTGTTTGGATGGTATCGATGAATGAATTAATTATAGGCGTTGATTAATTTACCGAGCACGAGTTACAGCGATGGTACTTTAAAGTATTTTGTTGCGAAACTCCATCGTTTCGTAACTGGTTTACGAGTTCGTTCGACATTCAACGTTTAAAGTAGTCGTTCGTTAGGGTCGGTCGGTCGGTCGTAAGCGCGGACGTCGGTGTGTCAGTGTAGATAATCTCGTAATCGAGTCGACTCGTTGATTGTTGTGGGTCGATCGATAAATAGAATAATATTTTTATTATTGTAAATACCAACCTTTTCTCTAAGTGGACGGTGAGGTGGACGGTGAGGTGGACGCTTGCGTGAAAAAAATATGCGCTCTCGTCGGTTCCCGAACGCGGCGTCGTTATAATATCGGTGGTTATCGGTCCTACCGTTGCACACAGGTGTTGCAGCAACAGTTTGCAATCTGTCGATATGATGACACCTTCGGATACCGAAGCGGACGACCCCGTTCAAAAAGACACGGTCGACTCGGCCGTCCTGGAGGTGAGCTCTATGTTGACGGGAGGTAGTATCAAGCAGGACGACGCACTTTCTAATTACAGTACTTCGATCGAAGGCTCCGTGGTAAGAATATAACCTTGAACGTATTTGTTGTTTACTTGAAAGTTCGATCGAGACGGGAAGGGAAATAGCGTTCGTTGGAACTTAAAGCTTGTTAATTGATTGTTAATTGATTGTTAATTGTCAGGTTGCCTCGCCGTCGATCGAAAGCTTTTCTACGTTACCTGAACAAGAGACATCCGAATCGAATATAGACCTTCGGGATCTACGAGTCAAGGTTGACAGTCCGCAAAAACACGTTGAGACCTTGGAGACTTATATCACGTTTCGAATAACGACGAGAGTAAATACGTTTATAAGATATTAATTACCGACCGGTGCATAGTTTTCTATTGATAGAGCTTTTATTTGTTATTCAGTCGACCAGACCCGAGTTCGAAGAAGGAGAATACGTAGTTCGTAGACGTTACAACGATTTTATATGGTTGAGGCATAAGCTGGATGACAGTTATCCGGTGCATATAATTCCGGTGAGTTGTATTATTTAAATGCCGTACGAATTACTAACCGTTGACTTGTTTTTAGCCGATGCCGGGTAAACATTCGCTGTTCGCTCAACTGGATCGTTATTCTAAAGAATTTATAATCGCTAGGATGAAATTATTACATATTTTTCTAAATCGCATGGTTAATCATCCCATCCTCAGTTGCGATAAAAATTTACATATATTTCTCACTGCCAAACCCGCCGTAAGTAAAGTTTCGTAGATGGACGTCTTTCGAATAAACCGTAAGCTCAATTTTTTTTTTTATTTCCATCGCGTTAGGAATTTTTTGTTCATCGTAAGAATCGTGCCAATGTATTTGTTAAAATGACCGATTCTTTGCAAAGTATGACCAGTACGAGCGGAATAAAATACAAACGTCATTTGGAATTTGAACAAGTCAGAGATTATTGTTTCTCTTTGAGCGAAAAACTAAGTACCATAGATAAAATAAGTCGACGAATACATAAAGAAAGACAAGGTATATAAACATCGCATAAAAATATTTTATTATTGTTTTTGTATCGCTTGACCTAATTACTTCTCCCGTTAGATTATTTGGTCGAATTGCACAAATTACAACCGATATTTACCCTTTGGGCTAATTCGGAGCCCGAACTCGCTACAACTTTGAAAGCAGTCGCCGTTGCCATCGAATCTAATGCGAGTGCGCATCAAAAGTTATTGGATTGTGCGGATTCTGCGGAGGAAAGAGAATACATTAGTTATATCGATGCCGTTAAAGAGGCATTGAATCGCAGGGATGCTATGCAAATCGAATACGATATGACCGTCGAAGAATTAACGAAACGGAGGGCAGAAAGGGAACAAGTAAGTTACAAATATAATTACATCCATCGATTTTGTATTAATTTTAATTAACTTGGACGTGGTAATTATCGAACGGATAATTGCATCAAGTACGATATTTAACGTCTTTAAATTGATTTTTTAAAGATCGTGGGTTCTGGAAATGGAAGTGCAGGTCGCTGGGATAATTCGTTTTGGAAAAGTGAAAGTAACGGTGAAAAATTGGACAGATTATCTCAAACCATTCCGCGTATATCGAAGGTGGTCGAAGTTTTACAAGATCGATTAGAATGTGCGAACGAAAACTTACGAAGTGATTTGGAACGATGGAACGTAGAAAAACAAACAGATTTAAAAAATATACTTATAGCGATGGCTGATCAACAAATAGAACATTATCAGCAATGTACAAACGCTTGGGAAGAAGCTTTATCCGTTGTTAAAGTAGGGGGTAACGAAACAGAATCTACCACGAGTCCGCCTACCAGAGTATTTGTGTAAATTTATGTTAAATTTCTTCGTTTTATATATATATATATATATGAAAGAAGTTAAAAAAAGGAAGTTAAGAAAAGTTAAGATTTTCGAAGCTTGTGGTCATTAATTTTCTTTTTAATTCTTATCGAAATATGTACAAAGTTTTTAAAGAAAATTATCAACCATCCTTATATAAATAACAAGTTTATAATTTTGAAAATACTCAGGATTATATAATTATTCAAAGGAGAGTATTTATCGAGAAAAAAAAGAAATTTAATTTTCTTATCTCTATATGTATTTTTTTAACATAAAAAATTATTCACTCAAATTTTTGCTCTATAAACGCATACATTTTATTAACAAATATACCTTGCTGTGATAATTATATCAGCTATATGTTATATTTTGTAAGTAATCATTTGGTAGACTAAATTTAGATACTAAAGGCAGTTATAATTATAATATCACATTTCTGCACACGTTTCGTTTTGGGACCAGAATATTTAATTTTTATTTTATAATTATTGTATGGCAAAGTAAAAAAGACAATCGAATATTAAATTAATTAATTAAATTAATTATAAGCGGGTACTTGCCTAATATTGTTATCATTTACGTTTCGATAAACATCGTTTATCGCTTAATACTAAGCTAGAAATGGAAATAAAATTTTTCACCTAACTTTTATATCCAATATAGTCACACATGATCTTACGGGATCAATGTTCACTGTATATTAAAATGTACAAAGAAATACGTTTTCAAAAATTTACAAAAAAAATATAAACATTGAAAGAACAATGATTTTATCTTGTTTAATTTAATGAATAATTTATTACTTCTATTGCAATTATTATTTTACTTAAGAACAATTAGGCATTGGCGTAATATAAAATTCTATGAGGTTATCGAAGTCCTTTAATCTTGTGATGGATTCATCTGCAAATTTTTTATTGTAATTATAAAAATGTTTAAAAAATTTGTTGATGTATAATTTATAATAAAATTTAAGTTATAAAAAAAAAAAAAGTTGTCGCATTCATTTACGAAAAGAAAACAAACCTGCTAAAGTTAATTCGTTGCTTAAATAACGAATACGGCGAGCATAAGGCTGTTGAATTTTTTGTCTCATTTGCGGTGCTATAAGTTTCGTTGGATTCCATGGTACACTGGGAGATCCAATGTGAGATTTATCGGAACGTGCAGAATCGGGTTTAACTTCTTTAATCTTCAATATGTCTGTTATTCTGTATTGATTGGAATCGACATTCCATGTAAATTTGCAACCGGCGACATATTGTTTTCTATCATCCGTACTAAAAACGATATATTCGTCTTTGTTAAAGTCTTTGATAAAAGTTAATAATTTTTCACTCGTAAATTTACGAGTTAGAGACGATACAAACCTTTGCCCTTGACTGCATTGTTCGCTCGTTTGAATTTTCATAATAAGTAGTAGAATTATATCTCCGGTAAGAGCACATATGTCAATTATTTCTATATCGTAATCACTACAATGCCAATATTTTTTTTTAAACAATTTACATTGCCAATCCGCAATATGATGAGAAAATGTCTCTATGTCGAAACTCATTTGGTGTATTGAAACACACGGTACATTCTGTAATAAATTTTACGAATTAAGCTTTCGTTCGAATAAAAAGAAACATTCGTATATACACATATATATTTAACAAGGTACCAGTTTCTCCGCTTTGGCATTACTAATCATTCCCATTTGAGCGTAATCTGCTCCATGAACCTGCATAGGAAGCACGCATTGATAACTTACGTATCCACCTGTTTCTTCATCTAGAATGTAAATAATTCGAGCAAAGTTATTATTTCAATTTCGTTTGATATTCCGTTGCAAAAGTGTCTTGGATCTTCAAACTTTCGTTTTGGAATATCGATTCGTATCGATTATTAAATTAACGTTGAAATTGTACAAAGTTCATCGATGATTACCGTGAAAGCATCTTTTAATTAAATTAAGATTCGTGTGAAATTTACGGTAACAAAATGTACCAATAAATACATGTCAAACGGTATTTCTTACATTTTAAAAAACGGGGATAATTTTAACAGATTTGGTTAAAAAATTTTGATAGTTATATATATATGAAAAAGAAAAAAATGCTAAATAAAAAACGTTAAATAAAAATAACTACCTTCAACATCAGTAATAACGGAAGTTCTTTCATCGTCCAAGTCAATGTAACTGCGTTTAAAGTGCGACGTGCATTTTATTATAGGATATTGTAACGAAGCTTTAGGAACCAAAGGTGAAACATTGCTTAAGTATGGCTTATTAGCCCGTTCACGGCAAATATTAGGCAATTGATTCTGATTAAGTGGTCGTAATACATTTTTTTCAGCTGCAACGAGGACGTAACGGTCATTTTTAAAAATGAATCAAATAACTTTGTACGAATGCGCGATCGAGAAAAACTTACTCATGTCAAATATCGCGATATCGCTGAGTATGTGGGAATCCTGAGGACCGTTGAAATCCTCGGATTCGCTGTGCTCCGAGTCGATCTGATGGCGTCTACCATTAGGCAAGGGTGAGGCAACCTGTGAAATTTGATATATCGAACATCCACGGTGTTTGGATTGATCGCGAACGTGTTTGAAAGGAACTATATTTTCGGCATCTTCGGTTTCGTCGCAAAACTCGTATTTTTTATCAGCGAGTCGGCGTTTTCGAAACGAGCTAAGTTTTTCACAGGTTTCTTGAGCATCATCTGTAAATTCGTAAGCTTTTTCTGCTTCGAGATTAAGTTTGTGACTCGCTCGAGTTCGTGGTTGAGAATTTAGATTCGATGTCGGAGATACGATATTGGTACGTTTTCGGGAATTCGAGTGCCTAAAAATGACAAAGCTGTACTCGTTCGAAATAAATCTGTCGATTCGTTTATAGAGTTAAGTTTAAAGACTTACTCCTAAAATAAGAAAAATGCATTTTAATTTCAAGGCGCGTAACGAATTAAAAAAGAAAGAAAAAAAAAGAAGAAAAAAAAGTTAACGACTTGATTACGGAGAGTAGCAAAATCTTGTAAGCAATGTATTTATCTTGTTATAGAAGTATACTCTTGAAATAAAAATTCGTAATACCTGAATGATCTCGTAATCGGTGGCGACATTAAACGAGGAGAAGACGGCGTAGTAGTTCCTAAAGAAAGAGTGTGAAGAGGTGAATTTATTGACGTGATATTAATACAAGAATTACCCTGAGAAGCACTGGGTTGCGGAGAATTCCTGTGACTAGATTCTGAATTACGTGTTTTCAAAATATCGGATGGGGGTGTCGGTATAGGTGATGACCAGGTACCAGGTTTCAAGTCTGGTGGTAGCCTTTGAGGAGTCGACCTTGGAGAGCAGGGAGGATGTTTTACTAACGTTATAAGATCACTTCCTATACTTAGTTCTTGTGACATATCTTCACAAAAGTCTTGTAAAATTTTATCCCTAACGGATATTGCCTGTTGTTCGGATTGAGATTTCGAACTACTGGAGTTTCCACACTGATACTGTATACTATCCGAACACGTACATACTTTTTCACTCAAACTAATACTAAACTTATTATTATCACAGACATAATCGCTTTGATTGCTGCTAGAGGTATTTAACGAATGTTCATTTTCTATTCGATCGTATACCCTACATTGTGGTTCATCGTTGAAATCGTATTCCGTTATCGTAGAATCGCATTTTGGAGAAACAACAGAGATACTTTCCGGGGTTAAACCTTTGTCGTCTAAACTATCGTAGTGTTCAGCCTTAGATTCCTCCGACTCGACAATGCCGATCACGTCCAATTGTTCGATGTCGACGAGAGACGAATCTTGCTTCTCGTTGCTCTTCCGATTGCTCGTTTTTACATTATCCAAATCTACCCTGAGCACATGCAAAAAGTTTCCGGTATTCACCACGATATGATTAGAATAATTCAAACATACAAGAGCGCGAAATTTTGGATAAGGTGAGATCACTTCGTATGTCGTGTGTACAGTGAGGCCGTGTTGCAGACAATTGCATCGCACGCAAGTATCCCAGTTGGCTGCCAGATCTGTGGGGAAAGCAAACGATTCGTCATTCTTGCGATGCGTACATTTTTTACTTACGTGTAACTTATGGCAAAGAGAAAATTACGACGCGTCGTAGGTAACGAGAAGCGACGTTTTTTACGAACCTTCCTCCTCGTACGAAGACGCTATGCTTTGACAATCTGTACAATTGCTGAGAGATGGAACCGTTGTGATAGTTACGAATGCTTTATCCGTTTGCTGAGATTGCATTTGGAAATTAGAACTATAAGTGCAAAAAGAATTTTTATACGATTAATAAATAGAAGCGAGAGATATTGTGTAGGAGAAAAAATAGTATTCTTTGTAACGTTACCAAAGACCGTGTATTACTAATTTATTTCTTTCCGTTGGCCACTGAGCAATGACGATACTAAGCTCTTTGTAAATACTATAATTACCGAACAAAGTAACTTCGGCTACTTTTCGGGCTACTCTGTTTGGAGTAAAAGCCCACCAATGTAAAAAATATTTAAAAAGACTTCCTGGAACTCCGACGTCGAGATTATAAGTGTACGTTAACAAAAATCGTCCGCACTGTGTGAGCCCCATAACGATATGGCTAAAAGTTTGTTAAAACAAAATTAAACTGATCCAAATTTTAGAATTTAAAACAATTTAAAATTTAAATATTGTAAATATAGTTACCCAGCTTGAAGAGCAGATTTGGGAATAACTTGTAACAACGATAAATGACGCCACGAGGGAATTGTTGTAAACAGTCTTTCTTCCGGAGCATAATTGTGTTGTATCAAAGAACCTCTTATCTAAAGAAATACAATGACAAATCAGATCTTTTGAATTTTAAACGCGCATCGATACTACGAGAAATAAAAACAAAAAGAAACAAACTTGTACTCGGTCCTTTCGTTTAAAAACAAGTTTGTAGTAAAAATGTGCGCTTGTAAATTACTTTATATTTAAGTCTAGGCAATAATACACGGTTTCTATGGATTTTTGAAAGAAATTTATTACAATTTTAAAACGTATTCTAATATTAAAGGAGACTCGCAGGAATATAAAATTTATAAATTTAGAAAGAATTAATTGATATAACGCAATGGATTATTTTACTGGAATAAAAGAATTTTATAAAACGACATTATTTAAGAAGGATACGGTATATTACTTGTTAAAAACGTATGTATAATTCGTAAAAAAAATTGTTTTCTACATTTTAAAAGTTGTGCTAAAGTATTAAAAAAAAAGGCGTTATTCGATGGGTTAAAATAACGCGGACAATTTGTACGTATAATTGAAAGTATGTATTATAGTCACAGCTCTCGAGTCCTTGAAAATAATCTCGAGAAACTGGAGAAAAAATTTTTTCAAGGTGCAGGTTCGTCTCTCGAAGGTTCAGGGAGTGATTTTTTTCGAAATCGATTTCTCGTACCTCACGCGTAAAGAGTTTCTGTAAAAAGTTCCTTTCGCTCCGTCGGGTTATGAGGCTCGTCCTTTGGCTCCCGACGACGTATTCCGTGGACTTCTCCGATGAAATATCAGAGAAACATTCGTTGAAATAATCTGAGGTAGTGTCGGAAGACGAAGCGTCCGCCATTTTTAAATAACCAGTCCACAAAATTTTTCACGCGAAAGTCAGTGAACTGCCGACTCTCAGATTGTAAACTCAATGCTTGTAATTGAAACAACTTGCGCCCTCGTATACTAAAATCAGCTAAAATTATATCTTTGTATAAGTCATCCCTCGTAAAATCAATTGATTGCACGCATATTATTATTATTATCTTTTTATACTCCAAAAATGACTTCTGTCGTGCTTACGTTCGAGTCGCTGCTTCAAATACGTATTTATTTTGAACTTTACGTATACCTACCTGTTGAAAATACTGTAAAACAGCGGAATCAATATAAGTTAAAATAAGTGAATGTTATTTCGATTTTTGGAGCATAACCATTCCATTGTTTACGAACATTTTACTTTAATTATCGCGGAATGAAAAGTTCGTTTAAACGTGTATTTAATTTTAAAATGAAATCAATTTAATAAGTGCGTTTAAGATTTATTAATGTTAAATTTATCAACGGGAATGCAGATACGTTAATAATTTATTTAAGAAATATTTATAATTACGATACATTTAAATGATGTATTAAAACTGAATTAGCGATAATTTTTATCAGTAAAATTAAAATATTTTATTTTTGTATATTTCATTTTTTTTAAAGTAAACGAAAAATTTAGTTTGTAAGTTTTTTTTTATATTTAAAAACTAAAATCTTATTTTAAATCATAAAATAAAACAACGAAATGTTTTTTTATAATAAATATATAAATACAGAAACACATTTATACATTTAAACTTTTCATTTATTTCACGAGTATTTGGTTTTATACGTACGCTATTTATTCTTTGTTCGAAGCTAATATTTTTCTTTAAATCTTTTATTATTAAAAAATAAATTTAGTTACGTAAATTATATATAATTCATCGTTATAAAATAATTTACCGAGTATAATAAAATTCGTTTATAAAATAAAATCTTTAAATAGAAGAAGTAAGTCGAACGTTATTTCTTTTTTGTATTCTAACAAAATAAAAATTATGAGTTTTAAATATAATGCAGGAATGTTTATATAATATTTATGAATCCTACGTTCATTATATAATAATATATTATATAATTATTTTTATTTTACTTTTATAAATGTCGATTTAATAAACGAATAGATTACGAGCTATCGATAAGAAATTAAGTAATCTTCAAAATGAATGCAATTACTTTTTTTAGTATAGATGTATATGACAGCACATTTAAACTATGTCGTTATTTTAAAACCAATATTTTTTAATTTATTGTGTTGATGGATTTTTAAAATTGTACTATTTAAACAGTTTTAATTGTTAATAATTTATTTAATAATTCTCAAAGTACAGGTACGATAAGCATCTACTTTTTACTTTATAAATGTTTTAATTTATGTTATTTTCAAATCGTAAAAATTACAAGAAGTAACATAAATTAAATATTTTATGTGCGAAAAATGTAACTCTATATATATAATACGATATAAATATACTAAGAATCAATATTTTAATTTTGTAAGATATTTTTTGGTGTAAAATAATAAATAAACGTTATAAATATATGAAATAATAAATTAAATTTTATCTATATAGAATGTATATGTTTAGACGTTGATTTAAACGATTTTTATGTAAATACTTATTATCGAGTAAAAAACTCGATTTTGTTTACACTCAATTGTTTTTATAAAAAAAAGTCAACGGTAATAGGAAATAAGGTAGACGTTTTATTTAAAACCTTAAATTATATAAAATGTAAAATAAAATGAATATAAAATGTTTAACGATCGATCGAATTATTGGAAAAAACGTACTTTTTATTAATTTATACTTACTCGTTAAACGAGGCGTGATTTATTTTAAGGTGTTATTTAGTATTTATCGTTACAAATACAGATTTGAACAAAGCGAATATTCTGCCGAGATAAAATAATTTTCGTCCCAGTTACTGTTACATTTCAAATTTTCAAATCCGAATAGAATGCGGTAGAGTGCCTTTGTCATTGTTAACAACCTAAGGAACTTAGTTTTATATAATCATTATTTATTATTCTGACGTGTCACAATGAAATACAAGCACTAGTAAATACACCTCGAAAAAATTACGTTTATTATTTCCTGAGAGTCTTTGAACAGATTTTAGCATTCGTTATCCTTTTCGCGACATTTTATCGATGTAATCTACGTTGGTGCACCTGACAAATATTCTAATCTACAACGCCGATCGGAACCAAGAGTTTAAGACGCTCTTTAGAGAACCTGGAAATCGCTGGAAAGGCAAAACGACCGGTTTTAATGTCGTTTTGTTGAATTTTATTAATTTTTGACGTAATATTATTTATTTATAAAACAAATGGGTAGGAGAAAAAGTAAAAGGAAGCCACCCCCTAAGCGTAAGAATATTATGCCTCTGGATACGCAATTTAATTGTCCTTTCTGTAACCACGAGAAATCTTGCGAGGTTAAAATGTGAGTAAACATTTCGTTCGAAGTCTCCATTTGTATAACGCAAAATCTCCCCTCCACTTTGACATCCCCTCTTACGAAACTTCAAATAAAACAGAGCAAAATGAAGGTTAGCTTTTTTTTAGACTCAGCATTCTGACTTTCGCACGTATTCCTTTTTCAACTTAATAGGTAATTTTATTAAAACTAAAAATGCGTTGAAAAAAAGGTTTGGTCCTTTAAAGATTGAATTTGTCACTTTGCGCGTATCAGAGATAATCGTAATAAAATGTGAAATGCATGCTGATAAATTTCGCGTATAACACTGCCATTTTTAACCGTTATTT
Source organism: Dolichoris vasculosae (assembly GCA_018907195.1). Lineage (NCBI taxonomy): Eukaryota > Metazoa > Arthropoda > Insecta > Hymenoptera > Agaonidae > Dolichoris > Dolichoris vasculosae. The sequence continues at coordinate 11,023,199 of JACCHY010000006.1, forward strand.
TAAATGATTAAATTTAATCCTCTTATCGTTTTAGGGATAAAGCAAGAAATACGGCCAGAATCACTTGTAGAGTATGTCTTGAAGATTTTCAAACGACTATAAATTTACTTTCAGAACCTTTGGATGTTTACAACGATTGGATCGATGCATGTGAAAGTGCTAATTAAAATTTTTAACATCGGTTTTTAAATAAACACTTTATAAAATAGTTCATCTATATTTTACAATGAAAAATTTTGTACTAAGTTGAATATTGATTTATTGCAAAATATAAACTAAAAATTAAGTTTTTAGTGAACGTTGTGGTAAACGAACGTTACAAAGTGTTCGTCGAAGCAGAACTTAAAACGGTGCGTAATAACTATTCTGGAGAGTAGTTATTAATATAGAAAGATTCGAACTATTGTTTTCTAGACATACAAAAATTAATGGTACAAATTAATTACAATGGTTTTATCGAGAAAGTGGGAAATATTAAATTGTAAAAATTTATTTGCAATTTAAAATGTAAAAGTGTGATCTGTATAAAAGTAACTAAACATACTTAATTTACTTATATTTTAAATTTTTAATAATCGAAAAATGTCTTTTCTTCAAAAAGAAATTGTTAAAGCCAAAGCAAAAACTTTACACGATCAAGCTGGATTATCGTCGAGATTAATGCAACATAGAGTTCCCAGTCAAAAAAGAGATTACGAACCCGTATCGTGGACTCTGTACTTCAGCGATAGAAAACCCGTTACTATAAACGAAGATACTTTCTATGTATATTCGCAGGGTAGCCAAGGACCTCTACTAGTATTATTGCACGGCGGTGGTTACAGCGCCTTAACATGGGCTCAGTTTACAAAATCTGTAATGAGCTTGGTTACTTGTCAGGTCATGGCCATCGACTTAAGAGGGCACGGAAGTTCTACGACTAAAAACGACGACGATTTATCTATAAAAACGTTAGCAGTCGACGTTGCTAACATATTGGAATCTGTATCGGATAATCGACCGATTATAGTCGTCGGTCACAGTTTAGGTGGCGCTATTGCGGTTAGAACAGCTGCATTAGTAAGAAACGTAGTCGGAGTTGTGGTAATCGATGTCGTCGAAGGTACGGCGATGGATGCTCTGAGATCTATGCAAGGGTTCCTTCGCTCTCGTCCCTCGACATTTTCATCTATATCCAAAGCGGTAGAGTGGTGCGTTCGCAGCGGACAAATAAGAAATCTACATTCGGCGAAAGTATCCGTACCTGGACAAATAAAGAACATACATAACGATACTTTAGCGGCGGATGATTTAGAATCCGATCAAAAGTGCGACGATACAAATACAAAATCCGATCCTATCGGTGGACCAATGGGTACGATAGTAGAAGGTGAATTGAGTACCGCTTCCCACTCGCAACAAGGTAACGCAGCAAAAACGGATAAATATACGTGGAGAATTAATTTAGCCAAAACAGAAAAATACTGGAGCGAATGGTTCAATGGTTTATCGTCAGCTTTCCTAGAACTTTCAGCTCCTAAGATGCTTCTTCTAGCCGGCGTTGACCGATTAGATAAGGAACTTACCGTTGGACAGATGCAAGGTAAATTTCAATTGCAAGTACTAACAGCTTGCGGTCATGCAGTTCAAGAAGATACACCGGATAAAGTTGCGGAGGCTGTGGGTGCATTTTTAGTCAGACATAAATTTGCGGAGCCTACGGTCGATTTTACTTGGTCCGTACCGACGTGTTGAAATTTGTTGTTTTCCAACGATAACAAATTCAAAACGACGAATGTATCACTTTTGAAAATTATATAAAAATTCTTAAATTGAAAACTCTGTATTCATAAAATATCTCGCAAAAGGAAATTTGAATAATTATTTTACTTAAACGTTAACTAATACTAAAATTGAATCGAGATGTACGATCCACGTTTATAATATACTGTAACTTTTTTTTAGCTTAATAATAAAAATTGTTTTTTTGGAATGTTCATGCTTAAACACATTAAATACATTATAAATTAAAATATATTAAAAAAGTCAAAAATCTTGCTTCTTTTAAAAAATTAAGTTTCGATTTATTATAAGAATTTTTTTGTACTTCAATTTCACGTAATAGAAGAAAAAACATTTAAATAATTTCTATTTTAAGTATGTTTAGATTTAGCGTTATTTAACAAATTTTATTCGATAAATTGAATATTTTTTTAATCTGTACAATTATTGATTAGATATTTAAAAAACTATCGAAAGAAATAATTAAAATAGTTCTTTTAATTTGATCTCGAATTAGATTAAAGAAATATATGTTTATTGTTAATAACGACAATCCTGTATCTTTAAACCTTTCGTTTTAAAATATTGTAGAAATATAATGTAATTATTGAATAAAATAATAGTTAATTTTATCAATTTCTTTTTTTACTTATATTTTATTATATTCTCACATTCGATACCGAACGTAAAGGCAAAAACGATTAGATCATAAACGGATTAAAAATTAATCTTATATCGGATCTTACGTCCAATAATTAATGTACATTTTACCTAAGAATTACTTGAAAAATTAAACGCGTTAATTTACGACAAATAAAATTCTTTAAATTGCGTACATAATAAATATAAGCGAACACTAATAAAAATATTAACTTATTAAATTAATTATTCGCTCGGATTTTTAGAAATAAGTAAAATAAACATTAACTCATTATAATTTTCCGAATAATTTTTTACGCGTTGTATTAAAAATTATTTTTATACTATTCATCAGTATTACGAACATGATTTGAGGTTCCTCAAACATCATCAATTTTCACTTTGTATTATATCTCGATGCGTTATTCATTTGCAAACATTGAAAACAAATTTGAAAAATTACGGAACGGGTTAAATGTAAATTTAATAAGTGTATGTAAAATATAAAATACAAAATAATAAATTTATAAGTGTATGTTCGTGTGTGTATTTAAACAAGCGACGAAAAGATACGCAGTTCGGAAAATGATGCATTCGTTAAAATTCAATAATCACAATTTTCAAAGCTTTGGAAAGGTATAAAGTGGCTGGTTACATTCATTCATAAAGTTTTCCAATTCTTGCAATTCAAACATAATTTATGCACGCGCATCAATGAAAATGAAATTACGTGCCGACTACTCACAACTGTACGCATTTTGCATCGAAAAAACGTTTCCTGCATTAATCATTACATAATTTTATACCCGGATCTTTAACGTACTTTTTATCCCCATTTAAATTATGAATTTCAACAGCGATGACTCAACGGTGCGAACTCGCAAAGCTTCTACGCTTGTATCGCTTGTATGCGTTTTATTACAGCAGCGATAAATTTCCAGTAACACGTATCAATTTCTCTCGATGTTGGATGGAAGGGCAGTGAGATTCTGTAACTCGGTGAGCTCGAACTTGGCGATCAGCTGTTTAGTTATCGAGCAGAGGAGCTGACAGAGATTCGTTGAAAAATGGCAACTGATACGAAGAGCGAAAATAGTCACGTCGGTCGAGCCTACAATGTTGACATTGGCGGTAATTTTTTTTTTTTTTAATGCGTATTCTATTTTTAAGAGCGCGTATTGCGCCTGGATTGTCTTATATTGACTTATTTTTCGTCGTTTATCGCGATCGTGGGATATTTATCGTTTGAAATGGAAGCCAAACTCATCGCTCGGTTTACTAGATTCTTACATTTGAGCTATCGCACAAGAGGTATTTATTTACGTTCGGATATTATGATAATTACTTAAAATAAATCAAAATTCGGGTCGTTAAGATATTAAGGTCGGTGACGAAAATTCAATCGAATTGTCGAATTTCAAATTGTAAATTAAAATTGATTCTTTTGTACGTGGGTAATTTTTCTAAGAATTTTAATTTTGATTAATTTTATTATTAAAATAATTACCTCAATAATCACGATGTAATTATAAATAATCTTGCGCAATTATCTGTGTTACATTGTGTTTTATTATCAGGGATGAGAATCAAGTACAAAGATAAGAGCGAAACTTTTACAGAGGATCATTTGGTTAGTAAAGAACCGTTCGGACAATTTAAAGCTTGGTTCGAAATCGCTTGTAATACTCCTGGAATAGGTGAACCCAACGCGGTTCTTTTAGGAACGTCGACCAAGTAAGTAATAAATTTTGTAAGATTAATTTATCTCTGATAAGTTATCGTTGATAAAATTATTTCATATTTTTTAGAGATGGTTTACCTTCCGTAAGGCCGGTGCTATTGAAAGGTTTTGGTACGGATGGATTCAAGTTTTACACGAATTATGGAAGTCGAAAAGCTCTAGAATTGGCTGAAAATCCTAACGCTGCTTTAACTTTTTTCTGGGAGCCGCTTCGGCGTACAGTAATATTAAAGTCATTCGCTTTAATACTTATGAATAAATGAACTTTATTAAATAAAGTTAATAAGTAGGTTCGAATTGAAGGAACTGTTCAAAAGACATCCGCCGAGGATTCGGATCAATATTTTAATAGTCGTCCTTACTATGGTCAAATTGGATCTTTGTCCAGCAAACAAAGTACGGTAATACCAAACAGAGAATTTCTTATAAAAAAGGAAGTAGAATTACAAAAAGAATTTCCTGATACGGTAAAACGACCCGACTGGTGGTAATATTATTACTTCTATTATTATATAATAATAACTTAAGGGAGAATAAGTTTTTAAACATAATTTTTTTATGTAGGGGAGGTTACATTGTTATTCCTAAGTCAATTGAATTCTGGCAGGGCCAAAGCGATCGACTTCACGATAGAATCAAATTTAGAAGGTTGAAACCAGGTGAAAAGGCAGACGAAATTCTTGTACACAAAGGAGAAGATGATTGGGTTTACGAAAGACTTTCGCCCTAAATGTTACAAAGTTCTAGTTTAAAAATTATTCAATATAAATATAATATATGTATTTAGGTATATTAATATTCAGATTAATTCCAATATGAAATTTAAAATTTTTATAAATTTCATAATCTTAAAAAGATACATCTTAGAGTTTTTTGCAGGTGATAATTTGATGTTTTGAAATTTCGAATATTATTGTTATTTGAAACAAAATTATTTAGAAAAACAGTAAAATTTATATTTTATGAAAATTTTATTAAATAATACGCAATTAAATGATTTAATTGAATCGAATGATTAAAATGTGTACAGTGTTTTTAAAATAATTCTAAATTAACATCTGTTTAAATGCTTGTTGTAATGTATAATATTGTCTAGATAGCAAATAGTTTCAATTGTAAAAAACAAATCAATATGTTTTATTTTTCGTTATCACTGGTTAAGGATTTTGTAGATTATTTTTAATATTTATAATGTTAATAAAAGCAGAATTCTTACAGGGTTTATTATATCGGTGGCTAGTTTTAGATAAATTATAAAATAAAAAATATAATTTATTTAATTTATTAAATGGTGAATACAGATTTAAAGTTGCTTTTTGGTAGAAAAATTAAAATAGAACAATAATTCAATACAATCTGTATATATCGATAAAATCAATTGAATTCATGAAATTTAACGTTATTTTATAAATATAAATAGGATTGTTTTAGGTTTTCAAAGATATTAAATTATCAAAATAATGTATATTTTGGAATTATATTTTATACAGTGAATACAAGTAATTTTAATCAATATACCGTCTTTCCATCAAAATATTCATTCGATACAATAATTATTGATTTCAAATAGTTTAAAAATATTTAAATTAAAAAACATTTAATTTTTCTTTTTCCACAGATTGTATATTATATTTGGGACTTTAAACGATGAACTTGTATGTTATCTAGTTTTGATCGTTATCGGTTAGATTAATTTAGTCTACCAAAACGTTTACATTTTTTAAATAGATAAATAATATTTAATTGTAATTATAATTGTAAGATATGTATGTATTTTTATTTTTATGTAGAATATAAATATAATAATTTAATTAATATTATGTTATCACAATAAAATAAATACTTTTTGTTATTACATATTTTTATAAATTATAGTTGTATTCTCCAAATTTTTAAAATATATTTAAAATTGCAGCGAACGAATGTAGACAATTTATTAAAATTTAGCAAATCTATTACAGAGATAAATTATATAGACAATTGTTGAAAGATTCGAGCATTGCGATTTAATTTTTAGTTAATTTTATATTTTATCAATATTTAAAATAAGGTGAAAATAATCTTATTTGAAATAAAATGCCATTATTAAATTTTTAAAAAATAATTACAAAGTAAAAAATTTAAAAGAAGCATAAATTTACGCATTAACAAAAAATTAATATTACCTCTTTAATATTACTAGACTTTAGACAAAAGATAAAAGATAAAAAAATATTATTAATAAATGTTTAGTAAATTCATGTAGAATTTAATACAGTATAAAATATATTGTATATTTTCATTCCAAAATTCAAACAATCCAACATTTATCAAAATCTTAAAAATATTTGAATCAATTGTTCACAAATACGAGTTTTTTGTTATAACATTCCATTTTATTTATCAAAGAATTTATTATACAAACAAGACGAAGGAAAATGTTTTTACGAGTTCAAAAACATCCGGAAATAATATAAGTGAAGTTTAAATAAATTAATAAATTTCATCTTGAATCGACAGTCGTCTAACCATATGATAACTGTAAATAATAGTGTTCTAATGTAAATAAAGCCTAGTGTCACGTGACGGTACAGGTGTGACATCATATCTACACCAGCGTGACGTCATGTGTCAACACTTGTTTGGTACCAAAAAAAATTAAATTTTAATTAAATAATTGAAGATGTATCATTTCTGTTCTATAACGAATTTTCTTCGAAGTTTTTCATGGTTCTATTTTATGAAAACAGAAAAATTCAATATATTTTATACGTTACGTTAAACTAGTAGTAGTAATTATTGAAATTAATAAGTAATAGTGAATACGAATTTATCATTATTTAATAATTGTGTCTTTGATTTAATTTATCTTTAAATTTTTACATCGTGTATAGTATATAGAAATTCACAATTCGTTTATCACGAATCTATATTTTTTAAACGAATGAAACAAAATCAAGCTTGAAATTTACAAATTTTATTATTACAGCGAGTATAAATATAATTTTGTTGATTATTATTTCATTAGCGAATAATAGAAAAAGAATCGATCGATTCGTTTATTACAATTATCATATATTTTAAGTTATTTTCTAATTAGAATTAACGAAACACCATTGAGATTTTTAATAATGTACTAATAAAATTACTACCAATTATTACGTATTTCGTAAAGATGCTAATAAAAAGTAATTAAAAATATATATGTACGGATATCGCGCACACTAATTAAATCTAGAAATAAATAGTTTGGTCAATTATGTATATTTATAGTAAAAGCTTATTTTATCGATTTATAGCTCTTACGCATCCAAACGAGCGTATACATTAAAATTTAATAGAAAGTTAGATGCTTTAAAAAGTAGCTATTATAAATATTTTTTACGAATTAATAGCTAATCAATTTTAAAACGAAGATGTTTCGAAATTTATAATTATAAAATAAAGTATTTTATTTGTATAACCAGAATTTTACTTTATTGTATAAAAACGTTTATATCGTATATTATTATACCACGGTAAATAAAATGCAGCATAAAATATCTGTGTAATCTGCATCGATAGATAACATCTTCGGGTTCTAAAGTTATAGCGATTAAATCTAAACGAGTGTTGGTACCGTAATTTTCATATGAAAAATGCAAGTGTACGTATTAATATACGTGTGAAATATAACGTTCTCAATTTCGTTAGATTATTTTAAATTATAAAAATTGCCGGAAATAAAAAAAATTACGTGATTTACGATCGGAGGTTGCACAAGCAATAATACTTTAAGTATAAATTAACGCCGAACGTTAAAGAGATTATTATAATTTAAATAGGTTATCTGTAGAAAAAGTCCGTGAATTCTACGCGGGTAATTCGATATACGTATACGCGTTCATACATTTAAACTTGAAATAATACATCGCTCGCAATGGTATTTCGCAATAAAAAAATGTGTAAACATTACATCCTATTTTACCGTGGGATTCCAACGAATCTCCGACGCGTCGCTTCGGTCTAATTTAAAACGCGAGATCCGTTCGATGTTTCGAACGCAGCTCCGATCCAAGAAGAAAAATGAAAGGCATTTTTCTTTGCACGTTTTAATAAATGAAAATGCCCGATAAGTCGAGGAACAATGGTAGACGTATCTGGTTATAGATATCTGGTTCTCCGATACGGTATCCCGAAGAAAGCGAAAAGTCAGAACGGATCATCGAATGAAAAAATCCCTATTCTCCCCCGCGAAATTCTTCCCGAGCACACCCGAGAGGAGAAAAATGTACGTATAATTAGAACAACTCGACGGTGAAATAAGCCCTCTCGGATACCGGAAACACGGCTTTAAAGAGTAGTTCATTATCCCGCTATGTATACGTTCCTTTATACAAAATGGCGGTAGTGGCCCGCGTATTCACTCATCGGTAAAAGTACGATCCGCGGCTGCGACAGAGACAGAACTACGCGATCCCGCGAACACACTCTCACGCGTAATATCCGTACGTCCAATCGTACGAGAAAAGAAAAGAAAGAAAGAAGAAAAAATGTCAGGCCGCGGCCGCTCCTGAAAGCGAACGAGCGAGAGAGAAAGAAAGTGCCGCGAGAGGAGAGCGGGGGAGTAATTTTCTCTTGCTCTCTTGTACCCGCATCAACGCACACAACCGCGCAGAAAAAATTTCCCTTACCGCACAAGCCCTTAAGGACGACGAACTTTCCCTCGGTCCCTCTCTCTCTCTCACTCACACTCTCTCAGCCCCTGCCACCGTCCAGCTCGGTTTTCTCATCGCCAACCTGCTTGAGCGTGTTGATGTATACGTATGTGCGATTCGCGTTGTGTATATGTGCGCGCGAGCGCGAGCGAGCCACATAGAAGAGCCGCGGACGGGGAATCGTCGTCGCGAGAGAACGAAAGAGGCGAGAAGAGAACAAGGACTACGCCATGGCGTCCGCTCCTCCGGATTTCTGATCTGGACTCCCGAGAGGTGCCCGAGGAGCTCGAGGACGCCGCTGGTGTTGTTGGAGTAGAGGCTGCGCGTGTGTCTCTCTCTCGCGCGCGCTGGAAATCCTTCGGTGGCCTCGCGGTGGCGAGTTAACGATGCTCATCGCCGCGGTCGCGAGCTGACTCCGTAATCGCGTTGCACGATCGGTTGGATTGGAGAATTGGAGAATTGGAGAATTGGAGAGCGTCGGGCGTGACGAGGGTGACGATGGGCTCGGTACTGTGATCCTACTGTGATCCAGACTAGAACGAGTGTACCTCCCTCGAGCGTAGGTGTGTTTACCGAGGCTGAGTTTTATTGTTGTGATGCTGGTTTGAGTGGCCGTCGAGTGCGCGAGCTGGGATCCGATGTCGACGAGCTTTCCCGCGGGTACTCTGCTGGATTTATGTGCATTTCTTTCGTTCTCGACTAGTTCTAGACTCTTTATCGAATAACCCTCAAAGTGCTACCGAACTACCTGGGGGCTGTTAATGGTTGCTTCGCTCGGTGGCATTCGACGATGCGATCGGTGTATACTTGTTAGGTAAGGATCAAACCTTTACTCCGCCGAGTTTCATTCTTTTTCCGATTTTGTTGTTAAACCGACTGCGTTTTGGTCGGGTTGATCGGTCCTTTCGCTCGGAGAACGGTGTCGAGGCGTCCTCCAACGATTTCTCGGCGACGATGCAATTTCCAAATATTCGAAACGAACGTGTTTATGTTTATTTCAGGATAATATTAGCCAAGGATGTTCCAGGATATCTAGTTTACAGCGGAGTTTGGTGCGGACGTAATGGATAGTTTCGATCCTCGTTCGCTGTAACATGTCCAATAGCTACGACAGTTTTTTGACCAGTATCGAAGATGTTAACGTAGAAAGAAAGAGAAATCCTTTCGAAACTCATGGTGGGGTTCGACTGAACGATAAAACGATTAATCCTGAAGAAACGATGGATGATCGTCAGGCTGGCAATGATGATTGTTCCGAGGATTCTAACGGCGATGCATCCGAGAATGGAAGGAGGAAAAAACTTGCTCCTATGAGAACCGACGATATAGAAGAAGTTAGAACCGAAGGTTCGGCGGACGATATGGATCTTGACGAAACCATCGATTCGCACATAGGAGTAAGGATGGAGAACGAAAGACAACATATTCGATCCCTTCCTTCGGACGATAACGAAGAGGAAGAAGACGACGAGGACGACGACATTGGAATAGATTCGGTCAACATATTAGATACTTTGCCCTTGGAAGGTATAATTCTTTGTTTTCGTTTAAACTAACCTTTCTTTTAAATTTGAAGAATCGTTTACATTTTCTTTGTCGTATATTCTAATAAGAGATTATTCGATAGCAGTTTATGGTTTTCTTTAACGTTTATCGCTTACGCGGAACGCGTTTATAACTTTGACGAAAAATTTTAAAGTTAATTAGAACTTAACGATCGAACTTAATGTAAAAGTGGTTATTAATATTTTATAGCATTTATGGCACGATACGTGCAGCTATAATTTTTAACTGTTACGATTCTGATTTATAAAGCATTTAAAATTTTATGGAATATCGAGTAGGAACGAAAAACGTTTTCTAAGAGTTACTTCGATCGTTTAACAAATATAAACACACTTTAAATAGAACATTCCTTATGTAATATTAAGTATGTTTAGAAATGTAGTCAAATATCGATACTCTGTTAAACTTTGATTACATTAAATAGAAAATTTATAAAATATCGATGCTTTTGTTTGAAAAACTATCGTAGAAATTAATACTTTTATCATAGTATTTTGCGTAAGACAACTACTCGATTAAAATTGTGTACAACAGGTTAGACATTTAAAAAAAATTGTATTACCGTAAAAATTAAAAAAAAATAAAAAACTGCCCCGTCGATTAAATTATGAAGATATTTATTACTTGAAAATTTAGTTAATTTTATATGTACGCGTGTGTCCACGTATACAGGCACATCGATGCCCCACGAGTACGTACATTAATACGAGTTCATTGCATTCGACAGGTGCACCCATAGAAGGACAGGAAGTGTCCGAAGCTGATCTTCTGGGTAAAATAAACGACGAAGATGACGAAGACGAAGAAAAATCACTATCTCGATCCGGCGAAGAAGATAGTCTCGATGTTGGAAAAAGACTCGCAGAGCACGACGATGATTTGGATCCTGCCAAGAAAAAACAAAAGAAAGACGATGGCTCCGAAGGTCCTGAGTTAGAATCAAAAGCTGACAAGAAATTATCCAACATGAGGCGGAACATCCGAGAGGTAATGGACGAGACGCAACTCGACGAGGCGACTCTTTCCGCCCAGCGTCAGGAAATGGAGCGCTTGCGTCGTGTCCAGGAGCAACAGAGGATTATAAGAGAGGTACATCGTCAACGGAAACAGCGTTGATCATTTCTTAATGAAACTTACGTTTATCCGAATAAAAATTACTGTTTATCCGAGGCTGTTTATCGAAGCGATCGTAGAAAGTTAAAACGCATTTTTGACCGATTTGATTTTAACGAAGCTCGTGAAACGTAAAAAGTAAGAATCTAACGAAAAACATGTTCCAAATAATAATAATAATAATCAAAATCATTAAATCATTACTCTTATAAATCAGCGTTCAAATTGAAAACGTTGCATTTATAAGAGCACACGGAAGTAATCGAAACGTAATTTTGATTTAACCCCTTAATCGAGCCACTGACAAAGCAATGTAACCTTAGGTTCGCCTCCCGAACACCGTCATGCTAAAGGTGAACTCAGGTTCGGCAGCCGGAGCTCAAGCGTCGGTCGGTCAGCAATCCGGGATCGCCCCGCGTCGTCCACTGGTCGAAGGTTCCCGCTGGCAGCGCGGAGGTCGCGCCGGTGCTTACCAGAGTTCCCAGACGTCCATCTCCCGGGTACCCGCACGGGCGACGACACCCAACGTCCTCCAGCAGCGGATTCGCATGATGACCCCGTCGGTGAGCATCTCGCCGGTCATTCCGAAGAAGGAGCCGATCGAGCATCTCGAGTATTACACGGACTCCGACCTGTCCGACGTCGACGCCGAGGCCGAGGAGGCCCTCCTCCACGAGAAGCAGATGCAACAGGCCCGGAAACTCTCGGGTGTTCAAAAAGGCGGGCAGAAACTCGCCAAGGGTAAGGACGTCGTCACGATATCGAGCTCGAGCGAGAGTTCCGACGACGACTGTATCGTCCTCAGCGACCCGAGCGAGGTCGAGGAGACGGACAACGAGGACGACCCCTCGAATTCGGGAATGCACACCAACGATCGCTACAACATTCCCGACGAGCACGGCAGAGTTTTAGGTAACGAAAATTTTATCTATCTTCCACGTCATCATTCGATCTTCAACGACTAACCCTGGAAATGTCTTTCGCACGTTTTCCTCTCAACAGTGAACGTCGGTCACCCCGACGACGAACCCGACGTCTTTTTGGCACCGCAGGTCGCGCGAATTATAAAACCACATCAGATCGGCGGCATACGATTCTTATACGACAACATAGTCGAGAGCATCGAGAGGTTCAAGACTAGTTCTGGTTTCGGATGCATCTTAGCTCACAGTATGGGCTTGGGAAAAACTCTGCAAGTCGCCAGTTTTTGCGACATATTTTTTCGGTGCACGACATCTAAAACCGTTCTGTGTATTATGCCTATAAATACACTGCAAAATTGGTTGGCCGAATTCAATATGTGGTTACCGTACGAAGACGTCAACAAGCCTAAGGTAACGCGGATATATTCGATGGTTATTTTTGTGTACGATAATGGTCGTTTTTTTCTGCATCGGATAAAAATATCCTCCGTTCTCTTTTTAAAAGGTCGAGGAAAAACCGAACGTGAAAGAAGAGAGCAATCAAAGCGACTTGTCTTACATGTCGAGGTCTGGATCGGAACACGATCCTACGAGTCAACATCAACACCCATCGGGAATGATGTCGGATAACAATCCGTACGCGTCTCACGCTTACAACCAGAATTTGGTACCTCACTACGGACCGAGTGGAACGATGTTCGATCCTCGTTACGGTCCAACCTACCCAGGATCCACCGGTTACACTACCATAAAAACCGAACCTTCTTGCCATCCCCAGTCGATGAACCCCGCGATGAATCCTGGCATAAATCCCTATGGTCTCGATAATCGGGGTATGTCTCAGTACAATCCGGGTTATCCTCCCAATATGCAGCGACCTCCCACTTATCCGGGAATAGATCCCAACATGCATCCGGTTGTCCACGGTATCAATCCCCACGCGTCGACGCCGATGTATCCGAGCTACGGTTCGAATCCCGGTATGTCCTATCCAACCTACGGGGGTCAGTCGAGGCCGGACAGCGCGGACTTCAAAAAGATGGAGAACAACATGGGGTCCGAGCAACACGGGGATCCGATTCAGACCACCGTGAAGGTGGAACCCCCGGAAGAACCGAAGAAGGAGACCGACGATATAAAGAAGGAAGGCGCGAACGAGAAGAAGGACGAGACCATCAAAACTCCGTTCAGCGTCGATGCTCCGATCGAGATGGAAACACGACCGCGGCACTTCAACCTCCACATTCTAAACGACTCCCATAAAACGATGGCCGCTCGAGCTCGCGTCATTCGCGAGTGGCAAAAGTCCGGCGGTGTCCTCCTCATAGGGTACGAACTTTACAGGCAGCTTTCGTTGAAGAAGCCGAACAAAGCTAAACGGAAACGCGGACAGCCGCAGCCGTTCAAGGATCCCTCGGCGGACCTCGAGGAGGAGGATAAAAACAAGCCCTTGTTGGACGAGATGCACGTGGCTCTTGTAAATCCAGGCCCCGATTTGGTTATCTGCGACGAAGGACATCGAATTAAAAACTCCCACGCGAGCATCAGTTTGGCCTTGAAGCAGATGCGCACCAAACGTCGTATCGTTCTCACGGGGTATCCGCTGCAGAACAATCTACTGGAGTACTGGTGTATGGTCGATTTTGTGAGGCCGAACTATTTAGGTATGGATTCAGAGGGAGATGTAATAACATTGTAAAATTCAACGTTTAATCCTTCGATAACGACTTTTATCGCTTCGTTAGCGTTGGTATAAAATTTTGCAAGGATATCGAGTACATTTTATAATTTTGCGTAAATCTTTTGTTTAAAAATCGAATCCCGAATATTTTACAGGGTCAGCGTTTGAATTTTAATCATTTTAGAAGCGAAAAGTCTATGTATCTTACCGGATACAACAGCTTACACTAATTTGTATCTAAATTTTGTTTTTGAATCCGAACACGTTCACTCACGATCGTTATTTTACAGGTACGAAAAGCGAATTCTGCAACATGTTCGAACGTCCGATACAAAATGGCCAGTGCATCGATTCAACCCCCCAAGATATAAGACTCATGCGATATCGAGCTCACGTTCTTCACGCGCTTCTCGAGGGATTCGTTCAACGTCGATCTCATTCCGTTCTTCAGATTTCCCTCCCGCGCAAGGAAGAGTACATTCTTCTGGTTCGCATGACGGCCCATCAACGCAAGCTCTACGACACCTTCATGAACCAAGTGGTCAAGACGCGAGCGGTTCCCAATCCTCTCAAAGCCTTTGCCGTCTGCTGCAAGATTTGGAATCACCCGGACATATTGTACCACTTTCTAAGAAAGCGGCAGGCGAACGAGGAGGACGATCTCGACCTGGAGGAGACGATGGGTGAGAAAGCACCGAACACTCCCGGTGCCAAGCGCGCGACGAAGGCCCGTCAGCCCAAGGGGGAGGGCAAGAAAGGCAAGAAGGCGAACTCGAAGAACAAACCCGCGGCTAGTATACAACCGAATTCAACAGCTGTATCGAACGAGAACTCGGAAGTGGACGGCGAGAAGCCGCAAAGTTTCCAAAACTTCAATCCTCCCGCACCGCCGCAACTTCCTCCGATCGCTAATAATTCAAACTTCTCCCACGCTAACTCACAGGGTTCGTATCAACAGCAGCAACAGCAGCAGCAGCAGCAACAGCAACAACAGCAGCAACAACAACAGCAGCAACAACAACAGCAGCAGCAGCAACAGCAACCGCAACCGCAACCGCAACCTCCTCCACCGCAGCAACAGCAACACGGAGGATATCAGAATTATCGGTCCGAGGAACGTAGCGCCGGTTATCACGGTAACGAGTACAATGATTTCTATGGCAATCAGAATCAACAAACGCAGCAAAAGTACTCACCGTCGGGGAATCAAACCTTTCCTCCGTACGCGCAGAATTCAAATTATACGCCCGGTAATCAATCGCAGCGACAACAGTATCAAGGACAACAGCCCAATTATAACATACCGACGAGCGACGCGACCGCGGCTACCGGTAGTCACGGCCAGAGGTTCTCCGGAGCCTCGCCCACCGGTCCAAGCCCCTCGCCGAGTACACCCAGCTTCCGGCCCGATCAGAATCAAACGATGCCGGCACCCGGAAACACCCCGACCTTCCAGCGATCGAACTACGGTTATCAAGATCGCGACAGGAACTATTCGGCGAACATCGGCCAGGGACAGAATTACTCGCAGGTGCCGAATCAGCAGTCGACCGGTTTCCCGCCTCAGAATCAAACGCCCAGTCAAATAGGTATGCCGGAATACGGTGGATATTCGTCCGCGAATCAAAATCAAGGTTACGGCAATGCTTCCGCCCAACCGATACAGAATACCGGTATGAATTATCAGAGCAGTTCGCAGCAGCAAAGCCAAAATCCGAACATCGCGAGTACCGCGCCGGGATACATCGGTAATCCGCAGCAACAGTGTCCCAATCCACCGCCTTCGAACACACCCGGTTTCCCTCAGAGCCAGCAGATGACCACCGCGGCTCATCAGGGCTATCAGAATCCAGGTGCGCAGTCGAATCAGAACGTCCCACCGATACAAAGTCAGCCTCTTTCGTATTCGGTTAATCAAACCGGTACTCCGAATCCGGTGGCGGTTTCACCCGGTATGGCTTTTAATCCGAACCAGCAGCAACCGCAACAGCAACAACAACCCCAGCAGCAACAGCAGCAACAGCAACAGCAGCAACAACAGCAACAGCAACAACAGCAACAACACGCTTATCAGACAAATTTGCCCCAGAATCAGATGAGAGGGTATCAGAATTTGACGCAGAACCAAGCTCCTAATTATGGGCAGAGCCACGTAGCCGCTAATTCGAGTCAACAGAATCAGTCTCACGTTTATTCCAATGATCAACAGCAGCAGCAGCAGCAGCAGCAGCAGCAACAACAACAACAACAACAACAACAACAGCAAACCCAACAGCAGCATGGATACAATCAACAGCCTCCGGCATTTTCACCGACTTCTCAACAGGTAAGTTAGAGAAAAGGTTTCGTAGGTATGATTTATTGTACGTTGACACGATGATTCGAAGATACTTTTTAAGCGCTGGTTAATTTGGTTTGAAAGAATTCGTTGACTTCTCGTTTGTATTTATATAATAAGTCGGATATCGTTGGACGATAAAGGAAATCTATTTACTTTCGTTTAACAAAATGTAAATTTGAGTACACAAGGTTAATTATTTGTAATCGCTGTGCAAATTGTTTCAGTCGCAAATACCACCTGGACAAATTGGATATTCCTCCAATCAAGCAACAACAGCAACGCCATCGAATCAAGTACCTTTAGCTTACCAACCGACTCCTCAACAAAACCAAGGAAATTCCGTTACTCAAAATCCAGCTTTGAGTTATTCTCAGAATCATCAACCTCGGGGTAGTAAAAACGTCGGTCAAGATGATCAGCAACACGTTTATCCCCGAACGGATTCTCAAAATGCTCAAAATCTCAGTAGCACTTATCCCGTGACGCCGAGTACACCTCACGGTTTTCCTCCTACGAGTTCGCAGGTCGCACCGGTGAATCAGGTGGCCAATAATCAGCAGCAAACCTCGGTGCAAGGTCAGGATCAATTTTGGCAAAGGAATTATCAGAATTGCAACGATCCTTATTACAACGACGCCAGCGTTAATCAGTACCAAGGAAATTATCCTAACAACGTCGCTACTCCCGCAACTTACCAAGTTAATCAGCCGAATCAACAAAATCAACAGAATCAACAAAATCAGTATCGAGATTATTCAGGAAACAGTATTACCGATTCAAAAATGTCGCAGGTGGGAACCGGATCGCATCTACAAAATTCGGTGCAGCCTGGAAGCGTCAATTCCGTTCACGGTACGCAGAACCAACAACTTCCCCAAGTAAACAACGTAACGGCCGCTGTTCCTTCCTACGGCGGTCAAGTGAACGTTAACCCTGGGATCGTTAACCCCGCACTCAACAGCCAAACCGTGGGAGAGCCGCACAAGGAAGAGGATAAAGACAAGGAGGATTCGGCGGACAAGGATAAAGTACCGGATAAGGAGAAAGATAAGGAAGAAAAATCCGACGACGAACTCGTGCCGAAAGACGAGGCGGAGAAGGATAAATGCTCGCCCGGAGGTTTGGCGGGTGCGATGAGTAATCTCAAGGACGATCCGGGGATACCTTACGACTGGGCTACCGAATTGATGAAGGGTTACATGCCGGGCTTGATCGACGCCTCGGCCAAGATGACCCTCTTCTTTTGCATCCTCGAGGAGGCGATTCAACTGGGCGATCGAGTCCTCGCTTTCTCCCAGTCCTTGTTCACGCTGAATCTCATCGAGGATTTTCTAGCGAGGAACAACTTCAAGTACGCGGACGGTCAGACCGAGGCTTGGGTGAAGAATATCAATTACTACAGACTCGACGGAAGCACCAGTGCATTGGAGCGCGAGAAGCTCATCAACGAGTTCAACGTGAATCCGAAGGTTCATCTGTTCCTGGTGTCGACCCGCGCTGGATCCTTGGGTATCAACCTCGTCGGTGCCAACAGAGCGATCGTCTTCGACGCCTCTTGGAATCCTTGCCACGACACGCAAGCCGTCTGCAGGGTGTATCGCTACGGTCAGCAGAAGAACTGCTACGTCTACCGACTCGTAACCGACAACTGCCTCGAGAGGAAGATCTACGACCGACAGATAAGCAAACAGGGAATGGCCGACCGCGTCGTAGACCAGTGCAATCCGGACGCCCATCTCTCCCTGAAGGAGGCCACTACGCTGTCCTGGGACTGGGAGGAGGACAGTCAGGTGCAGGATTTTTCCGACTCGAAGGACAAGTACACGGACGAGGTGATGCACATCGTATTGGACAAGCACTCGTCGCTTTTGACGAAGCAGCCGTTCCATCACGAGAGTTTGCTCGTCGATCGCAAGGATAAGAAGCTCAGCCAAGCGGAGAAAAGGTTGGCCAGGCGAGGATACGAATTGGAGAAAATGGCGGCTAATTGCTCGAGGCCCAGTTATAATTACGTTCCCGGAAATACCGCAGCTAGAGGTAATTTGTTCTTAAAATGTTTGCTACTTTAGACATTTTTAAAACGATATTTTTAACGCTGTTTTTAAACAAGTTTGCATTTCGTTTTTTAATTCCTTCGGTTTAATCGATTATTTTAACGCGAATTTTCGAACAAAAATGCTTTCGAACGATTTTATCAGCCGTCGTTACAATTTTAAATCTTTCATCATTTTTCCAAGTTTAATCGTTCGATCGTATTCGCAACGATTCCATTCTACCTAATATTTAAACCAAGAGATGCAAACAAATGTAAATGTTAATTACTAAATTGTTAAATTATACCCGTTATTGAAGGACCTTTTAATAAGTATTTAATTTTAATAGCAACGCATTTTATATCGGTCGCGTTTTTAATGAAATAAAAAGCAGAGTTTTACATAAAATATTGTTTCCAAAGCTAAGGATTTAAGTTCTACGAATGCCTGTACATCAGTGTTTGAACTAATGAGTTTTTAGTGTCTGTTTCATCAGGAAGTCTACAAATCAGACAAATTCGAGGCGACGGAAGCGGTCCAGCTCCAAAACCCGTGGCATCCGTGAGACCGATGCAACAACGCGGAGCTGATGGACTCAACTCGAGGAATCCCAGCGGTAGCAGATGGATTCCAGCCGAGGTTTGGCAAAGGCAGGGTATGAGCGCCCAGGAGATGACCTTACCCCTGGATGTGGTTATCCCTACCAATTCCCCCGACAAGGGCAGTATTGTTTTGAAGGCTGGTCAGAGGGTCATGGTTTTAAAGAGCCCCAAAGGGATTTACATGCAACTGGAATCCGGTAAAATTATCGCCATTAGAACAGCCTTGAAAATAAATCAACAGAAGAAGGACGACGAGCCACCGAAGAAAAGTAAATATAGCCTTCGTTTGTATCCTACGATTGTCGACATTCGAACTTAGCAATGGGAACATCTCACGCGGAATTCAGTTTAGGGTTATTACAAAATTATTACAAAATTAATTCCCTTCGTTTCGTTACAGGTGTTACTCCGGCTCCGCAGAGAAATAACAAGACGGACGTCGGATTCCCTCTTCGCAATAATTCGGCCATCTCGATCATACCGAAATCATCGACGTCCAACGCACCGACTCAACACAATCGTTCGCTCGTTAGAACCGGTGTGAATTACCGGCCTTTCGGTGAAAAAGAAGTAGCCAAGCGAACAAAACCAGTGGCTACAGCCACGGCTAAACCTTACTCGAGCCAGTTCCACACGAACCAGGTTTCACTTTCGAGAATAAACAAGTCGAAACAGGACAATTCCAACGACATCGGCTCCATGGGCGAGAATTCAAACTCCTCGGACAGCCACAAGGTGCGGACGGAGCAGAGAGTCGAGGAAGTGCGCATCGAGGACGTCGTCGCCGAGGCCGGATCCAACTCGGACTACAGCCCCTCGAGTCGGCCATCCAACTCCGACACGGACTCGAATTTACAGAGACCAATGATGGAGAACAAACCCGTCTCCAACTTCCCCATCGACTCGTCCTCCTCGAGGTCCCAGCCCGCGAGGCTCACTCAGGAACGCGATTGCTACCTGCCCGAACAAAAGGTAAACGTGCCCAAGAAATTTGACCTGGGCAGATCGGACACGCTCAAGGAGAAGCCGGAAGGGAGCGAGGATATAATAATCGAGGACCCGTCCCAACATCAGCATCAGCATCAGCATCCGCACGGCCACCAGCACATGTTGCATCAACATCAGCATCAACATCAACCCGTTCACCAACCGATCCCCCAGCATCCGCACTCCGGTCGTGGCCAGACTCGCGCCCAGCACACCGGCAACAGCGCCATGCCCCGGGTGACCTCGGACATCGTCATCAACAACAACAACAACAACAATAATAACAATAATAACAACAATAACAACAATAATAACAACAATAACAACAACAACAACAACAAGAACCCCGCGTCCAACGCCAGCCTCGTCTCGCCGCCGGTCACTCCCTCGCCAACGATCACGACGCCGTCCAGGACGCCGAAACCGGCGCCCATCGAGCCCAGCGGAACTTCCCGCGACGCCTCCATCCACGGGGAGTCGGCGGCGCACGCGGGACTACCCCAGGGCTACCCTTACGCCCAGTACCCGAGGTACTACGACTACGCAGACCCGAGAACAAGGCCACTGCCGGATCCCTACGGCTCCTACTTCCCCTCGGCGCCGCCTCCGCCTACGAGTCTGCCTCGCGCCGCCTCGGAGATGGTCCAAGTGGCCCAACCGACCACGCCGCTCAAGTCCGTGCTCGCCGAGGAGACGACCAAGGCCACCGCCGAGCCCCTCGTCAACGCCTACTCGAGAATCAACGTCCTGCCGACCAAGAGCGGTCCACCCCCCGAACTGACCGACCCGATCACCCCCAAGCCCGTCATCGACGGCCCACCGACTCCCAGACCGACCACTGCCAGCGTCAGCACCGTAGTACCCGCGGCCATCAGGGAGGAGCCTCACGTGCCCACTGCGTTCAGCCATCCGTCGACCGTGAGGGCGGCGTATCCCGGACCGTATCCGCCGACGCCCTACGACCCCTACTCCCAGCACTACCCGCCGACGGCCGCCAGCTCCGCAGCTTACTCACCGGGAGGTTGGTTACCACCCTTTCCTTATTCATAATTTGGGTTCATCACTCGACCGCGGGAGCGTCAAATTTTTCTCCTCGATGTTCGCAGCAGCTCCCGGCTACCCGGCATACGGAGGTCCATCCTACAACGCGGACTACGCCCGGATGTACTCGGCGTTCCACGGGCCGCCGCCTCCAGCCGCCGATCCCTACGTTCACAGGACTTACGCGCCACCCCCGGCATCCCACCCCTCGAACTACTACCCGCCGTTCCCCCATCCGCCTCCGCCCCCCTACCCCAACTACTCCTTCCTGCCCCCGTACCCCAACCCCAACGTGCCTGCCGAGCCGCAGCCGCCCACCCAATAGGCCAGGAAAAGCGCGACTCTGACGGCGTTTTCGGATACCCTGCATCGGCAGGCCAACGATGTCGACGCTAAAGTCACTTTGAGCGCGTTCGCCACGGTGCGTCTTCGACTTTACATATTTTATTTTACTTTACTTTCCCTTTCCATTTCCCTTTCCATTTCCCTTTCCATTTCCCTTTCCATTTCCACCCGCACCGGGTGGATCCTCAAATTCGTTCCTTCCCGAGTGAATATTACCGCTTGCTCGTTGTTGTTGGTCGGCTGGCACTGATAAAATGCACAAACTTTCTTTTTTCTTTTAAAATACGTTTTCCAATGCGGATGTTTCGCTCGGAGGTGGAGTTTAAGCGGAGAGCAAATTCACTCGGCGATCGAACGGGACGCGGACTTGTAATAATGTTGGAATGCGCGCGGATACGTAAGCGTAGATCCTCGCACTGCATACACACACACACAGATACACACATGCGCACACGTGAGACACACGTACACGTGACACACTGTACACTACACGGTATACACACACCCACACACACACACACGCGCGTACAAGCGTGAGTTTCTTTTTATATGCATATTCTTAAATAATGCGATCAACCTTTGTAAATTGTAACGAAGTGTCGAGAATGCAAGCGATCGAATGTTAGTGAGAATGACAGTATAAAATAGCATTAAAAGACATACGGAAATTTTAATGGTTGATTAAGTGTCTCTGAGTAGATTGTAGGCTCAATCGTTCCTCAGTTATCGTTATGTATTTCGCGAGAATCAAGTGCAATCAATTATCATCCGTATATTAACGAGAGAAAATATAAAAAGTTTGTTATTATGTATACGTCAAGAAAATGAAAACGTCTCGCCAGTTATTTACAGGTCGAGTCACTCGTCGACTATATTATTATTCTCATTGAGACTGCATGCAAAGCTTTCGATAGCCGAACTCGATCTCTATCTTCTCTTTGTTTTCGATTTTTTTTTTTTTTTTTTATGTTCCACTGTATCTAAAACAGGGGTTGCGATCGGTATTGAAATGAATTTGAATTACGTTGCTCTTCGATAACGCTAAACTTATAACGAGAAATTTAAACGATCGATGTTTTAAAAATTACGAACGGTACGATCAACCCTCTTGTTGCGAATATGACATTAAATAATATTTGTAATTGTAAGTAACGTGTACATTTAGTAAGGTAATTCACACATTTTTGTATTATAACTTAAGTATTTGGTCCTCGGATAAATACGGTTTTACACAATTGACTTTGATCGTTCTATCGTATAAAAACTAGAATTCACGCGGCGATGTTCGCGAGCGTCGCAAAGTTTTCAACTTGTACAAACCGAAGCAACTTGAATGTAAAACTAAAGGAAACGATAATTTTTAAATGATAAATTTCCTCCTCGGTGTAATTAAATGGTTCATGGCGCACACACTGCATTCGAAAATAGACTTATTCCAATCGATGTATAAGCAATTCAATATGTTTCTCTTACCGCAGCATTATTTTTGGTAACTGTTAGATGCGTCGATCGGAATCGAATATGGCATCATTCCAATCGATATATTAGGATTGTTAGCCTTTCTCTTATTCTTCTTACACCGAGTAAGTCGTAGGGACGCAGGTATTATCGCTTCTTCGGAATCTTGATCAAACTTAGACTATACTATTTCAGATTAAATGTTAGTACTTAAAGATGTTTTTCTATCCCCGACATTATCGACTTTCTTTGTTTTCCCCGTTCACGTGGTTCACTCCTCGGTCGCATCATCGTCTAGAGAAGATTCGTTGCTAAGTTCTCCATCGTCATCTCATCTCATCGCGTCTTCGGTGTTCAGCTCGATCTTTTCTGGTATTTCTTTTACGTTTCTTTCCTTCCACTCAACGCCGATACGACCATTGAAAATTCTATGAACAATTCCGGTATTGCACCATTGGCTTATATCTCGAGAGTTCCAAATCGGTCGTAATCGAATCGCTTAAAAATCTTTTCATTTTTGGGATCACCAATGGCGGGTAACGCGAACAACGAGCGGATACCGTTGAATCATGGGTATCCGTCACCGACTATGAATAAATCCACGTTGGCGAATCTCTCAAAGATAATTTAGTTTCTCTTTGAATTCAATGTCATATTAATATCCCTCGTTGAATATCTTGTGACGTTGTCGGAAAATTGTTCATTCGTACTTTTTAGATATGCGGGTGTGTGTGTATATATATATATATGTATGTATGTATGTACGCACGTATGCATAAATACCCAGGCAAACGTAAAAAATATACTCACGGTAAAACCGACTGGAACCGAAAACCATTTTCATTCGTTAAAGCGTCGTCGGCGACTTTTCCACGCGCATCTCGTTCGTTTCCGCTCGTAACGTAATTACATTGGTGCACGTGCGTTGAATAAAAATAAAAATAAAAAACAGTATTCGCTCGGGGAAACATTATTAATCGGTCGGTAGTAAAAAAAAAAAAAAGATAAAAAAAGAAAACTTGGAAACTGTTGAGTTTTGTACGAACAACGCGTACAAGTTTTTGCTCGTAAAGCTTCTCGCGGTTTTATCGATAGCCGTTTTAAAAAAATATTAAATCGAAAAACGAACGCTGCGTTGGCTTTCGACGTTCGTTCTTAGGAGGATTTTAATCGACGAGCGCGGAGCGACGACCGTGGATAAAAGAAAAAAAAAAAAAAGACGAAGAGAGAGAACAAAGCAAAGAAATTAACGTTCGAAACAAAAGTTAAAAGGCGCACACGAACACAAGTTGCATCGGCCTACAGCGTTATTTCGCGATTCTGAATACTGTGATATTTTTGTCTCGGTCTCGCCTCCGCGGCTCTTCGTTAAGTCGTTCCTTGTTTTCTTTTTCATTTTATTCTTCATTTTTTTTCCTTATATTCGAGCGAAAGAAACGATCCGCGAAAATAAGGGGGTGGTCGAGAATCGAGGGTACGTGTGTTGTTTATTGGCGCGAATGAAGTCGAAGAATATTAGTGTGTGTTAGGAGAGTAAATAGGAGAGCGAATAGGAGAGCAAATAGGAGAGCAAATAGGAAAGCTTCGAAGTTTATTGAGTTCAAAAGGGTCGGTCTCTGTTATCCTTAAAAGGACGTGTTATATCGAACATTTTTTATTGATACGATGTACATTGTAGATTTTTTATAATTTCATTTTTTTTTCGACGATCGTTTAACGTATAATAAGATTGTTCGCGAAATCAATATTTCGTTTCCAGAAAATTATCGAAAGCGTCTTTATTGCAAAGTAGAGAAAGGAATCGTAGGATGAATATATATATATATATATATATAACCTTCGTCACTTTTAACGATAGTTACTTTACGTAGGTACGAAATATCGAGAGGAAATTGAATAACGTTTTACCATAGACCGTAGGCAAATTTTTTAAACCCGCGTACCGATTGAATTATCGGGTTGGGCTTTGAAAAACAAAAATTTCTATTTCTACAAAATTCTCCCGACTTTCCCTTGTACCGCGAAAAAGGCGCGCGTCGTCTCTTTTTTCGCGGTGATAAACGTAAGTTTACTCGCGTATTTTTCGCGTTGCGATCGAGGATTTTATCAATGTTAACGAATCGGTAATTAATTATACGCAAAAGCGCATCGCTCGCGCGGAAAGTCCGCGCGAAAGGCAATAAGCGAACGAAAAAAGAGAAAAAAAAACGGAAAAAAAAAGGAAAAAAAAGGATCGATAGATAAATAAATGAATAAATAAATAAACGAGAGAAGCGCGAGATAAATACGCGGTGACTCGGCCCGTCCTGGCATATTTGTTTTAACGTACACTACATAGGCAACGTAATTATACTTGTATCGTAGCGAATATTCGGCGTGCGTGCGTGCGTGCGTGCGTGCGTCGTGCGTGCGTGCGCGCGTGCGTGGGTACACGAACGATGAGTCGCGGCGCATCGTAAAAAGATTGTTCCAAGCGGCTGGAGACGATTTCGTTGTTCGCGGGAAATTTCGATGCGACCGTTTTATATCTTATACAAGAGCATCTTTTTTTTCTTTTCTCTACTTCTTCCTCCTTCTCCTCCTCTTCCTTCTCCTTTTTCTCCTCCTCCTCCTCCTCCTCCTCCACTTTTTTTTTGTTTTTTGTATTTTTCGTTAAAATACTCAGTGAGATTATCATTGACACGCGCGTGGGGATCGCGTCGATCGCGAAGTAATACGCGAATCGATCGTTCGTCGGGAACTGCCGCGTTTTCGCGGGACGATAGAAAATATTTTTCCAGCGACTGATTTTTGTTAACGAATTTGTACTCTTCGCGTGTCCCGTACGTCCGGTTTCACTTTTAAAAACTGTATCGAGCTGCGTTATTACGCCGATACTTTATTTCGAACGGTTTAGGAAATATTTTTATCAAAATGACACTTTGCCTTTTAGTATTTACTTTGAACGATATATTTCGAAGCGCATTATTATACTACAGACACGCATTTCCGATCAATGAAAAATAATTGATGAAAACAAAAAAAATACAAACGAAAAAAAATGCCGACTAGAAGAATCTCTTTGCTGGCGCGTCGCGCGGTCATATATACATTAAGTAGATGTTAAATGAGAGGGACGTCGGTCTCTTTCCAATGGTTTAACTGAAAACTGAAAATCTAGCCGCCGAAAACGATGACGAAGACGATGACGAAGACGATGGGGATGAGAAAATGCGCACCGCGCGCTAATCGTAAAGATTGTACAGAGCGACGCGTTTCGGCGTCTCTATACGATAAACTATAAAAGTAAAAAAAGATAAATCAACAAGGAACAAGAAAGTTTGTTCGTTAGTATTAAGCGAAACGAGGATGGCAGCGTTTGATAATTATATGTATGGGCTACTCGCCTCTGGACGACGGAAGGAGGAAGGGAGAACTCTTTTTTGGAAGGACGGAGAGAGCGAGGAGAGCGAAAATGAGGAAAATGAGGAAAATGAGGAAAAAGAGAGCTGGAAGCGATCTTTGCCTGTTATAGATTATTTGCCATTTACGTATTTTGTAAATAGCCATTATTTACATTTCATACTTATTTATTATTATTGTACACCGTTGGTGACGATAATGGCGGCGTTTGACTGCGACGACGTTGTTCATTAATTATCGCTTTCTTCGATGTCGGAGTATCTTATGTAAAATACATTGTTTATACCAATTTTTTCGTCTATATTTTATTACCTCAAATTAAGATATTATCCCGTTATACATACACAGATATATACACATACACACATTATACATACATATATATATATATATATTATATATAAATGCAATTAAAACTTGCAGTCTTTACAACGATTTTGTCGATAAGATCGAGTAAAACTACAAACACGATCGAATACACCGATGTATTCGACTACGATTTTTTTTTAATTTAGAGAGATTTAAATTGATATGTTTAAAATAAATGTATTTTGATAAATATTTAACCAACGATGTTCAAAAGGTTAATGTTATAATTTATAATGTTAATTTATAATTTAGTTTTTTTATCTCGTAGGTGATAATTCTAATTATACTTGTTTTGTATTTTATAAAATTACTAAGAGTTATTTTATTCGGAACGATAAGTGTAATAGTATCGTAAAAAGTTAAAAAATGTAAAAATTATAAATATATCATGGATAAATAAATAACATTTATTATTTTATTTTCACTGCTATCCAATATTCTCGATCGGTCAAAGTAAGTTTTTCCATAATTTTTCTCTCGATGAATAAGCGTAAACCTCGATATCGAACGCAATAACGATAATAATAAATTAATTCTTAAAATAAGTTCGATATCGAACGTTTATCGTACGT
The DNA here is from genome assembly GCA_018907195.1 of Dolichoris vasculosae. Classification (NCBI taxonomy): domain Eukaryota; kingdom Metazoa; phylum Arthropoda; class Insecta; order Hymenoptera; family Agaonidae; genus Dolichoris; species Dolichoris vasculosae. The sequence goes on from JACCHY010000006.1 coordinate 11,050,449, forward strand.
ATTTCTTTCGCTTTCGCGACTCGCGATATTAAAATTAATTTTAATATTCGACGAAGCGAATGTTTCGTGCGCATGCGCACATTTTTAACATTATTTTAACGTAAACATGTCTAACTTGCGATATATTGTGTTTCTTTTTTTTTATTCGACATTCTAGTTTCTACTTAGTGAGTCATCGTTGTATATTGCAACGTCTCTTATTGTCAGTTTAGTTCTATAAGAACTATATGCGTTGCATCAACTTATGAATTTCCGGATAATTCTCGTAATTTCTTCAGTGTGGTTTTAGGGATGTTGGTACCATTCCTCTGAACATAATGTGAATTCGAGCAATAATCGTTACAAATTATTTTGTAAATCAGAGCTATATTTCAATAATTGTAAGATGACAGATGCTGCGTTTAATTCAAAAAAGTTGAAAAGGCAAAAATTACCACCTGGTTGGATCGAACGATTTTCGAAGAAATATCCTGATACTCCATTTTATTTCAATAAAAAAACTGGCGAATCTATGTGGTCGCTGCCTACGGAATCACGAGAAAAGGTTAACTATTTGGATTACATGCCTTACAAGTTTAATTTTAGAACGGTTTATGTAATGACACGTTACATTCGTACTTCGTTATTTTATAGGTTATGGAGTCAGAAAGAAAAGGCAAAAAGCGAAAACTTTCTGATAAAGAGAGCGAAGAATCTATCGATACAACTTTAAATACCACGAAAGATGTTATAAATACGAGTACACCTAATCGTCCTAAATTAAAAGCTAAAACATCCAAAGTTGTTCGAAGCGACGATAAGCAATCTCAGTCTCAGAATGATACGCCTGCGATGCGTATGTACAGAGAAAAATTGGCACAGAGGAAAGCAGAGATGGAGGCTAAAAAGAATACGCCTAAGGCATCTAAACAAAAACAGAATAGGATGTCTACGTCACCGGCGTCGAAAATTGTTCCCGAAACCAACTCTTTGAAATCCAGCTTACAAATTCAAAGAAGACGTCGAACGTGTTCCGTTTTATCGACTAGCGAAATATCTTCCAGCGAAGGCGTTAATATTTCCAAAGCGTCAACTGCGGATTCGAAGATAAAAGTTGAGCCGTCTGTCGTTAAACCAATGACTAGAAATACCAGAAGTTTGATTTCTATACCAAAGAATAATAAAATATCCAAAATTTCTAAACCTCACATCTCTAAGACGAATTCTTCTAAATTAAATTTATCGAATTGCGATACGACGGTTAACGAATCTGTTGATAACGAAAGTATGGTAGACGAATCTGCACAATTCAGCGTTAGACGATCCGCGAAGAAGAATTATGCCAACGATCGAATGGAAACTCTTAGAAAAAGTATAAGCAATGAAAAAGATATAAAAAGTCCTATCAAGCATTTTCAAGACGAATCGAATATTAATATTAGTAAATTAAATCGCTCTTCGTTGGATAAAAGTAAGATATTTAGTCTTCCGATCCCAAGTATACATAGAAATGTTCGTGCTAGATTATACTCTGTAGAAAATCGCGTAAGGAATAGTGGCCATGTAGAAATAAATAGAAATAAACAAGATAAAATTAACGAAGAAGAAAATACAAAAGCTAAAAAAATTTTAAATAAATTTGAGGTTGCGAATGGAAATTGCGAGCAAATGGAATGGGAACCGATCGAAGATGAAAAAATAATGTCCGAGGTGAGCTTCCTCGTAACTTTTTACCATCCTTTTATCAAAATTAATTCTTTTAGCAAACTAACGCAATTTTTATTTTAAGGTTTATTCGGTTAGATATCAACTTTGTGAAAAACCTATAGGGAAATTAAACGAATTTTCGTGCAATGCTTTGCAGTCGTTGGATACTTCGGGAGAAAAACATGCTTTGTACATAATTATCGATACAAATGTTTTTCTTTCAAACTTACCATTCATCGAAGATATCAAAGACTCCTATTCTGAAATTTTTGGCAGACCGTTTATCGTTATTCCTTGGACTGTTTTACAGGTACACTGAATTTTCATTTAATTTCATTATCTTATATTAACGTATATTTATTAGTCGATGGCTAACTTTCGTCATAAAATTTGTTGTACATAATTTTGTATAATATTTAATAAATACTTGATTAGATCAGGATTTGGCCATCAGCTCGATTCAAAGGACCAAGTTACCTCGAATCGTAAAGAAAATGACAATCACTTTACGCGAACTTTTTTATTCACGATTACAATTCACGAGAGAGATAATCCGCACAATTTGATTATACGTTTGTGTATGTTGATAGTTTTTTTTTTTTTTTTACCTTTCCTGGAATGTCAATCGTGAGGATCGTAATTTCATAGATTTGTATTTCTTTGTTATCCTTGGTATCCTCTTGCCATTGTTATTCTGGGTAATATCGTCGTCGTGATTCTTCCATGCGATAAGAATCGAATGAATTAAATTTATCAATGAAATGTTTATAAGCGTTGGAAATAAATTTCGAAACGAAATCAATATTATGCATAAATATGTCGATAAAAATTAATTATTACCTCTGTCGCGTATTTGTAAAAATTTTTTCTTCATTTCGGGAAGCTACCAAATTCAGGATTTACTCTTCGGTACAGTAGATTATATCTCGAAAGTTGGTGACATTGAAATCCTTCACGAATCGTAACTTATTCACGTTAATGTATTTCTTTATTTAGGAACTTGATTTTATAAAAGACAACAAGAACCATACAAGATCACAGGCGTTAAAATTGAAAGCAAGAAAAGCTGTAGAATTTTTAAATAAACATTTTACCGCTAAACATCCTCGTTTCCTAGGCCAAACACCAATGGACGTAGAAAAAAATAAAAAGAAATTTATAATCGAGTGTCCCGATGATGAAATTTTACAAACCTGTTTGCAAATCAAAGAATCATCAAAATCACCCGTAGGTCATACAGAAATATAATTTTCGCTTTAAACTCTGCACCAATATCTAGAATTTATCTTTACGTTTTAATCGCAGGTTCTCTTATCGTACGATAAAAATCTTTGTAACAAGGCAATGGTCCACGACATTCCCATATTAGGCCGAAACGATCCTTTGGAAAAAATGTATTATTTAAAGGCAGCGGAAACTACGGAATTTTTATCCAACAATCTTCATACACACGTAGAAGAAAATCAGGAAGATATGTCTCTTGTACAAAAGGAGTTACTCGCTGCCGACGATCTTATTGAAAATGGAAAAGCAGTGCTCAAGGCTGTACTTTCCGAGGTAGTAACCATAAATTGTTAAGACTTGCTTTTCTTACATTTTTCATTACCTATATCAGCGTTATTGTTAAATTGTAGGCAGTAGCTAAAGAAATGGAAACTCTGTTTGGAAATAGATGGGAAATGCATGTAATTATTAGACCTCCGTGGTCAATCGTTTCCGTTTTAAAGTGTGCGTTGAAACATTGGATGGCTGCGGTGAACGAATCGTTTACAAGAAGAACCGAATCAATGCTACGCGATATTCTTGAATACATCAATGAAGTTCCAGAAGGAGGTCGGAAATTGCAAGACGTTAAATTCTTTTTGGAAAAATGTAAAGATGTGATACAAACGTTAAACGACGTTAAATATCCCGTTTTAAAATCACAAATGTTAACCAAAATTGAAGTAAACGAACAAACTTTTGAATTTTGCTCTTTGATCGCGACATAAAATATTTTAATACAAATTTACGTTTCAGGATTTAAGACAAACTTGTTTGACTAATATCGAGGAACTGAAAAACGAGAGACTCAAAGGATCCGTAGGATCCGAAGAAGACGCGGGAGAGGAGGAAAGAAGATCGGCGCTTGCTTTCAAAGTTTTTGAAGAGATTTATGCTTTTGCCAGAGACACGTGGTACAGTTATATTATTGACACATATTATACAGTGATTTATAATTTATTCGTATGTAATAATTGTACCTTTGTCGAAAATTTTTAGCGGTTTGTCTGCAGATGCGATTGGATTGCCTTGTTCTTTCTCGTACAACAAATTGCATCCCTTCCTTACAACAAAAGTAGCGCTCCAACAACAGCGCGATGTAGGCATTAGTGTAAATAAATTATTACAAGTTTTGAGAACGTGAGTAGATAATTTATTTGTACTACAAATTCGTTAATTTTGATTTTTGGACCGATTGTATCTTCTTTTTGTTTGTTTGTTTGTTTAGAACTCTTTCGAGAATAAACGATGGCTCGGGTCTCGAAAATAGGATCATTGTTGATCTTTACGAAGTTCTCGTAAATTTTTCATCGGATTTAAGTTTCGAGGAGTTGTCGCAAGTGACACCTCTCGATATATACTGTTGTATAAAATTAAAAAAAGCAACGCTCGAAAAGGGATACGAACAATTACAAGAGTTAGCTATACATTTCTGTCGAATGGCGAATTTCCAGTGTACATGAAGAAATCGCACGTATAAATATGAAAAAAAGACGAAGTAACGGAAAAAGTAAAAAATTGAGACTGATAAAAAGCAAAATAAAATTTTAATCGTTTGACAGTTATTTACTTTCGTCTTTACAACAAACACAGTCGCGCATTCGCAAATACAGAGGAGGAAAAATACATAGTTATAAATATCTGTTTTCATAAATATACGGAGTCGGTGATCGACATTTGGCTTCAGTTCGAGTAAAGAAGGGGAAAGCCGCTCTTCGGTGGTTGGAGCCAGTTATCTTTCGAGTAATTCACGTGTTCCGTTTCTATGACGTTGAACGTAAACGCGTGTCGAGAAGTTTCGCTCTTGTTGGGTTCGGAGTAATGGACGACTTGCCCGTGTAAAAGTATACACGTACCCTTGCGCACAGGCACCTGACGAAAAGAACTCTTCTGATAATGGGCTACGGGTTTGTCGTAGATGAGAAGCTCTTGCGCGAGAGGATCTTTGTTCCTTACGAAGCGTCTGTGCACGCCACTCTTGTGCGATCCTTGAGCAATCCAGAGGCAGCCGTTATCTTTGGTCGCGTCGTCCAGGGCTACCCAGAAGCTGACGAGTTTCACCGGGTCTGTGTACAAATAACTGGAGTCTTGGTGCACTACGACTTGTTCGCATGAAAAACAAACAAATATTATATTAATCTAGATGAAATTGTACGTCGTTAATTCATACATTAAATCATTTTATTTGTTACAAAAGAATATAAGAGTAATGCAATAATTTACAAGAGCTTTGAATTATTTATTTACTTATAAAAAGCTTTCGATGAGAAGAAGTGTAAAGCTAGTCTACGATGGGTGACTTCATCGGTGTCGATACGATCGATCTTATCTACGCTAAGCTAAGATATTTCAGTAACGAAAAAGATTTATTTTCTTTTTAATATTAGCGTCGATCGATTATTCTTACACTTACAAATAATAATTGTGTTATTCTTAACAAAGTCGACAAAAGTAATAAGATAATTGATTATCGTTAAAATATTTATAAATTTAAGTTGTTTTTAAGTCAAAACGAGTTGAATTACAAATTTAATACTCTAATCAGAAGTTAAAATAAGATATTGTTTTTGAAAAAGTTTACTTTAAATTACAAATGCATGGGTTTTAAATAGATCTTTATTTTGTATTAAGTATATATATATATATATATATATATGCTTTATTAATTTTGCGTAAGTACAAATATGCAGTAAATTTGTTTCGATTAATAGATAAAAAAAGTTGATTAATATTTATTTATTATAAAAAGAAAATTAGAAAAAATTTTTTGATATTTGACAAATATCGTTGTTTGAAACCTGTGATAAATTAGTTTATTCGATAGCTTTTGTCCTACACGTTAAAATTATAAAATACAAAATTCTTTTGTACAAATATAAATAAATGAGTTGAAAGCATACGATATGTTAATTAACTAAAAAAGAAATTAGTTTTTACCTTCCGACCCTATTCCTGGATTTTTATAAATATACATAGATTGACAAATGGCGGGTTCGATTAATTGTAACTGAAATGCGATTTCCTTAACTTTCTCGCTGAAACTGTACTTTTTAAAGACGGGATGTAACCAATGTAAGGCGTGACCAACCTTTGAATGTTAAATTACACTGATTATCCTGCTTAAGAGAACTTTTAGTTGGCATTAAAATTCAAAAGCATTTCGTTTACCTTATTAAGAGATATCCGGGGATGAACTTTTAATTTCCCATCTTTTTCTAAAGCTTCCGATTCAAAAAAGTAGCTTACTTTGTTTGCACTTTCCAAGAAGTACTGGTCTTTGTTCTAAAATAAAAAACCGCGTTCATTAAACACTTAAAAGTCCTAACTCTGTTGGAGTATTAATTAAAACCTCATAATACTATCTTCCATAATACATCGATAAGGAGTAAAGTTAGAAAGCAAACATTAATAATTTTATTATTTAAAAACGAGATCGGAATATTTTTCAACGGATAATTGTTAATAATATATATAGTACCGACTAAACTTGTTATCACATATTTTTATTCTCTTGAATAATTAAAAATATTAAAAACTTTAACGAGTACATTGTTTTATATGAAAATGAAAGTACTGTATAATATTATAATTATATAGGTATTTCATTTACATATTAAATTAGGTTTTTAATTAAACTAAGACATTCTAAAACATTTTCCTTTAAAATTTTTAAGAATGGCAATTTTTTCATATTATTTATAAATTAATTCGTCTTCGTTAATAAACGCGTATAATAAATAAAGAATTTACTTTATGCGTTTCGAAATTTTAGCATAATAATTATACTAAAATGCAAATTATAAATAAGTTTAATTAATATTTTATCGATATATTCGAACTTAATTATGATCTTTAACGCTTAATTTATAAAAATTTATAGTTATAAATCTTCTTTTCAATTACGAATAAAGTTTCGTTAATTTATTACTTTTAATACATTTTTATTGGTTTGTATATTCCTCGTCATATATTGTACAGTTTGATTTAATTAACGATTATCTGTTGAAACTGCATAAAAATAAAAATTAAATTTTAAATTTAATCTTGTAGATATTATGGAGTAAATAGTTAATTCGTAATGAAAATGCTCGATATAAAAACAATAAAGATCAAAATTTTATTTAAATCTCAATCATTATACATTTTACTTCCATATCTTATAAATACAGTTGTTATAACTGCATAATTTTGAATTATTTTTCACGCATACTTTTAATACTAGTTTTCAAATTAAACTTACATATTTTTTTAAAACATTTATTTTTTATCGGTATTTTCAGGGAATGTAGAAAAAGTAAAAAATGTATATTTAGCGTTTAACAAACTTTCATATTTTTAAAACGAATCTTATAAAACGCGCATCAAACAATAATAACGATAATTGCTTTATTTTGTTATTAAAAAATATAAATTTATATTGTAATTTTATTAGCATAAAAATGTAGCGTATTTCATTTATATCAAAACACGACGAATAATATTTACTCCGACAGATGTTAGAATAGTTTTGCATAATTTAGTAACTTCTTTTAATTAATATATTCTAAAATGAATAATATTTTAATAGATTCTAATGTTTTAATTTTAGCCTTGAACCAATACTTAATAAATGAATCAAGTTTTTTCTTATTTTTATTCTTTTTTAAATATACAATGGATTATTTAAGCGCGAGTCTAAATTTGACTTATAAATATAACTATTATTAGAAGTAAGCAAAGTGTAAGGATTAAAGATCGAATACGTCGAGAAAATGAATAAAGAAAAAATATGCAAAGTGAAATTTATATAATTTAAATAAAGTGCTTGGGTAATTTGAAATAATTTGCATTCGTGGTTCAATCTATCTCGGATTGTCTTTTTCAGAGATAAACATTCATTTATTATTGAAGATTCTTTGATGGCGTAAGAAACTTCTGAAATTAATGCAGTTGTATTGATTTTCAAAATATCCAAAGTCATGATATATTTAAATTACATGCATTTATGTTCAAAATTCAACTGTTTAACTTCTCCACATTGTACAATCGTTAACGCGAATGTCTAACTAGATAACTTTAATGCCTCGTAATTTAAGAATTTTTGAATGGAAATCAACCTAATATTAACTCAAGAAAAACTAAAATTAAGTATTCGCATAAATTTGGTAAACAAGATTGTTTTATCGAACGTCGAAACAACAAAGGAGCAAAACATGGAGTAATTAAAATATGTACAGAGCAGGTCTTGAAATACGCAAAAAAATGTTTCTACCTGTTGGTTATCGACCGTATTGAAAACCTTCCTGTCGTTTTCGGGCGGTAAATTCGTCGTAAATTCTTCTCCGGCGGACTTTAATTCGTCCACTTCCTCTGGTTTAAAGAAGTCTTCCAATACGACGAATCCGTCTTTCTCCAACTGTAAGAGAAAAGCGGAAAGCTTAAAAATCGATGAATACCGGAGTTATAAAAAAAAGTGGAAGAGCTGCTCGGCTGAAAGAAAATTCGAAGTCGCAAATTTTAAATTCAAATGAGCAAGCTTCGCAGTCAAGGGAATAATAATAAAAGTTAACGCAATTATTCAGTTATCTTCGTTTTCATCCAGAGAAACAGTTCCCGAGATTCATTAAATCCAAATAAATTTATGATTTTCTTTAATTCGTCAATACTAAGTAAGCAAATAAATTAGTAAAGAAGCGGAGTTTTCGAATCGATTGCTATTGGTTTTTTGCAATTTTACAAATTTCATTCGTATCGCGAAAGAGAGATACAAGTTCGTACGGCAATTTCTATTCGTCGTTTCCGACCGTAAGAAATATAAAGTCTTTATAGAAATATTTACAATCGCGCTCGACGCAAGTTCGGACTATTATTAAGAAATTGCAGCGCGATAAGAAACAACGGCGATAAATAACTCATCGATGAAATAATCGAGAAAACGGACGTTATACTCTCCTTATCCTGCGCGAATAAATAAACGGAATACGCGCCTTATCGTAATTAATGTACGTATCCGTAAATCGAGGACCAACGAGCTTTCAAGATAGAATCTACGGGCAGGTACGGTTGGACCATCCAACTCGGTATTATACAACTTTCGATAATATAATTGTAAAATGTTGAAAAACCGTGATCGTTCCGGATCCCTCGGTAAAATCGTAAGCCGCGTTTTCGAAATGAGTTCCAAGAGAATGGAAAATCTCACGCGACGCGGAATTCGAAAGACGTCAACGTCACCGATGAATAGAAACTAAAAAACGCGAGTTTTCGCTTCTTTCTATCCCGGAAACAGGTTCATACGTTAGCCCACATCGGGTTGAAGATGTAGGTCCCCCCACTTGCCGATCCGGTCTCCTCCGAGCTCGAGTTTTCGATGCTGTTGTTGTTCGGGACCTTCGAAACGAGCGATGAATGCCAACTCCGATACTCGGAGTATTCGTAAGAGCGAACCGATTCGTTTTCGAACTTACGGGGCTACTTTTTTCACTCGAAAACACCGACCGAGCAACGATTTTCACACGCGTTGCGAAGCCGGACGAAAAAGCATCTCCGGGTTCGAGTTTAATGCTCGAATTATGCTCGAATTATGCTCGAATTATGCTCGACGTTGCGTAATTATTACGCGCAGCTTCGTACAAGATGTTTCGTTGGGTTTAATTTCAACCGAGTCTTGGGGGGAAAGTCGCGTTCTTGCGTTAACGAGAAGACGGACTTTCGAATTCCTAGCGTCGGTTCAACAACGATCCTTACAACGTAATAATTTCGACATTTTTCCCTTTACGCGTTCGGAGACGGTAAACTCTCCGAAGATCCGATCCCAAAATGGACCAAGGCGTCAAAGATTTCGATCGCTGTCTCCTCGTCCCATCGTAATTTTAGCGAGCGTTGAATGAAACGAAAAGCTATTTAAACGCCGTCCAGGCTAAATATCGCTGCAAAAGGTTCGAATCCGACAAATTAAGACGCGAAAAGTTGGTTAGTTACGAACTGAAAGATCGTTCGATAGCATTTTCGCGAACGCGATAAATCACGGGGAGGCGAAACTCGCGGAACAGTTAAGCGTGCGGTAAATCGGGAGTCGAAAATAAAAAGAGAAAGAGTTGTAGGGAGGAAGGGAGGGAAAAAGCGAGGGAAAAAGCGAGGGAAAAAGCGGGAAGCCTATTCTTATCGAGGTAAGGTTTCCGGCGGGCTTTTTCTGCGCGTAATCAATTACGTAAGCGGAATAAAAGAACGACGGCAGGCGTAGACAGTTCGTGTTCCACGGACTAAAATTGCGCACGCGGAACGTGGCACTGGAAAAAGGGAGAAGAGGCGACGTATCCGTGTAAGTACGTGTAATTGAAAGTATGCGGAGGCGATATCGCAGGTCGCGAAACGGGGATACTCGCGCTTTGGAATTAACGGCTCCTAAATCGTCTACCATGGCTCCCGAGAGTCACGTGTACCCTTCCGTGCAGAAACCGTATAGTTCCATGCAGTTCCGTGCACACGAGGCGAGTCTCGGAGTACACGGAATTTCCGGCGGTTATGGAATTTTGTGCACTCGCTCGCGTTTTCTTCCCTCCTCTCGAGTCCTCCTGTCGCATTTTACGGTCTCGCTCGGACTCGATCGAATTAATCTCGAATGCTTGTCCACCGCGGAATAATCTCCGTTATTTTCACCGTGTAATTACTCTCGTACGGTTTAAGGCCTGTGTCGCGAACAACCGGACGAGTCGTTTATAAACATCGATGTTTTATCGTCGACGAATAATTAACGTAGGTGTAGGAAACAAAAGGAAAAATATTAACGCGATAATTCGATACGCGAGCGCTTTTTATGGGTCGTCGGCTTTTAAAGTTGGGTGCGATCGATATTTCGAGAAGCGTTACCTTTCCAAAGAATACAAAGCACGCGCTAAATTACGACCTTCGTTTTTCCATATTCATTTTAACCGAGCGAACGCAGTTTTAAACATCGCGCATCGAAACTTCCTTTTAAGAGTATCCTCAATCTCCAAATCCCCACGCACGTGCCAAAAAACGCATTTCGGGAAAAACGAGCGGCAACGTTATTTATAGACGAGCCTCGGCTTTTTTTTGCTTTTTTTTTTTGCTTTTTTCGCCTTTCGAAAACCTCCGGAGATTCCCTTACTTTCGTTTTCATCGCGATCGAACGCACCGACTCGGCTCGTATTATCTCGCGGCAGGTAACAATTAAATTTATGCCCGTGGAAACGCGGAGGTACGGAGGAAGTGCCCCGGTTAACGACGGCTCGCGAACAAGTTAACGGGCTCGCGTTTTTTCCCCTGCGACGGTAATTAGCGACGTTTTATGACTAATCGGGGAGGCGCGCGGCTTTCCCTAACAATTGAACTCGCGTCCTTTTATCCCAGCTTCTTAACTTCTTACTCTTCTTACTATTGTACCGCTGGTTTCGCTCGATTTCGCACGCTCGATAAAATTCGCTCGAAATCGCTATTTTTAATTTGCCGAATTCACGCTCTTTACTCCCGGGTTTTTGCAAACGCCGAGGCTCGTCGATTGTTTCGACGGATGCTCGTCCGTTAAGCGCGGATTATACGCGGCGATACTTTGAACGAAACCCCTTTATCGAGCCGAACGGAATTTCGACGATCGCGAACGTTACGGACGGAGGGAACAGCGCTGAATCGAAAACGTTTCGTTCGCTCGAGTTGATACGCGTGTACGCACCACAGGTTTGACGCGTGTACGATCCGAGGGCGATTCGAAAATGAAAAAAGGGGTAATTAACCGTCGCTTCAAAGTCCGGCGATCGTAATCGAATTTTTCCCGTATTTCGGAACTTCCGCGTGCTTTGGTTAGCGGCTACGATCAGCGGCGTTTACGCCTCGCATTTATAATTTGAAACGAGGCGGGGGAGAGAGACGGAGAGAGACGGAGAGAGAAGGAGAGAGAAGGAGAGAGAAGGAGAGAAGGAGAGAGCCCGGTACAAATAGCGCTCGAGTATCTTCGGCCAACGAGAAAGATTCGAATCTCGCTTTCTCCGGCCGTCGCTTCTTCGAGCGCGAAACAAAACGAATCCGAGTCAAAGGTCGCTCTATTTCGAAGCCGTAGACATTTTCTCTTCCGGGATCGCGAACACGTCACTCGGATCGTTTTGTCGGCCGTTGGCTACGAATCGTCGGCTACAACTCGGCGATTGCACTTTGATTCTAGTTTATTATTTATCCGCGAGGTATTTTCCGTACGTCTCTTCCACCTTTCTCCGACCCGTTTCTCTCCTATAAAATCTTCGCGCTCGTTATTTTACGAAATACGCTCTTAATTGTTAATTGAGCGGTGATAGCTTTTTATCTATATTATGTAATGTTTGTTATCCGGTACAACGCGCCACGTAAATAGCAGAAGTTACGTAAATGAAACGTAAATCTTATACGGTACTTTCTATATACGTTTAGTCAACTTAGTTATACTTAACCTAAAAATTATTCGAAAGTCATAAAAACGTATAATGTACGTGCGTACGTGTCTTTTTTTTTTCATCGAGCGTTACAAAAAAAAAGTATCGACTTACCGTTTCAACGCGCGATTCTACAAAAGTATCGAACCATTTTCCTTTCTCGTACTCGGCGTATCGATGCGAATCTTGAAAAATCTTCACAACTTCCCCCGCGTAAATAAAAATCGCGAAAGCTCGTTTATTAATAATCACAGTTCCATCTTGGAAGATCGCAACGTTATTTATTCCACCGATACTCTAAGCGCCGTAAACTCCGATCGATCAGCGCGGCCCGATTAAAAACGCTTACCTGTTCGAAGACGTCCTTCATGACTGATCGGCTTAGGGTGAAATGTTGGATCGAAAGGTCGAGGCTTTGGATGCACTCGAAAAAGCACTGACTTTCTAACCGTTTGCGTTCGCTCGAACCGAATCACCCGGTCTCTTATCGCTCGCTCTCCCGATTCCCGTTGTTCTCGTTATCGGAGCAGCGATTGATAATCGGTGGAATTTACCGGACGATCCGCGACGCGGAGGCTCAGTTCGTACGAACGGACGAGTCTTCGACGATCGCCTACTCATTGCTCCGCTCGTGCGGATATTTGTTTATTTTTAAACGCGATTACTCGGGAGGACTGCGTGACTTAGCGGACCATTGATACAGCACGAGTGATTTGTCAGAGAGAGAGAGAGAGAGAGAGAGAGAGAGTGGACGTATAGATATTAAGTTCGTTCGTTCGTTTGTTCGTTCGGGCGGGTTTGTATCGTCTTTGAAATTTTAGGATTTTGGGAGTGGTTTTTAAATTGGTGCTCGTAGCCAATAGCGATAATCGTAGCGTTGTAGGTTATTTTGGGCGTTTGAATCGCGATAGAACTTATTCTGTTGAGATAGACCGAAAGATTCGTTTGGATTCACATTTTATTTATCGAATAGGGTAAAGAAGCATCGAACGTTAAAATCGCGTTCGCAGCCGAAATATACACTTTGAGCGATTTAAGGAATGAATCCATGTTAAATCCAATTTACATCGAATCTATTCGACAATGAAACATCTTGGTAAAAAGTGAATTGAAATCCGCGCGATAAAATTTATTTGTTATTAACGTTCGATCGATTTTCATTATAAACCTTTAAAACTATTCGATATATATTTTAATAAAAAGGAAAAATGCGAAAGAGTTTTATTCGTCTACGTATTTCGATCATCGTATTTCTATATTTCTAGTACGAAATTCAACGCGAAACTTTTTGTTACAGCTTTTACACGAAAATCATTTTTCTTAAAGCATCGTACGAACAACTTTTCATGCGATATTTTTCAAAAATGTTATACTGTTCTCGTGTCTCTGTAAATCTGTGCATAGCATAATTTTGTTTCCGTGTTTTAGAGTCATGTATGTATTTTTAAGGCAACGCGGATAAAATTCTTTCAACGACACTTTTCGATAATTTACCTAAAATATATTAAATAAATCAGGTTTCTTACTTTTTCCCAGTGGAAATCAAAAGTTTTTTTATCAAAAGCGTAACTAAAATAGTATCGTTATATTTTTTGTTTTAAATAATAATTTTATTCTTATCGAAAATTATTATCGAGAAAAGTCTACATTTTAAATTCGAGAAAGAATTATGTCTCTTTGTCTTATTAAAAATGTATATTTAACGGTATATATAATAAATAGGACAGATGTGCTGAATTTTCCTTTACTGATTTTCGCTAAATTGCAATTGTGAAATTTTAATCTGCATTTTCAAATATAAAATATTTCAAGCTTAAAACGAGAATTACGTCAAATTTTTTTTTTTAAACTAAATTCTAAAACATCTCGTATTGTTTTTTTCGATAAAAAAGTTTATATTTTAGAAAAAATACTTAATCAAAACTACGGGTTTTTATGAGACAGTCTACATCCATGTTCGGATGTATTTTATTTTTTAACGCGTAAACAAAATCGAACGATCACCATATAATTAATAAAAGTAGAAAATAGTAAGATACGGCGATTTCTATGACTTTCTAATAAAGTATCTTATCGAGACGATGAAAAACAGTTTCCTTAGTCTTACGAATACGTTATTACGCAATTAAATTATTTACCACGTAGAGCATTTTTTAAAATAAAATTCGGTGGAAAGTTTTCTCTAATTATCAATAATTTACTCAAGACTCTTTTTCGTGTATTTTGAAATATAAATACATCGAGCAACGATAGAGGAATGCTTATTTTCTAAGGTACACAAAGTTGATTTATTAATTCGAATATCAATACTTTAACGATCATTTTAAACAGTCGATGCATTATTAGATTGAAATAAAAAAGAAAACAAAAAAAACAATTTTCCAAGCGAAAAGATTCTTTCGAAACTTTTTATTAATTTGCCATATAAATTGTAAAATATTTATTTTACGGTCGAACCGAACATATTCGTTATGATTTTCAGACGCACGAAAATTTGCTGAAATTCAACCCGAATAAAAGAACGAATGCGCATCAATTTTTTGATTATATAGTTGAAACGATGTCTAGCGAACGTTCGAATAATTTTCAGGAAATTAAGGATAATTTTATTTTGCTCGAACCAAATTACAGGCTGATTTCCTATATGAGCGCGTACAGTATTCCATCGGGAGTTCGCGTTTTGTATACACAGTTTGTAGAAAACTAAACAGCGAACTTTGTACGAAAATTTGATACTCGTAAATTTATCTATGATCGCGATATCAAACATACCCTTGGGAGATTTGCAGAGAGTGTATTTGAAAATACATCGGATCGAAGGACAGATAGACGAGAGTTCGGCAAAATAAATTTCCTCGGAGGACTTTTCATATTCATTAAACGAAATTTTTGTTTCCTCGATTATTTCCGGTGCGAGAAACATCCTCGTTATCGACCGAGAGTTATTGGACGGTAACGAGTCTCGACATCTAATTAGATCCATTAGCAAATAGTACGTAATTACTCTCGTCGGATAAGATGATCAAAAAAAGTTGAGCAACGGCTGCTCGAAAGAAAACCAAAAACCCAAGGCGATACGTCCTATCATCGATTCGAGAGCAACGACGTCTTCCCACGCAATTCGCGGCTGCAAGCGGGAAATTAAAATTCGGGATCCGATGAATAATGCATTCGGACGTGGTGGGAAGACGCGAGGTGCATAAGTCTTTGCAAAAAGCGGACGCGCTGAAAATCCGAGCTCGTAAAGTACGAGTCCTTGGACCTTGGCCAGAAAGCCGGACTCTTTCGGCCATTGCTCGGCTAGAATTAATTGCCGCTTTACGACATTTCTCTTTTGGTTCGTGGGGGTATATACGCGATGTGCACGTACGTGTATACATCCATACATACATCCATATATACATCCGTATCTTCGGATCGTCGCCCGCGTATGCATTTACGGGAAATTTATCTCGCATAGATCTCTCGCCGCGTTCATCCGGTTTCCCGCGGGGGGTTTTGAAGGAGCGTCTTTTACTTTTATTTGTATTTAAGTGCTCGGCGCGGCTTGGGATCCTTATGAGCGTATTTCAACTCCTCGAGGGTGGAACGGGCATCGAGCGCTTTATCAAAAAGTGGCATGGAAAAAAGGCGCGTCAACGTTATCCAAGGGTTTCACGAGCGTGTTTCATCAATCTCCGGGGCTGCTGGAAAATTAGCTCTAAAATTTCATGAAATTCGCAGTGTCATACATCTGGAGGAATTTTTTAAAGGATAGGAATAAGGATTCGTTCTTAGGCTGTGAAGAAAATTGATAACGCCGTTTAACGAGATACGTATTCGTAATAGGACGTTTAATTCTTTTTTTTTTTTTTTTTTTATTTTTTTTTCAACCAGCCTTTGCGATAAGCGAAACGGGAATGTTTAATGGTTCGATAGTCGAACGATAAATAAACGAGCGGACGTACTTTATTTACAAATTTTTTATTGAAAGTGTATTACAGCGCTTGGATGTTGTTCCGTACTTTACAAAAATAGAATTCGCACGCAAATGGACAATTATCGGAGTCTCGATTACAGACGACAATACCGCGGTAATATCGCGATAAGTGGAGGTAATTAGATAGTTTAAAAGGCTTTTAACTTTCGTAACGACATGATTGTTCGAGGTATTTATAAAACTGTCGCATCGCGCGTATCGGTAAGTTCGTGCACCTACGCGAAGAGAAAAAAAATTTCACTGCCTCGTCGACGAGTGGCTTATCGCGAGCTGCACGAGAGACAATGAGAGACAAGAGAGACGAGAGAGAGACGAAGTTGGCGAGTGAAAATAACGGGGTTCTGGATTAATTATTTCAAGGAAGCATCTCCGTCACTGCCGTCGTCGTCGTTGTTACCTCTTCTTCGTATTTATCGCCGGATGGATCTAGGAACAAAAAGTCGTCCTCGTGCGATGCTGAACCGGAGCCATCGAGATCCGATCCGGATTCGTGCGAGGTTTCATCCGATGTCGTGAATTCTGGAGCTTCTCGAGTTACGGCTGTCGTCTTGGCTGATTCAGGATCGTTGGTCGATGCTTCGCTGATGTTTTCATTTTTGACTCCTTGCTCGCGAGTGTCTGGCAAAACTTTGGGTTTCGGAACGGACTCGATCGTATCAATCTGTAAATGTATAGTAAAATCGTTATAATATTGACGTGAATTACAGTATCGACAGGAATTTTCTCGCGCGAAAGAAAAATGATTCTTAAGAGTATATTAATCATCGATTTCGTTTTATAATATTTTACATTTTTCGTGTGATTTTTAAATACGATTCAGTTTTTAAACCAAGAAAACAATGAACTGTTTTTAAAACTAGTGTTTCGAGAAAATTTTCGATAATGATAACATTTTAAGTAAATTTGAAATTAAATGTGCGATACGTAAAAAATTATATCGCTAAGTTAAATATAGAATAAATTCAAAGTTAACTATATGCCTATAATCGATTATAATACGTCTCTGAAATAATATCGTTCGTTTTTAATTTGTTAGCATTGTAAATGTTCGCATTTAGCGAATACGAATGTACGAATGTGTAGACGAAAAATATTTTTTCTGTAAAAAGTATAACATATATGTACAATGGATTACGATTAATTAATTAAAATTTAATTGGATTGTTAAAGATGTTAAAAGAAACATCGTCAACGCAAGAAACGAATATTTATCATGGAAGAAATTTTTAAAAGCGCCTTACATAATTACTATTAGATCTCGAATCGTTGAATACTTGGTAAAAATTAGATTTTCCCAGCACATTGATATTTTCTACGTGATTTGCTTTTTCAACTATCACCGACGAATTTTCTTTACTAGCGTTAAAGTCATTAAAATCTTGTTTTTCCGAAATTTTATCTAAAGATTTCGTATTGGATATATTTTCTTCGTCAGCAACGGATGTCTCATCGGATAATTGGTTTTTCCCGGAGATATTGTTCACGACATTTGATTTTCCACCCTCAATTTGCTCATAGACAAATTTCTTTTTATCATAAATGTCATTAATAATATCTTGTTTCTTATCAGCGGTATCTTGAATAATTATTTGTTTCTTATTCGAGATATCCAAATCTACATTAGTTTTTTTGTTAATTAAATTTTGCACCAAGCTCTGCGTTTTCTCGGCAATGTTTTGAATAATATCATATTTTTTATTCACGATATTTGCGACAAAATCTCGTTTTTTATCCAATACACTGGAAAGCGTACGAACGAAACCGTCTTTTTCGAGGGTCGAATCTTCGCTGTTATCTAAAGTTTTATTATCGAAATTTTGCACGATGTTCTGTTTTTCGTTAACAACTCCTTGAACCGCGTTATTATTTGTATCGATCATTTGATCAACGGTACGATCTGTTACAACAGTGCCACTAGCGAAAGCTTCCACGACATTTTCTCTCTTATCGGTCATACCTTGAATCATCGCGTTGTGCTTCTTGTCGATAATTTCCCGAATAACGTAGTCTTTAGCAGCAGCAGCGTTGGACACGGCTTGGACGACTTTGTCCTTCTTGTCGATGATCTTTTCGATAACGAGATCTTTTGTGGCGGCCGCAGCTCCGACGATAGCCCCGACAACCGCTTCCTTTTTATCAATGATACTCTGAACCGCGCTTTGCTTCTTATCGATGATTCCTTGAACAATGTTATTTTTCACAAGAGCGGCGTTGGAGACGGCTTCGATGACGTTATCCTTCTTATCGATGATTCCTTGAACAACGTGATCCTTTGCAACAGCGGCGTTGGCAACGACCTCGGCGATCTTTTCCTTTTTGTCGATGATCCCTTGTATCGCGTTGTGTTTCTTGTCCGCGATTTTCTCGATAACGCTATCCTTTGCAACAGCAACAGCCGCAACAGCTTCAACGACACTCTCCTTTTTATCTATGATTCCTTGAACAACCTGATCTTTTACAGTAGCGATCTTTTCCTTTTTGTCGACGATGGTTTGAACGACTTTGTCTTTCTTGTCAACGATCGCCTGAATCGCGTGGTCCTTTACACCGGCAGCATTAATAACGGTGCTTCCCTTTTTACCAATGATGTCTTCGATTATCTCTTGTTTCTTATCGATAATTCCTTGGATAATTTTATTTTTAACAGCGGCAACGTTGCCAACCGCTTGAACAACATCGTCTTTTTTATCGACGATCCCTTGAATTATATCTTGTTTCGCGTGAACGATACCTTGGACAACTTCACCCTTTACAGCTCCGATATTGGCCACATTTTCGATAATGGTTTCTTTTTTATCGATGATGTCTTTTACCACGTGGGGTTTTTTATTAATAATTCCTTGTATCGCCTGATCTTTCGCCACGGCAACGTTAGCGATGGTTTGAACGACGCTTCCCTTTTTATTCACGACATCTTGAACCAGGTTTTCCTTCTTCTCCAGCAGACTACCGAAGATCTTGTCTTTCACAGCGACAGCGTTTGCGATAATTTCCTTTAACACCTCTTTCTTCTTCTCGATGATATTTTGAATGATTTCTTTGTTTCTCGCTGCGGCGTTGGCAATAGTTTGCACGATTTCCACTTTCTTGTCAACGATATCCTGGATGAGTTTGTTCTTTTTAGCCGTCACGTCCAAGATAATTTGCTTTACGTCTTTGTTCTGATTAAAGATGGATTGTACACCTTCTTGTTCCAGAGAAGGTAGTTTTTGAATAATGAACGGTTTAACGTTGGATTCGAGGATTGCCGGCTTGTGTTGGACGTAATGAATTTGCACCTGTTCTTGTTCGATCGGTGCGTTGCTCAAAGTACTTTGAAATTTAATCTTGTTCTTGAGCTTGTCGGTTACTGCATTCGCTACATTCGAGATCGATTCTCCCAAACTCTCCTTTTTGTCGAAAAAATCTTGAATCGACTGACCGAAAAAAGGTTTCTTATTCGCTATCGGCGCCTCTTGATTCGGGAAATGCACATTGGACGGATAAGTTTGATGGTTATAAATTTGTACCTGACTCTGATTATCGCATAGGGGTACGCCTATGTTCGGGTAACAATGGGTAACAACGAGGTTGGCAACCACCGGAGAATTTAGTACCTTGGTGACGTAAATGGGCGATGGATTTATGCCAACCTGTTCCTTACCGGATAAAATTTTTCCGGGGTGGTGTCTTCTCTTTCTCTCGTTGGCGAGCGTCTCGACGGACTTGTCGTAGATTTCGTCGTTCTTTTCATCGATCGTGGTCAAATCGAGCTCGTCCAAACTCACGTTCCTGCGAACTCTGCTGCTGATAAGCGATTTTCTCAGGTGGAAATTACCCTGATCGAACTGCGAGAAGTAACCGTTTGAATCGTAATGTCCGAACTGTGCGTGATAGTTTTGCAGACCGAGGAAGCAAGTCGGTAATCCTTTGGTCGTGGTCAGGCAAATCGGCTGTTTCCAACGCACTACCTCCACTATTTCCGGCAACCGATACGGACTGGGTGCACCTTTCAACGGATGTATTCCGTCATAGTTTATATCGACGCCGGTTACGCTCGATAGCAGATATATAAAAGGTAGAAGCAGGCACATTTTTATAAAGATTGAAAATTCACTTTGTACCGAGTTTCGGGATGGATTTCAAAGTTAGACTGAGGGGAGCTGCGAGGACGGTTGCTTTTATATAGGGCAAGGGTCAGGTACGCGTATAAGTACGCATAAGTCATTTTAGTATAGTTAAAAGACTAACGAATGGGAGTCCTAATGATTTCTTAACGCTGCCTTCGTCGTCGATAATCAGAGGCTGACCATCGATCGCCCAATAGTAAGCGATCGTTTTCTAATGAATTGCGGCTCTTCGACGTCCCTAAAGCTTAATTATACGTAAAGACGTTCATATTTTATCCGAAGCGTTAATTTTTTGGGCTCTTATCGGAATACTATCTATCGGTAATTTTTGCTTTCGGAATAGTATTAAT
This sequence comes from Dolichoris vasculosae, assembly GCA_018907195.1. Classification (NCBI taxonomy): domain Eukaryota; kingdom Metazoa; phylum Arthropoda; class Insecta; order Hymenoptera; family Agaonidae; genus Dolichoris; species Dolichoris vasculosae. Next base: position 11,071,237 of record JACCHY010000006.1, read on the forward strand.
GGCTATGCTTAGGTTGAAAATAATAAAAGTAAAGAAAGAGCAAAGTAAATTTTACGATAAAATTAGACGATAATAATTTTAAAAAGAAATACGAGATTAAGGATTTATGAAATTGGACCATTTGTCGATGTCGTATATTGCATTTTTATAGTTAGAAATTAGTGTACAATACGTACTTTAAGCATTTATTAATAATACGGTGGTTTAAAATCTGTAGCATAATACACATAAATTGTACCAATATATTTTTTTTAGTACAATCTTCGTTATTTAAAAAGTTTTAGAGTAATATAATTTGTTAATGTAAGCAAATTAAATATTATAAATTATTTTTTTTAATTGATTTCTTTTACAATTCATTAAAATTTTATTATTTTGTGTAAAATTCGTAAAATATTATTAAAAATTCCTATAATATTAATATTGTTTGTAAATAATCTATACATTATTTTAATTTTCAACGATATACAATTCAAATAATTAAATATATAAAAGTATAAATTTATAATAACGGTAGTACTTTTCTTCCATTAATGATTATCAAATATATAGATTTAAATTTCACTAAAAAAAAGAGACTATTAATGTTTTGTATAGTTTTAATTTTTGACTAACGTAATACTTACATTATATTATTTAAAAAACAGAACCTATTAAATTTATGAACACGTTGGACTTTTTTAAATTAAAAAATTAAATAGTATACAACAATTATTGAATAATATATACTATGTTTTTTTATTTTACAATTATAATTTGGTTTAAAAATTTTACATTCTTATGAATTCAATTTACCATGTCAGTAGCTTATTTTTTAACGTTAAGAAATTTATAAATAGGACACTATTATAAACCAGCGAATAAAAATTATGAAATGTTTACGTTGAAGTAATCGTAAGCGAATATGGTTAAATTTTAAGGATGATATCAATGAATCTAGAAAAACTTTTTCCTGCTTTTTATAAATGTATATATTTTTATATACAATTTATAATATCAATATAGCTTACAAATATACATATAAAAAGATTGAAATTTATTTATTAAATTTCAAGGAAGTCTAATATCGATAAATAATATCATAGATTAGTATTTTTGATTATCTAAAAATATTTTGCTATCTAAAATATATAACAAGTATTAATTAAATTTGAAAGTTTTATTACACAATCGTATACTTTAATTTTTGTAGAAATAAAATGATTTAATAACTAAAATATTCAGACACAAGTGTTCCATTTAAAAACTATAACGATCAGTTATACATTACACGTTATTAATTTGAATACATAACGTTTTTAAATTTTCCATTTCTAAAAGAACACGTGTATTTTCGACGAGTATTCGTAGCACAAAAAGAGACATCTATTTTTCACAATGCAAAGCTCATTTTTTATATCAGACCACACAAAAGCAGTACAATTTTAACATTCGTTTATCTGCACAAGTGTCATCAAAGAACCATAAATAAAGATAGCCTAATTAAAATAATAAACCGTTACGATAAAAGTATTAAAGAGTAATAAAGAACAACGATCGAGTTGTTTTTAAAATAACCGGCATCGGTGATAACGACATTCGCACAACAACAAGAATACACTTGTTACCAAAATAAGACACAGCAATGCCAAAGATAACATTAACAACAACAATGACCGAATGGAATCAAATTCTCTCGCACACCTTATCGCGAGAAAAGGACCCACGCCCTAGTCCTTGTCGTCGGTGTCGTCGTCGGCGAACAACGGCACTCCCCGTGAGAACCGAGTCAAGGGAACGATATCACGGGAAACACCGACGTAACCGGAGAAGCGAAGCCTCGAGGCGTGCGATTTTCCTCTTTCCTATCCCGGGGATCGTCATCGGCCGTGGTCCGATCATCGCTCCCGACTCGACCTTCGTACCTTAAGTCCGTTCCGAGTTGTAAGCTGGAGTTGTGGACGATCTCTTACGTATCTACAATTCTATTTTTACGAGAGACGTCGGTTCCGCGAATTATCACGGATCCCGACGTTCGTTGGTCCTTGACGCGTTGCGTATTTATCACGTAATCACCGAGTTTAATGCATTTTATTACTCGGCGGTGTTCGAGGGTAACGCGAGATATCTTTATCGTTCAATGGAACGATCCTTTATGTATTTTTTAAAAATTATCTCTAGCTAAATCTACACTCGCTCGCAGATTACGCGAGATGAGTTATTCGAGCGATAAGTTTTTTAAGGCACCGAAAATAAACGCGTCGAGTCGCTACGACGTAACGCGTAAGAGACAAGAACAAGACAAAAATCATCCTACGGGATTGTTTCGAGGTCGATCCATTTTCAACTCAACGATTCTTTTATCGATGGATCGACGACCTTCGCGACTGGAATCGGAGATGAAATTTAGCGCGAATTGGACTAAGTGGACGCGAAGTCGAGGAAAAGCCGAGAGTCAACGTTACGAATTAAACAAAAAGTTTTTTTCATCCAACCGATTGGAATTCGTTACGGTATACAGTACACCGATCGTATCTCGGTATCGCGGTTGCAATTACGCCGTGGCGTATCCGACTTGTATTACCGTATTCGTTGTTTGTTCGTCCGTAAGAAGAAAGCAAAATGCAAAATCGAGGGGACGGCCAAGTTTTTAATTTATCCGTCGCCATGGATTTGGAATATCAAGCTAAAAATAGCCAATTTACTGCTTTTATCGCGATGACATAAGAACCGATTCGCTTCGATTCCGACATTCAACTACAAAAATAGAACAGCGTCGCTGCTTTGTTTAAATTATCGTCCCTCGCGCCGCCAAAAAAACGAAACCTTTGACCAACTCGCGCGCAAACTACTACCAACGCAGATTTCGCATTCCACGCGTACTTAACTTTATTACGCTCCACAAGCGTATCCTCCGCGCGTTATCATCAACGATTTCGTTGCTTCGACTCGACCCGGAATCCACGATCCTCTCGATACAAATGCGCTCTTAACCTAGTCGGGCACATCGGAGCGACCGCGATCGCCTTTCTAAAATAAAATGAAAAACAAAGGGAAAAGACGAAGAGAGACGAGCGAACAAAAGTCCACGTGGAATTTTCGGGAAGGCTTTAGAAGAATCGACGGCGAACCGGGTGTAGAAAAACGGGTAGAAAAAGGCTCGGAACCGCGGAGTAAAAAACGTGGCGCAGGTGTCGCGTCGGCGGGGACCGACCGCGTCCCGAAAATCCCGAGCGCGGCTTCGAGAAAGGAGCGGAGGCGGCGTCGCTCGTCGTCGGGGGAGTGGGGGAGAAAGGAGCCGTCGGAGGCTGCGGCTCGAAAGGCCCATAGTCGCCGCTACGGTCTCTCGGGCGCCGCATCGGAACCAGGAGGTAGCCCGACGACGCCAACGAGGACGCCTCGATCGAGGTCGCGAGACTTTCTCTCCCACTTGTACCGACTTGTCGGCGACCGCGTCCCGGGACCGTTCCCGAGGACCGTTCCCGAGGACCCTTCCCGAGGACCAACGCGAGGAAGGAGCCGACGCGACCCTTCCGACCCCCGCTACTCCCGGTGACCACGAGTGCCCACGAGTGCGCACGAGTAAGGAAAATAAGAGGAAAAAACACAGGTTTATCAGCCGTCGAAGTTTAGTGAATATCACGCGGGAGAGATTCGGAGTATCTTGTACACGCAATAAAACAAGATTTACGGTTTCTACATTTTTTGTAATAAAACCAGTTTTAATACACGATAAAATCGTTTACCTCTTTAAAGTGGATTACACGGGGAGCTTATCGCGCAGTCGTTTAATTATTCTTGACGATATAATAACGTTCGGTCGTACGTATCGAATCCCGCCGAGCGCCATTAGGCCCCGAGGTCTCGGCTCGGTGGCCCAGTATCGAAACGGATCGACTATCGATCAACGCGGCGTTTATCGCTCGGCGAAAAAAAATCTCGCGACGAATCATCATCGAGGACGCGGGAGACTCTCGAGGTCGTCCGAGGTTTTCTCGGTTTTCTCGGTTTTCTCGCCTCGCGCGGGAACGAGACCGAATCGAGATTCAAGCGGTGGTGGACGTTTTCCAGGTGCGATGCAGGACCAAAGCGACTGAGGGGGACGCCGACATGGGACAAGCCTGGTGCAAGGACAAGTCGACCAAGGCGCAGGACTCCAAGTCGCCCCTCGACCGGGTCTTCGTGCGCTGCGCCCATCGGGTGAGTCGGCTTCCACTTTCACGCTACTTCCGAGTTGTTACGAGTCTTGTGTTTCGCCGGGACGGGAGTAAGAGACGCGTGTGTGGATTTTCGATTTGGGGAACGAACGAAATTTTGAATTGCTAATCGTTCGCTGGGCATTCCGCGATGCTTATATAAGTGATTCCTTCGCGTGCGTTACGTTTCGTACGAACGAGTTCGTTGTTGGACTCTGAGCTACGGTTGTCTAACGAAACGTGTGTTTTTTTTTTTCTTTCTTTCTTTCTCTCTCTCTTTTTGTAAAGTACAAACTGGTCGGTGGAGAAACTGTGAGGCAGAAAAGATGCGTGGTACGATAAAGGATTATTGTTGCTTTGTGCCAGGTAATCTAATTTTCAATCGTTCGTGAATAATAACGTAAATAATGTTATGTTGAACTCGATTCTCGATCGCAAAAGCGTTACATTATGTAAGGGTTTAAAAATTATTGTTTTAATTATTGTGCTGTGGATATTATAAAAATGTTACGATGTATTATCCGAGTAGACGTTTATTAATATTATTTTTATTTTGTTGAGGAAACATTTGTATAATTCGAAACGAGTCGAATTTATTGGAAAGTTCTTTTAAATTTTTATGCCTCCAACGGATACGATAAAATTATTTGTTACGAATTAAGTTTAATTATCTTATTCCAAGATCTTTTCCGTTCGTGCATTTCTATCATTTATATTACTCTGACTCTAAAGGACGAATATTATATAATTGTTGTCTATCCTTTTCCTACTATGAAAAAATCGCCCATTTATCAAAATATCCGTCGTTGGTTTAAAAAAATTACGCATACGTTTACGAATAGAGATCGTATATTTATTTGATGTCTAAGAATATTTATTTGTATAAATTATTTTTTGAAATTATTATTATTAACATTTTCATCGAATAAATATTCATGAGAGAAAATTAAAATTTATCGTTTATTATTCGTAACGTTAGAATATTTTTTTATAAACGTATCGTTGAAGTTCAATTAATTTCGTATTGTATGTTTGAATTAAAGAGTAATACTGAATTTATTTTTAATGTTGAAGCGGCTTTACGCTTAAAATTTAAAATTTAAAAAATATCGCTGAGTATTTCGTAGAATCATAAATCGGAGAAGAATTAAAAACATAAAAAAATTTACTATTTGTATATATATATACATGTATACGTATAATTTAGTATATAAAACGACATAAAAATTTTTAAAATTGCATTAATTGTTCAAAAATTGTTTATCGATATTTTGTATATTTAACAAAGTACATTACAAAACGAAGTAATAAATTTTTTTAATCGAGTGCGCTTATATTTTAAGCTCCCGTAAATTATTAAACGTTGAAAATTGTACTCGAAGAAAATAATTATTTTTTAACTTATGTATCAAATGTTTTAAACCGATGCAAAAAAAAAAACAAAATTTTAACGACGCTTAAAAATCAACTATAATAGAATTATTGTATTTTTAAAAATAGATCCATCAAAATATCGATCTTCTATTTAAGAATGTGTTAATAACATTTCAAATGCATTTATTAAAATTTATGCGCAAGTTATCTTTTTTTCCTTCATTTTATTATACTAGCCGCGAATAATTTATTTTTCACTTCATTTTTCACGTCTGCTCTACGCTTTTTTATTTGTCGGTTATTATTCTTATATAATACAAAGATTGCATTTTTATTACAATTTCAGCAAATTTTTAATCTCCGTAAACGAAACAGACATTCATTATATACATACATATAGTTACATACTCAATGTCACGTGTGATTCTACAAAATGCATCGCTATCGTTAAAAAAAGTGATAACATACAGATAATGAATCGATAAAGAAGGTAAAAAGACTTAATAAGAATCGACGATATAAACAAAGACAAACGCGTTTATTTATATCGACGATAACGATCGCTCTTCCAAAAATTATACGCGACGGTGTTAAATTCTGAACGTAATGAAAGAAGAGCGTAAAACAGAGATTTTCGTTATACTCCGTTAGAAATTAGAACGAATATAAAATAATAAACAGTCGTAGCGCCTCGCGGAAGAAAAGTAGGAAAATTCATAGTTTTCATCTATACAAAAGAACGCGACAGGCAAAATTCGCTTTCTTATCCCATCGAGTCGTAAACAATTTTTCTAGAGCAGAGTCATAAAAAAGTGGGAGTCACGTGCGCTTCCTTATTCATCGCTAATGTTTCTCGTATCTCGTGTTTAATGTTCTGCTCGGCACATTGAAATTTTCAAATGTACACACAGGCGGAAGATGACGCGCGCGTTCCTGTCGGACTTTGATTAGAAACACCTTACGTTGCGCGAAACATGCTCGACGTTTATAGACGTATCTCAGTTATAAAACGCGAAGAAGGAGAAAAAAAAGAGCGAAAACCTGCGTTCAATTATTATTCCCATAGCGATTTGTATAACGCAATGTATAACCGTTCGATTCGAAATTGAATCTTTATCGTTCGCGTGTGCTTACGTTATATAATGAGAGTTTTTATTCTTTAACGAGACTTTGGCGCTTGCGAGTCTGCTTTTCGATAAAGCATTTTTAAGGAGAATAACGTAAGAAAATGTGCATTTTTCCGGCTGCTCGGACTACGAAAATCGACTGCCGCACAATAATAGTATCGAGTATATAGTTAGAAATATAGTTTAAAGCGCGATATTATCGGTCAAATTTAAATACCGATCGCAATGTTTTTGACAGCATCGAATTACGCTCGTCACGTACGACAATGCGGGTATAACCGAGTGTTGCGTAAATAGCCTCGCGAAAAACTAGGAATGGAAGCTTCTTTCGAAGACTACGAAGGTATACGAAAATGCGAAACTCGAGGTTATCCTCGATTTCCCGGGAAAAGAATACGGAAGAAACAATGCAAATATTTTCACGCGCGCCCAGGAGTTTTGAAAATTCCGCGAGCTCTTATCCAATGAAAAGCTTATCTCTTTCGTCGGTGTAGTCCGTCGATTCAACGAAATTCAAAACTTTCGTTTCGCGGTAAATTTATTTTCCAGTTCGAGCGAGACTCTCCGTCGAAATCGAGCATAAATCAACGGGGTTTTATGCATCCACCTATTTCCACGTTCGCTTTCGTAACTCGAAATTGTAGAAATGCGCCTCGGTGAGCTTCGCGAATAACGTACGAGACGAAAATAGGGAAAAAAACACGAAAATTGAGCGTTCCTCGGACTTTTAATGATACGTTAGAAGTAGCTTAGACTCGCGTTTCGCTCAAGGATGCATTTGGCACGAGTTCCCGATATACATTACATAATGAGACGAGAGTCATAGGAGGACGGACCCGTGACGCGAAAACGTGCGACTCGACAAACTTGCTTATGCGTGTGTCCCTTGTGTTCGTGTGCGTGTGTCCTACGCAACGCTAGTGCAAATTATTCGATCGGATTGTTTATTGGATGTTTTCGTTTGTAGTCGTTCGCTTGCCCAGGAAACCATAAATTATACAGTTACTGTATATGTGCAGCTAATACGAATCACTTTATACTCTTTAAATGCAAATACGAAACCTATAAAAATTATAATACGCGTTGTATGGAACATTTACGTTTGTACGAATGAACGATAAAAATCATTTCGTGATTTTGTATACTATTATTCCAAGCGTAGACAGTGTTCGAATTTTTATCTCTCTTTGTTTTCTTAATTTCACGAGTTAACTTTCTTCGATCGTTTCATCCTTTCCATTCGCGTATCGTTAAATATTGCAAAATGCATGCGTTTTTAATACAAAAAAGAAAGTTGAATATTATCCCGTAGGTGTTAAAAAACGTTTAAAACTTCTTCCCCTCGATCGAAGTTACGAAACCTTTTTCCTTTCGATAAACGAACGCGTTACCGATCATAATTACACGGAACGTCGAATCTGAAATTCGAAGCGTTAGCTCGCGTCTCATCTTCGCGCACGATTACGATGCATCGAATGTCGCCGGAATCGCAATTCCCGATCGATCGTAAATCTTGGTTCGCGATTCCAAAAACTCATCGGAAAGGAAAAGCAAGGTGGAGGTGGTCGTAAAAGACGCGCCGTCGGCCCGACGCCTCGTGTCCTGGAGTGACTCACGCCCGACTTATTATCCCGCGCCCACGGATTTTCGGCGTAGAAGTTAATAGTTTTTCCGGAGTCGTTAGACCCGAACGAGACCCGGGGATTAGTCCGGCTAAGTCTGCGACTCTCTGACTCTTGGTCGACGTCTTCTTTTTTATCTTCATTGGTACGGAAGGTACGGAAACCGAAGTAACCGAAGTCGCCATCGGAGATTGTCCTCGTAATTCGAAAGTAACGACTGGGCGCCGATGGAAAAACGCGGACGAGATCTTTTCCTTTCGTTTACGATGGGCCTAATAAAGCGCGTTAATTATTTATGCACGAAATCGCCGGTAACGTCCTCGAGCGGTGCTTAGGGTAATAAAATTGAAACCGTTGCGAAAGGACGTAAGAGATTCGCTCGAAGGTGCCTTGCTTGAGTTTCGTGGACTAAATTACGTAAGAAGTTTAAAAAAGGAGCGTATTCGAGAGGTGGATGCTCGGAAAGGGGCAGTGCCAACAAAAATTTGATCGCCGCAATAACGCGAAAGTTTTTACATTCCACGGAATAAAAAGTAGCGAGAGGCGAAGGGGAATAAAATAAACACGGATATAAGCGGGAAAAAATGGGCCGGAAAAGGGAACACGGAAAGAAGATACAAAGGCTGAGAGTATCCGAGAATTAACGCGTTCGTAGGGTACTCTTATCTTAATCGGCGGCAAATAGCGGTTGCTTAAATAAAAATACAATAATTGTCGGACGCGACCGGATATTTAGGATTGCCGACTTCCCTTTCCAACATTCGGATGCAGCGTTTCGCCAGGGACGAAAATCCTTTATTCCGGTATCTCCGCGACTCGATGTATATACCTACGGAAATATTTGAAATTCTGAAACTTAAGAAGTTTGCAAAGAACGTTTAGCGGATATCATAATATTTATTCAAAATTAATGCAAGTGTGATGGATGAATTTTTAATTTATCTCAAATATTTCCGACTATTTGTTTTCTCGTGTTTTATGTTTATTAAAGAAACTCGACACTTTGCGAAAATATTAGTTTAAATCATATTTGTTTTTAATCTCGTAAACATTTTTTTTAAGTATTTTACGTTTCAGTTTTATTACACATTTTACACTACGTATTTTCAAAGAGTATTTAAATATCAATGAATTCCGTAATAATAATAATAATAATGTCGAGTCAATTAGATGTGCGAGAATATATTTCGTAAAGTTGGCGAACGAATTAAACCTGCGATTAAAGTTTTTCGTAATTTCGTGAAAAACTTACCATTGTAGGTGAAAATGTTAAATTAGAGAACTAACGAAGTTCATAAATATAAATAATGAATGATAATACGATAAAATCTATTAAAGATTGCATAATTCAATGAAAATATTGTATAGTTTAAATTTATCGATCGATAAATCAAACAAGGTTCGTACTTTTTAACGTTTTTATAAAGAACTCTAGTTAATTTCTCTTATATTTACAGAATGGTAGATAAAAACTTCGATAAGTATACTTGAAAGACTTTAAACCGCGTAAACGTTAAATTCTATCTGTGTTTATTAACGCGTAATAAAATAAATAATAAAGCGAATTCATAGCGTATCGATATTAATATTGAATTTAGTAGAAATTATTTTTAATTATTTCATATATAAAATTAACTCCTTCTTGGATCTAAAATTTCTTCAAGATAGTAATTTATTAGATTTTAATCACGATAAAATTAAAGAAAAAAAAATAACAAGTTATAACTTGTTGTTTACAATCGATATATTATTATACATAATTCTTCGATAGGAATACAATATTACCGTCGAATTTGTATTTTATATTTAGACACATATGGTTAGGTAAAGAAATTAATGAAAAATAGAAACAGCGTAAATATTAACGCGCGTAGAACAAATGATTCGAAATAACATAATTACGTTGAAATTTGGAAACACGGATAATTTTAATTCATAATTAACGACTATTGTAAATTACCTAAATTCTTGGAAGTTGTATAACTCTTATAAGTAATTCTAAGAATCGAATAAACATTTTACAAAAATTTCTTATTGTTTTATAACTGTGTGACTGTGGATTAAGCAAATTGATATCTAAGTCAGAAGAATGTACAATCTATTTACAAAAAAATTTTAAACACAGTATCGGCAGTACTTTTAATATTTGTAACAATATTTTTTATGAAATCGTACCGATAAAAATATTTATTTTGCAATGATAACTACTTTTTATAACCCTTAATAAAAATGATGTCACTGTCCATAACGCGTATATCTTAAAATTCGCAATTTTACCCTCGTTGAATCGACGTTCGAAATTTTTATATTCTCCCGAAAAATTTGAAAAGAGGAGTGAATTTCGCAAAAAACGAAACTGAAATTATATCCGATATCTCGGAATTCCCGACTTATATTTAATAATTGCCTCATACATTTTTATTTATTCGCCGAAAGCACACCAAGTGAAATCCATTATTTGCATACTTCCCCGTTGTGTATACACTTATGTATTCGCGGAGCAGAGTTTATTGGCATTGCGGGCGACGAGGACGATAAATCGTCGCTTGCTTTTCGTCTTTTCGGATTCCCAACTCACGAGTGGCTCAGGTACGATGATAACTTCTCCGCTCGCGAGTACAAAGGACACATCTTTTCGCCCGCGAAGAGCGACGGAATGTGTTCATCTTGATGGATTTATCGTCAATGACTCGAGTGCACCCATTTCTTAGAGAATACGTATTGGAAGGTATTGGAAGGTATTGGAAGGTATTGGAAGGTATTGGAAGGATTCGGGATTACACAATGATTGATGAATGTTCGAATGAATTGCCGTTTTATCTTTTTTATTTTATTTTGTTTTACGTACGTTTATTAATTGCGATAGTTGGATTCTTACCTTAAAGATAAATATTTTAGAAGAATTCTGTAAAAATTATCGATCGAATCGCATTTTATTTTTTGCAATTTATTTCGCTATAATTTTTATAAAGTTTTCTCTACAGTTTCGCGCGGAATGGAGTTGCTTTTAAATGAATGAACCGAGGTTTGATTATATAAGGTTGGTATCACATGGAGCGTGAAATACCGAAAAAAATGTTAAGTTGTGCTTGGCGGAACGAAACTACAAGTTCTGTAAATTGGCTGATTCTCATTTTGCGGACACTGTTTTCCGCTCCGTGGAATTCCAGCCTAAAAATAAAATTTTACAAAAATTCGTATTAAAATTTAACGTTCAAAATGTAAAATAAATTTACTCTTCGATTCGAGAAATTTACGATGTCACAAATATAATAAACGTGTGATTATCGTGACGAATAAATTAATTCCAATGGTTACGCTTTAATTATTTTTAAAAACATTTCAATATAAAAAGTAGACGTTTTTTACGTAATTACAGTATTTTAATTAATCATAGATACACGTGTAAGTTTCTTCGGATTCGTACAAAATTGAAAACGACTATTTATTGTCGATGCAGTGATACGCCGTTACTTAAAATGTCAATTACCTTTGGCATTGTTACAAGTTACTGAAAAAAATTCATTACGTTTTCTATTAATTTTCCTTCTTATAAGTATTCAAGGTGTCGCGGATTTATCGATTCGACGCAATATAATTTAAAAAAATTTTTCTACAAAGATTTAACTCGCTTTTGAACGAACGCAATTCATAACTACGAATGTACCATCTAAATTTAAATTGATTCCTTTTCATCTATTTTTAAAATGTTTGCTTCGAATAGTTTCTAAATAATAATAATTGTAAATAATTTATAAAAAAATACCTATAATTAAATTGTACTTGTAATAATAGAATTATTTAGCATCTAGTTTTAATACTAATAAAAAAATTAAGCACGATAAACATCACAATTATTTTATATAATAACTCGAACATTCGAATGTTTATGCTAAGAATTAGTATGTATATTGGAATTATAATAAAGAGGCAAACAAATGTGCAGAATATATCTACGAATATACATTAAATAAATATCGGTTAATGCATATTCAACGAGCCTATAAAATTCTTAATTTACTTTAAAAACCTTATTATAATTTAGTTCGATAATTTTCACGCAATTTAAAAACATAATCATAAATAAGTATAATAATTCTAGCAAAGTCAATGTAATAAGTTAGCTATATTGAAAAGCAAAAGTCTGAAACAAAGATATTATTCGCGTTACGTAGGAGTTACCATTGTACAGTTAAATTCATATTCAGATACTTTAAAATGCAAATAGATTGGAAAGTTTTTTTCTCGAAAGAAAAACGCATACGTGTGTTAATTATCGAAGGATTTTCTAAACGAGATCAAACATCAAACGGCTTCGGCCTTGTTTTTCTTCCATTAGTTAAACTATACTAATGAACAGTCCTAACGCATAAACCATACCATTTTTATAGCCAAAACATTCGTAAAGAAAATCCGCTTAAAATGTATAAAGCGTACACATAAAGTGGAATATCTAGAAAATATAATAACACTATTCGAACGTCGGTATTCGCGTATTACGATACTTCAAAGCTCAAATTTGTTGAAATATTGTTACGAAATTCAATAATTCGATCACGGATAGATATTTATTAATTGTTTAAATATTTTGTTTAACGAAGAGTATGTTATCGAGTAAAATAAGTAGTTACGATAGAAATTCAAATACGTATTTCGTAAAATTAAATAATTTTGCTTTTAAAACATGGGATTTTACTTTAATCACGTTTCGCGTGATTGACAAGATTTAATTTTCTATAATAACTTTATAATAATAATAATAATAATTATTATTATTACAAAACGTTGTTAATTAACAGATCAATATACGATTCAATATACGGTACGTTTTTAAAACCGATGCGCCTACGTTTTACGTTTCAACCGATCGGCTAATCTCGTTGGCGATGTTCGCTCAAATTTTACAATTTCACTCGCGACGCGTACCATTTTAATTTTATTTCGATACATTTGTGCCGCGAAATTCGAAAAACATTCATCGAATTCAAGTACGTTGATAACTCGTAATATCCGTTTCTGTCGATAAACCCAATAGTTTTAAAAAGTAGTTTATACGTACGCGAATTAAAAGTTTGCAGTCGCATCCGAAGATCGCGATAGACGAACGTAGAATTGGAAGTAAAACTCGCAACTATGTCCGTTAGAATGCGATCGTTATAACGAAAACGAGGTTAGCGTATTTAATCAATACATTTTAGCGTCGGAAACATCGAATCGAGCTTCCGAAACAAAAAATTGCGTACAACGAAGGTTTCTAGAAAAGCTCCTCAAGGTCGACGTTCGTCTCGTCGCCTTATCACTTTATCACTCACCGTGGAGATAAAGAAGAGTCGAGTTGATAACTCTTTGGAAATAATTTGCTTTTCATCCCAGCGATCGCCGACCGCTTTATTTTGCATCGACCCCGCCCGGACGGAAAAGCGAACTCGAAATCGATAGAACGCGTAACGAAATTATACAGTTCTGAGAAATCGCCGGCTGTCCTTGACACGCGTCGCTCTCTTTATCCGGCTTTTTGCGAGAGCGACTAATTACGAAAATCCGCACCATTGCGGCGGCACTGGGTCAGAACGAGTGCGTTAACGTAAAGCGGTACTTGGGTATAACGCCGTCTGGCACATACGTACCTCCCGTTCTCTATCTCCGCGTATACGCGCTGTAATTTAATCGACAAATAACTTCCGAGCGAGCGGACCACCGAGAGAGACGGAGATGCTCGAGCTTCGAGTTTCAAGAGAAATTTGCAATGTAAACCGCGTGGCCGAAGGTACGCCGATACGACATATGTAGAGAAATGGTCATAGTTGCGCCGCTGGGCCGAGGCTATAATGCATGCACATCCATTGAAAACGCGCCTCGGCCACTAGTGCCAAAGTGGATTTCCATCCTTCCTCACCCTCTTCTCTCCCCTCGACAACCCTTCGCTCCACCTACGGAGAAGGAACTTCGTTACGCCGAAGCGCCTCCGGTGTTTTTCGCCCCGACGCCGCGAAAAATTCCCTACTAAATCAAGCGACCGGAGTCTTGTGCGTTGTGCCAGGCGCGAACAATTTTGTTCCCGTGCAAGAGCTTCCGGTGGACGGGATGGGATGCCTTCCAGAGAAACCTCTAATTTTTCCCGAGGGTCTTCCCTTTTTGCTCTCTCTCTCTCTCTCTCTTCTTTTTTTCATACGGTAATAAGACTCTGCCTTAAACAATCGTTAGTTATACGAAATTCGGAGTTAAGAGGGGCAATGTAATATGATAAACGGATTTTATAGATTGAAATATGCGGGACTTAAATTTTTACCGAAATAAAGGCTTCCATTGTTTTTCATTCCATTCGTATTTCACGCAACGATTTATTATTCGACCGTTCTTTTTTCTTTTTTCTTTTTTCAACTTCGCGTTTTTTTCTTCGCGTTGGTAGTTTGCGAGTAAGGTTGACTCGATCGCGTAATTATAATGTTTATCGCTATTATGCTTGAAAATGTACGCGGATACGATACGGTGTTCGAATGCATCGAGGATATCAAAATTTATTACGTTTAACGTCGATTTTTTCGGTCGACTATTTTCGAAAATTTTTCAATTGTCAATTATGATTGACTATGAAAATGAAAAAAATGAATGATATCGAGAGATACGTGAATAGTTTATGAAATAAAAATGATGTATTCATTTTAATATATCATAAAATTGTTCGGAATAAAAAATATTTGAGTAAATATAAAATTCGTTGGAACGCTAATTTAAAAATAATATACGTTCTAATTAAATCTTTTGAGTTTCGTACGATATTTTTTAATTTTTCGATTATTACTTGGTTACTGCCTTCCACGTTCAATTCCGTCAAAACGGAACGAATGTAATCTATAATATAAATAAATAATTCCCACTTTCGATCGTATTATTTTTTATACGTTTTAATATTTATTTTTATTGTATAACCCAAATAGACTATGCCTTTTGATCTCATCGTATGAAACGGTTAGTTTAATAACTTCCTTTAACTCACTACTTTTTATATTATACATTTAACGTTTTATTCATAAAATATATTTTCAATAATGGTTTGGAAAAATATTATTTGTGCATCAAACTTTATTTTAGCACTGGTTAAAATTTAAGGTTGATACTTTTATAGTATTTATTGCTAAGGCTATTCGGAAAAAATATTGCACGTAGTAAAAGTGTATGTGCTGTACAGGTAATTAATTTTATTAAAAATTTAAGACACATTCGATAGACTACGTTGCTATTAAATTCCTATATTATACCGAACAGTTAATAATAATATCCGTAAATTGCTGTTTAAAAAACGATAATACTCTCGTACAAAGAAATTATTTTATTTCGTTCGAAAATAAAAATTCATACGTAAAAGCAAATAAAATGTAGACCGAAGAGGTGAAGTTGATTTATTATTTACTAAAATTCAAATTTATTTACCTTTATCATAATAGTATGTCAATACCATCGATTTAATTACACGTTTGAACACGAATCGCAATTTCTATAGCAGGTAGAGTAAGATTACAATACAGTTCCGAAAATGTACAAACTTAAATAATTCAAAGGAATTATCGTTATTTTTATCGTTACGGTTGCTTTTTCTATTTTCCAGCGACTCGTATTTGTTTTGGAAAAAGCAATAGAACGTTTTTTATGTTAATAATTCTTTGGCATTTTTCATCGTTTACGATGTAAATTTTTATATTGAAAATTTTGGAATTTTATTTTACACGTACGAACGGAACATCGTTATAAAAATCACCTCCACATTCTCGGTAAAAAATTACCTGGCATCGAATAAAATCTTCCTCTCAAACTACGTAATTTATAGATCGAGTTCAGCTAGTAACATTTTTTAAAAACGCTTGGTTTTTTTATCTTGCAGTTACAACGACGTTATAAATTATCGATAGTAATAGTTTCGTGTAAAAATTATTTATTGCGAAACCCGTGCAGTAATTTTACATACTCGTATTCAACGAGCTCAACGACTTTTCGCAAGCGTGCCTCCGAAAAAATTCATTAGTCTATCCACAAGCGCAACACCGATCGAACTCTTTCGTCCAAGACAAGCGGTTATTATTCTTTAATCATCGCGACGAACGACGTCCGCTAATTAGAGTGAGTTTACGAACTCGTCGTTAGACACGCCGCGAGTAAAAATAACGCTGATACGGCTTCGACCAACGCGTATTTGCATCGAATTAATATTTCATGGAGAAGAAGACAGAAAATACGTAACGCTTACTTGAAAATCCATCGAGCGTAAGCCTCGAACAACGATTTAAAAAGCGTAGCGACGCAATGTCAAATCAAAGTTGTAATTTGCGGACAATTAAACCTACTCGCATTGGTAACTTCGTCCCGCCTCGGTCGACTCGAGAGATAACCGGAGATGAGAGAGAGAAAGAGAGAGAAAGAGGCAAGACGGACTCTGGGAAAACCCTAATTCACCGGTGGTTCGCCCCACGCGAAAACTTTGGCCCCTCACTTTTAAATCTTGGGCGAAACGAGTTTTGCCGGGAGCATCGGAGAGTTCCTTCTATAGATATGACGTCATTCCCAGTGGGTGCGAAATCACCGAGCGAACCGGACCCCGAAATCGATGAGTATCGAGATACGCGAAATTTCGAATCGACTCCGCGTCGTTCTATTTCTCGGACACCTTTCCGTTCCTTCGTCCGTCCGCGAACCGGAGCTCGAGAACAAGAAGACAAAGTCTCAACAGTCTCGGATTAATTTGCGCAGCCGCGCGAGATCGAATTATGGTGTTCTCAGCGGCCGATAAAAGACCATCTAGGTAGTCTAGGCAGCAATTTTCGAGAGCCACTCGAGGGATCATCCAAGCCGATAACGCGGTTACCTCGTTTACGCCGGCTTCGTTAGGCCGACCGAAAAGTGCCGACGCGTTAACTAGACGGGGGCGAATTAATAGATCGATGCGCGCCTCGTCTTCGCAAACGATACGCGATTAGATAAGCCGCGTTCGAAGCCTACGCGTACCTCGTGCGTGCGTGTATCAGCGAAACATAAGAGCGTATCGTTTATCGCTCCGTCGAAGCGATGCGTCACCCGATGATTTCGCAACGCCATAGTTCGTCTCTTGGTCCGCGTGAGTCGAGCCGTCATTGTTTTCACTCGATACGCGTGTCTCGTAACATAATCCCGATGCTCCGCGATACGGCAAAAGTGTTAATAACGAGGGGGGAGGTAACTTTAATTCTCACGCGTCCTTTAGAAATAGATCCGACCGACGATCGAACATTCGACTCATTCGCTTGGGTATGCGTTCTTTGCAGATCTATCCTGGACTGAAGGAGGAGGGTTCCGTTCTCGGAGGCGCCACGCAGAGGGTCACGAGGTTGGTTTTACTCTCGCGCCTGGATCGCTTCGAACCGATCTATGCAATTTTATCCCCTCTTTCCTCGTTTCCCCCCCAAGGAGAATTCGTTCTGCATTCCTTTCGAGCGCGTGTATTTTCCTCGCGCTCTCTTTCTATTAGACGGAGGAATCCACCGAGCGGTAAGACAACTCATTTATTTATTTTTTACGGCTTTTATGCGGATGGCGTAAAGAGATCGCGTTACCCAAACAACTGTGAATTAGTTTTTTGTTGCAATTTTTTTTTTCCTCGCTTGGAGAATCGCCGACATAATTTTGCTCGTCGTTTGATATTCCTACCGTGAAACGATCCGAATTCTCGTATGCTAATATCTCGAACGAAACTTTTCGAGATATTCTCTTCCGAGAGTCTTGGAAGTTGGCAAGTTAAAGGATTTGGAAAGAAATTTTTGAAATCTGTTTGTGCGTAATCGATGGATCGGACGATTAGCCAGCGATTACGAAGAATAATTTCAATGAAAATTTGAATAGCCGGTGTATCAATTTATTATAAGGAGACGATTTCGAAGCGAATCTAACGTAATACAAAAAATATGTGGGTTAATGAGAAAAGTTAAATTAAAGTTTAACGACTAGAAATTTAATTTCAATTATAGTAAATAAAAATAAAAGGATATCGAATAAGTAAATACTTTTATTATTCAAATATCCGAGACGAGTGACTCATCCTCCGAACCAAATGAATCACGTAGACATCGTTTGCGGATTTCAAATTAAATTTTGCGAAAAAATTTATTATTTATTCGAAATATCGGACCGACAACTTTTACATATCGGAAAACTTTCTTTACAGCTGAAAACCGGGAGGAAAGTTTTAAAATTCATTAAAGCGAAATGATACGTAACGAAAGTATATTTTGAACCGAATACTAAGGCCGGTTTACCAATACTCGACCGAGTTCCCGTATTAAAACCATTTGTCAGCGATTATTTGGTGATTAATACCTACTTTAACTTTCGACACAGCAGCGCTATTATTACTTTCATTACGTACGCGGACGTAAACAGCGATAAAATATTATCGCCAGTATTTGGAAATATTTAAGAACGAGTAGAAATGTATTTCTCCTAATAGGATTAAGATTGTCTCTAATTATCTTAATTACCGTTAGCAGCAGACCCGAACGGTGCCGTATTCCGAACTCATTACCCACTAGGAGTTCATTTGCGTGCGAAGCGCAAAGTGTTCTTAAATGCGAACTCTCGAACCGCGTAAATCACAACTTCCGTATATGGGTCACTGTCAACGACGGCTGCTCAAAGTGGGTCGTTTCTCTCTCTCTCACTCCCTCTCTCTCTCTTTCGCTCTGACGCTCGCAAAGCGCGAAGGAAAAAAAAGAAAAAAAAAAACGAAAAGGAAAGAACGAACGTCGAGCCGTCAACTCGTTCCGCGGAGTTTCTCGATGACGGGGGGAGAGAGGGAGAGAGAGAGAGAGAGAGAGAAAAGGCCTCGAGGCACGCCCGATCGGTTCTCGTTTTCCGAACGAAGGTTGTCTGGATTTT
The DNA here is from genome assembly GCA_018907195.1 of Dolichoris vasculosae. Lineage (NCBI taxonomy): Eukaryota > Metazoa > Arthropoda > Insecta > Hymenoptera > Agaonidae > Dolichoris > Dolichoris vasculosae. Next base: position 11,090,434 of record JACCHY010000006.1, read on the forward strand.
CGCGCGATTTTCCCGACCTACTTTACGAGCGTTGCTTTCGACTCGCGGAATGTTCCTGGATCGGAGGACGAGTTTTGGCGCGTGGGAGGCGACCCACGTCCGACCGTGGCTGAACCATTTTTGGCCGCGTCTTAATTGTCCGCGTGATTTCGTATAAATCATCGTTTCTCCCCCTCCGTCGATCGGAAAGATCATCCACAGGTGTCGGAGGGTCTTTCGGCCTCGCGAGTTGCGTCCGTGGAAATCTATCGTCGCGTTAACTGTGTGTTTTTTTTTCTTTTCGTTCGTTCTATCCTCGTTATATTTCGGGTAAATTAATCACCGTGAAGTATGAAATATGTATTTCGTGGGTTATCCGATCGTTAGACTTTATTTCCTTGTTAATGGCTCTATTGTTGTAGGCGCGATAAATCGAGGAGGCAAATAAAACTGATCGATAAATAATTTTGGATGTGTCAAAATTATGTAAAATTATTTAGTTTGACGTACACGAAAATATTACGTTATATTTTATGCTAATTACAATATTTTATTAAATATTTTTTACTTATCATTTATTTGGAAATTTCTGCTGCAACGTTTTAAATTATTTTACACGCGTATTAAATTTGTGCGAAAATAATACAAAATTTGTTTCGGTAATTTTCATTTAAAATCGATAGTTACGTTTTCCAACTTTAATATTCATAAATTGAATATTTAAAATTAAATTGTATATTTTTTAAATTCAAAGCTTGAAAAATAAGGATCGTTTTCGATATTTATAAATTCTAAATATCGTAATTACATTTATATTTCTTCAATGTAGTTTAGAACGTACACCTAATTTTTTACGTAACAAAATCGACCGTACGCAATTGTTTTTAGATCGAGTAATTAACATGTAACAAATAATATCTTTAAATTAATATTTATAACGAATAATAATTTTCAGCATCGACATTTGCGTTAATTAAAATTCATGATTCGTATAAAAATTCGAGAAATAAAATGCTTCTAACGCAAGGGAACAATCGTAAATCGTTCCGAATTAACTCGCGTTTTTATTCGGTGAAATTTTATTTACGCGTCAAGGATCAACGTCGCTACATCCGAAACAATCGTCTCGGAGATCTAACGATCAGCTTACCAAAAACACTTACCTTCGTATTTCGGATAAAACGCGGAACTCGTCGATGCTTAAACGTTCCAGACTCTTTACTCCTCGTTTCCTCGTGGCATCGATGTATCGACGTATTAGCATCCGTTGAATATTAATCCATTATTATTAGCGCGTTGGAGCATTAGAAATAAACCGGCGCGCCGAAGGCGGGGATCGATCGCAGGATCCGATAATAATAATTACCCGCCGAACGTAGTTAGGAGGGAAGACAAACCTGTTCATTTTCACATTAACCGTTACCCCCACTCTCCGCGGGCCTTCGGGCTGTTATTAAGTTCGGCCACGACAGTGTCGTTTAACGATGCCGCTAATCACGTGGACTCGTTTTCCAGCTTTCAAAATTATACGTAAACACACAGCTGATAAGAGTCGAGTTCGCGAGTCGCGTTCGAAACTCGCGTGGATGCGAACGTGGTTTTTTTTTTTATAAGGTTGCACTCGGATACGTTCGTTTCACTTTGAGTTTTACAGGTTCGCATCGTTATTCCGAATGATAATGGAATTCTTGAGAAGGTATTGTTTCTTTGGAAGTATCGTTAATCGTGGATTTATCAACATATGAAAATTCGGTTAACGTCGTATTGTGTAGAAACACCGATTTTTTATCAATACATTTTTATTCGTTCGTCGTTAACTTAGAGTTATTAATACGCATTTTTGTAATCGTATTCCGTTATTTAAAATTAAAACCAAGCAAAAAAGTACATTTCGTATAATTAGTCGATAAGTGGGTCTGTATAACAGTAGTAAGTGCATAATTCCGTTTAATAAAATTGTGTTTACGAATATAAATTAGCGAATATTACGCTGAATTCTCATCGAAGATTCGCATCGATGGGATGAATTTTACGGATTCAATTTGTTTAATATCAGAGTTTTTTACTTGATATATTTTTAATAATATTATGAATTTTGTAGCTCGTATTTTAAAGTAAGCGTTGAATCGATTCGCGGATATTTAACAAAAGTTCCATTTAACCAAACCAACCATTATTTTTCCGACGATTGTTCTCTACGCGAAAATTCGTAATCACGTCCGTTCGTGCGTAAATACCAGTTGCATAAGTAATTTAACTTTAATACTAAGGACGCGATCGTCTCGGACTAATTTACCGGACTAGAACTGAAAAGACGGACGTCGTAATTACCGAAGTTAGTAAAATCACACGGTGAAAAAGTTGTAGAGTAAAAGTGTAAGCAGGTTCGAAGAAACGCCTCGGAAACGATCTCGAAAATAAAAACACGATCCCGAAAATCAATCCCCGAGCCCTTAAACAAAATCCCCATCCGTGAAAAACGATCCCGTCCAGGGCGAAGGGGCCGGGGAACCTCCTCCCCAACGGCTGAGTAATGTCCCGACATTGTTTCTCCTCTGACAGCTCGGAGATCGGTTACGCGGGTTCGCCGCCGCGGGCCGCGTTGCTCCGGGGCCGCAGCATCGATTCCGTGGACCGGCCGTTCCACCCGAGCGAGTGGGTGGACGTTAATCTCGAGGTGCCCTGCACGCCCAGGGCGAGCGTCGTCCTCGGCGGCCAGAGGCGTCACGTCGAGCTGATCAAATCCACTGGTACGTATACTCTCATCGATCTTCCTCCTGGTTTCCTTATCGCTCAGTCATTTGCTTTTATCCATGATTTTAGCTCAGCGTTCGTCCCAGGTTGTCTCGGGCTTTTTAAATATTGTTATTTCGTCACTCGTCGCGTATCGAGCTTAACGCATTGCAATCGTCGATCGTTACTTTCGGGGATTTGGTGCTCCGAACGCGAAAAATGATAAAATCCAGTTTGGTTTTACGACGCGGATTTATCGGGGAAGCAAGAGACGGAGACATTTTACTGAAAAAACGATACGGGGTGTTAAATCTTTACTTTGGATGTTTTGCACTTTAATTTGTAAAATAAAACGTTCGGAGAAATAAGTAACGTTCGATAAACAAATTTTAGTCAACGAATTAGAGAGACGTTTTTTAACCGATAATTCAATTATGCTTCGTTATATTTGACTAATTCGCTTTATATTAACGCTAATATTTTTTCAAAGATTCGTCTTAACTATTTATTTATTTAACTTCGCTATCCAAGTGTATATTATTATATAATTTTTTACAAGCTTGTTAATAATCTACGCCTGTAATTCGACCAAATCCACAGCTGTAAATTAATTTAAAATTTTCTTTACTTTATTTATTGCTTGTTACACGGAAGTTAAAAGCAATTTTATACTCACGCATTCTTCTTCGAACATTAAAGTAAAAAGAAGCGCTTTAAAGATTACGAAAGATTTCATTGTCGTATAAACAAAATTTTTTTTAAACAATTTTTCTTATTTAGATATTAAAAAATTTCATTCGTAAATTTTTGCAGATAACGTATCGGTACGCTTCTCTTAATAATGCCAAAGCCACGCTATAATTCCTTTCGTTTATCGCAACCTCGTCTCGAAGCAATTATTACAACCTCATTAATAAAATAAAAAAGTAAAGCACAAGCTAGAAAAGTCACGCCTCTTTGATAACGCGTTGAACAATTGGCGCTCGTCGTTTTTAGGCTAACAATTAACCCAGTTCGTTCGCAATATACTTTACTGGAAACGAGGCCCATTGTTAAAGCGTCGAAGGCGAACGGCGTATCGGAACTCGGTAAGCTCGCGAGCAATAAAGCCGGAGAAAACAAAACAACCGGCGATACAAAGGCTTCGCACGTTCCCGAAAAAAGATGCAACGGAAAGAAGCGCAGAGACATTATCTCGTGTGTTTGATCGAATGACGTGTGTTGTAATCTCGTGCAGGTCCCAGGAACTCGAGCGTCGCGACGTCGGCGCCGGTGCCCCCGCCTAGGAGACGTAGACGACGAGAGAGACGACCTCTGCCACCGAAACCAGGAAGCGGAGGCGACGCCGCCGACGACGAGTCCGAACTCGAACCCGAGCCTCTCTACTCCAAGCTGACCCCCACCAGCTCGAACAAGGGCCCCGACCTCGAGGACTCCGACGAGGAGTTCGCCGCTGTAAGTGTCGACGAGTGAAAGCGCGATGACGATGCAACTCTGCCTGACTTGGGACTGACGCACGTCTCGCGGACTCTAGGAGATAATCGAGACTCGAGATGCACCGTTATGTCCTCGATTACGTGTGGGAAGTCGTTGAAAAATCTGGAGATATTCGGCTGGGGTTTTAGAAGAGGAGCTTTAGAGACGTTTCGACCGTTAATAATAATCAATGATAATTAATAATTATTTGCCTTTCGAACCCGCTCGAGGATCTCGAGGGCGTTTCGTCTCGTGAGAAAAATACGCTTCCGAGGCGAACGTTTTACATTTTGGAATTTTCCCTGTATCTTTGAAAAATCAGAAGTGGAACGAAGGGACGAAATTTAAAGAAAATCTATATAGTAAATTATTCGCTTCCCATCTTTTCACGTCGAATTTTCTTTATGCATCGAATCGGAATTTCTTCGAGCGCTTTATTTTGTTTTTTGAAACTGAAGACCGGAATGGTCCAGTGATGAAGTAAATCGAAAAAAGGAACAATTTTCCTTATTGAGATAAAAATTGCAAAATCTTATACGAGATAAGCCGAACGTATTTGTACTTTTCATAGCAAAAACTATCGAATATTTCTTTTCCTTTTTCAGATTAGATTCTAAAGTTTATATTTCAATAGCAAAAATTATTCTTTCTTCTGATCGACTTCGTTATTGGATCATTTTACTATTTCTATTTATAAAATAAAACGATATTGGATTGAAAATTTTGTTTCGATTCGTAATAAATACTCGACATTAATCATATTTTATTCGCTATTTTTACTTTTTTTTTTTTTTTGATTGCGCCTTCGATTCGTTTTGAAATATAAAAAATACTAAATTATGTTCGTTTTTAAAAAAATTGATTTTTTTCCTGAAACTTGAATTAAAATTATTAAATAAGTCGGTTTCGACAAAATATTTAACTGAATTTTTGTAGTTTAAATAAATGTGTAACGGCGATATGGACCGATACGATATCGAATGTTATTACATTTACGCTTTATATTGAGTATTTTATAGTGTACAAGAAATAAAAGTGTATGCAGGTATAAAATAAAATACAATTTATCAAAGTTTGAAATATCTAATAATTGTAAGTAAAGTAAATTTACCGAGAAGAATAATTTATTACAGTATAGTTTACTTTCAAAGTAACATACTTTATTTTTAACTTTAGATCGTTAATTTTTTGAAAGTTGGGGCGAAGCTATTATTTAAAAATAATTTTAAACCCCAGTTTTACGACAAAAATTATAGCATTTAAAATCTAATACGATTCAATCGTTTTCAAATTATAGAAATTAATTAAGACCGTGTTTCACGTATATTATTTTAGATAAATGCGAGGAAGAAGGTTTAAGCAAAATCCAGATTTTGCAGGAACAGTCGGTAATTTAGAACGAGTATGCATCGAAACTTTAGATGGTCTCATCAAAAGTTTCATTCAGAGTCAAATTATTCATGATATTTTAAATACTTAAGAAAGTAACGTTTTTTAAATACATATCGCGTAGTTCAATAACAAGTTTTAGTTCTTTTTTTTATTAAAATTTTAGCGTGCGTTAAATAAGCGAGCGAGATAATTAGGAAATGCAAATCATCGAAAGCGAGAAATTAAAAATCATTTTTATATACAGGAGAAAAAAGCGCACGGTAAGTTTTTCCGAAAAAAAAAATCATCGACTTTTCGCAAGCGTAAAAGTACAATGTTTGCAAGAATAAAGTTTACTCGAATCGACAAACTTATCGCGTATCGCAACCTGCCGATATCAAAAGTTTTTACCTCGACGATTTTTAACGTTTCGGATCGATGATAACTCGATCGTTACAGCACTTTATTATAAATCTAATTTAACCACCGCTTGCGTCGACTTCCACCAGTTACGAACTTCCTTTCTTCCTCCGCGTTTCCGGTCTTTTTCCTCGCGACCAAACTCCTAGACGAGTCGGTAGGCGGTGACAGAACTACTCTTACAAACGTTTATAATCGAGAAGGCGAGGATACACGAACCGGAATCGATCACCTCCACGTCTCCCTTCCTTTCCACAGATCGAGCTCATTTTGCAAAAACACTCGCTGGAGGACATCCGGGCGAGCGAGGATGCGAACCCGAGACCAAAGAACCACAGCACAACTAGTCTACCCAACGTCGCGGAGCTCCTCGATAGTCTGAGGTCGCTCCCCGAGGATGCTGCGAAGAGGCCGCCGAGGCACGTAAAAACAGCATCCCTACCGCGGGATGCTCCGCTCTTCGCACCGCAGGTACGTCGTTTGCTTCCTCTCTCCTTCTCCCCCTCTCTCTCTCTCTCTCTCATCGACGACCTCGAGGAACTTCCTCCCGCTGACTTCGTCTTCCGAGAGATAGAGAGGGAGGAGAGAGAGAGAGAGACGAGTCCTTGCGCAAAGAATTATAGAGCCGGAGGACGAATCGAGTGTAATTCACGCGCATTTTGTATCCTGGTAAAAGCAGATTCCCGAGAGGCCGTTCTTCGCGAAGAGGATCGAGGAGGACTGCGCCGAGGATGCATCCACGGTGGATAACTCGATTCGCAAGGACGAGCTCGAACGTATCCACGAATTCAGGGCCGGTTTCGAAACTTCCACGCCCGTCAAAGTCCGAGAGGAGAGTTCGCCTCGGGAACTCGTCGATGACTCCGAGAGCTTTCAGGACGAGTGAGTTTGTCGGTGTTGAGTCGAACTATTCACGTAGAAAAATATTGAAATATGAATTTGGCTTTGTTCGCGTTGTTTCATGCGAAAATATAGGTTTCGGTAAGCTTAGAACCGCCGGGAGATTTTGGAACGAGCGAAATAAATCTCGAAAATAAATATGCTTATGAATCAGGTACGCGGAGATAATAATATCTTAATACTGCGTAACGTTGTTTAAAATCTACAAGTGGCTCCGTAACTCCTCGCCCTGTGAATTTTAAAAAAAATAAATTTTGTTTATTTAAATTAAATTACGAGGTGGTCTATGCTTTTTTTTCTACTTACACTCGCGCACTGCGAAGTTTGCGTCGTAAAAAATGTTGCATAAAGCAGACTTTTCGTTTTAATTTATTTTTCTGCAAAATATTTTGTATAAAATTTTATGGAAAATACGCATAAATCTCGCGCAAAGGCACGCAATTGTTTATTTAACTAAACTGAGTACTATCCGTGAGAAGGTAATAACCATTTCCCCGTGATAAATTAGACGAACGTTTAAAGTAAACGCTTTACATAGTAAATTAAAATACGGAAATCTCTATTTCACGCATATTTTATGCGTACATCAGGGATTAAATTATTTCTAGTGCACGAAAACAAAAAGCAACGGCATTCGAGCTCGAGTAGTTGCCGAGAATATTTGGATAAAGAAAACTGGGTACGATCGCGAGTCACCGAGGACTTAAAAAAAAAGACAGCGATTAAGAAAAAAAAAATGTACGATTTCGTTAAACAAGTACGATTACGAGGTAACTCAAAATAATTTCCCAAAGCGGAAAAGGGCTAAAGTGTGTTCGTCGCTGATAAAAGCGAGTGGGATAGAAAAAAAAAAACGGAAAGATACGAGAGTAAAGTGCTTCGTGTTTTTCAGGTCGAGCGAGTCGCGCGTCTCATCATCCCCGAGTGGAGAGGCGTCGGTCGCCCGGGAGCCGACGAGGAGGGACGAAGACGCCGGTTACGAGTCAAGGACCGAGAGTTATCCTTTCTCCGATGTTTCGGGTATGCGCCTCTTCCACGGGAACTCAGAACTGTCATCCGGTATTACGAGAGGTAAGTAGGCCGGAAAAAATAGTTCTGCTTTTGTAAAAGCGCAAAAAGTGGGTCATTTGGATGAAGGATCGCGATAAAGTCGTAGATTTTCCTTTTCGAAACTTTGGAAATAAGTTCTGCGTCGTTTTGCGTTATTGCGCGAGAATATTTACAGGAGTGTACCGAGCGATTATATTAATATGGTTACTTTGCAAAGTGTTACTCCGACTGTTCGCGTTGATACTCGTTTTATAAAGAAGGAAGGCTGTTAAATCATAGGACGTATAATTTTGTAATAATTCAAATTGAAAATTAAAAAAAATTTAATACGCGATGAAAATTCTTTCCCGCTATCGTGTAATTATCGTAGCAAAGTAGACTGGTATCTCGCAAATGCCGTGAGTCTTAAGGAAAATACATTTTTTTTATCGAAACAGGAAATAAAAAGTTATCGTTTAAATTTATGAACTGAGTTATTTGTTTAAAATTTACCATTGTTACGTAAAACACTAATTTACAACTGCTGAAATTATCATAATTGGCCGGATAGAGTAGATTTTTATATCAACGTATTAAAATTTCACATAATAATTATATTTACATAATTCTTATAATAAAGAAACATAAATTCTTTGTATCAATGTCTTGATATTATTTTAAGAAGTTGAGACTTTTTTCATTTTCTACAAGATTACGCGTCTTACAACAAAAATAACGAACGATTTTCAATAAAATATTCTCCGTGATGGAATGTTTATAATAAATTCGAGAACTTTCTTCGATCGTTACAAACTTTTACAGCAAACTTTTCGTAAAAAAAGCTCGTTGATTAGTTAAAAAAAAAAATTTTACCCACAGGAAATAATTTCACTTTTCTACTACAACAACAACATTTTATACCTAAAAATTAACGCAAAATAAACGCATTATCCTCCTCGAGATGAATAATATATTCTTAATCTTTATAAAATCCGACACGAACGCGAGAAAAAAGACAAGGAACACGAATCCTGACAAGTTCTGGATATTTCAGACGTTGTAGTAAACTCGTTCGAAGAACCAGATAACAACCATGTCCTGGACGTCCCTGCAGTTCAACGCACCATCTCCGAGGAGTCGTTGCCTAGGGAGATGCTCGTCGATGTCCTCGACGAGGACGACGAGCAACAACAGCAGCTCGAAGACGAGGAGTCGACCAAGGATACGAGTCACGAGATCAGCGTCAACGGAATTCACGATACTCCACCTCCGAGTCCCGCCTCCAACTTTCAAGTGGTATAAGCTCTCAATTTTTCTATTGATTTTCTGTATTTTTACACGCGTACGTAGCAGTTTCTTTTTTCTTTTTCAAGCTGAAACTTAATTCGTTCAGCGGGGAATTTTCTTTGTTAATTATTCGCGGATGATTTTCATATCGTGCTCCGAGTTTTGCTTTATACGATAATTTAAATATTAAACAATAGATTTTTTACATTGTACAAGTTTTACAACGAATTAAAATTTATAGCTAAATTGAATTATTAAAATTTTAGAGAAACAATGCCAATCTTACAAATTAAATATTTTTTTAAAGAATAACTCGGAAACGGATGAAATCCATATTCTCGAAAATTTTTAATATTAGCTTTATTGACTTTTCTTTCAAACTTTAATGCTCTGTCAAAGAATTATCATAATACATATTCCGTAGTTATAGCAAATGGAAGATTCGTATAAATAAAGTATCGGTAGATTTTTTAAATCGAATCGCTCCGTCGTTCTAAGTAATACATCGAAACTTGTAAAAACTATGCAACTCGAAACTGATAAACTCGAAACAAACGCGAATCCGAGCTGTTTTTAACGAACTTCAAAATAAAGTTCCTCCGCATTGTTAAATATTTAGTTGTATAAATGTATTAAGAGTTTCGTCAAGAATAATGGGAAATCAGTCGAAAGCACCGAATTAGCTTAACCAGTCACTTAAGAATATTCGAGCGTAAAAGGGTTAAGAGAAAACAAGGATTGCACTTAAGAAACGTAGATAAAAGAAATTGCTATTATTATCTTTCCGAAAAGTAAAGAAGCTGCCTCGAGAAAACCCGTTTTATCGAATACCGTGTTCGAACCCTACGTAGTTGCCCTCGAACGCAGAGAACGGACTCGGATCAAGGGGCGAGTCTCCCACGAGAGAGACAAGTGCCACAGCAGCGAGTAACAATCCAACCCCGATGACCCCGAGTTTGATGGAGTTCGAGGTCGCCCTCGCCGACATGCTCGAGAAGAAGGACGAACGGGAACGAGAAGCGGCCGAGGACAAATCTTCGGACAAGTTACCGGAGACGCGAATTCTGCCCCTGAATCGGAGTCTCGAGGAGGTCGAGGAGGTCGAGGACGTCGAGGACATCGAGGACCATCCCCGAGTGTCACCGCAGCCTCGGACCAAGGAGACCGAGGCTCAGATTCGGCTAATCGATTTTCCAAGAGCCAACAGGCAGAATCCCTTCAATGATTTGAAGAGCGACGATTTCGGTTAGAGCGTTTTTCGTACTTCCTTCCGCCCGAGGAGCGAACGAGTATCGGCAAAGCTGTCGAAATTACCTTGATTCATCCTTCGATCGTCTTAAGGTCGACGTTCTAATTTATTCCGCTGGTTCGAATCGGCCTCGGAAGCTTTTCCAAAGATGAAGTTCAAGAGCGATTCAAACGATACGTCGCCTACTCGTTTTATCCTCGTTAACTTATTTTACGCGATCGGAGATCGAACGACAATTTTTCAACGAGTATTTAGTTTCTAAATTTAATGATACTCGGGAGAAACTTTAAGTGATTTATCAAGCGCGGTTAGTTTTCGATAGTTGTTTAATATGCAAATACTTTGTCGAAGTAGAATCTAGATTAATTTGTCACGAAACTAGTTTACATCAGCATAATTATCAAGTTTTTCGCGTGTACGTAATATCGAAAAATTATTATCGGATTCGTTGAATAGATAATGAAACGAATGAGAAATTAAACCTGAATTTTAGATAAAATTTATCGATCGTTGGATATTAAAAAAGTTGAGAACTACTCGCTTTAAAAATGAAATATCGTTTAGAGTAATCTAAAATAATATTTAAGCGATCGATATCTCCCCAACGATCGATATTACTATCGATACCAATTATCTCTCTCGAGAGTTTACACAGTCTCTCAACTCGTTATTCAATCTCGGATAAGAGGAACCGAAAAAAGCTTATCGTATATACGGGCCGATAAATAAGTACGAGATTATTCCCGAGTATCGAATCGACCTTTAATCCGCAAACTCGTCTTTCATCTTACGCTTACAGAACCTCCGGAGAAGCCGAATCGACTGCACCGAATCGGTCCGGTCGAGGAGTCGGCGATCGAGGAACCGGTGCTCGTGCCAACCCCCCCGAGAAGACGCCACAGGAGCAAGTCGAACCTGAACTCGTCGACCGAGTCCACCGAGGCTCTGCACACGTACGCCGTTGGTGACAGATTGATTTGAGGGGGGTGAGGTTCGACCGACCATCCCCGGATTTTCGATCGGCTCGTTAGGAGTTGACGCGCGGAATCCGAGGAAACTTGAAACCACTTCTCGGCGGCCAACCCTGCGAAACTTCTTAACGAGCGCACGGGGACGTTCATCCCCTCCACTTCCAGCCCCGGGGGTCGCTGGTTTCCTCCTGTCCAGACTGTGAGACTGCCGAAACCGAGGGACTCTTCGATGTCCATCTTCGGTAATAATATCGACGAGCTCTGCGTTTTCGCGGTTTGCTGTTGCCTGCGTCGAGCTTTATCGCCTTTCACACCTTTTAAACTTAACGCGAGACGATGTCGTCGTGCTCGAGTTTAGCGGATGGGACTGATATTGGAAAGTGCTTTCTCAGGGAAACGCGTTGTGTTTTCGGATGCAATTTCGAAGGTTCGATGAAGTTTGGCAACGTTCGTTCGTTCGTTCGTTGTGTAAACCGAATAAATATAAGGTGAATCGGTTAATTTTATCTTTTTTACGATTTGTTTCGTTTGCACGCGATCGATTTTATCGGTCGTTGGAATTCTTTGTCTCAAAAATGGAGGATTATGTCAAAATCAATCATCGATGTTTCGTACCGTCGTTTAAGATTAGAAATCACGTATATTAATAGTTTTGTAACGAATAAATATCGAAAGAACCGACATATTGATATTTTCCGAGAGAAAAGAACATTTTAAAATTAATAAACGTTAAGGTTATTCTAAATGTAAAATTATGTTATTGTATCAAATCCATGATCTCCTTAACGAGGTTTGAATGTAAAAAAATCATTGTAAATAAACTTTAGGAGAATTCGTATTCCTACATTATACTATACATTTTTAATTCAGTTGCTATTTTTCGTGCGAAAAAGAACGAGTGATGTAATTTTTAAAAACGAAACTATCTTTGTTTATTTTATGTATACTTATATAAACTCAGCCGAAAGGTACACAAAATGATGTATTCGGTTAAATATACTACCGATGAATTCGCGGTTAGTTATTTAAATTATTTATTACGAAAAATATTCGTTTTGATTATTAAAAGTTAAATTTTTGTGATTCGTTATTATTTACAACGATGCAAACGTTTCGATTTGTTCACGCGAATTAAAAATAAACGAGAAAAAATATTCTGTTTAAATAGAACGAAATTTTTTATTACGCGTATCAAAAACTTTTTTATTCGTAAATAAGATAATTTAACTTTTATTTTTGAAATATTTATTTTATTTGGAAACGATGTTTTGTTTCGATAATATTTGTAACGATTAGTTTCCCAGAAACGACAATAAGTTAAATAGGGTTAAAAATAAATGTTTTTGCTAATAACCTAAAAATGATATCTGAAACGAATATTAATTAAAACATGATTTATGTGTAAGGAAAAATGTTCACGTTACGTGTGCAATCACGATTACACCTTGTATAAATATTGCTTCGTTAAATAAGCTGTTTAGAAGTTTTGGCTTGACCTCATTGACGCAGGTATTTGAAATGCAAACAGTGTAAATGCGTTATAATAAAATATGTATAGAAGGTATTTTGAATACCACATTACATGTACTTAAAATAAATAAAATGTATTTTATGAAAAGCTTTCATTTTCAGAATCTAAATTCGCGTTGTTTTACATAAAATGATAAATAAACTTTTATTTTTAATCGGATGTAAAGTATATTGCACGTTTTGTTCAAAGTTTAATACACGTTACAATTGTTATATGGATTATACTTTGATTTAAAGATACTCGTGAATTTACATTTTAGATTCCACGGATTCTAAATCTGTTCGAATTATATTACGATTTAAACGAATGTGCGTATACAGTATTTTTTATCCTTCTATAAATTATTTTCAGCACGATTCGCGCGTGTAATACGAAATCTTCGAAATTCCGTAATAAACGCAGTATGATCTTTTTAACTACGCACATTACTCGAAACGCTATAAGTATTTCACTGCTCGGCATAAAGTATTTTCCGATCGTTGAGTTCGAATCCATAATCAAATTTCGTACATTTAACAGCTGAAAATTGCCAGTTGGAACGTCAGTTTAAGCAATATAAAATTTGTAGTCATCGGAAACGCAACTCGGATAAAATCAACGCGAACGTCTTAGTTGTAAAAATTGATACTTCGCAACTGTAAATTTTGGGAAAACACCAAAATCGCTCGTACCAGTGGTTTTCCAGTATAGGAATCTTTCCCCGAACACGCGGAATATATTAATTTACAGCAGCAGCTCTCGGAGGTCGGCGGGGGGCCGTTAGAAAATTTCATATGCCACGAAGGTGGTGCGATAAAGATTTTCATTTTCATCGGTGTGTAATCAGGATTTTACGTTCTAATCCCTATCGCCCGTGAAATGGCCGGTGAAACCCCCGCGAAAGAAAAACGGCGCGCGCTCATATTTTATTTTCCGCGTCCGCCCCGAGTGCGCGATGCCTTTGGCTTAACCATTACTTTTTTAATTATCTCAAGCGTGGAACTCGCTCATCTCACGCGCGCGCGCTTAACGGACCGACCTTAATCGCTTTAAGGATCCTCCCGGTGTGTGAGCGCGGGCTTCTGGAGTCCGCGGCCGACTCTTATCCGAGCGCTCCTTTTTTTTTTTTTTTTGCCCCGACATCGGGAACGAACTCTCGAGCGTTCGCTCGACTTTTAAATGTCATTGGAATTTATTCCTCCCGTCGGCTCTTATTTTAATCGGTAATTTCGTTTGGCTCGTTACTTCACGCACAAAGAACGGACGTCATATTTTTGGGAGCTTTGGTGTTTTCGTAATAATATCTATTATCTCGCTCGTCGCTCGTTGCTCGTCCTGGTGGGAGATTGGGGATTTCTCTACTTCTGGAAACCTGCGCCTGTCGGCATTTTCTTTTCGTCGGATTCAATTCTTAGCTTCCGCTGGAGAAAATGCTCTTAGCACTTTTACGGCGAATACTCGGGAGAAGAAAGGATTTTTAAGGGCACCAATGTTTTTTAAATTCTGATTATATTTTGCATTATTATATGCTTTGGTCGTTTAAATTTAAAACGCTTAAGCTCTTCTGTACTTTCGGGGGAACAGTTTTTTCGTTAATTAATTTCCTTTCATAAGTTTTTTTTTACCGTTAATCTATTCCGAAAGAAATAATTACTTTTATTTAAGTACCATGTTATTAATGATACTGACGTTCAAAGTTTTCGTACATTTTTATACAAATTTTACTTATATTGGTTACTAAGAATAAATATTGTTTATAAAATAATAATTATTAGACGTATGAAATTTGCAATACCTTCGAGTGTTATTATTATTATTGTCGCATTTTAGGTACGAATAATAAGTATCTTTGATATAATCGAAAAATATTATAAAAATATTTAGAGAACATAATTTAAGAATTTGGCTTTTGAAATATTTTTCATTTTGCATAATTTGAAGAAAAGTTTGCGTTACGAATAATTTTTGTAGTTTGTCTTTGGTATAATGTACGTAGTTATCGTGAAACACATTTAATAATTTAATTTACATAAATATATCGGTCAAAGGTAAAGCGAATAATATTACAAAATATTATTCGAAACAATAAATCCAAATTTTCGTAAGGTATTTTATAAAAAGTTAATATAGTCTTATTTTGAATGATAAGTTTTTTTTTAAATATTGAATTTACACCACTTATTTTGAAAGACATTTAATTTCATATACGTTGCCTTTCGAAATCTCTTTTACTCTTTCTTGACATTTTGAACATGCTTAAGCTTCTACTCAAAGACTTAAGTAAAAATGTGAGTCGTTGACAAAGAGTAGAAACTCGCTTAAAGCATCAGAAAGAAAAATAAGATATTTTGAATGATAACGTTGGTAAATTAAATTAACTCTAGATGTAGATACGGTTAATTTAAAATTATTTTTCTTTATAAATTATAATGCGATTAATAAAAATTTAAATTCGTGCTTTTAATTATTAATTTTAAAAATAATTTTCAGTTAATTAAAGAATATTACGGATAATTTTTACAAAATTTTGTATATTTGATGGTAAAAGAATTCCATGCTTTTACCATACTACGAATTTACCGTGTACGAAAGTAACAGGAAACATAAATAAAAATAATATACAACGAGTAGAAGAATAATATGCATAAAATTCAATTTTATCCAAATATAAATTTATTTTTGACAATCTGGTGAACCTCGAAATTCCTAAAAATTTTTCTTCCGTTTAGTTACCCGTATTTAAAAATAGTTTATAAAATGTAATATATTTAATTATGAAATAATTACTTTCAATTTACTTTTCAATTTTATACAGTAAAATTTCCAGTTATATATAATCTAGAAGTTCTTGTAGTAATGTGAATTTAGGAAACAAACTTTACATAGTAAATATATTCATGCACTCACTTGTATACACGTCTGACCAGGTCCGACCCTTTTCTACTTCAATATTCGTAAGTGCATCCTCTATAAAATGGCCAAGTTTAATTGGTTTTTTTCCGTTTCCTCAGAACTTGAGAAAGGTAAATTTTTATTTTATTCTTCGTGTTATTAATACTATTACCGTTAATTCTCTTAAACTATGTAGGTCAATAAGTTTCAATAAAGAGCAAAGCTATATAAGCTATTTCATGTCATTTTAATTATCAAAGAAGAGATCTTTTCTAAAGCTCGACTATATCATGTGGTCGATACGAGTATTAAGATTTTTATTATATTATTCAAGAATGTAGTTTATTACATAGAAGAATCCGAAACTATTTTATAAAGCTGTAAGAATTTACAAAGAGAATTTTATGACGAGCTGAAGGAACCTTTCACGAAATTACATTAAATTTATGTAAGATAAATTAACTTTGATTATTTTTATTAATTAACTTATATTTAAGTAAGCAAATTATTTCGCTCGTACCCTGACTCGCTACACGTGTGCTAAATTTCTTTCGTACCGAACCAACGATCAAGACTGTCGTACAAGCTTCGAAATTTTTTAATCAAGCAAGAAATCATTAATGCAAGGTTAGTTATCGTTGATATTAATAAAGAATAGTTATTAAAATAGTTTTAATAAAGAACTCGGATATAAAGATATTTTTAACTAATATCGACAAAACAGGTCCAGGTAGAAGAGATACATTTTTTTTTTTATCCTATATAATATTGCGTATCATAAAGCGACTGTCAAATATGTTACGGTTTGAAATAAATAACGAAACTGTGGAGTACATCCGTATAGTGACCCAAATAGACTAGTCCATAATGACTGACCGTGGCTGATAAATTTCATAAAATATTATCATTATGACCGATGCGAAATTCAATTTTGCTTTTAGCAGGATTTTATTAATAATTATGGATTTCCATCACGTTCGAGATGTTGAGAGTGAAATTTCAAAAGTTTACTATATTTTTGTAAGACGTATCGATTATTTTGTGGTTGAACCTATTAGTATTTGTAACGGTGAGAAATTTCTTCTTATTGACAGTTTATCTTTGAAATAGTACCTTATCAATATCATCCGTTCCATTGCGAACACGTTGGTCCCAAAATATATATCCCGTGACGTAATAATAGAATTTTCAAGGTTTGAAATAATTCATATAAACGTAAACGACGAACGATAAATTTTCGGTGCATGCGATATTATTCGATAAAAATTTCCTTGTTAGAGTAACCGGACGTACGATATAAAATAAATAACATACGAAAATACAATTATAAGCGGAAAAAAATTTTGATAGAAATTTTTAAAGAAGATTAGATAAATATATTTTACGTATTTTTCTATCGTTGAAAATTTTTTCAATATATTTTGACGTTTATTAATCTAATAAATACGCTGGAAAAGTATTAAATTTATGAATTTTTAAAAAATTTGAGCAATTCGATTTTTCGAAAAATTGTGTATAATATTCTTTTCGTCGATAAATTTAAGAAAAAATGTAATCAGATATCATGTTTTTATATAGGATCACGAAAGTACTTCTATCGCATATTTCATAAGGATGTTAGTCGCAATTGAATTTTTTTTTAATATTTGCAAACCAAAGTAATCGTGTTTAGAGTTGTATTAAATTTTTAATTTAAATACTAAATAACGTTGAAATATATTTTAATATACCGATATTCAACGAAAAAATTATGCAGATGAGTTCATAGAATAAATTTGAAAAATTTATATTATTTTGTAAGATTTGAATTAAAATAAGTTCAATAAAATCTTCGTAATTCGTCCAATTATAATAACCGTCGAACTATAAAAACCAATAGCAACGTTTTTTTTTGATACGTACGCGATATTTCACGACACTCGAGCGATTTTTTTTGCTCCTTGGCGATTAAACAACAACAACGAGTCCCGGACGATCCATTTTGCTCGTCGGTCAGCTTCAGTCTCCGATAGATGTTGCATCGGTTTTTTTTCGCATCTCAATTTCTTGATTTTGGTTTCCTCGCTAATCCGTTGTATCGTTCCTCTCGATTACAAACTTCCTTATCGATCGATCCATCGTTATCATTGGCATTGTTCCCGTTTTTCCAACGCTGAATCCGAATTTCGCGTTAGAACGCGAACCACCGCATAATTGGATCTACTTAAATCGTGGAACCCCCTCGAAGCTACGAGTGCATACGTGACAATACATAAAACAGTTGATAAAACATCCAAGTACTCGAGGCTGCATTATACAGATCCGGAATATAAAAACGATAAAGAAGCGAAAATTCAGTGGGAATCTACTTTTACACTCGCTCATTGAATATAGAGAGGTTATATGTATATATTGGTCGCACATCCGACCAATGAGCACGAGTTAAAATTTAAGTTGTATAAGCGAAGAAATTAGTCGGGGAAGCATTTTTTCTTCCTCTTCTTACGATTCTCTTTCAAAAACTTTATTCGATCCCTCCCCTCCGCGCTTTCTCCCTTAAGACGGCGGAACAAGCGGAAGTTCGTTTTTTATGCTATCGCAAAAAAAGGGAGCTCGGGAGTTTTGCAAGAACTATCAGCGGGGGAGAAGAAACTCGAACGGAAGAGAGTCGGAGCTCCGATAGGGACTTTCCAGGGTGGCCGACGAGGGAAAAAGGGGGATAGCGGCAAAAGTTGGCGCTCTTTCCGAGGAATTCCAAGCGAAGCGTGCGATGCACTCCACGTAAATACCGGGCTTTTTTTTTTTTCGTGCTCGGCCCACGGAACCGAGGGCGATGTTTGCAAATTGAATTATTTAATTTTAACAATCTATACGACATGGAAGCTCTCGCTGCAAGAGTAAATATAATGGTTTACGCTGAGATCGATGCTATATGTTCGTATATTGCATTAACCCTTGTTACGTTCTCTTCGATTATTTTGAATATGGCGAGGTGCTCGAGAATAACGTCGGGGATAGTTTATCGAGCTTCTACCTTTGAAATAAGCGTTGCAAATCGATGCAATGTTATTTATTTACGATTTTATGATTTATCGGGGAACGTCGGGCCAACTTTTCTAAGACTTTGCGGGATTTTTTGTTTTTTTTTTAACCAAACAAATTCTTTACAAAAGTACTTTGATACAATTTTTAAATTCTTCCGCTGGATGCGAACTTTTTCACTCTTTTTTTTTATTAACGTGTTTCATCCGATTGTAAGATCTTTTAGTGCGCCAACTATAAAAATCGATTTTTCGAATAATTATTCGCGTACGTTGGACGCGAGAGAACAATTTATCGGAGAATATTTAAGTCTTTGATTTAACTGCTTGCGTCCGTAGTAATTTGTAATCTAAAGATAACGAAAGTAGTTTCTCGTGTAAAATTAAGGATTTATATTTATCGGTTGAGTGTAAAGTATAACGAAACTTACTTTTTTTCTTTTTTTTTTTCAAAACAATACGGAAATTTAAAGATGTATAATTGAAATTTTTTGATAATCGAGGACAGTTAAAGAAAGTCGCTGGTAATATCGCTTTAAAAAATTTTTTCTCGTATTTTTTGTAATATTTGCGCGATCATAAATTTCGTTCTTTCTAGTTTTCTGTATTTATAATTTATAAACTCGGATATTCTAGCTAGAAAAAAAAGTTTTTTCTACTTTTATGTATTCTTACCCGAGATTATCAAAACGCAAAGATAGATAACTTTATTTATTATTATTATTATTATTGCAGATATAGTATTTCATTGAATTATATTTTTAAACTTAATTATCACTCAAAAAATGGTAATATATCTTTCGTTTAATTAAAAGAACGAGTTAATTTTGTCCAAAGTTTTTATGTTTTAATTGTTACAAAGTGCAAGTCCAAATACTATTTTTAAGAATTTTGGAATTCTATTTTTGCGTTCAAAGTCCGAACCGTGATTCATTATTTATAAACAATATTCGATACAAAAGTTTTATCAAAAATATATAATAAAAAGAACATAAGTTAAACCTAACGAACTGGAAAAAGAAAAAGGTGTTGAGATCAATACGAAGAACAAGGGAGTGAAAGTGCTATTCAATTATTCGAGGAGTGTTTGTTCGGTATAGACGTAAGATGAAATTAGCTAGATCAGGTAATAGCTTTTAGTTTTCGGTTGACTGTGACATTCCCATTACTGTTCGATCTCGAGTAGAATTTATTTTTTCGTTTTCTGGGAGAAGTAAAATTTAAGAGCTTCGTATAATAACGACTGGTTACCAACTATTTTATTATTCGTATGTTAGGATTAAGATTAAAAGTTTTAAGGTGAAAAATAATTTATAGTTTAACAATCGATAGCTTAAAAATATTAGTTTTATAAACTTATAATCGAGATATTTTACGAACGTTATTATCGTTAAGTACGAAGGTGTTTATCGAAATAAAACAGATTTATTTTTACATTAAAATACTTGCACATTTTTTGTTCGAAATTGTACAACTGAACAATGTATCAGTTTTAAAGCTGTACAATTCACATATATTTATATTTGACTAGTAACTTTCGTTATGTTTTAAAATCATTTCAACGAAGTCATCATTTTCCGATGATTCGAAAACGTTTCTTTTGTAAAGAAGTGTAATATTATTTTATGAAAAGGTTCATCGAACTAAATTATTTTGTGCATATGTTTACAATTTTTATAATACTTTGTCAGGAAAGCAATTTTTATATATTAAAAATGTCAAACATCGCAAGGAAAAGTTTAAAAATTCTTTACAATATACTTTTATTTTAAATACAGTATTATCGAAGATTTCCGTTGATTAATTCTTCGACTGTAGTGGGACTGTGATTATTATTATTATTATTATTATCATTATTATCATTATTATTATTATCGACTCTTTTCTATGGTACATCTTTTAAAGAACAGAATCGTTGGTTCATTCAAAGAAAATTTATGAAAAAGTACTTCAATGTCTTAAAAATAAATGACCATAAATTCTTATCTCGCAACTTACAAAAAACTCAAATAAATACTTATTTTCTTTAACGAAAATTTTGTATCTACGTATCCTTAAAAAGAAAAAAGTTACCCTAAATATAACACACAATATAAGAAAGTATGTCTAAACGACTGCGATGTATTATTCAGGAAAATTCTTGGAAACTTTGAAAACCTTTGATCGTACAGTTTACAAACGATTTCTGGACCTCGCGAGGGAAAACACGACGAGTCGTAGAGAAAAGGAGGGTTCGAACAAACTCACTCGTACGTCAGAGACCAAATTGATTCGTAGTTCGTTCACCTAAGCGTAAATGATGCGTATTCGATAGGGAATGTAAAGACGGTAAAGGGGAATCCGCTAAATACGAGCATCGATACGATATCCAAACGCAAAGATCGACGAGATTAGTATCCCCACGGAAGGAAAAGAAGGCGATATCTCTTTGTTGTTTACCCTGTCTCTTTCTCCCTCTCCCACCATCTCCCACCGTCTCCCTTCATTTCTCTTTCGGCTCTTACAATGGTCCGAGTCAATTGCCGAGATAAGGCTGTGCACAATGCGGTACTTTGTCGCAGGATCCGAGTCCCTAATCTCCGTACGCGCGCTAAGTCCGTCTTAAGTCTCGCGAGGCGTCGCGACGCGCGTCCCTGGGCTTATGCAACCGGCCGCGACGCTGTTATCAGCGCAGGGACCGCGGGCACGCGACGACCAGCCAACCAAGAGAGAGAGACAGAGAGAGAGAGAGAGAAGGTCTTTCTTGCCGTCGGACTCGCTTATCTGACTTTCGCCGCTTTTGTTAATATGTGCGCCGGGAATCTCCTTTGGCTCTTCGCTTTCTTGCGATTTCGGTCGCTTGCGTAATCGCGGAGTTGCAGCGACATCTTCTTCGTTGGCGTATCGAGTTCCTTCGTTCCGAACATCGGAGGATCCAACACGATACACGATAATCCTTGGTTTAGAATTTTATCCTTGCGTTGCTTAGTTTCTGTTTTGCGCGAGGTGAAGTTCTTCCGCCGTTGCGAACAATTTTAATTACATTCCGCCGCAAGAAAAGCGTAATTTTTTTTATAATTTAATACCGGAGCTTCGAATAAATTCGTAAGTCGCTTTACGCGTATCCGCGTCACCTCTCCAACACCGAGCTTAACGAAAAAATACGTCAGTTTTGAGTCGAGAAGGCAGTTACGATAATATCGACCTTTTCGTAAATTCCGAATCGAAGGTACAACTTAGCTTAAGAAATGTATGATTTCTCTAGTTACTTTCGCTATATTTGACTGTACGTTAACGTACATCAGGATTACGGAATCCAACATCCTGCGTTTTGAATTCTTTTCAGCTTATGTAAGCGATTGGAAATTGCTCGGGTGATTTCAAGCTGCTGAGTAAGCTTCTATTATGTCTGGAAGGGATTCTCCTTAAATAGCTGCTCCAATTTCTCGTCTTCAATTTTTTTTGACGTTTCAAGACATTTTTCACGATAAAGACTAAAATTACTATTCCGAAACCTTTGATTTTACCGTTCGCAAATACGCGATCGCGGTATATATAATAACGATGAGAATACGACGTTCAAATTTCCCAGTTACGATATCGTTCGTTCGCATTTACATCAGGGAATTAAAATCAGACTAGCAAGGATCATTTGTAAAATTCATAGGCTGAAAAAATAAATTAACGCGCAACGGTAACGGTTAATGATATTTTTTGATAAACGGTATTTCCGCCTTTACATCATCAATCGCGATATCAAATTAGAATTTTTTAATTAAGTTGTTCTTTTTCATCGCGCTTCTTGCATTCTTTATAAAGAAACATACCAATTTTATAGTTGTAGTTTGTTTTACGAGAATTGCCTTTAATTCGCGAGATTACTACGGACGTTAAAAAACCAATGCCGTTTAGTACCGAGTGTTCCACTTTATATATTAATTTCAACTGGATGCGACGATTATTAATATCCTAAATATCCTACTTAGCATTCGTAGGTTCGAGCGCGATGGAAGTTAGGAAGTTAGGGATATTTTGTTGAATCGGATAAATTTCGCAGCGATAGTTTGTTTAAATCCGTGTAAAATTAACGGCCGGAGCGACAAGAAAGCTCGAATAAAAGTGAAAGCAAGGAACGAAACGCGGGGATATTGTTTCTCCGGCAAAAAAGGATTGATGGACGTCTTTCCCGGATGGACGGATAAAGGGGCTTGGTTTTATTCAATGAGGCGCCCGCGAGCAAAAAGGAAGTCGACCGGGGCTAAGACACCGGCGAATAAATTTCAATGCTCTCGCGTGTTTGAGCCCCGCGGCGTAAGCCACCTGGCGGTAAGTCGGCGAATTTATCGAAGCAACCGATAGACGTCCGCTCGCGAACTCGAGCCAGGATTCTTCCTCCATCCCTCCTCCATCCCTCCTCCATCCCTCCTCCATCCCACCTCGATCCACAACTGCGTACAAATGTGCGGTGGCTAATTACTTTTTCGTCGCGGATAATCCCCCACGCGGTGTACACGGCCCTCGGGCTTTCGAGATTAGCGCGATATTTAAGCGAGCCTCTTTCTCGACTTCTTGCAGGCGCGGCTTCCAGGGGATTAATCTTCGACTGGAGCTACTCCCTGGACGGGGACGCGCGTGCGCTTCGTGCCAAAGGAATGTTTACCTCTTTAGTTCTTTAATGAGCGTATTAACCTTAAACGCCGGTTTAATTTATCGGCTCGGATTAATCGATATGTTTCGCGGGGGACGATATCCGTGTAGCCGGGGGTTAGTTATTCGCCGTTGGTGTCGGATCGGCTCGATCCTGGATGAGCGACCCTCGGAGAATTTAAATTCGTACTTGGCCGACGAATAAATCGAGTGGCGATGCTCTTTTACGTTGCATTGCTGCGACAAATAAGATAAATTATTATGAGATATCGATCGGAAGAGATACGAGTACGGATACCTGAATTCTTATCGCTCGCTAAATTTATCTTTCGTTTTTTAAATTTTTTTTCATTTTACGTTAGGAAATTTTTGTTTGTTCTGTCCTTAAAATGTAGTGGCTTTATTGATAAAATATCGGGGATGATCGATAATGGAAGAAATTTTATGCACGGTTAAAAATAAACTTCGCGTAAAATATATTTTTTTTTCGGTTGAGCGATGTAACGTAAAATAAAATAAAAGTATCGTCAATTTTTAAAAATAGATCGGCGAATGGAAAAAGTACTTTTCGATTTTGTATTCAAAGTGTAAAATAATTATATGCGAATTTTATACGAGTTAATGTTTATTTGAATAAAATTTTTTCTATCGAGTAAATTGGTCTTTAATTTTTAATTGAATATAAAGGATTTATTTGCTAATAAAATTAATGATTTTTGTAAAATAATTATTGGAATATATATTTAATGCGACGTTTTAATATAGAAGAACAAAAGTAATAACAAATTTTTATACAATTAGCGTTAAAATTGACTGAAAATAAATACAATTTTGCACAAAATTTAGGTATGTAAAAATTTATTTTTAAGGGAAAATTTAACAAAAATTCAATGATTATCATAAATTATTTCGAGCTTTATCGAATACCATAATCACGATAATATGTTTTATAAATATTGCGAGAAATAATTTCTTAATTTTTTGTGTCATTTTCTAACTTCTTTCTTACCGTCATGAATATTTCCACGTAAGAAAAGCAATAATTTTAAGTTTGAAATAGTTTCAGATAAGGAAGGAAGGATCGAATAATGATGCTAAGGCAAATTATTCCGAATGTAAACTAAGACTTTGAATTTTCACTATTTACGTAGTTTTTTATTAAATATGAATCAATTTTGAATAAACCAAATATATTAGTATAATTTAGCTGAAGAAATTAAAAGATATATTTAAGTAAACTTAGAATTAACATATCGTTTCTTTAAAAAGTATTAATTTTAATACATTGAAATAATATGGATAATATAATTAATTTGTATTATAAAATAAAGTATTTGAATCAAATGTATATGACTAAAAATTTTAGTTTAAACGTTACGTTTTATTTTTTGCCATTATTTTTATCTAAACTTAAATCTGCAATCAATAATTTCTAATCAGTTTAAATATTACGATGTAAAAACTTTCTAATTTTTATAAATTGATGTAGAAAATATTAACTTTTTTATCTAAATTTTACTGCATTATAAATTGAAAATATCACACATCAAAATTTATATTTTCAAGTATTTTTTAATATTTAACATTAAAACATAAAGTGTTACAATTTAAAGTTATGGCAGTTTTATGTTACAAAACAAATATTTTATTTAATAGTTAAAAAAAGAATAATTCAATATTTTTTATAGACTAATAATACGAAATTGGTTACGTTCGAATAATCCTGTATTGACTTTTAAAATTGTTTCCATGAAAATTTGTAGTATATTATTAGAAAAATTTTATCGTATATTGCGAAATACAATATTAAACACAGAAAATGTATCAAATATTTAAAAAATTATCATTTACAAAAATTGTTCATTAATTATCAAATATCCATTGTAATCGAGACGAATATTGTAATTACAAAGTTTTTATTTTAATTTCACCTTACCATTTTACTATTTTTTAAATAGTTAAATTTCTAAATATATTTAAAATTTTAAATGTGTTCGAATATATTTTAAATATTTGATTAAAAAAAAGGTAAATACAAAATATTTATAACTTCGACTACGTTTTTTTACAATTTTTATTACACTTGTAAAAGTACGTGACATACTTAACTTACAGAATTATTTGTATGTTAAAGGCAACCGGTGGGGCTATAATCTATAAATCTTTATAGAACATAACTTAGGCAGAGTAATGTACGAGGTGATGTAACTAACTGTGCCACTGGGTATTAAGATGGAGTTGTATAGAAAAAAACTACCCTTCATACATTGAAGCGTTTAATGTGCCAACTTCACAACGTTAAATATACGTTAAATTAAAAAACGTTTTTATTCGCAGGGTATAATTAACGCGAGAAGATTCGAAAAAATTTAACTGAAAAACTTAAAGCACGAGCTTTTTTTTCTTTTTAACTAAACGATAACTTAAAATTCACTTTGGTATTTATTACAGTTCGCCTTAAATAAACATTCGATAAAATATACCATCGCTTTTAAAAATCGATAACAGTTCGATTCGGATGCGCCATTTCTAAAAATAATTACAACGAACGTTTAACGAATGCTTACAAATTTCTCCTCGCAATACCAAAAATTGCAACAAGGTTCCAAGTCGGTGTCACAACCAACGGACGCTCAAACTCACAAACAACCAAACAAACAAACTGAAAAAACGAAAAAAAAAACTCTCCCTCCTCGTTCCCAAAACTTTTCTCCAAGGACAAACGCATTTTGTATTTAATTACTCGCGCGACTAGATGAATTCATGCAGACGCGTGACGTAGCCACGGACACAGCAGATGTTTCCGCGTGAAATGCTCCGTATTCCGGCTGATAGATTACCTCGAACCCTCCGGATGAGAAATATTGCGGGGGATCGATCGAGAGTTACGCTCGGGAGGTGCGCGGAAAATTCGGCCCCTTCCTCCCTCCCTCCCTCACTTCCCCCCACTTTAACCCTCGCCGGTTATCGATAACGACGGGCCTCGATCGATGCGCTGGAAATTTGAGATCCGCCACGGACCGTTTGCAAAGTAACGAGCCGCGGGTTTAGCCGTTATTGTCGTCCTTCTTTGGTCCCGTGACAATGACCCAAGTCATCTTTTAATAGTGTAGAGCGACGCGCTTCTTTCTTCCGACCCTCGCTTTATAAAATATCCATGAGCTTTTTGTCGACGCTTTTGAAAAGCCTTGATAATTGATCGAGATAAGGCGAGCGGTTATTTTGTGTGTGTATTTGTAGCATTGTTGCCTTTGTATCGGTGCGACGGGGGTTTAGAAATTTGCGGTTCATAACGACGAACCTTCTCGAAATCGGATGTATAGTCTTAATTTGCATCCAAGATGATAAAGACGAATTTTATCGATCCGTCTATTAAACCGCGTACGGATTTAAAATCGAACGGTATTAATATTTATATTTATGTTTCTTTGGGTATTGGTTTATCATCGAGGATGAAAAACTTTATCGAAAAGCTTTAAAACTTTATTTAAAAACTTCGTTTATATTTAAAATTTTACAATCTTTGCAAATTAAGTTTTACTTTATATTACAATTTATATTATAATTTTGGATTCGCTTTACCGAATATTTATGTGCATCGAAATATTTTACCCTTAATTCTAATTGCGATTCTGCCTGATATATTCATCCACGTTATATTTTTTATTCAGACCGATGTTGATCATAAATAAACGAAAGTGATAAATTACTTACAATAATTTTAAATTTTGCCACTGTTTCCAGCTGCGTATAAACTAAAATGTACTTTGTAACGCGAGCAAAGCACTAACATTATTACAGTGCTATAATAGGTTTGTATTAATGTAAGCAATAATTTATTTTACAAAAAGAAACTGCAAACGTACGAGCAAAGACCATTTAATTTAATTAACGATAAATAATCAAACTGCATCGATAATTTATTTGTTATACGTTTATCCGACTTTTATTAAAACTTTATCTCGCACGTTCCAATTTTAATACTAAAAATGCTTACTACTTTCTTCAAATGATTCATTGTGAGAGAAGTAAGGTAAATATTTGATATTCGTTCGCAATAGATAGAATAAATTAACCTTTTGGATTTTCTCGAACGTGCATAATGTAACGATATCATTTTCTAAGACAACCTTAGAGGTCGAATGGATAATTAATACCGAACTTCTTACGAACTATTGTTTAATTCAAGATTTAACGTTATATCTAAAAAGCTGGTCAAAGTTATGAATTACGAAGTATTTTATTTTTAGGGAAGCATTTGCCTATTTTTAGGGTTAAAACATAATTTTTTTTTAATTAAAAATTTGATTATGTGGCTTTACTTAATTTCGTATTTATCAAGAATATGACTAAACTTAGTTTCTAGAACTGACTTTAATAACATTGAGGGGGTTAATAATACATGATTATCTACTACATTTTGGTACCTCAATCTCACTATAACTTCGAGTGTTACTAACTTTCGTACCCACGATTCGACAATGTACGTGATTGCAGAATTCGACTAATTTTATCGATATTACCGAGATATATTTTATTTTTAATATCGAAATGTACGTAATTAAATGACCCTTGTCATATATATATTTCCTTTCCTTTTGTTGCATCAAAAGGATTATACTTTGAATAAAAGTTTTACGCAAATTTACCGAATACAAATTTCATTTATCTTTGAGAATATTTTAAAATGTTTTTCTTCCGCTCTATTTAATAACGAATTCAAAAATCTTAATTTAACATAAAATTCAGTTTTCTTTTGGAGTAGTTTTTTTTATTTTACCAAGATTCTAGATACCAGTGAAATAATTGCATAATTGAATTTAAAGTAATTAAGATGTATGAAAGTATTCTCGAAGGTCTTAAAAACTCTTTATATATTTGAATAGAAAAGAATCTTGTAAGAGTCACGAAAGAAGTATGCATTTAAATTAAACATTTGCTATAAGAACAATGCAAATGCTCGTTCAGTTCTTTTCATTAGAACTTTCCAGTTCATATATTATCTTTATTTTTTTCAACTGTATACCAAACAAACTTTCATATTAATTTTATTAAGGCAATACGCGACTTTTTCTTCTTTATAGCGAAATTTGATGCTCGTGAAAAAAAATAACCAAGTCATCTTATAGAACTCTCGAAAAATACTTTTGTTGAATATGTTCATTAAAATCTTTAATTTAGATGAAAACGAATTCAAAACTTTTTCGATCAATTATCTTCAAACTGGACGGGAAATTTCGTTTGAATATAATATCTTGTCTTCGCCTAAACTTTAAGTTACGCTAACTTTAACTCCGATCTACGGATAAGAAGTTTCTTATTTACACAAAAAATATATTTAGTTAAAAGAATTAAGCGTTATAACATAAAAATTTATTCGTAATAATTAAAAAATAACGTAACTTTTATTACATTACTAAAATAATTTTTCAAACTTTCTAAATTCAAAAATATTTTTAAAATATTAAATGTACGTGGAATTTTTTCCAAATCTCTGGAGTTCTTATTCGAGTTAAGAACGTTTAATTTTAAACTTGGATCAATGGATAATTTTAAATATGCATTAGAGATATTAATTTAGAAAATTAAAACGGATATTTTACGAAAATAATCGTTTAATTATATATTTTCAATATTGCTTTTTAAAGGAATATTATATATTTGCCGGTGGTATAAAAATCTCTTTTTTTTTACGCTGAAAAAAGGGTAAATTTAGAAAAAACTTAGTATTCCGGTTCGCATTCGAAAGGCATCGATAATATTATTATAAAAATCTAAAATTTAGATATCGCATTCGAAGGTATAACGATATGCGATCTCGATTTTACAAGCGGGAATAATTATAAGGAAGGTATAAAAAAGCGTGACCAGAGGGTAAAAAAGTATGTTCGGTACTCCGCCTAATTCGAATACACAAGTTCCTGTAAATACTTTTCCGTTTAAATAGTCGAGTAATCGAGAGAGAGAATAATCGGAAAAACAAGGCACACGAAGAGCGCAGTTATTCAAACTGAATATTCAAGTTGAAGGAAATAATGGAGGCAGTCACGCCGGGTGCTTGTTTCGTTACAACACGACCCTTTCCATCTCTCTCGCTCTCTTTCTTCTCATTCGGTTAGGTTCTCAGGAAAATCTAATTCAAGACGAGCGCCGGCTTTTCCGTCCGTATGCTCGCAGTCGCGTTACCTACACACATTTCTCTATAGCTGTATACACAAGGTACGCGTGCCGCTTACACTTCTTACCACTCGGTTATTTCTACAGTTAAACCTGTAACAACTCCTCCTCCACGGTTCCAGCGATACGGTATAAATAAATACCAGTAATGGTAAATATTTTCGTCGACGAATAAATCAAGGCGATTGTTGTCGGAAAATTCTTCTCGTGATTCAACGTCGTATTAATTAGCGCGTTTGGAAATTATCGAGATTCGCGTTTGTTATTCCGTACGAAAATTATAATAATCGATACAAATTTTATTTAATGCGAAACGAATCAAAAGAATAATTCATGATTTTCGGGGAAAATCTTATCGATAACGCGAAGAACGAGTAAACGTGTCCAGTTGATACTTTTCGTTAAATATAATTTGATATTTTCCTTACTTATTAGCAAGAAACGTATCGTCGCTAAATATTTAATAAGTATCCAAGACAATGTCGACTAAACTTTGTACACTATTGCACTTTATCTTCTTAACGTAATTAATCAACATAATATTTAATTTTGCTTAAAATGAAATATTAAGTTCTTCGGATGTTGTTATTCTCGGTCTTTAAGTTCATATTTACCAACGTATTTTTAATAAAACTGTAGTTGATATTAAAATAACCGATATTAATAATAACCCCTTTTACTTACCAAAGTAATATCTCTTTTTTATATTTTTAATTTCAATATCCGCTACAGTATTCTCTTATTAAATATTAATTTCCATAAAGAGCGATATATCATCGAGTATAAATTACGAACTGATTATTTTAACGAGTGAAAAAGTGTAATTGCGAAGCAAACGCTCGGATAATTTCTTTTTGATAGTTGGTAACGAAATTATTAATTCGCTTAAGGTACGCGACACCGGGCAATAAAATAATCAGCAAACGCATCGGAACCCATTGGATTTTGATTCGTGGTTCGTTTACCAGCTCTTCGTTCGCAGCCAAGAGGGATTTTCAATTTTCGACACACGAGGTGAAAAAGTAACGCCGCAGCGATCGAACCAGAACAGCGGTAAAAGTTCCCTCGAGCAACGAACTCGAAAGAGGAGTAAGTCCATCCGTAAGGGTTCACTCGCTTATCAGCCAAGTCCTAGTCGTTCGTTCCCCGTCGGAATCCACCGAGCCAACGACTCCACGACTCCACGACTCCGGAATTCGCGTTCCCAAAGTTACGTCCTCGTAAAGTCCTTCTCCGAACCCGAGAATGCCAAGGTGTTTCTGGCCCTCCTTAGCTTCCTCCTCGAGTCGCGACTTATGGCCTGAAGAATCGAAGTCTCTGCTGCAGTTTCCTGTAGTGCTTAAAGAATACCCGACGAGACGTTCGAGGCGCCGTTCCTGGCGTTACTCTAACAATTGCGCCCGGGAGTAACAAGATGGAGGAGCTTAATGTTATAATGGGGGTTTAATACGCAACATTGACCTTACGACGCGGGAGAAATTACATTTGTAGGAGTGAAGAACCGTTTATTGTTCGAGAGCGGGAATAGCACGCGATTTTGAAATTCAAAGAAATTCGATAGCTCCCGAGAAACCTTAAATACTCGGGTAACTTCCTTTCGGGATACTCGCATTTTTGGCGAGATGGAGTTTCTCGGTCGCGAAATATACCTCAAACATTTTCTTCCGACGATTGGTTACTCGTTTATTCGTTGAATAATTAATTTGCGCTTTTAGATTGAAATCGCGTGTACGTCGTATAAAAAGATACGCGATACGAAAATTATGGTCTTACGATGTACGTGCACTAAAGTAGGAGAGAAAAAAAATTATAGTCGAGTGATTTTATATCATTGTAAAGTTTGCAGAAGAATAATAATAGTAATCAATATCGTAACTTCAGAATTTTATAATAATGGATGTCACGAGTAATATCTTTAAGGGATCATTTTATTAATATCGGATTTCGCAATTTTCTTCCGAGCGATTAAAAAGTTTTTAAAGAAACCATTTTTTGTAATCTTGTTTACATTGCATTAGTGACAAAAAAAAGGATCACCGATACCGTTCAACTTTTCTTTCCGCAAGATTTGCTCCTACTCGTAATTTATGTTATTAAAAATAACGATTATCCGATGTAAAAATATTTATATTCGCAAAAGAATTTGAAATTAAACGAGTGTACGCTTTTAATTACGTTAACGTATTTTTCAGTCAATTTTATTCTATATTAAATTTTTTTTCTTAAATTTTCGCGATTGCTTGGATTTTGAAATTTTAGAATTGCGTTTGATTCGAACGACATATTTTAAAATAAATTACCATAAAAACGACTATTACAAAGGCGAAAAAATTTCAGTAATTGTTGATTTTATTCATTTTTTTTAGAATCAAATTGTTAACGCGAAATTGATTATTCGTAACGTACACTTGGTTGTATTACACAATAAGTTATGGGATAATGCAATATTTGCCAAAAGTGGATAAAAAACGAGTTGACGCATTCGGAACTTTTGCCTTGTACTTACTATAAATTTTAACTTTAAGTTAGCTTTAACTCGGCTTAAAAACTTTTGGAACGGTCGATAAGAGAGAATTTTTGGTTATTTAGAATAGCAATACATCTAAAAATAAAATATCTTTTGTGCATTAGTTTTTTGATTAAACTTCCTTGTAAAAAAAGATCCAGTCTACTATTTCAGAAATGTATGTTTTATACTTACAGAATAAACTCGATACGTGGATCCGAGCGAGAGTCTCGAGGACCGGAAAATCCTCGCGAGGGTGGAGGTAAAGGAAAATTGTGACGGTTCTATATAGGAAGATTCCAGGCCGAAAATTTACCTAAATTTACCTAAATTTACCCAAATTTACCCAAGTTTGGGCGAAGTAACGGACTGTATCGTCTCGAGGGCTTATGGCTTTGTCCGAAGAGTCGATCGGTCGGCTCAACCTTGGCGAACACGGAAACGATGTCCTTTTACTCGGTGGTCGGTTCCGTAGAGGCGGAGCAAAAGAAAGATGTGCGTGGATTGGAAACCGCTCGTGAAATTTTTTCAATCTCACGCGAATAATATCGTTGCTTCCACGAACACGCGAACTCCGAGTTAACGCGCGTAAAACCGAACGATCGAGCAAGAGGCAAAAAACGCATAATTTTGCGTCAGGCTCGAACGGGAGATTACACATTGCACTGCGATCGATGTAACGGGGAGTAAGGAAGTATTTTTTCTAGTGCAATGAGCGCGTCGGAAAAGTCTGCTTGCAAGATCAATTTTTTCTTTTTTATATTCTATATTCTACCGAACCCATCCTTATCAATATTTTGTACCACGGGATGGAATATCGTTTAAAATTATGTTATACTTGGATAAAAAATATCCCGAGATGCGTTTGAACACCGATTTGACTCGGACCCGCGAAGATCCGTACCACTCCACCTCAGAGTTGCAAGGGTGGAGGACTTTCCCGATAACGGAAAGGATGACGGTGATTTCGGAGGGTAAGAAGAGAAAGGCATGGCCGCACCGCTACGAATTAAAATACAATATTATTTCTTTCCCTTTTTCATCCGCGAGTGCTGCTAACGATCGCGAAGGAGCGAACAACCTTTTCTCCGTGCCCCACGTTGAGCACCACTAGACGAAATTACGAGGTTCGCCTCTGTTGGGGATAAAGACACAAGTTTTTACTTCTATTAACTCATTTATCTGCTTAACAATTTCTTTGGTAGACCGAACGCGTACAAGAGCTATTCTGTATCGTATCCCGATGTCGGTTGTGATAAAATCTCCAGGTTGTCTCATCTCTCAGATTGTATTTAAACCTTCCCTTGGATCTATTTAACCTCCATCTGAACTTTTCCAATATCATTATTTTTCTTTAGTTACGTCTTTCCCGATCCGTTATTTTATTAGCCTGAGCCGATTTCCTCTAAACAATTTATTCTAATTCGCTCGGGTGTCGTGTATTCACCCGAGTCGCATGTCGCCTCGACCCGTGCCATATTTCCTTCCTGGAAGTTATAGAGCTGCAACAAGGTGTTTATCATTTCCCACGACTGGACCCTCGGACCTTTACGATCTCTCTCACTGTCCAGCCGCGCAGCAGTTTCTCTGGTTTACGATGTGCTGGAGGTCTCCCCTTTCTTTTAACGTATACGTCCACCGTTGGACACCCGGACGTCTTCCTGGGCCCTTGACCTCACCTTTTCCCGCCTACTTGGGACCGAGCTCGTACGTCGTCCATTAAGTCCGGCGGTCCACCGGTGAACGTCCGGCCTGGAAGTATCGATATTTAATGTCTTCGTTATCATGTCCGCGGGGGATACCGACGAATCTTCTTCTTTGTATTTCGTTAACTTTTTTCAAGATCATCTTCGCGCCAGGATTTTTTTCGCTATAATTTTAGTTTCAATATATTTTCGTGTATCTGTACGCTCGTTGTTGTAAAAAACAATTGATAACGGTACGCGTTATTCTACCTTTATTCCGTGCCTATTGGTACCAACGGAGTACCTTCCAATCGATGTTACTCAATTTTTTCCAAGGTTATAAAAGTGGAGTGTAGGAACGTTAGGATACGCGAACCGTTACTGTTTCAACAGTCCCAGTGTGACCAATAGAATAAGAGACAAAATATAAAACTTAGTATCAAGCATCATATTTGTATAACCAAACATGTTTTTACGAGAGACTAAACTATAGTCTTTATCGTGTAGATTTACCATTCAAAGATATCGAACGCTAAAATCTACCTCTCGATTAACTTTCGAACGATTGTATCGAATATTCGTGTCTATTGCTTTTCCATTCAAAATGAACTATGGCGCAGAGTTTTCAGAATAAATATTTCCAAAATGTTTAAACTTATCGTTCTTCTTTCTTACGTTAACATTAGATTTGATTATTAAGAAAGGAACCCGTATTTACCTTCTTCGACGATTACAGCACTGATTAGTGTTTGATAGCGATAGATTGACTATCAATTTTCTACGATGTCCTTTACACACTTATATAAATAATGTCTACTTACGAGCGATCGCTATTGTTTTAGTTAACGAAAATACGAATTTCTGGATTGGAAGCGTAAGAGTCGAAATAAGAAATTGTTTTATTGTACTTATTTAATCGAATATTCTTCCAATTAGTATTAGAAAAGATATTAAAAAACTATTGAAAGCTCCGCGTTGAGCTTGCGACTACATACTTGTCAGGGATAAAAGTACACATTCTTACTTTCTTTCAATCAATTTATTCTGTTTACAATTTGTTTAGTAATACTTCGGATCGCGACTCGTTTTTTTTACATCCGATCCGAGCCTTTTATTCTCTCTAGGATCATCGCACCGTGACAACGAGTTCATTACCTTCCACGACTGAATCCCCGGACCTTTTCGATCTCTCTGTGTTTATTCAAATGTTCCAGCTGATAAGTCCGACGTCTTCCTGGACCAGCGGCTTCTTTCGCCTGGCAGCCCAACATCTTCCACGGGATGATGACCTCATTCTTTTCTCCAACTGGCAGAAGAGATCGTCTGGCAATCTATTGGTCATGTTTCCCGTCCATTAGCGACTTAACTCGTCTACTTACGTCGTCTAATAGAACCGGCGGTACTTAATCTCGTCACCGGTGGAAGTCAGCTCCGTACATCCTCTCATCGGACTCCATCCGTATAATATCGAGTTACTCCGCTTCGCTTTACCTCCTCTGTGGAGTTCACGCGTACTCCTTGAGAAATTAGAGGTTGGCATCGCAGGACGCCTTGAGAGGAACCCCGAAAGTGTCGTTCCATCCTCGCACCGTGCGTTTGTCGACCCATAGCGAGTAACCCGGCGCTTTGGAGATCGACACGGTCTGGGTATTTTCAATTACGCCTTTTAATTCGGGGTTCCCCGAACGTAACAGTACTTGAAAGCTAAGTCGGAGATTTACGGTTTCATTGCGATATATATAATCATTGCAATAATGCACTTTGATTGTAGGAACAACAATGGATAGTTTTTAGTTGGAAAAGAGGAAAAAGGATTCCGCGTAATCAATTTTTGTTTTTCGATGAATCGAGTCTAAACTAATTTTGTGAGTTCATCCCGATATTAATTTATTTAAACACATGATATTAATTAGAAAGGGTTTAACTTGAAGAACAAGTAAATACTCGACGATTTAACAGTCGATTACAATAACGAGACAATCCGTTAAAAGTTTTATAATTGATTTAGATTTTTGAGCTGACTATAAAAAGTCGTTAATACATTGGACAAAATATGTATTTAATATTCAATTCTAATTAAATATTTTGATTTTTTTCCATTCATGATATGTAATAAACTACTATAAAATTAATAACAAACGTATAAGAACGATTAATTTTCATATTATCGATAAAATCGGATACGTACAAATGAAATTAAAACCAATAACGAACAGTTTAAACTACTAAAATGCCATTTAAACCAAAACAAATATTTTGTATGAGCCTGTACTGATAATTATGAGGTTGAAATACTTTGCGTAGTTAGAGTTGCGCCACCTATGAAATATGCAAGGTATTAAGAGAGAGTTGGAGTGTTAGAAAAACTTTACAATGAGAGTGAGAAAAAAGATAAATAAAGATAACACGAGATAGTCGAGTATGTAATAGACGAATTTTAAAACGCGTGTAACTTTTTTAAACAATTACGTATTTACTTTTTTTTTTGGAATGCGAATGCAAATTATAAATGTATCTTTAATAAAAATAATATATAATTTTTTATATTTTTAGTTAAATCTTTATTATGATTCAACGTAACCATTTTTTATAAAAGTGTTCAATTCCATAAATGTAAAATATTATATTTAAAAATTAAACCGATATTTGTACAAAGAAAATTTTCATTATTTAATAACTTTTGTTTAATTATACGGTTATAAAATTTAATAACAATGAAAGCAAGGCTTTAAAATTACATAAAACTCTTAAAAATGAATATTTGTATCGTTACCGTTACTGTAAAGTTTTTTTAAGTAGCATTAACAACACTA
Organism: Dolichoris vasculosae; assembly: GCA_018907195.1. Classification (NCBI taxonomy): domain Eukaryota; kingdom Metazoa; phylum Arthropoda; class Insecta; order Hymenoptera; family Agaonidae; genus Dolichoris; species Dolichoris vasculosae. Next base: position 11,127,078 of record JACCHY010000006.1, read on the forward strand.
TAATAATAATAATAATTTCCGCGAACATAACTTAATAAAATATTACTTTCATTAATATCAATTAAATTGTAAGTATAACGGTAAATATATTGTTTTATACGCTTATTCATCATATATCATATTTTTAGTAAAAATGTTATGTAACAAATTTTATCTTACAACGGATTACCAAAAAATTATAAATTATGTGCACATCCATTATTTAACCTAAATTGCGTGAAAATTTTCAGTCAAATAAAAGTATGAGAAATTCTGTGTAATGTCAGTAAAGAGAATTTTACCATGATGCACATCTGTTTCAGTAATTAATAAACGTTTTTCTGTCATCGGTAATATTTTCTGATATGTTAATGTTTAACGTTAACTATTTAGAAAGTATTATTTATTTTAAGCTCTTCATTTTATTTTTACTTTTTAAATACTTTTTTATGACAAAACTTATTCGGTTATGTAAATATACAATAACCGTTCACTAATATATTTCATAATTATTTAATGTATGTTTTTAACTCGCAATGTTTGATAAATTAAAGTAAAAGATGATCGATTGCGATATTTTTTATTATACATAAATTTTTGAAAAATGAAGTAGTATGAATAATATAATAATATATTCTAAAATAAATGCATTTATGTTAGATTAGTAGTAGAAAATTTAATAGAATTTATTAATAAAAAGACGAAATTTTTACATTATTATTTTCTTTTGTAGTAAATATTTTTTACAAAAATCTGTAAAAAGTACGTTCTTTTATAAATTTCCACCTAAATTATTTCTGATTATTTATAAAATTTAAATGTGAAAAGTTTTGTTTACGAAATTTATCTTATTTATCGTTTAGTTATCTTACAAATATTTAATTAAAAACAGTATTCGGTATTTTTTCTTTTTACAATGAATCTAATATATATTATCTCGCGTGTACGAATAATAGTTTCACCGATCAGCTGAATTTTCTAGTTCAACAGGTTCGTAATTACTCTTAAAAGAATATAATATAAAAGACAAAGGATCAGTTTTTATAAAGTATTTCATATCTTTTTCTGATTAAGACATTTTCAATTAAAAATATTTCTGGTATTATTCTAGCGTGAATTGTTTATTCAAAACATTTTTTTAAATTAAATTAAATCAAAGTAATTTAAACCGAGTATTAACTTTATTGAAATTTACCAGTTTCCAATTATCTAATACAAATTAAAAATTAATAATTACGAAACAAAATCTATATTTATTAATCAAATATATGTAAATGTATACTTGTTATAATAATAAATTTTTTTATATATTTTTTATTTATACAGATTTATAATATTATATTCTGGTCAGGTTTAGTAATATCAAAAACATTTTATTTATCTACGATATGATTTATTCGAGAAAAAGTTTAGTATCGGTAAAATTTAAAAAAAAATTGATTTTTGAAGTTTCACAATTTCTTAAGTTCCCGTATCAAAAATTGATAAATCGAAAGTTCGTTATTCGCTTCGCTAAACATTTCGAGCAAAGGTTAATACTTTAAATTTTTTTTTTTAAAATCCGTATTTGAAAATTACCAGGGAAAATATCGAAAACCACTGCACGAATTTACTTGTAGTTTAACAGATTTTTTCCATATGTAAAAAGTAGTCGTTAAACGAAGAAATTTTTCGAGTGAAATCTCTTTATACTTTTAATAAAACATGGATAGTTTTTAAAACCGAAAATTACTTTAAACTGAAACGGCGGTCATTTTCTTTCAAATAAACTTTGAAGTTCGCTTTCATTATTTAATATATTAATAAAATATTTTATCTCAAAAATATAGTTTCAAATAGCAATGGCCATTGCATAGTACCTTTAAAACATTCACCGCTGATATACCAGCCGTTACCAAATTTTATTTTTTAATATTTTACTCTAAAAATGACGATTTTGCGAATACGCATACGTTTGGATAATAAATCTTTTATAATGAAATTTATTATTTTTTATAAAAAGAATTTTTTTAATTAGGTTAATATGACTTATCGACTATAAATCACTTTTTAATTTATTCATTGACCGTGCATTTATAAAGCATCAAGGAATTAATGATTAAATTTAGAACTTTTTAATCAAATTAATATCGTATTATTCGAAAATTAACAGATTTGTAAATAGGTGCAAATGGAACGTCAAAATTATCATAGATTGATAAATAGTAAATAGCGGGGTTGGAAAAATATAACTCGTAGTTAATAAACGATAAAATTATTTAATTTCATGTGATTTACGTAATTTGAAATTGGAAAGTGTTTGAGTTTACGTATATAATATAATAATAACAATTTTAAAAGATAGAATTTACGAATTTAATATTGTTTTATGTTTTCGAAATTTTTACAAATTAAATATCGAAGACTTAAAAAACTTACGTTTCCGAAATTTCGGATACAATTTATTTTGAACTATTCAATTTTAATCGTAATACATTCGAAGTCTTACACGTATAATTTCTATAAACCAACTAACATTTGTTTGCACATTACAATATTTTGCTCGCGTTAGAGTTTCCGTGTATTACAGTATACTCGGATATTTAAAGTTAATTATTACGTTTAATAACCCTTTTCGATCGTTTTATTATTAAAATTGCTCTACTTGTAAACGTTTACTTTATAACACATTACTCCTACACGTAAAATTTCGGTTAAATTTATGAAACTATAATTCTGGATTTTAGCTTCTTTATCGAAGAAATAAATAATCGCGCAAAGAACAATAATTTCTAAAATACCTGCTCTAAATTCAAATATTCCCCGAGAAGATAATTATAAATTTTTGAGGAAACGACTCGGCAAGATACGCAATAAACCATATTAAATCAAGTATCACACTCGATAATTTTTACACGCGACGCGGACAACCCTTTCAAGAACAGAAACGAGGATAAACCGTCGACACATTGGCCTACACCGAAGGTAATGCGTTTCAAATTGAAGCAGCTGCGCGGACGCAGACAATACGAGTAACAAATGGAGAGAGCGCGAGAGTAAGTGTAAGAGAATGCGCATACAGAGAGAGAGAGAGAGAGAGAGAGAGAGAGAGAGGGAGAGAAACGACGACATAATCGTGTAAACTAATTAGTCGAGCGAGGGAGAGGAACTGCAGTGCAGCATCGCAACTGGCAACTGCATTCCTCTTCGCCGTCCCGTACAATCGACCCGGTGGTCGCATAAGTCCGGTGTAAATCAACGATACGCCACTGAAGCAGTGCAGCGAGAGACTCACGCTCGGAGGGTGGAAGGCTACGAAACGGACACTTTACCCCCTCGGTAATTACTCTCGCGCGACCTCGAGCCCGTCTTTAAGCGGCGGGTGTTTTTGCCTCGCGGTAACGCCGCTTTCTTTTATTCATAAGAGACTTGCTCGAAGGACGGGGGGAAAAATTATTTCTCGCAATTTCTCAGCGGACGAGCGACGGCCACGACGGCCACGACGGCCACGACGGCGGCGTCGAGAGGTCGCTTTTTAAAATTCCCTCGACGCCCGCTGTGCCGAGGAGAGACTTTTGTTTATACCTTCCATACCCTCCATACCCTCCATACCCTCCACCACCCCCGTGGCGTTTCTTTTCGGGGCGTAATTATGACAGGCTCGCTTCATAATAAGGTAATTTAAACGCATGACTCAGGAGTTGGTGCGCGTACGCGAACATCCGCGTCTAAGTGTGCATCGTCCTGTGTATATGCGCAGGTGTGTGAGCCTGGCTGCAGGGATGTCTGGACCCGGACACGCGTGTAAGCTTATACATCGAAAGAGGCGAGCGGTTATTGGTCCGGAGGAGAGTCTCGTCCCATTCGCGCATTACGTTATAGTACTTTGGTATTCTCCGTCCGCCTTTCTCTCTCTTCCACTCTCTCACTCTCACACTCCGGGGCTCGTGCGGTCTACAACTTCGCGGCGAGTCCCTGTTAAAAGCGAGCGAGAGAGCGCATTCTCTCTCTTTTCGACTGAAAATTACGATTCGCCTCGTCGCCCAGTTATTACACTCAGCCGTGAGTTAGTACCAGCCAAAAACTAGTTACCACCGCACCGCGTGTAGTCGCGACCTTCTACGCCGATTTCGTTTAAAACGAGGAAGGGGACAATTTTATCTGGATCATGGACCTTGGGTCGATCGTCGAGTTCCAGATTTCGCAAGATTTTTTTCTTTTTCGAGAAATTTTAAGCCGAGTTTCTAAGCGCTCCAAGGGGAAACGGCGATAAACTTCGTTCCGAAACGAAACAAAACGGAAACTAGTTTCTTTTTCGAATATTTAGCTTTTTCCTCGTTTCTTCTTCGGAGTCATGCTTTTCGCCACTCCTCCTCCTGTTTCGTTTAAAAAAGACGTACCTTTCGGTATCAAAGCGTTGCTAAAGTATCGAATTATTACGTTGTAAGCTTTATCATCCGATTCTTCGACTATTGGACGAAGCTTCGAAGATCGGTCGCACCGAGAACGCGAAAATGTGTTTTCTTAAAGAGCGTTTTATACAGGTTTTGGTAAAGGATTACAATGCTACTAAAATGCAAAGTGATCCGCGCTCCTTACTCGTATATTTTATTACGGTCGAATACTCCGGGATGTTTTTGTTCCATTTTTTTTCTTTTTTTCATTTTCGCGATCTTGGATAAGACGACAGATTTTTTTTTGTAAGCGAGAGCCACGAACTCGAAACGAGAGTAGTATCGCTTCTTTACCACCGCGGATTGAAAAACATAAAATTTTTAACCTGTACAACAGGAGAATATAACTTATTATTCTAGGAAACTATTTTAAATTCAGGATACATCCATTGATTTATAGAAACTTACACGTAGGAAAGTCTTGGAAGGTGTTCGAGGATAAAAAGCTTCGGATTACCTTTGCCTTTGTACCGGAAAAATTTCCATGTCTTTTAAAATCGCGATTCGAAAATCGACTCGACTCGTCTCATCCATGCTAATACCCACGTAATTTCCCGCTACTCCGTCGTTTAAATTTAAACTCGTCCACCCCCTGAGCGGCACATTCCACAATCCCACCCGGTATCTTCGGACTCGGCTGCAATCGAGACGAAGAAACGAGCACAGGGGAACGAGGCGAAAAGTCAGGGGATAAAAACAAACGGGCGGAAAGTCGAGTGCACGCGAGAAAGGAGAGAAAGAGAGAGAGAGAGAGAAGACAGAACCGCTCGTGCGAGTCCGTTTTATGACTTATCGCACGGGAGGCGCGTCCAAGTATTCGCCCCGTGTGTCTCTCTTTCCATCCCCGTGGAGGCACGGGTCCAAAGCGCCGGCCAGGGGAGAACCTGGAAAAAAGCAAGCGACCCCCTGGGGTAAGCTGCTTTTTATTAGTTTGACCAACACGAGGATCAAAAACGCCCCAAAGCGCAGTAGATTGCGAGGGACGACATCGCGTTGCGTTTCTCCTTCGCGAGTTGCGTTTTATTGCGACCTCCTTTTTTTTTCCACTCCGTCTTTCTCTTTTCGACCCGCTCTTCAGCTCGCTTCTGTTTTTTCGAGTTCGCTCGTGTTTAATTCGCTTGGAATTCCGCGTTGGATGTTCCGCGTTTGTTCGGGGAACCACGAGTGCATCGATATCAGCGATCGTCAAAGACGACTCGAACGTTATTTAATAAGGTTATTAAATTAGTTATTAAATTTTTGAGCTGCTATTTGATTCGGGTTTGGTATAAAAGCCTGGATAGGCAAAATATGTTGTTACTATTAGGATTATTATTATTGTAAATGTCATTGGGTATAACGTATATTTGCACCGCGGATAAATTCTCGTACCCTGGGAACGACTACCATTTCTTTGCTTATCAGCGCGACCTCTTCGTGATATAGGAGAAAAAAGTGTACTATAAACTGTCCGTGTCCTTTACATGTTTGTTACGCTTCGTTTCATAAAATGGAGTATTTCTACTTATGCATTGTATCTTGAGTTGGTAACTTCCTTGTAAGAAATGATTCGGTCGAGGGAAATTTCGTTATAATAGTGTTTTTGATAACGTACCGCGTAGTTTTAAAAACAAAGTTGGAATAAAAGTAAGAATATAGTTTGTTGCCAAATAGTTAACCGTTAGAAAATAAGATCACCGTAAATACGAAACGTCAATTTTTGTATACTTTTTTTTTGTAGTTACGTTTCATAATCGGTCGATAAGATATGCGAGAGAAAAGAGAGAATGTAAACGTAAAAACGTAAAATCGTCGCCTTACGTTTCTTAATCAAGTCCTCGATATCTTGATAATGATACTTAGACTCTTACATAAATATATGGTAATGAAGAAGAAAATTACTTTAGCTTTAACTGCGGTACTTTTATGAACTGTAAAGTTGTACGAATCCGTTAACGGGTTTTAACTACGAAAAATTTAGAAATACGCATTAAAGATGAAATATTAAATAAATTACCGATTCTTCGTTACTCGCGTTATTAAAAAATATACGATGATGTACGTTTAAAATTTTATTTAAAACTCAATTTTGAATTACTTATTTAAATATAGCAAATAAGATATACTTTTTTTACTATAGATAACACAAATTAATACTTGAATTTATTTTTAGTTCTTTCGAATAAATAAATTGGGTTATTTTATGGTAAAGATCTTTATTTTAATGTTTTAACGGGTAAGAATTGTTTACTTTCTGTTTTTGACACCAAGTACTTGTACTTGAAAGTTAATTCACACAGGATAGTATTTCTGTACCGGCGTTTGAATTTATGCATAAATGTTTACTTGATAATATTTACTTGACAATATGAAATTGACTAAAAATATTAGCGTTGTATACTATTTAAAATATTTTTGAAGTTTGATAACTTCGATATTTTGTATTTACAAATAATTAACAAGAAAGTAAATTAAAAATCATAATTATACATTAATTACGACTATAATTGTATAAAATAAATATTGTAGATGAAAAAATTGTTTAAGTTACGACGTTAATTATAAATCATATGATAATAATTGGAGAACTTTTGAATTTAAATTATTTAAAGTTAATAATGAAAATAAAAGCTCTTAAGCTTTTAGAGTATTTGGAATCAAAACTCATTTAACTAAAATAAAACTTTAAAGTAATTATTTTTGATATTGTATTCGAGTGTTGTTTGTAAATTTTTGAAAATATTTATTAGTTCGTATAATTATTTTACTTTAGAATTTTCATTGAATTAAGTATGGCATAATAAATATTATTGTAAAAATTAAAACGAAAAATTGTTATTTTTATGGTAAAAAATTATTTTCCATTATTTAATAAATTTATGTTAAATATATAATAATAATAATTATATACGAGATAAAAAGATTACTAAATTATGAAATTACCATTATATGTAAATTTTAACAATATTACTATTTTAGAATTATATCTTTACATAAGTATTTTCACATGTTTCTAGTGTAAGGAATAATATTGACGGATGATAATGGAATATTGACATCGGAAAATCACATAACTTTTGGTTATACTTACGTTGATTAATTTATAACGAATCAATATTTTAATCACTTATGTATGTCTTTAAATATATATATCACATAGTTACTATTTTGATGTCTCGTTTCTTAATAAAATATTCTATTTTTTTTCTGATCGATCATTCTTTAATCGACATTCCAGTTTGGAAATTATTATATCGATACTTTTATAAACTTTTATAATTAACTTATGCAAAATATTTATTGGATTCAATGTAAATCATGTAAAAATATCATTATTATCATATATAAATTTAAAATTGATACTTTACAAAATCAATATTCTTGAAAATTTTAAAATACTTTCCACAAAAAATATTACGTATACTATATAACCGTGAAATATATGATCTTATCGATGTGCAATTATATCATTGCCAAGAATAGTAAAAATCAATTTATTCGAATATAATATTTGAAATACACGAATATTTTTACTTATACAAATTAATTTAATAATAATTACGATCCCTTTAATCGATATTATAAAATAATAAAAGCGATGAATCTATATTTTATAAAAAAATTATACATCAAAAGATATATTACATTAAACTTTTACAATTAATATTTTAATAATAAAATAATTACGGTAATTTACATAAGTTAAATCCGTAGTTACTATGAAAAGTGAGATTTAACGCAACTTAAAGGTTTTATAATGGTTGCAATATAATAAAAAGTTTTCTCAGATCTTACAATATTTTAATAATTATTTCAATTTAGAGTACTTTATTTTAAAAATAAATTCGATTTTTAGTAAAGAGATATATTTTAATAAATCGTCTTTGAGAATTTGATATTTCTATCTTTGTTCCGTTTCTTAATAACGCAAGAAGTAACTTTTAAATACTCGCAGCTTACGATATAAATTTTTCCAAATTTTCCAAATTCTCCTTATCAACGATCGATTTTCCTCTTCTAAGTTTATTTGCCGCTACGCTGTCAACTCGAATTATTAGCGTTTAAACGAAGGTAACAAGCCGATGTTTCTTAATTTCACACATCGTACGCATCGCGTTTCTCCGACGCGAACATTCATCAAAATCGCGAGCCATGGAAGAAATTAGAAGGGAAAAGTTTGTTTATAAATTCTCATCCTTTTAAAAAAGATTTGAAAAAGCTTCCTTCGGTCCCTTTCCCCGCAAGCTCCGGAGCAATAAAACAGAGCGAGTCGCGAGCCGAGTACACGATTCCTTAAGATCGTATCGCAGCCAACCAAGAGAAAAGGAAAAAATCCCCCCCGAGAGATGTATAAAATAAAAGAAGGAAAAATAAGCGGGGGAACGCGCGAGTGCAAAAAATGGTATACAGCTCGTGATAAAGGCAGCGCTCGTTTAATCAGCATTCATTACGTCCGAGCCAGCCAATAAAGATTCCTTTATCGTTGGCAGACGCGCTTACGGGGATTCTGCGCTCGGTACTCGGCAAAAAGGAGCCTTAACGCGAGAAGCGCGCGTGATTTCCGTTAATATGCGGGCATAACTTTGTCCGGCTTAACGGCCGGCAGACACTGCGAATCTAATAAAAGTTGGTCAGCGTGAAACGGCCATCCCCTAACGAGGATCGGCTGCTCGCGAGAACGAGAGAAGGAACGGACGGACGGCTGTGAAATTGCCTTGATAAACAACGAGCGCGCGAAAAGTTGCGGCTGCTAATTGGAGGTGTGATTTTTCTTCGCGTCGACGTCGGAGTAGGCGTCTTTGATCGATACATATCCAACGTAGACGGAAGACGAATTTCCAACTTTCCCAACGTTTCGATATTCGTATCCGCGTGGATCGCGGACGAGTGCTTTTCCGGCTGGGAAGAATTTTTCGCCTTTTTCCCCGGTATAAAATTACATTTCTCAACCGCGCGAATTATTTAATATCGTCGGAATATTCATTTAAAATTAATTTTTATAGCGTTAAGAATCCACGTTCTTTTCCGCGATATAATAAACAATATGTATGCAAATAAATAGAAAAATAATTCTACTTTCGCGTAGAATTTAAACGTACGAAGATACGAGTCGTACGGTAACAATTTTCCACGTTAGAATTTTAGGTGAAAACTATGCGATGAAATTAAATTTGTATACATTTGTTTTTCTTTTTTGTTTTTTTTGTAACAAAATCAAAATTCTTCTTCTAAATTTACGTAAAATTAAAGTTGGCAATAAATAAAGTTGTCGCGAAAAAATTGTATCGAATATTATATTGATGTAAATGAAATTTGTAGGTCCGCGTTTAATGAATATAAATTTGTTAGTAATTTAAGCGTATTGTCAGAGATTTTTCAAAAGCATCTAATTATTGTACTCCAACGTATTCTCGCGTTCGCGTAAAGAAAAACAGAGTAAAATAAAATACTCCGCTGATTATAAAAAGTGTCGGAGAAGGTTCTTGCGCAAGGATTCCATCCTCGGTTGTAAAAGAAGGATGACTTTTATTTTGATGAAAAGTGAGATATTCGACTTTTACTTTAAACCCCTTCGACCTACGTATCATCTTGCTTTCCCGACTTTTCACGAGTGACCACGTACACGATTGCCGCGGGCCAACGCGATCCTGGAACGAACGAAAGCGTGACTTCGGTCCGCGATAAAAATCTTTTATTACCGGCAATTAGGATAAGCCTTTCCTCCTTTTTGTCTCCCCTTTCTTTTTGATTATGTGCTTGGCTTTTTCGCTTTCGTCCTTTCGAAATACCGCTACTTTTTTTACAGCCCTTCTTGCGCCTGCCTTTTTTTTTCTTTTTTGGAGGAACGTTCTTTTTCCGACCCACGATACTACTTACACCCCTATTATGTTTGTCAGAGTTAATTATACACTCGTTCCGTCATTGTATTCGGTTTAATCGGCGGTGAATTTTAGGTTTTTAAGATTTAACGGATAAAAAAAGCACGACCGTTTGAAGAAAAAATATTCCGGATTTCCGTCGAGGAAGCGATTAGAAAACACGCGAACTCGAGCGTAATAAAGTTTTTCTTAATGTTCGGGAGAGTTACGAGTAAGATAAATGTATCTCGTTTGGCGTATGATTCAAAGTCCTCGAAGCTCGATCGAATACAAGAACCTCGATAAAGAGCAAAGACAATGTCGGATGAGACTCGTTAGAAATAGGATCGCATGAAAAGGGAGGAGCGAATACGATTTTCCAGAAAATCGTCTTGATCGGAACATGTGGAAAAGCGCTCGTGATCATTGCAAGTTGTTAAGGACGGGAGATTCGATTCGTTGCTTTTGGAGTTTACGTGGATGCGCTAATTTTTTACGCGTCCCGAGTAACATTTAGTACCTTCGACGGACCAACGAGAATTGACGAATGCTTCCATCGGCGAAATTCGAGAGATTGGCGATTTACGTTTTTCGGATCAGCAGAGAGATAATGAATGTACATTCGACGTTTAGCTTGCGGCAACTTTACTACGTCGATTTTATATTCTTTTATGACTCAAGTAAATTTCATTTTATAACTTTAGGGATACGTATATTCGTTTGCGGTATAATAATTGGAACATTTCAACGGTTCTAAATATACTTTTACAGATGTTAAAACGAAAGAAATTGTATACAATTTTACTTATCAAATTTTTCGTATTTTATTACGACGTTGATGCTGTGAATCGAATGTCGTAATTATAATTTTTAAACTGCTACGAAAGAAATTATTCCAATTCAAAATTAAAAACTATATTATGCAAAATATTTTCTTTGAATATGATGAGATTGATTTTTAATCGATACTGAAATTTTTACAACATATCGATAAAATATAAGTACAAATTACATTTTTAAATTTGACGGTTGATTCTTGGAATAAAATATCTTATTAAACGCTTACAATTTCAAATATATACATATGTAAATGATAAAAATGAATAATTTTAACGACTTAATATTATTTCTTTTTTACTTATTCTATATTTTAATTAATTGGTAAGTTTTAATTTTCTTTTATTATTAAAATGATTACATTTTAAATTGACAACTTTTTTTAAAATTTTAAATAGGATTATATATAAAATAATTAAGTTGATTTAATAATGTTATACAATAAATTTAATTAAAAGATTATTAAACGATTTTAATTATAGCTAGTAATTTAAAATCATTATTAAATAATTTGTAATTTTTGGGCATAGAAAATTTATAATAGATTGATTGACGTTTATTTATCGAGAAAATATTTTTGGTATAAAATTTGTGCGTCTCCTTTAAAAAATAGTTTTATGCTATTACTTTCAAATAATGAAAGTCATAATAAAGTCTTTATCAGCAAGTATTATATTTTTAGCAATCAATCAAATTTTTTTTTCTTTGTTCTTTTTTTTTTATTCAATTTTTTTTGTTTTATTTTCTTCTTAAAATAATTTGAAAATATTTTCTATTTTCACGTATAATAAATTGCAGGTAATAATAAAAAAACATGAATTTCAAGAAATATTTATAAAGATATATTTATTATAGATTATAAGATATTATTTTTTGATTACACTTTCCAAAGTAATTCTATGTAGATTGAATAACTTGTAGTGTCCGGCGTAAAAAGTTTGATATAGAGCAGTAAAAGTTGCTTTAATTCGTTAAAATTTTTAATGAAATTTTATTTTAAAAAATTCTACGAAAAATATGAAAGATAACTAAAAATTAAATATATTTACTTTTTAGATACGTGTTAGTTATTTTAATTTAGAATGGAAAATACGTACTGTCAATTTTGAAATATATTTGATACTTATAAAATTTAGCGAATTAAGTTATTTATCGATTATTATATTTTACGGCAGCTTATATAAGTAGTAATGGATAGATATTAATTTATGACTTTATAATACTATTGGAAATTAGTTTTTATAAAGTTAAATGATAAAGGACAATAATACTTTTCATTTTAGAATTCTATAAAATGAATAAATGTTTCTTTCTACTTCAATTATTTCGTCGTACATATTTAATTAAACACATTTCTTAATATTAATTTTTATAAAATGTTAATAATATTGTCAACTATAACTTAAATAAATATATTTGTTTTTATATTCAACATAGTATTGAACTTTATGAATAGTGTTATGATTTAAAAAATTTTTAGATTCAAATATTGACTTATAATTGGATAATACGAATATTTACATTATTCTATTCTATTTAGTCAGTTATTAACTGTATTTTCATTTACTACGTTTTTATGTACGCAAGAGTGGAAAACGTAATTTTACATTGTCTTTTCATTCACAATTTACTATTATATAAAAATTAATAGTATGCATATATTATCTAAAATATTTAAAAACTATTCATTTTTATTAAATTAATATCTTTTTATAATAATTTTATTTTTGAACGTTCATTAAAAAAAATTTGTAAAGATAATCGAAGTACATTTCTTAAATATTTATATTATAAATTTGATAGTTTAATAAAAAATTATATCAATAATTTTTAAATTATACCATATTATTTGCTCCTTATAATAAGAATATATTATTCAAAAAATAAATTTTATTTTCTCAGAATATTTATCGTTTTATTTATAGTTATTTTCTAATAAACAATAAATTACAACTGAAATTATACAAGTTACATTTACCATTATATATAAAATTAGATTCAATAAATTAAAAATTTAGTATATCTTCTTTACATAAGTGGATTTTTGTATAGTAAATATTAAATATCTGGAATTTTTCTGTTTATTTATATTTCTTAATATTACTCGATGCAGAAAACATTATTAATAAATTTTTAGATTAATTTCTAATTACGCTTCTATTTTTTTTGTCAATTTTAACATTTCACCGAAGTATTTTTTACTCTGCTGGATTAACATTTGATGCTACTGACATACTTGTTTTTTTGCAAAGTTATATTTTTAAGAATATTTCATCTTGATGTAAAAGTAATATATTCCCTCTACCGTTGCTTTAAAATTTTTAGTTTTCCATTTTATATATTTAAATATTTTGATAAATCTTTTTTACTGTTTTTATGACTAGTGCTAAATTGTATGTGAACTTGAAAGTACCATTTACACTGTTTTGGTTATCGTAGGTTTCTATGAAAAATTGAGTTAGATTTTCCAAAGCGATTAGAACATCCAGGGAATTATCTTCGTAATAGCATTTGCTCGCTGTAATTGTAACTTTATATCTCATGGTGTATCTTGAATTTTAATTTTTTTTTCTCAGCGTACTTTGTTCGAAAAAATATTTTTTTCAAAAATAAATTTGCATATTTTTAATATTATTTTTAAATTTTATATTTACGTTACTTACTAAATTTTTATCGGTTACAGAAATAATCTATTTATATGAAAATTTATCGTATTCATCATAATTTACAGTTCTTATTTACTTTACGAATAATTTTTTAAAAAATTTTTATTTTAATTATTAAATTATTTAAATTTTTGTATTTAAAAATATAGATAATCATCTTTCAAGTAAAATTTTAACATTTAATATTACTATAATTTATTCCCATATATATATATTATTATATTTTTTGTCGTATTATAGTATTTTACAAATATCTGTCTTTTATCATAAAATTTTTTTAATATTATAATGCAGAATATACAATGCAAAGTAGGAAACTTATATTATATAAGGCATACAAATTTAGATTATATTATACGTAGATTTTTTAAAAGCTTAAATGCATTAATAATATTATGTTACGTTTGTAGGAATAAATTATTTCGAAGTTAGTTTAAATTGTTCGAATACTTCTGATTTAGCTAGTAATACTACTTTATTCTTCCTTTATACGAACTTCATCTTAACGATGTTGGAGAGTAGTAAAGGCTTTACGCGTTAATCGTTAATTTTATTACAATTCTTCTAATTGAACAGAAATTTTTTAAATTACTTTAATACATTATTGAAATTTATTCAACCTTCTAATACGTGGTAAAGAGAACGCGAGTAAATATTGATTAACACATACTTGTAATACGTATCGAAGCAGAAAAAGCTCGAAAAAGGTTTCGTAATTTAAAATTAACAAATTTTTATCCTTATTTACGTTATATAAAAAATTGTAAATTATTCAAATTGTAAATATAAAAGAACGGATAAAATTTATATTTGGCTTTTTTTTCGTCGATCCATAATTATCTCGAGATAACGAAATAACAACGAGACAAATTTTACTGTAATACACCGTAATTAATTAATTATAAATAATTTTGTCGCATATACAATAGCGAGTAAATTTACGTAACGATGCGACCGACGAAAATTTAGTAACGAACACCGATACGCAAAGGCCGAGACACTAGAAATTTGGGTATGAATTTATTTTTTACATTTAAATTTGGAAGGTAGAAAAATTTCACAAGTAAATGTATAAATTAGAAGAAAGTGTACGAAAAGGTGCTCCGTTGAATAACAAAAAGCAGCTATTTAAATACAATCCCGGGTTCATCCATTTGCATGACGCAATATAAGTTGAACGGTTCCTCAAAATAAGCGGCTCCTCCCGTGGAAATAAGAGAAGTTACATTAAAAATCCATTTAAATGCGAGCAGCAGTTTAGTAAAGCGGAGCCGTAGATCCTCGTTTTAGATGTCGCAATCTCGGCGCCCGGCGCGAATGGCTCTTCCAAAATGAAGGAAGTCCGCGGACGTCTAATAAGCGGCCGGAACGTCGTCGCGTCGGTTGCCAGGTCGGGAAATTAGCTGGGGAAAAGCGACGATCGACGAAGTCTCCGCGCCCAGAAAAGTGGCCGCGTGCCCGATGAGATTCGGTGCACCTCCGCGAAACCTCCCACGGCTTTTAAAACGCGACGGGGGAAACGGGGGAAAACGGGGGAGAAACCGACGGTTGGCAAACCTGCCAAACGATAACTGCCCGAACCGCGCATTAACGCGACGGCCGTTGTTGCGCCAGGAAGGAAGGCTGCCAGAAATATAACGCGAGACGAGCCTAATCCGGAGGGAAATTCGTGCCCTCCAACTTCCAACGTGTTTTTCAAAGCGGCGCGAGATTAAGTCTGGGAAAGACTTAACCGCGAGGAACTTCACGTTTCCCGACCTCTCTTAATTCGTCCTTCCTGGCTCCGTTTTCTCCCGCTCGGGCGTTTATCAATCGCTCGCGCGTGGTATTAACGTTAACGGCGATGGAGTTGGAGTTTGAGTTTGAGGCATCGTCGGTGCGTAAGTCGACGAATTGGATTGGCTTCCACTCGCTTTCGAGGGCGTTAGGGTGGCGTTAGGGTGACGTTACGGTGGGAAAAAGGTAATAATCTGCGTTTCGTGCTTTTTAAAATCGCGATCGGCAGCGGGATTTTGATTTATAATTGCATCGATACTAAGAGCGTTGGTATTTACGAGCGGAGTCGTCGGTAAATTATAATTTAGAATTAATTCTTGTCAAACGCGATAATTTGAAGCGAGTTCCAAATTCTATTACGCACAAATCATTTAATAAAGCGACTCTGCGTTTCACAATTTAAGTTTTGAAATTAATTTAAATTCACGGCACACTCGTGACGTTCGCAGATGATGGATTATTAACTAGTGTAACGTTTTGAAAAATCAAAGCGGAACAATTCCCCGCGATTATTCGATGAAAGGAAACGCGAAAATGCAACTCTACCTCCTGTTAATCATATTCGGCTCGAAAAAGCTTCCTTTGATTTCGATATTAATCACGGTTAAACTCGTGGGAAAAATATGGAAAGACAGGGAAAGAAGAGAAACCAGGGAAGACAAGTCGCGGAGAACAACGACGACTGAACATAATTAAATGCCGACGAGGCGAGTGACAGAGTTACAGCTTTCAAATGTATGTACGTCGACTACCGTATTACATGCCTGCGTTGCGTATTTCGAGTATCCGAGCTTTGTGTCTTACCAAGCGACTGAAACTGGAATAACTTATAATGTTACGTTGGTGCTAAAATTATACCTATTTGTATTAAAGTATAATGGCGGTTACGGATGATTTTAATCGAGCGATGAATCGATGATTATTGAATCTTGGCTGCTAAGTTTATTGGATAAGTTACTTTTCGTTGCAATTTTCCATCGCTTTTTACGGGTAGTATTTCATTAATATACTCGAATAGCGCGTATTTCATTCGGTGCGTAAGTTTTGTTTTGCCACGATCAAAACAATTAGTATATTATTATGGTAAAATCGTTTATGCAAATTAGCAAAATTAATATGTTTCATTTTCTCATAATGCTTCGTTAATGTATTATGTTGTGAATTCGTATTATAATTGATAATTTCGAAAGCTATGTTTAATATTGTAGATAGATTCGTTAATATTGGAAGAAAGAAATATTATTATGTTAAACGCGATAAAGTTAAAAAGCCTTTTCTAATCGTAAATTAAAAGTTTCTTTCTCTCATTGCATTTAAATTTATTACCGAGTTTAAGATCATAAAAAATTTAATGTAATTCTAATGCAATTTATAAAAGCTCAATGAAAATATAAGATATTATGATTCGCATATTATATTTAAAAAAAAAAAAAATGTAACGAGTCGATTTTACATAATGTATTCGAAGGGCTGTATTTTGAAGTTAAGAAGTAGTTTTTTGTATTTTTTTCTGGAAAAATTATGTTTCGTTGGAAATAAATTACTTTTTTAACTTAAGTAATATTCGTGACTCAAATAGGTATAAAATGTTCAATTTAAAATTTGTAAAGATGTTTACATTTAAATTTTTTTAACTGCACACAATTTATTTTAGTTTTCATGCTATAATATCTTCCTTAAATGTCAAGAAAATTAGTTTTTATATTCCGTATATTTAAAAAATGAATATTCCAAAGTTTTCCGGAAGTCGTATGAAAATATCATATTATTAAAAAATATCTTTCATTTTAAAAAAATTAATATTTTACATATCTCATTTTATAAACACATTAAAGATTTTCTTCGGATTATTCTGTGTAAGTTGCGTATTTTTTCGCGTAACGAGTTATTTTTTTTTTAAATTTAAGTAAAAGACATGTAAAATTTAGCTTTGAGAGTTTTTTAATTATTTTTGTATACTAACTATGATTTCAAGATTTAATAGAATATTTGAAATATAAAAGTAAACGTCAATAGCAACTATTCAATTATTGCGTTTGTAAAAGAAATTATTCAATACTTCGATAATATTAAAAGTAATACTTCGAAAAGAGTTTCCTGTATGTGTAAATGTGCATTTGTGTTTTTTTACACGCACGTGTGGACAACTTTTAAATTTAGACGTAAGTTTCTTTAACTTTATTCTCAAAAAATAAGGTTGCACCAAAATTTGTTAAAGTTAAAAAATTTTGGTAAAAAGCTTCACTTTTATATTAATATTTCTTGCGTCGTTATAAAAGTATAACGTTAAATTTTGCGAGGTTTGCTGTACCCATAACGATGAAAAATACATTTTAAAATCATTGTAAAAATGTGTCTTTAATTTATATCAATAATTTATTTGAAAGCTACGAGCTTCGAACAATAAATTTTACGAGAATTATTTGGTAAATTTATGTGTGTGGTTCATTGAATTCACGGAATTTCAAACCGTTTGCTCTTTTTTCGAGCTCTGCTTTTCCTCATCTCGACAAAGAAAAATAATATAAGGGTTACCAAAGAAAGTCATGTCTTGTAGACGTTTACCTTTCTGCTTCGCTTCATTGCACTCCGTCTTCATCTTCACTGGCCAGTTCACTTTCTTTTTTCTTTTTTAACTATTTTCTCTGTTCTTTGCCGAAAATGGTTTCTCCTTAAAGTGTGGAATTGTAGCTAAGCTTTTCAGAGATGAATCATACAAATATCACAGTAAACACTTTGAATTTTACTTTATAATTTTAAATTCTTTGTACCGTATTATAAAATATTTTACAAAAAATGTTATTCATTCATTTTGCTGGTTTAATCACTAAATAATTAAAAAAAAACAGATTAAAAACATTACAATTTTTTTATTTTAAATATTATTAACTTTACATTTCTTTTCATTATCGCATAAAAATGACATACAAAAATTTATAGAAATATATATAATATTATGCTTGTAGAATATATATTCTGAGTAAAGAGATAACGTTTATGTATCCAGGTGTTGTGTACAGGTTAGTATAGTATAAAATGTATATTTTTTGCAAATGTATTATTGACGGGTATCTTATTTCAAAAAAATTATAGATAATTTTGCAGGACTATTAATGTAAACAATATATATGTAAATACATTCATGATTATAGTAAAAAAATTCAAATATAATATTTCAGTAAAATGTATCAAAGTATACTTTAATACCTTTTATACTTTAAGAATATTCATACGCGAAGAAAAATATTTTCATTATTATGTAATTTATAATATATACTTAAAATAATGTATAAAAGAACTATTCGTGGATAAATTTATTTTTTTTTAATTTTGAGAACAATAATGCTTATAAAACTTAATCCCGTAAATATTATTTATTAATGTACGTATAATTTTATACTCATTTAAAAACCTACTTTTTATAAATATTAGTAATCTTATTATTATGTTTTATTACAAAAGTTTTGTAATACGTATTTAATAAATCAATTAATCATTAATTATACAACAAATAGATTAAACGATTAAAATTTTAGATTAAGTTAATGAATGGTAAATGTACTTAATTTTGACGGTTTTAATCGTATTGTACAAATGTTTAGTATCGATTGTATAGCAATATTAAATGTATATGAATAATGTACACAGAAATGCTGTATAAGAGCTTTGATTTTGTTGTTCATTTTTATAAACATTTTTATGCAAGATTTAGGTAAAATGAAATATGGAAATAACTTTAGTTATTTACAGTAGAAAAATTAAAAGAAAATAGTTATTTTATTTTGTCAAAAAATATATTATGCGTATTAGAATGGACTTCTATATTTCGAATTTAATAATTAATAGCTTATAATCAATGTATATATTGTAATTAAAAAAAAACTAAATAATAAATCGAAAATTATTGGACTGAAAAAAACAGAAGGAGCATTTATCAATTTTTAATAACGATTAAAAATATTATAAATAATAGATTTTCAAATATATAGATATTTTTTATTGTTTTTTATTAATACTATTTACAAATACAATCGAATCAGTAATATTTAATAGGAAATTTATAGTAAAGAATAAATATATAATAAAATAGACATAAAAATATTCTGAAAAAAATAACAAAGATTAATTATCTATTAAATAGATAAAGTAAACGATTGATGTTAAAAGAATATTTTTAGTATGATACGCGAGTAAGAAGCAAGAAATAATAAATGTATTTAGCATTAAGAAAAATATAAAAATCCATAAAATAAGGATGTAAATAATAAAATATTACTTGAGAAATATATTTATAACAATACCTAAATAGTTAAAATAATATACATACGTATTTATGATTGTCGCAAAAGAATGGAATAATGAAAAATTTATGAAGCATTAAAACAAAATCACGTGTTATCGCTTGTCGTATTCAATTTTGGCTTTAGAATATACTATGAAGCTTATATTAGAAAATAAAAGAGAACATTTTTAAAGGCTGTAGTTACAGAAAATAGTAGAAAATATTCATAAAAATGAAAAGTTTATATTTTATATACCAATATTAAACATATGCAAAGAGGATATTAAATATATGATTTCCAGGGAGCTAAAAAAATACTAATTAATTCTTATTCGGATCAATTAAGTTGTGTATCTCATGGTTATAATATAAAAAAAGTGTAAGAGGGAATTAGGAAAATCATATTTGAAAAATGTTTAACCTAAATTCTTTTATTAAACTACGTAAGTAATTTAAGTCGCTATTGCAATGTAATTTAAATATTATTTTGTAGTCTAATTATATAAGCGGTGGTTTCACACAGAAGCAAAAAACATATTCTTATAAAAGATGAAAAAAATAATTTAAAATAAAATTCGTTATAATATAGAAAAGGTATTCAAATAATATAGAAAATTATATAATTATGAGATAGAGAAACTCTGTATTTCATACAATATTGCGAGGGTAATTAAATCCCGTAGATCATAGTGGATTAGGTATGTAGTTAAAATTGGAGATGAAATGACAACATACAGGATTTTAGTAGTAAAATTTTTAAGTAAAATACTTTTAAGTATACTAACGCGAAGATGAAAAGATAATATCAAATCAGATTTTCAAAAAGAAGATTATACAGTATAAGTAAATATTCTAAACGAAATTAGCGCGAAATAAAAGCTTACTTGTGTCGATGAGTTTGAATGAGGTTTCGAATGATAATAACAACCATAATAATAATAATTTTTTATATCAACAGAACTTAAATATTAAACATTTTTATTAGCACAAAAAACATATTGTATTTACACTGATTTTACTTGCATCGATTAATTTTTCTATCGCCAATCGAACGAACAATTTTCAAACGTTCATTTTTAACATAAAAAAGTTGTTTTGATAGTTATTTATTTATAAAAGACTTTCTAAATAATTCGATTCCTTGAAATTTCGTTGATTTTTAAACGAAGAATATTTTATGCATAGAAAAATGAAATATCTAGTAAAAATATCTAAATTTTAACAAAAATTATATTATTTGTATCAACATTTATTTACTTATTTTAATTCGTTCTTAAGCATAGAATTTATTAGTGAGCCAAAAAAAAGATATATATTACAATGTATATAAATATTTAATTATCGGTTCCATAAACGAATTCGTTTGTAAAAAAAAGATAAAGTTATTATTTCTATCGATTGTTTAATGATACTATGCAACTTTAGTTTATGCAACTATTTCTTTGATAACTACATTTTATTTTAAGCAATAGTAAAAATAATAAGATATAACCTCGGTATTACTTTTTATCGAATACGAATAGGATTAAGAATTATAATGCAATAGAAAATATCTTTGACTCATAAGATATACTAATGGAATAAATTTTTTCCAACGAATATTTTTTATCCGTGCGTACAATTTTGTATCGAATAATAAATCTTAATTTTGCGTCCGTTGTTATATTTATGATTAAATAAAAATTATAAAAATATGTATAGTTTGCTACAGTATTATTTTTACCATATTTAAAAAGACAAAGTTTCATCGTTACGATTTCACGAAACGAGTGGCACTACTAGTTTGAGTCTAAAAAAAAAAAAAGAAATAAAAATGAAAAGGAAATTGCCGTGACATTAACTAAAAATTCAATAAATTTTCTTCATCGGGATGCGTTTTTCATAAAAGTTTCGATTCGATACGCGTATTTCGATTCGAATGCATAAGTTGGAAACTCGATACATTAATGTATTCGGTCGGATGATTCGTCGAGTATTAGATCCATTTATTTAAAAAATATTCGATATATTTAGGTTTTTCAACTTATTCAAACTAAAGCATTTTTGGCAGTTTCGAATCGAGTTTCTCTTTTTCCTTCATCGCGAACCAAATATAGGAAATGGAACGCAGGACTGTCATTAAGTTTTTAACGAGAAAATAGTCAACTGGATAGCTCGAGAGATCCGAGCAATAAACGAGCTTACACCATTCTAGATTACAATTAGATCCCGAACGAAACTATTTTAAAATAAAATTCAAGTACAGTCGTTAAATATCGACGCGCACGGGAAAAAAAAGAATTAAAAGAATTATTCAAGAAGTAGAAATATCGCTTATTACGATATTTCAGGTTAAGCGAACGTTCATTGCGTTCGAAAAGTTGGTACCCTTTCGAGTGCAAGAAATTTTAATAAATGCTCAAAAGCAATTTCGCCTTGTATAACTCACAAGCCCTTAAGTCTATGTGGAAAAGATCCAATCAAGTTTCCCAAGACGACTCGATAGCGATGAAGCTCTAGTCTTTTATTACTTTACGCAACAGAGTAAAGATCAATGGAATTACATCTCACTGACAATCTTTGCAACTTTCTCTCTCTCTCTGTATCTCCCTCCGTCTCTCTCGAGCAAAACAACGATGCTCGCAACTTTCTCGAATCACGGAGGACTCCTTTTAATTGATTTTAAAGAAGACGTACGACTATTACCCTTCGTCACGCGAACCTTCCACCCTCTCCGGGGGTTGCGGGGGTGCAGGGAAAAAAAACAAGGGACAAAGAAAAGAGAAAACCACCTCCAAAATCCAAAGCCCCCGTCCACCTGTTACCATCGCGCGCACCTCCGAACCAAACGCTTCTCCTCGAGGTTTCTTCGTGTTCGAGTCGAGTCGAGTAGAGTCGAGTCGAGTCGAGTCGAGTCAAGGCGAGGCGAGGAGAGGCGAGTCGTCCACGCCCAACGGAGGCCTCGTCGCGAAAGAGAACCGAGTCTCGTAATTCGGCGCGCTTATCGGTTTTGCCTCGGGCTAGGAACGCCGGCACCGCGAGGACGAACCCAGGGAGCATGCGTCGGGGGTTGGTTTCTGGTGGGGCGCGAGTTCTCGGAGGGGATGGAACGGGGCCGAAAATCCCCTCCGAGGGTGACACCCTGCAGTCCGGTGCGGGGTCGGCGGGACGAGGCTGCCTCACGGTGACCCTCGGCTCAGTTGCACTCACGCGCTCGGACGGGATGGAGCGTCGCGCAACGCCTGGAGGAGGGAGATAGATACAAACAAACGTACGCTCATTACGGAGACGCGTGAACGCGAGTGACGAGAGGGTGAAGAGCGCGAGGACGAGGTCGGAGGAAATGCTGCCGGGTAAGTCAACAACTAGGCGCTCATCGCGGATTGTATTTTTTTTTTTTTTTTTTTTCTTTCTTTCTTTATTTCCTTCTTTAGTTTGCGCTGGGATCGTCGAGCGATCGGCTCGAATTTATTCATCGGTGCGCGATCGACGGATGGTGGCGACCACCGCCGTGACCGCATCGTTCGCCGGACGAAAAATTGAATATTTTTCCCTGGCTGTAATAAAATTTGATATTACTTGGTTCGAAGCTATTAAAAATGATGAAAGAAAATGACGCCGGATTCAAATGGAGCGGAAGACCATTAACGGATTTAGTAGAGGCATTAATCTCTTAACTGAATAGGTAGTTAAACTTTATTCTAGAAAATCTTCTTTTATCCACAAACGAACAACTTTCTCTTTTTTTTCCCTCCTTCGTCTTCGCTCGGCACTAACTCGCGTAACATCGATCCCGCTAACCGGCCCGAGAGTAATGGGAGGACTCGCGACAAATAATTTCGCAGCCCAATGATAACCCGTAGATCTAACCCGTAGATCTAACCCATAGATCACCGATTTCTTCGATCAGCGGTGCGTCCAACGATCGATCGACGCCCTTACGCTCTTGATTAACTTGGAAACTGGGCACTTTTACCCCGGGGTGGAAAAGGGCGCTTCCCGCTTCGACGAAAAAAAAAGAGAAACTGGTTTGTTCGATCCAAGTATTCTTGGGAAGTTTGCGTACCGGCGCGTAGCTTTAAGACCGAGACTCGAGGGTCTCCGGATTTGGAGCCGATAATGGCTATCGGGACGGAGAGTACCACGAGTACCACGAGTACCACGAGTACCACCGTGTCATCTGGTCGAGGTTCGAAGGACAAGTTACGGTAAGCGAGTAAAGGGGAGCATTTATGTACGCGTGGACCCGATGATACGTATTGCGACATCGTCGGAGGGTTCGTCGCGTCTCGATCGAGCGAACGAGTAGAAAGTGGTAAGATACGGTCGGACGCTGTACGAGTATTATTTCGAGCGATGTATTTTATGGATAGTCGCGTCCTGGCAATTGCTACGAAGGATAAATCGAAAAAGTTATCGTGGGTCGATCGATTTTTCAAATATTTTAAATTACGCCTTTTTGGCAACGAACATTTATCAAAGGGAAGATTGATATATCAATAATGAGAAAACGCAAATCGGTAACGAGCTTTGCGAAAATTACGCATTTTACGCATTATCGATGTAAATGTAATTTCAATTTTAAACTAGGGAAATAAATAATGGAATAATGTTATAATGTAGGAAATAACAATAAGATTCGAACGTGATTAAATTGAAATTATTTTATACTGGTATTTTGCTTTTGTAACGCGTTAAATTCAATTGTATTTTCAGGTAGTGGCGTGCGAAGGGAAAATTTGATATATTTTAACGATACGTATCGAAGTAAGAAAGATACTCGCTGGAAAATCTTTACGCGATCGAAGCTTGTAACGTATAAAAATATTTTCCGATTCCTTGCTTAAGCGATTTTCGAACTGGGGAGTACGATTGAACGACTTACGAGTATAGAGTGGGAAACGGAAGAACAGGGAATTATAAAGAGGAACCGACGAAGAAAATGATTAAAAGCGCTTTGGTTGTAGGCCTGCGAAAAGAGGAAAACAAGAAATAGGAACGATCGAACGTAAAGAGCGGCAGAAAATCCAGTTTAAAACTCGCGAATTCCAAAACGATGTCGTGACGATAGAAGGAGATAGGGAGGAGGGAGGGAAAGGGAAGATAAAAAAAAGAATCCGAATGGCCAAGTTTTATTTTACCGAGTTAAAAAAGAAATACACAAAGGCCGTGCCAAAGTATACAACGAACGTAACGCGAAAATTTCGCAAAGTTACTCGGAGGGTAAGAGTAGAGAGATAATTTATTTAAAGTACCGAACAGCCGCGACGGTTTGGTCCAGGAGTATAAAGCTATTGATATCTATGAGTCGCGTCCACGGAAAAGCGCGGAGGAAGCGAAAAGAAAGCAGCCGCAGTTTGAAGAATGGAATCGAGTGTATTATTCGACTTTGGCTCGAAGGCGCCAGTAATGCGCGGACCAAAAGTCTCGCGTGCGTCTCGATGTTTTTTTATGTTTAATAAATTATGATGCCGTCTGGTAAGCGGCGGATGAATTTTAATAATTCACGGGCTGTTTGCTAACAGGAGATATTTTCCAAGTTCTGTAAATGAAGGAGATAGAGCTGAATAACTAACACGTGTGAATTTAATTATCCGCCCACTCCGTTTCTCTCTGGCCGAGTCGAGTTTTGATATAATACGTGCGCAAAATCGAGACAGATGGTGAAGGCATTGAAAGCTGAGGTAAAGGATGCGTACGAGGGATGGAAAAATGCGGTACGAAGGAAAAATAATGCTTCGCTAATTACAAAAAGTACTGTAAAAATTGTATTACATTTTCTTTTCTATGCTAATTTTCTCCTTGTAATAACTACACTTTTAATAACGTTTTTAAATGATAATCAGTAGAAGTTTTCATGTTTAGCCTTAATTATTCATTACAAAATTTAAATAATTATCTAATTTATTTAAGTTACGAAAGCTTCGCAGGCTTTCTTAAAAATTTTAGTATCGATGGATAACGTTTGATTGGTTTTAAATTGAAATTCTATTTTCCCATGGAATTTGTAATAACGAGAAACTTTATTTTTCAAATTCGTACGAAATTTTACTCGAGTTAACTTATTTTCATATTTACTTTAAACCAAAATATATTTCATATTTATCATCGTGAGAAGCTGTCGTGTTTAAAACTAAATATAACGGAATTTTACAATCTCTCTTAAGTCTTAACGATATACTACATCCGTACTTGAGTTAGTAACTTTCGAGTGTAAAAAGAAATAAATCTTTTAAATAAATTGAAATTTTTTTTCTCCAGATAAAGAACCGTATTTATTTTATGTATGCTTATATAATATATATATTACAGATCAACCGTACTTGTAAGAGAATGAAATTATGTCTGCGAAAATATATTTTTTTACAGTTTGCGAGTAGTATTTCTTGAAATAGTGATACCGAGAAATATTTCTATTATAATTTTCCAATTTAAGAGAAGTCAATTTTATTTGAAAATATTAAATTTTTGTGATCCATATTTTAAATTTTCTATAATTAATCTGAAATTATAATACGCTTGATAAATTTAGTTCAAATAATTAGAGATTATTTTAATCTTTGAAACAAAAATATTGTAAAAATCGTATTTGCAAAAATTATTTCACTAATTTTTCGAATAAAATTTTTATCTACGACTTGAAAATATACAAAAATTTTACTTTTATCTACGAACTTAAAATTTATAAATTTTTCTATTTCCAATATTATGCTTGTTTCATAATACTATTAAATTAACAACGGATACGATTGTTCATATAAACTTTAAAATATTAATTAAAATTGCATTTATGAATTAACGAATCTATAGAAATTACTATTTTTTATTTATAATAATATATATATAAAGCGAGATATTATTATTAGATATAATATTTTTATTTATTCGATATAGAAATGATTTTTAATTATAATAATAGTAATCTTTTAATTAAAATTTTCATATTAAATAGCTTAATTGCTATAAAGTTATATTACATAGCTTAAATAGCGTAGAAAATGAAAAGACGTAGAAAAAATATAAGAAATCTTAAAAATATTAAAATTTATTTTACTTTTACAGCCAATGATCAAGATTGCAAATTTTTGAATTACAATATTCGAAATGACGATAGTTTTTTTACATTATATTCGATTATGTAAATTAAGTATGTAATCGTTTAAAAATTATTACTTTCACAATCGAGTTTATTAATATTTTTGTGTATCGATTTATTATCTGGAAAAACATTGTGAGTTTAAAAAAGGCTACTTTGTATCGATTGGTCGAAAATATGCTGTAATTACATATAGTGCTAGTAAATATACATATATATATGTAATAAATTGCTTAAGAGTGATGGAGGTAAAAGAAAATTTATACGGTTGAAAAAAATGTTGATTTTCATTATTACTTAATATTATGTATAAACAGGAAAGAGATATTCAACGAATACATAATTATAAATTATATAACGGAATATCGCAAGATTATGTAAATTAAATATAGTATTTAATTTTGAATATAAATTTTTTTTTATTTATTTAATCGAATGGAAACTTTGAATTTAGAATAAAGAATAAGTATTATTAAAATAATTAACGATAAGAATCGCAACGACTGGAACGATGTAACAAAATTTTTAAAAAGTTTGATGTAAAATTACGAATTACGTTTAAAAACATTCAAATACAACTACGTTCTAAAATAATGTTCATTTATAAAAAATTAATGTTTAAAAGTATGAAATATCGCGAGTTTTCAATATTTACGCGTTTCAGAAGTATCTTACAACGGTGAACATTTCATCTCAATATCTTTAATAAAGTCGGAGAAAAAAGTTGCAACAACGCCCAAAAATGGTCACGTTGCTAATGGAAACGCTAAAAAGAAAATGGTTAGTCGTGCCAAAATCCTACATCTTCTACCTAAAACTCTTGGATCTTTCCTTGCAACTTTTTCCAAATACCCCCACAATTTCGGATCCTTTATCACTCGCGCTTAATATAAACAATAAAAAGAAGAAAGTACACCCTTCCATCGTACAATTACCAGAGCGCACGAGAAACAAGGTAAATAACGATTTAGCCAAGGTATACCCGTACGTTCCAGCTTCGGAATCTTATCAGAGGCGAAAAATCCAACATCCCGTCATTCGGGGCTACTTTGTACACCCGTTCGAGGTAACGCCACGATACGCGCGTATCCAAGCGCAGACTATGCGTGCGATCCGGGGGTGAAACGAGGCGTCGGGAGAGACGAGGATGGAGGAGAACCGCAGTGCGACACGCGGTCCGATCGGCTCTTGCGATACCTGCACATCCTATATCTTTGTGTTTCCGTCTCTGTGTCTCTCTCTCACTCCCTCTCTCTCTCTCTCTCTCGCGCTTGCGGCCCAGGGATACGATGTCCACTTCGTGCCTTAATCGATTTCACTCGCGACGTGTCGTGTCAATGGATATGCAAGAGCCCGTCGATACGTGTCTCGAACACGGGCTCGAGTGTAGCGACGGTTGCGCGTTTTCGTATGCACGAATGTGATTCTCAAAGTGAGCTGTGAAGCGACGCCTGTGAAGCGACGCCTGTGATGCGACGCCGAGTCGATGACGCCTTCTTCGAGGAAGGCTGCCTTTGCGAGGCACCAAGGGGAGAGCATCAAGAGAACACCAAGAGAACCTCTTTCGAGGATCGGGACGTGATATCGAAGATTGAAAAAAATGCGAGAATTTATGTGGACAAGGCTTTTTTTTCCCTCGAACGATCTTTAATGAGTATTTTGAAAAAGCTGATTAAGCGTTTCTTTTATGACTTCGCTCGAGTGATCGTCGGGTGTTACTCGAGGAGATGCGCAATATTAATCTCTATCGCGTAATTTGTCGTAACGACGGCAAATTACCAAGGGAAGTTAATTAAAAAAAAAGCAGGAGGTATATAGAAAAAAAAGCTCGCTAGTTCTTTATTGTACAAGGGTGACATATTGTGAAAGCTACCGAGTAAATATATCGATAGCTTTTAAAGATATAAGGAATAAAATGAATTGGATACGGTTAAAAATACATTTTCTAAGATAAATTAATGCTTATATTTAATTAGATGATATTTGTCGATGTAATTTATAAAAATGTCGTTGTTGTATTTACTTGTACATTTAAAATTTAAACCCATTACATTTCACCGTAAACGAAGGACCGTTTTTTAATTATATTTACGATTCGTGGATTGCGATTTTATATAATCTTGCATCATCGAATAATCTATTAAATACTTTATAAAATAAAAATAACGCGTAAACGTTGCGTTTGACGTTTATAAGTATTTTCAAAAAATTACGCTTTAATGTACGAAGCAATTTGATTTAACACCGCCTAACTTACATTTAAATACACTATTATACTTTGAAAACAATAAAAACGTGAATTGTAAATTATAATTCTTTTTTCTTTAAATAAAATAACTCGCGACGTAAATACGGATAAATTACGGATAAATGAATTCTTCTTTTTTAAATAAATATAATATTTATTGAGTTATTTCTAATCACTTTAATTAAAACTAAAATATACCAACCTTTAATAATGCTTTGCTCGGAAAGTTTAAATTAAAGGCAAATCGGTGTCTTTAATTATATAATTTTAGAACTCTATTTCTAGGTTATACTCAATTGAGTGCTTGAATTACGTATTTAGTTGACCGCTTAATTGTAAAGTTCGTCTTGACTGAGCAAACATATCAAATATATAATGTTTGTGTTTATGTATATAAATGTATTGAAATAAAACGCTCTTTGATTATCTTACGCAATCGTTGATAACGCGCGCAAAGTATTGCATAAATTGTGAAAAAAGTTTTAAATTATTTCTCTTGAACGAAAACTTTTTACAGGAAAGAAAAAAAATTCAATATTTATTATATATCGTTTATCAGTTTAAAGTAAAATATTATTTATTTTTATAAAAGTGAAATACATAAATTTATTAATTTTGAAAAAACTCGTAACATTTTTTATACGTGTATCGCTAGAAATACTAATAAAAATGAGCAATATTCTTTTTAATCTTTTATTCCAACAATGATCATAGAAAACTGCTTCCTACTTTATTTTTCTAATCCTCATTTAGAATAAAAATGTTCAATCAAATTTCGTAGATATCCAACCTTTTATTCAACGTATAAAACTATGTAAATAAAGTTTGTATCGGTTTTATCTAAATCTTAAAAAGTATAAAGATTTAGTAATAAATTTGTTTTGCACAAGTTACATAAAACAAACGTAAAAATGATTCAGTATAAAGAAAGTTTAAAGTGAAGTACACAAAAGGGACTAAGGAAGAGTAGTATTATTTAAATAACACAATTTTAAGGCACGAAGTTATGTAACTACCTTACAAAGGAGTTATAAGCTTTTATTTAACAGCTAATTTTACAGAGGTATTAAATTTGTACTTGGAAAATAAATGATGCGATGATCTTAACCTCTTATAAATGTTGTAAAGCAACGATAAATAACCATTTAGAGTTGGCATAAAATAAACGTTAATACAAATTTGAAATTACAAAATTCAAATGTAATTACAAAATAATTTTCCGTGTTTACAAGGATTTCAACTAAATTCAAATTTTTTTCTTACATAAATAGCCATGTCCAATTTTATCTCTACTCGAGTATCATAAAATATATGCACTTTAGTCAAAAAAAGGAACAAATTATCATAACTCAACTGGAACTTTGTGTATGTAAATAAAGATATACATAAATTTATTCCGTTTGTTTTGTACTTTGAATATATTCTTTTAGAAAATATTGTTCTTAAAATTTATAATAATTTGAAAATTTGATAAATATTTTTAAATAAATATTTTTTAAACTTTACTTATACTTTACGAATACATCGATAATTCGGTATTGGAAGAGCAAATAAACTGCTAATTTAAAGTAGCGAGACTTATTTTGAAAATAAAATGTAGTAATAATGTATGCAAAATAAATCTCATATTTATGCGTAAAATTTACGAGGAGAAGACGCACAATACATACGACAAAATACCGAACGACCTTTCGTGTACCTTATCAAAACAGAACAAAATTAAAGCAATTAAGCCGTCACGCCAGTTCTTGTAAAGATAAAACGGTTTCCATTGTATTTTACGCGTATTTCATTCCGTGTTACTAATTTTTGAAATATTTTTTAACAAAATAAAGTATTTATTTTAGTACAATAGAGCAATTTTTAGGATCGATATATCTTAAGCTGTAAAATCGTAAAGAATGACAGAGTTTTCGTTGTTCGGAAAAACGAAGTTTTTATCGTATCATTAAACTTTTAAAAACTCAAACACCATAATCATTTAAAATGGTATACTTGGTGTTGCTTTCAAGAAAAGCTTACAGTTTCAAAGAACATTTTGTTTCAATTACGCGGTTCTCTCCCAATGGACGCATAAGCACAAAAATGTCGGTTTCTTACGACTAATCTCTTCAATCGTGGATCGTCAACTCGGATTCGACTCGATTAAAATTATTCTCGAAACAACGAACGAGAAAAGGAGAAAAATTTACGCGTCGTTCGTACCTATAGTTTTTTACACAAAATATTCTTTTTATCTCTATTTATCTCCGTTTCTCTAATTGGACATTATTTGGACGCTACTAACGAATCAGCTTAATCATCGAGCCTCAAAAGCACGCAAATATCGAAGATCGAAAAACGCGTTCGCGCTCTCACAGATCTCGGAAAATCGCTGGAAAGGCTTGGGAAGAACCGAGAGATTGGGTGTGGCAGGGAAAGAGTCTGGCCGAACAGCTGACAGACTTCCCTCGAGCGAATATAATCTATACGTGCGCTCCGGGAGGCGAAGATGCGACGCTCGAAAAGACTCAAGGCTAAATTCCACGGTTCCCGCACGCGACCGTCGATGAAATTAAAATGTAATTTCGCTCGCGTTTCCCCCTGTAATCTCTGGGAAAAGGAACGAGGGAGTCTGCGTTTGGCTGACCCAGAATTAAAATCCCTCCGACCTCGCGGCCTTTGTTTTATTTTACGAAGCGGCACTTTTATTTTAGCGAAAAAATCATTCGGAGTTAAGCTCTTACTTCTCATGCAAATTAAACAACCTGGAATTAGGTGATTCCAATTTCTCCAGTCGAATATTGATCCCCGCGTTTTACGACCGACAAAATATTCTTGTTATTTCGAGGCTGGTCTACGCGTTACCTCGAGACAGTTCGTGACGATAATGCCATTCGGTCTTTTTATCAAGTAACGTTCATTTTTTCTTCGATTTCTTCGATTTCTTCCTTTCTCAAAGCGCAAACTCGATTGCTTTTATTCGCGAACGGGCAACGGTTATTTACTTGTTACCTTAACACGGTTACCACTCGATGCACCATTTTAATTAAAATATTCTTTTTATTTCGTTTGAGATATTTTTCTTTGATAAAAGTAGCACATATAAATTTTATTTAATATTTTTTGTTCGTATTCTTCTTATAATTCCGCGCACACAAACGACGACGCAAAGGATAACATAACTTGCGAGCGAATTAATATTATTAAGTTCGTAGAAATTTGTATGGTGGAATAATATTTTACATATCGACAAAAACGAACAACGATAAAAAGCGTATAATTTATTTAAGGGATGATCCACGCGAACCTTTAAATTCGATGGTAAGTATAATTGTAACGCGTCAAGTTTGTTATCGTAAATTATGAATTTATATATAAATAAATATGCGCTAGGAAAGTTTGAAAAAATGCGAGGAAAACGCGTTTAAATATATTTTAAGCGCGTATTTAAAATATGTATAAAAAAATTATAATTACATTTGGGTGGAATGCTTACTAAATTCAAAATCCATTCATCTTAAAAATGTATGGAAATAGGTTTGCGCGCTACGTATTTACTGTCTTGAAGTTTTAGCTGAGAAAAAGAAAACGTATTACCGCGTAAAGTAGCGAAACATAGTCACGTAACCGTTAACATAGTTTTGTATCAAATACCGAGCAATATTTTTTCAATTATTAAATTTACGAACGCAATATGTTTTTTATCAAAAAATATTTAATAAAACACGACGTTAGACGTAAAATTAAAATTATTTTAATTCGAATGTACGATAACGCTTTTAATTTACGATGTGTATATTTTTATTTACTTATATTTTCGTTGCACGTTGAAAACACTCGCGAATACAGCAAATAACATTCGCGAAACGCCAATGGCATACGATAGCGTATAAATTCCATTATAAATAGAATACGCGATAATATATTTATGTATCATTAGAATTATGAGATTACAATCTGTAATAATAATAATAACAACAACAACAATAATAATAATAATAATAATTTTACAGCTTAACATTTGCGATAAATCAATCGATTTCGATCGAAACGAATTCATTAGAATCTTATAAAATATTCCGATTAAATAGAACGATGTAATATTTATCAAGAACTTGCTTTTTCTCTTCCGATTTTATTACGGTTATAAATTGAAATATTATCGTTTTAATGCGAATCGAATTTGAAATAACGATAGAAATTTTTAACCTTCGTAAGATCGATCGCGAAACGTAACTCAGCCCGAGTATCTGCTCTTTTCACCGATGCCTTAAATCGAGCGAACTATAAGCAGAAAGAAAATACAGAAGCGATAACGGGACGAAAGTTACCGAAAACGGTAAAAAAGCCAGGCAAGAGAAAAATCGAAATAAGCCGGCGAGGGGAAGTAAAGTAGCGTCGTAAGTCGCCTCGAAGGAGGAAACGGAAGTCTGTGGGCGAGACCTTCGTACATCTACTCTTTCGGAGGTTCGGAGGTTCGGAGGTTCGGGCGGCCACCGTTATTTGCATATTTTAATCCACCGGCAAAAAACCGACCGACGCTAGTTTTCCCATTAGTCTTCGCTCCTCCGCGACGCGCCCACCGAATGCACAGTTTTTAAGGGACTCCCACCCGGAAATCGGAGCACAAAGAGAACCGGTCGAGGTGCGCAAGCGCAACGCCTCCAAGTCCGAAACTCAATCTCCTTTAAAGGATTTTCCGCCCTACGATGCGTCCGTAAATTAATAAGCGCCGATGGTCCGTTCCGTTCTTTGAGTGATTTTTCTTCCGTTTTCCCATGGTGCGGAAACTTTTCCGATTACGTCACTGGGGATATTCCGAGATACTCCGAGATACTCTCGATCTCCTACATTCTTCCGACTTCTAAATAAGCTGTTTCGCGTATCTCGCAATTTTTACCCAATGCTACCTACGATTCTTTTCGCTTCTTCAAAGCTACACTTTTATCCGCGATAGAATCTTTGAATCTGTTTTTACCAAGCGAGCGAGTTCGCTTCTTACCTTTAAATAAATGGATATATTATGTATATTATTATTGAAATTATTATACCTTTGATATAAAAACGTTTCGCGAGTCGTTATAAGTTGGGATGAGACGTCGCTCGAAACTTGAAAAAAAAAATGACCTACTTTGTCGCATGCCAACGTTTACAATTTCGTAGCGAAAGAAACCGAATCACCGGAGATGCGATATTTATAAAATCCACTTTAAATATTGAATATATATTTGATGTAGGAATTTTATAAGTAATCTTGTTATCGTTGGAGCTTGCATAGGATGAATACTAAAGCGGAAGGAGATACGGTGCCTCCAAACACAAGGACATAATCAACGCGCTAAACTCGATACGGTCGATAAGCGCGATATGCTTAACACGCTTAATAAGCTTAGACCGGTAAAATCACAGCCGCCTCGTACTACAATAATAACCGGATCCGCTCGAAAAACGCTTACACCTGGAATACAAAGTATCGCTCGGAGCGTTCGCGAGAAGCGGAAAATCGCGGAAAAATGAAAAGGTCCTCGAGCAGTGATCGACGCCATCGATCGGCGACTCCCGCAGGTGAGCCCCGACGGATTCCGTCGCGACGTCGCGTCATTAATTACCGACGTATATCACGACTCGTTGACCCGACCACCGAACTGCGGCCCAACATAATTTACGGAAATAAAGCCTGTTTGGGAGCTCGTGTACCGGATCTTCCCTAGTCTCATTTTTCTCCTGGTGCTGGTTCGCGTAGTCTCGAGTTCCTCTCGTGTGTGGTCGTGTGTGTGTGAGTGTGTGTCAGCGCGTGTACAAAGTGCGCGAATGTTTTGATTCGATCTTTGCTTTCTTTTTGTCCCGGTTGGGAAGACGTAGTAGCGTTTGCCGTACAATTTATCGCTATTGTGGTGCTCTTCTTTTTTTCTTCTTCAATGAACTCTCTCGCTCTCTCCCTCTCTCGCTCTCTTCGTTTTAGTCGGTGAAATCCCTTTGAATTGCTTTACTTGGTAAAATAATGTAGTGCGGTCGGGACAAGTTCTTATTTAATGCCGACTTATTAAGATCGAAGGCTCGATAGAGAATCTTCCACCAAAATTACGTGGCTCTTCTTTTTTTTCAGACTTTTTCAAAAGAAAGTTTATCGTCGTTATTTATGATTTAAGTTTTATCTCGTGTCTTCCTTGCTTTCAAACTTTCAATGAAATACCAGTGATTTAAAGAAGCTGCTATATCTTTATGCATTCCTTGTTTTAATTAAATTGCAAAACTGTATCCAACTTTCGAGCTATTTACCGTAGAAAATATATTTTTAGGTTCCTTATGCTTTCATTAAATACCTAACATTATTTTTTTTAAAAAAATGTTAACGTTATTAGGAAGCGACTCGAGAAAAAGATTCTACAGAAATCGTTAAAAACGTAACGATAATTTTTATGACAGAGTTTTCCGATATATAATTTTAATCGTATACCGTAATTTTATACTAAAATCACCAGATATCTAAATCTTTCGCGAATTTTCTTTGTACGATCTAAGGTTTCCGTTATCTTTAGTGCAAGATAATCACGTGTAAACAGTCGTTTTTAATTTTGGTCGATCGTTAAATAATTTTAGCTTAATTACAAATTACATAAATGTGAAAATAAAAAATAAGCACATTTTTCTACTCTTTCGCGATGTATAAAAATTTTGATTGGACTTAAAATATCATTAAAAATAATGCGTTTAACACGAAATTGTAATTTTAATTGTAAATAGCAATGGAAAATTGTATTCGATAATAATTAAATATATTTAACAATATTTAAAATTTTACGCGCTCTTAAAGCAGAATATAAAATTAAAAATAATAAGAAAAAAATAACGAAGCTTAGGAGAAAATTTTTTCATTATATTCTTTATTTAAAAATAAAGTTTCTTGTCAGAAATATTGTGTCGTTAAAAATAATACGTTAGCCTTAAATTTTCCTTTCAACCTTAATTGTTAATTAAAACTCTCGATGCATAAATATTAAATATTTTATTTTATTTACGTTTTTATATTCTATTAAAGCGGAGTATAAATTAAAAAAAATAAAAGAGTCGAAACAAAGGTGTCGCTATTTTTATTATTACATTGTTTTCTAAAACAAAGATTTTTACCCAAAATGCAGTGCTACTATCAAAGATAACGCATTTAACCAGCTTACCGAGACAACAGTTCCCAACTAAGTTACGATAAATGCAACAGCGAACTAGTCGAGGATAAACAGTGGAAACGTACGATTCACTGAAATTCTCGGTCGAAAAAGTACGAGTGCCGCGGACGAAATCGAAAATTGTGCGATGTTAACGTCGGCGGAGGGAAAAGAGAGCAGAGCAAGAGCCGAAAAAGTTTGAAAAGATTCCGTCGCTCTCGCGGTCTTGAGCTGACCAAATCAACGGCTTCCTCCCTTCATTTTTTCCTTTCCAGTCTTCGCTCGTTAAGTTATTTGTTCTCTCGTCCGAATCGTCCGCGTGGAAAACCGCGTCCCCGGAAGTCGACACTTCCGTGCTCGGCTTTTACATCGAGGGAAGCGCCGATTTTTCGCAAATCAATCGCCATCCTCGTTTCATCAGCGTTTATTATTTACGTTTCCTTCTGGCGCATCCAAGAGAGTCCTTCGATAAACAGACGAGTAGGTTTTATGATTACTCTCCCTTCGGCAACCCACAACGAGCGGATCAATCATCGAACGTATTCATCCGTATTTCGTCTCTGCTTCTCCTCCTTCTCTTTTATTTCGTCTCTTCTCTCTCAACGCGTCATTTATACCGTTTCCCGCAATTCTTGTTACCCACTTGGTTCTATTTATTTCTACCTCCCTATTTACGCTTTCCGTTTCTCTCCCGTTCTCTCCTTCTCTCTTTTCACTCGTCTATCTTTCATGCATTCGCATTGCGTTGGTTAGTCGCGTTCGCGAGTCAATTTATAGTCAGCTCGATAAGCACGAGTGCAAATTTTTTATTTTCTCAACGCATCCGCGCGTAGCAACTGTCGCCCACATACCTATTTTTTTTTTTTGTTTTTTGTTTTTACTAACTTTTATGAGGCTTCCGGGAGTACCGCAGTAAACATATTTACACGTGTGACTTTTTTTTTGTTTTAAAATTCCGAATTTATTTATAATTTTATAATTAATTTTTCAATAAAATTTAAAAACACCTACACCTTGATAAGATATTTGGAATGTCTTTAATAAATAACGATACGGAGAGAACAAAGTCTCTTTAATTTAACCCGTATAAAAAGATTCCTCCCCTTTTTCTTGCTTGTTGCTAATTAGAATAGCTCGGATAATTCCAAGTGTAACGAAGCGCATCGAGGATTTTTCTAACTGTACGGGTCAAATGCGTTTGCTTGTAACGTACAGCTTTCTTGTCAAAAGAAAATCGACGGTTGAGTTAACGATGGAAATACTCGGCTCCGTTGAAAAGCGTTGCGGAAAAATCCTATTTCGTTGGTGAATCAAGGAAAATCGTTTTTCGCGTACCCGTACCGGATGAGATTAACACTATTGTCGTCGGAAAAGTCGAGGCTCGTTAGTAACTTAAAACGATGAATTCACGGACCAAATTTCGATTCGTGATATTTTTAATCCGGGGTTCAGCCTCGATATGTTCGATGTTCCCTCGTCTTCGAAGACGATATCGCGGCAAACGATAAATTACGAATGGTTCGTGTGAAATCGTGGCTCTCGAATCTTGGACGGCTGTTTTCGATCCCTGGCGAAGGTAATCGATAATTTTATGAATTACTCGAGTTTGCGCGACTCGAGGGTTACTTTCGAAGATCGGAGCGGACGGTAAAATTCTCTGTTCAAATTAACTAATTTTAAATAATCCACGTCGAGATCGACGTTTTGCCCCCGTTGCCTATTTAAACTTGTAAGCTCATGGACTCGTTGTAACGAGAACATTGTTTTTTATCACTCGGAGCTAATTATTGTTGAGATTCATGTCAATGTTCCATTTGTTTAGAACAATTTTAGTGTTACCTTACTACTATTAACTTAATCAAGATAGAAGAATTTCCTCTGTGATTTTCTTCTCGGAATTATTAATGTAGCTCTCTAATTTTCCAATTTGGCTACCAATTATTCTAATACAGAGAGAGAAATAATATAGATTCTTTAATTTAATGGAAGCTTGAGAGCATTCTTATCTTTTTAGAAAATTAGTATACTTTTAGTATAAAGCACAACGGTATATATATATATATATATATATATACTTTGAATATTTCTATGTGCAACGTTAAGTTTATTACGCATATCGGTATCTTTTCTAGTTATCACCGAATATTATAACTTTTTGCATACGATTTCTCTTGGAACAATATGGAGAACCATGGAGAAATGCTCTATCCGATAATCGCGTAGTTTTATCTATCGTTGAAAATCTTTATCCTATTTTACTCTAAATATTATCCTTAGCTTTTATCGCGAAGAATACTTTCTTTTATTTTTGTACCTATTTTGCACGCAAGTTCAACCATAGGCGTAGCTATTATATTTGTTGTTATAAGACTCGGAATTTCTTCGAACTCCATTTTAACTTGGTACGCTTGTAATGTTCCACTCAAAATGGAAATTTAATAAATTACATATCAAAATAAATTTCACGCTGTCTTCGGTTCTTTTACCGACAATACGCTTATAATTTAAATTGACAATTAAAATTTGACGATTCGCGAATATTCGGGTGCGGAATATATCGTAAAAATAATATAAGTTTCGTAAAATTCACACGCATAAAAATATAGAACGATACACTCGTGAATGGAATCGGCGCGACGAGATCAAACTTTATCTATAAATTAAATCTCGCTGCTGTAGAATATCGACGATAAATCTTTTCTCTCTATAAAAAAAAAAAAAAAAAAAGAAAAAAAAACGAATTGAAAATAAGAGTTGTCGATCGAACTTATTCATGAATAAAGAGATTAGCCGAGTTTACGCGAACGCGCTCGTGCCGCCAAAACAAGACCGAATCCATTGTTTTCTTTATGCATTCGTTACATTTTTTTGCTCGGTGCACATTTTTCTCCGCTGGGTCTTTCCGTGGTCGTTAATCCGCGAACGTGGACGTTAATTTCATCGGACTTTGCTCGGCGAAAAGAACGAAAAAGTAAACCTACCCTGGGTAATACACCTGCTACGGAAAATATAATCTCACTGCATGCATCTATATTTCGTCGGTGTATTAACTTCGTTCCACCCCTTCCAACCCCCTTCCTACCCCTTTACCTTACTTCCATCAGCTTGTCATCGTCGCGTTCCTCCTACCGCAGCATTGTTTTAACGAGCTCTCTCCTCCTCTCCTCGTCCGATCTCTTGCTCTATTTTTGTAAGCGTCGGGCGCGTTCAACGGACAACAGACAGATTACGACGCTGATGATATTATTAAAAAGGAAGCTTAACGAAAATCACCCGGGACCGGGTTATCTTTCTTTTTCTCTGTAAAATTTGTGCTTGCTTTGCAGGGAAACGTTGCGTCTTCCCCTTTTCTTCGTGTTTTCTCGATGCCTTTTTTCTTTCTCTCTCCTACTTTCTTTAGTTGATACCATCCGTAAGCTGCCCATGACTTTATTTTTATCCCTTTGTGGTAATTTATTTTGGAGATTTCCTTCGTAAAAGTAACTTTTGAAGAATCTTTGTGACTTTTAATTAACAAAATTAAGAACTTTACTCGGTGTGGAATGAAAAATATATTTAAGCTTTAATTTCGTTTTTCATATGATCACTGTATAAAATTATGCAAAGTATCATATTTTAGTTATCGTTAATAAAATTTTAAAACAACCGGAGTAAATTTCATTTGAATTTTCGTTTTAATAGAATAACAATTTATCAATCGGGTTGTGCAAGAATTTCAATACAGTCTTCCGTTCGCTCTTGAATATAACAAAGACTTCGTTTCTTTTGTTCTATCGATATCTCCATCAATTTTTATCACAAAGAGTCATTCGATAAATGAAACGGGGAATAAGTATGGATGTAGTCAACTTTTTATGAATTTAAGCGATATTTATTATAGACTGCGATTATTCAAAATATATTCGATCCTCGAAAATCGTTCAATATTGTTCTCGGATTCGATGTATAAATATTTAGCCGTTATCGTCCGTTTAAAAATCGTACAAAATTTATAACGATATCTTATTCGAGTCGAGCGTTGGATCGGTAGGATCAACATTGGAATTTAAACGATGAAAACGAGAAAGAAATCGAATCGACTTTACGACTCGATCTTCAAAAAGTAATAATTATTGGATCGCGAGAAGGACGATTATTTAAAAAATCGAAAGCTAGAATCTGGTTATTAAAAAAATGTAATCCCTAAAATCTGGCCTGTAACAAATTTTTTCAATGTCAAGATATACGACTTCCATAAATTACCTTTGCACACCGAAGGAAGCAAAAAGGCAAAAATCTCGTACACTTAGTCTGGATCGTTGGAAGTCGGTACGTGAGGGAAATACGATTTCCCCTGGTTTTTTAATCAACCGTAGTTGACGGCGATTATAATACCGACTCTCGCTGATACATCCGAGCGTACGAATACGCGAGCAAGGGCATAAAAATTGCGAGAGTCCCTTCGTTATGGATAGCCGTACTTTATGGCGCTAACGAGCGTCGGTGTTTTGTCGACGATAAACTCCCTCGACGACACATACGAGAGCATGTGACTGCATGCCGGGTACTTTTTTTTTTTTCATCTAGCTCCGAGCACGCGTCGCAAAGCCGACGTTTCTGTGGACCGCACCCCGGAGGATAAGCCAGGGCGTCGGGGGTTATTGGGTTACTACATACACGGTGTGGACGATTTCTCTTTTTACCTTGTTTTTATTTTGCTTTTAATTTGACCTGCTCAAGAAATTCGTTTCGTATTCATGAAGCGACGGACTTTGGTATTTTCGTATGCAAGGAATATTATTTTGTGCCAAGTATGGAAAAAAGGTATTGCAAGGGAAGTGGATTTGATATCCGATCTTCGTCTTTAGCGCGGTGTGATTAAATTTCGTTTTAACTATGCGTTTGAACCTTTTTTGTTTTCTTTTTTTTTCTTCTTTTTAAATGGCAACAGTTGTTTTGAATTCTATTCTTTCATAAGCAGCGAAGAAGACGGAGAAAAATCGGATTCGCGGTGAAGGAAAATAACCGTTACCATAATAAAAGTGTTCATTATTCATGCTTACGAACTAAATAAAATTTTCATTTGTTTTATATATTTTTAAAAAAAATGTAACAGATCTGCGGATATTGGATTTTAAATATTCTTCTTTATGCATTTGAAACTGTGTACTTTATAATTTATGGGCTGTATAAAATTTTAATGCAGTGATAAAATTAAAATTGACATATTTAAATATTTGTATTTAAAGCTTGACAATATCGGAACGTATTTTCAATTTATTTCATTTCACTATTGCGCGGTAATTTAATAATAATGTAATCATAGCGTACGTGATTATTAGAAAAATTTTATTTTATTTAAATCCAATATACGTAAATTATAAACAAAAATATTGGCAATATATTTTTATCTTATCGGAATATTTAATAAAAATCAAATTAATCGTATTCGAATATTTATTTACCTTTCTGACATTTGCAATTTTTAAAAAATTTAATTTGGTTTAATCATATCGATATCGAATTGTTTTTTTTAATAATTAAACGATCGACGAAACTTAGGTATAGATTATTTTAGCGCGAAGAGAATAGCGAATTTATTAGCAAACGAGTTTAATATTTGTAAATTATAATTTACAATTAAGATTTCGTCTTTGTACGTTATTCAACTTTTATAATATTTGTAGGTATCTTTTCAGATATTTATAGCCTTTAATTAATATATTAAAAGAAAAAAGAATATCATCTTATAATCTCGGTCGATTTACTTTTCATAATTAAAATATTTAAAAATTTAATTACGTCGGATTAAAAATGAAATTATAATTTAAAATTTCAAACAAATGTTTTGAAAGAAAATTTTAGTATCCAGGTATCTAGTAAATTAAACGAACTCGAAATAAGGAATAAAAATTCGTCGAATAAAAAATATGCCCAGGAGAGCAGGGAATAATCATAATCGGTATTTCTTTGCGCAATCTAATTACGGATTGCCCTTTCCAATAATCCTCTTTTCTCCGCGTTTAATCTTCCTCGGCGCAACGTCCGTCGTATCTCCTTTCATTATTTTCGGACAAATGCATATCAAAGTTCTAATTAGCCGGAAAAAATGTCTCTCTCTCTTATCTAAGCCGGCGAGGAATTAGCTTAAAATCCCGTAACGCCGATTTCGCTCGGGAACGAAACGGGAACGAAAGCAGTCCGGGCAGAGGAGGAAAAAGTGTTTCCCTTTCTTCGTTGCGTCCGCGACAAATGCAAAACGCGTCCTTTAATTTTCCTATTAAAATTCGCCGGCGACTTCCTTTTTCCTGGATTTTTCTTCGCCGTCCATGGAAGTTTTACGCAGGGGAGCGTATATTTCTTTCTAGGAGCTTCGGGGAGTCTCGGGGAGTATCGGGGAGACTCGGGGAGCCACGTCCGAGGCGATTAGTCGAGTCGGTCGCGCGATTAGCCGCGGAATTAAGAGTCCCGTGAGCACGACCTTGCAACGCGATATAAGACGCACCCGGAAGTAAGGGAATTCGGTCGCGGCGATTATCGATCGAGCTAATTAAACGCCGGCTTTCACTTTGCCAAAGATTACGCGCGCTCTTTTTCCCCGTTTGGAAAATTCGCCGCTCGGCTCTGTCTTGAAAATCCGAGCCGAGAGTAGAAACCTCCATTATCCGGGCGAGTGCACTCGAAATAAGTGAAAAATACAGAGCCGTTTTTCCAGCGTTCTAAATCTTGTATAAGCGGGAAACAAAGCCGAATAAAGAAGAATCAACGCGCATTCCTCTAAAAAGCTCGCGTACGTCGAAGCAATTAGCGAAACGTCTCGGGAAATCCTCGATGTTGTTGGTTGCGCACGATTTGGGTGGTCCGCCCCGATCGGTAGAAAACTCGAGCCATTCTTTGTTTTCTATTTTCCACTTTCGATCGGCGGATTCCAGCGGATTCGGCGGTTTCTCGCTCGCGGATCGATCTCCGAGCGAAATAAAGACTAGCGGGCGACGCTACCGAGCGGATTTCCCGTCTAAAAGAGCTCGAGGTTGAGCCACGGGGATTATCCAACGGGTTCCTCCCCTTCCCCCCTTCTTGGGCCAGGGCTCTCTTCCATTAACTCGTCCCGAGCGCCGCTGTCGGTCGTTAAAGCTCCGTTACTGCTCTCGAGGCGAAGTAAGGTTCGCTCGTACGTGCGCGAGACCCTCGGCTTTTTCGAGGAGAGCTTGTTTGGATTTTTGCCGCGACCCGGTTTTTTCCTTGCCTTTTTCCGAATTAAGTGCACCCGGGAGCGCAAAGTTTCTTTTATGATATCTCGCGCGAGGATGTTTCCCGCTTTGTATTTTCCAGGCGTTTAAGGGATAAGGATCCATCAAACGTTTAAATCGCGGGTATCGTCGTCGCGGATTTACGGATGGGCCGATCGCAGTCGTCGATAGCGGAGGCGCTCCTCGGGAAAAATGTGCCGGAAGGGAGAGGAGGGTTCGATCGATGGATGTACTCGTGTTCGTAGCCGGATCGCATTTTCATTCGTGGCCTGGTAAACACGTCCGGCCGTGAAATACACACGCGCGCGGAAAAGTTAATACCGCGAGGGAAAACACGATCGTGGGCTTCCGTTTGACGTTGTTTGGTCGCGATATCGACGAGTGCTAATTAAAAACGGTGGGACTTTGTGGCGTTAGCTCCGAATATCGTCCATCGCTAACCTGAGTGCGTTCGATACGAATGCTAAAGCCTCTCCGAGTCTGGCAGGCAACTCGCGTGACGGCCAAATTAATGAATCGTATTCGATGGCTTATTCGAACGTAATATCGTAGGGTTGGAATTGTTGGATTCGTTGCTTTATTTGGTTAACGTATCCTTAAAGTAATATCGTTTATTTTTGTACCGTAATAAGTACCGCGATAAATATTTACGCGATTCCTTACCTCTACTCTCGAGCAAAGTCTTCGATTCTCTTTCTAAATATGAATTTAACGTTGCGTATTAACGAATTCGTTTTAATTCGCGATAAAACAACGATTCGAATCTATTCGTTCTATAGTTTTTAGAACGGCTGTAAAGTATTTATGCCGTACGAAATTCATCGTGCTAAAGAAAGCGATCGTTAATTATTTGTTTTATCGCGTTCGAAATAAAGTAATTTAATAAAGTTTTGTTATACGATTGAAATACTAAATAAGGAG
The DNA here is from genome assembly GCA_018907195.1 of Dolichoris vasculosae. NCBI lineage: Eukaryota > Metazoa > Arthropoda > Insecta > Hymenoptera > Agaonidae > Dolichoris > Dolichoris vasculosae. The sequence goes on from JACCHY010000006.1 coordinate 11,171,506, forward strand.
AGAAATTAATTTACCTATTTGGTATTTAATTCGTAAAACCGTTTGGAATATTGTTCTCGTTTCATAAGATCGCGCGTCGGTGAAATTGAAAAAACAAATTAAAAGCTGGAAAATTAAATTTTTTATTAGACTTATATTTACTTTCGTATTTAATTCAAAGAATATCCTTGACAACAAGCTGTTTCCAGTTCTCTGGAATAACCGCCTTATTCCAGTATTCCAGATTCTACGTTCACGCACGCATAATCGATACACTCGCGAGGATCTTTAATTATTTATATTTCTCTAAAGGATCGATCCATCGCGTTAAATCCATCGCGAGAGTTAAATTAAAAAAGAATCAAGCATTCCCGTATAAATCAACGTTTAAATTCGACTTAGCCCGAACGTAGTTTCGCGTTAAATAAAGATTATCTCAACACTTTTGATTAAAATTCCAACGACGCTATATATTTGGTGCGAGCTCGGAGGGAGAGAAGGGAAATAAATCAACGAATCGGTGAACCGTTTAAAGTACTCGCCACTTAAGTAACACGTGTATATCCGTTGCGTTCGGACGTAACACCATCGCAAATTATCGGAGCATCTGGGAGATCGCGATATTACGAGAGCGATCCTTTACTTTTTGATCCGATAATGCGATCCAAGAAATGCAAATAAATCGTCGGAAGCATTGACCGACGTCAATTAGACGGTCGCGTTAGTTGGCGTCGTGCATCGTTAGGTTAGTCGGGGGAAGTCGGGGGGAAGTAGGCGAAGATTCCACCTGATTTAATGCCGGAATAGAGAAGTTTGGGACGCTCGCAGATTAATCCAGAACTCGGTGACTTAGTCGTCCCCTCGCGCGTCTTCGGCCACTAACTGCGCCTCCGTAGGCTCGTACAAGCTCGCTTAACGCGCCCTCGGGGATTTAATGGTGTGCCTAGTAATAGAACCGACGGATTTCACCGAATCGACCATGATGATATATCCCTTTCATTATCCACGCTTAGAGGGGGAATCGGAGATGGAGCTCGATCGACCCCTTCCCGAGCTCTTCCTCTATCACCGCTCGCACTGGGAAATCGGTCGCCTTATACACGACCTACTTGTATTTGCATACGCTTTCCAGACGTACAGGTGTGATTTACCCGCTTTGTATCGTTTACAAAAGCGTTCGTTCGTTTCGCTTACCCTCGGCTGAAGTATTTCATTGATTTTCCATAAATAATTGTATACTAAATTAATTTCAATGGCTCGATGTTCCTCCTACCCTCGATCGTCGTTCATTGGAAAATTGCTTAATCGTTTTGATTTCTCAAACTTGGGAATCTCGGTCGCGATCGCGTACAGTTTTTTTTTTTTTCCAACTATTTAAGCATTTTGGTGGGACGTGGGTTTTGTCGAGGCGTCGAAATAATTAGAAATGTTAAGTACGATTGTTAAGTTTTAATGTTACGATTATGCGCGACGTGCAAACATTCGAATTACAAGTGTAATATTCTGCACCTAATTTAAACTACTTTCTTACTTATGATTATTATTTCGAGTTTCTTTACAAACATCGAAAAATATATCACGAGCACGAAGAATAAAATTTTAATATTTATACCTTGATTAACTCTTTTTTTACTTTCCTTCACGGACAAAAAATATGGGTTGATTTTTATAAATAACGTAATTCTGGAAAATGGATAATTGAATTCGAGCGGAAAATGAAAATATGGATGTTTATAATTTTATTATTTAGCTTTCGTACCAGGTTACAAAATTCTATTTTATATTTTATATTCTATTTTAAAGAAAATTTTAAATTTAATCATAGTTTATTATAACAATATATATGTATAGTTCGTTAATTAATAAACGTAGGTGTAGGAATAATTTTTTAAGCAGCATATTTGGAGATTAAAATATTTAATTAAAATAATTAATATTATAATGAAACTAATAAATTTAAGGAGAACTTTTACGTTCTATTTCATTATAAATAAGTTATATTAAATTATATACTTGGAGAAAATCTAGTTTTATAATATATATATTATTTTATCGCTTAATCTTTGGATAAACAATTTTTACACTATTTTTAAAATAATATTACACGTTAACTTCACTCCTCGTAGTATAATTTATAATTTACCAAAATATATTACACGTTTGCAGGTAATATCTCTTGAACGAAACTTTGCAAAAGCGCTACTATCTTAAATTTCTGTAACCAAAAACGAATGTTGCTTTTTGTTTAAAAAACATTAATAGTTGAAAACAAAATTTAAACTGTAAAATAAATGGGCACGCAATCAAAGCCTTTCCAGATACCATTTGTTAGTAGTGGATATGGAAGGCGGTTGGAAGGGTACGAGACTGAAACGATGAAGGTGGATAAAAAGGTTTCACTTTAATGTTTTTTCTAAAATATCTATAGTTGAAAGAACTTGGCAAATAAATGAAAAATAACGGAAGTAATGGTTAAACAAAACGAAGAAGAATTATAATTGAATAAAGTATAAATAAGAAAATAATTTATTTTATAAAAATCATGAATTATTAAAATAAATCCGTGAATAATTTTTAGTCGTATGATAATCATTGTGAAACAGTGTTAAAAGAGTTTACGAATTATTTTTAAAAAGTGTCTCGAATAAAGTTTGACTGAAATTAATTTTTACTCTCGTTCTTTTAAATTTGATCGTTCACCGTTTTAAATTGATTTTGTGTTAGTTAATAAAAATTATTAAAGCATTGTTAGAATTTCTATGCGTTTTTGTTATTGTTTTGATTTACAATAATTAAAATTCTTAAAAAAGTTTTTTTTTTTATAAGATTTAAGTTTCTGTACTATAAAAGGTTTAAACAATTTTAAACGTCAATAATATTTGTTGAGATTTACATTTTTATATAAATTACAATTTATTAATATTATATTTTACAAATGATCGATATTTAATAAAAAAAGTAATTTATATTTTCCAGTATAGATTTTCTTTATCGCGATCGAACATTAATATAGTATATACGTGCATAAATTCAGATGAATTTTATTTTATCTTAAGCTAATGTATCATTATTAATATACAAAGAAACTTTCTCGAAAGTTGATTTCGTATTATCGCGCACGAATATTTCGTCATCCGTCGATATTTTTCCATATAAATTAACAAAATACTATATTCGATAAATCGAATGAATTTTATAATTTATTTGTACAATATTGTTACAATAAATTATTAACATTTATGCTTTTAATATCGAACGATAACTAGTAAAAAATGCATATCTTCGTCACGAGAATAACTTTTTCCTTTGTTTTTGATATAAATTGATTTTATAAACGCAAATATAAAAACTAAAATACAAAATCATTCGTTTTGATCTTCGTATTAGCAAACAAAAAATAATGTCTATCATCGATGCATATGAAATTATAATGATTAAACAAACATTGAAAATAATTTGAATTTAAAACTTGTAAAAAATAAACTATATTTAAATTATAATACGTATCACAGAGTTAAAAACGAAACGAAACGAAACGAAACGAAACGAAACGAAACGGTACAATTTATATATTTCGTAAATATATCGTATATTATACGCTGTCAAAAATAATAACTTCGGATCGATATAATTATCCCCGTATATTATCCCAAGAAAATATAACGTTTCGTACAAACAACAAATTCAGACTACCGCATCGACGCGACGTAACTTAATTCATTAAAAAAAAAAAAAAGAAAAAACGAAGAAGAAGAAGTAGGAAAAAAAGGAAAAAAAGGCGAAAACATAAAGTAGAAAACATAACTAAGTCCATTCGTCTTTGAGCGGTTTTTCAATCTAAACCGATGGACGCACACATCGGTCGTATTCCCTTTCATCTCCGAGCCAACGAGCCAACGTTGGCCCTCGCGTCCTCCTCCTTAACAAAGGAAAGGAAAAAAATTGTCCCGCAAGAACCGTCTAGATTAAATAAGCGACAGCGATACGAAGAAGCGAGAGGGTAGGAAAGTGCAGAGCGCGCGAAAAGCTGTAGATGTGCGCGGATACAGCGGGGAAATTTTCCTGCAGAGTTCGCGTGATCGACGACAATGCATTATCGCGTCCTAAGGCAAAGCGAGACGCGGGAGGAAAGAGAGAGGAAAGAGAGAGGAAAAAAGAGGGGAAAGGTCGTTCCCTCTATTCTCCGAATGGGATCGAGGCGTCAAAGGCGAAAAGTTACATTTGCTTATAGAGAAGAGAAGGGAAGGAAGCTAAAGAATAGTGTGTACACGCTTGGCCTACATTCGCCTTGGGTTTCGCCGTCGACGCGTTCCTGCCGAGTCTGCAGTTTCCTTTGCCTCTTCTTATTTGGCTTCGGAACGCCTGCCGTCAGTCAGACGAATGTCGATAATAAAACGGGGAGTCCCTCTCTCCACGGAATTTCTTCCTCGAGGCGAGCGGAGGAAAAAAAAAAAAGCCCTCCCTTCTCTCGCGCTTTCGTCTCGCCCCGCGTTCCACGAGGACTCATCCTTATCGCTATCATTCGCGCATTGTCTTCATATTCGATCGATATACTTTTTCGCTTGGTTGTAAGATCAAGTCCCTTCTTCTCTCCCGTTTTTATCAACGAGCAAATTTTTCTCGGACCTCGTTCCCCGCGTCTAAGCTTGGGATTCCTCTTATTGCTCTTCTTCTTCTTTTTCTTCTTTTTCTTCTTTTTCCTCTTTGCCCGCGTCTTTGTTTTTCTTTCGGTTTTACTCGTCCGCGGCCTAACGAGTTAAGAGGAAAGTAGATGGACCGAGCAACTTTATACAGGGAAGCGCTTATTCTTCTTCCGTCTTCTCCGTGGGTTCGTGTCATTTGCTCCGAGGGAATTTCCATTTACGTACGATTCAACGGACTGGTTCCATCCTTCGGGAGACTTCGGAGCTCTGCATGATTTTCCAAGGAATCCGAGGACGTCGCTCGTTCCTCTCTTCCTCGAGCTTTGGATCCGACGTACGAGAAAGAAAAAATTATCGCGATGATTCTTGAAAAATGTTACACGCGAAAATCTTTCGAAAGTAGCTTATCGTGATAACCTTCTTTTCTTCAAACTTACACGGCCATTTTTCATGCGACTTACTTCGCGATTTTTCGAATAATTTTCATCGATATTTCTACAACTATTTCCTTTCATTCCTATAAATCTTGATAAAGTCTTTACAAACACGTCGATCGCGTTAATTGCTTCGATTTATACGCGTATAAATAATTTATTAAAATTTTATTTCTAACGTCTCTTTTAATTTTAATTTTAATTTCAATTATGTCTACACGTATCGTATGTATATTTTATATAAATGAAAGGCTCGAATAAAAATGAAAATTAAACCTCCGATATATTTTTAATATTTTTGTACGCGTATAAAAATTAAATTGAATTTTGTATTAGTTTTCCAATATTCCAGCTTTTATCGATAATTACGAGCTAATAATTCACAGTATTTATAAATAATTCGTAACCTTTTATAAATGAAAATAATATTTAATTAGTTTTATATTTATCAAAAAAAAAAAAAAATTATCGTCGGTCGATATCGATACATTTTTTTGATTCGTAAATTCCGAATTGTTTTCAAGTTTCGTTCGATACGTATATTAATATTCTTCAAATTTTATTTATTTAAAAAATTAAACTTCAACTTCTTCTTCGTACAATATCCAGGGACGCGAATAAATGAAACAACCGAGCTCATCGTTAATCCACTTCATTTTCTTTACGCATTAAACTCGAGGCATATCTCAGTTAACAGCGTAAAAGATCTAACACATTCGTCTTCGAACTTCGTGCCTCGTACTTCGCGTTTCGTAGTTCGTACTTCGCGTTTCATTCATACAGTTACGATTTCTCTTCCGGACACATTTTTCCTCGGATTTCGAGAATTAACAACGCGAGTCTCCAGCGGACGTAATCTTTGGATATTCGCGTGCGGTGATTCCGATGGATAGGGTGACCCTAACGAGACAAAAGGAGAAGAGTATATTCGAAACGGATGAACGAGGAGGGAAACAAGATGCGCGAGAAGAGAAAGCGAGCGATAGGGGGAGAGAACCGAAAAGAAAAAAACGATCCGTAAGCGAAGTGGTGGCAGCATTAAGGAAATTGAAACGGGTTTCTTTATCCATTGCTCGAGGAAGTAAAGTAGACGCTCGTAGGAAGCTGCGCGAATCTATTCCGTAGCGGCAACATCGACGAGGGCCAGGGGTTAAAGACGTCGAATTGAAAGCCACTTGTAAAAGACGTTTTCATCTGCTATTGATTCGAGCGGTGTGTCGAGGGGCACCGGATTTTACGACGGATTGCATTTTGCCCGCTTAGCGAGGATAATGCGAGGAATTAGGCTTTCTTAGCAAAAATACCTCCGGAGAGTCTTAGAAGTATTATCGAGATTTTTCGTTTTCGCGAGGTTCGAGGTTGCCACGGACGCGCCCAAGAGTTTCCAGCTCTGGAAAAAATATCGAAGGTAACCCTGAATGAACGCGTTTGTCTCCCAGGAAAGACCCGTCGCCGAATTTCCCTTTTAACTCCGTCGCGAACCTTTGCTACCAAAAAACCGTAATTCCCTTGCCTAACGAGGTCCACGTTAAAAGCGTCAAACCTTTCAAATACGACGAATCCGCGTCGTTCCTTCGCGACCGATCGATCGCCCGGACGAAAATACGTGTACAACGGATACGCAACGTTTGTTCGACCTCATCCCTCTGGAATGGCGGGCGACGTTTGGACCGTCGGTTGGATGACTCTCTCGCTGGAATTCGTTTTGGTATTCGCGCTGACAATGCCGCGTTTATTGACTGTGGATAAACTCGCACTTGCGCTTCTGCCGAACGTTTACGTGCTCCCGTTGTTCGCCGTTGGCTCGGATGTTTGCGGCTGCGATCGCGCGATTTCCATCCCAGGGGATGGAAAAAAACGCGAAGAGCCGAGAATTGAAAGCGATACGACCGAAACCCTCCGAGCTTTTTCGAGAACGTTAGATCCGGTTTATAGGCGGGAATAATTAATGGACCGTCTGGACGTCCTCGATTGGAAAACGGTGGACGCGAGACGACGAATTTGGAAAATTTTCAAAATCCAGGGGACGTTCGCGTCCGAGTAGGAAACAAAGCGAAAGAAATTTTCTCTTATCAAAAAGGATGGTTTCTTCGTAATCAGTCTTGAAAATATGCCATCCATCGATACTCTATTCAACGAATTTACGAGTCCTTCGTCCCGTGGGTAAAAGAATTAAATTCCTTCGAATCAATGCCATCGAAGGAAGTCGAAAGATACTCCGATTGCTTTGTTTTAGAAATTAATTTTGAATTAGCATGGAAACGAAGGTTTAAGTCGCGCTGAAATTTTTGTCCCGCCCGTACACGCGATTACCAAGCGTACAAGGTTGGTAGAACCAACCTCACAACCTCACCGGGGTATAAAACAAAAAAACAATTACCCATTTGCGGATGTAAATTAAAGTTACCCCGAAATAAAAGCATTCGTTTTTCGATCGTCGCGCGTCTGGGTCGCAAAAAAGCTGCTCGGGTGCATTTTCCCATCCCGGAAATCAAATCTCCCGTTCATTCTGTACAGATTCACCACATTTCCAGCTCATTTTCTCCCGCTGTATGAAGTCCTTGCGCTGGAGGCGCGTCAGCCCGTAGATACATTCATTTTTCTTGCTCCTTCAAACGATTCTGTGGCTTTGTCTCCCGTTGTCACCCTAGCAATTCCGTTTTTCTTTCATTTCAGGGCAAAACGACGAGTAGACGAAAACGGCCCCTGGCCTTTTCTCTCGCCCCGAGACGAGTGTTGATTTCGTCCCAAGCGCACAGCAGGAAAAGAGAATTATTGCACAACTAGCGCGAATGAAACTCCGAGCCAAATTCCAATTTGAATACCCTGAATATCGGGTTCTTTTCGAAAGGCTATTAATAATATATCGTGTACTTTGTCATCCAACGACGATCCCAGTTTTTAATCTCGAAACATTTTTCTACGCGTTTATTATTATTATTATTCGGTGGCTCTAATCGAAATATCTCTCTCTCTCTTTTTTTTACAGATAACGCACGGAAATGGTCCCCGGAACGAATTTAACGTTACGTAAGTTGAATCATAATTTACTATCAACGGCTACTTTCGAATTTACGCTCGATACATATTACGTTTACGGAACATTGTAGGTATGCCATAGATTGGCAAATCGTATGCACATCCAACACCTTTACGATCCTCGTTAAAATTAATTTTCGCGGGTAGGCGTCGAATAAACGGGATACACCGTAATTACCATAAATATTCGCGGCGAATAATGCGAAGCTCGGTCTTGAAATTGTCCGCTTAAAAACCCTCTCGAAATCAAGGGAACATCCAACCTTCCGAGCACTCGAAAAACGTCACGATTCCATTGTGGGAGGATACTCGAGAAGTGTATTAAAGTACCGAGGGCGACGCATTTCTCAACAGCCCCGAACGGGCTCATCCCTTATCCCATTCTCGTTGGAGGAGTTGGCGTCTAGACGCTTCCGGTTTGATATTCCTCGCGCGAAGAAACCGCGGATTATCTTGGCAAAAGAATAATGTACGAAGCGTGGACCTTTAATTTTTTTAATTTTTCATACATCGATAAAAGCGTCGATAATCGAGTACCGTTGTATTCCTCGTTTAATTTTTCCTCTCCGAACGCGCAGAATTTATAACGTTTCAGTTTTTGCGTTTTTCGAAACTTTGGATTTTTCGGTCGAGCTTTTATTTTCGAAAGCATTTTTCCATGCTCCTTTGGTATTTTATGAATTTATAAATCCTCTGAACTTTAATGCCGAAACGTACATTTAGGTTGAAAAAAAAAAACGTAAACAATTTTGATACGAGCGAGAATGTAAAGGACGTTAAATTTTACTGAATTACAAGCGTAAAAATGTTGGAAGAATACGTTCAGCGATATTAAATTAAGCGGGAAAAAAAGTTTGAAAAAGAAGCCGATCGCCTAAATTTTGCAACATCGACGAATTTACTTGGATAAAAATTTGCCGATCGTTTATTTCAAGATACACAACGAATCGCAAACGATTTCGAACGAAAGAAAAAATCCTTCGAGTTAAAATGTTCGCCGACTTAACGGCAGTCATGCAACGGTGAGTAATAATGACTCCGTGATCGTGGAAACATCGGAGCGGAAAATAAAATGCTCACGTAAGAAAAAGCAACGCAGTCCATCAAAGTACGTTTATTAGTCGGGGGTGTGTGTTCACCGCATGGACACCCGTAACAAAGAAAAATTAGTCGTGTATCATGGAATACAGGCCGAAACAAAGAGCGCGTATATTCCGCTTAGGGCGATTCGAGCCCCGCCGACAAATCTACGCCTTCGTGGATAAATCCGGGCAAATATATTTTAATGTACCTTATCAAGTCATAATACGCGAAAGAGTCCATCTTCGGGGAAGGGGGAGTGGATGGACCGCGGCTGAATCCACGAATATTAAGCTCCGGCGATTCGTTGCGCTGAAATACAGCGGATCGTTTATTAAAAGCGGAAAGAAAAGAAGCACTTCTTTTCTATGTACAGAGCACACGTACATAACAAAAGACAGAGGAAAAGGGAAAGGGGGAGAAAGAGAGACATAAACTCGCTCAATTTTTATTCCGCTCCCGGAGCAGGATATTGCGTTAAGTGGCACAATGAAACGTGAAATGTGCTTGTTAACGCGCCACAGCCACCAACATATATTTTCTCGACTCGTATCTCTCTCCCTTTCTCCCTCTTCATCCGTTCCTTTTTCCCTTTTTGTCGTACTCGTGCTCGGGTCCTCGCGGTGGAGGAGAAGCGAGTTGATATAGGTTTCGGCTCGAAGAGTGCGAGTAAGTGCGCGCGACTATGTAAAGCGAGAAGGTCGAATAATACGGGAAAAAAGGGGAAGGTATTGCGTAAAGAAAGTACTTCCGAGATCCACACGACTGCTTTATTACTTATGTTCTGAAGTATCATCTCTTTGCTTCCCACAGGAAATAGTATTAACCGTTTGCTCTTGTATCTTGAGAGAACGATTTTATCGCGCGGTGTATTTGAATTTTATTTTAAATATGTGGCAAGAATAATTTCGTTGCTTCCAACGACTTTTTAAATAAGCGCGTCGATATAATTTGTAGGTGAGAGGTCGAAACTCGCGGAGTCGATCAACGATTATTTATTTTTGTACTCGATCTTAACGATCGTCGGTAGCCGAACGTAATTCCGATCGAGACTCGCGAACGAGCGACGAATAAGAAAAATTATTTTCGTGAATTTCCGTGGTAATAATTCTTACCGAATATTTTTTAATGCATATTTAACTCCAAGTTTTTAAATTTCACGACTCGGGGAAATTCAATTTGCATGGGTTTAATAATTCAGAAACGTAAAATCGTAGCATTGTAAAAAACTATGTTTTTTTAATTAATATTTGATATACGGATAAAATTTCATTCGTTAAATTACGTATTTTAGAAAATATTATTTAATAGCGGACCATCGTAATGTAAAGTCACGTATTTAACGGGAGGCTGAAATACGATGTTACCAGTTTTTAAATTATTTCCTCCATTACCGAGGAATATAATTAGTTGTCACGTATTAAAAAAAATTCTCGAAAACCTTAAAAATAAGACAACGACGAGCTCGAAAAGGAAATATTTATCGAATTATCGAACCGACATTAGCATCCCTTGGAACAACTTTGCGAGACGAATAATAATCCCTTGGACAAATTAAATTTGATTATCAATCCGTTACTAAAGTAAACTGCCAAATTTACTCTCCGTTATAGAGTGGCAATAATAGAACATCTAATGATACCCTAGACAGTTTATGGAGGCGATACTATATGGTTAACGTGATAGATAGTTTCAGTGACAAAGAACCTTATAGCGTCAACTGTTATAGTAACATTACTACAGAGGTAATCTTAAGCAGTAAACGTTCAATCGCGTTAGAGATAGCAATGTTGCGATCACTCCGGCTACATCTTCGTGCAATTTCCTGCTTCTAACGTCATTGATTTTAGTGCCGAGAGGGACGAGAGGGAGAATGGACGCGATTATTTTATGTGATTATCAGTTTCCCTTACGCATTTAATCCAGCAACCGTTGATGTTGCATTTTGAGTAGTTCCAAGTTATTTTGCGCGGTATATCGCGTAGAAAGGTATAAAACAAAAATTAAATAAACTGGAAAGCTCGAGAGAAAAGTTAAAACGCTGGGTAACTCGAGACTGACGTACATTGAAATAGGAAATTGTTGTACCAACTTATTGTTTGGACGTTGCTATTATTACGGAATCAAGTGATTTGGCAACAGGTTAACCAGACCGAGCATTGTATTCGTTTGACATTGATTAATGAACTCGGACTTGCCACGAATAATCCGCGACGCGTATCAAGAACATAATATATTCGCCGTTTCGTCCGTAGATCTTCGAGGGCTTTAAAATACGGTAAAACGGTTACATACGGTAAAGCGAGTCGTACACACTGAGAGAAAAGTCGGGAAAATACGGAGAACAGCACCGAGTAATAAAACATTGTTAGTGGATGCGGCAATTAGCAATGGCATCTTACAAAAGCATAACGGTAACCCCGACGTTTACTCGGTGGTAACGCCCGTCGTTCTGTTTTCTTTTCGAACTACGACTACGTCGACGAACCCCGTGAACTTTCGGACGAATCCGGAAGAAACGACGACTCGCACCCGAAGCACGCGAACGAACGAGAGAACGAAAATCCGAAAGGAATCGAGGGTGAAGAGGAAGAAAAAGACCGGAGCGGGGGAACTTTTCGTGCTCGGAATATAAACAATGCGTTTTAATTAGAACCCTTGCCCCTCGATGAATGCACAATTGTTACGGACTTGGAATTCACTGGAGAACACTGCGATAGAGGAAGAGAGAGAAGAGAGAAACTTAACGTTTCCGTAAGGTTTTCTCGTAGGATTTCTACTCGATTCGACTCGACGACCAACGACTCCAATGCACCGCTCGGCTTCTTCACATGCGTATATATAATTTTCCCTCGCGCGTACTTTATTTATTTTTCTGTTTCATTTAAATCGCAAATAATCACAAGCGTGTTTCTGGAATCACAATTTAATTAATTAACTGACAATTGCTTTATTCTCGCTCCGTTTGTGATGGAAGCGCTGTGAGAAGTTGATTCGAGAGGAAACGCGCAAAATAATCAGAGCCATTGATTAAGTCGCGAACCGGTACATTTTTATTTTATGCGAAGCGATGCGTTAATTAATAATATACGAATTCGTACGATAAAATACAATTTTTTTTTCGTACGCTACGTATTTTGGGAATATAACGCGTTTGTAATAAAACGATATTTATTTTTTCGCGAGAACCGATTCTACTTTAACCTCGTCGGATATTACCGCAAGATTTTTCCGAAAGCTGCAACGTATTCTCTTTTCTTTGATCTTCTTAATGCTTTAACCAACCATAAAGAAACTTTAATTATCTTTTCGAAACTTTTTTCAAAGATATAGAAAGTTATTTTATAGATAATAGACTCGTATACGGTAAAAATTTTTTAGTAAAATTTAGGACCGAGAGGAGAGTTAAAAGTTTCACGGGAGAAAGGTGACGATGAATTTCAATGTTGACTTTTAGTTGACACTGGAATTAGCGCTAAAAATGTTGGCTCTGCGCGAGTTTCAAAAGCAATATGAGATCCGAGAAGTTTTACATGTACGCGGTTAAGTAAACATTTCCCGCGTCTGCGCTAATGAACGTCAGCTTTTAAAAGGAATCGATAATGATCGAGGAACTTAAATCACTGCCCCTGGAATTATTCATCGATGTACGAATTCAACAGATTAATTTTAGTTCAAACGAATCATCGCGTATTTACAAATTAGCCGGTCGAAAAACGAAAAAAAGGAAAAAGAAAATACACTTTCGTCGAAAGAGTCGCTCGAATCGCAGTTAAACACAAACAAGGACGAGTTTTTTTTTTTTTTTTTTTTTTTTTGTTGAAACGAGGGAAGCGATCCTTCGATTCGAAAAATCATCCCTAGGGTACAATTTTTCAAGCCTTTGATAGTATACCCATTGCTTATGTTTCGCACGCTGAAAAGTCCGCGAATTTATTCGAGAACGGAGTCGAGCGAACGCCCTTGCATAAAAAAACGGGAGAGCCGACCGCGATTAAACAACTTTCCGTGAAGCCGTAATCAAACTTCCTCCGTACGGACGAATCTCGCAAATCGCATTAAAGTCCGGCGTATACACGCGTACATGCCAAGTTTTTCGGGCGGAGTAATATGCCGCTCGTCGCCCGCGGGGTAACCACCCCTTCCTTCATCCCCGAAATATGAAAGTTTTACGGGCAATCGTAATAAAACGGAGTTTTCACGATCATCGACCGTCGCTGTTTCGTCCTTGTTAATCTTTTCTCCTCGACCCTTTTCCTTCCTTCTCTTTTGTTCCCCTTCCTCCGATCGACCGCTCCATCGGTACGAGTATTAAATTTGCGTCCGGAGACTCGCTCCACGCAAATTACGTACAACTTATTCCGCGGATCATTGTTTAACGATACGCGCTTTCGACCTCTCGACTAATACAGCCTTACACTTTGGAAAGACATTCGCGAAAGTGCCGTTTACCGTTTCCAATGGACTTTTAGTATTCCGGGCATATCTTCTTTAAGAATACATTTTAGGAGCGAGTAGAATTCAGAGAAACTATAAAATATAAACTAACGACGCCGGGGCTCTTATATAATAGCCAAAGAGAGATCGTATAAAAAGTGTACTTTGGCGAGAGGCAATAATCGTGGTATCGAACGACCAATGTCATTCGTATCGACTTTCCATTCAATCCGACAACGTTTCTCCACAAAATAATTCACGAGTTAATGACTAAAGTCGAGTACGGATGCAACTTTTGGATCTCCGCTGGGAAAGATTCGATTTTTTCATAAAATTTCGAAACAGCCAAGTTGTAAATTTTCTGTTTTTGACTTTGTTACCTTATATAAGACCATTTTCAATCTGGCTTCTATGCTTTTTTTATTTATGTTCAACAAGAGCGATAAGTTTGTTAACATAACGTCGTTAATACTTTCGTAAAAGAAAAGGTGATTACGCAACGAAATATTTTCATGTTTTCCTCGATAGAAACTCGCGCGAAAGAAATAAAAACGAGAAATACTTTCGAGCTTTGTTTCGCTCAATTTTTTTGGACCAGCTTGTTTAACATTCGCAAGAATTACGAGTCCAAATTTATTATTTAAGGTCGTTTTAACGAATATTCCGAAACAACGTTTTGGATACATTTTTTTTTCTCAAGTTCGGATGTATAACTTAAATTCGTTACGATATGAAAATTATTGGAACGCGCAAGTGTCTCGATAATGAAATTATTTAGCGTCGTTATAAACGAATCAATATCTGAAAACTCTGTCGGTTTATAATGGATACCAACGTTTCATTAAGGTGATTCATCGCTACGATTTCGCATCGGAAAAAAGCGCAAGAGTCACTCGCGAAAATCGTCGGGATAAAAAAAAAAAGCAGTTATAGCAAATATTTAATCGCTAGTTCTTCGTCGATCCTCGAACGACACCCAATCCAACGAATCCGACAGCCTCAAAGTCCATCGTCACGCATGCGAACGTCCCGACGCGACTTTCGAACCCGTGCACACGAAAAACTTTATAATTGACAAGAAAACGTAATTTACAAGCAGAGGCCGATAGCGATCCCCTGGTAAACACGTCGGACGAACTCCCACGCGAGTTCCGATGCGCACGCGCCCGGTAACAAAGTGACAAGCAATTTCGAGCTCGTCCATTCTTCCGGGAGGCCCAGGAAAGTTCGAGCCCCGACTGTCCCCGGGTATCGGGATGGGATTCAAAGTGCATCCGGCGCATAGGGGAAAATAAAGAGGAGTCGGTTAATTAAGGAAAGCCACACGGGACCGACTCTTCCGGTCTGCGCAAATACGAGAGCCTGGCAAATAATGCGGCACCGAAACGGGATGAAAGCTCGGACCTTCGAACCGAAAGCTCCAACGGGTAAGCAAAGGATCTTTATTCTTATTCGACTTTGTGCGATTGTTTGTAACCAGCTGCTTTAGCTGCCTGCTCGATTCCGTTCGGGGTAACGTTCGATGGTCTTTAAATTCGCTGGGGAGGTGGGGAATATTTATGGATTGAATTTCAATTTAGCGTAAAGTGTAGTCGCCTTGTAGCGTAAAGGTAATTCGATGTTGCATTTTATTTTTAAGGATTTAGGTGCCAAGCGAAACATTTATCGCGATGTTTTATTTTCATTTAAATTTATTGCGACGATCGCTATTTTCTAAATAATATTAATCTTATGAGTTCGTTCGTTAATTAACAGTTTTTTTTACCATCGATTCGAACTGTTTCTACTTGTTTCTTTTTACGTTATCCTTTGTTTTCTTAACGAGTCTTGGATAACTCGAATGTCGACGTATCGAGTATTAGAATATTAATTGCCTGATTTTGCTTATTTGTTTTCTTGTTCTACCCAACGTTTCGTTCAGTTTATTTAATTTGCTTTAAGCTACAAAATTTTTTCGTGTATTTGGATTCTTAATACTTTAGACGCGTATTAAGATTTTAAATTTAATTTAAATCTCGGATTATTTATCTGGAATTTCGAACTAACAAAGAATTGTTTTCGTTATATTTGTTTAAATAAACAAAAATAAATGAAATTATAAATAGCAAGTATAATTTGAATAACGTAATCGTATAAGGCAAACTAATTCGTATTCAAGTTTGTACCAACCATTTTTTATAGCTTTTTTTTCTAATTTTATCCGTTTCAATTTTTCACGAGCTACGTGATAAAAAATTAATTCTTTAGAAATTTAATACTTTTATAAGGTTCTTTGAAAATTTTTCAACAATTTTATTTGATATAACTTTAGTTTTTTACACGAAACGATTATTAAATAAAATTGTTTCAATTTTTTAAAAATATTTTAATTTTGTACGTCAAATAATAAAATTGTAATGGTTTTCTGTAAATTATTTATACGTAGCATTTGTAAAAAGTGTATTTATAGGATTGTTGATTATATTTTCAATTATCAGTTGTATGTCAAAACTGATAAGTAAACTTTATAGAGCTTGATTCGTTGAATATAGACAATTTCAATTTTATCTACTGTGATAATATTTATGAGTAAAATATTCATCATAATATTTTGAATTATTCTATCAAACTTTTGATAATAATTGTCATAAAAATGAAGTAATCACAATTTAGTACTCGAACCTTCATAAATGAAGGTATTATTAAATGTATTCGTACCAATGATTAGATGATACGTTATTTTATCGTTTATTTTAAACTTAACCACAAATAAACCTCAGAGTATATAGTCTCATTTATTCGTATCTCATTTATTAATAGCCTTTCAAAATCTATTACACGATGGCGAATTCCTCGTAATAAAATACTTCAAATTCTATTATTTCCAAATTAGTCGAATTCTGTTACATAATATATATATATTCGATTCATATTTTATCGGTATTGTTACAAATATAAATTAAAAATAGATATTTATTTTGTCGCGTTATAGAAACGTAAATCATCAGACTATTATTTATATTTTGTAAATCGTAATGGCGTTGATCGAGCAAATTTTCACCTTCTAAAATTTATATATATTTTATACGTGATAATTAACAAAAAATGTAGGAAATTTTTTTTTATTCAAATATTGGTTTTTCACGCGAAATAAGAATATTTAACGAGTAGATATTGCAATCGAACAAAAAGAACGACCGAAAGTACATATTTTAATAACAGAAAATAATCGATCTTCGAGTCACTAAGGTAAAAGGTATTCATTTTTCAAGAATATATTAAGAAATATTCGACGAAAATAAATAAATTTGATTTCAAATTATAAAATCAGCTCGATGTATAAATTTATATTAAAAAAATGGGTATTTAATTAAAACACGTTAATAACTTAGGAAATCTCGCGAACAAATGTACAGCATTTAGATGATCGCATTTATGAAACGAAACAAACACTTTACACGACGTATAAATGGAAGCGTTAAAGCTCGCGTTTCGGTAAGTGCATCATAAGAAATACAGATTAATCTTTCAGTATTACCATCAAATTCAAATTAAGCTTAAGACGCTAATGCAATGTACGATCCGTCGTTTCGTAAATAATTTCAGGTGGACCGTTACGTCGACCGTCTGAAAATACCGAGGCGCAGCGCATCACGGGGAATTCATAATGCGCACCGGGAATATTCAAGGGTGAAAAATACGTTTAATTAGGGGAATTAACCCCCGCACGGCTTTGCCCACCTCTTAACCCTCGGTGGTAGGTTAAGGTAGGGCGGGACGCGCCGAAAATGGGCGTACGACGACGTCGACGTCGCGTCGGGTTCCTAACAGGTGCCCGTGATAACTTATTCAGGGGTTGCCTAGACTCGCGAAGAGATCAGAGTTTCCCTTTCTCTCGCTCTCTCTCTCTCTCTCTCGCTACACGCCACTGACACGAGAAAGAGGTTGTAAGATTAAAGGGCGAGGGCAAATCCCTCCGGGAAAAAACGGGTCTTTTCGTGCCTGAAGACAGTCGGCAGTGAGCGAGCGGCACTTCCCTAAAGGTGTTTGACTCGATGGAGTGTCGGTTAAGCTCTCCAGAATCTTTCTGGAAGAACGGCTGACGAGAGGGGAACGAGGGAACGAGGACAAATGAATGAAAGACGGAAAGAGGGAGAATCGCGAAGTCGGCTCGGAATGACATTTCGTTGGGAAAAGACACTTCAACTAAAACCGGATACTTCTAAAAGGTTCCTTTTCATTACTTATGCATTAGCCACATGTGTTGAGTTCCATATTTTAAGGCATTAATTAAATTTCACGACTTCTTTCAGACTTGCCGATGCAATTTGTAAGGAAAATTTCAACTTACGCCAAGACTGGATATTTTTATTTAGGTTTACGAGAAGAGAACATTAATTAGTTCTTAATTTCATCCTAACGAGATTAAATTACAAAAATATTTTTTCTTCAATTTTACTTCTTTTTTTTTTACGTACGCGTTCCATGCTTTTATTATTAAATCTTTCATATTTTTTGCTTCGAAAGGAAGCGATAAATACCATTGGTCGATATCAATGTCCAAACACGTTCAAAATTTGGAATATCTAAAAATAAAGTTCTAATTTTACCATCGGTTTGAAATATATATTTCGTTAAATATTTAATAAAGTATGAATTATTTTTAATTTACCTTATTTAACGCGGATATAATATTTGATGCTTGGATATAAATGGCATACGTCATTTCGAGTATATTATATACTTTATCAATTGTACTCGATTAATATTCTAGTTTCGTAGCTAATATCAATCGTGTATTCAAATTAGCAAAGAGAGCTAATTTTATATAATTGTAACGATTAAAATAATACGTCTATTTTTTAAACGTCAACGAACGATATAACCTAACGTTTAAATTCCGTCGAAAGTCTAAAAGTAAAAATATTTTAAAAAATTGAGGTCTTTTAATGTTTGAATTATCGTTGAAAATATATAATTTATCACGCTAATATTTACTTACATTTTATAAAATAACGCTTTTAAAGATATTTTAAATCGCGTCTTATCTTTTATCGTCGGTAGGATATTAACGATAAGTATAAGTAAAACAAATGACGATAAGCCACTCTTTTAATATTATTGTTTTCAATTACCGAAATCACTCACCAGAAATAATATTTTAACTCGCGACGTCTGTTTTTTCTTTATTTTACAATTTTCAGGCGAACACTCGACGTAAAGGTAAAAGCTTGCGTATGTTTATGTCAAAATTGAGAGGTAAGAATTAAACAAAGAAAGAAAGGTAGGAAGAAAAACATAAACCTCGGAGCGAAATTCACTGTACGCGCAGAAAAATAAAAGTAGGTAAAGAAACGTGCCGCTGTACACTCCAAGAAACACCGCAAGAAACACCGCAAGAAACACCCCAAGAAACACCCCGAGAAACACCCCAAGAAACACTACCGAGAGCACTTCGGCGTCTTTACTTTATCGTCACGTTCCAATAGAAAATGTTTCTTTCAAGATGGTTACGGTTAGGGCTTTTAGCGGACTGGTGAGCTTCTCGCGGAGTCATTGCTAATATCCGAAAACGTCCGGATAAAGTAAACAGAAACGGTCGGACGCGCGTAAAGAACCCAGAGGTAGATAATGCACGGAGTGTGTGTGTGTCTGTGTGTGTGTGTGAGGAGTTGGGTGTGGGTTCGTGCGAGCTGCGAATCGAACGGTCGGACGGGCAGGAGAATGGACGGTTGGACAGACGGAATGGAGAGTTGTGTGCGGGTCGGTGGTGCAACAACTGTCTGGAAGATGGACGTCGTTCAATTATACCGACACGCGCTCGAATCCGACGTAAAAGGTACGGGGAAGCAGCAAAAATAAAAGAACCGAGAGGAGCCGTCGTTTCGACGTACCGATGCGCCGATTCGTTTAGCTAATAAGAGATCGGGATGGGAAAGTTGGAGTGTAACGGGCTCGTTTGGAATACCGAGAGCCGAGGGAGACAGTTTCGAGAACAAAGTGTGATATTTGAAAAATCGCCTCCAACTCACGAGGGGATGGCGTGTACGTGTCGCGCGACGAAGAAGATGTCGATCTGTCGTTTAGGTCGACGGATCGGAACGTACATCATCGCGTCGCGAGTTGGAGGCGATTTTTCAAATTTCATACTCCGCTCTTGACCCGCGTCGGTTTTGGTACTTTGACGAGTTCTTGGTTCGTCGGGGGAAACGTTATAAATCATATTGAAAACGAACGTCATTGGATCGAGAGGAGAGCGAATGAGAAAATGCGTTTATAAAAAAGAGATTTTTGCTCTAGTTTTGAGTTAATTAAATCAACCGTGTCTTTTTCGTTTTGAAAATTTGACGGTATAAACTAAAGTAAGAGTCAAAACTATTAAAGGGTACGATTATATCGTTCGCCGTTACTTTTAATGTAGATATATAACTTCGGCTGCTTTTATGATTACAAGAAAACTTTTAAGACTTATATCATTTCCTTTCTTTCTTGCGAAGAGATAATAAAACTTTCAATTAATATACTTTTTATAATGAGATTATGAAAATAAAGAGTCGTTGAGAGAAACCAATTTATATATGAAATTATTTCTACTAAATATTTTGAGTTAATTAAAATCAATGAAATTAAATTAATCTATCTTTTGATACACTTTTTCACGATATACGCGCGATAATTTTTTAAAGGATATTTTTTTTTCCTTTTTTTATTTGTATTTTTACGTTAAGCGTAGTTATCGAATCAAAATATAACGCGAGTATCGTACTTTTTGATTATTTTCGCTATATTTATATAAAATTATGAACTTAAAAGTATTAATAAATTACTTTTCGCGATGTATTTTTTGATTATTTTCACCAAATGTATATAAAATTACGAACTTTATAGTATTAATAAATTACTTTTCGCGACGTACTTTTTGATTATTTTCGCTACACGTATAAAAATTATGAACTTTAAAGTATTAATAAATTACTTTTCGCGATATATTTAATTAATTCGTTCGTTTATAAAAAGAGAGAAAATTTTTGAATTAACCGAATCGAGTGCTTAATAATATTAATCGTATTAAAAATCTCGAAATAATAATAAAAACGCTATATTAGGTTATAATTAACCGAAACCATTAATTTTCTTATTAAGGTAGATAAAAACCGGTATAAGAAAATATAAATGAATTATTTTTTTAAATAAGTAATTTAAATATGTAATTAATTTAAAATTGTGCATGGCTTTAGAAATTTGAATAATGTAAAATATTATCGCGCTATTTATTCAAACTGATAATTACATCGTAAAATATACTTGAATAAAATATTTGGATCAGCCAACAAAAACTTACTTAAAAAATAAAATATCTCCGTCAATGTCGAATTGAATCCTTAGTATTAACGAGTTGATAACGCGTCTATCGATCACCGACGTCGATATCATTTTTCAAAATTAATAGTACTAAAAAATGATATGCACACGTTCGTATTTAAAAGGAAGGATCGATCGATAATTTAAACCATTAGACGAATACACGAGGATTTATATATATAGACGAGACTTGACTCGTTTCAAATTGAATTCGAGAACTTCCGTTTTCACAACGAATGCACTTTTCAGTCGAACTATCAATAACAATATCCTTCGTCTCGTAGTCAACCTTACATCGCGTTCGAATCTCGAAACTAAATATCAATGTATCCGTCGTGTACACCGGCTTATCTCCAAGAAGGTACATTTCAAAGAACGAAGGAACGAACATTTTTAATTTCGAATAATCGGCTCAGCTCGCGAACTTTTAAATAATACAACTTTGAATTCTAAAATAGGCTCGCTTAAAAATGTATCGAATACTACATTCGTCATTGTCGTTCGGTAATAGTTCCATCCGTAGATAACAACACCAGAACACTCGCGAATTCAAATTACAAAGTGGTCCATTCGATCGTCAACGCGTTCGCTCAAATTTTCAATTACGCCAAGACTCGTTAACGGGGGAAGAAGAAGCCGGAAACGCGGACGGAAACGTGGAACCGAGAGAATAAGAGAGAAACGCTTTGCTCTGCTTCTGTTTCTAAGCTGTACCGCATACTCCAACAATTCATTCGGAGGGAAATGTAATTTTGAAAAACAGAGAAAAGTCTCACATACGTGCATGAGTTTTTCCTTTTTTATTTTTCGATTAAGAGTTTCGTCGTGAAACGTGAAGTAAGCGCGATAAATATCTCTTGAAATTTAATTTACATACTCGTATCGCATTACGCGCTTTTTCATTTTATGGAATGCGTTCTCAGTGAGAAAAAAAGTAGCTCTGGAAACTTTGTCTTATGGTAAGTAATCGGATATTTCGGTACGTTCTTTCGGTAATCTATCGTTAAGCGGAAGACTAGGAACGACTTTTTCTACGAAGCGTACAAAATTGATTGTTTTCTGATAAAAAGGCCCAATTCTTTGCGAACTCTTAACCCGAACGATTTTCGTATGAATTTGGGTAATGGTGCGATTACGAAGGCGCAAGAAACGAAATATAAAAGGTGCTATAGGAATTTAAAAAAGCAACGCATCGAAGTAATATCAATCGCAAACGAAGTAAATAAATTTACAATCCGTTCGATTTGCCTACGATTTTCGATACATTGTTATGTAAATTTACATCCCATTGAAGATGTAATGAATACGAAATCGGGACTCGAGCCACAATCAGTCAGCATAAATTTCGTCGCAACGTTTGAACAGAATCGTAAGCGAAAAACAAGGAAACGGAAAGGAGCATTAATAATGACAGAATTGCAAGATTTAATTATCTCGCAGCACATCAATTGGACTGTTTAATGAGAGAATTAGAGGCGGAGAATGGCGTAGGAATGCGGTGCCAGTGCCGAAAACATAATCAAATCTCGCCGAGAGAACGCCTGTGGTGCAAACTTACTAATTGCTTAATTTCCCTCGACCTCGTCGCATCTTCACCTTTCCCTGCCCCTCTTATTTCCCCCGTCCCCCCGTCCCTCCCCCCCGAGAGCGAAACAAGCCAACGTCTCGGTGCGCTTAGCGCAGGGGCGTAACCTCCCTTTTCATCCCTCTCGTCCCGCCGAGGAAGAAAGTGCGACTTCTTTCGAGCTTCGCTCCAAGCGGTAATTAACAAATGTTTTCAGCTCGTAGCCGCGTTTATTATCGTGCGCCGAGAGGTGAACGAGCGAGACGAGAGCGCGCTCGAAAAACTAGGAGCTCCTCTGGATATTTGCTTGGGAAGGGTAAATTGATAGCCGTGAGGGTTGCGAGTGTAATTGTAGAAGCCGCCTTACAAGTGTCTCGACTCACGCTGTCTTTTCAGGTACCGCAGTCTTTCGCGAGCTTTTCAAGCTTTTCTAGATGCTGAGTGCCGTAATAATTCGATTCCGTTCAAAATATGTTCTTACTTTCGGCTCCTTCCGGATTAGTCCAACCATCGATCCGTAGTTTCCTCCTTTCACGAAATTTTTAACAAACGTTTCGAGTCCTTGTTTTCGATGCATCCGTATTCCGATAAGCACTTGCATCGTGTATCGTTTGCCTCTTTACGATAGCTTTGAATTATTAGTTCGAGGCTTTCCGTCAACGTGAATTCATATTTCAAATCAAGCGTATGGCTTCTTCATTTTTTTTTTTTTATAAAAACGTTTGTGTATCGGACGTCGATTTCTTTTAAACGCGCTATTAGATATTTTTCACGTTTTTGCTTATTATTGATCGGTAAACTAAATGCGGTATTTCGTAATACGGAAAACTGCAAAGTGCACGATATAAATAGCATGGAAAAATAATATTTTTTAATTCATTCGATGTGTATTAAAATTACGAATAAAAAAAAATTTATAAATAAATGATTCTAGCTTCTGAAAAATATAACTAAATTTAATAATTATTAAATATAAATGATAATTTTTCTTGTTTTATTTATCTTTATGTTACAACCACTGGAATATTAATACGAGAGTTGAAATGTAAAATATTTTGCCAAAGAGAAATTCTTTTTTAGTTCGTATATTTTAACCTTTCAAAACATAGTTGCAATTCGAGAAGAGGCATTTAATTTTTGGGAAGAGCTTCTATGCTTACATGGTGCACATCGGTCCGTGAACTTTAGCAACCGCAAGAGAGAATTTCATAAGTTACAACTGCAACCTCTTAAAATTATTACTTCGTACACGAAATCATTGTTTTGCAATGACCTCAATTTTTTCCCGAACAATGTTGAAAACGTACAGAATCAAATTTTTTAAAACTGAAAATCGCTAATTTTTCATAATATTCTTCAAAAATTTGAAATATTTTTGGCACGGGTTAAAAACTTTTGTAGATGTTGGGTTATACGTGGTTTTTGTATTTTTTAATTTTTTCTCGAGCATCGCGTTTCGTTCGTACTACTATATTTAAGTGGTGTACGTTATTATTTATAGTAAAGAGAAATAGATTTAAAATGAAAAGTAAGCTTTCGCGAGTTATTTCAACGGTGCATATCGTTAATGATTCTTATCTTAATGAACAATGGTACAACGATAACACGTATTAAAACAAAAACAGTCGGGTTGTAGAATAAAAAAGTCCCATCGTTGATAATAACTTGGGCTTTATTTTTTCCGTAAGGCTTTAGTTCTTTCAGAGTCGACGTTATTTTCCATCTATTTACCGACGTATTTAAAGAAGTGACGATAAGGGCAGGCGTTTATAAAGCGTAGTGGAATCGCTGGTGAAGAAAGAAGCAAAGGAGACAAGAGCAGACAAGTTCCGTCTTCCCAGGAAGTTTGCCGTGTCCTCCTCTGGAAATTGTAAAGTGGCTTTTTATCTCCATTCCAGCGAGCCTCTTTCTATCTTGCACTGTCAATATATCTATGTATAGATAGATAGCGATAAAGACGGGGCGAGAAGAAAGAGAGAAAACGAGAAGGGAATAACAGAGATCACGTGCGGTCACCTTTTCTCCGCTGTTCGTAAAGAAGTGCAGTGCGCTTCCTAATGCGATTAGCGAAGCTTCGGAAAGGGTAGAAAAAGAAAGAAAAGAGAAAGAGTTGGACTTGGGTGCAACGATAGGAAACGAACGGAATTTTCTCCCCTTTTCTCCCCTTTTCTCCTTCTATCTCTATCGCTGCAGATAGGAAACGAAAAGCGACAAAAGCAGAGGCAATGATGACGAGGACAAAGGGATGGTTCGAGAAGCTGTGTACAATGAAAGAATGGAAGAAATTAAGAGATGGGAGGAGAAAAAAGATCTCTTTCTGCCTATATTCCTATTCTAGGTGTCAGATAAATTGTCAGGTAACGATGTACTCGATTATAAATCTGCTATTCCTGTGGTATCGAAGATTCTGATATTTTCAAGAAAATTTCAGTCTTCCAACATTTTTCAAATATTCGAGAAATATTTCTCGACGGATGGAAACATTTAAATTATTTTAGAGATACAAAATATTGTTCCGTTAAATAAAATTTGGACGCAAACTTACGAAAGTTGATAAGTCTGGAAAATAGGAACGTAACGATCGACGAGTAATAGTTTTTATAATATATGTCGCGAGATTCGAACTTATATTATATAACGAGGAATAATATTTTGAAATTTTGCTCGTTCGAAGAAAAATGAAATTATGATTTAAATGAAACATTATCTACTAAATTCAGTAATGGAATAATCAAACAATTTTTATCGGATTACCCAATTAGCATGGAAATGATAAAATATGCTTAATATCGATGAAGCATTTGAACTGAAATATCAAATATTTTTAAGTATGAGAATATTGATAGTATTCATTTACGTAACTATATGAATATTTGCAGTATTGTTATAAACCAATGTTGACTATCGAAGTGAAAATGCCTAATTACTAGGCAAACATTGCGTTCGTTCGTGCGCATTTAAGCTGCCATAGGTGTACGTGTGTGGGTGTATAAACGCGTATATACGAAGACTACCAAATCACTCAATAGAAGCATGAATAATGTCATCGATAACATTAAAATTGGAATCATCCGCGCATTATTTTTTATACCGATCAACCGATTAATAATCTGTTGAACGAATAAAGAAAATTAATTCAACGATATTAGATTATATACATATTTATACATATTTATACATTACCGTATCATACCTACGGATGATAGAACAATAATTTACTCGTATTATCATTCAAAATACTCATCGAACTTATACATTTTGCTTAATACTTAATGATAAAATTTATTATTTTAATTGGTTACGAAGATGGTGATCCGGCTAATTATCAAATTAATGCGTTAATCTTAGTTCCTTATAAAGATGAAAAATTGTGGCAAAGTTTGCATGGTAATAATTAAGTTATGACGAGTTAGTCTACTATTATATCCCTATTGTCTAAAGTTTCTGAATGACTGATACTCTAGATATAATGAAGATAAAAATAATAAATTTGAAAAGAAGCAATTCCTACCTTTTCAGTTTAGTGGAATTATTATTAAATTACAGTCGAGGCTTACAAATTACGTTTAAACCCTTTTAAATTTTAATTTGAGAGAAAAACAAAAATATAATATTGGATCTTAATTAATTGTAAATTAATTGTAAATAGTTGTTTTAAAGCTCTTATTATTATAAGTTAATATTTTTCTGAAATTTTAAATTAAGAATAAATCAGATATAGAAAATAAATGGTTATCGAATAATTGGAAAAATTGAAATCTAAAATGTGACAATGGTATCAAATAATATTAGAATTTTACAGAGAAGCAATCGTATTAAATCACTTTGAAAGAATAAAAGTTGGCTAACATTGATTCGAACGTAATAAAAAAAGTACTCCATCAGGTGAAATGAATATATATATATATATATATATATATACATATATGTATATTAACATTTGTAATCGACGCAAATATTTTACCGTTTTAATTACATCTATTATTTATACATTTTAATATCTGTGTTTTATCGAATTCGATCGAAATTCAATCGTATGCGATTGTAATCCTCGATGATTATTATTATTTTAAAGAAAAAGATATTTTTGAATATTCCCATATCGATGATTAAAAATAAAAGAATTAGAAGAATAGAAAAATTGAAGTATTGTTTAAATGCAAAATAGTATGACTTTATCATGGTAATGAATTTTTTGGACAAAACTATCGCGATAATCATATATTCTTTAGCGATCGATAGATATTCGGTTTCGGATAATAAATTTGATACCGCAATTTGATTACATTTTTTTTATAATTATAACTCGCATAACGAGATGATTAATAAGAATTTTTTCGACGTTATAAAATATTCACATTATTTTCCAAACAAGTTGAAAAATAAGCAGTGTTTCGTATATAACGGATAAATAGAGAAGGAATTTCGAATAATTATAGCTTACTCGATTTAAATGTAAAACCTGTTGATAGAAAAATTAGAATATACCGGAGATAAAAATAAAAAAGGAGAGCAAGCGAAATCACGATTAGCCCTCGTAAGAAAGGTCGTCTCTTCAACCAAGTACACCAAAAAATCCACCTGCTCA
Organism: Dolichoris vasculosae; assembly: GCA_018907195.1. NCBI lineage: Eukaryota > Metazoa > Arthropoda > Insecta > Hymenoptera > Agaonidae > Dolichoris > Dolichoris vasculosae. The sequence goes on from JACCHY010000006.1 coordinate 11,198,611, forward strand.
TTTTTATGGACTTATGATACGGAATTCGAGATAAACCCTCGGATAAGCATTTCCGTCGGATTTTGCAGCAGCGCTCGTTCGTCGGCCAAAGTCCTTAGAAGAACGGTACGAAAACACAGGCAGCAAACCCTCGGTCTCGCTGACATTTAAGATTGAGGAGAGGATAGAGCGGCTTATCTACCAGGACATTCGCGTACACGCGCACTACGATTGGCCGGCCGGTATTATCCGGTCACTACTTCGTTTCCTCGGCTATCGCGGAAATTAGCAGCGGTCGATAAACATATCAGCGACGAATCTGGTACGAACGAGATACAAGAGAGTTTCTTCTCTCGAGTTTCGAGCTTCCGGTTTCATCGCGCGCTCACCTCGTCGTATTTTATTTCGCAATTTATTTTCCCGAGCGCGTCGGACACCAGCCGAGGGTCATCGGACGAACGAGGAGACGAGGAGACGAGGAGACGAGGAGACGAGGAGACGAGGAGACGAAGAGACGCGATACACGCAACCTTTCCAAGACGCTTTTTTATATACGCGCCACACCCGCGAAAACCCGTTCGGATATAAAAACGCGTTTCTCTCCCTCTTCCGTCTCGGCGTCTTTCTCCCGAGGGTCCGCGAGGGGGAGAGGGAGGCTGGAACCCCGCGGAAACGAGTTTTCGAATAAAAGAGGAGCCGAGAAATTCCACAGGTTGTTTCAAGGGAGAGGAAGAGAGAGACTTTCCTCTTAACTTTCTCAAGTTTCTTTTTCCATCGATGTCGACTTCAAACGCTGGACTTTCCTTTTTCCTATCTCTTCTTCGGATTCGTCGCCTCGACTCCGACGTCCAATTTTTCAGATGAGCTTTTCCACCTACGCTTTCTCCCTTTCTCCCTTTCTCCCCGAGTTCGCCCGTACTTTATTATCGGATCAACGGTGGAATCGGTCAGTCGGGCGTCCGCGAGGAATTAGTTGCGCCGCACGGGAGATACTCGATAACATCCGAGATTGCATATTTATTAGTACTCAGCGACTAATTCGAATGCTCTTACTCGTCAGTCGATGCTTCGCGCATGCATTTTCTTTATTGCGTGACTTTACTGCAACCGTTATTCGATATTCCTGCAATTTCAACATCGAGTGGTTCGAGTTCGTTTCGTTCCGACTTTTTATCCTTGATTTCGAAAAGACAAAATTTATTTATGAAAAATACGAGTGTACTTTTCTACGTAATATTGTTTACGTACCGACGACTCGTGTTTCTTAATTGCGAAAGTGAAATTATCGAGACCTTTTAAAATATCGAAATAACGCTTACGCTTTAAAGTCTACTCGAATTTACGAAAAAAATTGAAAGTGAAGTATTTTGAAAAACGACTAATTTTATTACGAGTCGTATTCTCTGGTGTCCGGATACGAAAGTTGTTAGAGGTTGCATTTTATTCGCTGTCGTACATCTTATTAGCGATTCGCGTATTCCTCCTGCGTAGCGCCGGTGTACATAATTTTGCAAGAGCCACGAAACCATGCGATTATCCCGTTTCTAATCGTTGGACTTATTCTTGTACTCGTAGGTTACGGTACGCAGAAGCAAATTCAGAAGCTGTGTTTTCTCGGCTTTTGTTGGATTTTCGGAGGATACATTCGAAACTATGAATGGCACGACGAAAGTAAATAATACGACTACGTGAACCGGGAATACATACCGACGTCAATAATACTAAACCCAAACGTATAAAATACACGTAACTGCGACTCAGAGAAGTTAGAGAATAGTTTGAATCGAAGGAAATGAATTTTTATATCGCTGACTGGATCGTAAGAATAAAATATCTTGAAAAATCACGAGTCGAAAGGCTTCAATTTTATATTTAATCTCAACAAGTTTATTTCTTATTAATGTTTTATGATATCGGTAAATTTACCATTTATGGATCTTTATGATCCGAATCGTAGGAAGAGCGTGTAAATAAATTAAAAATACTGTTTTCACAATAGATATATTTATAGGTGCGATAAAGGTAAACGTGTTTTTAAGTTCAGAATGTCGGATCCATATTTAGACATTTTTCAAAATATTTTCAACTTTTTTTTTTGAAAAGAGTAGGTACACATTATTGCACTGGCTTGGATCGACAGTTTTCAATTTTGCATTTCCAGCACTGAATTAGTGATCGCTGACCTCAAAAACGAAAACTCGGAAAATACGTTTTAAAGCGAATTGTAAAAACAGAGTAACGGGCGCTTGAAATGGCAAAAGCATGTTATTGATAAAACACATTTACAAATTGTCGTTCGACCCAGTTGAAGTAATCTCCCACTTTTCTCTTAGAATATCCGTCGAGCCGCGAGATTATCAAGCTCGGATCGCACGTACGAAAAAAATATAATTTCTTTAGACCCGAATATTATCTTAATCCTCGCTAAGTTAGCCCAACTCGTAAAGTCCGTTATTCAGCGCTTACAAAGAGCCGCAAGAAGATGCCAGGCGTCTCGATCCCCGGAATAATTTTCAAAGCCAAATGGAGGAAACACTAGACGCGATGCAACTGTGTTTGCTGAAATAACACTCGGGCTTACGCGGTTCGCGGTAAGAGCCACGAAAACCAAGCGACACGAGAAGTCCTTTCTCAACCTCTCCCAACCTCGCCATCCTCGTCTCTCGAGACCGAAAGCGAGCGTACCAACTCTCTAGGAGGTCGACGCGAGGATGGGAACAAAGACGAACCCGGGAAATATGCGGTCGGTCGCGAACGACGTGAGTCGACGGTATCTTTTATCAGCGACGCGTCCGCACAATGAATAATCAGAGCGGACGTTCGTAAGCGCGGTGATCGTTCCATCGCTTCGTCTTGGCGAGTTTGTTGACTAGAATCAACCGGGAATCAGCGGTTGGATGACGGGATATTGCGGTGGAAATGAAGACGCGGAAATATTTCTTAATTTTTCTTTTATCCAGTAATTCGCAGAGGTGGTTGATTAGAGTTGATTAGCCACGTTGATGGAAACAAAGTTGAAAATTCGTTGTTGGACAAAAATAATCAGTTCTATAAAATCCTTGATGAAAAGCCAACACGGCTTTCCAGCTTTTCACGTATCGTGGATACGCTGTAAAAGTCCTTTGTCGATCAACGACGCTCTTAAACCTCGGAAAACAACTCACTCGCGTAAGTTGCTCGCGAGGACCGACAGAGAACAACGCACCTATGAATATTCGAGGGCTGTTCTCGACCGCGGGATCATCCCCCCCTTTCCTTTTTAATCGCGTGTGTAACGTCTACGCGTAAGCGCAATTTCCGCGAAACAATTCGCGGCTAAATAAGCGCGGCTCGTAAAGCGAACGGCCCGATAATAACTGGAGGCGCGAGTCGCGACGCCATTGTCATGCTAAACCGGAGCACCGCGGAAAAAGCTAGAGGTACTCGGACGGTGGCCACGACAATGAAACTCCGAGCGTAAAGGGCTTTTGTACTTCGACAACCTCGGCACACTCGAACCCCTTCTTCTTCTTCTTCTTCTTCTTCTTCGTATAGCCGTATATCGTTTCAGCCTCGGCTAAAGAAGGCTGGAGTACTTTTTCGACAAAGTTCATCGCGAGTTGAAAAAAGTAAATTACACCGTGAGGGTAAGCTCGTTTGGATGGGATAATCAGTTGTAAATTTGCATTTGTACCCTCTCGTGGAACTTAGGCTAAGCTCGCTGATGCGATGGAGTACTCTGGAAAATTGACACGAATCTAACAACGGCTATAATGCAAAATAATGTATCCTCTGGTTCGAATAGTAATTTAATAAGCGCAGGATTACGATGCGTAATGTGCTTGTAATTTACGGAATTGAAAACATTTTAATTTCGTGTTTCAGGTATGGCGTGAGTATGGACAATTTATCTACATTATATAAAATGAATATTCATTGTAATATAGATCGTATTAACGAATCGATATTCATAAATGCAACCTAGTACATAAAATTAATGAAATTTATCCCGGGTTTAATTAATTATTCACTTATCTGACACTAAATTTTGACGATAAAAATCACGATATAATAATTTATTATTTTTAATATTTGTCATTATTATAACGCTGTAATAAATCTATTTAATAATACATTATTTGTATATTTACGTAACGTATGACGTATTATCGTCCATAATAAAATAATAAATCTTTCGAATTGACAAACCAACCTGATTTTTTATTTGTAAAATTCGTTAATTTTAAATACGCATAATTTCAATTTTGCTATATAATATAATCGTAAGTAGTAATACTCATCCGATATTTGATTGTATATTGTAATAATGCCTTGGATATTACAAATTCTTGTAGCTATTAAATCATTTAGGTTCATGATACTAACTATTATTTTGTATGATCAACTTGAATATTCATAATTAATTCAAAAATAATTTGGAAACGAAGTAATACTTCAAAGTATAGTGACCTTCTTTACAATTCTATGAAAATTAATTATTTATTATAATACAATGTAAATTAACATAAAATTAAATTCAAAAGGGTAATAAGTATAAATTATAATATACGGTAATAAATTATGAAATTTAACGAATATTTTTTAATTTTCGTACACATAATAATGAAAATAATAAATTTTATAAAGTAATATCGGTCGATATTTATAGACACTGTTTACAAATACGAAAATTATTTCTTTAAAAATAGCATTTGTTAATTTATATCGATAATATTTTATATATATTTCGAAACTGGTCAAATTTATAATAAATATTTACTTATTACGAACATTAATTTTATCGTACGCGTAAAAATACTTTATATCTTTTTTAAACAAAGATTTAACAAACGTAATAATTTAAATAAATTCGTTTAAACTCTTTCGAAATTTACTACTTCGTTAGAGTATTTTAAAAAATTGTAAATTTAATAAAGTTAAAATTAAAAAAATTTTATTACAAAGTTAATCTCCTGTAACTTTTTCAATTTTTTAGAAAGCATCTTTAAACCCCACTTTATAAAGTCATACTTACATTATGCAAACTAAATATTCAATATGTTATATAAATGAATGTTTCATTCCTGACTTTTCATTACGTAATACGATGAATAATTTAAAATCATCGTATCTTTTGTTAGAAAAAAAAAATTGAATAAAAGAAGGTTAATAAGAAAGAAAGTTTAAATTAAGTATAAAGATTTTAAATTGAGAATTCCAAAGTAGTTCGTAATAAATTAAAATTCCCCGGATAGCAGAAATAAATAACAAAGGAAAAAGATTCAAAGTGAAAATCACTATCAGAGATGTATGTTTTGCTCCGGAGCGTTTACACCCAGCCTCCGGTAATCGAGATCACGTCCATCCTATTCATAACTCAATTCCCTTCGACTAATCACCGTTCATCGATATTCAATTCTGTGTTCCGTAGCGCGGATGAAGCCGATGACCAACTCACGCCTGGTACAAATAGTATTTTGACCACGTCTTTGTGAAAAAGATTGACCTCGTTTCCGATGCACGAATGATCAATGACCGACCAAACTGTCCGACTGGAACGAGAGATGCGAGATCGTCATCTCTCTCGCCTTCCTCGTTGCTCAAATTAATTTAGACGCGGAGATGTGATGGAAATGCCTTCGAGCTATTGTACTTGGACCGTCGTAGCGACAATCGAACTCAACTCTGTTCGATCATTTTCGCTCTAAGAAATTTCGGATAAAAACTTGATGATATCATCGAGTTGTAATTTGCGACGATGGGACTTTTTTTTTTACCGATATAAACGAGTTTTTGCCAACTTAATTAATGAAACGACCAAAATCAAAATCAAACGACAAAATCGTGATAATTTGCAAGGTTAGAAATATTTAGTAATATCCGTCTATTATACGAATTAAACAGTAACGAACGAGAATTGGATATTTTAAAATTTGATTATTTGTACTTCCATTGTGTTTTAATTCATATTATATACGGAACACGAGTTAATTAGGTTATAAACAGGTGTATCGTGCAATAATGTGATCGTTGTATCGATACGTCGAAATACTCGATAAGTTCAAAAGAATATTACGTTATTAGATATCCTACGATATTTCATAGAGAAATATCAAACATAAAATTCATTATACGTATAATATTTCAATCCATAATATTAAATTCGCTTCATAATTCACGTTTTCTTATATAAATATCTTTGTTAGACAAAAATTTTTATCGTGCGAATAGATATTATCGGAAAACTTTTCTCAGGCTAAATTCTTTAATAATAAGATACAAACTTTTGTATTATAAATGTATTTTTAATTACACTTATTAGCCGTAAACTACTTATTTTGAAAAACTTATCAAGGAAAAGACAACGAAGTTAGAGATAAAAAGAAATTTGTAATAAAAATACTAATCCATTCATAGATAATAAAAAATTTTATTTTCTTTTTACCTTCTCCAGTAATTTCAAAGTCATTTTAAATATAATTTATACTGTAACTAACTTTTTAATCGATATAGATTTTCCCACTTGCTTCGAAAATGCGTTCATAGCTATTAATAACGCTATTAAATTTTTCAAAGAGATATATATTTCTGATGCTATCGCGTATTTTTCGAAATACGAAATTTATGACAAAACTTAAAAATACGAGCTTTTACTCGTAACGTACAAAATAAACAATATTTTCAATCTTACGTACTTTCTTTATCGATGCAAGCACATACACGATAAATATGACACTAGGAATAATTTTTAAATACGTAACGCACGCGAATAAAAATTTCCATCTTCCTCGATGATATCGTAATCCAGTATACGTAAACGTAAACGTAAGGACAAGCGACTGAAAAATTCATATTTAAATTCTGCTAACGATGAAATTTCTTTTCACCTTTTTCGAAAGTAAAGGTTCCGCGTAAGAAAATAAATGACGTTAACGATCATCAACCAAACTAAAACGAAAAAATACTCCCGATCGATACGGTTCCAATAAAATTAGCAATATCCGAATCTCGTGCCTCGAGCATCGATCGTTAAGAAATATTATCCGACTCGAAAAAAATGATTCGAAAATCAGAACGAAATATAAGTTTGCGGAAAGTTTCGATCGAGGAGTTTTCCCATAGGAAAAAAAAGCTCTTCGGAAAACATTTCTCCATCTTTTTTTCGTATTTTCGTTTCTTCTTCTTCTTCCTTTTTCCTTTTTTTTTTTTTTGTCATGAAATCATAAATTTCTATAATCGTACGCAGGCATCATTAAACTGTCGCGCTCGAGAGGCGATAAAAATTTGTCGTTATCGCGCAATAGGGAACTCCGCTTGTCCGAATAACGCTTATTGCGTTTATTGGGCCGTTTACAACTCGACAACGATTGTAGACTCGCCCCTCGTCTCGCAAATGTGTGCGCGGGTGTGTGACTAACACCGAACTCGTCCCCGGGCGATCACCCCATTCTTTCCAGGGTGAAAATTCGCCCGAGGTGAGTCGGGCCACTTTTATTAGCGTTAATCTCACGATTATTACCATTATCGTAAATGTGCACACGCGAACGATACCGATTTCGGAGGGATGGAGGCGCATGCGCGAATATTCACGCGGTCGGGGAAGTCATTACGGACGGAAACCTCTGCGAGAAGAAAAGGTCAGCAGGAAACGGGTATTATGGCTTATTAAATCCTGACCGGTGCTTTATACCTTTATACACGAGCAGCTGTCCTTCTTCCTCTCGCGTCTCTGGGCAAACGTTATAGGAAGAATTTCCCGACGAGGATAATGCTGGAATTTTTTTATGCGCTCTCTTTATTTCTCTATCCTTCTCTTAAATATCTATTGTTGATTGTAGAAAATTTATCTTCCGCCTGCTAAATTTTACTACACCGCGTGATATATTTTTATAGCGAGGTGATCTTAGGTAAACGCTGGTACAAAAAAAGGGCGGGGAGATTGTGAATTTTTACCGTGTAGTCACTGTAAATTGTACCTTAAAGTGCATCGAAACTTCAACTACAAAACTTTCGAAAGTGTCGGTATCGGAAAATTGTTGCCATCCTGTACTCGGAGAATAGTGAGAATATCTAATGGTGAAACTTATATTGTAAAAAGTTTATATAACGTCATAATTTAAAGGAATCTTCGATAATTAGTTAAAAATTTGTATCGTTGATTAATTTAGCTCAAAAATCATTTATCAATGACTAAATAAAAATGAAATTAATAATTAAAATATTTCAGTTCTGATCGATAAAATTTAAAAATTTAAAATTATCTCTACGTTATTCTGTATATAAACTGTATACAAATATAAATAATAAAAATTTCCACGATTCTTTAAAACAATTCCAAAATAATATCTAATTATCAGAGTTTATTTCATTTTACAAAATAAAATGTTGATAAATTCCAACTTTCGAATTTATTACACTTTTCACATATTTTATTTTACACGCGTATTCTATAAAAATGTTAATAATTTCATATCGAAATATTAGAAGCTACGGAGAAAACGTTAAGAAATACTTATTTTACTAGCTTTAGAAAATTTTTAATTTATATTGTAATATACGTAGCTTTTCTTTCTTAATTTAATTAATTAAATAAAAAAAATGAGTTTACGTAACTTTTGCGGATAGAACGATCGAGCCGAGAAAAGAAAGATACGAAGTAAAAATAACAAAATATGTGTAGAAGGAGATATAAAATCCATCCATCTATATCGTATTTAGTACTTCGGAAAAAGAAGTGAAATTGCAAAAATGTAGTAAATGAAACATCTCGTGTTTCAGCATAATCCTTAATGTTCATACTTAACGAGATATATATTCGTGCTCGAAAGGATTATATCTTCCATAAAGATAATAAACGAGATATTTCGAAGACCGATATCAGAGATTTTATATCGAGAACATCAAATGTTATTCCAGCTTTTAAAATAGAAAGCATCGGAAAGCAAAATAAACGCGACGAGTAAATCACTTTAATAAACAAGACAGCAGAAACGTAAGCGGAGGGATATAAAGCAGCCGAAGAGGGAGGGAAAAAAGTTGGACCAAACGAATACGAAATTAGCGGAAAAAATGGGATAAAAAGAAAGTTTGGGTAAAAGCAGGGAGCACCGCTAAATTACCCAGGTAGCGACATAAAAATCTTCATTATACCCAGACAAATTGAAACGTATATTTACAATACACACTTACACGGTGTTTACCCTGGAAGGCGGAGATTTTGCGATGTGAAACCGCGCGTAATATTATGACGATTATATAACCATAAATCTCGTACAGAGTTTACTCGGAGACGTTCCCTCGCGCGTTAATTATGACCGCGCGGACTTTAATTTCGGTGCGGTCGCGCCGATTAAAGTAAACCCCCGACGCGCAAAACACCTATGCGTTACTCTGAGTAACAAAGTACGGATAATGTTATCCCGAGCCGGCGATGCGCGAGTCCTGATGTTTTAAGGTTATCGTTGTCCGCCGACCGAGCCCGAGAATTAAAAGCATTCGGAGCTTTGTTTAATTAAAAGATAATGAGTCGGCTCTTTGGTCGGCTCTTTGGTCGGCCCTTCGGTCGGCCCTTCGGTCGGCCCTTCGGTCGGCTCTTAGTCCTCCCACAAACTCCACCGAATCATCGATGCTTCATTGCTTCGTTGGAATCACGGTTCACAGATTTCCGAATTTTACGAGGTTAAACGCGTAAAATGCGTTTTTTGTTATTAATTAAAATTCGTATTAAGTAAACCGATTTGTATTCGTGGGTTTTAAGAACCGTAGGCGATTGTTTGGGAGTTTGTTGGATCGATAGGCGCGTTGGAAAAATATTCTCCTTTGGCTCGAGGATACTCACTTCGATGATATTTTCGCTTTGGTTATTCAAATGCGTTTTGAAAAATTCGACCGAGCGAAGCTATTCGTAAGCTCTTTACTTCGCAAGATGACGTTAATGTTCGTATAAAAAGAGCTCGGTATTTTTTCCCTATGAAATATTCTCCGATTGTATCCCGTAAAATTTAAGTGCGCGAACTCGGGAAGCATCGAGACATTTTTCAACGCAATAGCAGACGAATAATATTGACGAACGGAGTTTAAATAGTAACAACGCTTACAAAAGAAAGTATAAAGATCGTTTATTTGGATTTTTCTTCGATCGATTCGATTACCGCGTTCACTTGGTGAACGTAATCTCTCGCAGTTCCTTGCGTACACCTATTAATCCTACGAGTGGAAAAAATGTGCGCGCGATTGGTCGATATTTTTTTATCTAAGCAGTGGCTCGAAACAAACATTAAGCTCTTTTTAGGAAGGCCGACCTTTATGGTTTAGGATTACGTAGTCAAGCGTACATCGCGATATTTCATCGTTCAATTACGGATATTTTGTTTCGTCGACTGATTTCACCTCTGCTTACGCATCAACCTTTATTCTATATCGAATCTTGTTTCATTTTTCTATTCGTGCCGTGTATACTCAGTCGCTATCGACGAACGAACGTCAGTTTTTAAAATCGAGTTTCTCGTTTAATTGATACGCTGCGTTATTAATAGGATATATTTCAAATGGTAATAGATACTTTTAGATATCTTCTTCTATTTCGTTTAATAGCCTGGCGTAAGTTACTTTTATCGCTTCGATATCGTACTTGAAACACGAATTTCGATACGTTACAGGTTTCGAATAAAGTACAAAGATTTAATTGTAAAATGAATTTTCGATTGTTTATTACAATTAGAATAATACTTGAATTCGATAAAAGTAGTATTATAAAAATACTCTTAAATTAAACGTCCCCTTCGTTTTTGGTAATGGATAATTTTTTGTTGGAAAGTAGATGCTAAAATTTTAACACCCGAGTCCGATACTCGGCATCGAGTGGTAGGAAAATCTTGTTCTTGTTCGGCTCTAGTAGTAGTCGTATTAAGATATAAAGAAAGCTATTTCGAGAAAATACAATAGAACAAAAAAGTATATTTTAAAAGAAGTTTTTAAAGCGAGGCGATATCGCGAAGATTCTCATAAATTTATAACTTTAAAAGTAGCTTTGAAAAATCTGGAAACGTTATAATTTTCTTATAAACTGTTAATCGAATCGATCGATTCATCCCTTCGATTAAATAATTTACCAAAGAATTTTTAAATACATTGCGCAATCTGAAGTTGTCCAAGATAAAAGAAAGAATAAACGAAACGAAATTGGTCTTGTTTTACAACGAATTAACTCTTCAATTGTAAAATCTGATTATGCTAGAATGTTTTATTCGAGTTTTACAGTGAACCGATAAGCTTGTGTAGATAAGCGTTGATAACAGAGACTATATATGTGGGTTAACGTGAAAAACTTTGATACCCTTTTAATAAAAGATGCGGAAGGAAACGAAGGAGGAAGGAAATGGCATGGAGACACGCGCGGATAAACCTCTTCCTCTTCCGGCGCGAAATAAATACCTTTTCCTACTTTCTCTCTCTCTCTCTCTCTCTCTTACTCTCTGTTCCTCTTTTTTTCTCTTTAGTTCTCCTTTTAGCTTTGAGTTTGTCTCTATCTTTTCTCATTTTGTACGATCCGCTCTCTCTTTCTCTCTCGCTGTCTATCTCCTCTCTGCTCTTGCCGTTTGCGTTGGCACTGTTCTAGAAAATTTATCGTCTTAGAAAAGTGAGAACGTACCACGTCGACGAAGAGATTCATAAAAAAGAATAATACGAAAAAAAAATAGAGAACCGTGTCAGAAATGATATGCGTAATAAGTCAACAACCGTATTTTTTCTCGAGCTCAAGCTTATGCATTAATATGTACTACAATTTGGTACAGTTACACTCGATTTCGTATAAAGCTAATCGAGAAATTACTTTTTCAAAATAAGAAATATTATACATTTTATATTTTTATTTTTATTTTTAAATCGCTGATTAACGTTAGATCACCGTTTTATAAATTTTCATTCTTCTTCCACGTTTGGTTTTAGAATCGTAAATTTAAGTGCAGGATATATTGTAGGTAGAAATTTTTGTATCGTTGATACTATAATCGAGTACATGCGAGAATCTACCGATACTCGATACTGTAAACGTCGATGGTTAAAAACACGATGTCAATTTTTGAAGTAATATTTAATCGTATTACGCGACATTTTATTTCGAGATTTATTCAAAACGATCCCGTTCAGAGTAATAATAGCTTAATTTATCAATAATCATATTATGGGTTTCACCTAAGAACATAATCGTTACGTACTTCTTCGTACAGTTAATAATAAATCGATCAGGTATCATCAATTTTAGGTTTCAATTGTAGCTTAAGTATACGTTTTGAAGTAATTTCTTATCGGTAGCGAATTTATCTTTCAGCGCTAAATCTTCTATCTCGGAGATTATCTTGTTGTCCGTCATCTTGTCAGTTCGTGATTTATTAATCGAGTCGAGGCTTTCGTGTCTTTTTTTAACATCGTCGATCTCGATAGTCTTAATTTCCATTTTGATAATGTCACTCGTGTAACAGTTTTTAGTAATTATTAATCGTTCGGCCAACTATTTCTAACGCGATGATTCTTATTTAGGAATAAAAATATCCAATTCGATAAGAAGACTTATTTCAAGAATTTAATGAACCAAGTGGCTCTTCGCTAAAAGTCTCAGTGAACGGGTTTTGTGCGAAGGATCTCTTCGACCGAGTACAAATGGCGGTATCTAACGAGTGAAATTAAAGAGAGATATATCGATAATTCGAGAGATACACCAACTTAAAGTAATTCACTAAAATTTTTGTCGGATCCTCGCGTCGATATATTCGCAGGAGGTTTCAAAAGTAAGATACGCAAGCGGTGATGACATACTTTATGGCAAACTATACGGTATATCGATGATAAATATTTGGGTTAATACGGTAAATATGCTAAATTCGGAACAGATAAAAACAATGAGTAAAGATTACTCTGATAGAACATAAGGGTATTATCTCTATCGTTTAAAAGCTAATCTATCGTGTTGCTGCCAATCGAGGATCTTTATTCACCTTCTTATCTTTTTCGGGTTCCTTTTTTCTCTCGCCGATTTTTCTTATCACACCGTAAGTTGATAGAATAGAAGGTCCACATATTTTAAAAAATATATTTACCGTAAAGAGCGTAAGAACTAAAGTAACTGGCGATAATTTAATTGTTAAAACTACCGTTATTAAGTAAATAAAAATATTCTTTGAAAGTTATTAAAGTATGAATTACAAGAAATTTAATACTTTCGTGTAAACAAGGTAATACATCAAGTAACGATATATATTTTTTAAATATGGTTGTTACTTCGGTATCGGGTGTCTTTGCGATATACTTGCATGTTACGTATACGTTAACTTCAAAAATAAGTAAACTACAGCGCTGAAAAATGTTGTATCATTTTAATTAAAACTTGCCGAGCGAATATGATTGAAATAATTTTACACGCGCAAGATTCATTATGGCCTGGATTATAAAAATGTAATTATCGAAACTACCGCTTTTTACTATTAAAGAGCTTCTATAAAAAGTTAAGAAGCTCGATATAATTTAAAATACAAAAATACGTAAGGGTACAATTGTTTCATCGATGACGTAGACAAAGTGCAAAGTAGTCAAGCTTCGCCGTAAAGAGAACAACGTGAAAATGAAGTTTTTCTTTGGATTTCAGTGATATTGTAAAAGCGTTTATAGCTGAAAATTCTTGTACAAAATGAGGATTCTTTAACTATGTGAATTTCCGGTAGTACAACTGTACTTTTTTTTAGTTGACCCAGTAGTTCCCGATGTGCACTGCCGGTAAGAAGATTATATGGTGCAGCGATAAAAGTGAAACATTTCGGTTAAGAGAAGCTTTATTCGTAGCTATTAAAATGTGCGTGTCGGTAAGCCGTATTAAATTTCTCTAATACAATCAGAAATTATACAAGTATAAAACAACTTAATTGGCTTAAAAGCAAAACTTTAAAATTCACCGAATAAGTAAATATTTACAGCTTTAAATTACGGCGATTTTTAAATTTACAGGAATTATATTATCAAACGCATACGTTCGTTTCACATTTCAAATACATATGAGATTGTTCGTACGTTATTTTTAATTACTTTTTTCGATTAAATCGTCGATATTTTTCGAACGGTTCGATGTACGTATTATAAAAACAGCTAAAAATTAAAAAAGGCGTTTCAAAAACATATTATACGAGAATAAGTACGGCAAATTACTCGTTAATAGTTTCGGTAATATTCGAGCGATATTCGAGGTAAGAATATTTTATGGCAACGATCGGGAAAATCGAGTATTTCCAGTATAAAAACTAAGTGTGATTTCATTTATAATTAAGGAAATATTAATTTTATCGAACGAAACAAAAGTAGACACGACGATATAATTAAACTTAAATTATCAAAAGTACACTAAAATTGAAGATTTGCGGATTCCGTGAAATATTACCAGTAATGATTGATTTGTGCTTCGTACGTACTTGTGCATCAATCCGTGTCAATTGTATCCATTTCCATCCCTGAAGCGAAGCTAATAAATATGGAGTAAGCAAATGTTTAATTGATGGAACGACGAGCTTGAAATTTGAAAGCGACACGCGAGTTTCCGGGATCATAACTTATCCTTCTATAAACCGTACACTTATCGAAGAGATTAATTCGAGAAAGAGAAGAAATTTTTGTTTTTTACATAAATGCAACTTATTCTACTTTGTAGCTATAAAATTCCACTTGCTTTAACGTATACACGAAATAAAAAATTTATACGCGTGCACGAAATTCATAGTTTTATCTAGAATACAATGAAAATTATTAAAAAAAAAAACAAAACAAAAAAAAATAGCTATATATTCGGAATAGCCGAACGTTTTAAGTTTAAATTCATAATATCGATAATATAAAGCGTATTTAACTAGGAAGCAAAATTTTTAAAATTTATGCGTTTCAACATTAGTCCGATACGCGTAAACGAGACTTTTCCGAATATTTTTTGCTCGAATAAATAATATCTACCGGTTGGAAAATATTACAGTAACGTTAAATGATTTAAAAAAATTTAGCTTACGAGCTACTAAAAAATATCACGGAGATTTATTTAAGTACCTTTATTTATCAGTTGTTTAATAAACATTGCACTGAATTTAAAAACAAGATATTTCAGTTAATATCCTTGAGAATTGTATTCGTTATTAAATATTTTATAGGTTATTTTTTATCTTTATACGTACATTTATGAATATAATTAAATTAAGTATTGAAATTCCAGTTGACATGTATTTTATATAAAGTAACGATAATCCCTCGATAAAGCACACGAGAGCTAAGGTTATTTTATTTTTGTAATAAACGTGTCTCCCGTACAAACATCGGTGCATATTAACGTATCGATCTTTACATATATTTAGTCCACCCGAATGTATATTAAAAATTAAAGCATTCCCTAGAATTTTTCCAGATTTTCTCAACATTAGACTTCATATTAAAATTTTTTTTAATAAAGATAAAAAGTCTAGCGTATGCATCGAAGATACTCGTACGTACATCGCAAGATCCGCCCGTCTTTCGAATAATGAAATTTTTACTCAAGACATGTAATCTCCGACATCGAAGCTTCCACATTTCCCACACAGAAACACATTTCTAGGCGAATCCGAGGTAGAAAATAATGCCGGCTTAAAATTGGCAAGGAGCAACGATCCAGCCAAATTTTTGTCCATCTTTTTTTCGGTCCGCGTTCCCAACTAGACGAGGAGGTCGCCGCAATGCGAAGGAATTTCCCGTGTCAGAGATAAATAAGGCTGTCCATCCGGATATAGGCATAGCTTATAAAAATGGCCTCCTCCAGCTTATTAAGTAGACCTTTCGGCGCCGAGCGACCGATAAACGGACGCGGACTCGGTCCTTTCCTCTTTTCTCGGCTTCTGTTCTCATCGGCAGGGTTGAAAAAGACGGGACTCGGGTTAAAAGTAATCGGGATAAGCTATTGCTTCCATTACGTTGGCCGTCTGTTCCGAATTCCGCGCTTCGGACTCCGTCTACTCGTTTTCTCTCAGTCTCTCCTTTCCTCCTTCCGATTTAGTTTCCCACGCGCGACTCGATCCTCCTATTCCGTTTCGTTTGGCTTTGTGGTAAGCGACCAAACCCTGCATAAATCTTCGGTCCGAGCTTCGGAATAGGACTACATTTTCGGCGCTTCTTCCACTCGCGTAACGGATGTTACGTAGTCCGGTTGCGAGTCAATTTCTCCCGCTGGAGCCGTCGTTATTTTTCCAATGAACGTCGAACCTCGCGAAATATAGACGCGTTGTTTCTCTTCTTAATGAGCGAGGGACGAGCCATCGATGCTTCCAGGCGTTGGTTCTTCCGAAAGTTTGGCTTGTCGCGGGCAATAACGGAGATTTATCGCGTTAAAATTTTGCACTTTTCGCTCTCGATGAATAGTTACTTATTAAATATTTATAGAATAAATTATACGACGAGATAAGTTTTTTTGCTTTTGTTTTTAATTGGAAAACTGGGATAAGCTGTTTATTCGCTTATGATCCACTGTTCGCTTACTTAGAAATTTACTTTGGAAGTTGAGCTAATGTTATTTAGCGTAAAGTGAAATTGGTTCAAGTCTGTAAATAAATTCTACTCGATGCAGGTTGCTTAACTCCTTAAGTAAATTTAACTTAACTTACAGTAATATTTACTTAAGATTTTTAAGGCGTCTTCGAAAATTCGAAATTTGAATTCATAATACAAGAATATTAATTAGAGTGCTCGAACCTTGTATTATTAAGATTTATTCGAAAATTTTAAGTATCGTATCCAAGAAAATACAATACTCGAATTATCGTTGATAAATTTATAATTCGTTCCGATCTTTCGAATATCTTAACAATTCTATATTCTAAACTCGTAACCGAACGAAAAATCCAATTAAACAAGAACTGCGATACTTAATAATAAAAGGAGAACTTGGCCAATAATCGACTTGGATAAATAAATAAAAAAAATACGTTCGAAGAACGCATCCAAAATTTAATCGCGTCTTAAAACGCAAAGAGTACACGGATCCATCCAAGGGCTTACACTCGGTTCGACCCTTTCGCGAACGTCCCGCAATTTTTTCAATTCGGTAGATTAATAAATCCCATCCCACCGATTCGAGCAAACAAATATCGAACGATCGAGCAAATCCACTCGCCGCGAGAACACACCCGAGAAAAGGGAAAAAAGTACCGGATAGAGCACAGCTGCAGCATCTGCGGATGCATTAGAGCAGTCTAGTGAAATCCGACACGAGGGTTCGTCCGCCAGCCACTGACCCAGTTTACGGGATATTCTTTCACGCGCGGGGAAGATGAGACTCAGCCGCAGGAGTAGTTGGAATCCTGTTTTGCGCGATTTTGCGGCGAACCTCGGCGAATTCGCTTCCCTCTCTGGGTATATATTTTTTTATTATCGTTCGTTGTCGGCCTTTCGGATGCCACGCTCTGCTTTATTCGACGATTTACGAGAGGCGACGCCTCGGACGATGATTTATAAGCGGAGGATGCGCGAAAAGAATACACAAGTCGAATATCGAAAAGTTTCGGCTCCGCTCTTCCTTCTATATTTCTCTTCTGGTCTCTCGCGGAAACGAAACGCCTGTAAATTACGAGATGGACCAACGCGTTAAAACTCGTCGTGTCCCGCTGATTTTTCGCGGGGTTGCCTATCGGGCGGTTGTTAGCCACCGATAAGAGCAGACGTGTATCGAGGGAGTTTGTAAATTAGCGCCGCGAGGCACGATTCTAACGCAAATATTTAGCCAGAATTTACATAGCGCCGATATCTGATAATTTCAACAAATATTTATAAGCTCGACGCTACCCTTTTTTACAGATGTATTTTCGAAGCGAGCGGCCTGTTTGGATTTTGTGTTTTCGGGCAGCTTTGAATATAAAATTAAGCCCCGCGATTTATAGATCCTCGATTTTCGACAAAAATCGCACAGACCAGTTGGAAATACAAAGCTCGATCTGATTTTGAATGGCACCGAGTATCGCACCGCGGGAGATTACAGCAGCTCCAGTTTTGCTTTTTGCTAGCTGCGCACAATTACTGCGCTAGATTAAAGTGCACGTCACGCGAATGCGCATAGCCGTGATTTATTCCCGTCCTCTCGAGAACTTTTTTATTTTCCGTTCGCTTTTTGATTTATTAATTGGATTACGGATAAAGATTTTTCTTTCCCGTAGCCAAATCTTGTCTTTTTTGGCCGAGCTGTCGCGTTTCGCTCGCGAAGAAAAATGAGATGTACCGCGAGATGATTTTTTGCGATCTTTTAATTCGATTGTACTTTCGAGAAAAATGATAATCCCTTGGCTCGATCATTTGTAAACATTTTTCCTCTATACGCGAACGCGAAGGCATCTTCTTTGGTTCAATGGGAAAAAGTTAAAATAAATATTGCATATTACTCGAGCAAAAGAATCGTTTCGCTCGCGTCTGCGGGAATAGTAATTTTTTGTTAATTCCTCTGAAACGTCAATTTTTTTTTATTTTTCAGATGAAACCTCAACATCACGAGCAAGAACGCTAAGACTCGGTAGTCGAATACTGGTAAGCGAATTTCTCTATCTCTCCGTTACGCTCGATTGTGCTTATAAAACGTCACTCGGTTGAATAATTTGACAAAAAAGTTTGCATTTTTACAAAATTTCATACGTTCCTTTTTTCAGTTATTTTACCCATTTCACGAGTTTAATATCGTTGCAAAATTCTAAATTTATCAACGACGTTCAATTAGAATTAGAATTAGAATTTCGAGTTAAAATTTGAATCAAAGTGTTCGTGTTTTCGATTCTAAATCGCAACGAAAAATATTGTAAAATATTTATACAATATTATAATACGGACAATTTTATACATTTTTTAAATTGTTGATTAATTTTTTAATTAATCGAAAAAAGTGTATAGCAGTAGATATAAAATTTTATATTTAATAAAAACAAATTCAACTTTTAATTGCGAAGAATTTAAAAACATATATACAATACTTACAGATATATATATATTTTTGTATCGAGTATTTAATCATTATTTATATTTTCTATTTTAATATTGAATACTATTCGGAGCTTATAATTGAATTTGTATATCGTAAATACGAAATATGTACATACAGCGAAAAAGTATTGTATTCGAAAAAAATGATTAAAATATTAATTTCCCAAATTAAATATAGTTGATTTTTTAAAATATATATCGTGCCATTTATTTTACATAAAACATACCATAAAGGAAATTTAAAATTACTTTCGCTGTCGTATTCGATAAATTTGTTCATAATTTCGTTTTTACATCGATTTTCGGTGTATTACAGCCTCAGACAAATTCGTCAAGCTGCAAATACACGAACTGAAAAGTAAACGTCACATTTGTAAATGCAATAAAAATTAAAAATATCGTATTTTCATGCTGTAAATAAATCAAGTCTCGAATCAAGGCTGAATAAAATTGACGTTTTTCGAGTACTTCGTTAGAAATTAAAATTCGCAGCGCGCTACAACCAGGAAATAACGTTCGAGTCGACTATCGACTACAAGACACTCGAACGATAAAATAACGTTCGACACCGAAGATAACTCGTAGCAACGATCAAACCAACTAATTGATTCTCCGAAATATGTAGGCCGATTCCTAAGTGGAGCTCCTTGGTTTTAAAAAAGAAACCCAGGCAAATTATTCAAGAGCTTTTCACCGGGAACCCCACGAACAGATAACAATGCGACGGAGGACGAGAAGACTGGAAGACTGGAAGACTGGAAGACTGGAAAACCAGACCCACACCCGATATCACGAGAAACGTTGAAACGTCGTAAAAGCCAACTGCAGCGTGTGGAGAACGACGTAAGAAGAGGTTCGAGGGTTCTGGTGCAGTATTACGAGCGACTGCTGTGCGACGCCCTCGTAAATTAATATCGACCCTGTGCAAACCCTCCGTTTCTCCGGTTCTCTCTTTATTCCGTTTTCTCTTTAAATCGATTCGGTCCTCGTATTTTGATATCGGGAACTCGGAACGTTCGGACCTTTACGCGATCGAGACGCGCGGCTCGGGAAACGCGTGTCTTTACTACTAGATTTCGATGTTTCCAATGGGAAGATATCGCTCGGATTATCAGCCTATTTAAGCGCGGGTCGATAAGAGAGCTACGAATTTTGTACAGCGCTCGATGTTATTACGCCCTATCTTAATACTCGCTATCGAGATATACACGAGCGGTGTTTCAATTATCCGCCAACGCTATAAATAAAAGCGTTTTCCGTTTCTCTACGTCTTATTCCCGAGTATCGCGGGAGCCCTAAATAATCCCGCGTAGGGCGTTATCCGCTCTCGGAGCATCGCAAGATGCGAAAAACCAGAGAAGAGGAAAAATGTAGGGAAACAAAGGAAGCGGAGGTAACTGCGATCGGGTGTATCGAGTTGGGTGTAATTTCACGGTTCGATGCGTACCTGACTAACCGTCCGCCACCGCTAGACAACGCACCGACACCTACGCGGATGGGAACGTGTGCGTGTGTATTCAGACGCTCACGGATCCAAGGAATACCAGAGTACCCGGAGTACGAGACGGAGTACGGATACAGTTTTTTACGTCC
The DNA here is from genome assembly GCA_018907195.1 of Dolichoris vasculosae. Classification (NCBI taxonomy): domain Eukaryota; kingdom Metazoa; phylum Arthropoda; class Insecta; order Hymenoptera; family Agaonidae; genus Dolichoris; species Dolichoris vasculosae. The sequence goes on from JACCHY010000006.1 coordinate 11,219,176, forward strand.
GACGATAAATAAAATAAGGAGGTCGATACGATAGATTGGGATTTTTTCGTATCGACTCGAGCCAGCGAATCGAATATTGTTTTACTTTTCGTGTTTTTTAATATCGAAATTCGTATTTTAATTATAAAGTCATTATTTGCTATCCATTTACGGATTTAATAGCGTCAAAAAATCTGTAAAAGAGTAAAAATTTTATCGATGCAAAGAAGTAAACACTAAAATTGCGAAATTCGACGTTCCGATTGAATTTCATCAAATTTCGAAGATAAATATTATTCGAATGATCGGATCGTTTCGAAATTTCCAATAATAAAAAACAAAGGCAATGAAACTGAAAAATTGTTTTCGTGGTTTTATCGCTGGATCTGCTTCTCCTCGCTCGCGACGCCTAACTCGAAACTCTTATTCGCGATTCCCGATTCCTCGATGATAACACAGTTTTTACCAAGAGTCCGCGGAGAAGGAGATTTCGTCGGATTTCTTCGGTGGCCCGTCAACCATTGATTTTCGCCCAATTCACCGCGTCTCGTTTATTAAAAGCCATTAATTTTTGCTGCCGGACGCGATTCCAGCAAGTTCCGCAAGCCTGCGCTTGATCGACCGAACTCGAGGCCCGTGTCCCGACCCTCCATAACTCGTCTTTTCATGCTCGTCGATCAGTCGTTAACAGCACGCTAACGTATTTCACTGTATTACCACGGCCTAAATTGAAGTGCCATTACCGCACTTCTTTTTTTTTAATCGCGAGATCACCGCGATGCTTAGCTTTCCACTTTATTTATTAATTGTTTCTTTTTTTTTTAGCCGTACTTCGATAAATAATAAAAACTAATGCACGTTCCGGAACTTGTGGAAACATCGAGACTCGACGGAAGACTCGAGTGTACTTTGCTGAATGGAGGACGAGCCAATAAAAGCGAACCTTTTTAAAAATAGCACTCGATAGGGAAATGCTTAACGCGTGTGTTTATAGCGGTAGGATTACGGTATTTTAACATCTTTAATGTTATAGGTAATATTCGAATACGTTATTAAGGACGCGATAAGGAAAATTATTGAATTTATTAAGATACGTAGATTTTAAATAGGTAATTCGTTGGAAAACGATAAAGCTAATGGCAATAATAGATGCGACGGAACATTGCGAACTATTTTAAAGCATCGAAACTTCTCTTGGGAATATTCGCTCGTGGAAAAGAAAATTACGTACATTTTACACAAGTTTTTTATCTCGTTTAAATTAATCATATTTCAGGGAAGCTGTTGAAATTTTATTACTTAAGAAAACATAATTTCAAATAACGTTCGAGAATCGAAAACGAAACAGTCTTTTATTCTAAGATCGTTAAATTGTAGAAATGTCCGTAAAATTACACAATTTAAAATAAATTGAAAACCATTATATACACATCGTCGGCGTACGAAATATGTTCACGATGTACATTTAATATAACTTAATAGCTATTACGAAACGTCTTTCGCGGCGAATATAAAAAATAGATTAGAACAAAATTCCTACATAATTCGTCGATTACGCGGAAGAAAGTGCGACAAGATGCGCATGGTATAACGAGGCTTGAAAAATTCTCATCGTGTAGCCGAGAAAATCCGGAAAATTACGACGAGCTCAGCCAGAAAAAGCACGCGGAGCATCGCAGGTCGCAAAAAACGCGCATCCGCGTAACGAAAAGGGAGCGAGTGGAAAAGAGAGAGAGAGAGAGAGAAAGAGAGAGAGAGACGACAGCGGAGTGATGGAGAAACGACGGGGCGCGAGTATTAACGTTCCTCCGGTGTAATAACGAGCTGCGAACGAAACGAAACGAAAGGAGAGAAAAATACCGGGTGCTCGTTGGACCGGGGAGAGGTGGAGGATGGGAGGACGAGAGGACGAGAGGACGAGAGGACGAGAGGACGAGGCGACAAGGTGCCCGGGACGAATCCTGGACCGGTGAATTTATGCCCTGGCCATTAATCAAGCGCGCGGTTGGCCCGAGCACGATATCGCCGCGTGCGCATAACTGCAGAAATTAGCGAGGAGCGACGGTCCAGCTTCACGGAGATACAGCTCTTTCGATCCGGACGACTCGCCGTCTAATTACGCTAATTAGGCGCGACTATCGGTGTCTCGTTTTTATTCGATTAACGACGCCAGCCCCGATAAACTCGCCTCTATCATCGAAGTGACCGATGGCTTCGAATTTCCTCCCCCCCGGGTCGAGTGACGTCCGACGGAACCTCGGCGTTTTCACTCGTCTCGCGGACCGCGACCCGTTCCATTTCGCAGCGCAGTTCCACCGACGATGGCGATCGTTAAAAAGTGGCGCCGCGATAAATCGGGAGACGCGGGACGGGTTGCTTTTCCATTCGCGCGCTATCACTTAAAGTCCAACCATAAATTCGGAGCAACAGCTTCGACGAGATAAGAAAGACAAATTGCAAACGCGCTGTTAATCAAAGTTTTTAAAGCCCCTATCGCTGCACCGCCTCGATAAAAACGAGCGAGGTTTGCGCACGCGTACGAAGCTCCGCAAAAAGTTGTTGCCGATCGGAACGTGATGGGAAAAGCTGGTAAAGCTGGTGATACCTTGCGAGTTTGGTACAAGGTGTGCGACGAGGGCGTAGCATTATTAAGCCGAGAATGTAATATAATGTTATCATTGGTGGTCTCGTTGGGACGATGAGGTTAACGACGGCGTATAGTTTTCTTTGTCTGTTCGACTAATGAGGCGGGAGTAATTTGCATCCCGTGTGGATCGATAATTTGAATATCGATAACGATCCTTCCGAAGCGAGCGAGTAAAATTTCGTTAACCTTCTACCGTTTACTTTACATTTTTTAATTTATGAAACGTTCGATTCGACTATTTTGTCCGATTTATGATTTGTTATTTTCCATTACACCAATTCGTAAGCATAAATAAAATTATCCAGGTACTATCCAAAGCGGTGAATTAAAATTACCTTTTTAATCTTATGATTTCCAGATTACAGTTTCAGCGACTGAAACCGAGCGTTTTAAACAAAAGTTTCAAAGAAACGATTTAAATATATATTAAAAATTAAATTGCGTGGCTCTTGAAACTTGCATAAGCGTACGAAGAAAACTTTCGTTAATTTTTCGTAATAAACGGGCTAGTTTCCTTATTTATGTATTTTTTCACATTTATAAATTACCAACTTTATACGCGTATATAGGTAAACGAAGAAGGTACGATAATTTAATTAAATTCATAATTTAACGAATACCGTGATCAAACGAATCGGGGAAAACTGAAACGTAAATATAAATTTGTCGAAATACAAAGAAATATCGAGTTTATCGTTACTTTAAACTAAAAATAGTTTTTCCGGTGTAAATAATATAATTAATAAATTGTATTATCGATAATTAATGTGCTTTGTTGGAATATCTTCTTAATTATCAACAATTTTCATTATTACAAACTACGAAATAACTTTGATATTAAATTACGTTCGGTACGAAAATCGTTGAAATCACGAGGTGTAACTTTAGAATCAGCCGTATCCAAATAAAAAAAAAAACGATCGTTCGTTCGTTTCTTAATTTAGAATATAACTCGCGACTGGTATTAAAATAATGCATCATTGATTTCGATACGCGCGTTTATCTCGCGATGATAAATCTAAACAAAAGTAAAAAGTAAAAAAAAGAGAACGAACGATAGATTACCATGAATTTATAAATCAAAGCGGATCGTTGGAGCAAAATTATATCGCTCGAGCGAAAATTTTACCCTCGAATTCCAACGTAATTCGGATTTACTCTGCAACGTTGACTAAAACGTTAACAACAGATTTTCAGCGTTTCACACTCGGTTGGAACCGAATACGCCACCGCCGCCATCGACAAGTATCGACAAAGATTTAAAGAAAGCGCAGTCGCAACTCAACTTCCTAAACTCGGAGCGTCAGCCGCACATCCTCCCGAGTATTCTCGATCCCGGTTTTAGTCGATAGAACTTAGCCCGAACGCACCTGGGCTCAATGACGCGAGCCTCGCCCCGATTGGCCATTACTCGTTCCCGATCAAATTGGCTTCCATCGGCAGTCGGCTTCTGGCTTATCTCCACTCGGCGGCCGACCGCAGCTTCGAGGAGATCGACGAGAGGCCCGCAATTTGCTCCGGCCCGTTGTTCGCTGCCTCTCTAACTCAGCCTAAACAGTTTCGGTATTTTACAGTCACGGTTTAATCGAAGCCGTAACTTTCATTGGTTACGCCGATGTTATTTTACGCGCTCTGTATATTCCCAGTCGATGGATGATCGTTCCAACTCGTCGTTATTTACCCTTGACGCTTCACTTATGAACGTAGTTACCGAGCTATATAATTACGAACGAGCGAATTCGGCGATCGATCGCACCTCCGATGTTCACGGGAGAACTCGTAGTATTCCCGGCAGAGCGAGATAAACACGAATCGAATCGAATCGACTTTTTCTTCTTGTTCTTTTTTCTTTTCATCGAGGAAAGAGGTAAACGATGTCACGCCGAGTCGGTACAAATAAAACGATATCCAAGTCTGCATTTCGCAGCTAATGGAATAGGTAAAGGCGGATCGCGAGCGAACCGTAAAAACGAACGACCCGGGGAACGTCAACCTCGAACTCGGAGAGATTTTTCGATACCCGCGATCGGTGCCTTATCTCGGAGGAGTCGATCCAAAGAGTCGCTCCAAGGAGAGGCGACAAGATACGTTAGGTACGTGCTCGACATAATTCTCTTCGTTACCGGTTATTTAATACACTGGCGAGAAGAGCGTCAACGTTTGCGTACCTAATTTTCGATGAGACTCCAGGGGCTGGTTTCTGGCACTGAATAACCTTGCCTACACCGAGCCGTAACTCATCCAAATGGATCCTGACTGCTCAAATAATTGCGGTTTAAGTAATATATATGAAATATCGCCAAGTGCCGGAGAGTTTTGTAACTCCGGGAGTAAAATTTCTCGAGTGTGATACGAAAAATTACAAAGAAAGTGCAAGAGACTGGATTAAATTTAAAAGGTACTAAAAATTATGAAACTTTAGTTGTTAAAAAATTACGAGTTACGTCAATGATAATTCTTGTATCATTTTTAAAGGTAAAGTTTTCGTATAATATTTTCCCGGCTGCAACTTTTAAACAAATAGCTTGGCTTAATTTCATTTTTATATTGTAAATTATTCCAATTTTAAACCGTTAAGTTTTACACTAGTCGCTTTTCGAGATAATATTCCTATTTTATTTAAACAAAAGCGTTCTCGAAAATAATCGGGAAAGTCGGATAGTTGGAATACGAAACGAGAACAAAAGCGCGTACAATATAATTTCAAAATTACGAAGACGAAATTTAAATTCGATAAAAACGAAGCCACGTTTAATTTTACGTAATAATCTCCTCGATCGCTTAATTTTCATAAAAAAAAAAAATAAGCCGTAAAAATTAATTGCGAACGCTGTAAAAAAAAATCGTAACGATTTTTAATGGAATCGTCGCAAACTCGCGCATCCAGGTAACCGCGAACCAGATAGAGACGATCGGTGACCGTGGAAGAGAGCAAACGTCGGTCCCATGGGGTAACTCGATGCGCTCGACTAAACTCGGTATCTCTCGCTCGCTCCAACTCCCACGTCGCGTCTACGTGTTAGTGTACGCGTACGTGTGTTTGCGCGACAGTCGTCGTCGCCTTGCTTTTCCCCGAGGGTTCGATACGCGCGATTGCACTTCTCGATGTAGTTCCGTGTTTCGCGTCCCAGCAAAAACCGATGCCCCTGACGCTCCCTGTGCTCGTTGTACTCCAGCCAACCGTTTCCAAAACTCTCCTCTACGGCGATTCCTCGTATCTCCAGAGTGCACGCGAGTTAAAAACGTCGGGGTCAAGGAATCGCACCGGGATTAATAATAAGCAGTCGCGAATCGCGCTTTGCTTTCCTCTAAAATATTATCTCCCGAACGAAATAAACTCCGTTTTTTTATCAAACTCTCTAGTTGCGCTGGTTTTTAAATTTCGTACGATCGCAAAAACGTGCAAAGAAAACATCGAATACTCCTTTATAAGGAGAAATTGCGTTTGCATCGAGTTTGCGTTACTGTTTTCGAACTCGCGAACTACAAAGGAGAGACGAGCGACCCGCGTGATTCGGAAATTTATTTATCGGATTAACCGAGGCTCCAACCGCGGATTCGGCAGCTTGGCCTTTCCAAATCTTGAAAGGCAATCCTTCAACCGATCGAAACTCGGTACTCTTCCGCGCGGCTGCACGCGGCCGACGTAATTTAGGCTCGCACTACTCGAAAACCGGGTAAGAGTCCGTACAAACAAGATCCTCCGACTTTGCGCGCGGATTAAAGCAACGAGGGGATCGCAAATTCCCGCGCGCGTGTAACGATCGATGGAAAGCGCACACACACACGGTCGCGACCTCCGGGAGCTGCGCACCGGGACGCGGAGCTTGCGCACCAATCCGTGAGACAGGTTGATGGATGGATGGCGGCTCCGAGTCCTGGACAAATGGCTGACTGTACACGTAACGCGCGAGTCGAGGTCGCGGACGTAAGATGAAGCGTCGAGCCTCGAGCGGAAACTCATCCCCGGGGCCTCGACAGGTACGCCAAGGAGGGGAGAAGGGAAGCTGTTGGTCTTCGGACGCGTTACCTTCGGCGTTTTACGTAAGCGCCAGGCCGGAAATACCGGAGCAGAGCGAAAGGAGCGTCGCTCGCGAACTCAAACAAGAAATTAACCGCGGCTGTTTGCTCCTAACTCCTGACAAGGACGTTTCTCTGCCGATATGGCGTTCGTCTCCGAACTTGGGGGAGTTTCGAACGCGATCGGATCGAATTTTAGGGCGTAGCGAGACTCGTTAACTACAGAATTAAGTCCGAGTCTATGCGTTTGCTAATGAATTTTACAATTCGCCGATGCGTTTCTTTACCCGAGACGAGATCGGGAGGTTTTTATTTTCGTGCATTTTTTAAGCGAAACGGCTTCGAATTTGCCTTGTAAATCGTTGCTAACGATATTAGCGAAAAAAAATTGAAATATTTAGGTAAAAATAAAGCTGGAAATAAATACTCGTATAAGAAAAATATTGTTCCGTAAAACAAGGAATTTACATATCTTCTGCATTTCGTATTATATAGTGAACCGTTTCTGCTTTATATTGCCAAACATAGTTAAATTATTGCTCGATTTAAAGGAAAATCAGTGGCCAATGGTTCGAAATTTTATAAATTTAAGAATGGCTGTGCAAGGACGAAATTTTTATTCCAAACAGTATATCAGATTTTTAGTGTCGCCTGGAAGTCACATTCCGTGTGACTATTTCCTTTTCTCGTATAACTTTGACAAAACGTTTATCTGCAAAGAGACTGAGAAGCTTAGGTTGTCTCAAATTCTGTTCTTTTTCTTTTTATCGCAGCTTAAGCTACTTTCGTTCTCAAGTTGGAAAAATCTTTTGTTTTATTTTCTTTTGTACATAAAAATCCGTATAAATAATATAAACGCGAGTAGTATTTATTTATTTGTTTATTTTTTTTAATTTAGATAAAACAAGTTTCGAATATTATCGAATTAGCTTAGATTAAAAAACTTTTATTAATATTCGAAGATTAAATAATTGCACGCGTTGTTTACAATTTCTTTAAAATGTACGAAACAGCCGATAAGACGAGATAAAATAGTTATTCAATTACTTATTCGACATAATAAAATATCAAAAATAATAGAGAAAAAATTGAGATTCAATATGTAAAGCACATCAGAACCGGTTGAATATTGCAAACGAATTCACAAAAGAAATAAGCGTCATCGTATTCTCCATCTGGAGACATAATATAATATTCAAAGGTGTAAAAAGTAAAAAAGAAACAAAAAATATGTTCATTTTTTACGAAGCCGAGCAAATCGCTGAGAGAGAAAGCGACTGATATAGAAATACCGGATATCCGAAAGCTCAGCCTCGTTCTTGAGATTCTTCTCGCCATTCCTCGATATCTTACTCAATTCTCTATCCCACTCTATCTTTATATTTCTTCTAGTGCACGTTTCTTTAAAGCTCGGTCATTCTTGGTTGGGCTCTCCAATAAAATTCCTGAGATATATATGAAGTATGATTTATAAATGACTTACTATCGCGAACGAAGACAAAGAAAGAAACGTTCGGGAAAGATAGTGAAAAAGAGAATAAAGAGACGAGGGCGAGATAAAAAAAAATGGAATCGTCAAAAAGAGTAATCAATGCTCCGAATTTCTCTCTCTTTTTCTTTCTTTCCTTTTCTTTACTCAAAGTTAAAACAACGTCAATGTGGAATGTAATATATCGTATTTTTACATATAATTTGTACATAAACGCAGCTGTTTTTTTAAATCTGTTCTCTCTCGCGTGCATTGAAATAAATAAGAAACCTTTCCTTATCGTTAAAATTAATATTTATTTCGTTTCTAATTAAAACTTCGTATCTCCTCTACTTTTACAAACTACCCAAGTTAATTACACTTTTCCCGGATCGAGGCAACAAAGTTCTCGATACAAGCATCTAAAAAATTAAAGATGCCTCGATCCGCGATTTAACACTCGTATAAAAATTATCTCTCCCTTCGTTCGCGTAGATTAAAAGTAAAAACAACGCACTCGATCCAACGCATCGGATCGATGTCGTAACAAATACACAAAGCTCTCGAGGTCTCGAATTAAAAGGGAAAGAAGCAAGTTTGAATAACGAGATCGACGGGGGTCGGCTTAAGGTCGAGTTCCACCGGGTGAAGTTGTGCCACCCTTGCACTGCAGTTACCGGCCGATAAAGAAAGCCTCGCTATCTCTCGCATGCACGGCAGCGAGTCTGTAAGAAAGGGGTATTAAAACTTGCCAAGTGCAAAGTTTCACCCCGGGGATGATCTTGGACGTTGCAGTGTAAGACTTAATCCTGTTACCTGCAACCAATTTTTTCTCGCTCGCGTCAGCCTCGTTTATTTCTCTGCCGCGGTCCAAGAGATATTTTTATACTAGTTCCCAACACCGGTGTAAATTCTCGGCTGTGTTGGCGATTGTTTTTTGCCTCTTCGAGTACTTGTTATTTTTCTCCTTCGGGCTCTTCCGCAGTGTGTATTTACGGTGATGTTCGTAAGGGGATGCGTTATACATATTAAATGGATCGGTCACTGATAGCTCCGACGAAGGGGATAAATCGAAGATAACGGGACAGGAAGATTCTAATTGCTAGGAGTGGAATCGTAGGGAATTTTGTCCGAGATCGTTTGCTCGTGTAGTTATGGTGGTGGTATTGAATTATTTATGAAAGCATGGTATAAGGTGATTGTTGAGATAATTGGTTTGTAAATTGTTCTCCTTTTTGGAATGCGAAGGAAAACCTTATCATTTTTGATACTCGATGATTTATTTAAGGGTTACGTTTATCTTGGCTTATTTTTTTCGAAATTTAGTTTCGTAGCAAAAGTTAATTCGAACATTTATTGTTTTAGGTAACTTTTAACCTGTCGTTGATACTATCGAAATATATATATTTTATTCAAGTATCACGAAATAGAATGTTATATGATTTTACTGTAAATTTAACGTAATGTATTAATGAAAGTTGAACGTTGAATAATGAATTGTGATTCGTGAAAAATATAATCAACTCTTATACTAAATCATTATTAATTATAAATGAGTCGGAAATCAAAATTCACAGGGTTTACAGGATTTCCTTTAAATAATACTAAATTTTCGTAAGTGAATTTGAAACTATGTTAAAAAATATAATTATTTAATACGAATTTCTCGAAACTATTTGTTCAAAATAACGACGATTTTACTAATTATTTTTAGAAAATTCTATTTTATAATTTTTATATTACAAATAAGTTTTATTAACTTTGTTTTTTAATTTCTTTGTATTTAAATATATTTTAATTTATCTGACGTTCCAATATATTTTCAATAAATTTAAATATATTTACATTTATTTGACATTTATGTAACATTGCTCTATTTGAAATTTATTTAGCGCATAATTAATATTATGTGCTTTTATAACTAATGGAATTTAACGTATACATAAATAAAATTTTTAAAATATTAAAATTTCTAAAATTCTGTAAATTTTATTTGTATCTTTAATATTTAATATTTATAAAAAAATATAGTTTAATAAAAAATATGAATAATTATAAATATTCGTATTTATTCGTTGAATTATATTATCGCTCGATCTTTTAATTGAATTTTGAAAATTTTATTAGATTTATACAAATAAATCAAAAATTTTTTATTAAGAATAATAACATTTGATATCAAAAGCAACTAAATTTTTAATATTTATCCATTGAGAGTTTTAAACGTTCTTGAATTTTTATCGTTTAACGCGTCAAAAATTTATGCAAGTAGTATTTGATTTCGCACGTAAGAATTTACGTTCGAAATCCACTTAATTCGATGAATTTCAATATTTCACATTTCATATTACATCCAACATTTGATTTACTTTTATAGTTATTTTAGTGCGATAATTTTAGCGACACGCGAGAAATAAAATATTAGTAATATTACGGCAAATCTACAACAATAAAAATTTTAAAAAAATTTAACGTCAAAACAAAATTTTCAGTTTAGTATCAAGTTCCTCTGCAACTGACAAATAAATTTTCCAAGCTTTGCAGAAACTTTTCTCCTCCGAGTTCTTGAAACCTATTGATGCCTTTCCAACGTCTTATCCTTTATACCACTTTTCGAAGTTTATCCGTGGCTTTGAGAGGAAAAAAAAGACGAAAAGTACAGACACGGAAGGACAAGACGAAAGATAGTAATCGGCGAAGCTTCCGCGTAATCAAAGTCCCAATTTGAAAAAAGGCGAGCCAGAGAAGAAAAGGTACGCGCGCAGGTAAGTAAAGTAAATGGAAAGATCGCGAGGTCGATACACGGGGGACAAAATGTATTCGTCCAGGGATGGAAAAGGCGAAACGAAAGCTTTCCGACGAAGACCGAGACAGAGTCGATATAATTTACCGAACCCGACACGAGTCCTTACTTCCTATTGATAATAGAGCCGTAAAAATTGTCCGAAAGTATCGTTCGGTAAAGTACGATAAAAATTGGGCGACAGTCGGTTTCTCGTTGATCGAAGCAAGCAAGTAAGCAAACAAGTAAGCGAGCAAACGCGAAGAATGAACGAAGAAAACAAAACAGTTTCCGAGACTCGTACCTCGTACTTCGTACTCAAAGCCTCGGCTTCGCGATTCGCGCTGTAATCTTTTTCGGTCCCCCGGAGTGATATACGTTCTACGTGCGTCCGCATACATCTCGGAAAGTTTAGCGCGAGTCGGTACAATGCGAGTCGAATTAGTTTGGTGCTTTCGGGAAAACCACGACCCACTTTACGCACGCGCGCGTCTTATTCTCGCGCGAAATATCTCATAAGCCCTGGAGGACGGCACTTCCAATGCAAATACCTCAGCATCGGAACGTCGAAATGCTTGAAATAATTAAACTGGAATGCGGTGTCATCGCGTGGAAGGAATCTCACCGGCTTTTCCTTCTTTCTCGTTCCGAGAGCTCCAACCAATTATTATCGTACGCTCCCGTTTCCGAGGACGTTTTTCCCGCAAGGCACGTCTTCGTCACTTTTCTCGACCGGGAATAGTGGAAATGACGGAGGCGGATGGTCATTACCAAATGACGACGTTCAGCGAATTATCTCTGGTTGGGATATCCGGTTGCCTTGGATTCGAGGCGAGCGAAGCTTCGAGAGCCCTGGAGGACAATTGGGAAAATCAACGCTCGACGTGAAAGCATTCGAAAAGTAATGCGATATCTGGATCGTGGTTCGAAAGATTTTTGTCGCTGTAAATTAATAAAAACGAGGGAGAAGTTTATACTTTGAAATCGCGCGTAATCAGGATGAGTTGAAATCGTCTTTCGCTCGCTGCAATTTTAATGATATAAAATTCACTTTTGTCACTCTTGGCTAATACGGATAAATTTGTAAATGGATCGTAACTGTGCCTTTCTTTTTTTTTTTTTTATTATTATTATTTTACGCGACCTTTTAATTATTCAGAGCCGTTATTATTAAAAATAACGGTGAAGTTTAACTATATATTATTTCCAAGCACAAAAATTTATTCTAAAAAAATCGACGTTATTTTCTAAAAAAATATACAAAGTACGTCCGAATATAATATTAATTTATTTTGTACAATATGAATACACAAAGGATTTTTTAAATTTCCATATAACGTTATCCGAAACCATTTGCATATGATTTACTTTAAAGCCAAATTAAAAACGTTTCAATGGCAGGTAAATTATTCATTGTAAAATAAAATTCCGTTGTGTTGACTAAGGAATAAGTTGAAAGCAATTTTTGATGAATTGTATTAATATTATTAAAGAAAAAAATAAACGCAAATATATATTTTATTATGGAATTACTTTAAATTTTGTTCGGTACCTTCATAAAAGATTCTAAAAAGTTGAAAGCAATAAATATTTGCTTGAACAATATACATTTCGCGTTCAATTTACATCGACTGTCGCTACGTATAAATGTACAAAAGAGATTTAAAAGATGGAAAAATAGAGTAACTGGGTTATCGATGTAACGTAGTTGGTCCTTTCTTTGCTGAATTTGACGAAGAGAATACAATCAGACAGGCCTCGATCGCTTGATCCTCCCAGTCTAGGGCGGATCACGTTTCCCGTCATCGACGCGTACATATTTATTTGTCTAACTGTCGCAAATAAAGAATAGTCACACCTCGTTTTATTGAAAAAAAATCCACATTCCAGATTCTTTTCCAGATTCGCTCGAATTTTCGATACCCGACTTTCTTTCTTTAAGCCCTATACGTGATTTCGTATAGAATCCATTTAAAAAATCCAATGAGTTGTACTTTTTATGCGAGTAGATCAATGAAGCTACAAAAGATAGATTTGGATTTTTTGTGATTTTTTAAAGGAAACAATTGCATTTTTATGCTATTGATAGACCAAATGTGTTCAGGAAATCCACTATACTATAGTAAATACTTTTATGCACTTAAAATAAAAGCATTTCCTACTTATCGTTTAGTAAATCTCTGTTGGAATTCTAAAATATTTGATTTTTGTAATATTTACTCAAAGCAAATATTATAATTAATGCTTTTTACTACTTCATCCAAATTGTATTTCAAACGAATAGAAATGTTTATCAGGGCTGTCCTTGAAACTTTAGTTTTTAATCAAAAATAATATAGAAAATTGTAATGAATACTCTCGTTATTTGATACGTATGAATGAGTATATAAATATAAATATAAATATATATGTATATTATTAAAGAACATTATTATACATTTTATTATTATTGATATACAGAAATGTAAATTTCGAAAATAACTTAGCTGTATGTTATAAATAAATATTAATATTTGAAGTAGATTTAATTTAATCATTAATTTATACAGTTTTTGATCAAATAATTAGTATAAATAATACATTTATATTTAATATACTTCTATATTAACTTATTAACACAAATATTTATGAATAAATAATATAAAATTTTATAATTTGATATTTCGTTGATTTTATTACTATATTAACGAGTTAGATTAACTTTAAATATTTATATGTATTTATATTTAGAATTTTATTTTAATTCACTATGATAGAAATTATAATTAAAACACGATAATAAATAAATTACTATTTTTAGTATAAATTAATAAATTAAAACGTTACTCATCTTGGTTACAACGTATTTTTTTTATTAATTTATTGCGACAGCTTTTCGCGCGTATTACGTTTTTGTGCCTTTTGAGACTAGAAATATGAAAGTAAAAAGTTTAAAATAAAATTACAATGACGTTACTGCAGTAAACAAATTTATTTTTTAATAAAATAAAAATATTTGCAAGAATTTTTAAAATGTAATTATAATATTATCTATTCTAATTTACTCTTTGTTAAAAATAGTAATAAATCAGACGACCGAAGGTGAAAACAAAAAAACAATAAAATAATGCTAATATAACTAGTGAAAAACATGGACCAGTAAATTTGTTAAAAAAGTTATTTTAAAAAATAATAAATTTATACATTTAAGTTTTAAGGACTTACGTTATATAAACATAAAAATATTCTTTTTAACGTAATAATGGTTTTAATAAAAAGTAATACTCAAAATATGTGTAATACTATTGGAAGCTTAAAAAATGTATTTTATAAAAATTTAGTCTTTTTTATTTTGTAACTTTTCTATTCTATTTTTTAAAGAAATAGAAAGAAACGAGCACAAAAAATATACGAATTAAATTACTAACTTTTTTAACTGCGGTAAGTAGAATTTAAAAATTTCTTTACAGTTTTTTTTATGAATATACGTAGTGACTCTTTTAATTCGTTTTTAAATTATATTACAATAAACAGAATATAGAAGTAATTAAACGTCTAATATTCTAATTTTTTTAATTCACTTACGAAACTAAAAAACGTGTACTATTATTAAACAGTGTATTTTATTGGAAATAATGCAAAATCTGTTGCTTTATCCAAGATTCGTGTGTTTTGCGTCAAGGATCATGAACTTTGGTTGAATTTATTTCACTCTTTGTGGACAGTGATCCGAAACAAAGTTAAATTGTATCGTTTCTTCTATTCTCACTGCGGCAGTCTTTCGACGAATCCGGGAAGAATAGCGAAGTTCAGGAGACCAGTTGTATGGATCCTTTGACGTTTTCTCTCGAGGTATCAACGCATCCTCCGTCGAAGGATCAAAGTTTTTCGTCGGCCAAAAGGAACGCGAGAGAGAAAGCGAAACATTGGCGCATAAACGGAGTAAATCAAAGACCGATTTCAACCGACGTTTCAACGTCTCGTTGTCCTTTAAACGTTTGTCGTTCGAGCGTCTCGACCTTTTCACGGCTCACACGTACACACGAATACAAGAATCGGTCATCCGTTAATCGACGGACGTTCCTACAAAGAAAATGAAAAGCTCCAAGCTTAATTGCACGAAATTTGTTTGTCTTGGAACTTTCAATTCTCTCTTCCTTCCGCTAATTCGCTTTTATTTTAAATTAGACCGCGTATCTCTTCTCTTGCTTCCTTCGTCTCGTGTAAACAAAGCAAACTATTCGACGCTGTTCGATCGCTGAAGTTCGACGAAATGAAGAAAATGAAGAAAAAGAAAGGAGTTAATCCACAGTTTGAGGAGCGTATCACGCGCATTCGGGCCCGGTGCACTCGAAAGCACGTTCTCTTGGCAGCGGAAGACGTCTCGTTATGGCGGGCAGGTCACCCGGGACGAACGCAGCTCCCGTATATTACGGAAGCTCAACCAGATTAGTTTGGAGACTCGAGTTAGCGTCGGCTCGATGATCGCTTTGCCGCGTAATTATTGCTCGAACCTCTGGTGCCACCCGCAGCCCTTCGTCTTCCATTCAATCTTTCGATTTCCACGCGGAAGCTTTCTCCCTGATCCATTGCCGGCGTCCGAGATAAGCCCTGGGGAATTCGCAGTTATATTTGCGGGTGGGCAGCGATACTGGACTGTCGGGATGAAATATTTATTTGACTCTTGGCTGACGCGTAATTATACGTTCATCGACGGTAAATGGATTTACCGAGCCTCGAGAATCGGGGACATTTATTATTTTGGCTTAAGTGACTAACTTATTAAGACCTAATGTTCACGGTAATGATATTATTATCTGTTTCCTACTTTATTACGAGTCTTAAATTTAGTCTGGCGTTTACGTCGACTTTCGTGAATCTTGAAACATAAATTCCATTGATATATATATTTAAGCGGGTGAAAGAAGTTATTTATAAGTGTTTTTGATATAATGAATCGCTGAGATAATAAACGAGAAATAAGGTAAGAAATTTCATAATACAGTACTAAGAATAAGTTATACTCCGAAATTAGCTTACAACGGAAACGTTATAATAATACGAGTATAAGCCTAGTTAATAATAGCGCCGCTTCACGTTTCGCGTGTTCAGCATATAATCGTTGCTTTATATTTTATCATTTACTCTTATTGCTTTTAAGCTCCTGCGAAAAGGCAAATTTATAATAAAATGGTCGGTATAACGCGAATAAGCTAAATTCAAAATTAAAAATCCATGCTTATCCCGATATCGTATTATCGCGAGTGTAACATCGTAACGTAAGTTGGTTTCGTTCGAAAAATGGAAAAAGAAAAACATCGTACAATCAACCGAGATAAGTAGAAAAAACGTCTCGCTTTAGCCGATGAATATTTTCAGCTGCGATATTTTCTTTTATTAAAAGAAAAAACTCCTTGTTCCAAGTACAAAGCGACTATTTTGCATTGATGAAAAAATCGATGGATGGACGAAGAAGACTGGAAGAAGTAATTAACATCGCCTAACAAAACCAGGAATGTTTCTAACGTACGTCACCACAATAGTCGAGGATGATTAATCGGGACTTTTTAGCCAAACTACGGAGAGGAGCGGCGAGTTTAAAGCAGCGTAGTTAGCGAGTCGGCGAACAAAAGAAACCGAAGAAAAGAAAAGGAGGAGTGCGTGTATCGAAGAAATGGCCCGAGTGCCGATATCGAGGCTCATCGATGTAATTTCAAAAGTTCACCAACCCACGTCTAGTCCTGAAATTGATAAATCGTGCGAGGCACTTTTTTCATAGCGCGCGATCAGCCGTAATCTGCTTTTGCTTCCGCGAGCGCGAAACGAGTAATAAGTTGGAAAGTCCATTTTCCGTTTTCCGCGTTCTCCTTTTTCTTCTCTTACCCGAGCGCGAGAGGAAAACTGGCCGAGAAATAGGAGCGAAGCAAAGACCAGAACGGGAAGTGACAAATTATTCAAATTTAATTACGCCATCGGTTCGTTCGCTTTCTCTCGTGATCCTCTCCTTCGCTCTCGCGAGGCGCTAAATCTTCGGCTCTCGCTATCGTTGCTTCCGATTAGACGAGAAAAAACTAACGTTGCCTTTGCATCGAGTGCCGGAGCCGCTTTTCGATCGGGTCTCGTTTGCGAAACGATTTGTCCTCGAGCGAACGCGAACAAGATCGAACTAATCTCAATAAGAGTCACTGGATCTCGTTAGGATGGAAATCGAGTATTCTTTTCGAGAATTCCTTTCGAAATTTCAAATTAATTTTAATCTACCGATGCCAATTACGCTGCTTGAGCAAAAGTTTATTTTACGTTATATCTATCTACATTTTTCGAAACCTTACTTGCGCCGTACGAAATTATAATATTATAAAAATACGTCGAAATCGATATATTTATCGAAATAATTAGATTTTTCGTTAATTGTAATAGAAAATTATAAAATTTTACGATTTAAGTTGTAACATTGACCTAAAATCAATTAGGAAATTGTATTTTGTGCTCTGAAAATGTGAACTTCAATTTTTGACGTATAATTCCAAGGAATATCTAATTAAGATTTTATATCTCTTCGTAATTTAAATAAATTGCTCGAATTGATTGATACTATTAAAATGGACTTAAAGAATTAAGTTCCATGGAAATAAAGAGAAATACATTTTATAAGGGTCTGATATTTTTATTTAAAATTAAAATGATATCTGTACCCTTTTGACACAAAAATTAAGCTTTTTTAAATATTCAAGCAATTATAGTTCAATTTTAGAAAAAGTTAATCAAAAAGTTTAAATCGGAAAAGTTTTTAATTGAAATCAGATATATAATAAAATTTATTAATTGTGGACCGATCCGTTACATGATATCGCGGTAGATGATATCCCTTTGATAATATATAATATATAAATTAATTATCGGTCATTTTAAATATAACTGTAATTATTAAATGACAATCTATCAAAAGGATAAGATATTTGTCGTTGACTCGTATTATTTTAGTACACGAACGTTCTTTATCCAATGAAGAACATTTTTTTTACATCGCTATATTCTCCGGTGGTTTTCTTTATTATAAAACGAGTTACGAGAACGTCGAGAATCATTGTGAATGAGATCTTTGTGAATACATTATAGCAAAAAAAAAAAAAAGATGCAAAAAGGAAAGGACCAATGTAACGCAAATTTATTCAAACTTCAGTACCGCAGCGTTAAATTTGAATTTCGAGATCTTCAAACTGCATAATAATATTGAACTGCAAGTTACGCGAACTAACGACAAAATATATAGTCGTCGAAAGATAAACATTACAAGCTTTTTACATTATATTCATCTTCTACGTTTAATATATAAGTTCGGTAGGAAAAAAATTACTTATTTATATATTCTTATTTAACATGGTACAGTCGAATGTCAAAATATATACGAGTTACATTTATAATTCACGTTTATTAATTCCGTTCGTAACATTTATTTTAAAAATAAAAATTCAGTTCTCGCGTTTTAAAATATCGTTAATATATTTGAAAGTAACAACAAGATTTAACCATTAAATAAATTAATTCTACAAATAATACGTTCCATTCATACGTTCCAATAATATTTCAAAATTTATGAATACATCCGGTGAATAGCGGTAATCAATTATCTAGAGAAATACCGACAAGTTCGAAAACTGTACCAGCGATGCTCGTACCTAAGATCCCCGATGAATATTTCAGTCGAGCGGTGACAATCGATGAACGCATCCATCAAGGACTGCGCTACTTTTAACCCTGGAATATATATTTACCGGGCGAACCGCAAAGGCATTTAAATACGAATAAAATGCACCAACACCGAAACGATAATGTTGCTTATTTAACGCGACGCGCGACAATATTCACGATCCATTAGCGCTGTTTGATCCGGGAAACGTTCGGGAAACGTTCGGAAAATGCTCGACGCGCTTGTCTCATCCGAGCGATTGGCCAACGGGACGACGCAAATCTTCGCCGAGGCGACGAAAACGACTGCGAGAGACGGCCGGAGGTGAAGGAGGAGGAGGAGGAGGAGAAAAGATAGTTCCATGACGTTTCAGGTATTAGCGTCAGCCCTTAGCGAAGATTGATGGAGCCATCTCTCGACCCCGTCTCTGTTCCTCGGCCCGAAAGCCGAGGCTTAAGGCGGACGCCATTTCACTCGCGCCCCTGTTTATGGCGAGCTTCTTCATAATTATCCGATGAATTGGACTTTTCTTTTGCGCCTCCTCCACCGCCGCCTCCACCGCCTCCATCGCCTCCCCCACCTCCGCCGCCACCGCGAAAGCATTAGTCTAATGAGCCGTTCGCGAATAAATTTCCTCTCCGACTTTTTCACTCAAGTGGATATCCTGTTTTGTCGGAGAGTCTTTCTTCGGTACAAGGACGTCGTTGCCGAGAGTCGAGGAAGTCGAGCTTTCATTTTTTCGAATCTTGGGGAGTCTGATTTCTTAATTCTTTAAACAAGAGCAAAGTGGAAGGTGGAAGGTGGAAATTAAGGAGGAATAATTTTTTCCGTTGGTATTTCGTATTTAGCTGCGATAGAAAAACACCGATTTCCAAGGTAATAGCCGATACCGTATTTCCGAAACGCGCGAGTTCTAGAATCGTGGAAATACTAGAATAGAAATTCGAAGCTGAACTCGTCGAATCGTTAAAGTTTACCGTCGCGGAATTGATTTTTGCGCGAGTCAAGCCGATCGATGCACTTTCACCCGTACGAACTCGACCACTTTTAATCGTCGGACGAACGATCCTAGATTTATGGAATAAGCTATAAGTTCGCGTTCGTAGAACCGATACGAGTATAGAAACGAGAGTCCGATCGTAATCGTCCGCCGTTTCTTTCAATTCGCATACTTAGGATGAATATATATCGAGCATAGAATATTCTTCGGAAATCAATTAACGCAACTTCCCAACTTTAAACCAAATTACCATTTTCCGATACTACTAAAATACGTTAAATATCTAAGATACGATGTTACGATCGATCGACCGCGAAACTAAATAACGTAAACTTTATATATACGGAATATAAAAAAGAAACAAACCCGATTCTGAATATCCATCTTGGCACCTTTCGTACCGGAAGTAGAAGTTCTTTCCCCGGAAGGAAAAAAACGATAGCTCAAAGGTTATTAGTCACCGCTTGGAACAACCCGTCCCATCCACAATCGGGACAGCGATTTTATCCGCGACTCGCGCGCTCTTATCGGGTCCAGCCACGCGTCGAGGGCCCGTTCCTCGTCGCTCCGATGCTCGTACATCACGCGCGACGCATGATCCGCTGATGGAGGGAGGCTGCTCGGAAAATGAAAACAATTGGAACGAATGGAAATCCTTTTGACGCGACCGCGCCGAAGCGGAACGCGCCCGACAAATTCGAGAACCCTTTCTCGTCCTCTCGAGCCGAACTAATTGCTCGGCGACACGCGCGAATCGCGAACGCCATTACGATTCTTCCTCGTGTATTTTTATGCCGGACGTTCTCGAGTAGATTGTTTTTTTCCATCTTTCACCTTTTTCTTTTTTTTCGGGTTTTAATGGTCGCACGCGTATCCATGAAATCGAAGGGAGGAATGTGATTTTTTCACAAACTGTGATGTAACACGAGTTCGCTTACGAGCGGGTGGAGGAATATATTTTTTTCGTAAGCGATACGTTTTACGCTTCCGTCTACGTTTATATTTCAACCGAATTCTCTCGCACCTTGAAACGGTGAAAAACGCTCGTGCGTTCTTGGAACGTTCCGTAAAGCCTTTCGCGAATCCCCCAACGTTAACCGCTCGGCTTCTTTGCCCCGGACGCTAACGGCATGTTTAAACGAGGCAAATAGGTTAACGGGCGTTTACGTCGAGAAGGTTTTCGTATGCGCACTCGCTTATGTACACGATATGCATTACCAACGCAGACTAGGAATAAAAAAAAGTTGGTGCGTTATCCAGGTTATCCATAGCTACGTACTTCTTTTATCGTCCGCTCCTTCTTTGGAGAAATGGTCTTGGGGCCGTTCGTTTACTCGGAACTTCCGACTTGTACGGTACGTTGGATAATCTCGAATGTAGATGCAAATGCATGTACCAAGCGTCTGTCTCGCCGATTTTGCGTTGTCGTACGCCTGTCGTTGGACTTGAAATTCGGAAAGGTACGTGTAAGTGCGCGGAAGGAGGAAAGACGTACGAGACGTAGAGGGAAAAGTTGATGCCGAAGACGATCACCGAGAGAAAAGATGGATGTGACGTACCATCGCTTTTGAAATATCGTCTTCTATCGAACTCGCGTAAGGAAATTTTGATTTATTTATCAACGTTATTAAAAATAAGGAAACGTTACGGTTTATTCGGTGTTTTCGAGTATGCTATCGTGAAATATCGATGGTTGGAGCTTTTTCAAATTATACGCGTACCGCGTACGTAATAATAAATAATTTTCTAAACTTTGTAGAGGAAAGCGAAGCCGATAATAATCTATTACGCGTCGCGTACGATAGAAAAATCTTGTATTTTAAAACGAATCGCTACGAAATCGTCGAACGTGCAAAAACATTCTTCTTATTTAAACGAAACGTATACCTAACGAATAAGTTCCGGCCGACCAACTTAACAAGTTAAATTAATTAAAACAACCGAGGCATAATCTTTTGATGCGGATGAAGAGATCGGATGTAACAACAAAAGGGAAATTTTCGGGAAAGCGATAAATTCGCGTTCGTACTTGCGCATCAGCTTTTTACATTTTTAGAAAGTTTCTTTACATAGCATTGCATTACGAGCTTGTACTCGTTGTAGTTGCACATTGTTTTATCATCGAGGATCTTGTTTTTCGCGCGTAAAAAAGAGACCTGATCGAACGATGTTATTTTGAGAAAATAGGTTATGTTTTATTCATGTACGAGGGCATATGTACAGGGTACATAGAAGAACCGCAGAAAAGATTCTACCCTCGAGCGACAGCGACGGTTTCGTTTCGTTTCATTTTATCCTCTCGTTTTTGTATTAAAAAAAAATCAAACGGAACCGGACGTTTTAGCGGGATTACAAATGAGATTTGCAGTAAACCGTTATTTTGTTTATTTAAGGAATTAATATAATTACCGCGAAAATGTACGCGATAATGTATTTTGTTGCTTTACGAGGACTATAATTTTAACTGGGTGTGTACATAAATAATAATAAAACTTGAAGGCTCGACGATATATCAAAGAGCTTTATGATTTTAAAGCTGACATTATGATATTTAACGTTAGGTTATCGTATACGTATAATATAAAATCTGGTAAAACTACGTTTTACTTTCGAGTTTTGAATTACTTTGTAAAATTCGTTCAAAAGTTGCAACGCTGAACTACTGCACAAATAACTCAAAACTGAGTTATACAATGTTATAAATTTACAATAGTTTTACACTAACTCTCGTTTCACTTTCAGGACACTCATAGAAATGCATATATTTTGCTCTTTTAATTACGTCAGCTGCATAATTTTACAATATCCACGGGTTATTAATTTTTTAACGAAAATTTGCATTAAAATCGCGTTAATCGGACAAAACTACTGGGATTAACTCGATGTTACCTTTGCTGATATCGATGATCGTGCTTACAAGTTGTACCGGGACAAGCGATAAGTTGCGGGCGATAATTAATATATCGCGTGTTTAGATTACATAGTGCTGTTTTTGCTTAATACGATTTGTATTAAGTTTACTCGAGAGACGAATTAACAAATAACGTATCGGAGAGGAATAGGAATAACGAATAGTTTAATGTCAAAGTAAAAGCTTTTAAATCTCGTCTTTCTTCTCCATATAAATGAATTGATATTAATTTAGAATTCTACGCGAGTTATTTAAAAGATTTTTAATTATTATTTCTGTGTTAATTTATTCCATGATAAAGTAGAATATTTAATTATAGTTGAGCATATTTATAATTGAAGAAACTAATAGTTAAACAAATTTGTCTGAATTTATATATTTCTTCTCTTCTCTTCTCTTATAAACACCAGGAAAATACGTTGAAAGTGTAAACAGAATAATTCATCGTTCTTAAATATAAACTTCACTTATTTACTTGTAAAATGTACGTTCATATATACATATACCTTGACGGTTCTTGTGCAAACTGATGAATCATAGAGAAACGGTTAGAATTGACGTGTCTGGAAGAAATAAATAGAACTAACATATTTCAGAGAAGTATTCAGAATTATATATTACAATTTTCAGTAAAAATAAGCAACCGCAAGTTTTAACGTTCATGTTACGTCTTAATTGCTTCGGTCGATACAAAATTTTTAATACGAAGAGCCGGTATTATTTAAAATTTATATTTTTCATTTATATCGCTTATTAATTTAGTTGCTTTGTTCGTTACACAACGATATAAAATTACGGAAAATCTTAAAACACGCATGTATAAAATCTTAATGCAAATTAGAAGAACCGACGAACCACGTACAGATTATATTAAAAAACGATAAATTGAATTATTTTAAAGTTTCTCCTCGGTGATTAAATTCGTTAGAAATAATGTACAATATATTAGATAGGATAGCTGAATCTCTTTGAAATGAAAAAGAAACTAATATTATTATAGAATTAATTAAATTGAAAAATCTAGAAGGTAGATAATTAAAATTTAATTTGAAATCATTATTTCGCATATTTCGTATTCTTTCAAAAACAAACAAAGATTATTAAATTCAAATAATACGAAAGATAAAGGATAAATTTTCTATCATCGGCTAAATAATGAAAAATATTCGTAAAAATAATAAAAACAAAAATGGTACATTTGAACAGACAAAATTTGTGCATGACCTACTTTTAATACGTTGAAAGAAAAGAATGTAAGTAAAGTATACGTATAATAAAGTCTCTGTTCTATTCAATATTTTAAAAATTTTCATTCTTTCTTCGTTATATAAAACCGCGCAAAAGAATTTATTGCCTTTTTTAGAAATACAAAAATTTTTCCACAAAATCATTCGTTTCGTACAACGAATAATCCTCCAATATATAACTATTTTTAAAATTAACCGGAAATTTTATTCTTAAGAAATTGTCATTTGGGTTCGCTTAATTATAAATTAACCGTGTATTGTACTCTTGGTAACCAATTCAAAAAATTTTCGATTGTAATAGAAATATATGAATCAAACGAATACGTAGTTAATATCAATTATTAGTAGTGACAGTATAAAATAAAGAAAAATGAGTAGAACTCGAAAGTACTACAGGAAGGAAAGAGCACGAGAGAAAATAAAAGAGAAGGAAAAAGAAACTTTTGAGGAAATACCGAGGGACAAGAATTTATCATTTCGTAGCACACGAGTGCGAAATGCCGGAGTGGCGACAAGTCTGAAATTGCAATATTTGGAAGTCGAGTGGTACTCGAGTGGGCGAAAGAGCGAAATAAAGACAGAGAGTCACGGAGAGAAAGAGAGAGGCAGAGAGGCGGAGAGGCGGAGAGGCAAAGAGTTATACCGGATAGAGGAGGGAAGGAGCGAGGGAGACGAAAAATAAGCGGTACAGTGAAATTGGGTGGTGGCTCTTGAAACTTGAAGACGCCAGACTAAGAGCGAAAGATAGAGAAGAGAGGGAGAGATTGAGAAAATGCAGTCGAATATAAAATGAGTGGTAAAAATTTTCTAAAGTGTAAGAGCTACAGGCAAATAGACAAAAAATGAGACTACGGACGACTGTACATAAGCATGTGTCTTCCTGTCTCCACTCCTCTTCCTCTCTTCTTCTCTGAGAGTAGTACTACACAAGAGTAAGAAGAGTAAGAAGAGTAAGAGACGCATCCTTCTCCTGCGCTTCGGTTGATTACATAGCCTCGCAAATATAGGATGAATGCAAACTTAATTTTATTACTCCTCTTTCTAAAGAATGACTTTGAGTAAGTAAATTATTTTCCTATTTTAAGAATATACGAGGCTAATATTTTTCCTCTCTTTCACATAAATTACGGATCTTTGCTTAGTATCTTGATACGTGCTTTTATTTTTCATTACGTTGAAAATAAGACAAAAACTTTTAGTGTATTGTCTTATTTTTTATACTTTTAACTACGGTTTATAAAGGCGGAGTATTTGGATACTTTGAGAAGGACGGACAACTCGTGTCATTATTGTGCGTTTCTTTCCGAGAGACTCGAGTGTAACGGAAATTTAAAAAGATCTTAATACGACTCGAGGAGACCTTTTATCCCTGAAAAGCAACAGTTGAAAGCTGAGTGACGGATTTTAAAATGGTTTCAACGTATAATAGTTATAAACGTTCTTCTGTGTGTTTTTCAAGTTATACGTCAAAATTTGAAGAAAAAAGTGTGCAAAATTGTTTTACCGCGAAATATTTTACACAATAAAATGAAGTATACTTGATATGCGTCCCACTTTCTCAAACTTGACGATAAATAGCGTCGGAAAAATATTTCGAGCTCTCGTTTTAAACAGTTCCAGTACAATTCAGAGAAATTTTTTACGTTACCTTATAAATTTTAATTATACTTGAGTCTATCGTTGCGTTTCCAGTGATCAGACTTTGGTAAAAATAATGGATTGAGAAAAGTCAATCTAGTTCAAAGAAAAGAAAAGATTCAATCCTTTAAAAGACTTACAGTGTCTCTTTTTTTAATCGATACGAAATGGTTTAATTTATTATATTTTAAAGAAGGTAATACATCGATATTTTAATATTATTTAAATATAATTTACCGAATTATTAAATAAATGTATCGTTATCTTATATGGGTCGGAAATTTTCCACTTTTCCCTCGCAACACACATTTTTAAAATATTCCATAAAAAATAGTTCGATTAATATTTTACGATAAGAAAATATAATTCTTGCCAAGGACTTATTTTAGCGCGACAAATTATATTTCGTTCCAAAATGAATAAATTTTATTGCGAAAGATAAACAGCGGTGAATCGTATCAATCTCGTATAAGACTCAATTTATTCAAATTATAAAAAATTGTCAAGAAGAGAAAAAAATTAACCATTTAAATTCAAATTACAAGATAAATTCAGAAAAAATATTGGCACTCGAGTTATTAATGATTTTCTCGACAAGATAAGAAGTAGCCATTCATCTTCTTCCCGTATCGAGGATAATTTTGCTATCGACGGAAAGGACAACAAAATTCCTTGTAACAACACGGACACTGTGTATTTTCTCCGGTGTTTACTCCACGTGTAACACATTCATAAACCTGAAAACCAATATTGAATTCGATCCTCTGATACTGATTCATGTCTCTTTAGCTCGTTTAACCTGGAAAATCCGAAATAAAGCGATGGAAAACAAGCGAACAACTCGTATATCACAAAAGGCAACATCTTCGGATATCCAATCGTTTAAGAACTTACTTTAAAATCTAATTCGGCAATTATGAATAACGTTAGCAACTTCGACTTAAAATCCAGGAATCGTCGTCCTTCGATACAAGACAAGCTTATGCCAACTATCGAGGAATTTAATCAAAAGCACAACCGATACAAAGAAAGTAACTTCCCGAGTCCGAATGAAAAGGTCACGACCTCTCGATACATTGGGGAAATATCGATACCTTGACTCGTTTCTCACGTAGTAAAATTCACCGATCCGTAAAGAAAAAACTGAATAAATCGATGATACATCAACGACATAAATAAAATTTGAATAAAATATTACGCCGGCGTTATTAATTCATGCCCCATCAATAATACCTTTCGCACAAAAGGAAATCCAGCGATACTTCCGCAAATTTATTCGCTCGCAACCATCTCAAAAATATACTCGGCACGCGCGTTGGATATTCCATAACGGATCGCACACAACGTAAATCTCATTCTCGTGCGAAGTGTCCGCGAGAGACGGTCGGTGGTTATACGTCCGATCGGACGTTAGTAGTGACGGACGATGGGTAAACTTTTGCGTGTAGACGTAGATGTCAGTGGTAAGGGATCCTCGGCGTAGTCGGACAGGGTTAGACCGTAACGTTTCTGCGGAACGTCAGTTCGACGGATTTTGCGCTCGAGTACCGTTAATTAGAATTACAAAGTCTTGAAGGGCCGCGGGGCTACTTTGACAATTAGATACGGTCTTAGACGAGCGCTATAAGCTCATTTCGGTTCTCCTCTCAATTTGACGTTGACCTCATCGGTGAGTTTGCTCCGCGTAACTTCTCCTAGACCAACGGCTCGAAAACCAGTTTCCGGATTTTATTCCTTCTCTTTCATTTTTCAAAACTCGAGCGCTTTTCTCGCCCGTCGCTTTTACAATCGCTTTTTAACCTACGATCGATATATTTATTTGGATGTTCGAGGCTATCGCGGGTCGCTGCGCTGGAGAGAATTTGGCGAATTCGGTTTTTACTTAAATCGAAGCTTTTTCATTAGAGCCTTTTGCTGACGTACGGTTACTTTGGCGGATCGTATCGGAACGGCGATATTACATTCTATTAAAGGAGATATAGTTCTTAACTATCCGTTCTTATTTGTCTTTCTCGAAACTCGGGAACGGTGACTTTCAAAAATTAATCGGTATACGGATTTATGTGAAAGTCGTTGAAGCGTTCGTTTCGAGATTTATAACGCTAGTAATTCGTATAATTTTAACTTTTTGAGCATTATGGAACGATATGTAATTAATTTATGCTAAAATTACGAGCGCTTTCTAAATGTACATAAGCTTTTTGAATAAATTTCATATAAATTTCGTAATCTCTTCATCGCGCGAATTATTATTTTATATAAAATAAGCAAATGTTTAATCATTATAACCGGAATATTCATTTTAAGGTTGTATTTTAGCGATGTTAGGTAACGCAAAATGACACAACATTCATCTACAAATACACTTTGCTTATCTTTTCGCTTTCTTTACCTCTTCGCTTTCAACGCGTATACTCGTACAAAATAATTACCGAATATTTTAATAAAGCATCGGAAGCAGTCGACGTGCAAATATACGCGAGAAAAACCTGAAATAAAATTCTAGTTCGATATCTCGTTATCCAATGCGAGAATTAATACTTTATTCGTATCGAATTACAAACTTTCGCGATAAACAAGATATTTTCGATCTCCTAATACAGGAAGAACGCGTTGATGAGTAAAAGATCTCGAATCCCTTTAGTAATAGTGATTATAAAAGTACACACGGAGGAGAAGCTTTTAGCTCCAGTAGTTCACTCCGACTAATCGCCGCTTGAGCTTCTAAGCGCTGGCTTAGATAATGAAATGGCATTTCCCAGTGCTAATCTTCCTCTACCTATTATCGCACTGACTTACCTAAAATACCGATTTCGAAGAAGGATAAATTTCCCACGAGTTCGATCCGCAATTATAAACATTTGCTAAATATACGATACCGTCTCTACAATCCGTACAAAGTACCCGAGATCGTTTCTTCGAAAGTGCTTGTAAAGGTACAAAGAGAAGCTAAGGAACTTGTTGAATAAATTTGAAATTCTATTCTTCGAGATTGGATTTTCGACGTGCTAAACGTTTACAAGAGTGAATTATGTAATCAGGGATCCTTCCCGCGATAAAGAGAGTAAAAAATCACTCCATATTTTTAATCAGAGTAAATTTTCATATTGTAACTCATCGCGCATTACTCCGGTATTTCTTAGCCAAGGATTCCAGTTTAATAAAATTTTCCGTGTTGATTTTGGCCCAGCGTCGTTCATTTCTCATTACAGCGGAGGGAAAGAGAAAGGAATCCCGCCGGCTTTAGTTTTAAGGCTTCTTCCATTTACCGCTCGTCATCTCGCCACTGTGTTTCCGGTGATGATTGTACGTAATCAGTTATCTAAATATTTCGAGTGCGAATACGGCCCTGATCCCTTCGAGACAAGTTTAAGACAGACATCATTTATTACTTGCCCACAGGATACACCGAGTACATTTCAGTCCTCTATTTGACACTCGACGACCAGATTATTACGAAAGCCATGTCACACAGACTTGTAC
Organism: Dolichoris vasculosae; assembly: GCA_018907195.1. Lineage (NCBI taxonomy): Eukaryota > Metazoa > Arthropoda > Insecta > Hymenoptera > Agaonidae > Dolichoris > Dolichoris vasculosae. Next base: position 11,248,020 of record JACCHY010000006.1, read on the forward strand.
AGTAGATCAAATTGAATATTATGAGATACGAGCGACGCTAAGCAACTCGAATGAACCAACGGTACGAACCCTAAATGTATATAGATCGTGTACTTCGTTCCTGCGTCTCTCTAATCATCCACACCTTATTACGAACGTAAATTATTTCGTATAAATGATGATTCTTGAAATACATCCGTGCGTATCTTTTTACAAATGTCGCATTAGTCGATGCTCGAGTAGCCGATCGATTATAAGAGGGTTCGCTGATATCGGCTTCCCGTTTTATATCCCATTTTATCTCGCTGTAAAAGCCATTACTCTTATTAATTACGAACGACCGATCGGTTTATAATTGTAATTAACCAGTCTATAACACGCGACAATTTTCTTAACGATCGAACCGCAAGGAACCGACGTACGTTCGGATTCTTTTATCGCTCGGATTAAATTAAAATATTCGTTACGAGCGGTGATTTTTAATAATTCGCTCGAACAAAAGCTGACGTCTATATGTCTACTTCAACCGAAAGCGGAATCCAGTTGTCGCAGTGCAGTATAGCTTCAAGATGTAGGCCGAGACTCGTTCGAAGTTTCAGTAGCTGTGAGCGGATTGATTGCTTCCGATGAAACTTTCGCCGTCTTTCCTTTCCGCCTTGGTTTTAAAGTACGCCTTTCTCGGTGTAACTTCGCGGTAACAATACAAAACCGTATTACAATGAAAGATAGAGTTTATTATCGATTTAGAGCTGAAGATAATCGAAAAAATGTATTTTTTATAGACTGCCGTTTCAATTAATTATATCGCATCGTTTTAGGCTTCCGAATGAATTTCGCATTGGCGAATGGTTCCGTCTAACTCTGAACGTAAAAACGTAAACCTATCGCCGACTTTACGAATACTTTTAACGAGCGCACGTTCTGGTATACATTTTTCTTTAAATATAAGCGATCAAAGAATAAAGTGCAACTCGTAATCCTTAAAGACTCGTACAATTTTGAAAAATTAAATACATTCTGGTCTTTATGCTCGAATATAAACGAGTGTCCGGTGCTCAAACAAGTTATTTAGCGATACAAACTTTTTCAAAAGACGTATATAAAAACTTTATTTTTATTATAAAAGAATGCATTCGTAATTTATGTCAAAGCATGTAATTATCGAAGTAGTTAACAAATTTAACAAATGTTTTTTTCGTTAAATATCTTCGAATAAGCCTTAAAATTAATTCGGAAAGTTTATTTAACGAATACAATATTTATATTTAGTTGTATAATAATTTTAAATGCTTAATACCTTTTCGTTTCATTTACGACTTTGATAATAACTTTAAACTACTAACGTACTTTTCCAGAATCCTTAAAAAATATCCTTAATTAATTAAACATTTAAATTTCAATTTAAAATATTTCAACGGGAGGACAATTTAAATTATTTTAATAAAAGAAATTAACTGAAATATAATAGTGACATTAATAGTCGTTTTTATTTCTAACATAATCTATCTATATATATATATATATAATTATAATTTTTTATGTTACAGGTGAGTTCGAAATAAAAATTCAATTACATCTTCATCGCGTGAGTTTAAATATTATATTCTATTTCTTACAACGAACGCACAGTATATAATAAAAAAAATTCACCGCTAAATATATAGCAAAATAATATATAACAAAAAAATCCACTACTAAAATCATTAGAAAAGTAAAATCGTATTTTCGAACGTTGAAATGATTTTACCCTTTCGCAGCGAGTAAATTAAAAAACTTAATAGCTTCGATCATTACGCGAAGATGAAAATTGTCAAAAGTGCCAGAAGCACCTTTCATGAAATAATTTCCTTTTTAAACCACTAGAAAGATAATTCTTTTTTTATTCCAGGGAGATTGATACAGTATTACAGCTAATAATTTTTCAAAATTATAAAAGTTTTCGGCGGAATTTCAGCAGCCAATTCACGTTGAAAAATGTTGAACGACGCCTGAATTTATGAAAAAGTAATTTATATCATGGGCTTCGCTTATCAAACGCGCGTCTTGAGCGGGACTCCGGCAAAAATGCGGAAGCTAAATTTCCATTAGTCCCTCTCCTTTAAGCCCGCCGTGAAACCACTAACCCACTCGGCTCATACGTAAACTTCCCCCAGCGAGAGGATGATAAAAAAAAGAAAAAAAAAATAATAAAAAAACGAAAGTCACTCTCACTCGTTCGTCATCCGTCCGCGGAAGGTCGTCCCGACACCCGCGAGAAAATTATTCCCGGGTGTTAATTAAGTTCCGTGGTACCGCGTTTGCCTGGTATACGATCGCGTCTGTCTGCGGTGCGGGAATTAACGACGAAGAGTTCATAAGAGAAGTCAGGGCTGTCGTTCTGACGGATCGAAAGAGGCGAGCCCAATGGCGTACGGAGCAATCAGAGTTCATCCGGAAGTTGCATCCACGACGCAGAACTTCGGCAAAGCCAAGCCCCGAGGACAAGTTCGAGTCGGAGGCGTAGCAACCGTCTCTCATCAGCGAAACTGAGCCCTGAGCCCCGGGGCACCGAATTACTACCGATCTCAATAAACCAAGGGCGTCTTTCCCTGGTTTCCCAACCCAATTTCCCACGGGTATTTCAATATCGTGTTTACAACTGGATTCGCACTCGTCCGGGCGCGTGCCGAGGAATCGTTTCCCCGGATCCTGGATCTTATGCGCGAGTAATTGCGCGAGTAATATCGCGGTCGAGACGATCCGGAGGTCTTTGAAATCTGTGACGAGATCGGTGAGTTCGGGAGGCGATGTTTCAACATTTTACGTTTAAAGAAATAAACGATTTCAACTCGCCTTTCAACTGCGAGAAGTGTAAACCTGGATTTACCTTTGTATGGGTGGAACGAGCCAAGTTTATACGACGGTGACGCGTATTGTGTTCGGTCATAATTTTCGCTTCGATAACAAGCACGTAAAATATTATTTAGCGTTGTAATATAGAAAAGTAAACGTAATTTATCAATCAACGATAAAATTTAAAGGTAAATCAATTTTTAGCTTTCGTTGTTTCTTTCGCGAACTTTCCTAAATTTTTGCCGAGGTGATGTTTTAAATTAAATTACAATGATCTATACAAATTTCGATTTATACGATGATGGATTACTCGACGCGCTAAATAAGGAAGAACGCGAAAGAAATGCGATGCGCGATTTCTGGAAATATTAAACTTGGCGTGAGAATCCGAAGCTGCATCGCAAAGAGCTTTCCAAACATTTTTAATAAATGGAAAAATATCGAAACAAAATGGCTTATCCGACGGAGATTATTTTATCGAGTACAGCGTAAATAAAAACGAATGAATTCGCTATTTATCAAGTGCGCGGGAATTATATAAAACTTGGATCGATTTTTGCGTTTGCTGCGTTCCAAACGAAATTTAAAGTACAGCCGTTCGAAGGGAAGCTTTACAACTGCTTTAATATATTCGCGAGTGAACGAACCGTTTTGAAATTTGTAGGATAATTTATTCGGTAATTATTATTCCGATTGGCCACTATTCCTGCAAAACTTAATAATTACAATATTTTAAACGTTGATCCAACTTTCATTATAGAAATTACTCGTAAAATCCAAGGAATTGATTCAACGGAAGTCCGGAATCGAGAAGCGACTTCGGAAAAAGCTCGTCGCTTTTTACTACGAATTTCCCCAGAGCTCCGACGTACAGAGATAATCCATTCGAATAATTTCAAGGGAAATTCAAAGGTCGGTCGCGAACGGTCGGCGTGGAAAAACAAAAAAGCGAAAAGGCGAAACGTAAAAACAGAGAGTCACGGGGGAAAAAACGAAAATATTGAGAGGGAGAGAGAGAGAGAGAGAGAGAGAGAGAGAGAGAGAGGAAAAGTATGGAATCCCCGTGGCACGATCGCGTCGCACGGGTCCGACCATTTATCCTGCGGTCCCTCCCCCAACTGGAACACAGTGCCCTGTCCATCCGGCAAGGGCGAGAAGCATAAAAAAAAACGACCAAGCAAAGAAAGACGGAGAAGCCCCGCAGTTGCGGCTCTCGCTGTATCACTGTCGCATCGCGAGGTGGAGGAGCTCCAAGGAGGAAAGGAGGAAAGGAGGAAAGGAGGAAAGGAGGACCGATTTCGCGTCTGATTTACGAGGGCCGAAGCTTCCTTTCTTTTTTCGCCCCTCTCCCGACCTTTTTTGTCGCAACGCGCGCCCGACAAAATAAGCCGCGTCCACTTCTTTCCTCGGCGGCGTCGACGTACGAAGGGACGCTCGGCGTAACGAGTGCGCGACTATTAAGCTTAGCCGGAAATCCCTTAAGCCAATTTGCGCGCCTAACTTCGCTCAGCTTCATCCTCGTTCCCTCGTTCCCTCGACCCCTCGACCCCTCGCCACCGGGTGCGCGACTTCTGGCAGCCGATGGACGGCGACCATAGTAATGACAATAGGTCGCGAGCTTACACGCAGCTTTTAGCGGGGCTAACTATGGACCCCGGTTCTTTTTCCCTCCACCCTCCTCCACCCTCCTTCGCCCCCCCTACGCCCCCGAGCGCCTCCGTAAAATCTTTTTGCGCTCGTTCGCTCCTACGTGTGTCGAATATCGTTAAGAAAAAGTTTGGAACGCCTGGGGGACGCGCTCGTGACCATTAATCTTGGGAGGCCTTTATACGCCGTTGCATCGTCTTCTTCTTCTTCTTCTTCTTCTTCTCGAGATAGAGAGAGATAGAGAGAGAGAGAGAGAGAGAGAGTTTGGGCGCTTCCGTCGGTGAAACTTCCTTCCTCGGAAGCTAACGCGGACTACTTTCTTGATAAATACATGAATATCAAATTACCGAGATGAGTGAAATTTTGTTGGTACTAAAACCGAGAAAACTCGGGACTAAATCGAACTCTAGTCCGAGTAAACTCGATACTTTCGTTTCTTTGACTCGACGGCCAAACGAATCCTGCGCCTATATTACATCATTCGTTCAGCTTGTTTTTTTCAACAAAAAAAATTTTACTTTGTATTTCGTCTGTATTCTTAACGATCTTCTACGATTCCATACTTTGTCCAACGTAAAAGAAACATTTTTCACTTGGTAAATACGTTTGTATTTTACGTCATTCGTTTATGATAATTATCTATCGATTAAATAAATTCGAACGAGTTCGCGACCATTCGATATTTATTTTACATCTCGTAGTCGGGAACGAAAAAATATAATTACACTTGTAAACGTATATATTCTATTTTTTCAAAAAGTTTATCTTCGTACGAGTAAAACTAATATTAATTCATCCAACTTACAACGTATAAAAAAAGAAGAAATATTTTACGATAATTATTGGCTTCGTATACGTAATAAAATTGGAGATAAATAGAAGCATCACTCGATCCTAATGGTGAAAATTAAAGTTAAAATTTCAAGAGACTAATTATTCTATAAATACCGTTATTTCGTGTAAATTTGTTTAAAATTTATCGTAGTTTTCATTTTACTTTCGTACTTTATCGAATAGTATGAAACTACATCGACTGTATTAAAGAAGGTGTATAATATGCTTTTAAACGAATACCATACTGAATCTAATTTAAAATATAAATAAATTAAGGAACAAATTCAGGCTTCCCATCGACTATCCCATAGGTAAAAGTAAAAAAGCTTATTTCGTTTAATCAATGGGTAACTCCTTCAATTTCAATACTAATTAAATTATTTGAAATTCATTAGCGAGTGATTCAATATTCGCGTCCGAGTCAGCAAAGTACGCGTAATTATACAATCTTTAACGCGAAAGTTGAACTAATCGTATTCGTTAAAAATACATATATATATATATATTTATATATATACATAGATAACAGAAGGAATTTCATTCCGCTTAAATTATAAACAATCTTCTCTGTAAGAAAACGAATGGTTTTCTAATTAAATAGAGTAATTCCGAGTGCAATACAAAAGTTCAGGTGGAAATGTGCGGAAGGGTAACATCTTGCAACCCTTCGCTTCTACTCTGTGTCTGGCATTTTCAATTTCGAGTGAAAGTGGCACGACAATTGGAAAACCGGGCACCGCACGAATGTGAGTGGCTTCGAAAATTTCGCGATATTCGCCGAGTGGAGATCCGCGCGAATTTGTGTTTCGATACGGGCGTCGTGCCAATCTTTCAGCGGGAGAAAAGTTGACGAGACTAAAGCCGAATAGTCGGACAAAAATGAATCCGAAGGGGGTGGATTATTAACGTACCATTAATATCCCGAGCAAGGAAAGTAATTAGGAGCGACACTAATGACAAGGGATTGACAGTTTCGTATAACGTTAATTTGGCGGAGGTAATTGCGCTGATATTACCGATGCGTGCAAAGATATTAAAGAAAGTAGGGCTGAGAGAATTTCCCTTAATATATCTAAATTAATAAGGAATTTTCAAGATTAAGAAACTTGTATTAGAATAAGTGTTCATGTAAAATGTAATTATGTTTAATTTACGTGCTATGAATAATCTACGACGCGAGTAATTAAATTTCAATTATTTTTTATTTTTTTTAAGTAAAAATATTTCGATCCTACGTTTTACACCCTAATTAAATTATTAGTTATAAAAACACTTCGATTTTTATAGCTTCGATCCGAAATAACATTATTTTTAAGCACCGACAGCTTCAAATTTAAAACGATAGATAATATAATTTAAATAATACGATCAATATAATAGATAATATTTTCATTTAATAAATTATCGTAAACTTTACGAAAAAATATTCAAATCGTAAAAATCTGGTTTGATTACCGTAACATTAATGCATGGTTTTAAGAACGATAATAAATATAAGGTGTTAAATAAAAAATATAATCGACCAATTCTACGCGTACTATGAATAAATTTTTTAATTTACACCGAAGCCTCAAATTTATAAAATATGAACATATGTGCATGTGTACAGCGATATAGGGAAAGAGAGAGAGAGACGGGATAAAGAGAGACAGGAATGGACAAAGAAGCAGACAAAGTTTGATAAAGGCACAAAGAGGTAAAATAAAGAGAGAGAAATAAATAGACAGGTAGACAAAGAGGCAGACACAGAGAGACACAGAGACAAAGCAGAAGACAGGACTAAAGCGAGAGAGAATGTTAGAATGTAACTGGCGAGGAGTACGACTAGAGAAAATGGCTTAAATCATTACGAAACTTGTTTACAACCACAAGTCAGCATTTGCCATCTCCTTTGTCTAGCATCCTTCCCTCAACCCTCGCCCAGCCATCCATTCGCGCCTCGACAACAGATACGCAAGTGACGTAAGCATTATCAATTCGGTTTTAATTTAACCAGGACAAAGGTAAAAGCCCCGAGCGGTTCGCGCGCTTCTACCTCGACGCCCATAATACGCCTCCAGCAGCCTCGGGACGCAGGCCCCGGACGCTGGACGCGTCGACGTCGGGACGCACAAGCTGCCCACGCACACCCGTAACAACCGGGTAATTATGCATACCGGCGCCGTATTCTCTCCCGTTCCGCTTGGTACAATGACTTCGAGACCCGAGAAGACGTCGCGTCGCCATTGTGTCACTCGCGAACTCGTATAGAGACTCGCGTCGAGACTCGCGTCGAGACTCGCCGTCGTCCATTTTCACTCCATTTCTCTCGGACGCTCGTCAGGATCGGCTAATACCGATCGGTTACTCCGGTTCGATGGGGCTCGACCGAAAACTAATTAGCCGCTCTTTAGCGCAACACCAATATTCGAGGTACGATCGATTCGAGCGATAACGCCTCCGAGGGAGTCGATAAAAATTGAGATATCCCCCGGATTATCCGCTCGAGATATTACGCGAAAATTACACGAAAAGAAAACAGAAAATAGAGGGCGAGGGTAAATTATAAAAATAGTAAAGAAGCAGTCCCCGCAAAATGGAACGAATAGAGGAGGAGATAGAAATTTTAATTCCGCTTGGAAAGCCTAGAAAGTTGCTCCGGTGGGAACTTATTTTTGGATCGGAGGCATCGGGACGCGGGAATTTCATAAGGAACGTACGCGAACGTCTCGGTGAAAAGCAACCGGACCGAGTTCGGCTTGTTTTCTTCGGAGACACGAGACTCACGGAGGTCCTGATACCTTCGGCTTTCGAGACGGTTTTTAAACTTTTGAAAATTAGCTTCCCGGAAGTTCTCCGACGAACTGCCGAGACTTTTGGTTTTACAAGCGTATCTGGACAAAAGTATTTTCACCCGTAGTACTTCCAGACTCGCTTGAAACTTGGTTATCGTTATTATATTCTTACGCGCAATGGCATTGGTTTTTCGGGTGCTTCTTTTATATATAATTTGTAGCGTTTGTAGTCGTTTAAGAATCGAGAGTGTTAATTTAATTTCACGGTTGAATTTCCGCTTATACTTAATATTACTTAAATAAACTTGCGGAACTTTTATAAACTCTACTGGAAAAAGTATCGAAATAAGTTAGTTAAGAGTATCTTACCGAAACGTATTTGAATATTAATAGTATTATAAATAATATATATTCTCGAAGTATTTAATTCGAGTAGATTCGTTTTGATTAGCAAATTTTTAAATATTTAAATTTCTAACGTCCGTATTTATTTTATCGATGTATTTACGCGCAAAAACTTTTATCGCGATAAAAAGAGATTAAAAAACTTGTATCCGCGGTAAAAAGAGGATAACGTAAAAAATGTATTTTATAACTAAAATTAATTATTTTTTATGAAATTCTACTCCGTTTTACGCGTTCGCAGGTAAATTTATGCCGTTTAAATTTGATTTAATTATTAAGCTGCTGTGCGAAAATTAGCTATAAAATAAAAGTATAAATGCAAATTTGACGCGTAACACTTTTATTTATTTTGATTTATAACTATATTATTTAAAGTGTCCTCGTCGAACTAATTATTCGAAGGAACTTTTGCATTATTTAGCAGCACTGATAAATTCTCTAATACGATCTTATTATTCACCAAGACGAGAGCGTAATTATATTAATCGCGGAGATGAACCTTTCACCGTTTCAAAGTGCATGATTTAGAGCTTTCGCGAGTTGGCAATACGTAGTAGTCGTATCGGTAAACAGCTCGCCGCTAAATAGCCGGACTGGATTGCGACTCAACGGCTGCCATTTTTGTGGTCGTTCTCAAAATATACATACATATATACATGCATACATACGTATATAAAGAGCAGGTTTAGCCGAATTTGAAACAGTCCGCTTTGAACGGATATATTCTATTACCGCTCGCCTATCTTTCCCCAACAGCTACGCAATCTATATTCAAACTAATAATTATCTTATTTTAGAGACGAACGTCGAACGCTGTTAAATTATACTTTCATTAAAATTAGAAGTCATGTCGAACTAATGAAATTGGCTCGCTAAAGACAAGAGTTTTGAGATCGAGGAATTCGTGACCACTGAATGCGAACTGTTCCAGATCAATTTCCTTTGTCTCTCCGTCTCACTCGCCGTACTTTGCTGTATAAACATGTACATACAAATACCCATAAACATCTATTTCTCCCCCTGTTTTCGGCATTCTACGGCAGCTAGTGGAAACTTAGAGTCGGGATTACGGATGCTCTAACGTTTTGAAGTTGGAGCTGCCTTATACCATAAATCATCCTTCCTCCGTCACCGTCTTCATTTCCGAACACAAGAACCGAGACTTCTAATATTCTCTTAGTTGAGCCAGAAGCTCATTATTGATTCATAATCTTTATTGATTTATTTATTTATTACCGCTAATTAAAATCGTTCGAATACGCAATAGTCAAAAGAATTTCTAGCCTTTATAAAGCTGTTAAATAATACCGATATCGATTACATTCTCAAAACTTTGCTACGAGTTGCGATTTTTCCAAAAAATTTGAAAATAACTGTTTCTATGCTTGACTATATAATTAATTTTAAAAATTTTCTTTTTCCTTTCTAAATTAATTAAAATAGTTTTCTTTTATATTCGATATAATATACGAACAATAACATATTCCATTATCAGACTGTCGAATGTTTTTGTTAATTTTACGAATGTTCTTTATAAAAATCGTAGAATCGATATATAAATACCTTTGTATTTCTGAAATATGACTGTTTTTGTTTAATCCAATACTATCTTTGCCCAATACCATCAGAGGATACAATCGATATGTAAAATCTCTATACAAACTGTTTAAAGAAAAACCTTCCGCGATATCTCAATGGTATTATTGGTAAAAAAAAATTGAATAAAAGAAATGCTGCATTTGTAGTTACCGATTTTGTGAATAAATCTAATTATTCGAGTAGATCAAAAGTTTAGGTAAATAAATAAAGGTTTTCAACTATTCTTTGAGATCTTTAATAATCGAAATTTAAAATATCGGATATTGTAATAAATTACGCTTCTTTTTAAATTTTCATTACGTACATTTCTCGAAATATGTATATATATGTAAATTCATAGTAAATCGTCGTTCACGAGTGCAATAAATTTAATATCTTTATTAAAAATTTTAATATCAATTATGAAAACCGTAAATTAATATTTAAAACTAAATTATTATTTTTCGAAATGAAAATTTCTGTAATTTTAAAGAAACCATACTTTTGTACACTAATTATTTGATAAAAATTTTTGTAAAATTTCCTAAAGCAATATTAAAAAATTCATTTTATATTATAATATCAGGTACTTTATTTTAAATTAACGTATAATTATTGATACCGGAAAAAGCTTTTTTAAAGTTCTTTTTACACGCAAATATTTCAATATTTCGTCGTTTACGAATATTTTTAAAAGAAATAAACAAAATACTAGATTAAAAGCTCAAACGAACTTTATAAGTTATGTGCAACGTTTGTGTTTTCAATGTAAAATTTTATTTAACTAAAAGTACGCATCCGTATATTGAGAATAATATTTTCTTTTATATTTAATATAAATTTACTTCATAAATAGAACTCGATAACTAGAATACACAATCGTTCGCTTCAATCCTCGTATCAGTAAACAAAAAATAATCACTGTAATCAATAAAGTTCAAATCATAATTTTAATAATTAGGAATGCAAGAAAAAATTTTTTGCAATCGTATTATAAATATTTTTTGTACGATTTTAAATTTATTCTTTTAATTTCCTCTTAATTAAAAATATATATTTTTATAAAATCAAAATCGGTAAATTATCGAATAATCAATCCATCGAATCTAGATTAAACGCACCAAGTAACACAATTAGTACGTAAATTATTAGTAATGTATTGGTGCATGAACGCGAAGTGTAATCTTAATTATACAATTATACATTGTATTTGCGCGTATGTTTACACACATATTTTATAAAAAATATTCGAAACTAAGCTTTAAAAGTATCGATAGCTACACGCAGACTCGGTTTTCAAAAAAATTCCCCCTTTTTTTTTGAACAAAGAAAAGTATTCAACGCAAACTCAATAGAGTTCGGTAACACGTACATCTATTAAACAACCCTTGACTACGTAAGTAACACTGAATAAAAGAAAAGCCCGTACAGCCGTTCTAACTCACGTTCGGGGTAAACATTCGCTCGGTGAAACGACGTTAAAAGCGAAAGCGAAATAAACGCCGGGTCAGGAATCGCCGACGGTCACGCGTCGAGTCTTCCAACCCGCGATCCAACGATTTGCCTTCCCGTCTATCGATAACTTGCGTGACTCACGCCGGTGTCGGAAAAATGTCGGACGGCGACGAAAAATCAACCGATTAATTATCCACCAACTCGGAATACATCGGTACCCTTGGACTCCGCGAGCGACGAACTCGCGAATCGCCGAGGCGCGAACGATCGATGCTTTTCCTCGTAACCGCGTTAATTCACCTCCCGGGTAAAAGTAATTGCTTCGCGGAAGGAAAGTTGATTGCCCCGTCAGCGACGAGCTTTTTTTTACGCGCCTCGTCCAATATATATATTTCGTTGCTTTGCCAACCTTCGCGCGTTTCTACACGTGTTTATGCATCGATAGGGATCTTTAGGGACGTATTCGTACGTTCGGAGCTCGTCGTTGTTTCGAGGAAAGTAAGGTCGAATGGATTCTTAAGCGGCTTTAGTTCTGCTTTGAGGAAATGGGAATCGACGGAATTTGCGGTAACTCGAAAAAAATACAAATTTGTTTGCAAATTTCGTTAACCGCGTTATAATTTATGCATATTTTTAAATATGTTTAAAAGCTTACGAATACTCTCGATTTATTAATAATATTTCATTATATTATATTATTAGTTCTCGCATCGATAAATCGTTTGCTTTCCTTTAAATCATTTTATTTATTATTATCTCTCTTTGTTATATTTTATTTCTGAATTCTGACAAATTCTGGATTCCGTTATTAATTAAAAACTTTAATACTTTACATAAAATTACTCTCGAAAGTAAACAGATATTGCAAAGATTAAATGGATTTGCAAAATAAATATAAGTAATAGGACTAATTTTCATTGTAATAACTTATGTAATTTTAATTAAAAGAAAATACGTTATATTTTATAAAATTAATTATTATGTACAGATTAAATTAACATTGGTCGGTTATAAATAAATATTATTAACCGTGGAGATTTTAAATTATTAATTTTAAAATCGCTAAAATTTAAGATTATTAACGGAATTTAATTAATTAAAATACGAAATGTTCGTAACGGTGTACTTTTTAACGAAATTTGAAATTAAAGTCGCTCGTAGATTATTAATTTTTATAATCGTACTTTGCGTGCAAACGTAAAATAATATATAAATTCGCATTCAATCGAACAATAGGTAACATTCCAATATCCACACTTTCGTTTCTCGGATTAAATAACTCTCTAACTTTCATAATATAGAAATTTATACGCATAAGTATATTGCTTTATAATTGTATAATTTACTTAAGCTCGTTGCTTTTATACCGGTGTAACTTCTCTAAGTTTGCCAGCTCTCGTCGAGATGTGGATGACCCAATTTCAGTTATCAAGTTAAATACCGCCTGCAGTGCTTTCTAAACATCCCAACAATATTCGCAGCAGTATTTATTATCAGCGACAAAAATTCAACGCTTTTTAAAGCGAGAGTTTCAACGCCGTATCGCCAACTCCAGAAACGCCTCATCCGTCAAAAACATCGCTCGTGGGTACGAAACGTCCCTGCTAAATCCAAACAAGAGGAAAAGCGAAACTAAAAACGAATCTAGAAATAAAACGAATCTAGAAACGAAACGAAAAACACGCGGTAATTCGGAAATATCGGCGCATTCCTAAGCGAGCGAAATCTGTTTTCTTGAAAATAGCCATTCCAGGATGTACGAGTCCGGAAAATGCTTTCGGAAAATGCGTCCCCGGAGGCTGTTTCCACTCTTCGTTGCGCTTAACTATTGCACTCGGTGACGGCGCCACCGGCGTTTCACGGAGGTAATTACTCGATTAGTGGCTTTCGCCGTTTGATTATCAATTGTTCGCGCTTTGCGCATTGGTAAACCCGCTGAGCTTGTGTGCACTTTGGGGCTTGCTACGGTTTTCAAGTATGTGAATTTTGCGTTTCGATTGGATACCGTATGGATTTCTGGTTACGAGGGAATAGAACCCGCGGATCAATTTTTACGTCGTCGATTTTAATACGGGGATTTATGCGAACGTTACAATAAAATCCACTTCGGTGTGCGGCTTTGAATAATTATCTATAATAATTGAAATTCGATTTAATAATAGACACGATAACGATGATAAACCGAAATAACGTTTTATTTGATGCTGCGGAGTTAACTGTGCGCGTTATCAGTCTATAATATATATTTCTCGAAAATGTAGTATTTCGGAAGCTTCCGCACTTGTGTACCGTTATTATTGTAAATTCCTATAACCATCCTATAAATATATAATACAAAGATACTGCAGTAATAAGAGATTCGTTTGAACAATAAATGTGTTTTGAAGTATGATATTTTAATTCGTTGTAACGATTAAATATTATTTAAATAATTTTAATCCTATTTTATCTCGTCGGTATTATAAAATCCATATTTTTATTATATATATATATCTGAATGGAACAATATTACGATTCATAATTGCTTAATTAACTATATTCGTAATAATGAGATTACATTGTCTTATTATGCGTGATTTAGAGAAAACAGAATCGAGTATTTTTTAGACCGTATTATTTATATGTAAAATTTCATGAGTTATTTCAACCATTTGCATATCTCCGTACACAAATAAAAACATAAGTAAAAGACTATGAAACCATGAATTAAATTGAGAAATTTTCTTTTCTTTTCCTTCGAGTTCTCGGATTAAAAAACAAAATATACGAAAAAAGAAATAAAATCTTTTTTATCTATCCTTTTATATCTTACCATGTTTTCTTTTGTCAAAATTTATTCAAATTTGAAAAAATACGAATACAATTTGATCTTAAACGTATATTGCGATACGATAAATTAAATTAATGGTTCAAAATTCGCTACTCTCATCGAATACGCGATACTACATTTGTCACTAATTATCACTACGCAATCAGTTTTTAAAAAAACCAACCAGGACGATAATTTGTTGATCTAAAACGGTAAAAAACGTTATTACAATATAAATCGTAAAAGAAGGTGAAATTTCAATTTTCCTTGATCTTCCATACGTTATTATCTCTGTTCCGAAACTACGCCATTATCTTTGCCTCGTTTAGATTGGAGAGTCGTGCAGGAATAACCCAGAGTAGTCCGAGCATAAGCGTCGAGCAATGAAAATCGCATAAAAATTCCTGAGCCTCACGGGGTTGATTCGAAAGTCACCCGCTCGACAAAAAGTCCGAATCCGAAATAATCATCTTGTTTTCTTCTCGTTTTCAGGGGCTCGGCTGGTGCTTCGACATCCTGATTACGCCGCATTCCGCATCCGTCGGGAGAGCGATACGCACAAAGCCAACGTCGAGGGGAGAAACAACTGCGAGAATCTCTTTGGAAGTTGAAACGAGGGTCTCCCCGAGGTAAGTCAGAGGGGGGGCGGGGCGGTGGAAGGAGGGGGGCTTACCATCCGGCGCTCCGGATTTAATTGCTTAATCCTGGCGCGATACACTCGTCGAATAATTTCCTGCGAAATTAGCGCCTCTCTTCTGCTCCGAGATTCGGTATCAAAAGCCACTCGAAAATCCTTTTACCGGTGTAGCCACACGTGATCGGGATCTGGTACAACGATTCTTCGGAAGGTAATTTATTTTGTAGCGTGTTACTCGACGAGTCGAACGCGAGACTAAAAAGTTGCGTCGTCCTCGCGGATCTTGAAACGCGATAAAATTGATTCGATGCGAGATTTTCGATGATCGAGAAAGAAAAAAAAAGCTCGAGTTGTACTTTATTCGTTACTTTGGCTCTTTTCTCATTTTCGCGTTAATTTTTACGCTGAAAAGTAATCGGGAAAATATTTATCCTCGACGTTTTTGTAAAATGATATTTATATTTGCATTGTACATCAGCGCGTTAGAGAAAATTACGATGATGAAAGTGCAAACATTTTGCATAAAATATAAAGAAGTCGTGACTAGAAAGGTTATTCAAAGAATTCAATATCAGCCGCTCAAATGGAATAACGCGCATTTGGTTGCTTGTAATATTAAAACTTTAAACACGTTTTTCTCCAAATATTATTTTTCCTTTACTTTGAATTACTTACAGCGCAGCGAATTTTATGGAACAAAGTCGGAACTGACCGTGATTAATTTAAGCGTGGTTTTTAAATAAATTTTTTGCAACGATTCTTTTATAATTTTTTAATATTTTTATTCAAAATTCCTTTCTCGAATAAAACCAGTAGTTTCGAATTAAATAAAGCAAATAAAAATCTCTAAATTATCGTTTCGTTTTTAGTAAAATTTCTACAAAGACTCTTTTCTTCCGTTATCCGAGATCTTTGTTTTCTCGATCTTGCTTAGCTAGGAGGAAAATATTCAACGGTCGCAGAAGCTTGCGTTATCGTTAGAGCAAACAAAGATTGCACTATCGAGTATGAAAGAAAAAAACATGAAATAACGTTTCCAAAGCTGATTTCGCGCATTGGTGTTTATCCGAACTCCATTGTGTTTTGTTCGCGTCTCTGTACATATTCCTCGCGAATTTTGTTATTTTATGCTTTATTCAACAACTGAATTACGAGACTCGACAGGTGACTCTCGTTCCGGTAGATATTGTTTATCACAAAAACCGCATCCTCCGAGAGCCGGTGAACTCGGAGCTTTTTAAGATTCCGCGCGGCCTCTCATGAATTTCGAAAAAATCGAAGTCACGCCTCTGTGAATTTTTTCCCCACCCGATTCCACGCATCGCTGGGTATTATTCTGCTCGCGTAGATTCATGCTATAAGCCAGGCGAAAGTGCGTGCGGTGAGAAACGAAAAATATCTTGTCCTTGCGCGCATTATCTTTCCTTTCTCACGGGGGAATAAAGCTTCGATAAAGAATAAATAGCATAAAACTAACTCACCTACCGACTCTCCTATTTCACGTTGCACTTTCATTAAAAATTATTACCCTTGTTTGGTATGCTTTGCAAGTCTATGGTTTGTGATTTCGTTCGCTAGAATATCAAAGGATAATGAATATTACTTCCGCGATGTAAAGCTTCGAATACGTATTACGAATAATGCATTATTTACTTTCTTCAAACGCACGCACGCACGCACACGCATATATTCATACATATATATATACATTGGATGCGATGCCTTCTCGCGAATGTATTTTGCATCCACTTCGTAATTACCGCATCGATTTTTCCTACGTATATTGATAATCGAAGCTCATCTTAAAACTCGTTACTTGGTTGGAATATGCATAAGGAAAGTAACTCAGCGCGAAACAAAAATGAAAAGGTTTTCGTAGCAGGTCGAATAAATAAACACACGAGACAAAATGACAAAAGCTTTATCGATCGCAGGACAATTTCAGACGGTAGTATTTTCAGGAGTCGCAACTCGTTACTCCACTACAAACTGGGCCCAGAATTTCGAGTAGCGCCAAGAATTTCCTTAAGTTTCTCGAGTATATATAAATTCCGAATTCTAGGTCACATTTATCTTCTCGAGTGTACACGAGTTCCTCGAGTAATGCACCACCAAAGATGAAGAGAAAGACACGACACGCTAAAAAGTAACGAATGGCAACGTAGGAATACTCCTTAGAACGGACTTAAACGCTGACTCAACATCTCTCTCTCTCTCTCTCTCTCTCTCTCTCTCTCTCTCCCTCTTTCCATCTAATAGAGCGTGCACAATTTTCAAAACAAACGGACGATAAGGGCGCGGCAAAGGGATGGAATCGGCCCCGGGGAGGCCGCAAAGACGGAGACGGTTGATGGATCGTCGAGGCGCACGAGCCTCGGCCCCATGAAATTGATCAGTCGACTAGAATCATTTGATTAATTCTTCGTCTCTCCCTTCCGACTACCTTCTGCGCTACCTTAGCCCCATTGTCGCTTCCTTCCTCTCTCGTGCTCTTTGTTTTCGCGGCGTCTTCCACGAGCTTTTCTATTCAGGCCTTCTTACCCATTAATCGCACTTTTTGCGGCCGACCACTCGACTGAAAATTTTCCAACCTTACTCTTTGCGGACTATCGGTCGACTCTTTTTCTACTTCTTGAATGTTGTACGTGGGTGGACTGTAATTATATCGTAAAGACCGACTCGGGGAAGAATTTTTATTCCATTACGGATTACGAGTGGTTGGAAATTGATTTTTTGCGGATTTTTTGAAAAAATTTTTACGACCTAAAATATATTCGTGCACCGACTATCGAATAATTTAATTTATTAAAATGTAATTATTTTTTTTATCGATAAAAGATTTTCTAATATATTATTTAAATATTTTGTTAAAACTTATTTTAAATTAAATACAAATGTTTCGAAACTATCTCCGTAGTATAGGAAGGTTAATAGAATACTATTCGGAAAGTATTCCGAAATTTCTGTAAAACTTTATAAATAGAGAAATATTCGACAGAGTATGAAAAGCATCGAACGTGAAAATGTGAAGTACAATATAATATTTTTAAAAGAGTGAGATTTTTTAAAATGTAATTTAATATCCGGTAATTATAAACTTTTTAAAACGTCAAAGAAATATTTCCTCGTAAAAATTTAAAAGAATATAAATAAATCATTTTAACGATTCAAATTTTTTATCGAAAAATCAAATAAAAATTATTCGTTACATTTAACCTTCGTAGTTAGAGGTATAGCTTTGATCAAATATTTTTTATACTAAAACCATGATGTGTCCATCGGTATAATAAACGGTTAATCAAATATTTTTATAGAAAAACGAATATTAAAATTACAAAAAATTTGAACAATTTTAAAATTAAAGAGTCACGGTTTTACCGTTTAAACAAATTTTTTCGTTGCACCGAATCGTCTACATTAATTCACGAAAATCAATAATGCGTTAAGTAAATTAATCGTGTAAAAAAAATCAGGCCATATACAAAAAGCGTAAATAAAAGTATAAATTAGTTGGTGGTATTTTTTCATTCGTAGGAGAGAAAACGAATGGAATTAACGAAAAAAGTGAAAAATTGAATAAAACAAACTGCATCGATTTATCGTTAATTATAAAGCTTCCGCAATTTTGGTCGTTATTTATGATTATTGATAAAGACCAACGTACTTCATCGGCAAGCATATAAAAATTATTTCTCAAGATCGGTCGTTTTAACTAATGATATATAGGTTTCGATATTGCCTCATATTCTTTTAATGCGCGCTTAGCCGCTCATCTTTTCGCTTAGGTTACCAAATGATTGAGCGGTAAAAGCGCAGTAAAAAGCTTAAATTGCGATACAGCGAGTAACTACTTATTCGCGGGCGTTCGATAACGACCAGCTTAGGCAATCTATATATTATTTCTCGTACAGATCTTTTTAGGAGGCGAAAAATGATAGAAAAGCCTGTCGGAAATTAAAAGTAAAATTCAATACGAAAATTTCATTGGGATGCCGTCGGAGGTCGGTAAAACTTGGAAAAAACAAAGCCTTACGTCGTAAAGTGAAGTCGGAGAAAGCAAAGCCTCGGTCACCATAACTTGGTTCGATTAATTGACATTCAGCCAAGAGTCGATGTTCATCGGCATCCCCGGTGTAAATCTTCGGTTGGCGAAATCGTCCGGAATACCGATTTCGACTCGGATGATGAATCTCCGGTTTCTTCGAGTTTTTCTCCGGTCGAATACCGACTTTTGACCGTTACTCACGCGTTACTCTGCGGAAATTATTACCACCGCAGATATAATCGGACCCGACAAGCGTCTTTTTACAGAGAACCAGGGATTTATGGAAGATAGAGAGATTTTTCTAATATCCGTGAATTCGGGACTTCAAAGAGGTTTTCTCGGGCGAATCTTTTACTTTTATCTCGCGCGATGACGCGTCCAGTATTTTTAAGTGTTGCCGCGATGATTCCACGATATCATTTTTCTACTAAATAAATTATAATACGTTAACTTTTTTAATAACGTTAACCGCGCCAATTTTTTAAAACGAAGTACATTTTCGCGTGTTTTCGTTTAAAGATCTCGAGACCCATCGCGATTCCTACTCGGATAAACTTAAAGAAACATACATCACGGTATTATAAAAATGTTTTATTCGCTTACGTTATTAATAAAACAGCATCAAGATATTTCAAACAATTTCCATTCTCGATTAAAGCACATATTTGCCAGCCGACAACCAGAAACGGTTAGAACGTGCCGATAAGCCTTTGCGAATCTAGTAAGAAACAAAATCGGTCGGGGCTTAATCCGATTTTACGGGCTGGACTCAACCCTAAAGAGGATCGAGCAGCTTACAAATACGAAACATAGACACGTGTCTAATAGTGGTGATTCGAGCATGCCGATATTGCTGTGCGTGCAGTACTCGAAAACCGAGCTTGGGTTAATCTACCGGATAGGATCGGTCAGCACAAGGATGCGGACAATGTGCACACAGACTCGACATCTTGTCTCGTACATCGATGCTCTTTGGGAGGGCCGAGGTTTAACTGCGGAGTCGATTAACAGCGGAGGAGTAACGTCCATGGCCACATTACAATTAAGGGTGTGCATATGTGTGTGCCCAACCGACTAAACGTATGCTAAGAATGACGGAGGAGACGTGGATTGCGTGCTTCGACAAATAGCCAACTTCCACTCGATAAATATGTACTTTCGTTATTCCCGTCTATCCGAGATCCGAAGCATCACGGAAATAAAAACGTGTAATCGCGAAAATTCATTATTAAAGATTCGTCGATTATTTTCCGATCGGGTTTGGATACAATAAGTCCAACGATCGTCGCAAAAAGTCTTTCGCTACTTTTACGTTAAAGCTAAACTTTGAAATTCGATGATTCATCGTTCGATCGATAAAAGAGAACCACTTGACCCTATTTCGCGTTGATACTCCTCGGAGGAGTTACACCGAGTCAACTATTTTTAAATCAAATTCTATATAAAATCAATTATCTCCTAAAAGCTCGACAAACAGACACGAGAAAATCGTCTTTCGGCGAGCGCATATTTTTCAAAATACAACCTCGCTTATACAAATTGGATGCACCGATCGTAGGTACTATGGAAAATTGAATTGCACCGGTCACCGAGTACTTAAAGTAATTACCCGACACGCGCGTCTTCCCTTCGGTCGTAAGAAAATACGAGATCCAAAAAATACGATATGCACAAACGATGCTCTTTTCCTTAATATTCTTTTACTTTTCTTTACCTTCCATTAGTAACTATCTTTAATTACAGTCGCTCGAGTCGCGTGCACGAGTGCGAGGGTAAGTAGACGGTATCCCGACTAACCTCGTCGGACGTTGGCTCGATGTAATTAACCAATGGCCTTCGTGATCTGACTAGAAACTCGATAACGCGTTCCGTCGCGCTACGCGGATTATCTTGCCAAACAAAATTATCGAGCCGTGCCAAAGTTGGTCCATCCGTGAAACGGGAATGTCGTTGACGTTATTCGGTAAGATGGTTAATCCAGGATCTCGGTGCACTTAAGAAACGGGTTTGGACGTTAGGTTCGCGTCGCCGTCGCCCGGGTGAGAAGCGTCGCGAACTCGAGGTTAAATATTTACCGTTCCAGGGGTGAACCCGATGCCAATCTGGCAGAGGAGGAAGTCAATAAAAGCGGAAGGTAAAATTGACTGGAAGGAGCCGCTCCGATCGCGAAAATGAAGCACCGGGAAGACGAGGGGGAAAAAAGGGAAGCGGGAATAAAACGGAGAGGGAGGCGAGATTGGCGGGGAAATACCCATCCGAGGAAGAAAGGAAAGAAATTCCAGGGTGTCGGAGATTTCTAAAGCGAATTCGTTCCGAGTTTTTCAGGATCGTGGGCCCGTCTGCGACCCCGTCGTCGTCGTCGTCGCCGTCGTTGTCGTTGTCGTCGTCGTCGAGCCCCGGAGGTTCCCAGGAGCGAGTAGTCGAGCGCTCGACATTTATAGGGTCGCCTATAGCAGTAAAACGTACGATTTGATGGGAGCCAATACATTTGAGCTTATCACCTTATCGCGAATGGGGTATACCCAGCAAGCGCGACCGTACCACCACCTTGCCCGGGTAACCACCATAAAATATCGAATGAAGCTCCCACAGGACTCGCAGTGCCCCCTTCCTGAAAACCATCTAGGACTCGGGAAGGGGCGAGACCGAGAGAGAGAAAGAGAGAGAGAGAGAGAGAGAGAGAGAGAGAGACGTAAACGAGTCTGGGATACATCTATACCCTAATGCGTGTAAAATAGGATCGTCAAAATGACGAGGCGAGAGAGACGGAAAAGCGGAACGGAGAGAAACGCCGAGAGAAAAATAAAGCTACGAGTAATATAAAGAAAATGGAAGATCGCTTACTTTACTCTACTTTATACAATCGTATAATACGGTGATGATTAACGAACGCCGAATAATAATAATAATACGATTCGTAGACGATATTTCTATTGCCGTTTGCGTTTATCTTACGTTTGCATTCGTTCCATCGCACATCGCAATTGTTTCACCTGCAACCTCGTCGTTTGGTTTGTAAAAAATTATTCCTCGTCAACGAAAAAGTAACGGATCGATACACTTTACGTAAAATCAAACGAACAGCGATAAATAAGCTCATCGCCGAGCGAACCTGTCATTCTACAATGAACAAAGTGCAAAATCCGTAGCGAGGCCTCGAACACACGCCCGAAAAAAAAGTACACCGATGCGTAACGAGACCGAAAAGTTCGCTTGCGCAACCGGATTTTGGTGGGGCAAGTGCACCGGATTAACTCAATTAGCCAAGCAGGGAACGATACGCGCGAGTTACGTAAGGTCGGTTCGAGATGGCGATTGGATAACGCGAGTATTAAGCCGCGATCGCGATACGGGGGGAAAATCTCCCGAGGGAATTACATTGGTGCAGGTCACGTTGATGCGCAGCTTCAATTATCAGTTTGTTCGAGCGATGCTTTTGTTGCGTCGTTGGATTATTCCAGGTCTTTGTCCTCGCTTTAAATTTCAAGATGCTCGAGGAGCTTGGATGGGCGAATGGCAGGACTATTGAATGTAAAGACTTTGGATAAACGTCGAAGGTATTTAAGCTCGAGCGTATCGTATTTTAAAAAACTACCGTACCTAATTCGCGGTAAGTTGGCGTAAAAATTCCTCCATCGTACGATCGAAGCGAGTCGAAGTTTGCGCGGACGGGTTTACAAGTTTTCGTACGTTTTAATTTGTACCTTCGTTGATTACGCTGTCGACGCGATCGGTGATTCGAGTTTTAAAAATATTCGAGGAGTTATTAAAGTAATAAATCGAAACGAAGGGCAGACGTGCAAAATTTAGGTCAAAAACGTATACGTAAAACTATAAATTTTTGTTTAAAAAAAAATGGTACGAACGAAACAAGGCTTCTTTATTTTCAGATAAAACCGTGAACAATGGTATAATATTTCATTCGGCGTAACGAGATTTCAAAATTTTGCTCAAGAGAACGCTATACCGAGAAAATTGAGTTTTTCAGGAATCGAGCAGAGGCAGGTAAGTCAGACGGAATATATTCTTGAAAGATAATATATATACGTATCGATAATTCAAAGCACGAAAGAAATCCGGGCAGATATTGGAGTGGAAAGCGCATTTAACTTTGTAATTCGCACTTTTAAAACAAAAGCACGCGCTTTAAAGTACATCCAAGTTAATCCAGATCAGTTTCATAAAACATAAAATTTCCGCATCGCGTTAACTCGACAGCCGCGAGGGAGACGATCGAAAAAGCGAAAGAGAGAGAGAGAGAGAGAGAGAGAGAAAATGGTTTCGGATTCGGATGTGCGCGAAATTTACGCAGTGGGCCGCCGTTAATGCGGTACAAGCGAGTCGGTACACAACCTCGAAACCGAACCGCCGTAAAACGGTTCGCTATTTACTCGCCCGCCGCAAGTATAAATATTTAACGCAGCCATAGAGGCCCAAATAAAATGCGCTTTAATTTATTATCGGACGCAGCTGATAAATTGAGGCGCGTTGATTGCCTTCGATCATCAACGACGACGTCACTGGCGCCGTTCAATTTTTCCATCCAGTCATCGACGCCCATTGAAATGCAAAAATCGGCCGTGCCTTTTTTTCTCTTCCCATTTGGCGGCAGATTCACTTTTTCCGGAAGCTACAGCGAATGTTTATGTGCGTCAGTCGCAGTTTGCGCAGCTAAGGTTTTTGATTTATTTTCACCGGTCGATAAACCAAGCGGTAACGTAGTTCTTCCTCTTTTTTGCTTTTTCTGCTTTTGTAAAGTAGGTCGTTCGTCGATTCGTTCCAACTTCTTAAAAATAATTGACGAAGTTAAGGTAAGGAATTAATTTGATAATTACGGAAATTATTGGTTATCCGCGTTTCTGGAGCATCGAGAGAAACAATTAAAAGATTTCAATATTTTCGAGAATCGAGTATTTACAAATTGACCTAGAAAGTAATTTTCCTATAATTTATAAAAGTTCGTTACTATCGAATAAATAATGTTATCGCGAATAGTTTGAACGTAAGCTCTTTTCGGATTGAGCTAATCAATATTATATTTAATTAAAATTTTGTAACACGTTGTTTTAATTATTCAACAAAATAACGCCATGGCATTACTTTAATGATTACACAAAGCGAATATAAATTCATATCGCATACAACATTAATCGAATATGTAAAATTTTCCTGAATTTGTTTAAAATTATTCAACATTAATTGATCCCGAACTTATGGAAATATCTTAATAAGTATTAAAACCGGATAAATAATGTATAAAAAGTATATTACTAAACATAAAATTTCACGTTGTATTTATTTAGGCAGCTTATGTACGTTATTTTTAATTATTGTTGCAACATTGATCGAGTTGGTCATATTTTCGTTATTTGTTCGCTAGAAATACGGATAAATATAACGATTTAATCAAGATAAATTCTCGTTGAAAAATATAAATAAAATGGTAATCAAACTGTTTAATTACGAGCTGCTGCATCTGACTCTAATTATCACTTGTTCAGATACTGCCACACTCCTGACACCGAAGATAAAATCGTAGCAAATTTGCGTGACGCGTAATTATTTCGTATTTTTATCAAATTTATTACTTTTACTTACTTTGAAAAATTAACGAGAATAATGACCGTTGGAATTATCGAATAAATTAAGCAACCTCGAAGATAAGATGTTCACCGTTGTATCTTAATAAAACGCGTGGCGCACGATTAAATTCCAAGTGAGTGCCTAAAAGCTCTTTATCAAGGCGAGATAGTCGACAAGACGAGCCAAAGCCAAGGTATTTCACACACTACTTCCCCGAATTCATAGGCGATCCATCGCACGACACGAGTCTTCGGTCCGACCGACTCGATAAACCTTTCCTCGTGTCTGGTTTAATATTGGCGGAGCGTGAAAACTGCGAGGATGAATCCGAAGGTGTCGAGGTCAAACGTCTCTCTTTCGAATTCCCGCATATCGGGTTACCTCTCGCTCGCTCTCGGCACTTTGGCAAAACCGGACACGACGAATTCGATTCGCGGGATTTCCGCTTTAACGCCGCACTCGTGAACCTCGCCGGACGAAAATACATCGGTGAGACTTCGTCGGGGATAATCTCGGGTGCGCTGCACCGAATCGGGCTAAAAGTGCCGGGACGCGATTGACGTGCTGAAAACCCTCGGGGCCGGATGTTTACTTGCCTATGGGGACAGCTTTTGATATCCAACTCTACTCTCCTTCTCTTTTTATTCTCTTATCTCATACACTTTCTCTCTCTTTCTTTTCGCTCTGATAATAGGTCGAGACACTTCGTGCGAAATTTTCAGTCTCCCCTACTAGTTGGCATTTTTCCTTTTCATTTTGTCTCCTTTTCTGACCTGAAGTAATTTTCTTTTTCATATTGGAGAAGGAAATAAGTATCTTCGTTTTTTTTATTTTTTCTTATAAACCTCTGGTATTCTTTGTATAAAAATGCGACTTTATTTATATTTGATTTTTAATAATCAATTGCAACAGTTTTGATATTAATGAAAAAAATGTAGTATTAGAAAAAATAAATAAAAAAATTGCGTTATAATCATAAAAAAACATGTAAATATTTCTAAACGATTCATTTTTATATTTAAAAATAAATAATTTAATATTATCTTATCGAATATCAAAGAATAAAATGTCTGTATTATCGGATAACGAGTAATTATGCTAAATTTAATGAAAAACACCGAAACAAACACCGAAATTGAAAATTTTACCAATAATTTAAAAATTCAAAATAATTATATTTAAATTGTTAGATTATAAATTCGTTTCGATAGTTTATTTGTGAATACTAGTTACTATGTTAATTATTTGTAAAATTAAGATAATCAAACTTTATAAGTAAATGTAGTGCACAGAGGAAATAGCAAATTAGGTACCGAAACATTATGATGTAATATAATAATAACCAAACTAGTTATCATATTATGCGTATAATTAGTTATGCAATTATGCAACTAGTATATAAAATATAAATCTAGCGAGCTTTGTGATAACTGAAGAAAGTCTATCTTGATTAAAATTAACATTTATTCTATTAAATTAATTAACACGAGTTATTTGAATGTATGATTTTCGTTATACGTTATTATTGATTATTTTCTATTTATAATCACGTACGTATCAATTAATTTATATTCAGATCTTAAAAATATAATTCAACGATTATTATGAACATAAAAAATAAACTATTTGAACTAAATATAAAATGCTACATATTTAATTGTAAAAAGGAAAATACATTAAAAAATTTAATTGAAATAAATTCGAATTAAATGATATTAAAATATACTTAAAAACTTGAAAAATGGAAAATTTCTTATTGAAAATTAAATTTTGTTTATACATTTAGTCTTTATAAATTTGGTGTACGTGTGTGTATATGTGTTCTTTGCGCATGCGTGTATATGTTTAAACATTCTACTCTATAAAAGAATATTTCATTATTTTAATATCTATTATCATTAATATTTTAAAATGTCACGTAGCTGAATAAGGTAAGTGATAAAATTCTTTAAAAAACTTTAACACGCTTCTAATCGATGATGTATTATCACCATTGCTCATAATATTTATTTTAAAAAAGAACTGTATTAAAGTACACGAAAATTTGTATTGATATTTATAAAATATACGAATTATCGATTAAGCTGAGAGTATTTAAAAAATGTATAATTCATGTAATTTATTTATTATTTATTATATATTTATAAAATATATATTGATTATACATATAAATAAATGAGTTTAATTGTTTCGGTGAGTATTTAACTTTTGTTTTAATCCAACCTTTTCATCGCTTATCGAATAACACAACGCTTAATTTAATTCAAAGAAATATGTTTTTGTAGATACGAGTTAGTTTTTGAAATATTTAAGAGGTAATAACTAGTCTGCTTCCACACTACGAAGCAGAATGAAAATCACACTTGAACAGTTTGTCTTAGTGATGCAAACCAGGCGAAACTTATAGTATAACGAAAAGTTACTCAAACAACCGTCTTCCGATGATTATACGTAATGGAAAAGATATATAAAGTAGATAGATGAATCCTGTCAGAATTGAGCAAATGAAACCTCAGCTGGATGATAAAAATAGACCTTGGTTTTCTGAAAATAATAGACGAATATTCTATCTGCCAAAAATTATGACAAGCTATGAAAAATTGAGCTTCTTTCAAAGACCCATCAAAAAAAGAAAAATAATGGATTAGTACTAGCATATCGCGATTCTTTGAGCAGAAAGTATTCTATTTATTATAAGCTTTTAGAATTACGTGGGAGATTATTATGGATTGATAGTAGCGATGATTAGATCGTTTGGGTAACAAAATTGACAAAAAAAGTTTATTCATAGAACTCGCAAACTGGAAAGTCATTCTTCTATGTGATAACGTTTGACCACGTGTTGCTCGCGAACTCAAAAAAAAACTGTCCCAAGTTAAAGCGATGAAGTTCTCTGAAATTTGGTTTGTTTAGCAAATATTACGTCTTCCGATTGGTATTTACTCTAGTCTATACAATTCAAATTTACATATAGTATTACAAATTCTGGCGTATTCGAGGTATTTAAACCGATTTATAAGATATAGCGTTGTTATATAACAATAATTTAATTCGATAGTACTTACTTAAACAAAAACAGATGAAGATAAAGCGATGGAAAACATAAACATATTTACAATTTATATAAAATCTACGATACGTGCGTTAGTTGTAAAAATTGTACTTCGAAAAAGATAGATGAGTCGAGAGGGTATAAGAAACTTCATGAATCACGATGAAAAATAAATTGCAATTACATGGTTCAAAAATAAGTACATACGTTTCAAAATATTATTTTTCTAAATTTCCAATTTGTTTTATTTTACAACGAACGCGAACGTATTCATCGTTTACACGCGAAAATTAATTTGTGTGAAATCTTAGATCGAATAATTTAGTATAAGCAGATATATTTTCGTTGTAAGATTTACATTTAATATCAAATATTCAAGCTCTATAATCATATTTTTATCCGGAAGAAATCTTTAAACTTATATAAGCTTACGATAGTCTTATCTACCTACATGATTTATAAAAATAGTTCTATTTTCATAAACTAGTCTATTATACTCGGCAGAGATTGGCAAAAGATAATTTTAAAAGGAATTAAATTTTTTCGCGAATAAAATACACAATGAAAATTTAAATCGTTGTTCCTTTAATCGCGATCGCTACAACTTTATTCCGTCGAGTTAAAAATACGTACATTTTACTATTTTCAAATGATCAGATTATACTTTCATCGATTGGATTTTAATTTCAACGATTATCAAATTTTCTTTCATCGAATTAAAAAATAAGCAAATTACCGTTCGCTTTACGAACTATGTATTTACTCGTTATTAAGGTCAAAATCTTCGATCTTCTTTCAAAACTGTCACACGTAACTTTAACGTATTTTTCAAATGTATTATACGAGTTTTATAGCATCGATGAGAAATAGTCGAGACTCGAGAGTGTATTATCGAAACGAAAGCGATATACACAGATATTTAACCTCGAGCAAATAATCTCCAAATGACTCGCAAGTTTTCTTTTCAATACTCATTCCGCGGATTTTCAGTTATTCTAAAACGATAACGTGCGTAAATCATACATCGTATCTTACTTGGCACACTTTTCTCCGCTCTCCGTTATTCGCGTGTGTACGTCTGTCACAAGGTGATTTATCAAAAGATTCATGCAAACAAGTTGGTAGTTGAACAGTCGGAGTATTATTTGGAAAAGTATAACGCAAATAATAATAAGGTTGGAAAGATTGTATTTCAACGTCGGAATGATTAACGCGCCGAAAAATACGTCCCATCGAAAACAGGTAGTAAATAATCGCGTTACCGACTGATTCTCTTTCATCGCTCCTTATCCAAATATTTAATATCCACGCGTCAGTCGTGTACACGCGCTAAAGGAAAAAAACTTTCTCGCCCAGTTTTTCTCGGAGACACATTTTTTCCAGATTCAACGTTCCCTGGTACATCTGATATCCAAGAAAAAGCAGAGGAAGGAGTAGAGAACACGTCTTGAGGATATTGTTTTAAAGCGGAAATCTGTCCCTGGCGAGTAGTAAGAAGGAAAAGCCGAAGCAGGAGATTCTCGTAAATTGGGGAGTCAACCTGTGCAAAATGACGGCGACTCGGCTCTCTCTCTCTCTCTCTCTCTCTCTCTCTCTCTGCGTCTTACTATTTCTCCTCGGCCTCCTTCGCCTTCCTTCCCTCCCCCCCCCTCCCCTTCCGGTTGCTCGAGTCAACCAAGTCGAGCTGGTGCAAGACGACGTCTCACGCTCCGTCTCTCTCGGCCGTCCCGGAAAAATTGAATTTATGCAAAGTCGATCCCTTTCGTGAGCACTGTGCATCTCTCTTACCTACGTCGCGCGTGCAAAATCAGACTCATTGATTTTACACGGGAGCGACGTGTATTATGGCTTCTGACCCCACCTTCCCTCTCCGCCCCCTTGGGCTACGCTTCCCTTCTTTCCCGTGAAATCGATGTTACGTTCGGGCGCGTGCTTATCGAATTTACGAGATGAGCGCGGACGGGCGAAAAAAAGCGGACCGAAAATGTACGCCGCTTCGTCGATATGAATATTTCGCGCCAAGTGCTCCGTTAGCGCGAAAGAATCCGATTGTCGGAGCCGCTCGTATCGGTGGTATTCCATCGGATCACCCGGATCCAACATCTGCGAGTCCGCGTCGAGTTTTATTCGCTACTTTTACAAGGGCGTTTCTTCCTTTTATTCTTTAATATTAGACAACGGAATCTCGACGCGTGGATCAAACTGTGATCGCGTAGTTGGCGTCTGCTCATCGATAGGTGAGAACTAATTTTAATAAAACTACGAATAAGCTTATTCGCGCATCTTTTTAGGAAGCTCCAGTTTTTGAAAATTAGTTTCGTCTTAAATATTTTACGAAGATAAAAATCGCTGACGGCATCAAAGACGATACACTTAGATATTTGAAATTTTATTTTTCGTTCAAATATAATACTCTATTCCGTAAAATTTTTTTCCTCGCGTATATTTCACAATGAAAAGTAATACTCTATCAAATCTCACCTATATATTTTCAACCGCTCTCGAGCGAATCGCGAATAAAAAATAAATTGAAAAAATACACCAACTGAAATATCTAAAAATCTTAATCCAAAAGCAGATGTACAAGAAACGCGAAAAATCTTTCTAATTTTCACTCGGTTGCGGTAAGGAGAGCGAAAACGAAAAGGAAATTTTTACAAAATCATCGAAATCGCGTTACGAGAAAACTCATTAACTTACGCTATATTTTTTTCGATATACCAAAATCAACTTCGCGCCTACGCTGTATTCCTAAAAATTGTACACCCTAACTCACTTTCTACTCGAAACATATTTCGCAGCAACGTCGAAACTTCTTAAACCGCGAGCGAACAAAATTTAAGATCCTATATCTGAAAATTTAATATTTGAAAGTATGAATTTCCCCGCAAGCGAATTTTTATTCGATTAATGTCAAACTTGGAAATGAGTATGAAAAATGTACACTCCCAATAAAAAGAAAGCCGATATCGTTAACGGCCGATGATGTATAGCTGCTCTCCCGTATATTAATTTTTACCTCTTCCGCGTTTTCGATAAGCCACACTTGGCGATCGCACCCCCGAACTTCCCCTCCTAAAATAAAGCGAGACTCGGTTATCTACGCAGGCGCGATTCGCGAAGGCGTGCGTCGGTGTAATCCGACGCAGGCGTCTCGCAAGGCATCCTGGTAAATGGACTTGGCCCGGATCTCTCGGGAGGATTGTTAGCGTCGTCGGCTCCGCAGCGTCGCGTCGTTATCGCGGCCTCGAACGTTCCCCATGCCCCTAAAAACCTCCGGGAAATCTCAGCCGCACACCGAGACACGGGAGTGCCATTTATCCTTGGCCGTCGCGATGCTTCTCCGGGGCCACGACGCCCAGATGGACTTTCATTTTGCGGTTATTGAAAAATCGAGGAAGCCCCTTGCCACTCGAGGCTCTTCCGACGCGCAACCTTTTTTTACTCCCGGAGACGCTTTTCCGTTTCGATGTTTGCCTCGGTCTCTGCTCTTTGTCGAAACATCGGGAAATGCTTTGTGTTGATTGTATAATAGGCGACGAGTATTAACGTCTATGTATGGGTATCGGTGTTTCGGTTGAAAGCTGTCGCTTACAATTCAAAGGGATGTAAAATACGATTTAGTTTATACGGGTGTAACTAGTGTACGATAAATTCCGAGGTGGTAACATACGTATCAAATATAAATAATACATACAATAGTCGAGTGGATTTAGTCGGTTAAATCTTTTAATTTGCTTTTGCATATTAATTAAGGCCGTATATTTCGCACCTTTTTATAAACACAAACGATATTACCTCGCGTCCTCGTACGCAGTTTTCTTTGTGTATAGAAATATTTAATCCGAGTACACGAGAATAACGATCGAATCATTTAATATAATAACGCGTTATACATTTTTCGTTTGCGGAATATTATCCGGAATTTTAAGAAACTGCGCAGCCATTAACGAATTAAGATAAACGCGGATTTTACATTTTCTTAATTTTAAAAATGAAAGAAATAACGAATTAGAAAATTATACCGGAATGTATATTAATTAGTAGTTAATTCAAAAAATTAACCGAAGATAAATCAAAAGATAAAAGCTAGTTCTAATTGATAATACGTTCGGTAATAAAACGAAGATTACGAATATTTAATAATTCATCCTTTAAAAAAAGAGTTTACGTAATAAATTCCATTTTCGTAATATAATAACGATGGATGGAATAAGAAATTTAAAAAAAAATATTCAACGTATAAAAAAACAAAAAAACTTTTGCACAATTCTTTTTGATTTTTTCAATTTCCTTAGGGAAATTTCTGTACTTTGCCAATGATATTTCTATAGATTTTCTTTCTTCGTTTTCGTATACTACGCCGAGATCGAATTTTCCCTTACTCTATCGTTCCATTAATTTAAATATTTTCTCATTATAATCTTTTTGCATTTATTCTCGTTATAATTCAGAAGCTTATAAGAATAAAAATTACGTATAAAAATACTTGGCTGGAATCAAGTATTAAAATTTTAATACGCATAAATTATCACTCTCCTTTAAAATTCATAAAGACGAACGAGTATTCGATTCATCGTTAAAAAATAAAGTTCTCGAATCGTTCCATAAAACCTATTTATTTCCACGAGGTTAAACCGGGGGGTTATCAAATAATTAGAATACGCAGTCGTACGTTTCGACGGGGAATCGTATCACCTAATTATAATATAATAGCGTCGAACAATTTCCAAGCAACTCCCAAACACCGGTTAAAACTGAAAACGTAAAAAGGACACTTGCGGTGCATCGCTTTGACGGATCCCGTCGAACGAAGAAGTTCCAGTTTCCCGAACGGTACACCAACACTCGCGCATGAAGCTACGTTAGTTTTCGCGCACACGCGGAAATTGGAAAATTCCCTGGGAAAAGCTGTTCGCGCTCTGAATTTCCGAGGCTCGTCGCGTCGTCTCTCCTCTTCCGTCCTCTTCCGTCCTTATCCGTCCTTATCCTTATCCGTCTTTTTTCGCCCGTGTCCCGTTCGCTTTCTACGATAGCACTCGCGATGTTTCCACCGGCCGTGGCACTGTTGTCACAACACGTGCACCTTTTTCCTCGAATAACGGGTGGCATCGCCAATGAGAGAAGAGAACGACGTCCTGAGAGTTGATGTCGCACGAGGCAACGTTTCCTATTTTCGACGAATTTTACGAACTCGATGCGCGTGCGAGTTTTACTTTTTTTTATTTATCCGAGGTAGGCGAGAACGAGGCACTAAAAAAATAGCGCATCGGTCCTTCCAAATCGTACGAGTTAAGCATTTCGACGTAATTCGTTCATCGCTGGCAAAATAGATTGCACTGACCATCGAATGCCGAACGTACGTTTTCCTCCAAGGGAATTCAACTCTCGTATTTTAACGGTTATCGTTGCTTTCCCGACAAAATATAAACTATAATTTGTATAAATGATGATTTTCCGAAGCGATAAGAAGTCAGTCGCTGTAAAAAATTATATCTGCTATTTATTTTATGCATCGAATTCTTCTTAGCTATGGAAAAACAATAAAACGTTGCGACAAATGGCGAAAGAATCGCCATCCAATTTTTTATTATTTCGCGATACCGAATCAATCATGCAACAGCTTTTACATTACGTATACTTTTAAAGATCGTTCCAAGTTTTTACGTCTACGCTTTTTAAACCACGTATATATATATATATAAAAGAGCCGATTAATTTTCTTACCGCGCTAAATATAATTTTCTTATAAATAATTAAAACATAAATTCGTGTAAGAATGCGACAAGAAGAATTATTTTTTATGCGTTATGAATTTTAAACGAGAATTCGTCATTATCCGCCCATAACTTCAACGCTGAACCCGTTTCATAAAATTAGAAAGTCGTTATCAAAAACATTGAATAAAGCGTTGTTAAAACATTTTCCTCCGCGTTATTTAAATAAAATATGTATAATCCCTCGTGTAACATACGTTTGATGCACAGAAATGACTTATCTCCACGACGCTTCAATATTAAAGAGCATTTAATCTGCATAACGATGGTAGCAAGTAATTTCTCTCGAATTAGTCGAGAAATACCGTAAAATCTTACAAGAAGCAAAAGACCAACAATCTCGAGAATACGAGAGGGAGAGGGAGAGAGAGAGAGAGAGAGTGACTGAATTATTAACTACGAAGATTACCGCGCAAAGTACACCGACTCCTCCGCAATAATTGACCTTCGACCTAAAGAATAAATCAGCTGTGCCATCACAACTGCTGTTAAATATTCATGTTTCTCCCTAGTTTTTTTGTTGAACCCTCGACGCGACCTCCGCCTTCTCCGCCTTCTCCACCCCTCCATAACTACCCTCGCGGCCTCTATATTCCGATGTCATAAGCCGTTGTTTATTCCCGAACGCGGGAAATCTTCCATAAATATAAACGAGCGTACGAGCGTCTCGATGGAGACGAGACCGTCGCCGAATGCAAATTTCGCGAATTAATCTGTCTGCGCTGTTGTTCCCAGTGAATTTTACGAGTACCGAAAAGACAACGTCCCTTTTATTTTGCTCGCTTTCGTGACTTCTTTCAGCTTCGTAGAATCGATGCGAGGCTTCCTTTGAGCTTCGAGCTTTGATCGGGTGGACGAGATTTCTGGACGGATGTTAGCGTGTCTTAGACGTCGTTAAATACACATTACCGTATGCACTTTGAGAAAATCAACGCGGTGTTAAAAAATTATCGATCCATCGTTAAGCGAACTTTTACGAACTGTAAGCATTTTTAATTTCACCCGGATAAAAAAAGTCTGTCAAGTTTCCAAAGTATTGTGTCGCGCGTTTTTAAATTATTTATAACATTCTTTGAATTAGCTTCGCAAACTTCCCTCAAACTTTTCACATATTCCCGAGATTTATGTACATTTGAAAATGTACAAACTGATTCTTACGGTGCGTGTGAAATTTTTACGTTATATCGTAAACAACATATTTTACTGCACGTATAATTTTAATACGAGTATTAATTTTTAGATCTATCTCGTTGTTTATAATTGAAAACGATACGATTCGAAAATAAACCGAGAAACTATTCCTGCGACGAATGTAAATCTTCCGTATATCTATACGCGATTTAAAATTGCTATTTCAAAGAAACGTAAGTTTATCCATTTAATTCGCGAATAACGTTGTAAAAACGAGCAAATCCGATAAACGCTTTGAAGTTGATGTATCGTATTATGTAATCATTTTGAACAAGCGCATTCCATAGTAACGGGAACGTCTTAAAGCGTAACACGAGCTACAAGTATTTCCTTGATTAAAGAAAAAGCCTTGACAAATTACAGTCTTGCCTCGCTGTAAATAAAAGAAGCAGGAAGAATAGCTTAAAAAAGTAAACGCGACGCGACGTTGCAAAGACTCCGAACCTCACCGAAAAAAATCAGCCGCGACGTTCGCTCGATTTCCTCGTCCGTTTGATCTTCCCCGCGTAATTTTCGGGCCCAACGAGTTTGGCTCTAGAATCGCACGGCGGGAATTAAATTACGTTTGGCCTCGCGTTTTTATTTTCATCCCTCGTCCTTCTCGACCAAGTGCAAGCGAGAGAAACGGATGCTGTCGCTGCCGTTGACTGCGAGATCCGTATAATGAAAAGACACGGCGACATTTGACGGGCGCCGAGAACATTTTCCCCGTCGGTCGCTTGGCTCGATTGTTTTGCATTGTCACGGGGAAGTAAGAAGACAAATTGCCCATTCACTGTGACAAGGTGGCAAATGGACGCTCGCGATTTCACTCGGTTGCGTTTGTTATTAAATGTTTACAGTGTCAAGATTATGCAGTGTCCGGGTCGTTTTGAGTATTTCGAATAAGGGTATGAATACAGAGCCCCGGATTTCGAATATTTGAATAAATCTCGAATGACTGATTTATTGAAACAGCAGGAATATTAAGAATTTCGCTCCTCGATATTCGGAAAACTCGTTCGGATGCGGTTCGAGCCTTCGACTTGTGATTCAAATTTCCGGAATTATTCGGATGCCTGATTTAGAAAGATAGGGAATTTCTTTTTTTACAGATAAATTTAACCTATATTAGATGGATAAAATATCTTGAAATTTTGGTTACTGTAACGATATATAAAATGAGATATTGTTGGATTCGAAAAAGTGTGCAAACGTTTTTCCCGTTATTAATTTAACGCGAGGAAAAATCGATCCTTTTTACGTAAAGCGATTGAAATTTTATTCCGTATTTTCGATACAGCGATTCCAATTTATAACGAAATATTTAATTTTATATTTTAATTATAATATACGGGAATTTTATCGAATCGAAAATATTTAGCTATTGCATGATTCTTATTTGTAAAATGTCGTAGAAATAGACAACTTATACTACAACATATTTTTATATTTCTTTCAGATGGTGCCTTAACGGTTTTCGCAAAGAGTTTATGATCGAAACTTTTTATAATAGCATTTCCCAGAAAGAGATTAAATTCAATGAAAAACCTACTTACAATGTTTTTTA
This sequence comes from Dolichoris vasculosae, assembly GCA_018907195.1. Lineage (NCBI taxonomy): Eukaryota > Metazoa > Arthropoda > Insecta > Hymenoptera > Agaonidae > Dolichoris > Dolichoris vasculosae. The sequence goes on from JACCHY010000006.1 coordinate 11,284,167, forward strand.
TTTAACACGTAACTTACGATAGAAAAGACATTTGATTCAAGTATGTGATTAGAGTTTAAGATTACAGTTAACAATTTTTATTTTATAGAGAGTCAATAAAAAAAGTAACGTAATATTAAAAAACGTATTATTTTAAATCAAAGCCTTATATTAATATTTAATATTTTATTTATACCTTTATGTTTTCAAGCGAATATTTATAGTTTAAAAATTGAAAATATACAATATCCTGAAATACTCGATGTAACGTTTTAGAACCTGAATTTAATAGTTTAATAATATAAAAATAATAAACGATCGACTCAATACCTTTCCATCTTTCAATATTTCCGTATACATTGCTTTTTAAAATTTTCTGGAAAAAAGACGTTTTTAAATTTAAATTTTTTCTTAAATTAATTTAAATAGTAATTTTAATTTAGTCGCTGGATCGATATTGTTTCAACTCGATACTTCATTTTTTTTACTTTTACCGCGCAGATTACGTCGTGTAATTCATTTTTATAGCAAGTAATTGAGTCAAATGAGGCAATATTTTTTACATGTACCGCGAGTATATCCAGATTGCAGATCAATCAACATAACGATTCTTCACAATACTGTTAAATCTAGGTGTAATCTTCCGATAACAGTAGTATAATTGATTAATATTCCGTCACAATGATTGATACGGATTTTCAATATACGACCATAAATCAAGTATCTATTATTTTACGTTTTCAAATGTTCCTTCATTAGATAATAATTTACTCTATAACTAATCATTTTTATATAACCTCCTCGCAACGAATAATTATAAATCAAAAATAACAACAGCATCGACATTTTCATAATAAGATACGATAAAATTTCGATTACAGTTACGAATCATCCAAATTACGCGGTGGAACAAATTTTAAGAAAAAATTAAAAAGCTCGGATATTTTATGCTACGCTTCCTCTACGATATTCTTCCACGTTTTTCTTTACGCAACTCGTGCCAATCTAAATATTCTTTATACCTCGACCGAGTCGCTCTCAAGAAAGTTAGCGACAGTTAATTAGACCCATCACGACATCGATGTCGCGCCATTTTCACCCGCAATATCATGGACCGTTAGCGTCATGGATTTATCAGAGCTCGAACTAATTGAAAAGCGAAAATCCGCACGCGAAATCAGTTTATCCAAGCTGATCGCGCACACAACTCGAAATATCCGACATCGGGGGGTTGCTCGCACCCCCTTCGTCCGCGGTCAGCCGTATCGGAGTCGTCGATAAGTCGTAGGCAAAAGCAGTGCACCGAGGTAAATCGCACGTGCGAAATCACCTCGGAAGAGTGAAGGGGTGGGTGGGACCTCGGGCCGCGATAAGGTCGTCGGTCAGTGCGCGAACTCGAAAATCAAAGTCCCCTTAAGGAGGCGGAAAAGCGAGGCGAACGAAGCGAGTCGGAGACGTCGGAATGGCCTCTAAAAAAGTTTTAAGAGTGAACCGCCGCCGTGAGTCCGATCACGTAGACTCATCTCGCTCATAAAACAACCCTCCCGTGCCGAGACTCGTACATGGGTTGTTCTACGAGTGCGTCAACTCGGCTGGACAAACGGTTTCGTTGTTTGCACGACTCCCGGGTTCGATCGACCATCGCGACGTTATTAGTTAATCGATCATGCGAGGATTTTCGATCGGGACTCGCGGCTGTTTACTTCGGAGAAACTTGGGAAACGTTGTTTAAGAAAAATAATACCCTCGGGTTCTTCTTTCTTTTCGATAGAATTTTATCGCATTTTCTTCGAGCAACGTTATCCCGAACGAAGGAAGCAACGATCCAAATAAATAGCAAAATGAACGGCTTTTAACACTCGCCTCGGTTTGGCGTTAATTCTCCAAGAATAAACGGCTGAGACGCAATTTCCCGTAGTCTCGCTCGGGCATGGAAAACTCCGCGTGCGAACTCGTCCACCCTCCCTCCGGAGGGGGTGACGAGGGGGTGACGAGTACAAAACACCGCGGTGGCGTTTCGCGGAAAGCAGAGGAAAGGTGAACCACTCGGAAGACGGGCATTATTCCAGGGCGATAAAAAAGTTAGCCATGAAAAAATCATGTTCCGCTTTATTTTACGGCGCGCTGTATATTCTTCCTCTTCTCTCCAGCCAACCCCGGGCTATCCTATCTTTATACGGATGCTCATCGCCGTAGGCTGACGTGGCTCTCGTCCATGACTCCGCGGAGATCCGCGCGATAACCTCGCGTACGCCGACTCCGGGGCGCTGGCTTCGATGTATTTACGAGGGGCGACGGGGCGTCCAGGAGTTAACGCGTCGGTTACGGCTTATAAATATTTAAGGGCGTCGGCTTTTCGATCGGGATTCGGGGCGAAATTTGGGTGATAAGTGTTTTGTTAGGTCCTTGTCCTTGATGAGCGTCGATTGTATCGATTGGAGGCGCGTGTGACGAACGTCTGAATCTCCGTTCGTTAGGAGCGTTCGTCTAACGACGAGATTACGACGCGCCTTTTTTCCTTTCGCGAGTGAACTGGATTAACCGAACGCGAGCGGAGGGTGAACGACCGGAGCAGCTGTAATTACAATTAGATTTCATTCAGCGATCGCGAGCGAAGGTGACGAGGAAACGCGATCGCCGGGTTAATACGTGTCCGATAGCGCGAAATTCAGGCGATCGATATTGGAAAGTCGAGACGATTGGTTGCTGGCGATGACGATGTAAAGTCGAGTCGATGAATAAAATTTACGTCCGCATCTCTTGGATTTCCAGTGTTGGAAGTCGCGTGGCATAACGGAAGGAAGTCGCCTGTGATTCGCGTTTGAGACTTAACGATTAACGAATAACGTTAACGATTATTAGAGCGAAACGGGCTGAAAAATATTTGTCTCTGTTTTTAGGGATGTTTGAGTAAAGTTATACCAGTCATATTTAAGTACCGCGTTTATGTTTATTCCTCCGCTGTCCGATTTACGATAGTTCGGAAGTGTACTTATAATCCTTGTAATGACGTTACTTTGGATAATGAGACTTCCAATATTCTTTTACGTTATCGTAATCCTGAATTATAGCGTAAACTGCAAATTCTCAATTAGTTGAAAAATACGCAGCATCTTATCAAAATTTTTAATTTGGATAATTTATATCAAATTTAAAACGTTCTTGCGAAGATAACGAGTTTTTATAATATTTAATACCTTATACGTTATATTTATATCGATACGTAATGCGATCAACAAAAAAAATAATCTTCTAGTCGATAGAAAAAGTTTTTTTCACTTATACGTCATTAAACATAGAAAATCCTTACGTATATATATAGGCTTATAAATTAATATTGCAAATACGAAACTTTCTTATAAAATATTTATCGAAGAATAAATACATTTGAAAATGAATACGCAATAACTGAGCATATAATATATTAATACCAAGATCGAAACAAATGAAACTGCTATTTCCGTTATTTGACATGCACAAATGAAAATTAAAATAAAATAAACATGTCAAATACGTTATCCGAAACATATAACTTAGAAAACCTCTATGTTAAAAATAAGGATGACATATTTATTATTACTAGTTTAATATATAATATAATAGTATTTTTATGGACTTTAACTCATAAATATAAATATGTCTTTTTAAAATTAGATATAAACTTATCGGGTTACTTTAATTTTTCAAAAAAATCTTAACGTACTCCACTTAAAACCCTTTTTAATTTTTCACGCACGGAAGATGTACTTTAAATTTACGAAACAATAAAGGCTGAAATACAACCTCGTAAATTTTTTACATTTTATTAATTTATAATTTGAATTTTACGTTAATTTTGATATATTTGAAAATTTATTCGAAATTACTTGAAAAACTTTACTCGCTGATATCACGGAAAAATATGAATGCGCAACACGAGACGTCGCTTCTCGCAAACGAGTCAATTAACCTATTTTTACATTTCCTTCATTTTTAGTTACAAGACTCCGACAATATAATGAATCTTCGTTAGCGATAGCTCTAAAACTTTTTCATTACATTACCCGTCCAAATATCGCTCGAACCATCCATTCCAATCGATCGAACGATCGCATTAAAATTTCTCTCGCTCGCAACTTATCTTTATAAAAGCAGACGTAAGTACTCGGATACAAGCTTCCGAGACAGCGAGAACCAGACGGAGTAAGGTAACTTCGACCGCTGCCAATCACGAGGCTTCCACGCTTACGTCTTACCCGGATTTATGCAAATCTCGCCTTCTAAATTCGCAGTCGCGCACGATACGCCCTCGATCTCGCGCCATTCGTCTTCGAGGGGATCGCCGAGGAAAATCCCACGTCGACTCTCGGGCCCCTTGAAATCGCGAAAGTCCCTCTTTCGGACCGCGACATTTAAATAGCCGAGCGTGCGCCAAGGGTCTTTAATGCCGCAGTATCTCACCAGCAATTGGATTTATGCGGCCTTCGTTCCGCAACCCCCTTATCTCCAGCTCCGTAGCCACCCCCGACGGGCGTATCGACTGGACGCCCGCGTGTCCCCGGCTTAGCCAAGGGCCCATATTTCCTGGTCTGCTTCCGCCCGTACACGCGAAGATAGCACGTGAGAGGCCGCCGTCCGCATTAATGGAGGCGCGAGCGTCGAGTCGAGCAACGATTAATGCGACCTCGTCGGCAACCCTCCGCGCGGCACGCCGATCGTTGCACTTTGATAAGGGGAGCCGGCGCTTATCGGGCTCCTAAGACTCCTCGGACTCCTCGGACTCCTCGGACTCCTTTTACGAGAGACAAAGGTGGGCTTAGCTCCGAGCTGGAATTAAGTTATTGGAGAAGCGCGATGTCCTTCGATCGAGCAGACGCCTTTAGCTTTATTACAGCGCGAGGAATAATTTTACGAGAGGGACGCGCGAGAACTCGCGTATAGATCGGGACGATTCCAACGCCGGTGAATATTCTTCCGAGTCGTAAAAAAAAAGCTTCGTTCTCAGCGAAGAGCCGATCGTAACGCTGATGACGGTGGAAACGTAGTCGCGAAACTCCATCGACTTAGGGCGAACGACGCGAACTGTCTATCGATCGGACGGACTCTTTTCCGTTGTCTGGTATCGCTGGGAAAACAATGGAAACGGTTACGAGGAAGAGAATCGCGGGGGGGTTCGACTTGAAAAATTCGACGAACCTGTTGCCCGACGGAGACGGATTCGGGGGATTTCGGTTGTTTTCTTTCCGTATTCGCGACGACGCCGACGTTTCGCGCATCTTCCGAGACTCGCTCGCAATCATTTTCCATTGTACCCCGAGCTTGTCTTGATCGATACCAGAAATACCGCACTATAATGGAGTTCTCGAAGAAACTTCGTAAATCGACGGTTCGACTAACTACGCACGTAAAATTAAAAGCGTTACATTCCCGGGCGGAAGTTACGCGAACCCCGGGATGAGCGAAACGACCCCGAGCTCATTACCTCTCGCAACGTCGAGCGTAAAGAAACGAAAATACAGGCATCCAACGTCTGACGCAATCGGCGTTGCATCTACTTACCGCTGTAACGATAACGACGACTCGACGTTTAACGGTGGGAAGAGTCGCATCCTCGAGAAAGCGCCGAGTGAATTTAACCGGAGGTACGACTTCGCGGGTAATTTAGTCGCATCATGGAACAGGAGACGTCGAATCGCTGTAATTTCGACTGGAGTTCTCGTTTCCTCGCTACGGGATATTAACGCACTGCCGCACGCGTAAACCAGGAATCAGGAAGTAAATCAGGAATCCTGGGCTAACGAATTCGAGGACCGGTCACGGGGTTTATAAGTCGGGGTATTTAACGCCGAGACGTTCCATTGACTCGCTTTATTTCTCGGATTCATCGCGCGAATTTTACATTTTTTACTTTTACGGCGCGTGACTTTACCCCCAGTTCGTATACGTACAACACTGTAAAAGCGAAGACTACGGAATGACGAGTTTGAAACATTGCAGTAAAGCGAAGTCGTACGAAACAGGAAATTCTCAGAAAAACATGTAAATTCGAATGTTTTTTTATTTTTATCTCGCTATACCTGTCCGATTTTTTCCTCCTTCTCGCTCGCGTTACAAATTTAAGCGCACGGAATATTTAAACCGGTAAAAAGTATTAATGCGTTTCGTTTGTTCCAGAAACGTAACTTATAATTTTTTTATGAATTTATAAAAGCGAGCTGTAAACTTTTAACTGGTCGCGTTACAACTCGAGAAGGTTTATATTTTACTTTCTATCGAATTTCCGCGTTGGCACTTTATTTTTACGTGTACGCGATATTAAATCTGATAGAAAATTTTGTTTATATTACGTTACATTATATAATTAATAAGTGAATCGAAAATAATTTTACTAAATAATCGATTGATACGGTAAAGTGTAAACAACTTGATTCGCTTCGGAAAGTAAACGCGAAACGTTCGTTCAACGTCGAACACATCCAACTTCTATATTTCATGAAATTGCAATTATCTATCTAATTATCTGAAAATACCAAAATAACCAAATTAAATTTCAATTCGAGAAAGTTAATATAATTTCTGGTTAAACCTTATTAAAGCCTCGATTTTCGCCAAACCCGAAAATAATAGACGAGTGTATTCTTCATTTACTTGTCGTAACGAATATTGTAACGATTACAAAGATAATACGAAATTTTGAGAATATACTTTTTGGTCTAATTCCGAGTATAGACGATATTTCTCTTTGGTAATTACAATCGAACTCGACAAAACTAAAAAATTAGAGCAAACTAATATTTAACGTACCGAATACGGTAAATATTTCTCTATAAACAGTTTCGCAACCAACGGCTAATATTTATCGATCTATCAAAGTAAACTTATAATCGGCTAAAATTTTTTCTAAATACACAAAATGATCCATCGGGTTTTCTTAAAAAATGTATAAAAACAGGACGAGTAAACGCAAATTTGTTTAAAAGTTAATAACGTCGATGCTATCCGCAACGTTTTGAAGGTGTGAGTTAAGCGTCGGTTACAGGTCACGGTTCAATGGAAAAAGCGAAAGTTGATTACTCCATCCGAGCAACGTAAATTATAACATAAAAGTCGAAATTCAAAATACAACGGAACAATCGTATAAGCGTCAAAGATTGTAACTGTGCGACTTTATTACCTGCATTCGACGGGAGTAATTTCACGACACCTTCGCGAGCTCAAAACACCAGGAACAAAAAAAGAATCGCTGACTGCGCGTCGAAGCCATAACTTCCGTAACATTCGGCAGCGTAAATTTTCCGGTAATTTCGCGCTCGCGTCGCTTTCTTTATATTTGCGTTTTTACGCCGACTCGAACACAGCCGCGTACACGCACACATCCATACCCAATGGTAGGCACCGAGGGGTGAGGCCGCGTTATTGGGAAACAGTTGGTGTGCCCCCGAAGGGAGGCGCCGTGCAGGAAACGAAATATATTGGCGTTGCTGCGGTTCGAGTCGCTCGCTGGCCCCGATCTATCGCACAAATCACTCTCTCTCTCACCCACTCTCTCCCCGCGAGACAGAGATGAAAGGCGCCGGATTTTCCCGCACGCCCTCGCTCCAACGACTATATATCTCCCGATATCAACGATCCCGGCGTACAGTCGCGACGCTGCACCGAAGAGCGAATCATCCCCCGCGCTTTCGGGGCTCCACGCGGATGACGACCGAGTCCGTGTGCGTCGGCCGGTTATTAAATTGGAATTATGCTCGTCGATTATACGCGGGCGGATTCGAGGGCGCGAAATCTGATTAACGCCCGGTTAAGCGTCGAGAGGCCCCGAACCTTCGCGAGTCCGGATTTTTCGCGTAGGGAACTTTCGAGCGGTTAACCGACCGGATGGACTTTTTCCGAAAGTTTAAACGACTCGGTGCGGTAACGAGCTTTCGCGTAACTCGAGAACCCAAGAATCCACCTTTGAAAAACCGATCGAAACTTTAGGAACCGTGGGCGATTGGAATTACGCGATTTATATTAAAACAAAGCAACTCGAATCGGACGTTCGGTTCGGTTCGGTTTTAAAAGAGCGTAAAATTCCTTTTTTTTTTGTTCTTTTACCCTTTTATAATCGTAATATCCGCCGTATTTTCCACTTATGTTTTTAGCCGGCATCGCATCGTTTTCGATGCAAGCAAGCTCTAAAAAGTGCGGCAACGTTTTAATTCATCGAATGTATTAACGTAAATAAATTATAAAATATACAGGCAATTTGTTTAATAAACGTAACAAGCAACACCGCTGCACCCGATTCTAAAAGTGGCATTTACAATTCAAGCATGTAAATCACGGCAGTCTAACCCATTTTGGAGTGAAATTGCACGTAACACTAATGACACTTCCGTTTTAACTAACTGACTAACGAGATGGCTACGAACAGTCGTTCCGATGACGCTAACTGGTAAGCTTTTTTGTTCTCGGTAATTCGACCGAACTTTGAATCGTTTATTAAAATTGGAAAAAAGCACAAGTGCGTAAATATCCCGAAGAATCGCAACCTCGAATAATTTTCTGGTATCGCTCGATATTAATATCCAAAATAAATTAAAGTAATGTACTTTAAAAAACCGAGTTCTTACTCGTCCTTACTCGCGATAACGTTGCGATTTTAGGATAAAAATATTTGTTTGTAAAAATATAAATATGCGTACACGTTACGTGGATTTCATCATAAATATATGCAAATTCTGGTATTATTTATTCAGAGAAGAAACGTGTAAACCGTAACGCGAGTATTCTCTTTAATCAAGGATTCAGCGGATGCGCAAACGTTAGGAGCTTAAATAGACATAAGGATGCAAAATCACTGATACGTTTGCGTTTCGACTGGCGAATTTTTTTTTTACTCCGGAATAAAATATAATAAGCCAAATTATTTGTAGTACGCGTAAAAACGGAGCCGAGCAAGCAGTAAATAAGAAAAAGTGACGTTATCAGGCATTGCAAGTATTTCCCAAAGGAGCGAGGGATAGGATCCACGGGAGAGAGCAAGAATAAGAGAGCAAGAATAAGAGAGAGGAGCAGATTCGCGACGCGGCCATCGTTGTCGACGATCTCGTAGGCAATAACGCCTAATTTACGAGACGGTCATAAGGTCTGGCTTGTCGTGCATCGAAAAAGAGCCAAGCTCGCGTAAACGCCGACATTCTTCGTCCTCGTACGGCGACAACGACGGCGACAACGACGGCGATCCCCTTGCAAAAGATTTCACGATTTGTCACCACGCGAAACGGCTACTCGAGCTTTATGCTTATTCATACTTTTATGGCATCGCTGTCGACAGTAAGACACGACTGATTTTCACTATAAAAGGGCAATATATATCTTTATGTCGCGCGAAGCGTTCGTGCTTTGGATTCTCGTTTTATATTTTGTCCTCTTTTTCTTTTTCTCTCTTTTTTTTTTTTTTTATAAATCTAGCAACGCAGTACGTAAATAAGGATAAATTTTCGCGTGTAAACCCGAGCATAAAAATTGAATCCTGTTTGCGTCTCAAACCTACTTAAAATAAACTCAGTCGATGTTTTAGTCGTCGTACGCCTTTTAGATTTGACCTCGTTATAGCCATAAAACGTACGTTCGGATCTCCTCGGAAATTAAAACACGGGTAAATATCGAGCTATAAAACCACCACATATTTTTACCCAATTTGTCTCATGAATACAAGATCGGAAAAAGCCTCTTGTAAGGTCTACTCGAGCGTCACCCCCTGCGTTACGGTACATTGAACGATGGTCTTTGATATTTCAGCCGAAGCGTACACGGATGAAAAATATATAAATATATAAATGGAAGCACACACGGGTTTCGCGTGTATGCGTTTCGAAGGGGTCAAATCTGCACGATTTACATAATTTTCGATCCATTTTCGGAAACTTAGGTATATTTCTGGTCACGCGGTTTTAGACTCTTTTAACTTTTTCCGCGTATCTAACGGAACGTCGACCTCGCGAACGCGTCATTGTATAGTTGTATGCACGCTGATCATCATTATTATTGTTATTGTCAAATTGCATCCTCCGAACCGATAAAAATACCAGAGCATTGTCTCTTCTCCATTGTGTCGTTGCAAGCGGTAAAGTGCATTCGTTGTTACCATCCACTGTACTCTTCTGATCTCATCCATATTTCCAACATCTCTTGTCTCGTCGATAGTCGATTGTTTGGTCTTCAATTTGTTTTTATAGGACTTCGATAAAATATAACGCGTCTATTCGGAGCTGACGGCTGTGGTTTTTCGGTGAAATGACGCAATGTACGGTCGTGTTTGATCTATCAATGTATTACATTCCTTCGGTGTACAATAAAGTTCCCGACCAACGTCAGAAAAGTGTGTTCCTATTCAAATTCGACTATAATTATTTTATTCTCATCGACGACTATACATCTATGATTATTTTCTAAGCGTTTTGAATACAACGAATAAAATTTGGAAATACGACTTATACGTATCCGATAATTTATAAACAAATTGTTATTTGTACGAAAATATATTATACAACGTACAATTAAAAATTCGACTGGTTCAGTTTTACACGATCGCGATGATATTTTTATGATTTATGAACTTTATAAAACATCGTAGTATTTCACGATGTAATAAATACACTAATAATTCTCTATTATTTTTTTGGATCGTTAAATAATCGATATATTCTGGTAATGGTGATCCATAAAATTTATGCGAAGTTTAGAGCAGTAGTTTTTTAAATTTCATAGAATCCATTTTCTTTTATATCGTAAAGATACTGCAAAATTTCGTATTCTCCAGTGGACACTGATCGAAATAGAAATAAATGAAATTCACGAACTCCAAACATAATAATTCCTTTAAAAATTAAAATTATCATAATTTTTCTACTTGGAATACATTCGAACCTACTATTTAAAAAACAACTTACTTTTTACTTAAAAACATAATACCGACGTCCGAAGCACGAGTACTAATAAAATATAAATGAAATACGACTCGCTCGATAAAACGCGGACCTTGATTAATCTATTCTTTATCATTGTCTTACTTTAACATTGTTTTTGAAGCAATCGAAGTAGCTGCAGAAGAGCAACGCATTATTCACTGCCTTCGATAAATATTGGAGTCAGTTGTTTAAAGGAAAAGAAAAAGCATCCGGCCGACGAGAATCCATTTGCCGAAGGCACACATAACGATCGATCGCACCAGCAAAAACACCAGCCTCTCCTCCTCTCTCCCCATCTCTCCCCACCCTCCATTTCCCACCCTCCTCCTCCTCCTCCTCGTCCTCCACCCCCTCAGACACAGCCACCCGCGTTTCGGGAGCGTGAAATCGAAGTATTCGCGGAGCTTCCTCCGATGCCATCCGGGATCGTCATCGAAAACTACGCGCCGGGAGCGAAATTGCAAAAAGGTCGCGAGGTGAGGAGGTGAGATGATGAATCGCGCGAGGATGAAGAAAACTTGGGGTGGACGAAGTAAAATGCGTCGGACAATCGTAAAAACCGAGAGCTGGATTACGGATATATAGCGCATCGTTACGGATACCCTAGAGGTGAGTCGTGAGTCGTGAGTCGTGAGTCGTGAGTCGTGCAAGGATCATCGAGAAATGCATCAACTTGGCTAATTGAAGAATTTCATTGGCGCCTGTCGAGGCCGAGTATCGGATTCCTCGTCGTGGGAAATTGCTTTTGCAAGCCGGAAAAATAATACCGGCCGACCTTTCACGATGGGAATTAACTTTGGTATATCGATATTAATAAATGAGCTCCATTACGTTCGACTTCTTCGAACCTCGTATTTCGCTCACTGGATGCGGCAATGATTTTGATGCGGGGAATTTACTTTTGCAAAAAGTATACGAACGATCTTTTGATCGAATCAACCTTCGGAAAAATCTTTGTTCTTAGAATTCCACTTATTTTTTCCTTTTACAACGATATATGATTTTCCATTTATTTACCAAGCTTTTATTTTCTTATCGGAAGATAGATGAAAATAAATATTTCGCGTGTATCAATTTGATCAACAACGTAAGTAGCGTAAAATCTTTGAATAAAATAGCGCACGTAAATTATTCTTACGTTTGTATTGTACAGTGATTATACAAATACGATATAAATAATTGAAAATATCATCGTATAAACATTTGTATAATTATTTTAATAACCCTTCGAATAAGAATTATCGAAGCAAATATTAAAAGGTTTTGAAACTTATATTTTCAAAACTTATTTCGAGTATAAAATTATAAATTCAAGCGATGGACGAGTAAATTCATCTTAAGTTCTAATTACACAAATCGATTATTCATGAAATCGAAGAAACAAATTTGTTAGCGATCGACGAATAACCGTTACGAATGCTTAATTAAAAATAATCACTGTTTTAACGAAATTCACCGAATCGCAACGATGATCGATTCGCATCGTAAAAGTAAGTTAAAAATGAAAATTGAATCGAGCTATAAAAGAGAAACAATCGTTTACATGCATTCGATACGAGAGTAGAAAACAATTGCGAAGCGCAGCACACGATACAATTTCCTCGGCACGGTGAAAAACTAAGACGTTACATGGACAAGCTTATCGAGAAAGGCGGAGGCGCGTATAATGGAAGAAATCAGTAGTCGGAGGTCGAAGTCGCGTCGGGGTACGCCAACGGGGAAGAAGGAGAAAGAGCGAAGCGATGCGGATGTTACGAAATCGACTGGACGGTCAATGAAAATTTATAGGCTCGCGATTCTTCGCGAGACTATGAATAAAAAATGCCACGCGAGCGCGTCGACTTGGAACGAGCGAGAGAAAAATATAAAGAGAACCTCTAATAAATTCAGCCGACCTGACCCTCGACTCACCTTTCCACGACTCCTCGACTCGTCTTTTACAATTTTTCTCCACTTTTTTTTTATTATTTCGACGGTGTTTCCGCTTACCTCCGTCGTTTCTTCGCTTTTGACAAATTTATCGGAGATGATCGAACTTTTCGCTTCGATCTCGGCACCTTTTTCAAAACTAATTGTGTAATTGAAAGACGCTCTTCTGTTTTAAGAGCCTCGGGATGTTTTTATTATTCAGTGATTTCTATCGAGAAAAACCAGATACATCGAATAAGAAACCTCCTTCGATTTAAATAAAGTAAATATGACTTTATTCATGGTTTAAGATATTTCGAGAGGGTTTTATCTCGTTATCGTCGCAATAACGACTATTTAAAATCTTTATAAAACGAATCTTAAATTTAATTTGAAAATATTTGTATTTATGATAACTGAAATGTATCAAAAGACATCCGTACTCGCAAGAAATCTTCTACGATATTCAATTTAATTAAGAAATCCAAGTATTTTGTAAGCGATCGATTTCTAAATATAACCATTTCAATTTTCTTACCGACTTTTTAACAACCGAGCACGTATCTATGAAAAAGAGTCTGAAAAACGCTTTCACGAATACGAGCGAGTTTGGATCGCGTCCGTGAAATCATAAACTCGAACAACCGAACAATAACACGCTTTCAATAACAGATGCAACTTTCAGCGAACTGTCTGAAACAGTTGGTCCGGATGTACTTTCGATCGAATCGCACGGTCGATCTCCGCGTAATTATTCGATCCATCCATCCCCGGGTGGCCGGGTGGTAAGTTTCGGGGTAAGAAAGTGCGACACGCCGACTCGAGGATCGTCGGGGTGATATCTCTCAGCGGGAGTCCTGGAAAAAAAGCAGCGAGCTATATCTAGAGGGAAGAGCGCAAACAAGAGCCGCAACCACGGAAGCAGTAAAATCAAGCTCTGTACAGCGATGGAGAGAGAGAGAGAGAGAGAGAGAGAGTGAGAGAGAGATGGGAAAATGTCGCTTAAGCGAGACTTTTCAATTAACAAACATTTTCGTGGCACGTAGCGTCGAATGGCACAGAGGCCCGGCCACGTTCCACTACTTAGGAGAGATCGCCTTCGGGGCGCCAGCAGTGCTTTGTCTCTTTTTTGCCCTCTCATCCACTTCTCTCCTCCCTCCTCGGGTTCTCTTTCTCTCGAGAGCGAAGAGTAGGAACGCTACAGGGCGTCGACGCTACGACCGCGTCAGCGCCTGTCTCTCCGCACAGTCGCCGCAACGTTCTCGCTTCCGGCAAAGATATTCGGCGGAGAGACGCTCGAGGACGGCCAAGAAGGAACGGGAAATCTTTGCGAGACGTCTCGTGTCCTTCTGGAAATCAAGGAGTTCCCGATCGATCCGCTAAACTCGGAGCGCTCTTCCTCTCTCTCCGCTTCCCTTCGTCCGCGGCACGACTCTCGTACTTCCCTCGGAAGGTAGAGTAGCCCGAGGGGGGAGGGAGCGAGGAGAGGAAAGACGCGAGACGAGTTCCTACGGAATTCGAAATCAAGATTAAAGTCCGCGCGCTACGGAGATGAGAGTCGAAGGGATCCGAGTTGTCTACGTCGTCTTTCGCTCGCTCGTATCCCATAACCTTTGTCCTTTCAATTTTACGATAATGTCCCCTTCATGGGCAAATGCTAAGTGCGAGCGCGAAATAGGAAAATGCTTCCGTCGTTGGCTTTCCAACGCGGGAAAGGGCCTCGTGAGACTTGGACGGGGATTTTTGCCGAATTAGCTGTTCGCCTTTACGTCCGGTCGAAGCGAATTCTAGTCACCGGCGAACCTTATTAATTCGACGTCTCCGACGGGTTTACTTTTTCCAAGAGAAACTTCCTCGTGAACTTGAAAATTTAAGTTGATTTCGATGAACCTCGAGCGACTCGAACCGAAATTCCACTCCGTTAAAATTCACTAGAGTGGAAATTAAGTTGGAGAATGCGTGAAATTACACTTTCGCTTTTCACGTATTTTAAATTTACGGTAGTCTTTCGTCTCGATACTACGCGATCCTTTCGACTTATTCCTGGTTATCCTTGGAAAAGTGCATCGACTTTTCACCGCCTTTTTTTCCTCGTCCTCGAAATCACCTACTTCGTCGCTGATTTTTCATCCGAGAAAATAAGGCGATCCATCCAGCGGACGGCTTCGACTCGATCATTTTACGTAATCGCATAAAATGATGCCTTTAGCAGGTGATAAAGTAAAAAAAAACGACGATATCCTTCGGTTATAAAAAACAGTTCAAAATCGCGTCAGTTATTAACGCCGTGGAAAGTTTTTCCATACGCGAGTCGGAAAAAAGTTGAAGATGCTCTGCTCCTTCTCTATTGCTTCCCTCCCGCCCTCGTCTCTCGTCCCTCGTCCCACGTCCCTCGCTCCCATCCCCGAAGCGATCGATGGCCTCTCGCGAACCGGGAACCCTCTTCCACGATATTCCATTGTGCGCGAACGCGTAGATGCAAAACTTGGATTCTGCGGAAGCACAGGCCGTTCGATTCCGTCGTAGCGTCGTTGCTCTCATCCTCGCATCCTCGAGAACCTCGAGAGCATCGTCCATTTTCCCTGGGTTCTCTACGAGCGTAGCGTCCGACCGAAATCACGAATTGCTGAATTGTACGCGAGATCGATGATTCGAAGCGAAAGAGCGCAATATGCTTTATGCCGCTGTTCGTTTGGAAAAGCTACGCCGCAAAGGCAACTAATTCATTCGCTGCTGAATTCGAAATTGCTCGCGTAAGAGGAAATTGGATCTTGCTTTGAAACTCTTAAGATGGAGCTAAAGCGAGTTTGAATTTAGTTTATTAATTATAAGGTATATTTAGTTTGATTCATTTTGTTATCCACGGTTCGGTGGAGTAACGAGTAATCAGCCATTGCTAAAAGCTTTACTTTATAGAAATCGAAGAATATTATCGCGATGCGTTCGAATAAATTTATCGCTTCTCTTTATGAAATATATCTTTTGCAAATTTATGGTACGTTCTCGTATCATTCTTATTTATTTATTTCGCTATTGTTTTATTGTTTTTAGATGAAAAATTACGTTCCGAGAAATATGGAAGGAAAATTTTGCTCCATCGATAAGTTGGTATATCGATGTTGAATATAAATCAACTTTTCTTCTAATTAAACGTTTTTTCGCGAATAAAAAAAACAGCTATCGATTTCTCGAGTTAATACTCGAGTTGAGTAGCGCGAAACAAATATAAAAAGATATCAAAATTACTTTCACGAGTTCTTTTATTAAAATGAAAATACCGTTGATAAAAAATCTTTATAAGAATTTTCTTACAACCGATAACCATTAAAAACATAATCTTCCGTATCAGAGATTTATGCAAAAAATTTATCTTCGTTCAACATGAGCGAGTCAAACGAATAATACGGTAATCAAAGTTTGAATCATGCTTAAATAATAGTTTAGATAAAACTTGGGAATCTTCTCATTTTCCTATCCAGTTCAATGAATTCTAATTCGAATGAACTTAGAATGTCCCGGATAAAGTTGCATTGAAACGAACATAAAAATAAAAAGAAATTCAAATTAAAATGGAAAATAAGCTATTTTTCCAGAAGCTATTCGTTAGCCGTCGTTTCATCCCTGCCAATAATTCGGTAATTCAGCGTAAATTACAATTCCAGTGCGACAATGAATTTGGAACGCAATTAATAAGTAGTTCATACTCGATGAAAAAAAGCGAAGTTAATACAATATTAATCGACTCGCGGAAAAGGTAATAAAAGCCAATATCTGCTACTGCTATCGAAATGAAAGCAGTCTTTTTGTTGTGTTTCGGGAAAGCGGTGATTTCCCGAAACATTCCTCCCGATCGAACTCGACTCTAGCGAATCCCCATTAGAAGTGCCATCAATTTCTCTCTCTCTCTCTCTCTCTCTCTCTCTCTCTCTTTCTAGTTGTTTTTTTCTTGTCTCGGAAACCTCCCCCTCAGCCTCTCCGCATAAAACGCAGTCTGGGGAGTAAACCCCTCGCAGTGCTGCTCTTTTTATCCTTCGCTTTATCATTGTCATCGTCATCCATGTCATTGTCGCGTCCCCTCGAATCGCGCCCGTGGCCTAACGTCAACGCCGGAAGTGCCGCGGGAACTCGAAGATGGATGAAGCTGCTACGAGGGGATTCCGGGCAATCGTGTACGTCGTAACGCGAGTCTGGATGTACTCGCGAATCCACTGATTTTCCTCGGCGCTCCTCGATTTGACTCCCGGTTATGAAGAGTCTGGGAAGCAACGCGTGTCTCGCAAAGTCTCGGGTTTCGCTCGGGTGTGCAGCCATTCGTCAGACTGTCGTAATTACTTTGCCGAGCGCTTTTTGTTCGCGTGTAAAATTGGAAGTGCACGCGTAACGAGAAACGCCAAAAACTTTGGATTTTTCGAGTTTCCGTTCCTACGATAAATTTCAATACACGTGACACGAGATTCCAATTCGTATCTCCTTGTTGCTTGATTAGAAATGGATCCATAACTTTGCTCGCGTAAGTACTTTTCGTTTATTGTATTTTAATACGATCGTTTACTTTCAGAGGAATAATATCCAGAGGAAAAATACCGAATATAAACCGGACGTAAATAAAAATCATTATCCAACAAAATTTTTAATTATATTTTAATCACCGTTCGAGATATTTCATACAAATTTTTTAATTATTATCCGAGGTTCATTAAGGAATACAACATTCGTTAAAATCATATCAAACGTTCAATATTTGAATTTCCAATAACAAATAATATTATTACGTATATTTTAATATTTGTACAAAACTCTTCGAACGATGACTTTGCGAACTTCGTATCGTAATATATTCATAAATTAAACATGAATTTTTATTAAGATAATTATATTCGCATTGTTAAATTTAAGTTTCAATTATTTTTTCTGTAGCTGTAATTTATATAAATTGCTTTTAACAAGAAAATAAAATATAAAATACTTACGTACGTAAAATTTTCTTGGTAACTGAATAATAATAAAAATACGCGTATCTTTTTTAAAAATTCACGCCTATTCGATTACAAAAAAATCGTATTGGCTTTCGTAATTTACTATTTATTCCAAACAGCGACTCATTTCTCGATCGAATATCTAAATAATAAAGACGAATACTACTATCGAATTAAATTTGAAGGATAAAAATTCGATTATCGATTAGATTAAACTCTCGTTATCGATCAAAGCAAAGTAAAAAAATTAACGATTCGGAAGATTTACTTTAATATCGAGTATATTATTATTAATAAAAATGCTTATTAAAATTTTTTTTTCATAAATATTAAAAATCAAATATTTTACTATTAGAAAAACTACGAATACACGAGTAATCGTCGAGAAATAAAATATCTCAGGGAAATAGATGTTTTAAAAAATGCAGTAAAGAATAATTTATTTAAATTTATCAAGATACTAAGTTCTTAAAGTTTTATACAATATATTTCCTAAGCGTGTTAAATTTTTAAAAAATAGTTTAAAGACGCTCGAATGAAATAAAGTCGAAGAAAAGTTTAGCGTAAATAAAAGTACATACAGTTTTCGGTTTCCCAATATTTTATTAACCTTCGAATATTCGATATAAAAAATAAATAATGAAAAAAGCAAAGAAAGATATATTCGAGTTTGAAAAAGGGCGTAAAATCTTTTATATACGACATTTTGAGTGGTATCGAAAGACACCGACGAATCACCGAAAACGCGTTACCCTTATCACAAATACTACTCCCATAATTTCTGAATAATCAAGTCTCTTCGCGAGGGCGAGAAAATCTTGGAAAATAACACTCGACACTGCATTAAAAAAGAAAAGCATCGCAAACACATTCGCGATATTGCTGTAGAAACGAAACGGTGTTACCCCAAATTGCATCATCGAGGCTTACGTATCCATAGACAATTGCTCGTGACGATCGGTCGAGATAAGCCGTCCTTTTCTTCTCGTTCTACTTGTTCCTCTTCTCGTTCGTTACTCGGCGCCTCGACGCGTTAGACTTTGGTCTCGCGAGCCAACGGCAGGCCCTCGAGATTCCATCGATCCGGAAGCGTCGCCGAGGCGCCCCACCTTTCCAAGTAGGCGCACGACGAGGCGAAATTGATTGAGCGTCTCTCGCAACTTGGTCGTATCTCGTGGCCGCGCGCATCTCTCGACCTGCTGTGTCATCTTGTGCGAAGAAGCCAGGTGGAATGGAGGAGGATGAGGAGAGATGGGTGATCTCGTTGGCTGGGCAGTTTCGCGAGGAAGCCAGGATGTCGCAATGATCGTAAATTTTTTTTTACCTTCTCTTGGACAGGGACGATGCGTTAGGACCTTTTCACCGAATGAACTTCAACGTTGGAATTACGGTGGGTATTCCAGTAGTTGACGCGATGTCATTTTTATTTTGATTTTTTGGATTTCTCCAGCTTCCTCGCGTCTTTATTATATACTTCCCGTGTAATTAATCAAGCTCGAAGCTGGTTTCAAATGTTTTTATCGCTCTTCTCGACTTTAATGCATCGGCAAGTTTTTCGTCATTTTTATAAATTATGATATCGTCTCGCAAGAAAGCGTACGTCCAAACATTTATATATATATATATATATATATATTGTAAGTTCTAGAACCGAAGTAAACGAGATTTTAGAATTTCAGCGAAGATCCCAAAGTACAATGTTGTGTAAATATAATTACGTAAAGATGGAGCAGCCAAATAAAGAAAAAGTCAGGTTTTCTTCGTTCATTTGGCGGACTAACGTAATTAAATCTCGAAGAGTGCTAACCCAATCATGAGATCCTCTCACGCATGACCATCTCGGTTTTTTTCTCCGACGATTCCGAGTCGCTCTTTCGCCTTTCTTTCGAGCTCTTAGCACCCGCGAGTTTGTGTGTGTCCACAGGAGTACGGATTTCGGATGCTTTACGGAGACTCTTTTCGCACCTTTAGACCCAATGGACCAATGGCGATCCTTCGTTCTTGGATTTCTATACTTGGCGAAGATTACGTTGTCCCTCCCAGATCGAATTCGTTCGAGTTTATTTTCGGAGAGCACGTGATAACTACGCGACACGGTAGACTTTTACAAATATGTGGTTATTTTTCTACCGTTGAATAAACGACGATATCGTCGCAATTTGAAAAGCGAGGGAAAACTTACGATTGTACGACCAATGGAAATAGAAAATACGTTAATTTTAACGACTCCGTGTGAGTAAATGTATCTCCGAGGATCGAAAACAAAAAAACGAACGAACGCAATTACCCGTATAAAATCGCTTAGCTAAAAACACTTTTATTTTCCTAATAATTACAAGAACGAAATTAGCTATTTTTATACCGTCTTTTGCAGCTAGTTGGAATAGTTTGCGAATAATCGTTAAAAGTTGAGATTAAAGTTTCGTTAGTTAAATAATGCCCGGACTCGTTTATCGCGAACGAGTCCTTAAATTCCTCTTCGCACATTGTCTCCTTACGACTACCATTTCCAAAAACAACGCGTATCGGCGTTAGATAATCAAAAGCCACTCAGCGTTCGAATGAAGTCGCCACCCGATCGACGACGATCTACGTGCGCGAACAAATTCACAAATTTACTATCGGTTGGCGAATCAGCTCCAAACACAGTCCAAGTCCGTCTTTGGGTGAACTCGACTCACGCAATCGTTGAATTAGGATGAAGAATCGTGCCGAAAGTTTTTTTCACCGGGCAACGGTTCCTGAACGAAAATCAATAGATAACTTAAAAAGCACGATTTCGCGTGTCTCGTAATTCCCGAAAGATATCGTCCAAGTAATGAACGACTTTTTTTTTTTTTCGTCGCGAGATATCGCGAACTGTTGGGTTACTATGTAATGTGCTTCCGTCGAAACACTTCTCTTTCTTATCGGGTTGTATTCCGGCAACTGAACGTCGATTAACTCGATGTTTGCTCGATCGAGAAGCTGCGAGAAGCTGAATCGTAAAATAATCGACAATCGTATAACGCTGATATTTTTCCTTCAACCTTTTACTCGTTCAAATTTTCATACGCGTATTCTCCGGTGTCTGCAACGCGAACGACGTCAAGATTCGGTCGTTATAACTTGAGAAACTTCCCGTTTTCTTATTAGATAATTAACCTACAATAAAACGAATGAATCAAATACGTTTTCTTACGGTGAGCGAACACCGTAATTTATACAAATACTAGACTTAAGTATAATTTGAATTGTAAAAATGTAAATTGATAATTTTTCTTGGAATAAATTCGTTAAACCATTTATTCACCCTTGAAATATATGGTTAATGTAATAAACGTAATAAATATAAATCTTTTCGGTATTGGCAAAAAAAAAAATATATATATATATATACATATTTCATTATACATTTTTACTACGTTATTTACGTGTGCTTCCAAAATGCAAAATATTATTCTAAAATTATACCGGTATTATAAATATTTTACCTAGACATTTTCTTGAATAAAAATGTAATATCAAACGTCGTATTACATTGAACTGGAAGAAAAATTATACTACATTAAAATATTAATAAATAAATATGTTAAATTTCTGAATAGCAACGAACTATTTTAAATGCTAATAAAATATTTGATTTAAAAAACTCCGCATGTTTCATAAAATCGCGTTCACGAATAATTCGTTAAAAAAATTTCATATTTTAAGAAAAAATTCTCTTACCGTTTCATTCCGTACTCAAATTTCCATCGAACGAATCCCGCATACTATAATTTTCCGATCCTTCCAACTACTCTCGATTCTTTTCGAGCAGCTTCAAAATTATTCGCAATCGTGCAAACGTATTTAAAAACACAAACTTACAAAGCCAAATACAATAACCGTAAGGTAATAGTCGAATCGAATAAAATCCAAAGCAATGGATTAAAAAATTCCCACGCCGCGATTAAACCATCCCCATAATCGTTATCCAAAACGAAGACGCTTATTTCCTTTTTGCCCTCGCATCGTAAATAACACCCACATCCAGCGCCTGATTGGCTCTCGCGAGCAGTGCTGGTGATAACGATAATAAAAGCTCGGGCGAGAAAATAATAGCCCACGAGGCCAAGGACAGCTCGGATTAAGAAATATCGGAGTGCATCTCGCCGATCCCTTTATTTTTCTCCTACGGCAAGAAGCGAAGGGGTAAAGGGGTAAAGGGACGAAGGGGTGAATCCACCGTGTCTTTTGTCATGCAAAATTCAATATCGCTGCGCGCGGTGTTCTTTTGTTTAAATCCGCTTATTGGCTTATTAACGGGCGCGCGTTCGTTTACATAATTCGCCTTGTTCTCAATAACCATGCCGAGGCTCTCGCGATCCATTGTCACGCGCTGGAAAAAAAGTAGCGGATTATTCGGATATCGTAGATAACCGTGAAAGTGCGAGTAGATAGCGTTCGAATTAATAACGTCTGATTGCGTAACGTTTTGGTTACGCGCGTTCGTCGGTGAGAAACGTTCTCGGGTTGGTACGATAAAATCTCATTAGCATGCGAAGCGTTTTGAAAATTTATCGAAAATATATATAACGAGTATCGCTTAAGCATTAATTTAACAAGATACTTATCGACGAAACAACTAACGTATTCGACGTTAAATATCGCATTGTTTGTACAAACTCTGGAAACATTAATTCATTGAACAAGTGTTCGGCTGATAGAATCAAGTTTCGAAACGATCAAATTAATTCTAACTCTGTTAATGATTTGCATAACAACGGAAAAGACGGTAATCAGTTGTCGTAAATCATTCCTAATGTCCCTATGTTTTGCACAATTCGAGCGTTTCCTGAGGGGAAAAATATCGAAATTATAAATCACCGGGAAAGCAACGACGGTGAAATTAGAAAAATACAAGAATTTTTCACGTGTCGTTTTCAGAGATTATCGAGCAAACGAATGCAAAAAAGGAAGGGGAAAAACAACGTACCGACTAACGAACTCTCCCCGGAATTTCCCACCTATAGCTTTTACCACTATTTCATAAGCATAAAACGTACGCGCCTTCATCCCGAGGTTTCCGAGGCTCTCGAAGAATCCTGAGCAGCCGGAAGAGATCCATCGGGGTACAAGATTCGAGAAAAAAGAAACAGCGCATCGAGAGGTTCGAGCTGAAAGAGCCAAGCTGGCAAGCCCGAAGCTGCAATTCTGCAAGAAAAAGGGAAAAAGGGCGCGAGCCCCTCCCACGCCTCGGGTATACGTTCCTATGTGTGTGTGTGTGTGTGTGTGTGAGTTTTTGTGTGTTTACGTGCATCGAAGGGTCGACGAGCGCTGCAGAGTCATCGAGCGTAAGTAGGGTAAGTAGCTCGCCTTCGGGGAAGACGGGGTCGATAAGCAACCCCGGAACTTCGACGTCGTCCCGGGCTATGATTGTCCAAACGCAATTCTTGTCTGAGTCTTGAGATATCAAGAATTGTGCGGGGACATCAGCGCTCGGAGCGCGGATCAACGATAACCGAGAGCTGCGTATTTCTACGCGTGGACAATTTTTGCGTTCGGCGGTTCCAAGACCTTTCCTCGACGTTGTCTTCGTTATTAATTATTATTCTCAGCGAGTTTGTTTCGTAATCGATGCGAGATAGTTTGCGAGTTCGTTTTCTTTTATAATTGAGAGCTGAGCGCTGTATTTAGGTTAAAAATCTCGGTGGCTGAAAAAAGGGTTCTTGTGTTCCGCTCGATATATCAATGCCTCTTGGTATCGCCGAGTAAATAGCTGTTGTTAATTTAGCGATACATCTTACCGAATGTAACACTTGGGAAACTTTCGAGTTACTGTGTAAATGTATTGTAATTTGTAAAGACGGTTAAATCCGCAAGATAAAATAATCGATGGAATTTGTAATTGTAAGCTTAATTTATAATTAAAAGTGTATGGCGAGATTGATTATCTTGAACTATGCGATGCTCTTTAATTTAAATTTTATTATATCAATGTTTTGGCTATTTAATTACCTTCTTTAATTAGATTGGATAAAAATTTCTAATTAATCAAAGTTAAAAATTAATTATCCTTTCCGTTTTTTATCAACGTATTTGGTCTATGTTGTCCTACATTTAACGTGCACGGAAAATGTTTAGAAGATATAATTGTTAATTATTAATTTTTCTTGAGAACGGATGAAAATAGTATGAAAAATATCGATATAATAAATTTTGAATTATGTAATCTAACGACGCATTTTGTTTTAAAAAACAAAAAATGAAATACATAATTTTATGGTATCTTTAATTTCGATAGAATAATATTTAAGAAGCAATAAAGTATTATTTACGCTTTCGATATAATAATTTCGGAAATTATAAATATTTGTTTAAACAAAATCCTGAAACATGGATAATTTTAATAAAATTTAAATATTTATTAAATAAAGAAATTTAATCTCTATTTGTAATCGTAAGTTTACCTAGACTAGATTATAACTTACCTACCCTTTTCCTTCAGCCATCAACAGAAATTAATAAAGTCTTGAACAATTACTGAATGTTGAAAATACATGGTATGGTCACGGATCAAAAAGTTTGTAATAAAAATAGCTGAAAAATATGAATCCTACTTAGTTTCGTAGCAATGAAAATTTTTAATTGAGTTTTTAATACTTTTTTTAAAAAAAAATTTAGTTTAAAATTAATTTTGAACTGAAAGTTTTTCGGATGATATTATAAAAAAATTTTTTTTAATTATTTAATAATTAATAATATTCGTTACAGTTTTTATTATATTGGTAAAATATAAATATTTTATTATATCGATTAAATTCTATATATAATTTATCCGGTCATCATTCCTCTAACATAATTGAAATAAAATGTGTTATATAATTATTTGGATAAAGATCTTAAATTTAAGATTTATATTCTATAATTTTTCAATATTTAGAAAATCAGTAAATATGCATTTTAAATTTCATAAAATAATTTATTTTTAACATTTTGCTTTCGGTGTATGATAATTTTCAAGAAATAATTTATCGCGTTCAAGCGTAAAAATATATTTATTTAAGATCGAGTAATTGATTAAATTGTACGAAATGTGACAAATTTTTCTTACAGTCGATCGTTTCTATCGCTACAAGTATTTTAAAATATAATTAACTATTAAAGTAATTTATATAATAAATTAGAAACAAGTATTTCAAGGAATTTAAACCGAAATTATTCTCAACTGTATCGACTTTGTTTACCGAACCTTATGTTTATATTTCAATAGCTACATTTGCTACGAGAAAGAATTTATAAATATTATTAGATAAAATTACCATACATAAATAAAAATTTCTTCGGAAATAAGGTTTTTATACGATATTCTCTACTCAAGTCTCCATTATACTAACGTACAAAATAGTTAGAACAAAAAATATTTTCTGTATGATACTTGATAGATATTTGCCTATTTATGTAAACTTTGTTTCTCGTTTACCGTATCCTTAATATCCAAATAATATCTTCCATCCAACAAATAAGTTTTAGCGTCGGTTATTCGCAAACATTCATCAATAATTTTATATCGTATACTATTTTGAAAACATTATTTCCAAATAAAATACAAAGGAATACAGAATTCGGCTAATCTTTCAAGCAATACGTCCCTTAAATGACAAAGTTACGCCGTTAATGCACAACACACTCGTTTCAAGATAAGGGAATAGACGACATACACGTAGGCATACGTATACATAAATATATATACAAACAAGAGCATTAAAGTTCAAGAGTCATTGTAATCCCTGTATTTTAGTTGAGTTATCGTGAAGCAACCACATAATAACGCTGTTAATATTAGTCCAAGTTTCGTACCAAGGAAATAATACCATTACCGCGGTAAATATGTCTCTGGATTATTCTCCGGAAGGTCGAGAAGGTTCTTTATTTAGATAAGACGCACTGCCGATACGCCATAAATTTTCGTCCTCGCTCACTTCCCGAGCCAATTTATCACGAGGTATTCGTCCCTGAAAAATATCGCCGCGTCGCTTTCCGCCCATCCGCGCACACGCGAGTACACGACCCGGAGCCGTCGAGGTAACATATCGCGGGTCTGCGGGGGGGCGGGAAGCCGAGGAACGAACGGCATCGTCAGCATCTTCGCTCCCACCAGGAAGCGGAATCAGAACCTATTCTTTCTCGACTCGCCCAGCGGTGCGCGTCGTATATATAAAACCTTCCACGGCGGTCCGCGGAAATCATTCGGTCCTCACCAACGATTTTAATTCGAGAGAGCGGAAGGAATTTTCATCTCTTCAACTTTCCGCTAATAATCCAGCTTCCGAAGCTCGAGGAGAGGAAGCAGCGGTACCCGAAAATTTTACGTTGACTCGATGACGGGGTGGTAAATAGCCGCTGACAACAATTTTTCACGATTACGCGACTCGCGCCAGCTGCATTATTCATTTCGCGTGAGATTGCTCGGAAGCGCCGAGGTCGGCGATCGATAGACGATTCCCGAGTGCCTCTGTCTCTCCTGTCTCTCTATCGTACTTGGAGGAACGGCGCTGGAGAAAAGAGACACTGGGAATAAGAGACCACTTTCGAGGCGGTGGTATATGTAATAACGCGCAATGTCGCTGCGATAAAGTTAGTAAAATGTCCGCTCGCGAGGAAGCGCTTGATTCGAGGTTGTTACGCGAATCGATCCGAGGAAATAGTTCTATTGCGTAATATCATTTTATCGTAAATCTAATTTCTGTTTTATATGCGCATGATTTGGCGATCTCTCTCGGTCCTCGCTGGTCGGGTTTTTATTTCTTTTGTATCGCGTTTGTTTAGGGACGTGTTTTCCGAGAGGAAACGAGATCGATCGCTCCTTGTATTAATAAGGGAGTAGCTAATTTTATAATATCGACGATACATCCCCGGATATAAATGTGATCGATCTCCTCTGTATTTGCCAAGTTTGAGCGAATGGGAAGATAAAGTTAAATAACGTAAATTTACATATTTACATCGGTTACAGTGAATAGTTAAATTTAACGAGAGCTCGCGAGTTTTCTTGAAAAATATGAATTTGCTATTCCGAATTTAATTAGTTTTGAGTAATTTGGATTATTAACGAAAGAATAATTACTTCAAAATTAATCGAAGTAGAAGTATAAGGAAATTTTATGAAAATTAATAGTTGAAATTCTTGGTATTAAAGTTTGATTAAATTATTTGAAGCATTGAATAACGATTAAAATCATCGCACGTTTCATACGTATCTTGTTTTACCTTTACCTCTCGACGAATATTAATTTCAAATTCTTCTCTTCGAACTAGACGCGAGACTTTCTTCATAATATAACAGCATACGCGATAAAAAGGAAATTGTTGAAACGTGCGCGTGACCATAGCAAATACCATAAAAATTCAATAAAGTAAACAATAAAATTTTATCGCGCGTTTATTAAATAATCCAATACATGGCGTCCTTTGGTATAATATAGTATCTATTAGTAGACTCACTGTTACTTTCGTTGTATCGAGCGTAGTATCTTCATCTATCCAACCATCGTTTCGGTTACTGTCGCGCAACAAAGTTTCTGCCTATGCAAACTGCTCATATAACTTTCTTTACTTCTGCCTCGTAAAAAAATAAAGTAATTTTCTGTGGTTATGAATATTAAATATACTTATAGTAGTCTGGTGGAGTATGCTTCAAGTTCAATAAAGTATAAAAGCGAAATAAAGTAAACGACTGGATTTATATGACAATTTTCATTCGGAAAGAGTCGAATTTACTCGTTTCAGGGGGAAGCGTAGAACCGTTTGTTTTACGAGTCGAAGTAATTGTGGAAAATAATTTGCATTAGAATACATTTATACATCATAAAAACAAGGAAATCGATGTATTTCAATATCCACAATCGTTTATTTTATAACCAATTAGCATAGAATTTATGTTTATCATCGATGATAACTAACGGTATAGAAAAAAAAACAGAGTATCCGCTTATATAATGAAAAAATACCCTACAAAATATTCGGAAAATATATCAAATATAATTGGAATTTTTTCGAGTAAATTGTTTGCTTAGAATCGAACGGACGAAAGTGAAAATAACTTTGAAAAGATTTTAATAATTTATAAAAAATATAAAAAATATTACGCAAAATATTGAATTTTGATTTTATACTCCTAAAATTGCTTACAAATTAGTTCGTAGATATAAATTTATAGTTGTCGTTTAATAATATATTTTATCAACGATGCATTAAATTTTGATCCGAAAATCGTCGTTGCATCATTCGTAATTTCGATCTTTACTCGTCGACGTTCGATTCCATTACGACAGTTAATTCCTTTTTTAAACTTTGCTAACTTTGGAAGGGACGATAACTACTAAATTTGACGGTGATCGATGGAAGTATCACTGGCTCGATAAATAATTGCCGAGAAATACACGAAGCTCCCGGTTCATCTTAATAATTAACGAACAAGCTCCGACTTACGTAACAAACGAATTATAATTTTACGTACTCAATGGAAAACAAAGGAACGATTCAAGAGCGCTTTCTTACGTCCTTTGGTAAGGTGTAATCGCCTTGGCCATCTTGGAAAGCGAGTCTCCCCCGAATAACGAATTCAGGTAATGCAAGGTAACGAGAATCGCCTCGAATAGAGGAAAAGCATTAGCGGGTAAACGAACGGCACCTCGACGTTCCCACCCCCTAATGGCTCAAAGTTTACACGCTCGATGCACGACGTTCCACGATTAGGTTAACTCGCACTCGCCAGGGTTAATAAAGCCGCGGGAAATAACAAACTCATTCGCACCGTTATTATTTGCAGAGGGAGAGAGCGAGCGAAGTTTATCCTTGGAGCCATTACCATCTAATTTCTTCGGATCTCCTTAATGCCTTTTTAATCTGCCGTTTCGCGAAACCTCGCAGAAGCCCGAGGACGGATGGTCCAAGAGCTCCCGCACTTAGAACCGAGCGAAGGAGTATTTAGTCTAGGGCAATTAACCCCGTGAGTGCCGCACTTGTGTCGCCCAGCGAGTGTACAAGGCGAGGCGGAGGATTGAATTTGCATTGTGCGAGTATCGCGCTGTTCGAGACAGGTAACTGGCACTTGAAACACGCGAAAGTTATATTCTCTCGGTGGTACTACTGTCCGTTTCATCCCTCTTCCTCCCCGACGCCATCTTTATCTCGATTCCAGGGCCACTCGGGCAATCTGCTAATTGAACTCGTCGGCGGCTGCGCGCAAGAGTTACCGAAAATTTTTAATTAATCTAATTATCCGTTCAATTACCGAGTTGCCGAGGGAAGGGGGAACCTTCGTGATGGGATTACCGTAATCGAATTATGCAGGTCGCGCGATTATCCGAGCCACGCGCGCGTTTCTCGCGTGTCACGCGCATCGGACTTCTTTGCATTTTCCTCGGGTTCCGAGCTTCTCCACGCTTTACTTATTTCCGTATTTTGCCGATACACCCGGGGGATACTCGAGAGCGGATGCAAAACTCTCCTGCCCTTAACGGAAATGACGTTTCCTTGTTCTTGTTCTCGTCTGCGTATGTTTACTCGCGCTTGAAACGCCGTTTATTTCCTTCTAAACGAGCCGATTTTTTAAAATATATTTCGAACCTTTTCCTTTTGTCCACGATCTTTCGCTTTGTTGTTCCACGAAAGGAAAATATTTAGTTTCCATTACGTTCTTTCACGAGTCATGAATTCGTTAATTTTACTTCGTTCGATAGGACCGCAAATTTTAAAATACCTAGTCGTAAAAGATCGTTTCGATATAAAAGAATTCGAGTTTTTTTAAGCGGTAGAATAGAAATTCAAAATGCATTCTCGAGTACTCGATTGGACGATAAATATATCGAATAAACTCTCCGAGTTATGGCAACGGTACTTAATTAATTCTGCGTTACTAAACTACTTCCGAAGAAAACTACGCGAATGACGAAACTAAAAAATAACGCAAACGAGGATCGATCGATGTTTCGCCGTTTATTATGGATTTATAATTAAACCCAACGTTGAACGCGAAATTATTATAATTATACAATTTGGCAGTGTCGTTACTAATACCATTGTACTATTTTTTCATTCTTCTATCGGATTTATCGCTTAGAGATATATAAAATGGGTACTCGCATAATAGTTTATTCAAATATAGCAAACATGACGTTCTTTTGTTTTTCGATTTTATGAAATTTATTGGATTTGAATGAAACTATTGTCAGTGACCAAGTCCAACCGACTACCATAAATTTTGGTAAACCAATGCAAATTCTTGTCCACCCTTTTCAAATCAACGAATGTACGCTTTTAGGTCTGCTGTATAAAATAGGATACTCTCCGATAAAATATGAACGATGGTATAGTTTACGAACAGCTTCCATTTTTAAAAGGAGAAAATAAAAGTGAATGTATCATCCTCGTTAATACTGTTCAGTTTCAGGTAGATAAATCGCTCGTAAATACAGCGCTGATGTACGGAATTAGACGAAGCTGATTTTCAATTAAAAAACGAACCAACTGTTACGCTCGGAATTTTATAACTGTTTCGCGCAACTGTTATCGTTCCGGCACGCGGTATATATAACCTATAAATATGTGCGGGTATGCGTGTACGCGTGTGTGTGTACACCCGTAGGTAAAAACAGCCTTGGAATTGATTTTTCGTACATAGTCGTGTATAATAAATGCGAAAGCCGTATAAAAGGTCGGCCCTAGGACACACGTGCGCGTTATCTGCGCTCCATCAAGCTCCGAATGCAGAGAAACAATCGAGGTGAAAATGGACGCCGAAATATCTTTATTTTCCCTGGCCGCTCTCTTTTTTTTCTCGTTCTCGGTAGATCGAAGCCATTGGGTACTAAAAATGCGTGCATCGCTGCATCCAAGTGCCCTGGGCCTGAGTTTTACGAGTCGCGTCGGGTTAAGGAAAGATTCCTGGCTCATTTGTTTGTCGATACGAGCTCGAAGAACGAATTCGACACGTGGAAAACATCGAGTCCCGCTCGCCTCATTTGTTCCGGCGATCTCTAATCATTTATCCCTATCTCGGGTCTGGATCGACGATTTTTCCTTTTATTTTGGTTCATAGAGCAGACGTTGCTGAACGAGAGGATTCGAATGATCTTGCGAACCATAACTTTCATCGGTTTTCTTGAATGGAATCACTTTCATTTATATTGTATTGATGAGGTACATTTAGAAAAATGTCTCTGGAAAAACAGGGAAACTTTTATTTATTACGCCAAAGTACTTGGGAAAATGAGGAACTGGTGTAACGATTTCATCGACAGCGATACGATATTTCTTATATAATAGGATCATTCTTAATATGTTCGATGTGAGTTATCCTTTATCGTATATTTTACTAAAGCACAAAAATATTTCTTAATGTAAAATGTGTAATCTTTTACGTATATGTAAGCGTATAATTTTTATATGAAATTAAAATTCCTTTAAATTCCATGAAATATTTTACTGTGTTAACACAATTTTGTTTCTGGAATTAATTAAAAGTTCTGAAATATATGTAAATGACATAGAAAATATTAAACTTGTTAGTGTACAAAATTCTGAAAAAGAATTTAGACCAAATGTTGGAGAGTATTTTTCAGTATAATGCTTTAAAATTTAATATTTTAAATTTTAATTACACAATAGAAACTCTATAAAATGCAATTAAATAAACATAATTTTTTCACCCTTTCAAATTTATAAAATCTTGAAATTTAACGTACGACAAAAATGTAACTGTGCTCTTATTAGTTCAAAAATTTATATTTACGTGCGCAACTCTTTTTTCGGACTCGTGTAATATAATATTTTTATGCTTTAACTTACGTATAAAAGTATCGATGATTCTTACATAATTAAAACATGTTTATAGGAAATGTTTTACGCATTCGAACAAATTTTTTGAAATTCCAACTTAAATCTATTTACATAAATTATTCTATAAAATTATAATTTTATTAATGTTTAAAAAAATGATAATTTCAACGTTTGTGACACAATTTAATTATATTTTATAATGTGAAATATCTCGTTAGTCATCGTTTTAAAAATATTTACTTTTAAAAATACCAAATTATATAACAAATATTTAATACGATAACACGTAGAATTAATTATTTTTAAAACGTATCAAGTTTATTTTTACTTTGTATAATCTAATGCGACATTATTCTAGTTTGATTTATTATGCAAAGCGGTAAATTTACGCACGTAATACTATAAAATACAAATTTATTTTACAACATAATGAAATAATTATCGCGTACCGAGGTTTACCTTTTATTATCTAATTTCCAAAAAATCTAAATTCGAACGTAAATTGTAGTAGTGACGAGCTTAACATAAGGACGCAATTATGCTGACATTTATTACGCATTAAAATTCATATTACAAGCTAAATATTTAAGTACCTTTAATTTACAAGTATCGATAAATATAAATTTACATATTCAACAGCATCGATAGAATTTATCCAATCGAAAATTACCAACTAGTCAATTTATAAGTAGGAATTGATATTTTATTGTCCTAGTCAAATTACTCTTGTTCGAACAACCTCGATATTTTACATAAAATATACGATACCCGTCCTCGCGAATGTAAATTAGAATAAAAAAAAAACAGCCTGTCACGATTACAAGATAATCAAGCCGAAATTAAGCTATCGGAAAAACCGAACTCGATTCCAATCGGTTCGAGTCTTCGCCTCGCGCCGGAAAATATAAAAATTGCTTCCTTGTCTTTTTGTTGGAATATACGACGGATTCGAGTTTCTTGAAAAGAAACAGAAACAGCTTTCCTCTGGCACTTACTTCATCCGAATCCCGGAGAACCACGCCAACATTAACAATTACAGCGATACAACGAACAATCCACACACTCACACATGGAACGAACCGAGCGTAATTCGAACTTCGCTCGTCGTCCTTCTCCCTCGGTTCTTATCCACTCCGGCGAGGGAATTTTCTAGTAGGTGGAGGCCGAGCGGGTGCATAAGGGGGTGGTTCGAGGGAGCGAGAGCGGAGGAAGAAGGTGGAAACGATTCCGGGCACTTAGAGGTACCGCTCGTCAGACGCGATGATGATGTATGGCTCTCAGCGATGGAGGAAGGACGACGTTGCGACCCCCCGAAGAGCAGGAAGACGAAGAGCAGGAAGAAAGAAACTCGAGGCGCGAGGTCTTGGCAAGAAAGGCTGCGCAAGAACCTGCCCAGGAGAATGAGAGCAAGAGAGAGAGAGAGAGAGAGAGAGTGAGAGGGGGGAGGGATGAAGGAAGGAAGGAAGGAAGCGCGAAGGATACGTAAAGATGGCCGTCATCTCATAACTCCTCGTCGCGCTTCGTGCGTTCGTCGCTTTTCCTTCCTTCCTTGGCACCGACGTCCCCGCTCAGAAATATATTCCAACAATATGCGGGCGTCGCTCTACTCTGCAAATACATACTGCATCACCGCGATCCCTTTTTTCTCCTTTACCCGACGCGGAAGAGTCTGCGATTTCTCCCCGACGAGGAACTGTTTTACTCGTACTTTAGGAAATAGGAATTTTTCTGCCTGCGATAAATGTAAATGTCGTTGATATTTGATTTGGGAATTATGTGAAAGTAGTGTTCCTTGCGAGGAGGAACGAGGAAAATATTCATTAAAGGTGAATTCGATGCTCCTTGTTTTTCACGCGTACGCAACTTTCTCAGTTTGCCAAGAGTAACCGCGTTGTTTTCCTTCGTAACCGATCGAGAACGGTGATCGACCAAAGTAGGAGAAAAAGTTTAAACAACGAAGCACGAATCTCCGAACGATATTAAACTCAGAGTCAATATAGTTCGTTTTATATCGCTGAATAAATACAAGTACAAATAAATCCATGTTGAAGCGTGTATCGCTTTTTTTACACGAAAATTGATCGTTTCTTTACGAGGAAACTTTTTAGTTTTAATTTACGCGTACAGCGATTTTTTCTGTGCATAAAAATCAATCGAAATAATTTTGTAACGAAGGAAAGGATTTAAATTCGTTGGGTCGCTCGACGCGATGCCATATAATGTATCAATTTTCAGCTTAACAAAAATAACGAGAAGTTTTAAATGGAAACGGCGAAATTTTCTGTTATTTGCATGGAAGCTCGACAAAAGATCTATTCTGGAATCCAATTTAAAGGCACTCCGTAATGGAAAATCGTGGTTCTATAAAATTACTTATAGAGGCTGATCCGTTTTTCATATGGAAGCTAATCATTCGTTTAATAGTTTAGATAGAATTTCCACTAACTTGCTAAAATTACGAGCAACTATTTTAACGCATATTTTGAACCTACGTTTATTCCAACCAAATTTCAATTCTGATTTTTGTACAACGTCGGGTATGGATTAATCCCGTATATCAGTGGTACTCTTAGATGCGGAAAAGCCACTGCCATCGGTTTAACGACGCATCGAATGACCCAGGAATTTTCAGCTAATACCAATGCTAGAGACTTGGCATCCCGTCCTGACTTTGATCCCGAACTTTGGCTTGAAAAGAATCGACTGGCCCGTGTCCGACGAAGCAATCAACCACAGGAACTCACTTTTTTATACGAGACTAACGTTACGATTATGTTACCCGTTTACCTTCCGAACACGAACGCCTAACATCACCTTACAAAGCGATAAAACATTTTATCTTTCTCATTTTCCCTTTAAATTCGTTTTTAAATTGTATACCGATTTCGATGCATTTTTACGTGGATCTGTTTCCAGCGACGAGTACCCGTAACATCTCCCGTAATAGAAAATTATACAACGTAGCAAAGCGTGTATTTTTTATCTTTTACGAATCAAATATGTAAAGAAAAATTTAGCGCTGATCGTCGATCTAAAATCCAAAGGAAAGAGTTTTTACGAAACGACCGATGCGATACATCGAAATTGCAGTCAAAGGAAAAATGTTAATCTACGTTTTCTCGTTTCGTTCCTATAGTTAAATATCAGATCCTGGTTGCGCTATTTATACGTCGACCTTGTATCACATTACGTATCCCAGGTGGAAAGCTACGTTTTCATAGATAGCACGAGAAGAATGTATTTTTCCTCCTCGCGACATCGTTTTGTCACACGACTCCCTTTTATTATAGCACCGAGAGATAGACACAGAGAGACGGAACGAAGGGGAAGGAGTCGTTTTCTTTCGATTCGTCTATACGTCTTTCTCTATCCAACGATGCCCTTCTCCTCCTTACACTCTACTCGAGGAGCAAAGTCCGGCGACTTTTTCTACCATAACGTTCGCACGAGTAAAGTCGAGAGCAACGACGACGGAAAACAGAAAGACTGAGAAATACCTGTGCGAGTAGTAAGAGTGCGATAGAGGAATTATTCGAGAGATGCTTCACGTCGGTAACGTGCTTTTCTCTTCTCTCTCCATCTCTTCCATCTCTTCCATCTCATCCGTATACGCGTATACGTACACCTCGTATACGTAACCGACTATTTCTCTCTTCCCATCGGGTTGCGAACGAGCGCTTATCTCGCGGCTTCACGTACGACTGAACGCAATGGCCTGCGGAACGGAACGACAGATGCGAAAATAATAGCGGCCGAGTTTCGACGCTTTTTTTTCTTCTCGCGAGCATTTTTTATCGGGAAGTTTTTCCGGTGACATTCGATGCGATCGTGACTCTTCTTAACGTCATTTGCCGAGTATGTTAAGTACTCGTTTCTCTTCATTCGCAAACGCTTGTCTTATTAAAGCCTACGCTCGACTATCCGATAACGTATGAACAGATGTCGCTGTTTGCCCTCTGAATATTAAAGTTTAGTGCTTCGCTCGAGGACTATCTTGCACATATTTCGAATGATAAATTTGCTTTCGCGGTGTTTGTCCAATAATATTAAGAATGCGTTATAATGCGTTAAAATGCGTTAAAATACGTTAAAATACGTTGAATATTGTTAAAAGTTATCGATAACGGTATAAAAATACGTTATATAATATACTTCCTCGAAGAATCGACCAAAAATTTAGAGCCACTATTTTACGTAACGATAAAGTATAGTATTTTATAAAAGTTTTGACGAATAAAATCCTTCTATAAAAATCGATGTACATATATTGTCTCGTGCTTAATTAGAAAAATGAAATTTTTAAAATATCTTCCGTAAATAAAATTACGATTTTACTAAGAAATTTCACTAAATAATGCTTTAGATTGGAACTTTTTATAAGGGTAATAAAAGAAATTTTGTAATTAAAAATATATTAAATATTTATTCGTTCGAGCGTAAATCAATTAAAAAAAAATATTATTAATAACTTTAATAATGGATGAAATGAAATACTAAATAAAAATTCGAATATCGATATACCGATTATTTCAATTTCATCATGATAAAGGGAATAAGTACTACTTCGATATAGTAATTAACAGCGTTTATGTGCCAATAAGAGCAGTAGGTCCATTATCTCGTTTACGCGTTTAATGTAAAATTCAAAATCAGCAATCTAGTTTACCAATGTAATTTCAAATAAGTTTGTTTTTTATTAAACGTAAAAATATTGTATCCGATAAGCTTCTTTTTGTAATACTATACAAATGCTGTTAACTAACCTAATGAAACGTCCAATTTTTATTAAAAGTAATATTGCAACTTAAAACAGATTTAAACTAAATACGCTATAATAAGAAGCACCCAACTTTCATCGGTTGTAATATACTTGTAAGAAAATTGTTATTTAGCCTATTATTATAAATAATTTGGTTCGAAGATAATTTTTATTTGAATTTTATTCAAACATACATTCGTAATTTTTACAATATAGTAATTCCGATCGCAGCGATTAATCTTGTTTGAAAATCAAGGCGAAAGGTAGTAAATTCAGTGAAATATTTATGTCAGCGAGATAACTGTATTTTAATTTCAAAGATCGTTCTTTTCTGGCACGTTTTCTCTTGTCAAAAAATTGGATGTCATCCATGCTTCTACTTCCACGAGGAAGATTTCGAAGAAGCATTTAATTCACGAACGAAAAGAAAAGAAAAATTAAGGTTGCTGTTTCACTGAAAATTCGAAATGCTGGATCGAGAGAAAAACACATAGGAACGAGGATATAGAAATAGTGTATCCTTTCTCTCTCTCTCTCTCTCTCTTTGTATACGTATTTCTCTCGGTAACTCGTTCCTTTTTCGACAGCGACTATCATAAACGCCTAACCTCGTTCCACCGCTCCCTATATTACGGCAGCGCTCAAAGAGCATTACACCTCCATTGCTTAATAAAGTTTACGCCCCTTCTCTTTCGAGTGCTTATCGCGATAACTGCCTTTTTATTCCAGCTTCCTCTTGGGAAAAATGAAAAAGCCCGGGCATTGTTATTACATTCCGCAACAAGGTCGAAGCAGACGATGACAAGGACGACGAGGACGGGAAAGCGAAGCTCCTTCAATTTCGGAAAAAAGCCGCGCGCGTAAAGAGTCGTCGGCTACCTCCGGAAAGTGCCGCGCGCATAAAGGAAAATTGCGTATGCAATGTTGCCGTGCTTTTTCTCGTCTCGCGCAGAGGAGAAAACCCGACGGACGTGTACGCGAAAGGGTTTCCCGGCCGTTTTCCACCGCGCGCGGAAAACCTCGCGAATCCATCCGCCTCTGCCCCGATCGAGCTATTCTTCGCATGCGAATAAAAATAAAAGGACGAAAAATCGAGAAGGAGAAATAAACGTCTTCGGAGAATGACACACGCGGCGGATAAAATTGATTGGCAATTTATTACGAACGCCTGCGTCGTGTTATTGCGATACCGTTGCTTCTGCCTCCGAACGACAAGTCAAGTGTGATGAAGTAACTGCTCTTGGCTTTTATGCGAAAATGTTTTCCTTTTCCAGGTATAAGCTTTTCCAGCGTCAGTTCTTTATTAAACTACTATGAAATATTGTCGTATTCCGCTTATTTATTTTATTTTATTATATTGAGAGGTAGAAAAACCGTAACGGTAAGTAAGACATAAATTTTAAAGTGGGTCATTCTATTTTTCACTTCTACGATAACTGTAACTTACTTGTCCCTGCGACCGAAACGTGTGCGTTCTTCAAAATATCACTCGAACGTATCCGTGACTGGAGGTATTTAAAAAAAACCCGAATAAGATATGACCTATATTAGATATGAAACAGCGAGAAGAGAATTAGATTCAAAACAAGATACTCGCGAATAATATCGCTAAAACTGATTTCACGTTCTTTTCTATCTCGCTATCGTTAATTTGTAGTGTTTTTAATAATTTCGGTTTCATTAGTTGTCTTTTTATCAAGTTATATTTGCGTCTTTTTTTCGGTACTAAAGATGAAAAAGGTTTACTTTTAAACAAACTTGATGCATCGATTATTTAAAAGCCAATTCAAAATTTAAAAGTGCATATATTTTTTATGCGGTAACATCAACATTATGAAATATAAAGTTGTATATTTAACTAAAATCATGAATTTTTAAAATAAGAAGATATAATTCGATATCTTCAAAATTCAAAATAAGATAAATTAATCACATTTCTTAAAAAGGAAACTATTGCTTGTATTATTTTTGACATAATTTTTTATTCGCGTACTCGTAAGATTCAAAAAAGTAATATTTTTATGTTATTTGTTTAAATCTATAAAATTTCTTTGTACGAAAAAATACATAAGTATTTTTGTTTAAATATAGTTATAAATTTAGAATGTTTTAATTCTATGAAGTACATTTTTTTAATTTGGTAACTTTGCATTACATAATAATTTTACCGTATGTTTTAACGATTTTTGTACGCTTTCTTCAGTCACTTATAAATATTTTATAAGTACTATCAACATCATCTAATATTAATTCAATTGAATTTATTTGAATTCTGAATATTTGAATATCATCGTGTAAAAGAATATTTAAGATTGCATATATTTTTTCATAAGTTATATCATCAATATGTCGTATTAAATGTCAGTTTTATAATAAAAATTCTCTTCGATATCTTATTTATGTTATTCTTAAATTTCTTTGAAATATAAATAAATGAATCGTAAAAAATTATTTGTACAAATAAAAAAACTCTTTTTTTATTACATTAAATATTCAAATAAAATTTGAAGATTTCAATCGCATAACATTTTTTTAAATCTTTATTTTCGTATTAATTATTCCGATTATGGATAGAGATATAAAAATAATTTCTAAATACTAATCCATATCCATGTATGTAAAAATTATTACGTTATAATTGCAAAGAGTAGTTTCAAATTTTAATAAAAATGATCTGGGATTAATTTTTTCTTTCGATACATTTATTGAATCAATATTTTTTCATCGTTCGGTAAATATATAACGAAACAGGTAAAAAATAAAATAATCGCTTTTAAAGAAATATATTTAAATAAATCGATCCTCGATATAAATATACATATTAATTTAAAAGACCCTCCGAACATTAAATTAATGTCACAAGTTTAATAATGTATTATAATTTTTTGGTCTTATTCACATTATCTAACAATTATTTTTAACAGGAATATATTACCATTGCGTTAAAATAAATTTCAAATATTTATTACACTCTTATTTAAGTTAATTTAAATCTACTCTCAACGAAAGACTTTAAATTCTAAAATATTTGATCAAAGGTAGTAAATGTAGATTCGTGAAATATAATATTAATTTTTTATTCAGTGCAGAGAAATATAAATTTATTAATATAACGGAATATTAATTTTAATTATAATTCTTTCAGAGAAAAGCAAAATATCTTTTTTTCACGACACGTAATCCATAAAATGTTTCGCCCTGAACTATTTTTCACAATATATATACAAATACAAGTACAAAGGTCGAATCAACCAAAATTCTGTAAAAATATAAATAAACACCGTAAAATTAACGCAAAAAAAAGGAATCGAGCAAAATTCCAAAAAAAAAATCAAGAAAATAAATCATTTCAAGAAATGAAACAACTATAAAATCAATATTTTTTTTCTCAAAGTTTGATTAAAATTCGGAGAAATCCAAGTAATTTTATTCGGCAAGCAACTCGACTCTTTTGAAAATAATTTCCAGCGTAGAAAAAGTATCGAAATTACGACCTCCGACTGCCAGATTTATCAAAAGCTCAAAAGCTCAGAACTAAAAATAATTCCTCGCAATCAGGGATAAGCGCGCGAAATTCACCGGTGATCCGAATGACCGAACCGAGTGGAAAAATCACGCGATCCGAGTCCCGTATCCCAGGGGGCATCCGACGTCTAAACATTTGGAGTCAACGTCGTCGTCGTCGTAGTTGTCGTCGTAGTCGTCGTCGAATAGAACCGACCGAAAGTGCTTATGTCTGCTTTCCGAATCCGGTGCCTCAATTTTAATGCGCTCTAGCGTGGAAGGTGACAAGGCCTTTCTTACGTATTCAGCGTGTATGGAAAGCGAGCGCACGCTCGAGCGGAGAAAGGAAACGGGGGGTGAAGCAAAGGCAGATCGAGCGGCGGCCGCGAGTCTGTCGAAGGGTAAAATAAAGGAAGGAAGGAAGGCACATGCCGAGAATGGCGGAGACCGATGATACGTGTGCGGAGAGCGAAATAAGCGTTTAATGCGAGGCGGGATGAGAAACTGGGAAAGGAATAGGAAACGGAGGTTGAGGGTGGGTTGTGGATGGGGGCTCGGGGGGGGGGGGAGGAAGGCATCGTCAGGATTGTCCGAAAACGGCACCGAGGTTCGGACGCGTGCTCCTTCCTCCGTTCCCCCCGCGATCGTTCGCGCATGTGCGCCGTCGATGGGGTGGACGGAAAGGGGTGGACGGAAGGGACAAGCTCGAATATTGGCCAAGCGCCAAACTCGACGGTCCCGGGGACGTTCGTCTGTGTGGGAGGTAAATCCAATATACGGATCCACGAGTGACTCGCGGGATCGCCTGCGAACGTCCTTTTCTGGATTTCCGAAGAGGCGAGGCTATTTTATTTTTACCGATCGGGATGCTTTTTTACGATGTACTTGTCTCTTTAGTTATTTCAATTCTGATGGCGTGTATTAAATGATGTTTTCCTTACGGCGGCAAAATATGCGACACGCATTGCTTTGAATAGTAAAAGATGGAACGAAGGATGTCGGGTCGAAAGTTGAATGGTAGGACAGCTCCGTTGGGAAAAATACGATGTCTATTTGTGTTTGCGTACGAATTAGAAAAATCGATTACGCGATAAGGAAAACACCGAATCAATTAACTTGGTTTTATCGATCGAAAGGTACTTCGTAACGTCGTATCGGTGTTTCCTCGTTGCGCTGGTTCTTAAACTTTGTACGAAAATAGGACGAAAATAGGACGTAAATATCAACGGAAATTAGTAACTCTCGATTCTTTGCAATTAGTTCTTAAAGATATAGATTTTTATTTTCGAGTCCTCGTTTCAGAAGCGAAATAAAATTACCAAATTGATCGGGTATCTTCCATCGTTCGACCCCGGAACTCTCAAATTTACGACCAACTCCAACCGAAGATTCTTTCTAATTTATTAATTTTTCGAATCCTAACTGTTCGTCCGAAACTATTCTAGAACGCAAAGTATCTTGTTCCATTCTGTATAGTTTCCGATTTAATAAGTTTATCGAATAAAACCTGTGAGGTTCGGGGCTTGAGAAAGTTCTAGTAAACCACGGAATCACTGTTCGTATCGAGCTTATGAGTTCGAGTTGATTTGCCGGTTACCGTAGATTTCTTGAAACTTACCACAGCTTCCGAACTCATCGAATCCGTTGATACACTCGTTGATTCGGTAAATACATCGAGTATCTCGAGAGAAACCATTTTTCCATCGAGAGCGAGTCTAACTCTTTCCTCGTAAATACACAAACGAATGCAAAGTCTAATTTACGAAATTTGCATTTAACGCGTTTAACAATGGTTTTTCTTGCTTCTTAAATACACTGCTCGATATACAAATAATTATAGTTTTGGAAGTAAAATTCATAAATTTCCACCAAGTTCTTGAAATGTTTTCCTCGATATATTGGAATGTATGGCGGTAAATTTTCAATGCGTAAACTATAAGTTATAGAAAATCTTATATATACGTATTATACTTTATAAAATTTGTCAAATATTCGTCGAGTATTCGTAAGACTCAAACTTTATATCGATGCTCTGAAACCATTTAAAAATTAAATAAGCAAATAACGCGCAAGTTCCCTTATCAAAAAGTTAAAAAATATCTTTGTTTTTAATGAAATTCCAAGTAACAGCTGTGAGATGAGTGACATCGCTTTGGTGGTCAATTTCCCTTGAGACCCTTTTTTAAGGAAAATGCTATCCTAGAACATTTTTGAATGGTCCGATAAAACTTTCGACGGTTGTTCGAAGAATATTTACGTGCTCTGTACTTCCTAGTCGTAAAATTTCTTTAACGAACTATAGAAAATACATATTGGCGAATTTGAAATACTTTGGTTCATCTACATATTATGCAAAAATATCAAAAAAGATTTTTAGTCAACTTCTCTTTGGTTTTAAATGATTTTGAAACTAAAGAATATTGTACGAGTTGAATAGAACGCAAAGGAAAAAATATACGTTACGTTATTTATAAAATAATATTTGCCTACTACACACGTGTAGATTTTGGGTTTTATATTTTTAATAGAAGTGTTTTTCAGTTTTCAATTCTTGCTCGTCGTTTATTATTTGAACCTTTAAAACTATTTTCGAACTATTCAAAAAGATTAATTTGAACGTATATCGTAAAAGTAATTTTTTAAAAACGAAGCAAATGAAAATCATATCTTTCAGCGTTTTATAATTTTCGTTGCCTTTCAACGTCATTCGATCACAAATAATTTATTGAAAGCTAGAAGCTCAAAGCCATTAAAATATTGCATTGGCCAGATTTTCAAACTTCGTATTATTAACGATCAATATTAACGTTTGACTCATTTGAGAAAAACGAAAAGTAATCCAATGCACTCCGGAAATCTATTAGCCCGAATGATCTTTGGTCCATAAAGTACTCAACCAAACTTAGATCTTGATGGAAATTTCTGCCGAGCTAAATAGTAAAATCTCTCAAAGGCGACAACTTATCAAGCGACTTGTACGACTTTGAGTCAAAGGCGAGTTTCACGTCATCTCAAAAAAGTAGACAAACGGCGAATGAGACCGATTGGACGAACGAGTGACTCGAAGGCGAAATGAGAATGAAATGGTCCAACGTTGTCATGACGAAAGTGATTCATTCGATATAAATGCAGCGTCGATGGAGCGCTTCGAAATTGCAGAAAAAAAAAAGTTTTCTATAGTGCATACGTCTAGCGAAGGCTTATTAAATATTTTAAACGAACGAGTTCATAAATTAATAAATAGTTCATTATGATTTTTTTTCTTTGTGTTTTCCGTTGATACTATTTTAGTGTTTCGTACTTAGATATTCAAATTTATATAATTTACTAGAGCTGGGTAAACAGTCATTTTATAAAAATATTAAACGTCTAAAAAACTCCGTAAAATGGTAATTTTTTTTAAAGTGAACGTATAACAAAACCGAAAATATTCATAATAATATAGATTAAATGGAAAAATTCGTAATAAAATATAATATATGGAATAAATAATAAAGAATGGAAAATGATCGAAAATATCAAATAAATAAAGCTTCGCAATTTAAAATTTATTTGAATTTTATATTTGAATAGACGAAAATATATTGATTAATAAAATGGAATTATTACTTAATAAAATAAGTATTTAGAGATCAATCTTAAACGAACAATTTAAGTTAATAATTTAAATTTTATTACTCGATTAATGCATTTCATAAAAATATTATTTTTTCATGGATATCGTATGATTTATTATTTCGTGAGATTTTTTAATTTACATTTAAAAATTTAACCTATTCTATTTCCAAGATTCTATTTTTCAAAATTTAAGAACCCGTTAAAGGAACTTGGCACAGAATTTAATTTTTTAAATTTACGAGTTACAGAATCTCAAACTTTTGAATATTTGTTTAATGAATTTGAAAAGTCGTGGCTTCGAAATTCGAAAAATTAATCTTTCTATGATATATATATATATATATATATAAAACTTTCGAAGCAACGCAACAATTTCATAACTCGACCATATTTTAACAATTACCACGAATAAAATGTCGGTAAAACTGTTCAATGTACCGTCAACAATATCAGGTAACATATGTGGAAAGTACTAAATAAAACGTTAATTTTTATCTTTTTTATCTTGCCAGTGACAAGTAATAATGTACGTAATTAGTTGATTCGATTAATCATCACAGATAACCGAAACTTACGATTGATTTATACGTTTATACTTGCAGATTTATGAACTTGTTCAAGAGCGTTAGAACTGCCAACGTCAGACACTTGCACACGACAGATTGAACGTGACGTATAGTTGTGACGCCTTCCAAGTCATTTTCCAACTGTATTACATCATCTATTTTTATTTACAATAAAAATGATAATAACCCTGAGGAATCATTTATTTTAAATTTGGGTCTGATAACGCATCATATATATTTGCATAACGAGTTGCTAGATCGAATAAGAATCTTAAGATTTAACCATTTGAAAAGATAATAAAAAGCTTGCATCGAACGAAAGGAGACGAGATAAAGTTTTATTTTCAATTTAAACGAAAGCCTTTAATCAAACAATTTAAGTTTTAATAAAATTTAATATCCGATAATTATTCTTATTCAATTAGATATATATATATATACGGGGGTAAATATGGATTTATTTTGTAGACAAACAAATAATTTCTTCGATCGAAATTTTCCAAATCAAATAGCTTTATCAATTTTAAGTACCGATATCCTCTCGATAAATAACGAAGTGTAATATAAAATGTAAAGAAGAATCATAAAAATATGTTCTTTAAAAATAAAAAAATAGAAAGATTCCCGTCGAGAGAAGAACCAGAATTTTTCTATTTCCTTAA
The DNA here is from genome assembly GCA_018907195.1 of Dolichoris vasculosae. Classification (NCBI taxonomy): domain Eukaryota; kingdom Metazoa; phylum Arthropoda; class Insecta; order Hymenoptera; family Agaonidae; genus Dolichoris; species Dolichoris vasculosae. Next base: position 11,328,876 of record JACCHY010000006.1, read on the forward strand.
GTTGAATGCAACTTTTCACACGGATGTGGAAAGGGTTTTCCTCTCGTTTTTAAAGAATGAATATCAACGAATCTTCTTGAAATTAAACGTTAACTCGGGCGCAATTAAATGAGAAATTCGATTCATTAAAATCAATGACATTACTTTTCGTCATTAATGCAGCTTTTAAGAGTGGATATTCAGCAAACATATATTGCGAAAATGCGCGGCATTATAAAATGAAAAGTAAAATGAAAAAAAGGAGTAAGAGCGAATAAAGGAAAAGAACGTTATAGATGGAGGAGTTTTAAAAGAGGAAGAAAAAGTTGGAGCTATAGTCGTATGGACGCACTTAACCGGAGATAGTCAAAAGGGTATTTGAAACAGACTTTCAGCTTCCCACCCGCGTCTCGATCTCGGATTCTCCCCAGAGTTCGGTCCAGTCGCGGTCCAGCCGAGCGCGGGATTTATGTAGGTCAAGCAGAATCGATATCGCCTGTTTAATTTCGCGGCAGATCCATAGTCCGCCGGTCAGCAGGTGTCGAGCCTCCGTCGTCGGTGCGACGTATCGATTGTCAAAGTTCGAGGATAGCCGATAACCGCAGAAGCATCCCCGGGAGTTCCCGAGGAAGGAGAGAGCGATTATCACGGGAGCGGAAGAAGGAGCTCGATATTCTCGATATTCTCGATCTCCTTCCACTTAAATCGAGATCGCGCCGTCGCAGCTCACGACTCAAGAACAACCTCGCAAACTTTTTATTGATACGAGCAGAGATTAAATTCTCCTCGAGCATCGTATTTTCTAATAAGCATCTCGACGGCCAAGACGCAGCCAACAACAGCGGCGCGAGAAACTTCCTTTATTTATAGTTTTTACAAGTTCCTCGAGTGCCGGACAGCCCACGGCTCATCTATAACTGTCAGACTGATTAGGAATTAAAAAGCAATGCTATCGTAAACTCATTTACCGAGCTCTTAATAATCACCGCGCGGTGGACGTTTGCTTTGCATTTCTTATTTATAGATTTACGCTGTGGATAACTGCAATACTCTGACTCCTCCGACGGAATTATGCTCTTCTGCTAAATTACCTCTTAAAACAAATTCTATAGCAATTTACCCTGATGTTTATTCAATTGACTTTTATCGTTTCTTTCATTTTTTTTAATCTTCTTCCTTTATTTATATTTTTCCTTGTTTATTCAAACTTTTTTTCTCTATTTCTTTCCTTATTATCGTGCGAGAATTTGTTTTACTAATTATATAGACTTGACAAAAATCTAAGATATATATTCTTTAAGCTTGTTTTTTTTTTATTTCGATGATTTTATTTCGTAACTTTATTTACCGACATCTGTTTTCTTCCCGATCGATTTTTCGATACATTGTAATTAATTCTCGAATAATACACATTCGTTTTCAAACATTTTACCGACGGATTCAGTTATATTAAAAATTTATGATTTTTTAATAATATAAAACCAATTTTCATGATCCGCGTACCAAAATAAATTTAACTGTATCTAATAATGGTACTAAAAATAATTGTAAGAAAATCTGTAGATGCGTTGACATTTAAATAAATACAATAATCTTTTTCACTTAAATAATTGCGCGATTATCGATTATTTATACTTGAATTGAGTCGATACTGTTACATTATTGTTACATTGAGAAATTATGTTTCCTCATCAAGAATTTACAGGTTAACATCGTACTAAAATATTTCTTGCATCTTGATAAAATGCGCTATTTATTCTTGAGTGTTATATTGACTTATCTTTCGTATAATATTTGATAAGTAATTAAATAAGCGAGTACAACAACTCTGTGAAATTTAATTTCCGTCAAGCTTATATTTTATATTTTTACTATTATATTAATTCTACAATTGTATAAAAATGAAATTATTTCGCGTATATATATATAGTCTAACTTGCAATAATATTTCTTTTTATAATTCTACAGAACATACCATATGCTTTAAATAGAATAAAATAATTTTTCATATTATATATTTGACCTATTTAATTGTTAATTATAGGATATCGTATAAAAAAAATGCATGAAAAAATCAGCATGAATAATAAAATCTAAAGGAAATTTTTATATTACTGAATATTTCTATAATTAAGTTATTTGTGAAATTAAATATTTCGTAGATAAAAAGAATCGTAAATAATGAACGAATTTTGTAGTTAATAAAATTGAAACGCAATAATCGTGTAGCTAATTAAATTTGATAAACCGTATAATATTAAACAATTGGTTCATTTTTTGAGTCTCTTGTCTTTGTAATTAATTTTGTAATTTTCACATACGCGTACTATAGATTGAAAATAATATTTTTTAATTAAAATTTTAATGGTGCAAAAATTAATGCTTCTTTTATACGCGTTTCTAACTACTGAATTAATTTATATACGAAGTATATATAAATGTTTTATTATCATTATCCGTGATACTTATTTTTTCTTAAACAGAAGTACTCTTAAAGGCATATATATGAAAGTACGAAAAATCGATACCTCCAGGTTTAAATAAATACATTGGTGTACTTTATCTATAATAAGTAAGATACATCATAAAAATAATATCTTAAGAATAAAACGTGAACCATATATATCACGCGAACTCTATAAATATAGAAATATACTATTATTTAATGCGAAGTACATCAAAATTCGATAAAAATTATAATAAAAATTATATATTATACGAAAGTGGAATTTCTGCGAAAAGTTATGGTAGTTCGTTATTTGATATTAATACGTTTTTTCAAAGTAAGATGAAATAATAAATCATATTGATTCAATAGAGTTAGATTTCTCTGATTTGGAGTATAAATATTTTATGATGAATGTGATGCATATTATAAAAGAATTGAATAGAGTCTGAAAAATCAATTGCTATTGAACTACATTGAAGAAAATGCACAAAATTTCAATGAGTGCTCGCATTATTTTACACAAAGAGGGTTTCTAAAATAAGTATTTGTTCTTCAAATAGAATTTAAATTACTACCACTCGATCTTTTTAAAATATAATAATGAAGTGTACAAAACAATTAAAATATAAATAGAGTTAAAAGATCTGAATAGTTGGATAGTAAAATATCATTTGACTTACCTAAAGAAAACTACAGACAACTATAGAGATAATAATTAGAAGAATAAAAAGTAAATTTGAACAATACAAGTATTATTCCCTTGGAGAAGAAAGGAAACGATACAATACGGAATATACGAGTTATACGACTAAAAATGGTATAACTTAATAAAATATATCTAATAATTATAAATAACTACTTTTATCTCTGCCTGTTCGTATTTGTACGCGTGACTGTGGATTCGTGTAAATGTGTGCAAGCATACGTAATTTTAAACTTCAATTTCGATCTTTACGTCAATTTTATATAAAACTAAAATTTTAAGTAAATCGTTATTCAAAAAGATATAGTAAACTTAAAAAATAATTTAATACTATTAAATCTTCAAAAAATACATAGTTATTTTTATTTATCCTTCGAATACGATCATCGAAACTTTTCTATTCGTATCGAATTAAAGATGTTCAAAGATTCACGAAAGCATTTGTTACTTATTCTTCGGTTTTAACTCTATTTATAAATAGTAGCATTGAGTAAAATACACGAACTACTCGTATACGATACCGAAACGCGTTTGACTAATTCATAATATTAATGTTATCGGTATCTACCAAAATTATCCATATTAAATAATAAATACCACAGAGTATTTCGTATTTAATATTCCTTCAAATACATTTGAAGTTATACAAAACTAAGTACGAATAAAAAATTCATACAAATTATAGATTCTCAGGATTTAAAATTCTCTATTGAATATTCTCAAACTATCCTCCCCCAATAATATTCCAGCTCTCGTAAAACCCCGAGAAAAAATCAAAGCTGAAAGAATCAATCTCGACCCCTAATACGTCCATATCCGCTTGCCCTTCGGCCTTAGTCCACTCTCGTATCTCGAAGAATGCGGAAACATTGGTTGCGTGCAGCTGGTGATCCATAATGGAGGTTTGTATCATGCAGCTCGTACAATGATAAAAATCGCCATAAAGCGATCGTAAAGCCGAGGAACCGACAAACGAACGTTGCCCGAGTTATGACCTTCCGCGCTTTATAGTTCGCGACGTGTTGCGGATTAAGCAGCGCATTATAAGGTCGTAAAACAGAGCCCCGATTTCGGGGAGAGGAACTCGATCGAACCGAGTCGCGAAATCCACCGGCGAACGCTAATTGTCCAAGTCCTGGAATTTCTCGCGAGCGAATAGTCCTTGGATGCTGGAGGATTCCTTCGTTATTTCCACACGAGCTCGACAGTTTATTAGAACCTGTATAGATTTTTTTTTTGCTGGGAATTTCCTAGGTAGTTTCTCTTTTCCTTATCGAATTTACACGATGGAAAAACAAGTTTGAAAAGTCTTTTTTACCCTGTGCCAACTTGGAGGACGACTCGATGGATTAAATCCTACGATAATAATTTTTTCCGTCTGCTCGATCGGATTATTTTATATTTTAATCTTTTGTAAAAAATTAACGTTGCTTTTTATAAAGTTTTACGAGAATCGCTCGAAATTCGATACCGTCGATTGTAATCCGCCGAGTAAAAAAGCATATAATAATCAAACTCGTAAAATGGACTATCCGTATCGTACCGATAGATAACGTCGATGAAATTAATATCGCCTAAAATACTAAAAACTCGCGTCGAATTTTAAAAAACCGAGCAAATTTTATCATTCCGTACGTTTCCTTACCAAAGTTATTATTTTTAATCGCGCGATTTACCTCCAACCCGAAAAGTATTATTTTACCGCCTCGGTATCGCAAATATTACGATCCATTCACCGGTAAAGAAATAATGACAACAACGATACGAGTTCCTTTAGTCACGGTATTTCGAGCTTCTCGGTGCAATACTAAAGGGATGCCTTCGGCGTTACATTCGAATATGAAAATCTCCTGGGCGACGTAGCCTCGAGGGGCTTAGGTTAAGCGCTCGTGGATTTGAAAATCGTGGAAAGCGGAAGGGAAAACGGAAGATTGTTACGTTTGCATGGGAACGACTCGGTGAGTCCGAGTTTGCCGTTTACGCGATGCCTTTACGCTTCATCTCACGCCTTCGACGGTTACCCGCAATGAGACGCAAGAAAAATAAAGTACTCGTGCAAGAGCGTCCGGAAATTGATGGGACGAAAGAAGGTCCATACGGGGAGTCAAACGGACGCTGAATTCGATCTTTTTTTATACCTTTCCCGAGATGGATGCGTTCGCGGAATGCTAAGAGAAATCGCGCTAAACTTTCGGTTCGGTCGATTAAAATCAATGAAAAATATAACGATAACTTTTTAAAATTTAAAAGCGTTCTCTCGAGATTCGTACACTTTAAAATTTTGAAGAGATTAAATACATTTTTCGGTATTGCTCACCATCTCGATCGAAAATGTACACCGAATGCGTGAAATTGTAATTTTCAAAATCTTTAAAAAATTAACGAGTGTATCGTCTAACTAAATTTAAACTAAATAATTTACGGTTCCCTTTTTCTCTCCAGTGTAACGCCAAGTCGATCACGAGTCGTAAGTGCGAGAATCCGTATCAAAATTGGTACACGCTCGGATGTTCTCGCGGTTACGATACAAGCGAAAAACGAAACGAAAAGCCTCGCAGGCAGATTATAAGTTGGAGCTACACCGGCACGAAAAATGGAATATCTTAGCGAAGTTGCCGGGATAAACAGTTTTTGTCAAAGGTGCCGGAGCACATCCAAATCCGAATTTCAAATGCGAGTCGGCGAAAGTGTCCCGACAGCTGCCGCGACCTACGCCTACAGCTTCCCGAGCAAAACACCCGGGCAACTTCTCTCAGACGCATCTAGTTACCCGAGCTTCGGGTGCGCGATACCGAAAGAGACGATCGCGGAATCCATCCGATTTTATTTAATTGAACCTCGTTGACGGGGAATACAAGAAGAGACCGACTTTGCCTGCCGTTGGCGTCGCGTTCCAAACTTTTCGCTGGAATTTTAAATTGAAACGGGAAGCTGTGCTCGTTCGAGCCGAACCTCGGAGTTGCTTCCCTTTAAAGAAACGATACTACGCGTTCCGGTTGAAGACTGCGCATTCGAGTCGGGATAAAGTCCGATGGGTATTTTGCGAAAATTTTCGTACGATGCTGCGATAACGTTTATGCTTGGGTTAAACGAATGAATAAGTCGGAGAGCGACAATTTTCGTATCGCAGTCGACATTTTTTTTCAACTCCGTTTATTTGATATTAAGATTAAAACGTCCGAATCTTTTTTAATCTCGTTAATCATAGAATTAAAAATGTACGCTATGATAAAAGAAGAAAAAAAAAACAGAAAGAATCTTCGGATCGATCCGGGGAATTATTTAGCTTTGAATTTCAGTCAAAGTAGTACAGTGATTAATGCTCTTGAAAGTTAACTAAAAGATTTATATTCCGAATAAAAATAAACTAATAAAGATAATTCTATCTTTATTTCCAGACATTTAAATGAATCGTTTACTTAAATTTCAAGAAGATTCGTTAACTTTCGGAGTTTTAGTGCATATTCATATATCTGATATAATCATATATCGAAGAATAGCTTTAGTTTTATTACCTTTTATTACAAAGCGATGAAAGCCTTTATATATCTTTCAAGAATTTTAAAACTTATTAACTCTAATCTGTATTTAACGAAAACAATGGAAGCGCCTTAAAGTCCCGCGAATCTTGGTTGGCGAGAAAAAAACGGCAAATCTTTTTTTCTCGATGATTCGTTATTCCCATTGTAGAATTTCAAAAATAGTTCGCAGTCGTATATCTTTTTATATTTGTACTTGAAATCCGAGATTGGTACTATAAATTATTTTCATTTCTCAAATATAGATTTAAAATTCATAAATCATTTTCAGAGCAATTTCTTATTTCTCCGTAATCTATTTTATCTTACGCTTAACTGAAAAACATACTCCCATTTTAAATTTTAACTAATCGTTTCGATATTATAAATTATTTTAAACCAAGTACATAAATTATATATAAATAAAGCAACCGATGCTTTAATAATTGAACCGAAGCATAAAATAACGCGTAGATATCCGCAACTGCGACTCCGATATAAAGATGGCAATTACACTTGTATAATTATAAATCTGATGTTTTAATTACAAAGCATTAATAGTTATAGATATTTCAAAGTATGAAATTTCTAATTTACGTCCATCTCGTAACCGATCAAAACTGAGATTCGAAACTGATGAGTCTAGGGAGGATAGTTGAGAGATTAGATTATCCCAGCTTATCGTACCCTATATTTTACAATTTGCTTAAGCCTTTCGATAAAATCGTCCGCAATTCAAACTGTCATTGCATAAAGTAATGATAAATAACGCGAAATTTCCAATAATATGTAACTTTATTGATTCCCCGATGTAAGTTCTTCGCTGCTGAGAAATCGAACGGGGTCAACCAGAAAAACAGCAGGATGTATTCTATACATGCCATTTCCTCGGAGATGTTGAAAAAGCGCATACGGCGAGCAAAGTTGTATCGACAGTGTGTCTGAGCTATGTAGGTAATAACCTTAACGATTTCTTATAGTATGTGCGAAGTTGCGAGAGCGGAGAAACGAAGAAAAGGAAGGAGAGGAAGGAGAGAAAGGAAAAAAGAGTAACACCTGCGATGTTGCCGTTATGTCGCCCTTGATATATTAAATACCAGTACCTTCATTTGTTTCTGCGCTTATTTGTTCAAGAAAAATTTTATTACTTCTTACTGCATCGTATATCATTTTATATTATTTTTTTATCCGTTGTAAAAACGCGTACGCTTTGCTATGCGGTGAGGTAATTTAATGTAAAATATTTTTCTACAAATATTTATGCAACGTTTTTAAAGCTTGTGTGTCTTTCTTAGTTAAAAAGAAAAAACGCGTGCGTTTATTAAAATTAAAGAACGATACAAAACACTTATCTTATTCGATGAGATAACATTTTCAGGTGAAAACTGTCGCAAACGATAACATTTTTTATACTTTACGTTGAAAATAAATTGATTATTTTCAAGCAGTTTATCAATTTATCTCAATTTATAAAAGTTAAACGTAAACCAGACTTCGCTTCGAACAAAAATCTTATTCTAACGTAGTAGTAATACGTATATTGTAAAAAAAGATACCGAACCAACTTGTTCTTAAATAAGCTTGCATGGAAAGAAAATTGCCTGCAACGCGTTCTCGACTCGATGCACACAGTTATTTATAAGGAATAACCCGTTTTAGGTACACATATTATAAGAAGGAAGATAAGAGAAAAATAAAAAATATACGTATCTTATATATTCCTGAGCCAATGTTTTTATTATAATTTATATTAATAAAAGAGAATATTAAACTTTATAGCGAGCGAAAAAGTTTCGAATATATAATTCAACTCCTGTTTTCATAAACGAAGCATGTTCATCTTCTCGGCTGACTATACTCACGCCTGTTCTACTTGTAACGATAAATACACATTCCACCAAGGTTTTACGTTTTATAAGAATATGTTGACGAATGCAGGTAATAATTTTATCGGGATAAAGTGTATTACCGCTCTGGAAGTACTTAAAATTCAATATTTCACATCGATATACAACGTACGAATCTAAAAATTCTTAGGCTAAGTTGTTTGGTATAGGAGATAAAAGTTTCGAAACCGTAAAATACGTTACATCGGAAATTATCACTCTTGGAAAACCATCCATATTATAAGCCGCTAATTAATGCAAAGCCAATATCCCGAGCAGCCGTATCCATCCAAGAAAAATACCTCCACACTCGAACGAGTTATCGTAACTCCCGCGACAAAATCCACTCGCTTTATGAAAACTCTCGCGGTAATGGCGGAACAGCGTTCGTAACTCAACGAATCCTTCTCGCAAAGTATCTCCGTTCGAAAGGGGTGTCGAGGGGACGAATTCGAATGCGAGAGACTCGCGGTTGAAAAGAAACGGCGAGCGCAAAAAAGAGAAGCCGGGGACACGTAATTCCGCCACTGTGACCCGAGAGGAAAAATTGCGTACGATGCAGTTGCCGATGTTGAGAATTTCCCGGTGCTAATTTAATCCGGTGCTCGACAGGATCTTCGTTCATTACTCGAACTCGCGAGTGGAATACGCGCCGTACCAGCTTCAAGACCTTATTTCGCTCGCGGATGGAGAAATATTCTCGGATGCTGGATAAAAAGACTGCTCCGGATATAAATGCCGAGTGGACGAGGAGATTCGATGAAAATACCTACGCGAAGTGAAACATCGGCTACGATTTACGGCTATCGATTACAGAGTGGTTCTTGGAATATCCTTTTTGAAACACCGCGTTAAAATTACTTTGGAGATTAAAATTCGATTTTACTGATTTATGCTCTAATGATTTTACGGTGTATACATTTAGTATTTTAAGTGCTATTATTTATATCGGATTATAAAGAAAAGGTAAATATATTTTGGACCGTTGTAAACTGTGAATGGAAGATAAATTAGTTATCTCGAAAACTTTTTCCACGCGGTAATAATAAACTAAACGTACCGTATAATAGAATATTTTATAGATCGCAAAACATTTGTTCAACGGTAATAATATACGAAGATAATAACTGTTCGCGTAATATTATGGATAATATTATAATTAAAATGATAGCGTTATTGCTCTTTAAAAATATCGCTACCTCGATTGCACCTCGTGCTATTACAAGACGGATAAACCTTTTTTAATTTCTGATCAATTTAATAACATTGGCTCGTTCGATAAATTTCTGATAACGAATTACATGATAAATTACGATATATCGGAAATTTCTTAACGCTGTTATTCAAAATAACTAACGCACGCAAATATTTTCGAAAGGAAAGATGATCAAACGATTTATTACTTATTTTTAGCCATAGATAATATTACGTTACGAGTATAGAATTGTACTTTGCATCAAAGGTATCAGCTGTTATTACAATACGTACAATTTCTATTGTTCCAACTTATTGAATCTTCGGATGTTAATACATGACGCAATACATTTTCGAATTAAGATTAGAACGTTAATTAAATTTTGAAGCGTAGCTTATTATTATACGAAATCCACTGGATACAAATTTGTATCGTATCGATTACGCGAGTCAAGTCTATTTAACTCTCGGTAAATTTTATTAATCGATTTTTTTTAGATAATTAAGCCACGCGTTACGAGTATCATAACCGAGGCCGTTAATGATAAAGCAAAGAACAGTTAAACGGCGGTATTGGACAAAAGCGGTTCGTTAAAAGCTAATATTCTTCGTCGAGCGATAAAAAGCGTGAAAGTAAGCCCGGCAAATATTTTCAAATCGTTTTTCTATAACGCATTATAAAGACGCATATGCGGTTCGCCGCCATTACCAAGCCACAAATGAAATTGCACTAATGACGTTCGGAAAAGGAAAAAACGAATAAAAAATAATCTACGTTCAAAAAGTACTTTATCTACTTCGCGGTTACAATATCCATGCATTTGTCTATAAGACACGTAAGAATCTGCAACCGAATGATACGCGTATTTAAATACGAGCTAATAGAATCGCTTCCAAGTTCGCTGACAACATGTTTACGTTGTAAGAAACCCTCGAAACCCTCGAAACCCTCGAAACGCGTCGACACTTCTACTTTAAACACCCCGAACGGTGACCCGAGAATTATGGTTGGTGCGAGGGAAAATAATTCCAACGTATGGAGAATTTGAAGCGCGTGAAGTTCCGGCTTCTGGATTTTGATAAAAGTGTTGTTGGTGTTTTTGTATGCTAAACAATGAAGCCTCGATATCGAGAGCTTCTAACTCTGCTCTAGTTTTCAAAGTAACGGCGAACTTGTAACAAAGATAAATTCGATATTGAAAAGTTAATAATAACGATGTAAGTTATAATGTTATAAAGATTCGTGATTGGTTTCTCATTAATTTACAAAAAAAAACCAAAGTGGATATTTTAAAGTATCGCTCGTACATTAAGAAAACTCTTTCTTATCGTTATCGTCATTTTCTTATATAATTGTAAATTATTATGCACTCGTTTAAAAAACGAAATAATCTTACCATTTATTAATTTGCATACAACGTTTTCTTGTAATTTCGAATACATAATAGTTTAAGATAAAACGAAATCTTACCGCCTTATACTCGAATATGTTCAAGCTTTCACATAACAATTTCAGATAAAATTTCTATTAATTTGAAAAAAGTTTCGTTTAAATTCTTACTCTATCCATTCGGTTATTTTACGCAAAGGAAATGTTTTTCAATATTTTGAAAACACTCGTTGAATAAAATATATAAAACGAAAAGGTATACCTTTGTATATAATTAGGTAATACGATAGTTATTTAAAATTGAAAGCATAATACCGATACTTATTTTAAGTGAATCCTGGATTGTCATTATCGTTGTCGTAAACTCGCTCACAGTTTAATCTACATTTTTTTAACCAGAAAAACTTTTTCCGGTTGTATTATCAGCGAAGATTTCATTTATATTCTCGACGTTAGTGCTTAGACGTTCAACCGCTTTCGAGACTCGCATTCGTTTTATACTATATCAGGATATTTTTTCAGTCCGAATCGTAATCACCAGAGTTTTTTAAACGATTTATAAACCAGAACTGTTGGAGATAGTGAAACAACGTAATATTAAATTTATGCACGTTGCAAGACGAACGAGGACTTTTTCCTAGCCTAACCGAGGTAACCTGTTACCTACGAGTATTATACGAATATATCTTCTTCATTACTTTGAAAATATAATCTAAGTTTGCGAGTCTGCTAGATTACTCGGGTTGAGCAAGTTTCGAGTGACCTCGTGTGCTGTGACTGTTCTTTGCGTGCCTGCTGAAAAGCTAATAAATCGAAGCCTGATATTCTTGGAAAATCTAATCTATCTTATTTGCGCGTGTATTGGTGTAAGTTATCCAACGCCATAGATATTCCCGAATCTCAGTCGTTTCAAGGTAAAAGCTCAGTGTTCTATTGTATCGAAAAATCGTATCGTATACCTTCCGATTTCCTCCGATACAACTTACAGGTAACCTTGTTTGGAAATTGGATCAATTCCGATGTTCTCGTATCAGTGATTTATGATCCAATAAATAAGTTTGGTACTTATGATTACTGTCGCTATTCTGATTATATCGATCTTTTCAAAGACGTCCTTACGAACAGCTTTGATAATTATATCCAAAACTCCGGTGCGATTAATCTCAATCCAGTTTCCATCATTTTACGTCCTAACTTTTCCAATCATTGCTCCATAAGCTACAGCTACAACCATAAGCGCGCGCATAGTCTAATCCGAATAGCGATCGCTGATATCTGCACTATACCAATGATAAAGTGCAGCAAGCTTCAGTTTGTGTATAGAAGTGGAAGCTCGTCATCGTTGGGCCAGTATAAGGAGAAATCCTACTTGGAACGGACCATTGAATAAATTCTTACGAGACGAAAGGCTTCGATGCCTATTTTAAATTTAAATCTTGACTTAGAGTCGCTTTTTCCACGGCTATCGGGGGAAGGTCATCGGGTTCTTTTCCCTCCTCCGGTACGAAATTCCTCTTTGCGTAGATTATTTAACTTAAGATTTAAGAAGAATATAAATTATACAAAGTGCTTTCTATACTTAATAAAATTAAAGAAAAAGGCAAACAAGAGTTTCTTTATTTTATCAAAAATTAAGTCAAGTGTAACGTCTGCGAAACGGTTCGGTCGGTTTCTCTGGTCTCTATCTTATCCAAAATTCAACCGACTTTCTTTAGTACCCGAACCATTTACCGAGTGCTTGTCTGTTCTGGTATGAATGGAGTATTTCAATACGGCAATCTAATGATCGAACGAGTATACACAAGAACGCTTACCTGAACTACACGAGACTAATCAGATATCAGCCTTGCCTCTTGCTACCTGATGCTCCGAGAGGACAAAATGGAACTTTATAGATTCCGTTTAATAATTTAAACTTTAATGTTCCCTATAATCTACTTGATAATGTTTTATATCTTTTAAAGAAAAAAGTCTAATTACGTTATTAATTGTAATACGATGCTGTAATATTTTATAAGAGATCAGAGATTTTTTCGTTCAAATAATAAATTTCCTCTATATAATTTATATTACTTTTATGCAATTCACCGAGTTTATCGTTATTAATAATTTTTTCCAAGGTATTTAAAATATACATATTTTATATCTTATTACAATTATAGAAATTTATTCTCTTACACACTAATGGAAGTTCGTTAAAAATGTATATTATTTTATAAATAATTTTTTAGAATTCATTTCATTGAATATACTCGCTATAATTTCTAAATTCAACTCGGTAATGCATAATTTTATAATTCTTCTTCTAATTAACGATATCTCGTAAAATCTCTTCCATAGAAAGTGAAAAATCTAAATCTCCGCCTTTTCATAATTATAAAGATTTAAAATTTTTCAGTTTTATGCGAGTAAATATATTTGCTCCAATAACCTATTTAAATATATTTTAAATAACGAATATAATTGTCTTGTTTTAATTAATCAACATTAATCCTATTTTAAATAAAAGTTATCGTTTCAATTTTTTTAACAAATACCTTAGCAACACATTTTATTTTAAATTTTAATCGATCTTTACTCTTCTTTTTACGTCTATTCTCTACTGCTCCCATTTTTCTTTGGGTTTCTCATACGTCAAGTCAAATTAAGTTTACAAGTGTGTTGTATATGAGTTTGTTCTATAACTATATTTTTAGTTCAATTACTAAAATTCTTTAATTTTTTAATTTTTTAATTTAATTGTTGTTTTACAGATAATTAATTTCAATACATTTCAACGATGAAAACATATTACGAGTGAAAATTTCTTTCTCTCTTTCTATACTTCGAGTAGCCCTACGCAACCAAATTTATTTTACAATTTATAGATCGAACGATATTTCGTTAACTGTATTTAAACGTACGCTTGCTTAAATCGAAGCGACGAGACAAAATTTGAAATACATTAGAAAGTGCATATATTCTCTCATCTCGTAATAATATTAATAAAGCATATTATAATTTCAAAAGATGCTCCACACTTGATGCTTGTATCTTCCGTCTTAATTTCTCGATAACACGGAACACGACGAACTCGCGTAGAAGCGTAAGTAACGCGATCGTGAAACACAAAGACACGCACTTGGAGCAAAGTGATCAGAAAACAAAGGCACAAACCGTTTGGAAGAAATCTGTCCATCGATTCGATTGACAAGTCGGGGGCTTTAATTGCGGGACACAAGCTCGTGCTTTTACACGATGCGATAAAAAAAAAAAAGGGGCTGAGTGGAATCGAACGACACAAGCATCATCAATCATAGGCGAACAACGATTTACCAAAGTATTCGTTTGTCATCGTTATTTTATACGAGCAAACCTCGTGTTTCGATATCGCAAGCGCTTCATTATTCAATACGGCTGGAATACGTTTTTTGAATAAGTTATTTTGCTTAATAATGATGTGCTTGTATTTTTAAATGTCACATCCTCTCTTGCACGTTTTTCTAAATGCATGGAAATAACGTCGTTTAATTGCAACTGCAACACCGACGCTATGAAGTTGTCTTTACGATATCGAGGAAGGAATTTTTATAGCGCATATCGTATTTCTAAGTTTACTTAACCTAATTTTTTTAACGAGCTTTAAGTTTTAGTTGCTTTAGAAAATTTAATAATTAGATCGAGTTTTCTCTTTTATTGCATTAGAACGTCGTGAAATTATTCGAATTTAACGCATTTAAAAATTTCAAGAAACTTTAATTCCTGACTTTTCACACTCGAATATACAATTAATAACTTTTTATTCTTCCCGAAACATATGCTATCGTTGCATTAAAGTAAATTTATATTGTCCATTTATATCAAAACTTTAGAAAGTAATCACGGAAGAAAATTAACAAAGTCACTAAAAGTCTTTATGTGCAATTATCAATGGAAATAATAGTGTAATAAATAAGATATATCGCGTACCTGCGTTTAAAAATCGAACAAAATGTAAAATTACTATTTAAATTATTTATCGACCGAATCCATATCCAAGACTATTAAATTACTTTCGAATTCATATAAAACTTGGACGTATCAACGGCTTCGAATTTTTACACTCGTTGCTACATACTCGTTAGCCTAAAACGTACGGTATTTATCGATAAACTTAAATGGAAGCTCCGAAGCTGAAAAAAAAAAACCAACAGCTTATCCCAACATCGAGTATCTCTAAGAATCGCATCCTCTTAAAAGCATCGAGTGGGCGTCACTTTTCCCGCGGAACTGGGAAAGGCGAACGACTCGTAACGGCAACGTCGTCGAGATGTAACGAGATTCTTGAACGGTGGAAACTCGGTGCCCAGATCTACGTAAAAAAGCGTAGCTCCGATAAAAAGCCCAGCCACGAGAGATCCGGATTTCCTTCCGACCCGCTGGGACCATCGAGCTCTACAAACAAAGAGGGAAAAAGAGAGAAAAAGTCTCGATGCGACCGTCTTTTGGTACTAATAAGGAAGATCGATATCGACGAAGAGGCGGTAACTCGTTTATATTTCCACTGTGCTAAATAGAGAGAGAGAGAGAGAGAAGTCGTTGGATCGATAACGAAAAACGAATACTTTTAGACTTTTGAGTCTCTCCTCTTTTTGGGCTTGTTTGCACGACTATCTCACCCTCGCATCAGCCGAGGACTCGCCTAGGAGTTACTCTCGGAGCGAACCGAAAGCGCCGCTATTACAACTCATTATTGTAAGTCAATCAAACTACGGGGAACTCTCGTAGAGCGTAGCGTAGGCACACGAACGGTTCCTTTGATCAGCGGCTTGAATTTATTATCGCCGGCACGAAGGCTCAGTTTCGGTGATGCCCTTTTTGCGCAGCGTACGGACGTATAAATGCGCCAACGGGTGAATGTCTTCCGACAATAAAATTAACCGCCGCCGCGTAAATATACGACCTGTCACGAAGTTGACACGAGCGAGTCCGGAAAGCGTTTAGATCGAACGAAATAAATTCGTGATACAGGTTTATTTATTAATACGGAAGTTACATCCATCCGTCATCGCGAGCAATGAAATAGTTGTAGTATCGCTGGCGTTTTGTTTTAGGGACTGCAAAGTAACTCGTAAAACTTTTCCGAAGACGTTCTCCTATGAATTACTAATTTTCGTAATGAAAATAATGGAAAATTTTTTCCTGTAAAAGCTTTCGATCGTTAATTATACGCGCGAGAGTCGATGGTTTGAATTAATTAAATATCTTATTTTTAAAATTAGCTTCGTGAATTATGTTGGGAACATTTTCTCGTTGAAGATCGTCTTTCTTGCATGCTGAAATAAAATCCGTATTTAAGTATTAAAACTACTTTAAAAATGCAGAAACTCGTTTGTAATCGTTCCGCGTATAATACGTAAATGTATGACTCGTTTGTCGAAGAGAAAATTTTTCTTTTCTTCGAAATGGGTTAAAAAAGATGTTACCTTTATTTTCTCAAAGTTGGAAAAAGAACCGTCTCTTTTAGATAAATAATACATAAGTTTTTAATGATTTTATTTTTAAAAAATCCGTTATCAAATACGTATCCGTGTTACCTCGAGAAATATTATCTTGATCGTCGATAATATAAACGAGGAAATATTAATTAATTTAAGAAGCGCATTATAGAAATTAAATAATAAACGAACGAAGATTCGTGAAATTAAAATAGTCCGATATTTTTATAATAATTAAGAATAAAACGTCGAATGGAAATTGTAAATATACTCAAAAATAGAAAAATAAAATAATTATAATTTTGAAAGCGTTAACTTTATTATTAATATACTTTTCGTCGAATTATTTCCACAAAAACGTAATAATGTACGGTAGAAGAAAAGAAAATTGAATTATTCGAGTGTCGTCGCAACAATGAAAATATTTTTAATTAATACAAAAGCAGTGATTAAACATACGAATTTGAAACTTTGAAATTCTAAATATCGTACAAACCTGGAATATGCAGAGATGCAATCTGATTTCCTTTTCCAACCTTCGTATATTAGTTTGCGATGGCAAAATTGCAAGAGAATACCAATCCTTGCATATTTAACGCTTCCAAATTTTCTCTAAATATTTCTATAAATATTTAATTCGATGTTTCCAAATAACGCTCAAACGTTTATATTATTTACAATGAAATTAGAAGAAAAATGAATTTTTAAAAATCGATTTAAATCTTAATAAATTAATATCGATAAAAAAAAAATAAGACTTTTTAATAAAACATCGCGTAATTCTTGCGATGATTAAATTCAAATATTTACAAAATGAAAATTTTACGGAAAATGGTTCGATATTTTGGTTCGCTATAAATTCTTGTTAATATCTTTTCTGTAACGATTTAACGTTCAAGAATATTTCAACGTTGTACGATCGACCCTACGTTCAACTAAAAGTTTTCTTCGATATCTTACACTTTTCATTCCGTAGTAATTAATTTTCAAAAATATTTCCCCGGTATTCCGAATTGCGAACATCGTATTATCCCAGTTGAAATACCAACTTATTATTTCACTGGAAAGGTCTGATCAAGCGCTTATGCAAACTCAAAAACGATCTTGACTCGATCTTTCTCACGATAAAAAATCTTCTAAGAAATAAACTAAAGCAAACCATTATTATCGGATCGAAGGTTGGACGTGCCGAAAATTATTATACTGTTTTTTCTTATTACGCGCACCTTTTTTCGCTTTCCCTCTCGGTATCTCTGTTTGCTTTCTTTCGAAACAATATTGACCCGAAGTGGCCATTAAACGGATGAATTTTAACTGCGGATCTGCCACTGAAGGGTATATAAGCAGACTGTTGTATTAGGTGCGAGCAATAGGGGAATAAAGAGAAAGAGAGATGGTACGTGTCCGAGAACTTGAAACGGGCCTGGTATCGCGTTAATTGCTCTCCCCTGATAACTGCTGGACCGAGGGAAGGAAGAGAGGGAGTGAGATCGACTCATTAAGTGCCCTATTAAGGCCTGTCGGGGTAACGTCTGCTCGCGACACGTCGATGCATAGCTCCACCGGCACGTACGGAAGTCATTGTCCAATAAATTTTTTCACTTGTTCAATTACCTTTTTCTTTTTTTTTCCTACCCTCGTTCGCAAACACGGAATCACATTTGCGAGATGCGATGTGCATCGGTTAGGGCGGAACTTCTTTAACGACTAATGCTACGTCGAATCACGATTTATTCTTTTTACTTTTATTTCCTCCAAGGTTCGTATTTATTAAATTAATTCAATTTGATAATACTCGCGGTTCCGTACATCTCGTTTTTTTTTCCCTCGTTTTTTTGTTACCGCGTTAATGTAATGAAATACTTGATAAAGTATCTTTCGATGTTTTTTGTCGAACCGTAATCATATTTATCGAATGAAAAATATACAATGTATTTTAGGTTTGAAAAATGTCGTAGATGTACCAAGGAAAATAATTGAACGGATGGAACGAGTATAACTAAAAACTTTTTAAGTTATTATTGAAAACGTGGTGTGCTCTAGAAAAATAAACCGGATAAAGCGATCGATACAAAGATATTAAACCGAACGTAATATTATTATCGTTGTTGTTGTTGTTGTTGTTGTTGCCGTTGCGAGAATATTTTGTAGTACTATAAATGATGCTTAATATATAATTTGTGGAATTTGTTAAGTATGCTTAAAGGCTCGTTAGTTGCCACGCGTCAATGTATACGAAAGTGCATACTCATTTTAAAGTAGAGGTCATTGAATATGTGTATATCGAACAACTGTACGAGTGATTAATATATAACTTTAATAGATTTTTTCTCTACCTAGTCTACCTCATCATTCGATGCAAATATTTAGAATAAATTATCACGGATCAAGAAATCATTACTCTTATTTCTTGGCTTTTCACGTTCAGCGTTTAATCATTTATAAAATTTAGGTAGTTTTAAATACTTGAATAACGAATGTAGTTCTTTATTAATTTTTTACCGTAACGTCATCGATTTAGTTAGTATAATACTGGTCGAAAGAAAATAGGTGACAACTGTTTCCTATGAAAATCAACGAAAGAAAAGAGATTTTATCGATAAAAAATCCTTCGGTATTTACATTTTACGGGATCTTTATAAATACATTGACTGTGCCAAATTTTTTCAATGACTGGTATATTTAGTCTGAATATTCTATAGGATTAAGTAGACGGAATAAGAAAATGTAATATATAACAAAGAATTTTCTTATATTTTCTATTAGAATTTAAGAATCAACTCCAAGCTTTCATATTAATAAAAGAAAGTTTTATATTCTATAGTATCTATTCTAACAAAATTTACTTTTTAAAATATTGCAGTTTCTTTTAAAACCTAGTTTCTCTCAATTACGAACAACAGAAGTACTGGCAAGGATGTCTTTTATAAAAGTTTTTACAAAAGTTAGCTTATTCTGAACATAATTTATTAATTAACTCTATGCAAACATATGCATTTAAAAAATAAAATAAAAATTTTTATAACATTGACATTGAGTTCTTTTTCAAAACAACTTTTTCATTAATTTATATATAATATAATTTACTTTCCTTTCGCATAGTATTTTATTTTGAAATATTTATTTAGAAACTGTGAACTTTTGCTACACAAACGTATTTTCGTACCATATTATATTGATATAATAAGAATCTTAAAGTAAATAAAAATATTTTCACATTAGCGATTGTATATATTTTAAATTTGTTACGACTCTTTACTTAATGAATAAAATTTTCTATTATATATAAAATCCAACTTTATACCTTTTCTCCTTACTTTTGGACTCTTTTCGCATTATTGTATAACGTATACACTTTAAATCGCCTTCCATAGATTATTTGTTCTTTAATTATACAACTTACTTAAAAGTTTTAAAATTAGTAAAAGAAAACAAAAAAAGACAAAGGTATATTTTTAACGAAAATATAAAATGCAAAATTTATATTTTCACTGCACACGATTAAGACATATATTTCAAATTCAGGTCAGGATCCAACAGGTTAAAATCAAAATCTTTGAAAAGTTAAAGACATTCTTTTTACAAATTTTCTTGGCTTAAAAACTTTCAAACTCACTGCATGTGTTTATGTCCCTTGATATTTCACCGCATATTGAGACAAAATAATATAGTTATTTAAATCAATAGGTAACTTTAGCAAAAATTTAGCTCGTATAATATCTTCATCCAATTTTAACAACTAGTTAAAATTGTTATTAATCGGAAAAGTGAAAAAATCCATTTTAATAGTATTACTAATTTAGAAATAAAAAGTGATATATCTCTAGATTTTAACTTTCTTTTTATTATATTTTCAACGTGTATATCAAGTTATAACTTTGGAAATCTGATACTGTTTTTAAAGTTATCGAGTATTTTGTATATAATTTCAATACTTTAACAAATAAACTTCTACATATTAATTAAGAAAATATAATTCATTAAGAAATTCTAGTTCTTTAATTTCGAAGTATAATTTTTGTACACATATAAATTTGAATCGGGAAATTTACCTTTACAAGAACTTTGTCAAGTCTACTAGAATATGATAATGAAAGGATACATACTCTTTTATATAAAAAATAAAACAATATTTTCACGCTAAAAATTCAAGATAAAAATTGTCTGCTCTGAAATTATGAAAAAAAGGTGCATTTTAATTATATAAACAGTAATGTCGTATTATTATTATAAGTTTATAATTTCATTATTTAGAAAATTCAACTTCCGCAAGACATAATTTTCAGTAATTTTGATATACATTTCTGCCATGTTTGAAAATTAATGAGATCTATGTATACGTTACACACGACATATTTACATCGTGTACGGATAATATTGCATATACATTAGAAGTAGATTTATACCACACAGTTCAAAGTTCCTTGAGAAATCCGTTGTTACACGTCACACTGTTATTATGTGTTTCAAGTATCGCTAAAATATACTAAGCAATCGAAAAACATCTCGTACCGCTATTTTACATAAAGCTATTTTTAAACAACAAAAGTATTTTGTAAAATGTGAACCCTCGTTAAAAAGTAACATATTTATACTCAAAGAAGAAACGTTCGAGATTATTAAATGGAACATAGGCTTATTTTGTTTGAAATTCCAAAAATTTTTGGCCATTTACGAACGCATTCAGCCTTTATAACAAACCCCCGAGAATTCACGCGTCGATTCGAAAAACGCGAATGGACTGATAAACAAAAAATATCTATGGCTGTTCACAAAGTTTCTAACAAAGGAACAATAGACACAATCCTAAAAAAGAAGGCATCGCTTGCGGAAACCAATAATTCGTGTTATCTCAGTCGGCTTCGCGGTACAATATTGATTCTTTTAATGAGTGATGTAATTAATTTTGAAAAACTTGTTAATTTCGCTATTCTATCCCTTGAGCAGCTTCCTTCCTTCCTTCCTTCCTTCCTTCCTTCCTTCCTTCCTTCGGTGCCCCGACGGTTCGACGAAAGGCCCCTCGTCTCTCGACCCGGCGTTTCTCGCTTTCCACCGTGCGGATAAAGTCGTTAACTCGAGTATGTACCCACTTGATTCGCGTAGCCAAGGGAAATTGGAGGGAAGTCGAGCTGGTGGTTCGGCAACCGGGGGAATGAAAATTGCGCGTCTACGTCGGGTGGGGCCGCGAAAAGCGACTCTTCGATGAGCCCCAGCCGATTGGCGTGGCCTCGAGTATTCCACTGTATAAACCGGACGGACAGGGACGGACTCCCCAGGTGTTCCCGTTTGCTCTATATACGCGAACGATGGACGCGCCCAAGTTTTAATTGTACGCTAACGACGCGTAATTGCCAAGGAGGGAAGCCCTCAAGAGTCGCCGAGTTTTCTAGACTCGTCGCTACGTTCGAGAGAGAGAGAGAGAGAGAGAGAGAGAGAGGAGAGCAAAGCATACGCGAAATCGTTCGTCGCATGAAAAACGTGAATTTAAAGGAGGCCGCGAAAGGCCGGGAGATAAAATCAAATTTCGTACCGGCTGAAATTGCGAGTTCTGGGTTACCAAGGGATTCCCCTTCTGGACGATCCTTTTTATTAAAAAATAGAAATTTCGTCGCATCAAAAGGCAATGATTTTATTTCTGCGTTATTCGCTTTTTCCTCGGTGCGCTCTGAAAAAATTACTTATAAACAAGCGTATTATTAACTCCTTGATGGACGATAACTGTAATCTTAGTTATTTCAGACTTGGCAAAGTGCCGGAATGGAAAAAAGTACGAGCCGCTCTTGGAGTGTCGTAATCAGCAGACATAGCGAAACACACGCGAGTTCTCATCCCAACGTAATTCGTACACCAACCTTTTTTTTAACTCGACGTATTTTTATCGGCGTTTCGAGAAGAAATTTCCATGATTTTATTCCCGAAACCACCGTTTTCGCTCTCCTTCCAAAACAAAAAGATTAATTTTCCTTTCGGATTCGTACTTACGATACACGAGACGTACGTTGCTCAAACTTACTCCCGACGTCTGCTGTTTCAAAAGTTCGGCTTACCCTTCGTTGAATTTTAAACCTACGCGAATAAAAGTAACGGATCGAGTGAATTTTGTATCGAATCGCGATCGAAAACAAAATATCCGTCGGGGAAAATTTATTCGGAAATTAATCGATCGAAACGTAACCTAACGGGTGTTGTATCATCGTTACGATTGCTTGATTAGAACTCGAATAATAATTACGCAAACTCAATCACACCCGGCAAATATGCTCGAGTAACTCATCGCATCGATCTCCGCGTCTCGATCGATCCGCTCGTCACATTTTTCCACTTTTACCGACATAAATCGAAACAAAATTACGCTCGTTCCTTTACCGTGAATCCCGAAAAAGATCGAGATACGTTCCTTAGACGAGTACACATCGAACCCTCTCGTGAAACACCCTCGAGCCATTATTTGGATAAGAAAATATCCTCCAGTGGTATTCCAAAAAACCGAAGAGTCCTCGCGATCGCTTACAAGTTCGGGAAGTATCATCGACTCCTAATTTCCTCGACAACTCGTCATTCATCTTCTTTGCAGCGGTTGAAAAGCTCGCCAAGTACGAATACACAAACTTTCTCCAAATTCTTAATAAAATTAGATCGCGAAAAATAGGCACTTATTTCTCGTTGGATACGACATCCCCGGGACTGTTCCACCCTTGCATGTCTGTGAGCTTGGAGAGTGTGGCTTAGCGGATGCGGACGGCTTCAGCGCTCTGGACAATTACAAGCCATCGGCACTGCCAAACTACCACGATGATTACGACCACTAATTTTCCATTTACCGTTCTGCTAGCGCATATAACGCACTGAACTTCCTACATAATTTCAATGCGAGAGTCGATGGCATACGCAATGAGCAATTACGCCTCGCTCCTCTCTATAAGCCGTTCGAAAGATGTAAAATAATTTGATTAACCAGAGTATGGCGTTGGTATTGAAATTGTGATTGGAGTTAAGGGAAATTGTACGCAAATGTTGCTATGCGAATTTACCCGATAAGAACAATGTGGCTGAACCGTACGGTAACGAGAAACCTTATTCGACGCCTCGAAATACCTGCGATTTTATACAAACTGCTTATACTCCTGAATTCTGTGATCGATGTAAAGGAAAGTGCATTCGGTATATTTAAGAAAAGTTTATAGCTTAGAAATCTTATCGAAAACTTTCATCCTATTTCAAACTTCCCTCTTTGTTATTTTACAATAAACTATGTTTCTTGTATTTACTAAGAAGTATTTTACGTATTTAATCGTTGGTAAATATTTTTAACAATTTTAACTATTAATTTGGAAAACTTAAAATTAGGTTGCATCCTAGATAAACACGAATTATTATTCTGCATTGATCCAGTGTATCGTAGCAAGTGCTTAAACTTAATAATTATTCGATCAAAAAGCAATCTTATCAAAAGTAAATATTGAAATTTATCGCAAAGAAGATATTCGAAACTGATACTGTAATTTCAAATAAAATTTATACGATTAAAATTAATTTAAATGTTGCAATTTTATAAAAAGTTATTTATTTATCGAAAGGATCGAGTTAAATATAAATCCATATAAAAAAATTTACCAAGTTTTATCGTAATGAAAATTACTTTTTGATGACTTTGATATTTTTCTTTGACAACTGTATAAATCGTTACATTACATGCATAGTTTAAACATCTTTTTCGAGATAAAAATTTGCGTTTCCTTGTAATTTACATTTTTTAATTTACGAATAAGAAATTATATTCAAAATTTAGCGTGTAAAGATATTGATTTATAAATAATACAAAGCACTTTTAAAACCATTGTAACTTACGTGATAACGATAATACCGAAAAACTTTTCAAAAATTGTTTTACGTAATATTTTTCATAAAGACAATATTTACGTTAAGTTATTCGCGATAATTTTTATAACTATCGATGGCATAATAGAAACGATTACAAAATTTGTTTCGAAATATCCGAATTTCCATTGAACGCTGTAAAGTAAATTTAACGAGGGTACGATAATCAAAATCACGAATGATCTAAAATTTAATATCATTCTAATTCGTAACAACTGCTGAAAAATTACGAATATTTGACTACGACATCAAAACAAAGATCTAATCTAATCGATACCTTTTCCGATTACGTTAATTTATTAGAGGCAAAACTTATGGTTCGCGTAAAATACCATTAATTTAAATTATGGGAAACTATCAAAAAAATGACAAGATTTATGAAAGAGCAATACACGAAAATTACCCACGATAATGTTCGAGTTTACGCGTTAATATCACTTCCCGATTTTCGGACGAGCCGAGGCTACATTCGTACAAGAGCTACCAAATCATTCGATTAAAGTCCCATTATCTTTTCTATTTCGATAATAATAATAATTCGCAGCTTTTAAAACTATCGAATACGATAGAAATTATACTCGAGGAATTATACTTATGTCTGCTTGGAACGGAAAACACTCGAAAATATATTCGTTTCACCCAAGAAAAATACTCTGAAAAATTCCGTTAAAATCTTTAGCATTATTTTAAACGAGCCGAAAGCTCTACAATTTATTCGATCCATCGTTATTTTATCCGCGTTTAATTAACAAGCATCGAATAGAGATAAAGAGCCTAAGGGATGCGAAATAAATATGCATCGCTGATCGCTAATCCGATAGTCGAAGGTAGAACAGCCCGATTAAATCGAAGCCCCGAACAGTCGTCCACGTGAACGACGTCCTCGTGGCGCTCGGCCTCTCGGCTCCGTAACAACCCGTTAATTGGCTCCGGGTTTCGGAAGGAAAAGTTCGAATCGCTTAGTCATCTCGGAAAATCTCGGCAACCGCATCAGTGGCACGTGGCTCGACACGCGTTTCTTCCTCCCGCGGTCGCATTAGACCAACCTGTTACCGCTTCGACGCTTCGCAAAACCTCTACGCGTCGATACAACCGGTCGATCCCACCAGGTGCGCGGGTTACGCAATTCGGAGGCTGCGTCTTTGTAATCGCGCTTGCAACCGAGTCTTTGAAAAATCGATGCGAGGCTTCTCCGTTCGATCGAGGTGATTACGCTTTACGTAAACCGAGCGATGATCGAAGATTAAGCAACGCTTTCCTCTTTCCTCTTTCCTATTCCGATGTCGCGTGTTACGTTCTCTCGCATCATCGAGGAAGTGATAACGAACCGTTGGTTACCGGAGCGAGGGTTAAGCCGTTGTACTTTTCGAGAACGACGCGTCATTTTTCTGCCGCTGATTAAATTCTTCCGATCGAGCTTTGCATCGAGTTTTTAGATTGATCGAAATAATATTTAGATAACTAATTGATCGTTCATCAAATTTGCGTTCTAAGATGTACGAATATCTTCGTTATCGAGGAATTTATCGTTGAAATTTCGGAAAACTTTGGCATATCTTTATTAACAACTTTGATAAATTTATAACTGCGAGCAAATATAACAAAAGCCTTGAAATTTTCCGATTATACTTTCCTAGGCTTTACATTTTATTAGATAAATATAACTTACTTTAAATTAACCGAATACCAAATATATAAAACATAGTTCGATAAGGAATAATTGAACGAATTTAATAAAGAAAACAACGTTTTATTTTTACTTCGTACTAGTTTTTCGAGATCGATATTAAAAGAAAAAAAGAAAGAAAAAAAATGTCAACGGTACTCGTACCGATATATTTAAAACTGATTTTTCCATAAAGCATTTTAAACCGGAAAGTAAAAGTGTGCTACCGAAGCCTTTGATAAAATTTTGTCCATCTAGGAAAAAAAATTCAATACCTTGATTATTCGGATGTGCGCATACTAAGTTAACATCGCTTATTTCATAAATTTCGAAATAAATTTAAAACGAAAGCTCGAACGCGATACTTTTTCTTTGTACGAATAAAAATACTCTGAAATATTTGATTACTTTCGGTAAACGCCCGGAAGGATAACTCGTTGGATTTTATCATTATTTGATTTATTATTACCGCTTAAGCAGCAAAAAGCGTTCGCTCTTGGATTCGCAATCATGACTCGGAAAAACATTAAAAATAAGCCCACCTAATATAAGAAGTACCTCGAGACGTAGAAATATCTTTATATTCCGCGAAAGCGTTCAAATATTCTTTGCGATAAGCATTATTTAGAATTTCACCGCGCAATTTGTCACGGAGAATTCGCTACAAATACTGGAGCAGACAAAAGAGAAAAATATGAAACGGAGAGAGAGAGAGAGAGAGAGAGAGAGAGAGAGAGAGAGAGACCGAGAGGAGGGGACAAGGGAGCGATTCGTTTTGTAGAATTTCTCAATTGTAGTTTGTTGGGAAGCGTGCAGCGAAGAGAAAGTAGAAAAAGGTACGCTTAAAGAGAGAAATCGCCAAAAGAAGGTCGAGGACAAGACAATGGCGAGGTGCAGAGCCAAGAGCCTTATACTAGGTACGATTGAGAGGGAGATAGAGATAGAAGGAGAAACACGGAAAAAGAGAAAGAGAAAGCCTTTCAAGGAAATCGGTTACACTGAGGAACAAAGGACAGTTAAGGTTTCTCCGTGTTCTTTGGCCATTTTAAGAGAAAATGTCGATTCGCGAACTCGACAAGCAGGCGTACACTCGTATTCCTCTCTCTCTCTCTCTCTCTCTCTCTCTCTCTCTCTCTCTCTCTCTCTTGTCTCTGACAGACGCGAAACTAGTAACCTAGCAACACCCCAACCAGCGTCGTAGCGTAGCATTGAACGATCCGAGAGTCTCGACCTGTAACCTCTGTACTTCCTCGTCGTCATCGAGTATATCTTTCCCTCTCTCTCTCTCTCTCTCACTCTCGCTCTCTTCGTTGCTTTCAATTTGCCCTATCTTTTACATCTGTCTTACAGTGCGTATCTCCCTTTTTATTTCAAGGAAAAAGAAATTACTCTAAGGTATAGCCCCAAAATCAAAAATTCATGTTTTTTATCGTTCTAATAGAGTCTATAAATTTTACCTCGAAGTAGGCGTGAAGTTGCTGCATCAAAATAAATTAATTTTAAGTACAAATTTTAAACACGAATCCTTCATTTATCACTCGAACAAAGAAAAAAATATTTTGAATTAATTTTCGTGTGTACAGTCACGGAATTTCACAAATAAAAAAAAATTATACTATCGGTTTTCAAATAAAAAAAAAGGAAGAAATATACTCTAATAAATAAATAAATAAATATATATATATACGCAAGTACGTAACATGAAATATTTTTATAAACAATATAAAACACATTGACAATTTTCGACTTAGATTTCTTTCGATGATATATCATATGTATTAGTTGTTCTCGTTAATAATAATTTCTTATTATTTACAAAAGCTTAAATTCGAAACTAAATTCGTGTAATTTTCAATTATTTATCGAATTTGTTTTCAGTTCGTATTTTTGATAAAGCCAATCATATTTTTCCATTCGGATTACTCAAAAAATACAATCAAAATTTATAATTTACTTTCTTTAAATATCGAATCAACGTAAAAAATCTTTTACAAAATAATTGTAATTAACTAAACTTAAAATACGAAAAAATGTATTTTATGAATTATTTATTATTTTTTCAAATTAAAACGAGTATTTATTTATAATTTTCTTTCTTTAAATATAGAACGAAGGTAAAAAATCTGTTATAAAATAAATATAATTAAATAAACGTAGAATATCCAAAAATATATTTTATTAATTATTTCTTTGCTTTTAAATAATTTTTAATAAAATACCTCTATTTTAATAACGAGCGTTTATTTATAAATAAAACGAAGAAAAAATGTAAAAAATTCTGACGTAATTCCATTATACAAATGAGAAAAATTACGAAAAGCGTAACTTTGGAGGAAAGTTCGATTTTCGCTCCCACGGCAAATTAAAAAAAAGTCATTACGGAATTATATTAAAATACGTGCGAAGCCAATGCCGCGTAAAATTCACGAGTTGTTTAATGTGCATCAAAACCGCTGTACACCCCGTATACCCCGTACACCCCGTACACGCATTCAAGTGCGACAATGCGTACGTAAAGTTCCGCGATTGCCTTTTGGCGCTCCGAATATCCCTATTCGCCAATTAAGCGTTTCCGCGAAACTCCACTACGTTGCGATACACCCAGTAATAATCCTGCGTTACGATCACGTCGCAGCGCACGCCAAAAACGTGATCACCGACGCAACAACGTTAATTGAAGGAATCAGCTTACGCATCGATCCGACGAGCGTTGCATCACTTTTATCCCCTCGTACAAGGCGGTACACGAGCGAAGACATTTTTTTCCTGATATCCAGTTCTTGCCTGTCCTCCGTTGAATCACGAATGTTTCCTCGACGTTGATTTCTCTTCCGAAAAAAAAAGAGACGAGAGTGAGAGAGAGAGAGGGAGAAACCTACTTCTCGATGAAAGGTTCGTTTTTCCGAGTGTACCTTTTTTCTCCGCTTCTTTCGGTTCCGGGTTTCGGAATACAGAGTAATCTAAGACGAGGAGATGATCAAAGCTGTCGAAAATAAGACGTTTTTAGAAAAAGATGCGATGGAAAAACTACCCGACGAAGTGTAATTATAAATAGATTAATACGAGAAACGAAAGAGAATTGAAAGAGTAGCTTCATCCATCCTCCTCTCGGAGGATTGTTCATAAAAGTTACAAAATTATTTTATACCTTTCAGATTAGTCATTCTGTATTTAATCAAAGCGAACTTGGAATTCCTCAACTTTTAATGAAATTTTTTTGATTCTCTCTTTGTTTCGCGAGTGCTTTTAAAAAATACGAACGGATACTATTACCGATGCTCTTAAATTATAATTAATTTCTTTAAAAATTATCGCGCGTTTACCATTAAAGTCCCAACTTCTTACACCGACCCAAATTCCTCTCGTGCAACTTTCGAATCCAAATTAAATTCGGGTTAACATTTTTCGAAAATAAGATACCTTCCCTGATCCGTTGCGCACTCGTATTAACCACACCCATGTGTACCAATATACGCAAACACAGACACGCTCGAGTCCAACGGGACCAAGTACGTGTACCTTTGATAAACCGCGGTCGAGACGAGCGAAAACTGAGAAACTCGATGTGTAAGTTGGCACTGCGGTACAATACACTCGGAAGCTCGGTAAGATTTTCGAAGCGTTTGCAGTTTCCTCGGAATAATCTGGCGAACGTCGATACCGATGATCCGAGCTAGGAGAACGAGAAGGTAATAAGAACCGAAGGAGTTTCTTTGGAAACGGTAAAAACTCGCGATTCGTCCTCGCGAAAGCTCTTGACGCAACTTGGCACAGTCACGCGATAATTTTTATCTAATTTACCTGGTGCGCGAATTAACTCGGAGTATCTCCGAGGGTGGAGGACCGAGGAGGATAGAGGACGAGGGACTCGCTCGAATGTATTTTGCAAAGTATGTCAAGCGTGGAGGAGATTATGAAGCGAGAGACGCCACGAAGCGAAGGAAGACGTTTCCCACAACTATAACTACCGCCGCAAACAAACGGAGCAACGCCAGGCTCCACGGACAACCTTACCGTGGAGAATAAAAGAGAGAGATGAGAAAGAGAGAGATGAGAGAGAGAGACTACTTTCAAGATTGGCAAGTAAAGTGGATAGGAAGGGAAAGTAGATAGACCGCCGTTTCCTATCTCCGTTGCTACCGACTCCACTCGCTGCCTTTATAATAAAGTCTAAATATTGTTTCTGAGGATCCAACGAACTGTCGGCTCTTCTTTCTTCCTCGTTCCGCGTTACATCGCGGTCTTTCTCCCGCTTTCCGGAGGCATCCTCCCATTGTCGACATTGTCGAGAGAGCGGAGCTCTGATACTCCGGGATTGTCCTCGATTCTTCCGACGAGCATCTCCGCGATATCTTCGAGACCCGCTTCATCAATCGAACTTTAAATTAGATGGTGACTAAGACGGGATCGAGAAAAATTGAAACTCGGAGGAGACGATTGCAATTTTTTATAATCATCGATAAGCGACGGTATCGAGATACGATGAACGAAAATAACGGGGGAAACGACCTAAATCCTAATAAGATACGACGACGATGCCATCGCTTTTCGAATACAACTGTGCATTTTCGGTGTAAGCGTAGACTGGGAACTCGCTTTAAACGAATGATTAATCTTCGTCCATTCGAATACTAAAACATAGTTACCGAGAGCGAACGTACATTCATAACTCTTCGCGAGAGCTTAATTAAGCAATATTTCAATTATTAATGTATTCGTATAACGTATATAATTTTATCGTATAGATCGTTATTTGAATAACGTTACGTTTCAATCGTGTCAAAAAACGTAATTTATTCGTATTTGGTAAAAGTAAAAAAATTTTACGCGATCGACAATAATCCATCGACAGTTTTCAACTTTTACACATTAATTTACTATAAAATCTGAAAAAAAGTTTTCGATCTAAAATTGACGTAATTCCAAGCTTTACTCTTTTTCGCTCAGCGCGAATCACGAACATTCCAAAACTCAAAGTCAAATTAATCCTCGACTGCTCGGCCGATAACTCAATCGTTTCTTCCGAGCGAAGATTACGATTATCACCGATACGAGGGGGAAAAAAAAACTAAAGCACAACCGCTCGCATAGTTTAATGGATCATTAGACGAGTCGCTGTCATACCGGGAAGGAAAGGATTCGCGAATCGACGCCTCGAATCTTCGATCTCACCCTCTTTCTCTCTCTCTCTCTCTCTCTTTCACCTGGTTTCGAAGAAACGCGAGATCCCGACCTCTTTTATGTTACACCGGACAACGCAACTCGAAATCTACAACGACGATCGTTACTTACCCCCGCGGACAGATCAGCAGAATTCTTATCCCGCGTCGCTTGCGAGACTTTCTTTTCGAACCTCGAGGCTGAGATTACCGTTGGGAAGTCGTTGTTTATCGGGGATTTATCGCGCTGACGGTATAATGAGACAGAGCTGAAATAGCAAACTATTCAAACGCATAAAACTTTACGTGTAACGTATTGTCGTTCGAAAACCGAACGTTACATCAAATTTTTGTAGTTGAACTTTTGTAATTCAACTTCGTTTTACGCAACGATCGCTTACAAAAAAGTTCTTGTACGCGAGTTGAAAGTATGAAAAATTGTAGGTGTAACGATACTCGAACGATATAAATTACCAAACGTTTTTTTTATTAAATTAAAAGAAGATCTAAGCTTTGGTTCGAATAGGAAGAGATAACTAATAATTTGGTGCGTTAACTGTAGTAGAATATTTAAACCATTTTACGGGGAATAATTAAACTTTAATATTTCACGGAATTGGTCGTTCAACTTAATTGAAATTAGAATTTACATCATAATAGAAACTATTGAGAATGATTCGACGAAGGAATTGATATACGTTGCGATCGAATCAGAAATATTTTAAATAAAAGCAGGTCTAAAATTTACTTTATTTACGATTAAAACTGATTACATTTTTTACCAAAATATAATATAATTAAAATAAAAGGAGGCTCGTACGATAATACGCAATAATTTTACGGATACGATATTTCATATAATTACTTTTATCCGCCCTTCGTTACGTAAAATTTTTGAGAAAAATTTTTACTCTTGGAGGAAAAATATTCGTAACGGTTAATCAAGAAGAGGAATGTTTTTACATGTTTTCATAAAATTAGCACTTTTATCAAATATCAACGCACGAATAGACAATGTTTATTACGAATGATAAAATTAATAATCTTGAGAATAAGACCAGGTTTTTTTAAACCGACCGAATAAAAGAATCATCTAAAATTTTATATCGTTAAAATTCCTCGTATTTTCTTCGTTTTACGTAGCATTTACAGTCAGTTATTTTCAACGCTATTAATAATTTATAAGTGCTCCTTACAACGGTAAGTCAGCTTTTAACGAAACCCATTTTTCATGATAAGTGCAAGTACGCATACACCGTTTTATTTTCCCCTTTATCACAATGGTTTATCACAACAAGTTCCTTCGCAACATCGTATTTTTCAGAGTTCATCAAGCCCTTTCTAGTCTACAAATAAACCTAGTCTCGCAAACAAACCGATAAGCAAACCGAGCGCAAAGGGAAAAATCCTCGAAACGAAAAAAATGAAAAGAAAGAAGAAAAGTCGCAGGAAGCAACAGAGTCGACATGCGTGGACCGAGAATTCGCAAAAGTCCGCGCACCACTTATCAACCCTCGCCGGGGCTGCGTCGTAATTTACAAGGGGTGGCTTAACACGGGATCCTGGCACTGCGCCGGGACTGGAGGATCGATCCTGCACACGCGGCTATCGGCCGTTAATTCATACCGCGGTACCGAAATTCGCGTTTACAACTCTGATGGCAGTTGCGACGTGACAACCCCTTTCCCCCCCACCCATTCACAGAAAATGCGGTCAAGAAGCGCAAGATGGGTTTACCCCTTCGGCTTTAACGTAAATAAGTTGCCGGATTAAATGGCGCGAGTTGGATTAAGATATTTAACGATATTCTTTAAAGCCTGCGCGGTGTTATCGCATGGAACGATATTGAATAGAAATGTAAAATTTTGTATTGATAAAAAGTGTCAAAATTTATATGAAACGCGTAAAGCTCTATTGTAAATCTGTAGGAATGAAAGTTTTGAAATAAAATAAGAAATAATCATAAAGTCCAATAAAATTTTTACGTATTTTAAAATTTTACATAAAATATATCAGCGTTGATATTTGCCATAAATTTCAGTTTCAATCGATTATACCATTTGGATATTTATTTTTATTTTATAGAAAAACTCTAATGCTGCTTCATTACTAAAAGAAAAAAAAAGACAAGTAAAACTTTGTTATATTTCTTTTAGTAAAAAAATAAAGTTGAAATATTCTTCGTATCTTTCGGAAGAGAAACATTTTTAATATTGTAATAAGATATTATTCCGAGATAAAAAATATTATATTCAATATAAAATTCTAGTCATCCTTCCTAAAACGTTGGATTGATAGTATCTATATAAAAACATTTAATGGATTTACGATAAATATTTTTGTTACAGCTGCTATTTTATGGACTGCGAATAAAAGAGTAAATTTTTTTGCTACCTTAATTTCGATTTCAATAACGTAAATTTTATCAACAAAATAATTAAAATCAGTGTAAATAAATTTTTAATACGCGTGACTCTCGAAAAGCTGGAAACTCGGAAACTTTATACATTCGATATTACTCGAATTCATCCAAGTTTCGATCATCGCAGTTTGAATAATTTATAAACTTAAAATTATAAAAATCTATGATTCGAACCGAATAAATGTATTTAACGAAATAAATTTTTTTCGCTTTATCGATGGTTCTAAATCCTATATTTTATTTCTTATTAAGCGATATTCCAAATAAACGTAATATTCGACGCATTAACATCGCGTTGAAAAAATAAAACGAATATAGTTTTCAACGAATCGTAAGTTTCGAAAATATTTCTATAAAATAAATATTGTAAAGAGCATACATTTTCAAATCTATATAAAACTTTTCGAACGGCTTAAGTTATTTTATTCCGAAAATACCTCCAAAAGGAAAATGGGTTAAACGTAGGATAAATTTGTTCGTTCTTAATTATCAAAAATAATAAATTTCCAGGTTTCTCGTTGAATTTTTATGAAAGTTCCGACTATTCTAAAGAAACGGAAGACGTTTTTTTTATAACTCTCTTTATTATTTATAAATTCATATTCGTAAGTTGGGCTCGATCTCGTTTTTAAGCACTAATCAACTTTTCGTTTCAACGTGTCACTTAAAGTAACGTCTTTTTAAAAGTAAGATAACGAGTGTAATTTACCGCAGTAGTTTGAAAAATATACTTTTCTCTGATTTCAAGTCACTCGAAAATATATTCCTAGAGCTTTTAACACCCAAGTTTAGTGTAACATAAAATACTTTAACGTTTCGAGAAGTGTCATTCGTAAACTTATCTCCAAAGTATTTTCAGATGGCTTTCCCCGACGCGTTAAAATATTTGCTCGAAACTGTGTACACACGTCGTCCATAGCCAACCCAAGACCAGCAAACATCCAAGTATTTCTTTAATTAGAGTCACGCTCGAATCTACGCTCGGCGCAATCGATCACGTACGTAACCTCGTCATCGCGCATCCGTTGATACGAGTCCCGTTGTCGTCCTCGTACGCGGTTCAGCCTCGATTTCCCTCGATTTCCCTCGGTTTCCCCGTTATGAAAATCCTCGTCCGAAAAAAACGAAGAAGAATCGCTGGCACGGGTTAATTAATAAAAATCGACTCGGCGGTGAGTACATTAACCCCGAACGGAGTAATTGCGCGGCTCGCTTCATTTCCGGGCTTAAAAACAAAGCAAATGGATCGGTCGGACGGAGCGAAGGGCGGTTCGAAGGTAAGGTAAATTAAAGTATCCGACGTTGGCTCCTCGCTCGGAGTTGGTGGAAGGGGCGAACGAGCGGATCCCGTCGATCCCGTCTACGTGTTCGCCTCGCGGAGCTTCCGAACGGATTCGATGTGGCACGTTAATTAAACTTAAGCTTGGCGCGCGCAACCCCTTTTCCACCCCCGGGCAGGTCGAGAGCGATGCCCAGTGCCCGCGGGGATGGAGGAAAAATGCTCGCTGCGCGCTTTTCCGCGCACGTGCGGACCGAGGCACGTTGGGACTTTACGTCATGCTCGGGAAATGCTGCGCGTTTCGTTGGGATCGTACTTTTTTTGTTCCTCCTTTTCCTTGCCTTTTTCTTTTTTCTCTTTTCTCTTGGCTTCTAACGTCGACTCTCTCTCTCTCTCTCTCTCTCGATTTTCCCGAAGGCCGCGCGATAAGACGGCGATGCTTCACCATCGGATACTCGCTGATTCTTGTTTCAAGTTTGGTGAACGTTGGCTTCGCACAGAGGAAACTCCCGGTCTTTTCTTCGGGGCTGAATTTATGCGACGCGATATATTACGGCTGACCGAGGTCTGGAAAAAATATGGAAAAACGCGGAGTTCGAACGAAAGTTTAACCAAATTACGCGTTTCTCTGGAAGGATCGATCGGCCTCGTAGGTAAAATATCGATAACTCAAGCTCGAAGCGATACCGGGTGGAAAAGTTATTTATAAATTACAAGATACAAAGGAACAATTCGCAGGATATCCGAAATTACGATCGAAGCGCGAGTAGTGCTTCTATAAATCTTGTGGTTCGCTCCGAGTGGATTTTTCTAACTTTACAGCTTCGTTGTCGCGTATACAACAACACCCGAACGTTATCAGCTCGCGTGGGAAGAGTCTGCGTTGCATCGACGACATCGATGGACCGTTGCGGCACCGAAGCGAGGCTGCCTTGTTTCTTATCATCGATATCGAGGCTCGCGCGTTTCTCGAAACGCTGGTTTCTCTCCTGTTGCCGAGGGCGAACGATGATTCCCCTCCAAAGTTGCCTCGACGTTTGGAATATACAAACGCGCATACAAACTATGATTAACGCAACAACGGGAATAACCACAACCCAGAATAATATTGGTGCGAATCTCCGATGCGAAAATATCGACTCTATTAATCTCTCGCGTTTACTCGGTCATTTATTTCGGACATTCTCGCGAGCGCCGTTATTAACGAATCGCTGCGTAACGGCCGAGCGCTTAACTCTCGACGCAATTGAAAAGGCAAGAATGGCCGCGCGTTAAAGAGGCGGTATAAAGAAGAGCGAGCGTTAAAGCCGGAGTCTAACCTTCGCCGAGGTAATATCGAACTTTAAAAGCCGGCTTCTTTTAAAAGCTGTGCGTGCGTAGTAGCCGTTCCACCCGGTATCGCCTGGCCCGCGAATCACTGGGAAGTCAACCTCGAGCTTCGGTCGCGCAAACTATTTTAACGACGCGGAAATACACGAAACTTCCGCACGAGAATTTGTCGACGAGCCTCCGTGGATGATGTTTAATCGTTACTTCTCCGGACTATCGAGGGTATACTAAAAACGTCGCTTTTGCTTTTAGAGATGGGATTATTTTTATCAACGAGTCGGAGAACATCGGGTAAACATGAATAAAAGCGATACACATTTTTAAATATTATAGCGCTACTTCGATACATTCTTGAATGCATTCGTGTAATATCCAATTTTTAATTTTACTTCGCTTCACTCGAATTCTCTTAAATTTTACTCTTCGCTCAAGAAATCGAAATGCATAGTTTTTTAAATTCTTGTCCCTAGATAAAACGAATCCAACGTTTTACGGTTACCATTCGTGATTTATCGTGTCTCGGTTGAACCACAATTTAACGCTTGTATCTTTTCTCTGTGAATTATTCTTTATAATTTTATATATGAAATTTCACATCATGAAACTAAAAGTCCTATTTATCTTTGAAATTTGGATTCTAACTTTATTCGACAGTAATGAATATTTGTTCATATTTTTGCATTTTAATAAGAATTTTTTATCGGGAGGTATAACTTTTCTATAAATTTTTTCACGGTAACCTAATTATCGAATATGCACTTAATTTTACGAACAGATAAACACGTATATTTTTTCCAATTCAAATTTATTCTTTCAAGGATAATTCCAAAACTTTTGCGATAAGCTTCGATTGTATTCCACGTATCGATTTTGATTCCATTTTTATGGATCACGTTCGTTATCTTGTGCAAGGGTTATAAACTCGTTATCGGTACGGTAAAGAAAACAACAAAATATGTAAACATTCGGTCTTTAGATAAAATAAGCTCAACCTAAGCAAAGTTGCTCGAAAGGAATGAAACTCGAGGCCTATTTAAAGCTTAAAACGTTGGTTGAAGCGTCAACGTGGATACGTTCTTAAAGTCGCCGAGAAAGAACGACGAACCCGACGAAACCGTCTTTTAAAAATCTTCCAACGAGTGTATCGCTAATTCTATTGGTCGGAATCACGCGTGAACAAATGGACGCGTAAATTCGCGTGAGCGTCTCTTTGTTCGCGCTACGGAAATATACGCGTTGGTTCTCGGAAGCGAGAAGGAAGGAGATATAAAGGAGGGGATCGCCAAATCCTGACCACGGGTTAGACGTGATGTGTTGTGTGCGTGGCCGACTAACTCACTCGAATTAACGATCGAATCGAAATCACTGCAGATAAATACTGAAGGGCTAACGATCCTCTCCGCACAAAGAGCAAATTTTACTCGCAAACTGTGACTCACGTGCTATGCGTAGGCTTTATTGCTCCATGTAATAGTCTTAATTTAGAGTCGTGAATCGCGCGATAAACTGTGTTTTTTCCCCCTGATAATAAGTTGATCGATGTACCTATGACGAATGATTTGTGATACCGACGACAAACTCTACTACCTCTACGTTAATTAAACTGTTTTAATTATAAAAATTAAACTCGATTTACAAAGAAAAATTATTCCTTATAAATATTCAGAGGTTGATCGTAAATAATAGGAAAATTTGAATAATTGTATACATCCGGCTAATGTCGGAATATTTTTAAAACTAATTACTCCGATAATTTTAATTAATCAAAAATAATTCAACTGGAAATTTTTATAGTCGTCTTTTCAAAGAGTCGATTCCGATGGATGATCGGTAATCCATATCCGCTTAAAGAATACTTTTTCTATCGAAAAAGGTTTATTTCGAGTTGAAAGATCGAGCGTTGTAACGAATATCGTAAGTTGAAATCAATTTTGAAACGTAAAGAACGATCGGATCGTTCGATAGAGATAAATATTTAAACCATCGTAGTAACAAAGTTCGCGGCATTAACAAACTTATAAAACTGCGATAAAATTGTCCTAACAAAAATAACGACGAGCTTTGAAAGGAAGACAAAGGTTAAAGTTCAATGTTCTTATCGATCGCAACGATTCGATTCGGGAGTATATTGTTTCTAGTTAAAAGAAATCTTAACTAGAATTACGAACTGACCAAATTTCAATTACGATTTCAATGAAAACGCAATTTAAAGTACGGCAAATTCAAGAGAAGATTTTCTTGAAATTCCGTCAGTGCATATTACACGAGAGACTGTATTATATCGAAGTAAAGGCGAGGAGGTACGAAAGCTACCGAAGAAATAAGATTGGAGAAGAAGACGAAAGAGGAAGTGCGAACGCGGATTTTTTGTTATTTTTCAATTAAAGAGTTAACGTAGACTCGCGTGTTTTGCCTGCCTCTAGGATCTCTCTCGTTTTCTCGGAGTCCTTCGCGCGCAAATGAGTTTCGACGATGAAAGCGTCGAGAACATAAAAAAGAACGCCTGGAAAAAAACTCGCGCGACTCCGAGGATAAAGAGAAAAGGAGGGCGATTCTGATAATTCAGTCGCGCGACTCTTCGCAGACCTATCAAATTGTATTTTTGAACAAGCTGGAAAATTCGATGCTCTCGTCATCTTAAAACGCGAATAATGTAACCTCCTTAACTTTGCGTATTTGCATAAATAGACTCGATTTTTAATTTGATTTTAGTTGAATAGTCGATGCTTTGCATTTCAACCGAACGCGATATCGTTTCCTCAATGAAGCTATTCGCCTGGGTTAAGGAAGGTTTAATTTAAAAAATAATATTCGATGAACAAAGCCCTAAAATAGACAATGTAAATATAATTGGATTAGCACCGAAAGCAGATTATATTATGAAAGCATAATGCGAGAATACAAGGCGAGTATATGATAAGTAGTATTATCATTGATTAGTCAGACGTCTGTAAACATATTGTATCAAATTATCTTCTGCTAATTCTTGTTTATAAAAATAATTTTCTCCGATATTAGAAAAAAGCGAATGCATCGAATATTTTCGTTTAAACAATTTTATAATTCTGATCGTTTTAAATAAATTTATCACGTAAAATTGTTACGTTTCGAAAAGAAATTTTTTATTTCGTATTTGTCAAAAATTTATCCTCGTAAAACATAAAACGAGTTTCTTTTTCATCGTCAAACTTTTCGATTGCACAATTTATCGATGCTTTAATACACGAGTCTTATTTTTATATACTTTTACGTACGTGTACCTACGTATATTTGGAATTATTTTTTAGTTTTGTAAATATTGTATTTTGATCATTGAAATATCTTTCCTTGTTAACCGAGGATTATTCTTATATTGAAATCAATAATATTTATCTATAAAAGACAAATGAACTCGAAGAACAAAGCAGTGACATTAATCGACATAATCTTGAAAGTGTCGCAAATTTATATTCCTATAAAAATATATTATTTAACGAACGTCATATTTGAGATAATTTCAATTTATAAACATAGTAAATACGTATATAAAATATATTCCGTACGTAAAAAGTATATAAAACAGTAACATAATTGCATCGGTTGCGTTAAATCGATAAATTCTTGCTCTATTTATCCGTCGATCGCGAGCGTAGTAAATTCAAAAATAATTAATTTTGTTCGCGAAGTTGAAAATTCATTCAATTACAAAAACAAATTTTTTGTTAAATTTTCATCGAACAAAGGACAGCAAAGCCAGTTTTCCAAGCCAGCCAATTTTCCCGGTCGAAATTCGTTACATTTGCCATTAATACGAAGCGAGCGACTTTGTTAAATTACAAAACGAGTAAAAAATAGTTCTCTCACGA
This sequence comes from Dolichoris vasculosae, assembly GCA_018907195.1. Lineage (NCBI taxonomy): Eukaryota > Metazoa > Arthropoda > Insecta > Hymenoptera > Agaonidae > Dolichoris > Dolichoris vasculosae. The sequence goes on from JACCHY010000006.1 coordinate 11,369,029, forward strand.
AACGGTTTTCGAGGCTCGTACCTAATCATCGAAATCCGAAAAAGTTCTCGGAGAATGCCAATTGGTCGGTCGAGCGGTGGGATCGCATAAACTTATATAACGAGCACCGAAGCGCGCGAGTTCAAGAGCCAAGGTATTTTTCTATGGCGCATCGAGTCGATAAGAGATAAAACAGGAAAGAAAAGCGCTTGCCAGAACCACGGAAGCAGTTCGGAGGCTCGCGGAAGAACCAAAGGGACGGTTTTGTCGATTCCGCTCACAATGCGACTCCTCGAGTTCCTCGAGTTCCTCTAGTTCCTCGTCGTTCTCCCGAGGTTCTCCGAGGTCTGCCGATGCTAATGCATATTCAATGCTGCTCCGTCATCCGCGTCTAACTGCTCGGCTAAAACACCCCACCTATTTCTCTCTTCTACTTTCAAATCTACTCCTGGTCTTTCCCCTCGGTAAAAGTCCCCTATTCTAATCACTCGCTTACGACGATGGCTCGAAGATGCGTCGAGGAGTCGTCGAGGAGTCGTCGAGGAGTCGTCGATTGCTCGTCGATCTGCAACATCCTTGATCGAGGACCAAGGGTGAATTCCGTTTCTGCTTTTGTTTTTCGTATTTGGGAATTTGGGAAATTACAAGGGACGGATACTAGACCATCTTACTTATTCTATTTTTCGTCATCGAAATTAAATGACCTAGTGACACATTTTACTCGGTGATTACATTTTCGGTGAAATCGAGTTCGATTATTATTCATGGCAAATTGCTTTCGCTCGCGATCGTAACGTTTCCATATTGCAATTTTTGGCAAGCTGGTCAAGATAAATCATCGTTGTAACGAAAAAATATTACGTTTACCCGCTGATGCTAAAATCGTCGTTGGCGTCTCGCGTGAAATACAAAAAAAAAATATATAATTTTGTACAAACATGTCCGCGAGATTTTATTCTCCGTGTAGATCGAGTCCTTGAAAAGGCGATATATTTAATGATTGGAATAAGCTGTAACGTGAAACACGTAAAATACATGGATCTCGTGAATCGACGAATACGTATTTCAGTATAATCCGACGAGCGTTTCCTGAATAAAAAAATTCGACGAAAGAAGAGCAGCGGAGGGGAAACTTGCGGAGACATATGTTACTTTACTCATTGGTAGTATAGACATTTGTATTTAGATTTGGAAAAAAAATGAAAAAAATCAAGAAGACGTGCAATAAAAATTGGAAACGGTAAGACAAGGTCGTTACTTACAGCGCAGTTACGCCATTAAACCTGTAACTCGTGCCAAAACGTATTTCGATCAACAAAAGCCTAAAGCCCTTCTCCGTCTCGCTTACTCCTTTTACGCTGTTTTTCCATTCTCCTTTCGCTTCTTCCTCCTATCCTATAATATCGATTCATTCCCCTTTTATTCGTAGCGCCGCCACTGTTCTGCTTAACTCTCCACTTCTGTTTCTGTTTACTCTCTACTCGATATTTCCTTACAAGTCCGACGGGTCATTAATAATCGATAAAGCGTCGGGAGTAATGAGTTAATTGCGATAACTAACATCTTTACATATCGTTTTCTATTATTGCTCGTAAATTTTGGAAGAATATGTATTTGCTTTTTCACAATGTACGGAGTGAATGCCAAGTAGCTCCAGAAACGTCATATTTAACGTCTTTTTCGCTTTACACGAGTCGATAAGTTTAGGTCACTGGTTCAGACAACGTTTATCTATAATAAAATTACTTCGGTTCGATTATACACTTAACATTAAAAATTTATAGCGAATGAAACGGAATATATTTATACGAATAATTAATTTATATTTAAACTACATTTTCGATAATTACCTCGGTATTTTTAATTTATACTATTCTTAAAACGTCGATACAATGTTACATTATTCGCTTAAATTTAATTTTAATTTATGAAAATACTTTTTCGATTGGTTTATGCAAAAATCGAATATTTAAAAAAAAAAAAAGAAAGTAGAAATTATTCAAAAATGTATAAAAATACTACTTTTAATTATTTTTAATTTTTTGATGCCTGTGTTAACAAAATATTTTTCGATAATTATTGTCGCAAACAAAAAAGGAAAAAAATCCAAATTTAAAACTCTAAAATATTTTTCAAACATTACCGATATGGATTATTTTTAGTAATCGTCTTTTACATCAATCGGTAATCCGTCGACCGATTTAACCAATTCGTTACAGTTCAGATTTCCAGAAAATGTGAAAAGAATTAGTTTTGATGAATTAAAATGCCTTTAGCCATTCTTGAGATCTCATTGTTATTTCGGTCACGGACTCATCTACATCTACTCCAAATACACGCTTGTGTGCACAAACACAAACAGATTGAATAAATATACGTGTACTATTTTGACTTACAATTATAAATTGCGATTACTCGTACGTTTTAATTTTTACTTTAGTTTCGTTTCTTTTTCTTTGTAAATTGAGATAAATATATGTTGCCAACCATATAATTAAACATTATAAATCATATTGTAAACAAAAGTAGCTACGCTAAAAGAATTTTTGTTTAATAATTTCTCTTACGAATTATAAAATGCGTGATTAAAATAAGGAAATTTACATATTTTGTATATAATTATGAATTATGATTTTGATATTACTAATAATATCTACTATTTCAATGAACCAAATTTCGCTCGGTATTATTATTTGTTAAAAATGAAATGTTTTAAATAATGATTTAAATATGAAAATAAACGTAATAAAATATTAATAATTGAATAGGTTGATCGATTTATTTTAAATGCGCACAATATCAAAATTCATAATTATACAATAATAAAATATTCAAATGACGATAAAATAAAATAATTATTCAAGTTTAATCAATATTCAAATTATCTCATTTTAAATAATAGTACGATTGTTTTTATTACCTAACTCAGTTTAAAAAGATGAAAATCTTAATTTAAATTTAATCTATATCTAGGACAATAAACATTGACGGTTCCAAATATCTTACATGTGTATTTCGAATATTTTATAACTTTGACACCGTACGAATAAATAATTGAATGATATACACATTGATGTTGATATGCCATAAATACGTGTAGAATCTAACTCGTTATTGTCGTCCATCGTGTCTTTACAACGATTTATAGTCGCAATATATCAGTAAGAATAATTCTAAAACAAAAGGTAACACGAAAAAAATTTCTCGTGATGTCCGCAGGAATGCAATTTGTTTTCTATGAAAATTCGAGATTATTCGAGAAAATTCGAAATCCATTCTGTCTAGTCTACAAACTAAATCTACGGGATTAGCATGATTATTCATGTTATAGTCACGTGATTATTCATTCCGAGACGTCTCCACATATCTGTATCAGGTTAGATATTCACCAGGTAGGCGTATAATTGCTTTTTATGCGTTGTTCAAAAGCGTAAAACCGCTATGAACGATACATAGATTTACAAGATTCACGATGAAGTTATATCGCAAATGCCATTCAACGATACGTCTTTTAATAAAAATTCTGCACGGAATTCATCATGGACTATACGACATAGCTTTAAAGTGTACTTGCAAAAATAACTATGTAACCGGTAAATAAACAGAACTTTACATTATTCCAATCTTGTGTGCGATTCTCCAAAATTCGACGTCGAGTTCACGTATGAATATTAATTTGCATTACGCGAGTTTTATATTTGTGAACAATCTAAAATTTGGTTTGTAAATTTCGAAAAAGAAAGAATCTTACGTGTTTTTTTTTTTTAACTTTATCTGTAACGTTGATCAAACTTTGTATCGTTTATAGTTACCATTATTACATAAAACATTTCGTACTGAAAGAAATGTAATGGAAAAAAAGTATAGGATTACGAATATGAATGATAAATCTAAGAAACGTATTATAGTACAAACATCTTAAAATGCTTTATTATTTCGACTAACCTTTCTTTGGTCTTCAAAGTTAATGCTACAGTGAAAATATCTCGCTGAAAATTGATAAAATTTTTAAGTTCGCGTTATCTGCATGAGAGAGCGAAACAATAACGCTCTGAAATCTCGGCAATAAAAGTTGATGCGGCAATGTTACTTGTTACGTTAGTTCTTATTTTGCATGCAAGAGATAAAATCGTATACTTCTCTAGTGGAAAGGCGATAACATTTTTAGCTTTGCACTAGTCAGAAAGCGAACTTTCTAGTCGGAGCATTTGACATTACCTGGTCAAAAGGCAGCACATTTTTTTTATTCTTAAAATGATAATTTTATTTAATATATTTTTACTTCAAAGGATAAAAATTACGTTTTAGAATTAGATGTTTCGTACAAAAGTATTATTCAACGGATTATTATTGAGTAAGACATCAATGCTTCAAACTATTTTTAATAAAAGTACTCGTAAATAGATATTTTTATTTTCATAAAACTAATCGATTATATAATAACAATTTTAAGAATATTAGTTAATAATTGATTTAATTTTTTATTAAACTTTCTAATAATTTAATACTACTTTATGGAAAAATAATTAAAATGTCATGGACAAAAATAACTTTTAAATTATATTAACGATTAATATTGATAGTATATTTTTATAAAAAAAAATTACAATAATTTTTGAAAAGTTGTCTCGGCAATTTTAATTATAACTTTTACTTGATCTCATTTAATTAAATCGTATTAAAATGCGCATAATTGATAACTATTCGTTTAAATAATAAACTAAATTAAAATATTATTTTATCTGAAAGTGAATATATTCTATTTTATGCACATTATTATTATTTCGGTTTTAAAAAATATTTAAATTATTTTAAATAAACTTAAAGTTTCAAATGCTTAGAAATGGATACAAATAATCTTCGGAAACTTTGTGCAATATTTATTTTAAATCTAAGTTCCAAAAGTCACTAAAAGTACGTTTACGACTTTCGAAGGCTTTATACCGACTCCGATAATCTTTTACTGTGCGAGGCTTATCAAATACCACTTCATGAATGAAACTTCATGGATTTTTTCTAATAATAATAATCCACGAATAAAGGTTTATTGATTTTCGCTCAAATTTATAAAATTGAAATACTAACGATATTGTACATAATTATGTGGATATTCTCATGAGTGACGCTTGCGTTTAAACTTATTACTAATTCGAATGCAGAACTTTGGATACGTAAATGATATCTGTTTACAGAAAATTAGTTGCGAACTTTGTAAAACTCTTACGTATTATAGCAGACTGAATCAAAAATCATACAATTTATATTTCTTATCGGATTATACGAATAAGAGAAATAAAATTATTTTAATCGAATTTCGTTCGATAAGACCGAGACGAATACTATATCTTTAGAAAACATATTTCACGTCGTTTTTTCGATGCATAAAATTAAATTGCATCACTTAAGCGTGAAAAAGTCAATTGTTTTTCTATTAAGTAGAAGAATAATGAAAAAATTTTTGTACAATATATTTTTCGAATTTAATACGATGGTGAAATATCGCTATTAATTTATACAATTGTGAAAATTATTACATGGAACATATTTTATATTTCTGTATAAAACGAACGGATTTATCAAATACATTTAGCATATCAAATATTCTTTTTTGGATACAAGCATTATAAATATTCAAACAATGAAGTTTTATAACACATTATATTTTAAATAGAATTTTTGTTCATCCAATTACTTAAGTATATTTATATTTTTAAAAAGTTTGTCGAGAATCTTTATTCCTATCCAATTCGTCATAAAATAAATACGTGAAATTAAACAAAAATTCTTGAAAGATACAGACATATCTAGAGTTAAAGATACTTTTTAAAGATAGTCTTTTTAAAGATAAGATTCATAAAATTAAAACGTACGTCAAATTGAAAATAAAATTTTTGTTAAAATTTTCATATTTACAAATAAACACTTGTATATTTCAAGTATTCAAAATAGTTAACGAGAGATTTCGAGTTTATTAATTTTTATAAGCTGAATCCTAATACTAAAAAAAAATTAATGTTCTACACAAATACTAATCAACTCGAAAAGTAAATTCTGGTGCGCGATATTTCACATCTTTTATTTGCGCCTGGTTCGTTTGTTTCGTTTTTTTCCAGTAAATCAGCCACTGTTCATTAAAATAGATTAAAATCTGATGCACGGAGCTTTATTAAAAAAAAAAAACGAGAGAGAGAAGAAGAAAAAAACGTAAAAAGATGGAAAAGACAGTCGGACGAAAAGCCGCTCGTAATTTCCCATAGCCAGTCCAACGGGTAAAATAAAAAGCGCACAAATTTGAAATTGTCGCGATGCGACGCCGCGATATAAAGTCGCGCATCGACCAAACGCCGACGCGACACAAGCAGTGATTAATCGGCCATTATTCGAATAGTTTAAAGTCGCGATTGGCCGGAAAACACGTCCGAGGCTCACTGCATTGGCAGAGACACGCACTGACTCACGCACGCACGCACGCACCCACCCACGCACGCACGCACGCAGCCGAGTCCTATCCGGGGAATCTCGAACGTCGGAAAATAATTCGACTTTTGGTTTCGCGCTCACCGGCCACGGCTAATCGAAATAGTTGGCGATATGCACTTTGAATTTTGGGGCGGTGCGGTGGTTACCCCCCAGGGGGCGAACAACCCCGAAACCAACCCACTTGCCAACGGTGGAATAGTTCTCTCTTTCCCTCGCTTTAGTGCTTGGATTACGTCCGACTCGGGAAGATAACGTTTCATGGTCACGCGAGGACTCGAGGCTGCTTCTACCGCTACTGCTACTACTACCTTTTAGCCTTACGCCGAAAACCCTTTAAACGGCCTTTACGAGCTCGCCTTCACCCATTGGCTTTAGAAACAGCCTTTCTCTCTGGCTTTATGCCTTTCTTTGGCCGTTTTACTTGACTTATACGTTCCGACTGATTTGTTACTGCATTACTTATGATTTGTGTCTAATGCGGGTATCGATGTTTCTGATTATCTTCTAAATTTCTTTTGGTTTTACAAGATCTTTACGCTCGTTGTCGCGTTGTTGATCGTTTTATTTTTTCAATTTTTCTTCCTTCTCGTCGATTCCGACATTTAGCTTTTACATTTTTTTTGCTCAAGATCGTAACTTTTTTTTTATTTCGCTCCATTCCGACGATACAGTTGTTAAAATATTCGAGATAAATATATCTCGTGAATTTATTTAATTTATAGATTTATAGTATTTTAATTGAACGTTGTAAACAAATTTTAAATGTAGATCGCAAACATACTGTATTGAAACGATTGATATTTCGTTCGAGTTTTCCATTACCAACGAGAGAAATAATTTAAACTTCTCTTTAAATTTCATTTTTCACCGTACGTTTAAAATACTTTTGACGGAGCGATTAATAAAATTATAGCTAATATCTTTGAATTTCGAAGTACTCGTTATAAAAAAAAAATAATATAATCTTTTATAATATAATCGTAAAAAATTTATAATCTTCAAAATTAAAAAAATTATTAACTAAATACTTTATCGAAAATTACATTATTTATTAACATTGAAAATATTCCGTTGAATTCCGTCGGCTTATAATAATTAATTATGTAATTGCATTGCACACCATGAAAAATTTAATTAATCGTCAGCTTATGAATAATTAATAAATCAAAAAGTATGTGTAAATCAATAATTACATACGTCCAGCTTCATTAAAAAATGAAATATACACTCGTTTCAAAGAATTACTTACGATAAACTGTAAAATACAAGACTAAATTATTAATTAATTTTTTAATTGGACAATTAAATATATATATTCAATAATGTTTTATCGATAAGCGCGATTAATTATAAATTAAACGTAAAACGATTATTCGATACGAAAATAACGTCGTTAAATTTTTACGCCTTGGAAAGAAAATTTAGAAATAATAGAATCAATTGGAAAAAATTTTATCGCGTTATCTTAGAAATTAATTAAAAAATTGTATTTGTTACCCGAAGTAGATAAAAATGTCTACACGAGTCAGGCCAAAAAACTTGGGGATACAATTTGAACAAGGAAAACGTGCAGTTCATAATAAGTGTTAAGATCGAACATTCCCATGAAAGAGAAACGGATTCATTAGCGGATACTATTTTTTGATATATTATCCGCTTTCATAAATTGTATAAAAATTCGTAACGAATTTAAATCATTTTTCGATACGAAAAATCGATGGTACAAAATAACCAATTTCGGTAAATATATTATTTTTAAGGTATATAAACGTAGAATTTCGAAAACATCTTTAACCATAACATAATATCTAATTTATATTCAAGCTAGATAGAAATTATGCAAACGATACACAAATTTCTAGGTTATAAATAAGTTTTTTCTTCATCAACCATTCGATGCGTCAATATGAAAAATCCTTAACGACGATCCGCCGCATATTTGTAAATAAGGGCAACTAAAAACTTGGAAAAATTCCTCTCGAAACTCCCCGAATTTTTCCAACAAAAAATAGTACAAGCTCGTAAAATCAAGAAGATACTCGTTTTCCGCAACTCCGTAATCTCGGCCCGTAGGAAACGATCCTCGAAGTCAGATCGCAAGCGCGTCCTTCTCGTACATGTGCGTAAATCGCAGGGCTTATCCCGGACTCGCGCCGAGGACACGACACACCGAGGATGAGAGAGAACAAGGGAACAGAGGGAAGGAGAGAGGAAAGGAGAGACTTGAGCTACGAAGGTAAGCGTTATTTCGAAAGTTAAATTTGAAAGTGTAGCCGACGAAGGACCGACCGAGTATGTATCGTCTCCGCGGGGCTACGTCCGACTTTGGGGGCGAGTCTAACCCCATCCCTCCGGAAATACAACCCGAGAGGATCCACGCGGACTCCGCGGATATCTTCCCAGGAAATAAATTATAATATGTAAATCAGACGGCGTCGCGTACGCGACCAACCCCGAGATGCTTCCTCTCTCCTCTCCTCTCCTCTCCTCTCCTCTCCTCTCTCTCTCGGTCCACGCGCCTCGCAATTATGGGAACTTACCCTACATACAAATTGCTTGCTTGTCTTCGCGGCCTCCGGTTAGCGATGACGCGACTCCGCACCTCGCCCCTTCGACGGATACCTTTCCCACCACATTCCTACCACCACCAGCCAAACAAAACCTTGCCAACTCGGAGCGCTATGTCTCTTACTTTGGAGACGTAACGGCACCGCTTAAATCCTGGTGGCAGGTTTCCCTGGTGCACCCGGGTTTACTCGGATGGCATCGGTCTTACTTAGACTCCGCGATGCGAACTTTCCTTATTATTCTCACGTTTCTTACGAGCTTCGATTAATAAGGATACGCGTTGCCTTCGTTTGCTTTAAGCCACCTTATTTTCCTCGGTGTTTTCGGAGTCTGTGAATTCGATGTTGAATCAAACGCTTGTTTTATAAACATTTCGGTACAGCCGTGTAACAATTTTTGAGAATGTTTCATATTTATACGATTGATAAATGAATTGTGAAACGTGAAATCGCGAATGTACACGAAATTCCTTCGAATACGGTATTATTATTTTTATTTTGATATTCGAAATTAAAAACAGTTGTTTTTCTTTGTTTATTCAATTTTTTATATTTCGGGAAGTGAATTTTCGTGATGAATTTTATGAAAAAATACAAAATAGAAGGCTATTAAAACAAAAATATTACGTAAAAGTATTTATAGATATTTCGAATGATCGATTTATCTGTTCACTTTGTACCCACTAATATCTTTAATTATTCCATGATGTTTCCTATAATTATTTGTAATCGATCGTTACGAATTTTTGATATTACGGAAAATGTAAAAAGTATCGTTATAAAAAAATTTATAACCGATAAATATATGATTTTATTGTTAATTACGAAATTAGTTTTAGTGAAACGAAAGATAATAATCACTTCGTAAATAGATAAATTCATAAGCAACGTTAAATCCATTCAAATTATTTAGTCGTATTCTACTTTTTAATCCATTTTTGATATTATCTTCTCGTTATCTTTTCTCTTATATTTTTTATTTTTGCCGTTAAAATTCAACATGATATTTCTTTATTTCCAATTTTAACTTAATTTCTGATCCACCTTCATCTGCATAATTAAACTACCATTACAATATAAATGATGTATAAAATTTTGTTATCTCATAACTGTTTAATTATCTGTTCTTTATTTTATTCATTTTATATTGTATCAAATACTTTTATAGACACTTTATTTTTAAATACTCTCACTTTATGATTTTTATACTTTACGATAAGCTATAGATTGGATTAATACAAAAATACAATAATATTAATTTTCTATAAAGAATAACGTTTAAATTATTTAATATATTTGAATATGAAATATTTGCTGTGTAAATAAAAATATAAATTTCTCGAATACAATCTACTATTTGGTTTCTTTTCTTTTTATAAAAAATCTCAATGATACCTTTAAAGTCAATATTCTTGTCATCCAATCTTAAATTAATAATCATGTATTCAATTTTTAATGGCTTACTCGAAACGTTACATATTTTTGATTTTCCATAAAAATGTTATTTCTATATTTTGTTCCAATAAATTGAAATTCTTTTAATTTGAATTTTAGTATTATAAATTAAATTTCATTTTGATTCATTTAAATGTAAATACAAGTTGAACAGCTTATCAAAATAGTTACTACATCATCGAGTATACCGATATTATTCGGTACTAAATTGCCAATATTACTTTGTATTAGATTGAACCTAGTTTATTTTAAACTTTTGTTATCATTATAATAGAAAGAGAATATATATATTAAATGATATTATTTTTAAAAAAAAATACGTATAAAATAAGAAAAATTAATTACATTAATGTACACATTTTTCAGTAAAATATTCATAATTAATATAATCTTCAAACACTGCTTCGTAACAAAATTCCAATTTTCTTTTATATATAATGTTGATACTTTACGCGATATTGCTTTTTACATTGATAAAATATTTTACAAAAAATTAATACATACATTTATTATATTATACACGATACAATCAATTTTAATACACAAATTCGTATTAGTGTCTATAATAATGCTACTTCCACGTATTTAAAATTATAAAAGAGGTTAACGAATGATTACAATTACCTATAACACACATTTTTAATTATAAAATAATTCACTCAAATATTTGCATATCAAAAATATTATTAAATATACATGTATTTGCGATATAAATTATACAAGCTGAATAATACGATGAACTAGTTTTATACATCGTTGATCAAAAGTCAAATATACATAATCATTTTTATTTAAGATGTTTTCAAGTTCATTTGTTTCGAACTGTACTTCTAGGCTCAAAATTAACGAGATGTATACATGCATCGAAACGCTCATGCATTTATACGTACACGAATATTTATAAACTCGTGTGTACGTACACTAATTTGTATGCATCATAATTTTAGATCAGTTTGCCGTATGCGTTTCTGAAATTTCATATCAGATGACGAACATCTCGTTTACCACTATCTACCAATTACGGTTATTTTGAACTATTTTTAAAAAACGAAAGGAATAAACATTCAAAATTATGCTCGAAATGAGTTTGAAATAAAATTGAAATATGGAAAATATTTTTTAATTTACATAATTTTAAATGACATTTTAAAAAATATATAAATCTCTGTGAGAGTAAAAAGAGCAGCAGCTTCTGATTAGCGAATGGTAAATTAATTCAGTTTCCATTTGATTAATATAATTTATTGGATTTATTTTAACGTTTATCGATAAAGCTGAAGTGAATTTGAAAATCAATTTTTCTTTCTCTATACTTTATTACTACACTTTTGGATAAATATAATAATTAAAAGTTTTAAAATCAATATAATTTAATTTTAAAGTAATTTTACAAGTAAAAATGTAAAGATAGCAATTTTAAACCACTCTAATTTATACCTGAGGGCATTTTCCAATCGGATCATGACCTAATTTTCAATCTAATGAATAAATATCGAATAAATTTTACTGGTAATTCTATAGGTAACTTTTGCTTTGAAAATCTTTAATAGTATTCAGGATTAAGAATTATAATCACAAAGGGACGCACAAAAAGTTAAATTTTATAAATATTTAAATTCAATTATAAATTATTTTCATTTGCGAACATTTCGTGAAAATAATTGCTTCGTTTGTTGCGTAATATCATTATCCGAAAAATCTCGTCTAAACATTTTGTACCGTCATCCGTCCCATAAACACTTACACATAGATACTCGCGAGCGATTCGGCGACGAAAATACTTTTAATTACTCGTTCCATCCATTTATTTTTAATTTCGCGCTGCCATTCCTCAAAACTTTCGCTACATCATCCAAATCGATGGCACATAAATTCGTAGAGGTTACGGGTATCCCGACCCGAGAATTTACTAAGGCCGAACAGATCCATTCCACGTGCAGGGCTGTTTCATTATTTATCCCCACACCATCCGCATTCAGATAACGCGGCTAACTCGTGTTACGCGTATGATAGCCGAGTGCACGATGTCCGGTCACCCTTTCGGTAACCGGTCGACCGTCAGTTCTACTCAGGTTCATCAGCTACTTTGCATTCAGCGATTGCCCAACACAGCTTTTGCTTGTCTACAACCCGAAACATTTTTTCGCTCTGCCCCGGACTACTAAATTTGAATAAATGGATAATACGAGGTTGTAAATTCTTTTTTAGACGCGCTCGTGTAAATATCGATAAATTTTATTTCATTAGCGAGACGATAATACCTAATTACGAAGTGGGAATTTTTCCTACTCCGTTGACTCGCGAATCGCTATGGTAATAAATTATTGTGAATTTTTTAAAAAAAGGCTTGAAAACGACTAAAAGTCGAATTACACATTTTGTCGCGTTATACTTTATCACGTATTTAACGATATTTAAAGAATCTCGTCGAACGACGATAATAATTTCCTAATTTCTTAAAGTATATTCGCGCGCTTACGTAGCTTAAAATTGACGACGATAAAAAATGAAAAGGTCGTATCCTCGGCTATAAGATCTATCGGCGCAGTACAAAGTAATTTAATAGGTAACATATACGTCGGGGATGGGTGCAGGTGTTTTGGGCACTTAAATATTACTGTCATGTCGGATGGTCATCGCGTGGAGGAAACGCGTAAGTAAGTCTTAAGCTTGTAAATGTGACCGAATACGACGTATCGCGTGTTCTCGCGTATCGTTCGGCTCGGACGATAAACGTACGACGCCGTATATTGAAAACTTAAAAGCAAGTAACTATAAAAGCAAATAACGCGATTGATCGTGTGGAGCGCGATAACAAAATACGTGGAAAATGGACGGAGGGATTCGTGAGGTGATCCCTGCGCTTTTCCTAATTAAGAGCTGGATTCCTATAAAAATTCCTATAAAAACGTACAAACTCTGTTTTCACGCGCGTTCGAAATATTTAAATACGATACTTGGAATGAAAACGAAAACAACGATAACGATTGGAATGAGAATTTTGGAGATAAATAGCAAAAGTCCGCGACTCTAGCTCGAACGCGGCGAAAGGAAAAAATGAAACGGAAGCGCTACTTTATAGTTTACATAAACGATTCGTTGCGTCGTTTAATTAATAAGGGTAAGCCCGCAGTGTGGGGATGGACTTAGGTCGGAAGCAACCGGACGAACGAATCCTCGGGACCTCGGGAAGGAAAATTGGCACCGTCAGCAACACGGGACGAAAAGGAGATCCAGTCCCTGGACTCGAGCGAATCTTGCAAATGGCCGTGAGAGGCGGTCGGCATTCGACTGGACGTAATCCTCGTGGCTCAACCTCGGCGTGGACTCCTCGACGTCCTCGGCACGACGACGGTCTAACGAGGCTAGTTGGTAAGTCGTGCCGGGTGAATCCTCGGCGGGCCGCACAATCGAGCTAATAAAACAAAATCGTCGGGGCCGGACATCCGGGCCGAGTGTCCGGGAGTGGTAGATTGACGAGGAAGCCTCGGGGCCGTGGGGCCGTGGCGATCGGAATGGACATGGACACCTAGTTAAGATTCGACTCAGCTGCGGTCGGCCCCTCCCAGAGGGGAAGGGAGACTCTCGCGCTCTCGTCGTCGTCCTGGTAGTTACGACGGCCCCTTCCTTTGGGGGACGCGCGCCGGAATCCCTGATGGACCGGGCGAAATCTTGCGCTGCTGTCCCCCGGGAGGCGGGGGGTACTACCTCCCAATTTGCCAAGCTTGTGCATCCGTTCATATTGGAATGGAATTCCCACTCTCGCGCGTTCTTTGCTCCCGACTCTTCGTTTCCGGTCGGCAGATGCACGGGATCGGCCATTTCCCTATCGCGATCGCGCCCTTCGTTATTATCCACGAGGTCTTGCGCCTCCGTTTCATTATTTCTTTTTTACGCGCGCGTGCGAGGACGGGGACCGTTGCCGGATAACAATAACCAGAGGAAAACCCGAGCTTTCCCCTCTCCCCCGTTTCGCCACATCCTCCGCCTCCTCCGCCTCCTCCACCTCCTCCGCCACCCCCTTCCGCCCCACCGAGTTGACCATACGAATATTACACTCGATGGTTTTGTAGGGTAACGGCGCGCCCAGCTGAAGGAGATTTAATTAAAATAGGGTGCGTCCACTCGCACAAAGGAGCGTTTGGAAAATTCGCGTCTTTATCTTACGCAACTGTGTTGTTCGGCTTGGAGAGTTCTTGTCCTTTTATTCGGATTTTATCCTGGGAGCTCGCTTTGTTTTCAATTAGCCGAGTCTGCTGCGACTATCTCCCGTATCGGATGCTGTATCAACGAGGCATTGGCTGATACTACTTATTGCTCGACAAATTAACTCTGGAGATATAAAAAAATTATATCCGTTGAATTATTACGGGTAAGCGATTCTAAGCATCCGATATATGAATTTCATACGTAATTCGTACGGAATTAAAGTTGATTAAAATCTGTGTAATCTTTCAAGAAATTACGTAATTTATTGTCACTGTAACAATAATAATATTATATAAATCTTACAACTAAAGAATTACATCCTATGATAAATTACAACGATTCTCTTTGTTTACTTTTACCGCTCGTTGTTAAATATTCACGATCGAATAATTCATGATAAATAATTATCGTAATATTTTATAAAATTACAAATTTGATAATAATTATTATCGGGTGATAAATAATTATATTTCGTGTACCGAATTAATTATAATTCAGTTTCAAAAGATTACATTTAACTTGAAAAATTTCACCGTAACGCGTAACGTAACGAAATGGTAAATAAAAAAATAAGCTCGTATTTTAGTTTGCAACGTATTTGATCGACCATAACATCGAGTAAATTATAATATATCTGCTAATTTAAAAATAAATTAAACTCTTAAACCGTTGACGCTACATCTCTTTAATTACCTTGAAAAGCCCATATTCGATAATCAATGCATGGATAAAATTCGCTAAACATGTAAAAAATTATGATACAATTTACAGTGTCATCGAAAAAACCAATACCATTGATAATAAACACTTTTAGTGAAATGCTTCAACGTATACATTCGCAATTATTTTACGCGTACGAATAGAACGAAAAAAATCGCTACTTTGGTCCGTGTAATAATTCGATTAGATCGTTTTGTAAATGTAATTATTAAATACGATTAAATCGTTAAGATCGTTCGAATATTTTGTCGAACGATGCTGTATTAATTTTATAATATTTAATTAAATTTATTTAAATTTTGAAAGGAAAAAATCAATCGTACAAATAATTTTCATAAAAAAAAAAAGAAACGTAACGATCAAATTACTTCACCGAAATATTTACGCGTGTAAAACGTTAAAAGTACGACCAATATTTTTACGATTAAAAATACATCGTTTCAAAATTTCCGTAATCAATATGTACATTTTTCGCGATAAAAAAACGAATAGTATTACCGAAGCATCGGTTAACGACGTTCGCTTACAATATATTTTTTATGAAACGTATCAGATGTTTAAATCGAAATACAATTGTATTCTCATTTGATTTTAGGTGCCCTACATAAAATTACGCTCGTTCGATTTCACGTCGATCACTTTTCGTGAATTACATTTCTCTCGTAACGGCGGCTGTAAAGGCCACAATAGTTTAACTTGCAATACCGGAGGGATCACGATAAGACTAATAGGACATTTCCACTTTTGCATAATATAAGGAGACTTCGACCGAAGTAATCTCGGCTACTCGGTAAATTCAACGACGATAAACGCGGAGGAAGAACAAGAAACAGAAGAAGAAGAAGAAGAAGGAAGATGCAACTCCGAATCGGTAAGAAATTTGAGGAAAGCTGCAAACGATGCGAACTGTTGAGTAAAGGGTGAAGGGGAAGAAATCGATGTCAATTTCGCGCATTGGACGTCCGAGGAAGAGGCAGTAGTTGCTCCTCCGGGTAGGCGTCATCGAAACATCGCGAAGATGCCATTTCTCGATATCGTAAATTCAGCGGATCGAAGAACGGGGGAAGCTGCGGAAGACTAAAGTGCGCGGGCGCGCGTCCCGGAAAGAAAGGGGGAAAGGCGTTTGCTTTTATGAGGGGAATTAAGCCGGGCTTACACGCTATGTGTCAAGATCCCTGTTTACGACACCGAGTCTCTCATAAAGCGTCGTCAAATGTTTTTTCTCCCTTGGCCTCCTCCCCTTGACTTGGAACCTTGCGCCCTCGTATAACTCACGCGTTTCTACTCCATCCGCGGCTCCTCATTATTGCGCGTTCTCGCGAAATTTTTCCCTTCCGAGACGCGAAATCATTGCATATTAAAGTCCCGCTCCTTTTTCTCCTTTTTTTCATGTACCTCCTGTATCTCCTAACGTCCCGCGACTAGTCCTCGGCACTCTCCGTCAATTTTCCGGCGGATGGGACGGGAGAAGCTGCGTTTCAAGACTGAGAGAAACTTTCAAGTATTTTATTTCAGAGCGGCTCCCGATCTACCTTTGACATACCTTTCAGCCTTTGCTCTTAGTCGAGGTACGGGTGTCACGCTTTTACAGTGGTCGCGAAATAACGTGCGCTGATATTATTTACAAATTCAGTGATACTGCCGTATGTACAAATAGCGATGAATTTTAAGACGTTTATTACTCATTTATTTCATACATTATTCATGAACTCGTTCAAGCGATGGGAATTATCGCTTTTTTTTCTTTTTCAAATTTCTTCGAATAACAAGAAGAAATAAAATATATATATAAACGAGTGAAAAGGCGTTTATATGCTTAAATTTTACGTGCATTAGAAATTTGTAATTGCTTTCATCGAGCAAACATTAATGATAAAATCTAATAAATTCTCTTTCTTTTTATTCTCGTAATTAAAAATTGTCAAAGTATCGACATGACATAATTAAATTTTTAAATACATAAAAAATCATAAACGTTAAAATTTAATAATCTGAATAATATTCGCGTCTAAAATATTAAGATTATTATTAAAAAAATTATGAAAAAGAGTAAAGGCTTTGAGCTGATACAGTATATTACGATTTTCTCTCGTTCTTTAATAATGCACAAAAACTATATAATTGGCAACTACAATCTATATAAATGAGTATAACTTTATAATTAACGAATACTTTATTTTTTATATTTAAATTAGTTCTTTGATGAAAAGAAATGAAGAAACGTTTTTTAGGAATTATAGCGAATGTATACTTTAATAGATCTTAAAAATATAATAAATCGTAAATATTTTAAAAATAAAACTCGGGAAATAAGTTTTTACTTAATTGAATTTAGCAATTTTAAACAAAAACTCAATTTTACTCTTTGATAATTAAATTTAAGAGCAAAGTAATTTTTTAATTTGAATTTTCATACTTGTATAAAAATTTTTTTTATAGCATAATAACCGCTCAAAGAAGTTTGTTCAAGTATCTTTTTTATTTCGTATTGAAAATTATATTAAAATATTATTAAATTATCATTATCAAAATTATAATAAAAAAATTAACACTTAACTCGCCGATATAAAAACTCGATTATTCTCAATATCGCACCACACGCAATCATATGTAAGAAAATAATTATACTTAAGATTAAGATTATTCGCTATAATTAATATCAAACTTATAATTATCTGGCGTACAAAAATATATAAAAACGTATTCATTTTATATCTTTAATAAGACCGAGAGGAAACTTATCCTAAAAAATTATATTCTAAACATGTAATCACCCACGTTCAGTAGAATAAATCTAATATAGCCAGACTTAGCGAATAAATTCACGTGTATAATTTATTTAATATTTTATTAAATAAAAGTGTAAAATAAAAATAATTGTGAATTTTATTATAAATAAACTTTTCAATTTAAATTTATTTTCTTATATTATGCACGATGATTAAAATGTCTTTAGCTTAAGTATATAAGCTGAAGAGCACTTAAACCTCCTCCAACAAACTTATTCTACTTCGGGACCTCCTAACGTATAATAATAAATTTGATAAACAATAAACATATTTATATGTTGTAGAATTTTGAATAAATTTGTTGTAAAATAATTTGAATTTTATCATTTTTAAATTAAGCGATACAAATTTGAAACAAAGTAAGCACATATATTAAAATATATGCGCATACATTACATTTTTACGAACTCTTTTGAATATTATAGCACAAAAATTAGTAATTTCGCGTATAAATATAATAAATTAATCCTTTTTAGAAATACGCTCTACCATAAAAATTTACGAATTTTTTTATTTTTCTGTCGAAGCGAATAAAAAATTCAATTTAAATAAATATCGCGTATTAACTCGTACACGGTAATATCAATGGATAAATACATAAATAACGTTCGTATCAAAAACCAGAATAAATAAGCGAATAATAATTAAGATTTTGATAACAATATCGATAGAAAACGCTTTAAAAACGAACAAAATTCCTTGAATTATTTTGGTATCGTGGTACAATTATTATTCACCTCTTACGCGTCTTACACTCGTAAAATTCTTAAAATATATGACACGACATACGAAGAAGAATTCCGAAATGAAACTTCAAACGAAATATCGTAGCGTAGTTTTTAAGGAAAGACGGATTCGAATCCGTAAAAAGTCCTACGCTCGGCGTAACAAATACATTTTTTCACTTATCAAATTTATACACAAAATTAAACGAATTCTAAACAAGTTTGTTAATTTAAAAAAGGTCTCGTGAAAACCGTTGCAGCACTCGGTAAAAATATCGGAGTATAAAAATGTTCTCGATTATCGTAACGGCGGATATTAAATAAAAGCCAAGTTTCGCTAACCGATTCGAAACGTTTACCTCCTCCTAATTTCACGAATAAAAAGCTCCGCACCGAGTTTTAATAAATTCTACAATCATTGAAGTTTACGGCGGTCGCTCCCTAACTTTCGAGCATCGCAAGAGGCAGTCGCTCGAAAAACATTTCCGAAAGGAATTTCTATTTCATAATTTCGATCCATCGCCGAGGAGACGCGGAAAAACCGAGTAGAAGCGCCCGAGTAATTCCGAGGCGCAAATAAAGCAGGTAACGAAACGATATCTCGAGAAGCCATTAAAGTATCGCTTGCCACGTCAAACGCACGAAAAACAATCCTCTCTCTCTCTCTTTCTCTCTCTGGGAGCGATCGCTCCCCTCTTTTATCTCCATAAGAAGAAAGTCAAATATTTATCCCGCTCGCACTCGATCCAACCTCGGTTACCGCGCGATCCACACCCGCGTTTTTCTCTTGCGAAAATACGAAGGATCTTGATTTTCCCCGAGTGTGTACCCCGGGCAATTCGCGTCCTCCTTTGAAAGCAAGCTCCGGAGTCGAGTGTCGCTGTCGCTGGCGTGTCTCGGCGTAGCGTCTCGGTGTAGCGTCTCGGTGTAGCGTCTCGGTGTAGCGTCTCGGTGGCTTCTAGTCTTACCTTGAAAAATCACGGCGTGGGCGGAGCCCCCCCGAGGTATACGCGCGTAGACGAGCGAGGAAAAAAGAGCGAGCGGAAGCCGAAGAAAAGGGCGTCGGGGGGGCGGAGGAGGAGTTGGAAGCTGCGCCGTGCTTTCGGGAGCGGAGAGAACACAATGTCGGGCATTTGAGGAAGATGTAACGCGAAACCGTCTACTCGGCTACGGCTCATAAAACCAGGCGTTTTATGCTGATGGCCCGAGCAGTGGCGTCCTCCCGGGCAGCAGACATTGTCGCGAGTCCTGGACCGAGTGGAAAAGCAGCGATGGTCGCCGAGGAACGAGATAAGGAAAGGCGATATCTCCCTTTCCTTTCCTTTCCTTTCCTTTCCTTTCCTTTCCTTTGCTTTTAAGATGATTTTGGCCTCGCAACCAAACGCGGGGGTCGACGAGGGCGGGCCAGGTGTTATTGTATCGAGCCTGAGGCTGCTTCGCTTTCGCGGATGAAATTTCACTCCACCTCGTCCCTCTTTCCCCGTCCCTAGTTAACCCCATTTTCACCCTTCTTTGCGGCGGGAACGCACTGCTTTTTATTTCGAGGGCTGTTAAGCCTCGTTACCGAGACTTATTTCGGACCGTAACGAACGAGACGTAGGCGTTCGTTAAATCGGGTGCCGTCGAGGCTTTTCATCGAGCCACGCCATTTTTCTCTTTACGGTGGAATGAATTTACAGGCACTCGTAAATCCGCGGGTCCGATTTACTATTTTGCCCCCTTTGTGCGGATTCGCGGGAGATCCGCGCGCCGGATAGCGGTAACGAATGTAAGAAGGAGGATGTTACGAGCCCAAAGGAATAGAAGAAATATATCCCCAGATCCTCTTTTATTCTCGGATCTTCGCTCCTCGTATACATATGTAAGAGCGAGGAGATATATATATATATATGTGTGTGTATATACGTAAGGTCGCACAATGCCTGAGCGCCTGGAGCCCGTATGTGGGCCGCGAGCTACGCCCGCCTATACTTTTGCAATTTTCGAATGCAATTTCAGAAAGTGGAGAGCCTCTTCGCTCCTCCGCCATTGCGTCCTTATTTTTATCCCCGCTCGCAGTCGAGTTGAATGGGGAAAAGGAAAAAATGCCTCGTGGTAAATACGGTGAAAAACGAGGCGACCGGAGACACAGGCCAAAAATTAATTCCTTACGATCACTAAAGATGTCCGTCGTAAACTCGCGAAAATCTCCTTTTTCGCCTCTTTTTCGCTCTCCTTTTTTTCGATCTTCCCCCCCCTCTCGCTCTCTCACACACATTCGCTTCCTCTCCTTATTTCTCGTGTCTACTCAATGAGATGCCTCGTAAATATTGATTCGCTTAGCCTAAATGGAAACTTATAGCCTTTAATTACATGCCGTGCCAAATTTTATCCTCCGAAAACGAATAAAGATACCGAAGGACGATATTTGAAAAACGTCGTCGCTCCTATTAAATGGTCTTATCCTCGTATAAATCCAGATGTATGGAAAATTACGAAAACGTTACGCGTGAAAAATCAAATTTTATTTTTGCGGGTATTAGTCGATCCCTGTTTAATCGCGAATAACGAACGTACTTTTGGATGATTTTATTTTCACGATCAAATAGTTGTGTAAACATAAAATACATTGCTTTTTTCTAAATATGTAAACTTTATTCATAATTTAAATCATATACGTTGAATTTAACATTTAATGGAATTTTGATGTCCATATTTTTTTCTGAAATCATGAATATAAAATGATTTCAAAATTGTAAATAAGAATTTTTTAATATTAACTAATTTAAAATAATCCTGATTTTTACGGAAAATCACCATAAAAAATTTCATTAAATTTACGAAAATAATATTTGAAAATTCATAAAAATATTACGTATTTCGTTAAAAACTTTTTCTAAAAATATTATTTCTGTGAAATGTTGTAAGATACTTTAAATATAACAATAATACAATAAAGTTTCACGTTGTTTATTACATTTTTATATTTTCGAGCATTAAATATTTAGAAGCGTCAAATTCTTATATATTTGAAAGTCGGTTCGAATACAACTTCTTTACAAAATTTAATGCATTGAATTCCTCCGAATATCTTTCTAAAAACTACGGTTTGAAAATAAATTTCAAGCTAACTAAACATTGTCAAAAAATTTGTTGTAAAAAGTAAAAATAAAATGTACGATTGAAATTATAATAAAACGTTTGATTTCTTTTTTGTTACGAGCTTCTTTGTACAATATTGATATTCGCGCTTATACATTTCTAGTAAAAATAGTTCGTAAATTGTGAAAGAGAATTAGAAATTTAACAATGTCACATTGTGCGTAAAAAATAGTAACGTAATAAATCTTTTTTCATTTTTCCTCCATATCGAACATCGATTCTATACATCTGTTAAAGATCTTAGCTTCGGAAAAATCTACCTTACCCAATTGAAAAGAATACGTAACGAATGTTATTGATTAGTTACGAAATAGATTATTTCACTGATTAGTCGTAAAAAAAATTGTTCGCCATAGAAACTAAGGAAATCCCCTATAATTCTAAGTTAGGAAAAGGAAAAAAATCCATGAAAAAGTTGGCTATTTCATCCAATCTCTTACGACGATCGCGTTTCCAAAAAAAAAAAGACCCTGTCGAAAAAGCCCCATTCGACGAGTCGAGTCGAGTCGAGTCGAGCGTCATCGTTTCTCGCTCGCAAAAAAATACGACGATCGTGAGCTCGGGCCGAGATAAGACTATGCAGGCGAAACTCCGCGTTAAAAGTACGCATACGTATCAAAATGGATCCATAGCTCCAGCAACGATAACAACGATACGCGTCGCGAGCCTCGAAGGTGAAAGAAGCAAAGGCCCGAGGCGGAAACTCCTCGAATTCGGAATGATGAAGTGGCGGTGTTGATTCTCACGCTGTCGATAATTTACGTTATAAGCTCGATTATCGATAGCCATTCCGACGGCTCCGCTCTCGAAATTCGAATCCTCCCTTCTCCTTCGTCCCTTCGCTCTAAGGGATGTCGTTGCTCTCGCATACATTTGCAGTCCGTCGCGCGACAACGGATTAAGAACTTTTATATCTCTTTATCGAACGGAAAGTAAAAAGCTTTATGGCCGCCGTAAAAACTTTTATTATGTAAAGAGACTTTATCCTTCCGTTATTTACTAATCACGTAATTTTCGCCGCATAAACAGTTCTTCTTTGTTTCTATTTGCTCTTTCGATCATTACTCCTCGCGCGTAATATTTATCTCGAGCTAAGAGTACGAGCGATTCAAAAGGATGCGCTCGTTCCTCCGATCCGCTTTGAATTTTAACGTTTTTTCATTAAAGCTAAGACGGAATACTTTTACGACAAAAAAAGACTCGACTCGAAACTTACTTGGAACACTGAACCGAATTCGAGTTTGTACAACTTTAAACTTTCATCTATTTTACGGATACCTACAATGACGCTTGGCTTATTTTTTTTCTTGCCAACCCTCCGGGATACGTTCCAAATATGCGCAACGAATTTTCCTAATGACTTTTTCATTCGTTATCGATTAGAAGGCGACGTCGATCGATCGAAATAAACCTACCTTCCGACACTCGAAGGACAACCGATAACCGCGTAAACTTCGAATTTGCTGCGTATCGGAGATTTAAATTCACCAAAATGTAAAGCTTGCGTTCGATAAAATGTAAAGCATTCGCAAGAGGTATTAAAATTCTATTTATAAAACCTAAACCGTTGATTTTATACGCAAGAAGACGCGTTTACAAAGCTACACAATAATTTATCATTGTAAATAGAAATTTTAGCAAAGATCGTCGTCGTTCGCTCCAGAAATCTAGGCTACGAACTTAAGCTACGATCCACGCATACATTCATTTTAATAGCGTTTCCCCTCGCAAAGTCCTTCATTCGTCGAATTCTTCAATCAAAGTCCGCAAGACTCGCGTCGTCGGAAATATTCCAAAGACGCGAGCACACCTCTAATTCTCATTATATTTACGAGTCGCGCGAATCTTATCCACCGATCCGAGAACCGATTCAGCGAAGCCGATCTTTTCAGGAACGCAGACGCGCGGACTTCTTTTCACCCTTCCGGAAATTACAACCGTTACAGAGTGGAATCGACTCGCTTCGGTCCCTTCGCTCCCCGGAGTGATTTTCAAATGCAGCGGTTTAGCTCCCGGGGAATTCCGAGAGCGCGAGCCGTTAAAAGTTGAAGACGCGTTAGCGAGAAACAGTTTGGGACGTAATAGGCAAAGTTGCGCGGAGACGGCACCTTTATTATTTTATATTTTCGGGCCTCGGTCGTCGGCCAGAGATAACAGAAATTATAGCCGCGCCTTGGAAGTGAAACAACCGTTACAGCGACGCGAAACTTTAATTCGACCGAGGCCCGCGAAGCCGAGGGAAAGGTCCCGAGGTATAAGGACGCAGCTGCGGACGTAGATTCTCGCGAGAGGTAATTGGAAACACGAGGAGCCAAGTCCGAAATCTGCGCTAACGATTCAAGCCCAAGTTATCGGGGAGCTTTTAGCAACGAACGCCGTTACGCGAACCGTTACCGAAAATCTTTCGACCGTTCAAACGCGTCTTTCTAATCGCCCTCGTCGGCTTTAAAACTGCGTACTTTCGCGAGAAGAGAAACAAAGGAGCGAATGTGCCGAGGGAGAAAAGAGGATCTCCCTCGAACCGAGATTTATACCGATGCGTTCGAAGAAAGAATAAACTGAAGCGAACGATGAGTTTGGAGTTTCGAGTTTCGTTGCGAGCGATGAATTTAGTTATCGACGAACTTGGAGAGAGAATTTTTGTACGATCCATATAAAATACGATGAATTTAAAGGCTTATAAAGAATTTATTACATCTTCGTTACTTTTAATTATCGAAATTTTACCTCGTTTTTAAAGCTCGATTAAGTTTGAGTACATTGTGTGAACGTGGATATCGTAAAACTATCGTTACAACCTCGCAAATTAAGCATTCGGAAGATACTTTCTAATTATCTTTTTAGCGAGTCAATGAAACGATGACGAAGAAGAAAGGTAAGAAAGTCCTTTCGCAATTTTACGAGATAAATGCGTTCGCAGAGTTTTCAATATTTCGGATAATTCGAATTCGGGAGGATACATAGTATAAAATTCGAGATTGATCGCCTTCGATGATCGCGCGATAAACGCATTTATATAAAAGTAATATTCGCGCTTCCGAAGCCGTAAAGAAACAATACAATTTCTAAACGCACCGTTGCTAAAAACGGATCGATAGCTTCGATCGCGCCTCGTTATTAAAAATTCTCCCTCATCAAATATCCATCCGACGAGGAACAGCCAACGAGCGAATAAAATCTCGAATAACCCTGGATAAAAAAGAAAGAAAGAAGGACGACAAAGACGCGATCCAACGCGACGAATCGGACCGGGAACGACGAGAACGGTCCAGTGATTAATTGTGTCACCCATGATTACATCACGAGCCACGCAACCCGGATTAGACCTGCGGGACACGGAAGCGGGAACTCCGGGTGAGACAAGGACGACCGGATTTCGCTATATGTATGCGCGCGGGAAACCAAAGGTCCGTGATACACTGCTCGGGTTCTGTTCTCTACTGTGTGTGTTTGCGTGTGTGTAGATGTGGATGTGTGTGTAAATGCGCGCGTGCTGGGAAAGCTCGTCGATACGGGCGCATGCGCACGCGAGTGGAGAGCTTACGCATTTTAAACACGATGCCTCCAACACACCGGCGATGACGTTTTTGTTCCGTTGAATTAATGGACGGATCCACGTCGATATCGGACGAAAGCCGAGGAAAGTTTTTCCACGTCGTTCGATATTTCAAGTCGCTTCTTTTTACGCGTTCTCCAAATATCGATGCCGAGGCTTGGGAATGAAAAGAGATGCGCAGGGGAGAATTTCCGCGTTATTTGGTCTTTGTAATAAATATACTGGCTCGAGTCGATCCTGTTCGAATCTTCGATTGGGTTTCGTATTTTATTGGAAATAACTTATCTCAAATTAATTTATAAATGGTTTTCAAAAGCTGAATTTTAAGTACACTTTTTATATAATGGATCCTTTTTCTTACCCTTCCGTTATTTCTAAAATTACCATCGTATTTACTCTTAAAACATTTTCCATCGATTGAGAACGGTTTAAAGTTGATAAAAACAAAAAGGTATTGTTACTACCTTATGTTTTATTCAACGCTTTATATAATATTCAATATTAAAGAACTACGCGATGACTTGCGTAAACTTAATAATCTACGAGTTCCATGTTGTATAAATGCTGTACTAATCGTTTATTGTATTTTAAATTATCTTTATTTATATCGATAGAATAAAGCGTCGATCGAATTATTTTAGAATATTAAAATAAAAAAGAAACTTTATATTGAATCACTTTTTTCGTGATAAAAGATTTTGAAATATGGTTTATTTAATTATATCATTTTATTTCGGACAAATTATTTATCAACGCTTTTTCATAAATTAAACCTATTGAAAAGATATCGGAGATTAAAGAATTAAATATATTATTATATGCTTTAGGTAAAAATAAAAATACGTCTTTTATGTGTATAATTTTTTAAAAGCTTTTACTATTATTTAATAACGAAGAAAATTATGGCATAATAAGTGTGCGAAGAAAATCTCAATTTTTAAAATCAACCGAATCTTTAATATCGCTGAAAAATATTAACAATTACGATAAGAAAAATTTAATAAAAAAAATTTAATAAAATTAGATTTAATTAAAAAGGTTTGATGGTCGATACGATTATTAAAATTGCGATATCTAACGTTAAAGTTGTAACACACTGATTTCTTCGACCAGGTGTAGCTAAAATTATTAATACCATAAACATAATGCTTAAATAAAGACTCGGTTTAAAAAAAAGTTTGCACTTGATTAAAAAACAAAAAGACAGTGAGAAAAGTGTAGGAATACTTTCACAATCTGCCTATAGATATTTTACGGTTCGTAAATCTGTTAAGTTTCGAGTATCTCTTTGTTTCATCAATACGACAGATTAAAGGCTTACGATGTCCTAATTAATCAAGAAAAGAAGTGGATTATCTTAGTCGCTTTTCGCGAGTCGTTGTTGGAGTGGCGATCAATTGGCCTTTATACAACAACTGTTCGAGCTCTTCTCTTCTTTCAATTATTATACAAGCCTCGTATTAAAGTGAAAAATTCCTTTGATTTATGTTGACTTGATAAATAGCACTTATTTATAAAAATACACGTATTTACAAACATAATCATAACAACTCATGTAATGAAAATACAACGGCTAAATCACTAATTATTAAATAAATAACAGTTATTAAAAAACATTTGTGTGTGTGACACAATTTGAAATTTAATTTAAATTTTAAAAATATGTAATTATTTAAAGCGAAAAATTTTAAAATATTGTAAATTTATTTAAAACTTATTTACATATTTATATTTACATTCTAAAATATAACCACTATATTTATATTAATAGATAACTCGTTTAAACATAGCATACAAAATTATTATATTTTTAAAAAAATTTTTAAAAAATCAATTTTTATTGCATTTTTTTATATTACCAACTTTTTATAGATTTGTAATAAATTAATTAGAAGTGTCGATGACTTCTGTACGAAATATTAGAAATATACTCGAGTCAGTTGTGTGTATCCGTGTGGTATGTATATGTGCCGATATGAGCATAGCACACAAAAGTATGTGTGTCATTCCTTACAATTTAATATAAAAGCACGAGTACAATAGATTCTTTATACTGATTAAGGAATTATTTATTTATACCTTCAAAAATTCTATAAAAACATCTAAATAAAAAATAAAATTAATATCCAAAGGCAACTTAAATCGAAAACTAGTTTTTATAAATCTTATAAATATATGATATTGTTGTATTAATCGATTAATCTTTTATTTAATGATCGTAAATTCTAAAAATAGTAAGTCATCTGTTTTTTAAAAATATCTATTTATTTAATTTTTGAAACACGATGTAAAAAATTCAGATAAAATGTAACGAAGTATTTCTTATTAATATACAAGAATTATAAATATTAAATTGTAACTAGTGTAAAATCTAAATATCTAAAATTTTGTTATTATTTCACCATTATTGTAATACCTCCTGTATACTTCCAAAAAAGAATTAAAATTTCATAGCTTCCTATTTGTTGATATTCATACATTATAATTTTATTACAATTTTATAACATTAAGTTAAATGAAATGGTATTCAAAGTAGAAAAAATGAAAATAATAATATTTCACGTTTATTTTCTACTTGATCTTTATATAAGAAAAGCATTTTCTTTGAAAATCAATGTCATGATTTATATAACATAAATAAAGTTTATAATACGATACCTTTTTCGCAGTTTTCAGTTACGAGTACTTACTTATTCGCTCATAATTTTCAGGTACTTTCCGATCCATCAGTCGTGCTGAATTTTAGTTTATCTTTAAAGGTAAGAATTATTACTTTAATTAAATCTGATAAATAAAATATATAGTTTAATAGAAATTATGCATTAGTACGAAGTAATAATTCATGCGGTAAAAAATTATACATGAACAAAACGATGTAAACTAATTGTGATCATATCGATGATATATGAAAATATAAAAAAAATTGATCGAGTTAAGTGCTTTAAAGATGCAAAATATTCGCAACAAATAAATAATAAGAAAGTATACAAAATCTTTTGTAATAGAAATAAAGAAATATATTATTTTATTCTTTTACTTCGTAAGCATTATTCATCTAAAATTTTACATTTTATGGTAAAATTTTTATTGCAGATAAATATTTTCATAAAACAATGTAAACTTCGCGATTTTTAATATATATAAGATGTTTATGATTGCTTATAATATTTTTATCGTTAAAAGATAAATAGAAACATTTCTTTTCATTGTCATTTTTAAAAATAAATGTATTTAAAATATAAAAAGAAAGTGTAAAAATAATATCAAAAGAATGTATTTGAAATTTTGATAGTTATTGTGTTTAACATAAAATGACGACTTTTTTTATAAAAATATTATTGTAGAATTGTTATTATTAAATATTTTGAGTGTTTCATTTTAAATTAAAGATAAACAACATCAATGTCTTTGATAAGAAAATTTGACCTACAAACTTGAAAAATAAGAGGTAGGCATATATACCTAAGAAATTAAATTATATTTACAATTTTGCTTTAGAAAGTTTACGTGAAATTAATTATAAAATATATAGTACACTATTTTAGAAGCTTAGAATCAAAAATTAAAATAATTTATAGAATATGTACAAAATTTATATTATACAAAGAAAAATTGAACTACGTGTTATTTATTTAATATTTGAAATCGTTTTATCGAGGCTCTTCTTAATTAATCAACATTTTTAAACAAAATATGTTAATCCTGTAAAAGTGAAAATTAAATGTTGCTAAATTTAAATGTTCCATATAAAGATGGATACAAATTTACTAGTCCAGGAGAATACAAATAAAAAACAAGTCTCGAAAATTTATATACAGAAACAATAAAGAAATAAATTTTTTGGTTGGTGAAGAATTTTATTATCCACAAACTTTACATAGTTTAAACTTATTATGAAATTATAACTTCACAACAGCATTATACAAACCTATATACATTCAATATGTAACATAATTAAAATTTAAGTAAAAAATATGTTAAAATATAGAGTAAGTAAATAAAGAAATACAATAAAACATTTTGAATTTAATTTTTGTAACGTTCAAAGTAGAGGGAAATAAACTTCTCAGTTTATTAATTCATGTTTAAAAATATAATACCATGATGCAATTTAATTTTACTAACAGCTACTTGAGACACATTTCTGTCGAATGTATCCACTGAATTTACGGATAAATATTTTTATAATCAATGATAATTTCAATTCCAAAAAATACAAACGAACAATATATACATAAAAATACTTATCTCAAGTTTCGAAAATATGGAATGTCAGACGGATTTAATAAAAGCTTGATAAATGACTGAAGTTCCATTTTGCAAATTTACATTTGATGTGAACGAAAAGCATGAAATTTACTTTACAAAAGTATGTTAGAGTTCTGTATTTGAATAACAGTATAATCAAATGTTTTGAAACGTGTACTGACAAGTAAAAAATGTAAAAAAAAATGTGTTTTGTACCTTTGGCTTAAACTTGTGGAAAAATAATTTCCTTGGTTATTGAATAAACCACACTATTTCTTTAAAAAATAAAAACATAAAAAAAAATAAGTAAAACATTAACCAAATAAGATACTTCAAAATCTATAGAATAAATCGACGTGTCATGGATGTTACCTTCAAAAGTTGTAAGGAAAAAAGGACAATAAAATATATTACAAAATAAGTAAAGTACTATAATTTTATAACAGGATTAATAAAAAAAAGTTCAATCTCAAGTCATTAATATCAGTTAAATACGTAGACAACGTGACTTTTATTTTTAAAAATTTATTACCCTCGTATCATGTTTTTATACACAACAAATAAGGTTATAAATCTTTCCGAAAAGTATTTTCTACTCTATTTAACGAGAAAAGCACAAAAATATCCAAAAATAATTTTTAATCCACATATTTTAAAAAATAATAATTCTCACAGCCTTTAAAGCTTATTTCGAGAATATTTAAAAAAGACGCGCATAAGATGTTTCAAACTTATATACGAATGTACCGATAACGAAAGTATAAAATTTTCCAATTGCTTTGGAACTTTATTACAACATCTGGATTCAAATTTTGCATTATTCTGTAATAGTTTTAAGTTAAAATTATTTAAACGCGACGCTAAAACAAATTTAAATTACACGTGTTAACGATTAATGTCGTCGTGATTTATAAAAATCTAATTTCCCTTTCTTAATTAACCGTTCGCTCCGAAAACACAAGCTTAATGTCAATAGATATAAATTACGATATTTTGTTAAGGCTACATTTTCCTTTCCATCGAATATAAAATATTCAAAAAACTTCCCGTACATCATCGCTGTTTGTGGACAAGCTGAGAATTCGGACACTGAAGAGCAATAAATCGTCACCGCGTGTCCAAAATTCAAAGGCCCAAAAGCACTTTGAAAAGTCTCTTTAAAAAAGTTTACAGTTGATTGGCGCAAACGCCTCGAACTTGGAAAAACTTGAGAACAAAGGGTTACCGTGACTCGTTCGAGAAATTTTCGGTTCACGATTCTTTTTTACGGCATCGGTCCAAGGTATCCGCGAAAATAGATACGGAAGCGATTCGTTTTTACGGTGATCAAGTCATACATTTGCTCGATCAGTCGCTCCTTATCTTGCTTTCATCGCCTTGTTCGTGTTCTTAATTAATCACAGAGGAAAGTTTTATTATCGCTCACTTTGCTCTCGAATTATTTATAATAAATTACGATGCGGGTACTTCCGAGTTGGAGCATTATTCTACGCAGCCTCTCGATTGTCTATGAAGAATGATCCTACAATTAATACTCGAGTTATCTACAACGTAATTACGTTCCGCTGAGAACTCCAAGTAGATAACGTTTAATTTCAAGAAAAAGAGAAGCATAGAAATTTAAGTGCAATTTTTTAAAACTCTAATTTGAAAAATTTATATTAGGTCCTTTATTTTATAATAATTTGGCTGCCTCGACTCGTGGTATTAAAATTTAAGTACATGTGTTACTATTCGAATCGAGGACAAAAGTTGCTTTACGATCTCGTCCGTATTTTGTATACAATAGAAATATATATTATTTGCCAAGTCGCGTAAAGAAACATTAAAATTTTGTTCACCCTTTGACCGCGTCTCTCTCTCTCTCTCTCTCTTTCTCTCTCGCTTTTGTACAACTCCGTAAACTAAATATCAGTCGAGCGCGAGCAAAGTAAAGCAACAAATACGTTTGAAGTAATCGTTGTCGTGCAGCAGTTATATCGCGACTTATTGTAAAGTAGGCAACCTACTTATAAACGAAGTCCCTCCACGCACACGTCCAATTTATATCCGCGCACTTACGCGTAAATGAATTCCTTCCCCGAGATATAATAAACGAGGCAAGTTTTGGGCAATAAATTGAGAAGAAAGTAGGAAGGAATGAAGTCCGTAAAAAGAAAAGGAGCAAGGAACGAAAAGATAGGGAGGGAAGAAAATACCGAGGTCGAAAGGGTGAAAGGGAGAAAGCAATGCTAAATTTCCGTTGGAGAATGAAAGTGGGTGGAGGCGAGCGAGACTCGCATCACGCGCCGGTTCACAACAGTCGTTTGCAAAAGTGCGAAACTTTCGTCTTGCGATGTTAATTGTAACATAATGTATGTAAAGCCGCACCGCCGGCCGAGCCCTTATATAACATCAACTCTCTTAAGAAGTAAATACATGCGCGCACGCGAGCGCACAAGTACGCGATACGTACACCAAAGCACGAATGCGCGGGTGCAAATATTACTGGAAACTCGGACAGTGGCAGAATGGAGGTAGGGACAAAGAGAGAGAGAGAGAGAGAGAGAGAGAGAGAGAGAGAATGACCGAAGCGAGAAAGAGTAAAGCAATAACGGTGGAGACTCTTGGAGGTTGGCCAAAGTGTCGCCTGTTATATTATGGCCATTACGTACAACTTATACCGATGCCCACCAAGTACGTGTGCCTATATGCATGTGTGCATCGGCACACGAGGTAATACTGTAGAAAGGAAAGAACTATTTCATTTTGTCGCGTAAAAAAGAGACTGCGAGCAAAATATTTCCGAAAGAGGTCTATCGTTTCAAACATCTCCCTCCCTTCCCCCCCTCCGCCCCTACACGCCTCTTGTACCAATGAAAATTCATTCGAGACGCGCAATCGTGCGAAATTGAAAAGTTAATTGCGAGACTTCCTTCTCTTTTTTATGTTTCGCAAAACTTACAAAGCGAAAATTAATTAGTCGTCTTTTCAGAACTCGACGGCTCACCAGGGGTTACAAAAGAGAGGGACTTAGCTCGAATTTTAATTATATTTAAATTTTAAAAAATAATTTTATTTTAATTGATTTCTTTCCGATGTGCTTTCGATGATAACGCCGATACCTTAACGCTTACCCAAATTTTTCGGGAACGTCGAGCTAGCTGGAAGTTTTATAAAGTAATCATGTCCATCCTGTAAATTAAAGGTTTTTTAAAAACTGTGCCTTTATTCTCAAAAATAGCGCAACGCAACGCAGCTTATAAAGTCAAATGTATAAAGTAAAATGAATGATTAAGCGACGAAACAACGGTAAAATTATTGCATGAAAAATATTTATTTCAAACGCTATAAAGGATATTTAATTTTACTCGCGTATAAAATTACGCGCGATAATTATATCATAAAAAGCTTATTATCAACGAAAAGGCTGTATTACAATTAACC
Organism: Dolichoris vasculosae; assembly: GCA_018907195.1. Taxonomy (NCBI): domain Eukaryota; kingdom Metazoa; phylum Arthropoda; class Insecta; order Hymenoptera; family Agaonidae; genus Dolichoris; species Dolichoris vasculosae. The sequence goes on from JACCHY010000006.1 coordinate 11,402,324, forward strand.
GAAAATTCACGAATTTATTAATAAGTGGAAAATCGCAGCGATCGAACCTCCATCGCGACGAATGACCTAATTACGTATCGGGTAAAGCATTACATAATAAATAAACACCGAGCGCATAAATGGAATAACAAAGCATCGGTTCGGATAAAGTAAAAGCGGACGAGTACCGGATTTAATTGTTAAATTATAAATTCGCGTGGTCGGAGCGGTGGAAGGATAGTACGAGTATTCGGCGATCGGGATGCGGAAGGAAAAAATAAAAAGCCAGGAGGGAAGCGAGTCTTTGAACTCGCACTTGGCTTTCGTGAATCGCGACGACGACGACGCTTCCAATATCCATCGAGAGGGTGGCGGTGACTTTCGCGGCTTTCTCCCGCGTCGGTGCACACCCCCCGAGTCCCGGGGGTGTCCACGATGTCCGTTAGCCGCCGTGGAGAGTCGAGATAAACAGTACCTTGTCGTTTGGTTGGAGCACGTACTCGCCCTCACCCTGTGAACAACAGCCGTCGTGGCAATGAGCAAAAGTTATAAAGACAGGGGTGAGGGATGAGAAAGGGATGAGAAAGGGATGAGAAAAGGGTGGAAGAACGGATTGCCCACCTTTTCTTCTTCGTTTCTTTATTTTCTCATTACGCGTCGTTCGCTTTGAGCGAGCGTTTCTTTTATTCAAACGCGCGCGGGGCAAATTATAAGGGAGCGCCGCTAATGCGAACCAACCCCGTCGCAACCCCGTCGCAACCCCGTCGCAACCCCCGGCGTATTGCGGCGGCACTTTGTACGTCCTGGAGCCGCTCGCTCCCGAACTCACCAAGGACTTCGTTAACTGCGTAACTGCTTCATTTTGGACTAATAAACGTCCATCAGGGCTGGTATTAAAGTTTATGGTTTTGAGCGCTTTACGACTACCGCCGGTTAGTTAGTTTTTAACATTAGTTATATTATAACTTACGTGTTCTATACGCGTATGTGTACGTGGACGTTTTTATTGTACTCGTCGGTCGCGAGCAAAACGACTGTCCAAAGTCCGGAAAATATGAACGCGAACCACATCCTTGAGAGGTGGAGAAAGGTTTTGGAAGAATTTTAGAAAATAAATACCGAGCGAGGCTTACATTTGTCATCGATGCCGCGGGATTTTTCACCATCGTCCGATCATTTTTTTGTGGATTTTGAGAGGTGAAACGGAGATTCGAATACCGATCGACGATGTTTAAATAATAGAGGGCGAGAGAAAATAAGACTCGTGCGATTCTTTCCTCGCGGTTATCAAATTTTCAAAATTTATCGCGTATAAAAAAAATTTTACATAAATTAAGTAAAACACTAAACTGCATAGATAATGACCTCTTATTTTTAAAAAGTCTGCATTTATAATAGCCTTAGGATAAATAGAGTTTCCGCAATTTTAAAATCAGAATAGATTTTACATGAGTGCGAAAGTTTTGTAAAAAGTACTTAAGAAACTGAATACCCTTTGCTTACGCGAAACTTTGGCGAAATAAAAAAGTGAGTACCCATTGAAACTTATAGTGTTAATAATTTTCTTCGGTTGGAAATTCTCTAAAAAGTAATACCGAATAATTCACGATAACTCTTAATTTTAAGTTAATTTTTTTAGCTCTTATTTACTACGCATAAATTTGTCGGAACGGTATTTAATCTCGAGAATATATCGGCGGTGATTTTATTTTTAATTACGCGTTTGCTCCACTTAACGCGATATAATAATATAAAATATAAATAATATATAATACGAAAGTATACAAGCTTAAAAAATATAATTTATTTTACGGTAATAAATGCTCGAAATATACATAGAAATAACATAAGTACGTAGTTCAAACGTATTTGTCGTTATTTTCTTTTTTTTCAAGATATTTTTAGTATCTACTTTTTCATATTCCTCTATCGAAAGTAAGTCAAATAAATTGGTTTCTTGATAGCGCACACTTTGAGCATAAATACCTATTTCGTTAAATTGAAAGACTCGTATCCTTAAGCCGTATTGCTTCTAACAATCGTTAATTGGGTATTCGAAATATGCCAAACTTTTTAAACTGAATTTTACTCGGGATAAAATTACTATTTTATTTTATTCGGTAAACGAGAGTTTAAAAAACGATTTTATAAATAAAATTTTTTATTTTTATTCAAATGTAACGAAAAATATGTAACGCTTTTCTTCTATAATTATCGATAAATAATAATTGTAATAAATTTCGGTTATTCCACGGCGTAAAATATTATTATGAAATTAAACACGGGTAATCGTAAAATGATTCTTTCGGCAAAATCGCACTCGAGCAAAATATCTTGTGAAAATACCGTTAGTATTCGAATATACCGTTAAATTTTTCATTTCTTTATGCACCGATAGATTCCAATTGACGTTGTAAAAGTTGACGAATACTTTTAATTTTGACACACGCTTCGTTTATTATAAATTACAGAGAATTATCTAAAATATATCTCCATACCAATTATTCTCGAATCATAAATCTTCCTCCTTATTTAATCGTTATTATTGTAAATGAAAAGAAAAGGGATATATTTTATACGAGTTTCCATCGGCGATTCATACTTGCTTACAAACAAATGTCTGATCTAAAAAGTTAATTACCGCCTGACGCATAATGACTCAGTGTGTATTGGGTTTACCATTACGACCCATTCATTTCTATTGTGAAAATTTGTACAACTTCTTGGATGCTCGCATTTCTGCTCCAAGTTTGGAAGGAAGGACGTAGTCGCAAAACTTCGGTTCGCACATCAATATCGTAAGTAACTCGTAGCTGAAGCTAAATAAATACGTATATTTTATTTTTTATAACGGCTAACGGCGTTTCCAGTGAAATTTTTTCCTCGGGGAATGTCTTAAAAATTGAATTAAATCTTATGGATTAATATTTAAAAAATGCCTTGCGTTCCAACGATTCGATTATTATTATTATTATTATTATTATTATTATTATTAATATTACGTATCAGCAGCCATAACCGCATTATCCGAATCATAATGCGGGTTTCCAAAATCTCGATATTACTCCTGCCATCAACGTAACTCTGCCTTTGGTGTTACATGATACTTGAATAATTCATCAGCGGTCTCCCATAAAAGTGTCCGCGCTTTTGGCCTTTTGGAATTACATCCCTATTATCTTATACTGGTTTTCTTGTTTACGGCTATTAATATTTTCACCCTCTTTGCTACACCGAAATAAAAAATTTACGAAATGCGAAGTCTTGAAATTCATACGCGTTTCAACGGCTTACGGTTGTTGGGAAAAACAATTTGTACTTTCATAAATGTACTTAAAATAATATGTAATTAATTTCGATAAATTCATAGTCTCGATCATTGTACCAACAGTTTTACCATAACTGTTATTTAATATCATTAAACAAGTTGTAATTGGATGGAATTGGAAATTTTAAAGAAATTTTAACGATCAAAAATGAAACTTTCGAACTTTCAAATTTACTGGAAATTTCTTAGAATCTGAATTTATGGTATTAAACTCGAGGATACCGAATTTCGCACGGTAAAATTTGTCGCATTAAAACACGTAATATTGTTTAAATAATGAATCGAGTATCTTACCAGAAGTTCCCAATCAGCTTCGTTCACCAAAACAAGAATTCCTGGTCTCCTGTGAAAACAATCACGTTGAAAGAAAAATTTTCTTTTTAAAGAATTTTTTTTTGTTACGTCGACTTTTACACGGTAAAACTATCGCCATCTTTCGGTCGGTTCCAAATTCGATTCGTTCGCACTATCCATGCAATTTACCACTGGTGTCGCAGCGATGTAATTTTACTTGTACTTAATTAACGCATCGCGTATATTTGTAACGAAACTACACGTCATTGTTTTTTACAATCAATTTTTTACAACGATTCGCGATCATCGCTATAATTAGTATTGATTTTAATGAAAATATCGATCTAGAATACGTAGAACGAGAGTATTTTAGAATGGCCAATATGGCTCCATCTGTACGTTGATCAAGGCACACATGGATTCATAGTTCGTATGAAATATAATTTTGTTTTTTCCACGGGAAGACAGTGTAATTATATACATTTTCCGAATAACCGTCGAGCAAGTTGAGTATCGAAAGTGTAGATATCGTTAAATAACAGGCAAGTGGAGAGTAAAAAAAAGTATTAATTTACGTAAGACGGTAACCAAGTAAGCGAAATTTATAATAATCACAGTTGTATAATAGATCGATTAGTTATAAATAACATTTCTGTATCGGAGTTTTTAAACAGCCAAACGGTATTTTAATGTCGCGCATGCATAGAAAAAAATTATAAACTTACACGGTATCGTCTTGAATAAAAAGTTCGTGTCTTTCTTTTATCATATTGTCCCGCATCCACAGAATAAGGTCAGCGATTGTCCCTGCGAAAGGCATTTTGTAAACAAGACAATTCGAAGAAAAGTGCATATTGTAAACAACGTACGAGTGCTTACATTTTTGGCCGGCAGGTAAGGAAATGTTGTGTTTTTTTATCTTATCGAACAATAGTTCTGCTCCGCCTCTAAATTAAGAAACAACGTTTATTTGAGAAACTTCCTCGTTGACTTATCGAAAACGATAAAAAAAAAATTGTTAAAATGTACGACCGATGGTTGGAGACTTATCGCAGTGACGAAAACGAAAATAGAAAACATCTCTGGAAAAAAAAAGTTAGGTTAGAAAGTCAGCGTGTTAATTTACCCGAATTCGATGGTCAGCGGAAGTTCACCGCTCGAAGTCATGATTCTTTATTTCCAAGCCTCTCCCACGCCCGAATCAAAAAGCAAAACGCAACTATGTTCCGTATAGTCCCTTAAAACGAAGCTGCGGACCCTTATCGAACGATATACCCGTAAAAAAAAAACGATCCAGTATATCGCCGATCGAGCACTTCGTAAAAACCCGCGCGGTTCGTCCGTTCCACGAGTTTCTTCGTTTCCCCGTCGTTCGGTAACAAAGTTTGCTTCGCGCATATGCAGAGTAACACACCGAAGGCCCCCGAGCCGAGGAAACGTGGAAAAAGTGAAACACAACCGCGACGCACACGACGACACGGTGTTACGGCATTTCCCAGCCGCGCGAAGTCGGTCCTCGCCCTTCCCAATTTTCCCCCTCGAGCCGTGGAAAATCCCTCGTAGCTAAGACACGGGGATACGCTGTTTTAACCCGAGGATGTACTCGACGACCAGTGGACCGAGGTTTCGCGGCTAGGCTAATAATAGGCCAGGGTTTCTTCGCGAAAGATATCGGAGTATCGCCGCCGTCGACGTCGCCGTCATCACCGCCGTCACCACCGCCGTCACCACCGCCACCACCGCCGCCTTTGCCACCTTCGCCGCTGCGAGGCCATTGATCCATTAAGGAAACTCAGGAACTCAGGCACCACCGCTGGATTACCGGTCGCGTGGATTTTTTTTCTTTCTTTTCCCTCGACCAGAACTTTGGTGTCTCCTCCGATAACTGTGCGCCAGTGTTTTCCTTCTCCCTCGAGGGCCGCGGGTGCGAGAGAGACGGAGTAAGTAAGGTACTTACCCGTTAATGGCGGGACGCGATACTTTCCTCGGGAACCGGTGTGGTCTTTGTCGTCGTACGTAGGGAGCGAGAGTCGGTTCCTGAATTTTTGAGACTCGGTGAGTTTTACAGAGTCCGGCGGTCATGTCAGAGTCGGCAGAGCCGGCTGCGGATACGGTGGAAGTGAAGGAAGGGGAAGAGCAGCGGCTGCGAGAACAAGTACGAATCGAGGTTCCGGGGAAGGACGAGCCAACAAGTGTCGAGGTGATCGGCAAGGAGGAAGAGACGGTGCATGAACAAGAGGAACGGGACGACGAGCAGGAGGAGAATAAAGAAGAAGGAAAAGTAGAAGACGAGGAGGAAGAGAAGGAGAGCGATCGAGATAAAGCTTTGGTTAGAGCATTCACTTGTAGTTTATCGATCGTTTAATTGGTGCTTTTTTTTTTTTCGAATCGAAAGGTAGCCTTATTTTTTCTCGCGCATTGCATTTTTATCGATGGCTTGCGAATTCGTGTGTCTGGTATTTGTACGACCTATAAAAGATGGCATGGCAATTGCTGTTGTAGATTGATGCAAATTGAGACCTCGTTTCTGTAATATGGAGAATAATATGGAGAATAAGTGAATGTTTCCTGTAAATAAACTTGAAATTGTAGTCGTTTTAATCACTATTGTGTGATATCGCTTTAACCGTAATTTTAATTACACGAATTTTGTTGATTACTCGTAGCCGAGAAAGCGAAACCTAAGGCGCGTTTCATCGATTATGTTTAGAGTTGTAAGGAATTTGACCGAAACAAATATATATTTTAGTAATATTAAAGTACTAGTATTTTACCGTATAATTATTTCAATATCGATCGAATTCCATGTCTCGATACCTAATTATTTCTAATTTTTTTTTTATTACAATCCATTATTCTTTTTTACAAATTTGTAATTATTAAAGAAAGATTGTTTAGTTGGTAAAATTACTTTTACGTTAAATTGTCCAATTTTATTTCATCGTAAAATGTTTATTTAGGAAGAATCACAGGTATCGATGAAGTTGCCTTTGATAAACTCTTCGGCGAGAGCGATCGAAGACGAAGAAATGCCGTCTATGGTTACTGCTTCCAGTCCACCCAAAATAGACGAATCGGATAACAATATTAAATACGACGAAGAGAAGCGGTTCGTCGATATAGAAAGCAGCAGCGTAAAATCTAATCCTAGGAAGGACGAGGATAACGACAGTGACAGCGTATGCGTTATAGATGACGACGACGACGACGACGACGAGATTGATAACGACGATGACGATGGAGATAGAGACGGAGACGAAGATGGATCATCTTTCGATGAAGAAGAAAGTTCTTCTTACCACGATGACGATGACAGCGACGATATGGACAGAGACCGCTACAACGATAATCATGGTAAATAAAGTGTTTTGTGAAATAGTTGCAAAAGAAAATTGTTGATCGTTAAAAATAAAATAAATATTTTTTGTGTTCACGGTTCTATATTAATGCGTCGACTTGAAAATTTAAATAATATAATCTTATTTTAAAAAGTGATTTTAATACGGATATTTTATTACCGATAGAATTGTTAGATAAATTTTACAATTTTATTAATGTTTTCTTACGTTTATTATTATTTTGTAAATGAAAAGTGCCGTATGATCCAAAATTGACGTATTTTAAAACTTACAACTTACGTTACAGAAAGGCGGAACGTGAAAAGTGTAAAAAGAGTAGAAGTTGAAGAAGAAGAGGAGGAAGAGGAAGAGGAAGAGGAAGAGGTCGAAGAAGAAGTTGAATATGATTCTGAAGCAGATGGATTCGACGGTGGTTCCGATGACTTAGTTCTTAGACATAGTAACGGACTCGCAAAACGCCAGAAAGAACGTAGCGCTTCTCTTCAAGATCTAAGTCTTATAAAAGGAGGTATATTAAAAAATAAATCTAATGTAAACCCTTTTAGTCAAAAAGCAAGATTTGAAAGAAATCAGTTTAATAGAGAACGTCGCATGCCAGGAAAACAATATTCTCACGTTGAAAGCAAAGTTAAGAAGTATATTTTGGATATGACGCAACAAAGAAGAATGTCCGGTGAAAGACGAAAGAGAGCTCAAGAAGAAGCGAGACATAAAAATCAAGAAGTTACTGGTAAATACGTCAAATTTCTCGATATTCGATATTTGTCGCAATCATTCGTAAGCAAATGTAAAATGTGAAATTACTTTTTTCCTTAGAAACTCAACTTCGCAGAAACGAAGATGTGGCTCTAACCTGTAAAACTATTAAAAATTACACGGAGAAGACGCTTAAAGAAGTTGCCGAATACGAGGAGAACGAAGAAATGTACGTTGTGCCGCAAAATCTCGAGAATGGTGAAATATGCATTTATACTACAAGACATCCGATGGATAACAACCAACCGATAATGGAACAAGAAATGGAAGTAGATCCCATTGAGATAGAATTGCATAAAAAAGATGAGAAAATTGATAAGGTCAACGGTAGCGTATTAAATGAAAATCAAAATTATGCGTTAGAGAAAAGAGGAATACATAGGCGCGATGAATATTCCACGAAATCAGTATTAAACGGCGAAGGTCCATCGAATACATTTTGTAATTTGCGTACTCTGTCGTACGAGGAATACATGAAAGGCTCCGGCAATAAAGAAATAGTCGAAGAAGTCATCAACGACGAATGCGTTGTAGAGGAAATGCAGGACATATCTGAAAAACGTAATAACAACGATTCCGAGTCCGCGTGTCTTCTTCGAATAGAAAACGTTACGAGCAATTATTGCAACGTGGATAAAATGCCGAACGTGTATCAGGATGCGAGAGCTCCTGTTCAATTAGTCAATCAGTCCACGGAGACTTACAATCTAGAGAATCATGAAATGAGCTCTTTAAGGATACAACTCGAACAGAGAAACTCGCAGTTCGATAACTTACGCGATGCGTATCAAAAAACGATATCTGAAAATATGGCGATGAAGATGGAGTTGGAAAACCTGAGAAAAATGCTTAATTATTATCAAGAGCAACAAAAACCAGTGCCAGAGACTAAAGCAACCGCGGTTCAAACCGACGCTCTCGTCCCAAATTCTAACGCATCGATTAACATCGAACGAAACAACAGCGAGCCGAGAAACGACCCAAAATTAATTACCAACAGTATGATTTCAACGGTAAGTTCGCAGTGGTCCGATAGTACGGAAAGCGCTGCGATCTCGATGGAACCTCCGCCCAATGTAACCAACGCTTTAAATTCGGACGAAAGCACGAATCAGCAAGCGAAAACACCTTTGAAACAAAAAAACGCGTTTTCTCGAGCATTTGTTACTTCGTCGAGAATCTTGCAGACTCTGTCGAATATTACACACGGAAAGGCTAAAGCGGAGAGGTACGGTTGCAAATATTCGAAATCGATCCAGGAATCCGCGGCCGAGCTAAGCACATCCACGGAGAACGAAAAAGCCCAATTTGTTGAGGTTGGGTCGAGTAACGCGAAAAAAAGAAAGGCGACCGATACAGTGGAAATTTCAAGCTCCGCTCAGCCATTTAAAATTCCTCATACGTCAAAGTCCAACTGGGAATCGGGAAAGAAATCGACGAACGCTTCGGACGGACAGTTCGCAAGTGTCGAGGATAACGGTAATTTAAACGACACCGATATGAACGTCGAAGAAGGCGAAGATGACAACGCCCGTGAAATGGACGAGGACGTGAAGGTATTCGTGTACCCGGAAGACGATCAAACCAAGGAGCACAGTTTCTTGATTCAAGCTAGAGAAGTGAGCAGTAACCATAAATTAGGGGTTAGAGAGTGCGGACCTTACCTTTTGGGAAACGTCGAGGTTTACATGACCGAGATGAACGGTACCATCAACATTTGGGGAAAGGAATTGAATCAAAACTCGACGAGCCAAAACGTTGAGGAACTGGAAACCTCAACGAGATCGAAGGATTTGAGACCGAGTTTCCGCTGGCAAAGTACTCCTCGAATATTCAACAATCAAGTTGCTGCTTCAACGAGCAAAAAGTCGAGAGTCGTGCCGCGATTCACTCAACAGCAACAGAAACGACATTCCTGTGAAATAAACAACAGCATCGTAGATTGTGAGAACTGTAATTCGCATAATCACCGTCTCTCCTGGCCTTCGTGTAATCAAAGCATACACGAAAATCAACGCACGTGTTGCTCTCCACCCGTGCGAGTCGAGGGAATCCATTGCGGATGCGTTCACAAGGTTGAAAGACGAAGCGCAGGTGTTCCAACTTGCTGCAATTCTTCCAAGTACGTGGACGCTCGAAGATATTCGCTACCCAACGTCTACGAAGAGAACAATTCGCCTTGCTGCTGCAGCAATCATCACAGTCACTGTAAAAATGTAATTCAAGACGATTCGTGTAGGTACCAACCCTTCGTACGCCGACACTCCTTCAATCCCACCGACGAGGAGGAGAACGAGTCGGATGCTGAAGAAACTGCGCACGTTGTCTCCAAATCCTGTCATTCCTCTCAAGAAAACTCGCTGCATTCCTGCGCTGATAACAAACTAGTCCCGCCCTGTTCGAATAACGTAAAGAACAGCGGTGGCGGTTTTTCCGATCAAAATGTATGTCAGAATGAAAACGATCCACTGATTTTCCAAAGACAAAATCAAGAAGCACCAGAGGTAAATCGATGCTTTCGTAGTATTTATAAATTTATAAATTATGGTAAAGCGTGAGCTTTTAAAACTTTGAAACGTGAAAATCGCAAACGCTTTTCTCTCCTAATTAAATTATATCGTAATTATTTTAATCGCAGGTGCGAAAACGAAGATTAAATGGAAAAAGAGTAAGAGGACTACTAATGGATTTATTAAAAGGATGCGGTGATTGTCGAACTTCCAATCCTATGAATAAATCCAATTTGCATCATAATGCTTCGGTTTATGAACCAAGTACATCCGCACAACGGAAAATCCCTTGTTCTCCAAACCAGCAATCGTGTTCGCTTCGTTCCAACGAAAAGTAAATATATACTTACGTAACGAATATAAAGAAAAAAAAATACTCGATGCGCGTTTACAACGTCTGTTCTTGTGATTTTTATCCGTTTAATTTTAGGTGTTCATCGTGTCGCAACAGAAACGACAAGACAGCCGAGATTGAAGCTCAGCTAGAATTTTTCCGCATCGAAATGGATAAATTGCGCAATCGTTCGGACACCCTAAAGGAAATGCTCGACACGTTGCGCAACGCGGATATAATAAATTAATATGGCTATACCTTCTAACGTTTTTTGTAAATAGTGGCAAAAAGGTACTTTTTTATTTTCTCACGGGCAATCTAATACTGATTGCATGACTTTGTTCCTTTTACACACTTATATGTAACAAATAAATATATTGCCAATTTAAGAAAAAAAAAACAAAAATAAATAAAAAAATGTGACCGTGGCTTTGTAAAAGTGACGTCGACTTACATTTTTTTAAGTATCTATATGTAATAAAAGAGATGGATTATAAGTTTTCGTCTTTTAATTTTATTTCACGACAAAAGACAGTTTATCACCAATTTCAATGAAAACTTAACCAGGAATTTATAGGCCAACGTTAAATCAGATTTTGTATATTTGAAGAGAAATTTAGCGACTGCAATCGCAAGCATCGTAGCCAGTGTTTGATGAATCTCCCTGTGTTGGATTGGCGGGAGTTTCTCCTTGACCTTGGTTCGTGAAAATGTTGCTGTAGGAAACCTTCAAGTAGTCGACGTGACCCTGCAAAGATCTGATCCTTCCTTGCGCCTGTTGCAGCGTTTCGTTCAGGTTGCAGATTTGTCCCTGCATCTTTTGCCGAATCTGTCGCGAAAAATGGATTTCAAGCGATGTTCTCTGTTTTATAAAACTCTATAAAAACTCTTTCATAAAAACTATCCTACCTCGTCTCTTTCCTTTTGAGCGGTATTCGCAGCTGCTCTACACTGCGCGAGTTGAAGTTCGAAATCGTTGATCTGCGTTTTCATACTCTTCTTGATCGCCTCGCTTCTTTCCTTGGTCCTTGCGACTTGTCTAGCGGAATCCTCCCGTACCTTGACAGGAAAGAACGACAGTCGTTTACATGTATTTTTAATGCTCCCTTGAACCTCGTCGTGCTCTTTCTTACCTGCTCCAACATCGCGGTGAGTTGAACGATCTCGTGTTGTTTTTCCTCGAGGCGTTTTTGCGCGCAGCCAAGTTGTTCCTCCATTCTGCAGATCATATTCTTGAATCTCTCGGTCTCGTTTCTCAACTCTCCATTTTTCTTCTCGAGTTCCTCGATGCGCATGCAAGTCTCGGTTTTATCGTCCTGCGTAAAAAGCGGTGGATCAGTCGAAGAAAAAGGGCGGACAAAGTTTGGATAGTTACTTGTAAGTTTTGTATCAATCGCTGGAATTCGTCTATTTGATTTTGCATGCAGTCGATCTTCTCCTTTGCTCCGAGAAGCTCCCGCGTCAAATCCTCGCAATTGTGTTCGGCTACCATTCGTAGTTGTTGGTTCTCTTGTAATTTTATCTGAGTCTGTTTCAAAATATCCGACAGAGGAGCCAATTCTGCCAGTTTCTCTTGGAATTGATTCTACGGCGATGGTTTTCATTAGTAAACTCGTTCGATAAAATTCTATAAATTGTATCATACCTTGACTCGACTTATTTCCAAAGTAACGTTTTCATTCATCCTCGCGTTATCCATCTCCATCAGGTCCATCTGACGTCGCTGTTCTTCCACCTGTTGCTGTGCCTGTACAAGCGAAATTTTCTAAAATCTATCTCCACTCTTTTATTTTCAATCGTAAACAAGCTACAAAATAAAATTGCGATCGAACCTGAAGGTATTTGTTTCTGTAATCATCGAGTTGTGCCGCCTGATCGCGTATCATCGAATGCAATTCTTCGAGTTCGTCTTGTGCTTCACGGAATCGCTGCCTTGCAACCAGAATTGCCTGTTCCTGTTCTATGAGCTGTTCTTTGCTGCCTTTAAAGATAAGGGTGACGAGTTTATAAAGGAGTTTGATCGATTCGATCGATCGTCGAATGGTAACGTACCAAGTCCATCCAAGTAAATATAAATAATTTATTTTTGCGCGTTGTATCGGATTATTGAGCTTTGAAAGAGAAAATTCGTCTTTAACGATTCATTTTTACGACGAAAAGAAATATACTAGGCGGTTATTTAATATTTGTAAAGTTTTGTGCGTTACAAATTAATTTATTTTGTTACTGTTTAAATCCATAGAATCTTAATAAGGGGAAAAACGACGAATGATAGGAATCGATAACTTTATCGTAACTTGCTTAAATTTCACCGAGCGTCGTCGTTTTACAACGAGTATAAACAGGTGCTCGAATAAAACCGATAAAAACATTTGATATCGGCGATCGTTCGATTACCCCTCCCCGGAATTATCCAACGCGATTCTTACCAAGCAATTCGTTGCGCTCCACTTCGATAACTCGCAGACGTTCCTGAGCATCGACGAGTTTGATCTCGACGCATTCTCGTCCTTCCTTGGCCTCGCGGAGTTCGCGTCTCAAGGTCTCGGAATCGCAGCGTAACCTCGACACCTCGCACAACTTGCTCTTGTAGTCATCCTGGAGTCTGGCGTACTGTTCCCGTAGATCTCGTAGTTGCTGAGCTGCGCAGGGGTTCGGATCCTGTGTTTCGGAACGGAGATTTTACGATTCGATACTTAATTTTCGTAGCGTGAGGACGAGATTATTGAGAATTTCTACAAAAAATCTCGTATCTCATTTCACAGTCATCGAAAAGCTTTCGATAGTTTCAACGTTGCATCGAACTATGTGATATATTTGAGTTGATAACGCAGACGCATCTCGTTCTACCGACACTTTCAGACACGTGAAAAATGTGTTTTCTACAAGATTTTCAAAATAAAAAATGTTTCTGCAATGTAGTTCTCGATGATTGATGTTTTTATCATCTGGATCGGCAGTGTTAAAAATAAATTATCAAGAGATAATTGTACAATGTTGCATTTCAATATCTGCACCGCTCGTTTCAATTTTATCACGGTATTCCATGAAATTCTTTCGATTTTTTAAAAATTATCGATACTTCTATAATGTAACTTAAATCGATACCGTCGAGTGATTTGATGAAATTTGTACCTAATATTTAACTCGATTGTACTTTTTCCTTCTATCGACATTTCAATTATTCAAGAAAGTTTTAGCATTGTAATCGTGAATAACAAATTGATGCGTCGAACGTCTGAAAGAAAGCTTATCGATTTTCTAAATAACCGAAATGTTAACAGACAAATAAATTATTACGTACAAATATCATCGATGTTAAGTTGTTTTTAAGTGCAGATATTGGTTATAAATAATTTCATGTTAAATTATGTTAACACAGGCTTCCTATACTTATTATTATTTAGCTTAAACGTATTAAATTTTTTTTCATCGACATACTTATCAATTTTCTAAACGCTTTTCTTACCGGCGGGGGATCTTTACACACCGTAGATGAAATGCAATTATCGTTATTCTGGAATGAAAATGCTCAGGTAAAGTTTCTTTTTTACAAGACCTGCAAGTTTTATTAAATGTTTCGTGGCTCTGTGAACCTGTGGCGGTGGGCAAGTCGGCGTCGGTGGTTCTGGACAACCGTAATGTCCGGACAACGGTCCATTGTTTTCGAGTAGTTTGCGCTGCTTATCCAAGTGGTGTTTATCTCGTTGTATATTGGTCATTTGTTGCGTTAATGCGCTAACTTCGTTTTCGATGCACGCGAGTTGGTCATCCTATTAAAAATGATGCATGTCTTTATTATATTCAAGATCCGCGGTGTCCTCTTTTTTACCGATCTAATTCATTTTTTTTTAATTCGATCTATCAACTTTCTTAACCACAATTTCCTAAAATTCGGAATATCCGAGCCAATTAAAATCACGAATAAAGAGTCGACGTGTATAAATTTAACCTACGTTTAACCCTAGACTCGACGATTTCTTATTTCTCGAGTCCCTTATCGGTTTATACTAGGAGGTGTTTCGACCACGTGACATTCGCATCGACCTACATTTTTGCAGAAACATTGCTATTATCAAGGTTAAAAAAAAACAAGAGATTCCTTACCAGTGCTCAGCAACTTTGAATCGATTTCCGTTTCGTTTCTAAAAATCGTTCCACGGTGATTTACACACGTGGAGGTACGACTTAAAATACAAGACGATGATCTTTGATAATCGATTGATCAAAGGTTGACGAATGAAACGTCGCGCCCGACTTACTATATTTTTCGTATGTTTCTCCAATTCAGCGGGACAGGGTCGACCTCGAGGCGGCGATGAACAGTTTCCGGTGCCGCTTCGTTGATTCATGTCTTGTCGATTGGACGCACAGCAACCGTTACCTCTGGATGCTCCGCCGGCGAGTCGAGATTTTCCTGAATTTCCGAAATTAGAACTTTCTATAGATAATCGAATGATTTATCGAGTTTGGATAGATTTATACGCCGCGATGGAGTGTTGGACGTTTCGTTCCATGGCAATTGAAAAACGTATTTTTTCGATGCACTCGAACCTCCAAAGATTTTACAAAGTCCTTATTTAAACTTACGCATTTTATTTAAATAAAAAATATACTTTATTTTTTTTCGCTCTAAATTTCGTTGTTTTTTTCGTAAAGATTTAAGTTTCTCCTACAAATATAATTTCGTGCTCGACTTTTACCAACGACACTTTTTTTGTTTTTTCTCGCGAATTTCCATTAAACCTTCTTCTTACCTTTTCCATTTGGATTCTCAGGTACGTGAAAATAAAAAAAATGTTAGAAATGAGACACGCGACGTTTAATAAGCGGTCGGTTAACCTTTCAATCACCGGTAACCTCCAATCGGTGATTTAAAATGACGCGCACTTACCGTAATGATCGTAGGATTGCTCAGCGTTGCACCTGCAGGAGAGGTCGATCTGTGTGGGCGGTTGACAGGATTTCGGAGGACAGACCGGCTTCGGAGGACAGACCGGCTTGGGAGGACAGACCGGCTTCGGAGGTGGACAAGGTGGAGGACAGACTGGCTTTGGCGGTGGACAGGGTGGAGGACAGATCGGCTTCGGAGGTGGACAAGGTGGTGGGCAAGGTGGTGGACAGGGTGGCGGACAGATCGGCTTCGGCGGACACGGGGAGATCTTCTCCAAGCAAGCAACTTTATCGTGTAGGTCGCAGTTCTCTTTGGCGATCATACGCATCTCCGCCTGGAGGCCGCAAATCTTTCGCTGGATGCAGTCGAGGGCGCTCTCCTTTTCCATCAACTGCTTCTCGAGCAAACACCTATCCGATCGCGGAGGAGGAATGAACTTGAGCTCAGGAGGGTTTAGAACGTGCATTAATTTTGGGAATGGGGAGTCCATTCGGGTCGAAAAGATATTTTAGAACTGCGTTCAATCGAGTTGGACGAGTCTTCATTTGATATCGACGCCTTCATTTGTCGGCTTTTGGGTAAAAAAAACTTTCTTTGGGTGTATGCGAGTTGCGAGTCTTTCGTTCAGCGGTATCGAATCGCGTGCCTTATTCGACTTTTACGGGCTTGATAACGATTCGAACGATTTGTATCGATACAACCGAGGAGTTTGCGATCGAACCTTTTTTCGAAATGCGCGATTTTAATCTCGAACGGGTCGTTAACGACCTTTCTTTAACTATTTCAAACGATTTTCAACACAACGTTTGCGTTGAAATAACGAATTGCGAGTTGTTTCGATTATTATTGAACTTAAAAGATTATGCATTCACGTACTTTCCACTTTCCAATTGAGCGTTTTCTTTGGCCAGTTTCTCTTGCGCGGAAAGATTTTCGTTCAATTTATCGTTCAGCGAACATTTGTTACCTTGACTTCTGGGTCTACTGTCGGCAACGACTATTTTCGGAAAATTTTCCTCCGTTTTTCCACAAACGATTATTCTGGGCAAACTATCGAATCAATCGTTAATTTAATATTAAGTTTTTCGATTTATGTTCGTTTGAAATTCAGTTTAACTATCGAATCGATTTTATGGAAAATTAAATAATTCCGTATCAAATTAGAAAAAAATTGTAATTTTTTTATAAATATATCGAATATTCTCCGATATTAAATAGAAGATATTCAAAAATATCCTTTGTTCGATATCGTTTACTCGTGAAATAATTGTATTCGAAGAGAGATCAAAATGATATTTAAAATTTTATCCCGCCTCTTCGATACCGATCGACGTTACGTTCACGCCTAGCGTAAAATTTCATATTAATTTATCCACACGATCGAATATCATCGTCGCGTATCGCAAAACACTTTTTTCTAATTTGATTAAAAATTTGTTAAGTTATAAAACAATTGTACTTGTCCTCGTGATGTTGCACTTGAGGAAACGCAAACTTTTCGTAACCGTCTTTGACCGTTTCAAGAATTTCCTCGCAGTTTTTGGCTTTTTCCACTTTTTTATCGCATTCCTAATCATCGATACACGTAAGCGTAAGAATTAGTTGATTCTTTTTATTGATTTTTTGTCTAATTACGTTAGCTTACGGTTGTGTGCGGGTAAGGAAGCATATGAAACATATTTGCAAAAGTTTGAGAGGATGGATCGACGAGTCCAATCGTGCGTTGCATTTTGCGCGTGATGTCGTTTAGTTCACCGATTTTTTCGAGTACGCACGCTTGAAGATTCTTTAAGGTGTTTGCATCCTCATTGGTGAGATCGCATTTCTATCAAAGGAAAAAAGCAAGAGCTCCATGATCCGATCTTCGATCGAAAATATTACAAACCGTTTGTCTTTCTTTTTTTCTTAATACGAATAATAAAATAGGTTTTTTACGAACTAACTTTATGTAGTTCACATATTATCGCTTTCGTATCTTGTATTTCCGTACGAATAATTTTGGCTCTTTCGTCGTACATAGTCATATCTCTGATGACGCTCGATTCGCTTAATGGAAGCTGACTCATCATGGAATCGCTATTTTGGCAAGCTTCGAATGGAACTGTTTGATCGTTGAAAGCATAATTATTATCGCAAGAGACATTTCCTTTACTTATTTCATTTATTCGTTATATTATATCGTTACAGAAATACTTTAATGAACACCAAGCTAAACTTTACATATTGCACCATCGATTAAACTCGATAAATATAATGAAAATACATTTAACATTAAACTCGTACAATAGATAAATAAACTTATATTATATAGAGTGTAAATAAATAACTAATATAATATATAAGGTACGTATGAATCCTTATATACCTTCACCAGCATGTGACATTGGACGTTCCGTTGGACAAACCGATTTATTTTCTTGGTAATCATCTTCCTGTGGACAAAAGGCCTTGTCGCATTGATCGAGGGAGTTTTCACTTTTGAATTTACTAAAGTTGCTCTTTTTGTCCGAGTCAGCCATTCTGTTGGAAATAAAATAAAAATGATAATATATTTTGGTTTGATCGAGAGATAAAGTAAATTACTTTAACGCGTTGTCTTCTATTTCGGATATAGAGGATAAATCTTCTGCTTGATCTAAATTATCGACAGCTAATTTTGTTTCTTCATTGAAATAATTATTGGTTAAACATTCCTAAAAAAAAAAAATATACGCTCGTTAGACAAAATTGTTCGGCTGAGTTTTTTTTTACGGTTATAAAAGTTTAATCAAATATAATAAACCGAAGAATCTGCCTCGCAAGCCGCTGGTTTTAACTGATTGAAATACTTTATTGAATCATCAAATTGACATCTCGAAGACGAAGACTGGGAAGAGTTTTCTGCTTTTTCTTCATATGGTGGTTGAACAAACGGTAAACTGTCGAATATTTGTTGAAATGGCTTGTTTAGGTTGAAAAGGGAATCTAATGAATTGAAACTTTCCTTTTTGTTGACGGAGTTGGATAATGAATTTTTCGTTCGTGTGCCACTTCTAGTGAATATTTGTCTCTTGTTACGCGTTTGATTATGCGAACTTTTATTCAACGACTTAGAATTTGACTCCTGAGATTTGACGCTACGAAGTGCACAGGTTTGACTTTGTCCGCTCGGTTTTTGTAGTTGCTGTAAGAATCAAATAAGTAAATTAGTAAGTAAAACAATTTGCGAGGATTTCAAATAAATTTACTATAAATTATCATAGATAGGTAAAACGTGTACCTTCATGTTTTTACCTTCGATACGATGACACGGTTTTTCTTTTCTCTTCCTTAATACACGTGTCAGCCTCAAATTGCATTGGACAATTTTGTCCTTTAATAATTTATTTAAAAAAAAGTAATATTCGTTAACATTGTAATTCTATAATTATGAATAATAAATTCAAAACATTTAAGCTTACCCGAATTGATTGGTTCTGATAGGTAAAAAACACGGTATATAAAAATTATAACATGAAGGAAATTGAATTTGAATGAAGACGATATTATTCGATTGTTTTGCTAGAAATACAAACATAAACAACTATTGACTCAACTCAATCGTAAATTTTATTAGGAGATACCTTTTTTGATCGTTAGACTTATTTTTCGTTCTCTTAAAATTACCGATTACCATAGATATTTTTTAAAATACAATTTATATTAGTTCTTGTAGTTTTTTGCTTGGAATAGCTTATATATAATATAATATTATTTATAATATATAAACATAAATTAACATTATCATCCTTATTATAATTTATTTAAAAAATATTAAAGGTCTATATTCTGAATTTATTGAAATTCAGAATAGACAAAATCTTACTCTTTTTTTCTTAGAGAACATACTTTTTATCATCATAATTAATAAAAAATAAACGTTAATAAAGTAAATAAAAATTAAAAAAAAATACTAGTCATTTTTAAAAATAAAACATTTGTATTTGTACAAAAGATTTTTTTGAAATAATTAATGAAATTAATTTCAAAATAATAAAAAAACTTATTTCTCAGTTATTAAAATCGAAATTAAAATCCTGTTTTATCTTGCCCAGTATATTAATATATACCATTAGAAATTCACATAGGTATAATTCTTCTTTTACCGATAGATTGAAAATTATAAATTATATATAAAAATTTGTGAGTTTATTTCATATTTCTTTTAGTTTGTAAGAGAACTTTTCAACAAATTAAAAATATTATTTCATATCAATTATTTGATTTAATATAAAATTAATAATACAAAATTACAATTGTGCTTAAATTATTAATAATAATTTCAGTTTATGAACACTCAAAGGTGTTTTACTGTACACTTTTTTACTTTCCAAATAGATTTGGGAATGAAAACATTCATCTTTAGTTTCTATTGTATCTGTATCTAAATTCTAGATGATCCAAACACCAACATGAATATTATTTACTTCGTTCGCTCGAGGTTTAAATTCAATTTTATAATAAATTTTAAATATCAACATTATAATTGAATTAAATTAAAGGTGAATAAGTATTTACGATGACTGAGAAAAAGAAAAATGCAGCTTGGGCCGATTGTTGCGAAGATTGGGTAAAAATTCAAATTTAACCTAAAATTATTCGTTTCACTAAATTTCATATTTTTAACATTTTATGTGTTTTATGAATTAAAAACCAAATCAAAATTAAGTAAATTATATGTATCTTTATGTAGGGAGGTTATATGAATGCAAAAAAAGCTAAACTAGAAGAACAGTTTCAAGAAGCAGCTAAAAACCAATGTCCAAATCCATCCACTCTTTTTAATGGCATAGCAATTTTTGTAAATGGATATACGAATCCTAATGCCGATGAATTAAAACGAATTATGATGGAATACGGTGGAGTTTATCATCATTACTTAAGACCTAAGTGTACGACGCACACGATCGCTTCGAACCTGCCTTATTCTAAAATCATTGCTTATCGAAAGGAGAGAAATCCGTTACCGCTTTGTAAGCCAGAATGGATAACGGATAGTATCAAAGCGGGAAAAGTGCTCGATTACAGGAAATATTTATTATACGCTCATTGTAAAAATAGTGGACCGTTAATATTTGGACAAATGTCGAAACAAGCTAAGTCGGAAGATACATTGCAAACTAAGTCTACCGATGCAAATGCTACAATTTCTGATTATAAACAAAATTCTGGATCAGAGGCATCGGTCTCTGAAAAAAAATCCCAGCTTCCTAAACCAGCAATATCGAATACAGAAAAACCTTCGAGCGTTTCAAACTGTACTAAAAATCCTGAATTTTTAACAGAATTTTACAATAATTCACGTTTACATCACATCGCAACAATGGGGGCAATGTTTAAAGATTATATAAATGATCTTCGAGATAAAAGCGATGGAAATTTTCCAGGTTTGAAAGCCTTAAAAACTCGATCCAACGTTAGATGTAAACCTGGACCGTCGAATCTGATCGAGGATTCCGATTCGGACGATGATTTCTTTTATAGTAATCAATACTCTTCCGATGCGAATCCAACGATGTCATCTTCGACAGAGAAAAGTCAAATCATTATGCATATAGATATGGATTGTTTTTTTGTATCGGTAGGTCTTCGCGATCACCCAGAATTAAGAGGTTTTCCTATCGCCGTTGCACACGCTAAAGGCAATAAACAAAATATATCCAACGATCCCAACCACACCAACGAATGTGGTTCAATGTCGGAAGTGGCTTCTTGTTCCTACGAAGCAAGAAAAGCAGGAGTGAAAAATGGTATGCTTTTAGGCCAAGCTTTAAAACTTTGTCCAAATTTGAAAACTATCAAATATAATTTTGACGGTTACAAAGAAGTTTCTTACGCTTTGTACGATACGATTGCTTCTTATAGTTTGGATATCGAAGCTGTTAGCTGCGATGAAATGTACGTTGACTGTACAAAAATTCTTCAGACAACTGGTTTAAGTCCACTGGACTTTGCCACTATATTAAGAAATGAAATTAAAGAAAAAACTAGATGTCCCGTATCCACTGGGTTTGGTGAAAATAAATTGCAAGCGAGATTAGCAACGAAAAAAGCGAAGCCCGATGGTCAATTTTACTTAAAAAAGGATTGCGTTAAAACTTTTATAAGAACACTGTCCGTTAGGGATTTACCAGGTTTGATAATATTTTTTAAATTGCATCTATCGTTGATTCTAAAATTATTTACATTGCACCGTATTATCAAAGATTAAGAAATAAATTTTGTTTAATTTTTAAGCAATTTTATAAGTTAAACGATAGGAACGGATCAATTATCAACTGTAAATATTTGAAATATTAGTTTAAAATGAAGAATTTATAATTATGAGTTAACGATAACAATTTTATAATATTGTTTTAGGTGTTGGATATTCTACGGATCAAAAATTGCAACAAATGAATGTACAAACTTGTGCCGATTTAGAAGCTGTTCCTCTGTACGAATTACAAAAAGAATTTGGTAAAAAAAATGGCCAACAACTGTACGATATGAGCCGAGGAATCGATCATAACAAATTAAATTTAGAACATGTTAGAAAATCAGTTTCAGCGGAAGTAAATTATGGTATTCGATTTCAAACTTCCGAAGAAGCGCACGAATTTTTGAAAAAATTAAGTATAGAAATTAGCGACAGATTAAAGAAAATTAATTTAAAAGGAAAGACCATCACGTTAAAATCAATGTTTCGAGCGAAAGAAGCTCCAAACGAACCAAAAAAATTCATGGGTCATGGTTCTTGTGACGTTATCAATAAATCTAAAAATCTTATTGCTCCCACGGATGATCCCGTAATCATTACCAGGTAAACATTTTCGTATTTGACAGCAATTGATTTTATACGTTAATTTTGAAAATATTAAAATCTATATTGATTACTTATTATAGAGAGGTTTTATATCTTTGGAACCAGATACGTCAAAATCCAGGAGATGCAAGAGGTATAGGAATTCAAGTAACAAAGTTAGAAGCAAAAAATAATTCTAGTGGGTCCACTCTCCTAAAATTCATTGGTAGAAAAATAATCCAAGAGAAAAATAAGAACGAAATCGATAGTTTTGCAAATACAAATATCATAAACGAGAATAATAGAATAAAATCGAATGCGATGGTTTTAGTCGATAAAAATACCAACGTAACGAATGTAAATAAAATTAGCCAAATTTCAGTAATGCAGTCAAATTATCAAAATGTACACGATTTTCAAGATAAGCTTGAAACTAATTCAAAATTAGATCAACTTGCAAAAGAAGAAAACTCAAAAATCTCTAGTCAACTGAAGCAAACTAAACAGCTTGAATATTTTAAACAAACGAAACCGACGCATAAGATAGAAAAAGTTCAAATGCCAGATATTCATGAAATTGATATGAAAGTTTTAATTGAATTGCCGGAAGATATACGTAACGAAATCCTTAACGAATACAAGGAAACCGCTAAAGCATCGGAAGATAACGCTAAAAGTAAACCCGTTGAAAAACGTAGTAACGAAAATAAAAATAACTCTAGTATGAAGTTAGATAAGGAAATATCGTTCTCTCAAATTGACCCAGAATTTATTGCAGCCCTACCCAATGAAATAAAAAACGAAGTGAAATCTTATTACGATGAACAAAAAAGAAAGAAAAATGCACAATTAGAAGATCAGCGTAAAAAAAATATCGGTTACAAAGGTTGGGACATGTTTAAAAGTGAAAATATATCCAACAAAAACACAAAATTAAAATCTGGTAAATTAAAAGTAATTAAAGTTGGAAGAAAAAGGCAACAAAAAAATAATCCATTACCCTCTAACAAGCCAAAAAAAGTCGAAACGATAACGAGTAAAACGATAACTCGAATCCCGGAAGAAAAACCACTGACTCAAATTGACAAAGATCTCGCAACGGTAAATAGGAGTTTCCACTTTGACCCAGTGAATGGCAACGTAGAACATTCAAAAATCTTATCGAACATAGTTAATTGTCTTCTCGATCTTCCAGTTTCCAAGGTAATATCAATATTCGCGATAAGCGTATATCTTACCGATATTGTATAAAAACAACAATTTCTCCAGGTGAAATTACAAATTCGCGAATGGATCGTTAACAATTCCGATGTAAACGACGTGGATTTTCTCACGCTAACTACTTATCTCGGTACTTTACCAAGAAAACGGCGTATGAAAGATCTTCACATTCTTTTAAAGTGCTTAAACAGGTGAGAAGAAACGTTGAAACTTAAACTTTTGTACTCGTAACGTACGTTTACATATTTCGTATTTATTTCTTTTAGAATTATCGGTGATTCGAAAAGTTGCGTCTGGCATGAAACTTACAAGAAAATGTTGGAGCACATTCAGCATCGAATGCGCTTAGCTTATGGTTACGATCTAATGATACCCAAGGAAATAAAATGTGATAAATGCACGACTGTCGAAACGTAATCGATATCGTACATATTATTATTTATTTGAAACTACGAATGATAATAAATATTGTAAACTATTTTTCGTATCGAAAGAAATTGTAAATATTGCTCGTCGCGATAAAGGAGAAAATGAATATATCAACTAGGAAAATAAATACGTTTGATAATATAGACGGAATTTTATTTATTTTAAACGAAATCACAATGCCCGCGCAAATTATTTTTGCGTATCACGTATGAAGTCTTCGCTCGCTCTCTTTGTTCGTGTATGTGTTTTTGTTTAAATACTACTATGCACTTTATTCTTTATCATCTAATCAAATCTTTATTATATGTATATAAACGTCGATTACTGTGTGTCTGTATGCATGTATGTACGTATGCACGTGCGATGAATTTACATGGTGTAAATCGTAGTAGTAAATCATGTAAAATCGTATACTCCGCGTGGATATACAGTAAAAACAATTACAATTTCCATTACAGTTAATTATCACTCGCAAGGTAGTCACTTTATCGAAACACGTTACGAATCATCTTAATCGAAAATCAATTTTCCTAACTCTAAATTTACCTATTGACTCAACGAACGAATCGATAAACCGACTACTGTAAAACAAATTAACTCTGAACATTTCCTTAATACTTTGTATCGAATTATACACGTGTATATTGTAGATTGTAGATTGTAGAATTGAAAATAAATAATTTCGGTGGGCTAACAGTAATGTGCATACTCGTGTTGAACATATACGCGACACCAAATTCGTTCGTTTTCGAATGTTCCTCGTTACGCCTTATATATTCACGTATAAAAATTTCGAGGTACTTTCTCTCGTAACCATGTAAACGCATCTATAATTGTGTGCATGTGCGTGCGTACGTGCGCGTGCGAGTACGTATGTTTTTTTTTTCTTACTTTGTTTATCGATATTGTTCTTACATGCTGAAGAGTAAGCAGCTTATTAATATCGGAGCACCGACGCGGATTAAATATAGCGCGGATGAGTCGAATAAAATTATAATTTTACATAAAATAAATTACATGTACACTTTGCTTTTTGGTTTTAAAACTCACTAGACGCACGCATCGAACGATAATAAGCTAAGAAGTAAAAAAATTTATGTACCGTAGAAAAATGACGAGATCTAAGAACTCATTGGATTTAATGAAAAATAATATATAATTCTGGGACTGGCGGGACTGGGAGGGTGGAGACGGGAGTCGGAGGGGGAGTCGGAGGGGGAATCGGGAAGGACTATAAAAAGTATGTCAAATGTCACACTACTGTATACTTCGTTCTCACTGGGCCCGTAAGAACTTTCCGCTGTTTTCAAATCTACGATTGATTACATATTGCACTAATGTTTTTCCAAGATCACCGTTTCTCTTCTTTCTCTCGGTTCTTGAAAAAGGGTAAAATTTTCGTTAAAATGTAATGCAAATGTGTCCTGTTCGGTCTTTTGCTCGAATAGCTTGTACCTCGGTCGTATTATTACATATACGCTTGCCTCGTGCGCCTTTTGAGCGCCGTACTAAACTAAACCGCAAATTTACACGATTCTTATCTTAATCCAGTATTTATTCAATATCGTGTTATGCATATAGTTCATAATATTATGCGAATATAAAAAGATCACTAATATCTTGTTCTTCTCGGTAAATAATTAAAATTTTTTTTTTTATCTCGTTTGCATCTTATGCTTATCACAAGATAGATAACAATAAAAATTATTGAAAATTCATCGATATTCGCATTATAGCTTCGACGAGAATACAATGCCGATATCGATAGAAATAATATTAATAAAAATAATAAAAATATTTATAATTCACAACAATAATATTTCTTAAAACCAAAAACCAGACTTTTCGCGATAACGGTCGTATAATCAATGATGTAAAACAATATAAAATCTACGGTGAACAAAAAAAACACTATAACTTCTAAAAGTACGTAAGAATTAAGTAAGCAGGGATTCGAAAGTAAATTCGTCGTTGCTTTCCAAATGTAAAATGACTCGATGAAAAATGTCGCTTTTTGCGTATGTACAGTAGCGCTCATAAATATTTTGACTGGAATTGCTTAAATTTTGTAGACTTGAGAGAAAATGCATCGATTAATATTATAAAAGCCATTACAGAAGACGAACATGTTTCTTACACCGAGTACAATTCCATCGTTCATATTTCTACATTATTATATATGTTCTCCAGTTTCATGTAAAATAACAACAAACATTGTTCGATAGACTACAATACAGACATTTAAAACTTTAAATATTTCATTAAATTTAATTTTACTTAAATGCTTATTACATTTTTCAAAAAACGCTCCGATTATTATCCCTCGCGGAATAATATTCAGTTTCCTCGAAAACACACTTGGACAACAAACGTAATCGTAACACGCGAGCTATTAAAAATTTATTTCACCGATTTACGTATCGATCGAAAAAAGATGGTTAAAAAGTATGTAAATAAATTTCTGGAAACGGTAAACAAGAATAACATTGTAATCTCTATTGAATACTCGAACGTCCTAACAAACTATCGTCAAAAACGTATCTTTATTTATAATAATAACTAACCCGTAATCTTCCACGAATACACCCAAATACGTCCGTCCCTCTTTTATTCGTGAAAACTCCTTCAACGATTATCAAAGAAAAGCGTCCGATTTCTTCCAAGCGCGTCTACAATTCTCAAGCAAGTCCTCCGTCAAAAACGACTACACCATTCATCCGAAAACATTATTCTCGAGCGCTACCGCACGGTAGCAATGGTCTAGAAACCACGCGCACACTCTTCTCTCACTCTCTCGCTCTCTCTCGCATTCTCTCCCTATCATCCACTCCTCTCGTTTAAGCACATCATCCGTTAATATCGCAATTATATATCGTACACGTTGTGTCATCGGCATCGTAACGTTAGTAATGCACGTTGAGGGGTAAGAAGATTAGCGAAGCTGGGGCGCATTTTGGCGCTCGGAACCGCCGCTCACGACAAGCCCTGAGGCGTGAAGCAGATCTTCTCGAGCTCACCGGTGGAGGAGCTCACGGGTGACTCGACCCTCTCCTCTTGCTCGCAGGCCAGTTGCTCGCTGTAGTAGTGAGGAGCGCTCAGGTAATCGATGAGCCGTCGCGGGAGGGGAAGCGTCGAGATAAGATCCTTGCGGACCATCTTCAGGATGACGAAGCGACAGGTGTGCTGTAGGCTCTGGACCTGCTTGAAGCGCGACACCGGGTGCAGGAGTTGGACGCGCATTGGACCGAGGACGGGCCGTCGGTGGAGGAAGAAGAGGTATCGACCGCTGCGGGAATGTTCCACCGCGTTCTCGATGAAGTCGACGATCGTGTGCGACTTGAACTTGGTGCAGCTGCCGAAACTGAAGTTGCCTGTGGGAGGGGAGACCGAGTTTTCGTTTCAATTCGTTTAACCGTTGAATTTTAGCCGTTCGCGCGATCGGCTCTTTTTTTGGTTTTCAACGTTGTAATAGAAAGAATAAATATCGTTTGGTTAACAACGTCCTCTGACTTTTATAGAATTTGAAAATATTTTTTGTAAAGTCGATCCGAACGATGGAGGAAAAAGTATATTACAAATTACCTTGGTCGTGTTCAATTCTAACGTGTCGAACGCAGCTATTGAGTCTAAACGATAACGAAAATATATAATGATCATCGCTGCTGTCTCGAACGATGAAAGATCCATCGGGTTCGTTGGACAAAATCTTCTCGGCAGCCTCACCGCTAATTGGACCCCAATACCATCCGTACTGAAAAATGCACGCATCGATTAACCTTGATATTAATAATTTAACTTTAATTTTACGATTTTATAAAAATTGGTAACATCGACGTAAGTTTAAAATATCTATTCGGTAACGATATTGGATCTATTTACACTAAAATTTGTTTCTAAATGTCGCGAAATAATTTTTTGCGATAAAAGCTCTTATTTGTACTACAACGATACGTTTAAAGGTTTTATAATAATTATTTACTATAATTCGTATATCAAAGTTGAACGATTGAAATTATTACAAGCTTCCACGTTTACAGAATTATCGAAACATCTTCCGTAGTCGAAAAGAGTTGAAAAGTTCATCGAACCCCGTCGACTTACATCTTTGACCTTCTCTATACTAGTCGCAAAGTCCATACTGGTGTCCTCGTTCGGTTGCTCGTCACCGTTATCCGTGGACGTCAGCTGTTGCTGAGCCCTTGCCTGTGGCACTTGGTGCATGGAGTTCGCGGGTGATTCGCATCTCGGAGCGGCGCCGAGGATCCCGTTGACGATGGTCCCGTTACCCGCGAGCGACTCGCCAGTGGCTTCGACGTGACCGTTGCTCACGGTCTTTGGCAAAGGTGGCAAGGCGCGCTTGAAGAAAGGCAACTTTTGGGTGGTGGTGGTCATCATCGTGGTCGTGGTCGTCGTCGTCGTCGTCATCGTCGTCGCCGCTTCCGAGTCGTCGAATTCGCCGTTCAGAGAGACGCCGTTGTTGTTGTTCGTTTGCTGGGAGGGATGTTGCTCGTAATCGGCGACCAGTTCGTCCTCGTCCTGAACGACAACGTCGGCGACTTGTTGCAGTTGCAGTTGCAGTTGCTGTTGTTGCTGTTGCTGTTGCTGCTGCTGTTGCTGTTGCATCTGCTGTTGTTGTTGTTGCTGCTGCTGTTGCTGCTGCTGCTGTTGGTGTACAACATTGTTCCGTTTCGTAACGAGTTGATGTTCAGGCGATCCGATCTTTCTGAACCTACCGTCCAAAGCGAACGCGAAAGAACCTCGTTATTTATAATAAAATATTCGACGATCGAAGTTTCTCTCCGCTTTCTACCAACCTGAAAATGTTGCACAAAGTCTGCTTGAGATTGAGAGAAAAGTTGCGCTGACTCTTCTTAATTTTCTCCCTGTTACCGCCACCGGTGCTACCGTCCGTTCCATCCAATCCTCTAAGGTCGTCTCCCCGTTGCAGCTGTTCGTCCTTCGCCTTCTTATGCTTCAACGTGGAAAGCGAGTTCTTCTTGTGCTTCTTCGCGTTACTGCTGCTATTGTTATTGTTATTGTTATTGTTATTGATATTGTTATTATTGTGCTGAATGAGGCCGTTGCTACTCTTGTTCGATATAGGCGTGTTCGTTGTCGAGGAGTCGGTGTTGTGGGGATTGCTGTACTTGTTGTTGTTGTTCAAGTTGAGGAGTTTGGGCATCGCCGCCAGTTGGATCGACGATTGCCCGATGCTCTGCTGAGGCAACATCTTAGCCATTTTGTCGCGCTTCATCTTTACCTCGCTGCAACTCTCGCTCGAACCCGACGAGTACAGAGTCTGCAGGTACTGACGCACTTCGTGCAAGGTCATATGAATGGGTTCGCCGATGTTCCGCACCTGACTGTTCGAGGATTTCGTTAGCTGCCTGTGTTGCTGTTGCT
Source organism: Dolichoris vasculosae (assembly GCA_018907195.1). NCBI lineage: Eukaryota > Metazoa > Arthropoda > Insecta > Hymenoptera > Agaonidae > Dolichoris > Dolichoris vasculosae. The sequence goes on from JACCHY010000006.1 coordinate 11,431,633, forward strand.
GCTGCTGTTGTTGTTGTTGTTGCTGTTGCTGTTGTTGCTGTTGCTGCTGTTGTTGTTGCTGCTGCTGCTGCTGTTGGCGACCCGCGACCGTGGCTGTAGCTACCGTCAATGAACTTCCGGGTACGCTGTGCCTCTTCCCATTGGTACCTATAAAAACCGACCGTTGCTTCTTAGTCTCTCTGCGATTCGTGCTTGGATATCGTTGGGATGATAAGTTACGACTTACCGCAAGCGCCGTTGGTAGCCGCGTTCACCGATGCGACCGCGGCACTGGATTCGTTGCAACAGACGTCCGCGAGCATCTTCTGAGATTTGGCGACGTGACTGATGGACCTCGGCTTGGTCAGTATTCCACCGCAGTAATGTCTGGCCTGCTGGTGTTGTATGTGGAAGTCCAATTCGCTTTGCGAACTCGCGGAGGTGTTCCGTCGCCTCTTGCGATGATGTTTGTGGCGTTTGGGTCTCTGGGGTGTCCTGAGCTCGTGGTGAAGGGGTCGCACCATATCGATCGGTACCGTGTAAATGTCCGAGTCGAAGGGGACGTTGTACATGTCGCTGATTTGACTGGTCGTGAGGATATCGTGCGACATCGCCGAGGTGATGAAACTGCTGTCGTCGGCTTTGTTGCTCAGGCCCGTCGTGTTGATGGAATTGTGGGAGCTCGAGAGTCGAGAGGATGCCAACGACGAGCGAGAATTCGGCCGATTTAAGGTACTGAAGGGTGTGATGGTTATGGTGCCTTGGTAACCAGCGGTCGCTAGACCAGGTGACGAGGAGGTCAAATAGTCCGACGTCCATATGCGCGTCGAGCTGATGAACGAAGCGGATAGTTTTTAATGGGTATACGTATTGCGATGCGGATGTACAACTTGTCGATTAAAATCTGAATTTTTAATTTTATCTCAACGGTTGATACCGTTCATCGATTTTATATACGAGCTTGGAACGGACGAGTTTTTTTAAACGAATCGAGGAGAGTTGCGGTGTGTGATTACATCGATGAATAATAAATAAATATATCGGTCGATATTGAACGCGAGTAATACATTTGCTGGCTTAAAATACTCAAGTTATTTTAACCTTTATGAAAACGCGATAAAAATTATAAATGAAGAAAATTGATAGATTACTTTTATGAAATATGAAGCTTTTATAATTAATATTTTCGTGAATCGGACGTTAAAAAAATTATTATAGATTTAATTAAAATTGTTTAAAATAATTTTTTTTACGTAAAAGCTGATAAACAGTCTTTGCAACGTTCGTTCGCGAAAACTAATTTTAAAATACGTAAAAATTTATAACTAATAGATTTGACGAGAATTAATTTTTCTCTCAAACTTACTTTTTATTCATTCGATTATTGCAGTTTATATGCATTACTTCTGCATTGCTATTAGGCGTATGTTTCGTAGGCTTCAAACTTATCTTTCCATCCGGCCAAGATATTCTACAAGAAATGGCCAAGGCTTCTTCCACTATCGTTTCAACTAAGCTTTCCGCAAACTCTTTGATACATGGATACGCAGCTCTTTTTCTGGCACTTAATATGGTTTGGGTATCCGAAGAAAGTGGTTCTAAAGATGAAGCAGAAGTATCCGGTGGAGATGGACTGTCTTGAAATTCAGGTGGAGGTTTGATAGCGATGTCAACTACTTCCAGTTTTCTTTGCTCGGCCACTGTTGCAGCAGCGGCGGACAGAACATCTGTCCAAGTAGGCCCTTTTTTTAATGTATTAAAATTTTCGCCGTGCATTCCATCCGAATAGTCAAATGAGTCTTGCGATAAAGATTTACTCTCCATATCGCTTTCCTGCAGCTAAGTAAACAAAATTTAGTATTACTAATATTGTTCGCATCGATACTTCTTTCGGATATTGTTTTTGAGTTGATCGTAAGCGTAAATATTTAAAAGTTACTATTGTCGAAATTGTATGAAAGTAATTGCAATTTAATGCGTATAATATTCATCGATAATTATATTTTATGTAACTTGTTATTTTAAATTACTAGTTTTCACGGACATATTTAAACTTTTTCTGTAGAAAATTTTGAAAAGTGTACGGTATTATTATACCGTAAATTCAATTGTTAATAAACGAAAAAAATAATATTTATATATCGATATTATTATTGAACTCCATAACTGGACTTATAGTTTCAAATGTATTCTGTACTAAAACCGCGATAAGAAGTAGATACATTTAATACTGAATTATTCGTTCAGTAACAGATTTTATTGATTTACCTGAGATAGGACTTAAATCCAGATCCAGAGTCCAAGATTCTAGCTACTGAATTTAATTAATTAATTAATAGATTATTAGTAAATATACAAATGAGTCGAATCTACTAGTGTATACAATTTATACGTGATGCAAATATTCTAAATACAGATCTATTATTTACAATTATACTAGTTTTATACATATGAATATTATATCCATCGATTCTACAAATTTATATGAAACATCAATTTGTACTCGTCGTTTGCCTTTACCTTATAAAAGTACAAGATTCGGCAACTCTATACAAACATTCTGAATTTCTATTCGCATATAATAAATCAAACCTCTGTAGTTGCAAAATGCGCTCGAACAGAGTCGCTAGATATGGAGCCTCCAATACCGCTACTGCCGATATCGCTCAGCGGTCCAGTTATACTTAGCGAATACGACGGTGGCGAATCCATATTAATACGATAAGAATATCGTAATAATATCGACAACAGTTTATGTTGGTACTGCGTCAAACCATAATATTGTAAAATTTTGGCTAAAAAAATGGACATGTTTTTGAAACTGCAAAAGATGTAATAGCCAAATTGTTATATCGCTTACTCATTTAAAGGTATGGTCGTTGCTTTTATTAGCAATGTTCCTTCGCTATACTTTGACATCTTTGTCGACGCTTAGCACAATTATTGGTCTTCCACTTAATTTGAAGGTCTCGCAAATTTCTAAAAATAGCAAAAAGCAATTATCACAAACACAGAAACGCATATTCTCAACTAGAAGTTAAGAAAACTCGATATAATTAATTAAACGCATTTTCTAAATTTAGAACGTAAAAGTTCTCCTCGACATTCGCGACTCGGAAAAGGTATCGAAAAGAATAAAGTAAAAAAAAAAAAGAAGAAGCAGAACAAAATCGAAAGAGTCTTAATATCTGAAAATAATCCATAAAACGTCTAATAATAACCGTTGGAACTTCGGAGAGGAAATCCCAAATGAATTCACACCTTCACTCGCGACGATGATAAATTAACGCTGATACAATCGGATGAATCACGCGAGACGTTCGACGAAATCCAGCGATATTTCCTAGACGATGAGATGAGATGTCTCATTACGGGGGAGGAGGGGGAACAGATGTGGGGACCGTGGAAAGGGAAGCAGAAAGAGAAAACACGACGCGAGCTCAAAGGAGCGAAGGAAAAATTTTGCAAGATATGCACGAAAGGACGAAAGGAGTAACTTTATCGAGACGCGCACTCGTTTAACTCTTATTACCAAAATCCCACGTACGTTCGTCTGCCCGGGGACTCGAGACATACGTTTGTATCTCCTGTTTTTTTTCCCTCGATCCAACTGTTGCGGGTCGTCCCGGGGGTAATAATCGGTTCGACGTTTGGCCCAAGGATGCGACGGACTCGCGGAGATACGCGACTACGGAGGAATCGACGTAAAAACCTCCGCGTTCCTCGCACGATAATAAAGGGTATAATCGCGACACACAACGATATCACACGTACGGTATATAACTCGGCCGTTCGGCTATATACAAGAATAGTCATACAAACAAGAGAGAAGGAAAAAGAGAGCGAGAGAGAGATGGAAATTCTCCTTTTTTACGACCTATTCTCATGTAGAAATCTCCCGTGCTGACGATCCTCATAGAACTCACCGATCCAGAGGTGGAAGGTAGCGCCATTTCTGCTGGAGGGATGGAGTTTTAAAATACGAATTTCTTTTTCGTATTAGTTGTTTCGTATAAGTTGTTCTCTGTTTCGACGCTCGGGAATTTATCCGACCACTGAATACTTTTTAACCAACGCTTATTTCGCGAGTCGACGTGTTTTAAATCTTTTAACGAACGGTCGCGTATATTTTTAAGATTCTTGTTACCCAACGCGGGTAACTCTTATTCTGGAGTTTGTAACCGATTACTCGTTGCGAACGATCGTTTCGAACCGAGGAGTTAATTTTTTTATTAAACGCTGACCAAACGTATAAGGAAAGGAGTTAGTCTGCGCAAAACGGATTATAAATGCAGTTGCGAATAAAAAGGACACGTCACTGACGTCATCGCCTGTTTAAGTAATCAACTACGAGTATTCGATACGTACGTGTGTATGCCGGAAATTTTCGTGTGTGCGTTTGTACATCGAATCTATACTCCGTTCGTCGAAGTCGTTGTTATAGACTATAAAATAAGAACGAACTTGTAGGAGGTTACGTTAAATATTACTACGGTATAGTTGATACTCTAGTAAAAAATATCCATGCGTATTTTGCCTCGTGCATTTCGACAAAAAAGGATACAAAGTTATTCGTAATTTTAAAACGATATTTTGAGGTTATCCGTCCGGCCACGTCGACATCAACAAACGCGAAAATGACGGTAAGGATTAATTATGTTGAAATATATATTGATTTATAATTATTTATCGTACCGGTGTTTCAAAATTTTCATGCGTGTCGATACTTTGACTTTTATGAACGCACTCGCTGTTATTGTTAATTTATTAATTTAATTTAATTTAATTTACGATGACTTTATTAAAGATAAACTTTCCTTCGCTTTTTGTTAATTATTATGTATTACTTGATACAGTTGGAAATTGAGAATATGGTACGTTACGTATCACCTATCAACCCAACGGTGTTTCCACTTCTGGCCTTAATTTTACTGGGTATTGGAATATTTTTCACGGCGTGGTTTTTTGTCTACGAAGTTACTAGCACAAAATTTACACGAGATATATTTAAAGAATTAGTGATCTCTCTGGTAGCAGCCCTATTTTCGGGATTTGGTGTTTTGTTCCTGCTGTTATGGGTGGGCATTTACGTATAGGTAACAAAAATTAATTTCGATTCGATTCTTTCTAATCGTATCTAATATCTACACAGCTAATTGTTACATTTTTTGTTTTTAGTCGAGAGCAGAGTCTGTTTAATGTTAATAAAAGTTATATGTGGATAATGTTAAATCTGAAGTATAATTGACAACTTCTAACGATACAGTGTGATGCGAAGGTATGTGTGTGCAATGTATGATATTGATATATTATAAAGAATAAATCATGTTTGATACTTTCATATTTTGTATTATTTAAAAGGATACATTATTCTTTATTATACGTATAATTTGAGTTTTTAAATAAATACGAAAAATAAGTTATTGAATCTATAAATCTTTATTTAGCATTAAAATTGTACTTACAGTTCTGCTATCGTAAATAACGTTAAATTAATGCTATCGCTATTGCAAAAAAATAATTAATTCTTTGCAGGCCCATATGTTTAATTTATTTGCTTAAATACCATAGTAATACATTTTCATTTTATTTATTTATTTTACATAACAGCGTTATAGATAATCGTACGAATTATTGATTTATATTTACAAACGCTATGGGTATGCGAATAAAATTCATCGTGTTTCTTTTACATGCTTAACTTCTTGCTTATTTTTATCATGAGTCTATAATAAAAGGTAACAAAAATGATTTTAGTATAATGTTTTATGTGTAATATCTACATGTGCATAAATTTTCTACTAAACACTTATACTTTCTTTCTAATTAAAAACTTACATACGGTCGTAACGGTTATAAGATTTTTCGTGTTTAAAACACATACGGAAACTTTCGTAAGAATGAATCATCGACAAAATAATATTCATCCGGAAAGTGTTTGTTACCATAAAAATAATATTTAATAAAAGTAAATCAATCATAACTCAAATTATAAATAATTAGAGTAATAATTCTATTTGCCATATACAAACTTTATTTAATTTTTCATTCATCATTTTTGCATAATTAACGAATCCTTCGAATCGATTTTTCTCCGCCGGAGAAAACATTTTCTTTATTTTATATATGTATAATATATAAAACTTGTCGTTTCGTTATGCACACGACATATTAACCACGATTCGATCATCGAAGCTACAAACTTAACAATCGTCTTGGAAGTGCAAAGGTCTTTTCGCGTTCAATTATATTGCCTTAACATTTTACTTTATAACATCATTACATAAAAGATACATATGAGTAAAGCGAGTATGGCCTCGTAGAAAAATTGCACATATCCGTTTCTTTTTTTTCTTCTTTCCAACATCCAAATAAGTAATAAGAAACAAATCATAATCTCGGTTAAATCAACGAGTATAAAAAAAAACGATACTCTATTATACATATATTTGCGACGAACGAAACATCTTGTAAAACTATGGCAATAACATTCGTTCGCTTATTCGTTCAACGGTACACCAAACTTATTTACATAAAGGTACGTCGGTTCGTTTTCTTTTTTTTACAACTTAATCATCCGTGGCAAAGATATAAATAATACTAATTCATTGTCGATAAAAAAAATACATGTTCTATGACTGAATTCTTGTAAACGGTATAACCGCGTACCTAAATATCAAAAGTGCACGTGCGAAACAAACGTGGGCGAATTTTCACAATAAACGACCGCTAAGAAAACAAACAAAATATACAGTTCGTATTCCTTGATACGTCGCACATATCTCCTGCTTATAAAGATTTTATTATAATAATAATTGTAATCCTTACAATATTCCTAATAATAATATTATCGTCATTACTTTCGTTTCTTTACGAAACTATAAAATAACAATAATAAAGAACATCACAAATATAGGACGGTGTATTGTCGCTTGGAAAGATTATTTAAAATTAAATTATTCTTTTACGATAAAATTTTTTTGTTCAATATACTAATTATTTCGCCGGATATCACTGAAAGTTCATTCGGCGTATCAAAACACTGTACACACATTATACGCCCATAAACGAATAACATAAATCACGGTGATAATCGCGATCGTTGTGTAAAAAATAATATAATAATAATAATAAAATAATAATAATAATAATAATAATAAAATACACGTCCCCTACGAAAATTTCAAATGAGTCAGCACTACAACGCTACTGGCATAATGTCGGTCCGAATTGTATCAAACTAATAACATAGATACAATTTCAAGCCGATCATTTATTCGATACTCGATTGCTCGTGTTGCATCTAAATCGTGAGTGAACGCTCCGAGTTTGTAGAAATTTAAGCTTGCGATAAACAAATGGAAGTTTGTGCAAACGGATGATTTTCTTTTTAAACAACAGTTTTTATTTAAATAAGTAAAGTGTGATTGATTCCTTATATATATATAAGTGTATATATATATTGGATATGAAAAAAAAAATTAGATATTTTGAATAGCTCGAAAGAAATATTGATTCCGATTTGCATTTTTTAAATTACCGTTTATAAATAGATTTATTTGTTACAGGCTATCGATAATTTTATATTTACAGGAAATCGTAGAAGTATCATTTTTTTTAATAAATTACATCTTGTGCAATTTTAATAACGCTAATGTAAATACGAGAAAACAAAACTATTATTTTCCTTCGTTTCTTTTGTAATCGAATTAATCGATACATTTTCATTTTTTTCGTATTACAAAAGTTTATTACATTTTCGATAAATTACTCAAAAAGTTATGAAAAATATTTAGGCTTGATCAAAGAGTAAAATCAAAAAAGGATTTATATAATTTCTAGATTAATTTCTTATTTTGCGTTTAAAAATTGTTACAATAGCAAAATTAATTCTCCTTTGCATCGTGTATAACCATTTTTGAAACATCGCTCTGAAAATAAATGTGTCTTGTATCTTATTTATATTATTCCATGTACAAATTTTCTATATATACTTTTTACATTGATACGCTTAGTAAACGTTTTCTTCAAGTCATTTGCAGGTAATTTAATTCGATTATCGGATGCATCGGTAAAAAAATACACTTTTCCCAACGTAGGTAATTACACTTTCTTAAATCATTTCTAAGCAACTCTAAATTTATCTGTATAAACAACCTACGTAAATATTCATTTCGCTAACTAATGATAATTTCCGCATGGGAAATACGTCGTCATCGTACATTTTACGGATATATATTTACATCGCAAACTAAATTCCTTGCAGTGAAATTTCATTTCTTATAGAATTTAGAATCGAAATTAGAGTGAATTTAAAGATAAAAAAATAGAGTGAGTATTTCCTCTTCGCATAAAATACAATCGATAGAAAAAGTGGATGATGCAACGCTGCGTTGTTGTGCAGTTTTCATTAGAACTAATTTTCATCCCAAACATGACATAAAACAAGTACGATATTTTTCTTATTAAATTAGCCATTATTAATTGGCTCGTACAACGTCGAAACGGCTCGTTTGATTTGAAAAGTTGATGTACTTTTTAACTACTACTTCCGAACGATTAAATTTCGAATTAGCGCAATATTAATTTCCCCAATAAAAAAACCATCCGATTGTAATTAAACGGCGCGCGATAAACGTATCGGAGGTAATTTCGTAAGCATTTGCGTTATACGTTTTTAAAGATCGAAATATCGTTTCGTATTGCAGCCGATAAATCCACTCGCGAGATTTGAAAATCCGCTCCTTTATTCGACTCTATTCGGGGTGAACCGGGAAAAAACCTCCCCGAGCAAAGAATTCAAAGAACGAAAAGGAAAAAAAAAACTAAGCTTGCAGCGAATCAACCGTCACACGTAGACCTCGCCGCGTTTGCTACCGGCTACCGGCGCCGGCGCCATCCCCGTCCCTATGAGGATCGCCGGGGCAGTCGTCGGCGGGCCGTTGGGGTTGCCGTTGAAGCTGATCTTCCTGAGGACCTCCTCGGCGCTCTTCTTGGCCGTGTTGTCGAAGCTGCCGCTTCGAGGCCTCGTAACCGGTGTCAGCTGTTGTTGCTGTTGTTGCTGTTGTTGCTGTTGTTGCTGTTGTTGCTGTGGCTGTTGCTGTGGCTGCGGTTGTTGTTGTTGTTGTTGTTGTTGTTGTTGTTGTTGTTGCTGCTGTTGCTGCTGTTGAGGTTGCAGCCTCTCCACGCACAGATTCTCGGGCCTGATCGTGGCGACGCTCGTCTTGCCGATACCTACGACCTGGTGATGCAGACCCAGGGAGTGGGGTAAGGACATGCTCCGGTCTTCGCGTACCTGTTGACTGATTACCGTCACCGGAGGTCCGGGTAGGGACGTGGAGCGTCGACCTTTTGGCTCCTTTCGGGTCGCCCTGTGGTCGCTCGCCTGGATCACGTAGTTTTGGAGGCTCTGCGAGGAAAATGTTTGATAATATGTATCCGATGGTTATTTTATATGCCCGAACGGTCCGAACGGTCTTTTGGTGATTATTTACGTCGGTTGAAAATAACTTTATCAATTGGTGCATTTTACGTACAAGCTTGTGCGTTAAATCGGCGGAAAATATTAATTTATTGGTAAATCATTTTTATTTCGTAACGAAGCGTTTATATACCTCGTTTGAAAGTAGAAAAGTTACGAGCGATTAAAAATTATACTTAAAATTAAATGAGAAATTACGATGCCATAAAAAAGTTCAATTTTTAATTTATTAAATTAATTAACGGTTATCGGTGTTTACGAATATAGCGTACATTATTGTCACTTACGCTGCATTTGAATTTAAAATACCTACGTGCACATATATATATATATATATATATATATATGCGCGCGTGTGTACATGTAATATTAAACCAGTAAATTTTGGATATTAATTAATATGAAATAACACCTACTTAAATCTTATAAAAATTTAGATTCGAATCTCTTGTCAGTTTTTACAGTATACGAGTGTATTAAAAAACACCGATAAACCTGTTTCAATAATGACTATGTTCGCGAATTGTACCGAAATAAATCAACTTATATTTATTTTTTGTATTTTTTACGCATCGTACTAAATTAAAGTTATTATAGGCGATAATTTTATTATAATATCAAAAGAAAATTTGGATAGTATAATTTACGTGCATTCCGTAAATATTCTTTGTCACGTTTTACATTCAATTCTCGAACAATAATTAAATCAATAGGATATTATACAATAGCAAAAAAATATATTATTATTTAACTTCGTTAAGTTTATTTAACTTCTTTGAGTTTATCAGCGCTACATTATTCTTAAAAAATGGTATTATCGTTCCTTTATTCAATAGTCAACGAGGCGTGAAAAATTACATAATCGGTAAAGAATAGAAATTTTTTAAATAAATCTTTTATATACCTTATTTAGAAAAAACCAATTTAAAAAAGTAATGACTTCTTTAACAAGCGATTTCAGTTGGAACTTTTTTTGTGTATTGAGAAAAGTAACGTTAGAAATTATTTATTTTACGGATCGTTTTAGCCCATAAATCATCGTCGACTCTATTTAAAAAAAAAAAGAATTTTTTAATTTAATGTAATTGTATTAGTGACCGGACGATGTAAAACTCATGTTGATACACGCATTATTCAAAATCGCCGACTCATCGTAATAATCTTAAAATGCTGAATTTCTGTATGTCATCTTTTTATATAACATTACAATGTGCCTTATGCACTCGTGGCGATTTCTTTCGTACGAAAAATAATTTCTTTAATCGTCCTTAAAATCACAGATATCCGTATCGCAGCGAACGTAGAATAAAAGGATCGTAATTTTACGCATCACCGGTGCAAATAATTACGTCGCGTCTCAAATTTTACGGCATCTCTCGTAAAATCCGCGAACCGACCAACTTTTCGACAACTTTTTTACCGAACGATCATCTTATCGTGTTATCATCTTACCCAGTCCCGATGGTTGGGCGAGAAGCCCGTGAACTTGTCGAGGTTCTCGGGGTCGACGAGGATCGGTGACCTCGTGCTGTAGCCGTCGAAGGTCGGAGGCGGGGGAGATTCGACCTCTTCCTTAACCTCCTTAACCACCCGGGTCTCATCCTCGGCGAGTTCGGTGAGGGTCGCGGACTCTCGAGGACTCGGAGGTGCGCTGTTCGGCTGCGTCCGTTGGTGCTGGTTCGTCGCCGTCGTAGTGATCCCGGAAACGAGGCGAGTCAGTTGACCCATCGTCACCGGAAGCGCCTGAGGCGTCACCGTCACGAAACTCGCCGCTTTCAGATTCTGGGGCAACACCGCCTGGGCCAAATGAGCTGCTGCCGCTGTCCTTGCCACTGGAGTGCCCTCCGTTTTTTCTGCGGAGGTCGAGTGTTATTTACGTTAGGACGGGGGCATTTTTTTTCTCCGTTGTCGAGGATAGCGGGTGAGTCTCCTTCGAGCTTGAGGTCGTGCGCTTTTATGGTTTAACGATAGTTTGATAAGTTTGAAATACGGATTGGAAGCGTCGCGATTCGAGGGACTATAAAAAATCCTCTCGTTATTAATCCTCTAGTAGTTGTTTCAAAGAATACTTTTACGGTCGTTTATCGTAATCAACGATACGTAAAAGACTGTTTACAATTCTTTCATTGAACTTCATTTTTATTTTTAGCGAAACATTGAAATTTTGTAAACACTCCAATGATATTTTTCGCGTAAAAAGTAATTGCTTTAATTGTCGAACGCGATATCGAATAAAAACTGGTTTTTAGCGTCGAACGAGGCTATATTATATTCCGATACGCGAAGCCGAATATTCGAATGTACCGTGAAATCTCTGGAACATTATTCGCGAGTATTTTCTAGCGCGTGATATTCGCTATTGGGTCGTTTCGTGAAAAAATAATGCTGAAAATGAAACATTTAACGTAGCTTTAAGTGCAACTTAATTTTTTTGTAGATCTAATTTACTTTCATATTTCCATGTGTTACGAAATATTTGTCTCGAGCATTCGAAAATTTTATATTTTTCTTGCATATCGAGATACATAACAACCATTAAAGCGTTTACCTACAATATCCAGGAATTTTAAGTAGTTCAGTTTTTATTGTTTTATGTGCAAGTCTCCTTAAGAAATCTAAATTTAGATAATTTTTCCAAGCTTTGTTATAAATAAAGTAATGGGTTAACTAGAAAACGGATTTCTTTACCGCGTTCGGTGACGTACGTAAAATTTTTAAAGCGACGATTTTTTGTTGTAAAACTTTGATTATTAAAATAAATTCAGTAATAAACAACCGTGTAGAAATTCTCGGATGAAAACAGCATTTTCTAATAATTACTTTTCGTATCACTTTAAATATACGTAGATTTTATCAACATGAAATATTAATACGATTAAAACGTTTTTTGTTTTTGTTTTTTTAATCATCGGAAACTAGAGCGTTTATCGATTAATCGCTTGTTAGCACAATTATTTATTACATACATCCATATACACAATACTGGACACGTACGAGTTGCTATTCGCAACTACAAATTTCTAACGTGATTTATCATCCAACGGATAAAAAACGTAATAATTCAAGACGAAAAGGTGCCTATTTAGATATTTAACGATAGTTTCTTGACTTACTTTGCAATTTAATAATATTACCTACGTGAAAATAAAAATAAAAATAAAAATCTCCCATCGCGTCCCAGAAGCCAAGGAAAGATAAAAGTATTTTGAAAGTAAGTAAGTAAGTACCTTGAATGGGCGAAAGGACGAGTCCCGTAGCCGTTGCACCGCTACCCACGACGACCTGGAGCACGGGCACGTCGGCTATACCCCCTGGGTTGTGATGGTAAGCCGGGGGTGGTATCATGCCGACGACACCCGCGCCGATGTTGGCGGTGTTGGTGGCCGAGAGAGCGAGACGCTGCTCGCGGTCCACGACCTCCTTCGTCACGTCCGGCGTTGGGATGCGCGGTCGGTTCTTCAAGGATATCGGTATCGAGTTCAGCTTCGGTAGCGTACCTAAACATACGATAACGGGAGTTATTCTCTTCCTCGTACTTACTGGTTCGCGTACTCGATCTATCGCGACGAAATTCCTGCACGCATTTACGCAACGTCCGGAAAGGAGTCAATTTATCGTCGGGGAATGTTCGGAAATCCCCGAATTCTCGGGCAGAGAACCGAAGCGATCGTCAAGTAAATAAAAGTCTTGTACGAAAGTTACGCGAAGTTAAAATTGTATTATATTATAAAATAAACGGGAGTGAAAAAGGCAATTTTTTAAAGGAGAAGAAAAGAAGAACTTCGCTGTACAAAGAGAAATTAACGAGCCTCGAGAGCTATTTATATATTTTATTCGGAGTGTGGAGTTGGCTCGAATAAGCTCCCGCAAACGCGAAGGAACGAACCAAACTCGTTTGCGAAAAGGTCTAGCGACTTCTTCCTACACCGGTCGACCACAAAAGCCACCTCTGTTCGTTCGTTCGTTCGTTCTTTCGCTCATCTTCGAAATTCCGAATGAAACACAATACCTTGCCGACCCATCCGTTGGCTCTGTATGCTCTTTCGCCTGAGCCTGTCGTAGAGGGATATCTTGAAGCTGGGGTTGTTCTGCGTCTGGGACAAGGCGTTCCCAGTCTGCGCCGTCTCCGGACTACTGTAGACGCTGTTGTGTCGGTTGCGGGAGAAGAATCCCCCGGCACCGCTGCTGCTGTACGTCGTCGAGCTGCTCCGGACCGATCCCATACGAGTTATCTGCCTCTGAAGCCAATTCTTCCTCCTCTCGACCAGCGGCGTGTCCACGCTTTCCTGCAGCGAACGAATGGTTATATCCAACGGAGAGGACGAAGGTGGAGGAAGAAGAGGAGGAGGAGAAAAGAAACAACGGACGTGATATATTTTTTTAACCCGCGGATTCGAGCGACCTGCCCCGAGAGTTTATTTCTTTGGGCTCGAGTCTCGGGTCTGAGAAGGAAATCGTTTATCTCGTTGGTCGATCGCCGTGAAATAATTAGGCCGATCGAGCCTGGGAACAAAAGGGGATTCTTATTCCTACTTATTCCTACCCCGTAGGGTAGGAAGACTCACGTAGTCGGCGTAGACGTCGTCCTGCATGTGCGCGGCTTTGCTTCCGCGGTGTCCGTTGTGTCCGTGCACGTGGGATCCGAGGAAGACGTTGGCGTAGAGAGCGTCACTGTCCTTGACCTTGTAGTGCTCGGCCGAACCCTTGGGCTCCTCCTTGCGGTACTGTTCGCTCGCCACCGTGTACGGGAGGTCCTTCGGGACGACCTCGTCCCAGTATTGGTCCTTGAGCAGTTCCGGGTGTTCCTCGTGCATCTCGTCGACTATCATGTAGCCGGCCTGCGATTTTTTTGCACACGTTCACTCGCTTTGTCTCTCTCAGCGATCGGGATATTTTTTTTTTCGTTTTTTTCTTTTTTTTTTTTGGCAAAGTAGGCGGAGTGCTTTGTAACTCGAGCGATTCCAACTCGGTGTTAACTTTTGTATCAACGTTGAATCAACGCGACGTTACGCGTACGTCATGAATTTCGAAACCGTTATAATTCCAAAGAGTTCGTGCGTTAGGATGTTGATCTTAATTTTGTAATCCGATGAGAAATGTATTTTTGAGGAAGAATTTTACACGCGCGCATACTTTTATTCGATATTCTCAATTTACTTAATTATACCGCGATGTTTTGCGAAGAGGCTTTACAAAATATACTTTGCGATTTAATTTCGTGCAAAAATGCATTAGCAATGACTTGTATCGAAAGAAAAATGCTCAAGGTAAAATAAATAAGAATAGGTTACAAGCTCGAGGAATTTAAACGTATTTTCAAATATTTTATTGCAAACATAACGATAAATTAATGTGAGCATCCGTTCTCATCGAAAAAATAGTAAATTAAAAAATTTCTTAACCGAGGTATAATTCAATGCGATTTTATATGCTTTTAAAATAATTATCGGTTAAACCTTGAAATTTGATAAGAAAAATCTCCATAATTTCCACAAATTTGAATCGCGTGCTAAGATATCGTACACTCGAGGAACTTTGCGATTACATGTTTTTAACGTCTCAATTTCACGTACCTTGATATGACGATCGATCAGCCAGTTGAGTTCGATATCGTCATCGTCCTCTCCGAAAGGATTGATCAAAACTTCGGCTACTTTTAACCATCCCACGTAAAAACAAAACTGTAATCGTTGAACGAAGATTATTGTTTAATCGTTCGCCGTCTTCTACGAATATAGATAATAAGGCGTATTCTACAAATAATAAACCTTACACCTGTCAAAAAATACGTGACGTTTGTTTTCTTACGGATAAATATGTATTTTTTTTTTTTTAAATTTTAATTATTTGTAAAGCAAGAATCGAACATTTTACGTAAGCTTTCAAAGTATCTAAATTATTTTTTACGAAAAGAAATATTTTTCTATTTAATCTTCGACTAAACAACCGATCGAAAGCTGTAAAAAATTTTAAAGATTAGCTTAAATTATTAATGGTATAATTATTTATTAAATTTTTAACGATACGTAATTAAAAATTCTTTTGTACGGTAAAAAAAGATAAGATTTGTGTAAAATATTGAAATATTTTGTAGTTAACGCTCGTACATTAAATAGTTAAAAAAAAAAAGAAAAATATTTACCGAGTAATTACAAATTATATTAAGAATACATTTAACATTATTACTGCAATTTAAAATGAATTTGTAACGTAATCGATCGTAAGCTTGCCATTTCCTTTGGCGAACTGTAATACTCTAAAAACCATAATACTCGAAGCGCGAGTAATTTCTTAAAGAAATAAAAGATTTTAGCTAAAAGCGAGGAATCGCTTTTTACAAAGGTAGAAATAAGCGAAAATAAAATGTCGCTCGAAGGCAACGGTCGAAGCGTAGGATCGAAAAAAGAGCGCTTAATCAATCGTGTGCGGATTTTGACGTGTTTGTATTTTGCAATTATCCACGTTTTGCGCTCCTTTCCAGAGCACACAATTATAGCACACAATTATAGCACACAATTATAGCACACAATTATAATACACAGAATTATAATACACAGAATTATAAAAATAAAAGTGAGTCTCGATCGCATACCTGAAGAGCGGTAAAGAATGGAAAATACATATCCGGGACCTCGTATTTTCCACTGACGCAAGCCTCGGTCTGAGATATAAACTGACGTCCTAAAAGAGCCGAGAAAAAATATGCGTAGAGAGATAGTGTAACCACCTGAAATCATATACACACACACCATCACGGCCATCAATGCGCGGCTCTCTCCGTCACACCTTCAGACGTATCGAAAATAGTTTGATATCTCGCTTACTCCGCTTACTCCTTCCTCCGCGCTCGGAAGAAAAATAAGAGAAATATGCGTGTCGTTCGCGTGCGTGTGCGCACGCACGCGTGCGTTCACGCACGCGTATCAACAAAAAAGATTCGCAATAGTAAAGGGGCCTTTTACGCGACCCAGGCTAATATGCATTCTGGACTTTTGTAGTAGAAGTATTTTAGTAGTGGAAGTACCGTTTTTTGAGGAATGCACATTATGCAAGAATATTACGTAAAAGTAATTCGCTTCGTACATACGAGACTGTATCTTTAAATTCGATCTGGCTACTCGTTATTGCGTACACGTGTATAAGAAGTCAAGGCTTTTCCGAAAAACAATGGTACAAAATCGATAATGCGCGGGGACGTATCGTCGATCCGATAGAGAACACAAACCTGTTGCGAGGATAGTATCGATTTCTTTGATAGAATTAGTAAACTAGTGTCGGTGCGATGGTATAACAACTGAAATTTCTTTTTTACTTGATATTACATTTCAAGAAACTACTCCGCTCGGCTCACGAGTATTTGATAACAACTTTTTCATTTGAATTTGTAATCTCTGAGTCATATTTAACAATGCTTTGCAATAACGCGAAAATGCTAAGATTTTCAATTGTTATTCCACGGTTGCGATATCGCGTAGGACCGTCTATCCTTTCGTATCCTACGTACGCTTTTTAAGACAAAGGAAGCTAATTTTCGATCCGACCGATTTTACGGATCCAACGGTTTTGATTTTTACGGAAGTGGATAGTCGCTGATTATCGTTTCGTTGGAAATATTTTCTTTTTAAAAATATCCGTATTCCGATGCTTTTGAACTCCCGTAATATTCTAGTCGTTCGATTACTCGTATTTCGCAAACTAACTTCCCTCGTTTAAAATATTACTAATGAAATATTTGCCATTCTCGTTAAAGCGTAACGCGCTCGTTAAAAAATTTACGGTAAAGATACTCGTATTGTTAAGTAAACATCATTGTGCGCTCGAGCCGGAGATTTTCAATATAAAACTCATCTAATAAATATATTAAATAATACGTTTTCAAATGTTTACAACGCGAACATCGTAACTTCCGATATAGACAAACACAACTTTAACCCAATAACTACCTGCGAAACTTATATAAAGCTTATCGCGCGTCACAGAAATTATACAAAAAATAATTATTATATCGGAGATTGAATTTTTTCAAATTTTTCAAGTACGTTAATTGTAATAATTCGTAATCAATTCCGGTTAAATAACAAATAATACTCATATTACTTACGGAATTTAAATTATTCTCTTTGAGTTAATCAAATCGCTAAAAGTCGCTTTTTTCTCAACGCGAAGTATTTTATTAATTATTTATCACAATTTTATACGTGTTCGCTTTAAATATTCAGCGGGATCGAATAACTCAGCGATACAAATAAAATTTTAATTTTGGACGTTTCTAATAGCGCTTAAATTTAATTTCCCGAGTGTAATCTTTAAAGAACGAGAAAAATATACGTACGATCGGTACGAATTATAAATTGAACGCGTCTGTCGTATTTTCCAATTATTATCGTCGCTCGTTTCGATCGATTCTCACGAGTAAAAAAAAAAGATTGAAAGAACTCGCGCAAAAAACGAAAAATGTTTATCCTAGCTTACATCAACGTGACATAAGTAGTTAAAGGGTTAATTATCTCGCGCACACGATAACGTTTACTAAAACTCGAGTTTCGCGAAGAATAATTAATAGCGAGGCACGAATTCGGGATTTTTTTTTGTTTTGTTGTTCGCGGCGCGAAAGAAAGAAAAAGGAAGAATCGCGAAGTGGAGTTTTACAAGCTTAGAAAAGAGCAATAGTCGACCTGCGTATAAACGAGAGGCACGCAAACGGTGTCGTAGCCGATAAGACCTCCCAGCTTCTTGCGGATGTCGCTCAGCTCGACCAGCAGTGTCTGGACCACGTGATCGCTCGTTATAAGCTGCTCCTTCCTGGCCCTGTTGATGATGTTCGTCGCCCACACGAGAGGCATCCAGTATTTCGACATCGCCGCCTTCTTGTTCATCATCTCGAAGATCTTCTTCTCCGATTCCATCATCAGGCCTAAAAGTGCATACGCGCGTGTGTGTGAGAGAGAATATACGTTAGATCGAACAATTACGCGCGGGATATTCGTATTTCGCGTTCTTTTTGTCGACTAGGAGTGAGGTCGGTTAATTCTCGAGTTGATGGTTAATTAAGCTTTGCCGCATAAATTATTTTGTACCGATTCATTTTGTTGAAAAAAAAGATGAAAAAAACGAAATAATACGCTCGTAGTTATTAAACAAGGATGAGACTAGTATTTCATTTTATTTATTTTTTTACGTTTACCGACTTTCGAGAATATGATGTACGAGGATAGGAATGGAAGGGATTTTACGCAAATACAAATAAACTTGGGTAGTAAATAGTTTTTAAGTTTATTTTTTCGAACGTTCTTCGATAACGCGGATGACATTAAAAATGTTAATTTCGTCATTTTTCACTATTATATAACACCTTATATCAATTATTAATACTCGATGCTTCGATGCAATTTATGGAAAAACAAAGATTTATGGAATAATAAACGATAAAAAAAAAATATATTAATTATATTTACGATTTTTATGAATTTTCGATGAATTCGCATTCGCGTCGTTCATTAATTTATAAATATTAAAAATAATACGCAATAAATTGATCAACGATTGTAAAAACAAACGAGTGAAAACAAAAATATCGTGGCGAGTGAAATATTGTTGCGTATGTCTTGATTTCGACGGAGATACTTTTTTTAACTTGTCATCCGTACCAGGAAATAAATGCTTACTTTACTTTTAATTAATCTTGTGCCACCTGAAAGGTCGATTATAAACGAAGGCATTGAATCTTTTCCGTTTATTGATGTATAATGACATAGTGAAAGTTGAATGAATGCTCGAATATCATTCATTATACAAGTGCTTGGTATTTCTGAAATATTTTCCGAGCAAATTAGTACAATCGTCTCGTAAAAAGTTACACATAAATACCGCTTAATATAATGCGTTTTTTATGTGAATTTTTATCGTTCGTACCGTGTTTTTATAAGAGTACAAAGTCTTTATAAGATCGTTTTCACTTTATAATTATTTTAGACTTATTATCGATATTAGTTTTTATTATTTTAATTTCAGATTGTTTACTCGTCAACGATATATTCCGGAAAAATATGATTTCCCTGAAAGCATATTCGCTTCGTATTATACTTTGTACGTTATAAAACGTATTTTTTATAATTTTAATAAACTCGGTTGGGAAACTTTGATATGACTTTCTGTTTTCGTTATTAATGTTATTATACACGTGTAAAATATTAATAAGTAATTTTAATAATTTCCGTTTTAACAATCGAAACAAAATGTACGTTAAATAAGAAAAATAATTTGTGAGTTTTAGTCGAGTTTCGCAAACGAATAATCATTAATCATAAATGTATACGTTTATTGGCAGTAATATTTTTTGCATTTAATTTTTATATTAGAAAATATTTTACACGCTTCCAATATTACATTTGTTTCATTTTTAAATAACTGGTCCGACTTGGATACATTTTTATCGTTTGAAATTTATGTTACTCGCGACTTATTTCAAATTTTTATCGATGCTCAATTATATATAAATCATCGAAAATATAAAAATATCAAAATAATAGGCACAAAATTGCACGTATAAATAGACGTTCCAATTTGTCAATTATTTTTTTAATATGCAGACTCATTTTCTATTTTAAAGAATCTTACTTCCGCGTTCAGAAATAATAGATATTTTATCGATGATTAAGATGCTTAGTTATAATATTATATAAAACATCTAAATAAAATACAAATAAATACTACGTTATTAATATTTAAACATAACATTTATCAACAAAAAAGTATTTCCAAACACACCACAGCATCGTAACTATATTTAACAGTAAAATAAAAAGGAGAAAAATTAAAAATAAATACTTGGACGTGTTTATGTAAGGAATTTTAATATATATTTATGATACTTGGATATAACATTATGCTAAATCGTTTTAAAGATATTTAATTACTATTTATTAATTTTTTTAACGATTCAAAGGAAAAAAAATGATTTCTATATTTTGCTTTGGATAATATAGTTCCGATAATATTCTTAGAGTCGCAAATTTTCTCACGTATTTCTTTTTTTCTAAGTAAAATATATATTTATAAATAAACATTGAAAAAACTAGAAAAATGTAATAAAATTATTATTTCAACTTTATCCAAGTTTTTACAATCTATTGAAATTTTATCGTCGTTAATCAATGGTCTTATTTCGATCATAAAGAGCCAGTCGTTAAGGTAAAATAAAATAATATTTTTTTAGTAGTTAGAACACTTCATTTTATATGACTATTAAATTTTTGCGACATTAACAATAAGTGACTTAACGCAAGTGTAATTCAACGATAAACGGAGGATTTACATCTAACGAGGAGTTATAGTATATTACTACACATTATAATTATTAGCGTTCATTACGTACTATTATTTCTAATCGATAAAAATAATCATTGGAAAAATAAACAAAGAATACGAGGACAAAAATGCCTAAAATACAAGTATTTTCCTCGAATAAAGGATAGATAGGATAACGAAAAATAAACTTGAAAAGAGATGCAATTATAATTACGACATCGATGTTACACTCCTCGTTGAATCATCGTAACGATCGTCCGACCAATAACCACAATTGCGTAAATCTTCCCTAAGAAAAAACCACACCTCCGATCTCGCTCAATTAAGGAAAAGATCGAGGCATCCCAGAGCGGCGATAACGAGCATAATCGAAGCTCTTCCCGAGAGCAGCCCGAAAGAGAAACGAAAGTCGACGGGGATTCCCCGAGCGGGAGATAAGGACAACGCGGCCTCGATCGTCGCACCGCTGACGTCACACACCGAGAGGAAAGAGATCCGCGTCCCCGGCGATGGGGCTGGCCTGGCAAGGTCAACAAACGCGGGGGGATCCGCGCTCGGGAGGCAAGGCCGTCGCCGTCGGCAGGACGGAGAGCGAGAGATAAAGAAAAAAGGAACACCCCGGCCTTTATGCTCGGTCTCAAGGGGTGGGGGAAACGAGTTTTTCAGCCGAGCACGCGGTGCGCGCGTGAGAGAGAGAGAGAGAGCGAGAGAGAGAACGAGAGAAAAAGACGCCTACCGTCGCCATCGCGAGAAACCGCGGCGTCCCGGCGCCACGAGGAAATTCGTCCGCCTCCGGGGACGGTGGATTTTCCGGGCGTCGGAATGCAAGCCGCGTCTTTCCTCGGTAAGATTCTTCTCCGCTCGACGGTGCGATTATTTTTACGATTCCTTTTTGCCGAGCCGAGCTCCAATCTCGTGCGTTATAAATTTCTATCCTTTGAATCCGCATATACGAGGTGCGCTCTTCTGAAAATTTCGTGCCCGCTCATTAATAATGCATACTGAATACGACGCTTTAGCTCATCCCCTCCCACTACGAACGAACGAGCCCAAAAAATAAAAAGTCCCTTTCCAAAGGAAAAAAGACAAACGGCAAGA
Organism: Dolichoris vasculosae; assembly: GCA_018907195.1. Taxonomy (NCBI): domain Eukaryota; kingdom Metazoa; phylum Arthropoda; class Insecta; order Hymenoptera; family Agaonidae; genus Dolichoris; species Dolichoris vasculosae. The sequence goes on from JACCHY010000006.1 coordinate 11,453,498, forward strand.
ACAAAAAAGGACGGAAGAACACTGCAGAAATTTATGACACGCGAAACAAACTAATATGCCATTGACAAAGGATAAAAACCGAGCGGTTCTTTTTAAAAGCGGTGTAGGATCATTTTTTAATCTTCAACTTATCCGAAGGCTCGAGAGCTTGGAATTTCGAGATAAAGGTTTTTTTTAAGTATAACGAGTATCTACGAATCTCGTATAAATTTCAATGCTTTTTATACGTATCCGAGGAAGCGAAATAGTTGCGCGCTCGGATCTAAGGCTGTAAATCAAAGTTACAAGTATAAATCAGTGCGAGTTTTTTTTTTCACAGAAAACATGGCCATGCGTAACGCGCTATCATTAGCGGTCGGGAAAAACACCGGGACTCGCGTCTAATTCATCCCCCGATCGAAACCAAAGGCTTTCAGCTCAGCCCGTGTCGGGAAAACCGCGAACGATCGGCGCCGCTTTTCCGCGAACCTCAGCGCAAGAACAAAGAACTCGGATACAAGCGCGCGAATTCCAACCTCGCGAGCTTAGACTCGAGCTCGCGAATCAATTTTATCTTTATCAACGTACACACCGACCGAACCTTAACCCTTGACCGACGCGCTCCTACAAATGTATAAATATAAACTCGCGTTCGAGGTCTATAAATACGGAGGATCTTTTTTTTTTCCACTCGTTCCCGCGTGTACGAAAAGAGGATTAAAGGTGGAAGCGAAAGCCGAATTTTCGGTCGTTCACCGTTCGCGAACGCATCGTTGTATTACGTGCCGTTTTCGGAATGCCAGCACCATTGAAATTTTCACTGCGCTCTCAAAAATTATCGTTCCCCGAATTTACACAATAGCGCACGATTTTACACGCTTTTACAAATATTTATGTTATGTAAATCCGACGTGAAACCATTTTGTCGAGAGGAGCGTGAATCGGGGCTCGGATTCGACCCGCGTCCTGTACCTAAACCCGTGTGCTGTAAGGTATACACACAGGTATACATGGAACAGCGTTTAAATTCTGATCACATTGCTCATGCCGGAATCGCCGATCGTTCGCTCTACACAAATTTGAACTCTTGTACGAGAATAAACATCGTGCGGGATAATAATAGATTTTTTTCGTATTTTGTTTTCTTTCATTTTATCTTCGCGATAAAGAGTCAATTTTACGTACTGTCGAACAGCGAAAGGACTCGGCTCTGAAAAATTGAATGTCGGGATGACGAGAGACCTCGAAATGTACGGTAAAAGTGTCTCGGTAAAACATATTTATCCAAAAATACGCTAACTTTTATCGAGCCGCGAAAAGATAAATTGCGAACGTTGCGGGTAAAGTTGAAAACGGACCTTCGATCGTGAAAAATAGCAGTGATATCGCGTCGTATTCATCCTTCCGAACAAGGTCAAAGTAACAATGCCGACAAAAAAGTTATGGGCTTATTAAATAAAAAATACGTGTTAATTTTTATGAACTAAAAAAGAATGGAACTCGAGAGCCGACTTTCGCTGCAGTGGCACGATGCGTTATTATTTTGCCACTGACCGAACGATTAAAAAATGAGCGAACCGCAGCTCAACCTTAGCAACGTTATTCGCGTGATTTGCGACCAACCGACCGTAGTCCGGGAAAATACGTTACAGTAAATTAAAATTATTTTCGCCAGGGTCATTGATCCATGTGTAGGAAATCCCGAGATACCAAAGTTAACAACGACTCGCGAATATTGGCGCAGAAGTCAAGAGTTCTCCGACGATGTCAAAGTGCATCGATACGAAAAACGAAAAAGGTTCTACAGTTTAATTCTGTGTTTAACTCTCGTAGATTTAATCGGACATTCGCGAATAACGTTGTAAACTAATCAATTTATATTGCGCAGCTCGTCGATAAAAAAAAAAAAATCGAGCGGTAATCGGTTGTTACAGCATCGAATGTCACTAATTAATCCACGAGGCACAGATTTGAACCGCCGTTATTCTAATTATCGTTTAAATACGCAACCGACCCTTTCACTCTTATAAAATAAAAATAATTTTCAAAGTAAAAGGAGTGGAACCGTTGGCTTATCGCAAAAAAATTGAGAAGTCCATTAAAAGAAGTTGGTTCGTTCGCCTTTGGTGCGAGAAACGATGGGCGGTTTCGTATTTAAAAGAGTCTGTCAAATTTAACGTACGAGAGGGGCGGTGAAGCCGAGATTTTGCTAATTGCGTGTCTATACAATATACCTATACGTAGAGTAAATCAACTCGAGCGTGGTGCAGAAAATGTAAGTGGGTCGCGTCAAAAGTTGTTAGCGGTGCGAAAAGAAAGCAAAAAGGTCACTTTACCCGTTGTCCGACGTGGTTCTGTCATAGTCCGTCACTTTTGAAGTACAAATTATGGGTTTCTTATGGTCGCTAAAAGTGGCGGGGGCATTCTTACGACTGGCTACTATTTAATATTCTGCCTTGGCGAGAAAACTATTCAGCGAATACAAGAGCCGAACACGGTGGCCAATATAAATAACGAAAGGTAGCGGTCCAGGGTGTAAACGTAGATCGATCTCGTTGATGAACTGGTTTATAATTTGAATAGCGCTCGTAAACATTAAATAACTCTCGATAAAAACAAGCCAACGCGAGAATTGAAAATTAGCTGAATCGCGTTATCGCGGATAAATAAACCCATTGCTCGAATAAATTTTATCGCTTATGAATAATTATAGCATTAGACCTACGTATAAAAATCGACGCTCTTATTCTACTTTGAAAACCGTTCGACTTGTTACGACTTCTAACGAGCGGTCGTACCTCCGATAAACAACACTTTTTTTTTCTTAACTTGACAATTTATAGAGACGAAGCTTCGGCCGCACGTCGTATAAAAAATGCCCTAAAAACTGTGTTTACGATCCTTTTTTGTTTTAATTCGGCGTCGAATCGATCGATCGATTTCCCGGTCGATTTCATCGGTCGAACTAAAGCTACGAGAAAACCAAAATAAAAAAAAAAAATTGGCCCACCCAAGATCGTCGTTTCCGAATTCTCGGTTTTCCAAACGACCACCGCGACTCGGAGTGATTGGAAGCGGTTAAGGAAGTTATGCGTGGTTGCGACATACGGAAAAAGCGGGAGATAGAGAGAGAAGAGGAAAATAGATTGAAATAACTCACTGACCAACGTCGACGATGTGCTGGAGGGTTGGGAAGCGGCGTTTCACGCGCAGCGAGATCCTCTGGAGCGTTATTACGTATGCAAGGACGGCGTATCGGACGATGTTCCTACGCATCAGTCGGCCCCGTTCGTCCTGAAACGGGGAAAAAATCTTGGGTTGAGGAGACACGGAGACCCTGGGGTTCATTTATTCGACTATTTATTCGATTGCACGGATAAACGGATGTCCACCGAACGAACTTTATAATCCGGGAGGTGATCGAATTCGACGAGAGCGGCTTTGCGGTTTTTCCTCGAGCGCGATTTACTTTTCCGTTTATGCGTTTCGAGCGGTTTTTTATTTCAGAGTATAAAGATTTTATCTCTCGTTTTATTGATCGCGCGAATAGTATTTAACCTTACACTTACGCTTTAAATATATTGTACAAAACATCGTATCTTATAAAGTCAGGCAGGCTAACGTTGGAAAATTTATAGCCTAATATTTAACATAATTTGATTTTATCGCTCTTAATGCAGTTAGTATAAGACAGTAGTGAAACATTGGTTTTTGCATACGAAGAGTGATTTTATGTTAATTTTCATTTATCCATAAATTTCATTTCTTTACTCTCGGAAATTTTAATAAAATATTGTTTGTTAAATACATTCGATTAATTATGCAAATTGTATTTTAAACGTAATAACGAAGCGTTAAGAACAAATTTTTATTGTTACTATTTCGAACGGCAAAGTTCTTTTAGTTTGAGAATTTGAGCAACTTTCATTTTTTATTTCGTTTATAACGCGTTTATTTTTAACTTTTAAACGAATTTGGCTGTGCGGAGTTTTTTAATAAATTACAAAATATCATCGTTGAATGATAAACTTTGAAATTTCTTCGTTTTGTACGATATTATCAATGATTTCTTCAATTTGTAAATGTATTCGTTAGGATATTTGCGAGAAATCGATTAAAGCGTAGGAAACGGTAACGCGATTAAGGAAATATTGATATTTGTATCTAATTGAAACAACTTAATATATCATAGCAATACAATCGTAACGTTCGTTATAGTTTCAAAATAAATAATTGCGCGTAAAAATAATTAGAAATGGTGAACTCGTTATCTCGATCCCGCCGAGTTAAACGATAGAATAAGGTAATTATTACATATCTAAAAATGGAACGAGCCTCTACCGTATAAAATTTTACCATATGTTGTATTGCTTAATTTGCTTTACCAGTCGTGAAAATTATGTGTACTGCCGAGAATAATAATATGGTGTATCAAAAGGTGAAACATTCGCGGCGATCGTTTACACGCTTTGTTTTTCGCGCGATTACTTTCTTTCGAGTAGAAACTTTTTCTTTGGCGATATATCGACCCAAGCTTTAACGTTATTTAGCGTTCGCCACTCGTACGATTGACACAAATATTTTCATTTACACAATACGTGCATTTGTTGCCACACTGAATAATACTATCAACGATGTGTGTCGAGGTTTCGCGAAATTTCAATAATTATAATCTTGGGAGGAACGCGAAATCGCCTATCGAAAATCGCCTATAAAAGAAAACTTTCTGCTCGTTTTCGAAAAAATTCATCGATATAAAATGGTTCCCGCGAGTCGACAAAAAATCCACTTTCCTCGGTTATTCCGGCCTCTGCCGAGGTAAGGGTTAACGACACTTTGCAAAACCGTGTCATGGTGATTCATTAGCCGTAATGAGCGAAAATATATAAATAAGATAGTAACCGTCAATTTGACAAGGTCAGAGTAATTATCTCGTTCGCAATGCGACTCGGAGTTGTACGAGCACTTATCTGGAATAGGAACTTAATAAAAGAATTCGAAAGAAGCCGGAAGCTCGAGTCGATGCAAAAAAGAAATACGCTCTTAAGTTACGGTCACGCTTTGCTTCTATTTATAAATTTAGAACTTCGGAAATACGTATTGGATTTACGCGCGTATCCGAGACGAACTCGATTTGCGCGCGCGCTTGTTTTTTTTTTTATCGTGTAATTAATTAACGATTTTATACGAGCATTAGAAATATCAGCGTTTATCCCGTTCACTTCCAATACGTTTCGAAATTACGCTCGCATTAGCGATTCTTGACTTTAATAAGTATTTATATGCACAAATTTTAATCTTGGTATTCATCGAATGGTAAGCGTTGACACATTTGTCGAGATATCGCTTAAAAATAGAATCCAAAGTATTTTAATAAATGCAAGGATATCACTTACGTTTCCTGGGATCGCGGCACTGATGAAAAGGGCAAGATTGTCTGGCCAAGGTAAGAGCTTGTATTGCTCCCACCACCTCTTTACGACCAGACTCACGTAAAAGCCCAATACGAAAGACATTGGTATCGATTCACTTGAGTTTCCAAAGTAGTAACGAATTCTTTCGAATACTCTGAAACAGATTCGCAATTGCAAGGATGACTATTTAATCGTCAAGTGTTTCGTTATTTTAATTTCGATCGGATTATTCGATAAATTTATGTTTGTTGTTACAAAAAAGAAAAGTGTGTTTACTCTTTAAGAAAATTTGATGCAACGAATATAAATTTACCCGACAGATTAATCTCAGTTATCTTAACAATTTTCAAGTCCACGTATTTTGAAATCAAAAGACAACCTTATCTATAAATTATACGAATCTAACTTGATGTATAAAATAATAAACAGAAAGTCATATAAATATATATAACGCGGATAATGATTTATAAATATATTCACACATAGAGATAAATTTAATACGAATACGTTGAGTAATAATATATCTTTGTAATTTATCTTGGATATTTTATATCGAATTTTTTATCGACTAATAGAAAAATTGCAGTTGGATTAATTTTTTTATTTAATTTAGCATTTATAAAAACACAAATATTATTATATAAACGCAATATTTTGCAATCCGAACGTATGAATTATTAGCTACTCAATCATTTTTTTGTTTTTTTGATCAAGTTATTTAAAAAAAGTTTAAAGCTCAAGAACTACACAAAAAACACATGTTTTCATATATAAATCATCAACCGAATAATAAATTTGACAGCCTCGACGAATTTTGACATCGAGTTTGGATTCTGCTTACTTAAATTTATTTAAAATCTTATTCCGCGAAGAGGCATTTAAAAAAAAAAAAATCATTTTTGTTCGATGGTGCAGTTAAATTTTTTTAAATTATTAACTAGTCGCGAACGTTCGAATATATTTAATATTTGTATTGATATTTCTGACAGTAAGCCAATAAGTTTTTACGTAAGTAAATTAGTTTGACCAGAAAACTGTCTGCTAAACAAAATATTATCAAAAATGGCATTTTATCTTAACTTTCGGATAAAATCATTTTATCAACTATCTTTGTCGTTACCCCGAACAATAAGAACTTTCTTGATTGTTTCGTTTATTTATGGGAAGATTAAACTCATTGACGTGACTCGATCGAATAGCGCGATGTTTAAATAAAAATAATAAAACGAAAATTGATATCGAGGTTTGGAACGAAAAGGACTCGCGAGAGAAACGAAAGTGTTCATATTTCAATTTTTGAAGATCTTTTAAAACCAGCAAAGTCAGTGTTATGGTTAACTTTTGTTGGATGAATTTGAATCTATAAAGCATCGCGTCAATTTAAAATACATTATTCGAAAATGGCATAATAAATTATATCGAAGGGTAATAAAGGCACGACACCGATCGTAAATACCTTGTATACGGCTTTAATCAATTTTTTGGTGAAGGCTTTACCTTCGAAGGTGTTGCATACTACAATTGCGTTGAAACCGTACAATTTCAAAGATTAATTATACTCTTTCTATTCACTTACATAAACAAAATATTTATCTTGTTCGCTTACTTTCTAATTTGCTTCTTATTTTATACGAAGAACGTTACATTGTCGCTAACACGACTACAACCATTCCATGCAATTACTTACCTTTGCTGCTCTTCGTTCAGCGCGTATCGATAAATAAAATTAATGACGTAGTAAGCTAGTAGATAGACCAGAAGTTCTCGCCAGATCAACTTGTACACGGATCCGCGCCATCTGTAAAACGATCGAATGAAAACAAGAAATTAGCGTGTGCGCAGCTTTTCATCAACATTGCTACAATCTAAGATAACGTTTGTAATATAAAACTTATTATTGCTTATCCGATTATCTACAGGTGTTTCTATTTTTTCTCTTTTTTTTTTTCATTCTTTTTTTCATTCTTTTTTTCACAACGTGCCAGGAGATATAGAATTATATCGAGTTAAATTTTGTCTCCGATGTACCGAAACGAAAGAAAATTAGCGCTTGAAAAAACGTGGACGGTAGTTTTCTCGAAAATGAAAGTTTGAGCAACATTTGTCATGTTTGGTGACAAATGACATTTCGACGTTGCACTCGGGAACGCGTCTACGCAATACGTCTTTGAAATTATAGTAAAATTGATCGTTATCGTTGCTTCATGTTCCGCGATTACTAAATCATTATTAATTCAAAGCGAAAGCAACGACACGGTAAAAATGTTATTATCGCAAATGCAAAATTTAGCATAAATTAATCGAGCAACGTCATTCATAAGTTGCCATTGTATCGTATAATCGACGCTTTAACACACTGAATAAATAGTTTGTCGCGATCGTCGCAGCGCCACTTTTTTACGCTTGTATCCGCCATTTATTTCAACGCTGACTTTTCGAAATACAATTTTACGAATAAAGTTTCGTCGTATTTCACCGCACCTGACCCTTGGACTTCCATCGCCGCTTACGACCTTACTTTATTCTAGATACAGCTTTTATGATCGAGTAATAAAGCAAACCCTCGATCGACCAGCGAATTTTTATCGTTTGGGACGCGATTCTTTATCACCTCTAGGCTTTCGAAAAATCGCGCGCTTCGCTTCGTATCGAAAGATCCGGTGGGCAAATCTAGACGACAAGGTTAACGATCGCTCGATCCTCGCTCCTCGAATTCGCGTTCGGCTGTTCGGGCGAGAAATCGCACCGGAAAATAAGTTAAAAAAACGATGGCGAAACGCTCGGCGAATGGAATTTGATGCGTCGTCGAGAAGGTAACCGAACACCGGAGTATGCGATATCGCTCGGATAAAGGCTGTTCGGGAATTCCTTATCTCGCGAGTGTCCCTCTAGCGTCGTAGAAAGCAATCGGTGACAGACGCGATCCTCGCCTATTTCCAGAGTAAAAATTGCGATCGTTGGTGGACGTCCGGTCGGTTTTAATGGACGCATAGGAGAAAGAACGTTTTGCGTTTTGCGTTTTGGGGGAAGTGTGATCGTCGTACCATGACTCGATCGTCGAAAAAAACGCATTTCTATCGTTGCTTTTGTTGTTATTTAGGAGCGTTTCCACTTTCGCACACTCTAGATTTTAACGAGAGGATAATTACGGTGAAATTATGTTGGCTTCGGGCGAATCGACGTCGTGTAATCTGCGATGACTGATTTTAACGTTGTCTCGATCATCGGATTTTATAAATTATACGCTTGGTATAATTTAAAAAAATTATTTTATAATAGGTTCGAGGCATAAATTGAAAATAACGTATTCCGAATATCTATCGCGGATGTGATTCCCGATCGCTGAAGGAACTGTTATCAGAGAATTTTTATCAAAAGAATCAAAATAATATATTTAAATGATTTTACGTGTGTGTGTTTTTTTTAAGCGAATTCAATAATGATAATGTATTAAATTGCTTTTATTTTACATACGAACGCTTATTTTGTCACGATTACGATCTTTGAAAACTATTATAATTTTCAGCATTGAGGAAAATTAGAGAGTAAAATATTCAAGCTGCTTTTGAATTCGTTACATAAAAATTATTTGATTATTATACTTTGGTCGATTCGAACTTAATATATAATTTTGTAATCTTTAGTCGATTTCGTTAATTAATTTTTGAATCGTTTAAATTTCCAATCGTTGGTTTACCGTTGAACCGATAAAAAAAAATGTCGAAATAAATTTAAAATTAAAAATATCGTTTATTAAATTTGTTAATCGAATCTATATGGTGAAATGTAAAGCTACCGATTTATGACTATTTATAAGACGGAAACAAAATCCATTGTCCATGTGGAAAAAAAAATTTTATTCGATACATCGAAATAACCATTCTCCTATTTTTTGAATAATAATCGTACATCGGCAATTTTCATCGTCCTCATTCGTTTCCATTGTACTACAATAATTTGAATACGGATATAATACGTAAACGATGAAAAAGTTTTTCCTCCCGATTCTAAACAAATAATTTTTACGTCATTTAATATTTTCTAATGTATTAATATATATAAGTAAATAAATACACAGCTTAACATTTTATGTCATAATACCTTTGTAATATTGAATGGCTAAACTTCAGACGTATAGACTCCTGTAATTGAGTTGTAGCGATGATTATCCAAATGAATATTGCGCGTGAAATAGTCAACTGGCGCCATGTAACGAGATAATTAGCAACGAAGATTTCCGTAAAAAGTATATCTATTTAGTTTCATAATTGTCTGACGCAATAATGCGTTAGCTATTAAATTGGAAATTATTATCTTGGACAAAATTGTGGCAAATCCGATGTTATTCCTAGTGTGAATAACAATAATGCATGTTTCGTGTAACCGAGAAATATAGTGTTTCAAAGATCTTACAAGGAAAAATTGTATAAAAATCTCTTGATAATTGTTCGGAAAATAAGGATAATCAAGAAGTTATCAACGAATAATTTTGCAACGCTGTTACCCTTTAAATAATTATTTGCTTCGTTCGTAAAAAACGCATTTTGATTTGGATGATTTTTCCAATTCCAGCTCAAAGTAAATTTAGCGTAATAATCTTGGATCGTTATATTTTTTTCCGCGGTTAGTTCAAGTGCTCTAAAATAGATACAAAGTATAAAGTCGAAGTAATTGGGGCTAAAATATGTTTTAAAAATATTACATAATTTTAACGTTTTTTTTATTATTATTCACAGTAATCTTTTTATATTATTACGAATCTTGCGCTATTAATGCAAATTTACGCTCGTTATATAGATCGATATAACTTCCTTCAAATGAAAACCAATTTTTTACGTATGAACAAAGAGACGTAAAATTTTTTTCCTACGTTTTTCCGACAATAAGATACAAGCCTATCAAAAATACATAAAACTAAATCCAGCCGAGTGGCGCGCATATTATTACTAAATACAAAGTACACTATTACGGAAAATCAGTCATTAAATTACTTTACTTCGCGTTAGATAATTACAGCGTTATTGATTAATTTAATCAACGACCACATTAATTTCATAATTCACCGCCGACCAGAAGCAGCATAAATATATCTTTCGTATAGATTATTTTTATGATAAGATATAGTATTTAAATCAAAATGAACGACAAACACTTTCGATCAAACTTCTTGAATTACTTATATAAACAGATTGCGTTGTAAAAAAAAAAAAAAAACTTTTTTTTTGTTTACACTTAAATTTAACTGTTTTAAGATCTTCGACGCGATATATCAACGTTTACTTTAAATATTTAACATTAAACAAGATAGTAGGATTTCGTACAAAAACTGTTTTTCTTGTAACGATGATCTCGAACGAAATAGTAAACGAATCGAATTCGCTCCCGAATAAAAAATTTAAAAGCACGATAAAACGTATTCGCCTTCGTTAAAAAAAAAACGACGTTTCCTTTCGTTCCCTCCCTTTCCTCCGCGTACTCTCGAATGAATCGCTCGATTACAAATTCAAGTTGGAAAAATGCCTGAACGACTCTCCGACGATCTCAACCCGTACGTGTCTAACGTTTTTCCCGTTCGCGCGCGTGGCACAAGATACGAGGCTCGAGTTCGTCGGCGTCTCGCTTCGGGCGAAAATTTAACGCGCATTTATTTTTTTCTTCTTCTTTTTTTTTCCTCGCCTCCTTCGATCGTTACCTCGCGCTCGCGGAGGCTTCGGGACTCGGTGCACTCGTCGATTACACGAGTGACACGCGCTTTTCTATGTCAGTGGGTCATGTGTTCGCCTCGCGAGGAGACTTTGTTCCCTCCATTCCGTGGCGCTTTTAGCTTTTGTTTCTCCAGCTGCGAGAGAAAAAAAAAATACGAGCGGCACCCGATACATATTTAACGAGACGCGCGAGGATCGCTCCGATGACGCGAGATGATCGATGGCCGAGGGGCGGAGACGTCGTAGTACTTATCATTCGAATCGTCGCTTCTTCCGCTTCTTCTGTCGCATTGTTTGCACAACCTTTGGAGCTTTTGATTTACGGCGATACACCTTTCGAGATAAATTCGAGTTTTAGTTTGTTCAGACATTCGTAAAATTCGTAAAATCATCCGTGGATCATTTTTTACGATCCGATACGATATTTCAAAACGATTATTTTCGAAAATATACGCCGATCGCTGCGACAGTAACGCCCGTGGAATATTATTCTTCGCGCGCAATAAAATAAACATTTCGTAACAGGTCGCTCATTTTTCCATGATAAATCGGCAGAAAATCCAGCGAGGCAACTCACGGCGAAGAATAAACGAAGCGCAGATAAAAACAAGTTCCCCCCGTGAAATTGCCAATGTCAACAAAATCGTATATCACGCGTAATAGCGATGAAATAGCGATGGAATAGCGATGGAAGAAAAGACTCGCGTCGTTATCTTTGAACGGAACATTGGAAAGGAAGGCGCATCAATTTCACGAGCCATAACACTGATGTTGTCGACGGCTACCCGCGCGTTAAACTTACCGACGCGAGGCGCGATCCGCGGCGGCAATCAAAGCTTTTTCTTTCTCCGTCTGGAAGGCCATCGTCGCCGGAGGAAGAGACACGTGCGCATCGAGTGTCGAGCCAAGGGTGACGTTTCTTTGTTCTCGCGGCGAGTTCTCGTCGTTCACCCTCGAGTTCGCGAGCTTTACCACCGGAGCTTACCTCGAGCGGTTTCACCGGCAAAAATACGTGAAAGAGTTAGGTGAAAGCTAAGATCCGAGTGAAAATCCGAGTCGGGGCTTGGCAAACGTTCCCTGGAAGCTTCGACGTTGCCAACCAAGACTTGTTTGAACAACGAACGAACGACACTCGCGGGAGTAACAGCGAGAGCCTTTATATTTAATCAATTGTTGAAAGCATATTTTGACGCTGCGTTCGAAGTGACGAACGGTTTTGTTGATATTGGCGAGATCAATGGCTGTTGGAAATCGCGGAGGATAAGGTTTAAAATTTAATTAAAGGAAAATTTTAACGATTTCCGCCGACGATAAATTTAAACGTTGGAAAAAGAAAAAAAAGAAAAAAAAGAAAAAAAAGAAAAAAAAGAGAGAAAAAGTTCGTTACCCGTGTGTAAGTTTTATTTGAATTTTATCTGGTATTTCTCGCGCGTGTACCGTAATTTTAAATCCTACTCGACGACGTTGTCTTCGAACGCCTACGCGAGTAAATCCAAAAGTTTTTTCTTCGTACGCCAACTCGGTTTTCCGATGATATAATAAGAATCAATTATTTCAAACGTATCAATGACAAGCGGAATGTTGTTTCCTCCGTCATCCATCAACGCGGAATATTACAAAACACCGATTCGGTAACGATGGATATCATCTCGTTACGAAAGAGTTATCCGTATCTTTGATCATCCAGAGCTAAAATTTACCCTCGTCCATCCAAACGCTCCTCGAGATCGTCCGAGAAAACATCCGCTCGACGATATCGAGGGCGAGACGAACGAGGCGGAAAAGCTAAGCCTAGAGGCGCGTAACGGGACGAACTCCGTAGAGGGACATCGGCGAATATCGATCGCTCCGAGTCCAGCCTCGGTGCTCCAGTGATCTAGTGTAGATCGGGGCAACGGTTCCCAACGGGGATCTCAGTTGCGGGAATCGTCGTCCGCTTTTCGTTTCCGGGAACGCCAAACGTCGCGTTCGTCGTTTCGGTTCGTTCGAATTTTTACGAAACGATCGATGAGTGAACGATCGACGCGCTTTCGGTTTCGAACTTAGATTATACAATCGTACGCGCAGGTGTATATAATTTTTACTCTTTGTATCGTTCGCTCTTGCTTGTCTTTTAAATAGCGTTCGATGGTATAATTGATTACAGCTGTAGGATTTTTTTTTCTTCTGTTTTTCAAAGCTTTTGTTTTTCGAATAAACGACAAAGCTAATTATTACGGAATAACGGATACATCCGAGATACTAGTAATTATCAACTCGGATCGAGGACTATTTTCTCTTTTATAAAAAGCTTGTTTACTGTTAACTTATAAGCGGATGGTTCTTCGTTTCTTGGGTATCGAAACGTCGAAAACAGAATTTTTAATTCACCTTCGAAACTTATTTTTCTTTTTTCGAACGAAATTCCATCCGAACGCGGAAACAATTTTTATCGTCAAGATTTTAACTACTTTTAAAAACACTATTATTTTTAGCCCGTTACTATAATTAAATCGATAAAAATCGTTATCGAAAAATTCGGATAATCGGAAAGAATCGTCGCCCGCGCGAGACGAAATAAAATTACCGAATACTAACTACACCGATAACGAATATTTGGCACGAATCGATTCCCCTTCGTTCATCCATTACACGAAAAAAAGATTAAGCCCGAATAAAAATATCATCATCGGTCACCGGTAATAACTCGATAAAGACCAGCTGTCGAAGCACGTCGCGTATAATAATTAGGTCCCGAGTGTCATTGATCCTTGAACGCGAGCGAATAAAAAAGAGAGAAAAAAATATTTGAAATTTTAATCGTCGATACTCTCGTCCTCTCTTCCCCTCCTCCGTGAATCATTCGTGCTCATAAAGCATTCGATACGAACGTCGCTTTACCCGCTCCCGACTTACTTTAACGGACGCCCGTCGCGAGTCGCTGACAAAAAGATCGCGACTCGATCCTAGAGGTTCCTCCAGATGCGGCTGTCGTTATCGCGCGAGTTTATTCCACACCCGCGGCGAGAGGAGAGAAAAGAAAAACACGCTCGTCGGGCGTATGTAGGTCCGTTCGCCCGGGGCGACGTCGTCCGATCGGCGATTAGGCGAGCGCCGCGCATACCGATGATTTTATACATCGACAGTGACACATTTTCAACGAGCCTTGTACAAATGTGCGACCGCCACCTGCACTTGACTGCGAGGAAACGCTCGATGGAGGAGGAAAAGCGAGCGCGACCGAGTCAATGCCTCGGCCGAGAACTCGCGGACGGATTTCGCTACCCGGAGAAGACGTCCGATGTTTTTTTTTCTCGGAGATCTTGGAGATTCTCGGCGTTGGTGTCCTTTCCTGGGAATTCGATCGAGCAAAATCTACGCGAAAACTCGAGGCCTTTTCCGTACAATTTTCAGACAAAGGCCGAGCGAACTCGAATGACTCCAATATCGCGATATCCGCAATCGTACTCGAGACACACGCTGTGTCAATATTTTACTACGTCGAGTTGTTTCGACTCACCGCTTCGAAAGCTTACGTTGGAAAGGTTATATTTTAGAAATAAGAATTTATATTTGGAATTACCTTAAATTAAGGAAATCGAACTTTCCAGTTTAATTTATAAACGTTTATAAATATGCATTTAAATTTAAATGGAATCGTATTTCTTAAGAGCAAACTCAATTTCTCTCCGTTCAAAAATTTATAATCGTGCATTTTTTTAAACGTTGATAGAAATACGATGCTTCGGATGTCGAAAATTGAAACTTGTCTTTATCGTCGCGTTCGATTTCGTCAAAATTTTTGAAACTTCCGCTGTGATTTATCCGATAGACGCACTTTACAAATTTTACAATAGCCATCGGAAAAGGATAATCAAAGTGTAACGCACTCGAATCCGTTCGCTCCGTCTTCGTTCGAGTTTGGAAAAAACTACTCCACGGATAAAAAGTCAATTACAGAACCGCGAAGTTTTTTAATAGGCGTTCGCTAAACAACACCTGGAAATCCATTGCACGCACGCGGAATACGAGCGCATCGTTGACCACGCAATTTCAAAAAGGTAATATAACGCGAGCAAGGAAATCGACGCATAGACGCGAGAAACCGGCGATTGTTTGTCCCGCCGAAATCGATGAACATCCCGAGCGATCGAAACGGAGAGAGGAAGCGAGAGAGGAAGCGAGAGAGGAAGCGAGGGAGGGGAAAAAAATACTGTGGCCAATAATAGAAAGCGAAGGCCAACGACCGGCCTTAACGTCGATTTTCCAAACCATCGTTTTCGTTTCGGCGAAATGGGCGGCGAGAGAGAAAAGAAATTGGGAATGTTGCATTCGCGCCTCCGTCGACGCGAGTTGAATTTTTCGAGCCGTTGATTATTCTTAGGAGACACGAGGAACGCCTGCGTTATCGAGTCGATCGGCACTTTCGTTTTTGAGAGGCGGACGCTTCGAGGAAACGTTGTTGGAATGCCCCGATGAATGGCGATGGGTTTTTCAGGGAAGAGGTTTTCAGAGAGATCATCGGCAGGTTTCGGAGGATCTTCCCGAATGTATCCTTCCTCGATGCGTCGGACGGACGTTGCACAAGTCGTTCGAGGTTCGATTTTCCGTGAGAGGTACGAGCGCATAAAAATAAATACGCCTAAGTGCCATCGTTTAACATTTTTAGTCCATGGACTCTGAGAGTTGGAACCTCGGTTTAAGAAAATAACGAAACGATGGTCGCGAGGAGTAGGAGGAGAAGGAGGAGGAGGATTTTTTTCTCCTTCTCAAACGTTTACGCGATCGCGGTCGTCGATTAACTCGCAGCCATGAACAAAAGCAATCATCGATACCTTCGAGCTCGCTATGAATACGAAAAGAGAAAAAAAGCACAATTTTGCAAAAGTGCATACATAATCGCAATCTTCCTTATCTCCGTCGAGGTGTAATTACGGAGAATTACGAATACTCGCGATTCCCGCTTGTCTCGTCGCTTCCTGCCTCGGCGATTCGAGCGCTCGATTCATCGATCGGAATGCGACGGCTGAGGCTGCCGGTAATTTCGATCGAGGCCCGATCCCCGATGATTCCGGATTCCGGATTCCGGTGCATCTCGCGGTCCAAGGTCGGGAGGAGCAACGAAACCTTGCGTAACTTTTTAAGCGTTCGTACCTCCGTTTAGTTCGGGCTTTCCGCTCGCTTCGAAATAAATTTCCCGACGTTCATCGCGCGGTTTTGAAAGAGCCCGGCCGATTAAGTAAACGTAGTTAAAAACTAATAACGAGCCTCAAAAGGAAAAGTCCGAGAACCGCGCGGGTGAAGGTCACTGTATATATTTAGTTTGCCGTTCTCTTTGGAAAACGAAGGCATCTTTACGGCTGCGCTCGCGGCGTAAATCGAGCGCGAGGAAAATTGGGCCCGGCGATGGGGAAACTCGAAAAATACCGAAGGTTCCGCGCGGTTCTTAAAAGTAGCGCGAATCCAGTTCCGCCGTCGATGATACACATTTCTAGCAGACGTCCGAACGATTAGTTTCCCGTTATACCGTGAGCTTGGCTTTTCGACGAATCGCCGCGGAAAATGGAACGACGAGGATCGGTCCCCTCGAGCCGGGAAAAACGAGGATTCGTAAGCGATGCCCTCGAGTTTTCCATTTACCTCGCAATTTTTCGCCTCGCGTCGAACCTAACGATATTATTATCCGCGCGGTGCGCCAGATTATTATGACGACGATTACGACGACGACGACGACGACGATGATGATGATGATGATGATGATGATGACGACGACGACGTTGAAAAAAACGATCGTTACACTGCCATTAGACGCGCGCACCAACATCCCGACGATTTATATAAAGCCGTAAAAGTGCCT
Organism: Dolichoris vasculosae; assembly: GCA_018907195.1. NCBI lineage: Eukaryota > Metazoa > Arthropoda > Insecta > Hymenoptera > Agaonidae > Dolichoris > Dolichoris vasculosae. The sequence continues at coordinate 11,470,432 of JACCHY010000006.1, forward strand.
CGAGTCGGATCGGAAAAGCCAACCTCCGCGATTTCGACCCGGAGGCGTTGGGCAGTCGAGCTCCGATGGAAAAACGAAGGATTTCTCCCGAGGACGCAATTAGCGTAATCGGAGGATTTATTCGCGCGTTCGTTCTAGGTTATCCGAGTTTAAATGGATACTCGTTCGCGTCCTTTCGTTCGAATTCGCTCGTGACTCTCTTCCTCGTATACTTTGTTGGTCGGATTGAACCGAACGGTGCTTGCGTTAATCTTGGATTTTTTTATTCCTCCATTTTTCGATATCGAGTTACGTATTTCCTTCTTTTTCTCTTTTCTTCCTCTCCTCCTTCGACTCGTCCTTCTTAACTCGGTGCTTAAGCGAATGCAAATTCTGCTCGACGTTTCGCTAACGGCTTGTACGATAATATTGAAACACGTCGAGAGTCGTTAATAATTTTGTTTTCTTCTAAAGGGGATGACCTTATTACAATGCGAATAAAATACTCCGCCGGATAATCGAAACGAATACACCGTTCGAATGTTTATGCAAATTAGAGTATTTTCACCAAACTTTGGTACAAAGTGATAAAATCTCGACTTTATTTCTCGTCGTTACACGTATTTCTCGATTCGGCGGCGACGGCCAAGTAAAAAAACTTTACTCGCGAGCATTTAGATCCTTAGTTATAAAATACGCGCTATTTTATTACGGGCTTACACGCTGTTACAATTTTTAAATATTTGACTGCTTCGTGTTAAGTGCGTGTTATTACGGTATTAAAAATATGGGAAAAATTTGCGTAAACGACGAACGTTACTCGCGAAAACGCAGATAATACTCGAGAAATTTTAATTTATTTATCTTTAAAAGTACGTTTTTCACCGATATTCCGGTGACACGAGCCTTCGAATAAAAAAAGCGATAAAATTGTAAACATTGTAAAATATTTTTTAGTCAAACTTTTGTTCAACGTTTAGAAAGCAATTATCCAACGATATTATAGAGTAATTTTTTTTTACTCTCGAAGGTCGTCGCTGCTGTAAAAGCGCAGTTTTTCTCTTACTTTTTTTTTTCGAAAAATACGCCAACCTTTAGAATTTTAAAAATGACGTAATCGAACGCGCCAAAGGTTTCGGGATACCGAACGTCGTATTTCGTTCAGGGTCGCAACGATACCGCGAAAAGCTTCGCCGAACTCATCGAACGGAAGGAAAATAGTTTCCTCGTATCGTACCTAAAGTTGACACGTAACATCGAGTCAACTTCCTACTCCGGGCGGAATTTCCCTCCGCGAATTAACGTCGACGAGGGCTGAAAGCGCGTAACGCCTTTGTATCCGCGAGTCCTGAAATTGCATCGACGGTAAAAGGAAGAGGCCGAGAAGCGGCAGCAGGACGACGAAGGTGTCGTAAAGCGAGAGGAGCAAAAACAGGAGTAATGGCGAGGAGCGCGTTACAGTTACGCCCGAGAGAAGAAATTACCGAGGATCGAGAGAAGGGAGCTTTTCTATTTTGGTCTCTCGCGCGCGCGATAATTTCCCCGTCGTCCGCGGGACAGTTTCGAGGTCGGCTCCGTGATTTTCGCGCAATTACCGAGGGAACGCGGATAACGAGGCGCCGTCGGCGATTTTCTATTCCCAGAGCCGCCGCTTCTATTAATAGAATCCCGAGCGAGATGTTTTGCCGGCCGCTCGCGCGGCTTCCGTCTTTTACCCGTCCGATCTAAACGAGATCCGCGCACGCGGTGAACGACGAGGAGGAGGAGGAGGAGGAGGAGGAGGAGGAAGAGGAGGAGGAGAGGCGCCCGGTAAGAAAGTGAGTTGCGATCACCGCTCGAAGCGCGAACACCTGGAGCGTAAAACGAGCGGCGATCGACGATCGGCCGGTGTGAAAGTCGTTAACGACTTTTACCCAAGCGCGTGCGCGGCTCGCTTTTTTCCTTAGAGCCGAGCTTTCGGGGAGCTTCCCGATTTTCCTTGCGCAATCGCGGATCTTTTTCGCACGCTCTCGCGGAATAAAGGCACGATGACGCAACCCGTCGAATTTTGCGCGCGGATGCCTCTCGACCGGAAACGAGAGCCGTTGGAGCCGCTCCTCGGGATCGAGCGCGCACGCGCGTTCGAGTCGACCTTCGAGCCGAGCGTCCGCTCACCCTGAGCCAAGAGGGGTCTAGTGGGGCCTGCAGGGGTCTAGTGGGGCCTACAGGGGCCTAGAGGAGCCGATCCTCGACTGCTCCTGCCTCTCTCCCCTCGGCCGACTCCGGTTTGTTTATCCAGCCGCAGTTGCACAATTTCGGAGCTCGTCCTCCTCCTCCTCCTCGTCGCGGTCGTCCTTTGTAGCATTTATCCGAGCCGTGTTCGCTACGTTCGCGAGCGGAACAACCTTTCCACGTAATGTACGGTTTTTTTCTTATCTTTCGAGCGCGCGGGAAATCGAGTCGAATGGGCGTTGTAATCTCGAGCAGCGAGTTACGGACGGATGTTCTCGCGGGTCCGTAAAGCGCTTTAATGGTTAAATCGCTCGCGCTCTTAACGATATCGCTTCTATTATTCCATCGGTAGAGCGACGATGAAATTTATTTCGCGAGTAATTACAACGCGAGTATAAACAAGCGTCGAGAATTTACGTTCGCAGAACTTATCGTACGATAAACAATTTTTTCGATTTTCGTTTTCATCCATCGGCCGCCTCGACGTACGCGACGTTCGATAATGAATTACGCCCGATAATTGAATAATAATTCGTTTCTTCCTTGAAAAATGCGATAATAAAAATGAATCGCCTCCGGCGTTTACGAAAGAATTATATTTTACTTTCGCGTTAATCACGCGTTGTTAAAAAAAAAATGTATACGCTCGCACGTGTATAAATAACGATATCGCGCAAAGTGAAATAAATTTACATACCGATTCGGAACGTTATTTTCACGCGATTTATTAAAAAACGATTATCGTTGTAACGACGCTTCGAAGACTAAAGCCCGAGTCGAATGTTTTCGATCGTATCTCGTGATATATAACAGAATATTCATTTCCGTCAAACGAACAATTAATTTTGATTTACAAAGCCTTTGAAACGGATGGTTTCACGTTAAATATTTTCTATTAGCCAGATTAACTCGCAAGAAAAATAAGTCGTTAAACAAAGGAAATACCGAACTCGATGAGAAATCGTTGACGTTAAGCGTTATTTTAATAAATTCCCTCTTCTTTCTCTCTCTCTCTCTCTCTCTCTCTCTTTCTCTTTCGGTTTCTTTCTTCCATACACACGCGCTTAATTCTCTCTCGCTCCGTCGCTCACCGTTGATCCGAGCCACGGTCGGGAAAAAAAAACCAACCGGATCCCGACGTTGACCGAAACTCGAGCTTCCCCGCCGTCGCGGTCCAGGAAGAAGCTGCTCACCGAGTTCCGACCTCCGAGCTCCGGTCTCCGCTCGCATCCGCCGACTCCCCGACTCCTCGACTCCCCGAATCCCGACCCCGGCCTCACCCGTACAATACCCACCACGGTCCCCGTCGCGGGTGAACTCCGGGCGCTCGGCGACGGGTTTCGCTCGGCTCGAAAGTCACGGATACGCCGTTGCACAACGCGCGTATCGCCACGGCGCGACATATCGCAACGCGCGGCCGCCATCTTCCCACCGTTATTTATTTACTTTCGTTTTTCCGAGACTCGCGCTCTTCCCCCCGTTGACGAGGACCCGGATCCCCCAGGAGGCCGTCCGCCCGACGCGCCTCGAGCTCCACGCCGCGCCGCCGCCGCCGCCGCCTCGCGGCGCCGCTCCGAGCCGACCCGGTCGATCCGCCGCCGCCGACGACGCGGCCCGACAGACCCGACCCATCGCCACCCGGAGCGCCTCCGGTCGGCGCACAGCTGTTAGCCACGTCCCCCTCCCCCGGCCGTTCCGTTATACTCGCCCGCGAGGAGTCACCGACCCACTTATCTCCGTCTACTCACTTGACGAGGATCCTCCAGAAGCAGCCGAAGGCCGAGCCGTTCGGCACTTCGCTCGCGTACGAGATCGTCATCCTCTCGACGACGAGGACGACGACGAGGACGACGAGGAGGACGTCGACGACGACGACGACGACGACGACGACGACGACGACGACAGACACCACCTCCGCCGCCTCCACCACCACCCACGGCGGCCTTCTTCTCACGACAGGCCCATCCACCGCTCGCTGAGGAAGGGGGCCCACCTCCTCGGGCTTACCTGACGTCCCAAACAACACTCCGGAGGCGCGCGCACGCGAGCTCGCGCCCACCAGCTGCCCGACTGACACTAGCGCGGCGCAAGCGCGCGCCCACGGCCAGGCGAAAAAGCGCGAGTGCCCAGGGTGGGGCGGACACGGAGGCGATCGAGCGGCGACTGGCGTCGGGCCCCGCGACGCGCCGCCACCACCGCCGACATCGGCAGCCCCTCCCAGGCGCGTACGAACGCGCCCGGGGGGCCCGTCGCCGACGGGGAGGCTATCCCCACCCCGATCGACCCACCCTTTAACCCCTGCTAACCCCTACTAACCCCTACTAACCCCTACTGACCCCGACACCACCCAGCCTTCCTCGAGACCATAATTTATGTCCCAAATTTATAACCGCTCCGATGGATTACGATCTATCTTACGAAATTCAACCGGTGTCATTTGTATTCCGCTGGATAGACGCATTAATCTGAATTATACGAACGCCTACTTTCTAATTTGCTTATATTTTTCCTTCCTCTCCTTTTAATTAACGATCCTCGTTGCCGTTACGTTTAGCTCGAGTCGTTTCTCCTCCATCTATCCATCCGTCCATACATCCATCCATCCATCCATCCATCCATCCATCCATCCATCCATCGGTTCCAAATCACCGTCGCTCCAATCGTACGAGGAGCACTTAATTAATGATCCGTATTAACGCTGCTAATTAAATTAAAGTCGGAGATAGGTTTATGAGATCGCGATCGCGTTGGACGATTACGAGCGATCGATGTTCGGTTGCGAAGATATCCGTCCAAGTGATCTCGAAAACGCTCGATAAAAGAACGATGATAAATAACGAACGTCCGTTGAGTCTTTGGGCCAAGGCTTCATCGCCATTGCCGCTTAAGAAGAAAATGGTTGATCGATACCCTGTTTAAGTAACGATAAATTAATTATGCGGTTGGATTTAAATTGTAAATCAGGTGTGCGTTACCTACGAGAAATATATTACGCTTCCAACAATCCATATTTTTTACGTATTTATTTACCCTTCTGTTCGTATCTCGATTAATTAAGAGATTAATCTTATATCAATGTACATTTAGTCATCGCTTCCGCGATCCTTTATAAAAGATGCAGATCGCGATCCTCGAGCGATACGAGAAGAGAACGTGTAATTGGTTCCATCGAGGCGCGAAAGTTTGGAAAATTGATGGTAAAATGTCTTGTATATTTTATATCGAGATAAGCAAAAAAAGAAGAAAAAAAAAACGCGTAGTCGCCTCGTTTCGATGCGACCTAACTATTCTACCATTAACATTCGATCCGAGCCTTCGAATAAGAGAGACTTTACACTTTGTTTATTATTTTCTTGGCACCTATCGTTTATTTTTTTTTTTGCATTTACATTTATTACAAGGCTTTACTAATCTTCGCCATTATCGCAATCACCATAAGAACGGCTTAAAAAAGTCAGATTAAAATATACTATTTTTACGTCTACGCAGTTTTTTTTTCAAGGTTGGTAATTTTACGAGTACGAATCCTTTATCTCGAATTCTTTGGTTGCTTTTATCTTCTAACGCGTATAGTTTTCGTTTTTGAACGGTAAAAAAGTTACCGCGTAAAGTTAAATATATTCTTAGGTAAAAGAAAAAAAATCTAGTGCGTTAAATCAACGTGATTCATTCTGTATTAAAAATGACAACGAACATACTTCGCTAGAAATAAAATGATCCGCTTAAATTTTTATCGTTGTAATAAAAATGCAAATAATCGTCGAAGATCGTTACGAAATTATTCTTTTTTCCTCGATTTTTTTTTTTCCTTTTTTTTGTTCGCGACTCTGAAACATAATTTCGCCTTTTATCATTATAATATTTCTCTCCGCAAAGAGAATATTGCCTCGACGAACAAATATTTATGTACTGCACTCGCAAGGCTCCGATACGATATCGCGAGCGATTCAAATTTCCCCGACCAAGAAAAATTCAAACCGCGTACATAAATTAAGGATACCGACGGCCAACATCGGAACGACCAGACGAAATCGTTCGGCTAAGATTTAATTTAGATTGGCCACTACTCCAGGGATCGTTGAACCGCGTTTGGGATTCGCGGAGCTTTCGCCCGAACGCGGCACCACCTGGGGACCAACCTTAGAAGCTCCGACTCACCTTGCCAAGGCCTAGCCTCCGGCAACAAACTCCCGGCGCGTCCTTCCCTCGTCCGAGAACGTTCACCGGACATCGAGGAAGAGAGCGAGCCCCTCGAGGATCACCGAACGACGCTTCCGGGCTTATGCGACTCACGTACCGATTCTTTCCGCGATTTCCATTTTTTCAGGTCTTTCCGTTTTCTCTGCTTTTGTCGCTTCTCTTTTCTACCCGTTCTGTTTTTTTTATCGCTTTGTCCAACGAACTTAGGATATACCTACGCTCGCTTGGATGACCGTTGAATAATCCGGACTCCCGTATCGAATGAATAAACCGTTGTTCGTTCACTGGGATACGAGTGGCAATGAGTAATCGGAGTCACGGAAATTTTGCGAATAAGTTTTTTTTTTTTCTTCGTGTATTTCGGTGGCTTTTAAATTTTTACGATATTTCTTTGGTAATTTTTTCGTTCGTTGGAATTACGATGGAAATTGTTTATCCGGAACTGAGTAAAACGTATCGATAAAATGTTTTTTAAGTACACTTTATTAAATCCTAAGTAAATACATACAAAGTAGAACATATTTTTATGCGTTCATTAATAATAAAACTACACGAGTAAGCGACACAATCTGTAGTGGAAAAATTAAATATACGTATACACAAAAAATTTATTAATAACCTTATTAAAAACAAATTTGTAAACTCGAAAACTCGTCGTTTCGTAAAATTTTTTCCACAGCGAACTCATCTTTAAGCAAAGATCCAACGGTCCGGTATAAAAAAACAGCGTTTCGTACGGTTATTAATGCATTTAAAATTGCCAGTAGCATCCATTCGACGAGGTTCTCGACCTTTAGATCTTGGCTTCCTCTTTTAGTTTGAAAACGATGTCGGCTGAGTTCTGCAACAGTTTCCTCTCGGCATTGGTTATACGCACGCGTACGACGTTGCTGATCCCGTTTTCACCTAGGATACACGGCAACGACAGAAACATCTCATGGCAGATTCCATAGTGACCCTAGAAACGAGCCTCGTTATTACATTAGTATTCGGTGGGACTCAAGGTAACAACGATACGCGACATTTTTCGCCTCGCCTCGATCGGAGTAGTCGATTGGACACGCGTACGATTCAATGTCGAATCGGACCATTGGATGTTAAAAAATCATTGAAAATTGACAGGCGTCTATGACTCGAACGTTTCATTAGCTTATTTCGTTATATCGGATGCAATGTTCGAGGAATGAAAATTAGAATATCGTTCGAACAAACTTTATTCGTTATATTTCAACGGATTGCTAAGAAAATGGATCAAAAATACGTTCTTTTGTAAATATTTAGTATCATTTTTTTGCCGATGTTAACGAACGAAGCTGAAATCGAAATTTTTCGTTCGAATAATTAGCGAATTTAGGAATGGAATTTGAGCTTCTATAAAAAATATTTTACATTTTAATATTATATTTTGATTCAAGCTCTTTTACTTTTTCATCCGATTCTATTCTTTTGTTTAAAATACAATATTCCGTAAAAGCCGAACGAACTTGCTTTTCTTATATATTTCATAATTGAAACCGATTTTCAAGGTTAAATATGATCGTGACTCGTTAAAATTAATTTCTCCGTATGAGTTATTAATATTTAAAAAAGATTCGTAAATGTCGTCGTTAAAAGACAATAGCCAAGTTTAAGATAAATATCCTAACGATTAATCTCTTTCGCAAAAATACGCAAGTTCCGATGTATTAGTATTTGATTTGTCGGAAAATCAGCCATTTTTTTACAATCGACGCGATTCATCTTTTGTACCACAATACCTGTATCAGAGTCGAAACTGTTTTGACCGATTGAGAATTTTGCAAAATGGCCTTGGTGATGTCAGCCACTGAGAGTCCGATCGCAGTATTGAAATATCCTTTCAAGCATCTGGTGTTCGATTCTCTGTGAGTGCAGTGCATATTTATTATTTACTTTTCCTTTATGACCTTATCATATGCATCAATGGTAGTTGGTAAAAAATAAAAAAATGAACTCTCAATGTCGAACGTTAACCCATCGCTTTCCTTCGGTACCAAATACATTTTAAATTCTTCGTCAATAATGGATTGAGTTGCGTTAAAATGAAAAGTTAGCGATCGTTTAAACGAAACAAACGTGTTGCATTTAAATACGATAAATAAAGCACATATTCAAAGGTTAGGATGCTTTCACGATTCGATTTGAAAGTCGATTTACGAAAACAATGATGAAAACGTAAACTCGTCGCTATTGCGTCGAAAAGCGGGGAAAGTTTATTCTTTGGTGGGGACAATATAATTCCCCCTCCACTTGTTCCCACAAAATGAATTATTACAAAATAAATCAATCACCGTAGAAAATTTCCCAACGTTAAAGACACAGGGATGATAACCAGTAACTTACGCTTTTTGAGTTTGCTCGGATACGTCGATCCATTTTTCTTCATCAGTTTGCAAACCAATGTTAGGCCGTACGTCTCGAAATTGTACACCGGCGATACTTACACCCGACCACAATGGAACTATAAGTAAAAAAGAAAATCTTGAGTTTTAATTTGAATTTTTGTGTAAAAATGAATATTTCAAAATATATATTTCAAATATTATATATTGACAAAATAAACGAAAATGTTTCAAAACTTATTCTATCGGGGAAAAGTTATTATAAATAGACAAGAATCGAATCAATTAATATTTAATTAGGCGTTTATGAAGAATTATTCGAGGGTCGATAATATAAACCATAAACCAATAGTTCGAATAAGTTATACAATATTTTAACGTAACAAAAATATTTTCGAATTCGACGCTCCGTATGTGACAATTTGTCACAAATATATTATCGTGTGTGTTACGTATATCAAATTGGATTTCGCGCTATATACATTTACGTACGTGAAGCGCATAAGTAACAGTATCACAATAAGTAGTGACAACTTGAATCTGTAAAAATAAGATTCGATATCCTTACATTTGACTTCTCGAATTACATTTTGTATTGCATTCGTAATTTATTATTTTCGCGAATATCGCATAAATCTTTTACGTTGCTTTTTTGACTTACAGTGTGCAAACTTTGAATTATTCCAAGTAGTAATTGAAAATTGTAATGTATTATAGCGTAACAAATTTGTAATATATAGTAGTTTCGAAACCCGTTTTTATACGAAATCCAGCTTAAAACGAAATTAATTTAAATAGGTAATAATATTTTGAAATTTCATAGAAGATCGAAGCATTTGTGTGAAAGGATGAAGTTCTACATTTGATGGATATACATCGGACCTTTTCGATGTGTTTACGCGATTAACGTTAAGCTTGTTTTTATATATTTCCTCTCGATAAATTCTTTCGATACTCTATTACAAATATTACGTTCGTCGATTAAATTTTTATTGATTCGGAAGCTGTTTAATCCTCTCGACTTTAGAATGTGTAGTAGTTTGTAAAACATAAATACGCGAGTATAAAAAATATATGATTATGGTCTTAATATAATAATGGGACATTACAATGTAACCAATTAAATATTTCGTACACAAAGTATAAAAAGTAAGAAATTCCTGCTTTGAATTAGATTTCACTTGCAAAATATTTATATATTTTTTTAACGAAGCCATTCGTTAACTATTCTTTTATCCGATGTTAAATCAGTTTCAAATGTACACTTAGTGTTTTATTAAAACTGTACAAGATTTTTTTATTTGTTTAATATAAAAAACTATGGGAAAAAAGAGAGTTAACGATAAACATCAAGGAACAAAATGTTGGTAAAAAGTAGCTGATTAAGAAATGAATTTTCTAGAAAAAAAAATTCTCACACTTTGTAGAGTAGTTTTAATTGTAAACCTTTCGAGTACAAAATAAAAATACAATTTACGTGTGAGTAAGCAGAAGCTTGTTAAAATCTAAATAATACACATGTATATTGAATAAAAGCAATTAGAACTGATGTGATTCTTTGATAACTCGCATAGATTTATAATTACTGTATAATGTAAGGAATATAAGTGTAATATTTTATATCAATTGAGTAAGGAAAAATTCTTTCGAGTCTATGCGCAACCACATTCATCATTTTTGACGAATAGAAGACGTCGTAAAAACATTGTTATTGTTAGATTGATTAGAAAAAATACAACGTGATTACAATCATGTTTTATTAATAGGTTTTATCGAAACTTAATTAGCAATAAATAATAACAGTAGTTGAAAGATTACGATAAATAAATCCGATACGAGAGAATATGAAAAGACAGAAAGATGATTAAGTATCGATTTATAATCTTTAATATATATAAAGAACTTAATAATTTAGATGGTTTTTTAAATAGTGATAAATTAGGATAGTTTGAACGAATAAACAAATATCCATCAAAGAAAAACAAACAATAAGCCTAAAAAATGCGAATAAGATTGTGTGAAAATGATACTGCGTTTAAAAAGATAAAAAATAAACTCTCGGTGCATAAAATAATACCCACGAAGTATAAATACATGTAAACTCCATCAACATTAATTTTCAAATGCAAATTACGTTGTTGCAAATACTTACAGATTATTTAAAATCTGTAGAAAACTTATTGGCGAGTCGTTAGAAGCAATTATTCTGACAAGGTTTGAAAAATAAATGATGTAATCTATAATTTATATTTTATTTATAACCATTAATAAATTTAAAGTTTAACAGTAATAATATTTTTAAAAGACTACTTAAGTTATTTAGGTATGGTTAAATTTTTTGGAATTTATTTGAATTTATAAATTCGTTCATGCAAATAATAAGGATTGAATCTGGTTACTCTAATTTTAGAAATGAGAATTCGTTTGTATTATTCAAACTAATTTATTACTTTGCTATTATTCAAAAATTTTTAATTAAATTAAGTTTCGAAAATATTATCGATATATGTAAAAAATTGTTTTTCTGTAAAGTTTTTAATTTTTTAATCCATTTCTTTATGCGGTATATATTAATGAAATTACAACAAAATTTTATCGATAATACGTACAATTTTTTCGAATACTAAGAAAAACAATATGAATAAAAAGAAACACAGAAAAAAGTTATTATGTGGTCACTTACGTAGGAAAATGAGATTATATTTAACCGACGTATATATTAATAAAATCTTGGAAAAAAATCGATGTATAAAACTATAATTTTTAAATATTAGAATTCAGTTTTAAAGTTTGTATTAGCATATTTGTTTTAAAAATTTTAAAATGTAATTCTAAAAATATATGATTGTTCAGAGAAATATTTGTGAAAAAATATTACCGAATGTAAATATAAATATATCCGTTTTGACATAAAATAAAAATCTGGAGACATAGGACATAAAATAAACGTAGATTGGCAAAATTCTGTTTCTCCATGATATAAAGATAATTTAATTACAAAGATTAACACGAGAAGAACACGTACCTAGAAAGTGTTCTAAAAAAGTAATAAACTTTCAATAAAAAATTTAACATTCACCGAGAAGATAATAAAATTTTGAGTTCTTAAAATAAAATAGTAATAATTAATATTAATAATAATACAATTAAAATGATGAATAATATGTAATCTAAATAGATAAGATAAAAAGCTGGAAAGTAAAATTATTGTAATTCTAAAATATTTAGAGAAAATTTTATGAGTGAATAATCTAATTTGTATGAATATTAAATAAATGAAACTTTATATGTAAGTTATACGCAAAGATTTTATAATAAGTTGTAAATAAGTAAAAACTTTTATCATATGTTACAGTTCATATAAAAATTTTTGGAGTGCACTGAAATCTCGACTTTTTACTTATAATTTACACATGAAAAATAAAAAAAAAACTTGTTCAATGTTTTAATAAACTTAATTTAAAAAATACTTGATTAACCATTTTATTAAAAAATTATTAAAAAGAAATGCATAAAAAACGAGTTTAGCAACGGCTACATACAAATTGATTACGTTATTATGTACAAAAGTAGTATCGGTATTGTTAAAAATAAATTCATGAATTACTCAAGTATTTTTAAATATAAAAGAAGTTTTAAAAAAACTGCGCAAGTATATACTTCGGTTCTATTATGGACAATTATTAAAAGAATGATAACACGCGAGTTTCAATAGCTAATCAATATAGTTAATTTCATTGTTGAAGTTTTGTATTATTATTTATCTACGTTCTTTAACAATAAAAATAATATTACTGTAGAAAAGTCGTAAAGATAGTAATTTAAAAGAAACATTATCATTAGAAAAATATCAATTTTAGTTTTAACGAAGATTTGCAACAACCTTTGCACTTGTATTTGAAAATACAAAAAATATTTAGTACAACGTTTCCAACATCATCGAGAATAAACCCTAAAACTTTTCGAAACGGTTATTAAATAATATCTAAAAATATACGTCGTTTATGTAAAAGCTTGTTTAGCGACGCGCGTTAAGATTAAACCCCCGAGTATAAAGATAACAATGATATATTTAAGAATTTATAAATTCTCGGCATTAGGTAATAATTTTCCGCCCTTTCATCTGCAATGATTTTCCGAATAAGCCTCGAGCATAAAAAAAAAAACTATCTCGTTTCTCAGAGGCTTAGCGTAAGAAAAGTTCAAAAAATCCTGCATCGCGGAATCGCGGAAGAAAAGCTTCTTATCACCTTGACTGTCGCCGTGTTCTCCAATGACCAACGCCTGAACCGCCTGGGAAGACACTCCCAGGCGATGAGCTAACATGTAACGAAATCTGGCGGAGTCCAGGTTGGTACCACTGCCGATGACTCTGTTGATTGGCAGGCCGCTCATTTTCCACGCGAACCAGCTGGTGATGTCGACTGTACGTAAGGAAGGAAAAATGAAACGAAGAGAAAAAGAAAAATCGTAAGGACGGAAAGAAGAAAAACTGGAATCGTTGACGCGTCTCGTTCGATGGTAATCGCAGGCGCAATTTAACGGCCAACGGCTAAAAGTGAATAAATTTATTGACCGTGGCGCCAAGGGTGAGAACAAATTTACGATCTCCCGTCGATTTTTTATTCGTCGCCGAGGTAGACCGATTTGCACCAAGGGTAATCGATAATTGAAGCTAAACCCGTCGTATTCCTTTTTCCTCATTTTTTTTTTTTTCGTTTATCCAACGTCTTTTAATAAGGAATTTCTCAAGGTTTTTTAAATAATTGCTAGTCAAGACGAAATTGTTGAAAATAATAATTTATTTATTTTGCGTCGCTCGACGGAATTTACAATGCCCTTATCGAGCAATCGTTAACCGGTGATCGAGCGTTTATTAAGTGTTTATTTTATAAGCGGCATTAGAAACGGGCTCCTTATGAGAAATGCATAAATTTTTATTGCTTTTTTTATTAAATGTTCTGCTCGCGTTAATTCTTTTTCATCTCTGCCGTCTTTAAAACGTATCCAATTTTTTAAGCGAGTTGTAAAAGCGTAATTTACTTTTATAGATTTTGCGTGAGAAATTTTTTTACGCTTTATCGATGAAATTATTGCACAAGCCCTTGACGGAAGATTTAAAATAACCTCGATCGGACTATTAAAAATTCCATCGCAAAAAGAATGAATCATTATTTTTAAATATTTCATCGAGCCGCTAAACTTTTTTTTTTTTTAGAACCTTCCAGCGTTTACGAACAAACATCGAGGATAAATATACTAATTTATACTAATTATACGACTGATATCGAAGCATCGGGTAATCGTTTAAAATCACATTCGCTTCCAGAATTAATTCGCGTGAAAATCATGGCTAACCGTTGACCGTAAAAATTGCGTTCGTTACCATCACCGGAGCATCCGTGAAAATTTGAAAATCACTAGCCTGGATTCGTTACGATGACGAATATGGCTTTCGGACTGTACTCGACTAATGGTCCTATTATACTCTTTATTAAGCCAATGTTTCGCTTCACGTGTTCGACTTTACTTTCTTCTTTTGGCGCTCTTCCACCCACGGTAATGATTACGACTCTCGAATTACTGGAGATACAAAAGTCTGAAAAACCCAAAAACAGACGTACGTTGATTAAACTTATATTTACGATTTACATGTATTTCAAAGGTATTCTTATTATGTTCCGGCCTTGCCTTTGATCCCCCCTCTCTTATCATCGATGAATTAAAATGCAGAATTGTTTGTCAAAGTGTGAATTAATTTCGACATTGAAAGTAAATAATATTGATTTATCGTATAAACTTAAAATAGAATGATGCGCAGGCAATGATAAACGCGTATTCTGCTCTTTTTTCTTGGCATTATAATGACGAGTGTTTATCAAATCCAGATTAGACCGATTGTAAGATAATTTACTATTGCACTGTTTTTTCTCCGTCGTCTAATTTTATGATTAAATAATAAGCTAGTCTAGTTGACGCGAGGATTATTTTCGTTTCAACCTTACCTGTGTCGAATTCGAATTGAGCATCACCTAAAAAAGGTAATCCATGAGAGTAATCTAATCCTTCTCCTTTTAATCTTTTTGGAAAAGCATCGACAAGGGCAATATGAGAACTGATTTTCTATATGTAAATTTCAAGCACTAATTATGTTATAATAAAGTAAAAAATATAAATAATAAGATGAAAAAGACTCGCAATAGCAAAGTTCTTTTCACACCCAAGAAAACGCACCGGAAAAATTGAGTATTCACCTTCGGAGCGAAAGTAAAACAGGAAACTACTGACCTGAAACAATATTGCGTTGACACAAGCGATTCCTACCATACCAGCACCGACTATAGTCACTTTGTTCAATCCATCTTGAACCGGATCCAAAATATTGCATAGCAGTTGACTGCGAAGACTCGGAGGCGATTTCCTGGTGAATAATCGACAAATTTACTATTGCGATTTCATTCGCGGAGTTTGGTCGATTCGTGCAAACTCGTACAAAATTCACCGTACAAATATTTTGTTTTTATTTCTTTCACAAATAAATACATGCAAGTATCGCATGCGTAGAAAAAATAAGATTTTTCTAATTTAATAAATAAGATACCGCACGAATAAAATCGGAAACGGTAAAAAGGAGAAGTTACGAAAAATGAATCGTTAGGTTACTTTTATACTTTTATCGCGTTACAGTAATATAATAATTATGATCATCTCACACATCTAGACTATAATTTCTCCCTGAATTTGTATTTACGTAAGTGCCGGCTTCTATGTAAGGAAAAAATTTGTATTTCCATTTTCTTGAAGGATTGCTCAAATTAACATCACTAAACACTGATATTAATCGTTTACAAAAAGTTCGGTTTATTTTTTTATAAATACATGAACTTTGTGTGCCAACTATAATCACCATAATTTGAAAATTTTTAAAGTATTATATTTGTTTCTAGCCCTTTATCCTACGGAACCACATAATTTTTTATCCAAAGTATATAAGATAAATTTAAAATTTAATGTGTTAAACACAAAACTAAAACGGGATTAAATTTTTAACGAAGCACAGCTTGAATTTAACATGGAATCGTTGAAACGATATTTCGACGTTTTGTTGACAACTTCAACTTTACATTCAAGTTCATGTTTTACAAATTCATGTATCAATACTAAAAATATATAGTAGTGTTTATTATTATAAGATTATTTCACGTGCAATTGTATACTTTTTTAGTGTCGGTAAATTCTTGCGTTTACCTTACCGACAATCGATACATGTATTATCTTTTATTTTGTTGAATAGTTCAAATATTATATTTGATAACTAATTTTTAATAGAAGATTTTGTCTAATGTTAAATCGTGAAATTTTGGCTTAAAATATTAACATTTGTTAAAAAAAAATCTTTTTTTCGTTTTTCGATAAAGCATATAAAATGATGCGTAATTAATTTAAAATAATTTTAGTCAAATTTATAAAGTAATTAATATTCTTATCTTATTCGGAATATTTAATATTATTTAGTGTATTTCATATTTTGTGAAAAAATTTTAATGCGAACGGTGATTGTTTTGTATTTAATAAATCAAAATCATGAAAATTAATTTTAAATAATCACTTTAAATCTTGCTGACTTTAAGTTGTAATTATTATATTTATAGCTTCAAAATTTTTATCAGCCTTTTCTAATATCTTTAAATAATGTCTATCGATTACCGTTTATATTTTTAGAATCCAATTTTGAAATATATTTAGGTATTCGATAAATTTTGTACCATGTATAATAAAAATATCTATAATTAAATTATCAGAACTAATATAGATAACAGATAAATAATCATTAAATTATTTGAATTTTAAGAAATAAAAATAAAATGTTTAGACTTATTTTTAGCGAATCTATTTATTTATCATGCCAAGAAATTTTTTCGCCTCAGTTATAAAACAATCAAATATAATTTTACTTTCGTATCTTATGCTACAAAAGCTATTAATAATAAAAAAATGAAGATAATCGATGGTCGAAGCGCATTCAACCTATATTAAATGAATTTCAGCATAGTAACGAAAGTAAATACTGTTTTTGAATACAGGACATCCTTTTTGAAAAAAGGATATATATTATTAATTGAGAATACCGACAAGCGATTAAATATATAAGTTTAAGTCTCAGAAAAATATTATTAGTAATTTTTTATCAGGAGAGTAAAGAAGAAAATCGATAAATTTAACGGTGTTATATCTTCCTAATTATTTTTAAAATATTTTCGTGTATTAAGAGATCATATTAATTAAGGTAGTACAAAAGCGTTTAGTCAATATAATAGATTTAATTAATTTTGAGATTCTATTTTAATTTTGTCTATAGCTTTTACAGATTTTTCCACAAGTATAATTTCTTCGCCTGTCAAGTTTCGTCTAATAATATAACCAACTTCTTCTCCAAGTGTACATGGCTAAGGCCAAAATACTTCGTTTTCTATTCCGTGATGATTCTGTAGAAAATAACATGATATAAATCAAGAGGCTTCCATTTATATATAAAGAATCGTACATCAATACTTACATACATCATTCGCTATCAGTTTTGACATTATTTTTATCCACATTAATATCTCGTTTAAAAGTAAAAATTAATCTTGTTATACCTCTACGAAGCAATACATTTATAGATCGCGATACAAATCCATCATAAACTCTTTCATTTATCTAGAAAATAAAACTGGAATCATTTAAAGCTTGTACTTTTAATTTTTTTTTAATTGCAATACATTTGCAAGTCTTTTACATAATCAGCAAATTATTTACTGTTTCAATCTGTTTAAACAAAATTATCTTCGATTTTATAATTTCTGAATCCTACAGCGTAATAAATACACGTTTGTAAATGATAAATACTCACGGTAATCAAAGTAGAGACGGCGTGAACCTGATTAGAATTGCGAATGATGGAGGAAGCGAGATTGCAAACGCTGAGTCCGATCGCCCAAGAAGTGTAACCTTTGAGTTTAATGATCTCGTAGGCACTTTCGACAACTTGATTGTGCAAAAGGTTCCAGCCTTCCTTGTCCGCATCCGTACCAACGTCCGAGTCCACGTCCCGCAATCTCACCCCGGCTACGTTAACTCCCGACCAGACCGGGACTAAAGAACCAGACAGCGAACAAAAAAACAACTCGAGGCTCAACCCAACAACGAACTCACCAACTCAACCCTTCAACAAGTTTCCCCGACGACTTACCACTGGTGTCCCCGTGTTCGCCGATAACCCAAGCGTGACACGAGGTCGGGGCGATGCCGAGCTTCTGGGACAAGAGGAACCTGAACCTGGCCGAGTCGAGGTTCGTGCCGCTGCCGATGACGCGGTGCTTGGGGAGACCCGACAACTTCCACGCGATGTACGTCAGCACGTCCACCGGATTGGAGACGACGCGCCAAGTGTAAGGGATACTTTTTGAGTGGAAAATATTACGACGTGTTTATAAAGTTGTTTGTGTACTGAATCGGTGAAGGTGCGATGGGAATGGTATTCAGTGTGGTATATAAAACTGTGGTATGTGGTGCATCGTCGTGGTGTTGATAATACTGCTGCCTATTCCGAAGACGAAGAGATGAAGACGGTGTTCTTGCTTTTCTAGGAGGTCGCCGAACCTCGAGTTCGATGTTGACATCTCGCGATTAATCGCACCTTTAAGTGAAAATGCATTGTGTTCTCAACGGTTAGCTTAATTTGAATCTTCTTCGCAATTTTGTATTATTATTATCTTTTTTTCGTTACCTGTGTACATTTGCATGCATATGTGTGCTTAAATGTGTGTTACCCCTTTTATGTTTTGATAAGTTCGAGATGATAATGAAATCAATTAAGCGTTTAAATTTGATAAATAAATTAGCGAATCTCGATGTTTATATTTTACAACACTTGCAGGCTTCTCTAGTAAAATTATGTTTCAAGAATTTCGTGACATTATTGCGTTACTAAAATTCATTTGCTTCAAATTGTGAAAAGTGAAGTAACGCTTTTGTTTCCGTATCTTATTTACGTAATCTATTATCTTTTATATTTTATATTTTACGAATAATGTATGCGTATAATATTAATGCGTTTACATAAAACATAAATATTTTACACGAGATACACATTTTTATGTAACGCGATAGACTAATTAAATAAATGATAGGATAATTATTTCATTGTAACTCTAAATCAAATTGATTAACTTCTAGAACATTTTTATCTTATCTGTTGTTTTTACTAATTACAAAAATAAATGTATAATATACTTGTGTTATGTACACTCCATTTACTTGATATATTGAAATACATTATATCTTTTTATTTTTACTCGAATACTGCAAAAACCATTATTAAATTAGTTATTCATTTTCTTTTAAGTAAGTTTCAATTCACAGTGATTATATGAAAACACGGAGATACAAAAAATTCTTGGTTTAAAACAATTTTTTAATTAGCAAATGAGTATGAAAAAGAATCTTTATATAATGAATGTACTTTCATTCTTAAAAAAAAAACCATTTTATTTATCCATTTAATAATAAAAGTCGTACCATATTTGTATTTATACAGCATTTTATATTTCTTTTGCAGTAATTAAATAAATAAATTTTCATTTTAATATTAAAACTATTTATTATTTATTAAAAAGCTTTTATATCTTCTTTATTAAATATCAGTTATAAAAATTAAAAGACTATTCTATGTATAGAATTTGATTTAAACAGTAACTGTATATATTAAAAATGAAAACTTATAGTATTAATGTGAATAATTAATATTGACTTTCATATTTTCCATAACGAATATGTACCGATCGTTAATTTTATAGGTTTAAGATATTAAAAGTGCTAATAAAAATATGGATTTATCTATACTGAAAAATATAAAATAGAATTAAATTAAAATTTATGAAAAAAAGTTTGCTTAAAAAATGGATTATATATTTATGTAATCAATAATAATTTTTTTAAATAATCTGCTTCAGAAAAATTCGATAATAAAATTTAGAATTATGCGAAGAGTGAATAAATTATTGAAAACGATTGGAATTACATGTAAACTTCTGAATTCTACGATGAATCGAAATCCATTAGGAAATATGAGAATAATAAAACAATTTCGTGCATGAAAAAAAATTAAGGCTTAATTATAACACCAATCGAACAATAAATCGAGATAAAGGCCAATTCGTGAACTTTCAACCGATTCGAATGAAAAATTCCCCCATATTCAATAAATATCGTAAATGTATTTCTATATAATTGGATATAAAAATATTTAATGACAACCACAAAGTTAATGGCTTTGAAGCTATTCTAATTCTTTCGTCATAGTAATAATAGTTCCTTAATCTGTCGACGATAATTTTAATTAAAATAATAATGAAATATTCGTATAAATTAACTCGTATAAATTTCTTATATCTTTTAAAAGAATAAGTTTCTAGAATTTTTTAATTAATATTTTTTGTAAATTATCTTTTAACATTGCATCCAAAAACGTAATAACAGAAGACACAAAATTATAATAATTGGATTTCATAATTTTACGATTATCCGTTACTTAATATTTTTTAAATATTAAATGAAAAATACCGAGTCATATATTATATTAATAAGTGCAATAATATTACTCGATACAATTTATCAACTGAATATGCTTATTGAAAAAGAGGCGAAACTTGCTCCGCAATTTTATAGAATATTTTTCTTGCGATATAATAAATAGTTGTCTACAAACATTTGTTACAACATATTGATTATAAAAAGTAACACTGGGAATACAATTTTTTCAAGTAAATCGATCAGTTATTTATCCAAGCAAAAATAGGTTATGAATTTATTTCTAAAAGTCAAGTAAATAAATGTACTTTCCGAAGTAAACATTATATCGTATCCACCAAATGATAAGAACTTTTGTGCTTTAATAAAACAGATTTCAAAAAATAATTATTTCTGATTTAATTAAATACATTAATAAGTTTATAGTATTTCTATTTAGACGTATGTATTTTCGTTTTGGTAAATTTCTTGCCTTAAGCATAATACGATAAAAAACTTTTATAATTTTTATTTGAAAAATTGTTTTTATAACGATTACCAATTACCAACGATTCATCCTTGATTTAATTAAAGATGTGAACATTTTAATTAAAGGTCTAAAGCATAAAAACCAGCGTATCAGATGTGCACATATTAAAGCATAATTAAAAAAAGTTTTATGTCGTTCTCATTAAGAGCGTCGGTAATTTGCAATGATTTTTCTAATTACATGCGGTCAAACATAATTTGCTTTAATATATAAATTTTCTCACGTTTGTTAAAATGCTGAAAGCACAAACCATTCCAATTTATCCAACGTCAAAAACCGTAATTTTATTCGTATTATTTGCAGATGGTGGTTCCATCACTGTCTAAAATAATTTTTCTCCGACAGATTTCGAAGTCGAACATCTAAAGAAATTAAAAATTTAATCAATTGTTTCTATTTATTAGAATCTATGATTGCTATAAATGAAACAATATTCAAAAATAATATTTTGAATTTCACAGTTCTAAATCAAGACTATTATAGAGCTAATATAAAAAAATCGAAAATATACAATATAAAAAAATGACAGTTCACTTCACATTATACAAATATAGACTCCTTTTATACATTCGTCACTATATTTTCTTTCCTTTATATTTTAATATATACAGAATAGAATAAGAATATACTTTTAATAATCAATCGTTTTAAAATATGTTCTAAAATTAATTTTTATCAAAGATTAATTATTCCAACAGAGTTACATTTAGTTTTTAAATTAAAACTCAACTGAATTTTAGAAGAAACGCTTTGGTTGATATTTATAATTACATTTTTAATTGAATTTAATCGTTCAAATCAATGGAGTTTAGCTTCTTTAAATAATATTATCTTTCGCACACAAAATGTTTTCGAACCATAATATTTACTCCGAAAACAACGAGTATTAAAATCTTAAATGAGCTTCAATGAGTGCATTTCTTTCATCTACGACCGATACTTTTTCTTTCGCGATTACACCTTAGAAAAAAGAGTAAATTTTTCAAAATTTTAATTTAAACTTTACACAATGTAAATAATTCTCGGTACGTATTCCAATTTTATACTTTTACGGAAGATTAAAATACTAACTTTTAGATAAAGTTGAATTTATCATTTTATAAACTAAAGTTTTTATTCGTGTTTCACAATATTTATATTGAAATTAAATAAAATATACGTGAATAAAAGGAACGGTTGATTTTTTTATGTATTTTTTTGACGCTATATTGGAAGTCTGATATTTCAAACTATAAATGTTGATTGTGAAAATGAAATACTCGAGTTTAGTTGCACTTTGTTCCATGCGTATCAAATTTCTAGTACTTTTGGTATCGAATAAATATGTCGTAATTTTATTTTCAACTTTAAGCATAGCGAATAAATATCTCTATTAAATATAAATATTAGTATCGAATACCTTTAAAATATATGAATTTTTTTTATAATGGGTAATTCTCAAATTATAACATCGTTTTAAACTTTTCATTGAAATTATCGTTGAAACATCGATTGGATTTTTTTCATCGGAATTATTTAAACTCGCTTTTCAAATAATCTTCAACTATATTCATTTTAGTTAGTTTTCCTAATTACTAAGTTTTTAACTACTTCTTACGAATATTGAAATAGAATTTCAATTAGGTTCTCTTAATTCAATACCTTTTATAATCTACTTAATCTACGTATCGAGTGTAATTTTCTTTAAATTGCGAAGCTGCTAATTTGTATTTTTACGATTTTCGTATAATTATCCTTTACTTATAAATGGCTAAAATCAAAGTAAAATTTATAAACTTTAAAAATTGATCAAAAGAAAAACAAAATACTTCAAGTATAGTACGAAACATATACTTTTACAAGATATTGTTTTTCATTCAAATTAGACATAATCCTTTTTGAAGCGTCACCTAAATTGTTACAATTTTCAGTATAAAAAACGTCATATCCGACAATAATTGTGTGTGTTACTGTAAGATTCGTTTACATTAACTATTTCAATTTGTATATTTAATAATAAAAAAAAAAATTGAGAAAATCCAATTTCTAAATTCATTACTAAACAGATGATTTATATTATATCACATTGATATATATATAAACATATTGACATCTTCACTGAAGGAGAATTATTTTCTATTAACGTATGCACATACACAAAGTTCAAAGTTATATTTAGAATTTTGTTTACCGTTTTAACTGAAGTTCAGTTTATACATCGTGCACACAATATTCAAAATAGTATGAATACATTTTTATCATCATCTAAATAAATCATTAGCATTGTATTTAACCACGATAAATTAGCAAATGTTCAAAAGCTTAGGATGCTTGCACAATTCGATTGGAAAGTCGATTTACGAAAACAATGATGCAAACGTAAACTCGTCGCTATTGCGTCGAAAAGCGGGGAAAGTTTATTCTCTGCTGCGGAGAATATAATTCCCTCCTACACTTGTTCGAACAAAATGAATTATTACAAAATAAATCGATTAAGATAGAAAATTTTCCAACGTTAAAGACCCAAGGATAGTTGTATGTAACTTACAAAGTTCTAGTTTCTTTGGATAGTTCAATCCATTTCTCATTATCGCTTATGATACCACTGTTTTGCCGTATACTTGGAAATAGAGTACCTGACCTCAATGAGAGATTGGAATATATAATTAAACACGAAGAAAATAAATTTTTCGTAAATAACATAAATAATATATAAATTATATAATTTAAAAATCTTTGGATCGACAAATACATAAAAATGTTTCAAAACTTATTCTATCGGGGAAATGTAATTATAAATAGACAAGAATCGAATCAATTAATATTTAATTAGGCGTTTATGAAGAATTATTCGAGGGTCGATAATATCAACCATAAACCAATAGTTCGAATAAGTTATACAATATTTTAACGTAACAAAAATATTTTCGAATTCGACGCTCCGTATGTGACAATTTGTCACAAATATATTGTCGTATGTGTTACGTATATCAAATTGGATTTCGCGCTATATACATTTACGTACGTGAAGCGCATAAGTAACAGTATCACAATAAGTAGTGACAACTTGAATCTGTAAAAATAAGATTCGATATCCTTACATTTGACTTCTCGAATTACATTTTGTATTGCATTCGTAATTTATTATTTTCGCGAATATCGCATAAATCTTTTACGTTGCTTTTTTGAATTACAGTGTGCAAACTTTGAATTATTCCAAGTAGTAATTGAAAATTGTAATGTATTATAGCGTAACAAATTCGTAATATATAGTAGTTTCGAAACCCGTTTTTATACGAAATCCAGCTTAAAACGAAATTAATTTAAATAGGTAATAATATTTTGAAATTTCATAGAAGATCGAAGCATTTGTGTGAAAGGATGAAGTTCTACATTTGATGGATATACATCGGACCTTTTCGATGTGTTTACGCGATTAACGTTAAGCTTGTTTTTATATATTTCCTCTCGATAAATTCTTTCGATACTCTATTACAAATATTACGTTCGTCGATTAAATTTTTATTGATTCGGAAGCTGTTTAATCCTCTCGACTTTAGAATGTGTAGTAGTTTGTAAAACATAAATACGCGAGTATAAAAAATATATGATTATGGTCTTAATATAATAATGGGACATTACAATGTAACCAATTAAATATTTCGTACACAAAGTATAAAAAGTAAGAAATTCCTGCTTTGAATTAGATTTCACTTGCAAAATATTTATATATTTTTTTAACGAAGCCATTCGTTAACTATTCTTTTATCCGATGTTAAATCAGTTTCAAATGTACACTTAATGTTTTATTAAAACTGTACAAGATTTTTTATTTGTTTAATATAAAATACTATGGGAAAAAAGAGAGTTAACGATAAACATCAAGGAACAAAATGTTGGTAAAAAGTGGCTGATTAAGAAATGAATTTTCTAGAAAAAAAAATTCTCACACTTTGTAGAGTAGTTTTAATTGTAAACCTTTCGAGTACAAAATAAAAATACAATTTACGTGTGAGTAAGCAGAAGCTTGTTAAAATCTAAATAATACACATGTATATTGAATAAAAGCAATTAGAACTGATGTGATTCTTTGATAACTCGCATAGATTTATAATTACTGTATAATGTAAGGAATATAAGTGTAATATTTTATATCAATTGAGTAAGGAAAAATTCTTTCGAGTCTATGCGCAACCACATTCATCATTTTTGACGAATAGAAGACGTCGTAAAAACATTGTTATTGTTAGATTGATTAGAAAAAATACAACGTGATTACAATCATGTTTTATTAATAGGTTTTATCGAAACTTAATTAGCAATAAATAATAACAGTAGTTGAAAGATTACGATAAATAAATCCGATACGAGAGAATATGAAAAGGCAGAAAGATGATTAAGTATCGATTTATAATCTTTAATAAATATAAAGAACTTAATAATTTAGATGGTTGTTGAAATAGTGATAAATTAGGATGGTTTGAACGAATAAACAAATATCCGTCAAAGAAAAACAAACAATAAACCTAAAAAATCCGGATAAAATTGTATGAAAATGATACTGCGTTTAAAAAGATAAAAAATAAACTCTCGGTGCATAAAATAATACCCACGAAGTATAAATACATGTAAACTCCATCAACATTAATTTTAAAATGCAAATTACGTTGTTCCAAATACGTACCGATTATTTAAAATCTGTAGAAAATTTATTGGTAAGTAATTAGAATAATTATTCTGGCAAAACTTGAAAAATATGTGAAATAATATGTAATCTATAATTTATTTACAACTTTTGATAAACTGAAAGTTTTACTTTAGTAATGTTTGTTAAGTTTTAGTTGTATTATTTACAGTATCATTAGCTTCTAATTAAAATAATTACATTTCAAAACTATATTAAACAAACATCAATTATCCCTAGAAATAAATAAAGAATATTATTCTTACGATTGATAGAAAAATGATTTATGTAATAGATTTAAATTAATTTTCTTATCGTATGTCAATAATATTGATTAATAATCTTGATTCAACATATTTTTTTGTTTTCCTCTTTTGTTTTACAATGTTAATTATTTATAAGCCTCCAAAATAATCAGATTATTATATAATTTATTATGCTGTTTTTTTCTGTCATTCACTTTTCAATTTAAACGATAAACTGGTGTAGTCGACGGAATACGATTTTATTTTTATTGTTAACTGTTTCGAATTTGCAATAGGCATTCTCTAAAAGTAGCTGCCAAGCCGTTTAATTTGTCTTTCCTTACTTTAATATTTTAGAAAAATCATGAATCGATGTAACTTTTAAACTCATTTTATACAACACAATTTTTATTATTATAATTTAGTAACTTACTTTTAAAATATATAATGTTCAATGTGATACATCATATCAATATTAAAAATCTTCTATATAGAAAGTAATATATTGCTGAATAATATAAAAGGAAACTTGCAATCGCAAAGTTCTTTTCACACCCAAGAAAACGCACCGGAAAAATTGAGTATTCACCTTCGGAGCGAAAGTAAAACAGGAAACTACTGACCTGAAACAATATTGCGTTGACACAAGCGATTCCTACCATACCAGCACCGACTATAGTCACTTTGTTCAATCCATCTTGAACCGGATCCAAAATATTGCATAGCAGTTGACTGCGAAGACTCGGAGGCGATTTCCTGGTGAATAATCGACAAATTTACTATTGCGATTTCATTCGCGGAGTTTGGTCGATTCGTGCAAACTCGTACAAAATTCACCGTACAAATATTTTGTTTTTATTTCTTTCACAAATAAGTACGTGCAAGTATCGCATGCGTAGAAAAAATAAGATTTTTCTATTTTAATAAATAAGATACCGCACGAATAAAATCGGAAACGTTAAAAAGGAGGAGTTACGAAAAATGAATCGTTAGGTTACTTTTATACTTTTATCGAGTTACAGTAATATAATAATTATGATCATCTCACACATCTAGACTATAATTTCTCCCTGAATTTGTATTTACGTAAGTGCCGGCTTCTATGTAAGGAAAACATTTGTATTTCCATTTTCTTGAAGGATTGCTCAAATTAACATCACTAAACACTGATATTAAACGTTTACAAAAAGTTCGTTCTATTTTTTTTATAAATAAGTGTATAGTTGGAGTGTCAAGTGCAATCGGGATACTTTGAAAATGTTTAAAGTATATTGTTTCTAGCCTTTTATACTACTATATAAAATATTGCTTATTTAATATATATAATATAAATACAGATAAAAAACTGAATTAAATATATAACCAATTATAACTTCAATCTTACATTGAATCGTTGAATTGATTTATCTTGCGATTTGTTGTAAACTTCAATTTCAAATGGAAGTTTATTCTTTAAAAATTTGTATATTAAGGGTTAGGATAATGTAATTAAATATTTATTATTTACACTATTTGGTGATTCTTGAAATAAATAGTAGGCACATATATCTAAATGGAGAATAAAATTATATGAATTGATTTAAAAAAAATCAATTCGTTAGTTAAATGTAAAATTTACTATAACAATGGTAACTTAATCTTATTTTATTTTATTACATCTTCAGAAATATATATATATATATTTTTTTATTGTACATTTGTATTTATTATTATAACCTTATTTCACGTGCAATTGTATACTTTTTTAACTTCTGGTAAATTCTTGTGTTTTCTTATCGACAATTGATATTTATAAATATTATCTTTTATTTTGTTGAATAATGCGGATATTGTATTTAAATAATAATTTGCAATGAAAGTAGTTAGATAATTTTGAATTTGCATTTAAATTATCACTGCTTATAGAGCAAAAAATGTTTTTTTTAATTTTATTTCATAAAGCCTATAAAGTGCTACTTATTTAATAGATGAAAAAATTCAACTATACAATTATACAGAAGATTTTTCGAATAACTTTGGATCAAATTTATGAAATAATTATAATCCTCGTGATGAAAGTTTATTTAAGATACCTTATATTATTTAATACATTTCGTATTTAAAAAGATGTATTACGTGAACAATATTTATTTTTTGATTGACTAAAATAGAACTAAAAATGAATTAAAAGAATTTCTTTAAATATTTATAGCGTTAAGTTGTGGTTTGTTTCAAATTGAAAATCAATACTATTATTTTTATACGTAATATTTATAGATTTAAACCCTTTGGCTTTTTTTGTTTTTACTTATTCTTTCTAGACTCCTTTTTGTATTTTTAGAATTAAATTTTTAAATAGTATCAAACAGTTTAAAATTCAATAGAAATATCTAAAAATTATATAAACTGAAACAATAAAGAATATAAGATATATACTAATAATCTTTACATTTGTTTAATCTTAATAAATAGGAAAAAAATTTTTAGACTTATTTTTAGCAAATCTATTTATTTATCATGACAACAAATTTTTTCGCCTTAGTTATAAAACAATCAAATATAATTTTACTTTCGTATCTTATGCTACAAAAGCTATTAATAATAAAAAAATGAAGATAATCGATGGTCGAAGCGCATTCAACCTATATTAAATAAATTGCAGCATAGTAACGAGAGTAAATACTGTTTTTGAATACAGGACATCGTTTTTAAAAAAAGGATATACATTATTAATTGAGAATACCGATAAGCAAATAAATATATACGTTTAAAAGTCGAGTACTCCCGTAGAAAAATATTACTCGTAACTTCGTATCGGGAAAGTAAATAAGAAAATCGATAAATTTAACGGTAATATATCATCGTAAATTATTGTAACTATAATTTCGTATATTAAGAGATCACATTAATTAAGATGACATAAATGCACGTAGTGAATGTAATAAATTAAATTATTTAAATTTGAGACCTTTTTGAACCTTGTCTATAGTTTGCGCAGATTTTTTTAATAGATCAATTTCTTTATCCGTTAATTTTTGTTTGACGATATAACCGATTCCTTCTTCTCCAAGTGTACAAGGCAGAGACAAAAATACTTCGTTTTTGATTCCGTGACAATTCTGTAACCAGAAAAATATTTTTGAAATCTCAATCGTAGAGAATAACGTGGCATAAATCAAAAGGCTTTTATTTATACGTAAAGAATCATACATCAATATCTACATACATCATACGCTATCAGTTTCGACATTATTATTATCAACGTTAATATCTTGTTTAAAAGTAAAAATTAATCGGATAAATTACACGTTCGCTAAAAAGCATAAATTCAGCGATTTGCAATGCAAATTTGGTTTTATAATACTTATGTATTTATCATTACACTCGCGGACGATTAATCAACTCGTCCATGAAGGCCAGGTAAGTTTGTAGATCGCCACGTCAATACATCAAATACTCTTTTATTTATGAAATTACAAAGTAGAACTGGAAGCCGATTGGGCAGTAATCGGTATATCATTATCGGAAATTCATATATTTCTTAATTATTTTTTTATTCCCGATACTTTTACAAGTTATTTATATAATCAGAAAACTATTTGCTGTTCCAGCTTTTCAAAAAAAAAAAATACTCGAAGCCGAGCGATTTCTGATTTCACCGCTCGCAGTCCCTGAATCCTACAGCGTAATAAATACACGTTGGTAAATGATAAATACTCACGGTAATCAAAGTAGAGACGGCGTGAACCTGATTAGAATTGCGAATGATGGAGGAAGCGAGATTGCAAACGCTGAGTCCGATCGCCCAAGAAGTGTAACCTTTGAGTTTAATGATCTCGTAGGCACTTTCGACAACTTGATTGTGCAAAAGGTTCCAGCCTTCCTTGTCCGCATCCGTACCAACGTCCGAGTCCACGTCCCGCAATCTCACCCCGGCTACGTTAACTCCCGACCAGACCGGGACTAAAGAACCAGACAGCGAACAAAAAAACAACTCGAGGCTCAACCCAACAACGAACTCACCAACTCAACCCTTCAACAAGTTTCCCCGACGACTTACCACTGGTGTCCCCGTGTTCGCCGATAACCCAAGCGTGACACGAGGTCGGGGCGATGCCGAGCTTCTGGGACAAGAGGAACCTGAACCTGGCCGAGTCGAGGTTCGTGCCGCTGCCGATGACGCGGTGCTTGGGGAGACCCGACAACTTCCACGCGACGTACGTCAGCACGTCCACCGGATTGGAGACGATGATGAGGATCGTGTTCGGACTGTGCTTCACCAACGGAGGCACGATCCCCTTGAAGATGTCCGTGTTCCTCTGGACCAGGTCCAGTCTCGTCTCGCCTTCTCTCTGCCTCGCTCCCGCTGTTATTATGCAAATGCTCGAGTTGGCCGAGGCCTCGTAATCCATGCTCGCGTTGATGCGCGCGTTCTTCAGGAAGGCGCTCCCGTGCTGGAGGTCCATCATCTCGCCCTTCAGTTTCTCCTCCATCACATCCATCAGTACCACGTCGCTCGACACGTTCTAAGGGTGACGCAGGGATCGCGAGAGTAAGCAATTTTTCGCGAGTGATTGGTTTGTTTATGTCTCGTTTGAATTTTACGAAGGAATCGGTGATAAGCTCTTTGGATGATACGCTCATTGTTTTACTTAGATAATAGCGATGGTATTGTTTTCGCTTGACTAAGCGATGCTCAGCTTACGTTAAGATTATGTTTACCGAGGTATGTTTTGCATAATTGGTTAATTAAAGTAAACTGCTTTGAGTGTATTTTATACTTTACAATGCTACTACTGATTCAATGCGCTTTACCGATAAGACCCGAGGAGATAAATGTACCGTAAACTTGAAAATGAGTTTATTAAATTGCTAATTAAAATGTATACGAGTATACTACGATTTATTTTATTTGTAAAATATACTTTATTTTTTATATTCTATAGAATGCTACTATTTACATTGATTAAATCTGTTGGCAATTTATATTTTCGTAATATTGATTAACGGTGGGATAATTTTTCCATTTACATTCTTGTCCGAGATATTCCGAGTCTTCGTTTTAATTACAAGAAAAATTTTTTAAATTTATTTCTTCCAACGTTTGCGAATCAGCCGAGTTTAAATCTATCCTCTTAATAATGAATCGCGGAATTTTTTATTTGGTAAATGTTGCTGCTTAAATATTGGTAAAATTTATGCTTTTCTGTACGAAATACAAATAATTCTTGAACTTGTTTAAAAAGGAAAAGGTTAATATTTTATATTCTGAAAATAATTATTTTCCATTTTTAAAGTAATTTTTTACCGGTAAAACCAACTGTATCGTGTGTATTTAAAAATACATGACTCTTTAATCTGTTCAAAAATTTATTAAAAGCGTTGCTCTATTATTTTTAACGTCAAAATGCATCCAGTTTCAAATAAAAGTTAATCCATTACGTGAAATTGAAACCGCAACAAAAGCTTCCACTTCGTATTTCAGAAGTTTGATAGTACAAATTAGTTAGAATAATTACCGAGCAAGAAATAACTGAAACGTAATATTGTTACACGGGGATTAAGAAAATATAGATTCGCGTCTGTAAATTTAGCAAAAAGTAAAAAGTTGCGGTACTTTTATTATATAGCGTAAAAAATTATATTGAATAATTTTCGTGCAAGAATATGGCATCTCGTATAGCAGCAAATAAAATATCAAATAACGGGATGTATTTCTCGTGTATTTCCTATGCTATATTTGGATAAAATAGCTTATTTTATCGATTGTATTAATAAATGGTATAAATATACAAATATCTCCGGAAAATGAGAAATTTCGATAAATATTTTACAATGTTATTTTAAAGAATCTATTTTTATTATGTAAGCTTTATATAAATAATCTGCATGAAAATATCGAATATTAAATTTTGCATTATATTCCTGCTTATTATTTCAATATGATATGATTTATTGTGTTCAATTAATATATAAAAGAATATTTCAAAGTGCATATACGACATCAAAAATTATCAATTGAATGAGATATTGGCATGTTTCACCGTGGCTTATCAAAATATCAAATTTCTGTTTTCATTTTAGTATTCAGAACTTTGATAATGTGCATCCATGAGATAAATAGTATAAACTCGTTTGAGTTGTAGATGATTCTACTTCTTTTTTCTTTCGAAATGATGGATGCAATATACATATAATATTAAAATTGTAATTGTCGTATTTCGTATTTTATTGTTTTAAACAATACAATATTATTGTAATTAAAAAAATATTAATATTTGTGAAAATAATCATTTTCAAAAATATTATGCTTCATAAATTTGTAAAATGAATCCGATATAAATAACTAAAAATAATTTTCTTCTGTCGTAATTTGAATTTCTTATCGTAAAATTATATAATTTTTTAATAAAAGAAACTCAAATTTAGATATTCTAATTTCAAATAATTAATACGGCGCAAAATATAAGTTTAATTTTAATCTTTCTACCATCTTACTAATCAAGTTAAATTAGGAACTAGAATGATATTTGCAAAAACGCTTCTATAATCTTATCCAAGTGAAAAATCAGAGTTTTTATCGCTATTTTTAATCAACTTTTTTTAAGTCCTTGATTTACTTTTAAAATATATTTTAAAAGGTTAAATTTTTTGACAAATAAATTAAATCTGCGACGAGCAGTCGATATAAATTATGTAAATATCATAAATAAAAATTATAAAATCCATATTTAATATAAAATTACTATACTTTTAATACGTATTAATTTCAACGTTATAATTCTGCTGAAATGTTTATACCTTCAATTATCTTCACATTTTATTATTTTTAAATCATTAAACTTTTTTATTAATTAATTAAAAAGAATCATAATGTACACAAAATGTCATAAACTCACATATTGATTCAACAAATTAATAATTAAAATTATATAAGTAAAATATGGAATTCATCTATAATTACAACTAAACACTCAATATAACCGTAATATTTATCATTGCCTTAATTAAATATTTTCGTGTGCGCCTGTGGAAGAAACACTCGAAAATACATGTATTTATTCTTAAAAATTTAAAATGAAAATATTCAAATTAAAACAACAGATTGCTAAAATTACCTTTCCATGAAAAAAAAATGCAAAGATAAAACTTGTTTTTTAATCATTTTAAACGATTGTAAATATAACGAATTAAATAGAGCATCTGAAATTTATTCATTTTTCTTGTAAAATATTGACTAATGTATATTTAAATTCATTTATTCATTCATTTAATCATACAATAATAATTCGGTAGTCAATTAGGAAGAATGAAATGTCATTACTGCACGTGACATTCCAGAGCAATTTCTAACGCATGCTAACTCACTTGAATAATTGCGAATTTGATTTATGCACAAGATCTACATTATATGCTGAGGCGTTTGTAATGCATTTACCGGAGATAAGATTAACCATATACGATAATGTTTAGCAAAGGTGCTATTTAGAACTTTCATAACAAAAAGAGAATTAGAAGAAGAAAATATATGTTCAGGAAAACTTTTTACACCAAGATAATAGTCAGTGATAAGCATTTCATTCGATGACTGTGCATTCAAAAGAAAAAATCACTGAAATTTTACAATGAGAATAAATGTACGACTGACTCTTGCAGGGCGACTTTTTTTTTAAGATATTAAATCTCTTATCCGGAGGTTTAATGGGATATTAATTTTGATAAGAATGAAAAATTACTAAAGAAAGTGATAAATATTAATAATTAACATGGAAAAAGCATAAGAAAATTATACTTGATACAAATTAATGAATGAACAAAAACAATTTTAGTGTACATTATTCGCATTTTTCCATCCGCATATAAAACACTATACATATTCATTTCATGTTCCGGAAAGTTCGAAATATTAATGAAATTAGACAATCGTTTAAATTTGAAAAATGTATCGGTGAATCTCGAACTTTAAATTTTACAATTTCGTATGATTATTGCGTTACTGAGATTTATTTACTTCAAATTGTGAAAAGTGGAAGAAACACTTTTATTTTCGCGTCTTCTTTTCGTAATCGATTAACTTTTCTATTTTATATTTACGAACGATGTATGCGTATACTATTAATGCGTTTACTTAAAACATAAATATTTTACACGAGATACACATTTTTATGTAATACGATAGCTTGATTAAATAAATGATACGATAATTATTTCATTGAAACTGTAACTTAAATTAATTGAGTTCAAGAACACTTTTTTCTTATCGGTTCTTTTTACAAATTACGGAAATAAATTTTTAATATACTCGTATTATGCATATTAAATTTACTTCGTGTATTCAAGTATATTATATCTTTTTATATTTATTCGAATACTGTAAAAACCATTATTAAATTAGGTAAGGATTTTCTTTTTAATAAGTTTCAATACCAGAAAGATTATATCATAATGTGAGGATAAAAGAAATCCTTCGTTTAATCCAACCTTTTAATTAACTAATGTATATAAAATAAACTTTGTACATGAAAAATACGTAGTACATGAAAAAAAATTTTTATTTAGATATTTTATTTATACAAATTTTATTTACATATTTAATAATAGAAATAGTAACAGATTTTTTAAAAAGAATTTTTATATTTTTTCCAGTACTTTTATAATTAAAATTTATTTTAGCTTTCATACTATTTATTTATGAAAACATTCTAATAACTTTTAGATAAAATACCTTTTAAGAAAATTAAAATCACAAAAAAATATATATATATATTTAAATTAAGGAAAGAAAAATTTTATGTGAGTATGAATAATTTTATCATATCCTTTAAAAATTTTATAAGATAAAAATTTTCAGATTTTTATTGATCCTAATATTCTCCATAATAAATATGTAGCGATCGTTGATTTTATAGGTTTGAGGTATTAAAAGAGCTAATAAAATTATTGATTTCATTTATACTAAAAAGTACGAATTAAATTGAAATTTATGGAAATAATTTTACGCGAAAGATGAATTCAAATAATTAAACCATTATTAATAACTTCTTCAAAAAATCTATTTCAGTAAAAATACGATAATAAAATTCAGAATTATTCGAAGAGTGAATAAATTATTGAAAATTATTAGAATTACATGTAAACTTCTGAATTCTACGATGAATCGAAATCCATTAGGAAATATGAGAATAATAAAACAATTTCGTGCATGAAAAAAAATTAAGGCTTAATTATAACACCAATCGAACAATAAATCGAGATAAAGGCCAATTCGTGAACTTTCAACCGATTCGAATGAAAAATTCCCCCATATTCAATAAATATCGTAAATGTATTTCTATATAATTGGATATAAAAATATTTAATGACAACCACAAAGTTAATGGCTTTGAAGCTATTCTAATTCTTTCGTCATAGTAATAATAGTTCCTTAATCTATAGACGATAATTTTAATTAAATTATTAATGGAATATTCGTATAAATTAATATTTTTTTTATATCTTTTAACATTTAATTCGTATAATTCGAAACTCAAATTAATGTAACATACATATTGTTCCTATTAATATAAACAGTAATTATAATTGATTATTTTATTTTTATGCGGTTAAGCACAATTCAATAACATATAAATTTTCTCACGTTCGTTAAAATGCTGATAGCACATGCCATTCCAACTTGTCCAACGCCAACAATTGTAATTTTATTTGAACCTATGGCTTTTGGTTCATTCACTACGGTAAGTAATTTTTCTTTGACTGGCGCCATTGTCATCTATCTAAAAAAAAATGAATCATATTATAATAATTTGCTTCTGTTTAATCCATCTATTTAAATTATCATTTAAAATTTCATTTACTTTTTAATTGATTTTTAGTTCATTATTGTATTCAGTTTTTAAATTAAAACTCGACTGAATTTTAAAAGAAACGCTTTGGTTGATATTTATAATTACATTTTTAATTGAATTTAATCGTTCAAATCAATGGAGTTTAGCTTCTTTAAATAATATTATCTTTCGCACACAAAATGTTTTCGAACCATAATATTTACTTCGAAAACAACGAGTATTAAAATCTTAAATGAGCTTCAATGAGTGCATTTCTTTCATCTACGACCGATACTTTTTCTTTCGCGATTACACCTTAGAAAAAAGAGTAAATTTTTCAAAATTTTAATTTAAACTTTACACAGTGTAAATAATTCTCGGTACGTATTCCAATTTTATACTTTTACGGAAGATTAAAATACTAACTTTTAGATAAAGTTGAATATATCATTTTATAAACTAAAGTTTTTATTCGTGTTTCACAATATTTATATTGAAATTAAATAAAATATACGTGAATAAAAGGAACGGTTGATTTTTTTATGTATTTTTTTGACGCTATATTGGAAGTCTGATATTTCAAACTATAAATGTTGATTGTGAAAATGAAATACTCGAGTTTAGTTGCACTTTGTTCCATGCGTATCAAATTTCTAGTACTTTTGGTATCGAATAAATATGTCGTAATTTTATTTTCAACTTTAAGCATAGCGAATAAATATCTCTATTAAATATAAATATTAGTATCGAATACCTTTAAAATATATGAATTTTTTTAATAATGGGTAATTCTCAAATTATAACATCGTTTTAAACTTTCTATTGAAATTATCGTTGAAACATCGATTGGATTTTTTTCATCGGAATTATTTAAACACGCCATTCAAATAATCTTCAACTATATTCATTTTAGTTAGTTTTCCTAATTACTAAGTTTTTAACTACTTCTTACGAATATTGAAATAGAATTTCAATTAGGTTCTCTTAATTCAATACCTTTTATAATCTACTTAATCTACGTATCGAGTGTAATTTTCTTTAAAATGCGAAGCTGCTAATTTGTATTTTTACGATTTGCGTATAATTATCCTTTACTTATAAATGACTAAAATCAAAGTAAAATTTATAAACTTTAAAAATTGATCAAAAGAAAAACAAAATACTTCAAGTATAGTACGAAACATATACTTTTACAAGATATTGTTTTTCTTTCAAATGAGATATAATCTTTTTTGAAACGTCACCTAAAATATTACAATTGTCAATATAAAAAAGTCATTTTCAACAGTAATTATATGTGTCACTTCGTATACATTAAATATTTGAATGTCTACATTTATTAATAATAACGAAATTGATACAACGAAATTATTAAATATATTACTAAACGGATGATTTATGTTTTAACACATTGTTAATCATAAACTCTATTGACATCTTCGCTAAAGGAGATTAATTTTATAATAACGTATGAACACGCACAAAGTTCATAGTCACATTTAGAATTTTGTTTACTGTTTTAGCTGAAGCTTAGTTTATTGTTCATATATATAATTTTGAAATTGTCTGGAATAAATTTAACACTTTACATGCATACACGTACAAAATGATAATTTCATATGAGAAAATTAATTTGAATCCCGAAATTTCAGTATTACAATAGAATAATCCTGTTCTTAAAAGTCGTATACTAATAAGATTAAAATAATTCTGGTATTATCTTTGCTCTCCTTTAATTAATAAGCTACATTTAAAATACTATAATTAATTTGTTAAATTTCTTCCATATATATTTTAATATATTTTTCTTAATTTTGCATTTGAATATATTTTGAAAGTATTAATAAAGTTCTATTAATTTTCTTGAATAACGCAAAAGCATAAAATTTAATATTTTTCAATTTAAATTTTCTCTCGGTATAATATAGTTTTCTCTTAAGGCCTTGTAAATTTTGTCTTTACAACTGTGAACAATTGCAGCAATTTATATCAAAAGACATGCTAATAAGAAATACATTATTTTTAATACGAGCTCACTTTCAAGTGATATTTTGAACAGTAGTATATTATTATATATGCTGTATATTTTAAGAGCACTTCAAAATAGTATTCTAAGAAACCGTATAAAGTTTGAAGAGTATTTAACTTTGCATTATTGTTATAACGCTCGGTATTTAAAATTCAAATTTGAAACAATTACAAGTCAACTTGCAAACTGCGATATCGTAAATAAAATAAAATTGACCATTATTAAAGAATATTGTTATTTTAGGAATAAAGCATCCGATAATTTCATTTTATCCGAACGCTAACCGGACATGGTCAAAAGTGTCATCGAGTCGAGGAAAGGAATACTCTTTTCCAATAAAACAAACTTGGATGATAACGTCAGAAACGTGTTCCTGGGAAAAGCTATTCTTTCGTATCGATTTAATAAAGTTCCAGCGTCGCAAAAATTCATAAACGCGTAACAAAATAACACCGGAACTTCCAGGTCAATAAAAAAAATACGGTCGAACTCGGAAACTATCCTCGTCACCTCGACCCAAAGGTGAAAAAGGTCAAATAATCGCGGTTGATCGAAAACACGTTCGCGGCTCGAGGAAATCCGATCGATACGCGTTTTGGTCTTTTGGCCACGGAAATAACGAGCGGATCAAGCGGGAGACGCACCGGAAAGTCACGTGTAGATCTTTTCTTAGATTTCTCCGACACCACGTGGCAATCGCAACGAGATCATAGGATATATTTTCCCCGGGCTTCGGCTATTGATTTTTCACGACGGATGCCGACAAGGGATTCGATCCCGGTCGAGAAATTCAAACGTCCGCTTCGCGTTCTTATTGTATATCCCCCCATTTTTTTTTGCTCTTGATTGATTCGAACTATGCGTTCGAAGATTAAATCGCATTTGGTTATTCGTATAGTTTTGGATTTTTTGAGATGTTATCGTTATGATGTAACATTTGATAATATAACGTAAGAATAATATTAGTTTTAATTCGGAATATTACATTTGTGGTTTGAAAATTACACCCGTACATATAAAAAAAAATGAAGATTTAATAATGAAAAAAGATAAAAATTGAATGGTAATAAAATTTATTAGGTATTAAAATTCATATAAAATGTATGAACTGTTGTCGTTTAATTATTTTACTTTGGCAAATTACATCCTATTTTCTTGACTTTCTTACTTATTCTGTCAGACGAAGCTTATATACACGAATGAGAGTGTCAACATTACTCCGCGAGTAATTAAATGAATGCAAATGTACGAATACACTGCAAAGTTTAGTATCTCTTGACTGTTCGAGGGAAATGTAGAGAAATACGTAGAATAGTGCAAAGATAGGACCTCTCGCTGTAAATTTCACAACAAACGTAAATGTTGTTAGTTGTTTGAAAGAGTTAATGCAAATTATTTTACGACTAATTTATTTGGGAATATAAATTATTTACGCTTCGGTAAGATCTTACGATTGATATGATTTTATCTCCGTAATTCATCGATGCACTCTTATTTGCTTGCAAATTTTCTTCTTTAACTCCCTACATAAATACAACTAAAAAATTAATCATTAGAGAATAATTAATTATTTTACAAAAAAATTTTTATTTCGTATTAATTAACTCGGTTATTTTAATCGTAGCGATGTAAAATATGTAATACAATATATAAATTGCAGTATATCTTTAAATAATATAAATTATACAATATTTATTATTTACGTTATCCCCATATTTTACATTATCAATTATCGATATATTTCATCTTAACGATTAAACAACGAAACAAGTATTTATATAATCGTTGGATCGGAGATGATATAATTAAAAAATATCAACTTTGAAAAATTGTAACGTTATTGCAAAATAGAAGGAAATAAGATTTAATTTAACATTATTTCGTAATTATATTTTATTGCAAAACACGAAAGTAATTTTTACGAGTAATCTACAATCTCGAACGTTAAATTGAACAATATTCGATACGCGATTAAAATCCTTACAATGCAATTATATTCGTACTCGTCGAAGGTTTTCATCGTCTTCAGCCGCGAGAGTCGAATGTGCAATAATTAGGTTCATTGATCTTTGTCAAAGTACACGGTTGGTAAAATAGATTTCTTTCTTTAATCTTGTACAGCCTTTATATTTTTTAAACATCGACACCCGATAAGAGGTAAAATATATAAGGCGAAAAACGATGCACCGATCTCCCGATACAATTTAACTCCGGTTTTAATACGTACAGCGTTAAGATTATCGATACAACGATAAGTATCTCGTACTTATTCCTTTTATCATTTTATTTGGGTAAAAATCAGCGACTCGTTTACCCGTGGAAATAAACGATAAATCCAGCACTTTCTCGGTAAAAATATAAAACCAAAACGACAGATTTATCAAACGGAAGATTACACGTTTCAACTGTTGCATCATCTTCTAATCTTAATCCGAGAAAAGGAAAGTATCAAAGTATCAACCGAGATGTTTAACCGGCACGTGTCGTATTTCGTATTTCGTATTTCCAAGCGACGTTCGCTCGACGCTCGCTCGACGCCAAAAAACCGAGAACGAGCAATAAAGTCTCGCACGCGACGTCGTTATCATCGTCGTTATCTCCAAGATTTATCATAGCGATCGCCGAAAAACCGGCTCGACCATAAAAAAGACAAACTCCGATCGGGTACTCACAAAATTCCACTATCGGCGACTTCTCGTGGATGACGTACGCAACCGACTGGTTCTCCCGTCGAAGCTCCGGTCCAGCGTTCACTGTATAACCGAGTTGACCTTGCCTCTACTTTTATACCAGAGTCTGCGCTATACGCCAGTAGCGTTATTGCACCACAGTCGGGCGGGACGCGCACCTAACCTAAGTCGAGCTCGGTCCTTCCTCTCGTTCCGAATCCATTTATTTTTTTCCCTGTACCATTCGAGTCCGGGTAAGTGAGTTGTTTTTCAGAGGATTCGAGGAGGGGGTAAACGAGCCCTGGAGTCCTGGGAAAGGGTGATATCACGGCTCGATTGGCCTCGGATGGGGGACACGTCGACGAGGGTCGCGTGCGAAACGTTTGATAGCGTCGACGATGTTTTTTATATCGGAGGATCGCGTTCGTAATTCGACGTCCGATCGCTGCTGACTTCGGAGCCTCTTTGAACGGTGAATATTTCGATTAAAACAAATGTCGGTCGCGGGAGAGGGAAGATACTACACTGGCCGGTGAGACCCGATGATAAATCGATGTCGTCGCTCGCGATAAGATGCCCAAGAGGCTTTTGGAGGTTCGAAGGGAAACAATTTTGAGATCGACGAGTCGTTGCATTCGACGTTGCATTCGACGGTACATTCGACCGTGCAGTTTGGCACGTATACGAATACCTTCGAGGGGGGTATCGAACGCGGTGTAATTTACGCTCGTGTGTGGGTATTCTTACATGGGGCGTGAAGTTCGTTACACACACATATATATATATATACTATATATATACTAAGATAAATGGACTCTTCAGACCGCGACGAGATCACGTGGAGTTGGAAAGCTCCCGAGACTCCAACTTTCGCGCCCAATACGTCGCGTGTGTTTCGTCATCATGGGAAATTACGATACGATAGTAGAGAATACATCCGAAGCTAAACGTACGAAAGTGTATTTTGTAATGAATTGATTGATATTGCTGCGGCAGTGTTTGGTTCTTTTTCGTGCATTTGCCGTATCGAGTATCGCTTTTTTATGTCACAGTGGCCAATTATTGCTTAGGCTTAATCAATCGCTATTCGTGCAAAATTTTATTAGTTTCCTTATTTACCATTTATGCATGTTTCCTCGTGCGCAATTTATTGATCCGTTAGCTCTATACACGTGTATAAAGTCTTATCCCCGGGGACGGAAGTGCGTCGATATTTCTATGGTGTAGCGGTATCAGTAAAATTAGAAAGATTCTTTTGATCGCGACGTAAGTATAATTAGTCTAGCATCCAATATTTGCTGTTGTAGTGTAGTTCGTAGATAAAAGAGGAATGTCGATCGTAATTACGATTGCGCTGAATTGGAACGATAATGAAAGAGGAAAAAAAAATTAAAAAAAAAACAAAAAATAATAACAATAAACGGAAAAGAAAACCTACGAAAGTAAGATGTAATTGTGTCCGAAGCCGCCTCCACTCGTTTATACGGTTTTAATTGACCATTTTAACCGTACGATAGTTTTGCTTTGCTCGTAAAAATAGAAGGAAAAAAAAAAAATACGAGTATTGCACTTTTTCCGTCTATTGACTTTTCGATAACGTAATGGACCTGGATATATCGTGAAAAATAATATGATATTTTACGGTACGAAGATTTTCATTTTTACAATTTGCACGCTTGACAAAAGAAGATGATTTATCGTACTTCTTCGAATAAAAGAGAAGAAGAACCGCCACGAGGCAAAAACGAAATTTTAAACTTGTAATTATCGATCGCTTTTGCACGATACATTATTCGATATTCCCGTGAAAAAAAGACACCTCCCTAATTATCCATGTTTTACAATCCTATCGGCATGTTATATTTTAGAAATATTTAAATTTGAATGTTACGATTGATACTTTAGAATTACGAATGCAGCATGCGCTTACAAAATTACTTTAATGCCATGTATCAAAAATATTTTAGCGATATTTCATGTAATAGAACAGAAACATTTCCATATATCTAAAATGTCAAGATAATCGTAATATTTATGATGATATATGACATAAATAATTCCGAAACCTTGCGAAAATATAAAATATTTTAAGGATGTACGGAATGATTCACGACTCGCCTTTAAAGACTTTAACCAGTTATA
The DNA here is from genome assembly GCA_018907195.1 of Dolichoris vasculosae. NCBI lineage: Eukaryota > Metazoa > Arthropoda > Insecta > Hymenoptera > Agaonidae > Dolichoris > Dolichoris vasculosae. The sequence goes on from JACCHY010000006.1 coordinate 11,512,833, forward strand.
TTTCTATACCTTATTATTTTTTGTATCGCGTGATTAAAATCAAGCTATGAATTTATATCGAAAATGATGTTTCCAGGATTACATTCGGACTCGCTTATATTTCACGGCTACGCTACGCGTACTCTTAATTTATTACGTTCCACGTTTACGCCGATACCGCAAAACTCGCGTACCCGAATTTACGGAAACCAAACTACCGCTTTATGCATATTTCGTTTTTTTACACCGAACCGACGTTGCGCGAAAAAACGCGTGGGAAAAAAATATAATGCGACACACTTACCAACCGAGCGAAACTCGTTCGATCGATAATCCAGATCACTGCAGACATTAGAAGACCGGAGCTCTCGACCGCGGATACTCATCGTTTTGTTCGTCTAATCAAAAACGTAGGGAGCCACGGTATTCGTATCTATCTCCTTTGACCCCCGACTCGGTAAAAATCGAGTACGAGGAGCCAAGGACCGAAGGTCCCCGATACCAACGTCCCGGAACAATCGGACCGAGGATGGCGTGAGATCTCGCAGTTACTCTCGATCCTCCTCCTCTTACCGCCTCCTCGCTCTTCCCTCGGGACAATTAACCGGCTGCGATGCACGGCTATTAATTACAATCAGCGTTATCGGGTCTGTCGGAGGCGACGTTTAATCCGCGACCGGGAATCCTCGAAATTCTCGCGACTACTCGCCATTTTCTCGTCTCCCTTTCTCTCCGACTAGCGCGATTATTAAACGCTTTTACGGCTCTTTTACGCGTTGACGCGGGTTTCTCCAAAAGCGAAAAACGGAGACGAATTTAAATGGACATTGATTGCCGAAGATTGATCGCACTTTTAGCGCTCGTTCCTTTTCCTTTCGGCTCTTTAAAAGCTTCGTTGCGCGTTCGCATATTTTTTGTTTTTTCCTTGTTTTATCATTCGTTGAAATAGTCAACGGCGACGTTCCATTAAAGTGAAAACCAAGTAAGTGCCGTAATAGTTTCCTTATGGATATTTTCAATTTACCGTACACGGGAATATAATTACGAGAAATTATCTCCATTGTTAACGGTACTAATGATCGAGGACGCGAAATGTTTCGACGACGACCGAATAGCATTTGGTTTACTGCATCGAATGAAAAAAAAAAAAATGTAAACACGCATTTTCTTTTTTTCGTTCGCAGAAAAATGTCCAACGACCTACGCGTTCGATGTATTTTATCGGGTTCGATCGGTTCGATCGTTATTAGACAAAAAAAAAAAAAAAAACGAAAAACAAAAAACAAAAAAATAGTAATCTTTCAAAGGTGGAACAAACAAATTTCGTTCGAAACGAAGCACCAGACGCAAATAAAACGACGCGAGGAATCGCGCACGTGAATTTTGTCCTTTACAAAGAGCGTGTTCGGTGCAAAAAAAAAACCTCGAGGAAAAAAATTGTCTCTAAATACGCGACAAGGTTGAGTCTTGACTACACGAGGTAGTAACGAAAGGAAAAAGAAAAGAAAAAAAAAAACGACAAAGCAAAAGGAGAAAAGAAGGAGAAAAATCCACTGCAACGTTTCTCTCGCTCTCCTTTCTCTGACCCGAGAGGATTAATATTGATGAACTTTGAATAAAAGATAAAAATTAAAAGCCATACTTGTTAGCCAGGCGAGCGGATGAAGTTGTAATCGTTTCTAGTCCGTTCGCTGCTGCTCGTGTCCTTTTTTGCAAGCTCGTTTGTCAGCCTTATACGAAGTGAGAAAAAAGTCGGCAGGGGAGAAGAAAACACAAACAAACGGACGGATCGCCCGCGAGCGACCGAGCGCGAAAAAAAGAAAGAGGAGATTTCACCGTCCGACCGTACGGAGACAACGCGCCCGGATCCAAACGCAGACACACACACAGATACACGGGGCTGCTTACACTGGGCAACATGTGCAGGGACGGGCGGAGATTCGAGCTTCGAGCACGAACACAGTGGGATTCGTTAGCGAAAATAATGAATCGGCTATGCACTGCTGCCGAATCACGCGGCGTGCCTCCGTCGCTGACTCGCAAAATATATATTGCCGCGCGGCGGTGAAGCGAGATCATCAACGAGTCCGAGGGCGCGGCGAGAAAGAGGAGGAAGAGGGAAGGAGAGGCTCCGGAGAAATATGTACACGGGCGGATCCGCCTCCTGGCCCGCGGCATTATCGGCCTCTCTCACGAGCTGCGTGCGAGCCATCGTTGAGAAAGCCCCGACTCTCCTCCGACTATTTCGAGAATCGCGAGCTTTCCGCGTCAGTTTCCGTCGCTCGAGAGAGGAAAGAGGAGCGAAGAGCGCTTCAGCTTTGAAACACGGCTCTGGAAACATTATAACCCAGACGCGTAGGAATAGCGTATCTCCTTTCGCTCTTGGCGCGTTTAATCTTCCCCGAGTTGCCGCCACCATCGCCTCCACCACCGCCGCCGCGACTTTGTATTTCGGATGTACCCAACGGTCGATCTCTCGCTTCGTGTGTGCACACGCCGAGACAAAGAAATAGAGTCGGAGGAATAAAGAGGGAAGGGATCGCGAGAGAATAGGAGGTAAAAGAATCAAAAGGAGAAAGAGGAACCGAAGACGGGGAAGCAAAAGAAACAGACGGAAAAACGAGTCGACTTGGAGGGGGAGACCGGTAGGTAGATTGGAAGGTAGCTTTGCCCTTATCGCGTATCCTCGCAAACGACTACCCGGTTCGCTTTTAATTGAAAGCTAGTTTCGGAGCTAAAAATAACTCGACGGGGCAAGAAAAAAAATCCGCGAAGCGGTACTCGTTCCATCTTTATCTCTCTCTCTCTCTCTCTCTCTCTCTCTCTCTCCGGTCCCTCGGTATCCTCACCCCCCGACGAATTTCGATCGCCGACGAAAGAGCGCCAGCTTCCGAATAGGATCCTTTTGTCGCGGGATTAAAGGGGAGGACGACCGCGTTAGGAGACGACCCGTACCCACGTACCCACGTACCCACGTATCGCGTACCTACGTCTCCATCCATCGTGGAGGCGAAAACGCGCGCGCGCAAGTGTAAGAAACGCATTATACATCATTGTTCGCGCTCATTATTATACAACGTGACTAGGGGGGAAACTAGGGGAACTCGACCTCGCTCGGACGGGTACGCGATTCGCCAAGCTCGGCGAATATGATATATGCACCCGGGACGTTATTTCGGAGCCGGGAAAAATCCGCTTCGCCGACGGACGGGGAGAAACTGCATTAATCGGGATTGGCGGCTGAAACGGCTGAAGCGGCTAAAGCGGCTGAAGCGGCTGTTTAAGTAAGACGCATCGAATTCGCGGCGGAGTCGAGGCTTCGAATCGATAGGAAAGGAGGTGCGAGATTAACCGGTAAATCCAACTGCTGCAGGTGGTCGCGGTAACGAGTGCATTTTTTTCGGAAGCTCCGGGTGCGTTTATCATCGCGTCCGCGGATAGAGGAAAGGAGAGATTGCGAGAGAGAGAGATAATAATCCAGGATGGCTCGGCGCAAACGGCGCGAGTCGTAATCCTGACAAATCGTCCTCCTCGTCGGCGTCGGCGTCGGCGTCGTTCTCTTACAACCGACTAATGCGACTAATATCCCGACCGCGATGTTACGCGCACTCGCGTTAAAATACGATCCGTTTCATCTTGGGTCGCGAGGCTCGCGAGAGTCGATTATTTTCCTTTTTACGGCTATCGGATATTCCGTTTTTGTCGGCGGAAACCGCGTTTCGTTTTGATTTTTGGACTCTCGACTCGTCTCGAAGGATGATCGCGGCGATCTCTCGGAAATAACACGAGAGGAAAAAATAAGGAGAAAAGGCTTCTTCAAAGTCGTTCGCTTTCGCGGTAATATTTATCACGCGTAATCCTAATTGGTACGTCACTTGGAGAGAGCAATTTGTACGTCAACGTCCTCGAGTAGAAAGGAAGATAAAACATTTATCCGGTCTTCCAAAGTTGAAGGTATAATTGATCGAGGGAAGATCAGCAAAGTGCCGACGCCTTTAAAATTGCAGCGAACTGGAGGAGAGCGTCTCGAGCAAGTTTGAGCAACGTCTAGCGACGTCGAGCGACGTCGAACCTAATATCGGATAAATAAACAAACAATGCACACTAAATTTCTTTTAATTTCATCCATTTATAGCGCGCTCGCGCAACCACCAATTAAGCCTCAACATAATACTCCGCATTTACATAGGATATTCATCGCTGTGAGAGCAGACGGTTATTAACGAAAAAGTCTCGGGAGATTGGAAAGCCATCCTTCGCGTCTCTCCTTATCTCTGTTTCTTCGGGGTTCGGAAGAGAGAGAAAAAAGAAGTTGGCTCGAGTGCGCAATATCCAGGATAGTCCGCGTCCTCCGTCTCCTCTCCAGCGGCCCGGGCAGCCAAGTATCGAGCGTTTCTCTCCTATTCTAATTCGCGGGAGATGAGCTTCTGGGCCTCGCGGTCGCGTCCGGCTCCTCCTGCGGGATGATACACGGCACCGACGCGGTTCGTGCCGACAGCTCTGGAAGTTTCGCCGACCCGACGACGGTTACTTTCCAGAATGGAAAGGAGGAAAGAGCTCGGGGATTCTTTTGGCGAGGCGCCGAAAGCGACTCGCTTCGGTAAACATTGCGCTCGACGTCCTTTTTCTCAACGAGACGTTCGCTTCCCTTTTTCGTTTCGCGTTCTTACCCGACGGATTTTTATCCCCGATGCGACTTTATTTACTCGGGGATTCGATTGTGCCTCGCGTTAAATGCATTTTCGAGCGAAGTCTCCTCTCGCTTAAAGTACCGTTTCGTCTTAAAGACCGTCTCGATATCAAATACAGATGAATACGGTATTGTATGATTCTTTAGGATGTAGCCATTGTTTGAATTAATCACGCCATTCATTCAATTATTTAAGGCGCGTAGATACCCAACTTCTTCGAAAGAACTTTTCTCGATTATACAGCCGGAGTATCGCGCGATTTACATAAGTTTGTAAAACTTTAAGCTGATCCACCTCGAGACTGAAATTTCAAAGTACGAGGAGCTTCCAAATAATCGAATTAAAATATTTTACACGTATTCTTTTCCCGGGTAGGAACGCCACCCTCTTCCCTTGTTTTATTGAAATCGTCGTTGCTATTCCGAACGCGTATAAATCGGATAAACGAACGTTGTTACCTTTATCGTACTTTCGAATCGAATCGAAAAAAAGTTGATTACGAAAATTTTGAATAAAACCCCTCGGACCATTGTACACGAAAACTTTGACTCGGAAAGCATAATGAACCGATTTATCAAAAGCTCGATTCGCAAGTTTTACGCCCGGAGTAATATGACAAACAAACCCGACGACGACTACGACTACGACTACGACTACGACGACGACGAAAGGGAAGCGAGAAAAATGAAAATGGAAAATTGATATCGCGATTACCGTTACTTTTCAATTGTCCCTCGGGGGTCGCTCTGTGAAAACGCGTTCTTATTTCACAAAGCCAGGGTCGAAAAGGGAAAAAACGAACACCGTTTTAATTGCCGAATAACGAGAGTAGCGACGATTGTGCCGCTTAAAAGCTCCATTCAAAGCTCATTGTCGAGCTCGAGAGAGCAAAAGCGAGCGGCCGCGGGAAACAATGGCACTCGGGTCGTATCGTGCGCTCGTTACCTTGACGAACGTCGAGACGACGACGCAGGTACACGAGTACTGCGGAGGACGGTCTCGATGACTCCAGCATCCGTTGCCCTTCCGCGTTATCGGGTCCTTGTTACAATTAACGACTTTGGCATGCGGCTATTCCCCTCCCCGCCGATGTCCCTGGTGATATCCTTGAGGCTCGAGCCCATTACGGATACGGGCGGGCATATCGGTACTGTTCGATTCAAATTCCAAAAGTTCGAGTACCACTCGGTCGAGCGCTCGGGCAAAGCTTCTATTCCCGTTATTAAATCATTGGAGAACTGTTCGCTCGAAGCTCGGCTTTTCGAAATTCCTCTCTAATTATTGCGCGGCTCGCGGCTCGCGGCTTATCTTGCTCTTATCGGAATCCCGCCTGCGTCACTCTGGAAGCCAGTCGGGCAGCGAATCGAAGATTCGAGCCAACCGAAAACTCGTTGAATTCGTCTTTAAACTTTATCCGAAGCCGTGCGCTAAGTGATTTCAGACAGGCGGTATTATGACTTTCGCTCGAGTCCGACGTTCCTCTTTCAGCTAATATACTTACTATCGCGCATAATTTTACCGCTCGAAAAATATACAAATATCGAAGTTTCGCGTTTTGTAAAATACCCAATAAAAATTATTGCTCGCGATAAGCCTCGAATCGTTTACGAGCTCTTTCGGCGTATTTTGTATTCGCTCGTCTTTAAAGGGTTATAAATGTAACGCGATACGATTGGATGAACAAGTTTTTTTAACCGCTTGATTTTCCGTGCTTAAAAGCCATAATTAGTTTTGGATTGAATAGCCATACAAATATATACGCGCGTATCATAATTTTGCTATCTCGCGAGCTTCGGCTAATACAATAAAGGTCGGTATCGAATGTCGAAATGCTAATATAACGACAAAACAATTGTACATAGTTCGTATACCTTCCGGGGTACACAATTTCTAAACATACAATTCGCGATTGAACAGACATTATTTAATATAATATAATGGTATCAATTGATTTATGCTTCGCGTGTTACAGGTTTTATTTACGGCTAGAAATTTGACGTGGAATAGACTCAATTATAATATTATATTATATTAAAGTTTATATCGGCATAGATGAATATCGGTTGCATAATGAATCTCGTTATTAGCCATATTATAATGAGCTACCGAGTCGTAAAATAAAATTTCATCCCATCCCGAAGTAAATAAAATGTTTTTCGCTTAGAAATATTAATTTATACCAACCAACGTTGGAACGTAAAATTTTATCGATTCGCGTCGAACGCGCTCGGAAAAGTACCGATGCTCGAAATCCTTTTAACGAAGTCAATATGCAACGTTTTACCGAATAGATCGCAAATCTTTCGATATTATTACGTGTATTTGAATAAACTCTTGTTTTTCTCATCGCGTCTCGTTACCAACAAGCTTACGTAAAATTATTTCAAAATTTTAGCAGAGCGTTAGAAGTTTTATATTCGCTGGTTTTACGTAAAAGTTATCTTTTTCATCGCGAGATTTATTATCACTGTCATCGAGTCTAAGATCACCGTAACGAGGCAAAACGCTCGAGTGCAAAGTTGCTTTTTTTAAAATGACGGATAGATTTATCGCCGAATGCTCGCTTTTGCGCTATTAACAATTTAAAACAGACGAGCTATAAAGCGGAATTAAACGAAATGTTTTTAAAGGAAATTTAACTTTATTCTTGGCGTTTCGCATCGGTATGTCGTTCTCGAACGTGAAAGGAATAAACGTGCGAGTACGAAGCTAAATGTACAATCCTTACTGATTGTACTCGTACGATACATATGTTATAACGTAAGTCGGAAGGCGATTTAATTGCACTTTATGTTGTAATGTTGTGATAGTTCCCAAGTTATATCGCGGAGACTAAGCAGTTTCCTCTTACTTAGTTTACGTATCCGTTAGAAAATTTAAAAAGTCGCTTCATACATGAGATACGCGGTTCGTAAGAGGTAACTGCGCGATAATGCAGCGTTACCCGAGTAAAAATTGCTAAGTGAATTTTCACCTTTAGAATTTTTAAAGAATTTTCAAATGAGTTTGCGCAAAGTGAAAATTTCGCGTTATCTTCCGAGTATCGTATTAAAGCTGGGGAATACTTAACGAGTTTGTTAATGAAAAATCGTTACAAAGAAACGCAAATCCGAAGAATAAATACCGCGGGGAACAGCGATATAAAATAAAGCCGCGTCGCTTGTATAAATATAATTCAAGCTCTTTCGTATCACGCGAGTAAAAATCGTTTTCGAGTCGGTGATTGCCGTAACGAATACGAGGTCAGCTCGACATCGCCCGGACGTTCGTCCGCGGCAGGAAATACGTAAAAGGGGCAAAATGAAAAAAGTAGGAATACGTAGAATGAAAAAAGAAAGAGTCACACACTATCGGGGATCGCGTGTAAGCATTAACCGGAAGTGGACCCGCTCCAGCCGATGACCAATGAATGGTCGGTGTTCGGCGACAGGCTCGGCTTCTTGGAGGACAGCTGTCGGGGAAGGTGCCGAGGCCGATGACGCGATTGGACGGGAAGCCGGACACCTTCATCGCGGCCTGCGACAGAATGTCCACTTAAAATATGGAAAGGAAACGGTTAGCAGCTCGACCGGCATTTTTAACCTCTCGGGTGGGGATCACCGGTGTTATCGCGGGCACGACACTCGAGCTCGAAACCCCCGGGCTTTCCTGACGGCTCGTCGAGATTCGAATCGCGCTCCGTGTTTGCTCCTTTTCCCTTTCCTCTCTCTCCCTCTCTCACCCACTCTCGTCTTTATGCTAAATTTCTTCCTGGGTCACCGGCGATCTAGAGGATGCTGTCGTCCGAATCACGTTCCCGTCGATGGCCACGAGGAGGCGAGGAGGCTGCCCGGGTACATCGACGCCGAGGCTCTCGAACTTCGACGCGGGGGAGAGACGAGGCCGGAATCGCTGTCGGCGACGACGCGGTCCGCGTTTTTCTTCGCGATAACTCATCCCTGAATAATTGCACGTCCGACTCCCTCTCGGAGCTCTACTCCTCGCCCCCCGAGGATAGACGTCGCTCCTCCCTCTCGTTTTTTGCCCGCTCGGAGGAACTGAACGCGTGGGTCCTTTTTGCGTCCTCGGTATCGCGGACGTCTATCTCAGGGCCTACCGCGGGTTTCGTCGAACGCCGGGACCTATGCGTTAATTGTCGTATTATTTTGCGCGTGTGCGTGAGTGCGTGCGTGCGTGCGTGCGTGCGTGCGCGCTCGAGGGAGTCGGGATAAGCGCGCGGTCACGATCCGGGAAAGTCGGGAGATTTATGGACTCGGGAACCGCGTCCCTGGAGAGGGAAATTCCTTGGAACGTGCAACAATTTTATTATTAGAAAAGGATTATTGGCCCGGGCCGGGATGAAAAATCTCACCCTGGGTTTTTATTTCGTGCCGCGCGCTCTCGAGACTTATTTATGAGCCTTCGGTGCAACGTCTCGCGGCATTTGAGAGGAAAGGCGGAATGCCAAATAAATTAGGGGACTGTCCGAATTTAACAAACATGTATTTGGGCATTGTTGCGAAACGCTGTTAAGGGTCTATTAACATCGGTATTTCTTTTTCGACGCTGTGGCTCGGGCTTTGAAATATTTACTTAAAGCTACGCGCGTTGATAGATGTTGAAAGTACGGAGGGAACCTGTTTTCGCTCGGTGTATAAATCGACGTCTTTTTTAATTAAACTTGATTATTCAATGCTCGCTCGATAAAACAATGGGCTGATAAAAGCGAGACTTTCGTGCCTCCTTCGAGGCGATATCTTAAGAGTAGGTTCTCGGTTGCGAGGCTTCTAAAAATGTAGGCGATAATAGAATAGGGACGATCGAAGCGATTATGGATCACCGGTGTAATTAGACCAGATGGAAAACATAAAAACTTATTATAATTACCATTTAAATTGATAAAATCGATCAACTCTTAATTATAGTTGGATCGTGGACGATTTTGTTGCGAGGCAATTACTTTAATCGACACCACGGATACATTTTAAGTTATGCATGGTTAGAGCTTTTTAAAATAAATACCGAAGGTAAAAGTAACCTTAAATAAAACACCGACGCCAATAGCCACACCCACGGATCCGCAACCAACGATGACGATTTTTGTTGGCTGACCATCCAAGGAACAATCAACTGGCTTAGATAATAAAAACTTAGCTATGCCGTTGGCCTTTTCCATCACATTTTCTTGCATCTCATTCATCATTCATTAGAACGCGTAGGTTAGATCGACCAAAATTTTACGGTTCTTTTTTTTTCTTGCGTTTCATTTGTCCAAAACTTTTTTCGCTGTATAATTATTGGATCGACGAATCGATCGACGAAAACATATTTTTCGACGAATAAACGATGACGATTTTACATTTATTCTAATTTAAAAATTGTACCAACCAATGTAATAAACGGTTATTTTTTTTAAATCAACACTCGCGTGTTCGGTGTCGGACTACACTACACCAACGCTACGGTAAACACGAATATTTCTCGGTAAATTAATTAAATTTTATTCCATACGCGCTGACGAATTCGAAGCCGAAACAACGGAGAGGAAAAAAAAAATGTCGAAAATCGAAAGGACAATGACGATAAAGTTACGATGGTAAAACGTATTTCTCTGCCTTCATGTGTAATTTCGCTCAAATTTAAACTAATCGTTATCTTGGGTGTTTTTTTTTGTTCAAAGTAAATCCACGTACGAATGGTTACGATTGCGTAATCGCGTGGCTATCGGCGCTCGGAACGTTCGAAAAAAAAAATGAAGTATTTACGTTAAGCGTCGAGTACAAAATACGACGTCGCTTTACGTTACGCGTACATCGACGAATACTGGAGATAGAAATCGGAACTCGATCCGTAAAATCTTACAAATCTAATCGAGTTTCTTTACGGTTGCGAGTTTCATCAAGACCGATTGTTTGTATTTTACATGATTTCGATTTGCAATAATTAAATGCCAAACACTTGTAACTACTTCGATATACGTGACCGCTTCGAAATTTCGTTCGAATTGTCTTTGGGAGTTAACGTGTATTCTATCAATTATAACCCTCCACGGATTATTCTAATCGGCTAAAGCGTAATCTTGTTATATACCCTATATATTGACAAATTCAAACAAAGCATTGTCTGTGTACGAGGGGGAAGGGATCCTACAAATTTAGCCGTGGTAACGATTCGGTCAATGTTTTTTATTATTCAAATCGTATTATCCGCGTTGATTAGAGACGATAACGTTATAAATTTTACAATAATATTAATAATTAAATAGACGTGCGCGTCGAGGCTTAGGATACATTTATCGGTGAATCGTGTAAAACTTAGTAACATCGAATGTTCGTTCGATTTATATTCGATATCTGTACGGAATACTATTTATTAATTATCGAAAGCGAACAAAAAACTACATTCCGGTATGTCAAACATGTTTATTTAAAATAAACATATTTCACTTTTTACAATGCTGCATCCACTTTGTTTTTTAAAAAGAGTAGACGAACGAGTTTTACTTTTGCGAATTAATCGAAAAAAAATGCGTTATCAATCAAACTAGTTTTTACCTCTCCGGTGCTATAAACAAGATTTTATAGAATCAAATAAAGTTGCGGTTACAACGTTTAAAAAAATATACGTATTTAAATTCCCATTAGATTTGGAGTAACGAAGAAAAAAAAAAGAGAAAGAAAGAGAAATAAAGAGAAAGAAAAGAGAAAATAAAGGAGAAAAATGTTATCGCATCGAAGCGAAGAATTGCTTTCGCTTCGTTGTTCATCGGATGCGGTTCAGAAGCATCTCGCGAATAGGAGCCGTGTTCCGGTGCAAGAAATCATCGAAGCTCACCAAAAAAAGAAGCTTAAGAGTAAATACGAGGAAACAGGTTGTCCGTGAAAAATAAATATTCGAAAAATAATATACTCTTTAGCTCGTAAACACTCGGAGCCACGATCAATTATCGGCTTGTCACTTCTCTATCGCTCCTAGCCACTCACCGCTGTCAGGAAAAAAGAGGAGAGGCCCGAGATAAAAGAGTCGAGAGAGCAGAAATATTCGGGCGATCCGCGCGCATCTCTCCTCGGAGGAAGAACTCGGGCGCAGAGATCGGTAGCACCGATGGCGATCGTCGGTCAAAGTCGTGCGCTCGAAAACACACAAGTCGCCTTCGATTTCACCCTCTACCCCCCAACGCTAATTATAAAGACCCGCGCGCGTTCATTAAGATCGCCGATCGCTCATATCGAGACCCTCGGCTATCGTCCGGACCGATCGGGTTTTTCGGCGCGCATCTGCCTCGCATCGGAAGGGGCGAGTCCGCGATATTGTTTATGTCCGGTTTATCGGACGGGGATCGCGAGTGGGTGTGCGCACACCCGGCGACGAGGACCTCGACGCTTTCCTCTCTCTCTCTCTCTCCTCTCGTCTCCTCTCGGTACTAACGAGTTACTTTAAATAACATCGTCCGGCCGCGGTTATATGCGTCGATTCCCCGTGAAATCGTTCGCTTACGGTCTACTTACTTTACGCGTTGCTTTGACGTCTGGTACAAGGATTCACTTATAAAACAAGTTTAACCGAGCTCGTAAACCGATCGCGTAGATTAGTCGTGTCTGGATTTTTTCGATAGCGCGCGGTTGATAAAAGTCGCGGCTAGTGACTCAACCACCGGTGTAAGTTGCGGTGACGCGGAACCGCGTTACAAGCGCACCAAACACCACGGGATATTGTTCGAATATGGTATTTTTAGCACGAGCCGCGAGTTCCGTTGCTTAATTTCCAACGGATTAAGTTCGATCAACTTTTTGCATCCGAGTTACCGTATCGCCTGGATTATCCGTGAAACCATGAAAATACTTGGGAGCGCGAAAAAGGAAAAGGAATTTTTCCACGCGTTGTTGTATCGCCAAGTCGGAGAAAAAGGAAAGGCGGCGAATAGTTATCGTTGCTCCCTCGGTCTTTTATTTTTTACGCGGATAGAACGACCAATGGGAAAAATAGAATAGGATTTGGCCTTGAATTGGCATTTAAATCGATAGTTTATTTTGAGGCTTTTACGTTTATAATAGGATTATACTTATTGCGATGTCGAGAAGCGTCGGAGGTATAATGCAAATTATAATTGTCTGAATTTTAATTGAACGAATTCGCATAATTTAATACTCTCTGTGCATTTTACGCAAATTCAATGATTGTAATCGGATTCGACACACCCAAAGACCCTGGAATACCGCGTTTCACGAACCTTGGGAGGCTCGAGCGATATTCTAGACTTTTTATTCTAGACTTATTCGCCGGATTCTATATCCCTTGAATTTGCACAAAATGCGAGGAATACGATAAATAATGGAAAACTTTATTAAAATGCAACGGAATTATAATTTGTTTTATATCCCTCGGTCATAAACGCGTTCGGCACACCCAAAAACACTAAAATAAATTATGGGTTCGCGTTCCAAATTGCGAACAAAATTGATCGTTTTTCATTCCCTCCTTTTAACATTTGCTACGAGCAATATTTCAAAGTTAATTGATCGCGTTTACACGTCGTTTACCTCGTTTATGAAAAAATACAGCCCTTCGTTTCGGCGAATGCGTTACTTAAGCTCGGTAAGAAAACCGAGCGAGACGGTAACCAACGACAGCCCAAACTAAATACCCGCGATAATCTCAAACCCGGACGTTCGATCGCTTCCAAGCGTTTACGCATCGAGACACTTTCCCCGTAATTTACGACCCCGACGCCACGAGTCGAAGGCAACCCAGTGCCGGAACTCCTCCAAGACCATCGAGACCATCCTCGAGTCGGAAGACGCTATCGATTCGACGGAACGTGGGAAGAAGAGAGGAGGAAGGAAAGCTCCTAGGAAAACCCAAGCGCTCTGAATTTCCCGCGCCCGATCAATTAGCCCATCCTCCTCGAGACGGCCACCGGGTATATTCCATTAGCTCTCCATCCTTGGAACCGCTCGCCTCCTCGACGATAGCATCGTCTTTCTCGCATCGTCTTTCTCGCATCGCCTTTCTCGCGGATGTCCCTCGGGTGGGTTACACTTTGTTTTTTCCTCTCCCCTCCTTCCGCGCTAGAGGGAGAAGAAAATTAATACCCCGCCAGGCCGTAAAGTTTCCCAGGTGCGCGACGCCGTAATTACCCCTGGCACGGGTCACCCCCGACAGCTTCGTAGGTGCATCGAGATCCTCGGTGCCTGGTTTACGAGCTCCCGCTCGGTAATAACAAAGGTCCCGGCCGACGACAACTCAAAAACGCGTCGATGATAAAGGCGCCCCGACCCCGTGCGTATACACCCACGCGTGGAGGTTCCGTCCTCCTCCGTCCGCCGGATTTATCCGCGCGATGCCCCGGACATTGTTAAATAGCCAAGCTCGCAATAACCGCGTATTAATAATCCAGCGATTTTTCATTTTCGGCTCGGGTCGTCGTTCCTTCCATCCTCCTCTACCTCCTCCTCCTCTTCTTCTTCTTCTTCTTCTTACATCTTCTTACCGACACGCTCGATTCGCGTTTTCCTTTTTGCTCGCTCGGCTCATCCGCCTGCGTCTCACTTTTAACGGACCTCGGTGCTCGTCGACGAGGTTTTCTTTTTTCAGGTTGCGAGCGCGTGCGAGTCTGAAATTCGTTTACGGCTCTTGCATAATAAGCCCGGCGATTATTATTCCCGGGGCCGCAAAAAGTGTCGACGTAACGAGCGGGTCTCGCGCGTTTTTTCCCGCCTCCCTCCCTCCCTCCCTCCCCGTATATCAATATAAAACGTGATCTTTTCATTAAAACGTTATAAACGTTGGAGGAATCGGAGCGTCGGCCGATGCTCGAATTAGCGCGGATGATCGCCTCGACCAAATTGAATTAGGCTCCTACGGGCGAATTCCGTTTACCTTTTTCTCCGATTCGAATCGTCGAATTGGAATTATGAATTTTTCGTAGACAGGGTGGAAATATTCGAGTCGAAGAGTCGAATTTCAAAAAGTTTCCGCGTCTTTTTTCTCTTTATTTTATCGCTTCGAGTGGAGCGTTTGCTCAGCGTCCGATAAGCATTTTCATCGATATCGGATATCCAAATTTTATTCCAGCGTTCGCTCGACGAATGGACGTTACTACTCCGAAAAAGAGTCTGAATAATTGGCTTATTTCAAACGGTAAAGCCGCTCCGGAAATAATCGTGCGGAGATGAAGCGAACATCGGCTGAAATTATGTCGTCTAAGCATATGGGAGCGATAAATAACCTCTAATGGGTCACGCCCCAGCGCTCGTTTCTGAATCAAACAAAACCATTTAAATTTTCGATGATATCAACGTTTAATTCCTCTAATTATTTATCGAACACTGTGAGAGAGAGAGAGAGAGAGGGATGGAAGGAGAAGAAGAGAGAAACGAAACAAATCGGTATTCGGAATAATTTTTCAATGGCTCCTTGTCGTTCAAAAGAAAAAAGTAAAACCCCAACGATTTTTCTGGGGGAACGCGGGATCGAAATTACAGCGTCGCGCGGTGCGAAAGTCGGCATTGAAATTCAGCGTTGATCCCTTGGCTCCTCCAGAAATTCTTCTCTCCACCGCCGCCGCCGCCGCCGCCGCCACCCGTTCGACTCTTAAAGTTTTTGCAACTCCTCCGCCGAGACTCGCGGCGTAATTGATTTTAGCACATAATGATTAGCCGCGCTGGAAAACTCGCAAAAGTTATTAACGTTACACCGCGGCTCTCTAAATTGAATGAATTCGTGTGTGATTAAAGATGCGCTTACGAGGAGTCGGGCCGACGTGTACATAAGTAGCGACGCGCGCGGCATCATTACGCGTAAAATAACCGTAGGAATTTATTTTTAGCGCGCGCAGCCGTACGAGCGTTCGAGGCGAAAATACGGCTGGTAATACTCAACGGGATAAGAAAAATTAGCATCCGTAGGAGTGTTCAATAACGCGGAACCTAATTCTATTAACTTTCGCTGCTACGAATACCGAGGGCCTCGGATTTTTCCTCGTTGCCGATGCGCGCGGACGAGTAATCGATATTTCCCAGTGCAGCTCCTCACGGCGGAATTCATCTCCGCACGGCCGCATCCATCGCGTGTGTGCCACTCGTGCACGTGTACACGGCTCCATATTCTCCGCCGCTTGCATCAACTCGAAGCTAGACGAGTCCGTGGCCTTGAACTCGCGGCGGCCGTTGCGAAGGGCAGAACGAAGCGAGTGTTTTTCGCGGGGACCCGAGCGAAGGAGCCCCTCGCGTGACACCCCGAGATGGAGAGACGGAGAGGAGAGAAAGCAACCGCCCCCGTGCGTGATCGAGCCATTAGGCGGCGACGAGGCTAACCATTCAGGAAATAGCGTGAAGAACCAATTCCCATTCATCTGTTACTCGGCTCTTTCCCGAGCTTCGTGGCTCTTCGGGAAAAATAAAGAGGCTGAATAAATGGGTTCCACGCGAGCTCACCGAGAGACATAATTTACCGTTTGGATATCAGTTTCTCCAAAGTATTTCAAATTGAGTTTGATGTAAAGACTGCGTTCGATGAATTTATTGCCTCTCGTATTACCAATTTCTTCTTGAGAAGCATCGCCGTGCTCGAATCGCGTTCCGAGTGTGATAAAACGAATGGACATTATTGCCGTTGATAAAGCTTGTATTTAGTTTGACGAATAAAACTTGGGGTTAAGAATTGGGAAAGGGATCCTCCTTTTCTCTCTTTGTCTCCTTTTCAGCTGCATATTTTATCCAACAACTTCTGTCTGCGAAAGCTTCTCTAAGTTGAGTAATTTGCCTATTATGGAAAGCACTTTGGGCGATGAACATATTTTATGGAATATGCTGATTTAAATTTCATTCTAATGCGAAACACGTTTGAAAATTGAGCGCGAGCGGAGGATAATAATTTTCTTGTTATTGAATATTATAAAAATCCCGCGCAGAAGCTTAGTATAAAATAACTCGGAGGGTGTAACCTAACATATTTGACTTTTCATTTTCGTAATAATGATGCCTGTAAAATAAAGATATTTGTTTATTATTATAGAATATAATCCTGGAGTCGATTTCAATATTTCCTTATTTTACGCTTTGCTCGTAACTTCCACCGGCATAAAATATTTTAATCCGGGAAAAGTGGAAGACAGTATTAAGTTTCTACATTATCTTAATATCTTATTTACATATTCGTTCAATTTTTATTTGTTGTGTTTTCCAACCGCGTTACAAATTTTTCTAACCGTTAAAAGCTGCTCGCTTTTCTTTCGGAAACAATTTTTTACCGTCGTTACGACTTTGGCCGGACTTTCAAATTCTAAAACGTCCAATGTATTTTACATTTAGATTAATCGAACGAATTAATTTATTCAAACTCGAGCGGTGGAAGAGAGAATTTTCAATAAATTCGATATTGAAGCTGATTAATATTACAGGCAAAAAATAACGAAAGCTTACGTAGACTTATTTTCAACGATCCTTTTACTACGATAATTCTTCGAAAAAGTAGGAAAAGCGATTGGATTCTTAATTCGACGAGTCATAATTGACATTTAATTCCCGTATATTTATTTAATCAGCAATTATTATTCCACGCGTACGAAAATAGTCTCGAGATACGAAAAGAATCAATTTAGTCGTTTTAATATCCGGAAAATTGAAAAATAATACATAAGAAATAAGAGACGGTTCAGCGGATACGAACAAAATTTATTTAATTTAATAAAAGTCGTTTAAATTACCAGCGATCTTTTTCATAAAAGATATTTAAAATCACAATTTACCGAGTACAACGATATAACCATTTCACAGACCATTTTTATCACTGTCTTAAATTTCTAACGTTACATCAACCAAACCTTTTGAAATCTTAAGCGGATACGTTTCTTTGGTTTATTAATGAATTTATTAATTCGATACGACCTCGAAATTATATCGGTGCACCGAATTTTTTAAATCGATCGCCTTTACAAAGAGAAAATTTCTCAATATTTTACGTTCGTTTCCTAGATTTTGTTACACAGATAATAAAAACTTGTTTCGTGGCTTTTCTTATCAAACCGTGAGTGGATTTTTCGTAGACGATTCGAATATATTTGAAATATGAGATTCCGGGATGCATTCGAAGCAGCGCCATTTTATAAACAAGGTATAAGAAAAAACGTTTTTACATTCGAAGGTGCGCAAAGGGTAAGAGTCTTGGGAAAAGTTTTTCGTTCGAGCGAAATAAGCTTCTCGGGTAATTCAATAAAATATGAATCTTGATTCTTAAGCGTGGATTAATCTCTGAAACCTACTCGGTATTCTACTATTACTCGAAAATTAAATCCACCTATGCCTGAATCGTCCGAATATATATTATTCCACTCGAAGCGTTGTTTCGAATACCGTATGAGTGAAAACATAAACCTGAAGTATCACCGCAAAATAAATTGCAGCTTTTCACTAGCTACAAATGTTTTTATTTCTTTCTCTTACACCGTTGGAAAATGAAATAAAATATTCATATATATCTCGGCTCGAAAAAACTTAACACCGACTCGCAATATTCGTTTCACTAAAATTACTTTGGCCGAGTCTTACCGGTCTTTGTCCTGTACAACGCGTTAAGAAAACCCATTAGACTTCTTCACAGTCGGACACGCACTCATAAAGTAGAGAAAATCTCGAAAGAGGTGATTCGTGTAACAACCTTCGAGGGAAAAAAAGCGCCGTTTCATTGTACTCGGTTACGGATGGAAGGGAAAAAACAGGAGATTTCGAGTGTCGCCGCTTGATATCTCGAAGAACGATTCGTATTAGCTTTCGAGCGCAGCGTCATTTCCGTCGTAGTCGAGAGGCGCTGTAAAGTTACGAGCCCCATCGAGAAAAGGGAAAAAAACGGTCGTTGGCTCCCGGAACGATTCGAGGAGAGCTCGGCCCTCGGATTCGCGACCGTTACCGGGGGAAAACGGGAAAAACGGGAAAAACGGGAAAACGGGAATAACGGGAAAAAGCGAGGGAATTAATTCTTGGGGCGCGTCGACGGGGGAGGAGACGAGGGAGGAGGTGGAAAAACGCACCGGGGAAAATCCAAAGCAGAGGAGCGAATCGGTTCTATTTTCGGGCTCCCGTACCCCCGGGAACGTACGGCCTCGCGAGACGTCACCGGGACAAAGACTCGCCCGGGGATCGCGTCTCCAGCCGAACGTCTTCATTTTTAAAGCCCGCTCGCACAAACTCGGCTTTGTGCAAACACACGGCTTTGTGTTCGCACGCCCCACCGAGAGGGACTTTTTTAATGGGCTCCGGGGCAGGTGTTAATAACCCGGCTGAAGAGGACGTCGTAATTATTTGAAAAAGCGAGGGTGCGAGGGTATTTTTTTTCGTGCCTCGCGCGCACTCCGCGTAATTAAAAGGGCGCGACGTGACCCCGCTCCGAATAACGATCGAGCGATGCACTACTCCCTATCGAAGAAGGGCGATTACGCGACACCTTCCCGAGCGGTTACGACCGCGGGGCATCTCGGGATCTCGGGATCTCGGGATCTCGGGATCTCGGGTTACGTCGTCGAAGAGTCCCTCCCGCGGCGGGAGGGAAAACAGCATCGAGTTCAACCTCGGATCGAGTACAGCGTCGTAAAAAAGGATCGCTCTCGACGGGGAGTCTCTTCGCGGGGTTCGCACGAGGGAGCGTTCATCCCCGAGGAGGTCCTAATTTTCTGATATTCGGGGGAAGTGTCGCAGGGGCGCGTAAGAGGATGATTCGTCTCTCCCTTCGTCCCCCCGCGCTCGAACGAACACTCAGCCAACTTTCCGCGAACCTCGACCCGCATTAATGACTTCCCGCGGCTCCACGGACGGCCGCCATTCGTCGCGTCAGCCGATATCCCACCGGGCGCGCCGTTGTTCTCGCCGGATCGCTGATCGCCGGTCGAGATGCGGCCGCCGAGGCGCATCGAAATAAATTAAACGCGCGGCCGCCGCGCTACGAAAATGCAGCGCACGCTCGACATCCGATCCACCTCCACCTCCTCCTCATCCTCCACCACCAACTCCCCCGTCGAGATAAATGACAATTATTTGATAATTAAGCGAGTCGACTGGACGATCACCCCTTGCTTCTTATAAAATCCGAGCCCTAAAATCCCTCGACTCCTCTCCACGCCTACGCCCCGAGTGTATCTCTCGAATAAGTTCCTTCGTTCGTGTGTTTGCGTAAGCGAGTCGTGTGTGTGTGTGTGTGTGTGTGTGTGCGAGAGCGCGAGTCAACGTACAAATGCACACCGCAGCTGTTGCCGCGCGCGAATCTCTCTCTCTCTCTCTCTCGGCTGCTGATTTTATCGGCGAGGCCCGTCCACTCGCCTCGCCGCGAGAGGGAGTGTTTTTTCCTCCTTCCCTTTTATTTCTTCTTTTTTCCACGCTCGTTGCGGTCCCTCCGATGCGAAACGAAAAGAGAAAAAGGGAGAGGAAGAAAAAAAATGTTGCGCTTTGTAGGGGAGTCGCGATGCTTTGTTTTTCCCTGACTTCGTTTTATCTCTTTTCTTCCGGGACTTTACCTCGACGCTCGCTCGCTCGCTCGCGCGCGCGTACCGCGAGATAATCGTCGCTCATAACTCCCAGGTTTCACAGTGCCGAAGCACTCGCTAATTGTATATACATACGGTCGGGAATAATTTACGAGTGTACGTTAACGGCTTTTCTTTTTTCGCTTTATTGCCCCCTCGCAGCCGACCAAATGTTTGCCCAGCTCGATTGTTTTCCCTTGCGCTTTTCCGCTCGGCCCCCGGTCCTCCCACCTGTCGCCCTTTCGTCGGCTTCGCGCAAATAATTACCGATGATGATGCGGCGAACTCGAAACCGACTAGTCCCCCCCCCTACGAGCCTCCGACTCGCTGCGAATATCGAGCGATGGACGCTCGAGTGACGCGCGAATTTCAGATTGACTTGGCTCACCCGCGCGAAT
This sequence comes from Dolichoris vasculosae, assembly GCA_018907195.1. Classification (NCBI taxonomy): domain Eukaryota; kingdom Metazoa; phylum Arthropoda; class Insecta; order Hymenoptera; family Agaonidae; genus Dolichoris; species Dolichoris vasculosae. Next base: position 11,533,391 of record JACCHY010000006.1, read on the forward strand.
CAATTTGGTCCATCGCTCTTGTCCGATCGAACGCCGCGTTGAACAAACTCGAATCATAGGCGGTGTACTTTGGCAATAAAGAGGGAAAAATACGAGTCCGACGCGAGGAAATTCTCGAGTTTCCGGGTCCGATATCGGTACTTTGCCAACTACTCCGCTTCGACTTCTTCTTCGCTTCGACTTCTTCTTCTTCGACTGGAAATATACTTATGAAACTGAAAACGCGGAAAATCTTCGATGTGGAACTTCAACTCAAGCTCGGAGCACGCATGAAATCGAATTTCGCGAAGTACATTAGTTTAACGAGAAATTTTTTATAAACGAAAATCAATTACATACTTTGGATTCCATTCTTTGCTACACAAGGCACTTTGAATATCTTAAAAAACTTTTCCTCGGTTATAATATAATATCGCTTCCTTCATTTTTGCAACTACGATCCCTAATTCGATATCGCGATATTCGCTCAAACTTTCGAATAAATTTTTTTTACGCGATTCTCATTTAAAGTAGCGCGCATCCGAATTTTTGCAACTTTTTTTTTTTAAATTAAACTGTATTGTTCGGATACATCGGAGCGCACGAAAAAAGTACTTTGCATTTTCCGTTTTGCAAAAAAATTTATAATTGTAGATTCGTATCTGAATATGCAACTAACTCTTATTATAAATTGGATACAGATCCTTATTATCCTTCGAAAAAAGCAAAAAGTACATTTTTCGTTTATTATAAATTCCACGCGTGCAAATTAAAAGATACGCGTTCATTGTGGAAGAATGGAATAATCGTTTTATAGAAAGTTCTTGAGAACGTTATTAAACTGCAGCGATTATTTTATTCGTTATATTTACATATCGTGCGAGCATAACGACGAGGCAAGTTTGCGTTGAATCACGAACGCAAACATAAATATAAACTATAAAATTTAATTAAGTTTTGTTTACACGCGAGATTTGGATAGAAAATTATTTTTCGTAAAATAAATATTTCCTCGTCGGTGTTGTTCCTCCCCGAGTGTGGAATTACGAAGAAAAACTTTACGAAACAAGCAACGGTCTTTAAAATTCGGTCGAGAGCTCGCGAGAATCTTACCATTTATAATGGTCCGAGAAATTGAATAAAACTCATCGAGAGAATACGCGTTATGGAATGGAAAGGAGAGGAATGGAAAGGAATGGAAGGAGTGGAAAGGAATGGAAAGGAATGAAAAGGAATGGAAAGGGAAAAAAGTGCCTTTTAAAATGGCGTTCGGAAGCTTTTTGAAACGTGGATAATGTTCCGCGGAGAAATTTCACCGACGAGCGTTACATCTTAAATAACTCGGAATATTAGGTTTTCGTCGAACCCTCGATAACAGCCTCCATTAAACGAGTATTCGGGCGAACGTAAAATCCAACTCTCCTCGCTAATGCCTCTTGCGCCATTTAACCTCGTTGCAGAGGTCATCCCAAAAAGAGCGAGCCAATTACTTAATATTCGATCCGTCAAACGTCACGGCGATAAAAGCCCGAGTGCTCCGAGTCCTTTTAAACGCGACTTTGCCGTTGAGGTCGGTGAAGTCGGGGAAGTCGGGGTACCCGGGGAAGAAGAAGAGAAGAAGAAAAAAAAAACCGAGCGACGAGGAGTTCGGAGCAATGCTATCCCAGCTGTATATATTACAGAGATTGGTTACGTTGTTCCGGCTAGCGCGAGCTTATCGGTGCCCGGTAGAATTACCGTCGGCCGTTCTCCTCGGAACTCTTTCGGAATCTCGCGCGAGTTCGCGGCGCATCGATAAAGCGCCTACGGGAAAATAAGAAGAAAATAAGAAGCTCGCGACGTGAAATAAGGCACGGCGCACTCGTAAACCCGTCCCCCGACTCTCCATATCGATTGGGGAAAAAATTCGCGCGAGTCGAGCCCGGGGAGAGTTTATCGCGAAAAGCGGGGGCGAAGACTCTCGACTCGGTTTCACCTGCGAATTATCATCATTCGCGCTCGCCTCCCGTGCATGCGCACACCCGCGAATCATTAGATCGCGGATGGGTCGGATGTCGCGGTAAAAGCCGACGACTTTCCACTTTCCCTCCACCCCGCGTCGCGCTGATTGAATAAAAGCCGACCGAGTAGTGACGTAAGTCTTTATTATTGCATCAGACGTATCGTTATTAAAATGCGATCGAGCGCTGGAGATACCATAAATTGCTCGGGTCCGCTCGCGCAACGTCGCTCGATCGTTATTTACTTTTATTTTCCGAACATTAGCGCACGGAAATTATTCATATATTCCGAGCGCATTTCGGATTCGTATCGATGGATGGTAAAGAACGAGAGGTAAAGAAAGGAGAATCGAATCGCTGGCTCGTATCGCCGGGCCCGTTTAATTTTATTGTTAGTTAAACTTATCGAACTCGGCTCGAAATACGCGCTGATTTTTATCTCCGTTTCCTGTCAACGTATTCGTTTTCCTCCTTCGAGATTATCGCCGCGTTTTCGAGCGGAGCGACGTTTCGCGTCATCCCTAATCGGGAAGATGATCGCGATAAGACGCGAAAACTTAGCCTCGCGTGGAGCGTTCGGGTATGCCTACCAAACTTACAAATCACTCTTCTCCGGTACGCATCTCGAGTGCTCTCCTAAATTCCAATTTCCGGATACTTTGCATATAATGGTAATTCGAAAACACGTGCTTTTCCAAACTTTTATCGCGCTTTACGCTAGAATGCGGAATTTCGCATACGTTACCCTTGATTCTCCCTCCAGAATTATATTAATTAAGCTGTAAAGCTGGGACCAATGAAAATTCCTCGTTTTATGTAGTTATAAAAGGGGAAAAACTTTTTTACTGTCCGTTTTTCGTCTCTTTAAAAACTAGACTAATAAAAGTTCTCGTAATACTACGGGGAAGCTTTAAATCATGAAAACAAAGATGATTAAATAGCTTTAACTTTGGTGTAATTTTGTACTAATTAAAAAACTTTGTTGCAAAACTTTTCCTGGATGCCGTGTGTATCATTTTGTAATAATTCGAATCGACGGGAAGAGCCACAGTCCTGTATTCTAATAAATCAGCTGGATTCCATTTTCAGTCCGGACACGCCTGTGCAAACGAATCCGATATTTTTACCGAGGTTGCGCCGTAAAAATCCTAGGTATTTATTTAATTGTAAAAAATGTCGGTACCGAATTAAAACGGTACTCTCGCATCGGGTAAATATTACATCCGAGTAAATATTAGCGCATTCTTTGCCCTCGTCGCCGAAATGCGCAACGCGGCGAACATTTTCATTTGCATAAGTAAAGAAAAAAAAGAAAAAAATCTCGTTTATAATGCACCGGAATTCGCACTCCAATTTTTCCTACCCTCCGGGCTAATGCACTCTCGGGCGCAAAGGAAAATTCTTCCCGAGGATCGTAAGTTCCGAGGGATAAGCTACGATGTCTCCGGTGCGCTATCGCAACAAGGTATTTCCGTAAACCACGTTACTTTTTCTCTCTCTCGGTCTCGAGCGCGACAACGAGACGCGGAGATAGATAGGAGAAGAGAGGGAAATACCGACTCGGTCGTCATACTAACCGGTAACGGATTTTTCAACGAGACCCGAGTAACGATCGCTCCATTAGAGGAGTGAGTCCACCGGCTGATACGGAGGATTTACGCGACGCGCAAATCTTCGTCGCAGGCGCGACGTCGGTATTTAGTGGCTCGTAGAAACGTCGAGGAGTTAAAACCGGAGCGACGATTCACGGGAACGACTTACGAGCGCGCTTTTCCGCGTGGAAAGGAGAGAACGATAGAAGGGGAGCGATAGGAGGGGAAGGGAAGGAAAAAGGAAAGGAAAAAGTAAGGGGAAGGGAGGGATGCTGGGGTCCCGATAAGATCTACGGGAACACCCGCCGAGAGGACGAGGGCTCGGCCGGTCTTTCTTTTTGCACGCACGAGGGCCTTTATCTCCCGGGTTTTTATCGGCGGAGGTCGGGGAAGGGCCCGGGATGAGGGATCGGCCAATCTAGGATGTTAATATCGGCGGGGATGACGGGCGGAGGACGCGAAATCTCCAAGGGAGATTATTGGCGCACCAGCCTCGACTCCGAGTGTCAATTCGAGCGTCGCGTCCGCAAACACCGTAAGCCCGAGAGGGACGATCCTCGGCGATGATTTACCGGGGCTTATACGTCGAGCGCGACGCCGGAGGCTCGCGATGAAAATATAACGAGGCCTCGATGATTGGCAGTATCTTGATTGCGATCGGCAGCATCGAAGAAACCGAACGACGCTACCATCGCGGGGTCCATCGTATTAAACCTAATGAACTTAGGCGCGATGTCGCTCTTCGGGTGCGAGGAGAGACGAGTGCTCAGCGGTCCAATTATTAAATTGGTTGCGTTATTAAAGATCTCGCGATTTGATCGACCTACTTTTTTCCTTTTAGCCCCCCCAACCCCTCTCCTCCCTCTCTTTCTCTCCCGCTGCGCACACACACAAGCGCACACGCGCCCGTATATATAAACGCATAAGCTATTTACGGATTATAGCTTTGAAATTCTAATAGCAAATATAAGCTCTCGTATTTGGTTTGAAGTCGTGCTTTCAAATGCAAAATTACCTTTCGAATCGTAGAACACGCGAATTTCGTATCTTCTTGCTCCGCTCGAAGGAAAAAGGAGGTACAAAATAAACCCACCGACTAACAGCGGAATTTCATACTCGGAAAGTGACTCACTCGAGCTACAGCGTTGCAATTCCACACTACGAGACTTAACGGGTATCGTTGCACACGTATAGTAGAAAATTATGCAGAATGTATTTAGGTAAAAAATGAAGCAAGGTGCCTTTCACAATGGAAAATTCCCGAGCCATAAATATGCGCGGCATCGAAGAGGAAACGATGTTCGTATATCGCTGCTAAGTCACGATAAACTTTGTTTAAGATCATCCGCTCCGCGGCAGGTGCCTCGGACCGCTATCGAGATGCTGCGATCTTCCCGCGGTTGGTTTTTACTTTGCGTGAGCTCGACTCGATCTCGATTAAAACGTCGATAGCCAATCGGGTGGCGACGCGCCCCAAAACCAAATTCGAAGTCGACGAAAACCACGCGACTTATCTCCGCGCGGATCCTGAGCCCCGGGGAAAAAAAGATCGCGCATCCCATTACCGCGTTACACACCCGGGAGAACCCGAGAGAACCCGAGAGGATCCGAGAGAGCGCAACCCCGTCACTGCGACGACGACGACGACGACGACGACGACGACGACGAGCCTCGTCGGCGACGCGAAACAATGGGGGCCCGCTCGAATCTCGCTCGGTCCCCGTACGACGGGAAAAAAATTCGACACGTACGCAGCTCTCTAATTCCGAAGAATGCGCCGTATCCTTAATTAATGGGCCTCCGCGGTCTCGTCAAGCCCGGCTCGCATCCTCGCGAGCGAGCGAGAGAGAGAGAGAGAGAGAGTAAGAGCCGGGGCAAAAAGCTTCGGCATCCGATCGTTGCAGTTGTACGCCGCGGTTATTAATTAATCAAAGGCCCCCGACTTTCCCCACCGCCGTCGTCCGCGCACCTTCGATCGGGGCCTCCACCTCCTCTTCAACCTCCTCCTCCTCTACCTCCTCCTCCTCGCCCCCTGCGGTATGCATTGTACGATCGGGATGGAGCCCCGATCGCGCGCAAATGTATGCAAAAAGAGCGCCGGCTTTTTCTACCCGGGCTCCTGAATATTCAACGCGGGCCCAGCGCGTTCGGTAATTAATATTGCAGTTTTATCAACGGACCCGCGCTCCTCGTTTTTGTCGAGGCAACCGAGGGTAGGGGGAAATCGTTATTCGGCCGGACGAGTCGCGACAGCGCCAGCTTTCGTCACCTTGAACCGACTCGACGGAGACGAGCTCCCTCGGGGAGTCGAGGACGCGCGCGTTCCCGCTTAGGCCCCGCTCAGGCCCCGCTCAGGCCCCCCTCGGCCCCGGAGCTATGTTGATTGCCTGGAATCCCCGGCGTCGGACCCTCCGCGACCAACTCGGCCTTTTTGCTACGGCTCTCGGTCTTTTTCTCCGACGGGAGTCTCGTACTCGGCGCTCGGTGCGGAATTTTTCGGAATTCGGGAACGGTCCGAGTCCGAAAGTCACTCGCATGTCGCGTCCGCGCACTCGACTTCGTATATATCGGCATTTCGGCACTTCCGTTCCCTTTTTTCGGGATTTTTGGCGGAAATTTCGCGAGGACTCGGTCTTGGGAATGCGAATGACTTTTTACCGCTCGGATATTTACCTCGTGGACGTCGCAGCGTTACTTTATGGCGCGCATTTTACTTCGATTTACCGCACGGGCGCGTGTAATGGCTTCTTTTGCAAAAAGCGAATTAACGACAAATTAGTACCGAATTGCGTTTTTCCTCGAAACCTCGCGCGCTATTTTCGAAAGCTTGGAAGCCACCAGCTCAGCCAATTTAGACTTATGAAATTTTATCTTACGCGGAATCGCAACGTCCTCCGCTAGCAAAAAAATTTGTAATTTCGTAGATTTAGGTGTTCCCCGACGAAGGTATTCCTCGAAATCTAGAGAAATAAAATCAATTTGTTTTTTTTAATTTCGACTACTTAAACGAACAAACGATTCTCGGAAGTTGCCGTTTGACTTCTTTATCCGAAAACTTGGAAAGAGCTCGATTCAATTGCACTCTCGCTCTCGAGAGGGAGAGAGAGAGAGGAATCGAGGAATCGGGGAATCGAGGAATCGAGGAATCGAGGAAGCGAGGAACCGAGGAAGCGAGGAAGCGAGAACTTTTTAAGAGATAAAACCGAAATTTTAACAAAATACTTGGAAGCGAATTCGTACGCGAGACACTGCAATTAATTAAAAGATAGAGCCCTCGAATATCGGATGTTTGTACAGTTACGTTACTCGTGAGATTTATCGTCGATACGAAATTATTATTCGAAATTCCGAATTTTCAATGTAACGCTCGCGTATGGAAGTCCGTATGTATATATTCATGGAGCTACTAGCATATGCAATTTCGCGTTCCGCGCAAAAACAAATAAAAAGGAACGAAAAGAGCCACCGCTGTTTTCGATAACGGATACAATAACCGAGAGCCGATTAGTCTCGAATATTACCATTACAAAAAAAGAAGAAAAAAGACAAAAAAAAAAATTAAAAAAAAAACCGGTAAAAATCGTACCCTTTTTACATTCGGACATCTTAATCTGCCTCCTCGGCAAAGCTACATTTTTCTGTAAAATATCGTCTCTTCTAACAAGTTTCGCTGTACGTAGATGAAAGTATCGAGGAATGATTAATGGGCCAAAAAAGCTGGCCGGGCATTTAAATGCCATTTTTCTCGGAAATCTGACGCGATATACCGCTGTTGCGGATACATTATTGATTTCGACTCAGGCACGCCGGCTTTGAATACATTACGAAAAATGATACACGCCGTCCGTTCGACCATCGCTATCGGCGCTTAATGTGTTTTCGCAGCGAGCGAACGGCTTTCTTACTCCTTCCCGCTTCTTCCAACTCCTTCCTACTCCTTCCAACAATGCCCAATTGCGCGCAGGCAATCAGCGACTTTTCACCGACTCGACCACTCGTGTTTTTGTGTTTTTGTCCGCCGATGACGAACGACCGTTAGCCGTCTTAGGTTTTATAGGTTTGGCCTCGGTCGAGGAGAGTTTCCTCGATACTGCGAGGACGATCGATCGCGGGTGGTCGTTTACTTCCGTATCGGCAGCCCGCCCTAAAAATAGATTTCCCGTATAGGTGCAGAGGTGGAGGGTCGACCCGTGCCCTCCTGGACATTCCACGGGTCGAGCTTCCTCGCGAGTCGGGCAGGAGCACTTGTTTCGCCTCGCGTACGACTCGGAACGGCCCGTATATCCTCCGAGGCAATAAACGTCCTTTCGCTCGTCTAACTTTCTCTTTCTCTCTCTCACTCTCTCAGTCGATTATCCGACACCCCGTAAGTTGCGCTGCTGCACTGCGACGGCGGCTCTCTTTTTCTCTTCGGCGCGACCATTCCCGCGCCCGATGTCCCTTTATTGCCCGAGAACCGGAGGAGAGCCGCGTCGGCATTCTTTCTTTCCGTTCTCCTCCCTCTTTTTCGCTCGCTCTCTCTTCCCATTCTGCGAGACGATCGCGAGGGATCTCACCGACCGCGGTGAGATCGTCCCCTACTATTCTTCTCGGGAGCATCTCCTCCCCGTTTTTCGCGCTTTTATTTCGCCTCGTCTTCGTCCCCGTCACCCTTGCGTCCTCCTCCACCGGCTCCCTTTCATTTTGCGCGCGGCACTCTCCCGATCTCGGGGCGGATCGACCGCGCGTAACATTCACCGAGAAACTACCGAAATTCTTGCCTAGTCTACCGTGTCCCTCCTCTCTCCGCTCCCGCCCTCTTCCATTCTTCCCCGCGGAGTTAGCGGTCCTCGTAGCTTTCGGATTAATGGGCAGTTCCAGCGATTCCTCCCGGGTCGGTTCGCGTCCGATGCGCGCCCCGGCAAATTTAACGGAACGAATCGACGTATTGCATCGGTGTATTGTCCAAACACGCGCGAGGCGTCATTTTCAAGTTTCGTCGTTGCAACCTCGAAATCCGAACGACGCCCGAGGTATTAAGGTATTAAGCGTCGCTTGGGAGTGTCGTTTGTTTTCTCTCTTTTATCGTCGAAATATTCTCCGAGGGGGTGTGGGACGCGGACACCTACGTGTCTCGTAGTCTGCCGCATCGAGCGAACACCACGATAAAGGGACGTTGTTAAAAAATACTTTGGTTCGAGGCGTTATTTCAAAGGTGCTCCGAACGATGCTTCGGATCCCCCACTTTCAAGTATATCCGTACGGAGCGATGGTTAATACAGCTCCGAGGAAAATAATGGTATCTGCATTTTTCAACACCAAGAATTTTTCCATTAGAAGAGCTCACCGCTTGTACCGACTCCAACGAAATATAGACGCGTTTAATAGTAATTTCCGTGTCCGGGGGATTCGGTAAATCCGCAAATTTTTCAAACTACCGCAAACCTTGCAAACTACAATAACTAACTCGATATTTTATTTATAATATTAGCGATAGAACGAGCCATGCGTTAGTTTTTAAATTGATGCGAGGGGACGACGACGGTGCGAAATATTTGTGCGAAATATTTGTGCGAAATATCGCCTCGAAGGAATGCAGAAAAGAAAACATTTTGTAGATGATTCCGCGACCGAGAGTTCGGTTCTTTCCGCGAAAATTCCGCTCCTTTCGCGCACAAAGAAATTTATTTATAAATAACACTCGCTAAAAGTTACGAATAATTTTCGTAATAAACGACTTTCCAAGGCAAACTAATGACATCGGTGAGCGACGCCTCGCGCAACGTTCGAAATTCCAATGCGATTTATCTTCGAGATCTAACAGGATACTTCAGCATCTGCATCGCATTATTAATAGTATTGCATTCCGGAAAGGTCATCCGTCAAGAAAAAAGAAAATCCGGAAATAATGTACGACCGTCCCGCCCCGATATCCCCAGCGAGTAACTGTCCCTGAGCGGTTAGCGAAAACTATGCGGTGCAGAGCCGAAGAAGAAACGCATTGGGCAACGAAGGACGACAGCGAGAGAGAGATAATAAGATGGCGAATGAAAAGCCATCGAACGCACTGGCATAATGACTTGCGCCGGTGCGGCTTTCTCGCAAAAGTGGAGAGGAGTGAGAGAGAGGAAGAGAGAGAAGATGCGACGCTCGGGCATCTCTCGTCTTCTTATGCAAAGCAGCGTTTCTTCTCTTTCTTCCCGAATGGGCAAACGACGGCGAGGCCCAAAGGGAACGAGAGACATAAAACGAGAGCTCTGGAATAGAGAAAAAGACGGAGAAGCAAGCGCACAGAAAACAATAAATTCTCCGATGGCTTTTTGCCTTTGTTTTAAAGCAACGCAATGTCCTCTCTCGCTCCCTCTCGCTCCCTCTCGCTCCCTCTCGCCCTCTCTCCGCTCTCCTCCACCACCGCCACCACCACCTCCCCCCCCTCGTTCCCTCTATATATAGTATACACGGCTGCGTGAAATCGATTATCGCTTCTTTTTTTCTCTTCCTCGTCGCCTGCGAAATCCGTCATTTGGCCTTCCACTCGTTCCCCTGCGCGCGCAGCAGCTCCCCTTCTTCTTATTCGCGGTCTGGAGCATTACCCACACGCGCGTACACCCGGGTACACACGCACACATAGCCACCCGCGCTCACGCAAGTGGCATTCCTTTTGTTTTCGGCGAGGAATCGCATCGGATGCGAGAGCAGCCAAGCGGTAGCCGAGGTGCACGACTCCCCGGTAAATAATTGATGATGCCCCAAAAAGCCGATGAATGTGGATAAAAATCGCTTATATCTGTGACGCCATCTGTTTTGGCTCCTTTTTCCCGTCTCCTCGGATCTTTGCCGTTCGATTATCGATACCTTCGCCGCTTCTGCAGGAAGTCGTGAGAAACTAGCTTGGAATTGTCGGCGCGTCGTTAAGCGCTCGGCGATTCGGCTCGCCAAACCTACCATGAATATTCAACTGTCTTGCATCATTTTTCTAATCAGTTTTACTCTTTTTACCTTCCACGCGTTCTCTCTTTTTTTTTTTTTTGTTATCCCCCTTTCTTTTTTCCTCCTTCTCGATAAGAAGTGCACAGATCGACGTATCGCAATCCGATATTCCGATATTGCTCACTTATATAAAGTTATTCGCGATTTATTTTCGTTTTTTCTGTGGTTATGTTTTGTTTTTCTTTTTTTTTTTTTTGTTTCCTTCTTTTTAACGCGCTACACCTTCGTGTATAAGCATAAAACTACTCGCGACCGTCGCAATAGACACTTGCGATAGTCGCTTTACGTGCCTCGAACGGCAATTTTTTTATTAAACGTGTACTACGTTTTCTCGTTATTTGTACAGGGGAATTTATGTTATTTGTATAATTTATCTCCACGAGTTATATTAAGATTATTATAAATTTATTTCTCTAATTAATTTATATTTACATACATTGCTAATTTAATTTTTAAATAATACCAAATTACCGGTAAATTGCATGTATTATTGTATTTAAACATATTCCCTGAAAGTACTTGATTTTATGTGTATCTTTATAAGCGCAAATCCTTTATGACCATTGGCAGTTTCGGACATAACTTTACCTTTTAGAAACTGAAAAAAAAATTTATTTATATTATAATCGTTCGAAATTATTACTATACAATTTATTCAACATTATTATACATTTTATACCGTCAAAAAGTTTATATCATGGAGTAAATTAACTCTATTTTATCTAAATTTAAGATATAAAATTCATAAAAGAAATTTCTTTTATTTGTTTGGGTTATCGAATGAAGTACGTTCGCTTAGACATTCATCAATTTAGACTTTTATTTGATTGCCTATAGTTTTTTAAATTTTATTTAGCGTTGGAATACCTACGAAGGCCAGTGCGTATAACTTTAAGAAATTATTATGATAAATTCAGAACCTGGATATACGTTCCAATCTTATATTCGATTACCGTTGTTTGCTCGAACAATGTTTTAAACTATAAAATAAACGATAAAGATTATGACTTCTTACCGTTAATATATTACTAAAGTAAATTCTAGATTTTTTCTCATACTTCAATATTTGCAAGTTTCTAGCGTTAAAGAATTTTAAATTTAATTTCCATATTCGTTCGACTTAATGGGCATACGTGTTACATATAAATTGTAAAAGGAAAAAAACGATTAAATTAAACTCGTAGCTAAATTGAGTTTTTTTTTTTTTTTTAAAATCTCGATTATTTCCATTGTTGTAACGATAAATAAACTTGATATAGAAACGTAGAAAGTACATAAATGGAAGTGTTTGTTTAGCATGTAATCACTTACTGTAATGTTGATTAATAATGACATGCTATTATTTTATTACTAATTTAAATGTAGTCGTACGTATAAAGTCGTATAACCTTCATGCGATATGTCGAATGAATTTCAAAAAACGTTTTAATTAAATTTATTAGCAACAACAATCGTATTTTTAGGAAACGAATTTTAATGAAATTTTGAATACTGTCCTCTGATTCCTATATTAATATCTATTTTTTTTCTTTTAAAATAAATAATTAGCTAGTACCGATCTAAAAATAAGTAATCTTTTCTCTCGATCGTTATAACTACATTTTATTACGAAAAGTAAAAGTTTTAATTGTAAAAGTTGATGTAATTTCTAATGATCAGATAATCGTGTAAAATAAGTTTTGAATATTTTTATTATAAGTGGTTTGTTTTTTCGGAATTTCTTATTTTTATTAGTATTTCTTGAATGAAGAAACTTGTTTCTCATAAAAAATCGTGTATTTTTTTACACCTTTTTTCAATATGAAGTTTTCCTCATTTAAATAAAATTCCCATTTTTAGTTGCATTTTTTGTTACGAATATTATCGTTATTTACATGATGTTAGAAACTCGAAAGCTTATAAACTCGTTATATTATAAATGCCAATATTCTTTATTTCATCTTAAATCAATTTAGTACACTTAATCATATTCTACCTCTTTTATTAACCGAATTTAATATTATCGTCATATTTTTCTCATAACCCGACTAACTCAATCCCAAATTTTCGCATCTTTGAAATCTAGCGATGCTCTTTTATTTTCTAAGCTAACCGAATTATACGCCGTACATTATAATTTGTTCAATGGTTCTTTAAAAATTTTCGAACAAATTGAATTTGCTTATTTTATTACTATTTCATTTTCAAATTTTATTATTACGCATATATTTTTAAAGCTTCATCGTTTCATATTATTTCAATATACTTCCGCGGCTTTTCGCCCAAACAATAATAACGATGATAACGATGATAATAATAATAATAATATCCATATTTTTAATCTTTTTCAAAGTTGGATGTAACATTTTTGTTACGTAAAATGTTCCACTAAAATCGAAATTTTAAGAGTATTTGGTAGAATTAAAAGCTGTTTTTCACGAATTTAATCTACTCATTTCTTCTTTTATTCCATTTTAGCTGTATATCATTCCTTTTTAATTTATCTCCCTTACCAAAGGTTTTACAGTAATCTTTAAAATCTAATCTAAAAATTTATCTGCTTCTAATCTGATTATATTTTTAGTTTTTTCCTTCGTACATTCGCAAGCCTATTTCTTTTCAAGATTTTAATAAAATGGTCGTATTCTAAATCACTATTTCATTGTTATCTTCAATTAAATCTAGATAATCTGCGTACGCTAGGATTTAAATTATACCATTAAAAGAAACACCTTTTTTATTCTCTTGCATGGATCTGATATCGCAGTCCAAAACTAAATTGACTAAGGGAGGTGATAGCGTGTCGCTTTGTTTAATCCATCTTGAATCTCGAATGATTCTGATAAAGTATTTTCTACTCGTACCCTGCCGTGACTGACATTAAGACCAGGTTGCATTAACTAACTTTCTAGAAATCCTAATGAAAACTACAATTCGAACATTTTAGCTCTTTTTATCGAATCGTATACCCTTTAGAAATCAGCGAAGAATTGGTGCACTACTTTCAAAGTTTCTATTTCTTCTCTATGAGTTGTCTAACTGTACATCGTTTATCACTTGTCGATCTAAAGAGTGAAAATTTACATTGATGAACGCCGATCGAGTTTGCTTGTTTTTAAAATTGAAGTATCTACGATCTAAACTTAATTTGCTTATATATAAAAAATAAATACCGACTCGTAAATCGATGTTCGGCATCTTATAATTTTATAAACACTCGGTGGGTTATCGAAAATTCACGTGAAATATATTATAATTAGTACGAGAGAAATACTCGAAACATTTAGTTCTTTATCCGCTGTACTATATTTTCGTCGTGTTCGATAAATTTGCTTTTTCTTCAATTAACGGTACAATATACGAAAAGCTAATCTCAAAGTAAGGTTTTCGGTAATTCCCTATTGCATATTTTTCATGACAGTTAATATTCCGTATTATTTTAAATAGTTCTCAAGTTGGAAAGCACAATTATTTTGAAATACCAAGAGATATAAATTCAGTCTTATCATTTCCTCTTGGCTTTTTATATTGCAGGAAAACCCAAGAGTAAATAATTTCAGAGTTATTGAGGAACGAATTTATATCAGAATTTATATAGTTCAGCGAATTATCAAAATTCAGTTTAATTTCTTGTATTTTCTTATATTTTAACCTTTCAAACGTAAAATCTTAAAAGGCTTTGGCTGAATTCATATAATGTAGAGTTATAAGTCTTTAAGTGCAGTACGGCATAAGTAGTTTGATCAGGATCGAGGACTTTGAGCTCGTTCTTATCAAAATATCAGTTCTGATTGGTACACATAATATCTTAAAAATCCATTAACTATATCACTTGCAATTCGATATATGTTTCATACATATTTTGAAACTCCTTATTTACAAATTATAAATTTTACTATTTAAAATATAACTGCGTGTTTTATCTAAAAGAAGAGACATTTTTTAAATATTATGATATTTACTATCTTACTATATTTTATGATTATCAAACATTTGTAGACGCGAAATTATAATGTATCACTTTTACGTAATTTGAAACTTTGTAATTTATATGTTAAACCAGTTATTTTTAATAATTTCAGACGATGGCGGAAAAAAAAAATTTCACAATAATAACTTAAAAACTCGTTTAATCATCGATAATTTACTTTGATTGTACGATGTATATTAAAAGTAAATAACTCACTGGAAAATGTAGTACGACATCAGAATAATTTTTATTTTATTTTTATTTGTAAAGAGACGATTTTTAATACTTAAATTTCTCTCTGAAGGATTGTAAAAGAGAAAAAACGCACTGAAATGTATAAAGTAGTCTCGGCAGTGTAATTTAGTTACTTAAAAAATATGAAGCTTTCAGATGCGTCCACGCGAAGTCATTACGACTACTATTTTAATCACTTTTTTTCGTGATATATATTCTCAAGTTCATTTAACTAATTATCTAGGTTATGGAAGAGCGCGTTGTTATATCTAATTTGTTAGACATTTCTCTCTTTTGATATTACCTATTTATTACCTTTCCATGTACAATCATTTATAACAAAAAAAAAAAAAACACAAGAAAACCACGACAAAAACACGTAATTTTTATTCGCTATTATTGCAGTGCATGTAACATATTTTACGATAGATTTAAATGAGTGATATCTTTATGTAACAGTTGTTGCAATCGCATAGATGCGGCGATCTTATCGACGTTGCCTTAACGTAAACCTCACCTGCTTGTAACATTATTGATTTATTATTTTTTTATGTGAATTTTAAATAACGTTTAATCCTATGCGAACAAAAGAAGAACTTCATTATTTAGAACTTAGTGGATCGTTAATTTTTTTTAACGCAACCTCTCTATTAGACGAAGAATTTAAAAGAAAAAAAAAAACGTGAATCAAGATCCTCGATATGTTAAGTATATACAAGTATTCACTTATCGAATCTGATAAGATACTTGTTTTCAGTACATCGGAATCGATTTTGTTTCTAACCTTTCCATTGGCTGAACGAGCAAAAATATTTTTCTTTTTTTTTTTTATTTGAAATTCTTCGCGTTCTAAAGCGTGATTTTAACAACAAATTGAAAACACGTATTAATCTCGTACGTTGAGAAAACTTTCCATGTACTTTCAATGTATTCATTTATATATTTACATTTTGTTAAGAAATCTACATTTATTAAATCTAGGTTATATCGACTGTATGTAAATAAGCGGAATAAAAGTAGAGTCACATTTGAATGTCTTATTTTGTAGCGTTGCAGGGTTATCGATCACGAACGCGTATTACAAAACGAAAGTCCCGATGAACGATATCAGCCCTGATTTTCACAAAGTACGCGGTACGAGCGATAAAAAATATCCGAAAAACAATCGAGGATTGCGCAACGGCAACGAATCTACGCATTATTCACACCTAATGGGAAAGTTTGAGCCAAACATGGAGATTCGAATATCATTATAAGTTTCATATTGTTCGGCGGTAGGTCCTTCTGAATTTTAATTGTTCTTTAAGTCGAATACGCCGATGAAAGAAACCCGACTCGGGGAACGTGCCGATCGAAGACCCCCTGGAAAGTTTACAACGACTGTGGGAGAAGCGTCGGACTAAGTGTGCGGGTCAAGAAAGGAAAGTTAAGTCTTAATTTAAAAAAAAAATAGTTGCCTTTTTTATAGCCCTCGTACATATTTTCTATTGTTTATGTAGGACGTCCTAAGCGAATAAACGATAAGTTATTTTATTAGAGGTAGATAAGGTTGAGCCGAGGGAAAAAGAAGAAGAAAAAGAAAAAAAGGAAAAAAAAAGGTCAATGTAGAGCTACATAAAGTAAACATCATAAAACTACTTTATTCATCTTTAATTTACATCGGTAAACATTTTCCGTGAGTTCACAATGTACGTTTGAATTTATTGCAACGATCATTACATACAAGTTTACATCTTCCGAAGAACGACTGCACAGTTCATTGAAAATGCATGCGTGTACGTCATTAATCTGTAAAACATTTTTCACAAATACAATCATTTTTTCTACGAATGGCAGCTACAACCGTAATTTGCATAACTACATTTCCTCGTATGCGAAACATTTTGAAATATCTTTAGCGTGGAAAAATCAAATTTAATTGTAAAAATCGTACCGTTTAAGTTTTTTTAAGCGCGAGTCCTTCAACATTTGCATTTTTCTCTGAAAAACGTATACTTAAGCGAAAGTAACTTATAATCAGGGGAATATCACTTTGTTAACGAAAGAAAAAATAGCGAAGGATGTTAAAGTTCCCGATGGGCTCGCGAGGAAAGACCTCCGTCGTAACCTTTCATTGTTCGTCGCGTAATGAAAAGGTACGCTTCCAAAAAATAAATATTTCTAACGAGTATATTATTATATCAAGGTAAGCTTTCGTTGCTCGCGATCGTTAATAATTCCCCTGGCGAAATTAGTTGTTACCATTGGTAATCACCGGTCCCGAAGCGCGACTCCGCGATAACCGAGCTCGCAGAAAAAAAAAAAACACACACACACACACACACACATACACAAAAATCCAGGCTAAGTAACCGCTCGACGAGCGAATCTAGCGCTTATAAAACACATCTCGTACAGAGACACGCGCTATGTTACGATCGTTAAGGTCGGCTCTCGGAGCACGGCTATAAATATCGGTATTTATATTATATGGACTAGTAATTTATCCGGGAGAGAGTAAGAATAAGAACCGGACGAGGGAACGAGCACTAAATAACCGGACCAAGTGTCAACTCGGATCATAACGCTCTTTTTTACTCTCGAATCACGGACTAGACTCGCGCTTGATCGTTTCTTTCCTCGGGCGTATCATTTTTATTTTCGCGCGTCCGGTGGCCGAAAACCAGTCCAACGTAGACACACGGGAGTTGTCGGTGCGTTGGCTCGGTTTCGAGTTTTCCCCTAGCCCCGAACCGTAAACCCCGGCCTGTAAATCAAGCCTAATTAAAAAAGTCCAAAGTCCCGTGCTCGTCTCGCTCGTCTCGCTCGCAGAGCTCGAAATTATTATTATAACATCCGCGCGATGTATCCGCGGCCGGTCCGCGTCTTTTACGGCTTCGCTCGTGCGCGGGTCTTTTATAATTTTATAGCGCTTTTGTTTTTTACGACTCTCTAATTAATGGCGCATAAATTACGCGTGACGAGTCGTTAATGGCGAGGCCGCGCGTACGCGAATTCTCGCCGTCTTCCGCGCGCACGCGGCAATAATGCTCACTTTTCACGAGCCCTTTATACGCATTCCTCGACGCAGGCGCGCGGTATTTGCGCGCGACAAGTGTTCGGGGCCGAAGAGAACTGCCGCCTATTTCCTCGCTGTCCTTCCCTTTCCTCAATTTCCCCCCTTTCCCTCGGCTCGGCTCCGAGGATGGATGCAGCGTTGGTCGTTCGTCCCCCTTTCTTACGACCGCGCGACCCTCGTCCGGTTGAATCGACGAAGACGACGACGAGGAGAGGCGCGTTTCCTAGGCGGCTACCGATAACTCCAGCGCCTGCGCTTTCGACGAGAAATTTTAGAGTTAAGTTAACGTTAGAGAAGACGCGGACGGACGAGTTTTCACGGCTCTTATTCTCGAGCGTTTCCAACGATAAAGCATTGGTAATAATGGAGGCTTCGCTCCGACTTATGCGAACTGTTATTGGATCGGAGCTTGGATGGAGTCGAGTCGTAAACGTTAACGGATGGATCGGATACCGAGTGTGCTTTTTACGATTGTCCGTTAGTTGGTTGGATTGGTAGGATTGGTAGGAGGCTGTCATTTTTCTGCGGTTGATGCGCGACACCCAACGCTACCTAATTAATCTGCAAGGCAACTTTCGAATTCCGAGATGATGGCTAATTCCGAAATTCGAAGGTTTTACGAAGCTTTCGCTCGAGAAAGTTCGAGGCGGGACGTATTTCACTCCTGCCGACCTTTCCAAACTAAAACCAAAGGCATTTCGTTCGAATTAACTGCACGGTTGTAATTTCCGATCCTCCGACTGTAACTTTCGTTACCATTGGGCGATAATGGCGATCGTTTTGATAAATTACGCAAGTTCCCTTATCGACGAGTTGTCCGTGTGGGCGTACCCGCGAATTCTAGACCGAACGATTCGCCGCGGTTGCATTCCTTCTCCCCTTCGTCACCGGCGTCCGATACACGAATTCCTCGCGTATACATCGACACCTGCGCTCACCTGCGAATTCCGGGACACCCGTGGGTGTCCGACGACAACCTGAAAGATCAGGTTCGAGACGCGCACGCGCCGAGAGCGAATACTCGTTCCGCGTGGGATCGAAAGCCGGCTCTCGGTGGAAAATCGAAGGCGATGAATCTCCGGGCTACACGTCCACTCGGTGTAATCCGGTGTAGGGAACGAGATAAGCGACCGCGCGGATGAGATAACGATTCTCGGGGGGAGAGCTTTTAAGGGGCCCGGGCCCAAAGTGGAGTCTCGCGTGCGCGGCGTCGGCGCCAAATTCATCCGACTCGTTTGCGGCCTTTTTACCGGATATTTTGCCCGAGTCTTCCTCTTTTTTTTTTACTTTTTTTTTATTTCATTTTATTGTTATTCCCGTCGAGTCCCGAGTGCGATGGCTTTATTATTTCATTCCGAATGATTAAAACGGATAATGAGTGGCTGTCGTGTGCGTGCGCGTACGAGTCGTTGTTTTTGTCTTTAACCAAGTTTTAATTAGAGTTTAACAAGGATCAACCGCGTTATCAAAAGACTATTATTACGCGCGTTTTATGTACGCATTTTTCAAGCTGTTAAAACCTTTATAAATACTTTAACTTACATTACGATTACTCGTTCAACGAATCGTGAAATATTTAATGCCACGGCTATCTAAAATTTGTTTTCCATAATAAACTTTTATACGCAGGAATGTTCGGGTAGTTATTGGAACATTCGAACCTGCTCACGACCGTTTAAACGTTGGAATAAATTTTGCGCAGTCGCGCGGAAATGCTCCTTTTTTCCGTTACGGTTTAACGTATATTTTGCGGCGTTCGATAGTTTAATTATTTTGTATAAAGTTTGGACGGTGGTTCGTTAACGGCACAATCCGTCTCGTCAACCATTTTAAATTATTTTAGTTCGATGAAAAATACCGGCAATTATTCTTCGAATAATTATTATTCCAAACGAGAATTTATGCAAGCCGCAAGGTTAATGGCGCGCGATTTCTAAAAAGCAAAACTTACTCATTGGAGCGGTCGCTTTTATTAAAAAATTAATCTTCTTTAATATAAACGTCTGATATTTGCGAAAGTGTTTTTACGATTTCGAATCGGCTTTTACATAAATATGCCGATGCCAGGGGATCGTCCGTGAGAGCGAAAATAAAAATACGAAAGCACTAGAAGTGCTTCCAGTCATTTTTAGATGACAGTGCATCGCTTCGATATAAAGTAAAAATAAGAAAGGAAGGAAAAAAAAAGGACGGGATAAAAAAAAAGAAAAAAGGAAATCGCCTCGAATAAAAAGGCCGAGGCCGAATCCACTCCTCGACGTAAATCCATCCTTCCCCGACTTGAAACACGTACGCGCGAAGCTCGGTTAATTTTACGTAAACTCGAATTAAAGACGAGCCGAAAAAGCCCGGGCCTCGCAAAAATTATCTTGTATCGCGCGAACATTTGTTCCATACTATTAAAACAAACACTCGCTCGAATACGGTACGGTTTTTTATTGGGGCGCAGTCGCTTATCGCGGCCTCATCTAATGAAAATATTTACCGGCGTTCCGAGCCTCGGGCCTCTCGGATTTTTTCGGAATCCCCGAGAACCGTGTGCCTAAACCAAAAGGGAGCAGCGCCCGTTTCTCGAACGTCAGCCGCCCTGGAGGAGACAGTCACACTTGTCGACTCGCGAGACATTGTCGTTAAAGCGTTATCGCCGGTACAAGATCCGGACGATCGTAAAGCCATTGACCACCGCCGGAATAATTAATATTCACCGGTCGTAGGCCCCGCAGGTAAAGTGGTAGCCGGGCTTGACGCTTCTATTCCCGCTCGTCTATTCCCCCGATCCGCGTTTATTTATGCAGGACGGGGGTGGAGAAGGGGCCGGACCCGGTGCTTTTTTGCGCCTCGCAGGTACGCGTCGAGCGAACGAGTCGCTAGAATTTTTTCTTTTTTCCTCCTCGTTTTTGCGTTTGAGGGAACGCGCGCCTCTTTCCCTGTATCTGTGTGTGTGTGTCTATTTCTGTGTTGTACGTGCGAAACTCACGCGCGCGCTCGTTCGTTCCTTTTTCGCCGACGACCGCCCTCGGGGCTTCGCCTGGGAAAGATCTGCACCGCGTCGGCGTAATAAGCGAAATCTGTCGCGACGTGCCGGATAGGTGAGAATCGCTTTTCCGAGCTCACGGCGACGAATACTCGAGCAATTTACTCGGCGACTCTTTTTTCCTCCTTTTTTCCATCCTTTTTTCCTTCCTTTTTTCCATCCTTTTTTCCTTCCTTTTTTCCCATCCTTTTTTCATTCCTTTTTTCGACTTTTCTACGTGCGGCTTTCAAGATCTAATGCGCGTCGTTAACTTCGCCACCCTCGTTATTGACACTTACGTGCTGCCACCGCGAGCATTCATCGCTAAGCCACGCATCTACGTTGCGCAAATCACATTTTCGAATTTAATAACGCGAGGCGAGTCGCTATATTACTTCGACTACATTCGTTTCCGTCGTCGCTCCGATCTCCGTTGCTTGGTTAATAAAACTTCGTAATTCTACTTTTCAAGAAGTCGCATGAATGATTTCGCGTAATCAAAATACATTTGAATCCCGACTCATTATACAGGTTCTCGGATGACAAGAGTACATTTTATAATGTATTAATGCCTCTAGTCGTTTCTCCAAAAGAGACGAAAAAAGTTAAGCCTCGAAAAATGGAGACATTAAACGAACTGTATATATAATGTAATAAGACGAATCAATCACGAACGGCAGTATTTTTCTCAAAAAAGTAAATTCTTACACGCGTATCGGCCCGACGGCGAGTCGATGTGAGAGAGAGAAGGAGAGAGAGGAGAGAAAGGGAGAGAGTAAACGTTGCTGCCTTTCCATAAAAATATTCCTTTTTGATTTATCTCGGCTTTGAATTATGAAAGTACTTAATCGTCGGATATTATTTGATTTTAGAAACTATTAATAGACGTACAATTTATCCGGAGTTCCGAGTAATATTTCGTTGGCTGTTGATCAACAGTTTGTTGGAAATTATCGCGGCTTCGAACATCTCAATGATGTACTTACGTTTGTTAAGATTATTACTTGAGAATGCGGGAAAGTTTTGATCGCTCAATCGATTCCCGGCGAATGATTAAAGTCTCTCGGCGCGATTCGGGAAAATCAGACGGTTATTCGTTCCTTCGCGTTTTCTAACAACGAGATTTATTTTTCCTCAAGTTCAAGTATACTCGACTCTCCGTAATACAAGGTATCTCATTTTTTCATTTTTCTCTCCTTTTTATTTGCTTCTCCTTCTTCTTTTTTGTTACACATTTCCTGCTTTTATACAGAGTGTTACACCGGAACAAGTTATTTATGGCCCATCCCAAGATCGCGAAAAAATTATCCGCGATGATTCACGACGGGCTTGCGAGTAAAATGTATTTAAAAACGTTTAAAAATAAAGTGGTCTAAAAGACTTCATCGGGGTGGGTTATCTTCCTTTACGATGATACTTTGAAAGTTAAAAAAAATTTTGTATAGCCATCTCTGAAAATCGGTATAATGGAAAGATAAGGTTGAGAAAATAGAAAGAAAAAAACAGGAAAAAAAAAATTTTTAGTTCACTTTTATAACTAAAAGTGTAAAGTCTAAAAAGGGAAATACAAAAGGCTGTTAACTTTATCACCGATCTCCACTATACGAAGAAAATTTTCTCATTAAAATTACCGAGAAATTTGCTGTAAAACGAACGCGCAGATGCCAAAGCCGAGATACCGTAGAATTTCGACACTCGGTAATCGGGTTCGTTTCGTGATATTATTTTCGAGCACCGCGATACAAAAATGATTCGGGTAAAGTATTTCATTTTCAACCCTGGCACACATTAAAATTCAGAGACAACTCCGCGAGCGGAAAGTTAGCGAGATGAAGAGAAGATTAGTGGACTCGAACTTGGTTGTACGCACGCGTACGTTTGAAACGGGAAAAATATTATCTAGGTCGAGAGTCGCGCGTAAGCTCTCGCGTAATATTTTAGAAAGCGCTCCTCGGTTGAGTATTATTCTTGAGTATTAGCTCGCGTGCACGGTTGGACGAATAAAGTTGCGCGCGGTCCGTTAAGTACTTATGTATCGTTGGCTCTGTATATGTTTCTACTATTTCGCGGATGAAAGCTGTTCTATGTAGACATCGCGAGCTTAGCGTAAAGCGATTACGAGCCTCTCGAGATCTCGCACGGAAATCTGCGCAACAAATTGCGTTATCTATTCGAATCAATCTAGGAGAAGATCGCGAGGCGTAGAGCTTATATAAATGATCGATAGCATCAACGGTACAGGACAAGGAAATATCGTTGAAATCAACTTACCGTCGCGCTTCTTTCCTCTCCGCGACAAAAACCTTCTCTTATCTCCGAATCTATCGTTCGCGCGCTATCCATCATTTCGTTCTTTCGTTCGAAGGTCCTTCTTCTTCCACCCCCGCTGGAATTTTCGCGTTTCCTCGGAGAAAATCCGATAGTCATCGGCGTCGCGAGTCGACGCTCGTCAGATGCGGGCCCGCGATATACTTTCCCGGGGCCGGTCCTCCGAGTCGCGCGCGACTCCTCCGGATTTTAGCGGCGGATCGCCGATTAGGTCCCACGATACGGAGGTCGCCGCGGCTCGTCTCCTGCCTCTGCTCTACAACGCTCATTTGTTACGGCTGTGACAAGGCAGACTAATGCCCGAGATAAGCTCGAGCCGGGACTCTCGTCCGACTCTTGCCTGAAAACAGGTATGTACGCGTTCGCTGGTCGTTGTCGTCGTCGTCGTCGTCGTCGTCTCGGTCGTTCGGTCGCTCGGTCGCTCGGACGGTCGGGTCACTCGAATACTGGGAGCGGCAATTCGGATGCTTTTTTCTTCTCCTTACACCGAGAGAAAAGAGAGAAAATCTCATTTCCTTGCTACGTGATTTTCGACTCCGCCCCCTTTGACCATCGGCCACGTTAACCTCGTCGTGGGTTTACGCTAGTTTTCTTCGTGGTTAAACTTACAAAGACCGATTATCTCGCTTCCCGGATTATCGTTGTTGTGGACATCGAGGGAGGAAAACCTCTCTTTTAATCCCCGAGCTTTTCAAACATCCAGTCCCCTATACTTTTGGCGTAATGGATATATTATTACTGTCGCATGTCCGTCTTGCCGCTCTAATGGAACCGGACGTTCCTTCGAAAGAAACGCATCGGTAAATATGAGATAGATACTCTTATAAAAATTGCACACGAGTACGTCGAAAATTGTCTTTCGAGTACGAAAAAAAGTTGTACGAACGAACGAACGAACGAAGGTCGGACGTCTGGACTCGATCTGGATGAAAACCTTCGAGGGGCGTTCGTAAATTACAGTTTGATTTTAGAAAAGCGGTGGAATTCAAAACTGTGCGAGTGTACAAAACTGTAAAACTGAAAACGCGCAACGAGAAATTAAGCATACAAACTTGCGGCGTATCCTCAAAGAAACCTACGAATGCTTCGAATATATCCTACTTCCTTATTTTAAGTAAAATGATTTATGTACGCAACGCGAACAACGAGTTGCTAAAGCAATCGTCAATGTTTTTCTACTTCGCTACAGTTTAATTAAAGAGAATTCCCATTTAATTTTTTAACGTCAACGCTCAAATTCTAAAGCCGTTTAACGATTTATGTAACGTTTCCTGCGATGTATCACACACCGATGCGTGAACCAACAATACGATTTTCACTCGTAAGCCATGATAAATACAATAATGAGAATTTATAATGTTCAATAATATAATGTACGAAACGGTTGAAATTTACAAACTCGTTCGTTCGGTATTTAAGCTGTAAAGACACTACTGATGAATGTACTGCTACTCGCGTAAAAATTACGGAAGGATATTAATTTCGTAAACGCTTTTCTAATTTATGATACAAAGATATTTGTCTTCATTGCAACAAATTACGTTCATTTGCAATTTTTTGAAATTCAATGTTCAATTTATTTAGTTGATACGTACGTTATGCTCAATTTTCTTAATAAACTACATAGAAATTTAACGTATAACGATATATCTTGAAAGCGCTATTAAATGTTTTAATGATATATCAGGAAAGAAAGCGTTTGAGTGAAGTTTCGTGCACTAACTGTAAATTCGCGAGTATTTCGATGCAGGAAGATGAATGTTTCGTTTAGTTACGAAGCGTTTTCTATTCGTGGCCGACGAGATATTTAAAAAATTTCAACAAACTTGCATTTAAATTAGATAAATTTTGTACGAGAATGAAAGTGCAAATTTTTTTTTACGATAAAAAGAATTTTCCGCGCTTTCGCTCGGGAAAACATTAAAAAAAATTTGTTTTCAACGAAAAAACGATCGAAATGGAAGGTGCTATTATTTTTTAACAAAAGTATGTGTACACTGCGAGCTAATGAATTCGTCGGAACAACATTTTCCTTTTTAAAATGTTCGAAAACTCGTTCTCGAAGGAAGCATTCCTTAGCTGCTAAACAGCACGATAAACACATAAACGCAGCACGTAATTTCGAAAGTATAATAATCAGCTGTACCAACTGACGTTCGAAAAACGTCTCTTCCGACACGTAAAACTACCCGCGGTGAAAAAAACAAAAAGCTTCGTTCTTAGCCCAGAGTTATATATAATAATGAAAAAGGCCAACGCGAGCGAGAGAGAGAAGAATTCAGTTTTGAAAATTAGCCACTCGTCCTTAAAGAATTCGAGCTCGAGGCGATTATTCGTTGTGGCTCTTGCGAGAAAGGCTGAAAGATAGATATATATTGAGAGAGGGGGAAGAGAGAGAGAGAGAGAGAGAGAGAGAGAGACAGGTGAGACGGGGATAACACAATACAGATACGTATACGCATTTTCCTCTCCGGTTCTCTCTCGCTACCTCCGCCTCCTTCGTCGGTACTCTTGTCCGGTAGTTCCGGAACCCCGTTGACGTGGCGCTTTTTACTCCCTCGTCGCCGAGGCATATTAATAGGCCGACCAATTATATCTTGCGCGCCGAGGCATAAATCCGTTGGCAATTACACCGGGTGAGCGCGTGCCCTAGAGCCTCTGTGCACGACGACGCGACGTGGATACGCGGTTCGTCGACGTCGACGCCGACGACGCCGACGCCGTCGTAGCCGCCGTAGCCGCCGTAGCCGCCGCGAGAGAAATCGATACTCTCCCGCCCGACCAAACCTGTCCTTTCTTTTATCTTCTCTCTTTTTGCTCTTCTCCCGTTCTCGGCTCCGCTTCGTTCACCACACTCTTCGTCGAGTCTCTCGCCTCCTCCTCGGTTTTTTCGCGACTGGCCCCGTCCGTTCGGGGGAATCCACCGCCTCGACGCTGTCACTCGCAGAAGCGCCGTGCCGTCGGCTTTAATCGCGAAAGCCTTTGTTGGCACGCCCCGAGCCCTTTCTCGCACCCGAATTAAGGGAACGACGAGGCGTCGCGATCGATCGCGAAATGTTTTGAAAAGCTGTGGTGCGGACTAGTCGGTCCGGGTGACGGGGAGACGACGGGGAGACGACGGGTAAGCGACGGGGAGACGACGGGGAGACGACCGGGAGACGACCGGGAGACAACCGGGCCGAAATTCCGTGCGCGTGCGGCGATGATGCTAATAACGGTACTTAGCGAAACGCGAGCTTTTTCTTTCGAGAAAAAGGATGAATCTCTTCCTCCTCCTCCTCCTCCTCCTCATCATCATCATCCTCCACGGACTCGCGTTCGAAATATTTAACTCTGCGATCCGGCGGTGCGAGCGCTTAGAATCGGCCAGAAAAAGGCTATTATAAAATTTAAAGTGAGATATCTCCGTCGGCGGATCCGATACAGCTGCAGCGAAAAAATGCGCCGCTGGTCCTAAAAAATGCTATAGTCATGGATAGGGTAACGCCCCTATTATTAACCGAAACAATTTTTTTAATCAAGACGTTACACCATACGTCTCGGTCAGTAAACAAGTTTTCGGTTGAAAACTACCGAAACGTATTCAGGTATGTTTTCGTTAAAAGGTAATTGGGCTTGCTTAATGAAACGAGCGTCCCTCCGTCTATAATTGGCACGGTTTATTTATCAGCTGCGAATTATTTTACCGCGGTCCGACGAACCAACGTTAATATCGGTTCAACGCGCATGAATCTTCTTCGCGGAATCTAGATTTATTCGCGAGCTAATTAAGTGCGATGAGATTTTCACTTTAAAGCATAGCGTTCGCGAATTCCCAACTTTATCCGCGATACTTATTTATTCGCACTTGTTGATTATGATTTACGAGGTATCTATTTATTCCCCGGTAGAAAATTAACGAGCTCATTTTACCAATTTTTAACCGAAAGCACGTAATGAAGATAAGCGAGAAACTTGGTTCAATCTGGTTAGAAACCGGTCGAGGGATCGCGATGGGAGATAAACGCAACAGCAACAATGTAACTCGACCGAATGGATGTAGCGCGAACGCAACCTGCCTAGAATTCTAACAGACCTCGACGCGAGCGATGATGCCTCGAGATAAAGTTCAGCAGCTGTCGACATTCGTCATTTTCAGGATTCTCGTAAATTCGCGAGCCTCCGAATAACTCGGCGAGTTGGAGTCGACGAGGGCTACCGGGTCTCGAGGACTCGTCGCCCGGGTCTCGTCTCGCGATCGAGTGCACCGGGACACCGCACCCAACGCTCGTAAAGCCTCGGACCTCGTACCTCGTACCTCGTACCTCGTACCCCGAGTCTCGTACCTCGTTCCTCGGAATCCCACGTGGGCGTCCGATACGCGACGGATAACGTATAATACCGCGCCTAGACTCGTAACCAACGCGCTGAATTCTATCGCGAGCGCGAACTTGTTCGTCGAAAGAGGCCTAATCCCGGAAATAAGATACGGGGACGTCGTATTTTTGGCGCTCCTTCGTCGTTCCTTTTTCTAACCGACCGCTCGATCTTGATTTATGCGCGCGACGCCGCATAATTATAATTAGCCGGTTTATAACCAGTTTACCGCTTTTCATGGACTTTCCGACCAAATTGCCGAATCGGCTTTACCCACTCTATAAAAAAAAAAAAAAATTACTTTTCATCCGGTAAAAAGCCGCCGGGATTTACAGACCCGAGTCGATTCGCTCGGCGTTATTCCTTTCCTTTCGTGCGAGCGGTAATACGTATTTCATTTTCGCGAGCGACGAATACTATTTAAAATGTTATTTCTTCCATTATTTTATACGGCATCAATCCATTTTCATCGTATACGTTTTTATTTAATTTTACATTACAATTTTCCTTTATATTTATTTATTTTTTTAGATAGTTAGTTAGTTAGTTAGTTAGTTATTTATTTATTTATTTAATTATTTAATTATTTATTTATTCATTTATTTACATATATTTCAAACGCGTCGCTAAGTTGTACATTGAAATTTTTATGCTATGCTTCGACGAAACGATTGCTGAAATTAAAAAGAAATATATAAATACGAAGTGGCGCTCGAGAAATGTTTCGCGAATAGGAACATTTAAAAATAATAAAGTACCTCTCGATAACTTGCGCAAATAATGTAATATTTAGTTTGAGAAGCGGAGTTGTATGTACGAGGGACGCCCATCGAACGAGATCATCGTTTTACGCGTAACAATCGATATCTCGAGCCCTCGAGAGAATTCCAAGTCCTTCGAAATTCTACAAACAATGGAAACTCCTGTCTCACGCAAGGATGTAATATCTCTCGGTATCCCGACTCTTAACAAGCTTCTCATCCTCTTTAGCTTTCGAATGCTAGAACGGAGTTGGAGTAAAAACATTTTTCTTCATCGGTGCGATTAGTTACGCGTTACGGATCCACTCCCCCGAGAGGTAGCGAATGAAAATAAATCAAAATTTCATTTAGACGTATCGTCGAATAAACTTACCAAAGCAGATCCGTTGTTCCTCGAGACTTTGCGTCCTTCGTTCCTTCGTTCCTTTCGCAATCGCGAACTTCGACAAGACTCGCGCTCGGCTCGGAATCTCTCGGCGAAGGTGCGAAGGAGCCTCGACGCCTCGTCGACGGGGGGCAGAGGGGAAAACCGGTAAACTCGAACGATAAAGGTAATTCACAAGTCAAATATTCAGAAGTAAGCAACGGCAGATTTATTTCAAGATCGGGAGGGCGACACGTGTTTTCCTCGCTGACATCTTCGACAACGTTAAAACAAACATCGTTTGGGTAGCGAAAGTCGGGCGCAGCGAGCGGAAACCTCTCCTTTACACGTAATAACGAAGAGCCCGGGGGCCTCGACTGGGCCTAATTTCAGGGAAACAGGATAGTCCATTATTTATATCCCCTAAAGACTCGGGGCGCGTCTGAGCTTTTTGTTTTTTTTTTCAGTCGGATGGGTAGGTAGGGTGTAACGGGGGGTTGGGCCGACCGCTCACTCGGAATCGCTCGTAGCGCTGCTGCTCCGGTCGTCGGAGCTGGTCCTCGTCTCCTTGACCTTGCAGACGAGGCCCGGTGGCTTGGCGTGGAGCAGTCGATACCTGCCGTAGGCCGTCTTCTCGATCCTGCTGAAGGCGATCCCCGAACCTAGCACCTGCCTCACGCAGAGTGCCGCCTTCCCCACGGTCATCCGTAGACGACGCGCGACGTAGCGCACAATGTCGTCGAAGGTGACCCCGTCGTACGAGCTCGCCGGCATCCTGGTTACGATCCTGTTCCTCGACCCTCCCGCACTCATCATCCTCGCGCGAACAAAGCCACTCCTGCGCGCGCGCGCGCGCGAGTCTGCCTGGAAGATAAAGTTATAATTTTCGGAGCGTGATTGCACGTTCCCCGCATAACAAATGGCACGGACGGGCGAGAGCGAAAAAATGGGGGAGCGAAACTCCGGGCGCGCGTTCGCGCAGCTGGAAGCTACGGGCTCTAATTGGATCACGCACACGGTCTCGCTCCCGGGGGGTTAAACGGGGTCTGGACGCGAGCGGGGACAATGGCCTGTCGGGGGAGTAGGAGGAAGAGGAGGAAGAGGAGGAAGAGGAGCAAGAGGACGAGAAGGCAAAGGGCGCCCGAGAGTCGTAGATTAAGGCGGTAATTGAGACGCGGCTGTTGCTGCCGCCACCGCCGCCGCCACCGCCGCCGCCACCGCCGCCGACGCCTCGCAAGAAATTCGCCATTACTCCCTCCCGGAGGGATCGAGCCTTTCCGAGAAGATGCGGTGCGAAGGCCCGAGCTTGATTCGTCGGGGAAATAGAGACGTTAGACGTTAGCGAGATCGCGCCGGAGGCTTCCGCGAAATTTCGTACGAGTCGGAGATACGCGGCGTTTTTCCGAGCCGCGGAAAAGAACAGCGTCCGCGTACGTGAGCGAGCCGTTGGATTTTCTCCCCGTTTTCTCCCCGTTTTCTCCCCGTTTTCTCCTCGAGCCCTCGCCAAATTGCTCCAGCGATCTTTTCGAGATGCAATAAACCTCGAAAAACACCGCTCGAGTGTTTTCTTGGTGGTTACGGGCTGATAAAGGTATGGATCCCCCCGGGCATTAACCCATTAACGGCCGGAAAACTTTTTGTCCGATCGAGGCGTAATGGGGAAAGAATCATAAAGCAGGCTCCTTTGCCTCTTTCCCTCTTTCGTTGCACCTAAGAAAAATCGAACCGCCGATGGTTATTGGAGTTATTAAGTTATTACGCAAGGTTACTAATTTTCTATCCCGATAATTAGAATTCTCGAGCACGCGCATTTGTTTATAAAATTTAACGTTCGGTGTTTACGCGCGGGTTATTACGTGCGCGAGTGCAACAAGCAATGGTAAATAAATATTGCCTCGGCGTATCGGGATGGCAAAACGATGTTCGGCGATGCGGAGGAAAGTTGCGTTCGTTTTATTCCGCGTGTACACGGACCGAGGCGAGTATTTCAAGAATCCGTACGGTTCCCTCGAAAGCGAATTGAAAACGTATTCGAAGAGCGCGTTCGATCAAAGTCGAGGAATCGTGCATACGCCGTGACGCGACAACTTTTTTCTTCGGAGCGTAGCCCGAGCCGAGCTACGTGTAAAGATGAAAAGGAAAAATCGATCTCGCGACGGTGAACTAATTAGGCGATGTAACACGCTTTATTTTTAAACGGGGCCGCGCGTAATAATCGAAAAAAAAAAAAAAGAGAAGAAAAAGAAAGAGTAAATTAAGCAATAGTAAATTAAGTTGCTTAACGCGTATAGGAAAAGGTTCGTTGTAAAAACTGCTCGAACGAATGCCCCTTTATAATTAAGAATTTTCCATGAGTTTGGAATATTTTCTCACGCTTGGCTCCTGAAATAATTAGCTGAAAAAAATATATTCTTATTTTGTTTTCTAAATTTTAATGCGCTTCGTTATAGTTTATAGTGCCATAACTTGGCGCGAGCGCGAGATAGACAAGATACATTTTTTACACGCCATGAGAAAATTAAAGTTTAAAAATAAAAAAAGAGTCCTTGCTTACAGTTACGAGCCCCGTAGGCGTTCGAGTTTACGTAAGAAATGTTTATTCGAGTGTGAGAGGGTTACCAAAATATCCCGTACCAACCGTCTCCCTAGCGTTTAAAATATAGTTTCCTGTCCACTGTAACGCGACCTACATTTTTTTTAGAATTTCAATGACTTTATATTTTAAAGACTTCATTTAGGAACTATTTTAGGCGAGTCCTCGCAAACGACGCGCCCGATTCTCGGTAACTTTGTCCACGTCGACCGCAATATAATTTAACGCTCTCGACCGTGTGCGGTTGGCGAGTAACTATCGTATTGTCCCGAGATAACATTGTTGATCGAGGCAGGCTTTTCGTACGCGGCGCTCTTTCAAAATAAAAAGTACACGTATATTTTTTTAAATCGTAGCGGAAACACAACGACGAGTCGATGGAGAGTTTATCACCCGTGAGATAAGATCGTCGTTTCATCGAATCCACCGTATATCATCGATTCCCCTCCCCCCGACCACCAGCCTATGAATTCCAAAGTGGCGCACGCTCGCGGATTCCATCCGAGGAAATTCCAATTTCCCCGTAATGCGCATCATCCCCGAGCGCCGATACCCGGAATTCTCCCCCGCCTCCAAAAACACACGGTTACAAGAGCCCCTCCCCCGTCCGAGCATACGAGCATTTGCGGCTCGAATCGGACGTCGAGCGATGAAATAGAGTCATTATGCCCGATGACCAGGTTTCCGCACCTGCTTCTCCCTCTCTCTCTCTCTCTCTCTCTCTCTCCGCTACCCGGGCGCGCGCGACCCATTACTATTACGCGACGCCGCCAACGTCGGCCGCAGGTGAGAAACTTGTTTCATAACTCGGGCCGAGTGCGAGCGGCGCGCGTTACGACTTTGGCCCTCGTACCTCCGTCCCTCCTCCTCGACCTCCTCCACCTCCTCACGACTCGTGCTCAAACCAAACTCACGCGCTCTTTCTCTTTCTCCATCTCCGCCTCGGCTTCTCTTCCTCGACAGAATTTCATTCCTTACGCCTGCGCATACACGCGCGCTAACACATAGGCCATGAGTTTCCAGAAAAACGCTCGAGACGGCTCGGTAAACTCGTGTAAGACAAAGACAAGGAGAGGATGGAAAAGGGAAAGAGAGCGAGAGAGAGAAGTGCCACGGGGCCCTCGGAAAGATAAAGTCATTACGCGCTCGGCCGGGAAACGAGTTATTCACACGCGCGCACGCGAGCTCGGGGCCCTTCGATGTTCTCTCTCTCTCGATCTCTGGTAGGCTTTCCGTCTCTCTCGGTCGTTGTCCTCCCTCTCCCCCTCTCTGAAATCTGGCCAATTTTCGACGAAAATTCACGGCCGCACGGAAATGCGTCATGCCGAAAGAGAGAAAGCGACAGCCAGAGAACGAAAGAGACTCTCGGCTGTAATAACTGTCGACCGACTCGCGAGACCCGCATACACTGTCAAAATGTTGATACGAAAAGCTACCGCAATTTCTTATGAATTTGTTTTCGCGCAATCGTAAAAGTAGTACGTCTCCCTTTCAAAAGTAAAAATTCGTTATGGTAATTCGCAATAATTGCTCAATTTTCGAAATTACTCGCTTATTTCTGACCAACTAATTTTAAAATAATTTATCTCGAATAACGCTTTGTTTGTTTTGTGACAACGTATCTATAGCCTCTTCCGAAAGATTTCCAAGAATTATAAGTATTTCACAATATACTTCGCTGACGGGCTACGATTAAATTGTGTATTTTGATAAATGGAGATTATTGTAATTCCGAAGATAGAAATGTGAAATTCTCACCGTCGGATAATTGAAATTGGAAGGATCCGTATTTCGTCGATTATAACGTTAAATTTCCTTGATTATTCTATTGCAAATATATATACAAATATACAAATATACAAATATACAAATTAAAATCTATCTATATTCATAATCGAGAAAGGTAATTTTCAAGGAGGTAGAATATAACGATAATCGTATTTTTCAAAAGTCTCTTTATTTCAAAAGACAAAGTATAATTGGATATGGATGTTATCTTGTTTTTATAAACGAATATACCTGATTTGCAAAAATAATGAATTTAAAAGTAGCGGAATACCTTCAAGAGAGATTAAAGAAAAATTTATTTTACGCCGTCAGCGTACGAAAGAGCAAGAAAAGTTTTCACGTTTTTCCTGAACCCATTATCTTGGAAGGTAGATTTTAAAACTGACCTCTTCGTTTACAGCGGAGAAACTCTTCTAGTATTTAAAGGTTGAGAAACTGCAAGATTTTTCAATGAGTGGGTCGTAGCATGGGCAAGTCCATAATCGAGGATTATAATAAGGAATAGCCTCATTAGGATTTACAAGCTCGAGGACCGGGGGCAATTTTTATGACGCGACAACGCTGCATGTAGTAAATTATCATGAGTCGTAATTTATTTATGTCTGATAATAAATTCGAAATTTCGTTTAACGATTGATCGAGCCTACGAAATGTGATTATCTCCGAGGATTAAGCGACCAATCCTTCCCGACGTTATGCTGATTCTTTAATTAGCGATTCCGGCCTATTCTATACTTTGGAAATGTATCATAAGTATCAATAAAACTATAAAACCCGAGCAGAGTTCGAAAACCGAAAAGAGTAATTGCAAAGGAATTTTCAACACTTTCTCTATTTATTTTAAATTACCTTTTTATTAGTACTGTATTTTATATCTCGAATTGTTATTGCTAACCGTAAATTCCTAACATGTGTATCCATAATCCATAAACATATAAATTAATGTTTGACAAAAGAGGGGAGCAAGGGAGGGTTGAAAATAAAAATTTTAACACTTTTCATTTATTACTCGTTTACAATACCATTGTATCCGATCCAAAGAAATTGATTTTACGTGTTTTACGTGTACCCATTTGAATAATACACGGTAAAAAATAGAATGTCTTTTTAAAACATTGGCTGCAATATAAATGTTTAACGTTTCTCAACCTTATTCATCAAAATGTCATTATTAAACGTTTAAACATCTTGGGTATATAACTACGAACGTTTCGAAACAAGATACGAAAAATCTAATAGACTCGTAGATAACTTTGACAATAAACGAATGTTTCCGATAAACGTGACGCGTTTAACGTTAACGCGAGTTTTCCACATTTTAGAAGTACATTTAAATGAAAATTAAAAATGTGAATAGATAATACGAATGGTATTAATCGTTTAATACTAATAGGCCAACACTAAATAGTTTAAATTACGTATTTTACATTACTTCAATAACATAACTGTAGTAAATTAGATAACATTCCTTTTCAAATACAAATATTTGAGATATCTTTTTACAAGGCAGTCGAAAAAATTAAATGAGCATAATATGCCATCGTGTTAAGTTAAACTTTCAAATATACAATATAAATCTTTGAGATCTTAATAAATAACGTGAAGAGGTTACAAAAATGCAGAACAATTAAACGTACAGTAAAGTTTTAAATCAGATAAGAAAGTGGAATACGTATGCGAACAGCATAAAGTATATAGTTGCGATGACTGGATTTTTAAAGTCAGATAGTAGGTAATTATTTTTCGCTTTTAAAGAGATATACTACCATTTGATGCAAGGTAATAATTTGTTTTTATAATAAAATAATTTTTTAAATCGAATCTCCGATGATTTACTTTTTATTTCTTGTCGGATGCTTCTAATTTGAAAAAAATCAAGATCGAGCGCAGCGCAAACACGCGAATAAAAATGAAAGCACCAAAGCGAAGACGATTGAAAAATAATAAAAAGAAAAAGAGAAATATTAATAATAGCGGGATTAAAAATTTGCTAGACTCGTTTGATATCAAAGGCATTGTCGCGATCGACGCCGACACGTTATTGACAAAAAAACCGTCCCGATATCGAAAGTACTATAAAACGTCGATATGTTCATAATTACTCGGGTATATTTCGAGTGCGGGTGTGCTCGAGCAAGACGCAAAAAAAAAATAAAGAAAAAAGGTGGAGCGACTCTCGGAGCGAAGTACGAGGCGAAGAGGAAGAAACGAGCGAGACGAGAAGTACGACGATGACGGCAAAGAGCAAGAGAACGAGGAGGGGAGGTGGAGGGAAGAGGAGGGAAGAGGAGGGAAGAGGAGGAGGCAGGAGGAGGAAGAGGAGGAGGAGGATGGAGGAGAAAGGGTTGTGCGCGTGTGTTGGAAGAGAGCTCGAAAGTCACGCGATGATTCTGGTCTATGGCTCGTTGCCGCCGCGAAACGAGAGAAAGAACGACGAGGGCGAGGAGCGCCGTTGAGGGAAGAGGAGGAGGGGGACCGTCTGAAAAAGACGCCGGGGATTTACACGTGTAAAATCCGCAGCCCGGATAGAAAGGCACAAGGTGCAGCAGCAGCAGAAGTAGCGACGGCTCACGACGATCTCCCTTCGTCCCCTTTATGGAAATATTCCAGCAGGGTGGGCCGTTCCCTCCCCTCGACCCTGAACCACCGGATTTCTCGCGCTCCTCCGCCGAGGGAGCAGACGCGAAAGCGAGAGAGAGCGAGCGAGAGAGAGAATGAAAAAATAAAAAAACCGAGTTCCCGCGTCGTCGAGGATCGCCAAGTCCGCGTATCCACGGACCGCCGAGCTCTTGATTTATCTCGCGTTTTCCTCTCCCCGCCCAACGCAATTATCGCTCTCGCTTTTCCATTATCCGGCGCCGTGCCGGAAGTCGCTTTCCTCGCCACGCGCGAACCGTATTAAACTCGGCTGTGCGGCTTTCCCTTGACTCTCGGCTATCGGACGTAGATTTACGCGAACGTCGCGTCGACTCGCGTCGCCTCGCCCGTATAAATCCCGGTCGATTCGCGCCGCGTTTCCGCGTAATCGCGACTCGGCGTTTAAAATAGCTCGCGAAAACGAGCCCCGAGAGGTCGCGAAATTCGTCTCGGTTTACGCTCCGAGG
The DNA here is from genome assembly GCA_018907195.1 of Dolichoris vasculosae. Taxonomy (NCBI): domain Eukaryota; kingdom Metazoa; phylum Arthropoda; class Insecta; order Hymenoptera; family Agaonidae; genus Dolichoris; species Dolichoris vasculosae. The sequence continues at coordinate 11,569,479 of JACCHY010000006.1, forward strand.
GACGGCTCCGATGGACGACGGCTGGCCTTTCCTTACTCCTTACTCCCGATGCGAGATACGAACGAGGATAGGAACGAGGATAGGAACGAGGAGGTCCGTCCGCTATTGTGTTACCCGATCGACGCGGCCTTGCGGCCTCGGATTTCGATCGGCTATCGCGTCTATCGCCTATTGCCATTGTTCGCGGGGAGAGCGGCGAGCGTAATTGCTCGAATCTGCCTCCCTCCCTCACCCTACCTCACCCTACCTCTCCCTTACTCTCCGTATCGCGAAAGGGGTACCGGGCTCTTATCGCGTTCGTGTATCGACGTCGCGCGCATCCACCGGACTAATGACTGCCGGAAAACGGTAACCCGACGCCTTTTTTACAGGGCACCTCTCCTCTTCCGCGTCGCTCGCCCGGAACTGTCTCGCCTTATGACGCGCACAGCCGTGATGCGCTTAATTACGAAGCCGAGCTGTCGGGGGCCGACGTTCCGTCGCTCGCCAAAGCCTCTCGCTCCGATCGAACACGCTCGAGTGGCTTCGCTCGGCTTGGAACGGCTTCGTTCCGACGGCACGTTTCGAGCGGAGTCCCCGAGTCGACGAGTCCACGAGTCTTGGGACGCGATCGCTCGAATCGAACGTTGGGATTTACGGTCGGAATTGTCCGATCAAACGCTCCTCTCGACCCTTTCGACAAAATCTCGACGGAGCGATCGCTCGAGCAAAGCCGAGGATGAGGGACTGAGGAGACAGACTCGAAGGAGACAGACTCGAAAGAGTCTCGAGCGCTCGGAGGAACGGAAAAACCGCGCAGCTTTTTCGCGCCCTCGGGGAAATAATTATCGCAGACGTCGCTGTCGCGGGGAGCCGACGGCTTCGGTTCTTCCTCTTCGCCGCGCGAAGAATTCCAAATCCGTGTAAGTGGAGAGGCTCCGGCGCCTGGCTCCGCGCGTACTCTCGAGTGGTCATTAATTTGCCGGTAGTTAGACGCGTACGCGACGGCGCAAACGACCTTTTTTCTCGGCCTGAGCGCGGAGCTAAAGTTCTCAGCGCTCTTTCTCAAAGCCTCGAGAGATCAAAAAGATTAGCAGCCAGAAAATTATACCGGATTAATTAAACCGAGCCCGTACAACGTCGCGGACAGTCCGACCGCCGAGGGGGGAATTAGGCGTCGGGACGGCGTTCCGTTACGCCGGAACTCTCGCGAAACCAAAAAAATATATAGAGAGAGAGAAGAGAGTGAGGAAAGTGAGGGAAAGAGTTGAGCAAATGGGAAGCAAATGGATAAAAATACGATTATCGCGCGGTGTACTCGAGACGGGCGAGCAAATGGATACGCCTTGGAGGCGAGTCGCGAGTGTTTTGTACTCGTACGAAAGTCGGTGCAAAGTCGGTGCAAAGTCTCGTTCCTCGTTAAATTCGCGTTATCTCGCCCGTCGAATCGACTCGATTTTTTACGGGAGTGGAGAAATCTCCTCTCCTCTCCTCTCCTCTCCTCTCCTCTCTCTCGACACTTATCCCTCTGCCTCCCCCACCCGAGCCAAAGTGTCGATGTCGCGTGGCCGAGACAATCGCGGATTAATTGGCGGCGATTACGCGCGTCGCGACGTCGAATTCTCGAATTTTAATCGCGTCGATTTATCGACGATACTCGCGGCGGTTGCGTTATCGACCGGCAGCTGCGAGGAAACGAGCGTCGATGCCTTTTCAGAGAAACTCCGCGCTGCTCGTATAACCCGAGGAACGTTTCACTTGGACGGTAAGTGTTTTCATGTAAATGAAGTCCTCGCTTGGCTCTTCTTTCGTACCGTGATTCGTTGCTTCGAGTCGAATGGAAATTTGTTGGCACGACGCTTATTACGATGATCGAAGAGTAAAGGGTCGAGTTTAAAAATGGGCCAATTTTCCCATTCATATTTTTTAAATTTATGCGATAATTCCTTTTAATTCTCTCGATTTATGCGCGTTGCTAAATTGCTAGTCTTCCGATATTTGCAATTCATGAAACATTGTATATTTATGCTCATTCGTATCGATGTAGAATTAAAATATATTTTTTCTTTTTTTCGTTCCTCTGTCCTCGATCGAAATTATATTATATTCGATGATACTCGACGGACCGAGTCGATAATTTTCGCAGACAATATTACGAAGCCGTTCGAGTTATCTGATATCGAAAACCGTTCATCTTTCAACATCCACTTTCGGTTTATTAAATTAATTTTTTCTTCCAAGTACGATAACTTCAATCTGTATAATTTATCAGGTTACGGTAACTGTCGCTTTACGCTCGTCCGTTTTAAAGGTTGGAGGCCCTACAAGGGTTATTTTTGGCTTCAAAAATAAACATTTTTTTCCTCATCGAGACAAAGTTGCGCGTATCAACTTGAAACGAAGCCCCGCGGGCTTCCCTCCGCGATTCTCGTCGGCAAAGACGTTCGCGACGTTTCGGCATAGTTTGGCTTTTTCTTCCCGAGATATGGAATCGCGAACTTTTTTAAACTGAAAAATTCGAATTTCCCACACCTATACGTAACTTGTAATGAAAAAACTTTTAACTTGATCATCCTGGTCCGCGCTATTTACGAGCTTATGAAACTCTCAACTTTTATTTCCGCCGGAATAAAAAAAAGAGCGTATCTTGACTGGAAACGGGAGAGGAGGGATGACGGAATTGCAATTTTCAGCAATGATTTTTTTTTCGCGAGTCCTGAGAGCGAGTCGAAGCGTCCACGCGGCGATCGGTCGACGAGGGAACTGTGCAGGTGGTGGGGCAGGGGAGGGAGGAATTCATTTACAATTTGGCTATCGTTTTTCGTGGAAAGTCCGTGGAGGACCTCAAACGTGGATATTAGTTAGAATTTTACGAGAATATCGGCGGTCGGTCCGATAAAAATTTGAATTCCCGTCCGTTCTAAAATTCGAAAGCTTGGGCTTTAAATATTCATAGCGAGGAGGCAATTTCTTAAAGGATATTCTAAACATCGACACCATCCCCCGATACCCGTAAAATCGAGATACTCCAGCGGTCGGGACAGACTCGTTCACCCCCTCCCACCCACCGAATAAAGGATAACTCATCCGCTCCTTCCTCCGTCGCGTGCACAAAAAAATCACTCCGAGGAAAAATCAATCAACTCCACCCGATAATTAAAGAAGCACCTCTCCCTCCGCAAAAATTTATATCTTGTTTGTACATAATAATCGCGTTCTCGCCTTCTGCGCATTCCCGATCGTCCCTCTCCCTCTATCAACCGCCTCTCTCTTCTTCGCTCCCGCCCCGCACATCCGTTCGCCACGTATATGCATTACGAGATTGCAGCAGCGGCGCGTTTCCGATCTGGCCATCAGCCGAAATCAATATCCAACCGAGTCCCGCGCGATAAGCCCGCTCGTAAATACGGGCGCGCACGTACACACAGGTACAGGCCCCTGGGCCCGAGGCTCGCGCGGGGGAGGAAGAGAGAGGGAGAGACGCGATCTCGAGCTCAACGGCGCGAGAAGCAGGGAACCCGAGAGGAACCTAACCTCCCCCTCCACCCCCGGTCCGACGTCCCTTCCTTCGTCGAACCGCCCCCCGCTGCTCCCTTCCCTCGACGACGACGACGACGACGACGGCGGTGGTGGCGGCAGCGGCGGGCGGCGGTGGCGGCGGTGGCGGCGGTGGCGGCGCGCGCGTGTTGCTGGTTGCCGTTGCTGCTGGCGGCGCGGCGTCGTCAGTCGACTGGCTAGCGCCGAGCGGCTCAGACGTTGGATCCTCGGTGAGCCTCTAAACCGGGCCACCCTCGCCGTTGAAGGCAGTCGTCGCCGATCCCACGGCGAGTCGTGCAAAAGTGCGCACCCGCGACTCGGGCGGGGGAGGACGTGGAGGAGGAGGAGGAGGTGGTGGAGGAGGAGAGGAGGAGGAGAGGAGGTCGAAGAACCGAGAGGGAGAGACCGAGCCTCCGACGAACAGAGTGAGAGAGCGAGAGAGACGGAGAGGACGAGTCGTTCCTTCTTCGCGAGCGCTCGGAGACTTGAATGCCTGTGTGTGGTCTCGAGCTCGCCGCCGCCGTCGCCGCCGCCGCCGTCGCCACCACCGACGTCGCGGTTGTTGTTGTTGCCGGCAGGAGCGATTCCCTCCGAGAGTCCGCGACCTCGTTCGCGGTCCGCGAGATCTTCCGAGGATAGCCGGGAGACGACCCGCGACTCAGTCCCGATCGCGTCGGTTTTTCCACGCTTCGTCCCGAGGAAGCTGAGAATGTCCTTACCTGCGCGCCCGTGGACGCAGCAGCAGCAGTAGCAGCCCGTCAGTGAGTGTCGTCCGCGAGAAGGGAGGTTATGTGCGCCAGCGGCTGACAAGCGCCAAGGCCTTTTGTTTTTGTCTCGGACGAGACGAGCGAACGAGCGAACGAGCGAACGAGCGAACGAGCGATCGGTTCTCACTGCGTCGGCGACGATGAGCCGCGCACCCTCGGAGTAACCTAAAAAACATCGAGGAAGAAATTGTGCGCGCCGTGTCCTTATTTTCTCTCCCGGAGGATAACGACGCGCCAAGGCGTATTCATGTTCCTCGGCAATTGCAGTATGGAAGACTTGAGTGTGAGTACATTCGCTTGTATTTATTAGCCACCGATCTCCGCTCGGCGACGGCTGCAGCAGCAGCAGGAGCAGGAGCAGGAGCATGAGCAGGAGCAGCTAAATCTTAGCCCGATGCCGATCGACGATCCTCGTCTTTTAATTTAACGCGCGACGTTCGTAACCGGATCCCCACCGTGGAATCTTCTCAATTGCCGCTCCCAGGTGTTCGCGTCTCCACGCTCGATAAACTATCGCTCGCGAAACGACACCCAACGCATTTCGAAACGTCGTTCCTAAAGTTACCATTATACGACCCGCGGCACGCGTAGATCCCGACGCTCGGATACACGGGATAAACGCCCGGGGCGGTCGTCTATTTATTGGCGCGCTGATTGCACCGGTTTTGCACCTTGCAACGACCTACGCTCGCGATTCGCCAACGGCGGCGATCCCCGAGAAAGCCGCACTAACAATGCACCTCTCGGACTCGTACGCTCGACTCGACCGGCCCTATCCACCATTATTTATCGCCGAGAGGCGAACGAGCTACCCACCCACCCCATCCCCCCACCCGTCGCGCGAGAACGCGAAACTACCTCGAGCGATATCTTCTTCCCACCCCCCTCGCCCTCGCCTCGGTAAGTTCAAGACCGCGAACCGATCCTCGCCCTTAGGCGCCTCGGGACGACTCCGATTTTCGTGGGTCCTCCGGTTCTATCGTTTTTTTTTCCCCTCTTTCTCTCGCGTTGCGAAGGATTGAGTTGTACTCGGTGGTGATTAGCCTCCGCGAGAGCGACGCAACTCGGGACGCGGTCGAGCCGAGTTGTAGGCCAACGCAACGATACGGTAAACAATAGGAAAGTCCGGGCCGCGCTATCGGTCGTGTAAAATCTTGGCGTGACGAAAGGAGCGAGCGAGCGACCGAGAGAGAGAGAGAGAGAGGGAGAGAGAAGGAACAGCGACTATTTCTCGCGAGGACTACTCGGGCTTATTAGTTCGCATCGAGCGGACAATGCTCCAAGATTGCATATTGTTGTTTATATTTATACCAGCGATGTATAAATCTTCGTTTAACTCGTATTCACGGCTGCGGGTTCGGCTGCCGCTCATTTGCAAGCCACGCGATCGGTATACAATAGTGTCTTGGTCCGCGAGCGTAGGCTCGATAATGCCCTTTGGTTTTGCTCGCTTTCTCGCTTTTTCGGAGTTTGGTAGTATAATGACCGCGAGCCGATGGACGCGCGTATTCGAATTCAAATGCGTCCATTCAAATCAAACAGCCAACCGCGCACGTGTAAGAGAGAGCGTAAGTGCGCGCCTCCACTCGGCGTCGTCGTCGTCGTCGTCGTCGTCGTCGTCGTCGTAGTCGCATTCGTCCTTCTTCGAGAGCTCGATTTTTCAAAGGTTTTTTATTTTTCGCGTCGTAGCTTGACTTTTCTTGTTTTTTTTTTTTCTTCTTTTTTTTCCCTGGGAAAGAAAGACCGACGGTTGGTTTATTTTTAATGCTCCTTCTCTTCGGTCCCGTCCCGCGCTTTTTTCGCGCACGCATCGATCGATGCTTTGAATGCTCGCTGTAAAAGCTGTGCACGCGGCGCAATAAATGCTTTACGATCGGAATAACAAAAAGTTGCCCACTAAAACTTCTCTATTGCTTCATTTTATAATGTTTACCGAAGCCGGCAATTTTTCCCTCTCCTCTCTCCTTCTCTCGCTCGCCGTCTACGTGTATATATATAAATTTTTTTTTTGTTTTTTTCTCCCACAAAGGACCCGTGAAGCTTCTGTAACAATCTGACGGATAATAAACTCGCGAGTGTGCCGCGAGTACGTAAAGCGATAAAAATTTCGTTTCGACGTGTCTCGCGCGTTAATCATGGAACACGTCATTTTTACGTGAAAACTAGCGCACGAAAATAAGTTCCGTTTACCGGATTCACGTCGGCTGTTGTTTTATCAATTTTACAACCGAGGTCGCGAATCGTTTACAAGCGAACGGTCGAACGAGGGAACGAGTTTCTTTTTTTTTTTATGTTCGTTTTTTTGTTTTTTTGCGATATTTGTAATTACGGTGAATTACTCGGTTATGTATAATATAACGTATACGTTAGCCGTACCTTCGTTAATTTAAATTTCAATTAATATACCATTAAAATTTAATTTTTGGAATCGTATAACATTTGTACGTTATTATATACGAAATTTAATTAGGATATGAAAAATTTTACCATTTCGAAATGTACGCGAGTGGAATATTTTCGTAAATTTAAATCGTTCGTAATCGATAGGTGTGTGTTTAAAAATTATGAAAATATTTTACCTCGTTAAAATGGTCGAGAATAAATGTCGAATTATGGAAGTTTCGTATATCGCGATTACGTACGAAACGAAAATTGCTATTGATACATTAGCGAACGTTACAATCGGAATTGGGCAATTTCCGGCCCAGAGAAAGATAAAAAAAGAAATTGAAATATTTCAGTCATTAACTTTTTTGTCTCTTCGAAAATGTCCAATCATACTCGTGACATAAGTGAAGCTCTCTCGATCTAACTTAAAATTTTCACGTGAGCACTCGCTTCGTACGCGATTCATCGGGAGAGAAATATATGTACGTGTATCTTGACAGCCCAAGACAAAACCCTTTCGCAACTCTCCTTGTCGGCTAATGGAAGATGGAGAGAGAAAGAGAGGAGAAGAGAGCGAGAGAGAAAGAGAGAGAGAAAAAGGAGAGTCGAAGAGTACGAATCGTGAGGTCGAGCAATGGCCGACACAAATCAAATGTAGGGATCGACGCCATTTTTTGCTGACTCAACTCGCCGTTCCTCTTCGTCCTCTTTCTCCGTGTACATGTCTCTATAGAACTCTCGCACACACACACACACACACGCGCGCGAAGCGGCCTTTTTCCCCGAGGCAACAATATACTTTGTTATCTTTATCCTCAATTAACGTTTCGGTTGTGCATCGGAACAAGTGCACAATTTTCCTTGTCCGCCACTCTCCGCCACTCTCCGCCAGTCTCCGCCAGTCTCCGCCAGTCTCCGACGTACGCCCTTTGGGAAATACGAAATTAACTTCAATTTCGCATTCAGGAGTCCGTTCGCGCCAAGATTTAACGCGCTCCTCCTTTTCTCCACCGCTGATAATTGATATAATTTCGAACGCGTGCAGCTCGGTCGAGGCAACGCTGCATCCGCGGAATTCGAAGCGGTGAGCGTCTCTCAAAGGCTTCCCTGGTCCAAGTTTTCGGAGCGCGTAACTTCTGACTTTCGTATCGCCGACTTGGGACCACGAGTCGTTCGGCTACCGTATCAATTATTAATCGCGAAAAGGATTTATTTGTACTATGCGCGATATTCATTTATAATAAGCGAGTGCGTCGGATTTGAGTTATTATTCCTTGGTGTATCATTATTAATACAATTACGATAGCGGCGGCAACTGTATCAGCGGAAAGATTGATCGCGGCCCGACGCCGCCCACGTTTGCCGCTATGCGTGAAACATATGACGAGGACGTGAGGGAGAGAGAGGGAGAGAGAGAGGGAGAGAAGTTGGAGGTAGTCGAGAGATGTCAGGCGTCGTTACGTTATCCTTCGCCTCCCTTCCTACGGAAACCCGGAGAAACTCGCTTAAGCTCGAGGGAAGATTTCCGCGCTTAACTGTCAAAGTCACGCGAAACTTTCAACGACTCCCGGCGAGTCTCGTTTATGGGTGACGCGAGGCTAGCCCCGAACCCGGCACGTTTCGACAGATGTTAAGACAGAGATAAAGCGAGAAGAGACGGACGAGCGGTTCTTTGGGAAAGGAGAGAGAGAGAGAGAGAGAGAGAGAGAGAGAGAGAGAGAGAGAGAGAGAGTGAGAGAGTTAGTGTCGCGAGTCTCGGTAATGGCTTAATAGACGCGCGGTAGAGTTGCCGATCCGACACGAAAAGTCCATCACCAAAAGTTGACCTTGGGCCTCGCGAGGCCGGAAGTGTCTGCGGAGCGAAGACTAAGACTACGCCTCCTCCTCCTTCCTCCTCCCTCCTCCTCCTCCTTCCTCCACGACCCGCGCGTGTGCGACACTTTTGATTTTTGCGCGCCTTTAAAGACGGCCGCCGAGTCGTTCGTAATTACACCGGCGATGCAAACGAGAAAGATATTAAAGGATGAAGGAGAGGAGGAGGGGAGAGAGAGAGAGAGAGAAAGAAAGAGAGAGGAGGGCAATCAGAGCAGCGCGTAAAAAAGAGGGCCATCAATCCGCGCGGATACACATTTAATTGCGGATCCGCGTACGGCCCGATGAAAATTAATGACCCCATTACTGCTCTTATAAAAAGGAGAGCACTCGTAAAATAAATCTCGATAATTGCGAATAATTAATCTATCCTCGTTAAGCCAATATCGAAATCGTCGGCTTTTATTATCCGCCGCTGTTGATGATTTCGCGGACGGCAAATTGAATTTTCGGCCCGTTCGAGAGGCCGTGGCGGCGTTGATTTATCGCCGTGACGTTCGCGACCAGCCGCCGAAATCGATGGCACCACCGTCCACCAACGTCCACCAACGTCAAAAGCTATACAATCGCGAACGAAACGAAACGAAGGATAGTCAGAGTCCGCGTTGAGGCCCCGGACGAGCGAGCGTGAATCGACGCGTTCCCACACCCCCGCGAAACTGCGAAACTTGGGCAAACGTCGCCGTGGCAACGCGCGCATCGACTTCCAGGAACCTACCCGGGACTTTCACCTCCGATGCGCGACAAGTCCTTTGTATCTAGTTAGGCCGATCTCCTACACGTTTCCTCTCGCGCGGTTTATAAATCTCCCGATACGCGACGTCGCGTCGACTTCGTAAATCAGCGCTAAATCGTTGAGAGCTCCTCATTTTTCACGCCCGCGCTCGTTCGATTCGAGCTTCCTCTTCCCTCGTACGCCGACGGATGAATATCGGCGACACGGAACACTCGCAACACTCGCAACACTCGCAACACCCGCAACACCCGGAACATCGAGAGGAACGAGCGTTAAACCAAAGCTCAAAAGACGATCGACCACGAACGCGATAATTACGAAACAACCAGCCGGCAATTATGAAATTTGCATGGGATTACTCGGCGACGGCGAGAGTCGAGAGGAGCCTACCGTGCTTTGAATTTTCGAGAATCAGCTATTTTCACACGGGGCAACGTCGGTACGTAGTCACGTACTCGTGCACGCACGCATGCACGCACGCACGCATGCACGCACGCACGGAACAATTTCTTTAGCCGGAGTACGAGCCGAGGCGCCTCGAGGCTTAGGCTGCGGTCCAGCTATTTACTGCCGGTGGTAGGCCGAGAATGGAAGCAAGGAAGAAGAGCACGATCGAGAGAGAGAGGGAGAGAGAGAAAGCGAGAAATATAGTACATCGGCGTGGGAGAGGGGCCCTTGCCGTTTAATTAGATCTCGAGGAAAAGCACAGACGCGTGCGGCATCTGTCGCCTCCACGTCTCTCATGCATAATGTATGCATAACATTCTCGCGCAGAAAAACGACGGGCGAGGGACAAAGGGGTGAGGTGGGGTTGAGGTGGGGTTGACGCCCGTTCCGTCTATCCTCGAGGGCACGAATCGAGACGAGACGCGTCTGCCTGCTGTTTTTCCCCCGGCGGTCGTAACGTCGCGCTGACGACTTACGTACGAGCGCTCGGGAATGCGAAGAGAAACCTATAACCGGCGACTGGCTAGGAATTCAAGGGCGCTCCGAGTTTTTCGCGCGAGTAAACGGGAAAACGCTCCTCGAATCGCCGATAAGATAACCCTCGTCGTCCTGGAAATCGTTATTCTCCGGCGCCTTCGACAATGGCGCGGAAACTACGACCTTATCGGCTCGGATCCCGATTTCGAGTCCAATTAATACCCGCGACGACGCGTTCTTGAGAAACGACGTACCTTATCTCTTTCCACTCGCGGGATTTTCGCGCGCGGGCTTTGGAAAGCGCCGACGTTATCCGCGTAACGGAGCCTCGATGATACATCGCGTTCGCGTCGTCGATCGATGCTTCGTCATCGTCGCCGTCGTCGTTGGTCGCTGAAGAAAGCGCATTCCTCGCGATGTCTGCTCACGCGCGGGCGACCGAAAAAAAGGAAAGAAAAACACGCGAACGAAGAAACGGAAAATAAAGGAGGAAGGCTGCGGTTTATTTTCCCGAGGCTCGTACGCGCGTAATTATAACGTGGCTCCCGTGATTGTCGCGCTTTGCGGCCCGATCAAAGCCCGGCACTGCGCAACCTAACAGCCGGGCGTTAATTGACCGATACGCAATTATTATGTGTAACTTTACCGGCTATGAAATTGAGTCGTGCATCGTGAAGGAAGGCGCGCGGCGCGCGGCGCGATGACGATGACGATGCAAGAGCGCCCGATCGACAATTATTACGGCCGGTAAAAAGTGTCTCGAGCTGATATACGGGTCGAACTTGTCCGAGAAATATCGTGAATTTTCTTTGGCTCGCGCTCCGCCTACGTCGCGGGTTACGATACACCGAGTTATTCTTACCGCCGCTGCGATGAAAAATTGGAAAAGCTTTTTCGAGCGACGCCGTTGCTATCCGACGTTTCGTCTCGCACGCTCGAATAAATACGTTTTTTCTTTTTTTTTTTGGTAACCGGTGATTTTTCACGTTCGCCCACCTAAACTTTTTTTTTTTTGTTTCACGATGCTCGAGCCGGAGGCGCTACCGAGAGACGAAACGCTTTTTAAATTCTTTATTAGTACTACCGTATTCCCGTCATATGGTACGAGGAAGCGTATACCGTTTTTCCGTAGCCTTTTTCCCGACACATGTGAACCGTGTCGCGTTTCACCATTGGTTTCTCGCTAGGACGTAAGGCGAGAAATTCCTCGTACCGACTCCCGGGTGCATTTTCACGCTTCGGGAACCCTGGCGTATCGTGTTTTAAGAGGTCGGATCAGGAAATTAAAGTGCCTCCGAAAAAAGGAAGTTTTTCCACGATGATGCGTACGATTTAACGTTTCGCCACCGATATTACGAAAGAAACCAAGGAATCCCCCGTTTTTTTTACATCTTTATTACCAGGTAATTGTATTCCTCGGTGAGTGCCGGGGCATTAAGCATTCATGAATGCGAGGCCGATCTTGATTTCTTACCTATTCCACAATGAAATTAATCGCCAGGGAAAATCGGAGAGGCCGCCGCCACTGTTGCCACCGCCACCACCGCCGCCACCGCCGCCGCCGCCACCGCCGCCGAGCTAAGATCGAAAAGAGCGCAGCCGAGTGCGCTCGAATACTCGGGCGTATTAAATCGATCGATCGAGGAGGATAATTGCGCGCGCAACGATTTCCGCGGAAACGAACCAACTCGCGAGCCAAGCCCCACCACCTCGTTATTCCCGTGGCTGTGTTTGCCTAGCGGGACGTAAGAGGCGATCGAAGGAACGCGAGCGGCGCGCGGTCGCGCATTCAAAAGAGATTTAAACTTCCAATTATAATTAAATAACTCAGCCGTAAAACTTTAACAACCCCGGATTAATTTCTCTAATCCGGCGCGTTCCGAGTATCCGAAGCGGCGGCGGGGGAAGGCCGCATTCCCGCCGGAAAAGCGCTCCTTTTATTTCCAGCGATAAATACGAAACACGCGACCAGCGCTCCTCGATTAAAGCGGGCGCTCGGCAAAAAAGGAAGACGGGATAAAAGGGCAGCAGAAAGAAGCAACAGCGCGTTCGATTCAACGCTTCAAATTAAACCTATCGCCGCTTGTACCAGCGGCCAACTATAGTGAGCGTGTACGTGTACGTGTGCGTGCGACGCTTTTACCACTTTCCGAGTTATTACGCTCCGTGGCATCAAGTTTCTCCAACGACGCGATCTTCTTCCTCTCGTTCCTCTCGTTCCTCTCGTTCCTCTCGTTCCTTTTCGCCTCGCGGATGCGTCTCGTCGCGCCGTGAGAGCGAACCGCTACGACGTCTCTCTCCCTCGCTCTCCCGTACTCGTGTAAGCGATTAGCGTGTCCGACTTCCTTGTGGCCTCTCGCTCGGCTATCTTGCCTCGTATAGTTTTACTGCGCGCGTATTACGCCGGCAGCGACTCCCCGCGCGTTCGTACGCGTTCGTACGCGTTCGTACAGTACCGGCCGCGATTTTAACGGGCTCGGAGCGATTAATGCGCCGAGGAGGTTCCCACGTCTCGCGTCGGATGAATAAAAATCGGGAGAGCGCCGCGGATCAATGGAAAAGTCCGCGTGTTTCTCTCCCTCCCTCTCCCTCCCTCTCCCTCCCCCCCCCCTTCCTCTCACTCTCGCGTTCGAGATCTTTTACCAGCGATGCTCCGTTTTTCCTTCTCTTTTTCCTTTCTTCGGGAGCAAACCGCGCTTTTTCTCCTTATTCGGAGAGAGCTCGGATGCCCGCGCGCGATACTCCCGAAGAATAGCCGAGATGCGAACGCGAGAGGTAACGTATCGCAGGACGCACGGGAAACAATTGGTTCGAATATTTTTTACTCGGCTTCCTCGAGCTATTGGAAGCGGGAAGATGCAAACATCCGAGCCACTGTATATTTATGAATTTATCCACACCGATTCCCTCCTTCCCTTCCCTTTTTCGGGATAACGCGTCTTTCGATCTCGAGCTCGGCTCCGATCCTTTTCCATCCAATTCCCGAGAATTTAAAAAATTCACGCACCACCGCTTCGGATTCGAACGTTGGCCTTTGATTCCTCGAGCGAGAGCGACTCGTCCACTTTGTCAGCATCTCGGTTCGAAGGTATCGCATCGCATCGCATCGCATCGCATCGCTATCGGAGGTAAAGCGTCGGAAAAGCTGCACCGCCACGTGCCCGGAATTTCCGTACGAAATTCCAACCTCGAGAGCAACTCCGGGATGTTTGGAGGTTCCCTGCGGTTTAGTAACGTCACGCACAGGCACTACGTATGCGCGGAGTTTTTGCTCGGTCCGCGTTCGTCTACGTGCCGTGCGCCTTTGAACTCTCTCGGCAAAGTCGCAACGCGGTTACGCGAGGCTCCGAGGAGTTTATTAATGCGGCTACCGCAGCATCGTACAATGGACGTTACACGAGGCTCGTGTGTAGCGCTATTACTCCGCGGGGGGAAAAACGTTCGGTTATTAATGGCCGATGCTGTAATGATTTCTCGTTTTTTAGGGGGAGGGGGAGATCCTCGTATCCAGAGGAGGCGTCAGGGGTCGGGGCGGCGGTGTAAATCAATTTTTCACGTGTGCGCTTCGGATTTTTCGCTTTACGGAATTTATGGGCTTTCCGGACGGCCTCCTTTCGAAAAATAATTGCCTTTCGTAGGAAAAGAAAATCTTGTTCTGGCGTAAAGAAAACATCTTTTTCTCCCGCATCTGTTGGTTGAAGTCTTCATTTAATAAAGGCGCCATCGGTGGCGAAAATATCGGTTTTTCTAAATTAAAGAGGCAAACCGTGTAATTCTCGCGTTTGTTTTGCCGATAATTAGAAACGACGTTGCTAACAAAATGTTTACCGTAAACTGAACTTACCGTAAACGACAACGGTAACGGCAATAATACTACATTGTGGTTATTGTGTAGACGTTGCGTTTTGTTCCCCCCGGCCAATATATTTTCGTGAAAACTCCCTGCAAACTTCGAGCCGTTGCCATAGAAAAATTTAAGACCGAGATTTCGCAACGCGGTTCGCGGTAGAGACGCTCGTCCCGTTCGTACCTTTGTACTCGGGGTAAAAGTAACGTGTACTTTATACTAAATAATCCATATACGATAATTATCTTTGCTCTGACCGGTGAATTTAGCATATAAACTGCTGCAAAGATCTTGGTAAATCGGTTGCTTCCTCGTAGGTATATTATTAACGCAATTACGCGCTGTAATGATCGTGCTTTTTGAAATTGTTGACAATTGCGGGAAAAAAATTATAACTTTGAGCAATAAACATGAATTTTTATAGTTCCGCAGCGCGTATAAAATGCCCGTATGAAATTCCTATAAAATTACATTATTTATCGTTGTAACAAGCTTGTTAATTTCCCCCCCATTCCACCCCCTCCCCCTTCGACTCAGTTTTAACAGGGAACTTCACCGACTCGTAACACCGTCATTACCGAAGGTGACTCTTTCTTATCGGGCGATCCGAGTCCGGCGCGGCGAAATAAAAAATCTAATTCAATTATCGTCGAGGATCGCGGGTCCGACTTTCTTGATTCCCCTCGCTTAAATCTCCGCGAATAAAAATTGTACGGGAAGAAGAAAGAGAGAAGATTCTCGCGCCCTTATCTCGCGTTACTTTACTCGGGTGAGCGAGAAACTCGTTTTCCCCCAATAACCGATCGTCGACGCCTCGGCTTTCGCTTAGCCCCGACGCTCCTCCCCCCGAATTTCGGCACGTAAATCCTCGAAGCGTCAAGCCGGCGCACAATATGATAATTAACGGGACTGAGTTGCCCTCGGCGGGCGTCGACTCGTGGATAATGCAAAGTCGGGGTAAAGGGCCAACAACGAGGCGCGGGAAATAAAAGACTCGTTGAGCGGTAATAAGGCGTTTTTCCGTCGCGGGTCGTCGCTTTGGATGGACGCTCGTTAAAAAAGGATGATCCCGGTCCTCCCGAATGTAAGGCCTCGAGGAACGGGTGGTGGGATGAAAGGCGCCGCAAAGGCGAGAGTCCGAGGGAGGCGATGAAGCGGCGAGAAAGAAGGGCACAAAAAAAAAAAAAACCCGCCAACCGATTCCCGCCGCGGAGGAGGATCAGCGACGACGGGAGAGAAAGAAGGACGGGATGAAAAGCCGCAGGGAAATTTAGATACTCGGGAGGAGCTTGGCGAGAGTTGCTCCTTATTCTTGATTTTTGTAAGCGATGCTTTTTCTAAAGTGCCTCTCGGGCTCACTTTTTTCCCCGTAATTGATACACATTTTAAGTTTTTGCGAGACGAGGAAAGTACTTGGACTAGCTTTGCTCGGGGAATTTCATTGGAATACGGAATCTCAGTCTTATTGTGGCTGTAATTGATCTATCGGTCCAAGGTTATACCGAGAATTATTCCGTACGAGAAAAGACGTTTAAAAATTTTTAAAAAAAAAAACCCTATTTTGTACGTTTTCTCCGACCGTGGCGGCTTATTTTTATTTTTTTAATTTTTTTTTTATGTTTTTTCGTTCCCCTTCGTTTTTCTTTTTACATGGAAATTACGATTGTAGTACGCGTACAGTCGAGATTCGATAAAATTACTGGCTCGTGAATATTCTGGATCTCGGGAAATTATCCTTTGACTGATTCTTGCGCATCGGAGATATTCTTTGACGTTCGGCGTTTCTCGAGAATCGCGAGAGTTCCCTCGAAATCGCGTAAATAATACCGTTAAAAATATAAAAGAAGTCGTAAGAAATTACGTTTCTGCTCGCGAAACGTTATTTAAAACGGACGCGCTGAATTTGTTTGTTTGTTTTTTCCTTTTTTTATTAATTAGGCTTTGGCGCTTGTTTTGTTCGATAATTGTACCGCCGGAGGATAGACGTTGGCTGGAGAGATCGGAAGGGAAAAAGTAGGAAAACGGTGTTCACTGGGCCATTGAATGTCTCTGTGGGGCTATTTGGAATAAAAATACGAATGCGTTGAGCGATGCACAAAGAAAACGCTTTCGGCGGAGGAGCGCCATTGTTGGAACGACAAAAATTTTCTTGTATACTTGTTCAAGGAAGCTGTTGTACTAGGTATACAAAAGGAGAGAAAATTTGTTGGCATTTCCCTTTTTATTGTCGAAATTTTATTTGTTGTGAACGAGCTGATTATTTTCATCCCGAGCACAGGAATACCTCGGTCAATGTATTTCAATGCTACGTTCGATCTCTAAATTATCTCGCTTACTAATGAACTGTGTACACGAGTTTCGGATAATTGTGAATAAAAGAGAATAAATGTAGTAACGGTACGGTATTAACGACGATGATAAATAAAGTAATTTTCCGTTTCTCGTGCACCGTAAATATTAATGAGTTAATTTGTTCGTGAATAGCGGATGTCCTAAATAAACGTCATTTTGTCTTTAAAAAGAAACGAAGTAAAAAAGAAAGAATATGTAAAAACGTTTTCGGTTGATACGGGACTAGAAATTTTCACTTGTAGCTCACGTTCGAAATTCTAAACGGGAAATAGTATAGGATGACAAAGAAGACTCTTTAAAAAGCCGCTGTAGAGCTTTTATATTAAGCAAGAGGACAAATTTGTTAGATCGTGTGGTAAATCCACTCAATGTAATATCGTCGAATAACATCTAGTTCATACATCTGTTCGTGGCCACATTTTAAAAGCTTGATCCCATTGACATATTTTGAATACTCTTTTAAACTTTCCACTTAAATCGGGTTCCTTCCTCGAGGTGGTGCGCACCTGGAATCCTAGAGCCCAACCCACGATTTTTGGCATTTCTCCTTTTGTGCCCGCTCGAATAATGGTTCGAACGTAGAAAGTCAACTCACGTAAATCATAAAGATTTTCATCGCATTGGCTCAAATCTGCTTTTAACTGTGTGTTATTTTCTGTCATTTTTCCATAATACTTCACACGAATAATGGAACATTAGAATTGTAATATTTCTAGATCGCAACCGTGTGGACAAGTCTGGTGAGCTCCGACGCGCGTCAATAGGTGTAGAGCTAGTTCGATAAAAAGTAGGTATTTCGAGATTTCGAAGGAGCGTCTCTTTGAATTTCACGTATGCCCGAGATGAAGTTGCAACGCGCGACAATTGTCAAAAAGCCCTACCGACTAGACCTACCGAATTCTCGTAAACCGTATCGAATTCGAGACATTTCGGTGGGATCCGTAGAAAACTACGTCCATCTGCCCCAATTAATATCCCTTCGGGGCACCTTTTTTTGCAAATCTAATTAAAGATTCCAGCCTCGGGGAAGCGCGCAGTTTTCGAAATAGAAGCGATTCAGCTGCACGCGCGCGAGCGAGAGAGAGAGAGAGAGAGAGAGAGAGAAAGAGAGCGAGGAAAAAAACACGTGCTCGGTAAAGCGGCGCTTTGGCGGAATAGCGAAGGGCCGAGAGAAAAAAAGAGCGACCGGGGAGAGAGACGGGAGAGAGATGGGAGAGAGAGAGACGGGAGAAGTAGCAGTTGGGAGAAAAAGAAGCGGAGGAGCTGTTGAAAACGGCGTCGACGCTCCCAGAAATAATCACTTCATCCTAGCGAGAATCCGGGCTGGTCGAGGGCCCCTGGATCGGTGCTCGGGGTACTTGTATCGGCATCGGGAAAAAATTGAACCGACGGGTGAGCGCGCGTACCCCCCACTTCTACCTCGTAAACACGGAACGTCTTTCTTTCTTTCTTTCACCTGCGCGAGTTTGGGGAAACGGGGAAACCGGGGGAGCTCGTAAAAGTCGGTCCACCGGCGTCGTTTTGTCGCGCGCCGGTCGATTTCGAGCGTGTAATTAAGAAATCATAAGCGTCTTAAATTTCGCTCCCGTGGAATTCAGCGCGGGCGCGATCGTCCCCTTCGCGCGGTAGTGGTGTGCCCCTATATACATGTCCCCCGAATCTTTATACCTCTCGGCTAATTGCCTCGGATGGAGTAAGGACCCGTATGGAGGCGATCGACGCCCGCGTGTAAAGGAAGAAGCGGTGGCCGTCGATTAACTCGTTATCAGCGCTCGCTGCGTCGGCGGTCGGACCCCTCGCAATTTTTTATCAGTTAAAAGCACTCAACGCCGCCGTCGGAACGCTCGGCCTCGGGGTTCCTATCTACGAGCGCGCGGTCCCCGAAATCGTTCCCGGTCCCCGGCTCCTCGACTCGGCTGCACGCATTCTTGTAGGTCGGACGGGCCCCTCTCGGCTCGGCAAAAGGAGCTCCTGCCCCCTGTCCCCACCTCCCCTCGTCACGGACCACCGTCCTTTCCTCTCTCCTCCTCCTCTCTCCTCCACCTCTCTCCTTCTCCTCTCTCCTCCTCCTCCTCTTCCTCCTTCTCCTCCTCCTTCTCCTCCTCCTCCTCCTCCTCTTCGTCTTCTTCTTATCCCTCTCTCTTTTTGCGCGCCGGGGCCCCGAGAGTCCCGAGGTGGTCTCGGCTTTGCTGGTGGCCTACTCGCACTTACACGTATACGCCGATCGCACATTCGATCTCTCGCGCTCCTCGGTAAAAAGAAGAGAGCGAGGGAGAGCGAGGGAGAGCGAGGGAGAGCGAGAGAGAGCGAGGGAGAGCGAGAGAGAGAGAGAGAGAGTCTGCAGCGGCAAAAGGCAAGGCTCCGGTGCATGCGCGCGCGGCATTAATCTTCAAAGAGCGAGAGGGAGAGAGAGAGAGAAAAGGGGACTCGCCGCCACCAGCAGCATCGCCACCACCTGCCGGCCGTATTCTATTTTTCCGATCGTAGCCCACCGCCGCGTTCGGCTCGCGGAATGCAAAAGTCTCGCTTCTTACGAGGCGTCCGGCGTCTTTTTTATTCTTCTCCTTCTTCCTCTCGGCCTTCCTCCACCTTCCTCCTCCTTCATCCGCCTACCTCCGGCTTTCTTCTCCTCCGGCTCCCCCGCGCACCTCGTCATGCCTTAACGAGGCCGTTGTCGTCGTCGTCGTCGTCGTAGTCGTCGTCGTATCCCGGGAGTCGCGCGAGGGCAGTTCGAGCGTGACTTTTTCCGAATCCTCCTCGTCCGCGGGGGAGGGAAAGGTCGAGGGGCCCCACGTGGCAACCGCGTTGTTGGCCTCGTATTTGTAAACGCGGCATCGTATTTGCCATGCGACAGATCGATTCCCTATTGTTGCGGGATCCCGTGATCCCAAGATCACAGGATCACCGGATCCCTTTAAGGTCCTGGCGACATTGAGACGTTACCGGGGCGAATACGTGTGCGGCTTGGATCGGTCGTAATAATAATGCGGCGCGCGTTGGGCCCCTCGAACGCTGACCGTGCGACACTCGGGCAAGGCTTTTACGCTCCAGGGACCGAACGGTGTTCCTTGCGTCCCTTACCCACCAAGCGGCAACCGTTCCCTGGTTTCTGCCCTTCCACGAGACCGTCCTCCTCGTCTTTCTTTTTTTAAACGAGCGTGACGCTTCTTCACGCCTAATCAGCCGAAAACTCGGCTCCGCTTCTCTCCCTCTCCTACCTTCGGAGGAAGAGCCCGAGGTCTTTTCACGTTTTTGAGAGAACGACGACAAACGAGTACCAAAGCAGCCGCCGCTCGGTCTCCTTTCTCTGTGCGAACGACCGCGGTTGCGACCGCCGACGTCGTTTCATGCGTGTCGTCGTCGCTCGTTGATCGGCGATTTTTGTTCCTTCGCGCGCACTGCATTTGTCAAAGGAGAGGCTGAAGGGCGCCCTGAGAAGCGAAGGAGGGGGGAGGTTGCGGATCCTTCGGCATACATCTGGGTTAAGCGTGGTTAATCGAGGGAAATTCTCGAGGCCGTGGGCTTTGCTCGATCACGATCGGCTCCAACGTATATATCCGTGTTTACAATTTATATCTGCGACTCGCCGGCTGCAAGGGTCTTATTCTTCTGTTGGGCGCAAGTCGCCCGAAGCGAGACGCGATTTTCTCGGTGACAGTTTTTTTTTTTTATTCATCCTCCGGGTCTTCCTTTTTTTTTTCTCGTACTCTCGTAATTCTTGGGTTGTAACGCGCCGGAACGATCGATTCGTTCGTTACTTTGGGCTCGAGTAATTTTTTTGGATCAACGGAATTGTCCTTTGTGTAATGTAAAATTGAAATTTTTCGCGAGCTAGACAACTCAGTCGAGAAGGAAATTTCGACGATAAAGACTTTTCTCTTTTTTATATCCCTGAGGAGAAGAAAAGCCGAGGGTCACGGTTCTCGAGCTTTGTGCATTTATAGTCGCGTCGAACGCGTGGAACCGATGAGCGAAAAGGGAAAATTATCGCCGTTATTAATACCTTTTGAAGTATTTTAATTTTTAGCTTCGATTTCAGTCTCGTTTCCGAGCGAACGTTCCACGATCGAATATCGCGGACTAAATAATTTTACTCGACGATCGAAATGTAATTCGCATCGATAGTCGTAAATATTTAATCTACGAACGGCTAATTTAATTAGTATTTTCTACAGGTTGTCCAAGTGTCAAGTTTTACGTGTTGTAAAACGCGTTTGAAATATTAGATTAAAATATATCCGATATTAAAAAGATTGTCAATACGAAAGTATTGAGTTACTAGAAAGTACAAGCGATGATTGAGAAATTGCCGAAGCAACTTGTTTTTCCTTTCTTTCGTGTTCCATTATAAGACACCGATGTTTTATCCACTTTGGTAATCCCTTGCTTTATTTCGCCATTTCTTGCCATCTTTCTTCCGCGCGTGATCTCGACTTTAACCGTTCACTTTCCGTTTTCGAAGGCAAGATGGTTTTATTTAGCGTTCGTCGATTTCAATTTTGATACGGTTCGACTAAAAAATGAAGTAGGCTCGAGCAATTCATTAGAATAATATTTACTAATTCTTACGTAACGACAACACCGTCGCCTTTGTGCAGCATTTTCATCGATCGATAAGTTCGTACGATCGGTTTTGCAATCTCGAATTCGATTAATAATGTTAAATTCGCTGTATTTTTTACAAAACCGACGTAAAGCATAAAAAAAAAAATAACGAAAAAAAAATATCTTAGAACCGAACGTACCATACGTAACCGACAAACGAGTTAAACTTGAAGTTTAAAATTTATGAAAAGCCTTAATGTCACATTCGCTATTTATTAATTAATTAAAAAGGCAAATATAATTTTTCCGTGAAAGCAGTTGTCATTAATATTTATAATGCGCGGAAATTCATATAATATAGACGACTAAAATTGATATGTTAATTTATTCTTTAACTAAATTTAAATCAATTTAATTTTTTGTACATTAGTATACATCATTCCTGTACACGAACGTAATCCATTAATAAAATTCCTCGTGGCACCTGCAAATATTCAATAACAATCCGCCTTGGCCGTAAACGAAGTCGCGATTATTGATTCGATAAGCAGAAGCGATTGGAAATCGTATCGATTCCGCAAAGCCCGGTTTCATCCGAAGCACCAATACTGTCAATATCGCAACGACTTCTTCCTTCTTATGAAGACATAAAACGTGTTTCAT
Organism: Dolichoris vasculosae; assembly: GCA_018907195.1. NCBI lineage: Eukaryota > Metazoa > Arthropoda > Insecta > Hymenoptera > Agaonidae > Dolichoris > Dolichoris vasculosae. The sequence goes on from JACCHY010000006.1 coordinate 11,591,089, forward strand.
CTTGAAAAAGTATTATTCATCCGTGCGACTAGCGCAATGGAAAAAGACGATTAATCCGAGGGATCTGGTAAAAGTAAAACGTGGCTCGGAAATATCCCCGACTCATAATTGGCACGTCACGAGCTTCTTCGCATACAAAACACAAAATTGTTTATTTCTTTCGCGTACGCATCTTCTTACCCCTTATTTATTAACTCCCACCAATAGCGAGGCGACTACTTTTTGTCTATGCCCCGCGCAAATAATACCGATAAACGCGCGTCGCGTCAGCCGCAACAACCATAAATAAAAGTTGGCGATAGCCGCGCGCCTTAATTGCATCGATTTTATAAAAGCCAGTCTCAGCCGAATAAAAAAGCCGAATACTCTCGCGATACCTGTTTTCCCTATTAAGACATAAAGATCGATCTGTCCTCCTCCTCCCCCTCCCCCCCTCGTACGTCCATCTCACCAGCCCCGTTCCTCGCCGATACTAAGTTTACGAAGCGCGCAGGGGAGAAAAATCCGCGGCATCTCGGAAAAGCGTTATTACTCGTAATCATCGAGAAACGTCGATTTAAGCGAATTCGCGTGTGCCGCCGCCTCCGATGCGAGTCGACGATACCACTTCCATCGAACAAGTGCACCGGGAACAGCCGCAACGCGTACAACTTTTCTCTCTCCTCGCGCGCGTCGATAAGCGCTAGAAAGAGCGAGAGGGAAAGAGCGAGCGAGAGAGAGTCGATCTTTTACGAGGAGATTATACGAAGGTTCGCCTCTACGCCTTGGCACAGCTAATATGATCGGATTAAATTGGCTACACGCAGGCCCCGAACGCCGCCGCGGAGGAGCGAGGGAGAAGGAGAGAGCGAGAGAGAGCGAGAGAGAGCGAGAGAGTCAGGGAGAAGAGAGCCTAGGCTCTTCACTGGAAGCGTATGGCTCGAGGCGCAGGATGAAGATGTCTAGCGCAGTGCTGGCAGCTCAAGGTCTGCCACTTTCCCCTTCCCCCCGCAAGCCTCCCCACCTGACCACGCGGCCGCCAATTTCTCCCCACTACCCCCGAGTCCGGTGAAAAGCGAACGAGCCGCCGAGCTGCCCCACCACTCGGGTACTCGTTCGCTCTTGGGTCCGCGAGCGCCGAGGATTTGGAGCGAGTTGGGCCTTAGGAACACAAGCGGGAGAGAGAGAAGTCGAAATGACGGCGGGGTAGGGACCGGGGGGACGGGGGGCCGACCGACGAGGAGGTGGACGAGCCGAGGTACGTCCGACTGAAATAATAGGTTGCGCCTGCGCGCTCATTAACCTTTATAACCTGGCGAGAACCGAGCAATCTTCCACACGGACTCCAAAGAGCGCCTCCGAGCCCGTGTTTGCTTTTTCATCAGCCATTAAGTAAGGGCTTTTCCCCTTTCCTCCCGCAACCCTCGGAGGACGGTCTCGCGGGGCCTGCCTCGTACTCCGCCTCGCAACTGACCCCGGCAGCGGACCCATCTCTTCCTCCACCTCAACCACCTCAACCACCGCCGACACCGCCATATTTTCGGAAATTCCTGCTCCTCCTTTTCTCTTCATCGGCCTTTTTTTCGCTTTCTCTCCTTTTTTTCTCTTTCGCTCGAAGCTACCAGCGCCCCGCTCGGCTTATCCTTCCCTTTCATCCTCGCGACCAAGGCCGAGACGCGGCTGCTAGGCTGCAATAAACCGCTCGAGTATAGGTTTTACGATCGCGGAAAGCTGCGCCTCCGATTATTACCAGCTCAGCTTCTACACCCCCGTCGTTTCTACCGGGTCCGCTCCGCGCGAGGAGAGAGAACCAGCGACTCTGTCAAATAGTAGTATCGAGATATTTAGCGAGTCCGAGGGAAGGGGTGAAAGTCGACGGGGTGACTTACCAATCCGAGTCTACGAGGCCCAGGAGACAACCGAGCCTCGACCCTTCCCCGATCGGTAGGCGGTCGTGGTCACGAGAACGTCCCGATGACGCGAGGAGAGAATTGCCCGCGAAACTCGCGGAGTCATCATCGCCGTGGCTCAGAGATCGGTATCGCGTCAGGTCCAACGGCGCCGTGCCTCGATCATCGCTTCGACCGACCCTCGATCGCGAAACGAGCCGTCATCCTTCCCGCTGTTCGGTACCACGCCGAGCACATAATATCTCCATTAGCCCGGATTTCCCGGGCACGCTTTTCACGACATTTGGTGCCCGTGAGCCCCGATCCCACCGATCCCACCGATCCCACGGGAACCGCGCGGCCAACTCACCAAGGAGACAAAGACGAGGCCAACGAGTAATGCGAGGGTCCGCGACCGCCTCCACCTCCCCCTTCCACGCGGGGGCTCCACCTGACACTGTCCGACCGCGCACATTTATCACCGTACCTCCGCGAGGACGGAGATATCATCTCGACTCTGCCTCTCGGCCTCCGCTTACCTTCGCGCTTGTACCGGACAACGCGTCTCTCGACAGCTCATCCATTCCCAGTCGGGTGTTCGTTCGTTTCTCCACCGCGCTTGAATCATCGGTTCGCGCGAAAACCAGCGAAAAGTTGGAAGAGTCGAGTGAGACGTCGGTCGACTGCTCGTCTCCCTCGACGGCGGCGATCGAGCGGACGTCTCCCGGGAAAAAGAGGATAAGACGCTAAGATCTCCCTTCGAGGAGCGTGACAGCGTGTAATCTCGCGGAGGGAAAAAGAGAGAGAGAGAGAGGGAGAGAGAGAGAATGAGCGAAGAAGCGAAGGAAATAACAGGTTCCGTCCTCCGCTCGTCCCGCGAGGGCAGTCGGCCCTCGTCTACGAGGACGCGCCAAGTCCGCAACAATTTCATCGGGTTGGAGAGTCGCGTTCCGATGTACCGGAGCGGAAGTCGCGCGCTTGCGAAGCCGTAGGTGCGGCGTTCTCGAAATGGTTCGCGATCGCGCGATAATTGCATTCGAAATGAAATTCCAGCTCGGGGGAAAACGGCTCGGACTTGGAGGCTGCGCTCGTTATCGACGTAGGCAGGCAGGCGGATGGGGGAATCGAACGTCCGCTTGCTTGGCGATAGTACCGACGAGGAGAACAACGATGGTAATAATTGCAGCAACGACAACGATAACGATAATAATATCGATAACAACGATCGCACCGGAACGATCTCTCGGGGGGGAGGGGAGGGAGAGACGAAAGAGCGCCAAAAAGGAGGGAGAAAACTTATATGCCTGGGAGATAAGAGAGTCGGGGAAGGCAAAGGGAAAGCTGCGTCCGCGAAAGAGTTAATGCACTGCTCGAGAACGAGAGACAGATGGGTCGGAGGACACGCCAAAGTAGCCGAGATAACGGTGGAGAGAGCTCGAGAGAGCGAGCGAGTGAGTAAGGAGAGAGAGGAAGACAGAGAAGGTAAGCTGGATCGTGGATTGAGTCATTATGTTTGCCCGGATAAGAGAAGAGCTCGAGAGGTGCTGTTTCTTTCTCGCTCTTCATCTCCGTCTCTCTCTCTCTCTCTCTCTCACTCTTTCTCTCTTGGGTGCCTGGATGCGATGCTGCCCCAACGACTCTCGAGCGCTCCCGATGTTGCTCTTTGCCATTGGCACGGTGAAAGGAAACCACCGGACCTTCTTACGTGCCTTCTTTCCTTCCATCTCCCAGGCGAGATTGTGCAGAGACTAAGAGAGAAAGAGAGAGAGAGAGAGGCGAAGTTGCGGCACTTAGTCGTACCTTCAAAGTAGCAGAATTTTCGGGCGGCCTTTTTTTTCTCATCGCATACTTATGACGAACGAGTTCGGGGCATCGGTAATTGAGTTGTCGGGCTGCGAGGGTCGAGTGAAACCCGGGAAAGGGCCTCGATTCCTCGGCCACTTATTATCGTGCGGTAAACACGCCGAGTGTTTATTATCGAGTATACCGTGGGACTGATAAGAGCAGCGACGCGGTTCCGTTCTCGAGGCGTTCCTCAGGGCCGTTTCGCGTTCGTTGCAGCCCCTCGACCCTTTCAGCGCGTATAAACTTGATTTACGATCGAGAAACGAACAGCTGCGATCCTTTGCGTATTTACGTAACGCGGCTTCGGCTTTTCGGGACGGACGCCTTGATTTTTCCTCCCTCCTCGACCTCCGCTTGGAATTCGGAAAGGCGTTAATTTCCACTTGAATTCTTCTCGTCGGTGAACCTCTTCCTCGAGAGTCTCGTCGGCGTCGGCGTCGGTGTCGGCGTCGGTGTCGGCGTCGGCTTCGGTAAAGAACTTCTCGAATGTAATACGGGCTAATTGTTTGGTTGCTCGATTGATATTTACGCGCGAGCCGTCGATTATAGCACCCAAACTCTTGTTTTCTTATTTCTTCTCCTCTCCTTTTTTTTTTTTTTTTACCAATTTTGTTTCCTCCTTTATCGGGTAGAGGTATTTTTCGTATTTTTCGTCGGATGAACGAGTAAACATCGCCGACGGACGTATTAGTGGAATTTCAATTTATAACGAGCGATTAATTTTTATTACCGCCTCTTTCCGTGTCACGAGAGAACACGGATTCCGTTTTCAACGGAAATTAGTGTTTTTTGCACGAAGCTTACCAACTCAGCGACGTTTCTCGCACTCTTATTACTAAACTCTCGTTACGAAGTGTCGTTCGTTAAATATCGTTATTCCGTTTTATCACGGCATCGAGTTCCATTGAAATTTTCATTAAATTATCTTCCCTGTAATTCGGTAAAATATTGCTTCCGACCGAGTCGCAGAGTCGCACAACTGTACGCTTACAAGCAGGAATAAAATTAACGAAAAAATTTCTACTAGATTTTTCCCAGATAATTCGGTCGATCGATCCCACGGAAATTAATGTATTCGTTGAGCGTCTGTTACGCTCGAATTTGTAAATAAATTTTCGCTCGTACGCTCCGAGGAATACATTGAGCAAATTTTGCTCGATATCGTCTCCCCCTTTTTACTTAGGTTGATTTCCCATGTACCTTCGAAAACTCGTTTTCTATTTTTAATAATTATTATTCCATGGAATATGATCGCGGCGCGTATAATATATACCTTTGACAAGTACCTTCATTACGTGGATATTAAACGTTAATAAAATTTGTAAGTAAAATCGGCTGGATTATGCCCTTTTAAGCGAGACGTGCACGCGCTCGTGGAAACTGCCGATTAAAATTCGCCTCGGTCGTTCCCGGTTCCTCGGATCGACCACCAAAATTATCGTGCTTATCGAGTCGATCACGCCCGTGATTACCGCGTTACCGATCGATAACGGTACACTTTCGGTTCGGCTTTTCGTTTTATCCCGGTCGCCGTCGTCGTTGCCGCCGTCGTTGCCGCCGTCGTTGCCGCCATCGATTCTTCACCTCCTCCGCCTTTTTTTCTCGTCTTAATCCAACGCGTCGCCTCGACCCTTTTCACGCGCGCGCGTCTCTCGAATCATCCTCGCGTCATCGTGCGAACACGACGATATACCGGTCCAGCTCGCGTTCCTTGCCTTATCTCAGCCCGGGTATCGGCGCGTCCTCGGGAATCCTGCGCTCGGGTGTACACGAGGCGCGGAGGCAACGTACAACGAACTTTTTTCCGTTTCGTTCTCTCTCGGTTCTCTCTCGGTTCTCTCTCCCTTCCGCTCTCAGTGTAGCGTTGCCAACCTCGTCCCCTTCCTCTACCCCGACTCTCGTAACCGCGAGTGACAATTGATTAGCTCCTCCGTAGCGCGGACGTTTCGATCGATCGATCTATTGTTCTTTAGACAGCTCGGATCATGTTTCGAGAGCTCAATACGATCTTCTTCCCGCGCTCGTTCACAATGACGCACACTCGACGTTCTCGTTTTTGGCCACGTCGACGCGAGTACAAAGGATTTAATAATGCGTCGCGACTTCCACCGATAGGCGATCGCGTCTCTTCGGCGTCGTGCGAATCGTAGGCTTTCGCGCGATGTTTCCAATCGAGCTTTCTTACCTCGAGGAGAAGAGGCGAAGGAAAAAAGCTCGTCGTCGTCGTCGTCGTCGTTGTCTCGGTACTTGGCACCTCGCTCCCGTCGTCGTCGTCGTCGTCGTCGTCGTCGTCGTCGTCGTCGTCCGTCTCCCTTTTCCCCGTCCGCGAAATCCCATTGAACGGCTTATCCGCGGCGTTTGTTTTCCTTTTCGGACGAGGTAGCGAGGGCCGTTTGAAGAATTTACGATGCGATCTCCGTCTTTCTTGGTGCGCTTCTCCCTCGCCATCCCCCTTCTCGCTCGTGCGCGAGAGCGGATTCAATGTCCATGCAAAGCGAACGCCGGCGGCCGAACGCCTGTCAATTATCCGTTATATACGGCCCGGGCCTCGAAGCACGGAGAACGAGAGCGAGCGAGCGAGCGAGAAGGGGGAGGTAGAGAAAGAGAGCTAGACGTCCTTTTAACGATGTGCGGCTGCGAGCGTCCCTTCGCTCAACCGGAGCCCAATATCCCGGGCGGACGACGGGAGGGAAAGTCGCCGATACCCGATAGCCTTGCCTTCCGCGTCGCTGCACGAGAAAGTGCATCTCATTTTCGACTACTGTCATCGGGAGCTGCTCCTTTTTACGGGTCGGTGCATTGTGCCGACGACGAGCGGGGATGATTCGGTGCACGTTCGGTTGGCTGCCGATTCCTCGTTGGCCGACTTCTCCACGGCGTCTTTTGATGCATCGGCGTCGCGTCGTCGATGATTTTCCCGACGTTGCGCAAAGTTTCACCCGCGTCTCCTTTCCTCTCCTCTCCCTCCCTCCCTCTCGGTACACTTGCACACGAGCCTCTCGATGCATCGATGCCACTCGGAGCGATGTTTGCTCGAGATACGTACGTACGTCTAGCGTTCGGTTCTGTTTGGAAAAGGAGTCGCGCATGCGCCGGCTAATGTACTTTCCCTGTATTCGATACGAGTTTACATAATGTCGTTCCCAGCGATGGAATTTGTTTATGCGCGGCTACCGAGCCGAGTTTATTAGGCATAAACGAAAGTGGAAAGTTATTGCACGAGATATTAACCGCGGCATTAAAACTTGATTTTGTTAACGGAATCTCCGGCTATTATCCTTGGACCGTTCTCCTTGGACGATGAAAAGGAGAAGTAAGAGGGAAAAAATAAATAATACCTGCCTCGGTTGTCGTCGACGTCGTCGACGTCGTCAAAGACCAGTTTAACATCGATTTTAAGGTTTATTATGCCGATTAGAGCGCTGCGAATAATAATTGAAGTATAAACTCGACGAATAATTGCGATGCTTTAACGAGGCTGAGGATCCGCATCTCTCGGTTTATTTCAACAATGAAACGAAGCTTTTAAAACTAATAAACACGAATGAGATTTATCGAGAGCATCCGCGCGATATGTTTACATTAACCGATAGGAACAAAGCAAGCCATTATTTTTAATTATTCCTTTACACCGGAGAAGAACCCTTTGCATCCATCGGTGATCAAAGAGTGCCCTCATTGATTAACGAAAGTCAAGCAGGCTAAGGCGTCCTTTTTCCGGCAGGCTGACTGCGCCTAGAGAAAGAAAAGCCTTTGTAATAAAAAGCCACGCTCTCGTAATTTAAAACTAAGCCGTTCAGCCGGTAAAGCCCGTCGTTAGGTTCTTAGGGCGGCTAACGATTTTGTTCGTTAGTCCTCGGATTAAACCCGAGATGAGCCAATTTTGTTTACTAATTTTCCTTATTTTGCGATGCGTAGGTAAGTGTTGCGGACACGAGCAGCGGCACCAACACCAGCAACACGAGCACCAGCAGCAGCAGCAGCAGCGCGGGTCCGGTCAGTCCCAGCTCCGGTGACATGGACTGGTTCGCGGGCGTCGCCGAGGAGGAACTCCTCTATTATTCGAGCCTCGGGAACGAGCTCGACTCCCTCTTCGCGGTCGTGGGAAGCTTCGTACCGCCACCTCCGAGGCCGCCTTACCTGCCCGAGGAGACGCTGCCCACCGACGGACTCACCACCTGCGACCTTTGTTCCTGGGCGCTCAGGAACGACAGGTACTCCTTCTCGCTGGACGGAACGCTCGGTAAGTGAACATTTATGGTAGGCGAGGTAACGCGGGTTGGGTCATACATCTGTCTCGCTCTCTCTCTCTCTCTCTCTCTCTCTCTCGCTCTCTCTCTCTCCTCTCGCCGACCCTTTGCTTATCTTTTTGTTTTATTGCCGAGATAGCATTGAGCTTTTTCACTCGTACTCCGGGGTTGGCTCAACGATTAAAATAATGAATCCATTTTCGCGATATCCACTGTATCACTTGTTTATCCCCTTGTTTTACAATTTTACGCGCACCCAAAAGAAAGTCAATTTAAATCGGGTAATTACTTTTTGTGGGATTCTCCTTTCTCGATTATACGGCAGTAGTTTTTCTCCATTCGAGTAAATTAAAACTGAATTTAAAAAATGTTTATTCTATACGGAGAGTTCATAATTTTCTTCGTAATTATTTGCTCGGGTCTAATAAATATTCCCATGCATAAAACGAAATTAATTTTAATCTAACAGCTCTCGAACCATCGAACGTTGGTATCTTTTTTCCTGTTTTTTTTTCCTTTTCTCTTTTCTTTTTTTTTTATAATCGTCCCGGACAACCTTAAACTAATATTTATCGATGTGCAGTAATGCGTGATCTTGAGATAAGATAATATTTATGTGGTTCTGAATTTTATTGCGCTCGAACCGATATTGTTTTACGTTTAAATCAATTGCCATCCCATTTTCAGTATAAATTTGCCGAGTACTAAATAAAAAAATAAATGCTTTTCCAAGCACGAATAAACCTACTTTAATTTTAATAAATTTCTGTTCATTGTCGATAGTTTTTCATTGTATCCGAAACCGGTAGAACCTGATAAATTTTTACTAGGAATTTCTTAATTGAAGTTCTAGAATGTTGCACTCGTAGATTATATCTTATCGTTATAAAACTTTTTATCCGCTCCAAGTCGACCAGAATAAAAAGCTTAAGCCATTCAATTCTGTCGCTTTACTGCAATACCGGAGCACCAAGTTTCCACGCCGAGTTTATAGAAACGTCGACCCGCCGGAAAATAAAAACGTACAACGCGATTTTTCAAAAGCAAAGCGTCCCGTTCGCAATTTTCAGTTAAACTTCGTATCGCGCCTCGACCACCGCCATTATTTCGACCGTGTTTCACCCCGCCCTTCGGAAAACCATACCCGGAGAGGATCGTGTTCGTCGCGTTAACGCGAAAGCGATCGGAACAATGCGCGTTAGCCCGGCCAACTCGAACCTCGTTTATCGAACGAGCGCGAAACTCGACGACGGGCCATTAAGCGAGTTCCCCTCCCGCCCCGATAAAGGGCAAACGCGCCCGGGTCGCGATTTTCGCTAGAGCGGCGCTAATTTTACCGAGGATGGCAACTACGCGCTGGTCTCGGCATCTCGGCGACCATCTCTCTCTCTTTCTCTCTTTCTCTCTCTCGGTGGATTTATACCTGCGCGCCCCGCGCATTTATATCCCCGTTGGACGTGCGCACGGCCCGATAAGCCAACTTGTCCGCGTTTCACCTGCGAGGCCAAGGCGGCGGCGAGAATAAATGGCGAGCGGAAAAGGCCGAGAGATCGCATCGCTCCAATAACAATGATGGAGGCGGCCGCGCTTCCAGGGACAAAAAAAAAATATTCCCCACGGGGAGAGAAAAAACGATTGCTTTATTGAAGCGATCGTCGCCGTCGAGAGTCGGTTTTCTCCTTTTTTTACACGGAATTGCGCTCGTGGAAAAGCGTCGCTAACGCCGCGACGGACGCGTTGAATTTTTAATCGAGTGACCGGCGGGAACTTTGCGCGACGATTATTTATTTTTAACGCGTCCGTCGAAAGCCGAGGCTTATCCGAAACCGATCGTTTTCGGATTTAAACTGGTTAGTGGTTTACCATCTTTGAAAAGGAACGCGCATTAAAAGAAGAGGAAGCGAGAGGAAGAGGAGAAAAAAAAAAGGGAGAAAAGAGGAAGGAAAAAAAAACCACCTCCGACAGATGTCGCTGGATTATAAGTCGAACTTTCAGGGAAAATTCTTTGAAGGATTATCCAAATATATCGCGTGCTCCACTTCACCTCGAGTTTTCTTAAATTCGTCTTATTTTTATCTCCATCGCAACCGTATTCGTAAAAGGGAAACGTGTAAAAAGTGTACTTTTGGTGAGTTTCGATCCCTCGGACGTTTCCGTCGCACCGCGCGAAAGCCAGAAGCGCGGCTTATTTTTTTTTACGGTCCATAAATCCGTGGTTACCGTAAAAAGATCTTGTAATATGTAAATGCTCCCGAATCAACGTCGCCGCGACGAATTCTAAGCCGTTGTACAAGGTTGAAACAGCGCTAAGTAACTTTCGATCCGCCCCGGAGTTTTTACACGGGCAATTTCGACGAGCGGATTTACGCAAATCCCCGATAAAGTCTGGGAACAAGCCATTGTCTTTGTTCTCGCTCGAGGGCTGCCACCGTAAGTGAGTTACGCAACCCGGGCACTTTTGCCTCGCGCGAATCAACTAGATTTCTTTCGGTCGCCGCATCTGCCCGAGATTTCAAAGGCGTCGATCAACCCATGCCCGAGGCTCGTTCGGACTCTGCGCCCGACATAAATCGACGGACAATGGCAGTCGATCTATAGCCCGATTGCGATCTAGCCCTGCTCCTTCCCACCTATCCACGAACCCTTGCGCGTCGGGGCGTCGGGTTACGACGCAACCGAGCAACGAACCAACGCGCCGTTACTCATTCCGCGGGTCCGCAAACTCTCCTCCGCGAAATCGCGCGATTCCTCGATAGATTAACCCCGACGCGTTTATCTCCCGACGCCGAGGGGAATGCCGCTCCTCCTTCCCTCCGAACGGCGCGCGTTCCTCGCGAGGGTTCGATTTTATCGGCGCATTGATAAATTGACTCCCGGGCTTGCGGTGACTCTTGAAAATGCCGTGCGAGCCTCCCTCCGATAGGCCGACGCGCATTTCCAACCGACCGAGCGACCGACCGACCGACCGACCGACCGACCGACCGAACGACCGACCGAACGACCGAACGACCGCCAATATTTATTACGCAGCGATAACGCAACGCGCGTCCGTCTTTAAACTCCCGTCGCCCGTCGTTCGCGTTGGAAAAGTAAGCAATTAAAACTTTAACTCTCGGGATGGAAACGAATCCGGCCATCGTCGTTGGGTTTGTCACCGGCGGCGCCGCCGCTCGTCGATCCCAGGTAACGTCGACTTCGTAATCGCTCAATTAGAATCGAGCGGCAATAATCGTTTCATCGGCGCGTGCTCTCGCAGCTTTTGCGTTCGGCTACGGGATCGAACGAGGTAGGAAAAAAAAAAGGAACAAAGAGATGAAGGCGAAAAAAGAAAAAAAAAACGGCCGTTCGGCGCTCTTCTCCCCCACCCATCTCCCTGGGATTCTCTAAGATTCCCCTCCCGGAGATTAAGGATGATTTTAACACCGGTCGAGAGAGTCGGGAACGAGTCATTGACAGATCGCTTAATCGCGTCAATCTCGGGACGCGGTCGCGACGTCGGGCCCGGACGGAGCGAACACGCCGCTATGGGTTTTGCGCCCGCGGGGGCTCGAACTCTCGCGTGCAACCTTCGGACCGACTCGTACTGGTCTTCGGAGCGAGGAGAGAGAGAGAGAGAGAGAGAGAGAGTCGAGTCCTTTGTGCGTAGCGCTTCGACGGGCGGTCGACGAGAGGAATCCTCCTTCCTGCGAGGAGGGAAGGCGGAGCGAGAAAAATTTCTCAGGCCGATCGACCGAGTTTTTTTTACGAAAACCTTACCGGCCTTCGAAATTGAACGAATCCGCTTTTTACGAGATTTCGCGTCCGAGACGCGGACTGTATTTTGCAACACGAGCAGCGCCGAGTAAAAATTCCCATTGCCGAAAATGCACGTTGCGTAAGTAATTTCCCAAGATGCGAAATAGGTGGGAAGATCGGTGGTAATAAGAGGAGCGGGAGTTAACGAGGATCGCGCGAGTTGTGTGCGAACTAGTCTCGAAAGCTACGGGTCGCGCGCGTTCGCATAAATCTCGTCCGATCGAAGAATGAGTCGGCGTGCGAAAGCGCGAGGCTCGGGGGAACAATGAGGCTCCGTCGAGTCGCGGAGTTAAAGTAGCCTTGTGCAACGCCGAAAGTCCGTGGAGCGTTCGAATGGAGGTTGAGGAGGTGGAGGAGGTGGAGGAGAGGAAAAAAGAGGACGGCTCTCGGTCGGGATCCGCGGCTACGAAAAGAGGCGCGAAGAAGAAGAAGGGAAGAGGAGAAGAGGAGAGGCGAAAGAAGAAACTCGAATCGCACCTGTTTCCCCAGCGGTTGCCGAGCGAGCACATGTCCTCTCCTCCCGGTCTCGGAGATAGGCGCGGGCCTCGGATTCGTGCGTCGGTAATTTAGTAATTTCGTTCGCGCGAACGAGCCGAGGGTGGGGCGGAGGGGCAATCGCAGTTATGCCTCCGAGAGTATTTTATTGGGAGGGAAACGGAGGGTCGGCGGTCGTTGCATGCGCTTAGCGGTAATTTGGCGGCAAAGACGATTTACCCCCCGATTTCTCCGCTCTTCTCGCTCTTCTCGCTCTTCCCGGTCTTTTATTTCTTCTAGTAATGAAAGGTTTAGGAGCCTTCGCATTATCTTTATCACCGCGTTACCGCGATCCGGCGTAATCGAGCCGCGGGCCGATTACCGATGGGAGGCTGCATCTCGCGTTCGTTTTTTGGTCCGTGTTCGCTCGTTTCGCTCGATTCGCTCGATTCGCTCGATTCGCGAGGAACGGTACGAGCGTTCTACGAAGCGGCGTCCGTGTTCGACGCGTAAAATTCTACGGGTACATTTGAATATTACCAGGAAACATTGAAAGAAGAGCCAAAGTAATCGGACTACCGAACATTAATCTGCCTGAAATTTGACCGTTTTCAGGTATAGACTACCTGGATAGATACGAATCTTAAAACGATCGAGCTTCGCCATTATGGATGAAGTAACACACCAAAAATTAGCCTACTTATCCAATTATAACGGTTGATTTTAACCAAGCTACGATTATATCGAGCGATGAAAGTGTCTAGTATAAAATTAGTATCCTCGAGAAGAAAGCCTTTTAAAGCGATCCGCGCTTTTTCGAGCCTATCTCGCGAGAGAATCTCGCCAAGAGTCAACGTCTCGCGATTAAAATCCACAACGGCTCGGTGGTACGTAGTCGCGGCGAGAGACTCGATGTGCAGCTTCGTGTAACGAATACGACATTCTTGATATTCCAATAATTTACTTAGTCCGAAGACGCAAATCATCCGTTGAAACGTTCCGCTTGGCGCGTTCCCGGCACACCGAGAAAACAATCATCCGAGATTCATCGGGTATGTAATCCCCGATGCAAAATGTAATTCAGTATAACCGCGTTGCCCCACGACGAATACACGAAAACGTAGCATCGAACGCGGACTCGAGGTACAAGCGTATAATAATAATAATAATAATAATAATAAGTAACGTACGGCTGCACTCGTACGTCAGCCGTTGGACGGCCTGGAAATTCAGGTTTCCGCGCGAGCGCATCTAATAAAACGACGAAAGGAGAGAGACGGAGACGGAGAGAGACGGAGAGAGAGGGAAAGAGGGAGAGAAAGAGAGAAAGCAAGGGCTCGGAATATCGAAAGAGACGTCGGGGAGCGTCGCTCCATTATACCCGACAGCCGGCGCACTTGCCCTCCCCGCGAGGGGTTGCTACGCAATAACGCTCGTATCTCCCCCGAGCGCGACGGAAATCGCGCGGGCGGTTTTTTCTTTCGCGCCTCTTTACAAGGGCAGAGTGTCCCCCGAGCCCGTGACGCGCGTCAGATACCGAGTCCCCTCTTCGTCGCGTATAAAGCAACCAACTATACGAACTACCGGGGGTACGTGGAATAAGTGCTACGTGAAAAGGAAGGCGGGGTGCGGAGCTCACCTCTTCTCCACCAGCTCGAAGATGTCGGACGCGCGATAAAGCCGAGACGCCTCGCCTCCCCTTGATAAGCCGCGGCAAGGATATTATCAATCATCTCCCGGGAAAGCGGATTTTCCCCGCTCCTCTCCCTTCGCTCCGTGGGAAACACCGGCGAGAGCGTCGCTTTTACGATCCCCGCCTTTATAATTTTAACTCGTCTCTCTTCTCGCGCCCGCACGAGTTTCGCACCGACTACCGACTCTCGGGTAACTCAACACCGAAACGCTCGAGGATCGCGGTACGACGCATAACGCGCATAACGCACCCACCCGAAAGGCTTTGCGAGGTCCGCTCGTTTCGCCTCGTCTCGCCTCGTCTCGCCACGTCTCGCCACGTCTCGCTCAGCCATAAATTTATATAGTTGTAGCAGTTGTGCCGAGTTCCTCTCGGTTCTTTTATTATTCGCGCAGCCTCCTTCTAAAATCTACCCACCGCTGGCCGTTATTATCGCCTCGATGACAAACTTCCTCAGCCGTCGTCGATACTAATATCGGAAGAGCAGGTGGTCCTTACATATTTTATTCCCTCCCCTTCCCTCCCCCTACTCTCCCAATGGAACGAGCGTTCCCGCGTACGTGAGCCATTGCCTTTGCGGCGTAGGAGAATATATTAAAGAATTACGTATTCCGTTCGCCGTGCTTTAATTCCTCGCGAGTTGGAATCCCGAAATTTGTCTTCGTAACGAGGGGCTCCGAGCCAAATTGATATTTAAAAACTAAATTTCCGAATTTCCCGGGTTCGCGAGCGTTCTTATTCCTCTCACGCGGAAGAGACGGAGGAGGAGAATCGCATCGATGAACGCGATGAAACAATAACGAGCCGCGAGTGTTTACGATTCGCTCTCTCGCAACCTCTCGACTATAAATGACTACGTCCCGCGTAACGTCTAATTATTACTTTACATTTGTAAAATAATGCAGCGGTGCGCAAGACGCGAGGTATTCCGAGCGCGGTAAGAAATTATTATATTGTCCATCCCGAGGCTAAAGTGCATTCTCGGTATAAATACCCGTGGCATTTCTTACGCGCGGGTCTAAATAAATGATTAGCACCGCGAAAAAAGCGCTTGGCACTTAGCAAAACCGTTCCATGCCATAAATATAACGTAACAATACAGCCGTTTTCCAATATAAAAGAAAAAAGATTAGCCGAGCGCCAGCGAGAAACGCGCGGCATTTCTCGAAGGAAACTTTGAAAACTTTTTGCGCTCTTCCTCTCTCTTCTCTCTTTCTCGTGCACCGACCGCAATGATATTTTCCGCCGAGCCATGTAAGCCTAGGTTCGCGTTTGTTCGACTTCGTGTAGGTAAATGTAAATACGAACAGCCTCTGTAGGGATTATTCCTCAGCGTCCCTTTCTCTCTCTCTCTCGCTCTCTCTCTCTCTCTCTCGCTCTCTCTGTCTCTCTGGTTCTCTACGTCCGCGCTAAAAAAGTCAAAGGAAGAGCAGCAAAAAGCGAAATTTATCGCCATTCCCATTATCATTATCGTCGATGACTCTCTTTCTCTCCCTCTCGTTTCGGCTCACGCTCCCCGGGGAGCACGAGGAACGGCGTCATAAAAGCGCATTGTTCGTTTTTTCCTCCTGCTCGGGAAAAGCCGCATTGTTTTCCGCGCTCGGACGACGCACCTGCAGTTGGATGCACCTCGTTTCATAAATTCGCGGTCGCGTCCTCGCTCGCGCCTTCTCTTCTCTCTCCTCTCTCCTCTCCCTCCACCCGGAGCTCGAGCGAGGCTATCTTATTATGCGCGGACTATCGCGAATACGGTCGGATTACCCGCGCGGAGGCGATGTTGGTTCGCGGTTAAACCGCCTTCGGAGAAATTTCTCCGAGGATCGGATTCTCAATTTTCGAAGTTCCAGGGGCTCGCGCCGAAAACTTAGGCGCGTTCGCGATAATGAGAAAGAGCAAGAGAAGGAGAAAAGGCCACGACCCAACCACAATTACCTCTCCGAGACGTTACAATAAAGAAACATTCGTACCCGACTTTGATTACGTCTCCGTGCGTTACGTTCTTTGCTCTCATTGTTCTCGTCTCGCGGTAATTTATGCTCGGTATTTCTTCGTCTTTATTTTTATTTTCATTTTATTTTCGTTTCGTTTCGTTTCGTTTCCTCCTCTTTTCGTCCGTTCGAGTGCCGCTGCTCGTAGGCGCTTTTTCGACGTTCTATCATCCAGCGTGCTTTCAGCTCCTAAGGTTGGCAGCACGCACGGCTAATGGTTCTCGGAAATCCTGTAGTATTCTATGAATGCCGCTTAAAAATTAGGGAGTATTATTATACGTCGCGCTATTTTATGCGTACGATGACAATCTGAACAGTCCCCGTTCGGGCGTTTTGTATTCCGAGCTGGAAGCCTTTAGTCCCGCTGATGAATATTTTATAAGAACGAGCGAGATAGGTAAAGATAAACCGTTTCTATTACGGATGATAACGACTCTACGGTTGGTCATTTTCATCCTTCCCGGGCACCGACTCCATTCATATATTATTCTTGTTTCGTTTCAGAGGCACCTGGCGAGCTCGGATGGGTCCTGACGTTAGTAATAGTTTCGCTGATTTCGGCTGGCATTGGCGCCGTCGTGATGGTCACGCTTCTTCATTGCAGGAGGCTCAAGAGCGCCGGTGGCAGAGGTGAGTTATCGTACCCTTCCGTTCGACCGCGATCGACGGACGCCCGTCACGCTTACGGCGGTCCGTCATTTTTCACCGCGTCGAGCGTTCGTGCATCTCGAAATCGTTGGCCCCGAAAAACTCATGCATCCGACGGTGGAAGAGGAGGAGGATGAGGAGGAGAGTCGGTTCGATCTCGCCGATATCGAACCGAACGTTGGCGCTCCGATGGCTCCGGTGGCCTCGTTCCGAGAACTTTACGAGAATCGTGAACGTGTTGTAACCCGGTCCGCGGTCGATCTCACGGGCACGAATCGAACGGGTGAACCATTTCAATGACGCGATCCGTCATCTTTTCATAAACCGAGAGAGAAGCCCGACCGGTAAGACAAAAAATAAAAGGGAGTAAGAAAAGGGCGCAGATGCGACGCGAAGGCTCTCCTTAGTCTTATTATATTATTATTTATATTATTATTACGATGATCTTTGTGTAGCTCGCAAAAAGCCCTCGTCCGACAAAAACGTGTATTATGATCCATCGCGGGTTATGACGTCCGCGCGGCCTCGAACGGTCCATTGTCGAGTTACAACGGATGATGGGAATAGGGGCGGACGCGTGCGGGGGTCTAATAATTAAGGAGCGAGCACACGGGAAAATTGCCATTGAGAGCCTGTCAGCGGATCGCGGAAGGTCCGTATCGAGGAGGCGCGATTCGATCGGGGCAAAAAAACACCCGGACGATCGAAACGGGAGCGGGGGGTAATCGGGTAGCGGTTCGGGGAGCGGTTCGGTAACCGAGTCGTCCACCGATGAAAAAGCCGGACTTTTTATCCCTCTTTTGATATCTCGTTTTTCGCCACCCCGATCCCGAGTCTCGAGAGATGCACGAGGAACCCCGAATGGTCCGTGAAGCGTCCCTGTGACGGAGGCACAATGAATCCACGCGGGATTACGCGTACACTGCCGGACAAAAATACGTTTCCCGGTGAACGCGGCCTCTCGAGCAGAGCTCCATTGTCCGGGAGACATCCTCGATCGCCGTTCGAGCGTCCGGGTCCTCGTACCCGCGAATACTTTTGTGCGGCAGTGTACGGCTGAATTTGAGGGACGTATCCAGCGCAACCTCATATTACGTATAATAAACGCACGCGTGCGCGCATACCTAGCCATCTCCGTCTCTCTCTCTCCATCTCTCTCAATCTCTCCCCGTCTCTCTCCCTCTATCAATCCATCCACGTCTCCACGTCTCCGCGTCTCTCTCCCCGGCTGCTGGTGCCGCCGCGTGCATATGACGCTTCGGTTAACGCTCCCCGTTTTCGATTTCACGTGCAGCGAGCTGCTGCGGCGTGGCGTTGGAGCGACCCGGCGACCAGGACACCGGGAACCCTGGCGGGGGCGTCGTGGTGGGGACAGCCTCCGTGGGTCTAGCCGTCATACCGGACAGGCCGCCCCTCGAGCTGGACAAGCTGCCGCCTTATCACGACGTTGCGCCCAATCCTGGTGCGTATTACACAGCATTTCACTCTCATCGTCAGCCGTTCACCCCAGCATCCCTGTGTTTGCTCGTCGCGACCGCACCGGGGGGTCTCGGGGGAAAAGTCGGGGAACGCCAGGAATTTCACTTATTTGCTGGGCGGTGTCGTCGGGGGTCGAGGAGCCGCTAATGATCCTTCCCCCGCCGATGACTCACTTATCGGCTTTTCTCGGTCTTGGAAATTACGCTTTTTCCCGGCTGCGCAATCTCGATAATTACGTTCGTTAATTACGTTTATTCCTAAAGCGATAGGTAGTAATAGCATTAGTAGTCTTCGTGGCTCCGGAGCCGTTTTTTTCCTCATAAATCAACGCCTGATTTTTGGTTCGCTCAAAAACGACGTTTCACTTTTTTTTTAATATTTTTTTTTAATTTTTTTTCTTAATTTTTTTTTCTCGTATACTTTTCTCTTTTTTCTTCTTTTCCTTTCTTTTTTTCTCTTTCTTAAAATTACGCTCGAAGCCGTTACGCGTTGCGCCGGATCGAACGTTTCGAACGACGGCGAAACTACGCTCTCGAGAAAAAACGACGTTGTTCGCGTTACGCATTAAAATAATTATACTTACTTTACGAGGAACTATCGCTGGCTCTTGTTTCGCAAATGAAATTTCCTTGAAATAAATTTAATCGCTGGATGTTGTTTGCGTCCCGATCGAAGCTACCGAAGCTCGAGAGGGAAACAAAATCCTGAGAAGGACGTTTCGCTCGTACTCCGGTCCATCGGATGATGATTTTGCACTTAAATCGTTGTTGCTCTCGGAAACCGAACGTCCTTCGTCGACGACGAAAATACGAAAGGTCGCTTCGCTCGTTTAAAAGTAACCGAGAAGAGGGAAACTGAGACGTCGGTCGCATGGAAAAACTCAGGTATCGCGTCGGGACGAAGAAGACGTTCGAATTCTCTCTCTTCCGATTCTCACGGCTTGACTTTTCCTTATTCTCCTCGTACACCAGGACACAACGTTAACGTGTGGTCGTGGCTGGGCTCGCGCCGGGGCGGCGGACCTCCGGGTTGCGTCAGCACCTCCCTGACGTTGCCTCAACATCGCCGGGCTCTCAACCTCCCCGTCGAGAATCACTACACCCACATGCAGACGGACGAGGCACTTTACGCGGAGCTCGACTCCCAGGCGGCGAGTTACGCAAGCGGCTCCGAGGACAAACACTACCACGAGCTCGACGCCGTCGGACTACACCGACAGCACCAGGACACCCTCTGTACCCGACACAGCCAAAGGTGAGGATACCCGCGAACCGACCGGACGCCTCTCGCGGCTTTTATCTCCCTTCCTTCCTACTTTTTTCCTACTTTTTTCCTGCCTCCCCCCAAAGATCCAGACGTTCTCAAAGATGGAATTCGACGAAGCGCTCGGGATCCTCGATGCTTGATACAGTGCAGCGCTCGAAGCGTCGTCCACTTGAGAGTACCAATGAGAACGAGGCGTTCGGGCCGGATGCGATGTTGATATACTTGAGATACATATTGTGCGTTAAATAAGCGACTGTTCGAGCTCGAGTCTTCGAAGGTGTCAAGTGGACCGATTTTAATAACTTATGGGATAAGGTCTCTTGACAGCTTCCTTGACGAGGACCTTAATCTAGGCTATAAATTGACGGACGGATTTCTTTTATCTTTTACATAATTTTGGAGAGTCGAAGTTTTTATCGGTCGACGTTGATAGGTTTAACGGCTCGAACAACTGTGAGAATGAAATATTTTTTAAAATTTTTGTTTTTTGTTTGAGAGACTAATTTTTTCACTTACCTATAGAATTGAAAAATAGGCTTTTATAAAGGAAAATAAATAACGCTTATTTTCAGTTGTCGATACCAAATACTCCCCATGATGATTGGCTCTGATGAACTTTAGAATGGGTCTTTTTGTTCTCCGAACAATGCTTTACAAATGTACGTTGAAATATTTAAATAGTAAATTTTCTTTTCTATTTTCAAAAATCATGAAACATGTCGAAAATTTTCACGAGTAATAATAATAGATATTTAAATACGATTCTACGTACTTCACATTTTCATTACATTAGCTTTTTTTTTATGCAACGATCGTAACCGACCGAATGGTAAAAATATTTTCAATCGTTAACAATCGTTTCGATAAATTCAGTTCGTACATGAAAATCGGAATTGTAAATAAAATAGGAGCATTTTGAATGGGTGTATTTTCTAATTATCCGACTCATTTATAGATTAATTTGTTTTTCTTTATTAAAATATTTATGGAATATGTATATAAGCCAAGTTCACAATTGTATAATTATTTCACGAATTTATAATAACGAATTAACGGCGATTATTCAATGCCAATATTTCGTATCGTTTAAATTAAAAAGTTGTACTACAAGTTGGTCGGGTTTTCTGTCGATGAAAAGAAACGTATGCATAAATTTTATTAAAAGATTATATTTGTCAGTGTAACTAAAAATTTTTAATTATTCCATTATATTTTATAACAAGATATTTTTTTTCTTTTTATTCAGTTATAACACAAAATTAATACAAACATTATTATCCTTCATTTTACTTTAAATTATAACATTAATTAATATTCTTTATTTCTATTTTTCTTTCTTTTATTTTTAACGTAACATTAACATAATCCGGATATCTGCATGGTTTGTACTACTGATGTAAAAGATAAGTCCTTCTATTACAAATAATTTAATAATAATCTGTTAACGTTTCGTAAACTACGAAATCCTTAACTTAGAACAAAAATTCACGCTTACACCTTACTTCTCGTAATTAATGTATCCTAATCGTAACTTTTTACAAATTAATACTACTATTTCTATTATGATCTACATTTTTGTTAAAGCTAAAGGCAAATTGCAGGAAGCCCCTTTCGTTAAAATTTTCTTAATTCAACAACTCGCATAACAGTTGTACCTGTTCACAGTTACATACATGTACAATAAATTTTTTCAAAAAAATTTCAAGTATAAAATAATGATAATAATAAATTATTATAATTTTAATAACTAATATAATAAATGTAATAATTACAATAATCCGATAAAATAATAATAATTATGATAACAACAACATTAGTAATCGCTATAACATTACGCGTTTTTTAAAATCGCTAATTCTCCAAGAAATAAGAGAGCCTTTTTTATATTTTCACTCAGACGTGGATATTAAAATAACGTTCGATATATCGCGTGTATCAAAATACTTGTGTATCCGGAGTCGTGAAGTATTTGGAAACAAAAAATATATCAGTATCAATATTTGCACAGATACGCTTGTTCTGGATTTTAAACAGATACTAGTATCGAGATCCAAAACGGATAGTTATTTGTTTTAGACTTTAGAAAGCTCTTGTACGTATATAATTTTACAAAGTATATATGTTTTCCGTCCGTATTCGAAAAGTATTATTTTTAAATACTTTATTTACTCCTTCCTTAAAAACCCGATTTGGGCTATAAAAATTCCGCGGCGCACGTTAAAAAAAATGCCTCGCCTCACACATACGCAATCGTCCAAAGGTACACCAGACACTCTCTCATCGCACTCGAATCCAACACGCATTTGGTAAAAAGAAAGAAATTGGATAAAGAGAAAGAAATAAAAAAAAAATAAAAAAAAACAAAAAAAAAAACAGAGGGAAATAGATTAAAACGTCGATGTTTGTCTCGTTGACAGGTTAGAGGAGCCGGACTACGAGATGTACGAGAACGGGCCAACGCCGGCGATTGCCTCGCCTCATCACCACCACCATCACCACCACCACCACCACCACCAATATCACCATCCCCATCACACGATGGGCAAGCTCCAGCAACATCCGCAGCATCCGGGACAGCCATCCTATCAGAACACGGCGTACACGGGAAGCGACGCCGAACCCGACGGACCCTCGACCCTCAGCAGTGCTCCGAGCAGCGCCTATTACAGCGACCTGAGCTCCAACTCCGCCAACCAGCAGCTGATGACGAGCGCCGCGGCTCCGGACGGCGACGCGCCTCCCGTCTACGAGTCCGCATCCCATTACAGACTGACGGCCATTCACGAAACGGCCACTTGCCCCTCGGACTACATATGACCGCGTTCGCTCGCGGAATTTGATTTCGACGAGCGGAGGCGGAGGCGCGTCCACGTAGACCATATTCATGAGTAGCCTTTTCCTTTTATCTTTAAGATTGCGAGACCGGGCGAACATTGCGAGTCGATCAAAATTCCGTTTCTTCGTTACTTCGCTTTCGAGTCTTTTCACGCGGTACTTTTTTCTTTTTTTTTTCCCCTCTCGATACAATGGCGATTGTGATAAATCAGCGGCGCTAAAAAATGTTATTATTTTTTCGGAAGAAATTCGGATCGTTCCGCTACGTGTATAATAAATTTATTTATTTTAGCTTTAAGTAAGGCTTCTTCACCGTTGTCCGTAGACTCTAATTCTTGCGTGCACGTTGGCTTGTTACATAAATATACGGAAAGAAAGTCCGTCGCGGTAATTATTTGTACTTTTTAGTATTATACTGAACACACGTGTTTTATATCGGTATAAAATTTTTGTGTATTTGTAAATATAGAGCACTAGTTAATACGTTACACTATTAAAATGTGACAGCGAATAAAACGATAAAACGACGGATGTCAGCTAAGCGGCGCGAAAGAGGTGAATTTTTACTCTTGGCGCTCGCTGAGCTCGCTGCTATTTAAAAATCACTAGCGACGTATTTATTGATTGTAAATACTATATCTTAAAACCACGATAGAGATAAGAAACGGCGTAGGCGTACTTTCTACAACCTTGAAAAGCAATCATATAAATATAACGTTTTAATGAATAAACACGTGTAGCTTCTAACACTAAAACAAGGCGTTCGAAAATCCTCTATTTACAAAAAAAAAAAGAAGACCAACGGATGAGACGACCCGTCTAGAAAATAAGCGATCGCTCGAAACTTTTTACCGGGCTGTTTGCGAGTAATCGAGAAGAATGGGTATCGAAATCGAAATGGGTGCGAGGATGAAGTTGTTTCGCAGGAAGAACAGGTGGTTCGGTAATTCGACGTTACGCCTCCTTCGTCCGATCTTCATCGTCGTGTTGTAACCATTGGCTACTTCCGCTCGCCCCCCCCCCTCACTCCCCTCATCACCCTCCCATCGCCCCTATCCCATTTATTCTACAAGCAGATACGCACGCAAGTACGCACAAGCGCGCGTACACACACCCACATTCACACATATCGACTGACTCGCTCACGCACTTCCTCGTACGTTCCTCGCTCTTCGAAAATTATTGTCGGATACGCGCGGCCATCGAGGCTTTTTCGTGGTTCTCTTTTTTTTTTTTTACTCGTTTTTTTTCTTTCATCGCCGAAACGCCTCGGTGAACTCGGAAGACTCTTTTAATAACGCGTGTGCAAACGCGTGCAACGAAGAGCGCAGGTAGCGAGAGGATAGGAAAGAGAGGATGTCGGTGAAACAATGGAGGATATACGAAAAACGGACAGAGAGAAAGAGAGAGAGAGAGAGAGATTTACAGAACGAGCCGATCAGGCGTTCCCGCCCACTACCGAGGGCTTAGTGCTTCCCGATGAAGACGACGACGTCGCCGACGACTTGTTCCTCTGTGCGTTGTGGTAGAGGTACGAGTGCACCCGCAAGCTGTTGCTGTTTTTGTACTTGTTGCCGCAGAGCTTGCAGGTGAGACTCTCCAGAGGTCCGTGGATGTAGCGAACGTGGAGCTTGAGGTTCTCCTTGCGCGTGAAGTGCCGCAAGCACCAAGGACACGAGTACATGCGTATAACCTTGCCGCGTTCCATCCGTATAGTCGGCCCGAGCTCCGATATCACCCGGAGCGTCGTCTCGAGGGAGAGGCTGCTTCCGGGTAGACCCTTCACCGTGCGTCGGCCCTTGCTCGCGCTGTTGCCGCCTCCTCCGCCGCCTCCGCCGCCTCCACCGCAGCTGGACGACGCCTCGTGACCAAACTCACTCGTGCACGTCGTCCCCGAGTCGTGGAACCCTATAAATGCAATGCGATGCGTTAGTATTACTCTCGAGCTTATGCGTGCACGCACTTTTATTCTATTTCAACTTTCGTAAATAAAGTATCATCGCGGACACTCGATTACTTTTTTGTTTTGTTTCGCGATACCTTCTCGCAACTTTACGCGAAACTCTGCGATGGATTTGGAGAGTGTAAACTGCGTATGGTTTCTGCGATTCGATACTTGAGATTGTTCGCGATTCTTTATGTACTTTAAAATATCTTGCGATTAACAATCGATTTTTCTTTTATACACACATTGTTATTAGATATAACTGTTTATACATACACAATTGTATACGTGAAAGACACTTAACTTTTTATCCCGAACAAACAATAATCAACCATTTCGATTGTCGAAAAACATATTGAAAATTTTATTGTTGTAGTTGAATCTTATGTCTTTAATAATAATGTATCGTAATACATCTACTCTTTTAAAACATTGTAATAACTTTCCAAAGTACAATCATTAATGTTTAAACAAACTATAAATTATCTTTTTAATTCAATTAAGAAAAATTGTTTGTTTTTTTTTTTCTACTACTTCTTCTCTAAATGTGCGTAATTATTTTACAGCTGTTGACTCAACCAGTATTTAAAAAGTAGGATGAAGCTATCGTTTAGCGACCGAATTCTCAAACTAAAAAATCTCATCAACGCGACTTACCGACTGAGTCGCTTTGGCATTGAGGCGAATTGTACATCATTTGTGCGTTTAACATGGTATCCATATTTTCCTGTTCACTGTGTGGAAGCGACGATGTTGTCCCTACCGACCTTTGGATGCATTCAACTTCCGGGGATAAATGTTTAATTTCAGGACTAACGAGGTTTATTTTAGGTTTGTATTCTGGAAATTCCGAGGGGATTTTTTGGCTGTCGTCGAGGCTTGCGGAACAATCGAGAGGTTCCTCCTCGTCGATCGCTTGACACGTTGGATTCAAAATTTCTCTGCTTTCACTGCGCGTTAAGTTTTCACCTATCAAAGCATCGCTCGTATCTCGAAACGTTTTAACGGATAAATCTTCCTTCGATGTTTTGGTACCGCATGGACAGGGATTGCTCCAATTTTTCGATGGCTCGCTAAACGGTTCAGGTGTGTGCGTTGTTTGGGTTGTAGAGGCATTTTTTGTATACTCGTGTTGTATGAGTGGTAAAGCATCTACAAGATCTCTTTCCGATTCATCCTGAAAGTAAAAAGACGGTAAAGAAAATTATTGCTCGGAACGCAAATTAAAAAATGAACTTTGATGAAAATAGCTATGATAAGCAGTTGCGCAGTATTCAATGATATTTTTTATCGATTTTTTATCGTTACGAATACATTTTAGTTAACGATTCAAAATTGTTTCGTAGGAAAAAAATTTTAGAAAACGTTTATGTGTAGTTCCTACCTTACCGACGGCAAGTAATTTTATCATTGTTTTACACAAACTTCAACGCCGTTTTCGTAATACTCGGTTTTTTTTTGCTTGAAACAAAACTATATTTACTTTTAGTATCGTTGTCAAGTATTAAATAATGCTTGTGAATCTTATACGCGATTAATATATCCATGCGATCGAATTAGTTTTATAAACGAATTTGAACAAATAGAAAGGATAATTTAATTTACGAAAATACGCAAAAATAAAATAAGTATATTCGAACGGTACGAAATTAATTTTTTTTTTATCGAATTAACACTAGCAGAATCATGAATAAAAATTTTTTTAATATATACAAAAAATGAAATGCCAATTCAAATAGTTAAAATATTATTAGACTAGCGATTGTAAAAAAATAATTTTAAAACATGATTTTAAACGAGTAATTTCAATGAATTTTAATTCATGTTAAAATAGAGTAGCGATTACACGTAAAAAGTTAAAAGATTACTTTTTTACTTTATTTTCTTTTGCAAATTTTTTTTGTCGATTTGTTGTTAAATTGAAAAAAAAACGAATTTTATTTATAAAATCAACGTATAAGAGTAAGAAATTTTTTATTAAAAAAACTGCATATGCGGCAGTTAAAAGGGGAAAAAATTATGTTTTGAAATAAACACGTTAAGATTTTACTTTTGCATATAAACGAACTAAAATTCACTCACTCGAATGATTCTGATTTCGTGAATTATTGTAATATCAATAGATTAGAATGAAAATGACGAGGCAAACAAATTAGTTTCAATAAAATCATCGTTATCGCTTTAAATAAATTTGTGATAATTATAAATTATTTTTCTATGAAATATCGTTCGTGTTTACTTAATTCAATTTTAATGCATTTAATTAAGTGACTCCGAAAATAAAAATTTATCAATCGTTCTCTTTTAATTATTATTTTATATTTATCAAAAATATCGTATCCAAATATACAATGTATAAAAATCTAGTTTACACGAGCACATTTATATGTACTTAAACAATCATTCATTTTTCCGAGGAGAAATAATCTTCAATAGCCTATTATGTCTGAATTATTAAATACAAATCATTCTGAATTTTTTTTTTTTTTTTTTTGTATCTTAAAATGAGATAATTGTATTTATAATAGAAATACGAATAATTACATTTTAATTCTGCTTTAGAATTCTAATAAATTTTAATGCTCTTAACTACGCAGATATTTCACTGTTCAATTTATTAACAATATACCGATTATACGTGTTTTCTAGTATTTACAGACAATTATTAATTTTGAAGCAGTAGATAATTAAAAGCAGAAGTAAAGGGATGTACAAAATTAGCTTTAATAATTCGTGATTTATTCAATTATTCATAGACAAACAATATCTCTTTTTAAAGAATATTTCGATTTATGTAAAATCTAAATATAGCAGGAAAATAATCCTACGAGAAATATTAGTTTACCGTCGCTTACAATATCAGACATATTTGTATTCAACCTTATTATGTGAAAAATAATTTAAGTAATTAATAATATTCTTTCACCAACATCAAAGTTTTCTTTAATATATATATATATATATATATTTATTCACAAGATTTTAGATACCAGCATAAGATCGCACTAAGAATAATTACGACATTTATATTTTAGAAATGTAAATATTTTTTAAAATAACGGATACGTACAGATAAATTATACAATTATATCGAAACAAGGGCGAAGCGTTCAGAATTGATATTTACTTTTTTATTTTTGGGTATGTAATTCGAAAACGATTGCATTAATTTTCATAATTTAAAGGTCAGCTACGAAAAAACGAAGCGACCAGTTGTTATAAACATTAAAAAAATTTTCATTTTTCCACGCGTCTACACTAATATCCAAATAGATATTTTTTACGTATGTTATACGTACGCGTACATTAGCATTACGAACACAATAAATATTCTTGTATATGCAAGCGCACATGACTATTCGAACGACACGTGCTTCAATTTTTAATTTATCATAAGAAGTAATTCTTTATATCAATAAAATAAACGTGATTTGATTTTTATAAAGTTGAAGGAAGCGATGTATATTCTACATGAGTTTCGACGTGATTTCATACATTTGCATCGCATTATATTCAACTATATAGGAAATGTGTACGTATCTATAAAACAAGTTTTAAACGGTAACAACGATTTTCTTTAATGACTCTGACATCGGTTCTTTCCTATTAGTGCAACTCTGACAACCACTAATTACTAATTACCAAAATACAGTAGCATTGATGGTTGAATGCGTTTAAGTATAGATATCTTAATTATATTTTTTACAAAAAATTCTCGGTTAACTTCCTGCGCATTATCTTTACGTAACTATAAAGTATTATTGGATAAATAATAAATAAAACTAAGCAAACCTTGTTTGAGCGGGAAAATACAGTTTTCCAATTCACAATGGTAAATTAACTATTAACGCGTGGGTTTTAAATATACGTACGTGTAAATATTCCGTCGTAATTAAATTATTATAATATGGTTTTTATCCGTACTAAATCTTTTTTTTAACGAATCAAACGAATATTTGTTAGTATTTAATATGTTTGCGTTCGATTCGAGTCGCTTTGGTATACAAATTCAAATTAATGCATTTCTGTAAGATAATGAAATTTTTTTCAATTTGTTTGTATATTCAATATGCCTTATTTTTTGTTGATTTTTTTTCTCTTCTTTTATTATTTCAACCCATATCTTAGCGTTAAGTACCTTTTTTTATTTCCGTAAAATAAGTTCCCGATACGTAAACAAACGTAAAATTGGTAAACGAGCATTTTTTTGCGGATAATCGTTACAAATAAATTACTTCAACTTAATGGGATTCAAAAATCAATTTTTATTCGTTTATCGTTAATATTGCAAAAAGAACTAAATCACTGGTTTATCATAAAATAAATTATTTCTTAAATTACTTTTAAACTTTTGCTTTGCTTTATTTCGATATAAATTAATAATTACCGCCATCGGTTCAATAACGTAAAAATTTGAAAATTAGAAATCAATGATGTAATAAATCTTTAGAGAGAAATATTAATACGTAATAGTTTCGGTAAGCCGTTTAACATTAGGCGACTAATATAGTAATATTAAAAAAAAATTTTTCCACCGCGAGCATAATTTTTTTTATTATAAAATCTATTTAATTCGTTAATTCAAAATTGAATAATGATGTATAAGAGATTAAAAAATAAGCTCTTACATAAACTTTTTTTAAGCTGATGATGTGCCAAATGGTTATTTTTGTAAGCAGTTTCATATTTTTTAGTACGAAACCAACATTTCATTGACTTTCTACAAATTTCATTAATTTGAAAAGATCTTCGTGATATACTACGATCATGACTTGATTATTAATTATGCTAATTTTAATTTTATGAAAAAATTTACGAACGTACATTTAAAATGATATCTTTTTTTTACTAAGTAGTACACAGTTTTTACCATGACGTATTTTATAAATATATATACACACATACATATATAATACTATTACCGTTCATTACTTAAATTTAGCAATATAAAAACGACGAAACAATTTCGGCTGTGATAAATTTTATATCATTTTTACGGACGTATTTTTCTTCTGTAATAATTAAATTATATGCAATATCATTTAATTAATTTACTATTATTTAACATTAAACGTAGACGTCGTGCATACACGTATAATAAATCAGAATTTAGAAATTGTAAAAGTTAAATATTTCTGGTACACGATAGCAAAAGCCTACAAATATGAAAAGAACGTATAGAATATTTGAAATGCTTCGGAAGCGTATAGATGTATTTAAAATATCACGAGTAATTTAGGTACTAATACGCGAAAATGACAGTAGCGAATCTATTTTTAAAATTATTTCAAGTATTCTAGCTTTCGAATTTTATCGAATTGACACAACTAAGTAAAAAAGGGGCATTTCGTAACAATGTAACGTTAAAATTTTTTGTCAAACACGAGTTAATTAGTCGTTCCACCAAACATTAAAATCTCATTTGTGTACATTAACAACAACTTGTCCGCTAATACAAATTAAATATTCGTTATTAATACGTTTGTTACATCGCGTTAAAAGAACGTAAACAGTTCCTTATACGCGCAACTTTTTTTTACCGGTATCGTCAACTTTTATTGAAAATTAAACGGAGTATTGAAAAAGTCGATTAGAATAAAACCTGAAAAATTAAAATTCATTTTGAAAATTTACAAACTAGTAATAACGCGGGGAATAATTAAACGCTCGCTCGAAAATTTAACATCGCATTAACATGGAATATGCAATAACGATTAGCATTAAAAACAATTTGATCTAAAACGACGTTTTCCCCCCTTCCGCCCTGATCCCACGCTCCTCGATCCCCGTTCGGTCAACGAAAAATAAGGGGGGAAAATCGCGCGAGTAATCTCGAGCTTCCATCGAAGTCGTTCCGAGCGAAACGAGAGACGGAAATTCGCGCGGGCCTTCCTAACGATAACGAGCCGGAGCATCTTCCACTGGGAAAAGCAGCGCGCCAAAAATACTCGGTAACGAGAAACAGAAAAAAATATCTAAGAGCGTTTTCCGAGTGTAAAGTACGGGCTAACCGACCTGGAACATCTCCAAGCGCGAAACCGATCGCCGAGACTCGGAACGCGCGTTCCGTTATCGGGAGCTGAATAAATTAACGGGGAAAAAAGGCGAGGAAGAAAAAGAGAAGTAAAAGAGAAGTAAAAGAGAAGAATATGAAAAGATAAAAGACGAGCAAACCGTAAAAATGAATAACACAAGGATAAGATCGACGACGCTCCCGAAGCGCCGGAAGACGACGGCCGTACTCACGTCGTCGTCGCTGGTCCTCGTCAATCCCTTGATCTTGAGGATCTCCGCGACTTTGAGAAAACTCGCGATGTCTTCCTGCTTGATGTTGACTTCGCCTTGGTACATGAAGTGCAGCATCGCCGACAGATCTCGATAGTTGACATCCTTGAGGATGACGATGGGATGTTTACACGTGTTCCCCTGTAACGCGAGCGCACATATAGATATCAAAGTTCGCACGCGCCTAGGAGCGCACGAAGCGGCGGTAGGAGTAGGAGTAGAAGAGCAACGCCGAGAGAGAGAGCGAGAGAGAGAGAGCGAGAGAGAGAGGAGCGAACAAATAAAGACGCGAGGAGGAATCGTTGGCTCGCGCCGCCGCCGCCACCGCCGCCACCGCCGTCACCGCCGTCACCGCCGCCGCCACCAATTAGCATACGTACGTCGTTCGCTCGCGACGTTGTTTGCGCTCTCCTGGCCTCATCCTACGCGCAAACCTCTCTCTCGCTCTCTCTCTCTCTCTCTCTCTCTCTCTCTCTCTCTCGCTCTCTCTCGTCGGAGAGGCGCGCGCGCAAAGTCATCGCCGCACGTGCGCTGCTCGAGTCCCGGCCGCGGCCTCTCGTAACGAGGCCTCGTTTAAGTCCATAAATAGCCGTAACGGCGGGCCTTTAAAAATGGTCGCGGCGCAGGCGCGCAGGTACACACGCGCGACGACCCGGAGGAGAGAGAAAAACAAAGTGCACTCCAAAAATATCTCCGCCTCGCTCTCGCGGTCCGCGGCGGTCGAGGCAACCGTCCGACCGACCGACCGACCGACCGACCGACCGACCAACGAACGCAAGAGCGCGACCGCGACTCACGGGGGATGGACGTGGGTAGACGGAGAGAAAGAGAGAGTGCGAGCGAGAGGAATGGGAAGGGGCCAGGTGAGCGCGAATTATTAATACGCCGTACCTTGAAGAGATCGCGAAAATACGTGCTGCAGACGGAGAGTATGAGCTTGTGCGCGCGGAGTATCCGACCCTCCGCGGCGAGCGTCACGTCCACCAGTTGCTCGTCCGTGAGGAGGCTGTAGAGGCCGGAGGAGAGGTTCCTCGGGAAGGTGTTCCAAACCAGGGAGAAGTGTTCGCCCGACATGACGCTCTTTCTCTCTCTCTCTCTCGCTCTCGCTCTCGCTCCTTCGTCTTCGGGAGAACTCTCGGACGACGAGCGCTCGCGCGTCCGTTCGGACCTCGACCGATTCCGTCACCACCGCGACGACAACGAGGACGAGGACGAGGACGATCCCGACAACGACGTGGACGACTACGATGATGATGATGAAGAAGACGACGACGACGACGACGACGACGACGACAACAACTTCCACAACGATAACGACAACGACCACGACCACGACCACCACCACCACGACCACGACGATGACCAAGAGAATGAACGACGGGCGCGAGCGCGCGGTCCCGCTCTCGTGTGGCTACTGCTACCTAAGGTCTGCGCGCGCCGCCCGACAGCGAATAAAACGAATACGCAATAGCGAGCGAGAGGAGGAAGGTTCCCCCTCCTGTCCCCCCCCCCCCCCGACCGCCCCCGCCGAGTACGCGTCCGGGGGCTTTTGTAATGCCGCGCGCTTTTACATGCGCACCTTCCCTGTGTGTACTACGGCCACGGGCGTAACGAGGATCCCGAGGTGCCCCACTCTTGGGACTGAGTGACTCCGACCGCGCTCCGAACGCGCTACGAACGCGCGCTCGAGATTGATAGAGAGCCGAGCCGAGTCGAGCCGTTCATCAGCCGTTCATTCAGCCGACGGACCGCGAGCTCGGCGCTTACCTCCTCTCCTACCCTCCAAGGGCGCTCGCACCAGGAGGCGACGGGGCTCGCCTTGAACTCCAAGGCTCGAGGCGCGCTTTACCGTTACGCACCTGCGATACGGGGTCGTTCTCCTTAAACGCGCGCGCTTGGGAAAAGTTGTTTATCGAGCGATGAATGAATTCTCTCGGCTTTATCCGCTGATGACTTTCTCGCGGTGGAAAATATACGATCGACGCCGCCACCGACGCCGCCACCAACACCGCCACCAACACCGCCACCAACGCCGCCGTTGTCGATTCTTTCCGCGTTAACCGTAACTGCGCATCGACACTTTTTACGCGCCGCGTCGACGAATCTTCGATTCCGTTTTTTTTTTCTCGTGTTCTTTTTCTTTTTCTCGACTTTTCCCTCCTTTAGCCAGAGATGAATGAAAGTATCGCTGTGTTTTTCTTATCGCGGCGACGCGTTTGTTTTTCTCGTCTCTTTTTTCCCTCTCGCTACGACGCGATCGCGAGTACAATTATGGGAGGATAAGATACGTTGCGTATAATTGATGTACACAAACGTTTTCGTGCCGAATAACGCGAGATGTTCAACCAGAGATTAATTTAGGAATGGGGTCAAAGAGCAGTAACTTGGGCAGAAAAAAAGAAGAAACGAATTTCAGATTACCAATCTTTGATTGTATAAGTGTTGAGACAGTCTTTAATAAAAAATTGCCATTCATTATAAATCTGAGTCGAGTAAAAAAGTTCGTGACTAACCATTTTCAAAATCATTTTCCTGTTAATCGCGCGTAGATTAAGTCCGCTTTCAATAACTCTTGTACATTGGTCTTGCCATTTTTCTCTCCATCTTTCGCTGCTTCTTCTCGTCCTTTTCCGTCATGGTAGGCGGTTCCGCGAATATCCATGGCGCCACGATGTTTACCCACAGCATCCACAAAGCTCTCGTGGGTGCCTGCGAAGAAAAGAGTCTTTCGTTTTGCTACCGTGGACGTTGGATCCGTCGTAAAAGTTTCTTTTCGCTTACCAGTAACCAGAGAAACCAAAAGTAATTCGAAGTCAGCGAAAGCAATTGAACTCCCGAGGAAAGGATTATCAAATCCTTTACGTGTCTGAAACATTTTTAAATAAGTTTACTCGATGTTTTTTTAATAACTTTCGTACTCCAAAGACGATCGGACTTACTCGGCTATTCCTCCTTCCATATTTAAGTCGACTCCCGAATCCAATATATGTCCAGTTTCCGTATACTTTGCTTTAGACATGTAAGACATGAACTGATAACATCCTAAGTAGATTATGGAAGAAAATGCCGTGAGTATCTGTAAAAAAAGATGCGACACTTTGTATAGAAATTGAAAGGAATCGAAAGTTACGTCGATAGTTTCTTTTCTTTAAACTCACCGTGATCGATACCGTAAATTCAAAAAATATACTGGTTACTAAAAGGTACGTTCCAAGGGCTCCGACTATCATATTTCTATAAAAGCTCAAAGTGGATACATTTTCGTCGACTATTTGTTTGGCACCTCTCGTCGCTTGCTTACTGCTTTTGGTTGGAGGCTACGCTTATGGAAAAAACAGCCGTTAGTATTAATTTTTAAACGTACTTGAAATTTCCTTAGAGTTATTAAAATTTGTGACCTAAATAATAATTATGTGTGAATTTGCTGAAAAATGGATATTTTGATAAAGCCAACGACGATTATCGCATGCATATTTTATGTTAAAAGCAAGTTCTATCGGGTGTATTTCATAGGTTAAACGTATTCGTTGCAATTATTAAAAAATTCTTTACTGCACAAGAACGCATTAATGTGAGAAAATTCTATACTATTTACATAAGCTCTCTTATTAAATTAATAGATGCAACATAACGATAATTAACTCACTACACTTTTCCACACAATCATTCGTATGAATAACTCACCGCCATTGTATTTTATATCTTAATATAACTCTAACTAGGCACTTATATTTATTAAATAATACGGAATGTTGACGAAGGAAATAATAATAAATGTGGAACTGTTTTTATGCCACATGGCTCGATTAAAATCTAGAGAAAATATGCATACGCGCGACTTGGTGTGTATACGTGAGCCAAATGTACAAGCTGGGCGTAAAGAAGGTTAGGATCGATGATTTTAATCTCGAACAGTTGAAGTTAGATCGGTAGCAGACGCCATAGTTACATTGTACAGTTAATGTTATATTTTGTTTAGTTTCGTGCACTTGCAAAGATGGATCGTTACTCGTATTTACAATATTTCGCTGATTTCTTGAGCGTCGCTACAATTGCTTTGTGCTCCGTTATAAAATTTCCTCAAATAATTAAGATACAAGGAAGTCAATCGATAGAAGGAATTTCTCTCAAAAGTTTGTTATTAGAATTAACAAGGTTTGTGCTGCCCGATAAAAGTAAGAGCTACGGGTTGAAAGATACATAGTTTTATTTTAGTTTTTTATTGCAGTTATACTATTGCAACATGTTATAATTATACAAATGGTTATTCCTTGTTATCCTATATGGAATATATAATTATTTTATTTCAAGAATACGTGTTGATATATATGGTACTAGAGTACATGAATTTAGTCGATTTTCAAACATCTTTAGCAGCGGCATTCTACTTTGTCATTTCAATAGGGTTTCTCATTCAAATTATACCAAAATTGTTTTTATCGTTTCTAATGGTAAGATTATTCTATCTACTTATCGTCCAAATCACCCAATCTTAGTTAGTCGTTCGTTACTTTTATTTTTAGCCATTGTGTATACCGATATCCGGATCCAGTAAATTAATTCAGTTAATGGTTATCGTTAAAACGGGGAGAGCAGACTCCGTATCGCTGATCACTTGGTTGATTTCTGTCGTAACGAATATCAGTAAGTGTTTTAAATAAGAAGATCTTTGCATTGTATCCGCATAAGTATCTTTTGGAACGAACTAAATTAAATTTTAAACGGTCGTTTCAAACTTTTTATTTTAGCTAGGATATTTACAATATGGATGGATTCAGCGGACGTAACGTTGATAGCTAATTCCATAATTTCGACCATTCTAAGTTTTTCCATCGTGTGCGCCATACTGTACTATAGAAAGAAACAATCTAGAAGAGAATAAAAAGAAACGTACATCTACGTAAACACAGTATTAGGATTGCGAATACTCCAAAAAATTTTTATATTTTTAGTTTATTTATAAATTTTATTTATATTTATACCACTTTGGTGTTACATCACTATTTATTGTATCAAAATATACGAAGAAATTTCTTTGGACAATTTTATTTTTAAATAATTAAAATTGTAAAAAACAATTCTTAAATCATTTAATAGTAGTAGATTTCTTTAAATCGTTGGGCATACATCCGCCACTACTTTTCCATGTATGCGCGATGGATCCAGCAGATACGCGCGTTCCTTGATAACGATGTTGTTGATGCATCCGACGTACTGGGCTCTCGAGACACTGCCCCTCAATGGTTTACCGGTTTCTAAATGAGGATGTCCACCGATGTATATCGAGTGCTTGGATAAAACACCCCCAAGATTTTTGTTGCCGATTCCTGGCGGAGCAGCTTTGTGATCGACGGACAAAATAACCGCGTTCTTCTGTTTCACAGCTGAAAGTGGAAGTGAAACGTGTTTATCTTTACGTATTATTATCGATCTCAACGATTCAATCAACCACCGATCGTACCTCGAATGTTGTGCCAGTTGCCATCGCAGAGAGAATTGGGACTAGCTGCATCGTAGGAAGTTTCAATCTGTCCTTTGGCTGCTTTGACCAAGAACTTGATGGTGCCGTTGACCATTTCCAAAACAACGTGGTCGTTTCTCCCGTGAATGGAAAGTAAAAGCCCCGAAGACGACCTTGGTTTGATGTCCATTTGGATGTCCATTTGCCTTCCAACGGTATATTTGTCGTCTGGAAGGAAATTTGCTTTACCATTGCTTCACCTTTGCTCAAAACTTATAGTACGACCGAAACGAATACCAACCAGCTCTGAACCAATTACTGCCGTTGCCCGGGTAGAAGAACATTCCTGGTTCGACTCGTTTGGAGCACGGGATAACTCCATGTTGGACACTGGGTTCACCTACGTGCTGTCCATTTAACATGAAGTTACGGATGCAGCCGCTGAATGTTTTGTTTACTCCCTGTACAAAGTTTTAATTAATATATTTATCGTTGAACAAATGCGTGTACAATTATTTTTTTACCATGTATAAAGCATCGAGATTTTTAAGATTTTTATATATATATATATATACAACAAAAAATAAACTTTTTTTTTATTACATTCGAATTAATTTAATTATTTAACATCGCTTAAAACGTTACCTTCGTTCGAAGTTATTAAAGTTTATTTAATTACATAATTTTATTATGAAAGATAAGAGGAAAATTTTAAGATTACGTGGCTATTTTAGTTCCTTCTGATTAAGTTGCCAAAAATTTCGAAATACATATTTTTCACCTTCGAATATCGCGTGTTTCTCATTTTACTTAGTTTCTCTTACTTAACAAAATTAAAAGAAAAAAAAACAATATAAGCTACAAATTTTGTTTTCAACTATCGAAAGATCAAAAAATGTGTTTTATTTTATCGAAATTTTTGAAATAGCGAATTATTATTTTCCCTCAGCTTTTACGATACTTTTTTTATTTATGAATTTATATGCGATATTATTCGAGAGAGACATTACAAAATAAATTTATAAAAAGTTTAACTAATTATTACGAATCGCAAAATAAAATTTTGTATAATTTTAAAAATTAGCGTATTTATAGTTATTTATAATCGTTCGAATAACATTGATAATATCGTTAAAATTTTTCGCGTAACGTATTATTCGAAATATCTGTAAAATCTTGGAAAACCAACGAATTACGAATTATCCGGTCGTCTATTTTACACCTTTCAATCGTTACAATTCGTTAAAATCTTTTTTCTCCATACTCGAAAGTCGATAAAGTCCCACCGTCGATCGAAGCAGAGAATAAAAATTACCGTAACATCGCTCGACTTTTAAAAATACTTTTTACACGGGAACGTATAACAACCCAACAACAATTTCCCTTTCAGCCGTTGTCAAAAAACTAATATATCGTACGGTCGAACGCTTACTATATTTTCGATGACGTTGTTGGATACTCTGTGGTCCACACCACCCACGTAGAAAGGAGGCTGGACGTTGATAGTCTCGGTCGTGCCCTGCGACTTTCCGTACACCAACGGTTGATCATCGACGATCAATTCGCCCTCGACACCCACACGTTTAAAATACACAGTGTGCCATTGGTGATCGTTGACTTTTTTCTCGCTCACGAGCAACGCCGGTCCACTGCCGCAGTCGAACGTGTAGTGAACCTGAGTTAAAGTTGTCAAGTTATAAATTGTATAAAAATAAATCTTTTATTCTATCGAACGCGAGGACTTACCAAACCATTCTTAACGTACAAAGCGATCAAATCTCGCATGTTCAAACCAGAACTGTAGAAGACGACTCCTTCGTTCGAAAGGGTTTTTATATCGATTTGGAAGTCGAAGTCGTTTTTGTATCGACCGTTGAGCGTACCGTACTCGAATCTACTGTTATCTTGCGTGCCTGTATCGCGAATAAAAATAATACACATCGTTATTCGATATTAATGCATAAATCCGACGATCGTGATAAGTACCGAATCTCCATGCATTCTCCAGGAACTGATCCGGATCAGTGGCGGGATAATGAGGTAACCGGCATCCGTCAACGGTTTCCGGTTCCGTCGTCGACGTCGTCCCCATCGTAGTCGTTTGCATCACGGTGATCGGAGCCAACGTCGCTTCCTCGTCCTCGTTCGCCGGGATGCGGCCTTCGCTCGGACCAGGAACCTGATAATCGTCTCCGCCTAAACTGAGATCCACGACGTCTGCAAAAAGTAAAACAGTAAATCGTCAACGCGAATTCCGTCTTTAATATCCGCTGTATTTTATTTCCACCGAGTTATTCTTACTCGTCGTCAACTCCTGCCACGAAGACGGTGGAGGCGACGGATACACCGATAACGGGGGTTCGTTGTTCGTCGCGACAACTGCAGCACAAGAAATTTAAGATAAGATCGACTGCCTTGAATTTGGAACCTTGGAAAATATAAAAAAGAAAATTAATCCTTCGCTACTTTTTTTTACCTTGATCCGGCCTGTTACACTGCGACAGGTGAGCGTAAGGTCGCTCGGTGGAATTGGCAAAGTTTACGATAACACCGTTGAGGGTCGTGTCCCCGATGCAGCCCACGAAGGGCTCGAATTTCAGTCCGTTCCTGAGATCGTCGGGTACGTTACCGACGTAAAGAGCTCCGTCGTTGATCTCCCGAGGGTAAGGAGCGCTGTTGGTGCTCTCGTCCTCGGAATCGTCGATGTCGAGCCTGAGGGAAGTTTCGTTGTGCGTCGCGGTGATAACGTGCCATTCGTTATCGTTGAATCGTATGTCCGGACTGTTGGTCTCGATACGTTCGCCTTGGCTTTCCAGGACGAGCTGTCCATTGACGAGGGCTAAAGTATTGACCGGAGTGCCGTCCGCGTTCACCAGATGGTAAATAACTCCGTTCTCCGACTGGGTTTTGAATTTCAAGTTTATCTGGAGGGAGTGGGGCACTTGTACCCTTTCCCATTTCACGTATCCCGGATGTACGCCATCGAACGATACGAGACTGGCGAACTGGAAAAATATTATCCTTGGTATAAATAAATCGATCGTTTCGCGATGGACGTGTTGTCAAAACTTTCGAACGATGTTTTTGCGATATCGCGTTCGATTATTCAATATTTGCGCGTAGATTTTATCGTTTGATGTTTTTTGTATTCCTATTCGATATCGAAACGATAAATAATAAACGCGGCGAAACTTATATATTTTACAAATATTGCAACCAAGTGTACGCGTTAAAAATACAGAATCGACGGTGTATTTTTGTTTTTACCTTACGCGTATTATTTGTTATTTAATTCCCATGTGTATTAAATTATACGAATCAAAATTCATTTTTTTCATTTTCTCGTTAGAAAAAGTTATATATATAAGTTCGATGATACCGATTTTGTATCGAAAAAAAATTTTAATAAAATATCGCGATAATCCCCGAATTTTATAGTTTTTATCCATTTTTTAAAGAGAGATCAAAATTTTTCTATCTACTTTTGTACACCGAAAGGGTGAAAGTAAAGAATAAATAAGACAATTGCAATCTTAATATTTTAAACGGTAACCGATGTAATCGTGAACAAAATGCGCGTACAATAATTTATTTACTTTGACGAGGTGGACTCGAATTTACCTTGATCGGACAACCGTTCATTACGCCAAACGCTTGAACATTCTTTGTGAGATCTAAGGATGTTTCCAAGAAGACGACGTCATCGATGCATCCCTCGAAACCAATTTGCGTGACTGCCTTGTAAGGATGTTGTATCGACACCGGATATCCACCGAAGTACAAGTAATCCGACGAAATCAAGTTCTTTCCTTTACCTAAGCTTTCGCTTTGATCGATGGGTTTACCATCGATCTTGAGTACTCCGATCCTCTCCAGTCGAACCGCTTCCACCGTGTGCCAATTGCCATCGTTGTACCTGTAATCAGTTTCGTTATCGGTTTGGTTATCAGTTTTGCATCGCTCGATTTACGTCGCTTCGCGTCGAGATGAAATTTAAAAATCGATATTCTCGCGCTTACTTTTCTGGAGAAGTGATGACTATTTGACCATCTCCCAAATCGAACTGATACAATATATGACCATCCTTCAATTCCAGCGAGAGGAAATGTTTCTTTTCACCCATAAGGTACATGAGTCCATTGTTGACCCACGTTTTGAATTTGAATTCTATGCGGAACTTCTTGATATCGGATGGAAGTTGGAAGCTCTTTTTGCTCAGTATTGCATAACCTTCTCGATCGAATCGATAACCAGTATTTGGCTGAAGATTCACGAGCGTGTCACGCTCCAACGCCGGTTTCCAATTGTTCTCGCCGTCGATGAAGTTCCAGAATGACACGGGCACATCGCCTATCATCAGTTCCTCCATTTCACCGTCGAACGACGACGACACTACGGCGTCTTGGACTTGGAAGGATGGAGGGAAACCGCCTACGAATAGTTTGGATTTTTCTTGATCCAGGTTGAATATGGAATGAGATCCAGGAAGCGATTGTTCGGTTACAAAGTTCTTTTCCTGACCGTCTCCGACACTCTCGCGAATTATAAGCTTAATATTCCTGCCGGTTCTGAAACATTCGATAAAAAAACGTATTACTAGATATTTTAAAATGTAACGTATAATTGATTCGACAACCTTTGCTTTTACGAAGGCGAACAAAAAATCCATAGAATTAAAAATAGAAATCGTAAAAATAGAATTTATCAAGTTTATTAAGTTATAGATTAATTATTAATACTCAATTATTATTAAATTTATAAAATTTAAATAATTTTATATTTATTATAACTTATAACGGGTAATTTTTAATCGATAGGTGTAATACTTTTACTTACCTATCCACAATTAATTGGCGCCATTTATTATCGGAAACGTATCTATTTCCAATAATTCTTTGAGGCC
The DNA here is from genome assembly GCA_018907195.1 of Dolichoris vasculosae. NCBI lineage: Eukaryota > Metazoa > Arthropoda > Insecta > Hymenoptera > Agaonidae > Dolichoris > Dolichoris vasculosae. The sequence goes on from JACCHY010000006.1 coordinate 11,631,824, forward strand.
CTGAACCCAAATCGAGAGTTAAAACCGGATATCCTCCTTCGATCGAAAGAGCCATAAAATCGTGCTATTGAATAAAAATAAACGGAAGTTTTTAAAATAATATCCAATAGTGTTTTAAAGAATTCACGAAGCAACTTACCGTTTTAACTCGAGGAATATTTGTTCTATTTTCATTTCCAAGATACATGAGGAATCCGTTAGCCTTGGCTGTTCGGAAGTAGACCGATATTTTGGTGGAAGTAGTCTGAAGAGGCAAACTTTCCGGATTCTTCAATTCCAACGTTGTGTTCGGGAAGAAGGTTAATCCGATTCTGATTCGATTCGCCAAATCTCTCGCATTGGTTATTTTGCGTTTAAGCGCCTCGATTTTATCGTACAAGCTGTTACCACTTCCGTTTATCGACTGCTGCCTATTGCTCAGGACTTTGAGCCTGCCGTTGATATCCGGAAGTATCGTATCTATCGAGTCCAGCTGGTGATTCGCCTGGGACATGTCGCGAATGGAATCCGAGGTATCTTTGGAGAGTTGCTTGGTTTTTACTAGATCTTCGGGGATCTGATAGAATTTATTGTTAATGTCGTTATTTATAGCTTCTCCAATCACAAAATCAGCTTTGTCGGCGTTATTTAATGCTTCTTGCACAGCCATCGATGAAGCCTGTACGATCAATGATCCTAAAGATCTGAAAGTTGCGATACAGATTAATTGATATGTCAAAATTTTATTTTCATCGTTGGAAATTAAATCGATATATTTTATGATTTTTTTTTAAGATAATTTGATCGTGTGAAATAGTTACAATATATTATATTTGCAATTTATATTTATAAATACTAAAGTGAGTATGTTTTTGTTAAACTTTAAAATCCAATTAAATATTCTTTTTTTTATAACGCGTGTATTTTATATCGTCTGATATTATCCTACTTACTTTACGATAAGCTCGAGCGTCATGTTATTTTTATCGTTTAAGGAAATTATAAGCGGCATATCCGATTCGTGAGCAGTTTGAAGTCCTGGTGTTAAATCATTTTCTGTTTTAGAAACTGCTGTCGTAGCGCCGTTCAACAAATCTTCACTTTTATCTCTGATATTAACGCTTTTATCTCCAAGACCGTCGACCTAAATGAAATTAAATAGTAAAAGGTTTTATTTTTTGAGATTATTTATAAAATGAATAAAAGTACTTTCAAAGTCGATTTTAAATCAAAATTGATCGATGTAAATTGTATAAGAAATAAAAAATAAGAAAAAAATAACGAACGGATAAAATGCGATACATTTATTTGATTAAAAACAGAGAAAATAATTACGCGAATATTTTCCAAATTTTTATACTTAAATAAAAATAAATTGAAATCGTAATCATTTTTAAACCGTAATCCATCGAGTTCTTAAAACGAAAATAAACTTTACCAAATTCGTCGCATTATCCGCAGCTACCAATGCATCTTCAGCGAATTGTCTCGCCTCGTTGATGTTGTTGGCGATATCTTGATAAACGGATGCTGCGCGTACTCCGGTTAAATTGCGAGTATCGAATAAAAGAGATTCCAGTTCTATGGATTTCGCGTCAAGATTTTGAGCGTAAGCCGAAGCTTTAGGAACTTCGTCTCTAACGTCAAGCATCAATTCCTCGATCAAATTTATCGAATCGCTCAGTTTCTGATTTGCTTCGGTTGCTGCTCCAGGAATCACGTGATTTTCTGCGTAGAACAAAAATTTATAAAATCACATCGTTCAGCTTAAAAGTATATCGATACAATATACAAACATTTCATGTAATACAAAATATAATTTAAAAACAGAGAATAATATTTTTAAATTTAATACAAACTGTATACGGTGATCAATCGATTCGAATAATCGATACAAATATTTTTGCACATTGACACGTATGCATTTTAAATCTCTATCGTCAAATTTTCCCATTACATTATTCACGGTAAAAAGGCTTTCAGAAGTTTTGATTTATATAAAATAACGCGATAAAATTCCGATTCGTGAAAAATTGATTTATCACGCGAACAAAGTTGTATTAAAAAAATAAATTTTTAAAGTCGAATAAAAACGAAAAAAGATGCGATCCCATAAAAATAAATAGTACAATAAGTCCGAATATTTTTTAAAGGCACGTTTACTTTTAACCTGCACACAAATGCCAACGAAAGAAAACAAATACTTTAAAACAAAAATCCAACTCACTCATCTTCAGGAAGTTATACAGAGCTTCGTCGAAGTAAGTACGAGACTTCTTGTTAAACTCGTCGGATTTGGCAAGATTTTCGTTTGAGTGCTCGGTCGCATTTTTCACCACGTTCACACTGATCGCGTCGACGAGCTTCTTATTTTCGAAATTGAGTCGTTCGGCTGTATTGGCCTGATCATCCGCCTGGAGCGTCAGATTGTACATGTCGTCGATCTTATCGCTCAGAAGGAGAACCTTCCGATTAACGTCGTCCGTGTCCTGAACGAGATTCTTCACCGGCTCCTCGTAGTTTATCATTTCCGAAACTAGAATATTGGCTTGGTTCGCTTGATCGGTGGCCTTGTCTCGATCGTTGGTGAACGAAACCTGTCGAATATGCGTAAACGACGCGAATGACTATAATTTGTAATTCATCGAAAAGTATAACCGAATCGACCGTTTCTTTACCTGTTTAATTTTTCCAAGTATCTCTTGCGCCTGTTTGAGCGCGTTATCGATCTTCGGTCCACTGCCCAACTCCGTGTTCGAGGCGAGTACTTGGACCTCGTTTATAATGGCGTTCACGAGATTGATCTCCCTCTTCACGTCCTGATCGAGATTGTTCACCTCTACGAGATTCTTTTCAGCGCGGGTCTTCCAATTGTTGCCGTCCTCCTCCTGAAATTCGACCCTGCGCTTCAAACTGTAGGCCTTGTTGTTGAGTCGAGCGATCTCCTGGTGGAGTGGGTCGAAGTCTATGCGTCGAGGGTCGAGCAGCTTAACCTCGGGTGCGAGTTTCGATAGAGTATCGTTGATAAAGTCGAGGCGCTGGTTCGTGAAGTAACTGTCGGCGACGTTCTAAACACAAAGATCGTTTTTAAATCTAACGCGATCGTAATCGATTAGACGGAATTAATTACTCATCGTTGCCTCGAAGGAGGTTACCTTGAAGGAGTTAGCGACCGGATCGAGGATCTGTTCCAACTCGTCGGTGACATCTAGAAGATCGTGTGCGCACTTGTCGCAGGTCTGACAACCTCTTCTCTCGTCGAGTACAGTACGATGAGGGCAGTGATCGCATTTCTCCCCGAGTACACCCGGCAAACATTCGCACTGTCCGGTTATGGGATTACACGAGGCTCCGCGCGAATATCCAGAGGTGCATCCGCAAGCTGGGGTTGTATAAAAATAACGAGGGTGAAGGAAACAAGTACGAGTCGTTCGTTTCTTAGTCTTTAGTCTCAGACATCCTTACTCACATGTGCAACCCTCCGGTCCGTAGTTCCAAAATCCTGCCATGCACTGATCGCAGGTTCTTCCCTCCACTCCAGGTTTACACCTGCACTTCCCGTCCTCGTCGGCGCACTGATTACTCTCTGAGGCGATTCTGCAATTGCAAGGCTGGCAACCTTGGCACGAGGAAAATCCGTAGTGATCGTCGGCGCATCGATCGCATTTATCGCCGATCACGTTCTCGTGACACTGGCAAATTCCATTGTAGTTGTCGCAACGTTTCATACCTGTCGATTAAAAATCGTGCGTGAGAAATCAACTCCGAAAAATTCCCTACAATTTGATTTGACACGATTTGAACATTATCGCGTTCGAGATCCGCGTGATACCTCGGAAGAAGGCAAAATTTTCTAACGCTCCGATAAATCATTGGAGATTTCATCGATTTCACTTACTTCTCTCGATCAACGATCTAATAAACGATCCTGATAAACGAGAAAAAAAATCGTACCGCACTGATCGCACAAGCAGCTCGTGCAGTCCTTCTTTTCGACCGCATCACCGAAGAATCCTGGAGCGCAGAGATTACAAGCGTTGCCGTAGGTGTTGTTGAGACACCTGAGGCATTCACCGCTGACCGAGTCGCACGAGCCGATCTCGTTGGTGTCGATGTTACCGGAACACTCGCAGGGTTTGCAATAGTCCCCGGTTACATCGGGCTTGCCGTAATAACCCGCGGCGCAGGATTCGCAACGCGCTCCGTAATATCCCGACAAACACTTGCAGCTTATCCGACTGCCGTCGTCGCTTACTTCGCAGCCCTGGGCGAAGTTGTTGGATGGAATCGGTAGCGGACAAGCGCAGATCAAACAGTCGGACGGTGTACCCAAGGTCGCGTTTCCATAGTAGCCCTCCTCGCAAAGTTCGCAGTGATTACCGGTCGTGCCGTCCTTGCAATCCTGAAGGATGCATACGTGTTATAAGTTGTAAAAAACGTTTATCAAAAGTAATCTCCGCTCCTCGACTCACGTGGCAAACTCCGGTTTCCACGTCGCATGAATCAGCGTGTCCGTGACACTGGCACTTGACGCAGTATCCGCCGTACGGTCCAGGTACTCTGTAGTATCCTTTGGCGCACTCCTCGCACGAAAGTCCCTTGTAATTGGGCGGACAGTGACATTGTTCGACGCTACTCGCAATTTCCGAGTTGGACGCGTACAGTTCGGTGGCTACATCGAGCGTCGGGTAAGATAATCTGTAACGAGATAAAAATATTCCCGATCGTTAAACAAAAAAAAAGCAACGTTTTCGCTTCCTATAAAAAAACTCGATCGGATACTCGCTTGAAAAGATAAGACGGCTGCCAATAAGTCGCTCGAACGTAAATTCCTCGCAGGTCTCCCAAGACGACCATCATTTGTTCCCTCGTGGCTCTAAGATTTTGCTTGGTCTCGAAATTGGACTCGACAAGTTGAACCGACTGGCTGAAACTCGTATCAGTGGGCGGTTGTTCCTCCGCTCTGTACATCAAGAAGTTGTCGGCGCCCTGGAGAATGACGTCGGCTCCGGGAACCGCGTGTCCAACGGTGTCGTACTGAATGTTGTAGTAGACCGAGTAATTGAACCAACCCCCGTAGGAGGTGAGCTTCTTGTTGAGGTAACCCGAGGGCGCCGAGAGGTAGACGATGTCGGTCTCGTCGATCCCCGACAACATATCCACGACGATATCCTTCTCGTTGATCTCCTGGGGTTTCACCTTCAGTATCTCCACCGTTTCGTTTTTCTCGTTCACCCTCGCCACGTCCCAGTTGTTCACGTCGGTAAAGTACGTCCTGTAAAGGTTGGCGGAAGCGCACCTCGTCGTCTTCCCGAAGCAGAAACACTCGCTGCATCCCTTTTCGTTGCTCGGCTGTAGATTGAACATTCCCTCTTTGCATACGTCGCAGGCGGAGCCCTGGACGTTCTGTTTGCAGTGGCAGTCGGCGGAATCCTGGTCGCAGATGTCCTCGGTGGTACCGCGGACGTCGCAGTCGCACTTCTCGCAGTAGGGGAACTGGAAGTGTCCGGGTCTGCAGTTCCCGCACTGCCGACCGACGACGTTGTTCTTGCACTTGCAGTTGCCGGTGAATAGATCGCACTGCAGGTCTCCGTCGAGGACACCGTGAGGGGAACATTGACACTCCTCGCATCCGATAATCGGATCGTAACCGTAGGTTCCAGCCTCGCACTGGTCGCAGAGTTCGCCGGTGACGTGCGAAGGGCAAATACACGCGCCGCTTTCCGGCTCGCAAATCGCGGTACTGGGACAATTGCACGCCCGGCAATTGGGGAACCCGTAGAAGCCGGTCTTGCAGATATTGCAACGTCGTCCGATGATGTTGGCTTTGCAGGGGCACTGACCACCGAATTTCTCGCACTCGAAACTCGTCGTGCCGTCGATGTCGCAGCTGCAGGGCAAAGCTCCGTTGTTGTAGTTGGCGGTGAGAGAAAAGACGGAGTCTCGACAGAATCCTTCCTCCGTTCTGTTGATGTGGAAGTGATTGGTACCGCATTTCTTGATGAACTCCTTCGTCTGGTCGAACTGCAGTTTCTTCAAGTACCCGTCGCTGTACAGATCTGCCGGGATCACGAGGATATAGTCCAGCCAAATTCCTCGGCCGGTATTTTCCTTCAGAGTTATCACGAAGTTTTCGATCAACTGGAATCTGGAGTTACCTGTAATCATTTTAATAGTTACGATTTCGTTAATCTGAAATAAAAGGATCGATTCGTTTAGCGACGTCTCTTCTTCTTTTTTTAATCGAATGTAATCGAAGAAAGATAAACGTTCTTTTACGTTAAAAAAGATATAAGGTGTAATTTCTCAAATGTACAAAAACTTTAAATAAAACGTAAATAAAGTAGATCCTGAAACTCACCGTCGAGTTGACGAACGAGACTTCGACATCCGCTGTTACTCGGACAATGTGCCATGGGTACTTTAGCTTCGTAGGACTTTCCGTTCTGCACGAGAACGTCAAGGTCAAATACGGGATAGTCGGGTTGATAATACTGTACGACGAAGACGTAATCACCGGGATGAGGAACTTTAGCCGGTATGTCGACCATCGCGTCGTTGCCGTTCAAGTAAATGAATTTGGAGCTGTTGTCGTAAACACCTTCCGGAGTTACGGCGGCATCCAGGATTTGATTGTTCTGTTCGAGTTCGATCTTCTTGGCGTCCGGAGCCTCCGGGAAAATACCTTGGATGCACTTGCCGTCCTTTCGAACGCAGACCGACTTTGGATCGAGGTAATCGACCGACCATTCCTGCACCGGAATCGCGACTATCGACTTAATCGCGACGCTGTTTTCCGAATTACTAAACAACACTACGCTCACGTAATTGTTGGAGAAGTTTACGATCGCAACTTTGCCGTTCGTCTCGGTGACAACTTGACGGCAAACGCTCGTATACTTGCAAGGATGCAGCGTAGCCTGAAAGATAAAAAATGTTTTATTTATTTACGTTCGCGTGTTCTTAGTTCTTAATTCTTAATTATTATCGGTCGATTAAATTTCGAGTATTTTCAAAAACTCACTTTGCCTTTGTTCGTTTCGTTGGTCTCGACGAAGATTTTAGCGGTGCGACTCTCTTCTTTCGGCGGGGTGACGTAGGTGATGACGAGAACGTAGGGACCGGGTTTAACGATCGTCAACGTGAAGTAAATTCTATTTTGCGCGGCGTTAAGAAGCGGGAGATCGTTTTCGCCGATTTCCTTGAGCGTCTCCTCGTCGGTCAAGTACTCCGTTAACGGATTCCTGACGTCGTCGTATCCGGTGGAAGCACCGGCTCCCAAGACGTAGTCGAAGGGCGCGAGGTTCGGATACGCGTAGTGACGACACAAGCCCTTGTACCCGATTACGCAAGGAGTGCTGACCTCTTGAGTCAGGATACTGGCCTCGTAATATTCCGACGGGAGAAGGACGAAGTAGTCGAGGAAGAGACTCTTCTCGATCGTTATCGTCACGGTCCAGTGTCCGGGATTCATAACCATAACGGATGGAAGATTGCCTTGAGCACCTGTAATTTAAGATTTATTTCAACAATAGCATCGCGAATTTTCAGGTGCAATTTATCGATCGGATTCCAAGGACTCACCGGCGACGGTAACAAAGGATGGATCGTTCGTCTTGGATTTAAACTGAACTTTGAAGTGTTGCTCGACTTCGGTGTGACTGTCGGGTGTAATGGTGACCGAACCCAAAATCGGCTCGTTGTTCGGATTAACGTATCGCAAGACGATACGATAAAGCGACGACTTTTGTATCTCGATCTCGTGAATGATCTTGTTCTGAAGCGTCGAGAAAACGGCGTAGCCTTTCCAACTGTACCCGGGGAAGAGATCCTCGGCGAAACCGTACCGGACCGAACGATTGCTCGGAGTACGTCCGTCTTCGGCCTCGTACTGGTATTGATGGAGGGTGGGGAAATATTGAGTTCGCATCGGTTGGTTACAGGTTTGACCTTCTATGCGACTGCGGCAGTGACACTGGCCGGTTTCTTTGTTGCAGATTGTACTCAAGGATCCACCGATGTCACACGAGCATTCTTCGAATTAGAACGAATTTAAATCTATTTTACAGGATTCGAGAATTTTTTTGTTCACTGTTATCGTTCGATACGTCCGCGTAAAAAATATATTTCGCTCGAGGTTTATCACTGAGATATTTATATCGATTTTCATAATCTCGTAATTCATAATTTTAAAATAGAGATTTATGCGTTATGAAATCATTTATATACTTTTTTTAACTCTTACGTTTATAAAAATTTCAAATTAAGAAATATAAAAGAATTAAACTTTTTAATACGTTCTCTAATTTTGTAACGAAAACTACGATTTTACCACTGTTTTCTATTTATACTTGTAACTCAAAAAGACATTAGAATAATTTGAAGATGAATCGATGCCTGGATCACTTACCGGAACATCCGAATAGATTTCCTTCTTGAAGATTGTACGTTCCGTCGATACACTTTGAACAATCCCTTCCCGTCACGGCCGGCTTGCAAATACACTGACCAGTTTTTCCATCGCACTCGCCGATACTTCCGATGACACCAGGAATATTGCAATTGCAATCTTCAAAGAGCGGATAAAAAATGTCGTTAACCTCGTAAACTCGGAACTAAATTAACCCTCGACGAGTTGATAAACGTTTCCCCTTTACCTTCGCATCCGTCGGGATTGTTCGGTTGCAAGTTCCAGAAGAGTTTCTTGCACTGATTGCATATCCTACCCTCGACTCGCTCCTTGCACTGACACAGTTCACCGGTGGGAAGACTACCGCATCCCTGGAAGGTACCGGCGATACCCGCGGGGTCGCAGTTGCATCCCTCGCAGTTGGGGAAGTTGTAGAAGTTGGCCTTGCACTGATCGCAGCGATCGCCGTCGAAGTTGTCCCGACACTGGCATTTACCCTCGAGGTCGCACGACACTCCGATCGACCCGTGACTGTCGCAATTGCAACCTGAGCCCAAGAAAGTTAACCCAAGACGTTAACCCAACTAAAATTCAACGACAACCGCGAGGATAAAGAGATCCTAATCCTATATTTACCGGTGCACTCGGGGTAGTTGTAGTAACCGGGTGCGCACTGATTACAGGTTTTACCCACGAAGTTTGACAGACAGGAGCATTTCCCGGCGGCGTCGCAGCTCACCGAGGAAGTTCCGTTCCTGCTGCAATTGCAGGGCTCGCAGTTGGGGTACCCGTAGTACCCGGTGATGCACTGGTCGCAACGAGGACCTCCGTAACCTTCCTTGCAAAGGCAGCGTCCGTTTTCCTTGTCGCATACTCCGGTTTCGGTGCCTCGGGTGTCGCACTCGCAGTCTGTCGACGATCGGAAGCGTTATCAGCGTTACAAGTATTACAGGATTATATATAATAGAAATATTTTGTTCCTTGGTCGTTAAAAGAGTTCGCGCGAGACTTACAAGTGCAAGACGGATAATTGTAGTAGCCGTTTTCGCAAATATCGCAGCTTCTTCCGCCGTAGTTGTTTTTGCAGATGCAGTTTCCGGAGACGACGTCGCAGACGTTGTTGAGCGCACCAACGGGATTACAATCGCAGGCTGAAGATCGTTAGGAAAGATTAGACTTTTCGAGCGAGGGGGAAAGGAGGGATTTAGATCTACCGTTGATCTACGTACCTAAACAATTGGGGAAATCGTAATACTCTTCCGCGCAAATGTCGCAATAGTGGCCGGCGTAGTTCTCCTTGCAGGGACATTGACCTTCGGTTGCCTCGCAGTGGTAACCATCGGTGCCGTTGAGGTGACACTCGCAAGGTCGGCAACGGGGGAAGCCGAAGTAACCGTAGCTGCAGGAGTCGCAGTTCGGAGCCGCGTATTCCGGCCGACACTCGCATTGTCCGGTCGAGTCGAAGCAGTTTCCAGTCGAGTAGAAGAAGTCGCAATTGCAGGCTGTAAAACGGTAATGCAATTTTTCTTTCTCCAAATTAAGTTACGTCCGGTTTTTATATATATTTTCGTATATTTATAATCGCGGATGAAATATGTTGAAGCGAGTTAAAATTCAAAGGTTGAATTCTCGATCTTGAAAAACTTACGTTGACAAACGTCCGTGGCGTTGAGAGGTTTATTGGTCGGGCGATAAAACTTGGCTTTGCATCGATTACAGTTGATTCCCTCCGTATTGTGCTTGCAGTTCTGACAAACGCCGCCTCCCTCGTAATTGCCGTGTATGTCGAGGGATAAATGCTTCTCGTCGATATCGGAATCGTAAACGCAGTCGGTCGAGTGATCGAAGCAGTTGCACTCTGCGAAAATAGCGAACGTCGATGGAAATTACGTTAAATTTCCACTTTGATCGATAAAAAAATTGAATTCGATCGCGTCAAAAACTTTTACCTTCGCAGACGAATTTTTTGGAATAAGTAGATTGCCGCCATTTCTTCTGTTCGAAACCTTTGCAACAGGTTGCGCATTGCGGTCCGCAAGTATTGTGCTGACAACGACAGAAGAATTTATTGGGAAGATTCGCGTCCAAAGAATCGCAGGTGTCGGCGTGACCATTGCACATGCATCGACCTCCGATACTGATATCCTTGATCGAGTAAAAGTACTGGAGGAAGAGGAGATTACGCGTTAGTTACGCGTTAGTTACGCGTTAGATTCGTCGTCGGCTTGGAACCGTTCAATTTTGAAAGATCGACTGTTGAATAAACTCACGCGTCTGGTGACGGTGGGATCCTGTCGTCTGACGGACATCAAGTGCCCCAGTAAATTCTTGGTCTTGAGGAACCTAAACCTGACGTTGGTCGCCCGGGTCCACTCCTGGAGCACCGTCGAGTTGAAGTAGTGCTTGGCGGAGGGTCGATGGTTGAGGATGGAGATCGGTATCTCCCCGCCCTCGAGGGGCACCAGCTTCGAGTACTCGGTCGTGCAGATCACGGAATCGTCGCGGGTGATCGGCGTGTGGCTGTCGATGCCGAAATACGTCATACAGTCGGACTCGGAGTCCGAGAAGTACTGCCAGGGCGACCAGGATTTGCCGTAATCCTTGGACTTCTCGAGGATCCAAAGTCCGGGTCGCGGCGAGTTTCCCATGCGCACGTAAACGTACGCCACGTGGAATTCCTGAGGGAGAGAGAAGCGGTCGAACGCGATAACGATTGAGTTTCCGATGTGTTTTCGATGTGTTTTCGATGTGTTTCCGAGGGAAGAAACGACCGCGTCGGCGTTTAAAAATACCCGCTGTAATTAATTCGTTGCGTAAGGATTTTCCGTGCTACTCGTTACGCGCGTAACGGAGCCAACGATCGTCCCTACGACTCCGGTACTCGTATCAACAAAGAGTAAGGAAGCGAAGACCGTCCGTTTCATAGATTTCAAGAACTCCATCCTAATTTTAAAATAGACGAGTAGTTTCGGGGGACTTTCCACGTCGATGGGTAACGTCGGCTCGCTTCTGTGACACATACGGGGAAGGCTACGAGATTAAGCATCGGCGGAGGGGAAGAGAGGTAAAGACGTTTGGGCACCAGATGTGCGGGTCTTCTCGAGAAGCTCTCTCTTATTCACTCTCTCTCTCTCTCTCTCTCACGGGTGGCGTCTGTCTGTGAGTTTGGCCAGTATTTCCATGGCATACGGAACACAGACGTACGGGAAACAAAGTGGCCGGCGGATATCTGCGTCGGCAGCGTAGTTTAGATTACGGAGCTTCCAAGAGAGGCTGTTATTTTCAACGGTGATAAGGGGGTTGGAGCGCGTTATCGAACGCATCCGTCCGAGTCACGAGTCCGGCCGCGAGATAAGATGACGGGTCTGAACGGGAAATCGCCCACGGGCCGATAAAACGATAAGCCGATTTTATGCTTTTATAGGAAAACAATGCGTTACGACGTGTTTTAAGGTTCGCGTTTGGTTAATCTGCGAGCCGATCCGCCTTTTCCTTCCGCAAATTTCAAATTGCCGAGCTTAACGATTTTTTAAATATCGACTTTGAAAACGCGTCGCTTGACGTCTGTATCGTTTCGATTTTGTATCTTTTCGACGATATTTTCCCACGTTGGAGTCGTCGATCTTTCGATCTTGAAAACTCTTGCTTTTATCGCCGATGCTCGATGTTTTCGTTGGAGCAAAGAGTGTATATTTGGAAAAGGGTTACGTACCTGTCCAAGATTGATCGTGAGATTGACCTCCTCGTACTTTTTGCCTCTCGATAAGGGCGGCGACTGCCACCAGGTTTCCATACCATCGACGGCATACTCGGGAGGATGTCTCTTTTCCGGATCATTGGGATCGCAGTAATCGCATTGCTGAAATCGATAAAAGATGCGCGTTCGTTATTTTTGTCCGCACCATCGTCGAGTACGACGTAAGACGTGAAAATTTCGTGGTGTTAAGGGAAGGGAAAAAATTGAAGGAGGTCACGATTATGGTCCGAGTGTTATCGCGGGGTCAGTTGTATCGGCCTCTTATCGCTTCCTTTCGACTTTTTCGACGAAACCTCAATGAAACAATGCGGAGTTTGTGACATCCAGAGGGGATCTTATTTCCATGGATCGGGCGACGTTACTTTGTATCAAGTATCGCTGACCATTAATATGAAGAAGCTACTTTGCGATAAATATTACGCGACCATTCCTCGACAAACGGCGTCTTTATAAAAGCTCAGCGACAAAGATAAAAGTTACACGTTATTTTTTACTTTTATTCTTAAAAGATAAGCAAATTCTTGTAAACTTACGAACGAGGAAGAAAGAAGATTCACCGTCGATAATAATCACTTTACGCTTAATTTTAAGAATATTTAAACCAACGCGCACAATTTTTTAAATAACCGGTGTGTTTTACGACAAAATTCGGTGGACTCGGTACGGTAAAACGTATTATTTCCAAGTCGAAGTTTAAAAATAAAATATTTCTCGTACGTTCGATTTTTAAATTTTTCCTTTCGTTGATGAAGTTTCGTTTACTACGTAATAAAAATAAGCTCTCCGGCAAGTCGAGTCGATCGGGAGGCAATATAAATATTTTGCATTTTACGGAACAGAAAAAAAAAAAAAGGGAAAAATTTCGATGTCTTGAAAATTTGCTCCTCGGTCTTCTTCGCTCGGTTCACTCGGTTTACTCGGTTTACTCGGGTTTTCTTTACGACTCGACCGACCGAGAGAAATTCGCGCTTTATAATTACGCGCTGCGTCTCGGAACGAAAATTTAAAAGCGCGAGCGGAAAGAACTCGTAAAGAATCCTCCCGACATCCTCGCGGTAAATAATTAAGGTTCGCGCTCGCCGCCGATTCCCCAGGTGACTTCGCCTCGGGGATCATCGCGAGTTTATCGTTAACGAGTTCTCCGTAACGCAACCGAGCCGAAAAAAAATCGGCGCTCGTTTCATTTACAGAATTAGCGGCGCACGCGCTAAAACTCCGCGGAGTCTTTTACGTCTCCCATAATAGAACACCATAAATTTAGAGCCGAGTCCGCGCTCCGTAGAAGCGCAATATAAATAATCCCGGTCGTGCTGCCGAACCGCGTCGACACACCGAGAGACGGAGAAAGAAAGACGGAGAAACGTAGCGCGCGAGAAAGAAAGAAAGAAAGAAAGAAAGAAAGAAAAAAGGAAAAAAGGAAGAAAGGGAGAAAGGAAGAAAGAAAGCGAGCGGGAGAGAAGAGGAAGATAAAGGGAGAGCGAAAGAGACGCTCTTCTTACCTGTCCCTGAATGATGTTCTGATTGATGTTGGCCTCCTGGTCGGAGTTGGCCCCCACCAGCTGACAGTAGAGCTCGGGCCCGGCGGATTCGACGCCGCACGTGGCCGTCGCGATTATCTCCTTACCCTCGGCTAAGCTGAAGTAAGGCGGCGTCAGGATCTCGGACCCGCATCCCGTCAGCAGCGAGGCGAGCAGCAGAGTCGCCGCCGCCGCCGCGGCGCTACGGCCGACCATTCGGTCCTCTCCTCAGCCTCCCAAAATCAACTCCGTCGCGTCTCCAGTGAAGCCGCGACACCGGCTTCTCGCTACGGACTGACGGCCGTCGCCGGACCGAGCCACGGGATGCCGCCGTCGACGCACGCTACCCCTCCTCTCCTCTCCTTCAGACGCCGACGCCATCGTTCGAGGCGCCCGAGTCCCGGGGGAGAGGCTCTCTCTCGGACTCTCGACCGGTTTCCGCGAGCGTATTTTTTTTTTCGCGCCTCTTTTCGGGGGACGCGAGACGGGCGAAAATAGACGAGGCGATGCTTTTCGCTAGCTTCTCGTTCGGCTGGTGCTCGAGGACGACGAGGACGACGACGACGACGACGACGACGGAGACTAGGACGATCGGCAAGTGCGTCGTTTTCCGTCGCTATCGCTATTTTTAGACGCTTCCGTGGTCTCGTTCGTATCGCGTCCTTTTGTTTTTCAACGCTCGTCGCGTTCCTCCAAGTTCGATTAATTTCCTACGTGCTTTTCCCGTGGACGGATGTTTTTCGAAGACTTCCTTTTTTATTTAAACGAATTCGTGGTTGTCGAAGGTTGGCTCGTGTTTATGTTCGCGCGTAAGAGTCGCGACTCGAAGCTTGCGAGAGTTCGTAAATTTTATTTTGTTGATTCGTTGATGAACCGATACAAAAATATTGTACAGTGATGTAAATTATAAAATATGATTTGCGACAAGTTTTGTGTAATATAAATTGTAATTCAAAACTGCGTTCGGAGTTGTTTGGATGATGGGAATTACCATCCGGAATTATAATTTGTAAAAGCTCGTATACCGAAACGTTTCTTATACGTAACGTTTTTTTAAGCTCGGAGATCGCGATAATATTGTACTTTCGTTTAAATTGTAAACGCGCTCGTTTTAATCTCGGCGGAACTTATGAGAATAACACTTTTATTAAGTATTGTAACTAATTGATATGCGCGTTGTTTCTTGGTGTAGGTATTAGATATTTTAAATACTTGAATCGACTCGATCCAGAAGAATTGACTTTCGATTAAAGTAATTTAATTTTATCGTTGAATACGATATTGGATAATTTTTTTAATTTTTATTACCATCGATTACTCGACAAAGAAAACAACGTTTATCGGAAGCATCGACTTTTTAATTTAATTGAAGTAGCCCTTCGTTAATTGCAGCCTAAAATAAGAAAATAGCGTTAATCCCACGATAAACACTGGTTTATTTATTCTCGAAAACTTCAAAATAGGTTTGAAATAAATTTCCTTTAAAAGTCCAGCTTTGATGTGGATGTTGTTATCGAGTGTTCGAAAGTTCAAAAAAGTAGCGAATTACCAAAAACAGCCATAAATATAATTCACATCGGTGTACTCGAATATATTGTAAAGTACTCGAAGAAGATATGAGATAAATCGCAAAAATAAAAGTTTGAGTAAACAAAGAAATTTTTAAAATTTACGATGTTGTCGATACGTTTTACTAAAATACTTTATCAAACTTCTCTCAATTTGCATCGAAATACGCAAGAGCAATTAAAATAAAGAACCGATTCAAATGTGACTAGTCGCGTGAATGTCGCTTCGATTTATCATCTCAAGATGTTCGATATCACATTTATTTAATTGTATAATCTTCTCTCGATAAAAACACCAATCGGTAAAAGGTTAAACTCGAACTTTATTCGTTTCTAAACTTTTCTCCCGTTCTTCGCTCGTTTAATATTATTTACCAGACCTGCCGACGTCCGCCTCGTAAGTTCCTGTCGTAACTTTGGTAACGCGTCTTCAACTTGCGGCCAAGGAATGTGTTCTCCTCGTACATCAGTGACAACTGCGAGTATTCAAATGGACAGTCGTAGGCGTAATAAAGTCTGTACCGAGAAACTCTTTCGCTAAAAAGCTCGATACGAGTCCGTTGCTGAATTTCTTCCGAGTAAAGCAATTCGCAAACGGAATAGTCACTCTTCGCTCGGTAATAATCGTGGGTCGTTCGTTGAAGGGATTTTTAAATGGACTCGTTGAATAGTCTCAGTGGGTTTGGGACGAGAGTTTTTTAATTATTATAAGATTGGTATTTACGTTATAGAGTGATAAAATTGAATGTTGGATGCTTGAGAAATGGAAATCTTGGTTTGTTTATACTTTTGTTCGAGTAAATAGATTAATAGAAAAATGTAATATTTTTGCCATTGATTCTATACAATTTATAATTTAGAATAATGTTTGATACAAATGTTAATTTGGCATTGTGATTTTCATTCGTGTATAGGATAACCGAAAAATTAATACGATAACGATATATTTACTAAGTATGGTAGAATAGTAATTTAAAATAATTCTCAATGAAAATATTTATAGATTTTGATAACGTGATTATTAAATCCATTATACAAGTAAATATACGGTTATAATTTGTTTTACGAATATTTCCTTCTGTGTTTTCTTTACTTTTTATATTATATCGTTTCTATGTATAATCAAAATTAAAATAAATTAAGTTGATCGAGTGATAAGTACAAACTAATGTGTACATACGCGCATACATCCTCGTAGGGAAAAAGCAAGAGGGAAAGAAGAGAAAAAAGAGACAATTCAACTGAATTAAGTTGAAAATTTTAATATTTACCTCGATTATTAAAAATAATCGATGTAGCCAATTTTAAGATATGCTGAAAGCTACTATTAAAATTACATTAGTTAAGTAGTAAGTTACATTGGCAAGAGAGAAGTAAAAATACATTTTGTTCGACGAAGAAAATGGAAATGGAATGTAAAAGCCAAAATAATAAACCTACCACAGAGTGTGTTAAATATATACGTCATGGAATTTAAATACATTTACGAGAGTTGTATAATACTAAATAATCAAATAAATTGTACATAATTTAGTTTCTTTAAGATATGTTTAATATATCTTTTATAATATGCCTTAATTTAAATTATAATAGTTTGACAAATAAATGTCTTGATACAAATTTATGTAGAAATATGTAAGAATAACGAAAATTGAAAAGTAAGCTTAAATTCGACACTCGTTAAATTAAAATGCTTAATTTTTTGCAAAGACGCGTAAGCTTAAAAATTAGCTTCCGAAACATTAAAGAATTAGAAAAAAAAAACATTAAATTGATCCTTTTGATTCTTATCAAATTTTTAGTTTTTTTTTAAATTTAATGAATTTTTTAATGTATCAAACATTTAAGTACCACCTTTGACAAATGCCGAATAAAACCTTTTTGATAATTATAGTTTTTTGATTCTTTTAAATATATAATACAAAACAATACATATATTGTAATTTTTGTAATTTATATATTCATATATAATTTAATTTATATTAAATTATTTTAAAAAATTGTTAAATGTATATAAAAAATAATTTTAAACGTGTTCTAAATGGATTAAAAAAACAAACTTTAGAAATATAAAAAAGCATTAGAAAAAATGTATGTATACCTTATCAAAAAATTATTTCAAACTATGTTATATTTAAAAACGAGATGTAAATCTTTTCCTTTTAAATATGCATAAGAAGTTACACGTGATTACGTATCGTACAAAAATAAGAACATACATAAATAATATTTTTTTTTTCAAATTTTTAGAACAATTAATTATAAATAAATTTTAAAGAGTTGACGAATCGTCAAAATAATTATTGAAAAATGATCTCATTTTTATAGTTTTATTCGTGATGTTGTTAATTTAATTTTAATCCACTCATTAAAAATTAGCTGAATACTCGGTAATATTCGAAGACAAACTAATCAAACCTTAATCATCGTTAAAAAATGTAAAACTACACTTGAAACGACAATTATTAAATTAATTAAGTTTAATTATTACCGTAAACTAAAATAAGTCAATGTAACGTTGAATTATTTCAAAAATTTCAATTATATATTTTGAAATCATACATCGCAAACAATTACAATCGTTATTTTAACAGAAATACGAAGAGTCGAACCGATAAATGTTTTACGGTGTTGTATCAAACATTTAAGTTCAGAGGATCAACAATGAAACGTTCAGCAAAGTTTTGTGTAAACTCCTCCGTAAACTTAGATACAAAATTTTAAATAAGCGTTAGATCCGATTAAAGTATTCTTCTTTGTACGATCATCGGTATCGTAGTTCATCTCAGCTAGGATCTATGCGAAGAGAATATGGATCGAAGGAATCTCGATAACTGCGTATACGAGTTTACCGACAATTCAAAATTCCAAACCGGGGAAAGCAAAACTTACTTTTGTCGCGTATGTTTTTGATTAAACCCGAGGGCAAAACCAAACTTGCAAATAGTAGGGGAAATTACAGAAATCTTGCGCGTATAAAAGCTAAAATGACGAGATACTGTACCTAAATTTATTGGGTAAATTTGCGGAACGTCATATTTTGACCTCGTCGTAAACGATTTTTCTTTTTCGAACATAAAAGCTGATTTTGGTTTCGCAACACGCGTTAGAGATTATAATTGGTAACTTGGATTCTTTCATTGGCTGAAAAGGTCTTATTCCGGAAATAAGATATACGGTTTCATATTTTTAGATATTTCCACGTTCTCTTTATGCACTGTACAGTCGAATTAGAAATTATTCGATACTAAAATATGCTAGTTTTTCACCAACTTATCGATAAGAGATACGTAGTTCTTTTGTAGAGCTTGTAATTAAATCATAAAGAACGACTCGATCAAGACGTTACATTCTACATTAATATTATCTTTTTTTACGTATTTACTTATAATTTTTGGAGATTACTTAAATTTTATGAAGCGATGATAAAAAATTGTAACTTTAGGAATGAGATAAATGTTAAATAATATCTTTTAACGCTTGAAAGTATTTTTTACAAGATTTTGACATTTATTATATAATAAGTAATTTATAAATATACCGTTTGTTTTTAGCGACGTAAAATAAAAATAAAAACAACCGAATGCAAAGTAAATCTCTATTTTACTATTATTCGATCTCTAATTCTCCTAAACGTGAGAATACGTTTTTTATTCTATAGGAGTAAAACAGTGTTAAAAATATTTATAAATTGAAAAGTGTTTATGGTATCATCGATTAACTATTCAAATATATACCATAGTTACTAAAATAAGTTACCAACAACGAAGAAATTAAAAAAAGAAATCTTGAAAAATTTTAAATAAGTGACTTTGGCTGTTAGAAACTTTTTTAAAACGCAGTATTTTGAGCATAATTAAGATATCGTTTAGCGATATATAAATTATCGGATGTTTTGATCTGAAATAAAATGAGCCTTATGGACCTAACGATAATAATAAAGCATAGGGTAGTCGATAATATTAACACATTGCTACAAATATTATCTTCGTTTTAAATAAATATCGAGTCGACAGAAATATTTAGAAAAAATAAAAATTTAAACATTTTAACAATTTTTTACTTCAAAAATTGCATTTATAAGTATTCAATTAATTAAATAACGTTATCAATGTGTCGAATACCAAAATAAAATTATCTTCAGACTATTGATAAAAATAAACTAGACTGGAAAATAAATCAAAAATAGGAAGAACATTATACATTATAATATTTGAGTAGAAAATAGATATTTGAGCATTTAAAAAAAATCATATTTAAAATTAGATATTAGAAAGCCAATAACATTACAAATATTTGAATGAAAATAAAATGTTTTATTTAATCTTCAAATAAACAGGAAACCTTTGGTACAATTTTTTGATTATCTTCTTTTATTGTATTCATTCTTTATTTTTTAATTATCAATTCATTGATTTAAAAATATTATTATCGTTTTTAACAAAAATATTTAACAATTATTTTCAATTCTATACAAATATATATTATAAAACATTTGCAATACTTTTATTTATTTAATTTTATGCGTAAAAGATATTTTGACAATAATTTTATCGAATCTTTGCTATTGTATAAATAATTCAAATGTATCACTTGTAAATGTTCGTAGACGCAAATTTGTTATACCAGATAAAAATCATTGACCCGGGAAGTTGTTGTCTTATCAGATTATTAGATGAGATTCATACTTTACTATTCAAAATACTTTTTTCACTCAAAATTAATACGTTTTTTAACGATGTTACGTTCGGTATTTTTAGAAATTCCATTTTGATTAATTTTCAGATAATAAATATCAACAAATAAATTCATCTTTATTTAACAGAAATATTTTAATTTATTAAAAATTTGGTACGTACAAATTTTATTATTCACCATTTAAAAATGTATTCGCGATTGTTTATTTGATGATTTTTACAACTAAAATAAATTTTAACGGGTTAAAAAGTTTTTTTTAAAAAATGAGACTCATTGTACAATTATAATGACTACAATTAATATCGTCGCACGTTCTTAAATTAATTCTTGACTTCTCTGAGATATTAAAAATAAAAAAAAGTTGTATTTTTTTCAAGAAATAATATAGCACGTATTATGTTATGACAGCTTTTGTCCAGGTGGCCATTCGTTTAAAAATAATATGAAAACTTGACGATGTTTCATTAATGTAAAAATACCGGCACTAGGATCAAAATATATTCTTCTGCGGTGATAAAAAAACTACAAAAAATCGTATCGCATAGGCATAGAAGGATATATATATATATATGTATATGTGTAAATATATAAATATGCGTATGTGTATATATTTCTTATTGACAAACGTTAAGCTATTTACACTTCTTTTTTGCATTTCTAAGTGTTTTCAAAATATTTGAACAACATATCAAAATTTTTTAAAGGTAAATCCTCATTCTGATCAAACAATGGATTAATATGAATCTGAAAGTATACGTTTTGTCATTTACGATGACTTTTCACTTTAAACGTTACTGAAAGATTGTCGCAATAACATTTTGGGCACCTGTCCAAATGGTAAGGACATGTTACCATTATATTGTAGCAACAAGTCGCGTTATCTAAGTATTTAATGTTAAATATAACTAAAGATAAAATTTGTCATTATAATTAATTTATACGACAGAATTATGATGTTCTAATATTAAGAATTTCAACGCATAGATTCGTTTACTATTATAAACAATTTGATGCTTTAATGATTCAATTAATAGAAACTCGAACATTAATTAGATACAAATAAAGCAAAGTCATTCAGTCTATGTCAGTCTAAATATACACACTTAGTTGTTAATTATGATACTTCTTTTTATAAAATACGCTTTAAAGGATAAGTTCATAGCGCAAACTTCGGTGAAAGTAAATTATATTTTTTCGTTTTTTCCTATAAAGATTAATTCATGTTTTACGTATTTCATTGTAAATCCTTAAAATTTGAATAGAATATAGTGAATTTTTTTTAATATATTGGAACAAGTTTCAGGTTAAAATGTCTTTCTACCCCTAATAATAATTAATGTATATAGACAACAGCTTTATTGTATTATGTTATACAAAAAACAACGTTTATGATGTTTTTGTAAAATAATGATCGATAAATGTTTAAATTTTTTAATGATTCATACATTTTTTCCAATTGATTTAAATAACTGATTTGTATCGATATTTAGAAAATGTAATGTATTTTTTTATATGAATACGACAGGAATAAAATTAATTTAATTGATCAACAATTTTTTTAAATACAACTATTTTATGTAACGCATACGAAATCATATTCTTGCATGGAGTTGAAATTATATTCTGATTATAAATTAAATGTTAGTATGAAAAATAATTAAAAAGTATTGTAGAATTTTATAAGCTAATTACTTTTTATTTATTCGGGTATAAAATCATCGTAATCTTTATTAATCTCGTATATAAAAAAACTGGTTCAAATTTTTTTTTAACGTGTCAATCGTTAGTAGAAAAAAACTTTAAAAGGTCGAAATAATAAAACAAAAATATATTCAACATCGATTTAATTATAAATATATAAAACATACTAATTTATTATTTTTTATATATACATCTGATTTTAGTAACGATGTATTGTAAGTTTACAAAAATATAATTTTTTAAAATGTAGTTTTTAAGTACATTTAAATATAGTAAAAAATTGTTTACGTTGCATTTAAAAATTAGTATAAATATTGCATTTCATAGTAAATGAAGAAATACATAAAAATTATTATTACAAACTAATCGTTTGCTTAATTTTAGCTTTAAAATAAATCCACATTTGCTTTTAGTAAAAAATTTGCCTAATTCTTATATTATACAAAAAAATAATTTTTCACTTATAATAGAAATTTAAAAAAATGCATGATTTGATTCTAATTATAATTTATGCATAACAGAATTTTGTAAATATCATACGTGTAACATAATAACGTTAAGGCATGATTTACAAACTATAAAAAATATTCGTTTACTTATATTTCACACGAAGCGACTTAGTAACTAAGGAATCATGAATTATTCATGGATGATTTTCTTTTCAGTGTAAAATACATAGCTGTATAACTTTTAACATTTTTATTATTTTACTTTTAACATACATGATTAAACACATAACCTTGTGTTTTGTTTTTGGATTTTATGCATCACGATAATGGATCACTTTTTTTTTATAAAGTAATTATCACAATTCTTATAATACTAAAATTAATAGTAACAGAAAAAGCCTGCAAAATCGCATTAAAAACTACCTGCAAATTTTTTATAAAAGAATATAACATTAAAAAACACAATGATTAAATAATTCAAGCCAAGTGCTTTTTTTGTAAGCTAGTGACCAAGATCAATGCTCAGGCATTTATGGTACTCGACGCAAACAGTCGGTGCTTTCTCGTTATTTTTCAATAAAAAAATATACTTCTTTTTCGTAAAACTTCACTCGATCCCATGAGCGAAAATCATGACCAGCCCTGGTTCAACGGTCATGTCTTCGGGCATATGCGCGTTGTCGCAATGCAAAACAATAACGGCTTGTTTACCGGGTACTCTTTTACAAACATAGTTTTCGTATTGACGCCTTGAGTTCTGTCGAGTCTCCAGGGAGTTTAATCCTACAGGCCATTTACGCTCGTGGCAGTTCTCCATCAGTTCGTTGATTACGTGGGGTGGGCAATTGTATTCCGACAAAGTTCTTTTGATCATTGTCTATAAATTATTTAGGTTACGTCAATAAAATATGTTTAAAATGTACTCCGTCCAAATTTAATGCTCTCGCGTTACACGAATACACAAATTATTAGTTCTAACCATCACAGTTTACATTTCATTCCAAAATCAAATTACACAACTAATTAAAAACGTAAGATTAACAACAAAGTTTTTAACGGTTACTTAATACCTGTAAAAGCTCGTCGGGAGTGGAAATCATTCCTCCCCATCTCGTTACTCTCGCTCTGGGTAACGTAGCGGACCATCGAGCCACTTCGTCTCGTTCCATTTGTTCGGCGATATCTCTCATTATCGGATTCGATACCCTCATAGCTCTCATAAAGTCTTTCAACAAATGTATCTCTCGTTTTTGTTCGTTGAGTTGGAATTGTTGCTCGCTTAATTCTCTTCTCATTTCCGTCACATTTTGATGCTGAGATTGAATTAAATTTCTAAGCTCTCTAACGCAATTATGATTCTTCATTTCGTCCTTAGGAATAATTAAACTGCATCCTTGTTCGCAAGTTATCGGTCTTTTTGGATTATATTCGCACTCTTCTAAATGTGCCATAAGTGCATCCAATTTGATATCTTGCTGACAACCATGTACAAAATTATCGCACTTTATTCTTAATCGAGACAACAAATTTCTTAAGATTCTCGGAGCGGGTAACAATTGTGCAGCCGTTATCGGGGTTCGGTCTAAGGGACAAGTAGGCTGTCGATTGATCCACTCGTTCATACAAAGTCTACAAAATGCGTGTTCGCAATCCGGTGCCTGTAACCATAAGTTTTGTAAACATAAACACTAGACATTATATTTAGAAAGGTTAACTTTACTTTTAGTTAGTCTAAAGTTTGAAGCTTTTACACGGAGAATAGTGAATCGTTGCGTGACAAAAGTGAAAGAAAGTATCGATCGAAACAAATACCTGTACAGGATCTTGTAAAACACCGGAGCAAATTGGACAGATAAGTTCTTCGTCGACAGGACCTTGGAATCGATTAACATCAAAACCCATTTTTTATTTTACTTTAATTTTGTAAGTAGTATTGCTTTTATTTTTAATTTAAAGCCACTACCTTTGAATTACTTCGTAGGAACTTATGCACGAATTAAAATACATTATCGAATTGTAGAAATAAAACTGTTCGCTCGATAATCATTTTCGAAACTTTCATTGAATCGTATTTACAACTGCGATCGTGAATCGACTCTCGAATTAAAAACAAAGAGAACACGTAAACTAATTCGAAAACATGGCAACAATAACATTCGTCTTAGAATTCCTCAAAAGTGTACAACAATCACTTTTGGATCCAACAAAGTCCAAAGATGTCAAACGATGTTAAAAAAGAGGCAAACTGCTTTTACAATCGGTGAAAACGTAGGCGAGTCTTTTCGATCCTCGAGTTTCGCAAAGGATGCCTCGATTGTCTCGTACGAAACTCAGAACGAGTATTCGAACGTCTTTGGGTGTTGTTGTTATTTTGGTGTTTTCGGTGTCGAACGAACGGAGGATTCACCGACGGAGGCATGAAAGCGCAAAATTTGTTTGCGCAAGAAAAAATTAAAACGAAGGAGATCACGAATGTAAACTACGTAAACTAAAGCCTTGGGTATCCGCTTGACACACTCAAAAATATCCCGAGATGGAAAACACCCACACTATCGAATAACGCGCACAGGTCGACTTACGGCTGGTTCACAACTTACGATTTTACTTTCATTGATGCTTCCGACGATGAGTAATTTACTTGTATTATATCACGTGTATTATACGTCAGTGTGTTTACAGGCGCGTTTTGCCTTTTAAATTTCATTTCTAAAACAGTTGGGATAATTTGTATTCATGAATGGATGTACGTGATTATGTGATACTGAATTTGTATTTTTAAAAATGTGCGTTGAAAAATGTCGTTTAATTAATTTGTACAAATTAATTTGCTCTTTGCGGAATCAATTTGGCTTTTTGAGAAGTGAAAATATGGAAACATTCGGTCGTATTTTTTACTTTTGACGTTTTTTTTATGTATTTCTTATGCAACTCGTTATTCTTCCCTCCAGGTAAGAGCAGCAAATGTTTAAAATAAACTATTCGTTGTATTTTTACTCTTTACAAAATTTTGAAACTTTCGTGCGAATCGTTATAATTTTGATTATTGAATATTTAGTTATTTTTCACGGTAAAAGTTCCATTACTGATCTGAAAATTATAATTTAAATATTTCAAGAATACCCGAAATTGAACGACGCAAAAATTTTATCGCGTAAATTTAAACAATCTCCATCTATTTGATGAACGCAAACAAATTTATATAAGTGTTTAATTAAAGGTGTTAAAGAGATTTATAAAATTTTAATAAAATTTTGATCAAAACGGCTGTCAATATTGTTACATAGTTCCTAAAATATTCTTAGGCGCTCTGAAAAGGGCTCGTAAATGTTTACTAAAAACATAAAACAAATTTGAATTCGTATTTTCATTAAAAGTTAATGCGTAACATTTGTAAAGCGAAGAAGGAACACGAAAAATTAAGCTATTTTGTAAAATATAAAATGAGTATTTATTATTTCTTGCTTAAAAATAAATAAGCTATGTAACACTTGCTCATAAGTTTACTCGCTGATTATTATTACACGAACAATTTTTTTTTATCTTATCTACGTTCTGACAGACACGAACAAGCTAACTATAAATTAACATATAAAATCAAATAACGTTTATTTGAAATGTAAAGAATTATAGTATATTTTTATTGTTATTTCATTCAAATTTTAAACAAGAAAACTTGTTAAATATACGACGCACGAAAAATACAAAAAGAAACAAAATATATTTAATTTTTTTGTGCTACAGTTTGTTACCTTACAAGGGTTAAACTAATTTCAACAATACAATTTTGATTGTGAAAAACTTCTAATCAAGAACATTGTAACACAAGCCATAATTGTTATTTTACGCACGATACATCGAGTAGCCTGTTTTTTTAATTTTGACGCTCGCCGTGACGTAAAAACAGTAGTTGATACGTATTTTATACATATTACAAACAGACGCGCGAAAATTGGAAATGTGTAAAACACATGTTTGTATTGACACGATCGAATTTCGTACGTAATGTGCTTTAACGAAATGCTGCGCAAAAGTTAAGCTATTAAAAGCTAGAAAATGTCTCGAGCGACACTCGGAAGAAAACTTCAATCATTAAATTCAAATAATAAGAAAGTGTTACTTAAGCGGGTTAAGGCCATCTTTGGAATTGAAAATTATCGGCGTTTATTCAAAATTATTTTATACGAAATTGTGATTGAGATGCATCGAGTAAAAATTATTATTTGTCTAGTCTTCTTCGAAGATCTGGTATTAGTTCAAATTAATCTATTTGGAAGGCAATCGATCTTTCCATTTTCGAAAAATTGAACTTTTACACGATCATCGCAAAATTTAAAAAACGGATGTTTATTTTTTAAGTGATGTGTTGTACAATAATATTGATAAATATATTTTTCATGAATTTAGTACTTTATAATTATAAAAGAAATTGAAAATATCTTTGGTTTTTATGATAATTAACGAAAAATAACTTTGTATCGAAAAATATTCAAATAATTTTGAAAAAATAATGAATTTATATAAAACAAATATTAAACTAAAAAAATTAGTAAAGTATTATTTTTAATTACTTTAATTGAAAGTTTACTTTATATAGCTCATCGAGCATAATTAAAAATTTGTACAACAAAGTTTCGTATAATTTTAGATTTTTATCTACTTATCATCGTGAATCATAAAATCTACAGATAAATTCATTGATATCCACACATTAATGAGGTAATTGATCTTTTTAGGATTATAGTTTCAAAAGTGATTTATTTTATATAGAATCGATTTAATTAAAATTATTCGTATACTTTTATATAAAATATATTCGATTAATTTATTTTATACTTTTTTAAAATACTTAATAACTTTTTTTTTCTTTCGTAAACTAAAAGAGTAGCAAAAGTTGACAAATAAAAGTAAAGAAAAACGAGATAAAATAAATTCTGTAATTATTGTATTAATTTTATTTAAAAATACCTGTGAAATGTCATTGATAATAATATTGTAATAAATTTTCAAAATGTTTGTATACTTTCAACAATTTTTTAATAATTGTTTAACATGTATATAATAAATATTATCGTTATTATTATCATAAAATCTTCTTTTTGTTTTGGAAAAATATTTTAAATTCAAATCAACAATCATTTTAAAACATTGATATAACCTTTAATATTTAATAATTTAAGCGAAATACATTATTAAGAAGCTTAGCAAAAATTAAAAGCATATCGAATACATAATAAATTATTCGTAAATATACGTTTATTAATATTGAAATATCACTAAGTTTCAGTTCTTTATGTTTATTTAATAAGTCAATGAACTTAAAAAATTTTAATGTATTAATAAGATTGGTAAATGATACGTTAATGATATTTAATATTAACGATGTTTTAAAAAGATTTATGGAATAGGTTTCAATTACATCAACATACATCTCGCGAGTTTAAGAAATCTAGGACATTTTAAGTTGTGATAAGTTCACGAATTTGTGAGAATTTACACATTTTATTTACCTACAAAACTAAACAAGATTATCAGTACTAATATTTTTTTTATATAATTACTTTACTGAATTGTTTATAAAAATTTGTTGTAAAATTTAAGTTTGTTTTAAAAATGTAATTATTTGCTTTTGTAACCTCTGATTATTGATTTAATTCTGAAATAATATATATAAAGAAATAAATATGCTCATACTGTTAACATTTTAATATCTTTTAACAGATTATTTTGATAAAAAAGGAAACTCAAAGCAAAATAATTTAAATTCAGAATATTCATGTTTTTATAAATATTGAATATATTATAGTATTATGAAATTATTAACAGATAATGAATTTAAAATTGTTATTTTTTTTTATGTAATATTTTATCTTACATATATTATGAAAATACAAATAAATTACGTATTAAAAATAATTTTATCAAATATTACAGGAACGAGGACTAAATTTTATACCTAAAGTCGTATATTTATCTTTGTAAAAAATATAGAATGAAAAGTCTTTCGATTAAGTCAATATTAATTTTATGAATTTTTTAAAATTTAATTTAAATTAACTATTATTTGCTTTAAGGAATATGTATTTTATATAAATATGAAATTATCAATAATAAATATCTATAATTGTGAATCAAATATGTTCCTTTTGATTATGTTTATTATTATCATACTTTAATGTATACACATATATATTTATTTATATTTGTAAATAACTTGACTATCGAATAATATGAAATAGAAAAGTTAAACAACTGACAATCTTTATCAATTTTTAATTACTAAGAAACGTTACAATACAATATTATCTAAAAATATTTTAGATTTATCTTCTTAATTATTTTAAAAGTGTTTTAGAGTTATCAAATACTTACAATTTCAGATAGAAATTTCAAACACGTCTATAAATTCCTTTTAAAAATGATAGCCATTTATCGATTAGTGTTGTTAGGATATGTCTTTAATGCGTTTAGAGTTTTAGATATTTTTCGAAATTATACAATAGATACATCTATTTTTAAATATGGTTATTATTCTCTGTGTAATACTTTATAATAGATGCATAAATTGCAGCAGATTATATTTTTCCTTATGCGAATATTATGAGTTTTAATAAAATCTACACGTAAGTCGAGTTCACATATAAGTAAAGATATGATTTAATAAACACTATTAGTATTGATACACAAATATATTTTCCCGACAATTTTACAGTAAAAATATTTGTTAAAAAAATGCAATAGTTCCGTAATTTATAAATGGAATTTGTGTAATATAATTAGTTATATAATATATTTATTGCGCTCGTGGAATATTTAAGAATTATTTAATAACATGAAATATTTTAATTGAAATCAATAATAATGAAACCGATGTTTTGATGCTTAGTTAATTAAATTATGGATTCTATATATATTCATATATACATATAGAATCTTGTAACAGACGTTAACAATACATTAAATAATTTGGAATTATCACAGATTTTGATTGATGTATCTTTACAATGCGTTTACAAAGTAATGATTACATTTCTATTTGAATTTTTGGATGATTTTAATGAATCAAAATTTTGTATTGATTATTATTGTATAATTATGATATCGTAATTATAATAATGAGTTCATTATTACAAATGTGCAAATATTTAGGATATTTTAGTTATGTTTGATAAAGTCCGAAGTAATTTAATAAATACTGTTAAATATTTTATATATTACAAGATAATAATTTATTCCATTAGTAAAATAGTATACGATAAAATAGTCGATAAAAAATATCTATTGGGAAATCATTCGTTTATGATATTTAGATTTCAAAAGCTTAATAGTCGGAGGAAACACGTATGATCGTAACTACATTTATCTCAATCAAACCGATCCGATCATAAAGTAAGTTATCGTTAAATTTGGTTGAAGTAAAAAAAATCAATTTTTAGCAGCTATTGATTAATTAAAATAAAATTTGCTTATACGTTCAAAGAGTAATTTGCATGTAATTTTACATTCATTTAACAGATTTGATACCTTTTATTGAGAATATAGAAAAATATTGTAACCATTTACATTTAATTTACACGCAATAGATGCGAATATGCGGGTGTTTCAAAGGAATTGTAATATGTATGTATACATTTTATCTCAATTTTTAATTATTTCAAAGTGGATATTATTAATTCGTACATACAAAACAATATTGCAAATAAAATAATAAACGTGTAACTCGGCTTTAAATATAATTATAAATACTAATAAACGTATCTCTTTTCACAATATCGCGAATAATAAATACATAAATAAATAATTTTCATTGTAGATTTAAAAGTCTAAAATCTTCAGTGATACATTTATTTTCAATAATTGACATATTATCGTATTACCGGCCTTTCGAACATATTTACACGACTACTTGACCCGCATTTACATTATCTTTACCGCTTGTTTCATATTGCGTTACATATCGTGTTTTACTTTTTTCCATTTTTCTCTTAAACGATCTTTCGTATATCAAAACATTAAATCAGATTTAAATCTAAAGTTAGTTTCACGTAAAATATCTTTTGTAAACGATGGACTTTTTAAAACTTACTCGAGCGTCTTATCATCCAAACTATTTTATTTACCGAATCTAAATTGCTCTTAATAAGATCTTTTTTTTAATTACTCTTCTTTATAAATTTATCAATGAAAAAACACAATTGTTTCTTAAAATTTCGAGATAGTTTCCAAGTTGCATTGAAATAGTTATAGCCGTGGTAAAATATCTCATCTCATTGCAATAATTTTATTATTTGCATTCGTGATTCATAATTTTTCTAATCGTGAACAAAGTTATCTATATTTATTGATTAGATGTATCAATTTATTGTATCATTTGCAAGAGTCGTACATTTAATTTACGAAAACTTTATATTCGGATATATACATAAGAAAGCGGGACATTAAAGAACAAGGGAAAAACACGCCAAGAAAAAGACAAGTTTTCTTAATTCTGTTTTACGAATGCACTGGACATCTGCACTTACAAGTTTCGTATCCACTGTAAGAATGAACGACGGAGCTTTAATTCAACGTATAATTTGCAGTCGCATTTATTTTTAAAACTTTTCACTTGAGAAGCTTATTGTACGTATTATTTAAGAGATGCCACATAATTTTTCTCAATCTATTCTAGGAAATGCGTAATAGTTTAATAGGAATTATAAGCAAGGTATTCTTATATTTCTGATGGTTATCCGACGATTTAACTGTTACGTCAAAATATTGGCTTGTAACTACGTTTAAAATTTTTATTTTAAATTTGTCGAATTTGTCTAGAAAGAAATTATTTATTTTATTAAAGTGGTGCTTCTGCAAATCGACGAGAATTAAAAAATCCAATTAATTCCAAAAGTTTAGAACTTCATTGTTCCATTGATTAAACCCCGACTGTATTAAATTCTTACCTCTATATAATGATAAATTAAACTTTTCAAATGCAACGTTAAAAAAACTTTGTATTTCTTTAACCTTGTTTGGTAACCTTGTTACCAACAACTTTTATAAACCTCACAAATAACTTTAATTTCTGGTCTCCCTCTTTTGGATACCGGAAAACTTTGAATATAATTTCCATTCTAAAAGATGAAGTCATATCAACTAATTTAATTAAATGAAAAATTGCGCTTTCAAGTGCATTAATTTTAGCGGAAAATATCGTAAGAAGCAAGTAAGCGGTGAACATGAAAGCCAACGAGAATACATTAATTGCAGGCGTTGCGTAAATAATATTCTCTGTTTGTACGCAATTCAGCGTGTCAATGACAATTGTCGTCGTAAATGTGTCGGTACAATTTGCACATATACAATGGAGAACATCGATTCATTTTTCGTTAAATGAAGGATCGACACTGAAGTTGTCATTAGAGTCGAACGTTGTTCCTTAGTAATTTCACATATGGAAATCTAGTTGGTAACGATCGAGGCCGGTAAATCGGACCTTGAAAAATCATTAGGCGTGTGCGTGATTAATCAAGCAGACAATTTTATGTATTTCTTAATAAGTAAGGAATGGTTTAGATAAATCGAACTATTTTTCAAATTGTTCTGCGTTTTATGATATTTAGCATCGTAGCTATTTATTCTACAGATGTAGAATTATATTTCTCAAATTATACTTTATTTTTATAGTTGAAGCAAAATTGATTCTTATGTAAGCTTTGCGTGTGAATCTCGACTTAGTCGATCTCTTTTTTTTTACATTGTTGTACATTGCACTATTCGAAATTTTAAGTCAAGGCTGTACTAGAAAATACTGTCGAATGCCACAGTAAAAAAATATGAAAAAAATAATAGTCAATTTTAAAGTAAAATTATTCGTATAAATTAATTATGAATCTTTGATGACGTATAGTAAACAGATATGCGTTGAAAATATTTGAGACGAAAAAGGACAAAACGAGTAACATACGTGGATTGAATATTTTTCGAAAATTTTTAGAATAATTAAATCACACGGAATAGGATAAAATAGAAACAAAATTTCTCGTTTATACAAAAAATAAATAAACTTTTGATACGAGTACAAAACACTGATTTAATTATTTGGATTTTTATAAATGTGAATAAATACGGTTAGAAATGAAAAAGTTAATAATTTCTCTTTTTTTGTCGATAAATTTTATTATTTAGTTTTATTATTATTTTATTAAAATAGTAAGAATAACAAAGACAATATTTCTATTATTGAAAAAATAGAATTAAATAACGAGAGATAAGTTTTATTAATCCTTTATATTGTTAAATTAGTTAAATAATACTCTTCAATTGGTTTCTAACATCTAGAATTTAAATTATTTACATTTTATTTTTATGTATAACAAACAATTTTAATTGATGTATACTTTTTAGATGAAAAATTTAACAATGATTTCATAGTTTTGAAAATAATAAAAATAACAAATTAATTTTATTAACTTATGAAAATGATGAGTAAATATTTGTATCGTCGGTTTATTCATTCTTTTTCTATCAATCTATCAATTTAGATTCTTATACTAAAATAAGTATATTGTTGCAACCATCGAAAGCTTTTAAACTATGTAGAATAAATTTCATACAGAGTTTGTTATCAAATAACTTTATTTATATAGTTTGTAGGTTACCTGAAATGATATTAAATATATAATGACATTAAACATATATTATTTAAAATATAATGTAAGATTAGATTATTTTATCAAATTCACTTGTTATCTTATATAAACTTCTTTAAATTAATTATTACTTTTTTTTAAGACAATATAATAAAATAGTAGACGTTAAATTTTATATATAATATAATGCTATATTAAATAAATAAAATCTTAGGAAGTAATGTAAAAATGCTCCAATAACATTTTTAATTTAAATGAGTTAGAAATTAGTTTCACATAAGTTTAAATCTTGGTTTTGATTATTTTTGTTTGTCAATCTACAACGTGAATGAAAGATTTTACCTTCGGAGATTTTATTATTTTACATCGATACGAAATATCAATTTCAATAGCTTGAAACACGAATTTAATTTCGTTTTTTTAAGTATTATGTTGTTTTGCGATAAAATATTTTATTCAAACTTAAACACGTGATAATCTAAAAAAGCAGAAATGTCCTAATCGTGTTAAGAACAAGTTTGTTAAAAAGGAAACTACTTTTACTCGATTTAAAGGGAAAGCTGTATTTTTTCCAATAAAAAATTTTGCAATTTTTATACGTTTCGTTATCTTTTTGTATCGTATTATACGCATGTTTGATTAATACTTTAATAACAGAAGTCTTAATTCAGCGTTTTAAAATCAGCTCGTGTAGTGGTTTTCGAAAGGTCAGTTACACCACAAGTCAGTGCACTCGACCATTAGTATACGAATTAAGATGACTTTACTTCGAGAACTAACACGAGTCAAAGATAGAGTGAAATGAAAGAGCCATTAAGGCTGAGAAAGGAGGAAAAAGATAAAAGGAGTAAAAAAACGAGTGAGAAAAAGGAGTGAAAGGAAAATAGAAATATGAGGAGTGGAGTGGAGGGGGAAGAGAAATAGAAAAATCCACGCAGAAAAAACGGTAAAAATGACAAATAATTATTTTAACACGTTGGAAGTAAAGAAGGCAATGATTAGCAAGGCGTTGTTACTGTTCGTACAGTTTTGAACTTTCTAAAATTATAGATGTGAAATATAATAATAAAAACTTGTTAGGACTGTACAAAATTTAAATAGAAATAATAATAACAAGATAAAATTAACGAATGTAGTACAGTATGTCATTTATTTACACGTTGCTCCAAAATTTTAACGCGCGATTTAAAATTTACTACCTTAACTTTTTCCGACGATACGCAAATTATGTTTATTTTTGAACTTAGTAATGCATAATAAATTAATTCATAATTGAAATGTATACGTAAGAATTTATAATTAACTTGGTTAAACTCGTTCGATAAAACTGTATTGATTTTTCGTTACGTATTTCGCGTACTTCATTAGAAATTCATGGATCATTTATTACAATCACTCATCTAGTCATTCAATGAACATTCAAATTATTTATCTTATATGATTTTATAGTGATTAAAATATACAGTATACAGTACAATTTAAGTTATTGTTTGTCATATTTGTATCATATTTGTACCGACGCTTTAGTCTACGAGTAAAAATTTGTACAATGATTCTTCTATTAATTACGTACCGGAACTTCAGTTCCTGAAACACCGAACAAAAACTCGCGTTAACGAAGTACGAATTTTAACATAGAATAAATGTGAGAACAAAATCGATACAACGATGATAAAAAAAATAGTTAAATTTGATTTTAAATCTAATTTAATACAATTAATCGAATATTTATAGGAAGTTTCTAATAAAAAACACGAGATTTTTTATTATTACAACTTAACATGCAAAATTAAACCTAACGTATCTAATATTTATACGCACTTAAACAAAATTGCCTCGCCTACTTTTCCTTTCATGTCTTACGCACGGAACAAGGTCTCTTTAAATACGGTAGATTAAAGGAATCGATATCGTTTCAGGTTCCTAAGATTTTTATCTTACGTTAGGACAACGTATATTTTCGATCGTAATCATTTTTCTTTCCTAACGCGGAGAAAACACCAAAGCTTTTCCTAAACGCTGTCTTATCATCGCGTTATCCGCTCGGCACTTTTTCTCCATCGACTCGCCGATGAAACGAGTC
This sequence comes from Dolichoris vasculosae, assembly GCA_018907195.1. Classification (NCBI taxonomy): domain Eukaryota; kingdom Metazoa; phylum Arthropoda; class Insecta; order Hymenoptera; family Agaonidae; genus Dolichoris; species Dolichoris vasculosae. The sequence goes on from JACCHY010000006.1 coordinate 11,666,614, forward strand.
TCGAGCCTCCGACATCTTCCAACATCTTCCTCGGCTCTCGACGCGACCAAAAAACTTCGCCCATACTCAAACTCCCTCAACCACGAGTAAAATTCCCCCTCCAAAACCAACTAAACCATTCGAGAATTTCCCGCTTCGTACTTCTAATCCAATAACCGTCCCATCGTCGCTCCTCGGCGCCACCTGGGGAAAATCGGTCCGCGTGTCTTACGCGTGCGCATCCGACAGTCGTGCACGCGATCCCGTAGTAGACGCTCGTACACCCGGGGACTCACGGGTAGGGATTGGCGCATGCGCCCATTAAAAAATCGGTCGAGCGTCGCCGATCCCTCGGCATCTGTGCGACTCCAAGATGACAGTGGACGAAGAGGCGTCCGAGAAAGCTAAGGTGAGTTGTGGATCGGATCGTCCTTGAAATCGATACCTCGCCGATACCTCGTCGATTCCTCGCCGATTCCTCGCCGATTTCTTCTTTCGATCACTCGAGGATTTTGTTATCTCTCATTGTGTAACAATCGAATAATCTTTGGCTTGTCGCGCATCGCTCGTAGTTCGATCGAATTCCGATCGATCGTTCCGAAGAGATAAAATCGTTGTGTCACCCTTTTGACATTTCGCTGTACGATAAATGATTAATTAAATAGCCCAAGTACAATTATCTTATCGTACACCTATTTTTTCGATTTCTTTTATTTCGTTTTCTTTTCTTTTTTGTTTTAATTACACTCGCGAGATGAAACGCGACGGTACGAGAAGAGATTTCGAGCTGTTCAGTCACGCGTCCGAGAATCTCGTTGGCACTCAACGATATCGTCGTCTATAATTTATATTGTAAAGTAAGCAAACAATTGCGTTTCCATTTGGGTTATCAAGTGTCGACATCCAATTACAAACAAATTACGAAAAGGTCCATTATCTTTCGGAATAAGCGTGAGTATCGAATAGTTTGGCGTTGGAAAACGACGTGCGAAAATTCGCGCGCGAGTCTTTCCACTAAAAAGCGGTTTTAATTATAATTTGATTGAGCAACTTGTGTCTTTCGTGCTAGTTTTCGTATTTATTTTTCTCGGAATAACTTTCTAGAATGTTTCATTACCGTTTCGTAACAGCGTCCGAAGTGTACATCGATACACTACGATTTATACGTTACATTACGATCGGTGAATTATAAAAACGTTTATATACGTAAAAGTTTGGCGTAAAAACGTTGGTGTATCGTTCGATTTAAAAAATTGCAGCTTTATTATTCGAAATAATCCGCAGGCGCCAACGAGGTCGATTTATTTTTAAAAGTATAAAATAGCTCACTTTTGTCTATGGCTAAACGTTTTGATTTATGCGACCCACTTAAAATGAATAACTATCGAAAACAATTTTTAACACCTATTTCAAAGGTCGGAAAATGCAAATCATTGCGAACCGAGCAATCGCGGTCATTATTAAATGCCCGATAAAAAAATCATGAAAACTCGTGCTGTTTAATTCGTTATGATTTATCGACAACTCGAAAATGGATGGCGCAAACGATAAGCGATGTTTCGAACGTTCGGTTGGCCCTCGTTACCTAATTGCATTAGTAAGTTAGCGTTACGCTCTAATGCAGGCGTTGCAATAACTGTTAATTACAAGCTCGATAATTTCTAAAGTGCGAATCTTAAGACGGGTTGCGAGAGCTTTTAAATTTCCATAAACAATGTCAAAGTATTTTGAACCGCTCACGAATGAAACGTGTACACTGTTGGACGAAAGTGAAACCGAGTGTAAATACGGAGAACGGAAACACCGAACGTTTGGATGGACGTATTTGATAAAATTAGTGGTAAAATATCAATTTTCGTACAATTAATTTCGTTACTTTGCATCGAGCTAATTTTAGTTAACGGAAATAATTTTAGAAGTTGAGATGGAAAAAAGTTTAGTGAAATGAAAGATAATGAATTGTAAATACAACTATTTTATTTCTATGATAATGTGGTATTTAAAATTTATATTAACATGAGTACGTATTAATTTTTTGTTACAACTTTTATTATATTTTGAAACATTTATTTTTGTCGATCGTAGAAATAAAATAATCGGTTGACGCTCGTAATATTAGATATTTGGAATGTTATTTCAACTACTAGTAAATATTTGCAAAATATGTAAGTTGCGGCTTAGGGTTGGTAAATATAGATGAAAAATGGCGCAAATTTTGTCCTTGTTGAAAATTCGTTTGAATGCACATTTTGAAAATAAACAATATTTTTATGGCATTTTTTACGACGGTTTTATACACAATAATTCGAGCTAGATAAATTTATAAAATTGGACGTTAAATCTAACGATTGATACATTATATTCTTTTATTCCTTTGATAAAAACGACCAAATGCTATAGTTTAAATGATAATTAAGTTTAACCTTATGACTGATTAGACATTTTTAACAGGTATAAATATTTGTTTTATCAGCGATTACTCCCGAATGAACGAGTTGTTATTATTTGAAAAATTTCAAAATGAATCGTTACATTCGTTGCAAACAATTTACCAACAAAAACTAGAATATCTTTCACAATTATTTTTATCGTTCGTTCAAACTTGCCTTTATTAAATATTTTAGCATCTTTATTAAGGTATTCGATAAATTCAATACAATACAAGAAAATTGAATCGAATTTGTTATTCGTTAAAACTTGGTTAAACCGTAATAAAAGGCTACAGCTCTAACCGATTTTATATAAATTAAAATATAAAAGCCAATTTACAAATATATCGTACAATTCAAGATTAATTATCGTGAAAAAAATCCACGTGAAAGCGAACGCGACAACGTAAATACAGCCAACTTCAATACGCGTCTCTTTACATTTATCGAAATGAATTTACGTACCATTTATTGTAGGTTATAAAAATATAGTGCAAATATATATTAGTTTCTACTTTGATTTTTTAAATTAATTTTTTTTTAGTTCCTAAGTCTGTTGTACTCTCGATACAATCAAATATCAGATATAATCAAAAGGTCTGGTTACCCTTACAAGTGAAACGCTGCAAATGTACATTGAAAGTATTTTCTTGCAAGATAAATCAAGAAAAAAAAGAGTCCTCGGAAGAACGTTGCAAAACTCGCATATTTTTTATGCAATAACAAGTAAAATTGATTGTCCCAAAGCGTGAAGTACTAAATTATATTTCATTGCCTATTCACTGCGGCTTCAATGTTTTGGATTTTGAGGAATTAAACTACAGTCGTTGAGTGTAAGAGTCATAGTTATTTATTTTTTTTTATCTAAGAACAAAAAAAAAATTAAATATCTTTATCATCCACTTGTTAAAAACTAAAAAATAGAAATGGTCCATTAATATTTTTATCTTGCATTTAATATTTTTATGTTGCACTAGTGTTATTTTTACGAAGAGTGTATTTTTAAAATCATTGTCGTAAAGGAAATCTTTAGTATGTGAAAGAATTCACGTGAATCCATTACTCGTTAAAAAGTTTTTTTTTATTTCAAATGAATCAGTGCACAATGTTTTTAAGTCATACCAAACAATAATTGAGGAAATGCATTTTTATATATCCATTTTAGCGGCATTACATGTTAAAGCGATGTATTTTTATAAAATTTGTAACTCGAAAATATTTAATTGAAATTATATTTAAACTTTATTATATTATGTTTTTTTTCAAAAACAAAAGGTTTCTAATCATTATTTAATTTATTTAGACAACATAATCCTAAACTTTTTTTTTAATGTGTTTGTAGCGCATGTATTAACATTTAAAATTTGAAACTGTAAGTTGTTTACAAATTTGTATATATTTTTCTTTTTTCCTTTGTATGTTTCATTTCATTTTTTCACTGAAAATAATCGCTGTTAATTGATTTAGTTCCAATTACTTGAAATTTCCTCTATTTAGAATAACAAATTTTTTAATATTGAAACGATGTATTTTTAGATTTTTATTTCTATTCGATGGTTAAAATATTATACAAAATATTATAAAATTAATTGAATATCAACTTTACGAACTTTGTATCAAATATTATTCAAAAACACTCAAATCGCTCGTCTATCAATTAGAAATAATACAAGATTAAAATGTTTTATCAAGTTATTTAAATCGAGTGTGGAATTATTCGAAATTTTAACAACGATTGGTTTTCTAACCGAAATGAACAAAAGTCTACGCTTGATAATAATTTGACTAAAATGTATTGCTTAGATATAAAGTAGTTAAGTTATATGGTTTTCTTATACAATTTTTTTTACTGCTACACGAAAATTTATAGTCTGCTTAAATTCCGTCTTTCATTGTTTTAACAATTTACATGTTTTTTATGCGTTTCTTATCAGATAATACAAAATGTAATTTATAAACGCAGTTTTCCAAGACTGATTTTTAGCTTATCTTTTCTTTCGACGATATGTTGCATTAAGTCAATTTGAAATATGTTACGAATAGATACGCGCTTCCCGTGAAATAGTAAGCCTAGTATTTTCAATATTATACGTCTGAGCAATTTAATTTATTATATACTTTTTACTTGGAAATTCATTATATAACGTAAAATTATACGCAGCAAATCTGCCGTAACGAATAAAGTGAAATCATTACATACATCATTTTTTATCTTTGAATACTTGTTAAAATTTAGAATGTAATAATTGATAAGTTTCTTCAATTTTTTATTCATAAACCGAATAAATATCAAATTTTAATTCTCTTTCAAAGTATAATTTTGTATAATCCTATAAAAGTTTTAAACCCGCGAACTTATTAAAATGACATAAATAATATTTCTCGGTATTTTAAAGAATGCATTGTAAAAACGAATCAATTTTTCTATACCAAATTTATCGCGCAATCGCGAGTTTATCGATCCGATTATTTAATCAATCGTCTTAGATCTTTCTAAAAGTTTACTCGGTGAAATCTTCACATTTACACGCGTCATTCTTCTCAATTAATGCTAATGTATTCCCAGTAGTTACGCAATTCTTAAATCTCGAACGAGTTCTCGAATTCCGTAACCTGGCTTGTAAAATTTGTTACAATATTCCGTATAGTAGTATCAACCATCTTTTATCTCCGGAGTAATCTCGTCTACAGAAGTCGAGATATGATGTAAATGGGTCATAAAGCTTCAACAGGTAGTCGACGACTAACGATTATTTCTAATTCGTAAATCTTTCGCGATACTCTAGTTTGTAATAATAAATGCAAAATGTACATGTATTTCTTTTCTCTTTATTACAGAAGATGGGTTACCCAAAATCCGTATTCTTCATAATCGGCAATGAATTCTGCGAAAGATTTTCTTTCTACGGCATGCGGAGTAAGTAATAAATATTATTTATCGATATATCGATACGAAAAAACTTTCATACAGCTATCGATAACTAAAGTTACATAAACATTAATATCGTATCTATTCCAGAGATATTTTAATCGTAGTTCAACTTATATAAATTATCCGATGAAACTCTAACACGTCGCTCGCTCAAAAATTCATAGATAATCCAATCGTTTAATATAAAAATTACTCGCTAGCTTGTATCAGTAAGCGAGTCCTCGTGTAAAAAAGCATAGAACATTCACGTATGTCGTCCCATTCCTATCTACAAATTTCCTAAAAAACGAAAATAGTTCCTTTAAAATCGAACATCCTTGACCTCCGAATCAAAAATCAAAACACAAACATGAAAGTAAAATGATGAAATTACAGCGGCCCTTTCGCTCTACCTGATGGACATCCTCCTGTACAACGAGGACATGGCGACGGTCGTCTACCATGCCTTTTCCATGTTCGCGTACTTCTTCCCGTTGCTGGGAGCAATGGTCGCGGACTCCTGGCTCGGCAAATACAAGACGATCCTCTACCTCAGCTGCGTGTACGCGTGTGGCCAGTTGATGTTGTCCGGGAGTTCGGTACCGCCGCTCAGGCTTCCAGTCAGGTACGAAGGGGTAAGGAGTCCTTTACGACCGCGACAAGGTCATCGACTCCCACGCATCGACGAGACCAGCATTTCGATCTTCCGGATAATTATCTCGGTTCGACGATCGGGATTTTTTTTTTTTTGCCGTGGGATAACTCCAGGGAATTACCCGATTATTTCGGGTGGGGCTCGAAGATATTTCGAAACGAATTATAACGGCGTAGACGGGAGTTTTTTCTTAACGCGAAACGAATAAGTAATACGCGAGGAATACGGTAATAAGAGATCGTAATTTTTATTCGATGCCGTGACAAGCTGTTCTTTTGTTTTAAGAGGAATAATGAGATAATACTGTAAAACATTCTTTGAATTATAATCATCCGTCGACGAAAAACAAACAAGCGTGAAAATTATAATGTATACGAGTTTTGCCGATAATGAAAATGTCTTTGCATTATTTTGAAAACATTTTTCAAAATAAGAAAACATAAAAGCCATTACTGTATTTCTTAAAAAAGTTTTTTTTTCAATTATTTGTCGATTTTTCGTTGCGCGCAAACAATTACATTTGTTTATAGAATATTCGATTCGATTTTTGATACATATTTTAAAAGACATACGAAAATATTGTTACTATTGTGATCGAATAATCGAATTTCTTTTAATTAATATTGAAAAAATAAAAAAAAAAATAATTTACGTGACACACATAATAAATTTTTATTTATTCCGTTGGTATTATTTAAAAATATTTCTCAGCAAGTATTACTAAATTATTTTTACAACCTAAGTTATTAGTTACAATCTATAAATTTAAAACAATTGCTTTTAACGCGATAATTAAGTATAACTTATCGTTTACTAGCTTATTCAGTTTTTTTTTTCGAATCGGTATAATAACACGAATTGTTTCAAAATGAATCCTCGGAAGATATCCTTAAGTTAATAATTTCAAATGCAAACGCGCAATAAAAATCATGTGTTTTTATACTGTATAAAGAAAAAAACTTTTATGTTTCTTTAATTTCGATATTTAAAAAAAATTAAGCTATTCTGCTTTTAATTATTAGTTTTTATCGAGGAACAAAAAATTTATCTTTTACTGCGTTTGTTAACAAAAAATAAATTTTAAATACAAAATCTCGCAATTTTAACATCGAAATACGATAACTATTATTCATTTTAATGTCTCTGTAAAAAAAAAAGAATAAAAAAATTGGAACAATGCGTAACTTATAATTTCTCGCGACGAGTCCTTCAAATATAAAGATTAAGATAAAAAGCGATAATAGTCAATTTTAATGTTCTTCTCTCATCTGCTCATCGCTTACTTAAAATTAGATAAATCACTACCGCAGGTTACTTACACTTTTAAATAATTATATGTTCATCTACCGGTAAGCGTTCCACTTTCGCGACGACCGCGTTGATGTCGACAAGGTCTTTCCAATCGTCACGATCCACCGATTTCTCTTTATTTCTTACGAATCGAACGGTGACATTATTGTTTGTTCGGTCACAGTTATGCTTAATTTTCATAAATTTCTCACGGAAATATTTAATTGCAAAAGTCTGCAAGCTCTAACAGCTCGTTGGAATGTTTGCGGTACTGTTTACGTGTAATCGTAAAAGTATGTAAGTCGCACTTATATAAATAATTAACGAGAAAATTTTTCTATTTTTAAAGAATAAGCCGAATACTTTTACCGCGTGTTTTAATACAGAAATCCGAAACAACGGAGAATTAAATACGAGAAAATAACAGAACCGTAAGATTCGTTTATAAAAAACCAACGTTCGATAAGATATTTATTTTTGTCAACGATAGATCGTAAAACGTATAACTAACACATCGCAGGTCGTGTCGAAGGTAAAGAAAATATCGCGACATCGGAATTATTAACCGAAAGTATTGGAATACTTGGAGAAGTATGGAAAAGGAAATAATCGGAAAATGTAAAAGCTTGCTGGTGGCTAAATTATAATAATGCGGGGAATTCGAGCTGAAATAAAAATTCAATAACCGCGCTTTCTTGGAACGATCTTAGCTTTCGAACGAGCTTGAAAACGTCGCTTTTCAAATGAACGAGAGGCGATAATCGGTGGAAACGCGAATCGAGCGAAAAGAATAGGAAAAGAAAGGAGATAGGAAAAGGAGATAGGAAAAATCATGATAACACGACTAAAAATGGATGTTCTGCTTTTGTCCCCAGGGAATTATCCATTATGGGTCTGCTGCTGATAGCCTTGGGCACGGGTGGGATAAAGCCTTGTGTCACAGCATTCGGGGGCGATCAATTCAAGCTGCCCGAGCAAGAGGCTTACTTGTCCACCTTCTTCTCGCTCTTTTACTTCGCCATAAACTCGGGCTCGCTTCTCTCCACTTTTATCACGCCGATACTCCGCAAGGACGTCACGTGCTTCAACCAAAACACGTGTTATCCTCTGGCTTTCTTCATACCCGCTGTACTTATGGTAATATCCATAGGTAAGAGCGTCTTTTTTAACCTCAATTTCACCGGCTTGATAAATTTCGTATTTGTCAAATGCCGTTGGATAAAGACTAGCGATAATCCGTTTGTATGTTCGAACTCGTAAGTCTGACCAAGTCAGAGCTTCTAGATTTATGTGCGTGTAGGTAAATGGCAGTGGATAGGACGAAACTATGCGATCCAAATATGCGATTCCTAGTCCTTACAAATTTATTAAATACTTTTTTTCGACGATCATTTATTGTACAATCGAAAAGCTACGGGATTTTAAAACTTTTCGCGCGGTAACAAATACAACTGTAATGTATTCGTTTGAACGATTATTTTGAAAATTGTATGTTCGTTGCAATTAAGTAAATTATAATCTATTTGTAAACAGCGTTGAAACTTTTTTTTTTATTCCAACCGAAACTTCTTTTTGTGATTCGGACGAGCAATAATTTAATAAGGTCTTAGTGTTTTTTAAGTTACAAAAGTTTTATCATTTATAACATAATAAATCTATTTAATAAAATCTACGCTTCTGGAAAATGTTTCTACCGTTTCGATATTAATTCGAATTAGAATTGTAAATACAACAAAAATTGAAATACGTAAAAATTACGTTTTAATTATTTTCTAAAATGAAACTTTATTTTTACTCGATATAGAAATTTCACGTAATAAATTTAACGGACGAAGATTATAATAACTCACCGAATTAACTAACTTATATATTATATCTCTTATGTAATGGAAGATTGTTACTTTTGCCATTAACTTCAAAAATGCACAAACGAAAAATTTAATTTCTATTTTATAAAATAATGTTTCTTTTTAAATCTACTCTGATTCATCGTAACGTTGTGACTTTTAACGAAATTGTAGAAATAATGTCAAATAATTACACGTTAAATTATTTATTCGTTAAGTAAATCAAATTGCGATAAGACTGTGTTAAAAAATAATGTAAATACGTTTCAAGATTTTAAAAATAGACGTATGCTATTTTTAAATAAATCTGTTTATATTAAGTGCGTAGCCTTAAAAATGACATAAAAACACATAAAGATTTGGACTTAATGTTATTGTTAACATCTTTTTAATCTTAGTTAGATAGAATTTATAAACCGTTGTTGAGCTTTTATTTTATAATTTTTCAAAGGGTTTTTTCAATTTTGCATTTTAGGAACTAAATTTTTAACTCGAAAATTGATTTATAGCATTTTTATTTACATTCATTTACGTGGATGATTTTTTCACGTTCGCTTGCATCGTTGCATCATTGGTTAAAGTAACGCGTAGCTTTTACATCTCGTTTATCTGATTTATTTCGTATATTTATGAATATTATGAAATGTGATAAATGAATATATGCGTTTGTAAAATAAAAATTAATGTTTTTAGAATTATGTTTTAATAGAAAGAAAATTTTCTCGGATCAATTACCGAGTTTTTTCAATAACTTTTATATTCTTTAAATTTTTTATCACACTTATAATATCGCGAAAAAGTATTAATAAAGCTTTGATGAAATTGAGTATTTTTCTTTAATAAAAAGTAATTCTAATATTCTTCTCATTTCGATATTTGAATAAATTTTTAAATATATTTTGACCTTTTAAATAAATTATAATTCTTATAATGAAAATTAAAACCGGCATACTTATTCGAAAATTATGAATAAATTTACTATGAATATTAATTATTTCTTATCTCTCTAATCAATTTCAATCGAGTTTTAAATTAAACTTAATTAACAGATATTTATTTATAGTCGTTTCATCCAAGCGATCCGTTTAACTACTTTTACTATTTTTAAAGCTCGTACAATATTAATATATTAACGATTCGTACTTAAAACAATACGTGTATTTATAAACAAGGTAAATTAAAAATTGTTATATTTTTCAGTGATATTTTTTTGTGGTAAAAAACTCTATCGGATAAAAGAACCGGAAGGCAACGTCGTTTTCAACGTTACCAAATGCATTACCGTAAGTATTTGCACGTCTTCGATGAAATTATTTTGATGTACACACGTATTCTATAAATACATCGAAACGATCGAAATCGATGCGCTAGCTTATAATTAAACGGACGGTTCGATTATAAAATTAAAGAAATGAATCTTGAAATTGTGAAACAGGGAAAAATGTTTCCACTTAAAACGATGTCGCTATAAAATGTAAGCGTACACATCGAATCGATGACGTTAGAGATTTGCATTCGAGACTAAGTAAAAGAGGTCTTATTTTACCTTATATAATAATCATCTAAAGCTTTATCGATTTACGTAAACGAACGCGTATTTTCCGAGTTAACGCTAAATCTAATCCAAATGTTTTTTACAGATGAATCGGTTATCCAAGTATACTTTGTTTTCTTAAATCTGTCAGACCTCGTTTATCGGTTAAAAATTTTCTTAAAAAGTGTTGGGCGGAACGATGAAAATATTAATCAAAAGAACGGAAAATATCGTATATTTTGGTACAATCTACTTTGAATCGAATGTAATACGTACAAAGTACAAGAATCTCGGTGTAGTCTTTACAAATTTCTCTTAACGTCATCCGTAATCGGAGCGGATCCAAAGAGGGTAAATTTGCCGATCGCCCAGAAACGATAAAAATAAAACTCTAATATTTCGTAGCTATTATATCGAACGTACAAGCAAATTACTATCACCGCACACGTTTCAAAAATAATATTCCACTTAACATAGTAGTTCGATTCAAAACGTTATCGGACACGGGAACAAATCGCTTATTCAAAATCCGACCTCGAACGTTAAGCCTACGGGATTTTGAGGGTATGTGTGTGTTAGCGACACTATCCGTCTGTTTCAGTACGCTATCAGCCGTAAAATAAAGTCAAAGGAGAGGCGCGAGCATTGGCTGGACTACTCGGACGATCAGTACAGTGAACCAATGATCCAGGACATTAAGTCAGTTCTGAAAGTCTTAAAGCTCTTCGTACCACTACCAATATTTTGGGCGTTATTCGACCAACAGGGCTCACGTTGGACATTCCAGGCGACGCGGATGAACGGCGAGATCTGGGGTTACCTCATCAAGCCCGATCAATTTCAAGTCGTCAATCCCCTCTTCATTATCATATTTATTCCACTGTTCCAGCTATGCATTTATCCTTTCATCGAAAAATATATGTACATTAACACGCCCTTGAGGAAGCTCACAGTTGGCGGATTTCTGGCGAGCCTATCCTTTGTTATTTCCGGCATCGTAGAGCTCAATCTCGAGGTACGTGTACAAAATTCAAATTCAAAGCCGAAGCTAAGATATAGAGAGGATCGAAGTTGAAGATTCGAGAAGGTTGCGAGTGAGCGTGAAAACGTCGATAGAGTCGAGTTAATTATTTTTTTTCCCTCCTTTCCAAATCATTTCTAACGCTTTTTAAAGAACAAATATGTACGAAAAGATAGTAAAATTTATCGATCTTACCAAATACATGGGACGAACGGGCGTTAAACGTCGGCGATGAGTCAACTTGTATCGATAAGTATACGAGGGTGTTTCCGACAAAATAATTTGAAACCAAAAACTGTTATTGGTGTAGGATTGTTTCGGTTAAGATTTAAGATTATCGGTATACGTTCGCACAAAAATTTTCTTTATCTTCGTTTATTTCCGTACGGACGAAATAATATTTTATTAATAACGTTTGTATTAAATTCGGTTCGAGTGTTTTTACTTTTTTTGCTCCGAGGCTGCAATCAGTTACTAAATATTTATTGTAATTTGAAAAATTAATTATGGATTAACACACGAGAAGATAATGATTACGATGACTTTCCTACTAAACGGGCTTAATGTAATTTAACGCGACGAGAAGTTTTTGGTAATTTTATACGATGATATCTCCATAATCGGAGGCGCTTAGACTTAAGATTAAGAATTATGTAGGATCGGAAAATTATTATTTTTACTGATTTCTCTTTTTACGAATCACTTTATATCGAAAATGAATGGTAAATGCATTTTATACGTATTTTAAATAAATTTGCACCAAAGAGTTTTCGAATTATTAAATTAAATCGTAGCTGGGATTTAAACTTTAGTCAAGATAAATTAGTTTCATCGTTAATAATAAACTTGTATTATAAAATAATACTCGGTAGTGTTCAAATAAATTATCGGAGTATATCGCGCGAAGTATTTTTACGTATTAAGTGTAATAGATTATCGTTACGATGGAATTTTATTTCAATGTAATCCAGTTTTATAAAAATTATGCACCGTTGCTTATTGTCCGTGGAAATTTATACGAAACAGTCGATACACCGTTAAATACGATCGTAAATTGTATTCGTAATCTTAAAAGGTGAAATGTTGCGTACCTTTCAATATTTTACAATCGATAATTTATTATAAATTTTCGTTCGGATTTTTTCGATCGCTAAATTATAACGAAATCGAAAGTAGTTTCAATCGCGGTATTTATAAAACAAATAAACTTTACGATAAACTAAAAACTAAGTAAATCCCATCGATAAAACCCATAACAAGTAGAATAAAATTGAACCAACTCGGAACGATCTTACCAAGGATTATAATATTTAAATTGAAACTTACCCAACAAATTAATGTAGTCTTTTAATAAATAAATCGTCTACTTTTTGTAACGTTGAATTTAAGCCGACGTACGTGACTCCACCTTCCAGTGGCTTTGCACAAATAAGAATATACAATACACTCAACTGTAACGCATCGTTAGCCATCAATGATCAGACGTTCATCTTGCAAGGTCTAAGTATGTACCAAAACATTAAAATTCCAGTAGTCGGAGACATACCGATAACTTTCAGTGTCAATTTCAATAAATGCAAATACACGGATTATGAGTCGTTCGGTGGTACGTATGATCGTAATCGCGGTTATATAATCGATAGGGAGCGAAAGATTAATGCTCGATCGACTTCTCGCATTCGCAGGAATCTTGGACGTGAAGGAGAAAACTTCCTCCTCGTGGGCACTGACGAAAAAGGGAATCAGTCGAACGTTCCCGGAAAATATCGAGAAATCGAAAACTGGCGATCCGTCGGTCCACGCTTTGATTTATCTGGATTCATCCGCGATCGATTACAGAACTTTGACGCTGACAAACGGCAATGAGAAACACAATCTACAAATAAACAGGGACCTCAATTTCACCAAGTACATCGAGGTGAATCAGAATTCTTACCAATTATCCATCGACGGGGTCGACATCGACGAGGTGTCCTTCCAATACGGCGGCGTTTATACCATCCTCGGTTACATGTCGGGAGACACGACGTTACTTAAGAGGATAACCCTCGCCCCGCCAAATTCGGTTCACATGTTCTGGCTGCTTCCGCAATATATCGTGATGACCATGGGCGAGATTATGTTCTCGATCACGGGCCTCGAATTTGCCTTTACGCAGGCGCCGGTCAGCATGAAATCCTTGCTTCAGGCCAGTTGGTTGCTGACGGTCGCGTTTGGGAACTTATTTGTCGTCATTATAGCCGAAGCTCATTTCTTCGAACGACAGGTGAGGATTTTTACGAGTTACCGAAGAGCTACGAACGAAGAAGGAGATCGAGAACGATTCGAGGAGATTAATTTGCGATACGACGCGATAAAATTTTCATCGATCTCCACCCGAGTCCAGTTTAAGGGATTAAGCAACGTTTAAACAGAGTGCAAAGTTTAATGGAAGCGAATTATAAGACGGAAATATAAATTTCAATTTTCTTTTTTTATATTACGAATTGCTGTATCGTAAATCAATCGCAGACTCGTTTTATTTTCTCTGGTTTTTCAATGTTCATATCGGAAAATAAGTTTCGCGTGGATTTTTTTGGATGAATATTTGATACGAAATTATTTTTAAATCTATACTCGATGAAAGACTATTAATTAAAAATCTATCGTGTTTTAACCGTTACATTATTTTCTATATTCGAAACGATAAATGTGATAAAAAAAATTATTGAATGACGGAGAAATACAGAGTTTTCAATAGAATTACGAAAATAATTAATTTAATTACGAACGAGTATTGTTTATAAATTTGGCTAATAAAGCATCTTTGTATTTTTACGATTTATCAAACAATAACGATAAATATTTACTCGAAATAAAAATTTATCGATTTAAATGATGCGTTAATTAACCGACGATGTGTGTTTATATTTTATATCGCGCGGTAATAATTTTCACATGCGATTACTCGATCGTACATTAATATTTAATTTTTTCTTCTATTAATTCAAGGACGTAGTTGTTAACTTAAGAAATTTATTTATACAATTTCAAATTACTAACTGTAATCTTATCTTTCAGGTATTTGAATTTTTTCTGTTTGCCTTCTTAATGTTCAGTGACATGTTAATCTTTGCAATGATGGCCAAAGTCTATAAATATAATAATATAACCAACGATAAAGAGGAAATAAATATGCAGTCTAATTAAGAATTTCTCAACGATTTTTACAAAAACAAAAATGAGAAAAAAGTAAAAACTTCAGTGTACAAATTCTAAGAATAATAGATTTCTTCTACATGAACAAGACAATGTAAATCGATACTTACTAAGTGTGCGATTAGGAGCCAAAAAGTTATTTACTTAAAAAAATTTATGATGATAATATTCGATACTTTTGAGCTTTATAATAGTAAAAAAGTTTTAGTAAAATTAATTATGCTAATTTGTCGGATATTATATAATTTAAAACTCAGTATTAATTTCATTTGTAATTCAGTTTTTTATTAAATCACTTTTTATAAATTTTCGATATCTTAATAATTTGAGTCCAAACATATTCGTATTAGTCGTTTTATAATCGGCTTATATGTATGTTGAGATGCATTAACAGATATTTTAAATTATATACTTTATTAATTATCTAACTAATTTTAAACTGGTGTAAAAGTTTTAAAATTATTTTAAAATTTGAGATAAAAAGCTCTGTTTGAATTCACTTTGAGATTAAAAGCTTAATATCAAATGATGATGGATAAGTGTAATGCATTTTTATATTATGAAAATGTAAAATTTTGTACATATATGCATGTATTTTCATAGTGATGATATGTGCTTGAGAAAATGTTGTATTCAAAGCGAATGTTTGTATATATGTATTTTTTAATTATACTTAGTTTTAATTTCTTATTGAATAAACAGATGAACGTGTTTATTTATCAATAATAAGAAAATAGTTTTGTATCTAAAATGTGAAAATGTTCGTAATTAAAAGAAAGTATTTCAATAATTCTTCTTGTTCGTTTATTGTTGTTATACAAAAATATACCCTATCAATATTAATAATAATTTTTTTAAATATCTATTCAAAAGATAAGTAATTTATTAATCTTAATTAATTTCAATGATTTATCCTAAAATAATAATTTTTATCAAATACAGAACTAAATTTTCACGGATAACAAACTTTTATCATCATTTATCTTTCAACCTCTGCTGCATACGTAAATTTCATAAATAAATAATAGACAAATGTTCAAAATACATCATTTTTTCCTTTTTCAAACGATAATATATATTTCCAAGTTTCTCAAATTTTACTGTGTGATTAGTGCACTTATTTCTTAGTATAAACTAAGTTGGACGACACTTGAAAAAAAGTTTAGAACGTTCAAATAATAATAAACGAATTGATAAGTTTCTTTTGGTTTTTTAACATTGTGGACGCGTTGGTAATTGAAAAAATAAAGCTTTTCGAGATACTCGTAAATTTTTTATTATCCCGGTACTCAAGTAATAGCGACATATAATCCATACGACTTTCTACGACGAAAAAACTTTTCGATAATTGAATCAATCTCTATTTTATCGTAAATTTCTTAAAGACATTTATTCTCTTAAGTTTTCGATAATTTATATTTTTCGCTTTTTTCCCTGAAATTATGATTTTTAAAATATTTAATTTCATTATACATTGCCCTTTACAAGCTATAATTTGTCTTAAAAAAAATTAGTACTAATAGTTAACAAATTCTATGTAACGATTAACATTATAAACTTAAAATTGTAAACTTTAAATTTTAATTAGCATAGTAACTATATTATTAAAACTTTAATGGTAATTTCTTTATTTTTTCGTTATCTGCACGAAAATTTGAATTTATGCGAGAGAAGTTCATAAATAAACGATTTTCAAAATAAAAAAATAACTGTAATGTATTATAAATCTCGGATTTGTGTAAGCCTCCGTTTTCTACATTTTCTCTACATCTCCGTTTATTTTATTACATTTTTTTATTTCAGAGCTAAATAAAAAATTTTTATCAAAGAATCAAAGATATATTTTTTGAATTAATCATATTAATATATTGAAAATAATATAAAACTTAAAAATATTTATTATAAACAGACTAGCGATTAATTAAACTTGATTTAAAACCAAGTAATATCAGTTTTATGTTGACATAATCCGAAACTCCTGTAATTGATTTACAACGCGAGAAGTTTATTTAGATATTTCGATAATATTGGTACTATATAAATATTTTTATTTTTATTCTTTAAATACTTATATTACGTTTTTATTACTGTAAACTAACGATTGGGATAAAAAAATAATTTTATCTAGAACTAAAAAGTAGCGTTAATAAAGACAAGTACGGCATGAATAAATAGTTGGAATAGATTAAGTTTAAAGCGGAGAAAAATAACATTTTTACTTTGATAAAGTATTGAAATTTAAAGCTCTTAATAGTAGTGATATATTTATACGTTTACATATCAATTTATAATTTTAAAAAATCCAAGAGTTAAATATTGCAATACGTTCATTATTTAGGCTTAAATTTAGTAATTTTCTTTGAAAGTTATCGATAAATAAATATATTAAATTATATTATTTATTAAATAAATTATTATATAGTAAAAACCATAATTTTTTTTAAATCAACAGATAATACCGTGCAATAATTTTTTTTTATAAGTCTATTCCCACCGATCGTTATTAAATTAAGTAACTTAACATCGTTATTTCAGAATAATCGAGCTTCTGGTATCCTATAGGTAGCTTTTATTTAAGCGTTCCAAGAATTATAATATATTTTTTAAGTGCACGAATATATATATATATATATATATACATATATATATGCTTAAGTATGCGAGGGGAAAGAAGGATTTGCGCTATTGCTCAACTTACATCTCAAGAACGAACGGATTTTTTCGCAAAAATGTATCAAATAACTTTTAAGATTAACTAATACTTTTAATATATTTTATATAAATGTATTATATATTTAGCTTCCTACACTTGTTTAAACTTATGCTTATATTTATATTTATAATTTATACTTAAATGCGTATTTGTAAATAGAATAACTTAATAAAATCTTAAATTGAATATTCATGTATTTCTGTTGTAATGCACAGTTGGCTAAGCTAAAAATTTTGCTATTGTCGTATCGAGTGTGGGAAACGTTGTTTTAACCACAACATTATCTTTAAATACATTCACGATAATTTAAGACATTGAAATCTACTTATTAAAAATAATTGAAATAGTGCTTATTCGAATATCGAATTATTAACTGCTATTTAATAAGTATAAAGAACAAGATAATTCTTTTATTGGTTCAAATATAAAAAAATTTATCCGGAAAAAACTGGAGTTTATTGAAATATTTTACATTTAAGCTTAATTATTTGCCTTAATTATTTTAATTGCTTATATTCTCAATAAATAATTAATTAGTGAATAATTTTTTGTTTCATCAAGGTTTTCTGGTATATTTTATCGCAAAAATCTTAAATATTATTTATAATTTCATGAATATCATTGACTATTTTTATGTACTTCTTTTAATTTCTTAATTATTTTTCAGTAAACAGGTTTCCAATATTATCGGTCATACGTTAATGTATGAACGCTTGTCAAACGAGAGGATAAGGTATATTCGAATGTATTTTATATTTATGATCTTATAGAGCATTAAAAATGTAAAAGAAAATTTAATCACTTATTCGTAATTATTATTGATTATTATTTCTTTATTTCACTCTATAACTTCATTACTAATGATTTTCTTTATTTTGCAAAACATTGTTTTATAAATATTAAAAATTATTTGAAATTGAGAATATGATTATTCAAATCATGAATTAAATACGATTTATAAATAAATCGTGTATTTTATGCAAAACTAAATTGCAATAAAATAATTACTTTCGTATTAAATTTCTTTTATTTATATTATCTACCTTCCACATCGAATCTTATTTTGAAAGATATATGTAAATTTGATAATTATGTTTAAATGTTGAAATAAATATATAAACTAATATTGTTACTCGTATAGTTATTAAATAATATTTTGTTTGTTTTAATTCATCGTATAATAAAACTATCGTACAATAAAAATTATCGTTAGACTTCCAAATTATCAATGACATAACTAAATACAGCTTAAGATAAACGATTTAAATCAATTATTAAAATTATGTAACTTTGTAAAGAGAGTATTTAAATATATTACATAAAAGTATTATTATTTTAGCGAATATGCACACGCGTATAAATATAATTCATATTGTTATACCTTTTTTGCTCGAGAAAATTGATAAATTGATTTTTATTCAAGCTATTATAAATATTGTCCATATTTAAATAAAATATGTTTCAATGTTTTAGATTGAATTGACTATACATAGTACATAGCAATATGAAAAAAAAAATAGAAAAAATGTTGAGATACTATATTTTTATTCCATAAGACAGATTATAAATTAGTATACGATCGATCCATATTTTATTTGCGGAAAAAACTTTTATTCTTTGTAAATTTCTGTAATTAATTAAAAAAAATTTGCTGTTTTATATGTAATTCACGATATAATCGAAATAAAAATTAATGTATCCAAAAAGTTTACATACGATAAAGTAAGGTTGATTTAAATGTGTTAATTCTTGGGATAATTGAGTAATATATAAATGTAAAATAACAGCTTTAGTATATTGACATAAGCAACAAGTGTATCGAGTCGAGTCTGATAAAAATCCGTAAACCATCTCCGTTTTGTCATCAAAATAACTTAGAACCATAATAAAAACAGACATCAAGTCAATCTGATTCGAGCTCGTTTATGTTGCGATGCAATTCAGAACTGTCACTGAACGCTTAAGTGATATTATTAATCTCACTGGTCTTTGTGTATAGTGAAAGTTAACGAAAAGAACATTTTGACGTCTACACCGCAGTCGCAATATTACAGTGCGTTACTTAAGCTTTATAAATCTGTCTTTACGAAAGAATTTAGTATGATGTATTCATGTCGCATTTTTCAAATTGGACTTTTACTTTTTTAAACAGTCGATACGATACGGCGATTATTTTTAATTTTATTAACTGTAAATTTGAATACGGCAAATATCGTAACGTAATTTCTATTAGATAACTGGCGTTGATTTGAAAACTCTGATTAACGTTGCGTAATATAAAAAAGATAAATGAAAAAGAAAAAACTTGAAAAACTTTATGGAGTGCATCAACTTTTATTAAGACAAAAAATAAAATAAACATTTAATTTACGGAATAAAGAAATGCGTTATTTTACGAATGAAACTGAAACTATTTTAATTAAATTTTTAGAGATGCCGTTTTTTCACATTACCGTTGTTTATAAATTAAGTATTCATCGATATTTCTATTTTTGATCGATAAAAAATACGATTATTTTTTATTATCTAAGGTTTTAGTTACTAGAATTAGTAGTAATTCTTATTTTATAAGTATGTACCGAAAATTAAGTTAAATTTATTTAAATTTTTATCGTTGATGCAAAGCGAGATAAATTGCTAAAATTTTACGAAAGTTTTTACGATAGATTACATGAGAAAACATGAATCAGTTACATTTATTAGTACTTGTTTAAAATAACTTACATACGTATAGTCTAAGGTCATGAATACAAATTTTATTAAATTTGCTTATAAAATATGATTATGAAAGATGAATGACCTGCAAAATTGTAACATTATAATTGCTCTATATAATTATTCGGATAAAAGAATGTGAAAATTCTTTTAACGTGGTTTTAAATTTATTATCATTTTAAATTAAACCAAATATGCAAAATTTAAGAAATTCTATATTAAAGCTCAAAGCGTTGTTATTTTTTATAATAAAATATAATATAAGTATTTTAGAATAATACGTATTAATAAAATAAATATTTAAAGCTTCTGTAGCAGTTATTTTATTTTTACAAATCTCAGAAATAATTGAACGATATTCGATTAATGTCGTCTGTGTTAAACTTTTAAATAATAACAATAAAAACAAAACATCGATACTAACAAAACTTTTATGAAGATAAAGACTCGGTAAATCAATTAGTCAAAATTTTTTTCCGATACAAAATAAAAATTATATTTCTCTAAAATTTTTATATGCTTTCAACAGTTATTAAAAAAAATATTAATTAGAATAATTTAACGTATCGTTAAATTTAACGTATTATTTCCCATTAACTAAATAAAATTTTTTTAACATATAGACATACGGTTTGTAACGACAAGTTTAATATATTCAATTGTTTACATATAATATAAATTTCACAAAAAATATCAGCTGTGTGGATTTTTTTATTTTAAAATTTTAATTGGTTAGCATAAATTATACATATTAGAAAGTCAATTTCATGAAGTAATTTTGTAAAAAAAAATTAAATAGCTCGTTAAACTAGTTTTTTTTACGCAAAATTAAGAAAAAAATATACGAAAGAAATTAATAAATTACGTATTGTATAAGTAAAAAAACTAATATAAAGGTTTTATATGTGTTTAAAAACTTATAATGACCTGAACACCTGTTTTTTCGTGAATGTTTGTATAACGCACATAATTTACTACATCCTTTGTATTTTATCGATACAATACAATATTTGAAACATTATACACTAAAACGTTCTTATATTACTCTACGAATCAATATATTTTGTGTAAAAAAAAAATTGAATAATATATTAGCTTAAATTTTGAATTTTACATTGTTTTATAAATAATTTAACTTGGCGATACGTAAAGAATTCTCGGAATTACGAGACACGATCGGTAAGGAATTCTAATATATCACGAAAGAAGTTGTAAAGAAATGTAGTCGTATTGAAAAATAAACGAATAGATGTTCAAACGTTTTTAAAACTAATCGTTTTATTACGTTAACAATGTTTTCCGATTATTTAATTATTTCATCGATAAGTGTAAAGTTATTAAATATTATCATCGCTCGATTTTGTATTATTTTTATACGTCGTTGAATTATTAAAATTATATTTGGCATGTTTTTAAACGAGCAAAAAATATTATTCAAAGGTAGAGTATAAGTTCGGACACTAATAAGGAAATAATGAAACTACTTTTTTAGGAAAGAACCGAAAGAAAGATGCGAACGTTTATATTTATAGATAGCGTTTTTATTATACGAAACAGTCTTTGAATATTTAATAAGCGTACCAATTTTACGAATACGAGTTTTAATTGATGACGATTGTGTGCATGAAAAACTACTGTACAAATGTCTAATCTACTTTTTAAGTTTTCTCTTTTGATTTAGTCGCGTTGCGTTCACTCGGGTTATAATCTGATGAATAATAAAAAATGAGCAACGAACACAATTTCTATTTAGTCGAGCTCAATGTAATTTAGATTCGTTACTGACTCTTACGCGTATAGAAAAAATGACTAAAAAGAATATTTCACCGCTGTACAAAATATTCTCTCTATTATATTTAAATTGCTCAGTGTTCGATCGATAATATCAAGATGTAAACACGTAAGAAAATTTCAAAATTAAATTTTATTTATTTTTCGGTAAAATAAGATCACGGTATCTTTGTTCTCGGAATAATTAGCAATATTTTTATGCTTTATAAATAGTACTTACCTTTATCACGAATAATAAATAAACGTTGAGGAGAGACAAATGGCTAAGTAAATTTGCTGCAAATAAAAGAAAAATAAAAAATTTTGTCCCAAAGAATAAATTTCTAATATGCAATTTTATTTACGATGCCTTTTGTATTTGCCTCGGACGTTCGCTGCTTCCATTCCTATGACTATTTATAAAATAATATTTTATTGAGATTTATGTTGAGAAAAAAAAGATAACTTATTTAGGATCTATATTTCAATTTTATTGACACTTTTTCTTTGGCGCAAAAAATATCGACGAACTTCGGTTTTGCATTTTCCTTATTTATCCACCTAATAATTGATTAGAAAAAAGTGCGTTTAAAATTTGTCTTCGCACAAAAGTAATACATCTTGACGTATCCACAACAATTAATTATTTATATCACGAGGACTTATGCATATTGCAAAACTACACGGCTGACAATGTAACTGGCAGAGGGTTCGTATGTGTGTTCCTGTTACTGACCGATTTTCCATTTGTCACGTTCCCGACCTTTTCCTCATCCTCCTCCTCCTCCTCCACCTCCTCCTTCGCCTCCTCCTCCACCTCCTTCGCCTCCTCCGCCTCCTCCTCCACTTCCACCTCCTCCTCCGCCTCGACAACATCTGCATCACTCACACTCGTTTACGAAAGGCTTTTACCTAGTCTGTGATAAGTGATATTACCGATAATATTATGGCACAACTTTAGTTGGTGGAAACTACGGATGCCTTTTTCGTCACATTCGAATACATTTCTTATAATACGATCTCTTGTTAAGAACGAAAGAAAGAAAAGGAAAGAAAAACAAACGGAACGGCGAAGAGGAAGAAAAAAAAAATTCACTTCGTGCGTATTTACTTTTGACGCCTTGAATTTCGAAACCTGCCTAGTCTACATTATGAAACGCGAGTCTTTAAGCATTTCGTAGATGCTCTTATTAGATATTAAAACAGATTATTTTTTGTTAATTTAAGGCCTGTTACAAAATATCATAATGGCTTTTAAGAAAACGCAATTAAAAGCTTGTCGTATTCGCTTTAAAATGTTTGCGATCGGATATATATGCAAGAAAGATAGTAGAAAAAGTAAAACAAATTTTTTTTGAATCGTGCTTAGTTAGCGTTAAATCGAGAGGCGCTAGAAGTTTTTATAATTTTTTTTCGATACCGTTCCTTTGAAATTTTAAGGTCGTTCGTATTTCTATAGACATAGAAGAATTTTACTAATCGGTTTTCCGTTCGATCGATAAGCCGGAACTAAAATCACAGCAACAGCGGATATTCGGACGAACGTAAGACATTTCTGAAAAGAATCGAGTTTTGTAACCGCTTATAAAAGTTTGGCGACGGTAGGATTTTATAAACGAATGCGATACTTTACGTTGTTGTTTCGATAATTTACTCCTGGATTAGAATACCGTAATTAATTGCTCCAGGGAATACTTAATATTATCGAGAGTCTCGCAGTTCCGTTCGCGAACTAAGAAGAAATAATTCATCTCTTTCGGAAATATCTTACCTTCGCAAAAAATCATACGCTTATTCCAGTTGAAAACATCCACCGTTGTTGGTCTTGGTTCGAGTTTAAACGCGCTCGAACAAAATTTAAAAACTTCAGCATTATTTTCCTTCGGTCAAAATTTACGCGATTTGGAATTTGAAAAAGTTATTCCGCAATGTCGATAATAAATATTATTACCACAATTTTTTCGTAACGATTTTTCTTCGATACATATTTTACACATCGGGATAAAAATTGAGTGAACGAGCTCGATATTTACAAAAAAAGATTTCGGAATCTATCCACGAGAGCTCGAAAGCTCGTCGTAATTTTCCTAGCGAACGATCGAAACTCGACGACTCGGGTTTTCTTCGCGAATCCGTCGCGAAAGTTAAAAACGTACGAACGTCCATCGACGTTGATGTAGAGGAAGTATATATATAAAAAAAAAAAAATAGAGAGCATAAAAGAAGAAGAAGAAGACGAAGAAGAAGAAGAAGAAGAAGAAGAAGAAGAAGAAGAAACAAGAGAAAACGAACAAACGAATTCTACATTTATACAAAATACTATTCCACGCGTCGTATCGCAGACACGTCCCTAACGCAATCATCCGTTTCCTGGAAGCATTATTTTCGCAGACTCGGCAGACTTCGACGCCGCGCGCCGCGACGCGCACAGCTGTGTACGTCACGGGTGCGCTCGTGGAACGAAGAGAGGCGCAAAGGTCGCGTACAATGGATAAAGCCAGCCACGATCGAGTCGAGGCTGAAGTATGAGCAGGTACGTAAATGTGCGAGCCGTTGCAGAGATAACTCGGTGCGCCCGTGTCCCGGTGTCCTCGATGCTTCTCATCCTCCGCCTCCTCGTCTCCCCCCACTATCCCCCTGCTGCGATTCCAGACCAATCCGACGAGCCCTTTTACGTTGCGCTGCGCTATATATATATACACACCCGCACACCCGCACACCCATTCGCGCCTACCTACGGACGCGTTCTCGCGCACACCCGCGCACACCCGCGCACAACCGCACACACACATATATATGTAGAGATAGTTAGATAAAAAGCGACTCTTTTTTTTTTTTTTCGTTCTCGTCCACTCTTACTCGCACGCTCTCTTTCTCTCGCGGTGAGGCAGGAAATAGGTTAAAATCACAGTCGCGGGACTCGCGTTCGTCCCTCCCCGAACAACTTTTCGATCGAGGTAGGACGCTTCGTGCGTATATATATATATATATATCTATATATATCTATATCTATATATACATATACACGCGTCTATATGTACACACCCACCCACGCTTCACCCGCGCACGCACGTATATATGCATGCGTATTCATGCGTATATCGTGCAGGGTGCGATGGATGCGAGGGACGCCGGGGACGCCGGTCACGAGGGGGTCGACTCGCGGGTGTACCGGGTCGGGGCCGCACTCGCTGGTTAGCTGTTGGGCGGCTCCGGGCTAGCGGTCGGCCTCGTCAGGGGCGCCGAACCCTCGTCCTCGTCCTCGTCCTCCTCCTCGTCGTCCGGGCGTTCGCTGTCGGTCGAGGATGCCGGGGGAGGCGGGGACTGTTTGCTGTTGTTGCTGCTGCTGTTGTTGTTCACCGAGGACGTCTCCGCGCCGTCGAGGCTGCTGCTCGCCTGCAAGTCATTCAAACTTTTGTCTCGTGATCTCCGGCGTTTTTTCTCTTTTCCCTCTCTCTCTCCCGCGCTCTCCCGCGCTCTCCCGCGCTCTCCCGCTCTCCCTCGTTCGCCGAGCGTCACGCGTCGTCGCTAATTTTAAATTGCCTCGTTGGAGAGTATCGATTCCACGCGCTCGCGATCGAGGATCCTTTTTCTTTTTCCTCGTACTCTTCCATCTGGATGTCGTATTGTTTTTCAATCGAAACGCGAAAACGAACGACTTTCTCGTATTCCGTTTGCCTCCGTCGGACATTTTACTGGGAAAGTTGCGAGACGTTGGCTTCGGAGTCTGGCATTACGGATCTTTATCGATGATCGATACATCAATTTAAACAACGACTCATTCGCCGAGGGAAGAAAGCGTTCGAATCGAGTCCGGTCACTTAACTGTATTAAGTCACGTGGTTCGTTCAACGATTAACGCATCGCGCATCGTACGAATGTTCTCTCCTCTCTCGATTCTTGGCACTGGACTTTGGCAAAGCGAATCGAGCGAGGCGATAAAAACGTTGCGATAGCGTAAAAATGGAGCCGATCGATCGCCGAGCAACCGCGAGAAATTATTCCTCGATCCGAATAGAACCGCGTTTCCTCTCGGATTAGATACCGCGAGATAATCTGTCTACAGAGAGTAAGAGAGAGAGGAATGAAAAATACAAATTCCGTGTGTTCCCTCACCCCCGGGTCGTCGTCCGGAGGCTCCTTCACGGCCAGTATTCGAGACTGGCCCTTGCCAGCGACGAGGTCGCGAGAGCCGATCTTCCGGTCGACGGGCGTCTGCTGCTTGTCGGGCCTAGGAGGCGCCGGTGACTCGGGCGTCGCGACGGTGCGACTGCTATTGCTATCCGGCACCGAGTTCCCGTCGCTCACCAGCAGAGAGTTGTTCGAGTCCGAGCTGCCCTCCGTGTCCTTGGAGTGCTGCTTCGACCCGGACTTGGTTTGGCCCGACTTGGGATTGTTCTGGTTCTTGTGCTCGGCCGCCTCTGCGTTGCTTATGTTGTCCTGCTTCTTCCACTTTGTGCGACGATTCTGGAACCAGATCTTCACCTGCGCAAAACGAGCTCGTTTTATGATATTCGTCCGGCGACGTTCGCTTCCGTTGCTAATTACGTTCGAGCCTCGATTTCGAATTAAATGGATATCTGCATTTTTTTTTATCGGTGTTGAGAAATACTCGTTACCATCGACTTCGTACTCGTAATTCGCTATTTCTACATTTTAACTACGCGAGCGTCGGGATTTTATGTTTTTTTTCCCTCGCATTTTTACATCTTTTTAATCGACTTCTTTATCGGATATGCGGTAAATGGCGTTTCCGGAGAAGATGCGCAATTTCTATTTTCACCTCGTGGTCCGATTTACCGAATCTGTATTATTGATACCGTAATTAAAAAGCGTTACAATTTTTATAAAATGCGAGTTTATTTACGTAGCTCGAATATTATTTTACTTTTTCGCCTCCGAGTTATTCCGTACGCGTATGGGAAATATTAAATCCATCTTTAACGTTGCTAAATATGTGCCGGACGTATATTTTTACTTTATCAGGTTTTTCGTTAATCGTTTAATTTAATTAAACGTTTAAAGTTGAAAAAAATTTTCTACGATATATAATATGAAGCGAGTACAAGAATTTTTAAGTTGAAATGATGTTGATTTATAAAAGCCTTTTATTTCTCTTCTTTATACTCGATTAAAAACGTAAATTAATTATTTTTAACGGTTATTAATTATTTCGTTGTTGTTTTCTAGTATTTTTGGATAATGAAAATATTTTTTTGATCAACCGATTACATTTAAATAAAAATTTCGGTGTATATCAAATGTTTTAACTTTTGTAAATACAATTGGTTATTATTTTTTTTTAATTAGTGTCGAGAAACGGATACTCGTTTGAAATATTTTTTATTTTCATATTGGTTAACCAAATATTATTCCTTAAAGCTTGATATTTATTTTTTTTATTTATAATTAAAACTAGGGTCGATTCTTTTTATACCTTTACTTAACTGGGTTACCGTTATCGATAAATCAGGATATTTTTTAACCAAGTTACATTTAAAATTTTCATTTTTATCCATATTAGTTTACGCAAAATTTTTGATTAATTATTGACAATTATACGTTACGTATTGGTAAAAACCAATTCATCGTTATCGTTTATAATCCGCTAATATTTTAATATGATAATTATTCGGAATGCGAATATATTAAAATTATAT
The DNA here is from genome assembly GCA_018907195.1 of Dolichoris vasculosae. Lineage (NCBI taxonomy): Eukaryota > Metazoa > Arthropoda > Insecta > Hymenoptera > Agaonidae > Dolichoris > Dolichoris vasculosae. The sequence continues at coordinate 11,694,336 of JACCHY010000006.1, forward strand.
AATAATTATCCGTAATTTGTAATCTTATAAACTCGGAATCATTAATAAACTATACATTTTGAAACCATCGATCGGATGCGTATGAAATAATAAACTTAATTTTAAAATTAAAATTATGTACTTTGTAAAATACAATTTGAGCGCAGTCGGTTGTTTGTTAATTTATTATTTCGTATGGTTTATTACACTTTGCATACTTTGTTGCACGAGTTATAAACGCGAGATAGAGAAAGAAGAAGAAAGATTAGATTAGATGATTTATTTTCGTTTTGGAAAACAGAGAACCCGGAGAAAAAGAAACAGAAGAGAAAAAAGATAGAACGAAAGAAAGACGACATTAGAATTTTGAATGCTCAACATAAAAGAAGATGAGAAAACATTTGTACTTTTAAAACGAAATTTTAGCTTAATTAGACGAAGAAAACGGGCTAAAACTTATAAAAACATGAATAGCATTTATTTACATAAATTTTGTTTTTATATTTAAAAATAGTAGGCGAAAATCATTTGCAAAAATATAAACTGACAAAATAGCAACATTTTCAGGACACGAATAAGCGCAGTTGTAAATGACAGTATGTATTACAAAAAAGCGCTAATTGTATCACAAGCGTATAAATTTGTTTTAAAATGCTACCAAGCAGGAATTAACGAATGAAATATATATTTTAAATAAATCACATGGAATTAAGATTTTATTTGTGTAATACGAAACGAGGAAATTAGCGAATTTGACAATGGATCTTGTAATTTTTTCCAACGGTTATCAATTATTTATTACCGGTATTCGTTTCGTTAAAAAAAAAAAAAAGAATCGCTTGGAAAAATAATAAAATTCATTCGAACGGAATTTTTATTATTTAATACAAGGGATTACGAATTCTATTTTTAATTCCGAATACCCTTTTCATTCTTTATTAGAGTTCGATCGTTGGAACCGATTCTTAAAATTAACCGCAATCAGACTAATAAATGTTTAAAAGTTGATACTATTCCCGTGATTTTTAAAACCTTGTTGGAAGAGCATTTGACGCGTTGGTGAAGCGATTAGAAAAAAATTAAACGATGCGCATCTAAAACTAAAACTTTCGCGGGTAATTTGGTAATTTAATAAATTAAAGAACATCCAGAGTATCGAAACGATAAGATCGACAAACGATATTTTACGATCGCGCGTATCAATTTACAGTTGACCTTATCATTTCGGTAGAACAATAGCTACACAAGTAATTAAAAACAAACGAATTTATTTGTATACATCGATTCCATTATTACAGTATTAAACGCGAGGGAATTAAAATATTTTTATTAAAAGAGATGGAAAACACGGAAAACAAAGAGAGAAAAAAGAAAGATTAATGAAATCGTCCGATACGTTTTTACGAGCTATTATAAATCATCTACGCTTCTTCGTACGATCCCGTAGCGTTGGTTTTTTAACAAATTTTTGCAGCACCGGGAGCAAATGAATTTGTTATCTACATCAAACGAAGTATTTTTATTTCCAGCGAAGCGTTCATTATTCAATCGATAAAACGGTCCATCGGCAAAAGCAGGAGTTACACGCCTCTCGGGGGGACGACTCGCTTATAAAAAAAAGTTGCACCGACGGAGCTAAAAGGACGCGCCCGAATCCCGAGCCGAGGAAGGAAAATGAACGGAAACACGAAGGAAAAGGGGGAAAAGACTCGCGAGCGATCGAAAACAATTGGCGCCGCGACGCGCGAGCCAACTTTTACCGCCGCTGCCAATTGAAATGCGCCGGACGCTCGCCACGCGCACACGCACGTAGTATCCGCGCGCGAATCAACGATGCGTTACGCGCGCAACGGATTATCGGGTGGACAAAGGGAGGAGGAAGCGGAGGAAGAGGAGGAAGAGGAGGAGGAGGAGAACCAACGTCGAGAGCGAGCCAGAGGATGGAACAGATTACGCGCACATGCCGGAATAATGAGCACAAAGCGCGACAGCCCGGCTGCTGGCAATTGTCGCTGATTGCCACTAATGGTTCCGATAGCCGCTGATATCCCAGCCACCTACTTGCCTCCGGGTCGAGATCCTTAACGTCGGATTTCTTTTCCCCGTCACCCCGGTGAGGTTGGTGGGACAGAGGGAGAGAGGGAGGGACGCGAGCACCGACACATTATGTTAATCAGGCGCCGGGAACACGGGAATGGCGTGGCCCACTCGACGCCGAATTATCGCGTCCCTCTCTTTTTGCGCGGGAGGATGTCGAGCGAACGTTTATCCCGATCTCTCGATGCCCGTAAAAAGGCACGCGCGCGACTCAGCGCTTATCAATTTTCTTAATCGCCCTGATAAAATAATGGCAGCGTGCGCGCGGCGAGTTTCCGTCGATAAAATGTTTAATGCTCGGCTGCTGTTGGATCGATCGTCTTTGGGGGAGAGGGAAATATCGCTTTCTTAAATTTGGTCCGGTAATTTGCTTCCTCGCCTCGCCTCGTCTCGTCTCGTCTCACCTCCCCGCAACGATATCGATACTCGGTCTCGGGGTGAAAACGCTCGCTCGCTCGCTTCATCGATCACCTCGCGGCTCCGAGCGACTCGGATGCGTAATTTACGAGAGGAATGCACGCGAGAGATTAGTCCGAGCGAAATAAATACCGCCGAAAATAAAGCTGTTTTGGCCGAGACTCGCCGTCGCTCGGTTCGCGACTACTCGTTAACGTCGTCGAAAATTGCGGCCGACTCGGGAATCGCTTCGATAAGGTGGATGTTTCCCGGTGACTTTATTACGCCAGTGTTACAACGTCGCTTCGAGAAATTCTAAAACAAATAAAACGACCGAGTCTTTCCTCTCTCCTATTATCCGGTGAAAGCACGGCCATAAATCTGCCGCGTAAATCTTCCTCTTGGGCCGTTATTACTTAATTTAGACGAGCTAGACGCGCAAATTTGGATCCGCGATACGGATTTTCCCCTCGTCTCTCCTCGCGCGAGTTTTTATCTCTTATTTATTGTTTATCCCTCTTCCGACACTTTACAACCTACCTGCGTCTCCGTGACGTTGAGGAGCTTGGCCATATCCGCGCGTTCGGAGGAGCTCAGGTACTTCTTCACCTCGAACTGTTTCTCCAGCTCGAAGATCTGGCGCCCGGTGAAAGTCGTCCTCGCCTTTTTCTTCTTGCGCTCGGCCGATTCCGCGTCCTCGGCGACGTCGGCCGAGGGTGGCCTCGTCTCGGTACCGAGCTTCAGACTCACGGGAAGCGACTCCTTCGGGACCGCGTCGGCCCTCTTCCGCTTCCCGCTGGACGTCGACTTGCTGCCGCCGCTCTCTGCAATTATACATTCGAGTTTTGTCTTTTACGATGCGTGCGTGTATTAAAACACGCGGATTCTGTAGTTTAGTGTAGTTTAGTGCTCGTCGGGACGAGACACGATTGGCTTACGACCAAACGCTGATCGACGTCTCTTTGTGCACCTGAAGTTACGTGACGCGTAACGACGTTCCCGGGATATCCGATATTTCCGTGGAATGCGTTAAGTTGAGCGAGTACATCTGTAATTCCGTGGCTGGTTCTAACGCGGATTAGCTTTGGAAATTAAGTTGGATCGTAAATAGGGACGTTGTTCTTGCGGTGCGATTTTTAAGTACTTATCGGGGGAACGGACGGGAGAAGTTTTGTCCCCGTTTTATTCGCGGATGATGTACCGCCTAAAAATACGAGCGGTTATTAATTGTTTGCGCTTGACAAATGGTTTTCCTAAACGATTACTCATAAGTAACCGTTTTTCTTCCGATAAACTCTTCCGAATTACGATTCAACGATTAATATTAACTTTGAACATTAGCGAAATGCAACGTATTATGATTTTACGGACGAATACCCAAAAACGATCCCCGATGCTTAATTTTACCGCTAAAGGTAATTACGAGATGTAAATTTATCTCGCTTACTTACGTTTATCGTACGAGTAAGAATATATAACGAGTAACGTTTAAAGAACCCGTAAAAGTTACATCGATTCCATGACGGCGTTTTATGATTCGTGGACGCGAAGAAAATTGAAAAGCGTCGTATTTTTGCGATTTCGGTTTTTCCTTACAACTCGAAACTCGGACATACCAATTTTCGTCGAACAAAGATTACGAATCGACGATAAATATCAACGTTTTTCCATTTTTTTCATTTTCCTTTTTTTTTTTTTTTTATGCTAAAAGATTACTTCTCTTTACTTACAAACGTTTTTATCGTAAACGTAAGAAACGGTATGATCTTTCCTTGGAGCAAATAAAATATTACTCGATAAAAATAAAAAATTTGTTACGATAAAACGAATTACTTTAATATCAGAGATATCATCGTATATTTTATGAATTCTACATACGGTTAATCTAATAATACGTCACAAAAACATAAATACATCATTAAAACAATAAACGGATTTTTAAACGAATAAAAGCACGTTAATTTGATACAAGTTATTGTTTTTTTTCCTATATACAAACATATACAAGGTTGAAGCATTTTATTGGTTATTTTAAATCTAGTTTTCGATACGGTTAACAAATGAATAAAATTCATGTTATTTTAACATTTTTTAAAGAAAAATAACGCTTCGGTGTCTATTTTGTAGCGTTTGAGCATTCGATAGGGGAGCCCGAGGCAAATACATACGACCGCATTTTATTCATTTTAAAGATTGTACATGTTTCTGAAATGGATAATTGAATTCCACTGTCCGAGAAAAATTCATTCAACCTGTTCGACGAAAAAAATTTTCTTTTAATACAGAACGAAATGAAAAACTCTTAATGTTCGCAGTCACCATCGACGAGCGGACAATTTCAGATCGGATCGGGCAAAACTGTCACCGCGGAAGATCGAGCATAGAAGAAGAATTCGTTTTAAATCCATTTCAATACGAATCAACGTCCAACCGTAAGCATCGATTTCCTCGACTCGATAGTATCCAACGATTCATTTATAACGTCCCGATCCGTTTATCGCAGTTTACTTATGCTAGCTGCGTTGATTCTCGCATCGAGACGATCACCGACGCACGAAACTGTCTCTCCCTCTCTCGTCAAAATAGTCGATAAGTAAAGAAACGAGAAAACCACGATCGCGGAGGAAAGAAGCGATGACACAGGAAACGGATAACATCGCATTACGATGTCACTTTGTCGTACGCTCGCATCTATTTCGCTGTGATTGCGCCTCGTATCTGCGCTCTCGTTAAGATAGAGATAGCCAGCGGGTGAGACGAACGAAGAGATGGAGAGAGAGAGAGAGAGAGAGAGAGAGACGGAGTAGACGTGCGAGAGAGGCGTAGTTATCCCTCTTGAGCCGAGCTAAGCGCGGCACGACTCGTCGCGGCGCCTAGACCTATTTCCATAATACCGGGCGCTGCTCTTTTCCCAAGTGTTCCTAGTAAGAGCGAATGGGAGAGAGGAAGAGAGAGAGGACGAGAGAGAAGAAGGACGACGGAGGCTTCCAAGTATATAAGCCAGAGCGCGTGCGAGTGAGAGGAGGGCGGTGCCGGGACACGAGGCGGAAAGCTCGCGTCCCGGCTGGGAGCTTTATTAGCCTGTAACATCGGCTTTGTTCCGGAGAACTGGTCAAACAACGTTCCTGGAGCGAACCTAACGATCTCTCTCCGCGTTTCGCTCCCCGTGTCGTCGGAGTGTGCGCGCTCGGGGTGGTTGAGACGAGAGCGGGGCGAGGGTGAGGCTACTACTACCACCGTTGCTCGAAGCCCTACCGTCGGGAGGGTGGCGCGAGGCTATGGAGCCGACGGCCCCTGGCCTGGGTCATCGATTATCCGCCGCATCACCACAGCGGCAGTTTACGCTAATTAGCACGAGGGTCACATTAATAGGATCAAATCACAGGGACGTTCACCTTTGTTTCTACCGGCGCGCCTATTTTCCACGCTCGGTCGACTCCGAGACGAGAACGACGCGACGTCGCTCGGGACCAGGAGAAAAATCCAAGACCGAGAGCCGAATAAACGAGCGAATAATTGATGGGCGCGTCTCTCGGCCTTTCCAGCCTTTCACCGGGGCGACGAAAGCTCTTAAAGCCGTCGTCTAAATGCGCCGCGACTGCGGTACGACGTATGTATTATTAATCGCCGCCGGGAAACTCGAGTCGAGGAGGGAGAATCGCGTTAATGCCCTGCGTCGATGACATAAGCGAAAATCCGTTCCGTCCTCTGATCGCGGCGTTATTTTTTCAACGTCGATATAGAGAGATGAAGCGAGAGAGAGAGAGAGAGAGGAGAAAAAACAGGCGAGGCCCGCGATAAAAGCACGCGAGGGATTCGCAAAAGCCACAAAGTGCGCTAAAACAATATATGCGCTCGACGACCGCCGTCCTCTCGGTCAATTTATTCCAATTGGAGAATCGTCGGTGGACGCGTGCCCTCCGATTACCCTCCTCACCCCCGCGCACGCGCGCACATATTCCGTCGTGCGGATGCGTCACTTTTTCGACCCTCCGTGCATTAAATTCTGCTCTTCGTCGTCGTTGTCGTCGTCGTCGTCGTCGTTCTCGTTGTCGTTGTCGCCAACGTTGTTCTCCTCCTCCACCTCCTCCTCATCCTCGTCGCGTCCTCTTTTAAACGGTCCGCGCGCTTCGAGGGTCGTGAGAGCGAACCGCGTGCGGATCTGATGGATCGAGGGTAAAGCGTGAGGTGTGTTCTTAAACGGACACTTAGTCGCCGGGATGAAATTGATGCTTTTAGTACATTTACCGCGGCGCATTTATTTTCTTATCGTTGCGCCCGTGTTTTCTCAGCCCTCGGAATTATTTACTCGCGCCATGTGTTACTTTAGCCGGGTCGAGATAAGAGTGATGCAGCTATTAACGCGTCACGCTTAAGCGACGAGCTCCTCTAAAAATATTCCAGCCGATGCTTCACGTCGCTCGCGATCGCGTTTGCCGAATGCCACGAATTAGGGTCTGCCCTGACAGATATTTATTGCCGTGAAAGTCGCGGCGAATGCACGACTCGTACGTTTTCAAGATCAACGCCGTCTTCCCTGTAAAACCCACTCGAAATAAACTGCTTTACGGACCTTTTCGGCGACCTTCTTTTCCAAGGGGTAACGCGGAAAATTACACGCGAAAATTCAAACCATTACCATCGTTCATATTTTAGAGTATACTTTGGCGAAAATCCTGACAACTGCAATTTTTCTCCCGACTTGATTTTTCATCTCCCACGCGAGAAATCTTGTCGACGTCTCGCAGTTTTTGGTTGACGATTTTTATTAAAGTATATTTACGGAAACGCGGAAAACATAAGCGAAATATAAAATAATACCGGGAGGGAATTTTTTACGATATTTTAGCGCAACCGAGTAAGTTTTCACCGGAGAGCGAAACGTAAGTACCGCGTCTCGTCGGGCGCAAGGGCACTTTAACCCTAGCGGGAAAAATTTCTCTTTGCTAAGCCTATCGTTTATTTACGTTTCAAAATATGAATAAAATATTTTCCTTTAAAGCGACTCGATCGCTCCAACGATATTTTTTTCCTCGATATTGGAAAGCGCGTATTTTGTTCTCGATATCGTTAAATTTTTAAAACGCTTATAAATTTAAAGGCACGATGGATGTTTTCGCGTTGTAGAAGCGATTTCCAAACTCGATATCGTTTTCCGTTCCTTTCAGACGGATTTCGCTCTCCGATAATTCACTCTCGGCTATCGAATAATAAGTAATTCCGTTTGCAACGTCGTTTCGATCGGACTCGGTACTTCTAGATAAGCGTTAATTCTCCCCGCTTAATTTTAAAGCGTTTATCATTTTTTAAACGCTCCCCCCTTTCATCGAACGCGTACGCGATTAACGAATCTTTCCTGCGCGGATAAGAACGCGTCAAAGGAATCAACGTGACTTAAATTATCTCCGAGATCGATAAAACAGCGAGCACTTAAGCGTGAAATCTGGACTCGTGCGTTTCCGGAGGGGAGAGAAATTAATAGATGTTTTACTTCTATAGCGCGAAAGCTTTTATTCGCGTTCGGTAATGTCGACGAGTTTCATCCTCTCGTATTAATGACGATCGAGCGGGAACTTTTTGCAAACGCTAACGAGACGTGGATGAAACAACGACTTCCTCTCTCTCTCTCCCTCTCTCTCAGTTTCTGCTTTTTCGACCGTCCGAAAACCATCCGCCCGCAAAAAGCTCCAGGTTTTTAGACCACCGTCGAATCCTGGCGCTCGCTCGTTCATCGAACCGAGGTCCCGACCAAAAAATAAAAGGACGATCGGCCCTCGCGAGAAACCTCGATCGAAAGATCACGGTTGAGATAGTTCGCGGATCCGTCGGTTTATAAATAGACGGGAAGTAAAATAGCTCGGGTTTCGCGCATGCGCTTGCTTCCCTCTCCCTCTCTCTCTCTTCTCTCACTCTCTCCTTCCTCGACGAGCCATTAAAATAATTATTTAGCAAATACGCGGCGACTCCTCATCGCACCCGGCCAGATGTATAAAGTGTCGGGGAGAACTACCGCGCGCACCGCGAGAAAGATATTATACGCGACGGAGTAGGAGGAGGAGGAGGAGGAGATCGTCGGTAGTAGCGCGGCAATTTATCATCGCTATTCAGTGTCATTAAGCCGTGAGACGTTGAACCTGCGCAAAAGTGCTCGCTCGCCTGCTCCCCGGCTAACTGCTTGGGGAGGCTAATTATAACCGGGCGAGGGAAGGAAGGTGGCGCGAGCGCGAGCGTATATTACTTGGCTGAACAAATTACCTCGTTGCCGTTGCCGCTGCTCGACTGCAGCCGACCCCCCCCCTACCCCACCCTTAAACCCCGCTCCGACATCTCCTGCAAAGACACCGCGTAAACTCTCCATAGAGCGCTTATTATGTCGAGCTTTCGCTCTCGTTCCGTCTCGCTCGCTCCCGTCGTTCTCTCCGGGTTCCTTGGGCTTGGCCGCAGTTTAAGAAGTCGGCGATAATTACCGATCCTCCATTCACGGTCCCCTCCCCCGGACTTTCGTCGCTCCAAGCTCTCTTCGCTCTTTTCTCCTTCTTTATTTTCTCGCTGTGCCTCGTCTTCGTCTTTTACGGCTTTGTAGCGATTCACGGGCTACTGGCCTTTCGTTCCTATAGTTTATTAACGCGGGACTCACCGAGTTTTATTTTGTCTTTATCTCGTCTTTTTGTTCCTTCGTTTCTCGCTTTTCGCTCTTTTTGTTTTTTTGTTGTTTTTTGTTGTTGCTTTGTTGTTGTTTTTTTGTTATTGTTTTCTTTTTTTTCTTTCTTCTCTTTCTTGTCTCCGGAGTTGTAACGCGTATTAAAATTTCATAATTTACGCGGATTTTCCTCGCTCGTTGGGCGAAAAATGTACTCTCGAATACGAACGACGGGAGCAACGATAATACGCTGAATTTTACAGTGAAATTGTGTTCGCGTGGCTGTGAATTTTCCCTTTGCTCGAACTGCATTTTTGAGGTTATATTTGTCAATTGGATTGTAATTTGGAGAGAAAACGGTAACTGGAGTGCAAACGCGAATATCTGCTAGAATTACATACTCTGACGGAGGAACGGAAATTCCAGTCTAAAATATTTAGCCCGACCTTTTCGGTTAAAATGTTACGCGCGTTTAACGAATTCATCCATTCCATCGATAATGCGCTAATTATAAAAAAAAAAATCTATCCCAACTACAAACGCGATTTAAACGAACAATCGAGTCCCTCCCGATCGATTTGTTTATTTTGATTACGATTTCTGCGAACGTACGATTACTTACGATTCGGGATCGTACGATCGGAACAAATAACGCGAGACTTTGCGTTTGTTTACCCGACGCTCTACGAAATTTACGCGCCTTTATCGCACTTCCGTAAAACGAGTCGTTTATAGGATCGGAAAATACGCGAATCCCGTCTTAAACGGCGCTCCTACGGAAACGAGCAACTAACGTAATTAGTGGTGCGTGTTTGCGTTTAGGTGTTAAGTGTGCAAAAAATTGCTCTAGACGGAAGCTTTAACGAATGAAAAAAAAACGCGAAAGCACGCGTTTACTTTAATAAAATTATTAAAAGCGAACGAGCGAAAAATTGTATAGTCCGCTTTAAAAACCTTGGGAAAATAAGTTTCGTAAGACTGAATCACGAATTAAGAGCTTCGCTTCGACGAACGAAGAAGACGTACGTTATTAAAACGACGAATAATCAAAGCTTGGTTCGCGCATTTATTAAAAAATAACAGCTTCTTACGATTTTAGCGGGACGGAGACGAAGTTTCGGAGATACATTGTACGGAAATAATGATTTAACCAGGGAATTTTAACGACAAAATCATAATTGTATTATACGGCTTTTAGTATCGTAACACTCTAAACTCGGTTATATATATATATATATATATATAGGCAGACTTTTAAAAAGCGATAAAATAACGACGAGAAGGTAGGGTAACGATAAAAAGGAAAAAGAGGAAAAAAGAGGAAAAAAGAGGAAAAAAAAAGAAAAAGAATAGCATCGTTGCGAATTCGGGCACTTAAGCACCTGCTGGAAATTTAACGCTCAAAGGTCAGCAAAGCGTCGATGGCTCGCGAGCGCAAAGCGAAATAAGAGGCCCTCGAGGACGGGAACGAAAGAGGAAGTGGTCGAAAAAGCGAAACATAGCGAAACAAAAAACGTCAGTCAGCCCGCGTTTGTAATGAACGCTGGTTAAGAGCGAAGTTAAATAAAGGAAAACATGTGCGCGCACTCGAAGCGTCCCGAGCGTTCGCTTGTCACGACCAGGAACAGCAACGGCAACAGCAACTGCAACAGCAACGGCAGCAGCGGTCCGATGAAATAAATAAGGGAGGAGGCGGGGGTGGAACGAGGGCGAAAATAGGTAGAAAAGCCCGAATGGAAAAAGACACGCGCGAACCGATCGTCCCTGTTGCTCCGATGACAACGACAGCCGGGCAACCCTGGCGGATTCCCCGAGGCCGCGCTTTGTTATCGCTCAAAAGAAATTTAATACGGTGAATCAAAAGGGGGTGGCGTGCGCGAAAAAGCAATAACTAATCTACCGGATCAAAAGCCGCGGCGACGTTTCAATTACGCCGAAGCAGCCCGCGGATAAGCTTTGTTTATTCGCGATTTCCCGGGTGAACGGGAAAGGGGTGTAATTTAAGAAAGGGGTGGTTTCCACGCTCGCGGGACCGAGACGTTTAAGTGCCCGGGTACCCTCGAGGATCGCTCGGCTCTTCCACCTCCCTCCGCGATCGATGCACGGGGTAAAAATATCCGACTATTAGCGGATGCTCGACCGAGTCTCTCTTTCTACCGAGATCCCGATAATAACGATAATAACGATAACAACGAAGCGAGCGACGGAATATATTTTTAAAACAAGCGAGTTTTTTCATCCCAACCGTGATAATTCTCTCCAATTCGCGGATAATAAGGTTATTAATTCGCGATGATCAGTCTGTGTTTGCTTAAACGCTCAACCGCTGGAAAATAACTCTTTTTTTTTCTCCCCCTCTCTCTCTCTCGCTCTCTCGTTCTTTCCGGGTGAATCACAGAGCGTAAAATTTGATCTTTAGCGTTCGCCCGGTTTAAAATTCAAAGTGATATTTTATTCGCTCGGCCAATTTACACTCCGCCTGATCAAATCCTGTGCAAAGTACGATACCGGTAAAAATAGTTATTGCTCGCGAAGATTGTTTACAGGTCATAAAACAAGTTTTGAAAATACGTTATCGTTAAACGAGTTGACGCGAAGGTAAATAGGTATTATATTCTTGCTAAATAATTCATCGAGTCTTCTAATTATCCGCTTTCGATAAAGGGTTACAGTGTATTTTTCATTGAATTTCTCCGACTATAAGTTACGATCGGAATTCCGAGGTCTGTACGCGAATGCGATGGTACGGTTAGTTATTTTAAGAAAGCGACGATAATAACTATTATTTTTAAATATGAAACTAAATACGATATTTTGTCGTAACTATAACTGTTCGTTTAATAAACTATAAAAGTAGTATTTGAACTTTGTGATTTGTTGGCGATAATTTTATTGAGCATTCGCCGAGAAGTTTATATCTTTGTTACAAAGTATCAAATATAGGTATACTAGTACAAGATATTAAATTTGAACGACAAAATTCTCGGTTATTTAAAATTTTTGTGAAATAATAATTGTTATCGGAAGCGAGTACTGCAAGTATATCAAACTTTCGATCTTCTCTATTGTAAAATTAAAATACGTTGTAAAATCGAGATCCTATCAAAACTTTTTTTGCAGTTCGACAGATACGTCTTTAAAATTTATGGTAAAAATGCAAACTTTTTTTTTTGTTTTTTAATAACTCGCGATCTTTTAAAGTAATAATAAAAATCCTTCAATTTCAGTTCTTTTCACTCTAACGATCAACGAACGTTAATGTTTAATACTAAACTTTATTTTGTAAATAATGTAACTTTTAATTTACACAAAATTACGTTAATAATAATCAATTATCAAATAAACGTGTAATGTACAGAAGTATATAAAACAAATTGATTATTATGTTTTATACCTTTGATATAATTAGAAATTTCAGTCATTGTTATTAAACAGTTTTTAAATGAGAAAATAAAGTTAACTACTGCAACTGATCCGGAGTATATTAACTGGTTATATAACCGAATGCATATTATTTCTTTTCGAGTAATCTTCGTATCAAAATAATTACACCATCAATAATCATATTTTTGCACTTCGTTCGAGGGGAAAACGCTGCTTTTATATATGTAGTAATATTCTTTTTAATCGTTGAAGCTGTCACCTTTAAAATTATGAATATATACATTTATAACGATATTTCGAAACATAATGAAAAAAAAATTATTCTCAAATTGATTTTAAGCTGCGGTATAATTTTAATAATTATTGATTTATCATAGTTTAAAATTACGTCCGCGGTATAATTTAAGTTTTGCGTTAAATAACATGAATATTTCAAGCGATAAAATATCTAAATATTACATTAGACATCGTAAATAAAATAATTAGATTTATAACTTCAACTCGGTACATTTGGATAGTAACGCAATCTTCGAATAGAGACGGACGCGACTAAACTACATATTTTTATTTTAATAAACTCCTAGTGAAGGATTACACGGATATTAAGAAATACACGCAATTATTTTTTTCAGTGATTTGATATTAAAAAAGTATTTTTATATTTTATTCGAACTCGTACTCGATCGGTTCGAATATCATAGAAATATTGTTTAAATTTTAAATAATTATTTTATATCGACAACATTTGATTTCGTATTTACCCGGATAAAATAAAAATTGTACTCGGTGTATAAAACGTTTATATTTCAATAACGAATTGAAAAGATCATTAATTCTAACCCTAAACCGATCAACACATCGTATTTGAAAAAATATTATTCCTATGCATGGAGTGTTTATGGAGCAAATATTTTATACCGTGAAAAAATTTGATTAACTATATGCAGTCGATATTAAACGAATTCAGAATACTATTTTTATTTTCATTGTTTTTTTTCTTTTAAATAAAATACGCGAAATTTGCATCATTGAACTATAAATATTTTATAAAAATACAGTGGGTCTATTTTCACTTTTATTTTACAGATGTATTTTTCCGATAGTGTAGTATTAGCTAAGTGATCGCGACACGAATGTTTTCAATTAATAAAATAAAGAATAATCGCGTGCTTTCAAATTCGTGACAGACGGGATATTTAAAAATTAAAACCGATAATTATAATAGAAAGTTAAAAGTCACTTAACGTTGTATCATTATAAAGTAAGCGTCTATGGGTATTTTACGGTTGATCAACAAACAATTTATTTTATTCAATATCACCGAGAGCTCGGGTAGTATCTTTTTTTAAATTTAGTTTTTCGACTCGTGAATAATAATTCGCTCGTTCCAGTTTTATCGAGACCGATGTTCTTAAATATTTCGTTGTTTTCAAGTTTGTTTCGAACGTTAGAAAAATGAATTAAAACTGGTTTTAACTCGTACGATAAAAATTGCAATTCATAAAGAACATCTTGAAAAGTAATTTTATTATGAAAACGATGGTGAGCCAAAGGTAAATAAAATTTTTTATAGCGTTGTTATTTCAGCCGCTAAAGTGGTTGCAGCTGCTTTAATCGTTCGAATTTAGCGATCGGTTTCGGGGTTGTTCGCAAGAGACGGAATCGTCGAAATTAATATTTTGAAAACGAACGAAAGGTTCCATCGATAAAAAAAAAACTAGAACCCATTACTTAATCATCCGCGAGTCTCGTGCAAAGTACTTTGACCAATGGAAACTATTTTGTCTGCTCGAGAGCTTCGTTAAAGAAACATAAAAATGAAGGAGGAAAGAAGGGAGAAAAAAGCGCGCGAGTAAACCGTCGTCGGAGTCTTTCACGTCGAGCAGTTCACCGCTTCCCGGATAGACCGAAAACGAAGGAAAATAGAAAGGATAAACAAGGAAAAGAAAAAAGCAAAAAAAAAAACAGGAAACAAACTGATCGCGATAACGTAGAAAACTACCGTCGGTATCGTGCGCCCTTCAAAGGAGCCGCCATCTCCAAGATCTCGCTACAACTTTATGAACGGGCGCTCAATCGAGAGCCGCTGGGAAGGAACGAAACATCAGCAGCCAGTGTTGCAGAGATGCGTCCAATGAAAGGGGTTTCGCTCTTTCGACCTACGGTAATCTCTCTCGCTCTGATTTTTGCAGCCCCTGCCCCGCGCTCCAACCCCCGACTCCCATTAATCCGGATACGCGCTCTCTCCTCACCCACGCACACGCAGTATCGGAGGGCCCAAGGGTGGGTAAATAACGCGTGGCGCGGCCGTGCGTACAACATCCGTACGTAGGCGGCAAGCTCGTGCAACATAACCGAGCGAAGCCCGCATTCTCTCTCTCTCTCTCTCTCTCTCTCTCTCTCTCTCTCGGAGGTCCTCTCTATTCCACCGCCCATATAGCTGCACAGTTGGCCTCCCCAGGCTGGCTGGCTGGATGGCTGGCTGGCTGGCTGCCTGCGGTGGCGTGTTTAGGGGTGTTAATTGGGTGGTGTATCGCCTCTCGCTCTCCTCGTCGGCGAGTGTCACAGTGTACGCAGCGACGGTCGTGCGGGAGAGAGACGGAGAGCCGGACGGACGGGGGTTGTCGGGAGGGTTGGATGTGACGCTAGGGCTTACTTAGTATTCGATGAGCCGGCGAAACCGATCAATACGCAGTTCTGGCTCAAATGTTCCGAATGGATGCCATACTATGCGCGACGCGGGGTAGGGGCAACCCCAATAGGCACTGAAAATTAATCTCGATGCTCTCTCGAACGTCGACACGTGACAGCCTTGTCGTTCCATTCCGAGCACCCGTCCACCCCCGAACCCACCTCCTCCCCTCGTGCCCTCTGGCCCCTGCCGCCCACCGCGTCGGGCTGCGCCCCTTACCTCACCCTCGCGCCCTCTCCCTTCCCTCGACCCTCCAATCGTCCTGGCCCGATTCGTTCCGAGAGAAGCGTCTTCGCCGACTGGCCGAGAAGGGATGGATGAGAAGAGGAGGATGGGATGCGAGTCGAGAAAAATCAGGCCGGAACGATTTCGCTACACTTATCGCAATCGCGAGATACTAGCCCACTTCCCCCCTCCTTCAACGTTCAGGACCTCTTTTTACGGTCGTCGCTTTCGCGTTCGGGGTTCGCCCCGGCTACTGCTACACCCGACGATCGCTTACCGAGCCCCGGGTCCTCGTCGTTACGGAGATGCCGACCCAGGGGGACGGTCGAGTCGTCCGTTCGATTCGGCACGATCCACTGGCAAATTGGCCCGACGTTATCGCGTTTTTGCACGTGCGTCCTTCCCCGGACGCTCCGAGACTCACGGGGATGGGGCGGGAAAAAGAAGGAAAGTGTGCCGCCACCGCCGACGACGACGACGACGACGACTACGACTACGACTACGACGCTCGAACGAGAGCATCGGGTTTATAACGTAATAGCCCGCGTTAAATACTCGTAGTCGAGCGCGTGGGTGAAGTTTGCCGGGTTCGAGCGAGGCTCAGCGAGGGAACAAAGAAATTAATAGGCGTTTGGTCGGGTTCGCTCGGCGGACGAAATCTGTTAATCATAACGGACGAAAATACGTATAACGAAATTATCACCGCCGTGCACGTGAATTAATCGTTGCCGGCGTATAATAAACAGCCTGTACACGGTGATAAAAGCGATAAAGAACAAAAGCGATAAAGGACGGGGATGATAAAAATTTTGCCTTCCCCGAATTAGCGGAGCGCTCGTAGCCGTTCCCGTCCGACCGTATCGATGAATTACAATTACGAACGTCGATTCGCGCTTAATTACGCTTCTCGTTTCGCGGACTCGGCGATGCCTCGGGCGTTTCGCGAGTACGAATACGAGGAGTATATCCGCTCGGGGTCCGAGTATCGCGTTCCCGATGCGTTCGATCGTATCCCCGCGACGGCCGACGAATCCGCGGATCGATCCGAGTAACCCCGTTTAAAGGGCCAAGCAAGAAAATCATTAAGCTCGGCGGTGCGACGCAACATCCGCAAATTACTCGGCGGATCAACGCGACTCTCCCGACCTCGAATATGGACGAGCCGCTCGAATTTATATATTGGATAAAAAGGGAAAAGAAAAAAAAGAGGAGGAAAACGCGTTAAGTTGGTAATCGAGGGTAAAAGAAAAAGAGAGATCGATCTCGGGTGCCGGTATACTACACGACACTTCATTAACTAATAGAGGGAACACAGCGATAGTGGGTTTGGTGGAGGGAGGAGAGATCGAGAAAAAGAGGAACGAGAGACAATAAAGTAATGGATTGTCTCTACTCTTTTTGCGAAAGCGTCCAAAGAGCGAGACGAGAGGGAGTGCGCGCATGGAAAAGGGGGATCGCCGTCGTTTATTGGCAAGAGAGAAAGAGAGAGAGGGGGAGAGAGAGGGAGAGAGAGGGAGATAAAAAAAACGCGAGGCGCGCGGCTACGCGAAGCGTGGAACGAACGCTTCGGTATTTATACGCTGCGAACGACGGGAAACGAGCTTCATTTGCCACAGCGAGTGAGCCGCACGCACACACGCGCATAAATCCCCGCGCACGCACAGAGGCCGAGGCGAATGCGTCGGTTGGATGTGCGAGTTACCCGCGTTCGAAATTGAATTCCGCGTGATTTGCAAATGGCCACTTTTGATACTCGGTGGCGACAAGCTGTTATATCGATAACAATTTTTCCGGGCTGACTAACTTTTTCTCCTTCTCTCGTTCCTTCCCTTCCGGGTGTATTTTTCCTCGTTTTTTTCCCTAGTTTTTTTTCCTTGCGTTTCGCGTTGTTTCTCATTCGTCCGCGCTCCGGAGGACGAAGGAGCGAGATGGAACCGTCATCCGAGGATGCACACGCGGATTTTGCGCCGCGGCTCGGTACGACGATACGCAGCGGTTGCATTTCTCAAGCTCTTATCGATTTCCCGAGAATTCGGATGTTTAGCGCGCGCGCGTCGGAGTCGCTCGACGGGATTTCGCGGATTTTATGCCGCGCGTCATCCGAGCGAACCGAGTTGGTATTATTATCGCGCGCGTGCCGCTAATCGGTGGAGGCGCCTTGGGGTTTCGAGAGGGTTATTATTTTGTCCTTTGGGCTGTTTGATCGACGGCTCGTTCACCGGTGCCCGAGTACCGTCGGTTCCGAAGCGATCGATTTTGCGTTATCGGTGATTTTTTTTTTTTTTTAATAAACTGAAAAATTCGGTTTTCGATACGAGCGATTACTCGATATTCGATACGTAACATTTTTCAGACGTTACCTACGCGAAAGACGAAGTTGGAGCGCTTATCAAAGCAGATTTATGTGCGTTAAACTTTAATAGGTTCTATTATGGAAGTTCTAAATATATGTAAAGTTAGTTTTACAACTGCTGCGAAGATATCGCTTCGAGTTTCGATAAAATTGAGGGTGCGACTCTAATAATAATTATTAGGTTATTATATTTTGATGAATCGATAACGCGTAAATATTTTCTTAGTCCGAATCGCTCTTTTGTCTCGTTGATATCGAACGAGGCTCTTTTGGAAATTGGCCGACCGTTCGCAAAGTCCAATGCAACATTGATGTTCGTTGTTGCTAATTTTTTCTTTGATCGATGTCTAATAATAACGCGATCGATGTAGAGATAAACCAGGCCATCCATCGCGTATTCCGCGCGATCCATTTCCGAATCGAACGTTAAACAACGATGAATTCTATGTTTGCGTATACGAGGTTGCCCGACGCTCGTATAAATAAAGACCGATCTTCGAATTTATCTCGCGTCGGTGTACGACGATTACTTTACAAACTTCGTAACGTTGAGGTGAAATCGGTATCGAATCGCCTGGAAATCGATATCCGAGAAAGAAAAGCTTTAAAGCGGATCGCAAAAACTTCATCGTCCAACTTAAACGCCGACTCCGAGTTTCCGCGTCGATTCTCGAGTGGTGTAAAAATAAGGGATCGCGTAAAAACTATCATAAGCGATTTCGATATCTATTTCGGTACCTCATTATCGAGAGTATGGCATACCTAAACATCGAGTCGAGCATAAATTTAATCTATTTATCGAATACATCGGTTGGCATAATGCTCCGATAGTTATTTGGGATATTTGCTCGCGATCGACATAATACATCTGACCACTGAATTGGTCGAATTGCCGTATAAACTGGACACGATGTAAACTACCTTTGTTAGGTCATTTATGGGAGCGTAATGGAAAGTATCGAAGAAAGCTGTTGGATTACCCTCGTAAATCTTATAAGAGTCCACTTTAATAAATTGTGTTAAACGCGGAGCTTCTGAAATACTTTCCTAGATTCCACAGCGGAGTTTAATAACTTTCCTCTCACCTTTTTTTTCTTTTATTTGCGTTACGTTTTAACTCTTGGCTAGACCAACATCTTCCAACTTTTTACCGCTTGAGCGAAATTAACAAATCAAATATGGTGAAAAATTTCAAATATGTATATGAATAATTAGTCAGGAATCTACTTGTAACCTTCTACGAGCCAACTCAACGAATCGGAAGTGAGAAGTGTACTTATTCTGTTAAGTACGTGGTTATAACGGTTCTATCGTACGTGTATCAGTTTTTCAAGAGTTTTTTAGGTGGGTATACAGACTTTTCTAATTCTAAACGATTTTTCTTTAATCGAAGGAGATGCATTACAAACTTATAAATATTCCAACGGAATTTATCTGAATTTAGAATGACTAGTCGACGTCGAATCTTCGAACCGTTGTGGTTTACTTAGTCATACAAATTTAAACACGAATATCTGCGCGCGTTAAAAATGTTGATAATCCTGTTTTTTAATTTAATAAATAAATTAATTATCCTCCAATCTTAAAATAAGCGTGTATTTCGATAGAATTGATTATTTAAAGAACCGTGAAGTTTTTCTAAATAACGATACTTTTTCCTCGATAATCCGTTTGTAGATTATGAATTTATTTTACATGTAAAAACTAGCTCTTGATTCGATTAAGGGTATTTATATACGTGTATAAATTTCATCGATTCGTGCACACACACACATACACATACGTACACATATTTTTGAAATAGTAATTGTATCGAAATTGTATAAATAAATTTACGCGATTTTCTACGATAAAGGCGAAAAAAAATTTTACAATAATTGTTTTTTATTCGATTTAAAAAAATATAATAAACTCCGAGTTAGTCTTGTTTTAGTTCTGTCGTTATGTATTGGTGGAATTGGTAGCGATAAATGTAGTTATATGGGACAAATAATAACAATAATAATGTTGACGAGTAACGACAAATCTACGCAGCTAATTAGTAGATACCTGGGAGAGAGAATACGTTTATTCACTGAAATATCGAAACAATTTAAACAATTGTTTTATGTATATATTGCTTTAATAAAAGTGATTACGAAAATGTATGTATTACGATGTCAAATTAAATGTCATTTTTTTGTTTTATTTTTGGAAATACGACAGAATTTTAATACGCGAGATTATTCGGTCTATCGAAAACGTTAAAATGTTTGTGAATTATAATTAGAGAATAAATTTATTAATATCGTGATTTTTTTTTATACGTTTTTAAAGACTGAGTCACAATACTATTATATTAATTCGGATTCTTTTCAAGATTGAAATATTCTTTTTTTAGTAAAGGAAGAAGAAGCGAAAGTTTATATGAGGTAATCGAAATTCGAAAGTGTCATACGAGAAGATGGATGTTGATAAAATGGATGAAAATTATGTTTACACGATGCAAACATGTTAAATATATTAAAAGAGGCATTTTATGAACATTTTACACGATATCGTGGCATAGTTTGTAGTACATTTTAAAAGAAATAGCGGATAAAAATTAAAAATAAGTTGAAATTGAACAAAGTTTTAAGGAAAAATATCAAAAGGACTGTTTTTTTTTGTGTTTGCAAAAAGGCTTTTGTCCGTATACATCTTTGACATCCAAAGAGCAATGAATACAGCTTCTATACTTTTAATATTAGCTATAAATTAGTAAAGAAAGTATAAACGGGGCTCTATAGAAAACGGAGACTTTTTTCTTAGCAAAAAAAGAAGCTAATGCATGATTGATATTTTTAAAAACTTGGGTTTTGCGTCATGCTCTTAAAATATTAGTACATCGATTAATTTTTTATTGCAAATATTAAAAAATAAAAAAGTATCGGATAAACTAACCATAATCAATGGAAATAATTTACATTGGTTTAAGTATGAAAAAAAAAGCGTTGAAAGGTATCTTTTCACGATATCAGCTATTCGACCCATTAAAAATATCTTTATTTATAAAAGAAATAACCGATTGTACTTAAATTTGAACAACGCTTTAACAAATAATGCTCGAGAGACGGTAAAAAAAAACGTTAAAGAATACCATAAATAATGCAAAGAAATTTGCCGTACGGATCGTTTTGACCTATTTATTGATTCAAGCTACTTATTAAAAATGTAATTAAAACTCGCGGAGAGAGAGAGAGAGAGAGTTCTAATTATGATACGTCGTAAAAAATGTTGAATAAACTCGATAAAAAAATTTGCATTTATCATTTTTACGATACCGTGTGCGTACACATTAGCATTTCGTTGGGCTTGTTCATAAATAGCGTATTATTTCATTCTACCAGTCACACTTAAATCCGGAGAGCGATACAAAAGAAAAGGGAGAAAAAAAAAACAGAAAAAAAAAAGTATCGAGCTCTCTTAATTGCGTAAAACGAGGAAACGCTCAAAGCGAATATCTGCCGCTATTTCACGAGTCGGAAATAAAAAGCGGGCGGGAGAGAAAAGAAAAAATTAATAACGTCGCTCGAGCTGGAAAACGTCCGTGGATTTATTTCCTTCCAATTGAATGTGTCCGACTGATAAACGATCGCTCGCTTCTCACCCCCTTCCTTCAATCTTTATCAGCCGGTCGCAGTACCGCCGCTGAAAACGAAGTCGTTCCCAGCTCTCGCTTAATCGGAGCGAAAAAACACGCCGTCGTCGGGTTGGGTTCGCTCCCGCACTTGAGTCGGCGGGAGAGACCGGCTTTTCCTTCCAGGTGAAAGACTAAAGGCCCGCGCCGACGATTCGTCCCGGGGGTGGAGAGAGGAGCGATCCTGCACTACAAAGCGAAAGCCGAGCTGGACGAAGATCAAAAGGGTGCGCTCGAGAGTGAAAATCGCCGAGAGGGGGTGTAGGTGGTGGGATGGCGAGGGGGGGTGGGCGGCGTCGGATCGAATCCGAAATGGCGGCGCGGCGCAGTGGCATCGTTTAGCGGGCAATTTGCGCTCGGCGAGTCGATCGACGTCGTTGCCAATGTTTCGTGCTCTCGAGGCTTAATTGACGCGGCGCGTAAAATCGACGAGGCCGCCGGGGGCTCGCCTCCTTCGCTCGGTTCCACCCCCTCACCCCCTCGTAAACTCCGCTGTTTGCCTGGAACGAGCGAGCATAATGCACCGGGAATTAACGAAAGAGATTGCGGCAACGCTGTTAACGCGCCGACGGCGCTTCTTTTCTCCCTTCTGGTTTTCGCCGTTTCGGGGGGGTCGATCGGCGGGCGTTCGCTCCGAGAGGAGGAGGAACGAACGCGAACGAGAGAAATAGAGAGAAACAGAGAGAGAGAGAAAGAGGACGGATACTTTGTTGCCGGAGCGATAAATATTGATCGGCCTCTGGAAACAGTTTTTTTTTTCCCGTTGAAACACTCGGTACGCTCGTACGTACGCGACTGTGCACGGGATGCAGCTTTTAACGCGGCCGTTAAGTGCGCCGTTGTTAAAGGAATCCCGATGCGAACGTTATCACGAAGAATACGTAATTCGAAGCGGCGCGTGTTCGTTTAATTTATCCAGCTATCCAAATTCGTACCCGAATTCGAATCCGAATTCGAATCCGAATTCGCTTATCGATCGCGAGCGGGTCGACGCTGTTTCGAAAAACGACTATTCTCGTTACGCTCACCGAGGTCCGCCCAATTATACTAATTAAACGGGAGACAAGTGCGTACCGGAAGTCGTCACGCTGTGCGTGCTTGTACCTCCGGAAAACGCGGTCCCCGCGCGGAAATCATTACGGCTTCGGCTCGCAACGACTGCCTTTACAATCGATACGAGGGTGGGTGCAATTGGAATTTTCACTCGGTAAAAGTGTGTTCGAAGCGGTGAATTTTCGAGTACCGGTGGGGAGCGAAGAGATCGTAAGTCCGCGTTCGGGTGATATTTCGCTAATATCTCGGTTACGTTATAACCCCGTCCGCAACTAGTTAACATGCAATCTCTCGTATATAAATTTGAAACGAGAGAAAGGGAGCGAGAGAGAGAGGGAGAGAGAGAGAGCGTGGAAAGCTTCGCAGAAATGGTATACGAGGACGCCACTGTAATGATAAATATAATGGCGGTCATTAATTTTTCAGCACTAAAACGAAAATCATCCGGCATAATTTCACTTGGCAAGGGCTATTTTACTGACATCATCGCGCCGTATTATTTTTCACGTACCACTGCCAACATTCCGTTATTTCCGTTAATTACCGTTAAATGGAGACGACGAACAATCTAATCTTACAGAAGTGTTATAGCAGCTGCGAGGATTCGTACGGTAAAAGTATAAAGCGCTCGTAGTCCAACGTAACTGAAATAAAAGCGCTGCCGGTGGATTCGCGGACGAGGATTTAAGTTTCTCGGTAGTTCGCGTCTTTCTCCACGTACGAAAAATATTACTATCTCAATAACGATTTTTATAATCGCGAAATCACGTCCGCCGAGACTCGTAAAACAAGGCCATTCCCGACGCGAGATTTCACGGCGCGCGATGAAATTCCCCTCCTCGTAAAAAAAACGAAGCGCCCGAAGAGCCAGAAGAGCCGAGGGGGAAGCTACGAGTGTCGTTTTCACGTGTCTCCGCCACGTCGTTAAATATCCGACAAATTATCGTTAACAAAGCATCCCGTCGCTCGCGCCGAGCGAAAAGCGACCGCTTACCGAATACCCTATTAAGATCGCATCGTTTTAATCGCGAACGAGACGCGCGAGATCCTAAGCTAATCGCGCGATACTCGGGGAAAAATTTTATTCCGAATCCGCGCTCGAGTTTCGCGTTATCGAAGATTTCGAACGCCGCGTATTTTTCCTCCTCTTTCATCCCAGTTCGGCTATTATTTCCGACGCTGTATTCCTAGGCGAAGGCACTTTCGGCAACCGGGTAAAAATCGGCGACGGCTCGAAAACGCTCGTATCAACGCCCAAATTCGAAATTACGAATCGGAAAATATTCGGAGCGAAAGAGCAAAGACGGAGACGGAGGTCTTTTAAATTTCGAGCGCGTAGTTTTCATCACCCTATTAAGCGCCCGACGACACAATCGCATCTGCACGGAGCCGTAATAAAACAATTCGATACCGAGCGATTCGAGGAGGACGAAAATACAAGGAGAAAAAAAAACACGAAAAAGCCGAGTAGTACATCCCCTTGCGAAACGGTAAAATAAAACGCCGATGGCCAGAAACAGTGGGAAATCGCGGGAAATAATAATAATAACAATAATAATAATAAAGCTCGTCTCGTCTCGTCGCTTATATATACACGCGTGCATGTGTATATGTATATACGTATATATGTATGTATGTGCGTATATATATATAGCTCTCGGTATAGGAAGGCGCGTCGCCGCTTATCCCTTCCCCGGTCGCGTCCCCTTCACCCACCGCCTCGTTCTCGCTCCGTCTCCGTCTCCGTCCCTGTCGCTCAGACAGCCACCCCCGGGAAGCAACGGAGACGGACGGAGAGAGAAAACAGGATGGTACGGTTCCCAGCCTGGATCCATCTGCGGTCTCGCGCCGGTTAACCTAATGCACAGTAGTAACAGCCGCGCGTCAGGCGTTGGACAATATAGTTCCCCCGACTCCTCGGGCGAACTACCGGGAGAGTCCGAGGCGGTAAGCGAGACGAGGCTTACTCGGTTCGTCCGAGTTGATTTTTCATCGGTGGGTCGTTGATCGGGTAATTTGCTCGAGCGATGGCTGGGGAGCGTCGGTTTATTCGTCCGACCGCGCCGCGAATTCGGTCTCGTCGAAACAATGGCCGAGACGGTCCTTTTCTTATCGAAGAGTTAGGTAGACCGCGCGGAAGGTATCGGGGAATCGATCGATGCGATCGTCGCTGCGTCTCCGTCCTCGGCTCGTCGTCGTCGTCGTCGTCGTCGTCGTCGTCGTCCGCGATCTTCGAGGAGGATTCGGGGAGAAAACATCAGCGGAGTCGCGCGAGCAATTAGGAAAAGCCGAGCTTCTTATTAAATGCGCCCTGAATGTTTGATGGGGCTTTTATCGGGACGGGAGATCGATAGCGGCTCTCCTTCTCTCTCTCCCTCTCGCGCACAATCTACTCGCCGGCCGCAAGCTCGCTAGTGCGCGACTTTCATTGGCGTCCGACCACCGCTACAACTCGGCTCTTCTGTTATATACGCATCCAACCCCCGCTCTTTCCCCTCGCTCTCTCGCTCGCTCTCTCTCGCTCCCGACGTTTCTCCGTTTCTCTCGCTACAATCTTCCCGCTGCTTTATGGATATCTACGTACAAGCGCTGCCGTTTGTGTAGGTACGTGTCGTGTCGGCGCGCGCTTAAGCGAGCAAAGCCGACAGAGAGATGGTCGGGAAGGAGGGAGGGGAACGAGGGAGGGCAGGGAGAGAACGGAGGGAGAGCGATTATGGAACGACGGGAGGCGCGGAGAATGTTTTGGCGGCAGAGTCGTCTCTCCTCTTTCTCTCTCTCGCTCCCTATTACAGGCGAGTCATCGATTTCACAAAGAGGGAGAGTCGACAGAGCGAGAGAGAGAGAGAGAGAGACGTGACGCACGCACGCGCAGTAGACCTCTTAGCTACTGATTGGTGACGAAAAGTGGTGTATTATGGAATGCCGGCGGAGCGAGCGAGAGATCTCCGAGAGGGGAGCACGAATATAGATATCCGCGAACGAGAGAGGGAAGAGAGGTTGGAAGATCAATCGCGTGGCTCCTCTCTCGGCTTATTTCAATTGCCTCTAATTACAAGGGAGAGCAAGGGAGAGCAAGGGAGAGAAGCGCCGCGTGCCTTGGTTCCTCCCTTATCGAGAGAGGGCGAGGGACAATCGATGGATGGACTTGCCGCGAGAGAGAGAGAGAGGAGAGAGCGCAAGAGAATCCTCTCCTCCTCCTCCGGGGCTGTAAAACGCCGAGTCGTGACCGAGTTGTTGCGCTATCGCCAAAAACGCGCTCGACCATCCGTTGGAAATAGACGGCGACGGTGGCACGAATGAATGGAGGCGATCTCGCGCGCCGTGAAACGAGCAGCCGTCGAGCGTCGAGAGGCAGTTTCCACCCCCGCGTACCCCGCCTCCAGTGGCTCGAGTTCCTCGTCGCAGTCATCGTCGTCGTCTTCATCGTCGTCGTCGTCGTCGTCGTCCGCGTCTTCTCTGCTTCCCGTTAGATCTCGCAGCCTCCTTCGTCTCTTCTCCGGCATCTCTCAGCTGCTCCCGTCGCTCGCTCGTTCGCTCGCTCCATCCAACGCGACGCATAGTTTATGAACCTGTGGCTTCAGCGAACTTGGGCTCTCGTTCCTTCTCGCGTCCTCCTCCTATTCGAGCTCCTCTTCCCCGCCTCGACGCGTTAAGTGCGCCGTCGTACGACGGCGCTTGCACGGCCAATCCCATCGGAGACAATAAAAATTTGCGTAATAGCCACGGACGCGCCGCAGCTAAGCGTCGTCCCCTCGTCCCGTCCCGACTCTTTATATATCGTACTTTTTAACCTCCGAGACGTGATTACGGGCGATGGGATTAATTGCTCCTGGGGGGCGGAAGCTGAGTTTCGCCACGAATTCGGTACGAAGGTCTCGAGTCGTCGATGAAAAAAAATTTTCCTCGAAAATCTCGACTACCGGGCCGAACTATTATTTCCAACGGTATTTATAAATTAGGGCGGCTATAAACCGTAGACGCGCGATCGCGTTCAATTTATAGTCGGTTAACGTACTTGATATTCTCGGCGTGTCTCCATAAATAATGGAATCTCCGCAGCAGCGACGTTTTTATTAGCGATGCATTTTAAATCTATGAGAACGTTACGATAATCGAGTCTCCGAAGAAACGTTGCTCGATTCGGGAAACGCGTTTTTCCGGAACGCGTAATTTTTCACTAGAGGAGAGGAGTGGAGAGGAGAGGAGAGGAGAGGGAAGGATGGAGAGTTGATTTTCTTGGCTGGTCGGTATCGGCCGGGGGATAGAAGCGAATCCAAAGTAAATAATAAAGCGAAAGCGTTCCGAATCGCAAAATTAAACCGCGTACCTCTAAATATTTAATCGCAACGGTAGTTTCCATTTCTTCTCCGCTCGTCCTCCTCTTTTTATTAATCCCTCCTTCTCCCAAGCTCCGTCGCGCGTTTCTTTATTTATTCGTTTAGCCGAGCTCGTAATTTATGTTCGAGGGATTTAAGCTATGCGTTCCGGTTCGTTGGCCCGGTCTGTTCGGACGGTATCGCGTTCGAAATTGGCTTTTCAAAGGGGTTAGCCGGCCCTATTAAGAATTGATGATGATGCAGTTGCGCTCTTTAACCGGCGTACACGAGTTAATCGCCGCTCTCGTCGCCCGCGCGCAATTTGTTTGTTTTAGCGCGTGCGTTATCCATGCGGGGACCCGCGCACGATAATCCCATCGATCGATGCGCCGTTAAAATCGTCTCGCGCTTTCCTTGCTTCCTTGCTTCCGTCCTTCCTCCTCATCCTCCTCCTCCTCCTCCTCCTCCTCCTCATCCTTCGCTCCCGGAAAGAGATACTTTTAAACGGTGCTTCCGGGCCTCGAGACGGACAAAGAGAGACGCGCGGCATTTGGAAATAGTTGCGAGTAGTAGTCGCATCGCATCGACTCGGCTTTTCTCGCTGGCGTACTCGAGCGGACAAAGGGCGGAGGAATCGCAACACGGCGCGCGCATTCCCTCGTTTCGCTCCTTCCTCGAGTGGCTCCGTAGTACGCGAGATATGCTCGAGGGAGCGAGGGAGCGAGAGGGAGCGAGAGGGAGCGAGAGGGAGAGAGATGCCGAGCGTACACGGTCTTATAGATCAGAATCGGGCGTTCCGCAACGGATGCCGCGCATAGCGCAATCGCATTCTTACATCATCATCCGCCTCTCTCCCTCTCTCTCTCGGTGTTGCTCTTTACCCTTTCCTCTCGTCCTCTTTCTGTTTACGTCCTCGTTAGCGCGGATTACTCGCGCCCTTTCCTCGGCTCCTGCGCCTTCGATCGCGGTGCCGTCGCGGGAATGGATGTTCGATGCGCTCGTTTAAAAAA
Source organism: Dolichoris vasculosae (assembly GCA_018907195.1). NCBI lineage: Eukaryota > Metazoa > Arthropoda > Insecta > Hymenoptera > Agaonidae > Dolichoris > Dolichoris vasculosae. The sequence goes on from JACCHY010000006.1 coordinate 11,722,139, forward strand.
ATATAAAACAAAAAAAAAAAAAAAACTCCCGCTCGTCTTTTCCCTTTCGTTATTATTCGTCCTCGTTTGCCGTTTACCGCCTTTATCAGCTGGTCGATCCGCGTGGCGCGATACTTTTCTCCCGGGCGTTTTATCATCCGCCGCGTTTTTGCGGATTTTACTTTTGCACAGCCCCGTCGGAGCGTCGGTTTGAATTTCTTTTTTTCGGGGGTAGCGGGGGAGGGAAGTTCCGTCGCGCTCGTGGAGAAACGATCGATACCGTCTCCGATTTATTACGTGTAAAGGGATTCGTATGCTCTTTCGCCTTACACTCGGGTATGTAGGTCACTTTAAATAAGTTCCCTTCCGAATCTGAACAATTTCGCGTTCCTCGATTTAGCTTGAAATCAAGGTCCGTTTAATTTTATCCTCTTTTGTTTAATGAGATTTGCTTGTAAGACTTTGAATCGACTCGTCGTTCGAAGCGAATTTAGCGTATTATTCCATGTTTTCGTTTCTTTCAACTTTCGAGAAGAGATTTCGAACGATCGTAATTTTTCCGGCTGCGTAATAAGCGAACCCAACTTACTTAAACGCGTCTACTTTGAGATAATTTCATTAAAACGAGTAAGACCAAATATGTAAAATAGGTCCTCGTAATTCTTGGTTAAACATTTCTGCTTATACGTACGATGCTTTTATTTACGCGATATGCTTTTATCCTTACGGTAAATATATTCCTTGTGTATTTCTTAAATTAGAAAACGTTAATTCGGAATATTATTACAATATAAATGAACGCCACGGCTAAAACAAATATAATTTTTTTTTTTTTTAAATTAGACTATTTAACGAGTAAGCCGTAACGATTCCGAAAGAGAGCAAAATTATATTTTCAATTTTGATTGTTAAATACCGGTAAAATCAGTTTTACTCTCGGTACTGGATTACTCGGAATATTGTATATTATTTGTCATTATTAAATCGTATTTTAAACGAGTAGAAACTTTATAGTAATCAAATTACGGAATTTACTTTTATACGAACGTAAAAGTGTCGATCGTGCAATTTAGACCATTGCTAAAATTTCAACGATATTTTTATACGTACACAAATGCACACGCGCTCGTGTGCATATTGTGTGTGTATGTGTGTGTGTGTGTGTGTATCGAAATAGTTTACGCGAATAAATTTTAATCTACTTATTCTTTAACTGAAATAACCTTTTAGTAATAAACGAATCGGATATTTTTATTATGGAACGTACGTCGAATGGATTTAGTAAATATAAACATTAAATACATATCTAAATTCATCGCGTTTTAGAGAGTCGAGCGCGTTTGTTGATTAAAAGTTGATAACTCCGTGTACATATTTTGTAGTAAATTTTAATTCATACGCTCGCAATTCTAAATCTAATGCGTTAAATGAAAATCCTAACTTAATACTCGACTAAAATTGTACTTCGTAAGAGTTAAATGTTATAAAAACAGGAATGTTTTACGAAAGTCATTTGAATATTCCGTATTTACTTCATTGCTGGTTAAATAAGCCGACTACTAAACTCTAAACGGATTAAACGAGATAATTTATCTACTTTTAGTTCATACGTTTAAAAAGATGCATTATTTTTTACAATTAGCGCTCGCAAGGGCTTTACAATACACTAAGAATTTTTCAGAAAACTCTTTAATATTCATGAAAAATGCCCGACGAACGCAGCGACTTTATTACCAGCCGCTTCGAAAAAACTCAACGCCGCGGATTAATGCACTTAGGTTGACGTCCTACGACATTTATTACAGGGATTACACTCTCAACTTTTCCCCGTTGATGCAACGAGAACGTCTAACGGGAGCAACCCACCCGCGACCACCGGCAAATGCAAGATTCATCGCTCACCTTTACCAGGCGACCTGAGAGCGACCTTGGCTCCAGGTTGGGCGACCAGTAAATCGGCCGTCGCCTGAGCTCCGCCGTTATGAGCGAACGGCTGGTGATGATGATGATGATGATGATGGTGCAGCCCGAAGAGGAACTGCTCGGCCTGGGGTTCGCGGAACGTCGTCCCCTGGTGCTGATGCTGCTGCTGCTGCTGCTGCTGCTGATGCCGATGCTGCTGAGGCTGTGGCTGTTGCTGCTGCTGCTGCTGCTGCTGCTGCAGTGACTGCTGCTGCTGCTGCGACTGCTGATGATGAGCCGGACTCCCGCTCCGGGCGTAGAGGAACGAGGCGCCCGAGGAACTCGGCGAGCCCGAAGGACTCCTGACCCGACGCGGCCCCGTCGTCAGGTTTAGCGGCCGCTCGTCGCACTCGTCGTGGCCGGCAAGGGCCTGGAATCCCACCGAGGCCTGGGTGCTGCAGTAGCTCGCGGCCGAGGCTGGGGACATCATCGGCGAGGCCGGACTCGGTGTGCACGGCGGCGAGGTCAGGCTACCCTGTGTTTAGTCAGTGTCACGCACCGGTGACCCTCGAGTTATTTCTGTCTCTTTTTCCCGCTCATGCTCCCAACCCCGTCTCGTGGGAATTCGTACTCATCCGTCCTCCGGACGATACTACGTCGCCTCGGTGACTCTCCCTTATCCCGTTAATGGAGCTTCAACCTCTTCGCGCGCGCTGGTCAATGTTTTCGTTTGCGACGGTGGAAGCGAAACTGCTCCTCCCTCTTCGCGTTATCGCGGGCGCTCGAGTTTTATACTCGGCATGGAAAACAATATCGGGGATAAAACGTGCGAGTCTCGTTTGCTTTCCGTCCGTCTCCAACGCAAACATTGCCCGGACATTAATTCGAAATCATATTTCTCAACGAGAGAGAGAGAGGTTGAATCGCTTTCATTTTCGTGCGCTCGAAATCTTATCGGCCGGATGTTATCTCGGACGATTCGGCAAGAAACGTTTGGAAGCGGTTGCAAGGTTAAAAATTTAAATCTCCTTTCGCGACTTTCGAACGTGGTAATAATCCCGAGAGCGAATCTCTCGGTACCGATCTCGTATCACCCGTGAAGAGAGTGAAGGGTTGGGAGCTACGAGGACGATGATGAACTACGAAGATGCTGACCGTGTGTATAGAGGCCGGCGAGTGCGCCGGTAAGGGCGAGTAGATGGGCATCGGTGCCCTGACGAGTGGACTTCCCGCGCTGAAACGCCTCGGCGTCGGGGCCAGGAGTTTGCCCTGCGACCGGGGCCCAACACCGGCCCCCCATCCCGTCCCCCAGCTGCTCCAGCCGAGGATGTCGCTGATACGATGGGGCGTCGGTGTCCTCGGGGGCGTCGCGTATACGTGCTCGTGCCAGGATGCGAGCGAGCCCCGTGCGCCGGTGGTCGTCCTCGTCGAGGCCGGGCTCGGGGCGCGGACCGCGTGACCGGCGGCCGCGTCGCGCGGCTTCTCCGGGAGCGGACCCTCGTCGGAGGCGGCCCTTCCGCGAGCCAACGCCGCGGCCTCCTCCGACTCCGCGTCCGACGGCATCTTACGGAAGCTCCCGCCGCGGGCACCTGGTTGCAATAGGACTTGGGCCATAAACGCGGGCTGGGGCTACTCCTGGGGATGTTGTCGAACGTCGCCGCATCGGCTCTCCGACGCCGGCGATTCCTCCTCTCCTTCCTTCTGCTTACGCCTCGGATCCTTTGGCCTCGCTCCGGGTGCAGGAACGTACAGCCGCTGCGAACTGAGGATCACAAGTTGGGGGCGAGGTTGCCTCCGGTCTCCTATCCTCGAGGTCGAGGTGGTCGCGTTCCTCCGTCTCCGTTGCGATCGCGGGAACGCTTCGCGCAAAAAAAGAAGGAGGAACGAACGCGATGCGACGATTCGTCGCCGAGGCGGTAATCGTAGACGCGATACGGCAGCGAGGCTATCGCTCGACGAGATCCAGCGACCTCGGCTCGTCTTACCTTATCGTACCTCCCGTAGTCGTCCCGGAGGCTGGCTTCTAACTCGGTCCGGCCGGTCTCGCCGGCCGGCATAATCCCGGCGACTGGAGGCTCCTCAGTCCCTCGGCGACTCGCGACCCAATATCGCCGGCCCCAGTCCCCGCATCCTCGAGCTCCTAGTGCGCATCACCGGGGCCGCTCGACGACCGGCTTTGTTCTCCGGCGGCCAACAGGTGTCACTGACGGCATTGCCCCCGCGTCCCGCCGACTCCAGCGCGCCGCTACTCCGGAAGTCGGCCGGGGCTCATCGCCGCGTCTCCTCGTCCTCCGGGGGACCTGGAACCGCGCTTCTCACCGCCGAGACGTTCGCCCTGGCTCGACTGCGCGCCGGCTCGAGGCTCGGCGGCCGCATCGGCCTCCCCTCCCGCCCCTACGCGCGCACACACGCCTCGTCCTCGGGTCGCACTCGCGCGTCCGGACGGCCTCCCCCCCGTCGCGAGGCTCCGCGGCGGAACCACGTGCGTTACTTACGGAGGCGCGCCCACACCCGGGAGGAAGGGTAGGGCGAGAGGGAGGGCGGCACGTGTTGGCGCGCGCACACTCACACACGCGAGAGTACACGGATCCCTCGGTAACGTCCGCGTCGCGTCGCGGAAGGAGGGGCGCGGAGGAGGAGAGGGCGACGGCGACGGCGACGGCGACGACGACGACGACGACGACGACGACGACGACGACGGCGACGACGGCAACGGCGAGCGAGAGCGAGCGAGTCCGTTGACGCCCGTTTACCGACTGATTGCCGCGAGATTTAGGGTACTACGGGGTCCGGGCTGATGGCCGCGGGTGCGACCGAGACGGCGCGCGTCCGGGGCCGCGTAGTGGGGCGGACGCTCGGAGCGCGCGCCTCCGTGGGAGTGGGGACGCCGCCGGTTGCGAGCGGGGGTGGAGAAAGGCGCGCGCAGCCGGGGACGGCGGCGGCGGTGGCGGTGGCGTCGGCGACGACGGCGACGACGGCGACGAGGAGGACGACGTGGAGGACGACGTGGAGGACGACGTGGACAGAGACAACGGGGACAACGGAGACGACCGGGTCCTGGACGACGACGAGGGGCCGGCGGACGTTGGCCCCGACTCGGACTCGAGCGCAGTCGATACCTCGAGTCGCGCGCGACTCGAGACGAGCTCGCCGTGCTTTATCGATCTCGCGCGCCCCTTTCGACGCGAACCTCGAGGCGCGCCCGGGACGGACGGGCTCGGACGCTCCGGGCGTCCTGGTGGAGGGTAGGAGATCGGCGGTCGGGATCCGGCGAGCGTCTGACCGGACCCGGTCATGTTCTACTTGGACCGATACCGCAACCCCTTTTGGTCCGGAGTCTCACCCTCGGGTGGGGCGGGGGTGTTCCGCGAGGTGTACCGACTGCCAGTGTCGCAGACGCTCGTACCGTCCGACAGCGATTTATCGCGTGGGGGCAAAGCCTCGTCGGTCCTCCTCGTCGGATGCGCCGACAGCGCCGGTCGACTTGGTCGTTCGAGTCGAGATGATTTTTGGCGGTTCTGCGATCGCGTATTTTTGGGTCGCGTATCGGTGACGAGCATCGATCGGGGAAGTATGCAAATTGCTCTGGAAGTCGATCGACGAGCGGATAATTGGATCGTTTGGCCAACTTTTATGGTGCATTGTAAATTTATTTATAGGTATATACTGATTTGTCCATCTAATGGAAAAAATGATGTTATTCCTTTTATTTGCTCGTGTTTATTCCGCGTGATAGATTCGTAAATCAATTTTGATACCCGAAGCAAAAGTTATGTATTGTTAAAAATATTTTACGGCTGCTGTTAAAGAATGAAATAAATAGTTGAAAATGTATTTTTTATAACGACCTTTTCGCTGTTTTCTTTATCTATCCTATAGAAAATAAAAACCTGTTTCGAACTACTCTTATCGTTATCGCGTATAACTAATTAATAACGATTACCAATTTATACATCTGCAATCATTTTTTACAATATATTAGAACTTTTACGAACGATACGCGTTAAATAAATATAATAAAATATTTCGTTTAATGTTCGTAAATGAACCGATTGTGAATAATTCCATACTGTTTTCGTACGTATTGTTAAGCTTCCGATTACTTTTCTGATATAAAAATACGATATCTCGACCACAGAATAATTTTAGAACCTCTATTCGGTGTATTATTAAAAAATAATAACCGAAATATTTTCGTACGTATAATCTAGAAATAAACGTTTTTAATACAACGATTTTATTAAAATCCGTTTAACTAAAATTGTAACCTGTATGGATATTTCGTGAAAAATATCGTTAGATCGAATTAAACTATTTATACTATGGAAATTTTAAAAAGAAATTATTTTTAAGTAGCAACGCACGAAAAACAATTTCGTAAAACCACGATAAAAGATCGACGAAACCAGCATTAATTTTGTCTTTCTAGTTATCAAGTGGTAATCATAGATATTACACTGATAATTTTATTATTCTATATTGTTCGTATGCAAGAAAGATAAATTCTGTTTTCTATTGTCCGTCTTCGTTTATTTTTATTATTTTAAATATAAACTCGAATAAAAATGATATCTAATAATTGTACGCGAAAATACATGCATTTTTTAATAAACTTTTATATCTGTTATAATTGAAAACGTTTTGAGTATTCGAAATAACCAAATTACAAAATAATTAACTACAAAATTATTTATTATATTAAATAATGAAACTTATCTCATATTTGACAAATTTTGTAAAGTTAACGCTAGGAATAATATTTTTTAGTATATAATATTCTTAGGAACAACATTTTAAATCTAATATAAATAATATAATTCTTAAAATTATTGATAGAAGAATGTATAAAAAAATATTTATTTTTTAAAATTACTCGTTTCTTTTTTAAATAAACTGCTTTACAATTATTTTTAAACTGTTTACAAGTGTATTGATTACATTCTTAAATGATAAGTTTCAAATGCAACTATTTCAAACAAACAATAAAAATGCTAAAATATCTTTATTATTTTATATTATTTTTTATATTTTTTATCTCGATCAAATTTAATAATTGAAAAAATTAAATTACTGTATCATAAATGTTATTATTTATCAAATAACTTATTTTATTTTAAAAGTTTTATATAGTTTTTATTAATTTTTATTTTATAAGATTATTTTAAAATGTTGATTCCTTACATTTAGAATTTTACAATAAAATTAAAATAAGTATAGTTAAACTATAAAAATGTAATTTTAGATTAAAATTTTAGAGATTAGACACTGTTTATTAATTTAAAAAATATAGGTGTAGTTTAAATTAATTAATTAATTAAAATTAAATTAGCGATCATATATTTAAAATTACATTTTTATTCGTAGATTCAAATTACAGTTTTAACAATTAATTCAATTAATATTATAAATGTATTATATTTACTGAAATAATCCAAAAGACTTTTTCAATTATTTAAAATATAAAAAACTTTTAATTACAACATTTTACCTCCTTGTTATAATACATTATTGTAAAAATCATTTAAACAAAATTTTTTTTTAAAAAGATTTTGTACTTTATTCACACTTATTAAAACATGTAGAATATAATATATAATCACATGTATTAAATTAAATTAAATTTTTAATTAAGCGGAGAAAATCTTTCAGCTAATAAATAGCGATATGAAAGTCATAGATTTTACAAAATAAGAAGAATTTCATAAAACGAATATTTAATTTTTTTTAATACAGAAAGTGTGTCAATAGAATAAAATTTTTAGTTTTGAAATATGAGCACCCAAAGCTTCTATCGATATGAATAGTATAATATTTTAAAGGACTTAAAATAAAATTCCACTTTTCAATGCGAAAATATTGAAAACTGCAAATATAATGAAATAATATTGTCAGCAAAAAATAAATGTTATAACGAATTTACATATATGCATTATTTTTTTATATTAAATTATAAATATAACTAATTGCATTTGTCGACATTTTTTGCATTCGTAAAATTCATTATTTTTGTTAACATTAGCAAATTTATATCATACATTTTGGATTAGATTTCATACATTATAATTTCAGAAAATATTATTCTATCAAAAATATTATTCTAATTCTATTATTTTTTCCATAAAATAAGTCTCGCGTAAACTTAAGCGACGATGTTTTTGGTTTTCTAAGTAAAAATGAATATTTTATAATTTTTATTTTATATCGTTACGACTTGTATTCAGAATATTTTCATGTAAAATAACAAATAATGTATATCTGTTGTCAGAAAATAATATGATTCCAGCATTTCGTTTAAACTAATATGTATACAAAGAAATGGAATATATAGATAAGAAACAAAAAGAAAAAATTATTTTTTGAAATTTTAATTTTATAAGTTTCATGTATATATTAAGAAACTTTCTTATTAAAATTAATATAGTGGATGTAATTCTAAGATATTATTTAGAAGATGTAAATTAGACTTATTAAATTATCAAAATGATTTTTTACGGAATGAAATAACATTAAGATAAAATAAATAATTCTAAATAAAGTTACTAATGTTTTTAGTTTTCGTATTTGTTGTTACAATATTCGATCTCGGGATTATGTTTGAATTAATATGGTTTAAATTTATATATGAATTTCTTCGTATAGTTATCTATACATTTTAAAAATATTATACTGACTTTTATATATTTAATGAGGTGATTAATGTTGGAGAAAAGCGATATTACAAAAATTATTTTTACTTGAATAAAACGTATAATAATAATACAATATTTGTAAATAAAAATTATTTCGAGTATAATATGTGAAATTTATTTAAAGTTGATGTACTGAAATTTTAAATTTTTATTAAATATATTTGTAAACTACATTAGAAAAACCTTTTTGAAACATTATAATTTTTATTAAAAGTATACGACGTATGTTTTATTTTTTAATCATGTTTTTTATAAAATTGATTGTAAAAATATATCACTTATCAGTTTTGAAAATCGAATGAAAATATGTTTTTAATAGACTTTTTTAAAATTCAGTAACTACTTTCAATTTATTCTGTGTATACATAATTATTCTTAAAGCTTTAAAAGTATTATAAATTATAACAGAGGTTGGATATAAATTTTACATCTGTGAGTATTAATTTGATAATCCTATAACACGAGTTAGACATATTTCCAATACTTTAAATAAAAAGTTTAAAAATTTGGTATCGTATCAAAATTCGTTTTATTCTTGTTTATTGATTTTTTCGTTATATATATATTAGTAAAAGGAGAACAGAATATATTAAGCTTTCAAACTTCGATCATTATTAGTAATAAATTATTATAAAAATATACGATTAAAATAATAAGAATAATTCTATAAGGTATTCTAAAAAGTAATTTATCAAAGAGATAAAATAGATTCTTATTTGTCATTATAAATTTATTAATCCGTAAAAAATTATTTGAATTAATGAATATACAATAAATGTGTTTTTGATACAAAAGAAATGAGATAAACACGTTAAACTTTAAATATAAATTTTCAGTAGCACAATATAATCGTTTTGTGAAAATTTCGAAATTTATATGCACGATTAAATTTTAGTAATTAAATTAAAAATATAATTCGGGTTTCTTTTCAAATTGTAAAATATTTATATATATATAATAATAATAATATAGTATACATAAAAGAACGAAATAACATTCTTTTACTTAAGTTTTATTTTTTATCGATAAATTCAGATTTTTTTTATATGGAAAATATTTTATCAAACATGGGCACAATAAAATAGTTTATAAAGCTCTTTTTGATGTACAAATAACCAGTTTTTCCATTTATGAAAACTTTTTCCTCTTGTATACGTAATATTTTGTAAATTTTTATTTCTTAATTTTAGATATCGTTGTTTTTAGCTTTCATAGTAATTCAATCATAAATAAATAAAGAGAAAACAATTCATAATTACATTTAAGAATACTTCGATCGTAATGGATAATTTAAAAATTAGTTTTGAAATTTTCCCAATTCATACGTGAAATCAGAAACGAATTATTATCGCGTCAAATAAATATTAATTCGCTAATAATCAGAGCTCAAATACCGTTTCAATAAATTAATCTCCGATCTCACATTAATTATATTTAAAATATAAGCGTAATAAAGAATGATTTTCACTTCTCATAAAAGCAAATGTGATGGATAGAAATGAGTAATAGTTTGAAGAATTGTTACGTTATATGTACCCATGCGGATAAAGTTAAAATAATTTTGTGAAAAATGGTTAGATCTAAAAATTCATATGTGCCTCGTAACTCACTTTCCTCCTGGCATTCCCTATATAAACGATCGTACCATACATCTATTGAGTTTTTAAGTATTTTAAGAATGTGAACGTGACTGTGACGGTGGCGAAATTCTTGTACATCCTGAATTTAATTCCATGGATACACTTTAAAAAATGTAATTAACAAGATTATTCTTTCTTTTTTATTTTATTAAAATGCTATTTCAACTTGTTTTTGTAAAATGTGGATCCGGATTTTCGGATCTAGTTCCAATAACTCGACTGTAAAACTATATTTTAAGAGAAAATCGTATCGATCGTAAAATAATTTCTTTTTATATTTTAATTCGAGCGTCGTAAAATAATTATGCTCGTAGCGCATCAAATTAAGCTATGGATTAAATCGGAACGATTGAAAACACTTTAATAGTAATTATAAGAATAGAATAGATTCGACGCTGAAAGTTTTATTTATTGCATCATCAAGGTACAAAAGTTTACGTATAAAATAACGAATCGATAAATTTGTCGGTGATTGTATAAATTCACAAATAAAATTGTAATTAAAGATAAGCGAGTAACGCTATTATTATTATAATTATATATATATATATATATATATATACATCCTACTTTGAAGAGATTAATTTTTATACAAAGTAGCGAAATTTCGAAAACTAATTCTTAATTCCAACGAATCAAACTTTATTATTAATTCTACTTAATGTCTTTAAAGTTAATAAATGAAAACGATCTAAGCAGGAAGTTTCAAAAATCTTATTTTCATTAGATCCCGATTTAATCTTAAACCCAGTTCTTAAATATTTTAGGAGCTATAAGATTAAAAAAGAAACTCGGTCGTCTTGAATTCGCGAAAAAGTATATAATTGAAAAATTGATTGGTAGTTGGTTCGTTTCTGCTTCCGTAATTCCCTTCATTTAATTAATCGACAAACGCGCCCAGAGATCAATAAATTACCAAAAGGTAAGAAATACATCTGACCCAAGGGGATACTTGGATCTAGAGTTAAAAGTCGTCTCGAGAAATTCTTACGGGAAACTAACGACGATCGGAGCAACGCGACTCAAATGCTCCACGTTGAGATTCAATTAACGTACGCAACGTCATTGTGTCATACTTGACGAGCATCGATTTCACTTCGTTAAGCGAAGCGCAGCGATTCTGTTGTAAGTCTGGTAAGCCTTTGCTCTCCGAGACTCTCACGAAAATTATTACCAACGCGATATCAGATAACAAAATTAACTGAATAGTGCCGCCACCTTTCGATGATTTTCGCAATCTCATTTTCGAGACACGTCGGTCAAAGCGAGTTCGATTCGTAGGCTCGAAATATTTTGCTAAACGTTTTGCTGGTTTGCTTAATATTTTATACATAGTAAAAATACTCTTTGTTTCGTACAAATACGAACGCGAATTATTGTTTCGTACGCGATCGATATATTTATGCGATTGCATTCGAAACAAATTTTTTTTCGTAATTGCGAATATTGTTAGTTTTGTACTTGAATTTTATATCTGATTATCAAGATTTGTATAATTACACGATAATCGTTAGTTTATTTTAATGGAAAATGGTGAATTTGCTCGTATATTTCGTTCGTTAAAATTCAAAATAATTAGGTTTTAAAAGACAAAAGTATTTCAATTATGAACGAAAGTAACGTAATATTTCGATCATTTTATAATATGCGGTTGTATGTAACAGGTATACAAATATTTATACAATATGTAATTGATTCGTACTCGTAAATTTATAAATAACTCCAGCAGTTGTATTTTATTATCGAATATATTTTACAAATTGAAGACATTTCGCAATAAATAATTTCTGTAAACCTTTTTAAAAATTTTTTTTAAAGTATTAGGATCTATGATTTACGTTAAAATGGATGTAAACTTAAATCAAATAAAGAATAATATTCTGGAACGTAATTATTTCACGAATCAATTTAAAAATCTTGATTTTTTTTCATTACGTACATAAAGAAACTAATAATTCGAATCTAAATTATCAGGCGAATAAAACTTTATGAAAAGCCATTATATTTCAACAAATTCACACCATTATATCTTGAAAGATAATTGTATCGCATTTCGCACGTGTTATATACTTGTAACGAAGGATTCGTAAACGTTATAATCTGTTCTCGGATATTAGATAGAGGATGCGGCTTTCAAGTATGATGCGATAAATATATAGACTCTTGCGTGTATGCATTGGTGTGCGTGCGATGAGCTTAGAATAGTATTCTTGAGTGCTAGATACAAAAGTCAAATGCGATGCTGAACCTCTTTTGAGTATAATATTTCGGGGGGAAAATAGTTTTCCGTTTGGGCGAATAGGATCGTAAGTGAGTGAAGTACGCGAAGCATGTAACTATTAACACTTTAGAATTAGATGTTGAAGGTAATAAGTTAACGCTCTTGTTCTCATAATAAATAGTATAAACGAAAAGAAAGTAATAAAAAATTTAATTCGAAACTTTACGTTAAAAATTTAGAAATTTATGCTCTTAAACGTAGAATTATCTTTAAAAATAATCGTTAAATTTATTTAACTTTAGTGTTATATATGGATATTTATAAAAGGTACGACAATAAATTTCTTTATTGAAACGATTATAAATGTATTTGATTTAAACTAAAATAAGCCGAGCGAGAAATAAAAGAAATCAAATAATCGTACAATAAGGGAATTCCACAATTTACAAGTATATTGGGGTAATCGAGTACACGAACGAAGATGTAAAGAACGAGAAGCTGTAATGGAAAATAAAGGAATATATAAATAATATAATGGAATATAGAATTTGATCGAATTATCGTTAAAACTGGTAAAAAGCAAGTTGATACTAGAATAGGAAATTATGACAATTGCCTTTAATTTAATAGAATTACAAGTTCTAAACAATAACTATAATAATAATACATTAATAGGAAATTTGACGTGAAATTATAAATTTTTTAACGCTGTGTTCTTAATTCAGTTTGCGAATGATAAAGATTGGTTGGAATATAAAAGTTGTATAAACACAGAAAAACTTGATTTGAAATTCTTTTAATTTAGAGCGAATCTAAATTATGCTCAATTAATCCAACGTATAAAATTTTTGCAAGTTACTTCTTTAAAATAGTTTAAAAGTCTGAAACTTCAATTGTAAATAAAACTTCGGTTATAAAATATATTTTTTGTTAGCTCTGAATATTGTAACGATGAAAATATTCGTTCTTTAAAAGAACAAAAACATTTTTTTTTATACTCTAGTTATATTACAAATTTTTAAATCTAAAGAATTTTTTCAAAATATTTTATCGCGAGCGATATTACATTTGAATATCAAAATTACAAATACAAAATATATTTTATGCCAAATATTTAAATTAAATTAATGCGTAAAATAGCGATTAAGAATTTCAATATACAAAACAATCGATAGTTTATATTTATTTTATAAATATTTAATCATTATAACGCAAATTGGATCATTATCGTAAGTATGTGAAATAACAATTTGTAAAAAACTTTAAGTTTGCAAAAGAAGATAAAAATTTCTTTTTTCGAAACAATTATAATTATAATTTAGATTATTTTTTATACGATTCGTAAATAAGAGATCGAAAAGCGAACGTAATAAATTTGACATGAAAATAAAAAAGTAAATTTAAATTTTGATAAATCACTTTATTTTATGAAATTTCTATCTACATCTTTAGCCTTAAGACAAAAAACAAGTACTTCTATTATATTTATTTAACAATAAGGATTATCTTTCGGCTAAACGACTCTTAATAGTCGGAAAAATATTTGTACAAAAACTTGCGATTGCGCAATATAATGACACGTTTTACTTAGCTACAAAGTTGAACGCGTTCCAAATTTATGCACGTTATAAAACGATTTACAAAAAATGGACATATAATCTTCTTACAGTGTTAGAAGCTTAAACATGAATAACTGTGGAAATTTCGAGGCAATAAATAACGAAAGTTAAGTTTTGATTGAAATAGAAACCGTCGAAAAATTTATTCTTTACTTTTACGTCAATCAGAAATTCCAAAATACTTTCGAGCGGCTTATTATCATCATCATCATCTCAATGTTAAATAATTCCATCGTACCATTGCTTTTGCATGAATTTTCTGCTCCAAAAAGTTAACGCGTGCCGTTTTATTCCTCCACCTCGAAAAAGAAATTCGATGGTTTATTAGGCTATGCGACATCAGGGCAAACATTCCACCAGGATTTTACAATTCTTCCCACCTAAACTCCCTCACATTGTTCGCTCGGAGAACAATCGAGCCTTTCTCCATTTTATTTATTTATTTATTTCTTTTTAAACACCTTAACCCGTACAGAACTCGAATGCATTCGATTGTCGCCACGCGTAAAACGTTTACGTTCCAATGTATAAAAAGCCAATGTATGGAAAGCTCAATATATATATCGAGACGTCCATGGCGATTCCTTGACTTGAATTATTCATTTCCTCGGTGCAGGTCGAAGATTATACCTGGCAAATGCCTTGTCGAGGTGTCGTGCAGGTATTCAGATTTTTCGTTCGGATGATTCGCAAGGGTAATTCTGAAAATCGTTAGCGCGTAACAAAAGATGGTGCAATTATTTTTTATGCATGAGAATTTTATCGTCCTGGACTTTATAATTGTAAATGATCGCCTGTTTCTAATGATAAAAGGTAATTGGTGTTGATGAAAGGAAAGGTTTTACCTTGTGGAAGGACACTGTCGAGTTATTTATTTAAGTATTTCATGTTTTTTTAAACGGATGTAATATTCATTTATTATTTTTTTAAATATATCTTTTATACTCTGATTTAAATTGATCTAAATTTATCGGAACAACTTTATTATACTATATATGGGTAAATATAAAAATGTTTATTCTCTTAGTTTACTTTGGAAGTTAGTGTGTAAAAATTTGAGATATTTAAAAAAAAAGTATTTATTTGTAATAAAAAAGAAATGAAACGGAATTTAACCATTTTAAATTTTATGCTGAAAATAATTCGAAAGAAGTTTTATTAAATAATATTTTTAAATAACATTCTTAATTTGAATAATAGTTTATTTTGCTAATTTAACCTGTGAATTATATTAAATTATTCATTTTGCTAGTTATCGTTACACAGATTAAAGATTATAAATACATTAGATGCGACACATCGATTTAAGTTAGATTGAAATACATAAAAATTTTTTGAAGATATTTTTTTCTCTTTGAAATATCTTTAATTTCAATTCATTTTATCTAAGTTCTAACGATACTCATTTCTGCGCCAATTTCGAAAATTTTTCATATTTCATTACGATCGAGTCAAAGAATCTTGAAATTATCGGTTGTTACGAATTAATTTCTTAAAAAATATTTTTATATTTTATAACATAGCTACTTAGACTTGAAACAAAATTAGTATTCGATAATTATCAAATATGATTATCAAATGATCTTGATAAATAACTTTTGTGAAGCTTAATTTTTCGTTAATTTACAGCGCAAATAAAAATATTAAATGGAAGTATTATCAAAATTATAAAATGGTTAATAATACGCGCTTATACCATTATAAAGTTGAACAAACCAATATCGATATTCGATCGACATTTAAGTATTTAAATTAAATACAAACAGTGCACGATAAAACCATAAATAAAAGACCGACGATATTTTGTTCCAGTTTTATCATTTCACGGGTATTACCAAAGGTAATTTTTTAAAACGTCAATCAACCAATATTTCATCGGTGCTCGGAAGGTCGAGTCCATCAAACAATAATCCCCTCGCAATTTCAGTTTTTTCAAAAAACGCCTAGAGTGGTTCCTCGTTCGAATAAAGATCGCTCGAACGTCCTTAAAACATGGGCCAGCCATGGCCACGAAATTCGGATTCGACCGAAAGTCAACCGGTACGACCTGTTATGCATTAAACATGGGGGCAGTCATCGGAGATTCTTTGTCAGACATACGGAAAGGCTGTTATCACTCGCTTTCGAGTAGCGAACTCGCGATTTCAGGCGCATCGGATGATGTTGGTAATGGGACGGAAATTAATATTAAGGAGAAACGAGGCGGATACTTTTTATTTTTCTGTTAGGATTTAAGCTACTTGCGATTCGCTGGACGCGTGATTTATCGTACGTAGCTGAAAGAGCGAAACAACTTGTACGGAACGAAATTAATATTCCACGTAGAAGGAAAGTTTGTGTGGTTAATTGCACGAATTTTTAATTCGGATCATGGATAGAGATACGGGAAGTCCGTTTGATAAAAATAATTCCGCTCGTTTTTATTCATGGGGCTATAAGGAAATAAAGGCTAATTTTTTTTCAAAAATTTGTTTTGCTCGTGCCTTGGGTAAGAAGATCGCGTGAATTGTCGTCATCGAATGACTCCTTTACGTTTGTTTTAACATTAAGATAGACGATACAAAAATTTATTTCTAGTTCAAAATTAAAGAGGCTCGTATGTCAACGTTCTTATATCGTTTGCTGTTTAAAATTAAATAACAGAAAAATAGTACTCGTTCTTAATCAGCGATAATTGCTTCCTGGACATGTAATCGTAATCTACTTACTTGAAATATAATTTAATATTATATGCAAATTATACTTTTACTTTCCATTTTTCCCGCTAATATCCTTTCGCTATCCTTTTATTTTTACTTAGTGTACGTCTCGCCCATCTTAATTTGCGTGATTTAATTACCCTTATATTTTTGGGAGAAGTTAAAGCTACTTCATCTCATATTTATGCAATTTTCTGTATTCTCCGCTTTCTTCGTCCGCTTTCGCTCCAAATATCTTTCTAAGTACTTTATTTTCGGGTACTCTCAATTTACTTTCTTCGTATTTTATAACAACTCATATTTCGCTGCTGTATTGCTGTATAAAATCCCGAATCATTACAATTTACCAAAGTTATGACGAAAATTTTAAAAGTTTATCGACGGAATAAAAGCCTACAATTTCCACGTATATTTTTCTTACCAGTTTATTTTACTTTGTTTATATTATTTATGATTCTAATGAGATATTTAATTCTTCGTTACTATTTATCATTTCTTTATTAGCTAAGCGCTAAGATATCAGTTATACGATATATATAAATGTAATTTAAAGTTAATCGTATTTTAGACGTTTTTATGAAATGAATAAACGTAACATCGTTTTAATAAAAACTTTTATATGTTCTCACATATTTAATTAACTTTTCAAATATTTATCGACCGATTGTCGAAATATTTTGATAAAATTAATGCTTAATGGTTTTTATTAAATAAAGTCTTACTAATAACATATTTTGAAGAATATTGTAACAATTAGAGAGTGATAATATATATCAGCTATTATTGGAAGATATTCTATAAATATTATAAAAATATTGGAATTGCGATAACATTTATCGATTTTTTTAGAACAAATTTCTATAGTTTTTATTATGTAAAGAAATTTATGATTTTATAAAAATTAGTTAATAATAAATAGTTTTTCAAAATTCTGCTGTTAGTTTATTCAACAACAACGTGTATCGATATTTCATTCTCTTCTATTTGAGTTTAGAATCACGAATATTTAATAATTTATCAAAATAGTTTTGCTAGCTTATAAGTAAACCATTAATATTCTCTATTAGTCTATTGTTCATGCTTTCTATTAAGTTTGATATGGTTTAAAAGCATTTATTGTGTTCGTATCATATATACGTGATAATTAGTTTTTGTTGTAGAAATTTCTCTTTGATAAATTTAGTTTTTTATTTGTTATACATTCACTTCTTTGTTTCAAACTGTCAGTTTATATCTTCGTTTACGTTATAATTTCTTTCTAATACAAATTTATGTATTTATGTATTATTAGTTAATTAATTTTTAATATTTATTTATTCTTATACAATATTAGTTTTTATTTAATACATTATTTTTGTATTTTATACAATATTTTTTTCAATATTGTTTTATATCGATTCAGATTTATCACATTTCATTATTGGCAAGTCACTAAAGTTTCAAAAACATTTTAACAATTTTTCATACTTTCTCCTTTTTCTACAATTTTCTTGCTATTAAATATATTTACGAAGTTAATCTCATTTTTATCATTATTTATTGATAATCCAATTTTAATACGAATATCTATTTAAAGATATAATCTTGTTTGAAAAAAAATTAATTAAGCGAATGTTATTAAATTTTTTAATGTTTAATAAATAAAAATGATTTAATAATTTTATTAATCTAATTAATATTTATATACAAAAATTTAGAAATACAATTAAATTTTTGCATAATTAAAACTTTATCGCAACATTTCCAATAAAAAAAATATTTAACATAATTGCTTTAGAGTTAAAGCGTTAAATTTGTATTCGTTATGTTTCAAATAATGATTATCAAAATAATAATAATAATTTGAAATATTAACTTTCAAGTAGATTATTTACAAATGGTTTACATAAAACATTCTTATGTTTTTATACCTATAGTCTGATTACGACAGACTGTATAAAATAAAGTAAAATTTATTCATAATTTTGAATTACCATTTTATAATATGAAAACATAAATTCATATTAATACAGTCAATTTAATAAAAAAATAAAAAATAATAATACTAATAGAATCTAAATATAAAAATATCAAGTTTCATTGTATCGTAGAAATTTTCATTATAATTTAAACGAACGATCATAGATGGCAATATTTTCTAGATTATTACCAGGATGAAATATTAACACTTATTACAATTATTACACTTATTGTTTTCGAATAAAATGTAATTACAGTAATAAATATTTTATTTTAAAAAATATTCGATATTTTTTTCATTTAATAAAATTTGTACTAATTTATGATAATGTATACCAGTAAAATTAATGTATTATACATTCCACTATAATAAGGAAATAATTTAAAAGTAGACTAGCCAGTAAATAAACATAAAAAGGTTAGATAAAAAAAAATATTTATATAAATTTACACTCTATAAAATAATCTATTAAACGCACCTGCAATAAAAGTAAAGTATCTTACCGCATTCTTTAGCAATTATCTCGATAAGTACGTTATTATTAGGTAATCGGAGAAATTACCATTTTGGCTAATAAAAACGCGAGAAAAATATCTCGCAACAAGAATAAGTTATTTACCTTTCAAAAAAGACAGCGAGACTCTAATTCAAAGACTTCCGCAACATTGAACTTTCGCTAAACCACTCGAAAGCGATAGTAAGGACGTGATCTAGCGATCTCGAACGACCACCAACGAAACTTTATTCGTCCTTATCTCGCGGGCATAAAAGTGAAAAAGGTCGATTCCCTCTTGGCATCGATAGCAACGATGCGACGACCATAGTTGACCCTCCGCTTTTAAAAAGAAGCCAACGAGGGAAACGCAACTCAAGAACGAGGCGAGTCGTCGTATAACGAGCGTTAATTTCACGCTTGATCGAGATCTATTCAACGCGATGTGGGTTACGGCTATTCGAGAGACACTCGGGAACGATCCGACCTTTACTCTCTTATCGCGATGGGCTCCGAGAGTAAAACACCTTCGAACGCGATTCAACGTTTTTTCTCACTTCGCTGTTGTTTAACTTTGTGCAACGTTGTTTTATACGTAGCGATCCACGCGAGGCGATCTATCGAGCTATTATAATAAGTACGAGATCGTTCGTTTATGCTCGCGGATTGCTAATGCGTATGTAAACGGTAAAGTTAACGATAAGCGAAGAGTAGGAATGCGCTTGTTCTACTTTCACTAGTGAATTGGTTTTCCAGCTGTAATGTAAATAGTGAATTTTTTATGATTTAATTAAATATTCTTAATTTTCTTGTTCCTGTATAATTGATATCTTTCGACGATTATATTTAATAGGTACAAGGTATTGTGATTTTATTTCCAGCGTAAGGTCTTATCGGATCAATAGTTACGTAAATATTAAAAAAAAATATCATTGTACATTATTTATGTAACAGCTGCTTAAGTAATTACGTAAATATTCACAATAAACGTTATTATTTAATTACTCGTGTACATAAGAATACGATATTGTTTTTTTTTCCTTGCAATGCTTATGTTTCTAATACATCGTTAAAGTGCGGATACATTTATTAATCGAGCGATATTAGAATTTATTTTTCTCGTAAATAAAGATATAAATGCCAGAAATTAAGTAGAGTATAAAATTTCTTGACTTTTCGAACTTGATGAGGGCCAACGGTGACCTTGAATCCGAACAGGCGACGATTTTGTTCGTCTGCTCGTAAAGTAACGTCGTTACAATTATACTTCAGCTATTTCGAACGGGGGAATATTGTACTGTGCAACGATTTAAAACTTTTCGGGCTTTCTTCAGCTTTATATTTCATTTTTAGCTGGTAAATAATATTTTCCGTATATTGTGTATACCGAGTAAATTAAAGTACGAGCTGATCCAAATACTCGATTAAAAAAGAGCTTTAATTTTGTTAGTGAAAATACTTTAGCAACGATAAAAAAAATTAATTGCAAAGATTAAAACCGATTTGATAAATTAATTATTCGCTCGAAAATCTCGAAATAGTTTTAACATTTTATCTAATCTGATAAATAGCATAAGAGTTATTTTGTCGTTATCTTAAACGAAAGCTCGTAATTTTTCTAAATAAATAATTTTATTATCATCGATAATAAATACTTATTCTATTTTCATCGTGTTTTTAACTTTTTCTAAAGAAGAAAAAGAATCACGGTTACGAATTTAAGAGCATTGAAAAAAGAAATTTATCGTAGCAAAAACTCGGAGCGAAAAATGGAAAAGTGTGAATTAAGCTTCGTTTCTTCGAAATGTTAATTCATTTATTTCTCGATTTAAATTCTTTAAAATAAATTGTCGAGATATGTCTACAGTTTTTTTTTCATTTTTTTTTAAATAGGGTGGATAATAGTTTATTTAATAAATAACAATCATAAAATTATTCTATTCGTTACACAAGTAAGTAAAATATTAATACGTTCGACTGGTAGATAATATTTTAAAATTATGAAACATAGATTTATACGTTTGGAATAAATTACTCAGACTTAAATAAATAGTCTCAACGTTAAATAATTGTAGGATATTATTTCAATTTACTCCAAACATTGTCAGTGGTTATAATAACATACGTCGCTTAGTTCCAAACGTTTCAAAGATTTTTAAAGAATCACTTTCGCAATAAGCTTGGATCAGTTTTAACGAAGTATTCCGGGTTTATTCCGTGCAACGTTTCCGCCTACTTAACATTTTACTTAATTTATAGTTTGACCGTTATTGGAAACAATAATCATTAAGTCAAAATGTAAATGATCGTTTATTACCATAATAGCGGCATCAATCAACTCTAACCCACTTACATTAATATTCACCTTGAAAAATTACCATAGCGCAATTAAATAAACTTTTGCGAGGATCGCCTCAAATAATTTTCCTCTTATCGCGTCGAAGCCCGAACGTAAAACGATCCTCCATCGACTTGGAGACGACGAATCTCAAGGATCGAAAATGTTTCCTTTGCGCGTATCGCCATTTGCCCAACTTTTAACGAAGAACGCTAAACTCAGCGTTCGAGGAACGCGGTATCGTCTACCCCATCTTCACCGGTGTAGTACGACATCGTCCACAGTCACGTTTCCGCTTAATCCAAAAACTTATAAGCGCGTTACCGGAGGGTCGACTTCTCCGCGCGAATCGCGATCCCACGAGGCCGGGGCTAATCGTCCAAGGAAACGAGTCGCGATACGTCTGGGATCAAGTTTCGGAAATGAAAAAAAAAAAAAAAAAGAAGGTCATTCCCGCGACTTTTTCTCATCCTTCTCTCGACGATTTTATCTCCGCGGTGTATTTTC
This sequence comes from Dolichoris vasculosae, assembly GCA_018907195.1. Classification (NCBI taxonomy): domain Eukaryota; kingdom Metazoa; phylum Arthropoda; class Insecta; order Hymenoptera; family Agaonidae; genus Dolichoris; species Dolichoris vasculosae. Next base: position 11,744,186 of record JACCHY010000006.1, read on the forward strand.
GAATAAGAACCCGCGCATTCGCTCCCCCTAAGAGCGAACCCATCTTTCATCGCTCCGAGCGCTGGAGGAGTTTTTTGCCGGGTACAAGGGCAGCTTTAAAAAAGCTTGGATAATTTGAAGGTCGAATATCGCGTTGAGAAACAATTTTTAAAGTCCCGTTGACGAGATTTAACGATTTAGGCTTCGTGTTCGTGTTTCGAGGTATTTTTAACAACTTTCCGCTCTTTCCGTTCGACCGGATTTTTTTATGTTAAAGTTTCTCACAAACTTTATCCATCGAAGCGTCGCAGTTTTTGATTATCAGATACGTTGTTTATAAATTTGTCGAATTCGTCGATCGCTAATGGGAAGTCGTGTTTCGATGAATCTGAAATATAACAAAAGTTTTATGAGCATTGTAGCGACGTTGAAACTTATACACGAATTTGGATTTTTCGACCATCGTGTTTATTCCTGTCTGCATTGAAAATAAGCGATAGGTATTTAAAAGACATTTGACAAAGTTGAATAGTTTCTTGAAAATCACGATGATTTTTAGGAATCGGAGAAATACTTTTTTTATACTTGGAAACTTTATTTTTCATCGATCAAAATGTAACGATTATATTTTAAATTGTACAAATTTTCAAATTTCTGTCATCTAGTCATTTTTTCCCATTAACACCTTTTTGCGGTAGAAAATTAATGCTTGAATTTTTAACGAATGTTTTTATTGTTAATTCTTCATGATTATTTATCAAAAGTCCACGATTCTTTAATGAAATAAAAACTGAAATAAATCTTTTTATTTTCTTTTTTATTTTTAGATTTTTTATTTTCCGCTTATAATTAGTTTAGTAAGTACGATACAAATAAGAAAAGACTCAATTTGTGACTATTTGTGGTAAATTTTATAGTATATTTAACTACGAGAAAAAAGACGCATGATTTTAAAGCATCGATGTTATACGTTATTGATTTATAAATACAATCATAAAATTATTTTGAAAATTCCAAAAGATACACAGAAAAATGAATTTCTGTAATTATCGAAGATTGTTATATAAATAATCATGTATCGATAATATCGGCCTTTACAATTTCCCCAGTTATTTTTTACAATGCAATTACTATTCAATTTTACAGACAGATTACGAGGAAAATCGCTTGTAAAGTTTTATAATTTGCGCAGTATTTAATAGTTCAAACGTAATTCGATGTAAAAGATACTATTTATTCTTGTAACTATATTAAATGGAATCATAAATGCCGAAGAATATTAAAAACTTATTTTTTATTTTAACGATTCACGGCTATATTATTTATGATAAACCTGGATATTTTTATAAATAATAAACTATTCTTATGCTGGTAATAATAAACTTTCGTATTATCGAATAAATGAAATTTAACTGTTTTAAGAGCATAATAAATAATTTGTGGTAAGTGTTTTGTTGAAGACTTGTACAGTATTCAATCCTTGATCTCTTAGACTACTTAGCTCTCAGATTTAATAGAAAAAGTGATACACGTTTTTATCTCGTAGGTAGCGTTTAACCGGAGTCATTTATAAACTAGTTTTTGCAGTTATAAAATAAGTTTGCGTTTTAAAAATAATATTTATGACAGTGTAAAAGGCTGACATCTATAAAATAATTACCCTTTGAATATCCTACACTATATAATTTATTTAATTTCGTACTTTAGCTTATATATTTCATCCTGATATATATTTTTTTAGTGCGCATTAAATATTGAATAATATTCGTAAATCTTTCTCTAAAAATTATTAACGCACGAAACAAAAGATTCACCAAATACAATGGAATTGTTACGCTCAATAACTTCCGTAAATTTTATTTTTTTTAGCACAAAACAGATTCCAACGTGACTAAAAAACTATAAAAATGCCTGTTTACAAATTACTAATTGGTCATGAAAAAATAATTTTTACAAATAACATTTTATTTCAAGAAAAATATCTTAATAATTAATTTTCGTTGAAACATAAACTCCTTGAATTAAATTATATTTAAAGGAATTTTCATTTTTCAGACGCAAAGCTCTCGATTTCGCGTACGTACCGCTAATATTTTTACACTAATCTTACTTTTTACTATACACCTTTTTTGTTAATCGCATACTTCCTTGATAACAATGAATAAAAAATAAAGACAAAAGAGGAAAAGCAATATAAAAATAATCGTGGTAATTCGACTTACAGGTGAAAAAATTAAGCGAAGCAAAAATTGTAATCAGTTAAGCACCGATTATATCCATGACAAACAAAAAACTATCAGAAGCGTTTATCTGTACAACTCGGTATCCATTATTATTATTATTATACGCACATACAAATATCGTTCGTATCACTATTAATGACGCAACATTTGGAAATTAAACATTTTTCACTGTAACGTCGAATTGCCGATCGAAAAAAATTTCGTTTGCGTGTTCTTGTACGCACCACACCTGAGATTCAAACATCGATCGATCTTCAACTACATTGATCGATACATTGATTACGATCGAAAGACTCGCGAGAAAGTTAGAGTACGAGGTTCGGATAATTACGTACATGCAATTTTACATAAATATCGAAGTACGATCGTCGCGTTTGTTCCAAACACGGTTATAAAGGTTAATTTGCTGCCGATAGATTTTTCAACCGAGCTATAAATCCGAATTTTCGCAGCCGAGGAAAAATTAAGTGGCTCGTTACAACGTCCCTCGGGATTTGGGGCAGTAAAATTCTTAGAAAATCATCTATATCTGGAGTCCTTTGTACGCAGTGGCAAAGTGTCGTAGCTCCGCCTATCGTCGACTGTTACGCAAGTCCAAGTACACTTTGCAGGAATGCGAGCAGAATTTCAAATAAGTACATGGTTCATTTGTTTTTTAACGCGTTTTTTTCCTTTTTCCGGGCGCGAGGCTGACTTAACCGACTGTACATTGTTGGAGATGAACTAAGCACGACGAAGGAAAGCCGCCACTTTTTTCTCTTTGAATAACTATGCGACTCGAAGAGGGGGAGTCGAAGATCGACGCACGTGCGACTAAACTTATGTCGGGAATCTACCGTACATTCGTCAACAGCGAAAAATCGATGGATAGAGTTCGATGAATGATTTCATAGCTTTAAAAACTGACTTTGAACGATTCGAGATGTGTTTTAAATAGACCTATAAAAATTACTGTTTTTAACATGTTAAAATGTTTAACGTCACTCGCGTTTAATGGACAAAGCGACAGACGTAAAGATGGCGAAGTTTTTTAATCGAATTATAAATATTGATAAACGGCGCAAAGCAGACAATTTAATATCAATGAATTGTTTTAGTTATTTAGTAACCGTAACAGCATAAATAAAGTATTTCGTCAAAGTTGGATAAACTTGATTAACTATTCTGGAACGATATGAAAATAGTGCGTATCTAAATAATTGGCCAATGCCTGAACACTCACAGCTCGTAACTACTTGTTATATTTTTACGCAATTTAAACTTGTATTTAAATTACTTTTTTTCGAAAATATTTTGTGTTCAAGCGGGAGATAAAGTAACTTTTTCTTATAAGATCGATCGATCTTATCTCCAAGTCTCCGCAAAATTGACAATTGACGTAAAGCGAATATCAATTATACATTTTTCGAATCTTGTCGAGCAATTACGTTATAAATTTCAATTTGCGCAGAGCTATGTTGTAATTATTTTAAATTTTCATCGAATACCGCATTCGAGATAATCGAGTACTCGGTTTAGACGATCCAATAAACAAATGTCAAAACGTTAAACTGCTTCTTCATCGGTACTCAACTCGTGTAATAAAATTTACGAATTTAACCAAATCCAAAAGGTTTGGTACCAGGCAATATTTTGTCACCACGAAGTAACTTCGTTACAGTCAAATCCGATGCCTATTCGTATGTTTATGTAATGTAGAGACGCTTTCGGTGTTTATATATAAAACGCGATTACACGAAGCACCGAACTATTATTGGAGAATGGAACGAATGTAGAACAAAAAGGAGTTGTTTGGATAAAAGATTAAAATGAATTTTAATATATGATATGACATTGGTCTCGAATTGGCCCTTTTTCCTGTTTTTCTATAGAAACGAAGCGTTACCTTATGTTTTATTTACAAGTGGCTCCATGAATATCTTAATACATTGAAATTGGAAAATTCATGAAAATACTTTGACCTTTAGTAATGACAACATTCAGGAAATAGAATTTTTTCTGTTTATCTTTTCGTTTAATACGTCGCGACAGAAACTAAAAAAACTCATTATTAGAAAAGGGATTTAAAAAACGGAAGTTATAAAATACTTCATAAAGCTTTCGTAGTTATAATTACATAATCGTACCGAGAGAATCTGTTTTCATAATTATTAATAATTTAGTTTGCCTTCTTTCAAATACATAATTTTTCCACGCACATGTAAAAAAAAAGAACAAAACAAGAAAAAACATTGTTAGTTTTAGATTGAAAAGTGATAACATTTTCAAAAAAATTCAAACGATGATTTAAATAAATTAGTTTTAATAGGTGAAATTATAAAAACGTATAAATCCATACTTATATTATTTTTAAATGTTAAAGTAGTGAAAAATGTTATTCTAAAATTAATAAATTTATAATTTTACCGTTTAAATTTTTCCGTGTGAATTAACCAATCTCCGATCACAGCATCGGTACAAATAAAAGGATTATATTTTTCTTTCTCGTTACGGACTTTTAATTGGCTCGTCTGATTCACTTATTAAAGAAGACAGTTGTCATTTTGAAACCGAATTAGCTTTTAAATTAATGCAACTTGGCTAATAGGTTATTACGATTTTGTCTTTAAGAGTTAACCCGACAACAAATTTGGCATACGCTAGACATCGAAAAATTATATCTCGAAAACGGTGAAAAATACCCAAATAAACTAGTTTAGCTTCTCAAATTTAATTTTACACGCATACATTTTTCAAGTCTTTAATCTTTTGATATTTAACGAATGCCACTTTTATAAATCGGAACCGATCGATGCGTCTATAAATCACAGCGACGAATCCGTGTAAATGAATTATATTGCAGAAGCTACACAGATTTTTTCGTTATTGCAGGAACGTGTAACAAAAGTAGATATGAAATTTCATATACAATGGGACTCTTCTAAGAAAGAAGCTTGAGGCTCTAAGCGCAATATTTTCTTTGAATCGTTCTCGCCATGAAATATGTTGGCGTTGAGATTTGATACATCATCATTTTTATTTTATAAATATAATATAATAATCAGCCGCCTTTGACGTGAAATAAATGAATTATTGCGAAATACAGACAAAATCTTTTTTAGAGAAATACTAGTGTGCTTTCTTGTAAATAAAAAACACGATAAATTGTAAAGCACGGGTACCGTAAAAAAGTATTTCGTAATCGGAATGATAAAAAAGCCTAAATATACGAAACAGCGTTTTTCGAAAAATAACGTTTAACGAAATCAGGTAACGCAAAACTTCGTTAATTTAGGCTTCCTTTGACCGAAACTCCAACTTAGCTTTTATGCAAAAAATATTTTCCCACGTACGATACCGCGAAAATTGTCGAATTCGGTTTATTATTTCGAGCGTATGCATCGATCGATCGCAATTCGTTCTAGTATAGTTTGATAAACTTTGTAACCGTATTGAATCGCATCTCATTGTCGATCGTGTAGACGATTTCGCCACGCGCATTCGCCAAATCCGCGCGCGTCACTCGAAGCGAACAAAGTTGACAAAAATAGTCCCAATAATTGGCGTATATAACACAGACATCAATCAATGTACCGAGCGAGTGGTAACTATTACAAACGCAACGCCCGTTTAATTTTATTTTGGCGTTAGTCGGGATGACCAAATAATTCGGTCGACTTTGTATGGCGCCGCGATACGACCGAACGCATATTTCGGAAATTGTATTCTAATTTTTTTTATGTACTCGCGAAGTAATCGAATTCCCTCCGGTAACCCCTACGAAATCTCGATACACGCGAAAGGGGTAATTGTAGTAGCCTGTTTTCGTTACGACCTCGACTCATTATCAAACGTAATTTATGGTTTAACTTGTATTGTATTTATAAGTATCGTTTTACAACGACAAAGATAAATAAGTTTATATTGTACAAATAAAACGAATATTTTGTTTTTATAAAAATTATAGTAGATTAATTTTATAAAATTTCAATAAGTGTTAACGCATTATTATTAAATGTCACTTTTAATCTTGACGAATGATCATAATAGCATCGTTTGTACCGCACGTTCGACTTATCTTGTTTTTAGACATTAATATTCAGCCGATATTTGATAACGATCGTAAAATATACTCCTTATATTTAATAAACTCTAATGATGTAATTGCGATTGTTGGCATTTATTTGAAAACTCATAAAAAAAAATTACGATATGTCTATCCGTTGAAAACTAGATTATGTTTACTGTTAAAGCAAAATAAAAATTTTTTAATTATCAAATTTACAACGTAAACAAATAAGAACATTATTAATGGGTTAATTAGCCATCGTGACTAATCTAAACTATTTAATAAGCGATCCATTTTTTACGGTAAATTATAGAGTTTATAATGTACACGATAAGGAGCTGTTTTTTCTAAGAAAAGTAAATCAATTTACTAATACATTATTGGTACACTTGGCTTTAATACAATAATATTTCAGAATATTTCATTATCGTTGTATTATATTTTATATTAATAAGCAATCTATTATTTTACGAGTTATAAGATCGATAATTTCTTTATTCGCGTATTTTTTAATATAAATACTAAATATTATCGTAAAGTTTGTCCCCTAATAAATTTTAATTGATCAACTCAATGACATTATCGGATAATTTAAATACATCGCTATGTACATGAGAATTCGAGTATCTTTTACAATAATGCATTCCAATATAATTCGATAGTAGGTATACATAATAAGTTGAAACAGCCTTATTGACATTGAAGAAAGAAACGAAGGCTGGAATTACCTTTAAATAAGTTAAATAAACTAGGAAAAATCGTGTGCTTCAAGTTTTATTTGCGTGTATTACGGCAATTGAATGTTGCGATATATTTTTTTTATTCACGTGCATTTTCTTGAACGTCAAATTGCTCGTTGCATAAGATTAAATAAATAATTTTTGAGGATTTAATATACGTACGATACATTGATACAATACACGGGTTAGTGTATTTAAAATAAAAAAAAATTACCGATGCGAGTTTAAATAAGTTCTTTACCTTTTTTACCTTCTAAATTTAACGGCAATAGTCTGAGAAACTCGATAAAACGTAAAAATATATATTTTTATATCAATTAATTAAATATTTACAAATAAGTGTACTAAAAAATACGATATTAAAGAAATGTAATTGAAAACAATGAGGAAAAAAAAAATTCGCAATATTACTTCTCATTAGCATTTTTTCTTTTACAGTTTATACTTATAACTATTCTAAGTAAATTTTTCTGATTAATATAAAAACTTTATGCGATTCAACATTCTTTAAAACTAGTTTTTTTTATTTCACAACGTACGTGTATCGTAAAAAATGTAAAGTTAGATAAAAATAGTGATCAAAAAAAATTTTATCGTGAAAAAAAATAAACTAGAGTTAAAACTACTTTATTCCATTAAATTCTCTCAGTCACGAATTTCAGTAAGAATACAATATCCAAAATAAATTTGCATCGTCTAAATACGTTTTTTATTGCAGAATTGTTTATTTTATAAATAAATTCTTCTTTCCAATCACTTTGAATAAAAAAATATTGATTCGATTTTTTGTAAAGTGTTTTATGTTGTATTTTTCAAATACATCGCTTAAATAAAATTATTTCTACTTTTTCATATTTTGTCTAATTTGGAAGTATTTTGTCAAGATTAAATAACGAATATACGATAAATGGATGTTTTTGATCGAGTAATATATAATTATGTATATAATTTATATATCATATATTATTTATTTATATATAATTGGAAGGTTTTACAGAACAAAAATTAATTTTCTTAATTACTAAAATTATTTCCAATGTTACGTTTTACAAACATTTTTATGGAGATTTAATTCTACGTATTTATTCGGCTTTATTTTACAAGTATTTTGAATACAAAATTTTTATTTGACTGTAATAATAAAGGGAATACGTAAAATACGATGTACGATTTTTAATATAACTAAAAATAACTTGTTTAAAACTCTGAAAATAAAATACAATATTTAAACTTTGCACATGTTTGCTATGTATTTTATCGATAAAATATAGTATCAAAGTTATAGATGATGTCGATATTTATAATATATTTATTTTTGTGACAATAAAATTTTGAAATAATTTGTTTTAGACTTATTTCAAAATGGAATGCGATAGTAGAAATTAATTCGAAAGAGTCTATTTCAAAGAAGCAATTATTAGTAGTTACCGAACATTACGGAAAGGTTAATTAACGTTCATATATTTAACATTTTTAATTTAAAACTATAATTCAAACAAACTGAAATTTATTACTTAATAAATATAACAATTTATTGCATATAACTGACATTAGTTGTTTAATATATATTTAAAGAAATAATAATTTTAATTCGTAACATTTTTAAATGATTTTTACAGATTCCATATAAAATTTTATATTAGGATCCGAACATTTAGATACAATATATAAGTGGATAATTTTTTTAATACTAATTTACAATTTTGATCAAAGATAAAAATAAATAAGTTATATTAATAGAATAATATTTCAAATTAAAAATATTTTAAATACAAAAGTTATTTAAATTCTAAGTAGAGTTTTAACAATAACATATATATCGATATTCCTTACTCTTCTTAAACAAAAAAAAAGATTAGAATAAACTGATTAAATTCTTTTAGCAAGGTTTTAAAATATGTTAAATATATTCAAACATTTACAAAATGTACATGCCAAATTTTACATATATTTTACATAAAATAATTAAAGAGTTTTTTGTAATTATGAACGAACCGACAAAATCTATAATCAATGCATATGATTTGTATTTAATAGTAATTAGTTGTTCACAAGCATAATCTAATTACAGATTAGGGTAATGAGAAAAAGTTATATACAGTGATAAAAGTATGTTTAAACAATTTTAGAGACATTAGCTAATTTACTTAAAACTTATATAAATAATATTTTTAATGCTAATTTTTTAAAGATATTTGACGCTTCTATTAAATCGATTTGTTTGCTCGTATTCATGAAATAAATTATTATCTGCTTATGCCCGTTAAGAAAATGTACAAATAATATAATTTATCGCTATGGATTTCATGAATTTTTTATCAAAATTATAAATAACCTACGAAATTCATAAATTCATTAACAATCTTTTCATATTCAAATCTATTTTCTTACTTTAACAATGGAAGGTTAATTTACACCGCCGTTAATTATTGTCTCAAATTAATATAAACTTTTCAATTAAGTAAAAGAATTGCCTTTTTTATTTCACAATTTTTCACGATCGATATTTTTAGAAAACTCAAGTATCCAGTATATAAATTGATATATTTAAAAACGAAGCTTGCGATTTATAAAATAACGATTTTAAGTAGTTTTTGTGATTTTGTTCTTCCAGTGGATCAATCAATTTTAAAACCTTCAAATCGTTGTTACATATCGAACAATCAACACAATCGATGTCACCGTTTATCTAATCGCATCGATCGAAGAGACGATTTCAAAGATTTAAAAAAACCCCATCCAAATGAAACACCGTCAAGCTGATTTCAAGTTTCTCGCTAAATATAAATAAATAAATAAAGTAAGAAGCAAACGCGCGTCTCGATCGTCGAATCGAAGTACCCCTTAGAATTTCAAAGGCGACGCTCGACAAAAAAGCTGTAAAAATTCTCGGGAACCAGATGTTCCCCAAGATCCTCCCAAGAGTCCTCCAACCACGGATGAACCGACTGTATTACCGGTGGTCGGTAACCGATAGCCTCGGCACTCGCCGGTCGTCGTTCGCTCGGCCTCGCGTTTCGTAAGCTCGCCAAGGTGAGCGAATCTCCGGCTCTTTCCCGGGAGCATCGGCACCGCCGCTGCACGTGCTGTACGGGTTTCTCTCTCCGTCTCTCCGTTGGTCGCTCGGCGTCCGGAGAGGAGGAGGCGGGGGTAGAGTCTGGCACGACACGAGCTGCAACCGTTCAGTCTTGCCGCAGCCGCCGGACGAGCCGAGCGGTTCCGTGGAAGTGCCGCGAGTCGGAGGAGCAACGTCGAGACGAGGAGAATACCGGCTCCATGGCCAGCTGACCACGGGTCCACCTGGATTCGAGCAACGACACTGGAAAGGATCCACTAGGCGGTGCAGAGGTTCGTCGATCGAACTCGAGAGATCCGATTTTTCTGATAGAGTGGATATATATCGTGTCTCGGTCGGGTTCGGGACTGTTTCGCGGCTTTTTTTTTTTCTTTTCTTTGTAGCTGGTTAATAAAGGGAAAACTACGAGGGAGAACTTCTACCCGATTACAAGTAGTATAAGCAGTCGGGAAAAAAAGTCGCCGAGACGGAAGAAGACGTAGACTAGAAAGAAATTTTACAAGAGATTTGGGTTCCTCTCGGTTGAAGTTGGTTTACGATCGATTGTGTTAGACGCGTTGTACCGAATCGAAGGGTGAATCGACTCCTCTTTATGCTTCCGATGTAATACAATGTCGTTGTTCCAATAACGCGTTTAGGTAAACGAATGCAGTGCGCGCGTAATTATTGCCTTCGCGTCATTAAAGTTAACGTCGATTATCGTTATTTCCAGACAAGCAACAGGCGTTTAATTATTTTGCCGATAATTTCGCGCTTCGTTCGCGTTGTTGCGGTGGATAACCAAAACACGACGTAATGATTTTCATTGCTATTTTTTACTGTTTACATTCGCTTCGTTGTCTCTGCAATAGTTTCGAACTTGCCGAGTAAAGTTGAAGAAACGCCTTCGTTGCATTCAAATTGAACGAAGGATGTGGGAGTGTTGTTTATTGTATTTAGAATTGTAATTTGTTGATGCTTACCGATCAAAATATAAACGATGTAAACTTTACGTTTATCGATAGTCAAAACGTTACGTTGCATGGAAAAATATCGGAAACTATTATTACTTTGTTCTTACCTTCGCTCACATTATTTTTTTTCTTAAATAAATACGTCTTATTCGACTTGTAACAATACGAAAAGTTTTATTTTCTCGATTTAAAAAAACCTTATCGTTGAAGATTCGTATCAATTTTATCAGTTACGAGAAATTGCACATTTTTATATGTGTTTATAGATAATAATGATGGAAACGTATTAAATTTTATGAATTAACTTTAAATTCGATCTATTTTACCTTTACGAAATTATCAACGATTCTGAAAATTGTACATTTTTTTTAAAATTTTGTGTACGATAACATTATGATATCAGCATACAAAAATATACATTCAAATTTATTTTTCGTGAATATGGAATTCGCTTTAAAAATTCGATATCGAATCAAAATATTTACAAAAGATTTGTTTAAAGATCGAAAAGATAAAAAATAGAAAACTTATCAGACATCAACGTAATTTTTTATAATTACAGCTTTATTAAATAAATATTGAGACAGGATTAGTCATTGTATTGTAAAATTTGAAATTAATTACATAATGTATAATGCGAGATATAGAATTTGATATAAACAATTTTTTTTTAAGACAGATATTTTTATTATTTATTAAATCTTCGCTAGCAATTTTCGAATAATTGATCTTTCGTACATCATATTTTTTCAAAGTATCGAACTAATAAAGAAATCTATAACAACGTCTCGTCGGTTCATCCACTTTGTGATATAACTTTCTTCGCTTATCGCACACCTCCGTTATATACTAAGTTAGTATATTAAAAAGCTCATGTTTTCAATACAAAATTTGTTTACTACCTTCAAACCGAACCGAATATCAGCTTTTAAAACTCTTACGTAAATAGAATAACAATACTTGTAAAGTATTTAATTATATATCGTTTTAGATTTAAAGCAAAAGTTTGAGTTATAAATAATTTTTAAACGTTACTTTGATATATCACGATACAAAATATGATACCTAAGTATAGGTATTATAGAAAAGAAAACGGATGTAATAAATTTTTTATTTTAAACTTTCGATTTTTATTTTTTACATGATTTCGCTACGGTGAATTTACTATACTTAATATTTTATTACAAAATAAACTCGATAAAAAAAGGTTTATAAATAAAACAATATTTCATTTTTATCTCATTTTTATTCTTTTCTTTTTTTAATGTTATTATCGATACAGGTAATCGATAAATTTATTTATTAGTTTATTTCAGGTCATTTTTTATCTAAGAATAATGACGTAAATTAGAATAATAGAAAATTACACTTTTATACAAAAAAAATATATAATTACGAATAAATTATCGGATGTAAATTTCATCAAGATTAATTAATTGTTAACGATAATTTATTTTTTTGTTATTATGTCTTGTTTATAATATTTATTCGTAGTATATCATCGTTATTACGAATTTATTAATTTGTAAACTAAAATACATTTTTCATTACGATTCCTATTATATTTAATGCGTAATAATTTCTGAAAATATTAGATATAATAATTAATTGTCAAATTTGTCAAATCTATTAACTAGTGTTTTCGAATGCATTTTATACTATAGTCAAAAGTTTTGTATAACGAAATTTGATAGGCATCTGCTGTATACGATAATATGACACATGATTAAGAATTTGTAAATAAAAATTCCCAACTTACTTATTATTGTTGTAAATGGAATTCGACTATTAAAATTTTATGCTTCTAATGCATTCTATTAATCAAATCTAACGGTTTATAAATTAAATGTTTGATATTTATTACGTAATTGCAATAAAAAATCGTTGCTTATAACTAGAAATAAATACCCGAAGAATATAATTCGATACATTTTTTCAACGATTTAAATTAAAGCGGTAATCTTCTATTATTATAAAACAATTTATATGCATTTAAAGTTTACTTTGAGTAATTAGAGCTTTGAAAATAATATTGGCTTTATCATTGTGCACTAATAATTCGGCCCTTTTAAGCTGTTTATTTTCGACATCACAGATTGTGCAGTTGATTACGAACGATAAATAATAAATGTTCTTAAAAGGAGTTATTAAGTAAATATAGACTATCGGCAATGCGGTATCAATTTTAATATTTGTAATGTCTCAATAAATTGAGATAAAAGGTTCAATTATCGTCACTAAACTAAATTGATAGAATTCACGAATCTTCTTTATTTTGCTACGATCAATCTACTAAAATTGTCAAAATTGTTGAACGATTAAAGTTTTATGACACTAATATACGCCTCTTCGTCTATATAACGAATAAAACTCAATACTTCATTTGATTTTGCCCATTAAATCTCGTTCAACAGAATGCGTTTGTTGCATTTTAGGGGTAGGTACGAATGAATAGGATTTCTAATACAGAACTAAATGAATTTAAATTGTTGCGTTATTAATTCGAATGTAATGCTTTTGATTGGTCAAAAAATGTCTGGCAGCCAAGTTTAATAAGACCCTCATTGAAATAATTCGTATTTTATGTTTTCTATTTAGCTCCGTTATTCAATCTTTTTTTTAGAGGCTGACTCAATCCTACGTTTTTGTTTTGAGATCATATTCTTTTCTACCTTCGATATCTGATTTTAATCTACACTTCCTACAAGTTCAAACTTTTACGCCAACGAATAGAATATTTAAACGAAAGAGAAATCAATCCAAGTACGTTCGAAAGATAACAGTATTTCAAAGTACGTGTCTATTGTGCAAATATGAAATCTAGGAGTATCCTGAAGTCAATATTTTTCATAGCTCGCTAAGAGATATAATGTCATTCCGAGCGCAATTCAAGTAATTGCATGTCGACCGTGAAAGCGCGCATTTATTTTTAGTCTTAATTAGATCTACAGCATTATTTTTCTTTTCTGAATCATGGCAGGCAAGCATGCAAAGTGCATCGAATTTCGCGAGTATTTTTTACGACGCGTCCATCGTTTGCAAGTGGAATATTTTCAAACGCCTTTCCCTGGGATGTTTATCTTCGTCAAACGCTCTAGAGTCAAGGGCGACGCTTTAGTCGCGTTTTTTTTTTTTTCTTTTTGGCACGCTAATACTGCGACGGTCGGCGTCGACGATATCGCAATCGAGGGGAGATTCTCCAGATTCCGAATCGCGATAGCTTCGGAGATAAGAGCCGAGGCTTATCTTGTTATGTACGTCTTCGAATTCGCGATGAAAAAATGAACTCTAATAATTTGTTCGAATTTGGCGTAGTAATAGTCGTTGTGAATCTCTTTTCCACGAAATTAACACAGCCATTAAATTTCCTACAGAATATCTCAAGGGTGTCATCATATATCGAGAAGTCGACAGATAAAAACTCACTTGCGCAATTTCTATCAAGATAATGTTTTTTGACGAAAGGGTTCCTCGTCTTTTATAAGTGGAGTATTTGTATTCACATGTGAAATCTTAAATACTTCGCATTGAAACATTTCAATTACAAATGTGATTCAAGAAGGAAAAAGTTTATGTGAATTTAGTTATTTACTTATTTATCTTAATCGATAATCGATAAATTCATTTTAAATTATAAGTGACGTTTTTAATATAAAATTAAATAATTTTTTATTATTTTTCTTATTTAATAGATTTTGAAGATTTTAAAAAGTTGTAATTTGGAAATAAAAACTATAAATCAATAATATTTGTGGAACATGGCGAATGAAATAAATGTAAATAAATATTTTTAAATATGTGAACATAAAAATACGATATTTATATTTACATTATTTACCACATACATTTGGTATTTGAAAATCATTCGAGAATTAGTTTTTATCACAAAAATTAAATAGGATTAGTGAAACTTCATTTTCATAATAGTCAAATTAAGTCAGGTTTACAGTTTAAATTAAATGTTTAAAGTAAAGGAAATTAATTTTTAAAGTATATTATTTCATAATATTCGTCAGATTTTTGGCAATTTTTAATTAATTATTCTATAAATAAATAATAATAATTTATTCGTTAAATTTGAAATTCGCAGACAAACTTCCTTACTACCGTTTACATATGCACAGTTAATAATATGCTCACATTAAAACCTTAATTTTAAATATTCAATAAAAAATAAATCTATTTTTAAAGCTGCATCTAAGTGTTTAACTATATATAATATATATATTATAGTTATAGTTGTAACTATTATGAATACAGAATTAGCTAATACTACCGCAAATAGAAAATTAATATTTTAATTTATAAATACAGAGCTACGTAATTTATTTATTAGCTCTAATGTTTATGCTCTAGAAACAAATAAATTTGATTTTGAAAATAAATGTAGTGTCAAATTTTTTTATATATATATTATCTTTTATAATAAATTTAAAAGGTATAAAAGTAGCTTTCGTTAAGTATAAATAATAAATCAAAAAATATGAATATAAAAGTTAGTAAATGAATAACAATAAAATAACTTACTTATCGGAAGTTAAATAAAAAATTTTATATTTTACTTTATTATAATATTAATATTTACTTTTAAAAGTGTTTTGAAATATAGAAAAAACTTAATTATATAAATTTATTAATTATAACTATACATGTTAATCTATTTAAGTATATTAGTTAATTATTAAATTTAGACTAAGGCTTCTACACTTTTGTATATTTCGATATCTTTTATATAGTATTTAAAAAAATAAATTTCGGTAATAAATTTTTTTCCATAGAATTTGTAGAATAGAATGAAAACTATTGTTAGGAAATATGAAAAATTCGGGAATATTTTATTTAACAATTTATTAATTATATTAATAGATTTAAATATTGAAAATAACACATCAATATTTAACACGTAAATTTGTTTTCTTAATATTTACAATAAGCTAACCAACATTTTTATTAAAATGATAAAAAATTTTTTATTTTTATATTCTTTTATTAGCTAACTTTTATTCGGTAAATACGTTTTTAACATTAAATTTAGAATACAATCATTAGTTTAGATAAGAATTTATAAACATTATCATCAATAAAAAAAAATTTTTTTTTAAAAAGATACATTATGTTAAACGCGATACATTTTAACTTCCTAACACAACAATTAAGGCTGAAAATCCGTTAAAAATATCGCAAAATATAAATATGTTATCGTAGATTTTAAACGATAAAAATGTATTGCAATTTTCTGTGGATATCTCGTTCGTGTTTAGACATGGATATAGATAAGTAAAATATTATCATGTGTCTAATTAGTAGATTGAAGAATTTAATTAAGCAGCTTATATACATCACGAAACTAATAAATCAGAAAATCTTCCACATATTTAGTATCATTCCTTAACTATACAATCATTGATATCGAGACAAAGAAAATAATATTTTTAGATACTCGATTTAGATACATTGTATTGAGATATTTTGACCATATTAAAAAAAAATTATATTTTTTAACATTCAATGTATATAGTATATTAATTTTAATATTTAATTAAATTACCTTTGAAATTTTCCTCTCGATAAAGAAATTACTTTTATGGTTGATATGTTGATATGACTGATATAAAAGCATATAAATAAAATAATATAATAATTCGCAACTTAATACTTATATAAACTTACTTTAAAAGATATTAAAATAAACAATTAGCTATTGACAATTTTATTTTATAGTAAATATCGTAAAACATTTTTGACATTATTTTTTAAGACTACTCGTTATAAAATGTTTCAGTAATACTTATATTAAGATTTATATGAACATAAACAACTCATCCTAACTCTTTTTCAAACAGTTTATGTAATACACATATATGAGTATATTTTTCAAACCATACTTTGTTCTCAAAAAAATATGATGATTTAATATGTAAATAGTATATACTTTTGTGCAAAAATTTTTTTTCGCGTCGAAAGGAAAATTTACCAGGAATTAAACGGATTGTTTCGCAATATGTATATATAATAATAACAATAATAATTATTATATAATTATATAGCAAATACGACAATCTTTAGCTTTTATAATTATTAAACGATAATTATATGGTTTTATAAATAATAAAAGATAGATTAGCAAGGGAGAAATTATTCGGTAAATATGTGCCAACTACGATACGCGTCTACGCACACGTAAAAATATATGTACTTATATATCATTATTTATTTTCTGTGAAAAGATGTTTGGTATCGGTATTTTATGGTATGAACGTTAATTCGATCGAATATTTTACGGAAAAACGAGTTTCGATCTTTTCAAATAAATTTGGAGCTATTTTAGTTTGATCGTGTTTATCCTACTTTAATTCGATTAATAAATTAAAAATAATTTGTATGGAACAATCAATCGAGTCCTTTTAAATTTTTCGTTACTTCCCCTTGGAATAAAAACTTGGATACAAACACGATCGACTCCGAAAACTTATCGCGGGAAATTACTTGATATTTGAAATAAATACTTTAATAGGTATTGAAGGATAGAGAGAAATTTTAAATCCCATTAAAATTTTAAATAAAGTTATATTCGATGAGAAAATTTTTTTATATATTTATATTTTCGTATTTTAAGTATATCGATATGCACAAATAATACTAGAATTCCAAGTTAAAAAAATGATTGAACGAGAACATTTTTTACTCCTTACAGGCGATAATTTATTTTGGAATAATATAAAATCAAAATATAAAATGTATTTTTCTATAATAGTAAGCAAGCGATATAAATGTATTATAGCGTACTTAAAAGCTTTTATAAAACAATTTAATATAAACAATAACAAATCTTATTATAATAAAATAAAACATTTTTCAACTCTATAAGATCTGATTTTTTTAAATGAATTATTAACTAAACCTTGAACGGAAATATAAAGATATAAATATACGACCCACGGAATGAAAATAGCAAAAAAATAACATATGTTTTAAAAGCTGACATCTAAATGTAATGTATCCAAAAAATGAGATATGAGTTTTTCAAACCTAAAATTCTTTTGTTGTTGATCAACTCAATAATTTTCTATAATTATCATTTCATTGTTATATTATAATTATTGGTTTTGTTATTATTTTATCTTTTGTATTAAGATTTTCAATTTATTACATAAAAAGTGACGCTTTGAAAAAAAAAATTTTTTAAAAGAATAAAATTAAGATTTTGTTACGAACAATTTCATACAATACAAATACAGTACAAAAAATTCTTTAAATTATCAAAAACCAAACGAGACCGTTTAAATAAAAAAATAATTAAATCGATTTGTAAATATTTATTTAAATTTATTTATATTGTAGTATTGATGGTACTAAGAAGAATGTATTAATAAAATTTATATATAATATCATCTGTATATTATAAATATTTACAATTTCTAATTGTTTTAATGTAATTAAATTCTAATAAGAATTTTTATAAGAATTTTTTATCTTTATTTTGACTAGTATTTGTATTAAATTTTCAAGATTATTTAAATAAATCGTTTAATTTGCAATAAATATCAATATATCATATTATGTTTAAAATTAATTTACTACTTTGATTTAACATATAGTGCAAAATATTAGTATGATTATATTAATTGATTAATATCTTAACAAAACCCTTATAATTTAAAAACGATTGTAATAAAATTAAAAATATAAAATTAATCTAATTTCTTTTAATTGGATCGTAATTGTTTTTATAAATTTCTTTATACATCAATTATATATATATATAAACGCTGAAATTAAAAATTGAGAAGACAATTCTTGGAGTAATAATTACGTATAATATTTAATCTACACTGAATAATTTATAATATCTGTCATATTCAATACAAAATATTTCTCGTTAATTTAAACATTTTAAAATCATGTTTTATAATTGATAATTTATTATTTTTTTCTTAGTACAAAAACACATATAATTTTCCAATTACTTTTTTAGCGTAACTTATAATGTACATTATACTGTTGTCATAGTTTAATGTAATACATATATACAAGATATCAAATACTTTATTAGTATGTATTAAAGCAAAATCGATGTATTATCAATTAAGATTTCTATACTATTATGCGCTGAATATAAATTCTTTGCATATAAACTAATATTTAAGACATGCCATTCGATCAAAGCATCTTTTTGTTCTTTAGTTCATATCGTATTTTGAATATAAATAGAATAACAGAGTTGATAACATTTTGTTTTATTTTAATCTGTTACATGTCTTGAAAAGTTCTATTAGGTTGTTTCAACTCATAACTAACAGCAATAGACATTAAAATTTATTTGTATTTCAAGTGCTTTGTTTATACTTTTAATTAAGTAAAAATTGATTTACTTTTTGCAAAATTACATCTTCCCTCAATTAGCTATCAATATTTAATCGCTTGTTAATATGTTACGATAATATCAGTTCTTATCATCTTCAACAATATTTTGTTGCTAAGAAGTAACTCTTATCGATACAATATTACATATATCTTGAAGTACCTGAAAAATATCATAAAATCTTCATAATTGTAAAAATAATAAAAGATCTTTGATAAATATAATATTTCATTGAAAAAATTGTCGAAAAAATTCAATTCATATTTATCATTTCCTGAATTCTTGAAATTGTGGACTTTGAATTTATAAATACTAATAAATAATTCTTTAAAATTTTATTTTTCCTATCTGAATTATTCATATATTACGCAAAAATTTTAACCTGTTGAAATAGTTTCTCAATTTTTTAAATAGATTAATCTACTTAACAACTACTTAGTTACAATTGACGTCTAATATTAAACTCAAATACATTCGAAAACTTTTCGTTTTATTGTTTTTATTTGTTAATTATGAGAAAGCTTCATGTTTTCATTTTGTAATTATAAAATATATCCAGAATTAATGTCATAATTTATACATTTTGATAAAAAATTTTAACTTCACATTATTTTTTTTTTTTTTATCAAATCGTAGTTTACGGGTTAATTTCCTGAAATTAGATTTAGTTTGTTTGATTCCTTTTATTAAGTAACATTTTGAATAAAGTAAAACTTTTACTTAATATTTACGTACTTCTCTATAATAGTTACTAAAATTTTTCTACATCACAATTATCGATATCATTGCTCTAATTTAAATTCTTATCTATTCATAATCGAATAAATATTACAGCTGATATCGAAAAATGATTAAAATAATAATCTGTACCTTGGATAAATTTTGAGTCTTCATTATTTAAATGACGTCTATAATAGATTGAAAAATAATCAAGTTTTATCAAGAGATATAAAAATTGTCTTATATATATATATATATATATATATTAAAAATAATTGTCACTAATACCATTGTTTAATAAAATAAAAGTCGTCATTTTAAAATAGCTTAATGCTTTATCACGTGAACACATTTATACCTTGAATAATAAAAACTTTTTATACAAATACTTGTGATTAGAAATCGTCTTTTAGTTTTCAATTTTTGTCCTTCGTACGCCAATCAATCAGCGACTATCGGTAATAGAAAATATTAATCTATCAATGCTAAAGCTAAACCCTCGGTTTTCCAGATTTATCCGTATTTGCTTTAATAATCGTTTGCGTATATAATTTATCAATTAATCATTTCAGTGGTTAAAATCTCTTCTTTCACTATTTTATTTCCATAAATTTTCGCGATACGATGCTCATAGTTATATATACATAGGTAATGACTTTTCGAAAGATAAATACATATCTATATATACTTTAAGCGGCTAACCAGATTTTTTTCAACATTGGTAAATAGACACTTTGCATAAATAGTTCATTAAAATTATAGAAAAGCTTTCGTAATGCTTAGCATTTTATAATAAAACGAATATTAAAAGTAAGAATACTTTTAAATCAGCAAAATTTATGTCGAGGATAGTGAACATGGATAAGACTATTAATATTGACAAAAGTAAGGACGTTTACTCGAGACGTTGAGATTTTTTTTAATTTAATACCTTATAAGGTATATTGTAATTATGAGCGTTAACGAGATAAAAGAATTAATTATGTCCTAATTTAGATTTTTATAAATAAACATTGATCGAGCATTGAAAATAATTTTATTAATTTAATTAGCGTCCTTTAGAAATTATATTATTTTTAGAAAATTTATAGATTTATCGTTTACATATAAAACGCGTTAGAAAACCAATAAAATTAAATATAAACTAATTTTTTTTAAATTTAAAAATATTTATTATTAAGTATCGAGTACTCGTAATTATTATCGGTGTTTAAAGTATTTGACGTATCGATGCGTAAATCAAAGGAACAATTACTTCAATATTTAAATGTCATCGAAAGATTAGAAGTAATTTTACTTATTTCAATATCTAATTTCATCCGAAACACACTCGTGTTTCATTTCTAATAAAAAAAAGAGATCCAAACTGCAAATAACAACGTATACTTTTCATAAATCAAAGCAAACAGATTTTATAAAACGAATCGTCCGTATCGCATTCGATAATTCACAATTTACACATTTCGCGATACGCGCTCGGTATTATCACTCGTAATCACATTCGGTACAACAAAGCATTTGGAGTATTTAAACCGAAAGCAACACGATTTTCAGCTCTCAACCCAAAAAAAAAAAAAAAAAAAAAATGAACGCGTCCTTACAAACTCGATGGTCGCGTATCGTTGCGCAAGTCCCTTTAACGAAGCCGCCCAAAAAAAGCCGAGGCGACGTCTCGACTCGTTTCGTCTGCTGGCGAGCGACGATAATCACCGCCGATATTATTGCGATCGAGGGCCTCGTGGGTTTGGCTCTATTTTCGTTTACTTAGCCGGGAAAAGTGATTGCCAATCGCGGCGCTTCCCGATTCACGGGATCGGCGGTTTCGCTCGAGACGATAACACGAGCCAAAAATGCCGTTCCTCCGATGCGGTACCAAAAGGACGAGAAAGGATCGAAGGAGACGTCGTTTCTAATTTTAAAAACTCTCGCTCCGGTTCTTAAGGTTACTCGATCCATCGGAGTTTAGCGATAAATACGCGCGATAGACACAAACGAAGGTTTTCCTTTTTCTATTCGCTTTATTTATAGTCGCGTTTCCCCTCGTTCGGTATTATTGGCCTTCGATCTCGCTTCTATCGCGATCTACACAGAAAGACGCGAAGTCGCTTGATTAGGGTTGAACTCGATAATCGGGAACCTCCCGAACGAAGGCCTCGGTCCGGTACTTCCTCGATGCTCCCGATCATCGTGCGAAATGCGATGCGCCGAAATTGCGGGACATTCCGGTTCGTCGAACTCGACAAAAGCCAAGAGGATTCGTTTGGCGTCGGCAAAAGCTCGCTAAAGATAGATCCCGCACTTAGACGCGTTAGCGGTTGGATGCGCTCGAGTGGTCCACGTAAACGTCCGAATCGACGTCCCGGTCGGTTTGGAAATCGACGGTCTTGGGTTAAATCGCTACCGATCGAAAGTTGGGGGAAGAGGGATCGAGTTCGGTTGAGTTTTATAATCCTTTTTGAACGTTGTTACGTATGTAATTTACGTATCGGAACGGTTTACGAAGTAATATTGTTACGTGAAAACATACCGACGATATCGAGCGATCGTTAAATGTTTAATACTTTTTTCGCGGAATGCACGAAATGACTGGCGTTCCGTGTATTCATTTATCGGTAATTATCCGCGTAATTTCCCGTTACCGTTTACGAGAAGGAAATGGCGTTTATAGGTGAAAAATATAAAAATTAACTCATATATTTATGTAATATTTAAGGTCGCTTATCGTAACTTTTAAAGAACTTGAGACGATCGTAGTTGTGGTCCCGTATTCGTCGGAAGAATCCAATTCAACGTTCGGTTCAATCAAACAATCAGTGTTTCTGATTCTTTTCTCCGGTTAAATGGACTAACGAGACAAAAATTACTAATTACCCCGAAAAATCTTTGTCTTCTTTTACGCGTGTACAAAATGTTTAGATTGCGTTTTTTATACTCTCTCGTACTTGATTTCTATTGGCTTCTATTATAATACGGTTATATTATTGTACGGTTGAAGTTAAATACAAAAGTTTTTATCGCTGTCTATCGAATTAAACAGTTGATAATTTATACGATGTTGTGATCGTGAAAAGGTTTTCGGGTGGAATTTTTTCTCCCACTTCCGAACACTCTGCGTAAAAAAATAATCATTTGCATGTATAAACAATTTTATTCGAATAGACGTACCAGATTTTTCTATTTTCATAGTTTATTCGTTTCCCGAAAGAACGAGGATTCGTAACAAGTATTTTCAATTGTAGCAATATTTAATTCACCGTAATCGCTATTCAAATTACACTACTCAGGAAAGTATTTCTTTTACTATTTTTCACGGTAAGTGATTTTTTTTTTAGACGCGTTAAATAAAAGCGGATTTGCATTTTAAGTTCGCTTGCACGTCGGGGAAAAAGTCGCGTATACGTATACTTTTCGTTTCGTAGCGATAATTTCGAGCATTTTTATTCTCATCGAACTAAACGCGAAAACGGTATAATTTAAACTTCGGATGCTTCACGGATGCGGACTTTCCTGACGATGCTAATGAGTTGTCGAGACACACGTGTACACGCGTATACGTCTTTACGATGGCGTATAGAATTTGGATTTTTTAAATAGTATAAACAGTGTATAATTCCATGAGACTCGATCGGTACGAATTTTGTTGCTCGGGATCCGAAAGATGAAAAAATCTTTTGCTCGCGTTATACGAAAATTGAAATTCTCATGTTTTAACTTTCTCTTATTTCCGTATGCGCAGATTAATTTTTTATTTATACATATATACATATATATCACTTATCTCGAGGCAGTTATATCACTCATGTATCAAACTCGAAGTGTAACGCGATTGTAACAAACGACGATTGCAAGTTAAATAAAATATAATTTCACTATCGGAGAAAATTATCGTTCCGTATCTATCTTATATAAATAAAATCGATATGTAATATCGTGTCCGTGTTTTTAATCGAGACGCTTTTTGTGATCTAAAGCAGTTTGTTCGTAACTAAGAAACTGTAATTTTAACGTAAAAAGATCGAAAATATACGTTTGAAAAAATAGAATATAAAAAATGACAGTTCCAGGTCGGTGAAAAAAATAAAAAAAAAAAACGCACGCATAACTTAAACAAAGCAACCAAAAGTGAATAACGACAACAAAGAAAAAAAATTACACGAGCGATCGGCTCTCGATACTTTAGCGTAAATTTTGGCATTAATAAAACATAAGCTCGGCCAGAGTCGGGTTTTGGA
Source organism: Dolichoris vasculosae (assembly GCA_018907195.1). Lineage (NCBI taxonomy): Eukaryota > Metazoa > Arthropoda > Insecta > Hymenoptera > Agaonidae > Dolichoris > Dolichoris vasculosae. Next base: position 11,768,539 of record JACCHY010000006.1, read on the forward strand.
CAAGGAACAAAATTCCCGAACCGGTTCGAGTTTAATCGTCGAGACGCAAATCTTTCCGACCTATAGACCGGATGCTTTTTTCAAATTACCAATCGCCGCTATTATTATACGTCTGCGTACGTGCCAATTGTTATTTATTTCTCTAGCGAGTGACGAAGAATCAGTAGATTCATGCGCGAGCTTTTTAGACGTTTGATAAGAAGAACGTCGTCATGTCCGTTCGTCGATACGCACATGTGCATCTCGGTTCGTTGTCGGGGAATTCTCGGGGATCTCGCCGCGAATTATCTGATTAGCATATAATTACCTCGTTAAATGCAGCCATCCTCGATTCGGCACTTTTACGAGCTCCTCCGTAGGTACTCGGAGGCTTCGGCTGCGGACTCGGAAGGATGGAAGCGTAACTCGAGCGCCCGATTTCTTTTCACAGAATCTAATCTCGTCTGCGAGAAATAATATGGTAATTACGCGGTAAACCAAGAGTTTCGCTCGCGTCTCGATGGACCGACCGGGATTCTTTCCTTAACGTGTAGGATTTTCGAACGACGCAGGTAATTTCTTGGGAAATTAGAGCGACTATATTTTATTGAAAATCGTTCGTTTTTGTTCGATGTAAGTATTCGCGGTGATTATTATTAGGTACACGAGAGATCGTGCAATTATGGATATATTATAATAAAGTATCGAAACAAGCTTCGTGTAATCGTATCAATTTCTAATTATCGTACTCAAATTGATTTTGAAATATTGTAAACTTTCCGCTGACGAATTCGAACAGTAATGAAATGAATTTCACTTTCGGTAATTATATCCAATAATTTTTGTAATTTATGTTCTTATATTATTAAAACATACTTTTATTTTTATTTTTCATCAGACATAGATCTAATCGTTTGAAAACATTTGCACAATTAATACAACGCAAGCATTTCAAAATCATTTACACTTTGATTAATTACAAAACAAAATCTAATTTTTAAACGTTCGTTAAATTTTTTTGCTCAAATTCGATGTAAGATATGAATTATTTTTACCATTATTATTATTATTATTTAATGATGCGTAACAATTTTCTCGTGTTACTAAAAATACGATCTAATCGTTGATCGAATGTTGAAATTTTTTCATGTAATGCAAATTTGAATAATCGGGAATCGAGGTGTTTGAAAAAGTTTAAAAACGTAGTTGTAACGATGCAATTTCTTAACCCATTGGTTGAATTAATTTACGTATACGTTTATTCTTATAACGTGAAAACATTCTTTGTTTTGTTTAGTATTATTAAAAAAAACTTTAAGCATTGTCACAAGCATCTTATCTAAAGTTTTATGCACCATTATAAATAATTTTAGTAATAGTTTATTAAATATTAAATAATAATGTGTAATTGCACCGATACATCAAAATTTACATTATGAAAATAATTTTCAACGAAACTTAACGATCTATTGTATTCTATAATGATTACTTAGAATCTTAGTATAAATTTAAACTTTATCATTTAAACTATACTTTCGTAATGCAAAAAAAAATTAAAATAATTACCTTAGAATTTATGGTACCAAGTATAATACGATTTTCCGTTGGGAACAAAACCTTAAATCGCCAAGTCAAGAAAAATAAATTTTGTCAACGTCCAAATTAAAATTACGTGCATACATATTTTCATTCGCACCGATAATTTCAAGCAAAAATACTTAAAAATATTTTACTTACCGCAATTAAAAAAAACATGCATCATTTTAAACCTTATCGGTTATCATTATGACAGACAAGTGGTTTCCGGCAGCGAAAAAATCTTCGTTTTTTTTCCAAGCTAAATAAAACGTAACTTTGGTTTAATTATTAATCGGTCAACGTATATTATACGTAAACAGAAGGTGAGATAAAAATATTAATAGCAGAGCCATTTGTTATCGATAATGAATCAGAAATCGATAGAGTAAAATAGACGATAAGATTTTATCAAGTTTTCGTTATTAAAATCAGCAACTGTATTTTACGTGTCAGTTGTTGTACAAAGCCGAGTAAAACGAACGAAAATTGTAACCGAATCCAAAGATGTTGGCATAATAAATATCATTGATTACAACGAAAAGAAATTCTTTCAACGAGTTTTCGCTCATTCCTTTATCGCGCAATGGAAAAACGAGTTCAAAGATTACAATCGCAAACCGCGTTCGCACTTTTCTCTAGTAGAAGCAAAAATTTTCAACTCATCCATTTCGCGCGGATCGAAACAGTCTCCCGACCAATTTAAATTCATTCGCGAATCGACGCGAATCCACGCGTTTGTGTAATACAGGCAACGATCGACAAGTCATCGATCTGATCTAAATAACGTTTAGGTACAAATGCCTTTTGCGAGGAGTGGGACCCCCGACATTTATTTCGCTTCAAGAAAAAGCCGTTGAAAATCAGCGGTGATCTGCGCCGGTCCTCGCATCTACGAAATTGCGACCAATTCGCTCCGAGTTGCCGATATGGAGTCGGTGCGTCTCTCGAGTGGAGGACGATCTGTTTTCAGAGAAAGTCCTTTGAGACTCTCCAACTACGAATCAGCGGAGGATCCTTGAATTTCCACTTTGATGTCGCTAATTCAACGTCGGCGATGATTTATCGAGAGACGTTTCGCTGATTCATAGTTGGAGAGTAAAGTTTTTTGGAGTGAAAATTCGTTTGCTAAATGAGTGAATATTTTGTGACTTGATTTGAATCCAAATTGATGTTCGTTGAACGAATAATGTCAACTAAATAAACAGTAATTTTCCGTTTATCGTTTTACTACTCGAATAAAATTTCGTTAAAATTTTCAAAATTACAATAATTTATGTATCGATGTTACATACGTTAAAAGGATTAACTTTCAAAATGCATTAATGAAAATCTAACGAAATAGTAGAACGAGAAGTATTTAACGAGTGAATAAAAATTAGTTATTAGAGACAAAATTACATTTTCTAATACTTTTCTTAGACTAAACCTCCCGTATGTTTGTGTTCCTGAAGAGCAGACGGTGAACTTATCGAACCGAGTGGTGCGATTTTAAATGTTGTACAGTAAAGAGCTTCTACAAATATTTGTATTATAAACAAAAATATACATCTTGGAAGCACTTTCGAGTTTTTACGTTCGACGGTAGAATATTAATTTTTATGTATTAAAATAGATATAACATAGTAAAATAACGTAGTGTCTTTGCGTGTCCAAATGAATTAACTTTACAACATCACGTAAATAAGAATCGCAATTTAATTTTTTCTCTTTTTTCGCATTTATCTCATTTAATCCAAACTCAAATTTAACGATGCATTCGGGTAAAGCATTCATTTGAATTCGTCTGTCGTTCCAGATGGAACTGCATACTAAGGTAGTTCAAGAAACACCGGACAAGCTGGCAAAGTCATCCTCCAAGGATGCTGCAACCAAAGATGAAGACGCAACTGGGTGAGAGCTTTTTTCCTATGCCAAATAATTAATTATATTTCGTATTCTAAGCAAGCTTACTCCGACCATTCGAGCGAACCGGACGTAAATCACGACGTACGACGTTTTATAAAAGTACCATTTCTCTCGGCTGTGCTTAAATGCTGTTGCTCTAAATTGCTTTAGAAAATTATGATCGATATTCAACTTTTTAAAGAGCAAAAACTTAGCTGTCCCTTAACTGAAAACCTAAAATTAGCATCGTGAGATAAAGTTAAATTAATTTTAATAACCGCTGTTTCGACGTTATCGGTAAACTCAAAATTCCTCGAGAACCCTAAGATTAAAAATTACGTACATTACACAGGAACGGAGCTGGTTTCGGAGCCTTTCAATCAAAGGATCCGATTCTACAGCTCGAGAAGGACGTGGAGGCGATGAATCGTGGGGGAGGCGATGGACACGGCACAGGATCCAACCACGCGACCTCGTGAGTACACGAACAAGTTTCTCAAAGTCTTCGCGAGTAAACGAACGAAGTTTCGTCGTCCTTGATCCAAGTAAATCATCGCGATTAATTTGTAGCTAGACTTCGATAAAGTTCCAAGGAAAAAGGAAGTAGGATGTTACGACGAGAGACGCAAACTCGCGTATGGGATATTTTTTCAGGCTCGAACGCCAACGATTTTAAATCCACTTTTGTTACCTTTTTATTTACAAACCGGTTGCACAGTAGTTTTCGTAATTCGCATCGTAAGGGCCAATTTATTTAACTTGTAACGCAAACGGTTGGATTTCATATTTTAATCTTTCTTTCTTTCGTTTCCTTTTAATAAATTGCTTGGAACGATAGCGAAGAAAAAAATAAAAACCTCGGGCTGCGTTAAAAATTGCGTTAAAAATTGGTTACGCAACGAAAAGATGCGACTTGCGAAATTATAAATAGTAAACGGCGTCGCATCACTAAAGAGAAATAAATGTCTGTTTTAGGTACATCGAAACCCTGATGCACAACTTCAAGTGTAACGTCGGCTCTGGCATGTTCGCGCTTGGCGACGCTTTCAAAAACGCGGGACTACTTCTTGCCCCGCCTCTCACAATATTCCTCGGTGTTATTTGCATTCATGCCCAGCACATACTTGTACGTAATCGTAACGACGGAATTTGCGCGCCACACGCGGATCGCGAGCGCCACTCGATCAAATCGATTGCGACATCGGCTTCTTTCTAATTTCATTCAAGGACTGATTGCACCTTAAAGCACATTAAAGGCTCGCGGAATTCGCTATTATGGATTTATGGAAAACGCTCGGGGAGTTTCGCTTAATTTGGGAAGTTGGCTTTACAGCGGTTGATTTAACGCCGGGGGATGAGCCAGGGATTCTTCCCAGCGGGATTTCGTACCAAGGCTGAAATCGAAAGCTATTACGTTTATTAATTTGACTAAGACAGTTTCCTAGAAATCAAATTGCACTTTCGGTCGCACTGACATACATACGAAAACATGAGTCAACTCGCATCGAACGCGACGCACGCGAGTAATTTATAATTGTTTTATCGCGAGGTTGCGTTTCGTGTATAATAGAAGACACTGTAATTTTCATGATAAACTTGCAAATATTTGAACGCGTCGATTTTGCGATTGATATAGTTTTTCCACCTCGGGTGTAAGTCTTTTGATGTTCGAGGTTTAAAGCACATTTTCATCGGTTACGATACGGTAATGAAATTGACAAACGCTTACGAAAATAATAATGGAGTTAACAGTTTATTGTTCTGCGTAAACAATACTATTTATGAACTATAAAATGAGGAATCGATAAAACGGATATACCGGCAATTATAAATTATTTAAAAACACTTACGGCTATTTAAATAAACGCGATTATTAAATAACAGCTTTTTCCTTTTCGTGCATATAGAGATTTTTATCGTTAAAAGTCTTTTATAGGTTTCAACCAATTTTTAGTACCGAATGCAGAAAAATTTAAAGCGATGAAATCACTGCACGTTTTTATAAAATAAGGAACTTTTCTATCGAATATTTCCGAGATTATAATCCTTTAGGCGGAAAAATTTTTTTCTAAATGTCTTTGCTTATTATCGCGAATAATACTTTTCTAATCCAACCAACTATATTAATTCACGCGCGACTTTTCTGCCTTGCCTATCTTGATAACTGGAAATTATAATTCGATAAATATTACATAATAATCTAATATTACAAATTCTGGAAACAAAATTATTAGTTTGATGAAATATAAAATATAAATTAAATTCTCGTTTAACTTTGACAGAAATTTTAATTTATTAATAAATTTGCAAAGTGTTCAAATTGCATTGCGCTAATTGAAAACTAATTGAATTATCGTTAATGAACTATTTAAATTTTTTAATTAATTATACATAAACTTGATACGAACGGATAATTAAATGGTTCTTTACAAATAATGAATATATTAAGATAAAATTTTAATACTTTTGCAATGAAACTTTTTTCATTGATATCGATACAGTTTTTAGTTTAAATATTTAATAAATGATTCTTGTATTTGCATTTTTAAATATTCGATTCTAACTTTGTTAAAATTGCTCGTTTAATTATTAATTGTTCGAATATATTTTTAATGCTCTCTTTTTATAATGACGAAATAAATTTTTTATTGAAAATATAATTGAATCAGGTTCGAATTTTGGTAATTAAAAAAAGATTTTAAAAAGATTATTTTCAGAACAATAATTATTGTACGAACGATTAAATGAAATATTCGAGTTAATAAAGTAACATTAATAAGGAAATAAAATTGTTTCAAAATTTACTCGTAACTTTAAATATTCAATATTCGAATCAACAATTCAAATTCTTTTAGAAATTCAAATGGAAATTCTTTCAAACTTTAGCATTTTTTGAATCAAAGAAGAAATATATAAGCTGTTTATGCGTATTAATTAAATATTTATTATTGTACTGTTTATTATTGAACAGACAGACATATTAAATATAAATAATCGGTACTCGTGGAAATTGAAATAACGATCATTATTTAATAATTCACTACACCTGAAATTTGAAATCCGCAATTCGTTTATAATAAATATCGTCCGTTCGAACGAAAATATTTCGACAAAATAGAACCTAACAAATGTAAAGATACGATTTATTCATTAATTTTTCGTGATAAAGAAAAGAACTATTCGAAAAATTGAAACACAGTTCGATTTCAACGTTACGATAAAACATTTCGATTCAACAACCCCAAGATTCGATCTTTAATCTCCAAAGTAAAGCTCGATTAAAGGCTTCATATTTTTCCCAGCTAAACTGCAACGCGGAAGTAAGACGGAGACTCGGAAACTCACTCGACAGACAACCGGGATATGCGATGACGGTGGAGTTGTGTTTCGCAACGGGACCATTGGCACTCCGGAAGTACTCGTTGTTCATGAGGTAAGTCATAACAAACCGATTATCATGCGCTTACGGAATCAGGAGGAGGAGGAGACTCTGATCGATTGATAAGTTCGAGTCTCTATCACAGGTACAATAGAACGTAGACGTGTGAAATAAATGTTGGATTTTTTAAAAGTACTTTAGAGGCGTGTCCGAGGTTTCGAGAAACTTCGGGTAAACGATTTTTTACACGCAACGTTGATGTATTGTTTTTTTCTTACGTTAATTATACAGACGGTTTACACGCTTGACTTTCATGATTTATCCTATAGATTTTACTATTCGAGTAATTATAATCCGATACGGAATTTTTTCGCGATGTGTAATTTTTTTTGAGAGATTTATAGACGGTATATTTGATACATCGAACTAATTAATACTTTAAATGCTTGATTTTTTACCGTTGATAAAGTTTTGATGGAGAAAAAAAACTCGGTTTAATAATTTATAAAATGAGATTTTTAATGATTTGGCCTATTGCATTCGATTTTATTAGATTTCTCTTTTATTTATGGCAAATGTATTGGTTATTACAGAAACGTACTTTAGAATGTAAATAATATTTAAGTAATATATTATTAATGAAGTAACTATAGTACTTGAGTAAAAATAATTTTTGATAAAATATATTTTGCTAAAAATAGAATTACAAATGAAAAACTTGATTACCGATGAAATTGTATAGCGACCGATAAAAATTTCATTTAATTTACTGAATTTTTTTAGTGGAAAAATACTGTAATAAAATTTATTCAAAATATCTTTTTTTGTCGCGAACTGATTGAATACATTTTAATAAATCTGAATGAACGTAAAATAGAAAATTTAGAATAAATTCTTTACACGCAGAAAAAAGTTTCAATAAACTATTTAAATTTATTAACATTTTTTTTTATTTTGAATTAAAATTCATTTTCAAATGCGTCGATCTGTTCATTCGTAATTAATCTATAATTATAGCTTCTTTTATTTACGCATACGTTTTTTAATTATATTGACTAGTTTATTAAATTAATGCTTAATATACGAGATAATAAATCAAGCAAGAATTATAAATATTATGATTAAAATAAAAAATTAAAGGTCAATTATCATAAAATGTTGTTAAAAATAAAATGTATTTATATAGAAATTATTTACATAGTAAATTATGTATAGTATAATTTATACAGTAAATTTATACAATATCTCGGCTTTAGGTATAAAAAAATTGTTTCGTATTATTTATTAACACTTAAATAGAATTAATAGTCCATAACATAAATTGTATTATCAGTGGTTTCAATATATTGTATTGTGCCATTGGTTATGATATACAAAAATTGTCAATATGAGTATACATATGATAATTTTATCGTTACTTTGATTTTTTACGATATTCTATAAGCAAAGCTTGACTGAATATTAAAGTTGCTTATTTTCTTTTATTAATTTTAATTCATTTTAAATTTCAAAATTTCATTTATTGCAAAAATTACATTTTATGGATGACAAACATTTTTATAAAATATGCATTTTTGATTCATTTTGTTATAAAAATGAAAATGTAGCGAATAAGCCTGTAGAATTGAAAATGTAAGATCATATATTGACATATCTTTAATAAATTCAATCGCCAATAACAAAAATTTCAAAGCTATCGGCAATAATCCATAATTCTCATTATACGATAATTATTTTCTATCTTTCCAGAAAATTAGTTAATCTGTTTCTATGCGTTACGCAATTTGGATTTTGCTGCGTCTATTTTGTCTTTATTTCTACGAATATGCAGCAGGTGAGATTTATTTTTGGGTGCACTTGCATTCTTCGTATATTATCTTCCCGTCATTTAAAATGGTTCCATCTCTATTATTCTCAAATTCATATTATTTAAATACGTATTTTTCAATTTTTTCGTATTTAACGAACTTGTAAATAATATTTTTGTATAAAATTCTTTTATCGATATAATTACCACGTTATTATTATTATACATATTGAAATTAAAAAGTATGACGAAAATAAAATAACGAATGAATAAAAAATATTATGTTGTACAAAAGATCGATTAATTATTAAATTTTTTTGTTAACTGAAATATAATATGAAATTCAAATCTATACATTATTTTATAAAAAAGAGATACATTTGACGAAAAAACACATATTTTAATAGTAATGAAATTAAATAACTTAATTTAGAGAGGACGGAAATATTAAATTAAAGAATTCATAATGTTTTATTTTTTGCCTTTGATACATTTTAAATATAACACAAGTATTTCGAATATTCAAGGTTTTTTCATTCATTAAAATAAATATAATGTACGAAATACTTATTATAATTACAAAGAATTATCAATGTTTTTTGTTATTTTATCCCAATAACTTATACAATTATTTATTAATAAAGTATCTCATTTTCAGGTCGTAAATAATAATGAAAATTTGAATAATGTTTTGTATGTATCCAACGATAAATCTAATAAAACTTAATATCTTCATCAAATAAACTCATATTACAAAACTGAAAACTATTTTAATAATACCGGTAGAATATTTATTATAAAATTTATGTTGATATAAATATTAACAGAAATCGTAATAATTCTCAAGAAAATAATGTTTAAAGTTAAACTTACCGACAGTAAAATTATGATTCATCACAGAATTGTAAAGCCTTGACAATAAGAGAAGTACACCTTATAATTTAAAAAGTAGAAATACATATTTATTAGTATCGTAAACGTTATTTTATATTTTGTACCAACTAAATCGGTTTGATAAAACCTTGAGTTTAACATCACTGTAATAATTTTATTAATAAGCATTGATACACGCACGTTCAAAACTCTGCGGGAAAATTACTGAAACAATTAGTGTTCGGACGTTAATTAATTTAACTATTATGTGTCGGAAAATGTCTCCCAAGGTTTCATCGAAACCATTACCCGGAATGTTAAACACCTCGTCCCTAAAACTATACACCTAATTTCTCGATGATCGATCGATGCACTCGCAGACGATGGATTAATTAAATGACGGGGAAACCCACCTTGAAAAATCGATGGAAGCTTAAACTTATTCTTCGTGTTCTCTCGGTGGTGCGTCAACAGGTGGTCGAAGTCTGGGGTTTAAATTTGGATCTGCACATTCACATGGTCCTGGTACTGATCCCGATTATGCTGAGTACCTGGATACGAAACCTTAAGTACCTAGTGCCGCTTTCCTCGCTGGCGAACATCCTTTTATTCTTCGGGTACATCGCGACCATCTACATAATGTGTCACGATCTACCGAATGTATCGGAGCGTCGTTACGTCGCCGATTGGAACATGTTACCATTGTTTTTCGGTACGGTTATATATTCCTTCGAGGGCATCACTTTGGTAAGACTTTGGATTTTGACATTTCTATCCGTTTATTTGAGCGTACGATGATCGAAACATTTCTGAATAATTTTTTTTATTACATAACGAAAGCTCTTTAAATTTTATTTTTTTATAAATTTAAATTAGATTGGTTTACGTTACTCGACTCAAACAAGCATATTATTGCATCGTAGACTTTATAATAAAGAATACATACGCGTTCTTATATAAAATTTACGTAATTATCGTAGCTAATCGAAAGAAATTGAAACACAAAAACGTTCGGTCATCGTTACGAAAATTTCATAATAATTTTACCCATATCATTTTTCCTGTAAATATACATAATTTTAATTAATGTACAATTATTGTGTATCGGTACTTTGCAATTTCCAGTCATTTTCATTAAACGCGTATAAACATAATGAATTAATTATACACTTATCGTGACTACTTGTATCGTAACGATTTTATCGCTTCTAGGCTAATATGATTCCTTTCACTCGTGCCTCTGTACAAATCACTCATCTAATACAATTTGCAGGTGTTGCCGTTGAAAAACGAAATGAAAAACCCAAAGAACTTTGATAAACCCATGGGTGTATTGAACGTCGGAATGGTAATCGTGGGTGCGATGTTCGTCATTCTTGGCTTTTTGGCGTATCTGAAATACGGTGACGATATTCAAGGATCGGTTACGCTGAATCTTGAGCCGAACTCGGATACGTAAGTTCATTTTTACCACGAATTCTTTTAACGCGCAACACAACATTTGCATATAATTTACATAATACAACGTACAAGTAAAACGCGTTTCTTTTTCGAGCGAGAAAAGCGTTTTTTTAAACTATATGTGAAAACTTAAGCTTTGGTGTATCGTTATTAATTTTTGCTTTATTTACTAATTTATCAGAAAGAAAATTTACACGTTTCACACTCGAACACTTACATACCAAGATATTAATGATACTATTTTTTATTTATTATTAAAGATTACAGGAAGGATTTAAATTCGCCTCCAGGTTAATATCTGTCGTAAAATTCGCAGTAAGGTGTACACTTGCATGATTTTTGCGTAAATGAAAAATGTGCAAGAATGATAAAAACGCTTTGGATATTCACAATATATTAAATTATTACTAACTAGATTTACCTTGAGTTTGAGTGCCTGTTTAAACTGTTCGAATGATACCTCTATTAAAAATGGCTCGATAGTTTGTTTATCTCTGATATAACCGTATACTAATCAAAATGTACGAATACTTTTTTACCGATTAAAACTCACAAAATATTATAAAGAATTTAAATCTTTATCGGTTACGAATTATAAATAAATAACCCATGCATGGAATTTTACGTTTACAGTGCTTTAATTTTGTAATTGATATTTTAAAAGAGAACGAGAATCGAAAGAAAAAAAATTGATATAAAATATTATTTTTATTATATTTTCTAATTAAATGTCTCTAACTCACGTCGGTACATAAATACTATGGATGCATTCGTTCGTTCGTATATTATTACAAGTTTCTTTAATAAGTTCCATAAATTATTCATATTTTTAAATACCGTAAGTATATGTAAATATATTTACGTTTAAAGAGATACGACCTTAATTAGATTCTTTAATTAAATTCTCTTTTAAGGTAAGCTAAAAAAATAATGTACGATTTAATTACATGGAACATTATTTAGAGTGATTCGGTTATATAATGTATCGATTTGAACATCTGCTACCAAACTCGTATCCTTAAAACTAAACGGAATTAGTTGAAGGAAATATTTTCTTTGGAACGTATTAAAAATTGCAGCATTACGTCGCGGTAGACGAACCAAGTAGAAAAATCAACTACTCGGTTAAATACAAATTTTAAGTAATGCTACAATTTACAAATTTAAAATCTAATCTCTTTCCTCTGTCTCATCTACAATTTCAATTTTCAGTCTACCTCAATGCATAAAAATCGCCATATCTCTGAGCATCTTACTGACCTACGCTCTTCAATTTTACGTACCAATCGCAATAATGTGGCCCGAATTCGAGCGTCAGTTTGGTCCTTGCCGTTGGCCCATCGCTGGAGAAATTATGTTCAGAACGACTATGTGCTTTTTGACCTGTAAGTTTGGCTCATTTTCATTTTCCAGTGACTGGATGTTTTAAGCGAACGGAAAGTTTGACTTTTCGCGTAAAAAATAATACTTTACGTTAAAATTACTTTTGCAGCTCGATGCGAACTTTTCATTCGACCCGGAGTGTAAAAGATAATTACACCTTACGAATATAAAGTTGAAAATGTTACAGGATACTCCGATGTACTTTGATTAGTTTTTACAAGTGTTCGAGTTACAAGATTTTTTTTAAAGCTAAATTGCACGAGACGAACAAAATATACGTTATTTCGAAGCGTATAATTTATAATTGTATATCAAAGTATTTTTTATACGCGTGTGTCCGGCAAACTTCGTTAATAAAGTACTCCAATAACGTAGCAACAACTTTTTCAAAAGCGATACTGTATAAAATATTGAGACTGTATTTTCACTCTAAGACGATAACGGATACAAGAAAGAATTCGTTTGGTTAAAGCGACGAAAGATTTTCGTTAATTTTAGCGTTTCGAAATTCTTAAAATACTTATAAATCTTTGACTATTCTCGAGCATCGATAACAGCCTAAAAATTCGCGTAAATAGACAAATAAACATCGAGCGCAAGTTTCCATAGAAAAGAAATAAAATCGCGATCGGGTTCGCGAAGAAAACGAGTAAAAGCCGGGAGTGAACTAATTCCAGTATCGTCGGGCGCTCGGCCAATTCGGAGCCGTGAGCTAAGAACCGAATAAATACCTCGGCCTAATTCTCTCTTGATTTTTTTCAGTCGTCCTGGCGGAGGCGATTCCTCACCTCGGACTCTTCATTTCCCTCGTCGGCGCGGTCAGTAGTACGGCTCTCGCCCTCCTGATCCCACCGATCATCGAGATCGTCGTGTGTTGGCAAAACGCGACCCTCGATAAGTTCACCGTCGCCAAGGACATCTTCATACTCCTCATCGGCCTCCTCGGCTGCATCACCGGCACGTACGAAAGCATCACGCAGATCGCGAAGGCATTTAGCAAATGATCTTGTTGGACTGTTGCGATAATTTTGGCGATACGAGGGAAGAGTACATCGGTTTTATACGATCGGAGAGCGAACGAGAATTAAATCGACGAAATAGTTTGGTTGGAAAATTTTGTTGGAAAATTATGACTCGATCGTATGCTCTTCCCTTATAAGCGACGAATCGGATTCGTTTGCAAATCTTTCGAATGTTTTTTAAGAGCACTATGTAATGGTTCGAGTACACCCGAAGGACAATGTAATTTATGTACATAAGAAATACATGAAAATTATTTTAAATAATGTAATCGTTTCTACAGTTAAATGTTTAACCACGATTGTGCATTCCTCTAGCGTGAGTGAAACAATTATTGTTATTAAGTAGTTTTAACGACATCATTTTTGATCAATTATTTTCATAATAATTATATTACAATATAAAAAGTCGCTCTTTTAATACTCGTTTTCTATAAGTAGGTGTACAAGGTATCGATGTAAAAAATGTACAAAAAGTATCGGTAGTACGCATATTTTAATATTAAAATTTTTAGATTTATTGCTCCTAGTTAAGTAATTATTATTATTATTATTATTATTACAAAACAAAATAAAACAATGAAATTCTGTTATAAGAAAACATAAATATTTATTAAGAAAAATGAACTCATCGTTCGACAATATTTTAGAAATCATATTTCTTTAAATATCGAGATAAATATTTGTTTATATAAAGATTTTAAAGATTTAAAAAACGAATACTTATGATATCTAAACTTACGATAAAAACATTTTTTTGACTTCTACGAATATTAAAAATGAATTTCTGAATATTTTACTTTGTACAGCGTCTCGTAAAGCTTTTGCGAAACGTTAGCTTCGTACTTGTTTTTAAAAATCTGACGACTCAAACACAGCGATGAAAATATTATGCACGATTGGCAAAATATAAAAATATATATGGCAAAAAAAAAATAATTCTTCATCGATTTCATTCGTTTGACACGAGTGCGATCATAGTAAAACGGACTTCCTCGGGATCGTGATTCATGTATTCTTGACAAACCCGAGCAGCATCTTCGAGAAACGTTTCGGAACTGGATCGTCCATGATTTATAGGATATGGTTTTCTGCCGTCTAAAATGCGATATTTAAAACAAATTATTCAAACTGTTACTTTATCGATTCGTGCGATCGTCAACTTACCAAGTTCGTATATCGATCCATCTTTTTCCACGAATGCTACAAAATGATGAATTATTTTTTCGTCCTCTCTTGGAACCTAGAAATACAAATTTTTATAAATATAGAGAGTTACTATAATGGATAACTTTTCAAACCGTTTTATCGAATAAATATAATTTTATACCTCGGTTTGTCCTTCCATAGCAAAATCTTGATGAGTACTGCTGATTCCTTGAGCTTCGACTAATTTTTCACCGCGTTTTTCGGAAGTTAAATCTTTGGTTTCGTCTAAAAATTTTTTTAGTTCTCCATCTTCGAGCTTGATTCTAGGATGAAAAAATAAAACACAAAATATAAATATTGTCGATTACTCTTGTAAAGTAAATTTATTTTTAAGTATAAAATAAATAATTTAGCGCAATATTAAGTTTAATTAGCCAAACTGTTTTAAATTTTTTGGAATTTTAATCCAAAAGTTATTATGTTTAAATTATTGTTAAGACATTTAAAAAGTACGCGATATTATTTTATACAATAGTATAAGAATAAGTGAAAACACAAAAATCAGAAACGATACGGTAATTATAAAATATTTTGTATCTTAAATTTTTACAAATCCATTGTTCGTAATTTCAATAACTACACACTTTTATCCACTAAAAATAAACTGAAAATTAGGCCCTGTTCTACCGTTTTGAATCGACGTACGAAATAAATTTTTATCTATTAAAAAATTACGATGTATTCGAATATCTTATTATACAATAAAAATTATTATTATTATTATTATTATTTTGAATACCATTAATCGATCTATCATAAATAACCTTGAATTTTTGTACTTAGCTTTAAATTTGCTTAATACTCTTTATTATATAAATCAAACTTTACTTAAATAAATGTAATCGTAATTCGTTAAAATACTACCTTTTCCTTTTAAATAAATTTTGAATTATTCGATACTTACAAATCAAGATTATTGGCTACGCAATGAAGTAAAGCTATTGTTCCGCAAGCGTTCGAAACGTACTGAGCTAAATGATAAACGTTCTCGGTATTAGCACCGGTATCCTTTTCTTTCTTCTCCAATTCAGTCTTAAATACCTCCGTCTATATAAATTTTAATACGATTACAAGTTTTTTAAAAAAATGAAATTATATAAATATTTTTTACGTACCTTTGGAGATATCGGATACAATAATATAAGGGATATAACTGGTTTTGGCAACATCGCTAACAAATCTGGATCCAGACCATAAACATCTACTAATTCCCATTTTTTCGGAACACCGAATTTGTGCAAAAACTATTTAAAAATAATCGATAAATTAATATTACATACGTCAACTAAAAATGAATCATATTAAGATACAACAACTCAATATAAAAATAGCGGTTTCACCTTTGTCATAACCTATAAAAATAAAATATTCAATTAAACTTTGTCATTGATGTACGTTCGATTAAAAGTAAATTTATAAACAAACCTCTGGATTCGATTCGAGTGGTACCCAAGCCATGATTATCTAATATATATTTCTCTTAATTACGATTACTGACTTTTATAAAAACAGCAATTTGGGGCCAAGATATCTATATATAAAACCGCCTACAGCAGCGGTCGTCAGTTTTTATCACAGTTTCAAGTTTCGCATTAATCATAGATAAATTTGCAAAAACAGTTGGTTCCAAAAATTATTAGAAACGGTTGGACCCACGGAAATTCGATTGGTTGCGTTCTTTAAAAAATAATAAACGATGTGAGCAAAGAATAGATCGTTGCCATTTTTAATGCAATAAATTTTCTTGAACAATATACATTTTGTAAAATTTTATTATATTTCAATATATACATTACCAGTTATTTACATATTCCTAAGTTCTTGTATTTCAAACTCACGTAAATTATAATTTTTACAGTTTTGTATGTACATATAAAGACTTACCCTATATTTATTAAATTTGGAGTTTAACTAATTATTAATTATTTTTATAAGAACCTGGAATCTGGAATGTAACATAAATGACTAAAACTAGATTCGATTTTGACACTGTCGTTAATATTACTTACTACACGTCATTTTCAGTTATTTTTACGTGTCTTTAATAAAAAGCACGATAAATAAAAACGTGATCTTATGATGAATTTTTCTATAAACATTGCTGTTTTTATTGTTTTTTTACCATATAAATAGAATTATATAGAGTCGCAAGTTTGTAATCATTAATTAGCTTTTTAAACTATTACTATTTCCGAAAATAGTAATTGAATCGTTGGTCAGTTATCCTAATCGGTATTATTTTACTTTACCTTTAAAATAATAATTCACCTTTGATAAAGCAATATTTTTAATTTCATATACAACGAAATTCAAAATAAAATTTGATTACAATTGAATTGCAAAAATACTCGCAACACACTGAAAATAATAATTCATAATACTTATTCTTTACTTATTGTTCATAGGATATATAAATATATATATATTTACATACTTAACATTTTTATTGCTTCCCTAAAGTATCGTTAATACAAGAGAATGATCTCTGCGTTATATAAATGTAACGTGGTTATTATGTTTTTTAATTCATAACAAGTTCTTTTAAACGCTCAATGTAAGTGTATTATCAAATAGGAATATACACTGTACACACATACACACACACACACATGCCTATATGTACAAAACAAGATTTTTATAACGAGATACTATGACAATTGAATAAATGCTCTAGCTAAAATATAAATTTCAATTTCACATTGATAATTATATTTTATGATTATAGATAAGACAAATTTTCGGATAACGATAAATGATAACATTAAATATTTGTAATCGCGAAATTAATAATACGTTTAATGTATGGGGATTGAAAGCGTTGGTGAAAACAAATTTTATACACATAATCTTATTCTTAAAAATAAAACATTGAAAGGCTAAAAGCAATAAATATCCGTTGAAACAATTGTATGAGTCAATCCGTTTCTAATGCTAATCATTATTGATTGTAAATGTTTTTATGAATATATGTCTGCTTCTTACAATTAGTAACTCGTTATTCTTGACAATTAGTTTAATTTTGTAAATATATTTATAATTTTACGTTAGCATATTGTAATTTTCACAATAAATTTTTTAATATTCCAGAGATAAATTAGATCTAATTTATTTTAAGTAAAAATTACAAATAATTTTATGAACTTGAACTCATCTTTTACATTAAATAACTTTTTATATCGTATTTGCTTTTCGTAGCAAAATTCAAACTACCCAAAATTTCTATCGTTAATAAAGGATCCCACGAGGCTTTTAAATTGAGTAATATCGTTTGTTTCCTTAGCGTATACATTTTCATTAGCATAATTGTACATAGCGACGTTAACATTTAATAACGTTAATTACATTACGAATTCTAATTTTTAATACAGTACTATAACACTAGACGTTTCAATCTTAATATTTTCGTGCTCTCAACTCGACAACTTGTTAAAATGGTATCATTGCAGTATTCAAAGAATTTTATCGGCACCGCGTTAAGAATTTAAGGGCTTTATTATATCAAAGTTCTGGCAACGGAGGTCAACAATCCCCTACAGCTAAGTACGATCTGAATATTCAACAGAGCAGTAATGCAAGGATCATAATATCCTCTTCAACGAGATTAGCATAGATACTCTCCACTTAAGGCGATCCTCGAGGATGAAAATCTAAACATATTTGTCGTCCACTTCTCCGTTAAAACCTTTTCTAATTATCCATTGTAAGGAAAAAATTTTTAGTCAAATTATAATATCAATACTGTATTTAAGTTGAAAAAATAATTATGTATAAATAGAATAAGTAACGATATTAACGCGGTATTAATTTAAACAAATATATTTTGGTACTTTTTAAATTAATATTTAACTTGAACTAAATAAATTTGTTTTTCATACAATTCTATCGCATTTTATTTAGTAACGAAGCTGTTGGTTGTTTATTAGTCTTTTTTATAGTTACATTAATTCATAATTCTAAATATTTCACTAATTGGGTAATTTATTTCAAATTTCCATATTTAGTGCTATAAAATTACAAGATATCGTTGTACAAGTATTTATTGAATTTGTCACTTTTGATGTCTCTTTTCATACCTTTGCAGTAAATCTCACACAACTAATTAACTTTTAATTAAAAAAGAGGCTTGTATTTTTATTTACACTATTTTAAACCTAATAGTATAAATATACAACGAATCTTTAAATATAAAAGCAAGTAGTCGTCGTTTTACAATCTTCTACTATAGAAAAACATTTCACAGTCATATTTAATAGAAATTATTTCCAGGATTATTCCTTATTCATACCAATATATATATATATATATAAAAGCTTTGTCAAAATACAAACGCGACTTTGCTGTAAAGCAAATTGATTTATAATACAGAAGTTTCAGACTACCTTACATATTCAAGTTCGATATCTACATTTAAAATTAATGTTAAAATTCAATGTAGATATAATTTTAGTTTTATTTTAATTTATTTAAAAGTTGTCTTGAAAAATTTTGGCTGTATAAATATTTATTATAAAGTATTACGAATAAATATATTACACGTATAAAAAGACAATTTTACAGCGAATATAAATCGTAATAATTATAAAAAATGAATCATACAACATTTAAATATTTTAATAAATGCAAATCTCATCGATATTCAAATAATCAATTTTAATCAATAAATTTTACAAGTGCTTAAAAATAAAAGTAAATCGACGTTTTGCCGTTAGTTTCGCTAATAAATTCCTCTCACATAACGACGTAGTCTGCGTAAATTTCAATGCATTAAGGTTAATGTTATTAGTTTATTATGCAAAATTATTCAATATTTTACTTTTTCAAGTGAAGGAACATTTCAAACAATAATACGTCTTGGACAGTGTAAAATCTATCGATCGATGTAGAAAATTTATACCATTGATTCGCAGCTATCAATAATAAGATGGAAGCTTTTATTCTTAACGTCTATTATTAATATTATTCAAGTGTGTTATTATTACAATTTAGAAGAAAGGTCGTCGAATACTGGATGAAACAAAAAGGTAACAACAAAAATATATATCGATAAATGAGATACTCGCGTATATAAAATAATACGAGAAAAAAACACGCTTCGATATAAAAAGTATAAGAATTCACTTTCGATTACACACGAATGGTTAAAGTTTGAGAAGGGAGGCAAATAATTTGGATACGATGATCAACGAATTAAAAATCATCTCGGTCTTTGATCAGCTTCAAAACTCGCGGCAGGATAAGAACCAATGAAAAGCAAAGATTATCTGCGCACAATCCAAAATGTATTATATTAAACTTATTGCTCGCGATATTCGTCCGCTGATTTCCTCACTGGGAGCTCGAGAAATTGCAGTACTTCGGTCCCCTCCATGATATTTTTAGAAAAAGATAGAGATCCCTCTCGAACTTATCCGCCTCTTTTACACTACAGGACCGTTTCGACGAACAGATGCTTAGTCTATACTAAGTCTATGTTGAAACGTCAAATTGTACTGATAAGTTTGATAACACATTGACGGAAGGAAAACAAGACTGAAGGTTAAAAAGGAAAGAGGCGGACGAGAGTCGAAGGCGAATGGTATTGGTTTGTTATTATTCGATTATTATTCGATTCGAATAAAAAATTGGTAAAAATTTTGCACGTTATTTTAAGAAGCTAATGAAATGTTATTTACTCGTACTTTAAGCGACTCCTTTGGAATATGATATTTGGACGACGACTCGAATCCGTATAAGAACTTTTGTATGGATTATCGAAGTCGTTTAATTGACAAGTGAGAACGTCGATTCGTCTCTTCGAAGGAAAAGGAAAGACCGAATCTACCGCTAACAAACACAACCTACATACGCATTGTTTGCGTTTTAATATGTCCAAATAATTGGGACGCACACGCCTCTTTCGACCAGTCGCAATTCAGTCCGAATTAGCTCGTGAGTTTAACTTAAGCATACATTTTCGAATCCTCCGACACCGATCCAAGAGCGCGATTCAACCTCGAACGAGGAAAAAGTTGCGAGTGATTCCATCCGACGCTTTTTTTTATAGAAAGTTAAGAAGATGCCATGGCTGCCTCGATGCCGCGGAACACCGAGGAAGAAACGAACGTAGAATCGGAATCGGAAGGAAGCAGCATTTATCAATGCAGTTCTGTGATATCCACTGTTCCGGACAGACACGGATTTCTCGGCGGGTCGCAGTACAGTCCCGAAAGGTACGGTAGCCTAGGATTTTATATATTCCGTATTTAACTAACACCGGATGTTTACGCAGAAAACAAGCGATTCCTGCAGAAGTGATTCTTAGGCGCGAAAGGAAATGGATTCGAATGCTGAACAAATGGAGCATATTTATGAGTACGAACTATCGGAAAGTGAGAGAGCGATGCAGGAAAGGTATTCCACCTTCCGTTCGCCCTCGAGCTTGGTTAAATCTATGCGGAGGTGCTCTTCTGCTTAAGGAGAACCCAAATTTGTATCAGGAGTTGATCAAACGTACGGGAGATCCAAAATATATCGACGATATAAAGAAAGACCTTCACCGTCAGTTCCCGCATCACGAGATGTTCGTCGAGAATGCTCCTGGCCAACAAGAGCTGTTTCAGATTCTTAAAGCTTATTCTATTTTGAATAGCAAAGTCGGATACTGTCAGGCTCAGGCGCCCATAGCTGCTTTTCTTCTTATGCACATGCCGGCGGTTCAAGCGTTCTGGTGTCTCGTAGCTATATGCGACAAATATCTCGTTGGATATTACAGCCACGGGATGGAAACTTTGCAACGAGACGGAGACATATTATTCGCTTTACTGAAGAAGGTTTCACCGGTGGCTTACAAACATTTGGTAAGTTTAAAAAGATTTTTATCGCTTCGATCCAACTTAACAAATTTTTTGTTTCGTACCTTTTCCAGAAAAAGCAAAAGATGGAACCTATTCTTTACATGGTCGAATGGTTTTTATGCGTCTATACTCGAACTCTTCCATGGGAAAGTATTCTTCGAATTTGGGACATGTTTCTCTGCGAAGGAGTCAAAATTATATTTAAAGTGGCTCTCGTCTTACTAAAAGGTTGTTTAGGAAGATCTTGGCAAACAAAAAAATGTCCTACGTTGTACGAAACGCTACAAATTCTAAAAAACCCACCTCAGTCGATAATGGAAGAAGAGTATCTCGTTTATCATGTAAGTCCCGTAAACTAGTTCGCTTGGATAGCTTACGAAATAAATATTTATTAACTTTCGTTTCGTTTTAGATTCAAAAATTGAATATAAACGAAGAAGATTTTGAATACGAGCACCAACGACAAATAATCAAGCGAAGAGCAAAAGACCAATCTCAGCAACAAGCTGAAGGTAAATGGGTTCGTTTATAAAAACGTTGATTTTCTTATATTAAAATAAAAATGTATGAGTTGGCGTGCCTTTCTCTCGTTCGTAAAAGTCATATCATGAGATAAAATGTCGATAGCGTTAAAAAATTCCAAAATGGGTCGTGCAATTTTCCGCAAGCTCGATAATTCATTTTCCATATTTGAGAATTCCATATTTTTTACAAAGTATAAAGAAAGCATTTTTTAAGTAAGTAAGTAAAGAACCTTTTTTCCGCTATACTTAAAAAAGGTTAACACGATAAAAGGAACAATGATTAATGGAGTATTGCCGTTATTCTAGAAAATCATGAGAGTATGACTTACTAATATAAACAAATATAAAGTATATTTATTATACTGTATTTCCGTCGATATTTATGTATGTACAAAATAGCGCTTGTATCATGTATTTTTAAAAAAATATAAATAATACGATATTGTTATACAAAAACATAATTCATTAGCAATACATTGGTTATTTTTCCTTACGATATTAACTTTAGTTCGATTAAAAACTATTTTGCTATGAAAACGCACCGCAAACATTATAGATTGTAAGGAAACAAATTTAATAGAGTCTACTACACGTGTATATTTACATAAATATTCTAAATGTTTTATTTAAAAGAATCGTCTGCAACCGAGTGTACGAGATGAAAAGAAAAATTTTCATGAATTTTATAAAAATTCTTACGTCAGTTGAAATATAAAATCTTTTTTACCGTCCAGAAAAGTTGAATTGTGTAACCTTGAACAAAATTATAATCATTACCGAAGCAATATATTGGTAGCAAGTTCTAAAAATGTTATGCAATATTCTCGAATATGCTTTATGATATATAGTATATCTTAGTATTTCTAAAAACATTTATATTAAAAAATAAAATTATCAAAAAAACGTACTTTTAATTTTAATTAGAATATTGTTCCGTAAATTATTTCTCTTAAATTATAAAAATTTAATATATATTTGTAATATTAATATTGCATCACAATGGGTTAACAGGTAAATGAATTTATATTTACCGCAGAAACTTTGTAAGATTACAAAAAATGTAAATAAAATAATTTAAAATAAATTGCAAATCAAAACAACAAAACACTTGGTAAAATATTTATGCAAAAACCGTCGAATAATATTTATTTTTATCGACTTACTTTCCTACAAAATTACGGTTTACAATATTAATTTTAAATTGAAATATTTATTCCAACCTTAAAATTTTATGTCGATTCTTTGATTTATTTATCGATTATTATATTACGAAATAATAAAAATCTTATACCGTATATGTTCAAAATTCCAATTAAAAACATTTTCTATGCGTAATTAATTTTATCCGTATTCACCAAAGTTACCTTAATATTTGACAAATATTTTACATTAACGATTAAAAAATTTGTTCTCTTCATTTTTAAAATACATAAAAAGTCGTATCTTATTACACTTTTTTAATTTTAATGAGAAAAACGATGGAAATCAAAACCCATTATTTACGATCGAACGATTTAGTAATTTTGTAAAATTTTCTACCGTTCGAAGATTCAAATCGTGTACAAATAATTTCAAACGGACGAAATATTCGAATAATCCTACAAATCCAGTAAAAAATGACGCAAGTTCTTTTATTAATGCAATTGAATCACTTAAAGTTACGCGCGTCAAACTTTGGCACACCTGCGACTCGGCAAATATTTTATTCGACGAAAAACGCTAAAACTTAATTTTCCTCTAATCAAATCTGCGTGTTTCGATTTATTTTGCGTAGAGAAGAAAACCGAAGTTATCGTTTACGTCGACGAGGATCGGAGTTCGTGGCCTTTGAATCGATCGATTCTTCGTCGGTCGGAAAACGCGGTGAATAAATTAACGACACCTGCAAATTTCGCGTCAGATGTTCGAGTTAGCATTTGTGAATTCGATGCAGAATTATTGGTTCGAATCACCGGAACATTCGACCAAACTACGACAAAAATATCAATTTTGTTCGGTTTAAATTCTTTTTCTTTGTCGTAGCTTTTCTTCTTACAAAAGGCGAACGATCGATCCTAAAAGAAATATCGTGAAATGTTTAAGTTTTTTTCGTCTAACCAAATTAGATACACGGAAACGTACGGTTTAAATAGAATCTTATACATTGCTACGATTCTGATTATTTACTCGCCGTTCATTTCTCAGTATCCATTAAGAAAGGCAGACGTAACCGTGAATTTAAAAATCCTTACACAAAGTTCTTTCCATGCAGTTGGCCTATCGATATTCGACTCTTTTTCTAAGAAAACATTTCGTTCCATCGCTATTTAAATTTCGAATCGTCATCGATGTATGATCAAGGGAGAAATTTATACAAGCAAGATATTCTTGCATCGGGTTTCGTTTCTCCGAGAAAATCGATGTTTCTCGAGTTGATAACCGACGGATTAAAAAACATAGATATTAAATAATTGACTCGTAAACTTGCCATTGTTACAAGATGTAAAATTGAAATCTATATTTTTAAGGATATCGCGACGATTATCGATTGCTTTTGTCCAAACCGGATAGAAGTAATTTTCCATTAATTTGCCACACGTGCTTTTTACGTCATTTTATTTGCTTATATTACAGTAACGACAAAAATATCGAATGGAGGCAAAAATTATTTTTTCTATTTCACGTAGGATTACATTGTTTTAATACAACTGCGATCGCAAACCTTTGACACCGAGATGAACGTGATTCGATAAACGAAAAATTCTAGTGAAATCGTTATTCAAGAAGATACAATACTCGAACGCTATCGATAATATCATTGGTATAGTTGCACTAGTATTTCTTATACATATTCGATTATTACCCATTGTTAAAATAATGGTACTACCGATGCAGTTTATGAATTTATATCCGATACGTAATCTTGCCATTGTTCTGCCTACATATTCGATTATTACCCAATCTCAGAGTATTGGTTTTAACATCACGGTTTATAAATTCACGTCGGTTACATAATCTGCTATGCCGTACTACACGATTCGTTAATTTACGGATAAATGATGATTTCGATATGCAATATTGATATTATAATGTACAGACGTGTCGGCAGTTTTTATACGCTAACCGTATCGAAGCGTTAAATTAATTATTTTATCGAATATTTCTTCTCGCGTTTTCGGTGAAATATTTTTAAAAAATTTTCATCGAAATTCATATTTGATATCATTATTTATATCGCATAATATACTTACGTAATATACCATTCAATTACCGATAAATACAATTTATACAGACTCGTAAATATATAAACTTTTCAAGTTTTTGGAAATAGAACAATCGACGAACAGAGCTGAAGAAAAAATTATTGATTACTGGATTCGAATTTTTATACTTTTTTGTTTTCATAAATTAGACAATATAATTAAAGAAAAATTAAAAATGTTTTTTCGGGTATATATCGTGAATCATTTCAAGAGCGAATAAATATTACTATAATTTATTTGCAAGTTAAGAAAAAAGTACAAGTTATTACATACATCTTGAAAGCATAAAGAAATGATAAGTTCGTAAAAAAGTACAAGTATTCAAAGATAATTTTTTTATTGGTCATTTAACGGCATTTAAATATATGAAATCGATACCCTGAGTAACTAAATGTAGAACAAAAGTGAAAATGATGGATGATTATAATAATCGGATTATTTTCATCGAAATATAATGCTCTTAAATAATTTAAAATACTATTATAAAATGCATATAATTATTTAACTAGACGCTACAACAGAAATAGATGAATCTTTTATAACTATTTGCATTACGGTATTCACTTAATATAAATAATATCTCAAATCTACATTTGATTCGTACGAGCTACGATTTATTTTATTACATTTTCCCTACCGTTACCTTATTATACACTTGTTTGTATTCGATAGACATACGCTTTCGTAATTATTTCATTTCGAACGAATTATTAAGATATACGAGAGATACTCGAAAGTCTTGGAAGGATAACTTTCTAAATAAATCAAAACCTGCATGAATATAATATAATATAAAATAGACTTACTTTGGTAATTTTTAAGAATCAATCAGACCCATTTTCTTATAAAAGGTACATTGGCCTGAACTGTAAGTTACTCTTCGATGATTTTACATCACTTAGAAAGTATGTACATACATTATTAATAAGGCCTAATTTTTTTTTCTAATTCAGACTTATAAAAAACGAATATCTAGGCGTATATTTAATTGTTTTCGTATTCTTAAACGAGAGAGATCGAATAATAAATAAAAATAAAATATAATAAAAATCTAATTTATTAATAATTTTTCTTTAATCGATGTTTATATTTACAATACATTTTAATCTTTTAACGGACTATTTTTAGCGTCGATTCAACAAGTGTTGATGTATTATAAGACAGTTGCTCCAATATTGTCGATTTGTAATTATTGATATAACGAGTTACAAGTATATGATTTATGATTGGATTATTTTATAAAATAATAAACAAATTCTTGAATAAATAAGATAATATTATTACAAATATCGCATCGATGTATTTCTTATGTTTAAAGAATTATTCACGTTACAAATATGTTTTAAAACATAAGATCTCGAGAAAGCAGTTATTATTTTCATTTCCAACAAAATAAGACGATAAATTTAAATAAAAAAAAAAATAATTTCAAGAGAGAAAACTAACGTAAAACAAGTATAATAATTAACACTTAATAAATTTTTTAATTAACCTAATTATTTTTGCCGATCACGTGGATGTCCAAATAATATGATTTTAAACTTAATTTATACACACAATAAACACGTATACTATGTAATAAATTATTAATTTTCAAATAACTTGGTAAATTAAAATGTTGATATTAATTTCTCAGATTATACAATTTTACACGCAAAATGTAATTTTTACGTAAATATAAAATATTGTATTTTTGTAAATTATCTTGTAAAGATTAAACATAATACATGTCTATTCATTATTCAAATAAAACGTATCGATAATTTTATAAGTTTATCTTTTATTAGACGATAAATTATATCGTGTATTCAGTTTTTCTTGTTAACCTAAATTACAATCTACAGCGTACAAAAATCAAAACACTGAGTTCGCTCACTTTTAATATAAAACGTTGGAAAAGATGAGGATAATTTTATGCTTTATAGAAGAAAGAGATAAAACGTGTTTTATGTAAATTTTGTTGAACTGATAATTTCAGCAGTGAATAAAATACATAAGTTTGTTTATTTTGTGTATATACATAATATATAATATAATAAGTATTTCGCAGTCTCTTACATTTTAATACTTTTTTTTTGTTTAAACAGACTTCCGTTCGAACAAGGACAGTAAGAATAATTTTGTAAAAGATTATTTGACAACGTTTGAATACGAAAGGAAAGGGGTCGAGTAACTTTCTATTACCACATCATAAAAGAGGCCCTTTTATTATTTCGCGCTAATGGATTTAAGCACAGATTAGTCAAGACTCGAATAGCTTCGTCTCTATCCGTATCTTTTGCATAAAGAGTTTTCCTTTTTCTACCGCCACTCGTCGATTTCACGAACAAAGTCTGCGATCGATGAAAATCTCTCGCGTTTCTCAATTGTCCTTCCTTAGCGGTGAAACAAGGATTCTTCGTGAACTTGGAATAGTTTAGCGTAGAATCGACGGAAGATTTTTTAAAATCACTCGCGGCTTGATTTTCCTTAACGAATGTATTTGCCATCTGTACACGCGGTATAGAACGCAGAGCAAAATCAGGAACGGACGGTGCTTTTCTTTTGGTTCGTTCTCTCTTTTTACGCGAGTTAACCGTCGCCGATAATTTGGTCGGATACCCCATTTTACCATCGGTGATGTACAATTGCAATGGATCCTTGGTACCATAGTTTTTGTAAGCGTTGGACGAGACGATCGGATCCGTGTCTTGCATTCCTATCAACGGTACACCGAGTACTGTTTTTTTTCGTTTGTTATTACGCGATTGTTTATAATTATCGTTAGCGGAATTCAGATTTTTTTCGTATATGCTAATTTTTGTATTGACCAGTCCAGAGTTTTGCACGGCTCTCAAAGTATTGGATTGCTTCTCGTCCAAAACGTTTTTGATCGGTTTCGTCGGTTTCGTCGGTTTCGTCGCTTTTTTCGTTCTCGCCTCGCTTCTGGAACGAACGCTCGAAGAATTCTCTATGAAATTGTAGTGTCCTTCGACACCGCAGTCTGGGCTAAAACTCAGATCCATCCGACGTCGACGATGGCGACGACTTCGTTGTTGCGTCGGTCTCAACGTTGAAATGCTCATGATTTTCTTGGACTTTCCCGATAAGAAATCTCCCTTCAATCTATTTTTAATCGGAAGGTGAAACGCTTTTATCAATATTGCTCGTTCGTTCTCTTCTTTCTCTTGTCCGTTTTGATTGCCGTAAAATTTTTCAAGATCGTCGTTGGGTACATCGATCGGATTTCCCCAGTACCTAGAATCCATGTATGCTCCATTATTGTAGCTGTCTTTCCTCGCGTTATATCTCGTATCTCGATTTATCGAATTCTCACTGTCCTCGAGCCATCTTCAAGATTTTCCAGCAAAACTGCTCCCAACCGTCATCCCTAACCGATTTTCCATGTTTCCACAATTTATCCCTACCGTCGATCAAACCCGAGAATAGAAAAAAATCAAAATAAATTGCACAACTTGTCGTTATCGCGAGTAATTACCTCGTTCGAAAAAACTTACCGTAATCGTGATCGATATCGTTGAAAGGACTCAAAGTTTGCGTGGACGTAAACGCGGAGGACTGTACTTTTTTCCTTTGACGCTCCTGATCCTTTTGCCTGGAGCAAGCCAATAATGTGCTGAGCAAGGCGCAGAGTTCGATCAAAACAACGCCCATACCTATCGCCAATAAAATCAACGCCTGATCCTGCATCCAACTTTCGATCATGTCCAAGCAACCCTGAGAAGTCGTAAAACGTGGAATGAAAAAGGAAGTGGAAGTAACGAGATAACGAAATCAACGCGCTGATAACCACGAGAAAATTTATTCGCAATTTTATACGTACGGGTGTGTGTCTCCCTTGCTGATGCTGTACGGGATTAAGAGCTTGGCAGAGGCTTATGTTTCTGGGCTCGGGATTGAGGAATGCGTCCGGGTCGTAGGAATTATTCAAGAAACAACAGCTGAGAGGGACGATGAGTTCGCGTCTGCCGAGTTCTTGAACCCGCCACCACGAAGTTCCGTAATTGCTGCTTCCGTTTATTCCACAGCAGGAGAACTAAAATCGTATTAATTAGCGTGCGGATAAATCTTTAACAACTTGATGTGCGTTGAGGGAACCCTTGGTCCGAGATAACGTGGATTCGTATTCTTTGTTATTGTTGTTATTGCTAAATTAATTAAACTTTTGGAAATTAACTATGAATGATTTTGTTAAAGTGCAAGTTTTATTTTGCTTTAAGAAGAAATATTACGATTAAGTGTTATTTTTATAAATGTTTTAACGTGTAATTCCGAATAATTATGTATATAAATTTGTTGTGGAAAACTGTGTGCGAAATTATACCAGCAGTAGTAAATAGTAGAATAAAACGATCAATAATTTAAATTCGAAATTTGTAAAAACACTTTGGAAATTTATGGTTTAATTTTGTAAAGTTAAATAAAATAGAATAAAATGAATGGAAATAAGATTTTTTAAATAAGCGTTTTAATTTGTATAATACTTGCAATTAATTTAAAAGGATTTTTTTTAATTTATACTTATAATTTTATCAAAAATAATAACAGATTAAGCTTTAATGTATTCGTAAAAAAAGTTTTTATTGTAAAAATACTTAAGCTATTCAAACGTTATTAAATGATATTAAATAATAGACTTTTATTTCATTCGTTTAAAATATGCTACTATAATTAGTAGTACTTTATTAAGTGTACCTTATACAATTTTATGCATCAGAGATAATAGTAATGGTATAAGAAGTCATAAAAACACAATAATAACTCCTGTAAAGTAAAAAGAGAAAGTGCAAATACAATGAATACGCGTAATGATACGAAATATATGACGACCAAAAGATGTTGAAATCAACATCGGATCGATCCAACGAATTTAACCCGGTTATATTTTTTAAATCAAAATAAAGAAATAATTTGTTGATATTTTGAAGAAAAATTTATAGGATGTATAGAATTAAAAAACCGTTATAGTGAAAATTACTTTATAAGAATAATGTATTCATTTTATTTTTAAGAAAAAATATCAACGTTACTTAGTTTTTAAAAAAAAAAATGCAATTACAGGAAACCAAGAATAATTGTTATAAACAGATAATCAAACAATGAGGAAATTATAAATAAAATTGGATGAAATATTGTATAAATTTAGTACTCGGTGAAAAGAAAAATTCTTTTCTGAAAATGATCTTGAATCTACCTAATTCAATCTGATAATCGTATTATTCTAGACTTATTGTAATGTTAAAATGATAATAGAATAGTAAAACGGAAGTGATCAATTAAAAACAAATTAATTTATACTGTTGATTTAAAACAGTGCTATAATCTATAATTATATTCAGTGAACTTTTTAAATTGTATAAATAATATTACGAGACTAATTAAACTCGATATTAAAATAATTATGAATATGTATTTTTATAAACTTTTCAAAATTCATACATTAAAAGAAAAATATTTATTACGAAGCATTTTTTAATCAAAATTTATTTTTAAATGATATATATATATTTTTTTTTAATCTAAAAATGTAATTTTAACATAATAGTTTTTGAGTATTTTTATATTTAGTATAATGTGAAAAACGTTTTTGAAATTTATTGCTATCAATTTATATTATAATTTATTGTTTAACTATTATTTTATCAAAAATTATGTCACGTCAATACAAAATTAGAATAAACTTTTTTGTTTTTAGATTAAATTTTATATAGTTTCTTATTTTATTAAGAGTTATGTATTTGCTATAAATTAATTATGTCAAAAACATAATCATAAATTTTTTTAAATTATCATACATACAAAAATTATCAACCACTTTATCCTTAAAAAATATTATTATAGGGCATAATATTAAAAACAAATTAGTCCAAACATGAAAGTATTTTATAATAACGAAATCAGATATACTCGAATATACATATACGTATATATAAATTGACTTAACTATAGTACATAATACAATGTAGATGAAAGATTGATTTTTCGATCTAAACGAAATAAATCAACTAACGTTTCGTGAGCTATTATCAGACTTCAGAAAGAAATGAAAAACACGAATAGCAGTTACATTTGAAGTAGTAGCATTCAAGACCGGAACTATCTTAAAATATACACGATCTGATTACCCAGATGTAATAATAGATATTATTCGAGTTATTTGAAAAAGTTAACAAAAAAATTAATATTTATTCTGATCAACTCCGTTATTTTAAACTCCGTTAAATATTTTGTGGTTTTTAATTGAGAAATAGATTATTTTTCAGAATTTAAGCTTAATAATTTTTTAATAACCAAAGTAAAAAATATATTTATACTTTCATCCATTAAAAATGTTTTCCATAAGATTTATTTAAATTTCTAGAATAAAAAATCTAGTGACATACGACTTTGTTGAGGCAACTGATTTTGTTTTATATTCTTCATATTTTAATAAGATTTTTTAATCAGATTCCTTAAAATATCTATTTTTATAATAATTTTTTTTCATGTATGATAATATTGTACCTAAGAAATAATGGAATAAATAGAAATATGTACGTTTGTTTCGTTTGAAATATTTTAATATTTTATAATTTATATACTTTATATGTATTAACATCCAAGTTTTTTTTAATCGAGCATCCGTAAAATAGTTGCGCGTAATATTCGAATGATAAAGAAAATATTGAACAGACATTAATCAATTATACCAAGTTTATTAAAATAATTCTTATATAATTCAATACAAGGTCACTAATATCTTCTAAAATAGTGTAATAATGTAAGTGGAAAGTATGAAAGTTTTTTATGAAGATTTTAAGAAAAAGAAAAGAAAGAAAGAAAGAAATAAGGACATAGAAGAAAGTAATAATTGAGCGAAATGAACATTTGATTGGAAGTAAAGTACAACCACGAAAATTAAATTTCTTCCAGAGCGAATTTCGCAAAGTTAATAAAGGCTAACAACAGTCGCAATTTCTTTGATCCCCTGCAATAAAAACCTGCAATTTTGATTTAAAAAATAATACCATCGACCAAAATTTTACAATTTGAAAAACCGATCGCACCACGTCTCGCGAGTCACCATCGAATAATCAACGACTCGTTGATATCCTTGTAACTAATGATAACATATTTACGGAAGTCTGAGCCAAATCGAGAGCAGCGGTGAATTGTTCCCGGCCCGGAAGGGCGTAACTCCTCTGCAATGCCCTCAGCAAACGCGGTGCCCTCACATTGACCCCCAGGAGGTGTGGCCAGAACACCACGATCATACATACCGAGCACTTGCCGATCAGCAGCAAAGCGACGATGCAAACATACTGCAAGCAAACCATTTCACATCGGTCTTTCCTCTCGGGTCTTCGAACCAAGCTTCGCCGTTTTTTTTATTTTTTATAGAAAAACGCGATTCAACGGTTATCGATTTATCAATTATCGATCGATCGTTTTAGATTATCGTATTAGAATACATTAGAAAGATAAAGGATACACTGTTACAATAAGATATAATCGTTTGTATTCGTTTCTAATCAATTATCGATATTTTAAAAGAACATTCAAACGGTCATCGAACGATTATTAACGCTTACGTAATATCGTATCGTATTATGGCTATTCATTACGCGTAATTTACCATTTCGTTTGAATAAAGGGACTCGCAAACTCACCGTACAAAATGACGTCCGACAGGTGCAAAGCGTAACGTCGTGTCCAACATTTTACGTAAGAGACCAACGGAAAAACATTTTATTTCCACTTTAAAATAGTTTTATTTCAGCGTTATTACACTCGCGAGTCGACGAAACGCTAAATCCACAAATATGGTGCATCGTTAAAAATAAACGAGTAAATTAATATTTAATTCGCGTAAACTTTTCTTTGATCTTTATCTCGTAATCGATGCCTTTAACTACCGAATTGAAAGGTACGCGTTTAATTTGGAGCGTAGAAAATACGTTGAAATAAATTGTACGAGTATCGTTCGCAGCCCAACGAATACTTACGGTAGCCGTGATACAACAGCTGTGAAGACAAGAGGCCCAGCATCCGAGGATCCCCGTGATCGCGATAACGAAACCAATGCCAACAACTACGAGCGCTACGTAATAAAAAAGTGGCTGCTCCGGATGAACGTCGCTCGTCCCTAACAATCGCGACAACAACACTCTGTCGCTGTCGGCCAGTAAAAGTGCCCCCAATGACATGAGCACGAAACCCGACATCTGAAAGCGAAACGAACATTTTCTTTCCCCTCTGCGATATCGTACGAAATCTCCCTCGGCGATTACTCACTAAAAAAATGATGTTGGAGCAGCACACGAAAGCCTTCAAGAGGCCCAATCTCTTCTTATCCCGCATCTTATCATTCGAGTCTCCGGTCTCCGCGATTAATCACCGATCACAACTCCGAGACGCAACTCCGCACGCTCATGACTCTAGGAAGAAAAATTCGCGCGAGAAGATTCCACGTATATCAACTAATCACAAGACTGTGCTCGACGGAGAAACGCCGCCGGTGTTGTAATTCGTGACGGAGAGCAAAACTCGCTCGACGCGACCCGAAGCCAGTGTTCGAGTTTCCTCTTGGTTACCTCAAGCGCGACCTCTCCTAAGCTTACCGGGACGCCCAAACGTTAACGGAAGGA
Source organism: Dolichoris vasculosae (assembly GCA_018907195.1). NCBI lineage: Eukaryota > Metazoa > Arthropoda > Insecta > Hymenoptera > Agaonidae > Dolichoris > Dolichoris vasculosae. The sequence goes on from JACCHY010000006.1 coordinate 11,802,337, forward strand.
AGTGCGTTTCTCGGTCCCCCTCGCGTTTACCTGCCGGAAGCGAGAGAGTTCCCTCTCTTTGTCTCGCACCTGTCGATCCCATTAACTCGCGTTTCGTTTTTTTTCTTTTTTTCTTTTTTCCTTTTTTCCTTTATTCCTTTTTATTTACATACATACCCGGAAAAATCTACAGAATCGTGGATTTCGGTTTATCGCTCTGATTATTCAAAACTCTTTTTTTTACTTTTTAATTTTTATTTGGTTCAACATAAGCTCTTCCTCTCGAGCTTTATTTTAAGCTTTATTCATGAAAATCATTCGGTATTAAAAAATTATTGAATCGCGACAATGTTTTATCGGCGATCGAAGATTAAAATTATAAGGTGAAAAGTGTGTGATTCGACGGAGCTAAAACGCGTTCAGCCTTTGCTCCGAATCGGTTTAGCTCGCATTCCGTATAAAATGTGCGCTAGAGCGGATTTCATGCACATCATTGTAAGTGTTCAGCAAGCCTATCTCCTGCCTTTGCATTAATTCAGTACAAGCTGCTCTTGTTCTCTATCGCCGCCCATAAATGGACTACGCGTAAGTGTAATGTATCCCACGTGACTTTGCGCACGAGAATTAATGCACTTTTTTAGCGTTAGCGCATTCGTTAAAGAAGAATATTTAAAAGTCTAATTTGCTTTTGGTTGATGTTCCTCCGCAGCCGCTGGTGGAAATATCATCTTGTTCTCTTTGAGAAGTGTTGCTGCACTCGGGTGGCAAGTGTAAAATCTGAATAATGTAACGTTATTTTGTTATTTCGATGGTTCAAAGGCTTTTTATGCTTGGTAATTACCTCGATAAGTAACTTTTTCCTGCGTAATTTGAAAGCTAAATCGGTGAACGATGAGTCTTGATTGATTAACGTATTGAAAGCAGGAAGTTTCTTTATGTTCAATAGACCGTGGTAGTCCTTAAAAACCTTGTTGGTTTCTTTCGATGAGCCAGCGAAGGAATTTAAACTGATCGCTACGTCGGATAAATGCTCTATTCTTTGTACGATTCCAGTCTGAAATTAAAAAGTTTACTTAAAAACGTCGGATCTAATTTGAAGTAAAATTAAGAGTTGATTTTACCGAATCATCGTCAAAATTAAGCACAGGAACGGTGAGAATCGCAACTGTGAATGACTGTCGTAATAAAGCTTTCAACATGTACATAAATTTTAATAAGTCACTTTGAGTTTTTGAATTTGAATCGGACAACCACAATCTGGATCCCACCGAATGAATTGCTATTCGTAAGATATTTCTTTTTACCGGTGATTGGAAAATTAAAAATTGTCCTTGCGTTATGCTTTTTTCGATATTTAACAGTAGATCCATGTAGGCACTATTTTCAAAAATATTGTTCTCGCAATTTACGTTTTCTCCATCCCATAAATGAACGTTTGTGTTTTCTATGCTCTCTTTTTTCATTTTTTTGGTTAGATCGTAATAATGTCCAAAAGTTGAGTCTTCGCCCGGCGACGAGTCTACCACTTTCATATTTTTATATCTCCAGGCAATTTTCATTTCCACGTCGTTATTCGAATTTTCTTTCGATTCGGAATAGTTTTCGTCTACAGCCGGTAATTCTGATAATATTTGAGATGGTTTTGAATTTTGAGAAGCGAGCAACAACGAATGGGTATTCACGACTCCTTCGGCTATAAAATATTTGAATATAACATCCGAATAAATACCGTAAGCATCTTCCTCTGATAAAAGGAGTACACAAATTAATAACTGGTGCTATTTAAAAAATGTATAAATTAAAATTTTATGTAAAAATTCAAGTTACCGATTAAAAGAACCGATCCAATCGGCAAACCACCTCCTGATAAAGAAAGAAAAAAATTTACCAGCTTCGTTAAAAATTAAAATAATCCAAGTTTACTATATTCGTTAAAACCTACCTATAAAATAATCCAGCGACGGAATCCCAGTAGAAACTAATAATTGAGCGTTACTGGTTGCAGATTTTGTTCCACGAATAATGGGTATTTGGGACTTTGTAATTACAACTTTCGAAGACATTTTCCAATATAATTAACTGAAATGCAAAAAAATTACACTTAACGCATTTTTGCACAAAAAAAAAAATAAAACATGAAACAAGACAAGAAAGGAAAAGAAAAAAGTTGCAAAACTTATTTTAAAATCAATAATCCAATATTTATCAGTAAATGTATTTAAAAAATTACAAAGGTAACGATCGTCTCACCTTACTACGTATTTTTAGATGTTCTTTTATTTTTTATATGTCTTGTTTAGAATTAGTAGTCGTTTGTTCCTTTGCACAGCTTTTTGTTATATGCTTAAAATTAATTTTGCAATTGTTACAACAATAATTTCAAGCACGTGTATTATTATCCCTTCCAGCACGACTGAAAAGTATATATTAAACGTATAATTACACTCACATTAGGTTAGTATCATTGGAATTTGTAGGTTAAAGATTTCTACGCCTATGGCTTTTGAGGAGTTCTAAAGGTTTAAAACCCTCCAGTTCTGATTAAAAGTATAAACAAGGAAGTGACGCGATTACGACTAAATCTGGCATAAACAACATCGACGGTTATGTCAACGAGGAAAAGGGTAATACAAAGTTTTAAGATTACACGATTTGTTTATAAGCATAGAACAATAAATAATGAGTTTCCAATTTCACCTCTTCTATTCGAAATAATAATATCGATTACCGTTTTAATTGTTTTACCTACGATTTCAATTGAAATGATATAATGTAATTTTAGTGTACATTCGCGGATTTTTTATGAATACAGCTTTAACCGTATTTGTATTGATTTAAAGATACCTAACTTTTATCGCAAGAAATTTAACGACCTTCTACGTAATTGTTTACAAAGATAAAGACCTTTAAAGTTGAATGAAAATTTAAGATAAAAAATTATTTGACGATGAAATTAAATAAAAATTAGGCAAAGGTATTTCCACCAGAATTAACTTTTAATTAGTCGATTAAACATCTTTACCACAATTACGCATTACCTTAAAATCGTCTGGATAGTTTGGAAATTATTTTCATCTGGTATAGAAAAGTGGAAATTTCTAGAAATCGTTAATAAAAACAATCGCTGTTTGAATATGAACAATTTAAAGAAAACACAATCTGACGCATTGTTTAATTAGTTTATAAATCGAAAATAAATGAAGAATCTGCTAATCATGAATACGCTTCGATTGTTAGGTAAAAATATTTATAAAAAAAAATTCAAAATATTTCCCAACCTAGTATTGTATCATCTATCGATGCTTTGAATTAAAGTTTTCGATTACATTACTTATTTGAAATCGTGTTTATACGTAAAAGATGCACGTACGTATACGTAAAGTTAAACGTAATAGATACGCGTTAATATTTATCGACTTAATAACGACCGACATCTTAGCAACGAAATACAATGTATAACAACGGGTAATATAACGTTTCAAACGTATTCAACAAGCTTCTAAACTTTAATTCCTATAAAATGGCAAGTTACTAAATAATATTTTGATTCTACAGATTCTTTGTGTTATGTTAATATTTCGATTTGGTAAATAATTTTTTAACTTTATTGTTTCAGTCAATGAAAAAAAGTCCCAGTATTGCAGTACCGTCGAAGAAAAAACCCTTTACAAAATTTGAACTTAGCGATGAACAAAAAGCTGATATCAAAGAAGCGTTCAATCTCTTCGATGAGACAGGAACAGGCAGAATTCCTGCGAGAGAATTAAAGGTTGCGATCCGAGCACTCGGCGTTGAACCGACTAGAGAAGAAATAAGAAAATTAACAGCCAGTGTCGATCCAGATGGTTTAGGAAAAGTTTCGTACCAAGAGTTTCTCGAACTTATGTCTATTAAGATGGCAGAAAAGGATTCCAAGGAAGAAGTTTTAAAGGCTTTCCATTTATTCGACGACGATCATACAGGAAAAATTACATTTAAAAATCTAAAGCGGGTCGCTAAGGAACTTGGAGAAAATTTAACCGACGAAGAATTACAAGAAATGATAGACGAAGCGGATAAAGACGGCGATGGAGAAATTTCTCAGGAAGAATTTCTTAAAATAATGAAAAAAACTTGTTTGTATTAAATATGTATGTATATTTTTCAAATATTTTTAGTTTATGTATAATGATTATGTATTTTATAATGAATCTTTAATTATTTAACGAAACGTATTTTTATAAGTAAACGGTGTGTAATATTGAAAATTTACAAATAAATTTATTTGAAACATCGAATCAGCTAATTTTGCTATCTTTTACCGTCGAAGTTGCTGCTAATATAAGATTTCTTACTTGTTCCGAATGAGTTTTGGCTTTTGATATACATTTAGATAACAAAGTTTGAGATATTGGAATTCCACCCGACTTGTGAAGTAAGCACATATCATTTTCGTTAAATACTATGCTTATTGTACTTAAAGATAGTTTCTCTTCATCTTCGGTTGGATCGACGATAAGTAATTGTCTAAATTCAAACAAGGATTTAATTTAATATAATTTTATAATTTACTTTCTTTCTATAGGTATAAATATTAAAATGCTTACTCGTCAAAAACAGCAAAAGTAGTGCTAACAGTTAATTGTCTTAACGGAATACTAATTTTATGTTTCGTATCAACTTTTATAGCCTCGGTTTCAGGAATATATTCTACAGTTGGTAAAGTTACTAAAATAATAAAATAAGATTGTATTAAAGAAAATAGCGCTTATTCGTACGAGTCTTATAATTACGTGTTTTCAATGTCGCCATCAGAGCTGCTATACACGCGTCCATTATCGATCCATCGTAATTTATAGATATAATATCACAAAATAAAACCCATACGAGTTTATCTCTGTGTATACAAAGATCTTTTAAATCTATAGCTTCGGAGTTTACTAATATTCTTTCGAGAAGTTTTGTTTTGCATTGCGCCTCGTCGCTGGGTGGACCAGGTCGAAATTTTGGAGACGATAAAGGCGATAAATCAATATTTGGGACAATAAAACCACAGTCTGGCGTTTCTGCTTTAGGACTGGCTAATTCCTAAAAAGTAATATATTTTATCTTAGTATCGAATTGCTTAATTTTAACCATATATTATTCAATTTAAATTGTATCGTTAAATGCTTGATATACTAACGGCTTTGATTCCGCAAACTACAGTCGTATTTCCAATTTTTACTATGGCTGAACTGTCGGATTGTGTAATCGATTGTACATTTACGCTTACAGGACGAAACGATAAGAATTCTCTACCATCGGGTCTTATGTTTGAAGCCTTCGAAAAAAATTATTAATAAATTAGTCGGTGACATTTATTCGTTAGAACACAAACGAGAAAAATTTGACACTTACAAAATGATCTTGAAGATATTTAACCGGATGTATCGTTCTAAATAATAAAATATTTAATCATTATTAATGTACAATGCATAATTAGTTAACGATAAACTTTAAAAATTAAATGTTTATACTTGTAGTGCGATTCCATTGTTGATTTTCAGACCGCAAAATAATTATCGGCAAATATGTTTATTATCGTTACACTTAAATTTATTATAAAAAATTACATTTAAAAATCTGTACATCGATCTCTAATTTTCGAAAATCTATGAGCTCCCGTTAATAAACGAAACAAAAACTTTTACTCTTTATTACGTTATCGATACAAATATTACACCATGTGCTCAAAATTTAGAGGGAAATGTAAAAGTAAGGTTAGGTTATGATATACGCCGGCATATATATTCGATGCATGGATTGAGTGCGATTGGAGTATTCGTGTGTTAATATTCGAGTTATATCGGAATATAATATTGAACTCGCGTTAAAAAGAATTTTTGTAACATGTCAGCGTTGTTTAGATTGCAAAATGTATTACGATTAGGAAATAGATCTCTTTCTCTTGTAAAGACCAAAATCTACAAAGGCAATGATATTTGTACGATTGCACGATGTCGACGAAACGCATCAAGTACGTAAAGATTCTTATAGTAATACAGTAATTCAAAGGTTATGTTGGAATATTTGTTCTTACTTTTTATAGACTGAAAATTATATTATATAATTCATAATTTTTAAATTTTAACGAAAATCCAAGTTTAATAAAAATTTCGTATCCATTACTATTTCATCATATTTTGTAGGATATTTTTATTCACGTTTTCTTTTCACACGTTTTTACCATTTTATCCCCTTTTTTTTTATTCTTTTAATTATACTTTTTGTATCTCTTTTCGCATTTTTTCTGTTTATTATGTTCATTATTTTATTATTTTTATTTTTTACGTAATTGTAATTCTTATGTCTATACTCCGAATATTTTTATAATGTTTTTTGGATGCTATTTTTTACATTTTGTAGATGCATAAAATAAATTTTCTTCTTTTGTTTAATTAATTTTCTTTCTTTATTTTGTCAAAAATATTGTATCTTAAATTTCTTATCATTTTATATATTTCTACTTATTTATATTTTGGATTTTTCTTTGAAATACATGAATTTTATATTCTCATAATCTGTTTTATATTTCATTAGATTTTGAATTGGAATTTTTTTTATTCTTTTTTTTTAATTCTAACTTATTAATATATTAATATTTTAATATTTTTTCTTTTTTTCTTTGAATTCTTATGGTTCTTATCGTATATATTTTTATCTATACCGTTACATTTATTAGTGTAATAATTATTACCAATTTCTTTTTTGTTTTTTCATTCGATCAATTTTTTATTTGATTCTCTAGTTTGGATTACTTTAGCTTTATGGATCATATAATATGTGCATATTATGTAAGTACATTGACTCGATTTATTATTGATAACTCGTCATTTTCTAGAGCTTTTATCAAGTTTATTTCTTCCACTTTAATATTATCCTTATATTTCTTGTTTTTCTTCATATTTTTGCATTTCAATTCCCTTATATATAAATCAACTGTTCCATTTTCTTTTCTAATATTTTGTCTAATTTTTGAAATTTCTTTTACACTCTTTTCGAAAACAAAAAATACTATATTAACTATGCTAGTCTCGATTCATTATATACGATTTTTGTTCATTTTTTGTTAATTTGGGTATAATTAATTAATAATAATAATAAATTAGATATAATTAATCTTTATTTGCTTTTTTAGTCACATTTTATACAAATGTTTTTTCTACTATTCATGTTTTCATTAAATTTATTATATCCTTTCATATAAATATTCCAATTATAATATTTTCCTCTTTCTCCACTTTTTCTATTCTTTCTTTATTTTTTGTTTATTCCTTATTATTTTTATAAGTTTTTCTTCTTTTGTATAACATTTCAGTCAATTTTTGTGAATTTTTGTTTTGAAATAATCTTTTTTTGCTTCATGTATCGACGATTTGTTTATCCATTTTTGTTTTGTCTCTCTTATCGTAAGATTGAAATTCGTATTTGCTCCATTTTAAAGCTCGTAGTATTTTTTTTTATTATAATTCGTCTTTGTAGTCCCACTCACTGATTTTTGTTATAATTATTTTATTCATTTTTTTGTTCCTTTATATATTTATCTATTTTCTTTGTAAAATTTTTCATATTACAGTTTTCTTTGATCATTAAATTAAATTTAATTATTTCAACTTTAATTTCATTTTAATTTTCTATTTCCCGTTTATTTTCTTTTATTCGCATTTCTTTAATTTGTTTTAAATATTGATTTATCATTTCTGCTTTTTTAAATTTCCATTCAAAACATTTTCTCACTTATTTATATCATCGTTTCCAACAACTTTTGTTCTATGCTTCTTGCCGATAAATTGTTTCCAATAAAAAAATTTTACTTTTTTGTCTTTAATCAATTAAGTTTATAAAAAATAAAACTAAAATTTTGTTTCATTTTAGCTCTTCGCAACCAATCAAGATTTTTATCGTCGCAAGCCGAGTCAGAAAAATCTGTAGAACCGGAGGAACAACATGTCGTAAAATCCAATGAAACACCAATAGGTATTTTATCATTATTGTTATCAGTATTATTTTATTACGCAAACTAAAACTTTAATAAATTTTAAATTAATAATCAACAGGTGAAACTTCAAAACATGAATTTCAGTCAGAAACTCGAATGCTTTTAAATATCGTTGCCAGATCTCTATATTCCGATAAGGAGGTAATTTTATTTATACTTTCATTCAAAATTATGCATAACATTTAAATGTTTTTTTTTATATAGGTTTTCGTACGAGAATTAATATCTAACGCAAGCGATGCTTTAGAAAAGTTTCGATATTTAAGATTGTCAGAAAATTTATCTACCAACGAAGGTGGCGATAGAAATTTAGAAATTCATATCACTACAAATAAACAAGATCGATTATTAACAATTCAAGATAGTGGAATTGGTTTGACGAAAGAGGAATTGATAAAAAATTTAGGAACAATTGCTCATTCTGGTTCAAAAGTATGATTTTAAAATTGTTTAAAATTTTAAATAACGATACATCGCTAACGAATTTTACGTTCGTTTAGGCATTTTTAGACAAATTACAAAAAAATTCAGAAGAGGCATCCAATATTATCGGACAATTTGGAGTTGGATTTTACAGTGCTTTTATGGTGTCCGATAAAGTAGAAGTTTTTACAAAGTCATACAAAAGTGATGCGGAAGGTCTTTATTGGGTTTCCGATGGGTGAGTTTAATTTATAAATAACAATCATTGTTAGAGTAAACTTTTCTCGATAAAAATTTGTATATTACAGTTCAGGCTCTTACGAAATTTCAAACGCAGAAGGAGTTCAGCCAGGCACTAAAATTGTACTACATTTGCGTACCGATAGTCGAGAATTCAGCGATGAATCTATCGTAAATGGTAAACTTATTTTCCATTTCATTTAAATTCCTCCTCTTTTTTATATCCGTATTTTACGTTATTAAAATGTAAGTTATTCCTTTTTTCCAGCTATCATCCAAAAATATAGCAATTTTGTCTCAAGCCCTATTTTCGTTAATGGAAAACGGGCAAACTCTGTCGAGGTATTTGGAATTTTGCCAAATTACATTAGTTTTTTTAATCGTAAATTCTTATAAATATTTTACTTTCAGGCATTGTGGATGGTTGATCCGAAAGATGTAAAACCCGAACAGCACGCTGACTTTTACCGCTTCATTGGAAATGGTTATCAGGATCCAAAATATATACTTCACTATGTGATCGATGCACCCGTGACTATAAGAGCCTTGCTGTATTTCCCGGACGAGAAACCAGGATACTTTGAATCATCTAGAGACAGCGGCGTCGGAGTCGCCCTTTACAGTCGGAAAATTTTAATTCAAAATAAGGCTGATAATATTTTACCAAAATTCCTTAGATTTATAAAAGGTGTCGTCGATTCCGAGGATATCCCGTTAAATTTGAGTAGAGAGTTATTGCAAAATAGTGCTTTGATCACGTAAGTACGAGATTTACTTCGTTATCGTTATTCGATGTTTTAAACTAACGTTCGATTTAATTTATGTTCAGAAAATTGAAAGACGTTCTAACTACTCGAATCATTCGATTTTTACAAGAACAAGCTAAAAAGGATCCCAAGGACTATCTTGAATTTTACAATAATTACAGTCCTTTCTTTAAAGAAGGAGTTTTAACGACATCTGATACTTCTGGAAAAGTATGTTTATATCATTTATAGCTTAATTATGCTTTTATTTCAACCGTATAACACTTTATTTAACAATTCAAGGAAGAAATAGCCAAACTTTTAAGATTCGAATCGTCTAAAACAGAACCTGGAGTGGTAACCAGTCTAATGGAATATTGCGAAAGACTCGACAAAGAACAAAAGTACATTTATTACTTGGCAGCTCCAAGGTATAGATTTTAATAACGTTCAATCACTTTAATACAAATACAAAAGATATTTACATTACTTCGATATTTTAGCCGGAACTTAGCCGAACAATCGCCGTACTATGAATCATTCAAGAAATCAAACGCAGAAGTATTATTTTGTTTCGAACCGTACGATGAACTCGTTTTCATGCAGTTGCAAAGATTCAAGTCGTTTGATATTAGATCCGTTGAAAAAGAAATGAACGAACCTTCAACCTCGAAAGAAACAACGATCGGTGAGATTACTAAAAATATTATACGATTTTGCTATCGGAATGTTGTTGAAACAATTTTATTCTACAGATGCGTTCAAGGAGGAAAATCTAAAAGGGGTCGTTAGTTATATGAAAACAGTTTTAAGAAATAAAGCTTACGACGTCAAACTAACAAATAGACTCGAAGCTCATCCTTGTGCTGTAACGGTTAATGATATGGCAGCTGCCAGACATTTTATTCGTACTCAAAGCCAACAATTTGATGAAAAAATGCGTTACAGTCTCCTTCAACCGCGTTTCGAAGTAAATCCCAATCACGTTTTGATACAACATCTGTCGAGGTTAAAATCTTCCGATCCAGAAATCGCTCAACTTTTAACGGAGCAGGTAAAATTTTCTTTCGTAAAGTTGTATCGATAAATATTTTACCGTATCAACGTTTTATTTTTGTTTTAGCTTTTTATAAACGCAATGGTTACTGCTGGTTTGATAGATAACGATTCATTTAGTTTATTGACAACTACGAATAAACTTTTAACTTTGATTCTGGATAAAACTTGTAAATAGTGATACTTAAATCACTGAGTCAATCTAATACGTATAATCAATATACATAATCTAATATACAATGTAAATAATTAAATGTTACGAATGTTTGTTTTTATAAAAAGTAAATGATGGAAATGTAAACTGAAAAAATTAAATTCCAAACGTAAAATAAGCAAATATTGATTTTTTTTTATTACAACTTAATCTTGTACAAATTAATTTAATATAGTCTTAAATTTATAACAATTTAAGCTATTAAATGGAAAAATGTTTTTGACGATATGTTGCTACTTTGCTGTATATTTATTTAAATCTTCTCTTACAACTTTGATCATCGATGTATTTATAGGCCTAACACGATAACGAATTTAAATTTATAACAAAAAATATGTACAAAATATTTTACAAGGTTTATTACCTTTTTTTACATGATTTCATATAAAAAGTTGTTAATATTTATTATTTTATCAATTCCTGATTATTTATGACATTAAATATAAATTTATTTCTTTAAACATAAATAATATATATTCTCGATATTTTTTTTATTAAAAAATTAAAATTTTGTTTACTCTAATGAAGAAAAAATGAATTGCTAAAATAAAACTTTTTGTTTTGATAAATTAACCGATCAACTTAAAAAACTTGACTCGACAGTTTTGATAAATTTTAATTTATACAATTCAATCTTTATGGAATGATTGTTTGACTTTGTATTAGCACAAAATAAGCTCTGTATAAAAAAATTAAAATATTAATATATAATTATTCTTATAGCAATGTTAATAACTGTATAATTTTTAATTATTTTTCTCAAATTATACATTAATATAAGATATAAAATATCACAATTATATTGAATTGCGTAGATATTTAAACTAAATTTTTAAATACCATCTTTTTCAATATACATGTATATGTATATGTGGAAGGTATACAAATACGTAAAAAATATATAATATAAACAAATAAAAATAATAGAGTGCAAAAATTTATTGAAATTAATTTTTAAAGAATAAAAATTAAAGTTTGGACTTGTACTTCTTTCAAAAGTTTATTTATATAGTTTACTAACTTTCGAAAGTTAATTTCGATATCAAATAATTTTTAATTAAAAAAACAAACTTTTTTTATTAATATCGAGGTTAATAAAAAAAATTAAAAAACTTAAATAATTTCATAAATATTTTTTGTTTGCCAGAATATTAAAATTTTACTCTAACGGATCAAACTAAAAAGTCCAAGTGTTATCATTAGGTGTTTTTGAATTTTTGATCAATAAACAATAATATTTCTTAATAATTTTAATTTGTTAAAAAATCTTGTATTCAACAACTTATCGAATTATCGATGCACGAATTTAAAATAAAAATAGCACCGATACGATCAACTTGGTTTTCCAGTTAAAAATCTATCCGAATTTTTTCAGAATAAGAAAAAATAATTTTCGAGATCGTGTTTTGATTTTTAGTTTAAAGAGGAGATTTATAAATGAACAGCTTTCTTAAATTCTCTTCATATTTTTTGTTCTTTCTTGTTATGTTACATATTCTTTCATTCTTTCTTTCACACTCATATACATTATTCATTTTACTCATCGAACAACGCAAATATTACATAAATCACCCTGTTTGCGCCTTTTTATGTAAGCATCAATGTCGTCTGAAATCATCAACGTTCATTTAGTATAATATTACAATAAAAAACGCAGGAACATAAAAAACGCTCGATCCGCTTTACGTACTAGCGAATTATATTCATTCATTCATTCAATATATATATATATATAATAATAATAATAATAATAACGTATTTGTTTATATATTTTACATATAATTCAAATTAGCTGCCTTTGACGATATTTATTGATTTCGAAATCAAAAGAACGCAACTCGAACGTTTATGGGTTTCAATACTTCTAAGGCGGAATGATCAATTACATTTCTGTTACTAAGAAGAAAAGTATCTCTTAAAATTACTTCTATGGCATACGCGCAGCGGAAATATACAATAATAAATTGCGTTTGCGATTTGTGTGTGTGTGTCTACGTATTAACGCGTTCGTGTAAATCATCGCGTTTCCATACTAATCGATACGTAATTAAAACATTATACAAATCAGCGTTTTAAAAAGTAAACGTCCCGGAGCAGAAATCATGAAAATGCTATCAAGTGCATCGATACGAATTTATAAAAAGATTTTACAGCGTAGTTATAGCCAGTAATATATCCAGTCTTTCGAAGAGACGAAGGAGGGAAAACGATAAATTTCTCATTTACAATCTTTTAGACAAAATTCGCGCGGTACTTTTTCCAATACTTTGCAATAGCTTTGAATCTTCCGAATAAGGCAGTGGGTACTTTAAGATACATATACGCATACCGTTAAAGAACAAATAAAACAACAAATCATTTTATTACCTAAGTATAGAAATTACCGGTTGGTCGACTTTGTCGAACCGCACTTGATAACGCCGCTCGAATCGCACTCGAATCGCACTCGAATTTACAGATAAAATTCGATCGATTATTCGATCGATTATTCGATTGATTATTCGATTGATTAATCACCGTATATCGCCGTTATTGTACAATAGTAGTTGCAGTTATTTAATCATTGACGTATAAACATTATTATCATCACAGTAAAAATAATTTATATTTCTCTTCTACTATTATATTATTCTAGGAAACTAATGCCTGCATTTTCTTACACTCGCAAATTGGATACAATTCGCTCGATTCGCCTACATGATTATACATGCTTTTAATATTACACTCCTTAAATTCATTAGTGCAAGTATCTTTTTCCTAAATCTAACGAATCGTTAATAAAAACCTAAAATAAAATTAGGTTTATCGCTTCGCGATAAAAGATTCTACGAAAACGAAACTTTTACCAGTGGCAAGTCTTGAATATTACTTTGTTTTTTTTTTGTTTGCACGGCTTCGAAATTGCATAAATAATATTTTACGAACAATATACACGATCAGTCGCACAATAATGAAATTGCGATAATTTATTAAAATAAAAACGAACGTTTCTTTCGTCATCTTTCGTCTTTCGTCGTTGGTTGTACCGGAAAAAAAATGTTACACGATATTCATTGGTCTACTTTTGCGATCGAAACGTACCGGTAACGCGAATCGAGAAAGGATCGATCGGCAACGCGTTTCCCATTCTTTTCATTCTTAAATCATTTAAGTACCAAAACGAAGAAACTAGGCGAACCAAAGTCGAAGAGTCGCGGTCCTTAACCTAATCGAGTCGAGCCAAGTCCTTTCCCAAGGATGCAACGACGGCCTGTACAATGTTCCGAACTAACTTGTTTCGACCAACTTGGCCAACTTGGCCAACTCGGCGCAGCGATGATAAGTTTGCCCTACTATTTACAACTTGAAGCCGCTGCGTCGCTCAAAGACAGTTCAACTAGGTGAAACTAGGTGACTACGTCCGACCGGTCAGACGGACGTCTGGGTTACTCCGCCGCTGGCGAGCCAAGTCCTGCCGTTGCTCTTCTGCTGGGCGATCTCGAACTCGGAGTCGTCGATCTCGCAGAGGTTCGTCGTGGAGAGGTCGCTGTTGCTGTTGGCGCCACCCAGCAGCGAGTTCCGCTCCTCGAAGCCGTCCTCGACTCGTTTACGGGGGCAGCGGTTACGCCGCGCGCTCGGAAAACCGTAAGGCACTACGTTGTCTCGATCCTGATCCTCCTCCTCGTCCTCCTCGACCTCCTCGTCCTCGTCCTCCTCCTCGTCGGAGACCAGGGTGCCGAGGCAGCCGCCGTTCAGTGGAATCGTCGACATGGTCTCGTTGTCGGTGTCCGTGTGGATGTTGTAGTGGGGCAGGTACGAGTTCGGATGCCTGAGGTAACTCTCGGAGCCTTTGTACTTGTACTCGGTCTCTCCGCCGCTGTCCAGGGCGTTGAGACGCTGGCCCTCGGAGAAGGCGTGCTTCTGGGTGTGGTAGTGCTCGGAGAGGTCGGTTCCGCACTCGGAGTCGCCGACGTACTCGGATTCTTGGTCCTCGCTGAGGGTCTCGATGTCCCGGGTCGCTTCCATGGCGCCGTGCACTTGAAAGGGAAAAGAACGCGTATCGTTAGTTTGGGATCGTTGGCTCCTCGTCGTTGGCTCCTCGTCGTTGGCTCCTCGTCGTTATCTCCTTTACTTACGCGCAGGCACTTGATGAGTGTTGGATTCGTTACTCTCGTTGCTGTGGAAGCTGGAAGAATCCGGTACTTCGCTTCCTGGAACTTCGGTTATGTTCGGCAATGGATTTTGACTCGGTCGGACCCAATCTGAACAGTCCCAGTGATAACCTGAAACCGTTGCAGACAACGAATGTACCGAAATACGGGAACGCGGGACAAATTTATTATCTCCCGTCTCGTTTATAATTTTCGTTGGTTGGATGCGAGCGACTTTCGATTAGACTGTTCGCGTTTTTTTTTCTTTCGATCGAGCCTATCGTCGTAATTAAACGTCTCTTCGATAAATTCATCGTTCGATCCGAATCGAATTTCCATTATTCGTAAACAAAGTACGTTACGTAAAATCGAGACGAAATCGGGGTACAAATTTTACCGGTACGTTGCAAATTCGTTGGATCGATTTTCTCGGACACGCGATCTTTGACGTTTCGATCGAAGAGACAAAAGCAAAGAGTACGTAAATGTAATCTCGTCAAAGTAAATCGTTGGGTTTCGCAGAGGTTCGTTGACTCGATTCGAATTTATAAGGTTCACCCTCGAATCGAAAAATCGCTCGCCGTCCAACTCGATAAGGTTATTCAAGGACATCTCCTCTAGGCGAAGGACTTACCACCGACGATGCGAGGGTCGTCTTCGATCGACGATAGCGAAGCTATGGAAGTGCCACCTCCGTGAGTCGTTACTCGTCGTATCGAGTTTAGTAGAAGTCCTCCAGTGGTCGGCTCCGATACCACTGGGCTCGCTCGTTTCAGGTCTGTTCATTCGTCAATCGATTACAATGTGTATATACGAGCAGCGAAAACAGAGCGAATTAATAATCGATCATTTCGCGAGGCTCGTCTCTCCAAACTTTTATATTTCGAGGATTTTGGTGCGTGTTTACGTATCGCGTAAAAAAACTTCGTTTAAATTCAAGCTCGAACCAACGATGCAGTTCGAAAACGTATTTTAAACGAAAACTCTCGGTTCGATTAAATTACCCCTTCTTCTCCCCTCTCTTCTGTCCAGGGGTAATTTAATCATTGCGTTAAATTCGCGTTCCCGAATACACTGAAAAATCTAGCGTTAAATACGTTCGTACGAAACGATGAAATCCAGCGATGCTTCGAAAAACGCACAAACTCCTTTCCCAGCGGAAGAAAAGCTTGCGTAAATATTGTACATATATTACATACGTAAAGAAACAAATTAAATAAACAAATTAAATAACAATTAAATAGATAAATAAATTGTGCATTGTCGCCCAGAGCGCAAAGTAAAAGTGTAAAAGAGAGAAACGAGATAAAATAAAACGATAAAGCAGACGAGAGAAACGAACGGGAGAAGGACTCGGACGAAGGGACTGAATCGGAACTCACCGTTCTTTATTTTCGTTGCGTCGCTGATAAAGGACGCGAGTTGCATCTGTTCCTGCCAGCTCGGCTTGTCCAGGGTTCCGAGGTCCGTACCCGCGAGAGTATTGCTCGCGTTTACACTCGGCAACTGACAGCCCGAGGTGAGGGCGTTGCTACGGTTCAGGTTGCGCAGATAATCCGGAGGGAAGTTCTCGAGCTCGTCGCCGGCGCTTCCGTAGCTTCGGAGCGTGTCGAGGTTGTTGAGCGCGACCGCGGCGCTGTTGCAACCGAGAAGCACTTGGTCGTTGTTCGACGACGGGGTGTAAGAGGCGGGACGGGGAGGACATTGGGGAGGACATTCTCTCTGCAACAAAATAAACGTGTGTGTAACGCAAACGAAGCGGCGATGGAAGCGGGGAAAAGAAACGAGGAAGAGAAACGAGGGAAGAAACGAGGGAAGAAACGAGGGAAAAACCGAGACAACTTTCTTACTTGCACCACTTCCAGGTTACTCAGCTTCGAGCTGCGTTTGAACTCGTGATCGTTCGGTCTCGCCGAGTTGAGCACGATCTGTTTCCTCGTCTCGTTGTTGATGTTGTTGGCTCGAGTTCTCGTCCTCTTGCTGCGTATTTTGCGGAAGGTGACGAACAGCGCGACCAGGAACACGTTCGCCAGGATCGCGACTCCGATCCACATCAGCTGCTCCCAGGTGATGTTCAGGTGGTGGGATATGAGACTGGTCGTGTACCCGGCCGGACTTCCGCAGTTCACCCCCGTCATCGAGGGGGGACAGATGCACCTGTACGAGCCAAGTTCGTTGAGGCAGGTTCCACCGTTCGAGCAGGGATTCCTCTCGCACTCGTTCACGTCGAGTTCGCAGCGTTCCCCGGCGAAACCCTGGCACTTGCATATAGGGCCGTTGTTGCCCTCCTCGCAGACGCCGCCGTGGAGGCAAGGGTTAGGACTGCAGTACCTGGAAAATTCGGTCGAGGTTCGTCGGACGTTCTCCAAGTTCGGGGGATAGTTTCCGTACCTGCCGAACTCGCACCGCTTCCCCGTCAAACTCGGACCTAGACACTCGCAGGCGAAGTCCCCGAGTTCCAGAAGAGCTCTGCACCTGCCTCCGTACAAGCAGGGCGAGGACGCGCAAGGGTCGGTGTCGATTTCGCAGCTCGCCCCGCGGAATCTACCGTGACAGCGACACTCGTAGCCGCCGTCCTCGGATTTGCTCTCGACGCAGGTTCCACCGTTTTGGCATGGCTGGGAGCCGCAGACTCCGGGTGGGGCGAGAACGGTACTCGCCTCGCAGCTGAACTCGACGTTGGCGAAACGTTTGAGGACGACGACGCTGTTGGAGGAGCCGCTCATGTGCAGCGGCACCGAGAGTTTGGCGATCCGCACGTCGTCCATGCAACCGACGAAACCTCGCTGCACATCCTCGAACCCGAGGATCGAGGGATGCTGCCTGACCTCCGCGCCGAGGTACAATTCGTCCGACTGGAGGTTGAGGATGTCGTTGACTCCCGGTGCGGAACCGTGCGCCAGGTGTTTCCCGTCGATGGTGAGAGTCGCGCTGTTTCCCTCGCGTTCGAGTTGGATCTCGTGCCATTGTCCGTCGCTCGCGTAGAAGCTGTTGACGCGGACTAGACCCTCGCCGCTGCCGAGGTCGAAGCGGTACTGAACCGCTCCGTTCACGATCTCGAGGACGTTGTAGTCCACCTTGCCGGTCGCGTACATCAGACAACCGGTCGGCTGCACGCTTCGGACTCTCAGGGAGAGGCTCAACTGGTTCTCGATGGTCTGCCGGACGAGGGTCTTGTCGATCTTGTAACGGGCGTAGCTCTTCCCGCTGAAGGATATCGGATTTCGGGGTATGTAACAGGACTCGTCGTGGCACTTGGAGATGTCGATGTCGCAGGTTTGACCGGCGAATCCCTCGGGACACTGGCAGGAGTATCCCTGGACCGACGAGTCGGGCACGCAAACCTGTAAAAGTACATTCGGTTGATCGCGTCTGTAGTTTACCTCGAAGCATCCTCTCGTCCTCGAACACTTACCTTGAACAAAGGACAAGGACCTCGCGCGCACTCGTTGACGACGACCTCGCAGTGAGCACCCGCGTATCCTTCCTTGCAGGTACATTCGGTGCGATGTCGATGCCTCGGCGAGACGAAGCTGACCACGTCCGTGGCTATGGGACCGATCTGCTGGGTGTCGAGCACGATCTTATCGTGGCAGTCGCCGTAGACGCAGTAACCCTTGCTGCACTTGAACCGGACGATTTCCTCGACGACGAGCTTCGTCGAAGCCTCGAGCTCTTCCACGTGCTGGTTGAGAGCCTCGCGTATACTCTCGGAGGTGTACAGATCGCTCGGATTCGACTTCTTCACGGCGAAGAGCACGTCCAGGTCGTTGTGAACGACAGCTTGTCTGACCGCTCGGGACTTGATAACGTTGATCTCCGCGTCGGTGGATGACTGCACGCTCAGAATAACGACGTCCTTGAGTCTGCAGTTCATCGCGTTCCGCACAGTACGAACGAATCCCTTGCGGTGCTTGAGCACAAAGTCCTCCGGGCTCACCTCACGGAACCTCACGATCACCGAGTTCTCGAGCATATCGTCGCTCACCAGCTCGACCGTCACCTTCACTATCGAGAACGAGTTGAACTTGCCGTCGGTGACGCTGACGTTCACGCGGTACTCGCCAATGTCGAGCCTCGGCAGAGCGACCAGCGTACCGTCCACCTTGTCTATCTGGAAGAGGTCGGTGTTGGGTCGCATGGGGGAAGTGGGTACGAGGCCGTAGCGAAGTGTGTCGTACTGATCCTTGTCGGACGCGTGGACCTTGCCGATGATACCTCCCGGGTACTCGTCCATGTACGAGTTAATGTTGATCTCGAGGAGGGTGATGACCGGGGGATATTGCGACTCCTCTATAATCTTCACCAGGACCCAGGCGTCCGAGTAAAGCGGTGGACTGCCGTTGTCGAAGACCCGCACGTGCAGCAGGTACTTGTCCTTGACGCGGTTGCTGAACTTGGTCGCCGTTCGGAGAGTTCCGTCCTGCTCTAGACGGAAGGCGTCACCCTCGTTCCCTGAACGGAAGTCGAAGGTGTAAGGAGCGGAGTTGGGCTCGGCGTCGGCGTCGCTGACGATCAGTTTGAGAACCGCGAAGCCTAGCGGTTTGTCCTCTTGGACAACGCTCGTGTAGTTGCTCTGGGAGAAGAGCGGCGGGTTGTCGTTCGCGTCGAGGATCTCCACGTTAACGATGACGTAGCTCGACATCGTCGGGACTCCACTGTCGCGAGCGTGAACCTCGAGGATGTAGTTGGCGATCTGTTCGCGATCGAGAGGACCGAGGACGGAAATCTCGCCGCTCTCTGGGTTCACGGTGAATTGCTTCTGACGGTCGCCTCGCTCGATCGAGTAGCTCACCTGTCCGTTTTCGTTGCTGTCCAGATCGTTGGCGAATACCTGTGGAAGGTTTAGGATAAGTTAGATTCAATAAATACGATTCGAATGGAAAAAGAGACGTCGATACTCACCTGTAGGACCTTTTCACCCTTCTTCGCGTCCTCTCGCACCGAGGCTCGATACGAAGTCTGGCCGAACACGGGCGGATTATCGTTGCTGTCCAGGACCGTGATGTTGACCGTCGCGTGATTGGTAAGAGGTGGAATTCCCCCGTCGATGGCTTGGATGGTCAAAAAGTAGTCCTTCGCCCTCTCGTAGTCCAACTGCTCGGAGATGGAGATGACCCCTGTCTTGGTATCGATCTGGAATTTCTTGTGCTCGTTCCCACCGACGATCGAGTAATAGACGTCCGCGTTGACGCCGGTGTCCTTGGAGGTGGCGAGGACCCTGGCGACTTCGGTGCCTACGGCGTCGATCTCTGGCACTCTCGCGAAGTAAAACTTGGACGTGAATTCCGGCGGGTTGTCGTTGATGTCCTGGACGTTGACGACGAGGAAGGTTTGACTACGCAGTTGGGGTATTCCTTGGTCCATCGCTTGAACGCTCAGGTTGTACATGGCCTTGGTTTCGCGGTCGAGAGGTTTCGCTAGAGTCACGATTCCACTGTCCGGGGCGATGAGGAAGTGATCGTTGGCCGAGTCGAGGAACTCGTACCTGATCTTCCGATTGATACCGATGTCGTCGTCGGTCGCGTGGACCTTCGTCACCAGTGTGCCTATCTCCACGTCCTCGGGTAGCATCGCGCTGTACGACTGCATATTGAAACGCGGCGCGTTGTCGTTGAGATCCGAGACAACGATGTCCAGCTGTGAGGAACATTCCCAGGCAGGCTTGTCCCGGTCCTGGACGTGAGCCGTCAGTAGATACTTGGCTTGACTTTCCCGGTCGAGTTGACCCACGGTCTTGAGAACGCCGGTTTCCTTATCGAGCGAGAACTTTTCGTTCTTCTCGCCCGTTAAATAAAAGCGTAACTTCGCGTTCGGTTCGTCGTCGTAATCCGTGGCGAAGACCGTGAGGACGTAACTTCCCGGGTGCGAACCCTCCGACAGAACCTCCCTGTACCGGTATCGAAGGCAGTAAGGTGGATTATCGTTGACGTCGAGTACCTGAAGCACGATTGAACGGGTAAAATTAAAATACATTTTCAGCAGCGTGGATAAGTTTCATCCTCGGAGAGTAAAAAAAACTCACCTGCACCGCGACTCTCGTCTCGAAGACGAACTTCCCGTCCGTACCGACGACCGTCAGGTGGTAACGATCGGTCGTCTCGCGGTCGAGAGCCTTGGCCACGTAGACCTGTCCGGTGGATCGGATCGAGAACTGTGATCGCGGATCACCGGAGGTTATGTAGAAGTCGAGAGGCGTGTTGAGGTCGACGTCCTTGTCGACCGTCGTCAACTCCACGACTACAGTTCCGGGTAACGCGTCTTCTTTAACGGTGGCTTCGTAACCCTTTTCCGCAGCGAGGAACGAAGATGGATGATCGTTGTAGTCCTTGAGTTTGACGAGTACTGAGGCTCGAGCAAAGTGACGCGGGTTTCCGTTGTCGGTCGCGGCTACCTGCGAATCGCAAATACAAAAGAGGTTCGTTAGAAACTGGCTACGATCTCGAAAGCGAACACCGGGAACTTTGATTACCTGGAATTTATATTCCGATTGCTTTTCCTTGTCGAGTTGCACCAAGGTGGAAATCCATCCGGTGTAAGCGTCGATGGTGAAAACGTTCGCCAATTCTCCGATGTCGGAGCCAAAGGAATATCGCACCTCTCCGTTGCTTCCCAAGTCGCTATCGTGAGCGATAACTTTCAAGATGGACGTGCCCTCCTCGATGTTCTCGGCGACGGCGATGCTGTAAGGATTGCTCTCGAATTTCGGCGCGTGGTCGTTTTCGTCCAGGACCTGTAGACTTATCTCCGCCAAGGCGGTGAGAGGCGGACTCGAGTCCGTTTCGGCCAAGACGCCAATCAAGTAGTTGTCCTTGACTTCTCGGTCCAGCGACGCCGACAAGTAAACCCGACAAGTCTTCGAGTCTACGGAGAAGGGGAAGTTCTCGCCTCCGGATACCAAGCGACAGGTTACGGTCCCGTTGGTATTAGTGACGGTCTTGAGACGAGTGATCGGCGTCTCGATCGCCGATGTCTCCGACACGAAGAATTTGTCGTCTTTCCTCTCGAAGAGCGGCGGTACATCCTCCGGACCCATCACGTAGATGTCCAAGGGAACGTCCACGTGATGCGAAGTGACGCCTTTGTCTTGGGCTCGGATGAACAGTTGGAACAATTGGTTCTCTGAAAACGCAACGGTCCGTTTAATCCGTGCGATCCAAGTTAACCTACCAAAAACGAGTTTAAGTTTCTTACCCCAAGGCTTCGCGTTTTCCCTCAAGAAAAGCGCTCCAGTGTCCGGATTGATGCCGAAGATGTTTTTCGTCTTGGAGTTCTGAGGCTCGAAGATCGAGTACTCGATTCTCGCGGCGTCTGCCTCGTCGGCGTCCTGGGCCTTCATCTTCAAGAAGATCGAGTTCACGGTCAGGTTCCCGTGTATACTCGCCTTGTACTCCCTGAGAAAGAAGACGGGCGAGTTGTCGTTTTCGTCGGAGATTTTAACGCGGACGATGACGAATCCGGACTTGCCGCCTCCGTCGCTCGCCATCACAGGAATCTCGTAGAGTTTCTTCTCTTCCCTGTCGAAGATCTTCTTGGTCACGATTTCACCGCTTTCGCGATCGATTTCGAACAGCTCCCGAAGGTAATCCGACGTGATCGAGTACTGGATGCTTCCATACTCGCCAAAGTCCTTGTCGCTGGCAAGGACCCGCGCTACCAGTCTACCCGGGAGTTGGTTCTCCGGCACCGAAGCCTCCACCACCGGATCCGGGAACTTGGGCGAGTGTTTGTTCGCCGGGAGGATCTCGATCTTCAACCTGGCGAAACTCGTGTAGACGCCGTCGCTCACGGATACGTTCAACACGCTCATCTTCTGGTCGGCGAAGTTCTGCATGTTGAGGAGGGTGACGATACCTGTGGCCTGGTCGATGCTGTATGTCTGCTGTTCGTTACCCCCGACGATGGTGTAGCCGAGCTTAACGTCGAGGGCGTCCGGGTCCGAAGCCGCGAGGACGGTGACGAACTGCCCGCGCTCCGCTTCCTCCGAGAGGGAACAACTGTACGAGGGTTGCTCGAATCTCGGCGGGTTGTCGTTCATGTCGACGACGCTCAGCCAGACATGGGCGGTGCTGGAGAGACTGGGCACGCCCCGGTCGGTTGCGACCACGGTGAAGTGGTGCGAGTCCGCGGTTTCGTGGTCGAGCGAACGCTTGAGGTAGACGATTCCCTCCTCGGGGTCGACGTGAAAGAGGTCGAGGTTGTTGTCGTCGAGTTCCTCGGAGGATCGCCTCTCGATCGCGTAGCGGACCTCCTGGTTCACCCCGGTGTCGTTGTCCCGGGCGGAGAGGCGCAAGAGTTCCGTACCGAACAGCGCAGCCTCCGACACGGATATGTTGTAGGAGTCCTGGCTGAACTCGGGTGGACAGTCGTTCACGTCGAGCACGAGGATCGAGACCAGCACCTTCCGCGTATACGCCCGAGACGCTGTCGGTCGCTCGGACCGTCAACTCGTACTGCTTTTTCTGCTCGTAGTCCAGCTCGTCGACCACGTAAATGACGCCTGTTTGCGATGTAAAAAAGGGTTGAGTTATAGGAATCGTGCGTCGGTAGAATATTTTTAATGGACGCGGTGAACTGTCGAACAAATTTTTATGCTTTTATCCGCTATCTATTGCTTTTATTTTTTGCTCCAGAGTTAAAAACAGATTTTTTTTTCCGTTGACATGATTTTGCAACGTTCGATGAACAATTTCGGTAAATATTATTTTGATCTTTACATTTCTGGAATTTGAGAATTCGCGTCGAGTGGATAGAAATGACTTTTGTACCAATTTTAATAAAACGATGTCTTCGAATAATTCTCGCGTACTTTAAGCGTACGATTTTAAAACGACAAAAAAAAACACACGGAATTATTAATCGATTACACATTTTTGTGTAAGAATATTTACTCTCGATTAAATATTCTATTAATTTGATAATTTTCGAGCAACGGATATACGTATACAACTTTTTGCAAATTTCGTATTCCTTTCGAGAAACGAATTGAAAGCAATAGATAGAAACGGTTTTGAACGAATAGAAAAAAACACTTATACATATATAGCTGTGCAAAATATAAATTTATAACACCCACAAAAAAGGAAAAATTAAAGCTGAACACTAAAAATAATCATTACAATGATGGATTGTGAGTTAATTGCAGTATAAAGATAATGAACCTGTATTTTGTAGACAGCGAGAATCGAGAAATCATTTTTTTTATAATAATAAAAAATTTTGTGTAATTCGATCACGGTAAAAAATTTAATAAGTATTTACATTTACGTATGATTTAGAATTTGTATACGAATGTAGATAACGAAACAATTGATAGAATGCAAATTAAAATGTTTTAAAATTTATACGCCGTCTTTACAATTTTATATTATCGAGAGCTAATTTTAATTACGTTGTTTATTTTCAACGAACGAACGAAGCGGATAAAAAAACTGTGCAAACACCAACTTTTTTAAATTAAAAAAAAAATGATTTAAAATGTTTTCTTCTTTTAATTTGAGTAAATGATGGGTGTGACTGACTAATAAAGTTTTGAAACTCCGGTATTGTGTGCAGTTCTTTTATCGTGCAAGTAAAGCAGGCAATGTAGCATAACTAGTGTGTAAATAAGTTTGTAGAACAAAGTTCGGTATTTATAATACAAGTTTAATTTCAAACATAAAATTCCATTCATGCAAAATAAAGGAAAAACTATAACTTTGCGTATAAATTGTTTTACGAGTTTTAAATTCTTGCGTTCGATAAAACAGAATAATTAAAACGAATTTCTTCGGAACCGAAACTTTTTACAGATACATTTTTAAATAAAATGTAAAGTAGGTTTATTTACATTGTAAGCGCGAATAATCGAGTTATGTTTCAAAACTGAAAAGACAATCATGCGCATATGAAAAAATTTAGCAATGCTATAGCATGGTTTACAGCAACACAGTAGACCGATATATTTGTTTTCTTTTTTATACTCACAAGGACCATTGCTACTGTCGAGGGCTGCGAAACAGGGAGATAAAAAAATCAAATTTAATTTCCGGCTTTCTTTTAAATTCATCAAATTATTTAAATCGAGAGAGCGCTTACAAACTATGTCATTTTTCTTCTCTATTACGCGTAAAATTAGAAGAAAAAAGAAAAAAGAAAAAAGAAAAAAAAAAGTAGTAATCACAAGCCAAATTTGCGCTCAGTCGATCGATACTAATTAGATAATAATAATAATAATAATTTTTTTTATCTAAATACTTGGATACTTAAAGCCTAGGGTATTATTTTCAACTAACTATTTCTAAAAATTTTATTCTTTATAAGAATGCAATCGTAACGATTCGTACCTGTATTAAAGTCCAATGCGAATTCCTCAAAATCGTTCCCCTTCGTGATACTATAAATAAGTTTCCTATTCAAAGGTGATTCTGCTTGGATAGAAAGAGCGAGAGGCGAGTGAACCTCGATATTTTCAAAAACGCTATCGGTGTAAAATTGCTTATCGAACACTGGCATAGACCGATCGATGACTTTTATATTCACCGGTACTTCGACCGAACATGCGCTGATACCTTAAAAATAAAATAGAAACAACGGGTTAATAAAGAAACTCGACAATAATTTTCGAAGCTTGAGAATCATCGAAAAGCTTACCTCCGTCGTAAGCAGCTATGGTCAGTTGATACTCTCGATTGTGACCCTCGAGATTCTGCTTCAACGATATTTCACCGGTCTTTCGGCAAACTTTGAAAAGTTCACCGTGACCTTTTTTCAATTCGTACCTGACTTCTCCGTTGTCTCCGCTGTCCAAATCAATGGCGTGTATCTACGGGAGTAATTAAAAAACCGAAAGCGTTAATTTTGCATCGTTGATATCTACGATCGTCGCTTACCTTCATGATAACGTCGCCTTTCTGAGCGTCCACCGACACCACGGCATAATACGGCAAATTAACGAAGATCGGGCAATTGTCATTGATGTCTAAAACCGTGACGTTCACAATTACGTGAGTAACTCTTTGTTTTGGTACTTGGCTCTTCGCTTCAACGATCAGTTCGTATTTGTCGCAGGTTTCTCTATCGAACCTAACACCGGTAGTACTGATCGCACCCGACGTCGATCCGATAACGAACATTTCCGTAGGATTTAATATGCTGAAGATTATGTGCTCGTTCAACGCGGTCCCCAAGACATTTAGAACGGCTACGGTGGTAATTTTTGTCGAATTTTCCAAAACTGTTCCCTCGTACATTTCTTTTTGAAAGACGAGGCCGGAGTTTTCCGACTTTTCCACCTTTATATTCACTTGAGCGACGCTCGAATATTTGCCGTCGGAGGCTCTCACGTGTAACAAATACTTTTTCTTTATGTGATCCGGATTGTTGATCGTCACCATACCAGTACGTGAGTCAATGTTGAAAGTCTGTCCTTGATTGCCATCGATCAGGTCGTATCTGAAAAAACGAAACAAAAAGATTCCAAGTTTTAAGCACTTTCCTATTATACCCATAAACATTTATAGGTAGGTCGTATCGACGTCTCGCAATAAATACCTCAAGGACGGATGTCCCGAAAGCGTATTGGTGGTATCGGGATCGAAGGCTTCGAGTTTGACAACGGCAACGTTTTTCCAAGTCGGTAACAAAACGGTAATATTGTACTCGGACTGCACGAATTTCGGCGGACAGTCGTTTACGTCGCTCACGGTGATCACGACCTTGGCTGTACTCTCGGAGGACAGCTTGGGTTTGCCGAGGTCGGACACCTTCACGTGAAACTGGAACTTGGGTACGGTTTCGTGGTCCAGGAGCATCACCGTACGAATCGCACCTGTGCTCGAGTCTATGTGGAAGAACTTCCTCGGGAGCTCCTCGACGATGTCGTAATTGAGCAAGGCGTTGAGCTCCGAGTCCGCGTCCTCGGCTTTGATGACCAGCGGGGAATTCGTGCTATTGGCGCTGAAGACGAGGGAACCGATGATCGCAGCTTCGCTCACCTTCAACGAGAACAAACAACAAAGATCGCAACGATAAGTCACAAGTCTCTTCCTCTTCGTTGATCTATGAGAGGTAAAGCGTAAGGTCTCATCGTTACCTGACCAGTGTAGACGGCTTGCAGAAACCGGGGCGGGTTGTCGTTCCTGTCGAGGACGTGGACGATGACGTTGCAGTGCGCACTAGCTCCGGCCATACTCGTCGCCGAGATCGTGAGGTTGTAAAACTTGAGCTTCTCGTAATCGAGTCGCTCTTGGGTGCTGATGACGCCGGTGCTCGGGTTGACGAAGAAAACGTCGCCAGGGTTCCCGGAGACGATCTCGAACTGTAAGGATGACGTGGAGCGCGCCTCGATGTGTTTGACGAAACTGCCGGGTTCCTCGTTCTCGTAAATCTCGGCCGCGAGTTCGACGCCGTTCTTGACGAAACGCGGAGGCGCGTTGTCCGCCATCGTGACCATCACGTGGACCGGGATGCTGTTGGCGAGTGCGGGTGAGCCGTGGTCCGTAGCCTTGACAAGGAGGATATACTCGGAGGCGGATCCGAGGTCGAGTTCGCGGGCGACGCGGATCAAGCCGAGCTCCGGGTCGATGGAGAAGACGTTGCCGACGTTGCCGGAGGTCATGGAGTAGGTGAGCTGTGCATTTTCTCCTCGGTCCCGGTCGATGGCGATCACCTGTAGGTCGAGGGTGTTATTTTTATCTTCGTTTCTTTCGATAGAGTTCGAGAACCGTCGAATAATGCTGCTTCGGTGCAACGAGCATTTCAATCATCGACCGACTTATCCATTATTAGAATGGACCGGATTCGCTTACTATCGAATCTTTTAATATTCCCTTTTAATATTGTAGAAGGTAAGCTCTGAATAAAGTATCTCGATAAAATCGTATTTTAAACCTTGAATTCGAACGAGAAGTAATATTTAATGGAATTTGGATAAAAATACAACGAAGATTCTCTCGCTACTTTATTTATAGAATTTTACAGAAACGCGGACATCGAATTTTATATTTAATTATCGCGCACTGCTGAAACATTCGGGCAATTACTTGATAAAATCGTTGGATCGTCCAAACGAAAATAGGTTATTGATTTAAAACGCGAATGCATCGATATAGATTCGAAAGGAGAAAAGTGGTTGGTGACTGTTAGTACCGAGTATCGAGTACCGAGTACCGAATACCAACCTGAACGACGGCGGTGCCAATGGGAGACGTCTCGAAGACTTTGCCCTGGATGATCTCGCTGATGAAATGAGGGGCGTGGTCGTTGTGATCGTGGACGGTGACCAAAACCCTGGCGTAATTCCGCTTGGCCGGTGTCCCTTGGTCCTTTACCATGACAGTGAGAACGTGTTCCTGGATGGTCTCGCGGTCAAGGGCCTCGTTAAGGCTGATCGTTCCGGTGAGCGAGTCCACGTGGAAGATTTCGAGGCTCGCCTGATTTTGTGCGTTGTGCAACGAATAAAACACTTTTTTATCCTCGTCGAGATCTTCGGCGTGCAGTTGGAGTATGGAGGCTCCCTTTTCCACGACGTTCTCCGAAACCTCGACTCGGTAGGTCGACTCGCTGAATTCGGGCCGGTGATCGTTTATATCGATAACTTTGACCAATAGATTCGTCAGGGCTTCGTTGACCCCGTCGGTGACGCTGATCGTCAGATTGTACGAGTTCTGCGTCTCCCAGTCCAATTGCTTTGCCAGTAGAACGTTGCCGTTATCCCGACCGATCACGAATTCGTCCCGTGGATCTCCGCCTGCGTAATAATATTGTAATACGTATAAAATAAGCACGACCGATGAAAAAACCGTTCGTCTCGTTATTACCGATCGATAGCGATCGGGTTGGAGTACATTTACATTTCAAGCTTCTTTTTTTTATCCATTTTGTTTCTATCGACGATTCGTACCGATCGAAAAGGGTTTGTTTCTTTGGTACTCGAAAAAAAGGAAAGGGTTCGAACTTACCTATGATGTCGTACCAAAGGCTGTCACCGTCCTTATCGGTGGCTTGCATAAGCGCCACCAAAAATCCGATGTTATCGCTTTCCGTTACCTCGACGCTTTGGTTGACGCTTTTGAACACCGGTGCATTCGAGGACTCCTTCGGGGTTTCCACAACCTGCACCGTGATTCTGGCTTGATGACTACGCGGTGGTTCGCCTTCGTCCGCAGCTCGTATCTGAGAGGAAATTTAAATATTCTAACAATCTTGGAGGTTTACGGGAGGTTGGAAGTAATTTTTCAAAGAATGGATCGTTACGAGTTGAAGTAATTTGGGCGTTCGATAGTTTATTAAAATAACGCGCAATTTATTATTAGAGATTGGAACGAAACTGAAATTTAAACAAGCAAATTTATGCCGTGAATTCGTTAACGATAACGTAATTTATCTACGTTTTTAAATCTTAAAACTAAAGACGATTTCAAAATCGATTCGTCGTCGTGTATCAATTACTTACTATCATGTCGAATTCCTGTCCGGATTCGAAGCCTTTTTGCGAATACACCATTCCAGTGTCGGGATGAATTTTAAATTTCCCCTTGCCTTTGCCACTCTTGATACTGTACTGTATTTTTCCATTTTTTCCAATATCCTCGTCTTGCGCCAATACCTAAAAAAATATCGCAATAGAAATAGACGATCGCTTCTTTTTCCAAACCTTCTTTAATTACGAGCGATAACGCGACGATCGCTACAACAAGCTATCAAAGTATTGTTATTAACTACAAAATTAGAATCGGCTTTGAAGAGATGCGATTTCATTTTAAAAACCGAAAGAACGAGATTCGAGTAGTTTTATCTCGAGGTAAAATGTTTCTACTTACAAATGGTATCGTAAAATAATCGTTGTCTCGACCGGTGATCTTTCAATTATTCTCGCGGGTGCTTAAATTTACAGGGACGAGAAAAAAGCGTAGAAACATTTTGCGACGCGTAATCTTCGCGTAAAGTACCGATCGAAGAAAAAAAATTCGGCACGCGCGAAGCGTATATAAATCTTGGAATGCGCAAAACGCGGTTTCCAAGATAAACAAAGCGTATCGATTCGAAGGTTCCGCGTTTACCTCGCTTACATCCGCGAGGATGGAACAAGAATGGACAGTAGCCTATTTACATGAAACATGCGTTAACGATTATAAATAACATGCTATAAATAAAAAAAGATCCAAACGATCGAAAGGAAAAAAAACATATCAAAGCTATGCATGCCGATGTTACGAACACATGCCAACGAATTCAAAATATGCGCCGTAGGAAACTCGAGTCGACTCTTCTGCAACCGATGGTATTGACGCGATTGCGGATTTCCCGGGGAAGCTTATTAGATTCCCTACATAGGCTCCGGCTGGTAGGCCAAACAACGTTTCGCACGCGGCTGAAAATACGACTAGTATTGCCGTTAGTGGAGTCGTAATTCGCTCTGGAATTCAATGCGCATCGTTGAATCGTAGGTTCGGTCTCTTTCCTCGAAAAGTGGGGCTGGAATAACCATTATATCAAATCGAACGGGGGAGCTCTGAAAATGCCGGCTAAATTCAAAGAAACGTCGTTAGCATTGAATTTTATTTCGCTGCTTTTTTATTTTATATTTTTCAATTTTTTATTCGAGTGCGCGAAGACACCGAGTATTTGAACGATCGACCCTCGTATCTGAATCTTAGATTTCAATGAGGCTCTTAGAGTTACTTTCCCTGCACTTAAATAACTTAAATAAGAAATCCAGTGTCTTAGTGTCTTATTATGAACTGGAAGGTTTTGCTTATCGTTTATCGGAATATCGATGTGTAACGTGCACACGTGCGTCATGCTTTCGTGTTCTCGAGCAAACAATCTCGCATGCCTAATGTACCGAGTCGTACTAAATAAAGAGGGTAATTTTTTTGTAGTTTTTCTTTTAGTTTTTAACGAATGAGTCGAGGTTTATCTACGACGGTCGCGTTCTGTTTACGTTGGACAAATGTTGGGTTGCGTTTAAAAAGTGGTCTCGTTCATTTTTTAACGTAATTTGTTTACGATGTTTCGGAAATAAAAGATATTTTTGCTCGTTGTTACAAAGCTGCATCGATTGGCGATGGAAAATTTTAAATACGATAAAATAAGTTTTCGTATTGGTTGGGTACGTTTAAAAATGAAGCTTGTTCTTTAAGTGCGAACGTTCGTGAATTTTTCCTTGATGTATTTGATTAATAATTAAGTCGGTAATAAGATTTTAAAAAAAAAAAAAAATAATAATAATACTTGAATTAAAACTTGTTACACTTTCTTCAGTTTCTCGAGAAAATTAAAATTTGCTTCGTTCGAATAATTCTAGATTTTAAATTAAAAACAGAAATATTAACTTTTATTAAAATACCCCTCGATTGTAAATCGTAAATATATTTTTAAAAAGACTTTTTATAATTGAGTTTCGGTTCTTTGGTTTCCTCTTTCAATAGTAAAAAATATATCCCGCGATCTCGTTAAAATTCATAAGTCGGAGATCGGATCTGCTTCTGTATAAGTTAAGGATGCATTTTAGATACTAGAATTATATTTTACGACGGTACACGTTTTGCTAAAAATAATTTTCGTATTGTATTCGTATAATATATGTGAAAACGTACGTACGTGTAAATACAGTCGAATCGTTCGAGATTAATATTCGAACGATATAAAATAGAAATAATATTTAGAAAAGTCTAATTGGTTTCGGTTTTATGTAGGCTATATAAAAATCTAAATATTTCAAATCGATATCTTTCGAAGGATAATAATATTACCGATAACTTAATATTTATCGTTAGTCTGTATGTACATATAAAATAGAAAGACATTTTTCCCTTCTTATTCTTCGTTCGCTGCGCATCAAAAGCTGTTTTGCTTACCAAAGGCAAATTCACAAAGTTAATCGAACAAGGCAAAGATGAAAAGTTTGTGCATGTGTGCGTGCAGGTGCATATATGTGTCAGGCAGGAGTGGAATTGTTCTCGCGCGATTTCATGTATATCTAAGCAGAAAAGAATCCGTAGGTGAAAAGAGGGAAAAGTCAAGCGATGCTTACGAGCTTGCGAAAAGAATATTTCTATCGATGCTCTGGAGATTTTTCATTTTCAGCCCATTTACTTTGTACGCGTCTGTCTGGGATAATTGTTGACATGGTTTAAATTCTTTGTAGTTTGAAGAAAGTGGTAAAGAAAAAAGAAAGAGTTCTACACGATACATACATATTAGATAGTTCAAAGCAAAAAATAGTACCAAAAAGAAGTGTTTAAATTTAGGTTAGATCATTTTCACAAGATTCTCTGTTAGTATTCGTAAGAGTATCGTTAATTTTATTATAAAGTTAGTTTTATTATTCGCCAAGGTGCACGGAATTTAGTAAATATCAAGTTTAAGAAAATTATAATTACGTTTAAGCGCATCGATGTTCGCATTATCGTTATCTTTAACTGTTACTTTTTTGTTAGCGAGCTTCGTTAAAAATGTTACGCGTGAGAAAGAATCGATTCAGAGATTACAAGATTCCCTTAATATAAACATAAATATTAATTGTTTAGTACCGCTTACGAAAATATACAACATACTTTCCTTAAACACATCGATACATACGCGAGCTCATCGATTTATTATTAACATTATTAATCAACGTATCATTAACTTTCTTACAAGGTTAAGCTATTACGTATAATTCCCAAAATGATAAAAAGTAACGATCGAAAATTAATTCACAAATTATCAGCGTCGTTTATTTAATGCGCGCGTATTTTAAAAGTCGAAAATGTATCGTTCCATTTTCCTTTTTCCTTTTTTTAACGCTCGCGATTATGCATGGAATTATTGTTATCTCCGCGTACGTGCGTCTCGTGTGTGATCAGAAAGTAGACATGCAGGAAGGCGGAGGCACCTTACCCTGAAGATACGATCCCCTGACAGGCCATCGGGACTAAAGGTCTCCCAGGTCCCGTTTTCGAGCAAAGCATCGACCGAAATGTCCAAGTCCCGCGACCGTTCTCTTCCCGATTTCTGTCGAGGATTGAAAAAAAAGAAAAAAGTCACGGTCAATCATCGGTTTACTTGTATTTCTTTTATATATCTCTTGGTCAGCTCTTTTGCTTCGTTAATTCGTTAATTCGTTCGTTATTCGTGTTTGCTCGTAACGAGAAATGGAAAGAAATCTAAGACAGTTTATATACTTGGAGAATGCAAACGTTTATGTTTGCTGATTAGATTGTCATTTTTTATAAAGCTAAGCCGTTGCCTTAACTCGTAAATCAATTTTAGCGACTGTAAAAAATAGTTTACGAATGAAGAAAATTATTACTTTAAACATTTTCGAATATAAAAAATGTTATTCGGTGGTTTAAAAACCGAACGCGTATTTTTTAAGAATATGGATAAGAAAATTTTAAATGAAAAAAAAAAGGTTTTCAATGGACGTTTCGATTATCGTATAAAAGGATTTTAAAAATTACAAGATTTAATTCGCGTTCTCTTTTTAAAATAAATATATAACTGAAAAATTCTAAATAATATTTATCGCGCTAGTAAAAATAAGAATTACAAATTTTGTAACGATCGATGAAAAAGTATAATTTTAAATTCTAAGATTAAAAAGATATAAATTATGCCTTTAAAACTTCTTCGCGTAAATAAAAATAAAATAATGAATTCATTATCGTGATTACTAATAAATAATAATAAGAAGTAAGAGAAATTTATTATTTATGTGTTCGAGCTTCTCTTTCTTTTATTACACATTCGAGTCTGTGAATATGAATTATCAACTATATTTAACAAATTGAATCTGCTGCATTAAATTATACTACTGATATTTTAACATGTTAAAAAAGGATTAATTATATTTAAATGATGTAAATTTATATTACATAAAATAAATTTATTATCGCTTCGTATTAAATCTACTAATTTAAACATATTATTTTTATACGGTTTATTTAGATTACTATTTAATCATGAAAATCAATCTAATGAAATGTTTTTACAAGCAGAAAATACAAAATCTTTTTTACAAATCTAAGTACACGTAATGACTATTTTTATTCGTAGATCCAGTTAGATCAATATAATTACTTTTGTGCCAATTACTATGATTTTAAACTTGATATTAGATTATGAAGAATGTCAATAACATTAAATTGAACAACTTAAAATAACGATTTTACATATTATTACTTTAATAATAGTCTATCTGAAAAAAATAGTTTTTGTGCAATGTACTTTAAACAAATTTCGCTTATCTAATTATAGTAACCATTTTGAATTTAGATACTTTAGCATATTAATACCATTTTATTTAAAAAAAAAAAAAAAAGAATAACCTTTATCAACGGAATAATTTAAATATATATTGATAAAAGTAAAACGAAGTTGTTCTTTTCATTAGTAAAAATAATTTTTATAACGAAATATATAATTTTTGCTGGAAACAGTAAAAAAAGAATTTTTCATTGTTAAAATTGTTAAAATTAAAAAAGTACAATTTATACTATATATTAACAGTTAATACGTAAAAGAACCAATAAAGTTTAAAAGTTTTGCACAATATTTGAAATTAGAATTCATAAGTCTTGAAGTTTTTTCAATCTATTAAATCAAATACAATTTCCTACTAATTTACTGCATTCGTTTATTATCAACTCTACGAATGTAAAATTCTATGTTTGCGTTTACGAATCGAGTTTAACTTTTTTCCTTTTTCATTTTGAAACAAAATTAATTTATCGCTTAATATTTTCAAAATTTTATTCTCGATGTTTAATGAAAAAGGTGTAAAAAATCTTTAATTTTTACACTTGGTTTATTAGAATTTCTAACAAAAAAAATTAGTATATTGAAAAAATATATAATCAAAATTTTCTAAATAATTATAATAAACTGTAATATTAAGTGTGGATGTGATTAAAACATAAATTTTTCATTAAAATATATCTATGTACTTTAATATTAAAATTGAATGATATCGGCTTACGTTGATATTAAAAAGTAGATATTTAAAAAAAATAAAATAATTTTAAATTAATTTTTAATTGAATGTAGT
Organism: Dolichoris vasculosae; assembly: GCA_018907195.1. Taxonomy (NCBI): domain Eukaryota; kingdom Metazoa; phylum Arthropoda; class Insecta; order Hymenoptera; family Agaonidae; genus Dolichoris; species Dolichoris vasculosae. The sequence continues at coordinate 11,837,159 of JACCHY010000006.1, forward strand.
ATTAAATTCACAAAGAATATGCAAGTATTTCAATATTTTACTCTATCGCTTAATTTATGTTGATTAAAGAGAAATTTTTTATTTTGATTAATTAAATTTTAAAACATCAATTACACTTATTTAAATTTATAATTTATTGTCATTATGACAACACAAAAATAAAAGTTAAAGTTCAGACACGAAAAAAATTCCTATTTTTTCCATAGAACCTTTGTTCTAAAAAAATGTAAATATATAAAATTTTTTATCTAGATTAGGATAAATTTTTTTAATTAAATTCGAATATATTAATGATGTATCAATTAATTTTAACTTTATCAAAAAAATACAAATTATTAATTCTACACGTTTTTTACATAATAATAGTAAGATAAAATAGCAGAATATTTTTACCAAAAAATATCACACGTCATCAAATTAAAAGTACGTAATTATAACAATCGCAAACCAAATATAGTCTTTATAATACGGTAAAATTTTTTTATAGCACAACTGTTCAGGACTAAATTTCTTTTAAGGGAATGAAGCTCGGATTTACGAATTTGTTACGAACTTACATAAATTCAAATACAGTGTCCTAATGGGACCATTGCTTGAAATTAATGTAAACATGTTTTACGTGAGAAAAATGGAAGGGATAATTTACATTCTACTACACATCGTTACAAATTCTACTATATTTTTAAAAAGTATGACCGTCCAACATATGTACAGTCATGTATAAGTTTTTCAAGAAGTCAAGTGTTAGATGCATTTAAGTGATTTATTTTACTTTCAAGTTGAAATTTCGAATGTTAAAAAAATTATCCCTTAATTCGCGATATTTAAATGTTTGAAAGGAGTAATTTTTATATAATATTTTGAAGACATGTTTTAATACCTTTCTATAATTAAATTTTCCAGAATACTTTAAAATATTTATAAATTTACATTGTCGAATTTTTTAATATTAATTTAAATATTTAACTGCACATTTTGTAACGAGTATTTCTGATTTCTGGTATACGTAATTTTAAAATTCAATATAACAATAATGTAACCATTATTTTAAGTGCTTCAAATTTTAATAGTATTTTCATTTGTAATTAAAATATTCAGATTAAAAGTTGCAAAATTTGAAAGTTTTATTCAGAACACAACAAAATTTTGTAATTACTGCTTCGTGTTAATTCTAGTATCTGCTATTAAAATATATACTTTTATCATATTATTATACTTTTGGTTATACAACGAAATTTCGTTTGTTAAATATTATTTGAAGAAAAAAGAAACTGATATCTTTTATTATAAGTTCTTTCAACATATTTCAATTTTATTAAAATTGAAATAGTATACTTAAAATTTCACGAGTGAAAATAATTTACTTTAAAGTATGTTTAGTCGAAACATACTACACAAAGTTCATCTAAACTTTGAAAATGGTTTAAACAATGAGACAATACATAATTTTACCCAAAAAATCATTATTACAAGTCAAGTTTTCGAGAATAATAACGAGAAAATAATATGACTTACACATTTACAAATCCTATTTAAAGAAGAAAACGAGTTTATCAAAAAAAGAATTTTCAAAAACTCGATGTATAATAATTTTGGATAGAAGTTTGGAATTGTTTCATCGCTTTGACCAGTTCAACAAGTTTATGCAATTCTTGAAGTGTGCGGTTTGAGATAAATATTTACCAACTTTAACGTTCTTATTTTTATTTTCAAAACCGACGTAGAAAATAAATAATACTCTTATACATTTGCGTTTACATGTACATAATTAAAACTACATTTGTTTGTGTGTAATTTAAAAAATTGCATTTATAATCCGATATCTTAAAAAAAATCTCTTTTGAATAAATATATTTTAAATTACAGAGTACGAAAAATGAACACCGATCGCGTATTTTTGATTAAGTAATGCCAAAAATAAGATGTACATGAATTTCTGTTATATTTCATGTTGTGTACTACTATTATGCTTCATTATACATTGTTCGCGTAATGACCTATCATAAAAAAATATTTTCTTCTTCTTTTTTCCATCCTTCTTCGTTTCTTTTCGAACTTAAATCCTTTCGAACGAGTCCTGATGTCTTCACTATCTATAATCTTGACTTCTTAATTGTGCTTGATCCACAGATTACCTATGTACACTCAATTTGGAGTATTCAAAAGTAAGCGGTGAAACAAAAAAAAAAAAAACTTTTGCACGAGTAATTCTCGAATATATCACAATCAATTTTCTTTTAAATAATTCTATAAATTTCGAGGCTATAATTTTCATATAAAACCGACTCGAAATTATCTTAAAATGAAAATTTTCTTTATAATTCTACTCGTGACTTACATTATTAATTTTTTTTATTGGTTCCTTTTGAAAATATTTAATATTTATGAATTTTAATACCGCAACGAGTAAGAAATTAAATCCAATTCGCTAAAGTATACATTAACTACACAAGATAAAATTCTTTTATTCATTTCGGTAGACTTTTTCAAGGATTGCAATAATAAATTTTTGCATAATTTTGAAAGAGTGCGCGAAAAACTTAGTTGCATTTATTACAGTGCTTAATTTATAGTTTTTAGCAAAGTTTATCCCGAAACTTGGAGAGCTTAAATTAATTTCTCAGCTCGGATATATTTGCATTTGCTATATATTTAAGCATATTTTTCATTCCCTTTCGCGTGGCTGAAGAATATCTTATAAAAGGGTGTAAAATACAGAAAATGGTAAAATAATTTTTTACGATTGATCCGACACCTTTTCGCGATCAATGCAATATAGAAGAAGGAAAACTCAAGTTTAATAAATACACACCAGTGCTTGATCGTGTAAAAAAAATTGGTTGTAATTTGCAAGTAAGAAAAACTTTCGGTTATGCGGTAAAATAATATCAATCATTAGTGAGTAAAATTGCAAGATTAATATAAGACAAAAGTGTACATACAACTCTTGGAAGGTCTAAAATTAATCGTCGGAGTTGAAAATCAAAGAGTTAGATATATTATTATAAGGGTTTGAAGTGTACCTGGAAAAGCGGCTTGTCAAGAGTCGGCGTAGCTGGAATCTGAACTATGTAAAACTTTTCCTCGAACACGGGACTGTGGTCGTTGACGTCCTCGACTTGGACAACTACTCGCGTTGTTGACGACAGCGGCGGCCTACCGTCGTCCCGGATAGTCACCTGTAAGTTCAAATCGTGGATTTTACGGGAGAGTCCTTGACTAAACTCGTCCGACCTCGGAATCTCGCTTATACGCGAGAACCGAGAGTTTGGTTGGTAAAAAAGTCTTAATTGTATCGTTGTTTGATTTGGGTTTTGTTTGAGGAGCGGTTGAGGAGGGAGGAATTAATTTTGATCGAGTCTTGTGGGATGAGAGTAAACTTTAACTTTTTCGATGGAAGCGTTCGTAAAGTTTTTATTGTTCGTCGCGGCGATGCTTATGCCGATAATATGGAAATAAAAATGAATTTTCCAGGTGGGTTTGTACGAGAAATGCGGACGATATTATGAATGATATTAATACTAATATAAGTAGCGATCGAATATTTTCCGCGACTATTATTTTTATCAAATCCATGCCTACATTATCGTTCCAATGTCATTGGATAACATAATGGAATATTGATTTTTATCGAACGAACGGAATATGCTTGAATAAACCAATTTTTATTTTTAAATGTATCGATTTATACAAACTTTAAACAATGTAATCTTTATTATAGCCGTGATTTAGTTTCAAATAAAATTTTAATGTTTTGAGATTTAACGGTGAAAAAACCCTTTTTAAATTTTTCCTTCCAGTATTTCTCGTCGTAATATTAAAATAAATCATTGAAATTTTACATAATGATAGTGTACGATCGAAACGTGCATTCGTATTTAATTATATAATATTATAATTCTGTAATTATATAATTAATCGATATCGTATTTTGAAACGTTGTTTCTTAAAAACTGTGCGTAATGTTAAAAATTAAATACATCGGAAGCAGTACAAAACAAACTTATCTTAATTAAATTATAATAAGAATATAATATACGTAACGTAAATTAAAAGGAAACGTGTTAAGATAAGTTTCTTGAACTTATTTAAATTAATTTCAATTACTTTGTTAAAAAATTATTAATTTACGTTATAGCTTCGAAATTATGATCGTAAAAATTAAGAATAATTTCTACTCTACATTTGTTTGTTATGAAAACAAAGACGAATAAGATCTTATTTCATTTTTCCATCTTATTTTTTTTAATTTTAATCTTTTATCGGGTACTTACTGTTCACTGCATAAGGAATGATACGGACTTTTTTTCTTATCGACCGTTTTAGAAGTTTTTTTTTCTCAAGTTTTTAACCGACTTCAAGATAAAATATAAAATTTATAATCACTTTATAGTAACATTTTTTTAATTTGCGTACATATTCTACTTCTTCATCGAAAAATATATATCGTTGAATTCATCTTGTAATATTATACAATTTATCGTTCGATCGGAAAATTATTTATAATCGCAATTACGGATTAAAAAATTGTGCATAAAATTTACGAAAATGTAGAGGATATCGTCATTATTTAACATTTAAAAGGTGTGTATAGTCAACTTTCACATAAATACGGTACAAAAATCAATAAGAAAGTAATAAAATTTTATTTAATTTCAAGTTACACCGATAGGACTATTTAGAATTTTTCTCCGCTTTCAAATAAGAAAATACCATTGTATATTACCATTACCACTAGATTATCGATATAGCATTGAAAATTTCTCATTATGTAATTATCTCATTGATTTCATTGAAAAGGAGAGAAATAAAACGAATTTCAATTTTATAGTTTTTAACGCTTATCAACTCTTATCTTTTATAGAGAGTAAAATAATACCAATTAATATTTACTTATTATATTTATAATAAGGTCGAAACCAGTATGAGATAAGAATAAAAGCTGTATCTCCAATACACGGAAAAACTTTAGTAACTACATAAAAAATTTTTAATGGCGGGCTTAAATGATTTATCAGAAGATGTATTTTTAATCTCGTTCGTAAGATGCAGGCCGAGAAAACTCGCATAATCAACGAGATAAATATCGCAAGATAATGGCGGTAAAACGTGAACTTACATTGATAATACGGAGCTTTATTATAACGCATTACGATCTTAATTAGTCAATGATCGTCCGATGTTGGAGTACCTAGACGAGTCACCGAGAGCTGGAGTATTAGTCGGACAGTGAATTGAACTTGGACGAGGAAACTTTGGGGGATGATGCCAAAGTACCTATCAGACCGCAAGCAGACATTCTGCGTTGAAATTTAGTTTACGAGCACAGGTGTCGCTGATGAAAATGATTGGCCGACTCACATTATATACAATGCTATTTTGAGTTATCTCGCTTGTCTACAAAGTTTCTACTAATGACGAATCTCCAATCCATACGAAATACTTGACGCGTTCGGGGATTTAAGGTAGCCACGGGGAATAGTGGAATTGTTAACATTGTTGATTAAACTTTAAGGTTTTTTACATTCAGTGGACAATTTCTCGGAGAGATTACTATCGAGATTTAGAGGAAAAATGGAATAAATCGACGAATAAATAGTAAACTCGAGACGTATAATTTTAAGAGAAATTACCGTTGATGTGATAAATGTTACTATATTGCGCGATAAAATTTATATTTGCTATTACAGCATTAATCATGCTTTTGTTTCACTAAAAAACTTTACCCGCTTTATTTAATAACTTTTGCGTTTATAGGTTGGATATTCAATGCATGTGTTTTTCACGTGTGCAATATGATTACGAAGACACATAATCATAAAAAATTACAATAGAATGAATACGAAGAGACAAATTTATTTATGGTTATTTATAGGTGTTTTATTTTTAGACCGGTGAACGTTATTAAAGCAAAAATTATTTTTATACAATGTATTATAATGTTAAAATTAACTTAAAATTAATTTACATAGTTTTACGCGTCTATTTTTATTATTAATATTTTGTTATTCGATCCCTTTTATATATGAATATATAAGTTGAAATTAGTCGTAAATTGAAATTTACTTTATATTTAAATTTTATAACTCTATTAATAATCTTTGTAAATTTTTTAACATATCTTTTGATACTTTCCAAGTAACAGAATATAATAAAAGTACTGGATATTGTTTAAAAATTGTTTAAGAATTTTGTAATCTACGTACTCTTATATAAAAATTTATGGGCTTTAATTATTTATGTTCAAGACCGAAATTTTTCGAGATAAACTACTTTTAATTCATCCAAGCTTTTATTTACGATATTACGATTGTATACGAAATTGAATTATGTTTCTTCTTCAAAATAAAATAATTTTGTACAATTACCGATAAAAATATTATTATATAAGGAACAAATAAATTATACGTTGTAAAAAAAAATATTAATACAAGTTTTTTTCGAAACGATTTTATTATTTATTACCTATTTAAGGTACTGGAAAACCAAAAGGAATTTATAAACCACCAAGAAAGTTATTCAGCTTCGCTTAAATATTAATTGAAAGTGAAATTTCTTTCAAGGGTTCAATGAAAAATCATAATATATTTTTTCGCGTTTTATTCCATTTCTAAACAGATGATGCATCATCGAGATATTTTTATCGACGCGCGGTAAACTTTCCCATGACGTATAATAAGCACATTATTCATAAAATTAATCATCGAAAAAATATAGAAAATGTTCGGAAAGTATCGTAAGAAGAAGATAAAAGAAAAATATATTAAAAACTCGTTGTTGTCGAGGCGTAAAAAAATCAGTTTTCCAGTTAGATAAAAGTACACCAGCAGTTTTTCTATCCCCGGTCTCATTCGAATTAAAAAGTTAAACAAATTTTCACCTAAATTAACTTCTTATTCGATTCACTCGACCGACCTTAACGACTCATTTAGCAATATTTCTACACCAAAGTCATAAAACAATCATCGTTAATCTTCTTTTTTGCACTCAATAAAAATCTCGGCTCGCGCAGATTATTTTAATATCGAGTTCTCGCTGCAAACAACGACGCAGTTAACCAACGCGATATCCGATTTATCCCAAACCACAGCTTCGCGTCTCACCGGAAAACGAAGAACCATCGCGAATCGCGTCCGCTGTCCATCGCATCCCAAACGAAGGCAACGTGTCTTTCCTCCTCGACGCGATACGCCGCTCGGGAAATGCATCGGAAAACGCTTAAGTTCGCGCGTATCGCCAAGGAGCTCCGATAACCCTTATCGTCGGTTCAGGTGCGCCTAAGGAGGAGGGGAACGCGTTCGACTAGCGAGTTTTACAACGACACGGGTCGTAAAGTTTGGCCGGCCGACTTTTAGCGCCGCTCCGTGCACGGATCTGACTTTAGGCGATTCGACCGACCGCCAATTTTCATTTATCTTTCTCTCTTTTCGCTCGCCTGGTGTTCGGTACCGCGATATTCGAGAAACGGACGAAATAATCGTGACTCTCTTCCAACTCTCCTCGTCGTCGTCGCGTGATCTTTCCCCGAGTTATACCAAACGAATACAACAATATAACAAATAAATTATTAATTAACCGTGGCTCTCTCGAAATATCGAAAATATCGAAGATGCAGAGAAACAGACGAGACGCTTGAGCGTTGCGACATTGATTACAACGTCACGAGGCTCACGTCTTTTTATTTAGTTTAGTCTCCGAAGGATCTCCGCCCTCGCAGAGCCGGTTATTAATCGCGCTTCATTTTTAGCTCTCGCACCCGGGGCGTCTCGCTAATCCCCCGCTGCTTTCCCCTCCCAGAAAAAGCTTTCCACCGCCGACAAGACGAGGCCGAATTAACGTCGGGCGCCCGACGAAAAATACCCGCCGCGTTAATCAGCCTGGATGCTGCGAGGACGATTAATTCGCGCGGCACTTATTCGTGGGAGTGGAGTGGGAACGTCGCCGAGGAAAACGATGTTGTACAAATACTCAGCGAGCGACGCTCGGCGAGGACTTAATTGAAAAGTAGCTAAGAAAAATATGGCCGACGTTTCGAGAGTCTGTGGGCATTTTTGCTCGATGGAGAGGTTATACGGGTCTCGATGCGAAAAATATGATTTCGTTCGTTGGAACTATCATCTAGTAACGATGTTTATTATCTTTGGAAATGAAACGAATCGGTGTTTCTCTTTTGCACTTGCGTTAAGATAACGTTGCCCATATATTTGAGATGAAAGGGGTATTTTTAAAGGGGACTGGAGTGGAGGCAGATAAAAAAGTTTGCACGGTTACGAACATTGTTTTCTCTTTCATCGAGGTTTGTACAATGTGTATCGTTTCGAACAAAATTTTATTATAAATACTCAAAGTATTTTGGTTACGGGTTGAAAAGACTAATAGAAACTTTGTTCGATTATCCAAAAGTCTAGTCTCCATTTATCGATGCTTAAACGCGGTACTCAAATTCGGCATTAAATCTTTCCCTATTGCCAATTTCCGGTTATAATTACGATTGATTTTGAAAAGTTTTTACCGTGTACTTTATTTTCATTGGCTCGTAAAATCTTTTGTGAAGTAACTGCACTTCCGTGATCTACATTTTACTAAAACGTTTTTTCATTTCATAATTTTTTATTGTTCTCCAGTTTCGATTCGGGTTTTTTACCGGGGTAATATTACTTTGCACGAATTTACGCATCGATCATAGCGTGTAATTTATACTAAATTTAGATATGTAAATCCGTATTCCGATCGTAAAAATTGAAACGATGGTTTAAAATATTAAAAACGTATATTTCAATGCTGTGCATTCGCTGATTTTATAACGTCGGATCTATCAACAATTACGTCAATTTTTATCCAAGGTTTAGGAATATCTTTTAAAAATATACCTTACGATATATTAAATATTAAATAATACTGTTTTATTACGCGTAATAAAACCCGATATTCAAATGTATTGTGTATCTCCGTTTAATTAATTAGCATGATAATAAAATAAAATATTTTATAAACATTTGTAAACGCTGTATGAATTAATAATCGCTCTATACTTTGTTATCCATAATACGTATTAAACGATAAAAAACTATACAATAATAGAATTTTCTCTTAAATCGAAATGATTTGTAACAACATTGTTTACGAGTGTTTGAAATGTATACGTTTAAATGGTTATATCTTCTCGATATTAAATTCTCGTTATTTATTAAAATTAATATGCAGAAATTAATTTTAATAATCATATTTTAATTTTAGTTTTGCATTTTAATTTTCCGAGGATAAGATAATTTTAAATAAATGTATTATTTACCATCTAAATTAAGAAAGAAAGTAGAACGAATATTACGATTTCAACTTCGGCTTCTACAAATATCGAAGAATATTGCGAATTGCACAAAAACGCAATCAAAGATATTTCCATGTAGATCATAAGAGATTGTTAAAAAAAAAGGAAGAAAAAAAAAAAGAATACGAAGGAATAAGTAACAATGAAAATGGCAAAATTAAAATTCCATCTTTTGCGAAATGCGCACAGAAGTGCTGAATCAATAATGATAACGTTACAGAATTTCCATCGCTCGAGAGCTATAATGTTGCCGTCCCTCTACGACCTTTGAACACGCCAAGTCGTCTATCGACCGAGCGTAATTTCCTTAAAATCAAGAAGAAAAATAAGAGGAACAAAACACTCGAGCTCTAGATTGAGCCCGAGGGAAGTTTCTACGTTTCCGACCGAGCTGTAAATCCAAGGGTTGACGCGTCGGCTTTGGTGTGGACACGCGCTGTCCTTATCGTGGCGAACGAGAGAGAGAGAGAGAGAGAGAGAGAGAGAGAGAGAGAAACACACGTAAGAGCTATCTTGGTGCAAGTTTCAAATTTGATTAATCGTTTGTGGCTCGCTCGCGAGTTCAAAACTCCGAGTTGCATTAGGCCACTGCCACTGTCAACGACTTCAGTGGGACATTAACCACAGGGCATCAATGATACATTTTCATCCCGTTTAATGCCATAAGCTCTGTACCTAGTTAAAAATTCGTAATCGAGATCCCCTTCGGCACTATTTCAATTTTTTCCTCTTATTATGCGGTTATTTACGTCTCCGTTAATCCTTGTCTTTCGTTACTCTATTAACGTGTCGTAATTTACACTTGACTTAGTGGCAAATGATACGTAGTGAAACTAGCATCGATTTTTTATCGCTTCCAATTTGAAAAACTTAACCAAAAACATCGTTGGCTAATTTTTCGAGTAAATTTTTAATTTTTAAGTACATTTTTCGTATATAAATTGAAGATATTAATATTTTTTCTTTTCGCTTGTTACAATGTACAATTTTATACAATTATTTAACGTTCGTAATCAAATTTGAATTTTTAAAGGTTTCGCGTATCGTAATTTTTCGGAAATATAAACGAAATTTTATCGAGTAAGTTATCGATCCGTGTATTATGAAAAGAATACTATTTTGGATAAAATAGATACGTAGTTTCTAAAGAGATTACAGTCGTCTTAAGAAATATCGTATATATTTATTCACTTGTAATAAATCTAATGGAACCGGAACATTTGTAATTTATAAGTTTCATTATGTAATGGTCGGTAAAAAAAAATCTCCTCGTCGTTTATTACTATCAAATCCTAACAAATATATCAAAAGCTTTTTATATCATCATAAAAATAACACGACTGATTTTTTATATTTCGTCTTCACATAATTTCATTGTTAATTTGATAATTCGTTAAAAAAAAAAGCTTGATATATAACGTTTTTAAAATAAAATTTGTTCAAATAAATAGTGACGTAATTTACTTCGTTCGCACTAATTCCTTGTCCGCGATAAATAAGGCGGAAAGACAGGCGAGTGGAAAAACAACGAAATTATGGAATAAAAATAGACGATTAAATGACCCTTGGACAGTAAGAAGCCAAAGAAGTAACCGAGTAGTCGAGAAGAGTGAATTCTGGGAAAATGAGAAAGACAAAAGGGATATATGAAGAGTCGGGAAAGAGAAATTTCCTATTTCCAGGACCGGGACTCGTTTAACTCGGTTACAAAGACAAACAAACCGCCTTCCTTAACCGCCCGTATCGGCGACGGCGACTCAAAGCGATACTAACGAGATTTTATCAGTGTGGAAATCAGAGAGGCCTAACATTCGAATCGAACTTCGCACTCTCTTCGGTCACCGAAACAACATTTATTTAGTCAAGCTTTGGAGCCGCAATTGACCGATAACTGCCTTTAACTTTTCATTTACGTCGTGAATCGAATTGCATTTTCAAATTTATTCCGACTTTCGTTTCACGTGCACGATCGAAGCTTTTAAACGTAAACGAAATTCGATGTTTCGATATTCGTAATATCGAGTCGAAAGATTGACGTACACTAAAAGTAGCTTTTCAACGAGGAAACAGCGTTTAATTAGAATTCAAAATAAATCTGCTTTTAAGAATATAAATAAAAATGTTTATACATTATAAATTCAAGATGAGAATTTAACGATTAACAGTTTTCACCGATAATATAAAGTATCAAAGTAATTATATTAATTATTTACGGAAGCTACAAATACATAGTAACGATTATCGATCGATAGTTCTATAAATTATTATTTTAATGATAAAGAGTTTCGTCTAATGTTTAAAGCAAGCGATTACGTTTAAATGTTATAGAACGATTATAATATCGATAAACAAAATTCTAATAGATAAAGGATAATAAAATCAGATTAGTCAATCAATAATGGCGCAAATACGATGATACAGATAACCGAGATTTAATCAGATTACAGTGGATCTTTACAGTTTCTGCATTTGAATCAGCTATGAATACAGTAACAAACTAATGCCACTGTTTACAATACATTCGTACTTGTCTAGAACATATCGAAAGACAAAGGAAACGAATATAAAGGCTGCAGCATCTTGAGTAGCTCGAGGCACCGAGCAGATCTAAGATTAATCATTCTACTGTTACTTATATGATCCGAGATTAAAAGGCTACGCCATTCGATAAGACTAACTTTGAAAATCAGAATAGTATAAAGTTAGTCGGTTCTTTTCTGAAACAAGTGCGGCCAAAATTAATCTCAAGGAATTTATAATTATGTTAGATATTATTACTTTCGCTAAATTCCTTAATATTCAGATTAAACGTACGATCGAAGAATTCGAATAACGAGTATTTAATCTCGAGAACAACTGTTAATTAGATAAAGAAGTTCAAATCTTGTAGTAATGCCGCGAATTATAAAGATAATTCTTTATTGCTAGGAATCGGCCATTATTGGCTGTTTCCATTTGTTTATTTATATCCCCGACTCGAGGGACCAATTGCGGACATGTTATCAAATAGCCAACTGCGTATCCAAAACTATCGTCGTACGTTGCTTGACCATTTCTTACGGGATTTCAGTGGAAAGTTTAGGGAAGTCATACGGGACCGACGTTATTGCAGCTTCACAAGTATCAGTAACGTCGCCTTGGGTTATTACTGATTTATTCTAAAACAACCTTGTAGAAATATTAATGCTAGTTTCACAACTACGAAGTTGGAACATTCCGAAAGCCATATTCGCTTTAACTCTCGTGTTTGTTTCTTCTCTGTTGTGTTTCGATATAATAAGATTTTATAAATATTCATATCGATGGCGTATAATAATCGTAACATTATTTGTATTAAATACAAGAAAAGTACATTAGCACTGATAAAACCGTATGTTTTTTTTGGATTACCTACCAACGGTAGAATTACGGATAATGTAAGTACGTTTATTCGTAATTTGCTGTAATCAAGTATCAATTAGAAAAATTAGACGCCGAAAGATATCTGAAACATACCGAACTGTTATTGAATAAAACAGCTGTACTTTAACTATTCATTGATACCACAAGGCTAAAAAATTTTAGTCCGAGCGATATTACGTTTAAAATCTAGAGATAGAATTATGTATCGCAGTTTGAGCTACGCCATTTACGAAATATATAAAACTAGTCCAAGATCGCTAGTATACAACCCATTCATGCAATCATTTGATTGATTAAAGCAAACAGACAGAGAGAGAGAGAGAGAGATGGAGATGGAGAGGAATGCGAATTTAATTCCAATAGATGTACTTTAATACTCTAGTCAATTTTTTTCAAGTGCACATATATGCGAGCCAGGAAATACATATACAAACGCAGTGCGCACAGAATTAAACAATTAACGTACAGTAAAAACTAAAGAGATTACATATTTTACTTTGCATAATACGCATCTAACGTTTTATCAATATTTACTTCTTTTTAATATTTATCAGTCGAAAAAAAAGATTATTAATTTATACGACTTAATTAAAATTACAAGATGTATAATAATAAATGGAATTATTTGTAAAAAGAATGAGGTTGCGATAAAATTGTTATTAATAATAATGAAATTGTAATTATTTATACATACATTTCGTATTATAACAAAATTTTTCATTATATAATTTCTGTACATAATTATACCATTAAGCAATATTTGACGATAATTACTTTAATGATTTCAATCAAAATTAACATTAAAATAGTTTAACGAGTTAATTCCGCACTTGAAATTTATATTATTATTAGTAGAAAATACTAAAATACTAATTGAAATTTATTCTCAATGATATAATGTACAAATTAATAAGTTTCTTTTACATCTTTGCATTGAACTTTTATAAAGAGTTACTATCCAATAATAAATTAATAAATATTTTATGATAATTTTCTTATACAATTTAATTATTTTTTAATGTTATCTTCAACTCGATGTATCTAAAATATCTTTAATTTTCAACTTTTCTACTTTTATCATACACTAAAATATATTGCTTATTTATTTTAAACAGTAAATATGCGTTTAAATCATCTTAATTGTGTCATATAATTACACCTACAATATTCAATAAAGGATAGTTCCTCCGACTCGTAATTATGTAATTAAACCGTTAAATATTTTATTCGCGTACACGTACTTTTGTTATAAAATTTTAACGAAATTATACGTTTAGATTTTTTATACTTACAATATTGATTTTTCATAATATTTATAAATTTTAAAGCATAATTTTAAAATTTATTTCTTACTAAATTTACATTAATTATAATTGAATAAAGAAATACGTTTTCGTATTTTTAAAAATATTTAATAACGTTTTTTAAAACCGAATAAATTTTGTGCATACGAAGTTACGTATTTTTAAATTACTTATGCGCTGTATTAATAATTAATAAAACAATCTTAACTGAAAAAAATTCAATTTTAGTTATTTCTATCGAGTCTTATTCATTTTTTGAGCTTATAAATAGTAGACAGTCTGTTTTTAAGTCTGATTGTATCTCTAATAGTTTAGTCATTGACTTACTCATTGACTTATTAAGACAGAATTAACAATGACATTACAAGCAATATATTCTGCATAGGTTATTTATAATAACAAAAATAAAAAAAACGATTTATACTCGTTCGAATCTGAATCATTTCTTATTTAAAAAATCCGAGTAATAATATTCATTAATCTACAAAGTATACACAAACTTATATTGTCTTCGAAATAATATAATTCTTGTAAAATAATTTTGTTTAATTTATTTAAATTTTATTCCACTATCTTGAAACTTGAAATAGTTGATATTTTACCGATTGCCGATAGCAGAGAATCCATCTTTGAAACTTAATGTTTTAACGTACAGCTTAGTAAAATAGGTTATGACACCTTCTGTTTCAGTTTGGAATTCATGAACTTTGAACAGCTTGTAAATAGTTTCTCTATCTACTAGATAAATTATTAGTATGTGCCACTATGTTAATCTCTCGTTACCTATTAAATTCGATCTTCCTTCGGATCCTATACTCGGTCAAACTTGATTTATAAAATATAAATTTCACGAGTGTCGTTTTTTTAATTTTCATTTTATACGTTCCGGGCTTTTATTCGTTTTCCAATTTCGCTTCTTGAGTTTAAATACTCGAATTTTTTTCTCCAATACTTTGACACGTTATATCGTTTCTTCGTTTATCTTTATGCTTATAATTTTAGTTTTATGACATTTAATGTTCCATTTTCTTCATTTCACGTTGAACAATGATTTATTTTTATTTGTATCCAGGAATACAATTTAAATTTTACATCTTCTTATAACGTTTCTTTTATACTCTTCTATATCACCCTTACATAATTGCCATCTCTATTATTCTGTAAGATAATAACCATTTCAAATTAAAAATTTAATCCTATTATATTTTTCCATAAATTTATTCGAATCAAATTTACTTATTATGCTTATTATTTTTAACACGGTCTTATCGTTACAATTACATAAATAATTACATTAAAATTTGTATTTATACCGAATGTAATATCAAGAATATTTATTTTATGTTTTCGCAGATATAAGAACTACTTCGTAAATTCTACTTAACGATATAAAATTAAGATTCCCAATTATCGTTAGTTTTCTATTTTAAAAAACTATATTAATTATTTTGATAATTATTTAATTTAATCTCGTACATATAATTGCATCTTATAATAATAAAGCACTTCAAAAATAGAATCAAAGAAAAGTAATATTATCATTTTAAATGTTCTCAACCATCAACTTTTTAACCGTGGAAAAGTTTTTTTACACTACTTAAATTATCGGTGTTACTTAAACTTTGTTAATTTTAGTAGCCTTGAAATTCTTTAAGTATATTTATATTATTTTTAATTATTCTCGTATTACATTTTATTTTCAATTATCGTATTTAATTTCTTTTAAAATATCCTTTTCCATTCTTACTCTTACACTTTTTATGGACAAAGGAATTTTGTATACTTGCGCTTGTACAATTGATTTTCTATGACAAGTATTATTCCAAGCACTGAGACGTCTATTCTCCAACAGCATTAATTCGTTTTATTCTAAACTAAGTATGCTTATCCAAACGTATCTGTCCTTCCCTTGACTATCTTGTTTCCTGAATTGCTACAACCTGAAAACCGTAGCTATCCGCTTCACTTATAACTTTTGAAATACCCTATTCTGAAGAGATTACAAACAATCTACGTAACTAACTCAATATCTTGATTTTTAGTCGTGCAAGGCTTTTTTTTCGAAATAATCCACACTCGAGAAGTTCCGTAAAAAATTTCCTTTGAAAAAACCGATGGCTGTAATTGTATTTTAGTTTCGAGTGTAATACCATAAAAGGATTGATAAATGTCATCACCGAGATCGGTTGAAAGTTATTCGTGAATAAATCGCTGCGTGAATATATAAAAGAGCGGAAGCTGTATAAAATTTAAGGCTTCCTCGAAGGTAAAAATAACATTAAATATAAAAATAGCTTTGATTTTAGCGAATTATTCTCCTTAAACAGACATTGAAAATTGCGGAAAATCTCACGAGGTACATCTCACGAGATGATAGTGTAACTCTATCTGTACCGACGGTACTCGAGGCGCACCGAACAACTCGATCCAGTCGAAGCAGTTCTCGTCTCATTTTACTTTTCAATTCGCGCGAGAACCAATGCGATTTTCTTCCTCATTTCCAGTCTGACAATATTGAGTGGGAAAAGGTTCGCTCGGCTCTCAGAGTCGGCGCACCTCGAACCCGAATATCCGGGGAAGAACCCGAGACGAGGACACACCTGTTCCTACGTTTCCAGGAGACCAATTTCACCTTTTCGGCGAGTCTTACCCGCCAATCGAAGAATCAAAGAACCGCGAGTTGTTGCACGATTTCATTATATCGTGGCTCTCTATACTTAACCTACTATCCACTTTGCTCGCTGCTAATCTACTTTATTATTTTCCTCGAAGATAGTCGACGAACAAACAACTCTTTTGTCCTACAATGTATACGTTATTTGCTTACGTTTTTAAAATTATATCGAAACTTGCAGCACGTTTGTAATTACATTGTTTTTAACGAGTTTTGTAAAAATAGAGGGAGATAAATCAATAATAATTGAGTATAAATATACTTGCGATAAAAGACGACTGTTTTCCATTAGAAATCGACTGTGAGAATTTTAACAAAGTTAATTTATTCGTAAAAAAGAAAATAATTATATATATCGCGTCAAAGTAGTCAAATTTATTAAGTTTTAAAGATGCTCTACGTTTCAAGAAGATATCGAAAACGTAAAATATGTGATAAGTGTATAAAATATTTACATACGGTGACTATAGTCAACTGTGCTACGCGAAAAATTTTTTTTTTATAAATATTAAATTATATTTCGGAGATGTCAAAGTATTAAAAAAAATTAATAATATTTAAATCAACGGAATGAACTCAAACATTTATAATTGACTAATTAACGAATCGAAATTAATTATTTTTATTTTTGAAGGTTCCACACTTTTTTTCGTTTTCCCAAATCGTTATCAAAGGCGCAAAAGAGCCTAACTTTTAGAATAATTAGCATAAAGTTTCCAACTATTCAAAAATTAATTACTTTATATTCGCGTGAAAGCGTACTTTCCTGATTTACAACTCCTATATTATCTAACTAGAACACCGATGCATTAAAAGCATCCCAAAATGTTCGTCAAACAAATTTCATATTTTGCAAATAGCCTTGTATTTATTGTCCGTGGTACACCGAAAATGGCTTTTGGGAATAAGGACGAAGAGAAGATGAATGTTTTCGGCGACGCAACGAAGGTAAGTGCAGAAAATAAGATTAGGAAATTAATAAAGTGCTGTAGGGGTCCGGAAATGGCTTATGAATTGGTCGGTTGTTGGGGTTGTCCGAAGGAAGGAGAGCGAGAGAGAGAGAGAGAGAGAGGAAGAGGCATCGAAAGGAGCAAAGCAATAGACGACAGTCACGAGGATTTTGTCGATGCAATTATGGAGATTTCACCGGTGGAGTATCGCACAGGAAATACTTGTAGATTGAACAGTTACGGTTGGTTTACCGATGTAGAATCTTTTTTACCAACATTTTTATTCCAAATAACTTACCTCTAAAATGTGCTCGGCTTGGTTTTCCCGATCGAGTTTCCGTCCGCTGGTTGTGATTAAGCCTGCGCAAAAGAGAAAAAATTTTTGTTCGTATATCTCTTGAAATTGTTACTGCCGTTGAGGGAGAGGTTGTACTTTAAAAATTCTACGCGGATATTTTAGTCCAAGTAAAAAATTTCAAGTGTCGCGATTTAATCGAGTCGAATATTAAAATTAATTTTCATAATTGAACGTAGAATATATCGTGACGTCGTAACATCGTATCATTTGAAGATAATTTTCCCAACAGAATATTAACAATCCAATTAATTACGTATCCAATTATAATATAATTAAACATTATAAAAAGGTCTTTAGTTAAAAATGAATGAATCACAGTCAACGTTTTTTTTATTAAATCCGTTAAAATAACATTAATTATTATTATATCGTGCAAAATTAACGCGAATTTATTTAGAATTTTAATAAATAATAAATAACGGTTAGACGATATATTCGCTAAAATTGAAATTAATAATAATTACATTGAATATATTATTCTTGAGAAATTAACGAAACTCAAACCGACGTTTAACGTTATTTTTAAATATGTGATAAAAATATCTTAAATGTATTTAAAAGGTTTGGTTAACGTTAGCTCGAATTTTACTTAAAATTATTATGCACATAAAATATGCACCTCAGCTTCGAAAAAACGTCTTTACATTAGAAGAAATACAATATCCCTGTTTCAATATCCTTTCTCCTTAAGTATTTAAAACATACCGGTAGACTAAAATGGAAGTATAAATATTTGAAACGGTATTTTTATATAACGTAACTTATCGCCTTCGTTTTTTTTTTCTTTTTAGATATTCAAAAGGTACGAGAGCAGAAGTCTGAAAAACATCGATAGCGAACGCTCGAACTTTCTATAATTATTAATGAAAAGTAATACTCGTACGTAATTCCAGTTTTGCAACAGAATTTAAATAACAAAACGTCAAGCAGCGACGAATCGTAATAAAAGGACTAGGCTTTTTAGTTACCGCGGGTTTTGTAAGGATTCGACCTCCATTCTATATTTCATTGGACGCGCTCTTATATGAAAACCTTGGCGTTCGCGTAATCAGGTTAGTTGAAAACGAATTCTGCCGCTCATTGATCGTCGACTCCTTTTCCATTTGTACGACACAAACATCATCGGTTTCTACGGAAAAGCTCCTCTTCGAAAGGCTTAAAGCGAAAAGCCATCGGACAACCCGGAGTGCTTCATTTTCGTTGGGTTTGTTTGTCCAGTTCAGAACTAAGCATATATATACACGGAAACTCGGGACGGACCCCTTTGAGAGAATTTTCCATTACATCGCGCGCCGATGACTGCGATACGAGACTCGGGCTTTAATATACGCATTTTAACCTTTTCGCGTCTGCAGACGATGCTTGCAAAGGTCGATCGAAGCAGAATGGTACACTCGATACTTCAAAGCATTAATCAGACCACTCGACGATCGGTCTTATAATTATTCTTGGATTAGTTCCTCTCGGGTTACAGTTATATCTAATTTACCGACTCAAGTGTACGCATCGTTAAATTAAATAAACCACGTTTCTGTCCGCTCGGAATAACTTGGAAAGCTGTGGTATTTCCGATGGTGTTCGACCGAGGCGACAAAATAGCCCTCGATAAAAGCGTACGGAATTAACTTTTTCGATGCGCGAATGAAAAAAATCTCATTACTTTACCGAGTAGGATGAGCCTTTGAGCTGCGCACTTGCAAGGAGTAATAGCCTTTGGTAAATATGTGCTTTTTGAATTCGCTCCTAAGCATTAAATTCAAAGACCGATGGTTCGGTTGTTCGGTGTTGTCGGGATCGAGACTCGCGGGATAAACGCGTTAAAACTCGACGTCGCGTCGTTTAATTAAGTGTCGGAGACGCGCGGAAAATAAAATACACACAGGGGAAAAAAGGAGACGCTACTTACCGCTCGTCGAATTGATGA
Source organism: Dolichoris vasculosae (assembly GCA_018907195.1). Classification (NCBI taxonomy): domain Eukaryota; kingdom Metazoa; phylum Arthropoda; class Insecta; order Hymenoptera; family Agaonidae; genus Dolichoris; species Dolichoris vasculosae. The sequence continues at coordinate 11,857,099 of JACCHY010000006.1, forward strand.
GAAAGTAACCTTCGGGGTTGCCGCTCGTGATGGAAAAAGTGAACTGCTGCGGGGAAACGTCGCGGTCGAAAGCTCGCATCTGAAGTACGCTTACGCCAGCCGGTGAATTTTCCAATACTGACGGATAATAGACTGGCAGTTCGGTAAGTGGTGTGTTGTCGTTCTCGTCTTGCACTTCGATGTACACCTGCCGGCAAATCATTTCGTTTTTACTCCGTTGTATATTTTAACCGTTAGCTTATATATATTTTCGTGTGTTACGAGTTGTTTTGTATTCGTTGGGTGTTCCCGTTTTACCCATGTATTTTTAATATCTCGGTATCGTTCGATTTTTTTTTTTTTTGCGGTAATTATAAATCGAGGGATAAGAAATTTAGGAAATTTACGTGTCTTGATGGGAAAGTGAAAAATGTCGTTAACTTGTATAAGTTATACTCTTTTATCGGATATTTGTGAATTTTGCTTAATTTATTTTCTATCGATTACCAATTGGTTCGCGAAGGAAAAGAATTCTAAATTTCTTTTATCCTGACTAAAATAGCGTTTAAAAATTGAGGGTATTAAGTTCGGTATCGTAATTTGCAATGGCGTATCGAATAAAATGTAAACAAAAGAGAAAGCGATATAATTTAATGCAAATTAAAATTAATTCTTCCGTATTCGTAAACTTATAACCGAATTAAAAATATGTATCAATTTTTTTGGGACATTTCTGATTCAACTAAATACGATATTGATTATTAAATTATTTTTATTTTCTCGATACAGTCTACGTATATTAATAATCATTTTGGTCTTATTAAAAAATTTATGTTTCGAAAAGATTGTAAAATATTTAAGAAGAACATTATTTCGAAAAACAGCGTAAAATGAGATATTATATATTCAAATAGATATTTCTGTTAATTGAAAAACTTAAGTGTTTTTCTTTAAATTAAAGTTTAAATATTTTATTTTAATTAAAATAATTTACAAATTTTGATGAATAATTTTATTATTTTTATATTTAGCAGCAATAATTCATATTTATTCAATTATCTGTTGTAAAAAATTATTTATTCTATTATTTGAATTACAGAAACTTATTTGCAGCATTTATGAAATATGTATTACGAACAAATATAAAAGAATATATATAATCGATAAATTACAAATTTTGAAATATTTAATTTAACTAATATTAATAGTTAAATTAATTTCTATATACACTTATAGAAAAATATTTATCATAAACGAATTATTTGTAAATTATAATATTATTCTAAAAGAATTCACATAATTTCATTTATTTTCACTTATGTGTCAAAATGAAAAATTATTTTCTTCTAATATAAGTACATCTGTCCGTGAAATGTACATATATGTATAGCCATAATGGATATATCATTTAAATTTCCCGGTTAACCAAATAAGTTGTGTTTTCGGCTATTTCGAAATATTGTATAATAAAAGATCAAAGCGTTTTCATAGTGTTATATGTAAAATATGATATGAAGTACTCTCGTATACCAAAAATGTTTCATAACGTGTCAGAAAAAGATTTTTGTAAAATTTAGTGGATGAAACTGTAAATTCGAAAATAGTGAAAATGTTTCAAAAAACATTAATCAGTTCAGGATGATAATAAAATTGAAAAATTAGTAATTATAAAGATCGATGAAAAAAAGTATTATTAGTTTTCGATTGATTATTATGAAATTTGTTAAACACTTTAGAATTTCATCACGATTCATAATTTTTCAATTTATAAAGATATTAACATTTTAATGTATTTTTATTTATAATTATGTAGGTATTTTAATGTAATTATTTTTATTGGGAATAAATTTAGAATTGATGTTAGATTTTTACAGAATTCTAATATAATCCTAATTAATTTATAGTAAGCGAAACTCGTAAAGTAAATCAATGAAAAAATAATCTTGAAACTTTTATTCATCGTAATATAATTAAAAGGTTGACTATTCAAAAAATATATTGACTTATGTCAATACCACTTTTTTAATTAATAAATATTACTTCATAGATAAAATAAAACAAATTATGTGATTATATATTCTTATTTATATTTATTTATATTTATTCTTTTAAGCACTTAGTTTTTGAGTAACTTCATTTGGAATTTAAAACTTACGTTTAATTCTATATTTTCATTTCAACCGTCGATTTTTACAAAAAATTTCTCTACATTACATAAATGCAACGATTTAATGTTTATATGCTGAATATTAATAAGTGATATTCAAATAACATAAGATATTAAAAATGTTTTATATGCGATCTTTTAAAAATCCATAATTTTCTTATTAATTTTACTTTACATTATTAATAATTTATTCAAATAAAATATCGAAGTTTTTTATAAATGTGACCTAAACTACATAAGAGCTTCTTTGACATATTTATTAATAAAAAGTTGATTCCATTAGAAAGATACTTTAATTAATAAAAAGTATATTTTTATCGATAAAATAAAATTATTTAATTAAAAATACTAATATCAATTTAATTTACCGTATAGATTTCACATTTATATACTCTTATTACTCTCCATTTAAGAAATGGTAAGAATTCTCTTTTACCAATCGCTCTGAAAGTTTCTTGACTCGAGTTTAAACTGACTTGAATTAAGTTAAATTTATACTAATCGTTTGGTAAAAATTCATGATATATCTGAGAAGTTTTTTATTCACTCTTAACAGATACTATATTATCATAAAATTCATTATTTAATATCATACGACTTATCGTGTTTAATTATTTATTTTTAACAATTCCAATCGTAACATTATTAACCATAAATAAAAAACATTTTATCGTTATCGTCATTGGTTAATTATTAGAAATTTTATAAGAAAATTATCTTTCTTGCTTATAAACGTTATATATACGTTAATGCTGAGAATTATAAGAGTAAGGTCAAATAAAATAAATCCTCACAATTATGTACGAATGTCTTTTAAAATTTAATATTTGGAACAGTTTCTTGAAATTAAATGATAAAAGAAAATAGAATCTTTAACTTCAAGACTATTTATCCATAAGACTTGTCATTCTACTCTCGTTTGTCGAAGTAAAAAACGTTAAATGGTTAATTGACTAGAAAGTCTTTAGCACGTACCAAAACTAATTCTTGGCAATTGTAAAATACTTATGATATTGTTTTCGAGCTTTCGAAGAACTTAATATTATCAACATTGGAATTTAATATGAATTTGATATCGAAGGAATGAAAAAGTATGAGAATGAATTTAAGAAATATCCGATAAGAATTATCTCACGTATCTATTTGTACTGCATATATGCACACATATGCATTCATTAATAATTGTCTAATTATGCAACTATAACAATCTATAACTTTCTTGCGTATTTACTTAACACTTTAAATAAAGTATGTAATTTATCCGTTTTAATAAAAATTTTTATATATTAAAAATAAATAGATATAATATTATACGCGGAATATTAGTCATATCACGTATAACATACATATAATGAACAAACTTACTTAATACAAGTTGCAGTTCTTGTTATGATTGAAGGTTCGTTCTACACATAAGATAAAGCCGAGTCTACAAATGATGTAAATGTAAACCCTCGATGGTTTAGTTGAAAATTATATTGCATGTAATTTATTTAATTTATTATTTTGAGCAAATTAATTGCAAATATTATATAAGATACTTAGCTAACAGTATACTAATAAATCTAACCAACATAAGATAAAATAGCTACGAAAACTGAAAAAGTAGCAACTAATTTCAATCGTACATATTTCTGTAATCGGAAAGAAATTTATTTATACATAACAAGTTAATTTATAATTAATTTTAATTATTCATTATTATCCGAATGATAGAAATAAATCATATTTAAATTATTGATTAATTTAGCGTTAATTAATTTATATAACGAATATACAAAAATCGACGAAAGAAATATTAATGTAATCGTATATAAAATTATTCTCAAAGTACTTTAACTTTAAATGATCTTAATGGAATTTTATTTTTAATAGCGTTTATGTAATTTTCATTAATAGCACCTATTTTTCTATTTTAAAGAAATTCCAAATATTCAGAAATTATTACAGCTTATTAAAAATATTGTATTCGCATAAATCAAATTTATTAAAAGTTATTTACAAAATTATTATATTACAGTTGAATTCAAATTTCAAATTTTAATTTTTATAAAATTGTATTTACTATTCCATTATCTTTAAGCTGTAAATTGTTTATTTAAATTAAATATTCCTTAATTTAAACGCAGCATATTTGAAGTGGATATTACGTCAACAAAATTTGAATATATTTTTGGAAAATAACCACATTAAACAAAATTTCATTAATGTAACGAAAGTTTTGCTAAACAAATAAAGATGTTCGGCAAGGGAGAGGAAGAAAAAGAGGGAGAGAGAATGAGATACGAGAGAGTAGAGACTAAAGTAGATTGAGGTAATGTTTTAATAAAATAGAACTCTTGGAGAGTTTGGTAAAATTTAAATTTTGAACTCGAATTTGGCTTATAAAAAGTTAGGATATATAATAATTTACAAAGAAATTTACTAAGTAAATAATGGTTAGAAAAAAGAAAATTAATATAAAATTATCGAATGTATATAAATTCGTGTTCTACAATTACAATAAAATTCACGAAGAAAATAATTTACCTCTAATTTTGAGCTGAGAGGGACGACCCCGTGATCTTGTGCATAAACCGTAAGCCAGTATCCATTTTTCACTTCGACATCCAATACAGCTTTTGTTCTTATGTTTCCTGTAAATAATCAAAATATGGAAAATTAATAAAAAATATTAGATTCGATACACAAATGATCATTGTTAATCGAATTATTGAAATAATTATTAAACCATAATAAATTAAGTGATTATTTTAATTATATTTTTTTATTTTGTATTTCCATTTTTCTCAATTGTACGTATTTTATTTAATAAATCTTAATAATAAGAATGATCGCTTTATCGTAGATCGTAATATAAATGCAATATCGAAAGATCGATAATGTGATTAGTTTTTAATTTATACTTTTTCGTACATCACCAGAAGAATACGGAGCGATCGAAAAAGTAAATAATATACAATATATAAATTCTTCGTTAACAAACTAAGCTGGAAATAAAGAATTCGAAAAGAGCTTATATAATGCACAAATAAATATGCTTCAACAAAGTATTGATACGATTTATCAATACTTATTAGAAAACGTATAAAAAGCAAGAAAAAATAGGATCATATTTTATAGAGGACCAGTGAAAGACCAGCGATGAAAAAAAATTTCAAAAAGCACCTTATCTAAATTTTTAGAAAAAATTGTTGTTTAAACGACAATCGATCGATCCATCAAAAGCATATAAAATAAAATTATTCGTGTAAAACGTATCGCGTTTCATTTCCAAACCGCTTGTAAAATACAAGACTTCGCACCATCGTACGATAATTTATTATAATATTATAAACGCAAGCTTCATAGTTCTATCATCGCCATTACGAAATATACGAGAATACAAACAATGAAGTCTAGAGAAAGTACTTGGTAGTTTCGTAGTGTTAACACGAAGTAAATACACAAAATACGACTAAGCTCGTAAAACAGTGGAACGCTCTATTTAAACATAGTCATCAAGGATGTAAAGCACGTAGAGATCGAATATGACGGAATACCGCAACCAGTCTCATAAAACTGTGCACCGGTGTATTCGAAACTCGTCACGAGCGACCTCCGAAATAAATACAACACCGAATACGATCCCTCCAAGTATTCTAAAATTTGTAAAAACCAATCGTCCTCGATGCTAATAATTTTATAGTCCGGCGATAAGCCCACCGATAAGCCCACCGATTATCACGCAGTTTAATCCAAGAGCAGAGCTCGGATAACGATCGCGTCTTAATGAAAAAGGGGGTTAAAGCTCGATAAAGAATTCCTCGGAGATATTAGTATCGAGCGAGTCCTTTAATCGCGAATAAAAAGGAACATTCCTCCCATCCAAGAAGTCATTATATGCTTTTTTCCTTTTTTCCTTTTTTCTCCCCCGACGCGACTCTGCGAGCATCGGGAACAGAGGCTCCGGGTATATATAAACGACTCGATTCAGCGTGTCACCAGGCTATGCACAGAGAGATAAGATTGCGACGAACTCGGATGCTGCGCGGATAAAAGCTCTCTCGGATCGACGTCGAGCTGGAGGAAGAGTTACGCGAGGAAGTTAACACGGCCAAGGCGGAACCGCCGAGTTTTAATGTCTGCGTTCCTCACACGCGGGCACTAGTCGCTATCCTACGTCAAATTCTTCCCAAAAGCCTTTTCGCTTCGGTGAATAATTAAAGCGTGACCTCGGCACCTCGGCACCTCGGCACCTCGACATCAGCCCACATACTCCGTAAGCGTTCGAGCATTATTATAATACGCCGAATGTGTACTTATGCTTTATTTTAAGACGCTTGCTTAAGGTAATTGCGAGACGCTTAGCAATCGTTTTTCTTTTCGCTTTGTCGATTCTTTCTTCCTCCTTTCTTTATCACTGCTTCACCGCTTCTATAAAAATCGTGCGATATTAATAATTATTCGTGTAGCGCCGTCGAAGCGAACTCGGCTCGGTAATATTTAGTACTCACGAACCTGTTTCCTAATTTAATATCCAATCTACGCAATAAACGATCCATAAAATGCATTAGTTTGTACGAGCTGTTAGAAATTCCGTACTTTTTTCAATCTTAATTGCATTAAAATCACGAAGTTAATTCATAATGTAACGTAACTCGAATTCTCGGTTTTAAAAATCAAAGTATCGGTTGTTAAGAAAATTTGGTTCAACGTTTTCCATTTTTAGATCACTTTTATTAATTACCAATATACAAAAGCCACGATTATATTCGGTGTTTTACAAAAGCAGTGAAAATAATGCTGTAACGTTTTTCACGGAGAGAATTTATGCGCCGTCTTTTATTCAATTACTGTTTATAGTTACCATTTCACAGACCGTACGGAGAAATTCCGAGCGTTTAATTAGCACAGATGTTGTCAACTTATTTTTCAAACCGTTGAATTATACAAATATTTTATTTATTGTAAATTTTTGGTTTTCGAGGAATCAGAATTTATTTAAACTAAAATACAATTGGCTTATAAATAATCCCAATTTCTAATTAATCGAGTCGCTGAAATTGTGGAAAATGCATTAATATGATATACATTTCCTTATATAGCGAATTCGTCCAGGCAAATATTTTTCTTGCGTAAAATTGTATTTTTAGGTGCACAAAAATTCGTGATATTCTTGATATCGGGTAATTCTGACAGTTAGATGAATTCATCCACGATGGATTTTCTTCTCGTTGGATAGAAAATTTGTTGCGCTATTTTTCTTATTTTCGATAATCTTCGCTTTTCTCGATAAAATATTTGGCAGATGATGACAAAGCTCTGGAATAGATTTTTAGTATTTTTTGACATTCATTCTACTTTGTCGAATCCTTATTCTAAAACTCAGCTGAAGCCGCGTACCTTTATTGCGTGTTTAACAATCGGCTATAAAATTCTATTGGTGAAAGTAGATTAGATTTATTGAATTAGTGTAGGTACATAAAGAAACCTTATCAAAAAAATAATCTAGCTCCAATCACGATCGATATTTCTTCGTTTGTAATGAGCTCGCGTTTCCACATATATTTTAATCAAAGATTTTGTTATCGCTACTTATTATCGGACGGTCACAAGTATAAAAGTGTTACATGATTTTATCTAAAAACGTACAACTCTTTATTTATTATTTATACTTATTATCGATAAAACAGGAAATTAGATGCAATTTTCTCGAAAGCATTTTGTAAATTTATATACTACGTTATATTTAGATAATTTTGTTTTTTATTTTTTAATACACGTGTATATTATACGTTTATTTAATATACACGCGTACCGAATGACTTATAAAAACATTTTTGGTTTCTTGGAGTATTCGTAAAGAAATATCTTAGAATCAAAAGTCGTGTGCGTCAATCACGTCTTCTTCTTCCGAACAACGTGTACAAAGTCTTGTTCTCGAATGCAAGATTGACAACTAAAATTTTTTCTTGACACACATTAGAAACAGAGATAGTTTACAATAGTTGACTTGGAGAATTAGAAACGAAGTTTTTAGCTATTGGTTGTTACGTCGATGTGACTTACGAAATAAATTTTAATTGTCTAACTAGTTATTATGGTACTCGGAAATATTTCAAAAGATTCGGAGAATCAATGAAACTACTTAAATAATGACAAGGATAATAAGTTAAACATAAAATTAAATTTAAACGGGTGATTACAAACGAAGTGAAAATGAAAAGTTTCTTGAGATGAAAATGAAAATGTCCATAAGGCTAATAAAACAAATTATCGGAAAGATATCGACGATTAAATTTATTTTATGTACGAAAATTAATATCTTTTAAAGTGAAATTGAAATATTTATTCGAAACGCCGTACAATGGTATATTATTTTGAACGAAGGCGCGTCAATTGTATTTTAAGCGAATCGAAATATCTCTTTTAATCGAAGACAGTTATTCATTTTTCAATTACTAAAACTGTTTAACGGCAGAGATGGAAAATTTATTAAAATAATTAGCACTTTTATAAAAGTACGCGTCAATCAAATTATAGCATTGGGTTATGGATCTTTTGCATACATCATCGTACAAACGGATATGGTAATTGCACTTTACAAAGATCTAAAAATACCGCTATCGGATAAAATTGAATTCGACGATAATACGTAATAAATTCAAAAAAAAAAAAAAAAAAATCGTCTAAAATAGAATAGATCGAAATAACATAAAAATAACCGTAAAAATAACTTACGGTAAATCTTAATATTCATACGACATCGAAAGGAGCTTTAGGAAAATTTTGCCGAGCTCGGTACTGGAATTCCACGCTATCTCAAAAATACCGCGCTGACTCGGGGAATATTCGCGAACTCGGATGACCCTCGCGATTGACAATGCAGAAATCGTTTATTCCATTCCGATCGCCAGCATCGCCGAAAGCCGCGTAAATCCGCGCAATCACGCATCGGTTTCGTTACCAGCTATGAAAACAAAAAGAAAAAAATCGACGCAAAGTTCCCGGAGGTCTCCGCCCTTGGGTTCGATTTTACCGACTACCCGCATCCGCCTACGTTAACGGATGACCCGCAGCTCGTTCACCCCTTTCGGATGTTCGCGGAATGCACGAGGATCCGATGAAACTCGTTGTTGGTGAGAGGAGAGAATAACGTACGACTTCCAGCGGATTCTCACCGCGAGCTCCGGGCGATCATCGGGGTTCGAAGCTTCCTCGGGACAGAGTTTGTACGACGCGCGTCATTTCGTTCGAACCATAAAATCCGCGTCTGTTTCTACGTCTTGGAGTTGGTACGAGGGTATTTTTTGTCCTCTCGCCATTTTTACTTTGATACCTTGATCTCGGTGCTCTCGGTGCTCTCGGTTTTCTCGTAACGCGGTAATCTTTGAATAGCCCGGAGTCTTTAATTATACGATCGGGTCTCTTGAAATTCAATTTTCTATCTTGCATTTTCGCTCAAGGCACGGCATTCCATTGACATGCCAGCACGTTTGGAAGTGGAAGTGTCTGCCGGAATAAATTATCTCGAAACTAGCGTTTCTCGTTCTTCTTTGTCTACGCGTTGGAAACAATGACATTGGCTTTAGCCGAGCTTTCGACGAAATTTTTTATAGCTTAAAAAATGGCGAACGGTTTATGTTCACCTTGCGAGAAATAAATAATAATTAGGAATAAAGTTTCGAACGCGATTGTTGTATTGTAACGAAAGATATACACTGAAAGTTGTACCTGTGTATTCGTTTGTCTTAGTATCTATGAACGATAAACAAGGTTCGCGCGACTCGAGAAACAAGTTTAGTGATACGGTAGTTTTAGCAGTAATATATCTCGCATTCATATTTTTTGCCCTTTTCTGTAAGAAATATTTTTCTTGGTTACGGACCATTTTTCACTTTATCATACGAATTTCGGAAGCAAAAAATTTAAGATCTTTTTGTAATGCACCTTTTCTTCTTAAAATAGATTTATTTTCGAAAAATTAAGAACGAAAAGACACGATTTTTAAGAAAATATAAACATTATTTTACGTTAATATACAAAATTCAATTTCATAAAAATTTCGTAAAATGTTAGAATCGTTCGGTGATACAATATAATTTTTTAAAATTTATTTTCAATATAAAATTAAAGCTCGGAATCGTGCATCGAAAAAAGATACGAGTGGATGATCACTCGTCGAGATAATTCTATATTTTTATATCTATTCGGTAAGTTTAACCGAAACATAAAATTGCGATCTGTATTAAAATAAAAGAATTATTTTTGCATAAAATTCATTCCATTATTACGTAAAATTTTATTTATACGAATAAAATGATCGTAATTCGTAAAATAAAATTAAAAACGATCGTTATTACGATAAAAAATTTGTCGCGTATTCGATGTTTATTATTACGAATGATAAACTTTTGCACGAATAGTTTTTAAAAGTTGTTAAAACAGTTCAAATTATACCCGAACGCGTTTTAAATGTAAGTAAAATATATTTTAGTCTATTCTTCTTAACTAAAGCAGCGTAAAAGCATCTCCCCCGAGAAGAAGACCTTAAAAGCAAATTATTTTATAATATGAATTATATTGTAAAATTAGAAGCGGTTCACGGTAAAATAAGAGCGTTTAACGAGAACAATTTTAAAAACTCAATATCGCATTCGTTTCGATGGTAAAAGGTATAATTGCTAGTTACAAACCAAAAGATTACCCGAAGCGCACCGAATTTTTCGAGTTCACCTCTGCTTTAAAGACCCTAACCAACTCTTCCCCTATTTACATTCGAACCTCCAGAGCACTAACATTTTCTAATTCAGACTAATTACGCTTGTTTAAAACAGTCCCGGGATTATTTAACGCCGTGTTTCTTGTAAAGTTTGCCAGTTCGCAACGGAAACGAACGTTTCGCCGGTTATATGGGCTCCGAGTACAGCCTGATACAATCTGTAAGGCTTTAGTACGCGTTAGTACGCGTAATATAGGTTAGCTGGTGCATTTGGATCGGTTGAAATATCGAGTAATAACCGAGTGGTCGGGGTGAACTCGTTGTCTCTTTATGCGCCTTAAAGCACATAAACATTTTACAAGGCCTTTGTCACCGGCGCTAAACAATCGGCCAAGGGTGTAATAATTCGGGGGTATCAATCGGATCTCCTCCGGGCGATTCCGCCTCGTTTCACCGCTAGAATTACCCGACGAAAACGCATTCGTGGAAGGGTCGTGTTTATCGCGTGGTCCAGGATGGTGCGGACGAGAGGGAATTATTTATCGCGGGAATGCGGACGAATGCGGACGAATGCGGTGGACTTGGCTGCTTTGCGTCATTTATTTATCGGTGGGGCAATTCGTACGGGGAATTATTAATTGGCTCGGTAATAGGCCGTCGCATAAACGGCATCATTTATCGAGTGGACGACTACTGGAACCTTGCGTGGATTTTAAAATGAGTACACTGATGTCGCGCGTTCGCTTTTCAAGGCCGCGCAACCGTTATCAATTAGCTCGAGTTCGCGACCGTCGATATTCTATTATTTAGCTCCGGGTTTTCGAACCCCTGCCGAGCCGACGAGCCGACGAGCCCTCGAATTTCGATACTCCGAACTCTATGTCCGTCTCTTTTCGCTCCTAATCTACCTTATGTAGCCGTGATACTTGTTTTCATTTCGAGCTTCCATTAAAGTCCATTAGCTTATTTATTCCACGCTATAGTTGCACTTATATTATTTATAATACCAAAGGGATTAACTATATCATTTTGTTTATGGCTTACATTATTTATCTTAGATATCTGGTTCTCTAATTTGCTTCGTGCGTTCGATAGCGTTTCAATTATCAACGATATCGTGGTTTTACTTGTAATATGTAGAATGTATATTAATGATCGATCAACTGCGTTAAATTCAAATAATATTAAGATTATTACATATTGGATAATATCGCTAAAATATTAAATGTAACCAATATTCGAGAAATTCAAATATACTTGTATTCGATAAAGATTTATATGTGTTTCAATTAATATGGAATATTTGTCATAAATTAATATTATTTTTTATCGTTGTTGGTGTCTAAATATTTTAACATGTTTTATAATTTGTTTAAATTATGAAATTTTTTATAAATAATAAGATTACAATCAAATTTAAACCAAACTTCGCGAATCAAATATTTCTAATGTAAATTTAGTTTGATACGGTAAATAATATTTATGTTAAAAAAAAAACAAATATTATATAATTGTGGATATTATCAAACGTAATATTTAATAAATACAAGATTTGAGTAATATTGGATATTACAAGGAATTTTTAAAACCATAATTCTTTCCATATTATTTAAAATTATTAAAAGAATATTTTTAATAGTCTTTATTTTCTTTGAATATAATTAACCTTTACCGATGAAAATTAGATAATTATTATTTTACTTTTAACGGTAATTAAAATTTGATAAGTTATAATAAAATAACGTATAGATATAGAATTTTTTTTAACGAACGATGAAGTAAACAATCATTGGTAATTCTTATTGCGATTCATTATAAATATTAATAATAGACTTACGCGTTATAATATTTCAAAAATGAATTTTTAATTTACTGGCTTATTAGATGTAATTGTTTACTTGAATTACTCTAATTAGAGTAAAATTATAAGATATGGCCTCTATAATCGATTCTTAGTAAGCTGCATTTGTGTCTACGTAATATAGAAATCCATTATAACTATTCTTAACGTCATTAATAAAATATAGGATAGATTTCAAAAGGTACCGTATATTAAGGAAATTAACGCGACTTATTAATTATTTGCAAATGTACTTTTTTTTTATCGCATAGAATTTTCTAAGGTAATACAGAAATATTATGATTCTTCGGCATTATAATGCAGCATTGATATACTAAAATGATCTTATATCACATAAAATTCATTATTTATAATAATATGTAACACTTATTTAAAAAAAAATATTGATATAATCGCCATTCAGAAATAACACGATAACGATTTCAGCGAATACATTTTCTTCTATGGTGGAACTAATTAATATAGCTTAGAAATAGATTTCTTAATAAAGAGAAAAATAATTTTATCCGTTGCAAATCTAAAATTACTTAATAATGGGTATCGCTTGTAAGTGTAAATGACTAATGGTATTAGTCATATATGCAAATATTCGTAGCCCTAGGAAATATTAATGGAAACAAATAAGACCGCTTTTATAATAAACTCGGGCAATTATTCAATATTTTTCGTCGCATGATACGAAAATTGTTCCACGTAATTTTAACGCGAGGATTAACACAACAAATTTTCATAACAAAATTTTACATAACTTCGATAATAGAAAAGTTAAATAAATCTAATAGAATTTGCTACTTTCATTTATTTACGTTTATCCCAAATAGATCCATAAACCATGCAATTTTTCTTACGTACCAATGTATCATAGCCATGAATTTATTTAAAGAAGCAAACGTATAAAAGTGCAATTTAGTAAGAATCATTAACAATGTAATTATCGTTGACGAAATCTGCGCAAAGGATGTCACTTAGATCTCGGATCTATTGCATCATTCTTGTCATAAACGATCTCCTTACTTGGATAACTTGGCTTCCACCCATAAACCAATAATGCTGGCAGAGCAAGTTACTCCGATACTGTCTACGGATGTGAAATCTTCTCTAAATCACTCACTCGTTGTCGAGGTAATCTTGAATACTCGGTGAAAGGTGAATCGCTGTCTCATTTTTCCGGTTGTACAACTTATACCTAAAAACTCGCTTTAGCGTCATCTTTGCCCTAAGATAACTTATATGACTTTGCCGAAGGGCGATTCGCACCATTAGTCAACCAACTTACTTTCTATAGCGTTTAATCTATTCGAAAATTATCTTTGCACCTTCAGGACCTTTTATCCCTGTAGCGTTCATTCATAAATCTGAAATTTATTTCTCGAGTATCCTTGTATCGGATGTATGGAAAAACCTGTTATTCCGTCGCGATAAAAGCTTTTAATTTCATTTTCTCTATCGCTGGTCGTACCTAATCTCAAAATCCTAAAAACTGGTTCGTAAATTATCCGTCTCGATCTAAATCCCCGTATACGCAAAAATAGTCCTTCGAGTAATTTCTTAATATTCGGAAGCTTTGAAACTAATAAAGCAACTAGTAAAGCAACGTATTCGAAAGTCTTGAAACGGCAAATAATTATAAAACGTCGTCGTTGCAACAAACGCTAAAACTTCCTTATAACGCGTTCCAACTGTAAATCCGAAGTCAGCCTCTTGTAACGTCTTGGAGTAATTAGTAAACTACGTATCCTCATCGAGAAGCAATTGAATCCTCTTTAACGAATGTCTTCTCGAGACAGCATTGCAATATAATACACAACGTCTAAAAATATTATTGCTGTATCATCCCATTAGATTCCATCACAAGATAAGGATTGTTTTTCAACAACGGCAAGACACGTGGCATCTTTAGCTTCCATTTCTCCATCAGCTTTAGTTTGTAAAATGCAAGTGTAGTCAGGCCAACTAACATTAGTAACTCCACCTCCATTAATCTACCGACGGCTGCTATAGGCGTGGTCTTCATAGCTTACGTAGCTTCTTTCGGTACCAGCTCACGTAGTTTCTTAAAGATCGTTCTTGTTCTTTTGCAATTTAGCCTGTGTATATGCCGCCATAACCTAACTGATACTATATTTATATAAATATACAATGTTAGGTGTAAGTTTGCAAGTGTCGATATAAGTTCTTTTGATTTTATGTAAAAAAAAAAAAAAAAAAAAAAAATTAGTACAAATTAAAAAGTATAATGAAAGTAAATTACGAATAATATATTTCATTGAAAGTTTGAAATTTACTTTGAATTAAAAGAAGATTAATGTTTATAAACTTTATCTTACCGAAACGAAAATATTTGCGAATTCGTAAGAAATAAAACATAATGTAAAAAGTAATTAAATTGTAATTAAAAGTAAATAATTAGTATATAAACAAAAAAATATGAACTTTTATCGTGAGATAACGTAAAGTTTATCCAAATATAAATATAATCAAATAAAAACGAATAATAAAAAAGGTAAATTCAAATAAGTCAGATTTTTAACTCACCGATCGAATATTCTAATTTTGGTTACCACGATACATTCGAAAATTAGATTTGCTTTATTTTATAAATAGAATCAAGAATATTCGTGTATACACTATAAAGTTGTTACGAAAATATTTAAGGTGAAATAGGAGGGTAAAAGCGATAAACATATAGAATTACGTACTTATGAGATACAAGAACTGTATACTTCAACTAATATTATGAAGTTAATTGAATTTACACGGACGTATAAGTGAGCACTTAGAAAAGAAAAAGTATAGCATATAAGGCATTAGTAGGAAAACTAACAAGTGAAAGACCTTAAATAACAAGGGATGAGAAATGAGATCTGAAAATTATGAAATTAGAAGTAAAAAATTAGAGTAAAAGTATATTACAAACGGAATTATACCAGAATGTTAATTAATATTATACGTCGATAATAAACTAATCGGTAAATAATTTTTAATACGCGTAACTCACTCAAAGTAATTTAAATATCTAAATTTTGATTGGTTATTTACCGAATCGATATCAACGAATTATACGATCGAAGTTGTAAATAAATTACTTTTGTTAGAAAAATTGTTATCGATTTTGCGATTATACGTTAAGCGAATGAATTTTTGTTACATATTCTTACCAAATCAAAGTGGCAATCGAATTGGTTTAAAATTAAATTAATTCCAACTCAACCCGCGTAACATTTATCAATTTTTTCTTTCCGAAATTATTTAATCCACAATATTTTCAACGGGTATAAAATTTATAACGCGTAAAAGAAACGGAGAACCTGTTTATTATAAATATAATAGACGTGCATTAAAATGAAAATCTCGCTCGTAAAAAGCCTCCCTGACAATATCACAGTCGCATTATTCTACACGTACGAAAAAGCGAACTCCCCTATTCCTCGGGCAAATATACGATTATATTATCGATTTTGAAAATTTAGTGCTGACTGATACACAATTTCTTTTACGCGTCGTGACCGAAGAATATGCAATTTCCTTTGGTCGCTGATGCGTTTCTGAACGCCTGAAACGTGGAGTGACCGGCCACGAGAAAAATGAAGATCGAATTGCCATAATGACGGGGTACCTTCGAGCTACACGCGATCCCCGCCCGACATCTGTCCCTCGGAGAACTCCACCGATAGTTTCTCGGCATTCGCAAACATATTAGTGACGTTAGACTAACTCCCCGCTATGTACAACTACGCGTCGGCATTTGCGCGCGTGTCCGATCAGCCATGTGAATTATTTCTGGAATTTCGTTGACCAAAACAGGTGGTAGGTTCAACGTGTCTTCGCGTACGAATGCGTAAATAATTTTCAAAAGTTTTTATGCTCTTATTATCAAAGGTGGACTCGGGCTTTGTGCGTTACGGACTGTCCTTCCATAAAATGAAGTCGATGTATGTCGTCGGTTTTTGTAGTGATTTTAATTTATTCAAGCGTGCGAAAAATGTAGGAGCAGTTTTTAATTAATTAATTATATTATGTCGTACGAACTCCGGTGCAAAGAAGTATTGAAACTGTTCCGAGCAATTATTTTTTTTTATAAAACATGCGACCGAGGCAATTTTGAAAAAAGTTTTTTATTGGTTTGTACGTGTGTATGGGTATTACGAACAGGTCAATTAAGTAGAAATTATAAATATTTTTTCATTAAAATTTTTATGTTCGATTATCAAAATCTTTTCGCGTCGGTGAATACATTATCAAAGAAAATTAAGTATCAATCGAAGCTTGCATAAATTATGATCCCGTGTGCCATCTTACGTAACGAGAAGGTAATAACGACATTTAAATAAACAGCACAGAGAAGTTACGCGCGAAAGGAAAATAAATAAAATTATGGTCGGTGCAAAGATCGTGCGCAACGTGCAGCCGAGACTTTAAGTCAACCCGATCGAAGATTGAAACATGGTTCGACTTTTGGTCGCTTTACAAGCGCGTAAAGCCACGAACGAGGGAAAGAAGAAGAGCGGAGAACGATATTTTACCTTGAACGTGGGTAGAGTGGGTTAGAGGAACGAATGGGTAAAGGGAAGAGAAAGAGAGGAAAATGAGTTCGATTACGAGAGACAAAGACCCGAATTACCGTGACCGAGTAAAACTACGTGCGAGTCTTGGGTCCATAGCGAACATAAGAGGACCCATAATTTCATTAAAGTCTTTGATCTGCTTATCCCGAAAAACCACCTGTTTTTTCCTTTAGCTTCCGGACAATTTTCTCCAATTTTCTAACCTTCCTTTTGCGGCTTACGTACACCGTCGAGCTTATACCGCTCTAAACGGAGGCGCAATCCACAACTATGCGACTCGCATTATCGATAACCGGTCTCTTGGATCTAGCTCTCGACGTCCGCACTTAAATTCCCCGTAAATTGTTCACCCCTTTCTTTTCGTTATTTGCCGTGCTGAAAAATACCGCGACAAACCCGATGAAAGGGCAAAAGAGGATCCGGCTGCTCTTGTCCCGGCGATTACGAGAAAATCAACGACAAAGCTGTTGAACTGGAGGATTAATAAAGTAGGGAAGGAGGAAAAGAGGGTATTAAAGCCGACCAATTGGATCTCGTTGAAAATCGAGTCGTGAAACTTGATTAAAGAGAGCGAATTCGATTCGATTAGATGCTTTGTTCGACTGGGAGCGAAGAGAGAAGCCTCGACAAATCAAAGATACAGAAGAAAAAGGCGTAAAGTCAGGTAAATTGAACCGAGCGTATATCAGGCGTAGCTTTCGCCTCGCTGCCGAAGAAATTTATTTGCCACGTAGTCGTGCCGTTGACAAGAAAACCAGTCGTAAAAAACTTTAAACAAAGTCGACTCTTGGACGAGAGAGAGAGAGAGAGAGAGAGAGAGTCTCGCGAAAGATCCACAGGGGAATGAAAATAAACTCGTACGGGAAAACGTAACTGTCTAAAGCTCGATAAGTGAATACTCGTGAAATAATAAATACCATCGCGATCAAAGTCATTTTCATTTTGTAATTGATCATCGATTCCATTACTTTTTACAAGTCGTTTACTTACATTTTTTTTTTTAATACCTCATTATTTTTCAGAACTAGAAACGAAGGTATCGTTGATTCGAAGCATTTTTTACGTCATTTTTTACGTAGAAAAATTCACGCGTTATTATCGAAGGAGCAAATCTTTAATCGTTACGAACGAGTCTGAAATGAGTAATAAACTAGTTTGATTTTTTATGAGATTGATCGGCGATGCATTTTTTTTAAAGATAAGCCGTAACGCGAAATATTATTAAAATCTTTACGCAACTTTTTTAATTGCGACAATTACAATAATACCCAGATTGAAAAGAATACAAAAGAGGGAAAAGCCGCTTATGCTTTTCTAGTCGTTTCCTCCGAGAAGCATTGAGTGATTCAAAGACTCGGTTGTTCCTACGACATCCAGAAAAATATTCTAGGCGTGAAAATTTCGAGTCGGGTATGAATGAACGGGAGCTACTAGTCATGTTGGCTCGTAGTGTCAAGCGATAAAGAGTCGAGGTGAGAAGAGAGTTTACGAGTTCCCGTTAACTGTAACGTACTCGTGGTTCATATGGATTTAACGTTAGAGGAAAAAGGTCCAGTCGGAACAAAAGGAAATGAAACGAAACGAAACGAAACAAAAAAAGAAAAGAGCAAACATTTCGGTCGGAATTTTTGATAAAGGAAAAAAGAGGGGGATATCTTAACAATTTGGTAATGAGGAAATTTGATTTTCCGATATATCTTGTTCAATCCGACGCTTATTGAAATTTTTTTATGAATTTTTAAATTTAATATCCGTAAGTATACGATTTTTCTTTACATTTTTTTTTTAGAAAACGATGATATGGAAATTACAGCGATATCAAGCTTTGTCAAACTCCGGTCTTAAAGGAGATATAAGTCAACTATAAAGGAGTCTTTGGGTAAATAGAAAAGGATGCATTTTAAATATATTCATGAAACTGTTTGAAATACTAAAATGCGACTCTGTGAAAAATGTCGCTCTACTGGAATGTAATTTTTCTAACTGAAAATCTGAAACAACTAGATTGAAACGGTATGGATGCACGATGTGGTGAAATCGATGCGCAAATCTACTGGAAAAATGTTCCGTTAATCGTGAACTTTTTGAAAAAGTTATGGTACTCGCTTTTTTTTCTCTTTGCCAATTATTTTAATAAATATTTTCCAGTTTGCTAAAATTAACAAACTGTCGAGTCCATATGTTTTCGTCTATTATATCATCCAGATTTCCTTGTTTATAATTAATTTGTTTTATAAATATGAATTCCATTTCCATCAATAAAGCGAATGACATTTTGGCTTTATTCTTTATTGCAATAACTATATCGTAAATTTATTGGCCATTTAGCTTCGTATGAAAAATAACATTTCTCAAATTTTTTTTCCGATTTAATGAAATAAATTACAACGATAAAATTTTTTTCCAAATATCTTTAATAACTATTAATCTCTAGAAAGAAATAAATTAAATGCGAAAATGATTGATTTTTTTTAATACTGTTAATCTAAAATTATATTGACACTCGAGTTCTTTACTTTAGTATGTAATTGCTATCGATATTATTTGTTCTCAAATTGCTTTACAAAGCACTTATTAAAGATAATTATAAAATTATAAAACTTATTATTGCGCTGTATTATCAAATCATACCGGTATTAAAGGAATTTTTACAAAATGAAAACGTCGTAACGTTTGATCGTTTCAGTGATATTACGAGTTTTTATTGTACACAGTGAACGAAGATGATTTGATTCGGTTCTATTTTCTTCTTCTTCTGTTGCATTTTTTTTCTTTTTGTATCGGAAAATATGTGATGAATGAGCACTAATTTATTTACGTATAATTTTAAAAGAAATTTTGTAATCTATATCGAAATCAACGAAATCCATATTCTATTCGTAGTATATTTCAATACGGTATATTTAGACATTCGTTTTAGTTAAAAAAATTCGGTATAATTTTTGACAGTGTATCATTTACGAGTTTGCTATTATTTTACATATTCGGTTAGATTTAAATACTTTTATATTTTCAAAAAAATAATAAATACGGATTCGTTCGAATTACGATGAATAACGAAATATGAAAGTTACTTAACGCGAGTTTGAAGACGTAAATATTGTTTTTTAGCTAACGAAAATTAAATTTCCATAAACAATTATTTAATATCGCTGGGAATATTAATATCGAATGCATAAATTTGAATATTTGTGTCCGGAGTAAAATAATAGTTTATAATTAGCTCATACGAAAATGCGAATATCTTTAACCACTGCCTCGACGTAAACATCCATTATCTATGAATAATTTCGAATATAAGCTGCACCAAGGAATTGATCTCGTTAGTCTTTCATGCATGGCTTATACAATCTAAAAACAGTTGGCGCGTTTCTGAAGATCCGTTATCGTTCGAAATCCGATCAGGACGACGTTTTTTGCTTTGACAATTCACAAATACGAAACAATTCGTCAAATGCGATTTCCAACAGTCGCTTCTCGTGTATCTCTTGGCCCATTTCTCCAACCCAGCGATCGAGTACAAGTACACTCAATTCACAGCAAAGAGTCTTTGCGTGCCGAGCATTTGTATCTTTCATTCCACGATCTCCGAGGCATCGTAAAGCCTTTCGGTTCGACGCGCGTTCGAGTATTCGCGCCTTTACAACTTTCTAGGGCTCCGGACGAAAAGTGAAGGAATTTTCCCGGAGTATTCCAGTCGACCGACGACTTTCATTGCCTGCTTTTTACATGCGATTTACGTTACGATGGGACGTAAATTAAATAATTAATCGAGCGTTATTTAAAGATGTCGCATAAACAGATTTCAAACTACGAAGCAACCAAGAGAATCGAAAGAGCATCCGTTTTACTTTTCTACCGTGAATAACGAAGCAAAGACGATGCGTGAAATATAGAACACTTTAAACGTATCTCTACTCGAGTATCTTTAAATTTCTGGGTGTTTTTCTTTTTATTCGATCGAGAGTTTACGGTTACGAGTTTTAGAGATGAATAACGTGGAAGTATCGAAGGAATCGTAATAAGCTGTACGAAACAATAACGCGAGAGTGAAATTAAGACCCGGAGGAAAAGAGGAAATGAGACTGTGGGCGAAAACACGGAAGAGAAATTCGCCATAAATCTGAATATGTAAGGGCAGCTGAGTAAGGGAGAGTTTGAAAGCTTGGTTCGTCACCAAAATCGAAAATCAATAGTTAACGCGTGGATTTCGCACGAACAACTTCTGCCCTGTCACTTACCCACGAGACCAAAGATCAGCTCGCAGGAGAATTCCTTCCTGAGATCTTCGCCTATCAATTTATAACGAACGATACATACAAAATTAACGAAGTAAAGGAGAAATAAAGTCGCAACCGTGCCATTTGTAGTTTTTGAGACACTGAATTATCAATGGCCTATTCGTTTCTTTTTTTTTTTTTTTTTCGTAGAACGTACCGCAACGACAAAAGAGACAAATAATAAATCTTTTAAAAATGCCAAACTACTTTTTAATATTTTAATACAGGGTCTGTTTAACATTGTCGAAGTCTTGAGGCTCGTTAGTCACTACACTATCCGAAGACTTCATCGGAGTACGTTTATGTATCAAAACTTTGATCATTAATTTCACTCCAGATCTCTTATACTTTGTCTCTTGTTACTTATTTTTGCATAAATAATTCCTTCGTTTTTACGGACTTTATTCAAATTATCCGCACATATTTATTTACACTTTGATCGTTTTATATTTTCCTCGTTCCGCCCACTTCATCTATTAAATGTTTTATGTCAGTTTGAGTTGGATAAAAGATATAAAAAAAAAAAATTTTAAAGTCTTATTGAGTAAACTTTCCGCATAAGCTCGACCGATTTTCATAAGCAAATTTCCATTCCGCTTCGGATTTCTTTGCATCTTAGATAGCCAAATAAGTTTAAGGGAGAAAATTTCACTTCTCAAATCATCGCTGCTTTAAAAAGAAAAAAATAAATCAAATACAAAGAAGTTTAAACAGGAAAGAAATACGCGAGAAAAGAATACTATTCAAATATATTTTGTTTATTGTATCGAAAGTTGCCACGAATGTTTATTCATATTTTGCTATTGTATAGAAAAATATATCGATATAAATGAAATACGTTACAATTTTTTGCAACAAATAATTTTAAAAATATTTAAATTCTCGATAAGAATAACTTCAGTTCAACGGAGATGAAAAAGTAATTTGGCCAAGTTCAATTAAATGATTTAAACCGAGCCTAGTCTATAAAAAATAGGCAATTGTAATCAATTAAAAGTGTCACAAAATAATTCCATTGTATTATTTTATATGGTTGAGAAATTGTTGTATACAACGCGTAAAATTTTTTTTAAAAATAATTCATGGTTTTGAAATTTTATTTGGTAAACGAAGTATTTTAAATTTCATACAAATAGAATAAAATTTTAATGCTCGTTGCATCGATACATTTGTGAGTTAATATAACTTTGAATTTAATGAAATTAAAAACATTTTTAGTAATTTTTAATGCATTATTTTCTCTTGATATTTAGATAAAATTTATTATTGTTTAAGATTTTCCAACATTAAAAATATTGATAAAAACTTTCGGTAGTAGTAACTTGTAGTTTCTTATCTTTCTTTTTATACATAATAATATTACAAGAGTGTAAAAAATAATTTTTCATGCTTGGAGGTATTTAAATTCTAAGAATATTGAAAAGTTTTATCTTTTAAGAAGATTAGAAAAATCAATATTATAAAAATCGATTTTAAAATAACAGTTATAATTATAAAACAAATTATTAGGATTATCGTTAAAATATAGGAATAAGTTTACAATAAATTCTTTTCGTGCATAAAGATCTTAAAGATCAGATTAAAATTTCAAAAGTACGCATACTGTTATTTCGTAAAAATAAATAAGCATAAAAGTAAAGTATAATTGCAGCTTTATTTTTATACAAGATTAATTTTTTAAGCGCATATTTAAATTATTATCCGTAAGAAATAATTACACGCACGCGCATAAATGCATTTTCGGCGTATGATGACCTTAACAGTTTGTATAGGAAGAGTAAGCAATGTGTAATAGTGGTATTTAAGGTAAACGCGAGTCTACGGAAACTTATATTGTATAGAAATTGAACATAGACGCGTGCGTTATTTGTACATTGCATGTACGTTCGAGCCGAAAAAACGATTAACATAAATCATTATTATTTGACCGCACCCTTGGAACGGCTTCTGTACAAACATACATCACTTCTTTATGGTTTACGGTGGCAGGAGTTTGCATTTGCCTACGCTAAGTGGAATCCAACTTTGGTGGTTTCCACGCATATGCGAATTCGGTGTTTTAACGAGGCAAAGGAAGCCCATTATTTTACATACTATTTAGTATAGTAAATTTTCTGAAATTTTCTAATAATATCACTGCGAGTGTGGCTTTAATTTTTACTAATTATCTTATCTGCACTGCGTAAATCATTCGTTGGTCGTTGAGTAGGGTTACGATCTTGATTTGAAATTACAAATTCTCTTTACGAACGATAAATTATTTTCAACGGGTTATTTGTAAAATACTTTTTAATAACGTTAAAAATAAATTATAATATACCCTAGTTCATTACAAAATAATATACATTGTGTATTATTAAAAAATTTTTTATACGTTAAATTTAATGTTGCGTACGTAAGTATAAAGGTAGATATTTTAAAATAGATTTATTACTGTAGCTCTTGAATTATTTTTTTTACCATCGTAATTTAAATAAAAAATTTGGTTCGTATCGAAACGAAGAATATCAATATCCAACTGTAAACAAATAAAATTATATATACGTAAGAGAATATTATAAAAGGATGTATAATTTGTTTACGTAAAGAAATTTTGGAATTTTTATCTTCATAAATATAACGATAAATATTTCTGTATTGTTCCAATGTTTAATATACATTTATTCAATTTTCCGTGAAAAAACGTTATTTATCATTTGGAAAAAACGATACAACGGACAAAAAACGGTTGGGTTATTTATCGAAAAAAGATTCAGCTAATATCTATTAAAACGATATCTACTAGATTTTTTTTAATTTTTCTTACAGTTTAAAAAAATAGATGTTAGATCGTAATTTAAAACGCTAGAGTAGATTTTTATTTAGGTAAAATATTTGACATCGATCAACCAGTCATCGAAACCATCCAATAATAATCCAATTAAAAGCATTAAATGTGAATTTAAATATGGATAAGGTAGAAACTCTAAGTAAGACAAATACTTACTTTAAAGCAGTTGTCTCAATAAATTTGATGAATATGTTGATCTTTCGAGTTTGAGTACATCGGCGGAATTAACTATTCTTCATAGGTGTCAAAGGTTTACATAAACTATTGGAAAACTGAATATGCGATTCACGTCGATTATCTTTCATTTTTTAATTTTGAAATTCATTCGAAAACAAAATTATTTTTACATCATTTAAATATTTTTCTACGTTTAGAGAATATAAAAGTATGTTTACCAAATTCTCGTTTTTAAAATCATCTCTAAACGGTTTAATTATTTTATTAAAAGAAGAAAGTTAAGTTTTCAATGTAACGTATTCTTTTCAAAAATGTTCTATATCGGTAATAATAGCGAGCTTTAATTTGAATCAATATTCGTGTGCAGCTGTAAAATCGTAGTTTTAAATGAATTTTAAACAATCGACGTTTCTTACGGTAATTTATTCCGAGAAGGATGAATCCAAAAATTTCGAAAGACCTGTTCAGTTTAGTTCGTTATATTTCTAAGAATCGTGAATTATTTACATTCCTCGATTAATTTTTAACGATAATTAACCAAGTATCTCGTATTCTCTCGTTTATTAAAAATCAACGTTTTCTTTTCCAAACTTTCCAAGTTGTTTCAAAGCTTTATCAGTCGATACAAATCACTCGATCGAATCAACCAACGTAACAAAATACTGTGAACATCCGAAGACCCCGAACGACTATAAAACGGAATTTGAAAACTTTTCACCTTTGGTATCGGTTATCTTTAGCAATATCACTGTATACATTGCGAGTAGTGTAAGTAAGTAATAACCGGTGCGGTAACTGCTTAGACCACGAAGCAGAATCAAAAGGAGCGCCAAGTATGTTCGACAACAACGTTTCCTTCGAATATTAAAACCCCCAAGAAATTTACTGCGCGTACGCCTTATATCAAAAGGATGGCAAGCGATTCGCCAACCAAACTCGACATTCCTCGCGCAAATCTTGATTCGCTCGGGCATTACACCACGGCGAAAACGATCGAGACAAAACAGAAACCAGTGGAGTACAACAGCGACCAACGAACGCGGACGCCTGGATTCCACGTGGTGTTGAGTTTCGCGGTTGCCGGAGCTCTTCGTCGAGGTCTGCGGCTTTGTTCGAGTATATTACGCTACGCGTCGACCGCCGTTCCCACGACACGAGTCCTGCACGCCGCTTACCCCGTCCCGTCCAACTCGTGCAAGCTTTCTCGAGCTTTCCAGGCCCGAACGCTTCTTCCGCAAGTATGTGGAGGTGAAACTACTCTTTGACCATCGACCAAGGACGTTCGAGTCGGTCATCGGTCTACTTCTGATGCGAACCGATGAGAACCCATGAGCTTTCGAATGAACTTCGACTCAACTTCGACGCTTTTCGAGAAACGTTGCGCGTTTCTAAATATGGATGTTTTGCGTTGGTTGTTTGTGTAATGGAATTAGAGATCGAACGTCCGATAAATGAAACGTTTTTTCGAGGAGTTAAACTACAAGTTTTTACCCAAATTGTTGCCGTATTTACGAGCTTGGGCTTTTAAATACCGATATCGATCGACTCTCAGCGATTTTAATACGTAACGATCGATATTTTTGGGAATCTTGTATTGGAACGAGAAGATTAATGGAAATTTTATTAATTGAAACCCGTGTAATTAATGTGGAGTTCGTTTCATTAAAATGCTAATAAAGTTTAAATTCTCCACAGTATTTAAAAATTCACACACACGCACACATACATATATTAAAAAGTTGGACCAACAGAAGCAAAGATGCATATGCATTTAAAACTATTAATAAAACAACTTAAATGTACTCTTGAGTAAACAGAAATGTAGCATCTCGATAAAAATACATATCTTTTTTAAACTTTTATAAATTTTCATTTTAAATTCTATTAAAAATTGTCCTTAATACAAGCGCAAAAACTTAGAAACTTTCAAAGAAACTTCTTACATCTCTGATAATTAAACCTTATTATATTTTTTTATATATTTTAATTAGATGTTCGAACAAATTTTTTTCCCGTATTAATTTTGAGAATTCGTATTTATTTATATTGAAACGTATATTATCATTTACAGAATGTATGAAAATATGTTTTGAATAATGAATTAAATAATAAAAAAATTTTCATTCGAACAAACTAATTTTCTAAATATCCGTTATAAACCAAAAACATCGTTAATTTTTCATTTCTTAAATTATTCATCGATACGGAAAATTTTCTCTTAACGAGATCGTTGTATAATATTTATTATTTATTAAAGTACGTATCGACGCAAGGATACTTTTATAACGAATAAAATGCGTTTCCTTAGATTTCCTACTTTAATCACAGTATCAATTAACATCACTACTTCATATCTCTATCAAAGAAACTAATAACAAAAAACAGAAAAAGAAAAAGAAAAAACGATGCAGTATAATTATAAAGATAAATATTAGAATTAGCGTTATGGTGTTACCTTAAACAGGCGTAAATTTGGTCGATTAAACAGTAAATTTGCGGCCACGCCTTGAGAAGCCGCGGGAATGGCTAGAGGCTACTGAAAGTCTGAATTGAAATTACAGCCAGGCATGACATATATACATACGCGTTATTTACGTCCGTATTTGTGCGCGAACACACGCGTGTATGTGTACATACATATGCATATATCCACACATACATATTTATCAAAGAGCTCATTTAAATAACCGCAGTCTGGCCGAAAGCACTGCTACGGTTACTCACTGGAAACTGTCCGAACTTTCGAGAGTCGACCGTCTGACAACGGACGCTGCAAAGAAATGGAAATGATATTTCCCCGACGTGCATAAGACTTTTCCGAGTCGCGGATGTATCGATCCTTCCATTTACTAATTATTGTTTACCGCGAGTTTTCACGAAAGGAGGATTCGAGCGAGGCGAGCTTACGTAATTTAAGTAACGGGATAATAAATTTTCTTAAGTTTGAATTATCGAAGATTCTGATTTTATACGCGAAGCGAAACATCAAATTTAAATACGCACGTAACGATACTTTTTAATTTAATTACGTACGGATATTATTATCGTTCGCGCGTTTGGAAGCATCCAAGTAAATATTACGCTCCGTTATTTAAGTATACTTTACGCAATTATTTTTTTCAATAGCTAGTTAAACGATTCGGCTATAAAGAACCTATAAAAACATTTCTACCGGAACGTATCGAACGTGTAGATTCGGATCGCATAAATCAAACTAACGAATAATAGTCGTTTTAATTTAAACATAGGACTAATTTTGTATAAATCCGACGATAATAACAAAGTTACTGCAAAATCTAATAGGTGAAAATATAGTGGAGCGCATCGTACAAACGATGGTTTCAAGTAGTGTGCGTAACAGATCACGAGATACACAGCGGAGTTGGTCATACAGATATTAACTACGTTTGGTTTGCCATTTCACGAATCGTGATAAATGGTTGTTCGGTCCCATTTGCGAAAGTTTATTTTTCGAAATTAATTCTTAATTAAAAAGCTAATTAATGCAATCGCTGATATATTATGAGCGTATTATGTAATTGAAAGAAAAAATAATCGTACGTTATTTGATCGAGCGTGCGATGTTTTTTTTAATAGCCCAGGTTGTATCACTGCAACAATTCCAATGTATCATAGTTAAGTCAACTTAAACTACGTCGATAATATTTCTAATCTAACTTGCACCGTTAATTTGGATTAGAAAACTTGCTTATTATAAAACTTTGCAGATTAATAAAGGAATCGGGGCGAAATATTGTACTAATTTTTATAAAAATATTAAGCGAGAAAACATTTTCTCCTACGCGTTAACAGGTAGAATCGCGTAGTGTTATTTTTTTATTCCCGAAACTTATTTTTTTTTTCCGCGGAAGGTATAAAAATTTCAACGTCGAGTACAATCTATACACGTTGTATAGATACGATACTGTATTCTTTAGACAGCATATCATAGGAGATCCGATATCGTAGACTAAGCTGTAAATATTTACGTATTCCATTAAAATATAGTAGTTTAATATTTACGACTACCTAAAGAATATAGGTGTTCTGTCTTATACCAGGCATTGAAATTTTTATACCTCCAAACTGCTACATCTCAGAAAAAAATCGTACATAGTCGAAGAGAAATGAATTTTTAAAAGGGAAAATGGTACGATTCGTTGCCGATGACTGAAACATACAAGGGAAATCGTTTGTAATTGTTTTTTTCTTCGCAAAAACCAAATCCTCGTTTTTATCTCAAGTTAGCTCGATCGTACGAAAAAGTTTACGTAATATAATACACTTTTTATAACTAATAATAATCAACGCTACAAAATTGAATAAAAATCATTTATGGAATCTCTGAAAGTTTTTTTTTATAACCACCGCTATATTTTTTTTATACCATTTATCTTTCCACGCTGTATACGGATATCTGTCGTTTGGCTGATTGATCGATGAATGCAATTTTCTCCTTTCAAACAATAAAAAAAAATTCGAATCATAATTATCCAGCCAACTAAATTAATTATTAATCACGAATTATAAAACGCACGTTAAATAAATGCGTTTAAATGACCGATTACTTACTTTGGAAGACTGGATTAATTTTAATTTAATATTTGATGCTCCATTTTTTCGGTCTACCATTATACATACGATCTATATTAATCGTCTATAAAATTCGGATATAAATGATTAAATTATGATCGAAAAAGCAGAATAAACCAACGCGTTCACGTATACAAACCGCGCGTAAATAAATAATTTCAAAGACTTTATATTCGTCTATTATACGATAAATTTTACACGTGCAACAACTATTTTGTACAAATACAAATTCTTTATCTTTAAGATTCGATTGTTAATCACGTACGATTTATACACAAAATCTATACGAAATAAATTATCGTTCCGTGATTGGCGATTGATAGACTTTACTAAATGGCTAATGAAATAATGTACTGCTGAATAACTACTTGATTTTGATTTTGATCACCTCGTATAATTAAACGTGTCATTCTCTTCGGTTATATTTGCCGTTCAATGCTCAATTATTTCGTTCTTGATTTACGTAATATATCGTTGAATTATTACGCTTTTACCTTAATTTAAATATTCGCTCGGTAGAAAAAGACGTTAGGCTCGTTCGATCGGACCTTAATTACGAAGCACGCACCGAATTTTGCACGGTGAAGTTGCTTATCGTAAAGCAACGACCCGTGCAAATTAATTGAAATGTCTAAGTCGAGCTTAAACCGGGCGAGAAGATTCCCATTTTTTCAGTCAAGATTCCTCGTAAAATCGTTCCTTCCCCGAACTAATAACGTGATAATACCAGTATCGATCGCCTTTGGAGACTAGAACGTAGAGGTTAAATTGTCGAGCAAGCAAACGATCCCAAGATTCGAATCGCTAAAGCTTACTCCGCTATTTTCTTTTTTCTATTTCCACTTTCATCGCACTTTTCTCCGTTCCTTTTCTCCCCGCTGCTCGAGTTTCTAACGTATCTACAATTTCATTTTTAATCATTCCTCGATCGATTTTCCAAGGCGCGATTCTCAGCGCGTTGAATAATACGGGAGTAGATCCTTACGTTATTCGCGATATTTAATCAACCTAAACCGTAACAGCAACGCTCCGTGATTTAAATCTAATTTCACGAATTTATATCGGATCCCGCCGTAAATCACTCGAAAGATTTTCACCCGCAAAGTTATAACGAACGCGTTATATAACCCGATTATTCTCCATTACGAATATCACCTACTTTATTTCTCGGTCATACCGGGAACGTGGCGGGTTGTCCGCGTTCGCACCGTTCGCACTTTTTGCGAGCTTTTACAAGCTCGATACGCGTATCGAAAGCGCGTGTTAACAATTTTTACGACGTCGATTTTCCACGCTGCGGATTCGTAATAAAGTTCGAAAAACGTTTGTTTCTCCCTCTCTAAATTTCCCACTCACCGTCGACTCGCGCGCACATCCGTAATTATGTCTTTGACGCTTGCGCCTGATTATTATTCTTTTTCATCCTCGTTCACCGTTACCTCTTTTTCCAGGCATCGTACGCATGCGCACTTACGCCCCGCCGTCGTATAATCGGTATGCGCGTCAAGTGCACGAATTGAGTCGGCGGCACTGTTGAATACCGAAGGGGTGTTAGAAAAGGCAAAGTAGGGTATTCCCTGTCATTAAGAGCGCGAGAGGGTGAAATCGTTATTTTTATACCCGATTCGAATAAAGCTCGGAGGCCTTTTACCGCTTTTAAGTTAGCGTGGGAATCGCGTCTAGTGTACGCACTTACCGCTGACGTTCGCGTTTCACCCGGAGTCGAGGAAATTTATTTACCGATAACTTTTAAAGCACCTTGGTTTCCTTGTTTTTTTTTCCCTTGTTTGATAACTTTATACGAGTTAATGGGCCGCTCATCTTATTATTACGATCTTCTCTACATTAAAAACAATGATATTCTCGCTCCACTTTGCGAATGCATTTATCGTTCGACTAACTAATTATCAAGGAAGTTTTTGTCTTGGGAAATCTCGTTAAACAATTTATCTAAATATCATTGTTACAATCAGTCCAAACTATTCTTTATTTATCTAACTTGTTGGTATATGATCGGTGTTATTACAGGAAACATAGATTATGATCGCTAGGTGCATAATAAATAAATTAACGACGAGGAAATTTATTGTACGTCAGCAAATTAATCGAAGCGAGACAAGGCAAGAATGAAAATAAGGTTAGATGTGCTCAGATCGCGCCTCTCCATATCCAGGAAAATATACGTCGAGATGTAAATGACCTTAGGGCTTATAGGTGCGATGCTAAACAGAGCCCCAATGCAGTTCATTGCATTCTCGATGAGATTGGAATAAAATACGGTAAAACGCGTGATTCATTGTTATGAAGAATTCAGTTGATTTAAACGACGAGAGAATGCATATAAACACTCGGAATCACCACTTTTAATGACTCTATCAAATATTTCCTTATTCCTTATAACAAAAGTCTCTCCTCGTTACTTAAGTGAAATACTATTCCATAAATAGTTTTACAATTAACCAATAAAGTTCTCGAAGAAATATTTATAAGTTATAAATAAAAGAGAGAATTCCAGGATGATTTTAAAGTTGGAAATTTTGCACGAGAGGATAACGTTGCTTTAATTATATACTTTTCGTAACGAGTTTATAATTATAATTTCAAACGCCTTTCCATCCAATAGCAATTTCTTTTTTACATTGGTATTTAAATGGTAATTTTTCCGTGACCTATATTTCTTATTAGGTCATTAATTTTTTGAAATTTACATTTCAGTTCGACGTTTTCGTGACACAATGGTAATTCTTACTTTTGTGCGCGAGACTTATTGGAAAAAGAAAAAAACGGATGCATAATGTTATTCCGTAACGTCGGGAAATATTTATTCAAAGTCTTATTTCAAAATTTGACGCGGAGGTGTTGTTCTTCTAGTACGTTGTTTAAATAGACGAGCTAAACTCTATAGCTGTTTTAAATGGAAATATACATCCTACATGTATCATAATTAACGTACAATCGCTAAATACTGTGAAAAAAGAAAAGTAAATTATAAATTCTATACTTCAGCTTTTAAGTCAACCTTAACATTAATAGAGTATACTAACTAGAATTATGAAACAGCTCGTGTAACTCAAGTTTACGCGAGTACTCTTTATCGCGGATACTAATAATTAGTAAAATAATAAAATAAAATAATATTTTTGAACAAATAAAACGAAACGAGGGAACGGAGTTGATCATCAACGGTAGTTCTAAGATCCGTCGGCTTTTTAATACTCGACAAACAATACAAAACAGTTTTAGTACTAAATTACAAGCGAAATATAAAAACATGGAACGTGAGAACGATTGAAATTTTCGTTTACGATAATCCATCCGAACGATCCAAGTATGATTTGTAGTCGCGAAACGAACAAACGCATTTTAAATTTTAAAACAACCGCAAGCTCGAAAAAGCATTTTACGTTAAGATTTCACGGAATGGTTTCCCGTCTATTCAACCAGGAATTTCACCCTCGAGAGTCGCCGATCCTCCACCGAAAATACAGTCGCGATCGATACAGATGAGTTTTTAAATTAACGAGTCGAGCTCCTTATGCCGGAAATTTCGAGGTTGAATTTTCCGCGAGTTCGTACTCTTTACAACGAGCGTATGTTTGTCCCTCGTTCGGATGCTGGATCCTTCTGGATTTAATAAAAGCTCTGTCACTGTTGTTGGCCGTTGCGGCGAAATGCGACTCGACGTCTCTCGTGTGCTTCGTCAAAGTAAATTGTATCGACAGGTATACGCGTTTCCCGAGTCAAAGGTGCATTACGATCGTACCTTTCCCTTGCGACTGACCTTCGTATCGAACGTGCGCGAATTGAAATTAATCCGGGCGAAATTAATTTTTCGATTGGTCTATTACGTGGTTTACGAGTGAGTAAGATGTCAGGTGGCAAGATTACGTACTTAATTGGGATATATATAACGCTCGGTGGTTAATTCGTGAAAGAAGAGAAGATACGATCGCGATATTCACAGGCGAGATAAGAGTTGTAAAACGAAATTCCCGATTGTTGAGAAAAGCACACGAAGGCTTACATATTAATTTCCTCGTATATCAAAATGACGTTTCCTATATTCGCATTGATATTTTTGCCATGCTAATTTTAGGTACTTAGTTCAACGGTCACGTGTTCAACCTCAACGTTATATCACTGAAGTTAAGTATGGATTTTGAGAGTAAGTCGGAGGCTCCAAGTTTTCCCATTACCCTCGAACGATTTTATCACTCGTTCGATTGCAAAAAAATGGTTCGATTTCTGCAACAATTAAAACGTACGTACCTCTCCAAGTTCACTTATCTAAGTCCGAGCAAAGCATCGAGTCCATATCTCAACGAGTACAATTATAAAAATTTCCATCTTTGAAACCGCTATTAAAACCTACGCTTGTAACTCCGTACTATATTTTATAAACTGTGCGAAGCACGCGAGTTTTTTTTCACAGATCCAAGTACTTTTATGTCCCGTTCTATAAATCGTTATTCGGTCCATGAAAGAGTTCGTTAAAGCTCAAACGCTTCGACTCGTCGTACAGCAATTAAGTAAAGCTACAGACAAATAAATACGTCCCCATTTGTATGTATATGTACGCACGCGTAAAGAAAGCTCGAGAAATAATCAAGGGACAATTATTGAATTACCAAAGGTTAGGTATTCGCGACCGAATCGTATTCGCGCACAAAAATCTGCGAACACTCGAGTTTATAGAAAATCATCAACAAGCGGAGCGAGGAAAAACGAAAATGTGGAACGCGTAACACAGACGTAAAAAACTCATCGGACCGGGAACGTCGCTCGTGGCAACCCCATTCATCCGTTTTTCGGAGTCCGCGCGGATTTTCCGAGTCTTCGCAAGCTTCGAAAGCTTCGCGAGTAACCAGCGGATAAAGTCGATTGGCCAAGGACAAGAGCTTTGCGCGTGACTTGTATTTCCTTTTCTTTTTTACTTTTGTCCTATTAGCCCAGGATAAGGTCACGGAAGCTTCGGTGGACGTTTTATCGGCACTGGGTTCGAAAAAGGGCGACTCGTTGTGTACGAACCAACACGTAACCAACAGCCACCTTATCTTTTATTTGTAAAAATAATCAAGTTTGCTTTTCCAAGTAGCGGAGTTGTTTATTTATCTCGGCATCGGATTATCGGATTACGATTTGCGATTGAAAAATTACCGATATATACATTGGTTTCAACTGGTGTAGCCTACGTTTTCAATATGGATCTAATAAAAAAGATCGAGATATAACTCGACTTTAATATTTTAATTTCCTCCGCTTGATACAAATTATTTATAAGAAATTATTGGAGCTTTGATTTCTCGATGATCGCTCGAATAAAGTAAATAAATTCACTGTGAAAAAGATTTGTTACGATGTTTTTCATCTTAATTATATCGTACGATATGATAAATCTACGATATTTATTTTATAAGAAAAAAAATAATATTTTGATGCGACGCGATTATCGACAAACATCTACTTCGCTAATATCGCGGCATAAAATAAATAATGAAGGACTTGTAGTAATATGGCTATTTGTAATAAAATTGTATTTTGAGATGTTTCAAGTGTTCTTTTATCGATAGATAAATAACGACAAAAACTTCAAAAAATTGATAATCTGGTTTTTTTATGGCGAATAAAATAACAGCGATAAAGTTTGTTTTCAAGTTTGAGAAATCGATGACTATTATTTATAGGTAATTATTTTGATTATAAAAAAGTTATTTTAGTGTTTTTTCTATGTATCAAGTTACAACGCGCATATAAACAGTTTTCTTTACGCAACCAATTTTTCACATCCAGTATATACAAAATTAAAGAAAACTTTATTTTAATATTTTATACGATTACAAAATTAATAAATTTATACTTTAAAAGGATTATTTTTTAGTGTAAATTTATAGAGGAACTTATATATATATATATATATATATATCTACTTTTTGAAGCTGAAAAAGTGAAAAATTAGATCTTGTCCATTTAAAATTGTATTTTACAGTGGTCTCGAGATTTTATGGAATAGGTACTCGTACGGTACAATATCGTCGCTACTTTAATAAAAGTATTTTTAATACAACTTATCCCCTCTGCGAATACAATTGGATAACGAAAACAATACGGACGATAAAAATTCGAATATCGCTGATAAGGATTATGCAGATTTTTTTTTCATTTCGTAGGAAACATGGAAACGCAGTAAAAAATATATAAAGATTAAAACTAGTACTAAAATTAACAACTTGTTAACTTTTAAATACTTGATATTTTAAATACAAAATATAACCTTACGAGGCAGAATTCTGGGCAAACAATACAAAGGATTCGATTATTTTCAAACTAATTTAGCTTCAAATTAAGTTACGTATCGTTTGAAACGTTAAGCATTCAACCTTTTTCGAACGTTCGATGGTCTGTCCTTGTTTCAGCTACAAAATTAAAGCTACGATGGCGAGTCTCGGACAGTACACGGATAATCGTGAAAAGACAAAAGAAATTAATTTTTGGTTCTAAAAATTGACGACTCCTAAAGTATACGAGATACCTCTGAGTACATTATACCATAGTCACGAAAGCTATATTCAAAGTAAAGCAATAATCGGTATTGCTCGGACACATATACTCGGTATAACTGCAGCATCGTTTCTTTCTCTTACAACGGCTATAAAATTGACTTATCCTGACAAATATATAAGTAATTCTTTCATGACCCATAAAGTTTAATTCGTGCATAAAGGAGTATGTTGAACATAACTACAACGGATCATCTCGGCAGTAGTCCCGCGAACGCCTGACTCGACTTTTTAAGATGCAAAACAAATTCTCTTTTCTCGGTGCGCATCCAAGACCAAATCGCTTTTTCTTAGGGCTTTTCTCCGAAAGTACGCCAATGTTTATTCGGAATAAAGACACGTACCTTTTCCAAGCTGTGCTTCGAGGAGGAAATTGTTTAAAGGGCAAGAAAAATAAACGAATCAAAGCCACTTTGGTTTTGTTTAATACCGTTTCTTTTTATTTTAAATAAATACATCATCCTTGCCCGGTGAATTTTTACAATCTATTATAAAAGAAGGATAATCAACCGCGCGGTGTATCAAATTGTTTTACCGCGGTTCTTAACAACGTAAGCGAGTGTAAAAAAAAAAAAAAAAACAGAAAAGACGACCCGAATGATAAAATTTGGCTTTACGCCCACTGTATAATCCACTCCCAACATTTTTATACCCCTCCTTTAAATTGGCCAACCGTACCGAGTACAAACGCGTCGAGCGATAATTCAAAATTTTGAAAAACGAGCTCCGCGTTTAGAAAAGTTCTCCCTGAAAAAATCATAAATACACGTAAGCACGTAGAGGCAATCGACGAGGCTGCGGGTCATACGCGAGCGGGAGCAAATAGTCCCCGTAGCCGTCGCCGGTGGTTCCGATACTCACACGCGCCCCAACGAATGGAGATTCGGTGTCGTAAAATAATTGATTTATTGCTTTGGCCAAGCGAATGCACCCCGTGTTCGCCGAGCCTCGCTAAAAAGGAGAAATGACGCGCGAGCGAATGCGACCGTGGATAGGCCATTTTCTGTACGAAAAAAGATGAGAGAGCGAGCGAGCGAGAGTGAGAGAGCGAGAGAGAGGAAAGTAAAAGTTAAATTACATTGTCAGCGACTTGTCCATCGATTCCGACATTTACAAAGACCTATTTTTCCTCGTTTTAAGAATACACTTTGTCAAAATTGTGATGAAATTTACGGTGGAGTCGCCCTGGACAATGACCAAGTTATAAAGAATTTTTTTCGTTAGTCTGCGATTTGTTATGTAATTTTCGCTCCTGTGAACTGTGTAATAGATCGAATCTTAAATTCATTACAAATGTATTCGTTGGGAAACAATTTTTCAGGTAAAATAATATATGATGTTTTTATGCAAATATATTTTAGCGCATTTTTAATAAATGTTTCTAGTTTAATTATTCTATTGTATGCTTATTATAATTCCAGGTTTTAATACATTTTAATAGGTATTCCAAAATTGATTGATTACAAAAATTTATCTTGCATTACGTTTAAATAATAACGATTAGTTACGCAATCTAACCTAATTTTTCAACTACTGTGGGGTTAATTCTGTAAGGAATTCACAATGCATATTAAAAAAAATGTATACGTTGATTACCATATCCCGATTAGAGTAATAAATAACTATAAACTTTTATTTACCTCGGAAAAATTATTAAACGTAACATATATATGTTGCAAAACATTCCACTGTAATTTTTTTTACCGTACAAAAATTCGACATCTTAAAACTCGGAATTAAGTTTATCGATCGAGATAAGATTTCGGACTTATAATTAAAAATTATATTTTAATAAAAATGTTTCTTTTTGTTCGTCGTTAATTTAACGCGCGACCAAAACTTTTTCGTTTAACAAAAAATTATTATTTCAGCTCGAACGATACGAGATAACGTTCCATAAATTTTAAAGTACAAGATAAAGATGATCAACAATCCGGTCAAATGTAAATTTATTTAGCGTACGTCTCCCCTCGCGAATAAACGAAATAAATCCACGATAAGCATGCGAGCAATTTTAAAAGCTAACGTTGGTAGCGGTGAGACGCGAAGGGTAGATTAATCGAACCCACGTTTCTTTTTTCATTTCGCTCTTTTCCAATCTTCCAGGATTATTTTGTCGATGTAAGAATGCAAAATGTTAAAAGAAGGTAATTTATGAAATGCCTCGAGCCATGAAAAAAACGAGGGAAAACCAGCGACTTTTTCGATTCGCTCGTGGTTTACGAAATTGCCTTGTACACTCGAACAGCGGACGACAACCTTGAAACGATGTTTGCGCGCGGCTCCGATAAATGTTGGCTAACAAAGGCTTTACGGCGATGTTGTTGCTTTCTTTGTAGCTGTTTTTAGGTTTTGCGCCGATTTTCTTTTACCGCGCGTCCGACAAATCGATCTTTCATATTTACACCTGGGGAATTCGCGTTCCGCGGTTCCAATTAGTCTCGCGCATTTAACAATTCTCAGCTCGACGTTTCAACAATTGTATCAAACCGGTACACAACGATTTCCTTTATTTTCCCGAATAACGTACGTATCGGAACGATTATTCGTTTTATTACTACAACGTTCGCGACGAATATTCGAGTAAGACGCGGAGGGTACAATTTTTATCGCGGACTGCGATAACTTTCCGAACAAACGACCAGAGTATATAAATCGTATATAAATCGCGTGGACGGTACACCGCGGATAAATTCCGAGGAGGCAAAGAAAAAGTTGGTCGGATGCGTCTACGATCGACGAATCATCGATTCGTTATAAATTTCAAAGAAGTTCCCGTTCCCCGGTAGTTAATGAGTTCGGCAGAGGCGAGAGGTAAAAATGGCCCTCGTCGGCGAGAAAAACAAGGACGGATCCGAGAAAAGAGAGGTGTTACTACGCAAAATGAAAGATGCCGTCTGGCATCTGGTCGAAAATGGCACCAATGATTGGAGAAGGAATAAGACGCGGAGAGTAAAATCTTTGTTGGAAGAAGAATGAGTTCGTCCGTGGGTTCCTTTAAGTTTTCTTTGTTAAAAGCGCCGAGCAGAGAGCAAGGAGCAACCGACCAGACCATTATTACTATCTTGAAAGCGAGCGGAAGCAGCCGAGCCTCGGGAACGAGAAGACTCGACGTGGCGGAAGTTGGTCAGGGCGGGCGTACATATCGACTTTCCCGTTCTCCTCGCGAGCCGATGAGAGAGGGAGAGAGGGAGAGAAAGAAAGAGGCTCTCTCGCACCCCACGAAAGACTACACTACTCTGGATACCAGCGCTCCCTTAACTCATGCACGTCCA
Organism: Dolichoris vasculosae; assembly: GCA_018907195.1. NCBI lineage: Eukaryota > Metazoa > Arthropoda > Insecta > Hymenoptera > Agaonidae > Dolichoris > Dolichoris vasculosae. Next base: position 11,896,087 of record JACCHY010000006.1, read on the forward strand.
CACTGCCACGTACACGCGGGCGCAAACTTTCCTCGTAGCACGCGACTTCTAAATCTCTCTCTCGCCGCCTCCGTCCCGCCCGCGTCTCTCTCGTATCGGCCTCTGCGAGCGCGCACACACACGAGCGCGTTTAACGTCCGAGCGAACGCTGGCATCAACAATGCGAGCGGGAGAGACAGAAAGGGTAACTCGGTTCAACGGACTTGTGTACACGCGGCCGACTCCGCTCCGCTCGGCCAACCTTACTCTGCCTGCATACTTCGGACTAACGATCTCGTTATCGCGCAACTAGTAGTAGTGGTAGTAGTGGTAGTAGTAGTAGTAGTAGTAGTACCTCCTCTCGGGGCCCGGGACTCGCGGATTCCATTTTAATGCGCGCGCTTACGCGTCTATTAAATATTGTTCAGCCGCGGTCGCGAAGGAAACGCACCTCGAAAAAAAAAACAAGGGAAAACCAGAGCTCTGTCGGATTTCCGAGAGATTTCTGCGCGATCCAAGACGGGACTCGGGTTTTCTGGTTTTTTTTTTATTCCCCCTTGTTCCGAGCTACCGCTAACAGAGATCTTTGCAACTTTTTACCGCGGCGAGGTTTTTTTTTTCTTGTTTGTTTGGGTTAAAAGTAGGTCATTGTTCCCACGTTGTACCAAGTTAAATTTAGGTGTGTTTTTGTACGATTACTTAGAGAGATTATGCGTATCGTTTTCGAGCTAAGATCCGTGGATTCGTTACGATAAGAGATTTTTTGCTGGCTCTGTATATGTGTTTCAATCGTAAAAACGTAACTTTAAATCGAAGCATTAGTAACTAATTACATTCGGTATCGAGCTTCGTTATTGCCTATAAAAACGTTTCGCGTGTTCGTGTGGTTTTAAACTCTTGAAATTTCAGACTCTTCCTCGAGATATTGAAAACTAAAATTGTAGTTTTGTTTATACGTGTATTTAACTTTTAATATTGACGTTCAATTTATAGTTGGTGCGGAAGGAAAATGGTATAAATCTGAATTTTCATTTTTTTTTTGTTTTTTTTTTGTTTTTTTTTTGGGTTTGTTTAATATCGTAACTGTAAAATTATAATTGAACGCAAGATACAACGGAGAGATAAATTAAATAATTTATTTAAATAGGTATAAGAAAGATTTTATCCATTTTGAAATTGAAATCCAATGCCAAATAATAAATTAACGTAACGTTGATTTTAACGTTATTTATAATTTTAATATTACTTATAGCGATATTCTGCAACGATATACGTATTTAATATTCAAAGTTATCGCTTCGTTTAGAGAACATTTTTGCGTATTAAACGTCTTTGATTATACTCGATGACTTTTCGAAATTAAAATCAAATTAATTTTTCACGATAAATATTCGTCAAAAATTCCCTCCGACACGATTAACTTTCCGAATTGAATTACTTTATTAAATGTGCGCTACACTCGGTATTCACCTTCCGATGCTCGATTTTACCGTCTTTATTTCTCTTTTTGTGTAAATAGTGGAATTTAAAAGAGCTGCCAAGGCAAGAAGCGGCGATCACTCGAGAGTTTGAGTTTGCTTGATACATTTCTGTCGTCAAGGTAATAAAATTCTCGAGACGAAAGTTGGCGTTGATACAAGACGATGCGCGAGGTAAGAAGAAAGAGTCCCGTAGGATAGGTTGCATTAGAAAACCGGAACGCGGACTGTAACTCAGCAAACGATATAACATCTCGTGGGATTGGTCGAGCCTCGGTAAAAAGTTCGCGTCCAGGATGGATTCCCTTTTCTTTGCTTTCGATCTAATCGAGTTCTTAAGCCCGAGTCGCAAACTCTTGTATATTGTAGCATTTGTTTCACGCCCCTTTCCAAGTTGTAGTCCGGAATTTTTTTCGCGCATTTCAATAATTGTATATTTCTATTAAAGTTTCAAAAAAAATTCTCCGCTCGTTATTTTTCTTTATTTCTTTAATATCCCACGGGAAATATCACTACGCGTGTCTCGACGGTAGTAAAAAGAAAATAATAAAAATAAATGTCGGGAAATTTCGATTTCTTTTTATTTTTTAAACAAAAATCTTAATTGTTTTCGATGCTTCAACGTTACGATTTGATTTTACATCGATCGTATGCACCTATCTAATTACGTAAAAACATTACCGCTAGAATTTTCTTCGCGTTTCTTCGAAAACTTAAGAGAAAAATTGTATTTTGTAAATTACACGTTTCCGAGCTCGAAAGCAAAATTAGCAACTAATTTTATAATCATTTATTATTGCGGACTAATGGATGTAGAGATCGAGATATAAAATAAAATAGTAACCTCGCGTTAATTATTTTGACGATTAGTCTTTATCGCGGGTTGCCTTTGCTTTAATGAATATAACGATACGACCATTGTGACTGCAATCGAAGATATATCGCAACGAATCGCATTTCTATGCAATGCCCAGGGAATAAATAAAATAATAATTCAAGTATCAACGTCATCTCATCGTGACAATGAAAAATGTATTTTGATACACACTCCGAACGACACTTTTTTAAACGCGCTATGATATTTTGATATAACCGAGAACACTGAAATTTCACTCTAGCGTAATAGATTAAAACTTTTTTTAAATAATTCGCACACGGAAAAATAATATTATTTAAAACATTTTCTCTAGTAAATTATTTAACGCTGATATTTTATCCCCGATCGATCCTCGCGGATGAAAGTAACTATATCCTATCCCCCATTAATCGTAGACCGTAATCGCATTCTCCAAAGAATAATGCGATAGGAGTGACGATGCGAAGCATAAACGTCGAGAAGTATATATTAAACAAGGATCTAAGTAAGCCCTCTCGAGAAAATGAAGGGCGCGTGTATCGTAGTTAGTCACTTACGCTCAACCACAGAATTCAACCGTATCAGCCTCTCTTCTGTAAGTAAGGGAATTCCTTACATAATTTCAATCTATAAAGTAAACAAGTTCTAAATTGCCTTAATAAATCGGACCTACGTCTTTATTATTTTTCATTCCTTCTCTCTCTCTCTTTCTCTTTGTTATCGCTCCCCTTCCAGATTTCGCCTCGCTCGCTTACTTTTTTCTCCAATTAAGTTCGAGAAGACAAAGAAGGAAGTAATTTACATCGGTAACCCTTTTTTCAACGCCCCTTTCCGATTTTTTTAATCATCCGCGTTGTATATTTCGTAGAATTAAATCACGAAGGCTCTAATAAGCGCGTTTAATACACGAGCTTATTCTTTTTTATTAACACCGCGTAGTATCGCGTATCGCGCCTAGGGAATAACGGACAGACGCAACCGAACAAAAGAGATTGAAATTCTAGGCTGTCATCGGTCGACTGTCGTCCGGAGTCGCGCAACCGCGAACGGAAGAATCAGCTGTTAGCAGCAGCTGCTTTTCGCTAGCTGATTGCTAATGTCACTCCTAAATCAACGTCGACGGTGCGCGTGGATTAGCCGACGGATCGAATCCTGGTCGATCCGAGAAGGGGACGAGAGCAGGTCTCAATGAGCGTCGGAAGAGTAACAAACCCCGAATGAATAATGCAGAGTTTCCCCGCGTCTTCTTCGTTCCTTTTAAATCGCCATTCCGCGAATTCTTTTTTACGTATGCGGCTCGCGTGATTGCGGAGTAACAGCACCACTGCGGTTTAACGATTGTCTATGCAAATTCTAATCGAGACTCCGCTGTTAACCGTGATAACCGTAATTTACTGTAATTATCGTAACTTTGATAATGCGGATTCGATACCGATTTCATTTATACGCGCGTGCAAACGTAGCATCGTTGCACTTTTCCTATAATGGGAGAACCGATATTGTGGGCACCCGTTCGAGACTCAACCGTCATCCAAGATTAAAAACGTTGATTTCACTTTTACGAGCGTTATCGTATTTATATATTATTCGGTTTGATTTGGCATTTACGCGAACGACGTCCAATACATTCGTATTAAAAGTAAAACATTTATGTTTATACGAGATAACTGTTTCTTCGTCGGGCGATTTTGAAAAGGTATACGCCACTTTACGAGACTGCAATAAAATTGTCCTTATTATCGAGTTACATCGCTACAATTATTTCGATACTACAAGAAGAACATCTGGTTTTAACAAACCTTCGACATTGTAATTATTTGATCCCAATAATAGATGGTTGTTAAATAGTATAACCGCCTCAACGTGTTTACTCTGTATAATTAACAGAAATGAAGCAAATTATGTAAATTTTAAAAGTCACTATAAACTTTGTTATTTAATAGCTCGTAATCATTTGGATGCACGAGAATTATTCTACGTATCGTATGGGTAAATGTAACTCGCGTATATATTTCATCGGTGATCGTGAATTTGTGGTTACTTCGAACCTGGCAATATTAGTCTCGTTTTAACAATGATTGCCTTTTTTTTAATAAACCTTTATTAATTCACAGAGCCCATAAATAATACCAACGTATCCTATCGACAAATAAATTTTGCCTACGTGTTTTTACGTTCATTTTTATATATTTACGCACACGTGAACCATACTCTATCCGCACTTGGCAAAATAGAACTCGAGCGCTATTTTTATTCCTTTTCGTCCTTACGTTTTATAGGAGAGCTGTTTCGTATTCGTATTTTAGAAGTTGAAAATCACACCGGCATAAAAATGGAGATTCACCGATAACGAAAGAGTTTTGATAGTCGTAATTATCAATCGTTAAATTATTATTAAATAATTATTTTTATGTGTAACGATATTAAGTCTAAAATGATACCGAAGAAATTAATTTAATTAGCTTAATCCAAAATCTGGATAAATTTGTAAACGAGAATAAATTTCTCCATGAATTTTTAATGCGTACGCGCATTAAAACACCGATATTCTTAATTTTTCCGACGTAATTTCTTTTTACAAGACATATTTCTCGTATTAAAAAATTTTTATTTTTTTTTTTACACAAGCTTAACTTTTTTAACATCTTTATATCTTAGATTAAGAACACTCGTATCCAATATTTATTATTAATGAGCTCGTGTCATTTTACTTCATATAATTAAAAACTTTTTAATATTAAGACATTTATCTTTATAATATGAATTAACTTGCTTGAATTCACTTTTACAGAGAAACTTGTGACCTCGTGAAATAATTTAATGAATTTCGGAGTTATTACGGATTCATTCAACATCGGACAAACTGAATTCCGTATTTTAATTTACTTACTCGTAACAATATAGTTTAATTTCAATAGAAAGTTTGAAAGGGAATTTTCGCGATATAACGGAAATCATTCGGCTACAAACTTGCTTCGAAGCGTCTAAATTTTTTCCCCGATTTTAAAGCCGAAAAACGCCTAAAAACGAAACTAAAAATTAAAGACAATCGAAACCTAAAAATATTTTCCTTCCATCGGTGAAATATTCAAATCGATACAAAAATATGAAAAAATCGCGAAACGATTCGATAAGTTAATTGAAAAAGTTCGATCCAAAATGCGTCGGCTTCTGGCTTTCGACGGATTTTCCCTATTTTATTGGTCTGTATTTTCAGAACCGATGTCGACGTCAATGGCTATATCGATGACTCAATTTGATTGGACGAGAAAGCGAGGCGAAAGAAAACAGCCGATGACAGAAGGAAAGAGGCGAGAGTCGAACGAGAAAGATCGAATCGAGACGGATAAATTTGGCCGAGCTCATTTCGCCACTTCCATTAATTGCTCGACCCGAGTCGCGAACCAAAGCCAAGAGCTTCGCGCAAATTCCACGTTAAAGGTTTCCCCTTCTACATCGCGGTCGCGAACGACGAGTGAATCCTCGGTCCACGGACGTTCGAGGCGCGGGTCGCGCACTCGTACACACACGCATACACACAGACACGGGCCAGAAAGTCTCTCGGGAGGCTTTTCGGGAGAGAGAGAGAGAGAGAGAAGGAAGGCCCGGGGCTTTTAAATTTTAATTAAATGACATTCGTCCGCCTTTGAATGGGGTTGACGGTGCCGCGAGAAGGAGGAGGAGGAGGAGGAGGAGGAGGAGGAGGAGGAGGAGCAGAAGCAGCAGCCGCTTTTCCTGCTCCGGGCGTGCGATGAATAACTTTGCGAGAGGCGCAGCGACGGCGGTGCTCTTCATATTAATTCCGCGTGTCTGTCTGGGAAGTTGGCCGTGCCGCTCGCGTCGCCTTATCTATGGATTCCCGTCTTAACTCCAACTCCTCTTTCCCCGACGTTTCTTTCGATCCTTATTCGCCGAGGACTCATTAAAGGAAACCTCTTTCGCGTGCCGGGGAAAGCGCTCCTTGCATTTTTAACGGGAGCGCACTTGTTAATGCTGCTCGTTCGAACGTGAGAGATAAAAAAAAAACACAAAAAAAACAAACACAAAAATGGACGCGAAAGGAAGAATAGTAAGAATCGGATCGGATGTTTTCGAACGCAACGCGATACAACGCAGGCTATTAAAGAATGTGGGAAAGCAATCGAGTGTTTTCCAACACCGGCGATTAACGAAATCGATCCCTTCGCCGATTGATAAACGAAAACGCGTATGTTTGGCAAGTTGGCTAATTTTCCGTCTTCGTCTCGCTCGGAGCGACAACGGACAGCATCCGGGATAGGTTCTTCGGCGGATGCTCGGAACTAGAACCCGGGGGCTGTACTCCTCGCACCTTTCCGCCCTCGCGTCGATTCGCGGCTCGCTCGTAAAGAAGTCAGCCGCCCTCGTGCCCAGCTTCCGTTTTCCCGCATCCATCGATTTCTTTCGACGCGCGCGCGGCACTGAATCCGTGCGACCCGATAAAAAAGTTTCGGGAGCACGGCTCGACCAGCTTGACCCGTAAGTCGGTGCCTCTTCGGCTTCCTTTGACCTCGTGTTTCACGAGCTGCGTCTCGAAAATACTCGAGAGGAGATCTTTTTCTGCCCGACTTTGCCCTCCGAGTCCAAACTCGTGAAATTCGTATTTATACCTATTCCTGCTTTCCCCTTACTGCCCTTGGAAATTTATCACTTCGGCAACCATTGTTCTCGCAAATGCATGCGGTTCTTCGGTCCTCCTCCACCTCCTTCACCTCCTCCACCTCCTCGTCCTCTTTTACTCTCATTCTCACTCGACGCCGATCCGCGCTCCGCTTCTTATCGTCTCTTTCGCCTGCGACCGACGAACTTTCTAACTTCCACGCCTTACGCGATATCGGCGTAAAATTACTTTCGCGAAAGCAATCCCAGCCAAAATATCCCTGCGCTACGGCTGGAAGGAAATCGAAGGTACTTTCATAATTAAAAACCTCTTTCTCGATGCGGAAGAGGAGCGTTTCGAGTATAGAGGGATATAATTTTATTATACATGGGGTCAAGTTGTAAAAAAAAACGAGTAAGCTCGTTCGAGTCGTCCGGAAGACAGAATTTTCAAAAGAGTTCGGTTGTACGGTAGTTTTTATTGCGTTTTTTGTTATTTATTTTATTTTCCCGTAACACTTAAAAACTTTAATTAAATTATCTTAAAAATAAATGATTAAGTGTAAGAACTTGGCAACTTTCACGTAAGAATATTGCTTCATTTAATACTTTAATTTATCAATTTAAAATCAAAACCTGTCCTGCCTGTAATTTCGAGTGGTTAAAAATGTACGTTGCCTAAATTATAGAGACCGTACCTTTATTGACATTTTTAATATTATGATTGTAGTGATATTTACATAACGCAACAAACATCCGTATTTTTGCAAATTGGATCGAATTGGATCAACGTGGAAAATTATTTTCGAAAAAATTCAATTAAATCTGGCTCTAATTATTTCAATTATATAACTAGACATTACTTTTACGTCGTTCGCGTTTTTACGTTTCGATAATTTAAAAACAAAAACAAAAAAAAACAAAGAAAAAAACCAAAAAACTGTGTAACTCATTGACTAACGAGTATTGATTTATAGATCAAATATTTCGATACTATCGAGAATTTTATACGTTTTACCCGCTGAAATCAATTTAAATGCAAAATCTATATATATTTCGAATATTATTTTCGTGCTCCCGAGCCGATTTTTATCGTACGCTCATTTTTGTAAATAAGAAGCATTTAAAGTACGCGTACGTAACAAATTCATAAAAATGTAATCGAGGCTTTCCCCAGCGAATAAACCGCTATATAAGCGTCGAATATAACGATAACTGAGAATTCGTTTGTCGCAAAGTGTGATTTTTGAAAAGCCTCAAGAACCGAAATTACAAAAGAAGAAACGAACAACTGGATCTCCATCTTCCGCACAAAGAGGATTTTCTAACTCTCCCATAAATGTACGATTTTAAGAAACAAGTATGGGAAGGATTTCCGCACGAATAATATCGAAGCTCTTAGAGTCCGCTCGAGGCTCCATTCCCGTTCGGGCTCCTCTCGATCCTTCGATGCTGGTCCGTGGAAATGCACGCAAGGCATGCAGAATTTTATTTCTGCTTCGTGACTCGAGCCTCCGTCTTTTTCTCTTTCTCCTCGTTCTTCTTGCATGTTCTCGAGCATCGGAGCGCGGCTCTACCCATTCCAACCGTGTCGGACGTAGTTTCTTTCCCTCCAGCGTGTCTCGCTTGCACTTTTACCCCCTCCCCGCGGTAGTAAGCACCAGCCGAGCCGGGGAACGGTAAGGTTAAAACTCGCATCACTGAGCTTGATGTATGAACGGACTTGTGCGACAGGGAATCGAGCGGCTCTCGAGGGGGAACTAACGCGGGGTGAGGAAGGGGGCGAGGAAGGGGGCGAGGAAGGGGATGAGGAAGAAGGGAGAAGAAAGACGAGTCCTCGTCTACCTTCGTTCCTTAGTTTCGAGTACTCCCGACCTCACGCGCGCCTAACGTTACGAACGCGTGTGCACGTGTCACGTGGAGGGGGGGAACTCTTCGAATTTGTAACCGAGGTCGTAGATTTCCCGGTGACGGACGCTCTTTCTCGGATTTGATAAACCTCGGTATCGATCCGTTGACGCTACTTTCACCGTTTTTATTCGTCAACTTTTTTAAAAACTTCCGTAATTTTATTAATCCGCGGAAGCTTTGCCCATTGAATATTCAGGCCGGAAAATTCTTATTGCGCCGTAAAGTCCATTTAATAAAGCAGAAGCTTTCTTCGGCTTTTAATGCTTCCGCCTCGCATGATCTAGGAAACTGCGAGGCGGTAATTTCGCTCGATTCGGTTATTGCGTAATGAAGAACGGCAGCGGCGAGAAAGCCGGTAACGGTTTGCGGCTCCTGGCACGTGAAAAACCGACAGCGGAACATGATTCGTCGATTCTCGAATAACATAATCATTCCGGTGCTGCATGATCCGGGCGAAGCGGTTTTTTTTCCACGCTTTTTGCATTGCCCGACTCGCGGTCTTGGCTTTTTGCGCATCTGTGAGTGGACGCAACAACGACGACGGCGACGACGACGACGAGGACGACGACGACGACGACGACGAGGACGACGGCGACGATGCGATTAATCTCCTTCGTGCACGACACCAAAGGCAAGTACAAGCAGGAAAAATCGCTGACGACGCTGACGTGGCAATGTAGCCTTAAACGAGTTGCACACCGATTCCTCCCGTTACGCTACGCACGCATACATCCGAGATCTCCTCCACCCCCTCCGTCATTTTTATACACGGATGCTCAATAAAAAATTGTTCCCATAAATATGCAAAATTTTGTGCAATGTATTTTTTGCGGGTACTATGTTGATTTTATACATTTCCTCGACGTATAAGGATTATCGTTTTCTAAGAGTCATTCGAATCGAAGCACACGGAGAGATTTTTCATTCTTTTTTATGACAGTGCTAAAATTTGATAAGTTAGAAAGTGAATCCAACTTTTTTTTTTGTTCCATCCACCTAATCTCGGACATCGATCTTTCTTTAATAATTATGAACGAACGAACGAACGAAAGTTTGGATCTAATCGTTGTCTTATAAATGTCGTTCCGGTACGCAAAAAATTATCTTAAAAACGGTGCGATCGCGTTCGATAAAACGAAGGACTGGTAAAAACTCGAGTATCTATTTTCAAACCTGACTCAATTATTTCAAAAAGGCAATCGCACTTCTCTTATCGAAGTTCAAGTGCAACCGAGCGCCACTATATAAATGGAGCCTTCCAGTTTCCAAATACGTTCGGTGTCGCGTTAATTGCTGCCTCAAATAAATTACGTCGGTTTAATTCTCGTAATAGAACAAATATGGCGATTCAAGTAGACTTTAACAAGACGGAATGCCAGCGATCGAATCTAACGGCGAGTATCGAGAGGACGACGTAACGATGTCGAAATCGCAGACGCGCGTTATTAAAAAAGCCAACGTCGATACTTAGATCGTCGATCGAAGCGATGGCGAAACTTTATTCGCTTCCTCGGCACATCGGCCGCGAATAATCCCCGGCTAATCTGATCCAATCGGATAATCGCAGGGTCGCGGGGGGAGACGGGGCCGAGTAATTTCGGGCGGGCGGAAGGCGGAATAATTTAGAAATTCGAGGCTCGGCGGTTCCGAACACTCCTCCACCCTCCTTTAAAATGTGCAATGGCTCGCGGCTTCCGCATATCGAGGATGTTTCCACCAGCGTGAGCCGCTTGTCGTGCATCAAGTGCATACTTCGAGTCGCATGCCGGGGAGAATCGAGCAACCCCTTCGACGCCTACCTCGTCGGATGTCTGCGAGCGAGAACGAGGGGTTGTTTTTTTCGTGGAGTCGCGTCGAGGGAATAATAACGTTCGATGGATCGTGGATGACTCTCGGTCGGTGAGAGTTCGCTTATCTCGGCGTCTCGGCGCTGCTTTTGCAACGCGAGATCGAAGACAATGCGAAGATATAAGAAGCGAGCGAACGGCGTTTACGTAAGGAAGATGGATGCTTGGTTCGTACTTGATAATGATTTTAAGGGGGCATGGAACGAGCGAGCGCGCCAACGATTGGTAGAAATGAATTCCACGATTCGACGATTAATTTATAGCCGTTCTAAATAGTCGTGAGAATAACGTATCGCATCGCGGATAAATTAGGAGTATAAAATTATTGTTGTTAGGATCGAACCAAGATTTTTCGTTTCTTCGATTCTCCGTCTTCGATCGCGCAATAAAATATAAACAACCAATTATGCTCGAAATCAACGTACAATGATTTATAAAATTAAAGGCGAAACTGTAAAGCCGAGAATCTAAATTTAGATAAAATAGAATACGATCGTTTCGTGTATCGACGTTACGGCGATGTTGTTACTTTCGTTATTGTATTACGTGTCGATTTAAAGCAAGAAAAGATTTAAAATACTACGGAGTAGCGATAATGATTTATACAAGTATATATAAATTTAGTTCAATGCGATGATTGATACAAATTAACTCAAACCATTAAGATTTATGGGAACATGACTGAATAGTCAACATACCGTTCTATTAATTTATTCCAAATAATCGTCTCGATAAATTAAGTGACATTTTTTCAATAAAGGGTTTTAATGTATATTTTTAAGGAGCACTGATTGAACTATAAATTCTAACTAAATATTCCATGACTAAAAATGATATACTATCCATTTAAAAAACTTGGTTTAATTAAGTAATTAACTTTTAACATATTTCATTTTCGTTGGTATAATGTAATTTTACATACATCGTAAAAAAGTGATTCTGTAATAATGATAAAATATTTTCAAAGGAATTTCACGGATAATATTGTTGATAAATTTACAAGTTTTTGAAATAGCTTATTTATTAAGTGTATTTGCTTACTTATTGTTTTTCAATATTTTTATACGAGTTTTTATCGTTACTTCGAAGGATATCAATATTTTAATACGAAGGATCGTAAAAAGTAATTATTGATCTACGAAAAAAATTGCCCAATTTTTTTAAAATGATGTTCAAATTTAATAATTTATATAAACTTGTTTATAAATTCTATATGTAAATTATTATCGACAAAATACGTTTTACATTATTTGCTATAATAGACGCGTTGGGCATATAGTATAAATTTTTTCAAGTATGATTTATAAAATTGAAATTATCGATCGTAATTTTTATATCGTTGGTTTTTAACAAAAATTTATAAATTTAAAAATTCATAAAGAAATTTTTAAAAAAATCGTAAAAGCTTTTCTTTTATCGATCCCAACGTTGTATAAAAATTTCAATATGAAAGTTAAATATTAAAGAAAAACTTTTTTTTATAAGAGATGATCTCAAAATTCCCATAATTCTTGAACGAGATATTGTAGAGTTAATATAAATGACGTATTTCAAAGTAAATTTTTCAAATTTCGTACTTTTATTTAGTTCTGACTATGAAAATATTTTTGTAAATTTTAGAATAGCTTAAAAAGTTAAATTTACATTTTTTTTTAATATTACTTAACTTTTTTCATTTCCACACGAAAATACTGTCTTATGTATTCAATAATTAAAATATGATAGTTGTAAAATTAAGTCTCTTAAAAAATTACGTAAATTATGAAGGAAAAAATGTTAATTTTAAAGCGAAGTTTATGTTTTTTTCATGAAACTTAAAAACAAAAATTTGTAGATATGATTACCGTTGTTTCAAGCTTCCTTTTTAAAATGGAATTTTTATTGCGTAGCCATAGCAGTTTTAAAAGTATCATACCACTTTGGTGGTTATTTTGTTGGAATCTTACTCGAAGCACGTGTACCATCTATTTGGATTGGATTTACGTCGAAAACTTTGCGTTCGTTTAAAAAATATGGATAAAATATGCATTATATATATCACGTGCAATTTTTATCTATCTGTAAATTGATAACTGTGTATACTTTTAAGCGTTGTCCATTTCAGTCGATAAAAGAATTACGGTCACTTAAATTATATCTCGAGTTAGAAAATGCGTAAACAATGGGTATTTTTAATTTCAATTGAAATTTCAAATTGTAATTCGATATTAAATTTCAATCAAACGAATTACTAGAACATTATCCATCACGATTGTTTCTAATGGAACAAATTCTATTTTTCGTTAAAGCATCTACTATTTCACTGTCACTAAATACCTAATCGATTGTGTATTTACAAACTCGATTGGAACTATTATTTAGTTATCGCAGTGTGTGTATATTAGTACATAACAACTCACCCACTCCAGAAATAGCCCAACATTGTTGTTGATAAAAAACGAATTCTCACCTGAAACACAAGAATCGAAAAATTAATTATAAAATTAATAACAAACTTTATTTTTTGCATAAATATTTTTTTAATACGAAAGATGAAAACATCGAAGGTTGAAATATAAAAAGTAGTATGCGGTACGTCATTTTTAATATAAAAAAATATAAATGTTATATACGAGTATTATAATAAATTTTTGTTCCTTTTTACGTTCGAAATATTGTCAAAATTGAAGAGAATGTAATGCACAGACGAGTTTTAAATTTAAGCTTTGATAAATATTTTTTTTATAAAATGGATTTCTAAGCCGCGCATATGTGAGAGCAATCTTGCTTCATCAAAGAAATTGAAAATGGTAAAGAAATATACGCGGAACATATGCAAATATTCCATTGAAATACATTTTGCATATCGAATAATGTCGCTTCGTAACAGTTAAAAATATCAACATTGAGTTATTAATTAATAAAAAAATAAAACAAAATATGAGAAATATAATTCTCGGTATTTTGTGAAATATCCAGAGACTGTATATATACATGACTGGTAAAGTATTCCACCTATTTATTAACGTACAACGCGTATAATTAAAAAGAATTAAATGTATTAAAATAATATATAATACCGTACTTATGAATTACAAAAAAAAAAAAAAAAAAAAATATACCGAAGAGAACTTTTGTAATGCTATCAAACTAACGAATGGATGATTAAAAATACTAATCTACATACATTAATATTTCATCACTCTAAAATAACATATGCTAAATGAGAAAACATATCTCAAATCTAACACACAAAAGATGCTGATCATATTAATATTTGTACGACGCTATTCTTTAATCGCGTACACGATCGGATCTTAATTGAAATATCAACCTGTTAGACTTTTTAAATAAAATCGTATTCTTTCTACATTTTAAGATGACAGCTTTTCTTTTCTAAGTATCCGTTAATCAATTACAATTTCCCTTTAAATTATTTGCTTCGATGCGCGAATAAGAAAAGGAAAAAGAAAAAGAAAAAAGAAAAACTACCAAACAAATTTGAATTTTCCTCTCGCGTAACAATACGTTCGAAACTTTTCTTACGCTACAGAATCGCTGAACACAGCACTTATTTTATAATTATTTAAATATATATATTTATATCACGTATAATTAGCCGTATAAAAAGCAATAGCAAAAACCATTCGCCGCTTCAAGCGAACGTAAAACCTTTTTCCATAATAAAGATGACGACTTAATTGAAAGACGCCATCAACATCCGAAGGTTAATTGCATTCGACTTTAACACCACTCGATCATTGATTCAGATATCTACGGTTTTAACGTCCGACCGTCCAGCGCGCAAAGCCACGTACAATTTACATCGAAGAATGTAGTGTAGCGAGCGACTTTGATAGAAGAAAATAAAAAAGCCGAAAAAAAGAACGAGTTTAAAAAAATTGTAAGCATGTGCCCGTAGTGCTCCGGACTTTCGTTCGTGATCGCCTATCGATAAAACGTCAAATGCAGAAGCGGCTTTTATTACTCGCCCGCAACGAAAACTGCATCGCTTCATGTAAATTCATTCTGGCGCGTCAGTGCAGTCCGATAGATGTCTTTTCTGCGAAAGCGATGTGGTAAACATGAGACATTGCTCAACGAACCGTGGAAGGCTGACTCCGAGCGTGTAAACGAAAGTTTTATTTTTAAGTTTACTTCTCTCGCTACTCAACCGCCGCTCGAAAACCAACAATACTCTCGGCAACTTTCTTTACAACTGATTGTTTCCACTCTACCTTTGAGGAAACTGATTTGCGCACATTTTTTAAATATGTATCTTCGTTCCCCGCGACTACTCGAACTTATAATACGAACGAGTTATAAATTACGAGAAATTACGAGCGAGAAGTGCAATACAGTGCGATTTGAGAGAACTCGACGACGTGATTTTTTTTTTTTCGTGAAAAATGAATGCATCAAGTTCGCGAAAGTCCGTTAAAGTCGGAGTACTCTGATTACAGTCGTAATAAAAAAAAAAAAAGAGCGATAAAGTCTAACTCTCGACGGTAATAATATCCATCCGTAAAATGTGCTTCATTGTATTTTTGAAATACTCGCGAAATTGCAGATTTAGCTCGAGTAATTTTGGAAATATGGATGTTGCGTTTGGTTGCACCGTACGTTTATGTGTGTGTGTGTGTGTAAGGTCATCGATAACGAGGTCTATGTGGAGCGTTCCGCACTTTTACGATACCAACATCGAATACAACCGTGTCTAGGCCTCGTAAAATTATCCTGCATTCTGCTTGAGTCTCGATGTTAGTGACTTCATGCCTGTACGTATAACAGGATACGGAATACAATACTTAGGACAATTGCCCACTTGCCTCGTACCTACAATTTCGCGACTATTCCAAAAATACATTCTACATTCCAAAAGTGTATCCTATTTGAATGCCATTATCAGCGACAAAAGCATTCGAACCCCTCGACCGATAATACCGTTTATTTAGATTGCGTTTGGTTTTTATTTATTTGGTAAGGATTTATTCGATTAGAGTTTAGTTTTAAACTTTTTAAATTCAAAGAAATTCTTGAACGAATTAACGTTACTTTGGTAAGTTTTCAACTTACGTAAATTACCGTACCAAGAATGTAAATAGAAACGTTATTTGAGGCGACCTCGAGAATTTCTAAGAAAGATAATGGATTTTTACTCTTATATTGTTTACGCAATCGAAATTTAAATTAAAGCAATATATTAGAGAACATTGTATTTAGCAATTCTTGAAGGATTTAAGGATACTAATAACGTATTACACGTGCAATACCGCGAAACCAAACTCGAGCTTTTTGTAATTAAGATTTATATGCATAAACTACCAATTAACGTGTCAATCTTTGCAGGTAAATTTCGTATTTGCGTTAATAGATGTGGCGGTATTTACGATTGCTTGCGTTACAAGCTAACGTAAGCCGATGGTATTAGCTCCGTGTACTTTGAATTTTACTGGTTTAGGGAAATTTATAATGTTTCACGCATCTGGAACGTAGACTCAGCGATCGCGTAATCGTTGATGAAATGCTATTTTTACTCGATTAATAGGTATTCATCTTTTGGACAACGACGAGGCACAGATTCGATAACTTCTCGAATTATACGGGAAAAGTAAATTACCTGTTCGTTACATTCGTTCGACATAATTTCAAACGATCTCGCGACATTTATTCTCTATTGTAACGGATTAATAAATTCTGGACTCGATCCAACTACCGTCGATTTCTCAAAATCTCGAATAATCAAAAATATTATTTTTCACAAATTACAACGAGCGAAATCGATTGTACAAATTTTTAAACCAAAGCTCTCAACGTTTTCATCCGAAATAGAAAAATCTCGAAAATTTACCGGTCTCCGATCACATAATACAAAGCGATTAAGTATCTCGAATAGGGAGTTATAGGATTTAGTACAATTGGTATCTATGCAACAGCACTGAATTGCCCGCGATCGCAAACCTTGTAATAAAATACTCAACCGGCTCTACTTACTTACGATACCAGTTGAATATTTGTCAACTCTAAAATTTTGTAAATTATGAAATAATTCTGTAACTTATGACCGTAATATTTTATCACTTAAAACGTAGTTTTTACAAACGCGTATCTAATCCATGTTAAATGTTACATAAAATTATATTTCTTATATCCGAATATATTCGATCCGCTCGTTGTATAATGTTAAACTTTTCCTGCGATACGAAAGTTTCGAAAACGCGTATACGCGTATAATCTTATATAATTTATAATTAAATCCTTTGCTTTTTAAATTTGATGAAATAATGTTCAAGATTTTAAAACATTAACATAGAGTAATAAATAATATTTAATTAGAAAAAGACTTTCGAGGCGCGATCTCGGCAAGATAAACTGATTTTTTTTTGTTTGCAATGTATTTCTTTTAAACGTCAAATTACTCGAACAAACAGTCAAAGTAATTAGGCTCTAGAAAAGAAGTGCCGATGAATATTTTATTCGTTAAATTTGCACGAAAAATAAAGCCACGCTTCGAATAAAATACGCGCTTTATAATTAAAGACGAAGATTGAAACGCTTCATAAAACTTGTATAATAATTTTACGCTTTAAAAATATCTTGTACAAAAGCTGTCGGTAATAATTTTTGCAGGACAATTTTATAATAATTTTTGCTCCGATGGTTATCCTTTATTCCTCTCGAATTTACGAGAAGGAGTATAAAGTCCGAAAAATTTGATTCGATCGCGCGGAGTACATCCATCCAAATAAGAAACACGAAACTGTAATTGAAAACAGTGGATATCGCGCGATAAATTAGAGGCGTTGCGATTTCGATGCATTACGCTCGAACGAAAAAAGAGCGAGAGAAAAAAATGTCGAGACTCGGTTTTTCGAGCGTCGAAAGAACCGGTGGAAAGAAGCGAAGTTGCAGTTATCGAGAGCCGACGAAGACCGAGTCGAGTCGACATTTGCCAAGTCATAACCTGTAACCCGTTCGCCTTCCATCCGCGTTAGATTGCGATTACGGAGAGCAATGTACGACTGCGCCTACGCTCAGACATTCGCCGCGCATATTGGCACATTCCGATGTTTGCCGGTGAGCGAATATTGCGTGGTATTATTTAGAATTTCCAAACGACAGGAGAGTAAACAATCGAATATTACACTCGCAACGGTCGCGAGCGATATCTTTGCGAATTAAAGAAAATTTCACGTTGACATATAAATCTAAATGTGTTTGCGTTACTTTGATACTTTGGAGTGACGGTTCCTTACTTTTATGCTCTTGATTTACACCCTAACGCTTACTCTCGAGTTTTTCTTGCATCCGATAAGATATTTTAAATTGTAGTCTACGCTCGAAAATCAAATTGAGTATTGCACGGGCAATTTTTGTCGATTAACGCTGATTGAATCGTTGCGAGCATTCGCGTAAAACTTATTGCCGCCACGTTCGAGTCAATTTTTCAAGTGTGGAATAATTTAAATTTTATTCGAAAAGTAATTAGAAATGTATTACAAGAAAGATTTCGTAAACCAAGTGTAAGTTTATTCAAGACCGTTGATTCAAGTTTTCCATTTAAGTGAAAGCAAAGATAACCTGTAACTACGACTCTTTGATAAGCCAATTTTATTGAAAATATAGAAATCCTTTTTTATCGAACAACGTCTCGATATCTCGAACCGTGTAAGGGAACGAGAAGAGTAACGCGCCGGAAGAAATAGAAATCGTCGACTTCTCTTCGATATTATTTTTTAATTGTTATTTCTTATTTCTTTTCGCTACTTTTCGCCTCTTTCGCAAACTTGTGAAAATCGTTATACGCTACTTTGGATTAAACTCTCGTCGATTATCATTTGTTTAATCGGATATATACCTAAGTTATTTTAGCTTGTCCGTAAGATTAAAATTAACAATCTTTTTAACAAAAATTCCTTTCGATTATTGCAGATGTTTAACCAACGTTAATTCGCGATAACAAAATGTTCTAACGAATTCTCCCTAATTATTCTAATTACACGTTGCAACTCAAAATATTTTAAAAGCGTACGTTAGCGCATAAAATGAATGTATTCTTTGCGTAAGTATCGGTTTGTAAAAAACTTTACAACTTGGAGTGAATTAGTAGTAAATAAATATAAATGTTAAGTTTACGATATTTCTTAAAATAAAAACGCATCGCGCTCGTAAATAAAATAACAAAAGTTCTCGCAATCTTAAATTCTACCGAGTACATCGATTCGTTACTTTATGAAAATTGCAACTACTTAAAATGTTTGTACTTCTTTGGATCCATTTTCAACGAAGGAATCGACGAATTAATTATTTCGGTTGATTCTCGCTGTCGATTCGTTATGGACTATGGAACATCGGTACGGAGTTTTTACCGGTAACGCGTACTTTTTCCAAATTAAAATTATTTTATGTTTTCCATCGCGAGTAGCTCCGCAATACCACGGCAGGATATGCATAAGCAAATTGAGTTGAGCCGAGAAAAGCAACGCTTTATGTAGCGACAGCTCCGTAATAACTCTAGGATATAATTTGAGTTTCAGCTAAATGCTGGGCTTAGACGAAGTAGCGGTTGCTATCTAAAGCACGCGTTATAAGTGTCGATAGTTATAGAGGAACTAAGAGGAAGTTAGACAGATTAGACATAATCCGAGGTTGAGAACATTGTACGAAAGCTCATAAAATCGGAAGGTATTCCGAAAAGAAACCTTAACGAAATTTAGACGCGATTTGTATTCGATTCACGAACACACTGGTTTATACCGATTTCTTTACCGAACGAAATACTTAGAAATATATTTAAATTCATTTCAAATCTAGGTAAAACGACGTTTACCTATGGAATTAGTTTGCTTTCAGCGATGGTTTTCAAAATTATTTGTTTTGATTTTCAAAATAATTTCTACGATTGCGAACGAGAAAAAATTCGTTTTAAAATTCACGATACATTTTCCCAGGACGTTGATATATTTATAGAAATATTCTACGAATGTTAATTTTAGCTTAAGTAGCGTATACGTGATACGCTTAGAATAATTTAATATGTTTTTATTAGCCGACGATGAATTTATAATAACTAACGGTTGGCATAATCAATTACAGTCTTTCATCTTAATTATTATTTTCTCGTGTGATTACCTAAGAGAATCGAGCGTTACGTCGTCATTATTCGAGTAAAAGAAGCCGAGACGGGAGAAGATCGAGAGAAAAAAAACATGTCGTGCAATTGTCTGATCCGTGGCTTAATAATGAATACGAAGGTTAATTTTAATTTATAGTCCTCGACGGTAATATGCATGATTGAATGTTATTCTACGTATTTATATGCTATCTTTTTTCTCCTTTTCCTACCGTATCTCTCCCTCTCTCTCTCTCTTTCTCTCTCTTTCACTTTTTCTTAAGTAGCATTCGTAAAAAGTTTAGATAATCAGTGAGAAACGTAGGATAAATTTGGTAAGAAGTAGATAAGAACTCGGCAAGTCAAACAAGGTTACAGAGAGTTTCTCTACTTGAATTTAATTGGATGCATTTGGAAAAAACACGAAAACTTTTTGACGATCACAAATTGTTTTTTGAACAATACGAAACGGCTGGCTAATTTTATTCGCGTTCGATAATGGAAGCACAAAGATGAAAAGAAGAAGATAAAAGGTACAAGCGAATAGAAATTCTGCGGTTGTATGGAAGAGTAATTATATAAAAGAAGGAGACAGAGTCGCTGCACGAACATAATAAGAGTGAAATATAAGAGGTTGCGCAAGGCGATAAAAAATAGCGGAAGTAAATACACGGACACGTGAACTCGGACAAAGTGGCGAGCGTAAACCTATTCTCGGAAAAGAAAGGAAGAAGAGGAACGAGCATCGTGTCTTACCGCGGTATAAATACTCGATTCACCCACGCGGTAAAACTAGCGACCCATTCACGAAGGAGACGTTCGGCCTCCGGTCAATGAAGCGAGTCGCGAGTCGAGTCCCGAGTCGAGTCCCGAGTCGAGTCCCGAGTCGAGTCCCCGGCACCGAACGCGACTCCTTCCTTCGGACCTAATTTGGCCAATGTCTCACACAGAAGCGGGGCTTTCGCTCTCGGAGTCTGTCGCGAGCTACCGCGAAAACGCAAAGTGTCCCCAGGCGACGGCGATTCGCCCGGTTACCTCTGCTCCGCTCTGCTCGGCTCTCAGAGCGCTAACGACGCAATTACGTTACCGATCACCGATTCGATAATTACTTTTAATCCGCGTCCAATCATCTTCGCTCGCACGTGATCTCGTTCGCGTAGATGTTACGTTTAGAAAGCGAGCGTAATTTATTACGAAAGGAGAGGTGTAAGCGCTTTAAAAAGATAAATGCGCGAGCGAAGAAAAGATAAATTCTATTCATACTTTCTAGAATTAAGTAAATATATTTTTAGGTAGAGGAAACATATTTTAATAATATTAAGCAAATATCCACTCGATTCGAGCCGTATTTTATAAGCATTTAGTAAATTACGTCGTTGTATATTAAACCGCTTTTTTTCGTCCGGAGCAACAGAATATAAATTAATTTACTATCTTTTACATCTTACACGCTTTACAAATATTTTAAAACATGGCGCGTATTCAACTTTTCCAGAGGCATTTATTCCAGCTATTAGTATCGAGTTGCGCGCAACCGTACAAACACGTCCAAGAATTATAAAATCGAATAAAAGAATAAAAGTAGCGAATTTGGCAAGGTGTGAAAAACTAAAAGGAAAAAGAAAAGGCAAAAAAAAAGGCGAAATAAAAGGCGAAATAAAATAATAAATGGTAAAAGTAAAGCGTACGTTACTTTTACCGTAGCGTATTTCAACGAGTTAACGGTTGGAAATTCGTTAGCCGGTAGCTCGAGTCTGGCCCAAGTGCAGTCGCGAGCGTAGGTATCGGACGCGTATAGGAAACGAGTTTTCATTGAGCGCAACGGAGCGAGCGAGCGAGCAAGATGAACCCGGGTCAGGCTAGAGAAAGAGAGGGACGCAGAGGGAAAAGGAGAGAGACCGTGATTTGCATATCCGCTGTCAGCGAAGCAGGGGGCACACGCTTGCGCGCGATTTTGCACGATAATGCCCGAGGGAGTGCGAGACTTTCGCAGTATATTTCAGCGACGCGAGAGCCCCATCGCGCACAATAAACACGAGCAAAGTTTCGCCTGTCGAAAGAGCGAAAAATAAAAAGTGCGAGAGAGCGAGAGAGAGAGACTGAGAGATGAAAAAAGGACCGAGCGATCCGAGCGAACCGAGCGCCAAAGAATAAAAAGGAAGAGCTGCTCGCGATGTATATATTGGTCCGGCGAACGGACACTTCCGGGTGTTTCGCTCGACTGACTGAGCGTGCACTTTTCTCTCTCTCTCTCCTCATCTTTACGTCCCATCTGGACAATTAAATTACACAAAGCGCGCGAGCCAACGGCGCGCGTATATAAATCACTTTCACAAGAGCCGCGTGCTCCGGAGTTCGCAGCTTCGTATGTGTACATTGTAAATTATACGCGTCTCGGCCGATTTGGATAACCTTGGTCAAAGGTTTCTTCCGCTTTAGCTCGAGGAGACGGTGCCGATGCGTAAGAAGGTGGACACCGAAATCGTTTCTACAGTCCGAGCAAGAGAGTAAGAGAGGAATTTTGACGCATCGCGCGCTTCTAATTTTTCACCGAGAAAGGGGTTAACGTAATTTATCTCGTAATTACCGATACCCGGTGAAACGAATATCCAGTCGTTGAAGCGTACACACGACCACGTTTGCGGGAGGTTGTTACAACAGAGATACACGGAGTCGAAAGCAAAGCGTTTATTCTAATTGATCATGACTGCGGTGGGGTGATCGAATTACTAGCGATGAAAGCTATGGTTGAACCGTGTAACAAAAATCAAACGGGTCGATGTATTCTCTAGCCCGGGCTAAACGTTGAATTATACCAGAATATGAGATACGCGCGCGAAGGCGGAATAAAATAAGCGAAACTAAAGAAGCGAAAGAAAGCTTTAGTCTCTTTTCTCCTTCTCTCTCACTCCCCTCGTTTCGGTTGATACTTCCAGTGCCCGGAATGCTAATTCTTTTTGCGACGAAATGCAGAGGGAGAAACAAAAATAGAAACAGGGAAGAGGGAGAAACCGAGTCCGCGGATTATGGTTAGCGCAGACTCTGTGACACTTGGTAGACATAAAGCTAAACGAGACCGAAAGACGTTCGCGCTGCTCAAATTCGCTCTTGCCGTACATACTAAATGGTTCTGGTAGAGACGAAAAAGACATTTTACCCGCTGCTTCTATCATAGGTATACGATTATAGTTATTACTAGAGATTTTCTCGAGTTATCGCGAGTTTACGGTTCTGCAAACTTTGATAATCTAGGCGTCGTAATTTTTTATCGCTTCGACGAAATAACTTTCCGAAACAAATCTCGACCGATGTAGCAAAATAATCCGGTTAACGCGAGGATTATAATATATTTAATATATATATTTGATATATATTTAACGCGGATTCAACGCGATTCGCTCACTTTTCCACCGTATTTCATTTTTCCGAAACGAGATACTCCCGAACCGAACAAACCGGGTGTTAAAGCGATCGAAGCATCGGTTGGATTTTCGGATGATTCGAACGATTCGAGCTCTGGATATTCCCGCAAACGGATGCGATCGCATGAGACTCGTCACGGATGCAGCTTGGCAAGCTTCTGCTCGCACTCGCGCAACCGGGAAATTGACGTTTGCGTTTCAATGGTCGACTCGATAAACGTGGCGTACGTCCGTTCTGGGTAATTAGATAAAGTTTGAGTCACTTGGCAGTGCCGGGCGTGCGCCAATTATTCCTGCAACGCGAACGCGGGATGCTGGACGCCGTTATGTAAATACGCTCGAATGCGTAATGACCTTCCGGATGCTGAGGAGCGCGGCTGTTGGAAGGGAATCCTTTTCCGCGGTGTAGTGGTTCGTCCACTTACGAGGGATCGTACTCGAATGCCGTCTTTAGAGAAGACTTTATTAAATAGGAGACGCAACTTTCCAGAGGATCGAGAGCGTCGTTTAAAAAAAAAAGGGACGAACGAGAAAACGAAATTACGACGTTTTCCGACGTATCGGAGACGCACTCGTCTTTGGAGGAGGTAATTATTGTAATTTTAATCGAATGGGTTGCGCTCCCGGTACTTTCGCCCATAAACGTAATGATTTACTTACGATGACAAACGTGTCTCCGAGTTTATGCTAAATACTATAATTTTT
The DNA here is from genome assembly GCA_018907195.1 of Dolichoris vasculosae. Taxonomy (NCBI): domain Eukaryota; kingdom Metazoa; phylum Arthropoda; class Insecta; order Hymenoptera; family Agaonidae; genus Dolichoris; species Dolichoris vasculosae. The sequence continues at coordinate 11,919,993 of JACCHY010000006.1, forward strand.
TCTATACGATATTTCGCGGTGTACGAACCGATAAACATCGTTTAACTTTCGATCTTAATAAGTATCTCATCGATAAAATCACTTACTCTTAAACGAGCTTTGTAAATTACTACCGCGATAAATTGCCTTTTTTAATACATTAAAATATCGGTGTCTTTTTACGAATGTATAATATTATATAAAAAAAAAGCTCGAGCACTTTAACATTCGTAGAAAATTAATCGATAAAATATATAATTCGAGGCGATTCGCTTTATTATAGGCGCGATCTCCTTTATTCATAAATTAGAATCTCGTATCGAAAGACTCTTACAATCAACTTTACATTGTTTTTTTTATTATTTACGAAGATAACTCCTACGTGATTTCACTCGTTAATCTACGACTTTTCCATCGGTTACCACGATTCGCGGATACCCGTGGCTATAAATGTACAAATACGTACTCGCGAATGGATACCGAATGGATAATCGATACGGAATAGGCTAATTTTATTAATTAAAAATTTTACGACGATAGACTTGTCTCGAGCAAAATATTATACGCGTATGATAGTCCGTAAACGGATTTCTCGGGGATAACTGTTTAACGTGAATCACGGTTCGAACGAAATAAAAATATTATTTAACCAAGAGTAATGTTTTTCATCTCTTTAAAACGCATTTAACGAAGGTATAAATTAGTCAAATAACTAACAGTCTTTACATTCTAGTAATTTAAGAAACGAGATAGATGATCAAGAAAATGACGTATGGGTTTGTACAACTATAATTTCTTTTACGTCCAAATGAATAAACTTTGCAGAGGAATAAATCTTTTGATAAATGGAAAAAACAACAATATAAGCAATTGGAAAGATTATATTTATCAAAGACAATATATTGCTTATTACTACTATAGCGAGTCAATGTTGCAAACGTATACTTACGAGCGTTTATTTTCTATAGAATGTAACAAGGTAGAAAAGGAAAAAAATAGTTTCACGAACGAGCGTAAATAAATATTTAATAAATGGCCTTCGTGTTAAATGTTAAAAACCATTTTAGATTAGCTGTAGAATAATAAATAATTTTATAAATTTTATTATTGAAAGTATGTTTTGTGTCTATTTTTTATTTCATTATAATTATTCCCGAGATCTAATAGGTATAACACGAAAATATTATTGCCGATAGATAATATTGGTAATAAAATTATTATAGTAATAGGGACGTAAATTTGACTCGACAAAAATGAACGAATGAAATAACGAATTAATTTTCGGTCAAAATCTAACGATACAATGTATCGAATAACTTAGATGATAACGCAAAAAAACCAGTGAATTATGGGAAATATATCCGATTAAAGATGCATAAGTAAGATAAACTTGTTAGAGAAAAAGTAACAAAAAATTCTTATTGGAGGAAACGCAGAAAATAGGACAAAAAACGCAAATATAAGATCGTAAATGTAAATATAAATAATATAATGATATATCGAAAGATATTAGAGCTTTCCGAAATTAATTTAAAGCCGATCTCACAGCACTAACTTTTGCTGCGCGTAGACTAATATGATACGAGTGGTTAGCTGTTATAAAATTCCGTTATAATAAATTAATGATACAAATGCCTTGTTTATATAATAAAACTTGATTTATATGGAAGTTGTAATATAAAGCTTTCCTTTATATACGAGTGCTTATCGCCATTATAAAAATAATGTAATAACAGTTTACAAATAACTTATGCAGCATTAAATAATGATTGAAATAAGTTTCGATTCCGCGCATTACATTTACAACAATTTGTATGGATTTGCGTATTCACTCTGATATTCGAGACTCGACACGATTAAAAGAAATTGAAAAACGTGCGGTAAACAAAAACTGCATTTAAGCATCTGATTCGTCAAATCAAGTCTACTGCCTTTGAAATTTCTTCTAATACTACACGTGTGAGACACGAGCGTATTTGGAAGCAAATAAAAAACGATCGTGTCGTGTACGTGAGTTGACCGTCGAGTCCCTTTTTAGTCCCGTACATCTGAATTAGTCGCCTGTTTAGAATTTATTTGTCTTCTTGTCGACTTTTTTTAAAAAAAATTTTTTTTTAACTAATGTTTGAGTACTCGAGGATTTATTATCGTTAAAATATTATTGTGGGACGTTAAATATATACTTTATGTAAGATATTATTATGATAATGTAAATATATTTTACGTGTATTTAAATCTTTGTAATGTACCAGAAATAAATCTAGTCACGTATTCGGTATAAGGAAATAAAATTGGAATATAATAAAATATTGTACTTACTTTAATTATGAATTGTTTAAATTATTTTGTATAAACGTCGATATAAATTACAGAATAACGTTCGCAAAGCTCAAGTTTATACATATAAAGTTCGTTATAACAAGTTTTCGAATAAGGCTGATTTTAATCGAAATTATATTTTTTATCGAAAAACGAATATAGTCAAATAGAATCGGTAGATCGAGAAATTATTTTAATTAATAATTAAATTTTGTTGAACACTTATTTTAAAGTACAAGTAACTTTTACTATGTAGCAATTTGTTTTATTTACAATGTATCGTTAAAGAAAATTTACCGAACTATTTGTTTGATTAAATTATCGTAGATAAATAATCCCAAAGAGAAACTCGCCGCAAAGAAAATTTTATTCGAGAAAAATTTTATTAAGAGCATGTCAAAATTACCGAGGCACTTGATTATTAAATTTTTTTTTTTATTTTAATCATAAAGTGTTTGAAGCAATATCAAATAATTGATTATTCCTTTATACGATATTTATCAATGGAATATTCATTCATCGTTACGCATTCAAACATACGATACAATCTGAGAAATCTAATACCTATAATTTGAATTCTGTCCAGATCGATCCAAGTGCTATTAGATTTAGAAAATTGAACTATTAAGGAAATCACATTTTTCTCTAACGAGTATCTCACTTTTAAAATATACGTTCTTTTAATTAATTTCCTCCCATATATTATTAGCAAGATTTACTCAAATTTTTATCCCGAACGTTTTTAATATCATTTCATTATTTTTAAGCTGTTCGGATTCGATATACATCAAACTCGAAAACATCGCAAGCGAAAAAAAATATACTGGTAAAGCCTGATAACCCTATTTCAGCTCTCCTTTTTTTTTCTTCAGATTTTTTCGGATCTATCAATAATAAATCCTATTAGAAATCTATAAACCTTTGCGCAGAAATCCAGAAGAAAGTTGGAAAGATTTTTTTTCGAATACCAAAAATTAAATACACCGCGAAACTTAATTTTATATTCCCGTTGGTCGATCGTTCCTATTCCAACGGATTTAAAAAATCAACTTTCATATACCTGTAACGTATATGGAATTATAGTCCTTTTGACACATCGATACCAGGAACGTACGTAGAACCGTACATATATCCGAAGCCGTCGGTTCTAGTTAATCGACTAGCGAATTCGAGGGAAGCATATTAATAGTCAGGATAGATAGAAAAAAGTCGGGATTTTTTCCGAAAACAGTGCGGTTGGATTAGCCGCATTAGGGAGAGACTCACGAGGTCCTAATCGTGGCGTGTCGGGTCAAAGGTGTCAATTAAAACGAAGTGCCGGGCTAATGAACAAAAGCCCGATCGTAATCCGATGTGCGGGCTGTTACTTTATTATAGCGTACCATACGAGTGCTTTCTTTAACCGAGGGATAATTATTATCCGTTTCTAAAAACAAGAAAGAAAAAAACCAATTATCTTCCACTTTCGATGAAAATCAAATTCACGATCAAATTTTTCCTCCTCGAATGGATTTATCTAACGCTATAATCGTTCCTTATAAACGAAAAAAAATCTAATTAACGCTGCCAAGGGAAAATAAGTTTTAAATACCAATAACCTACTTTATTTTTTCATGCTCGTTTCGAGAAATATCCAAGTGTAGAGAAAATGCTTACGCGAAACTATAAAATGTATCGATCTCTAACCGCGAATCGGCATTTTAAGAATGAAAATATTTAAATTCGAAATCTCCACGCTCGGCAGTTCCGCGATGAAGATAGTCGATCTTGCAAATACGTCTTTTTCGGTAAAGCGAAATAATTTCCCGACGATTACAATTTTCGAGGCGTAAAACTTTTCCGTATTAAATTGATGTTTAGTCTCTCGGTATTAACGGCGAGCGCAATCGAGTACCGCTAAACCGTTTTTGCAAGCCGGATAATCGTATATTAGCGAAAGATGAAAACGGCATGGCCAGATTACGGAAGACTTTAATTTCCTTATAATAGGCATTACAGGATACAACGCTATTAGCGAGTCTATGTGTATTTCTGAAAGGCGAGGAGAGTAGTGGCGAGGAGAGGAGAGGACAGACACGAAGGAAGGTAACGCGTGGCCGCAGGTTGACCGGGAGTCTAAAAATTTTGAATTATTCATGGTCCCCCGATTATCGTGATCCACGCGAATGTTCCGACGCTTTATCCAGTGGCCGGCTTGTCTGGTTTCCTCTCGTATATAATATCAATATGGCTTCCGTATGCCGTTCTTGACCCTCCTTTTTATTTCTCCTTTTCCGTTTAATTTTACCTCAAAAATACTAGTCCACGCGAAAGTTAGTACCGTTATTATGCACGAAAACCATTCGACTATTCTTCCAGTTTTACATAAAAACGGGTGTGTGAGTATGTGTGTGTGTGTTTTAATTTTTCATCGGGCAAATATATCCGCGAAAGTGCTCCACCTATTTTTAAGATACCGACTGTTGTACGCGAGCGTTGCGCTGAAAAATATGCATCCGTGTAAAACTAATTAAAATTGTAATGAAAATAAAATTTATGCAATTCTTGATTCTAAGAATTCTAATCGGACGATGATTGCGGCTACGATAGATAACGAAATGCAATAGAAACTTGTCCAAAGCGCGAAAGCAGTTACACACCGAGTATTCTTACAATTTGTTTCTCTCTAAAATTCACTCGGTGTAAGCAATAATTTGAAATTCAGAAAAAGCAATAACAGTGCAATGCACTTGGTAAAGCACATTTTCCTTGCAGCTTTCGGTTAGCGATTACCAATTTTACATACTTCCCGTTTAAATTTAAATCTCGAATACTAAACGAGGCTCCTATAAATATATTTCAACGAGACGAATTTTACGGTACAACAACAATTTATTTTAAATATTTCGTTAATTAAAATAAATCGCGACCGAATATTTTCATAAATATCGTTAATTTTAAATTAAATTTAAACAACCAACGAAAAAATACGGATCACCAAAGGATTCGGATTTACGAATAATCAAGCTCGAATAAAGAAGAATCGTTTATTATATTTGTATTAAATTGTTTCGCAACGATAAAATCAAATACGGCGATACGTCCAAGTTATCGACGCACATAGCGTAGATATAAAAATAGATTGCAAGTTTGAAAAGTCAATTTTATAATATCGGTACATATTCGTATTTTTATCGCTTACTCGGAACTTTTCGATTCGCTTGTCCAGCTATTTAGCGAGAAGAAAAATATTCTTGCAGTTTGCATCGAGAAAATACTCCGTATTACAAATCGATTTATATTACGTTTTATAGAAGATTGACGGAGGTCATCGGAAAAGTTATCGAATCGACACAGATTCAACTGAAAAACGAACTCTAAAAACAATTGGCAAAGAAACGTCGGGAACGATCTGGACTTTATTCGATAGCTCTGAAAATAAACCCAATGAGAAAAGTGAAAAGATCATTCGAGTCGTCTGCCACGACGTTGGTGTAAGTTTGAGGAATTTATCTGCATTCGTCGAAGAAAAGGAGTTGTTTGCTTCCTTCTCGCGAAAATCCGATAGGCCATCTGTCGTTTACGTCGGCGCGCTCCTGAGTTTACGTGTCATTTATTCCTCCCGGTAAAAGTCCTTTCTTCTTCGTTGATTTTCTCGCGCGCCGCTCTTTTGTGTCACACCCCGACGAAATGCTGGGCTGTGCGATTTCAACAAAAGACCTTTATATCGAACGATTTTATTATTTCTACAAGTTGGAGAAACAAAGCTTTTCAGCGCGAACTCGATTAAGTGGATTCAACTCGTAATTATTAAAATATTGAGATTGATTTTTGCCGAAAAACATTTTTACCTTTCGTACTTTCGGAACTCGATATTTTATAAAGTAAAAAAAAAAGGATATACCGGTGATAATCGAAACGATATCTAATAATATCCCGCGAACAACGTCGAAAGTGTGTTTTACCTTTGTCTTTTTTTGTTTTTAACCGCGAAAGGTACAGTTTCCAATGAAATTGATAAATTAACTAAATTTTCCAAAACGGCGAACGAGTAAATGCTTAATTTGACTAATAATTCTACCGATTCGATTAGTAAAACAAGGAAAAGTCCAATAATTAAGGTTTGCCGTGCTTTAGGAAATAAAACAACTCAAAGAGAAAAATCTTGCACCAAAGTTTTTTCACTTCAACATGGATAAAAATCCTTCTGTTTTCCAAGTCACGTATCTCAAGAGCCAAGCTCCTACTTGGCACGAAACGCCGTATATCTATTTATTCGCGTCGTACGGTGACAGTCTGATGTATCTTACGTGCATGGTATTTCGACCAGTTCCGAGGCAAAATTATGAAAAAGGAGCAAGGAAATAAAACGTTTGGAAAAAGCCTTTCAGCTTTTGTGGTAAACAAGCGATTACGCGTTTTAAGATTTTACAGTGAAATACGGTGGATACGGTGGATACGGTGGAAATAAAACCAGGTGATAATCGACTACCAACCGGAAATTCGATAAAAACACTCTCCTTTTTCCACGAATGCGGCGTGTCTCTCACGTCTACGTAAAAATAAGAATTTTTGCGAGATAAAGTCGCGGCGTTCGCGATAGATCGAGAAGTTCTCGTTATTACGAGGAAAAGATAAATGTTTTCGGATGGCGTACCATTCATTAATTTCAATAGATTTTGCTCTCGAGTAGGCGAAGTTTCAAAGCGAACGTCCGTCTCTCGGAGCCTCTAAGCATTGATGGTATTTCATTGCGTATTTTTTTTTCCTTTTTTTTTTTTATTGAAAGAGCGAGGAAAATGATAAAAAAAAAAAAAGAAGTGAATAAAGGGCGAGCAGCGGCGACAGGTACTAAAATTCGATATTGCGAATCGAGCGGTGAGTAATGAAAGGCTGTGGTAAATCACTGGCTCTGATTACGACAACATTTCAAAAAAATATGCCAGCGAAATACTTGATCCATGGGCTCCGCACGCGTTTCGTTTCGGGTGAATCCGTGTGCTAAATTTCCGCGGCCAAAGACGATCGAGGTGCAGCAGTTGTTGGGGATCCGCTCGTAAACTGTACCGAATAGATATTTCAGTCGAGTTGGAGAGTTCGGTAAAATTACAAGGGTAGTTCCGCCGGAAAAGAAGAGATGGTAGGTCGAAAAGCAACCAATAAAGACATCCGACCGAGCTTTCTCCTCTCTCTCTCTCTCTCCCTTTCTCTCGCTCTTTATCCTACGCTGATCCACCTGCAATTCCTTTTATTACGATTGTTATCGTCGATTTTATCCCCTCGCAGCGAACGTATCGAGCTATTTCGCGACTTCCTTTCACGAGGGCGAGCGTTCCTTTACAAATTTCTTCGTACGGGCTGTTGGAAGAGTTCGAAGGAGGTGGAGGAAACAAGAATAAGAATCACAAAGTTGCTTACGCGAGGAGGAGAATACAAAAAGGCCGGGGGCTATAAATGAGAAAAAGAGGAGGAAGCGGTGGGCTCGACGTTTCCCGCTCTTCCTGGCGAAGACGAAATACGTGCAATCCTCCCGGCGAGTGACTGAGAAAGGAGAGAGAGAGAGAGAGAGAGAGAGGGAGAGAGGGAAAGAGTGGACCTCCTCACACGTGGGAAGAGGCGCTTCTGCCGCCGTGGCCGAGGGAACAATTCGTTTCACTGTCCCTTCCTGTGATAAATCGTGATGCTCGGCAATGACTTCGTCGGCGTTGGCTTCACGTATCTTCCGGCGCTCGGTTAGCCCCGGCTACTCGGCACGTTTCTCGATCGAGCGAGATTTCGGGCCGCTGGTCTCGGGGAAAAATTACAGGCCGAGTGGAACTATCCCCGACGGACGGAGCGAGATGAGAGATAAGGAGTAGTAGTACGACTTTGGAAGACTCGGGGAAGCGAAATCGAAATACGACGAAACCGCGTCGCTTCGTTCGTTTAATCGCTTCAATTTTCCCAACGTTCCGGATCGCGAATCGTGACACACCTGTCCGCTATCACTTAGCCTTGTTCACTGGTGCGTGATCCACGTTTATCGGGAGTCCGAGTGAAATACTTTCAAAAGATGCGAGCGTTTATTTTTTTTTTCTACGGCAATAATGAAAACGTATTTTCAATTAATTTTGCCTTATACTTTTATTTTCCCGGCATTCTTACTCAATTAACATTATCGAGCGATCGTTAAATTATCCGAAATAGAATTCATTACTTATTAAATACCGCGAATGCTTCCAACCATTTGTAGAAAGGCTATTACGAGAAATTCTCTTCGCATACATCGACTGCTCCACTTCGTTGCGATCGCTGCTGGATATTTTTTAATTCTACGTTTTAAGTTTTGCCCGTATTAATGAATTCTATTATACAGTACTTATCTAAATAAGGATTCAGCTGGTTCACCGATAAAAGTAAGGTTTTGATTTTAATGAGTAAACGAACGAGGTAGTTATTTAGTCCTCTTAAGTAGCCACGCTCGTTTTGAATCACACCGAAGCTGCTCGGGAGAACAAAGTTGGCGAGGTATGCAATACTATAAACAGAGAGAGGGAGAGAGTGAGAGAAAGAGGAAGCGTCGGAGGAATACGTAGCAGAATCGATCGAAGAAGATTAGACTCCGGTCGTGAAACAACTCATCCGGATGGCTCTTCTCTTTTAGGTACAGCTGTTTTGTACGGCCGGCTCGACTATTTTTGACTCGAGTCATTTCCCCGTAATTGCATAGAACTTGAAATTATGGGGCTCTTTTTTTTTAAGCACAACGCGCGCGCAAAATGGAAAAATCGATACGACGAGCCTCGATCCTCTCGCGTAACGCCGTCGCCGAGGCGATGGGGTACGTTACACCCTCTTGTAGTTACGCGCCATCCTGGATTCTTGAGTTGGAACTTTCCTCGAGACCTGCTTTTAATTTTTCTTTTTTCGATAGGATCATCTCGTAACGACAGATTGGCTCACGCTAAGAAAAGTAATATCCGTATCGCGCTTTCCTCGTTTCGAAAAGACGTTAACAAAATATTTACCGCGTAATATTCGATTATTTATCGACGATAGTTTAGGGGAAAAAAATACATTTTGTAACGAGACTTACAATTCTTGTTTACTCTCGCATAAAATTAAGTTGAAATAATTATACAACGTTTTACGTTACAAACTTGAATTCTCATTGATAAGATTGTTTACCTTGTTGAAGTAAAATTGTACCATTAATTATGTACTCGATCGATCTACTCTAATGGAAATGAATTTCTTTTACTGCCAAGAAAGATTGATGATCGAAGTAAATATATTTAACTATGCCATTCGATAGATTCCTATCATCGTTACTAATTTTTCTCAAAAACTGCTTACTAAATAATCAATCGAGTATTAGATAATAATGGTTAATAAAATTTGTGAGTTTCTGTGAATTATACGGAATATCGAAAGAAATTAAATTCAAACAATCAAGACAATGAATTATCGCTTTAATCGTTAAGATTGTAAATAATAGATAACGGATCGCAATTATTTATAAAGATACTTTACTGTTTGCCACGCGTTACAAAGTTATATCTAATATTATTAGTAAAAGTGGTTTCCCACGTATATATTATTGAAGATTATCGATGTGGATTCTAGACCAATAGGTCGTCGAGTGATCAAATATTTATAGTTATACCGATACTTGGCAAAAAATAGAAATTTAATAAAGTGGTACACAAATATTTATAGATTTCATAAAGATATTATCTTTGTAAAAGAGAAAGAAAATAAACTTTGTACGAATAATAATAGTGTAGTACGTTGTAGGATCGAATACAAAAATGTTAGAAATTAATTAAGATAACGATAAATTTTGATGAAAAACATAAATTTTGTAATTATCCACAGGTTCAAATTAGATTACGAAATTACTTATTTAAAAATTATTTTGAATTTTTCGTTAATATTACTTTACCCGTAAAGATAAACTAATTTAAACATTCCAACGTATTAATTTTAATATTTAATATTTAATATTCGTTTAAGATAAACAGTAATAAATGATTTCCTGTGCTAGAAAATCTCTTTAGGAAAAAGTAAATTTTTACAGTCGATGAACGTACTATTAAAATCGTAATTAACGAACGGTACGACTATGACATGACGTAACACTTTTATTGCGATGCGATGCATTTTTCAAATTTGGATAATATTTTGACAATATTAATAGTAGCGATCGTATGTAATTATGCAAATATAAGAGAATAATAGCGATGTGTAACATTGATAAGTTGAAGCACTAATCGCAGTAATTGAGAAATCGGCTAACGGTAACGAAAAAGAAAAGATTTTTCCAACGATGCCGTAAGGTATATTTTCTTCTTTGAAGGTCTCTTACGTTTATTTTTTCTCTGCGCTGCAGCAGACTTCGAGTCCCAGAACGGAGAAAATATAACTCTAAAGTCTCGAGAGAGGATCTCGCCTTTCTGTTTTTTTTTTTTTTTGCGCCTCTCGTGGAAAATCAGAAAAGCAACGTCTTTATGCGAATGCACCGCGGCCGTATTCGCGGAGTCGCGGAAAGAACGCGCGCAAAGTCAATTCTGCAAGTTGAAAACGCAACGCGATAAAAAGAGTAACGACGGCGCATCGAGACGAGACAGGGACAGAGAAACGAGAGTTCGCGAAGGAATAAAGGAAAATGAAGTCTCCCTCCCCATAAATCCGAATGAAAATTATTTATAGAGGTCCTCCAGAGAAGAGTCGGCGAACTTTCTCCCTCCTTCTCTCGGATTTTCCGGCCTGCCGACGACCCCCGAAACTCTTACCACCTATAGACTCTGCTCAAACCAAATATGCGTATCGTCCTGGGAAAACACCCGCGAGGATCATACGTGCGATGTTGAATCACGCTATGTGTACTAATAGAAATTTTAATTGATACCTTTACTTGATATTAATCCAGCTCGAGTCGCTTATTCCTTCTCATAAATATTAATAATCCAGCTGTCCTATCAAGAATATAAAATTCTATTCCTTCGACTGCGGTTCGTTTGAGCGTACTTCGGAAGCGAACAATATGAATTTTAAATCGAGATATAATTAGTCAAGACGATGAATTTATTTAAATTTATCAAATTCATAATAACTTTTACAAGTATTTCATGAATAGATGATTAAATTAACCAACGATTCCAAGGATTATAATATGTAACTCTACTTAGAAAAATATCGTATGCGTTGTTTCTTAGAAAATGAAATCGTATTAAAGCTGATACGCGATAAAAATATTTCCAAGGCGTGGATTCTGGCAATTCAAACCGATGAACATTGAATCATTGATAAAAAGAAACAATTTCTATTCCAACGATTGCTACTAATTCAAAGTTCGTAAGCAATTTTTTTATTCGAAAAATCTCGTTAGATTCGAGTTCGTCCACTCTTAAAAATTACATCCGATCGAATCGTTAAATTATTATTCTGGATTTTCACTATTCTGGCGTAGTTGTTAGGTAAGAAAAAAAAATTTTTTAAAGCGTATTTTATTATTTCTCCGTCGCTGATCAAAATTAAAATTTGTACTCGATCGCGTTATTAAATAATTTTTAAGTCGGTCGAAACAATTTAAATATCATTGAAATAATCTAAATCCTGAATATGCCCTTTAATTAATCGCATAAAGTGGCCAAAGTTTTAGTAGTCCATTTAGTAATTAAATCTCGTCGATAAATGATGGAGTAGTCGAACGAAAGTAAGGTAATAAACCGTCGATCTTCGATGATCAAGGTCGTTCGTATTTTTTATTATTAGATTATTAACAAGGGTCATGTACTTCTAAAAGAAAAAATTCAATTCGACGTACTTCAATTATGACGGTGGAAGCTCGGAGTCAGTTCCATTGACGAGAAAGACGAGATCGAACTCTAGTTCTCTTTACCAAGGCTCTCGAACGAACGGTGAGCTGAATTATCCAGCTGACTCAAACCAAAGCCATTGGTTTACTTTAATTAATTTCGATATTTGATTTATATTTCATTAAGGAGACTGATTTCATTACTACAATATATCCCGAAAGTTGGCCGAGCGCAACGTCCCGTAAATAAGAAGCGTATACGAGCGCACAGATAAAAATTTAAGCGAGTGCTATAATTATTTAATGGAATAAATTAATAAAAAATTCAACAAATAAAAAATACATGGAAAAAGAGGAGAAGGAAGATACGAGGAAAACGTAATATCGCGCCGAGCGAGATTTATGAAATTGGCTTCGATGTGGCCGTATGCCGAGTTTTGCGTGCAGTTTTACGTTAATACGCGAACTTGAGATTCTCGGCTGACGGAATGTCTGTAACCGAGGTTTACAGGGCCTGAGGTAGCGAAACAGAGAACGAGAATAAGAAAAAGCTTTTTTACTCTCGCGGTGCAACATTGCGCTTGAAAAGCCGCAGGTGTGAGTCCTCGTTTTACATTTTCCTGCTTTGTATAAACTTTTTTCCATTGCTCTGTTTCCTCACTTTCTCTACTCTTCTCGCTCTTTTCTTCCCTTTCGTTCTATTTTTGATGCTCGTTCTCGGATACAACAATGCCGGAACGTTGCATTTTTCGACGACGTAATTTTAAGGAAAACCTACGGATTCCATTGACTTTCGAAGGGGCTTTCCTTCTAGGCGTCCAACTACCGACTCGAGCTTTGCGTCTCTTTAAAGTCAAGATGCGTGGCTCACTTTTGCAAATTTTTTAGAATCGATATCGTTGATATTTGCGCGCAAAATGTAACGCTTCCTTCCATCGTAACTATATTAGTAAAAACTTTGTTTCAGCTACTACACAAATATGTGAGCATGGATATTCAAAGTACGAATTATTATGGCTTTTTATAAAATTTTTTATCGCGCGTTTTTTTCCGCCTTTTGCTTTTATTACTTGTGTTGGTAACGCCGTTAAAATATCATACGCGAGTGATTGTCGATATAGGTAAAAAATATAGAACGTTGAATTACTCTTTGTTTACGAATGAGACAAGTATAATAAAGCTTTAAAGACTTATTTTTTTGTAAATATCAAAAAAAAAGGATTTAATCGAATTCCAATGGATTATGAATATTTTAAATGAAGTATTATCCGTTCAATTTGACACTTTTATGTACGTTTTTAAAATATTGACGCTGCTAAGTATATAAAGTAAATTATCACGGTATAACCATTTTTTGTTAATATCGATAAAACATACCGACAATAAAATAGTTAGTTAATTTTGTTCATCCCGCAATACTAAAACAATTATCGTTGATCCTGCCATATTTTACGATATAGTTTACGATTTTGTTACAATAATTATTATAATTTTGTAGATTAAATACGAGTAAAGTAGTATTAAAACGTTCACCCACGATAAAGGCAATGGATTTTATTATTAATACGATTTTATTAATTTTAGTTTCTTTTTAATCGTTTAATCTATACTAAAAATAAAACACAATGCACCGTTTTTATTTTATTTGCAATAACAAGGTTTGTATAAAGTGATTATGTACTATTTATTTTTTAATTGGTATTTCAAAACTAATTATAAGAATTTCCCAGGATTAAATATGCAATCTATTATAATCTGCTATAAGAATTGAACGTATATAGAAATAAATAGATAGACGAATGAGCGAATACCTAATAGGATTCTTGGAAATTCTGAGACAACGATTGCGTAAATTAAAATCGTATTACAATTCTCGATTCGGATACTTTGGACTTGTAGAATTTTTATTCATATTTTATTACCATCATCATCATCACCATCACCATCACCATCACCATCACAATCACCATCATCATCATCACCAACACCATCATCATCATCATCATCATCGTCGTCGTCGTCGTCGTCGTCGTTGTCGTTATCGTTTTATTATTACAGAGCAACCATGTTGTATCAATAATAATCGACAGCGTTATTGTTCACGTTATTACTCACAGCTTCGTTTAGATCCGGACGCTCGAAACTATAAAATCGATTGCGATCGAAAAAATGTCAATATCATCGAGGCTCGTCAACGGTCAGTCTGGAAATACGAATAGGACAGTCTCGGAGTGCGGACCGAAGACTGCGGACTGCGGAATTCACTGGAACGTCGGACGCGGGTCGAGAGTCCGAGAGAAATGAGAACCGAAGCATAATCGTAGGAATAAGCGATGAGCGGAGCAAAGGCAGCGAAGGCAGCCACAGAATGTCTCCATTTCTCCGTTGCTCCCGCTGATAATATCGCGCTCGGCAACTCCAAAGCCAATAGCTTTTTGCTTCTACCTCGAGCATCGATGTTTCACACGGGCGAGAAGATGCATCTAGCTCGATCAAACTTTTACCAAGGGCAGAGAATTCTTCCCTCTCCACCCTCGTCTTTTTTCTCCATTCGGAATACTCGAAATGCTCATCCGCGCTGCGATCATCTTCGGTCATTGGTCCGCTGACTTGCACGTATTCGACATTCTCCGCGACGCTTTACTCAACTTCGATCCTCCTTTTCTCGAGACATCGGACGCGTCGTTTATACGACCATTCGTAAGTTACTTCCGAGGCGCGATCGAATCAAATTTTTTGACGCGACGATACGAAAGAAGCGATTTCGATAAGACCGGGCTCAAAGGACCACATCAAATTTTCATTCAGGCTCTCGAATTTATAATTGCGATCGTTGTATAAAATCCTTTGGTTAAAAATTCAAAGACTTACGGATTACACAGCTTGGTAAATAAAGCATTTCTAAAACAGAAAAAAAACCGTCCTTCGTTTGTATGTAACCGTACGCGAATAAATAACGTCGATTCCATCGGAACAACCAACTTACACGGAAATAATTTCGCAACTCGTCGTGCGCTCGAACGGGGTAACCCCATTTTCTGGCAGAGCTCGCAAAAAACCCTCGCGAATACAATTTTTCTCCGACTCGAGCGGCAGGTGTGGCACTGGAGAACGAAAGGCCAACCTTGGAAGACGCTCGAACGCGTCGAGGCGACGGACAGGTGATCAGCAGGCGCCATTGGTTCGCCATTGGTTCGCCATTGGTTCGCCATCGGTAGCGGCACGAGTGTTGGCAATGACGCGATAACACGATTAATTACGCGTTGCGCGTCCGCGATTATATCCAGTAGCGATGCCATTATAAATACACAAGCGTTGCTTTGCTCGGTCAGTGTGTAAACTCCCGCACACGTACGCGAAACTTATGAATTCGAAGCCTGGGTTGAACTCATTGTTCGATATCAACGATATTATCAGCGAGGAATAAATTTCGCTCCGTTTCAGCGAAGACGTTTAACGTTTGATAGCTCGTGATTTTCGGTGCAATGTTTTTGATGGATGCGCGAAGAGTCCCGGGCGAATCAGTACCGCGGCGCTTTTGGAAGCTCCTCTGGTTTTATCATCCTCGGATGATAGCCGACCTCCCGTAAAAGTTCATTCGCTTCTATGCCCGCGTTCCTCGGTTTTACGAATCGCCCGACTTACCTTTCTCGCGCGCTCCGAAATTTTCGAGTCGGCTTTTAATCCGCGCGCGCATTTCGTTGCGAAATCCGAAAAATTAAATTTTTCGAGGCATTGCCAACGGTATCGGGTATTATGCAAATTAATCTGGACTCCCGTCCGTATATACAAGTTTTATTTATTTTCGATATTTTTCTGTTTTCTATCGTTGCGGATTCCCTTGTATCGATCGATTCTCTCTCTCTCTCTCTCTCTCTCTTTCTCGTTCGTTTTCCTTTTTCCTTTCGAGGCTTACCGGAACGATAATTTTCAATCTCTCTTCTCGGACAGTAGCTTAAACGATAGAACGCCAATCACGATTTGTAATGTATGTCTAGTTATCTCTTTATCGCTCATTTTTTAGGTGCAGCTCGCTTAAATCTAATGGTAAGATTTGAATCGAGTACCGCAATAACATAGAAAAGGAAGTATACTCGAGATTTTTTTCGCTCTACGCACTAACGGATAATCTTTCCTCGGAAAGTTGGAAATAGATATCAGGAATTAAAGATAAAATATACTTCTACAAAGTTAAAATACTAGGATTGAAAATTCAAACGAGTTTCTCTAATGATTCTATCGGTACATTAGATCGTATCTCCGAGTCTTACGTTCGTGGATTTTATACCAAATAAATTAATAAAAAAAAAGCTTTTGGAACAAAGAAACCAGAGTATTAATTTATACGCGAATACGCGTGGAATTAAAATTCCTAGACCAATAACGTACAACGACCTTAATAAAAGAGTCTATTTCCCTTTCTAAGACTACAATTAGAAAAAATAATTTTATTTCTAACCGGAGCTTACCGCATAATTTACGCTAATAATATCTTATTGTCGAGGAGCACGCGGAATTTTTTTTCTTACGAAACACGAATACTGGAGTAAGCGAACTTAAAAGACGCTGACGATCGAATTTGGAAATTAGAATTAACGCAGACGCGATTTTCGGAAGACATCGAAAGTGTACAGGTAAATTTCGTTGGATTTAATTTTGCATTTAATTTTCCCCTCTTACGCAATTTCCAACCAAACGCTCGAAAAATCATTTTCCACTCGCGGAAACTTTTCTCCAGCCCACGCGGCGAGTTTTTCCCCGCCGCGTTGTCCGATCGTTATCTCGCTCTGGAAATGCAACTACGAGTGGGACAACGACGCGACTCCGCGCCTCGTGGGAGTTTAGCTTTTCGCACTCACGGACGATCGATCCCCGGTAATAGCCGACTCTCCGCTTGATTACTCGTCCGAAGTGGCGCGGCGCAACTTTACACCCGAACGGAGGCAAACGCCCGCTTCTCACGCCAGGAACCGACCTCCGAAAACGCGTTTACGAGGCACAAGATTGTTCCTCCCGGCTTATCTCTCGGGGAGAGCGACGGGATTATTTCGACCGTCGAGAGTGACTTTCGTTTCGGCGCTGAGTTGTTACAAGCTCGTGTGTCTCGTTCGCTGCTTCTCTCGCTTCTTTTGTAATCGCAGCTCGATAAAAATGTAATGACTGTGCACTTTCGTTCTCTTTCTCTCGGTGATTCGGGATGTAACGAGGGCCGTTGGTTTTGCTCGAAGCGGGAGGGAACGAAGTATTTAGCGCGGAGAATTAAAAGACAGCGTCGGGTCGCTGGGAAACGTCGTTATCGGGATGCGATAGCGTCGCTCTTGGGTGCGCATTACGGATTCATTGGAGGAGGGGAGGAGGAGGGGGGGCAATTCGTACGCCGAGGCGCCGCCGACGATGTAAAACGGACATTAAGTCGCGACGCGCTTCGAGGCGTTACGTGACTTGTGATCGGAGACGAGGGAACGGATGTGTTTCCTCGCGGCACGAGTCGGACGCCTCGATGCGCCCTGGAGGACGAAGACGCCGACGGGGAAGGCTTCCACGTCTGCGCGACCTTCGAATCCGTGCAGCCTTGATCGGCCGATAAAGCCGAGGCGCGTATTTGGTTCGTGCGAGTTGCAAACTTTTTGTGCTTAATTTTCTAATAAATATTCGATCTCGACAGGCGGTGGATACGATTAAGACTCGGTATCGGGGAATGGAATAGTATTACATTACGTGTATTTATCAACCGTAAAGACGAATCGATTCATCAACATCGTACAAAGTTTTACATCTCTCTTTTTCTTATTTCCGCGCTTTGATATTATATTTAAAGGAGTATTAAAAAAACCTTGGTTCTCGTTTTTTTATAATATATTATCTCTGTGATTGATCGATACGAATATAATTATTGTAACGATTCATTTTCTTGTATTTTTAAATAGCTGTCGGCTTATTTTGTTGTCGATACGTAAAAATCGAGATTTCGTGGATAATATTGCAACGAACCTTTAAATTAAATGAAAATTACGCATAAAAATGTAGTTCTTTTCTGTTTGCGAGGCCTTTGAGATTAGTAAACTGTAACGTCCATAAATTCCTGCATACTAAATGACTTTTGCAAGTCTAAATCGCTTGTTAAAATTTAATAGAATTGTTGTTGATACGGTTTTAGGATTCCAAACCTGTGTCAAAGTTATAAAACACTTAGGCGAAGAAACGGTGTAAAATTAATACGCGTAAAAAGTGTACCTAAACGTTTACGTAAAATAACGTGAATCTTAATAGTATAAAAAAAATTTTCTCCGCTCAATGATTTTATGGACTATTCGATCG
The DNA here is from genome assembly GCA_018907195.1 of Dolichoris vasculosae. Lineage (NCBI taxonomy): Eukaryota > Metazoa > Arthropoda > Insecta > Hymenoptera > Agaonidae > Dolichoris > Dolichoris vasculosae. Next base: position 11,938,387 of record JACCHY010000006.1, read on the forward strand.
GCGTTTCATTAATATTCGTGGATTTTTATCAAACTTACGAAACGATAAATTAAAATTGATTTAATTAATTTTTACCGTACAATTTTATTTTCCATACGCGCATCCAAATGATTAAAAGCCCGAGTCTCGACTAAAACGAAAGTTTGCAAAAGCAAAGTATCGATTTTGCGAGTTTTCAAGATTATTTTCTAATTAACGGCTTCCGTATTCGTCGATCTTTAGAAGTATCGAGAGTCGTAAAAAAAAAAACCGCGCGCAAAGCGTAAAATGTAAACTTTAAAAGGCAAACGCGGGACATGAAACATAAAAACGCAAAGGATAAAATAAAGAGTGGGATTGGCGTAGGTGGCGGGAAGAAAAGGCCGGAAATCGATTTTTCTTCGCGCGGGCGAAGAAAGAAGCAGAAAATGAAGAAGTAGGCGAAGTTCGCTCGCGGTGGAAGGGGAAATTATACCCGGGATCTGCGAGCGATTCGCAAAGCCACACACGAGCTAATTACCAATCGTCGTCAACAAATGCATTTTTGTGTAAACATTTCCGTAATTACCAGCGGCCGAGTAAAGTCGCCGGGTCCGTTCTTTTGGTTCCTCGCATCTCACTCGGCCCTGCTTCCTTCAACCCGCGATTAGCGCGACTAATGAACAATTCGAGCCGATAATAACAGCGAACGCCGTTACGTCGTGTTCCGCGAGATTCAAGGAGTGCTTTGATGCCGTAGACAAAACAAATCGGTGCATTTTAAATCGCTTTCGATGATTTTTATGGAAATTATTCGATATCTGTACCACCGACGATTGCAAACTTGGTATTTAACCACGTTTGATCGTAATTAATGCAGCCGGTGTTTCCGGACGAAAATTTTCAGCTCGATTTATCAAAAATTTTCAGTGCGTTATAGACTATTATGTATGTTTACCGTATCGAATTTTTTAGTACGCGTTATTTTCGAATATGCAACGGCTGAAACGATCGTTCGATTTATATGTACGGACGTATCTCGTGTTGTATTTACATTTCCACTGCTCGATAGTTTCCAAAAAACTTTTCCCTATTCTTAGGGTCAATTTTGACAGCAGCGATAAGAAATACTTGGCAACCTTCGACGACGTTTCATTTTTCCACGCGCAAAGAAATTTTATCTCGATGCACGTACGCATCGCTTTATGTTTATCTACCGCTTAAAGCCGCGTTAAGTAGATCAAATTACAGGTGTAATAACAGATTAGGTGTTGTAATTATTAGCGCGTTGAAATCGGCCTTTTTCTTTTCTCGTTTATGTCGTACGCGACATAAATTCGTTATCGAGCGTAGCTCGGATAAATCGATCACGTTTCGGCTAATCATAAATTTTTTTTATCCGAATCAAATAGTAAAATATACAAGTACGCGAACTGTCCAACTAATGATGCGCGATAATTGAAATATCGTATGCGTAGCGAACCCCGTTCGTGTGTCTGTGTGTGGGTTTAGTACGGGTGTACTCCGATATCTAAATCAACCCCTCCCGACTTTTTAAATAATTCCCATAAGTCTTTAATTTAATTTGTAACTACGAAAACTCGATATAAATTAGCGTATCAACCGATTGCACTCGTCGAATTGATAAAGAACCATATTCTACGTATTATTCTTCAACGATAATTGTATCCATAATGAAAAACACAATTAAAATTTTAAATTAAAATGTGATGATATTCGGTTAATTTTAATTTTGTTTGTATTCGCGAGAATTATATTTATTCGTACCCCATATCCTCACGCACACACACACACCCAAACACACACATTAATTTGCAACTTTTTCGATTGATCAATTAAATTTTTAAAATTAATGCAGGAATAAAAGTTGCCGCAAGAAAAACGAGTAAAGTTTTCACATAATTTCGAAAGCTGAGACTCTATCCAAAGCTATTGTGTGTCTTTTACGATTGTAATAGATTGCATTTCATAAAGATATGTTTTATTTACATAGAAGGAAATTCATCGTTCGAACAAGATGCGCTTGTTACTGCTCTTTTTTTTTACAAAGAACTCAAAATCCAATCGATTTACGATTCTGGCCATATCAAATTTTAAAAAAGTTTATTCCCAGAATGTCGCGAACGAGGAATAATTTTGAGCTTCAAAGTTACATCAACGCGACAAATAAACAAGATATACGAACGCGATAAATATAAAAAGGTAAGTATTCTTATTACGATTATTTTAACATAAATTCCCAAGCAGTGTTCCCAGTGAAATTCTCGCAAGGATTATACCATCGGATCGCCTTTAATCTCGCTGCAAGACTCGAACTGGGAGACACGCGATGCGTCCCTTTCTCCTTTCCTCTCTCCGACTCGAAATACAAAAATTCTGCGTGTACATTTTTTAGCCTCGAGAGCTCTCCCACCCTCTCTCTCTCTCTCTCTCTCCGCTCACTCGCTCGCTCTCCTTGGAAAACGTTACAACGCACCATAAGGAGATTTATCGTTCCGCCGAACGACCGCGGCTTTCGCGAGAGCTCTTACCCCTTTCCCCTCGCCCCGACCGATCCGCGAACCCAACGGTGAGCGACGTTAAACAACGTTCGACTCGCCCGTGAGCCTATCGACCTTCCGATTCGTTACGTCATCGGTGGTACGTTCACAACCTGCCCAACGAGAGCGAGGTCGACGATTTTTGGCACCCGACCAACTTATGAATATTTACGTCGGATGCCGTCCGACAATGGATTACTTCCCCACCTGCCACCGGAAAAAATCGATACCCCCGAACCCCGAACTCACCTTCGTTGTCGATGCCGAAGAGTCCAACGCCGTCGCCACCACGGATGCTGTACCCGACCCTGGAGTCGCCTCCCGGTGGGTCCGTGTCCCTGGCTCGTACCTGCGTCACCAAACTTCCCACCGGCTGGTTCTCGAACACGCTCGCAGAGACCACAAAGTCCCCGAACAACGGGGCGTGCAGGTTCTCGTTCACGTCCACCACCTCGACGATGAGGACCGTCTCCGAGGAGAGCGAGGGTTCGCCCTTGTCCCTGCCGACGATCGTCAGCGTGTGCAACTGCCGCTCCTCGAAGTCCAACTTACGCGCCGTTCGCACCGCCCCGGAGAGCCGGTCGATCTCGAAGAAGGCCTCCGACTCCGGCTCCTCCACGAACGCGTACTCCACGACACCCGCGGCTCCTTCGTCCGCGTCCATCGCCGTCACCAGCGCGACGACGCTCCAAACCGGTAGATCCTCGCGCACCTTCACCGTGTAACTCGCCAGGGCGAACCTCGGCGCGTTGTCGTTGACGTCCTCGACGGTGACGTGCAGCAGCGCCTCGGACCAAAGCGCAGCTTCGGGTCCGCCACCGTCGGTCGCTCGGATACGCAGCTCGTAGTTGGCTCTGCGTTCTCGGTCCAACTGTCCCCAGACGCTGAGCGCTCCGGAGATCCCGTCCAGTCGGAACTCGGCCGCGTCGGTCAGAAGAGCGTAGCTCACCCGGCCGTTATCGCCCAGGTCGGCGTCGGTCGCGTTCGCCCGGAAGACGACGCTTCCGCTGGGAGTCGCCTCCGAGAGTCGGATCCTCGCGAGGGGCTTCTCGAAACGCGGCGCGTTGTCGTTCGCGTCCAGTACGCTCACGGCCAACATCCTCGAGGCGGACTTCTGCGGCTTCCCCAGGTCGTAGACGCTCACGTTGAGAAAGTACTCGGCCTCGCGTTCCCGGTCCAGTCGACCGACCAGCCTCAGCTCCCCGGTGTCCGCGTCGACGGCGAAGGCCGAGTCGCCGTCCCCGGCGGAGATCCCGAACACCAGCCGTCCGTTGTAGCCCAGGTCGCGGTCGCGGGCGACCAACCTCGCGAGCACCGTACCCGCGGGGGTGGACTCGTTGACGCGGAGCTCCCCGGGGAAGTCGAGGAACTCCGGGGCGTGGACGTTCTGCCCGTAGCGGCTGGGGACGAGGGGGGCTTCAGGGGGTCGGGGTGGAGCGTTGCTGCGTTCGGCGGCGGCGACGGCCTCGGTGAAACGACGGGCGACGCCGGTTTCTCGGCACTCGAAGCCACCGCCGTGGGAGTTGCCGTGGGAGTCGCCGTGAGAGCCGACGAGTCGCAGGCGTACGCTGCTCAGGTCGGCGAAGTGAGTGCCGTCGGTGGCGGTGACGTTGAGGACGCGCTCCAGGGCGGCGAGGTCGGAGAGGTCGCAGGCGACGGAGAGGACGCCGGTGGCGGCATCGAGGGCGAAGCATCCGTCGGCGTTCCCGGACACTAGACGGTAGCTGATGACGTCGCCGGCGTCGAGGTCGATGGCCGAGAGGGAGAGGAGCTCCGTACCAACGGGAAGATCTCGCGCCACCTGACCGACGCAGTCCACCCTCTCGAATTGAGGTCGGTTGTCGTTCACGTCCCGCAGTCGAATCTTGAGCCTCATCTCGCTCTGGCGGCGGTAAGGAAGGCCCCAGTCGTTGGCGCGGACGCGAAGGGCGTACTCCCGCCTCATGCTCTCGAAGTCGAGGAGTTGCCTGGTGCGGACGAGCCCGGAGAAGTGATCGATCTCGAAGGGGACGCGCTCGATGTTGTCGATGCTGTATGAAATGTAGGCGTTCTCGCCGGAGTCGCGGTCCCGGGCGAGGACCTTGACGACGGATGTGCCGGCGGGTTCGTTCTCGTCCAGCCAGACGGTCGTCTCGGTCTGCTCGAACTCCGGGTCGTTGTCGTTCGCGTCTACCACGTAGACCTTGACCTTGGCCGAGGACTGTTTGCGACTGCCGGCGTTGCCCTGGTCGACGGCGGACACCGTCAGGGTGTACAAGGCCTTGCTCTCGGCGTCGAGGGCGATCGCGGTGTAAAGGACGCCGGTGTCCGCGTTGACGTAGAACTCGCCGCCCTCGTTACCCCCGACGATCTCGAGGAAGACGAGGGCGTTGCGACCGGCGTCCTCGTCGCTGACCTTGAGCCGGAGAACCGGGGTGTTGGGAGGGGCGGTCTCGGGTACGCGGACCTCGTAGATCTCGCGGCTGAAGACGGGCGCGTTGTCGTTGAGGTCGGCGAGTTGGACCGCCAGGGTCTTGTAGCTGAAGCGCGGCGGTGTGCCTCTGTCGATGGCGCGAAGGCTGAGATTGTAACCTCGAGGCGCAGCCTCTCGGTCGAGGAGGCGGAGCACCTGGATGCCGTACTCTCCGGGCGTGGGTAGGGCGCGTACGCGGAAGTGTCCCTCGGGGTCCCCGGTGACGATCTCCAGACTCGCTATCTCCCCGTGGGGACCCGAGTCCCGGTCGTTCACCCGGACGATGGCGTACGTGTCCGCGTTCGAGTGCTCGGTGATCTCCGGTAGATGGCGAATGGAGATCTCGGGTGCGTGGAGGTTCACCTGGCGCACGTGGATCGTCAGTCGGGCGCTACTCGCCCGGGGTGTACTCCTGTAGAGGGCGCCTCGGTCGCGCGCCAGGACCCTTAGCTCGTACATGGGCCGCTCGATGTACCTGTAATTAGTTCCGGTTTTACTCGCTGCTCGTTCCTTTCGATCGTGGATCATGGAATTTGCGGGTGGAATGGCGATGATCGATGCCTTGGTTACGAGTACTTATTCGAGAGAATAAGAATTACATCGATGCATCGGAATTATTTTTTGAAAAGTAGCGTATAATTTTTATGAGCGATGGTCGGTTGAATTTATTCGAGGGAGATTTTTAAAATGTTCAAACGTTCGTAAGTACGGTAAACAAAATTAAACAACGTTTTATCTATCTTTTTTTTGAACTTACATGGTTATACGATACTTATCTGTTTAACTTTATAGCCTCTATTTACGCAGTGGATATATGCCAATTTCTAGATTGTGTATACTGACGTCATAATGTAATTGCCAGTGCGAAAATACCTTTATTTAGATTTTTATAAAGAAAAGAAATTTTCTACAAAATTTACCGAGTTAATTTATACAAGCAATATTTTTCGAATTATAATTTTTGAATTGAAACGATCGAATCCAATGTATTGGATAACTTTCTTTTATTAAAAATAGATGGTGTTCGTTAAAATTGTTACATCGACGACTTTTTAACGAAACCTATTTATTATTAAAACGAGTCGAATATTTTTTATGTATAATTAAAATAGGTTTTCATCAAAATTAATTATCACGACTATAATTTCTTCTCCGCTATTTTATATTTATTTATTTTTTGCATTTTCGACATAAACAAAAATTTTATAATGAAATAGTTAACGGAGGCATAAATGTACGAAAGAGCTACATTACGTAAACGCATTTGTTTCAATCCAGCTGTGTACATATAACTCTTATCTGCATATCACGTAATAACGTTACATTCTAAGAAAAAAGACATTATTATTTTTTTCTTGCATTAATGCTCATTAAAGGCGTACTTGATATTTTTATAAAATTGCTATACTCTTTAAACTTTTTCAAAATTAAATTTTTTACAATCGTATTTATAATATTTCTTTTATCTGATAGCTTGTACTACGATCACTGTCGCTATTCTCGAATATTATGTCTAAAGGCTTTTTAATTGTCGTACATTCGTTTGAAAAATTGAAACAGTCATTAGCATAATAGATAAATCCTGCGGATATTTTAGCTACTAATATAACATTAATAATATAATATTTTATTACAAAGTTATGCTTGACTTAAGAGTGTAATAGAAAATGGTAAAAAATAATTTATAAAGGAACATTTATAATAGCTTTGGTAATGTATTATAATATTGTACAGACTTTACGATCGTTCGCTCAATTTAAAGTAAAAGTTTATACACTAAAATAAATCTAACAAATTGAATTTAATAATAATATGAATATTATAAAAAAAAAACTTTTTAAATTATATTGGTTTTCTTACCGTGTACCGAACATAAAATAAAATATAATACAACTATAATGTAAATATAAATATAAAATAATTTTATAAGTATTAAAGAACATGTAAGAATTATAAACGAACCAAGTTATAAGGATGAAATTTACATTTTCAAAGCTTCAAACATGCCAAAGGTTCAATATTTTATAGAAATTATTTTTCGACTATTAAACTTATAATTTTATTTGAAATTTTGATGTTTCTGTATTCATAAGCGTGAATATTCATTCAAATAGTTAAAACGAATTCGATAAAACGCATTTTTATTCAACGTATCGACAGTTGAAGTTAAATACGAGTTTCTTTCATAATGACATACTTTCATATTTATTCGAATAGACGCGCTACAATGGCCCGACAATGTAACTAATTATGTATAGAATGGCTAATTTTTGCTGTTATTAAACGTTAATTTAATCGATCCAAACATCGTACCTTACGGAAACGGTAAATTAAAAATTTAAATCAAGTAAAATACTTTTGCTAATTTAATACTATCGTCGTGTACCTAATGAATTTTACTCGTTTACACGATTCGACGATATAATTTTTATTAGGTCAATATTATGATTACAATTTATAGGACAATCTTCTCCATCGAATCCTTAAACGGTAGAGAAAACTCCGTTGATCGAAACGAACAAAGTAATTCTTCCACGCGATACATTCGTGGACATATACCACGAAAAATTTTACCGGTTAATTTAATTTAACCTAAAAGTCGTTCTTCCAGAATGATTATACGGCTTTGAAAACCTTTACACCAGCCTTCCACTTTGCTGATTGCAAACTAGCATTTAAACGATCGAACCAATTTGCATAGACGCGTTGGTCACCCGTTCGGGTATCAACCGCGCCCACAGCTTCTTAGCTTTGCCCCGAACACTCGAGGCTACGCCTACGTTACCCATCGAAACGTCGCCGCGCGAAATATATTATAAAACTCTTGAATATATTTTCTTTCGAGCTGAAATTAATAAATTGGCTAAAGCAACGGTAGTCGGCTCCTGGAAATCGATACAAGCCGCGGATAAAAAAAGGAGTATCGCGTTTTTAAGTTTTCTTTGAGGGATATTGGATGGAACTAATTTTGAAATATTTATTTTACGAGCTTTGATTTTTCTAATTAAATTTTCATGGTTTTCTTAATATTTAAGAATCCAAACGGGAATTATGTCATTCGAATACAACGAATATGCGCTATCGAAGTTAATTGGCCATTGTACAAAAACGGTGTTTACGTTCAAATTAGTACATTTTTACGACCGAATTAGTCATTATTTTTAATTGCGATAGAATCGACACCATCGACGCAGGTTGACATCATTGTTTCGAATATATCTTGGACTCTCCGGGAGGGTAAGCGGGAACGTACGAAAGAAACAAAGAAATATTCGATACGAGCTCGAGAGAAGAAAAATGGAAGAGAAGAAGAAAGTATAAGTTATATTTTTAGCGGAATATGCAAAAAAACTTGTCTCGGATGGAGAAATACGAGAATTGACCCACCGATGGTCACGGAGATGATACGAAATGACGATAAAAAATGTATAATGAATCTACGTTGCGAAATTTACAAAGCGATGAACCGTAACGATATTAATTTTCACGCGGAAAATCCTCAAAGTTTGATTAAACTATGCTATGCGAATTTACTTATTCCAATCGCTTTTGTGCGTATGCGAATGATTTTCAATATTACACGAAATTTGCGTGCCAGTACGAATAAGCTTATTTTTAATACGATGAAACTTACGCGATGCAAGCAAATCATAAAACAATGTAACGAAGGCAAAAATAAGCACAATGGAGAAACAGAGTGTGCAAAGAAAACGCGAGTATGTACCGTAATTTAGCTGCTCTTTAAATAAGAGTTGTAAAATTACTGTGTTAAGAATTAAACTATCGTATTCATTGTTTCGCAAAAGTAAGTGAAGAAATCAAATATTCGATCGTATGCCTTTCCATAGAAATTAATAAATTAATAGCAAAATTTTTAATTGTGAAAATAACGGTGCAACCGATGTTTCTATGGGACAATGGATCTTAATTATAATGAACAATATCTCATTATAGTTTCAGTTTTATATTTAAAAAACGTTGTATTAATATATTGTAACGAAACATTCGAATATTTAAATCGATATAAAAAAAGATATTCCAAGTTGGAAACAATGTAAAATTCAAGGAAAAGATACAAATTTACGTTGATAAAATTTTGTCTCTTTCTTGTCCAGTTTGTCTCTTTCGAAAAAAAAAATCTATGAATCTTAACTGGTTTTCTCGAATTAGCTATACCAACATTCATCTTTTTATATAATAACATTTTATTCTCATTTCCCTTCTAAAAGTATTTCTATGTTTTAGTTTTAGATAATATTTTATTAAACGAGAATTTACCGAGGACTCGATCCAGGCATAAAGTTAAGTTTACATTGGGTTTTAAACGAGAAACATGTTTAGAACTAATAGTACACACTATCTATTCGTTAAATAGGTGTAGTTTATCACGGTTGAAAAGAGCCATTCGTTCAAAATGAAAAATGAAAACGTTAAGATTAAACGTAGTTATAGTTAAAAATGCCGTTCTAATCCAGCGTAAAATAAACGAGCCGCGTATATTTTCCATGCCGTAAAACATCTTTCTCGAGAAGAAATCAGATATTCTACGCTCGAGTGAAAAATCAGGGTAGCAGACAGAAAGCGAACGGCGAACGGCGAACGATGCTTAATTACCTCAGTGGCCTCGTAAGCGTAACGACGCCACTAACAGGATGCACTGCAAATTGCTCGGTCTTCTCGGCGAAGCTGTAATAGATCTCGCCATTCCTCCCGAGGTCCGCGTCCTCGGCTGTGACCTTAAGGATGCTCCGATGCATCGGCGTATCCTCGGCAACGCTCGTCTCGTACTCCGTCGGGTAAAACAAAGGGTTGAGGTCGTTGGTGTCGAGGATCGTGACCGCGACACTCGTCTGCGCCTCCAACATCGTCATCCGGTTCTTCCCGTCGTGCCTCCTCGAGCTCGCGCGGATCTCCAGGACGTAGCGATCCTTGCGCTCGCGATTGAGCACATCGACGTTTCCCGTCCTCGTTCTGAGCAGGAGGAAGCAAAAGTCCCCGACGATTCTCTCCTCGGCTTTGAAAAACTTCTCTTTGTCCCCGGCGACGATGCGGTACTTGATCTCCTCGTAGGCCCATTTCGCGGCCTTGAGCTCGATGCCCATCTTATCGTCGGGAACCACGTACGTCTTCCCCATCGAGTTCTCGGGTATGGAGACATTGTAATGCGTCGCGGTGAACCGGAACTGCTCCTTGTCATCTTGTGGGCTCGGCTGCTCGTCTGGCCTCGGAGTCGTGCTCGTGGTCTTGGTCGGCGAGTCGTTGCTCGACAGCGGGATCCCGAGGCTAAGGGCGACCGGAATCTCGTCGGGTTTTTCGAGGTCCGCCGGTGCGGACGAGCAGCCGACGCCGATCGCCCCCAGCAGCCAAAGCAAAAGCCATGGGTTGCCGAGCTGTGACACCCTCTCCTTCATTTTTCGCATTTCGCTAGCTCATTGTCGACTTTCCCGTCAACAACGAGTAGTCGGTATTTTCCCCTCGACCATCTGAAACGGAAGACGTTTTCGTTAATTATACGTTCTCCTACTACTTTTTCTTTTATAATGTAATAACAATCCGTACGGTAATCATTTTACTTTATTATTACGTACTACTGCGTTTAAATTTTTTTTATAGCCGAGGATTTTCGCGTATTTATACAAAAAATCCATATATTTTTTTATGGATTAAAGACACTAAAAATGGGATCGCGGTATAAAGTAGTTCATTGCCCATTAAATAATACTAAATTTAAGAGTTTTATATTACTTATTGATTAAATTACAGGAAATATTTCTACTTAATTTAAACATCGATTTTTAAGAATTGATATTATTATTAGTCATAAAAACATTTTTCGAGAAACTCGCGAAAAATGAAATCCGATTCTTGTTTAAATTTTTTGGATTAAATATTTACTTTTCATGTCGACGTAACGCTTTATAATAATATTTTCTTGTTCAACGTAAATTAATCGATCGTGCCTATTTAACGATTTATTTTTATTGCTTCTTACTAATAAATACTGCTTGTAACGAGTAATTAATCAATTAATTATTAATAATCATTATTGATACTCGTATTTTCATTGACTTACCATTGAAATAATAATAATAATACATTTATTATAATTATCGCGATCGTTATCGTTGTTTTTTTATTATTATTATCGAAATATATTTAATAGATATTCGAATCGTAACTATTTATTTAATTGATAAAAATAATTATGTACGAATATCAATATTTTTACTAATAATCATCTCGGAAATAAATACATTCTGAAAAAGATTACAATTTTACATTTTTATCGAAAACGAAATATCTAATAATACTCTATTCTAAAACTATAATTATTTATATCTTTTGCTTTTGTATTACTAAAATATTGATTATAAGAAAACAATAGTTATGGAATTTTCTACGTATCAATTTAAATAGTAACCAATCCTTTTATCTCTAAATTTATAGATAAAATTAGGTTTACATTTTTTCCTATATTTATCGAATAGTTAGTATAGAGAAATAATGTAGGTCAATAAGATAAAAAATGTGTGATCCAAAATCGAATAGTTTTTATCAAACGATCGAGTATAATACTATTCGAACGTGATTAATTAGGTTAATCAAACAATTTCATAATCCATTCGAAAAATCATTTCCTTATAAAAATAATACGATAAAAATATTGTCTAATTATACGTAAATGCCATTGATTGTTTTTTTACAATTCATAATTGTCGCCATAACTTGCGTAAATACATCTGTTCAAATATCGATATCGGAACAGATAATACTAAAAGTTACCCATCGCATCATCAACAACAAAAACTAGCGCAACTAAATGCCACTCGAGTTGTTTCATCAGATTTTACCTGTCTTATTAGAGGATTGGTACTACTTTTGTTTTCCTTTGTTACTAATAAAAGATAATAGAAAACTCGGATGTACGCAGCGAATAAGAGACGGTAGACTGAAAAGCAATATTGGCAACGATGAAGCCCCTAAAGCAATGATCGGAAAATCGGAGGGTGACGATGACGAAGACGACCTCGACGACGATGACAACACACGAGATTAGAGCAAATGCTAGAGGCGTGCAACTAAGATAGAGTAAGCGTGAGAATGTTATCGGATTCGTGTTTCCCGACGTGAAACCAATCTGTGCTCACAGTCTTGGCTATTGTTATCGACATATCAAAGCATACGGTTTTAGGCTCCTTTGCGTTTACCTTTGCTTTTGTCGCTTTCCGACACCAAATCCGATCCTTTTACTCCCTCTTAACATCTTCGATCGACCCCCCGCTACCGAGTACACTGATTTGTGTACTTTTCGGCGCCTTCGCCCTTATCGACAACAAATATATTTTATCGCAGTCACTCCTGTGCATTATGTATTCAAAATTGTTTTAATTTCCGGTGTGTCTAAGTTCGGAGCTTCATTTTTATCGTCAACTAAAATTTATTCCACGAGTGTATACGTTTATTAAAAGATAGCGAGTAAAATTTGATGAGTTCGATCGTAAAAAAAAAAAGAATAACCTTTCTTACACTTTAATAAAACTAAAGTATGTAAAGTGTAAACTCTTGCTTCAAAAAATACAAATTTAATCATTTAGTAGTTTTGCTCGAAGAATGTTCGAAAATAGTTGGTTGCTTCATAATAAAACGCTGCATCAAAATGATTTGAACTGGCATTAAGTATTTGCAAACTAAATTTACTGTTTGTTCAACGGATTATCGCACGTGAATGAAGCTATTTATATCAAGAAGATTAGTTCCTTTGGCCAGAGATGAAGCGGCGCGTAAAAGGAACATCAGCTTACGACGAATTCCAGTACTAAATAAATTCCGGATTAAAGTGCATAGGATAGCAAATCATCAGATAAATGTTTTGCTTTTTTAACAGATTCAAATTGAACTCTCGGTAAAAATAGTAATAGCGTTCGTATATCCTTGGCAACAAATAAAGAAGCAATTGTTGTATATAATATGCTTATTTTTGCACTAAAATAAATTATCTCGCTGAATCGAGATAATTATTCAAAAATTAAACGTATATATTACCGGAAAATACGTAAAATCTTTTTTGACGATATATAGATGTATTAAAATATGTGTCATCGTGAATAAATCATTGAAAAAACGAAACGCGAGATGAGATTGAATTTATCGCATACTTTGTCGAGATAAAAAGATAATTATACAAATAATTAAAACTTTATTCGTTGTAAAATTATATGCGTGTAATCGTGCATTCAAACAAATATCAAAAGTATTGTATTCCTTATCGGACATTAAGAAATACACGAATTTGTGCAGAAAAATAAAGAAAATAAAAAATACGTCGCATTACGATTAAGAACAAAACCGAAGGTATACAGTTTAAAAAAATGATATAGATTAAGATACAAGAAATGATAAGAATTAAAATTTAGCTAACATCGAATGCATCGTTCTTGATAGAAAAAAAAAATTTTGAGCGATAAAAATCAACTTTCTCTCTTGTGTAGTCTCGTAAAGCTAACCGAACCAAAGGGCGATGAAAAAGAAAGGGAGGAGACAGACACAAATATATGCAAAGGTAAAAAACGATAACTGGAACTCTAGCATGTGTGCAAGATCTGGTGCTGTTTTACTTGGCTTTAATCTTTTTTTCATTCTCGGGCTTCAGGAAGTACTTTAGATTAGGCTATCTTTCGATATACATTGGCTTTTGCAGGCGCTCTTGTACTCGTAAACTCTCAACTTGATTCTGGACTTCGCTCAAAAATAATTGCATCGGAAGCGATCCATAAGAAAGATATTAATCCTAAGATTTTATACGCGACTATTTTCTTTTAATCCCCCCGACAACAAAAAAAACAAAACCAAATTTCGAGCATTTTCGTTATTATTGAGTAATACGAATGTGTGCGGAGATATTTTTAATGTAATTTTTAATGCACCGATATAAATACAAGACTGTAAAATCGTATTTTAATGATAAAATAAAGACATTGAATTTAGGGAAAATGGAAAAATTTTAAATGTAAACGCATTGCTTTTGCTTCGCAAAGATTATCTTCGGTATTTGAAACAACGATTATTATTTTATTTTTTTACAGAACTTACTTTAATATTTTTTTAAGAGAAACTTTATATTTATGTGCACTTAAGTTATTTTTCTTTATTGAGGTAAAATGCTTTTTACATTTGAATATTATATTATCATCAGAAATTAATTTTATAAGAAATTTATTTGAAACAAAAAATTAATTTATGACTACAAATGCTACGCGTTCACCACTTATTTTTCATATATAAAATTCAATCTTAAAATAATTTTTGATTAATTATGTCCCGTTGGGGATAATTTATATATTATGTTTTTGTACATTTATTTTTAAATAAAAACAGTTTTTAAAAGTATTTATTCTAATATAAGACATTTAAAATGTTTAACTTTATTTATAGTCCCTGAATATTGAGATAGTATTACAAATAAATTCGCAGTAACACAATTAAATGATAAATTTATTCGATTATATGTATTTTCGATGAGTTATTTTTTTTTATAAATAATGCATTAAATAGTTTTTAAAAAGAAAATCATGATAATAATATAAATTCATTGTGACTTTTGAATGCAAAAGAATGCATTTATTACAAAGTGATAAATAATTTAATATCTTACTTAAAATAACATAAAAACTCATTTAGCTATAAGAAAAAAAATCAATTCGCTTTTAGCCTTATATTATTTTGATGTAATTTTACAAAGTTCGTAACTTCATTGATAAAAGTTTTTATACAAAAAATTCGAAGTGTATCCGTTTATCTACTTTGATATCTATTTTTATTTTCTTTATCTATTTTAATGTTTACTTTTATTATCTCTAAAGTGAGTAATTTCTATGTAATAAGTAATAAGAAAGCTATTTACTTTATAATATAACGTTTATTTTAATTACTATATATGGAAACTCAAGATTCACGGTTTACGAGATTAGTCTTCTTACAATGGCTCTTATTTATAGGAATCAGAAAATAGAATTACGGACAAAATTTTTTTTTTAAAGATGTAAGACTTTTTTTGTGACTCTAAAACACATTTAAAATTGGTTTATAAAAGTTATAAAATGTATTTAATGTATTATTTATTATTTTGTTGAGGTTGCTGCAAATGGAAAAAATTACTTTCATATATCGCATTAATATTGTTTAAAAATATTAGATCTTTCAAAAATTGTAATAAGTATAAAAAATAAAATATTCTGCGTACATTAAATTATGATAGAAAAATTATATGTCTAAAATTTAAGACAGAAAAATTATGATAGAAATATAATTAAAGAAAGTAAATTAATTTTAATAAAAAAATGCAACCTTGTTCATATCTATAAATTAATTTCTTTATATACGTCATTTGCATTTTATCCGTAAATTTTATACTATAATTTTATCTTGTCTAACTTAACAGAATTAAAAATTTCAAATAATAATCTGATATATTACTTTTTTTTAATTCTCAAACGTATCGATAATTATATATTATTTATCAATCCTTCCAGTGATTTAGAAATTGAATGAGATTTAGTTGAAACTTGACATGGCGTTAATTTTATACACAAAGTAATAGTAGAAAATAATTTATGGATAATTGATTATGATTCAGAATCGATTAAAGTGAGGCGATGAGCTGTCATCTTTCGTATTCAATATAACTATGTCATATTTTATTAGATTTATATTAAAGATTAAAAACGGTATTTCTTTAAATGGTATAACTTAAATTTTAGTATATGATGGTGATCCAGATTTAGTGAGAGATAATAAAGAAGATATGATTAAAAATGCAGAACTTCTGGAGCAATGACAGATTTAAGATAACGAATAAATATAAGAAAATTTTAATTATAGGACTAATATTACACTATGATTCGATTATAAAGATATCGACCTAAATATTTCTTATCTAATACTCAATAAAATTAATAATCTTTAATATCTGGTACAATGATAATAAATAATCTTAATGAAGTCAACAGGAAATTAAAAAACATTATATTTGAGAAATCTGTCTTTACTTTTGCAATGATCTATAAAGTTTCCATTAAATTCCAGTTATTTTAATTTAATTTGGAAGTTAGTGTTTATAAAAATTTATTGTCTATAACTAAGCTCGAATACGTAATATAAACTCTTGCAAAATGTGAAGTAAAAAGATTTATGCGTTCGATAATAAAGTCCTTAGAAAATATTTGGGGTAAAACAGAAGGAAAATAAGATGAATAATAATCATGAAATGGAAGAACTCCATATTTTACCCAATATTGCTAGGGTCATAAAATTAAGATTAAGATGAGCAGGGCATATAGATAAAATAAGAAATAAAAGAAGAGCGTACAGAAAATACATATTTCAGTATGTATATTTTAGTAGGAAAATCGGAAAGTAAAATATCTTTAGGTATAGCAAAATTAAGATGAAAAGATAATAATAAATTAAATCTAAAAGAAATAAGATATAGCATATTATATAAATATAACGTAAATTAGTAAAAACAACGTTTTATTCTGTTAATACAGTTGAAACCTCGGGAGGTTAATATTATTTATAATAATAAATAGATAAATATAATATTTTTACAAAATTGAGGAATAATCCGTATGTTACAAAAATTATGTGAAAGTTTTTTTTTTCAAATTTATAAAATACGCAATGTAAAAGATGCAGTTAAACATTACAATTTTTTATTTTACTTATTAAGACAACAACGTGTCAATAAAAAATCTGTTACTTTTTAAAAAAATTCATATTTATTATTTTTATTTTTTTTATATGATTACTATTATAATATCTTCTAATATATAACTTCAAAAATTATTTGCATTATGAATTATTATTATATTAAATTAAAACTTAATCTTAAGACAAAATAATATTAAAATATTAACTGTAATTTTTAAAGAGTTGTTAATCACTTGGAATGTCAACCTTTTAATATGACTATGTAGGATGATAATAGTTGTTAGTAAAAGCTGTAAAATTATTTAAAATATTAATATATTCAATTTCTTATATTAATATTATTGTTTAATAATGAAAAGTTATACATAACATTGGTCTTTAATTTTCAAATTGTCAAATATTTAATTTATTTTTTTCTTAATTTTATATGCATATATTTGATATTAGCTTTATTTCTAAGTGTGTAGATAAAAGTTAGAAAATGATAAAGTTCGTAGATTACATGTTCATATTCTAGACATGAAATAAGTTAAAATTATAAAGTCAATAATGTTTTTAAAATTATAAAAAAAATGTTAATGTTGATCTGTTATATCAGAGTATTTTAATACAAACAATAAAGTCACCTTTTATTATAAAATAATTAGTATTTTTTTATATTAAACACACCCACACACATACATACGCAAATTCTTAATAATTATTTATTTAAAGACTGGCTTACGAATAATTTGGAAAAACTTTTATTATTATTTTATATTTATGAAAATAAAAAACATTAAATATTCCATTTACTAATTGATAAATTTGCAAAAAATAAAAAGTAATAAATTGATTACAATTTGAATAATTTATGTTACAGAGAATAAACAATTATTATCAATTCTCAAATAAATATAAATGAAATATTTAAAAAATTATACGCAATTGTTAAAAAAGTTTTTATTTGTATCGAATATTATTTAACAAATTTTCGAAAAAAAATCTATTAAAAGTTCAAAACAAATATAATCATTTTAATACTCGGATGAATTCATACTTGATTCTCGTTACATACTACAAACCTTTTTTACGCTTGAAATATTCGGAAAACTGTTGTTTTAAATTTTGTATCGATAAACAAAGATGTATAATTAAATACGTTCGAGTACAATTGACGTAAATTCGAAATACGTTTAAAAATAACTATTAGTTCGGACTAAACCTGTGATTTAACGGGTATTTCAATCACAGTATGAAACGTTACAATATTCTCTTCTCACCAGTGGAAGATAGTTTAATCGTTATTCGTAACACTGTACAAAACTTGTTAGTTTTTCATAGCCTATACGTACAAGAATGTGCGCATTTAAATAAAAATAAATCAAACACTTAGCAATTAGAGTTAAACTTTTTACGAATAAATAACGAATTAAATCGTAAGTGTGCGATTTGATTATATAAAAACGATCGTTGCTTAGAGCGTGCAACGTTAAAGAGTAACGAGAAACGAGTATTTTATGTATTTAGAAGAAATTAGTACGTCGATAGAATTCGTTTTTACTCTTTCTTTCCGCTACTCCTTCGAGGTGGAGCGGAGCGGTAAAATAACCTCACACTTCCTTCCATATTTCACTGCATTTATATTTCTTTTTCGCCTTTCTATCCTGCAACGGAGGGTATTAAAATCTTTTTTATATCGACTTCCTCAATAAAGCGGGACGAGGAGTCTGGAAAAGTTGTCATCCAATATAATATCAGAAAGCAATTAGAAGGAGGTACGCAAACGACTTCTTAACAGGATCATTAGCGTCCCTTAATGAGATTGATCAAGAAATAGACGAAATCGAGATTGCGACTAAAGAGAGCGACGGAAAAAGAGCGAGAGAACGAAAGAGAAAATGATGAACGGACCAAGAACCAAGAAATAAAAGATAGACTTTAGCACAGGTATACGTTTAGAGTCAACTAAACGGAAAGGAGGTTTTTATTCAAGGCGATGTCTAACCTTTGAAGGAGCAGGGCATAACAAACCCGGTACTTGGATTCCCCGTGAGAACTCGCCTTTATTTCTCTCGCTCTCTCGCTCTCCTTCTCTCATAAATTTTTATTTTGTGCCTTTATAACAATTAAGGCCGCGCTAACAGCGAAATAAAAAATTCCTTTTCGGAATCATACGATTTTCGTCTCCCGAAATTAACTTTTCTCTTAACTTTTACTTCCAAATGATAACGTATCTAATTAAAGAGGCCTTGCGTAGTTAAATTATGCAAATTAACCCGGGCTAGTCTTGCCTTCTTTGCTACTTTTAAAGCGATTAAACAACCCGCGTACACGTATGCATGCATACACGGGACGAACGCGAGAGGAAAAAAAAAAGCAACGGTAAGCAACGGAAAGCAACGGAAAGCAACGGATTTTGATATGCTAACCGATAAAGGAACTAGAGATTATTTTAGGAGCTGCAGAGACGCAGCCGCCGCGGCGGTTACTCGAAAGAGCGGTAATTGCCAAAACTTTTGAATTAAAGGCGAGCACGTCCCTTAAAGCGATACTAGACCTATGCTAACGGTAGCAGCTTTCTTCCGTGTTACGAATCCAAAAACGAATCGGGGTCTTTCCCGATGTAACGGTGATAGAATCGAAGAAGCCCTACACGCGTTAGACTCGGTAGTTTGCTGCGATGGTCAACCAATATACCAACCACTGCCTTGGTTTCGTCTTTGGTAAAAGTTTTGAAAATTTCGCTGACCGCTGGATTGAATAAGCTTCGAAACTTTGCAAAACTTTTTCGGTATTTCTTTGATAGTCGCGTTTCCAATTGTCTTTTTTCAAATATTCTTATTAATTCAATTTGGAAAACTTACGTTCATTTTTATGTTAATGAATTCACGGAATCCCAGAAAGTTCTTATTAGTTTCTACTTTCGACTTTGAGTCATGAAATATGCAGATTTAATTGTCAGTCTTCCTTTTGAGACTTATTAATTTTTCCTCCTCAACACTCTATTCATGCGACCCAGATCATTTACATTTATTCTCGTAAAAGGTAATAACAAATAATCGGGAAGATTTATTCAAACATCTTTTTAAATACATAAATATATTTTTATTGCCTTTGGCCAAATCACTCGCACTCGTTAACCGTCCGTCATCGCGTTACGTATTTAAATTGAATGATATGCATATAAATGAAAATGTCCGAATCATTTATAAATTTTTTAAATTTTAATTGTTTATTTGCGACGATGTAGCTATACTCGAAATTTAATGAAAAAATAAGAACGAACAAGATTTCTCAAATTTACAACGCTTGTATCTACATCGCCTTACGTTCTAAATATTCGATAGTAATTTAAACGTTCAATTATGAAATAAGTCGTGGATCAAACTTTATCCTGAAAAATTGCCTTTATTCTTACAAATTTTTATATATTTATGGTATAACGTAAAGTAAAACCATAATAATTCTTAAATGTCAGGTTTTATAATAACCCGCACAATGATAAAAAGCTTTTGACATATTCATAATTTTATTTTTATTTTTGTATTCTATTTACGTTTATTAGAATTTAGACGGCAAACCCCCTCCTCCCAAAAAAAGAAAAAAGAAATCTGAAAAAAATGAACAGGTCCAAACGACTGTGTTTGGATTCTTTTTATTGAAAACGAGAAAGCAAATTCCTAGTATTGAGCTAAAACTTATTTCACAAATGTACAATATAGAAAGATTCATGTCCACAAGGCCACACCCTTTCTCTATATACATACGTGGAAGCCAAAAAACGAGGCTTTTATCAAAATAAAACAGTAAAAGTCAAGGATACCTTTTGCTTGAGCTTTGTCAATGTGACGTTGTCCAAACATTCTGTCTCTTTTTTCTATATATATATCCACATATATATATATATATATGTATATATATACGTTTTAAATTTTCGAAATCGAATTACCTTTTTAAAATTATTTTCCGTACATTAAAGGTTTAATTATTTAAAAGTACTTTCTTGGAAAAAATTAAGAAAAAATGTGTTTATACGAAGAAAAATCAACACCGATCGTTTATTTAAATGACATGGAAACTGTAAAAAGTCTAGTATTACTTTTACAATCATTCGTTATTTTTTTATGGTAATACTCACACTCTCGCCTTCAATGACGAAGATGAGAAAAATTTAAAATAATAAGCTTTTAAAATGCTATGTGTTAAATCACGCTTTATTCATCCAACGATCATAGAAAATTCGTAAATGGTGATTGGTTTTCCTTTGAAACATCGTCTCCTTTTCTCATTTTATAAAATAACGTTTATTATCTAAAGTTTAAACAGAAATAAAATATTTAACCAAGCGTCTTTAAGAAAGAAATTCAAATCCAGTTTTACTCGATTCGTTACTAGACGTATAAAATCGTCCATAGTTTTCCTTTTCTCTCGATAATATTTATAAAAATTTCACAATATTGCTACTCGTGCCGCAAAGTAAAAAAAAAAAAAGAAAAAGAAAAAGTAAATATAGGCTATTCGTGATTTTACGAATCATTTATTTAAATATTTACTATTCTTACGTTACACATAAGTAAAAGGATTCTCGTTAATCGTGAAAAATATAACAATGACGATTCCTCGTACGTAACGGTCTACAATCGGTTCGATCTAGCGGATATAACCAAGAGAAAAAAATTCCTCGCAGCTGCATCGCTTGCGATATAGCGAATGCAACCGAAGGTTAGTCCGGAGAATTAATTCAATTAGACGAACAACTAAAAGCGTGTTTATTTTCCTCCGCTTAGAGTCTTTGACACAGCGCGTATATACAGGTTTACCTTCGCATCTAGTAACGAGCTTGTATCGAAGGACTCACGACGAAGATGTTGGTCTTAAGGGTAGAACTCGATTTCTAGGCTATTTGCACTCGGACTTTCGCCGACGAGAGAATCGAAAGGCTTACCGGCAAAGTGCTCGGCAGAACTCGAGCGAACGTCCGATCTACTTGTCCAATCGAAAATGGCGTTCTTCAAAGAGACTCGAAATCCTGTCTTTGCGTCTCGGCTACTTTAATCGGGGGAATATGAATAAATGCTTCCACTCGAAGAGCAACATCCGTTCGAGTTGGACTATTCAAACATCGGTTCGCGAGGTTCTTCGGATGATGTAACGTCAACGTATCGGAGACCATATAAAGCAGAGGATAAGTCTAAAACGCGGAAATTGAATCAATCGGTCGAGGAAATAAACGCGTAGAACTCGCGAACCTCTAAAATTTAGCGGTGCTCGCGAGTATCGCGTTATCGGGACTGATTCCAGAGCGGACAGGATACGTTCGATTACTACGCGTATCCATTGCTTTTACAGTGTTGGAAATTGAAAATTAAGGACGCTAATTATGCGTTAAAAATATGTATAAGACCGTTTTCTTCGTGACTGAGAATACATTTATTCACGTATATACCAAAGCGATAAGTAAATAAGGGCAATGACAAACGATAAATCTTTCGTGCATAATGGTTTCATAGCGTATACGTAACTAATGATCTTATTCCAGTGAATATCAATGGCAAAAAACAATAGCAAGATATAGAATATTCTACGTAATGAGATTGTGTAGGTTCTTATTACGGTAACGGACTCCGATAGAAATATTTTATACCCTAGAGTTTGTTTGCGCAAGAACATTTATCGAGCGATTAAAAAGTCTACATGGTATGTCACTTTCCTCTTTGATATCTAGCTTAGAGAAGAGAGAAACTTGATTACAAGGTAGCTAAAAAGCAATATACATCCTCGTTTGCGCATTCACGGTATTCAACGAGCCGAAAAAAGATTCTTTCGATTCGCTATTGCTATCGTTGCTCGTGTTTACATTCAGCCGGATAAGATAAAAATTCCGTAATACGACGTTAAGCCGCGATCCGAAGGAATAAGTAGCGGAAAACGCACAAAGAGTCAAAAGTATAATTTAAATTAAAAAGTTTTTCTTATCGCGAATAAATGTAAATACCGCGCGGATTTGGTTATCGCTCGATCGTCGACTTTCATTCCCAACTACAATAAGTACTTTCGATCTTGAAGAGTTGGAATTTCGTCAAGCATCTCCGGATATTATCAGTCGGCAAGAATCATCGAGGCTCGCATGAAATACCGAGGACCATCCTGTATATTATTGAAAGTGCTACGTGATAATCGGCTTTCGAGGCTTTCGTACGCCAAGTCTCGACTGTCATCGATCCCTACGGATATCGTGCGTTGCAGCATCGATCAAGAATACGTATGCAGCGCTGAATCCCTCTTGGGTTCTCTCCCCGTTCTCTCCCCGTTCTCTCCCCGTTCTCTCCCCGTCGCTCTTTATCTAACTCTATCTCCTTCTCTCGCTCCGTCAAAGCGTAACGTTTTCAACGCTCGATCCATTCGCGATTGCTCAAGGTTTGTTCCATCGTCCGCGAGTCAAGCGTACGTGACGCTCATTTTATTTCACAAATTATGTTTTATTCGATACGCTCGTTTCGTTGCGATCGAATACTTTGCATCCGCGCCGAATCAAAATTTTTTAAACGTAATTAACAAAGAACGGTAAGTGCATTATAGTCGACTAGACTCGGTACGACGATCGCGCGAATCGAGGGCGAATAGTTTACTTGGTAAATAACAAAATATACGTACGTATCGTTGCCCGCGTACGTAAAACGATATATAAAGAGAACGAAAAAGGAGGGGGGGAAATAAAAATCGAGGTAAAAGAATAACGATGAATTATTGTCCTAGTCAGCGAAAAGTCAGCGGCACTGGTAGGTGTCTATAATAAGGGTAAGTCTGGCAATTGTCGCTTATCTCGCGATTCACACGGAGCGTAGAGAGAATTCGGTCGCCGTTAATCACGTTATCAAGGCAGTGACCATACCCGTGTCTTCTCTCTCGGTCGCTCTATTTTTCTCTTTCTCTACCTCTATCCGCCTTTCTTTCCCCGCGTTCGAACTTTGCGCTACCTACCAAAGTCTCTCAAAGTAATCCTTTTCTCTCGACTCGTTAATTCCACACAATTCGGACAATTCTCCACAATTCTCTTTTTATCGACATCGGGGAATTCTCGGAGGGAAAACATGGCTCGATTCACGCGTACTCGGACGCATTTTCCGTCGAGTCTCCTTTGGTTGCTCCTTTCGTACCTGCGATGAGCAAATTAACGAACGCCAGTTTCAACGAGGGAAGCCGAAACCGTCGAAATCTCGCTTTCGATGGCTCGTGACGTCTGTTCTCGCTCGGTTTTCCGATGCGCCTCCCCCGAGACGGGAGGAAAGACGCGAGCTTCTCCCTCCGAAGGGAGAGCAAGAGAAAGCAGCGAGTGAAAATAACGGCTCGATAAAGTAGTATGTGCCAAGCGCGGTGAGCAAAACAAAGGTAAGGACGAGATCGCGATAACGGAAGGCCAGTGGAGTGCGAGAGGAGAATTCGGTTTACGATGTGGAGCGATGGAGTTTGCGGCGAGAAAACCGGGGAAAATGAAAAATGAAAGAAAGGAGAAAACGGAAAGCCGGAACGAGAGAGGGAGGAAAAGATACACGGAACCGACGTTATTGTACACAAAACTCTAAAAGATTATCTATCCGCGCGAAGGGCGCGGCCGTTGTATTGTTCACCGGACTTCGTTATGACTCAAGCGGACTTGTATTTTTCGCGAACGATCCGAAAAAAGTCGACGGTTAATCTCATTTGCGTTTTTTCCCGCGCCTCGTTGAAAAGCGAATCGATGAGATAAAGTTCGGTACGGGTTTCGGGTGAACGGCGGTTGTCGCGATTAAATATGGACATCGGGTATTTTCCGTCGTTTTATATTTTTAACAATTTTCCCCGTCGTTCCCAACAAGGTAATTAAAATTTAAACGGGGAATTTTAAAGCGATTGTATCGCGATAAAATTTTTCTCCCCTCGAAGACGAAGCCGAAGGAGAATTTACGCTTCGCCGGAGGAGGATATTTATGAATTTTTACTCCGGATTGGAGTGTGTATTAAACAACGTACGTTTCCATTATCAATTGTCGAGGCATTTGTCTTTTGTGACATATTCCTCGTGATAAACAGCCAAAAGTTACTCGCATCGACGGCAGCTGAGGTTAATCACTGGTTGACCCAATTTCATCCTTTCGCTTTAATACACCACGAGAATAATCAAATACATTTAAGTTACTCTCTAAAAATCTCTTAATCGCTATTTAAACTTTGGTTCTTCTTTGTATATTTATCGACCCACGAAATTATCGTCGAACAGCGAAAAAGTATTTTTATTAGTCCCGTATCGCGAGCGAAATTGCTATCGGCAAATTAAAAAAAAAAGCAAGATAAAACGGAAGACAGAAGTTGAAAAAGAAAGAAAGGTAGAATTAAGGAGAGAGTCGGCACTGAAAAGAAAGATGAAAAAATAAAAATGAAGAGTCCACTCGAAACCACGAGTGTGAGAAGACTAAGGATACAGGGAGAGAGGAGGGAGGGGACGAGCGAACAGGCGAGCGAACGAGCGAGCAAGAGAGAGAGAGAGAGAGAGAGTGTTGCGAGGTCAATGTTCCGTGGAGGTGCATTGCCTCGAGGATGAAAGGATAAGACTGGAGAAGAAGCGGAGAATCGAGCGCGCGAGACGAAGCTAGAATCGCAAGAAACGCAACGTTGGATAATATTAAACCACTCTACGCAAATGTACCAAAGATTATATTAGGTGGACGTACGGAGAAAAAAAAAACCGAACTCGTGTATCAAGGTAGAAAAATCCGTTCATCGAATCACCGTGATTAACTCTTTTAGCCGTACTTTTTTCTCTTTCCGCGATCCTCTTTGAAAAGCGAATCGACGTATTTAAAGACACCGCGAGATCGAGAATTCAAAGCGAAAACAAGGAGAGCCGAAATAATGGCGAATTCGATCAGCGAAACACGATTATGGAAACGTAACCGGCAAATTTCCTCAAAAAGTTTCGATGTAATACACGAACGAATAATAATTTTATAAGTAAAAAAATGACTTACGAAAATCGAACGCGCGGAGATAAGGATAAGAAAAAATACGGTGGAAGGACTTTGTAATAAAGTTTAAAGGAATTTTAAGGTTCGAGATTGAAAATGCAATGATTTAACGAGTGCAAGGTCGTAAAAAATTATTGGCGCGCTCAAAAACGAATGCGCTAAACCGGGCGAGGTTCTAAAAAGGAGTAAAGGGTCCGAGCAAGGGAGAAAAAGTCGCAGGTGGGAGAAGATAAACGAAGAGAAGAGAAGAAGGCAAAAGGCGACTACCCTGCAGCAGCAGGTGCAAACCAAGCAGCAGCATCGGGAGCACCGGCGACGGCGGCGTCGGCAGCCATGGGATAAAACGACGTTATGCGCCGGGATGCGAATTCCCGTAATTACGTCGGCGTTGCGGCTCGAGTTATGAGCGAATTTCTCGTGTACCGGCCGATCCGCGTTCCTACCTATGCATACGTACGCGTAATTTGTTCTCTGGCTCGCTCATTCGCTTGCTTGCTCCCGCCTTTTCTGCGTCGGGACGGCCAAAGGAATTCATTTAAAAACTTTATCGAAACCGCCTGAAGGAGCCTTTCGCGCTTTTCCGCGCGTCGCCTCGAGAGACGTTACACACGCCCGACACCCTCGAAACAATGCCGCGCTCGATCGCGTTTGCGGGATCAGATAAGCCGAGTTGGACCGAGTGGACCGAGTGGACCTAGTGGACCTAGTGGTAACGTTGTCCTTTGGTCGATGGAAAAGTTCTTTGTTCGAGAGGGAGGTGGATAAAAAACTAACCTCGCGCTGATTATCGACTCGTTTTTTATCTTAATAATAACGAGACTCGAGTTTGCGTCCACGCCGCTGCGGAAAATATGGAATACTCGGAGCGTGAAAGTCTCCGAGTCTATGGACGAATCGGACGAGAAACGCCAACTAAGATTCTATTAAAAATTCTAAATTTATTAATCGCGCGCGATAAAGTTGATTAGTTTTGGAAGTTACTCTTAAATAATATCCTGTATAAACTTTTCATGCAAATTGCGGTAATTTCTGGAGGAAAGAAATATCGGAAGGAAATATCGCGATAATCACCGGTAAGTTCGTTAAAATTAACTGCAAATTTTTTTTATAAATTATTTATTCTGGTTTCCCGTTCGTTGCAACGCTTAGCTGGAATAATTTTTTAAGGCTATCGTTGCATCGAATAAAACCTCGAAAGCGTTAAATCTAAATAAAATCTTATCCGACGAATTAGAAATTACTTACGCGCGTAATTTTTTTCCTTCTCTCGCGGCGGAATTCAATCGCAAGATGTTACACACTAGGAAAATGAATTATATCGAATAATTTGGAAAGTTTCGAAATTAATAAAATTGTCCGTATAAAATTATTTCTACGACTCGGCGAAATTTACAAGATTACCGTACAGCTGTAACACGGGACGCAACCGTGTACCAAAAGTTAGTAACTTGGTTTACACGGCGAATGGTACCAAAGAAAAACGTCTTTCCACCCAGGCGATATATCTTCTTTAATTCGACCAAAACACATTGTTAAGAGTTTGTCGAATGTAAATTGGAGACGCGTGTTTTTTCCGCTTAAATTTAAATCGTTAAGTATCTTTTTAACTCGCGCACCGGAGAAAAAAAAACAACTAAGAGGACGAGGCGAAAAAACAAAAGAACGGAGGCGTATTCGTATGTCGAGTACACAAGGGTGTACGCAATTAGCGCTTCCCCTCTAAGTGTCGTACGTGATCCGTAGAAAGAGGCTGGTTGACTGGCTGACTCCTCGCGATCGCTAAAAATCCGAAGCGCACCGTTCGACTTGCAACAATGACGCGCGACGAGAAGTTGGTCGGAGTAGGAGTAGTCGGAGTAGTCGAAGTAGTCGCGCGGCTCGTTAGAAGAAATTAGCCGAGGACTAATAAAGCGTTCGGTGGTACGTGTCGAGACGTCAGCGGGATCAGGGCGAAGACGCCCTTTTCTATTTTCGAGCCTCGCCCCCCGGAAGCCGATCCAAATTTACCCGATACCAAGGAGACGGCTCGGGGGGTTTACGCTTTTACGCTTTCACGCTCGGGCGAAAAACCGATAAGCAACGTCTCTGTTTCTTTCTCGTCTCGGTAACCGCGGCCGGTTTACCGTTACCGTTAATTCTATTCAGCGGTCTCGAAGCGCAGTCGAGTTGGCGCCGTAGCCGATACAATGATTTCTTTTTTACGACTGGACGATTCACTCGACCGGAGCAGCCTCTTCCTTAATTTTCCTTTTTATTCGGGCAGCGCTCTTTTCCTTTATCTCGGTGTTCCCTCGCGTTCGCCTTTTCTGGACAAAGAGCGAGAAGAAGCGGAACGCCGACGAAACGTATACCTATAACGAGCGAGCGGCTCCGCGTTTTTCGTGCCGAGTCTCTCATTATTATTATTATTATTATTATTTTTTTTTTTTTCTTCTCTCTTAGCCCTTTCTTCCCGAGGGTACGTCACTCTGAATACCGACGCGACTCGACTAGTCACTCGTTACGCGTCACTCGTCGCTCGTCGCTCGTCACCCGAGCACCATCGAATCGCTAGAAGAGCCTTCCCCGACCAGCACACTTTAAGCTTTTTTGCCAACGACGGAACATTTCCCAAATCGAGCTCATCTCTCCGCCGGTCTCACCCGACGCGTCGTTCGCGTTCCCCTCGATCTCGGTTCTCCGAAGATGAGTCATTGTACGCGGTCCGGGAACAACGCGAACCGATCCGCGATGGAAGCAGACCGGTTTTGCCGTTTTATAAATACAAACTTTTTTTTCTCTCCCTCTCCATCTTTCTATATATATTAGTTTATTTTTTTGTTTTTTTGCAAACATCCTTCGTTGCGATGATCGTGCTGTATCGGTGCATCGAAAAAAACTTTTCAATCTATATATATATATATATATATATATGTATATATTTATGTATGTATGTATAAAACGCAAAATAAAATAAGCTAATCGAAACGTCTGCATTCTGGATGATTCGTTCCAAGACAATACCTTGAGTTTCGTTAATTAACGCTAAAGATCTTTTATGGCGTATCTCTTTTCTGGAATTCCGTGGAATTATTTTCACTTTTAAATTCGTTATTTATCGCTCGCATCGAAGTAAATTCTGCTCCTCGTGGACATATTTTCCGTTGCAGCGCTTAAGAAAGCTTTGCGTCGCTCATCTTCTTTATTTGGTTGAATTTCGAGTATTTCGAGTATTACCAAAGTGAGTTTCGAACGAAAATCTGCCGGAATACTTTCTCATTTGTTACAATGGTATAGACGGCTTTTAACCTACGAGGCGTAAAATCGCGATGTTGCAAAGACACGGTGGCAGACGAGAGGGAAAGAGACGAATGTTCGCTAACCGAGGCGAGATACACTTTCGTCCGATCGCTCCTATAAATCCCAATTCATTACCAACGGCCTCTTAAAAATGTACGCAATTAAAGGAAGGCGGCAAGAGCATTTTACCCCGTACGTTTCATTGACAATGGTAAATCGCGGTGGTGCAACGCATATAAATACATTGGCGCAAGGTGGAACGAGACTGCACACGAAATGTACACAGAGACATACTCGCTCGTCGAGACAGAGAGAAAGACAGAGAAACGACTAGTGAGCGCGAGCACGAACGACAGGTACAAGTTGCTCTTACTACTCTGTCTCTCTCTCTCTCTCTCACACTCGCCGTTGCTCCTTCTGCCCCTCTACCGAGTGCGCTTAGTTCATCCTGAGCTCCGAAGGAAGTAGTCGATAAAACTGGTTTGACGAGTGTCGAGGAGAACTCGCGTCGGCTACGTTGCATGCAGCGCTCGTGTATAAAGGTACACGCGTTGCACCCGTAGGCGCAGCGCGAGCGAGACGAAGAAACGGAGAGAAAGAGAGCGAGAGGGAGAATCGTCGAGGCCTCGGCTCTCTCGACCGCTCACCTCGGCTTTCTTCCTCCTCCTCCTCCTCCACCTCCTCCTCCTCTTCTCCGTCTACCTATCTATCTACCTACCTACCTACCTACCTACCTACCTACCTACCTATCTACCTACCTACCTACCTACCTTGTCCGTGTGCCCCGTTTACGCTCGCGCAGTCTCGGTAACTGCCGCGGCGCACGCGAACCACCGGCTTATTCGACTGCTCCCTGCATTTTTAAAGCGAGGAAAAACGAGCCATTTTTCACCTCGTCCGCTTATCTTAAATATTTTATAGAAAAAGCGCGGATTCGCAGTGGTCTTTTCCACCCCCGTCGGTCTCCACGCGTCTTTGAATTCCACGGGGCTGTAATTAATGGTCGCTCGAGCGTGGAAATTGGTTTTACGGGCCGGTCCGAACCGGGACGGGTCGAGTGCGAAGTTGGAACCCACCTGTTTGAAACGGAGTAGGTAAATTGTCTCTCGCGTATCGACGCGAGGTCCGAAGGCGCGACCGTAACGCTTCTCGAGACCGACCGTTCTTATCCAGGATTTTTCGCCGATCGGACGGTTGCGCAAAGTCTCCGAGTGTGTTTGCGTTTCTTAATGTACGGAACACTCGTAAAGCAAACTCGTAAAGCTTATTTTCTTTCCTCGATCGTAAGAAATGCGTAAAGCCTTAAAAACAAAAAAAAAAAGACAAACGATACTAAAAAGGAATAAAGGAGGAAAGAGAAAGGAAAGAAAAGGAAGGCACGAGATTTATTCACAGGCTCGATGCTTATTTCATACTTATTTCGAATCGGTCTTAAAAAATATATCGCACTACATTATTCATTCGTTCGAGCTCTCTGTTTCCCTTTCATTATTTCCCAGCGCTTTTTGCGCGCGGAAAAGCTTTTAGACGGTTAAAAAGGCGACGCGCACGCAGTTCTCGAGGAAATCCTTTGAAATGGCAAAATCTCGAGAGAGGAGTTTAATTGCCAAAAGATGTTTTCTCGATGGGACATTGCGCGGAAAAAGGAAACGAGACGGGATTTTCGCTCTTTCTCCTTCTCTTCCTCCTTCTTCTTCTTCTTCTCCTCCTTGGCATCTTCGAGCGTAAACGGGGCGATTTTCCCCTCTGGTCTTTTTCCGCGGCTCGATCTCCTCGAGTGGGCTACCAGTTCGAGAGAGCGGAGAAAACAAAGGCCGGCGCGGAATGGAATGTCGTCCGCGCAAAGAGACGCGGAACTCCTACGTAACGCGCGGAGATTTCGTCCAAGGGCGACCGAGAAAAATACGTCCGGGGAGAAAAGCGAAAAGCCCCGAGGCCCGACCGACCGACCGACCGAGCGTGGAGGTAACGAGCCGAAGGAGTCGAACCAATACGCGCCATTAACTTCGCGGTCGCCAACGCGCCTACGACCCGCGGGTCTCACTTTGTTCGTCCGTCTCTCGCGCACTTATAGGCGTGTCTCCCCCTACGTAGCCGGAAAGCGAAAGACGCAACGTCGGAACGATAAGAGCGAGGAGAAAAGTCGAGGGACGCCCACCGAGGATTACCCGAATCACTCGCCTTGTTCTTCGCCGCGTTCGCGTGCAACGTTTGCATTCCTGGGTGGCTGCTTTCTTCAATTTTCCCCCGGTGCTACAACGCCGTTTCTTTTCTCCCTTTTTCTCTCTTTCTCTCTCTTTTTTTTCCTCTCTTTAACTCCTCCGAGCGAGCGAGACCTGCGCGCGCGGACACACCTCGCGTATAATGGCCGAGTGTTCCAGTTACACTCTCAAATAGCTTCTAGAAGCTGTTATGATATCGTGTCACTGGAAACTTTAGACGCGCCAGTCTTGCATGATCGAAGGCGGCGCTCGATGCATTTTCAACATTGATTAAATCCGGGGGATTACAAGATGTCTTTTTTCTTTTTTCTTTTTTTCTCTTCTTTATCAATCGTACCACCATGCATATGTATTTTGCCGCTATTCCGGCTTAAAGTTTTCAGTAAATTAGTTTCGCTCGACTTGGCATGCCAAACTTAATTAAGACTCTTACGCTCGCGTATGCGTGCACACACGCGTCTGCACGGACGCGTCGAAGCACGCGCGCAACGTTTTCATATTACAAAAGTTTCCCTCCAAATAGCCACGAGCGAGATTTTTGTATATTTTCGTTTCGTTTCAAAGTTTGATCGAGGGTATTTTTAAACGTCGGCGTATCGTACCCTAACGTTTAAAAATAATCGCGTATCTTAATTTCAAATTTGTATCGAACTTTCTAATGTATTTTTATCATATAAATGATACCGTTGACCCGTTGAAATATTTATAGGATGCAGGACTGATTTCTATGAATATTTGAATTCGAATCCGAATGGGATCTTTTCAAAAGCAATGAAAGTTATACATACACTAGGTTGAGTGTATTTTTACGACGAGAGCGCGGAGCGGTCGGCGGTTTAGAAAAAAAAATATTTTCCGAAAAGAGTAGAAAAGGTCGAGAAGAGGAAGAAAGAGAAAAGAAATATTATTCAGCGCGAGAAAGACGAGGTGAGTCGATCGCCGCTGAGAGAAATGGGCATGGAGTAAAAACGTGGGCGTACAAGAGGAAGAAAAAAAAAGAGGGATGCTGAAGTACACGTACACACGTGGAAATGAAATAACGCGTAAGAGTGGGCCGTTTGAAGGAGGCACGACTTTATCTGGGTCAGTCGAACGACGTCGACGAATGTCGCGTATCATTGCCGGTTTCGATAGAATTTTGCCTTTAAATTGTGGATTCGTCGTAAAAGGAAAAAATCTTTCTTCCTCGTATAAGTGAAAATAATTATACCGCTTGAATTATTCAAGAGTCGCATCCTATATTAACATCTTGCGAATGTCGTTACATTACAATTTTTATGTTAACGCTTAAATACCCACCACTTTTAATTAAATAATTTACAAACTCCTTTACCCGTATATTATTAACAAATGACATCTTGTACCGATTTCATAAAATTTCATAAAATTCTCGTACCGAATTTCTTACCAACGTATAAAGTTCCCGCGATTCGTAAATAAAATTGCGATATTACGAAATCTCGAGTGCGCTAGGTTTTCGAATAAATAATTTCGGAAAAATTAACGAATGAAATCGAGTACTCGTATTTTTCGATTCAAAAGTACGAAATTGCGAACGAAAATTTCTAACGACTCGAGGCCAATAATTGTACGTTCTGATTCTATACAAATGACATGCATATCTAGTTTTGGGTAATTTAATTTTCGAAACGCATCGTGATCGTGTAAAAATAAGATCGTCGTTGATCATCTTGGAAATTCCGAATAAAGGGCAAATCTCCTAGAAATAAAGGTGTAATGGTTTGGGTAGCTTATTGCAGGTAATAAAAGTTGGAAATAACCGAACTTGTCACTTGGTTGTTATACTCGTTGCAAACGTGTAAAAACTAAAGATTTTAGCATTGATACAAAGTGTCTTTGTTTCTGTAAAATGCTGATCGAATCATAAATGAGATACATCAATGGCTTTATTACATCTCCGTTTAAGTCCCCGCCCATTAAAAATAATCGCTTATATTACCGGTTTACGTCTGCCAAATATATTTTACTGTCCTCTAATTGCTTTTCTCACGTTTTATAAACACCTTTACCTCGCGTACATTTTGACCGCCTACACTTGGTTGACAACACGTAATAATTTTGTTGTAAACAGAATTATTGTCCTACTAACGTTTTTTAACAGCGAACCTTAATTTTAAATACGTAAGATAAGAGGGTTATTAACTCGACGTTTGCATTGTATACATTGTTGCATTTATCGATATTGTCAGATGATAAAACGATATGAAACGATTAGAAAATTAATTTTGATATCGAATGGTGAATCTAATTATTTAAGATTAACATTGTATTTTAAAATCTCTTATTCGTTAAATTTAAGATGCAGCACATGCAAATATCTTTAATATTGCATAGCCTTAGGTAACGTATTTTAAATGTAATATTTTATACATAAAATACATTATTTTTAAAGCGCATCGCATTCGTTTTTTATGTTTAACTTTTTTATTTTTACCTTGAAAAAATTATCTCAATTTATACCGAACGATAGTTCGTGTATTTTAAATAATTATTGGCCTAAATATTTTTAAGTGAATAATCCGACGAGGGGTAAGAAACATCGAGCGATAGTTCAATATACGACTACATTTAATTGAATAATTATGTGCGCGTTAGTTTATGTAATTGTCACCGATAAAATCGTCTATCGTCTATTGAAATAAGTTTTCGCAATTTAAGATCATCGATGGATAATTTAAACGTAGTAACGCGAATACGTTTGATAGAAATTGTAGATATAATTTGTATGCATAATAAACGCTTACATAAGTTAAACATAATAAGAGATAGTACGCTTATTTTTAAAAGGTACCTTTTCATTATCTGCGTCAAGCGGACGGTTTTCCATTAAACAAACAAGAAGAAAAACAGAAGTAACGATTGCAAGAAAAACAGACCGACAAAGCTATAGAGAACAAAAGAAGCTGATGATTTTCCTGGTTGAAAAAGTAGATGGAATACGCATTTGTGACAGGTAACAACTGCGTGCACAACTTTAATGCAAACTAAAGAAGGAAGGAACAAACGGAACACCATAGCATTAATTCTAATATATTAGTATCCGACCACTCCGTTCTTCGCTCGTACAACCACTACAGATAACTTGAACCGTTCGCTTTTTTTACATCTATAATCTACTCCAGTATTCATACTAGTACTGCAATGCACTTTTTATTATACGCACGTATGTGTATTTACGTACGTGTGGATGTACGAATGTACGCACGTATGAATGCACGTATGAAATAACGAAATGAACAACTGCTTTTTCAACGAATCAATACAGTCGTGCATTCCATTGCTGTACACAATCGCGTGCGACGTCTTTCTTTGCATCGATAATTATAGGAATAATTTATGCGGGAACTATTACGTAATTATTGTAATTGGATTGTAAGAAGGAAAGGGTGTGTTATCGAACTGTCAAAATTAAGGACAGATAATTTACAAGAATATATAATGATCACTGTTACGAGTGGAAAATTAAATCGAAAATCCTGTTTATAAAGATAATATAAAGATTCGTTTGTAATAAAAAAAACAATAAGAATCTATTTATTATAGAACAGGTACGAATTGTAATGGTTAAATTCTTTTTAAACGATATCCCTTTTACGCCAACGAGAAAATCTTCGAATTTAATATGTATAATATATTCCATATTTCGCTCAATTTATTAGCAGACATCGTTAGAATAATAAACAATTTTTAATTAAGCTTTTGGTAGTTGAAATTAATTATTTGAATAATCTAAATAAGTCAGTTTTAACAAACTAATTTTTTTAAGTAAATTAGGAATACTCGTTTCAAAATATTTATTGCACTGAAAATGTTTGTTCATGAAAGAAAATAACGACGGTATACTTAAATAAAACATATAATTTTCTGGCATGAAAAATGTATAAGTTTTTACTTAAATTATAAAATATATTATTCTCTTTATAATTTATAATTTAGAATTATATTCCAGAAAATATAAGTACTAAATTAAAAAAGGAATTTAGTTCGAATTAAAATATTCTTGATTGCGAAAATAAAATTAAAGAAAAGATTGAATCTTATTTACGTATAATTAAAAATTTTCTTAATATTTAAGTTTACAGTTGTACTCTAAAAACTCTTCAATTAATGTAACGATGATGGTTATGTACTGTACAAGCAAAAACTTCTTGCAGTCCAAATCCACTTGAAATATCAGATCACAATATATCAGAAATATAAATATCACCAAAAATTCGGTTATTTTCAGTTTTCAAATAAATTTCGAAACATAATTTCACATTGATGCAAATTTAACCTTACGGTAATTCAATAATTGTTTCATAATTAATTTTCATACCTGTATTCAAAAGTTACACCCATTATATTTTCCCTCGTATTTTTCCCTCTTATCTATTTTAATACATATTCAATTACTAATAAAATATACATTTATAAAACTAACGTAACGTAAGGTATCCAAATTCATTTTGTAGAGAATCAAATCTTGCCTTAAGAATTCCGACGTGACTTAGCAAAGGACCATTTTTGCAATATGACTATATCCCTGTATCCTGGTGTTCGTATCTCACCTGGTGATAAAACGAGGTTACAATATTATCAGTTTCCGACCCCAATGATCCTGATTTTTAATGCAATGTATGAAAGCCGACTGTATTAGCCTACAAAGTTGAGAAATTTTGACACGCGCTACTTATTTATAACAATAATAATAATAATAACAATAACAATAATAATAAGAATAATAATAATAAACAAGTTAGTTTTTTAATACATGTAGAAAAAAATATTTTTCATATCAAGATGTAAGCTAATTTTAATGGAAAGAAATTTTGCTTTAGATGAGTATCTTTTATAAAAACCGCTACCTTACTATTAGCAATCGACTCAATTTATTAAAAAACATTTTATTAAAAAAAAGAGGTGAAGATTAATTTTAAATTGCAATATTTTAAGCCTATTGTATTATTTTTCTACCTTTGTTTTCAAAACCGTGATAAGAAAAAGAAATTTTAGAGAATTTAATCAAGATGTTAGGTTATTTATTAATTAGTTTTAATATTGATAAATCTACATACATATGCATATTATGTATATAAAACCACATAAAAAGGTGCATTAGGAGTATACTATGAAGGTGGCTATTTTATTGGGTCCCATATAACTCACGTCTATAAAGAGCCATTAAAGCAACACCTGTGCGAAAATGGTATTTTTAATATACGGTCCTTTATTATACTAAGTATCAACAATGTAGTCCTAAAAATCTTAGTCGTGACTGAAAGAGATAAAAATCGATCGATCAATTTTCTCTACCAATCAACTCGAATAATAGAGTCATTTAAAAATAATTAAAGTTGATTATTAATACTTTGAGTAATCGCATAAAGAAAAATGAGCTTCTAAAATGTACTGTATATCTTCTATTAAGTGAGAACAATTATATCCTCGATGTTATTTCCTATTACGATGTTTATATTTTACGACACGAAACAAAAAGTTGTTACGTTAGATTCTAAATAATTATACACAAGAAAATTACGTTTAATAAATACCTTTAATAATCAAAATTATAGCGATACTCTTAACATGAAATAATAAGGTAGGACGAGTCTTTTTCATTTGAACTTTCAAAATCGGCGAATCCTGATTTCAAATATGCGCGATCGAAGATAATTTTGAATGGAACACATTATATT
Source organism: Dolichoris vasculosae (assembly GCA_018907195.1). Classification (NCBI taxonomy): domain Eukaryota; kingdom Metazoa; phylum Arthropoda; class Insecta; order Hymenoptera; family Agaonidae; genus Dolichoris; species Dolichoris vasculosae. Next base: position 11,975,251 of record JACCHY010000006.1, read on the forward strand.
AAAATTATACGAAGAGTATTTTTCAAATTATATGACCGAATTAAAGTAAAAATAATATTTCTACGTATCGATAAACGAGTATTATGCGGTGAAAAATGACACGACACAGTGGCTCATTAAAGAAGGATGATGAGAAGTAAAAAAACACGATACAAGAGATTACGTTAGTACAAGCGTTTAACTATTCGCCTATTCATCCCATAAATCGAGCGAATTCATTTGCACGCTCATTTTTTAAATTAACTTAATTAATTATTTAACGTTTAATTGGAAAACCGCGTATGTACCGGAATAATTATAGCGTACGTGTTACAGGATTTTTTTAACGCGATTTAGCGTTTCATTTAGTATTCACCAAAAATTAGTCTTCTCTTCTGGTATTTGGTATACATCGAGTTTATTCAACTATCGCAACATGTAACGATGAAAATTTATCTTCGTTGGATCAAAATTAAGTGCATTTCTATTACCTATTTATAAACTTTACAGAGGAAATTTTTTTTCACTGACCTAATTCTCTCCTTGAAATTCCAAGTTTTAAAATGGACGGGAAAAAAAGCAGACAATGGAACAGTGTATCGAAATTGTTTAAAATAAAATAACATTTATCAATTCTTGAAATACTTATACATATCCAATTTTTGATCGTGGAATGAATAATGCTTTTTCCATGCTCGAATCCCATACTCATCCTCCTTTTTTTCTCCGCGCAAACACACCGAATTAGAATAGAATTTTATTTTAACGGTTGATAGATTGTTTTTGCAATGGATTTATTCTCGCAGAAAATAAATTACAAAAAAACAAAAGCAGAGGAAAAAAGCACTAAAAATTAAAAGAATTTAAAAACAATTTTAAAAATATTGTAAGACGATTTTGAGTTCACAGACGCAAAGATTTCGGACTTGTCCTCCCGCCCCTTCATCCAGTGCAAAAATATACACGCGCAAGTAGATGGGAAAAATTTAAATTAGACGAGTAAAACACCAATGCTCCCTGTTCCCTGTCTTCGCGCAAAATTAATTACACCTTGCACAGGCAGTCGCGTGTCAGCACGTTATATTTAATAATAACTGGACGTACGACACGAATCTCCCTCGGTTTCTTGCGCCGTTTCTTAGAGCAACGAGCGAACACCGGAAATCAACGAACTACGCAATGATAATCGGTCGCTGCCCGAAGCGATTACGAAAAGCTCTCGAGTCTAGGCTTACATTAAATTCCGAGAAGCTTTGCGAAATTCGTATCGCAAATTAAAAGGAACGGCCGAGTTTCGATTGTGATTGTTTTTCTTTTTTACTTCCGCGTGACATTTCTTTCGGTGAACGGGAAAAAAAAGGCATACCAGCGGAAATAAGAGCGAGTATAAATTAGGTACGTTTCAGTCGGGGCACTTTGATTCAAACGAATTTCGCGAAAGAAGGTCTAACGAATGCGGAATAATTATTCCCGGAAACTCCGGACTAAGGCGTATTTTCTTTTATTGCCGACACTCGCTGACTCCCCGAGGCTCGTTTTTTTCCCCGTTTTCGCCAACTTCGAACCCACTCGTCTTATAAATCGGACTCGGGACTCAGACTCTGCGCCTTTTTTCCGCGGCTCTCTTTCCAAAGACTAATCTAAGTTGAAGCTGTAACGTCTCCCTGCGCTCATTTTATTTCCAGAGAAACTTATTTACGTCGGTTGCCTTCTTTCCCCTGTTTTCCGGCGTTACGTTTGTTTTCTTCAACTTTCGATTTTCTTCCGTCGTTCCCTCGAAGGCTGTATAATTCTAGCGCTCGCAGTTAGCCGAGAAACGTCGCGCCGCCAAGATTCGAGATAAGCCTCGAGCCGAAACAGAGCGTCGAGGTTAGGTTATCAACACTTCGTGTTCTCTTGCCGTCGCCGCGCGCACGGGGCTAAATTATTTATTTAGTCTTGTATCTTATCGTAACCCGATGCCTGCTCGAAACTCTGTCCCGAGCACTTAGCCTCACTTCGGAGCTTGTAAGCATCGAGTCTTCCAGAGCGCTCCTTATATATATATATATGTATACACATATATATATTAAATGCTACTTCAAAAAACTTTTTTACTATCTCGTCTCTTTTTCTTCTTTCGCGGCCGCGGTCGCAACTTCTTACTCTTTCGCCATTTATTTTTCTGTCTTTATCGCCAAAGTCATCTCGACCTACAAATTACTTACTATTCCGATGCTCGATCAAACTTTTCGCTCCTCAACGCCTTTATCAAAAATCAACTTTTTACTCGAGAATAATTATCCGACCTCGGGATTGTCGTACGCGTTATTAGGAAATATAATTGATTGGCTCGATCAACGTTCGGTTTATAAATACGATGCTACGAGAACGAACTCGATTCGATTAATTTTTACCCTAGTATATTTATATATCTGCGAGCGATTTAAATTTTAAGACGAGTTTTAAGTATCGTCCTTTCGAGCGTTTCTGCTCGACTTATCGATTAAACTTATTTTTAAACAAAACGTGTAAAGTCAGTTGAAGAAATAGAGAGAGCCCATTGTTTCTTGGTAAAGAAAATGTATGGGAAGTTGAAAGCATTGCAAATACGCGAAGTTTTGGACGTAATGCTCGAGGGAGATAACGTAATTTATTTAGAAGCTCTCTTCAGTTTTTCTACACCGAGTCTACGCGACGTAAGATGTAGTATGTAAAGATTGGTCAAACAACGTTAGATGATAAAACTGTGAATTTCGAACTTCTTTCGGATTCTCTGTTCGCTATTTTTCGAAATATCCAATATTTTGTATAGATCGCGCGAAATTGCATACAAATTTTATGGAATATAAACTATGTTCTTAAGAAATAAGTTCAATTCGTTCGATAGTTTCGTTGTTCGTTGTTCCAAAAATAACGATTTCTATAAAATTGGGAGTTCCGCGTGGATCGAATGCGAATCGTTAACATTCTATTAAAAATCTTCTTCACGCGTGCAAATCAAAGAACACTCGTTAAACGAAACCGCGTATAAAAAAATCATTAAAGTATTTTTAGTTCTAAGAAAAATAGGTTTAAAATAATTGCTATTCGTCAAAAGGAGGTTAAATTGGAGCAAGCGAATGAAAGTTTGAAGCAAGGATTGCATGACTTTGACCGAATTGAAGCGAGAGATTTCCAATGAGAAAATTGTATTAAAGTTAATTACAGAAAAGAGGAACGAATGCATTTTTCAAGAATCGAGGAGGGAGCGAGCGAGAAAACCAATTCGTCATTGTTGTGCAACCGCATAATAGCCAATGGAACAAACGCCTTTGAGGCGACGGTTGTCAAGATTCCTAGGCGAACGACTCGAGTGACTTATTTGCGCGTATCGAAAACTCGTAGTAGCACAAAATTGCACATTCTCCTAGTCAATGGGACGAGACGCAGGAGATGCAGAGGATGGGACGCAGAGGAGGGGACGCAGAGGACGGGAGGAGCCGACGTCGAAGCGCATCGTAGTCGACGGGTAGTAGTAGGTCGAGTCAGCCGGTGAGGAGGACGGATTCGAGTCGCTCAGGCATGGCATCGACTCCCTCGTTGAAATTTCACCCGCCGGCGCGATGCAAGTTGCTCCTCTTCCCTCTTTCTCACTCCCCCAACCCCCAATCCCACCCAATCTATCCCTGCGGCATAGCTTCCACATACTCGTGCAAACACATCCGTTTTGCATTGGCTCTATTCTCGGCAACTTGCTTGCTCGCTTCCTTGCTTGCGCTTCTCCTCCTCAGCCTCCAGCAGCTCTGTAATTGTACATTGTCGAGGCGTTTTAAATACCGGTCGACCGCTGTTATTAATCACTTATTAACGACCGATTAACGAACCTGTTTTTCCACTCGCTTATCAGTCGCTGTTGTTTAACATCTAGCGCTAAAGAGAAAGCGTCATCCGCTATTTCATCTAGTTCTTTCGGCACTATCGCACTCCCGAGTATCCGTGACTGGAAGGAAGTAGTTCAAAAAAGCTCCAGAGTTTTATGCGAATCCGAACTTTCGAGCTTCGACTCCTTTTTCAAAATGTACATTGTAGCTTTCTTACAAAGTAACTTCCTTTCTTTCCCCTTAACTTCGTTTACGATTTAACTTTGAACAAATTTCAACAAATAACTTCTGTCTTTTGCGCTACCATGAAATGAATATTATAAGTGCATCCATTCGCTCTTGTAATTGACATCGATACCAATTTAAAGCGCGTCATCCGTCGCTTCGATAACTCATTCGACGTCTCTGCGGTCATTTTTCCGATAATATTTCTGAAATCCTTGTTTGTTCGAAATAAACTATACAGTAATGGATCGATTCGATGCCTAGATAAACATCATTTTAGATTACGACCAAAAAAATGTTTGTTTAATTTAAACCAGTTAAACCAGCTTAACAAGTTGCAGACTGTTAAAACTTTTTTCTTAAATTAACATAATGAACTTAATTAAAACTTAACTTAATTAAAAATAACAGTTGATACACGGCGATAGATGAGATTTTTAAAAGAAATAATATGCAGACTCTACGATGAAAAATATAGAATAAAAATATGAAATAGGAAGAAAAAGATGTAGGCGATGAAACTATAGATAATACTTTTATTATATTGCTTCGATATCTAAAATACATTGACACAAATAAGATTCTTTTAAATAATATGGTACGGTTAATTTTTTCAAATGTGACTCGTACGAAATATTACACGATTAAAATGCACGAATGATTATTTTTTTAAACAAACTATTTACAAAAAGGAAGAAGAAAATCACGAATAATAAAACTGATTGTTACTTATTTTATATTATTACGTATTCACTAACAATGAAAAATTTAATTCGTACAACAAAATATTAAATTGCCACAACTAATAGCCTCGCAAAATGTTCCAGTTGGATAATACAATTTTTAATCCTGACAATGTCACATAAACAAGATAACGTATTTTAAAAAATTTACCGTCATAGGGAACTTTTTCGATTAATATTATAAAAAAAAAGTTTTTTCTAATTAGTTTTATCATTTTCAAGACATTTATTTTTTTAAATAAGGAAAAATGATTATAGTGTGCGTGAAAAGCTTACATATATGTTAAATAAAATTTCTCACGAAGTCCATGACCCAGCGAATGTTATATAAAAAAATAGTTGTTTCTGTTTTTCGTGTTCTGTGGTGGAAATTTTGCTTCTCGCAACGAAGCGCATTGTTACATTGAGAGCTTACATGGGAACTTGGAATTCGAGAAAAACATTTCTTTATTTAACTGAGTGTTTTATATAAGTGTATTAAAAAAGGAGGAAACATTTTTATAAAATTATCGATATGGTGCTATTAAAAAGGTTTTCTAAAAATACACTGTTCGATCGTTAAATCAATGCCTACATAGCTGAAAAAAGTTGTTCCGAAAATATAATTCCTTAAATTAGTCTCGTCGATCTTACGTGGATATTTGTCTCCTCTTTTCGAAATATTAATATAAGAATCTGTGTTTCATCCATTTTTAATACGCGCCCTAAAAATTAATTATAATTATATCGATGATTTTAAAGTTTTGAGTAAAAAATTGTAATTTTAAAATAGTTTTCCATTACTTTCAAACTTTATTATTTTGAAAAAAAATCTACGAACTTTCATTGATTTTAACATGTAGATGATAAAAACATTTTATTTTGCTTTTGGTCAAAACGTATAGTAGATTTCCTATGAATTGCGAGACCATCCGTGAAAAGAAAGGTTCGAAAATGGTCCCGAAGCGGCGCCATTACTTAAAAACTAATTACACAATGCATATTATTCCCTCCGAGATTCGAAATATAAAGTATTTACAAAATGTTTGCAATAGAATTATATTTCTTTAAAAAATTATTCAAATGTACCATATTTTTTAGTTATCACGGTTTTCGGAAGATAAAAATATATAGAAAAATAATCGCAATTTGTAATAATTTTTTTTCATTACAGTTAACGATACTTCATTTGTAAAAAGAAACATTTTGTAAGCTTCTTAATAGCGGACAAGCTTAAAATTTCAATTTTCTCCTATTCTTAACACCTTCTTTCGAACGAACGAGAACATTATTCTTAATATAAGAAGAAAAAAAGAAGCAGTAGCAGATATTTTCTATTTACGTTAATGTTTCCGAGTTTAACACGTGTTTATGGATATAATTCGGTGTTATTTAATTTAGAAAGGTATTCGATTATAAAGAACCTTATTTTACTGAAGAAAAAAAATCATTGTTCAAAAAGTTCAATATTATAAAAGTAGACTAGAAACTTCAAGAATGTAAAAGCGGTTAAAAGTACGAAGGTATTTGATACTCCATATTACAGCGATACGATCTAAAAATTAATAAGTTTTTTTTTCGCTCAAACAACGAAACTTACAGAAGAGATTTGAAATAATTGCATCGATGGTTTATCTCTAAAGAATCATTTATGGTAGATTTACAATAGCACGAGTTTTAACTTTCTATTTGTCAAAACGTAGGCGTTCCTATAATTCTTCCGAGAAAAGTGAATATTGTTAGCTCCATATTTATATTTAGATAAATATCGCACGGTAGTGTTTTGAAATATCACGTTCTGTCAAAGGCTTATCCTAAGATTGAATTAAGAATACGTCCACGGCTAGCCATGGAATACCGGTCGACTTCCTCTCGAGAGATTACCTTCCTTTTCTTTTTAGTATTTTCTATGGGAAAACTTAGTCGTCCCAAGGATCGAGGACTAGGTACACGCGTCAAGGCCGGAAATGCAAAACTTTCGTTCGAGCGGAAAACTCGGACTGTCGACGTATATTACGAACGAATGAGAAGGTCGGAAGTTTTTCGAGCCTAGAACTTGCCCACGGCAACTGCATCCTCATCTTCATCTTCTCCGGATATTGTTCAAAAGTTGAAGCGACGTCGCGCAAAATCCTTTCGCGCGTCCTCCACTAATAGTTCCTTGTTCCTTATTCCTTAAACGCATCTCCTCCTCTCGGTACTCATTTTTGAGTACCATCGATCGCCGCCGCAGTTTTCTTCTATTCGTTCCCTTCTTTTTATTACAGTTTTTTTTTACCGTTGAATCGCTACGGCACCGTCGCTTTTCATCCTTTCGTTTCGCATTTCTCTAATTTCTCCAAGATTTATCTCAGCCTATAAAACAAAATACGATCCGCTTACACCAGATTCTCGTCGAGATATTTTAAAACTCGAGGTAGAAAATTCATGCGCTCTTCGCGCGAGGTAATAATGCCTTTATGAACTCGCTTTATGAATGGATAAACAGAAAAAAGTGCTCGGAAAGTGCCTTTTTCAAAGATTGATTGCACTCGAAAACGGTGCATCTTTAAAAAGGTCTAAGGAGCTCCTTTAAACTAAAATAGCGAAACGTCGTTGCGCGACGTCTCGGTTAAAAGGCTCGATATTTAGGACGAAGCTCGCCGGGAAAGAGTCGAGAGAGTCGAGAGAGTCGAGAGAGCCAAGTGCCATAGCCCAACGCGACAGTTTATCGTAGCTAATATCGGACGGCGATGGGTCCTTAAGCCTCAGCCTCCCGCCGTCCTCGAGCGGCTGTATAAGGACTCTCGTAACTTCCGGTCCGTGCACTCTCACGAGACTCATCGAGCTCCCGAATATTGCGCCCTGGCGAGCCGCGACACTTTCCCGGTCGTACCCAGCCTCTCTCCTCGTACAAGACATATTAGGACACGTCCCGGGTGTGTTTACTAGCTGATGCGCATCCTCCTCGGCTTCAGGATTAATTACACCGGGATTTTCAGTAGTTCGCGCACTGGTATCGGATCGGACTATCTCCGAGTTCCCAGCCGGAAATGCTGGTTTACCCGAAGGCACGATGATTATTCTCCGACGGCTCTATCGAGCTGTACCTTGTACCAAATTACTGTCCGATGTCGATTGTTCGCGTCTGCGCTCGATCTTCGATACACTTTGTGCACTTTGGATCCCGAGTATTATATTCATTTCCGAGATCCTTTGTCCTGCAATTATTGGGCTCTTTTCCGTCACTGGAACGTATCTTCTTTTATTCTGTTCCGTATGGGGGAAAAATAAAAGAACTCCGATCGATCGATCTTGAGATTCGTTTCGAAGCCTCGTGAAAGCAAACCTCGTTTTGATTCGATCGGAATGTTACAATATTTTAAGAATGGAGGATCGAAAAATATAACATCATTGAAATACCGCCAAGTATAATACATTGTTTTTGAAGAATATGATCGACATTGTAACTGAATAATCATCGATCAAATTTCCATCCTACTTATTAATCGAATTCTATCGAAATACCTGTTTTCCTTCGATCATAATTTAGCGCAAGCTTTATTTAATGTCCACCTTTATTTTCGTCCTCGTTAAAACTAAATACATTACGAGTAAATGACGTTTTATTTATTCGAATAATATTATTCGTATAATATATTTCAGATCCGCGAATACGGTCGAAACGTATATTTTTTTTATTTTATAAAATATATTTTTAAGGTAAAATTTTATTGTATTTGTACCTTATATTTACGATATGTTTAATATACGTCAAGCTATAAAGGAAGCGATGAAATTGCTGCTCCATTATATAGGTTAGAAAAATTAATATTTATAACAGTACTGTATTATATATGAATTCTGACTTTGATATAATCCTCTAGCGGTAAATTTTTTTTTATTTCTCTCTCTCTCTCTCTCTCTCTCAGACTAGTCTGTGCACGATCGCTATTACGCGCATATTAGAAAATTCTAGTCGGTACAATTTTTACAAGAAACGCAACGCGTTAATTAAATCGATATCAAAGACAATATCAAACGATCTTACGTGAAAGTTGTTACGACAGGTAACATCAAGGAGCGGATAGAATGAAAAGTAGGAAAGAACCAAGGGGGATGAAGAGAGCGAGCGAGATAAAAAAAAAAAGAGAGACATTGGGTTCGTTTGAGTAGAAGCTTGCAAGCTCGTAGCGCCTGCATCATACCGAGATTACGTGGTGCGGAACGATCGCTCCGAGGCTTTACACCAAGACGAATGAGACAGTGAAATCCCTATCGTACGCTCCACGCACGATTATTATGCGCGATTTAAATTCTGATACTCAATTTTTCCCGTAGGTACCGGCTTTCTTTTCTTCCGTGGCTTGCCCCTTTTTAAAAGCTCGTCGATTCACCGTACCTGCCTCTACGACTCCTGCGAACAATAATGGTAAAAGATCGTTCGCGCAACTTTGTGGAAATGTAGACGAGGAAGGAAAACAAGAGACGAGCGAATTGACGTACACGGATACAATTGAAGAAACGCGCCGAGGAAAAGAAGATTGTATAGGACGACGGGAAGGTGAGGCGAACCCGGTGAGGTGAACCGGTGATGCGGCGAAGCAAGAGACGTGAGAAAAGTGTAAACGCTTTCATTGTTTCCAACCCACAATCGACTTCCCTCTCTCTCTCTCTCTCTCTCTCTCTCTCTCTCTCCCTTGGCGCTTCTTCTTCTTTTTCTCTATACTCCACTACACGAGATAAACACTCGAATACTTGTACGAGGAGCGGAGACAAGAACGACGATTGTTCGACGAACGTTATTCCTCCGTTAATTCTCGCGTGATAATCTTTGTAGAAAATTGACGAGTTCGACTAGTCTGTAAACTAGTTTGTATCGAATTTCGTTGGCTACGGTTAAGCTTGAAAATAGATGAAAACTGACTAAAAACACAGGAAGAGTTTACAGTTTACAGCGGCAGGCGTACAAGTGCGATTACGTATTAAATGTGCACATACGAACAGTCGATTCAATCGACTCGTTGTGCGCCAAACGTGAACTGCGCGCAATTATACGAATATGTATTTACTTCTCGGTTGCAAGATACTTCAATTGGCTAAGTTAAAATAAATTTTACGATAAAAAAAGTATGTATAATCGTATCTAAATGCGTTGCATTTACATCTAATATTTACCAAGTTAATGGTTCTATTATAGACTGAGCTTATGTATAAATTAATTCCCAGAAGTTGGCTTTGCTCTTATTTTGAATTAGGTATAGTAATAATAAATGCAATCGATACGTGTTCCGATAAACAAATTGTAACGGACAAGAATAGAAACTTTTGGTAAAATTAGATTTAACTTTCTGTATTTCTTTACCGTTACAACTTTCCATATAAATTTTTGCACGTTTATGAATTTGCGTAAGTGTAATAAATGAAGCGTGAAAAATTTCACGGATTAGTTGCGTTTCCAATTGATATCCGTGTATTGATATTACGGTATAAAAATTACACTGTTGGATTAATTTCGTTTAAAAATTTACTAAAATTCGACGAGTTTTCCGCTTTGGAAAATTCACGCGTCTGGTCTTCGCGAGTAGAAGCCGTCCGAATTATCGATTTCCGTGCAGAAGTTCAGTGAAATACTTGGCTGTTCCTTCGGCAAAAACAAATCCTCTTTATTCGTCCAAAGTTATCCCCTGGTAATTAAATCAATTATTTCATCGAAATAATAAATGGCGTACGATTAACAACGAGCATTTCAGAAAATTACATCCCTTTATCGACGTTACTATGATGTAACGTTATTCACGTTCGCGTCGCGTTGTTCAAATCTTGCCACTATTCATTACGATTATACTCTACTGTTCTCATAGAATGAAGTAAACTCTTTTCAAATGCCTTTTAAGTATTCGCATCGTTAAGACAATCAGAGTCACGACAGTTTAAATACCGTCGTTCCGACTACTGATTACATTGTATATTTAGTTGCTTCGCTTCTTTTACGCGTTGCTTCTTCGTAAATAGATGTTCGTCTAATCTCGTCAAAATTCGTATAAATTATTTATCGTCTAATAAATATACGCGTGATATAATACAAGAGGCGGTGATCGATTCATTCGATGTTGTTATTTACGTTGAAATTAAATTCGTGACTATAATTTACACGGAAAAAATTACAGAATTAATCCAACGTGGATGATGAAAATTTTGTATCATTACGCATATTTTACAGTTCCTGTACAGCATTAATCCATCAAAACTGCTACGATAATCACAGAATTATCTACGCACGCACGTGTGCACTTAGTCTCGCGTGTGTGGGTTACACACACACAAGCGCTTCGAAGGGTGTTCACTACGTGGCGACGGATTTTCATTAGCAACTGGAATATCCAAAACGCACATATGAGTCATAGGAGCGAGAATTTCATCAACGCTCGCACACGTTTACTCGGTAGGACTTAAGAACTCCCCCACAGAGCCACAAGGGGAGATACCGTAAGAGACGAGATCCCTTAATTCGGATAAACACGTATTAGAATTCGATGCGATGACGTACGAAATTAAGCGCCATAGCCGCTACCGAAGTCTAATCCTTACGATTTTTCGATCTTACGCAGGAGAAAATTTATGACGATTTGCCGTAACCGTTCGTGCAGATGTTGAAATAAGTAGTCGAGGCAACCCCTCGAACTGCCAGATAATCGAGTATTACGACGAATCGAATCTTACGGGCGGAAAATAATTTTCGTGTTCTGGCAAAGAATAATCTTGAATGGGGAATCTGATAAAAAAAAAAACAAGGAAATTTTCGTGGGTGGATTTTGAATTTCTCCTTATGCCGAGTCTCTTATCGATGGACTACACACCTCCTCCATATTTGTGTTCCAAATACCGGCATAAAACTTTACCGAGTTAACTTTGCCGAGTGGAGGGGCGCGACTATTCCGCTTTGTCAGAATTGCTCGCATCGACGTTTTGATCTGAATATTGCATTGCGGTTTGTTGCGGTTTGTTGCGGTTTGTTGTATATAAGGTCGAATCACGACGATAAGTTTCAAGGTTTAACGATGGGAGTAAAAATGTCTCCAATGTCCAACTGTCGATATTTCCATGCGAATAAAGTTTCATCCCTATTTGTAAATAAACGTTAGACTTTCCCCCCGAGGACTTTGGATTATTTTTTACGTGTTAATTCGCGCGGTGGGAATGCAATTAGAATTATATTCAAAGCAGACTCTTATCTCCAAAGAAGAATTTGTCGTTTAATAGACTAGCGAATACGTAATCTAATCTTCCTACTTCGTGTAATAATAACAAGTCATTGTTTCTTAACTATTTAAATTAAATTTAACTTTTTCTCGGCGATAATATATGCAGTTCTACGAGAAAATGATTTTAATTTTTACATTAGCATATTCGTTTTAATCCTAGGAAAATATATAGAAATTATATTTATTAATATTCTTTTCGTTATAAAGTTTTTAAAAGTCGATGTTTCAGTTTGCTTGCAAAAAAGTAATTTTATGTTGTAGAGTTTTTTCCTTTTTTTAATATTTCAAATTAACGCATTTAATAATATAATATTAAGCGGTTAAGCGATGAAACGTAAACTATTGTAAGATTTTGATTAAATATTTCGATAACGTCTTTCGATCGAACATCTAAATCATTGTGTATATTTTACATTCAAAATTAATTCATTAATACTGAGAGAGAATGCAACAAACAACTTGGATGTCGATAAGCTCACCGTTTGCCCATTATTACAGAAGAAAATTACGCAGTTCAAATATGCCGTAAAATGGATTGTAAGATACGAATAATACACATTAATTATAAGCTGCATTAGAGAACATAATTTTATAGAGAAAAAGTAATAAGTACCTAATGTAAGAAACGACCGATAAGAAAGTTGAAGTCAAACTATATACAAAAGCTCGTTCTCGTAATCTATCCAAACCAATATAACGAACTCGAGGAAACTGATGATGTGTGTTATTACTATTTTTTGTTTATGAAATGCTTAAAAAATTAATAGAAGGTTGAGGTAATCTGCATTGCTACTTCCCGATCAAGCAGAAATTCAGTAACCAGAGCAAAATGTTTCGTAACGAGTAACCTATAATTAAAGTTGCTTTGAAGGTATGGTGAATATGAAATTTTTGTAGAGCGCAGGTATGAAATTTAATTAAAATAAGCTATATGGATTTTATCGAGATACATTGAATTTTCTGATATTTTTAACGCTTAGTTTAACATAAATTTCTTCGCCACCTGAAAGCGATTTAGTCTTCAAAATCCCAGTAAAGCGTTTGGCTCTGTTCCTGTTGGCAGAAAGTCGGTAATCCGAGCGGTAAACTTTCTACTAGAGATTCGCATTGTCTTTGACTGTCACCCTGACTCGTTAAACCTCTCTAAAAAGAGTTTTCGACGCGAAAAATTCTAAATTAAAATTTACTGAAAAACTTGAAGCAATACGTGTAAAAGGGAAAATCAACTTACAGATCAAAACAATTTTATTTAATCCGGAATTAAATTAAGTCTGCCGGTAAACAATAATTTTCCTTTTCGCGCACTATTATAATTTTTCAGATTTTTAATTTTATTTTATCTCGGACATTTAGTAGTAAGAAAAATTAAAAGCGACAGTATTAAATTATACTAATTACAAAAACGGAGGAAGAACGCGAACTTTGTAAATGAATTTTTTTAAACTCGATGTGCGTTATATTTGCATACCGATGCTATATTTATATATTATAACAAAAGCTTCCGTATTTACAACTAAAAGTAAAGCGTGCAACAAATATCACTCGCTCGTAGTTTTAAAAATTTTTTCAAATTCGTCAAACGAGCAATATTTGCAAAATGTCAACGAATAATAACTTTGCAACAGCCGGAGTTAAAATCGATAAAAAAAAAAAGTAAAAAAATAAGTGCCTCTCTTTAATATATAAATGCGAGTATCTAATAATAATAAATCAAATTTAAGAAATATCTCTACTCGATATTTTCAAAGACAGATTATTTCTTATTCCCGGATGATAACGATCGTTTATAACTAAAAAAAAATATCAGAAAAAGATTGCATCGGATGCGCAGGAGAGAATATGGATCTACGGAACGTCTGGTTTTTAGATGCAAAGGAAGATGAAGCTCTCGCATCCAAACTATTTTTTGTCATAAAAGACAGATAGGCAGATTGAGAGTTAGAGGAAAAGGGTTGATAGGGGAAAGAGGGAAGAGAGTAAAAATGAGAAAAATGAGAGAATAAAGAGAAAGAGAGAAATACAAGGTTCATTGTTATCCGTAACGAGGACATGGCGAATGGAGCACGTCACCTTTTAAGATTTCTCCCGGTACTTAACTCGAAACCGTGACGAAATCACAGAAACGCGTATACGACGCATAATGCACGAGACGAATTGCACTTGGGCGCGCTCACAAGACGCCGATGTTCGCCGTGAGAATCACCATTATTGCACGAATTCTTGCTCTTGGATTTACGGTCAGTAATATTTCTAAATCAATCAACATTTAAGCCTTGCGTTGATCTTTTTAATTCCGCTGTACTTGGGATATTGAAAAACAAGCTTGGAGTAATATTATAATGAAAAATATTGTATAGAAGCGACGTGGAAGTACATAATATTTTTATTACTTCGTTTGAGTTTATCTTGTGAAACTTGAAATATATATCTCCGAGCATTTATATTATGTGTATACGAATGTGCGTATCTATATACATATGTGTGCGCGTGCGAGGAGCAAAGTGCATTAAAATTGTATTTCATTTAAATTTGCAGGTACTTTTTAAGGAGATACGTAATCCTTCTTATTTTTTAAATGTCTTTTTAAAGCTAAAAAACGCTTATCGTCCTTATAAGCACATCCGATTTAAATTAAATTTTCATAGAATATATTCTTTATTCGTTAAAACTCCGAGCTGATAATTGCGTTTAAAAAAGAAACGCGTAAGTAAGTTAAAAAATATTTGCAAATTCTTAAAAGCTAAATCTCATCTAAATTTATGATCTTTATGCTTATTTATCCCAATATTATTATTAGTATAAATTTTTAAATATTTATGAATTTTCTGCGAATAGAAAAAGGAAAACGATAAAAATAAATTGTTGCGCTCTTCGCACCGATCTTCGCCACTTGGATATAAAAGCAAACCGACGATTAATTAAAACGGAGATGACAAGCTAATGGACAAGGGTTTTACTCCTCGAATAATAACCGGAATGACCAACTGACCAACTAAAGTCATACGGAATAATTCCTAATGAAAACTCCAGTTCCTAAAAGCGAGACGCTCGTATTTATATAATTATACGCATGTATATTTATAAAAGTATTATCGTTGGAAGACGTAAAGTAAAACTTTTCACGAAAGCGCAAACTTTTAATACATATTATACTTTTTCGTTACTAAACAAGTTTATTAAAGAAAACCGAATGAAACATTCATACGTCGTGGAAATTTACCGTCTGCAAGGTTAAAAAATGCGGGTATTTTAAAGTGTGTTCGTTAGAACGAATCGATGTTTCTTTTTTAAATTATCGGATTTTCCATGTACAGGAAGGAGTAAGTAAAAACGCGTCGTAATAGAGTTCGACAATCCATGTGTCAGCAGTTTACAGTAGTTCTCTCGCTCGTTTTGTAAAAAGCAGTCACTCTAAAATTACAAATTTATGCCATAATTTACTCGATATTCGCTATAAAACTGCATCAGCAGCCAATAGCTTAATAAAAGTTTCGAATCGTAAATTATAATTTTAAACATTTGGATATTTCTGGATATTATTTAATTAGAATGTTTTAATTGTTTTCATTATTTATCATCCGTATTTACCAGTTTTTTAAACTCCAAGTTTATCTTAGCATCGGAATTCCAATAATTAATAAACGGAAGAAAGAATATCGTAAACGAGAAATTTAAATCACTCTGCTGTACTTTTTATTAACTTCGATTCTTGAAAAAACTATATAAAAATTTTTTAGCTCGATTCCACATTATTTCATACATATAAACTTTTCGAGTCAAAGTTTACAATTGCGAGAATAGTAAATAATCGGTTATCCATTGCATAAAAACGCCGACTGAAATTGAGTTCTGCTTCTTTAATTTCAATTTCATTTCAATTCCAAGTATAGCCAATCACAGGCCTTACATTACCGCTGCCATCGTAGCCCTTTCCCAACACCAAACGCGTACACACCAACGCTCTCGAGCGACACACGCATACGAATTCGCTGGATTCACGACTGCCAATGTGTGAGATAACGGACACACGATCGAACCGTTGATCCGAGCGAAGCAATATTCGACGCATCCACTATTAGGTTGGAATGGCTGATAGCGATTCCCGGCTGAAAAATAAGTCGCCGATGTGCCCGGAGCTATTCGGGGGGGAACCAAGAAGAGACGATTCAAATTCATTAAAAAATCGACGTTTTAAATTCGATCTTCGTTTATGCGAAAGTTCGGGTCGAGCTGGGCAAGTTAGCGTGGACAATTTGTCGCAACCAAGCGGAACAACCGTAAGTTAGCACTCGAGTTTGCGCCCAATCAACCATCGCCTATGCGGAAAAAATTTACATACGAATAGTCGGACGTCGGTTCTCGGCGAGAAGATATCCGCAGCCAGTAAAAGAAGAAAAAGAGAGACGACGTCTACCCGCATGACTTGGTGCGTAAGCTCGCGAGGAATTCAATTTCGTCTTGTTAATAAGAATGTAACGCGATATTGAAAAAAAGGGTTAAAAGTAATAAAAAAGGAACTTTTTTCCTTTTTTTCGAGTTAAACTTTCACTTAGCGAGCGAAAGAGTAATTTCAGATACAAAAACGGTCGGGTTCGTAGTTAAAACTTTTATTTTATATTAACGTCGTGTTCCGCCTTAAACAATCG
Organism: Dolichoris vasculosae; assembly: GCA_018907195.1. Lineage (NCBI taxonomy): Eukaryota > Metazoa > Arthropoda > Insecta > Hymenoptera > Agaonidae > Dolichoris > Dolichoris vasculosae. The sequence goes on from JACCHY010000006.1 coordinate 11,991,909, forward strand.
GCTTCGATATCATCACCCGCATCGTCGCGTATCGGAGGTGTCAAAGTGCTCGTTTCGGTATTTCGTAAACGTTTTCATATTACGTAAACGCACTCTCTTCCTCTCACGAATCCTACACCCTTCGAATCGAAGATCGACGCGATGCCATTTCTCTTCCTTCCCTTGCCCACCTTCTCCCACTTCTAGGAGCCGGGATTCCTGCCCTAACGATGATGTATATCCCAACGAGACGAGAGCTCGCTAACTCATAAATGACGCTGGCTTGGCACCGGGTATGGGTGTCTGCTCTATATATACCTGTGTAAACCTTCGCTTCCGCTTCCCGTGGCTCTTCGCTATCTTGACTGAATCATACAACCGACAGCAGTGCTAATAAGTATATATTCCATTATTTACTCATCTGCGCCTTTGCGCAGGCTTTTGTCTTCACCGATACTTTGTAATAATTATCTATTTGTTTTGAACTTGATTTATGTTACTATCAATTTTTTTAATGGATCTTCTAGGATTCCGTAAAGCGGTGAAAAAAGGTTTATTTATTTTAAATATTTACAAAACAATATCTGGTTAAATTCTTTAAATTCGTCAAAACTACTATCGTTCCTTCGCAATTTTAGGTATAATTACGAGCTGGGAAATACACAATGGAATTCTGAAAGAATGAAAAAATTATAATACACCGTTTGTACGACAACGGTATGCTTTCGAGGATGGAAACGATCGAGAAAACACGGATGTTTTACATTTTACGTTGAGCGATAAATACATAACTTCTGGTCTAGGAATATTATTTTAAATTGCTCTTGCCCTAGAATACAGGTATTTGCGGTATTTTTGAGAGCGTTGATTCGAAATACGAATTTACGTACGAAATTAATGATTCTCAAAATTTCGATGCATCATATTCCGCCGAGGAACGATTTAAGATAATATATATACTTTTGTAAGTAGAATACGAATATTTCATCCGAAGGTAGTTTCTATCTTTATAACACTTTATGGTCAGACGTAAAGAAACACGGTTACAATGTTTTTGATGCTCTATCATTAGGTACAGTTTCAATGTAATTGGTACGATGCACACGAGTGGTGTTATTTATCAGTGTAAAGTAAGTTCTGCTAACTAAACATTGTAATTGCTGCGTATACTCGTCAAAAACCAATTGCTCTCATATATCAAATGTACATTCATCGCAGCCAATGTATCAATTTGTTTTAGCTTACCTCAATTTTAGTTACCAGCATAGATATAATTTTTGACGGCTTTTGATGCATTGCAACCAAAAGGTTACGCGGAAGAAGAAAATTCATGCGTCTTAAATCAAATCGCGCTCGAACAGAATTCGAGTACGTTTTATTACCGTACTCTTTAATGAACCTTATTTATCTATTTTCCGATAAGATTTGATCTATTTATCTTTTGGTACCATCGGTTAAATTATACTTCGATCGCGAAGCGAATATCGAGACAAATTAACGTAATAAGTATTATAAGTTTATCGCTCTTTATCTCGTCGTTCGCACCATCTAAATAGAGGTTCGGATTTTAAAATTAATTAACCCGAGTAATAGAAAATCCGTGCGAATCAACCAAAACTTTTTTTCAAACGCTTACAAATTAACCGCGAACTTTCATAACTATACCGTTGGCGCTACGAGTAAAAAATTTAACGCTCTCTCGACCTGATAAATGTATTTCTTTGGTAAGGAAAGTAATCGTAAGCGATAAATCAGCGGCTCTCGACGGTCGTTTCGGTTCTCGCTCGTGACGACGAAGAGTATCTCGAGACGAACCCGTGTAAACCGGCATAACTACGCACACACTGACGATATCGATAGGCGTTGGATCTCGTAGATGTTTGCGCCCGGCAAAGTCGGATTACAATGGCAAATCCCGTGTAAACGCGAAGCGACGTCGGAGCCTCGCGGAAAATGCAGATCGAGCGTGCAAACCGACGTTAGCCGCGGGTACGACGAGAGACCGGGATATTAGCATAATTCACGGCTATTCGGAGCACCGACGCGTTAAAATCTATCCGTGACGACGACGACGACGACGACGACGACGACGACGACGACGACAACGACGACGACGACAACCGAACGACGCTCGTATTACGTAAGTGCAACGCAATTCCAGCGTAGGCGGTCCACCGTGAATGAAAAAACGGAAACGGAGAGGAGGGAGGCTGGAAAAAAAGCGAAGACCGAAGCGAGTTTGGTGAAAGAACGAGTCGAGTGAATGAAAGGTGCGATGTGGCGCGAGCGTAGCAGCTTCATTGATGCCTTTATAAAGGAGAAACAAGTGTTCGGCGACAACGCGACCGAGAGAGAAAGCCTGATTAACGCGCGAGAGACGCGATTTTACACGACAATGTGGATGTAGTTTGATTCCTATCTAGTTTTTGCGCGTCTGCGAGAGCAAGCGGTCTAGCGACCAATCGAACCTCCGGACGGCCACGTGTAAATAGCCTTTGACACCGTAATTAATCCAACGAGTTGACTCTAACGTGCCGCATCGTGTTCTTCGAGTCCTTTGCGACACACCTATTTCGGTGTATGCGTTTCGGTGCTGGTAGAAAAAAAAAAGGAGGGGTAACGAACGCATCTTTGACGTACGCTGGTTGGAATGCGTGAAATTATACGCGACGAAAACACGTTTGCCCGTGCTTTCAAATGTATGGATATTTCATGTTAAAAAATGTGTACGTACTTTGTCTTTATTTAAATTTAGATCTCAGCTTTGGAAACGTACGAGCAAAGGTCAATATTCGATCGTAGCCTGAGTTACCGATAGATTTTAGTGGAGCGATGATCCTTGCAACTCACCTGTAACACAAAAAGAAAACGTAATTATGAACACGTTGAATCGAAAAAATTACAAATTTAATCCTAACGAAATAAATCTTGAACCACTCGTACGGTGATATCGATGGTTGCGATCGATTATTTGTTCCCGTTTCTACCGCTAGCCCTTAAATGGTTATCTACGAATCGATGCTTTTCCAGTGTAATTTCATTCGTCGTGTAAAGAAATAAAACGTTTGTAAATGGTACGGATAAAATACGGTATACAGAACGCATAATGGGAAAATAACATTTGCATTATTTCACTCGGAGACGCGGTACCTTTTCCGTATGATACGTAAAAAAAAAAAAAGTAAGAGTTTAAACCCATTTCTATCTTTTTCAATCCTTTTAGATACGCGCGGCAAACACGGGACGAACGTTGATAAAACGAGTCGAGCTATTTTCCCGCGAAAAAAGGCTATTTTTCGAAAGAAAATCCGACGAGCCACGAGTCACTTTTCCCCGGAGGTTTTTCCATCGCCGCGGAAAATAAGGAGCTCGACTATCGATTCGTACCACCGACGCTTATTCCGCGAGAAGCGACTCCGAAGCGTTCGGGCATCGCTCGCCACGTTACATTTTACGGTCGGCTTCCTCGTCAACGTCGCTCAAAGTGGAATTAAATTCATGACGCGCGCCACTTCCGGCCGAATCGCGGAGCTCGCAATTCAAAGACATGCGCGTCGAGTCGTTCACTAATACGGAAACGCAACGAATGGTGTTTCAATCGGGAACCGTTCCGTTCTTTATTTTTTCGTTGTAACCTGTGACTCGTGTTTTTCGGCAATTGAAAAGCGAATTCGTGTTTTTTTTCCCCTTCTCTGACCGCGCTTCTATTTTCCCAAACTTCGTAATTTTTGAAACCGTGTATTCGATTTTGATCGTGATATTCGTATAAAAGACTCGCGTTTGTTTCAATTTGTCGGTAAAACTTCGTTTCATCGCGTAACGTACGCGACGATAAAAAATATTAGCTACGATTGCTCTATCGACGTTTACCGATAAATCATAGAGGGCCAATATCGAAATGTTTGAACGATGCTGGTGTTAATAAATATTAATGGAATTAACAATACGGAGAAGATTCAATCGGAAACCTTTAACGGCAACAATAAAATCGTCGAGCTGCGTTTGACAGACCCTCTTTCGTTGGTTGTCGCGAATGGGTCGCTTGTACAACCAAGAAGAAGCCAGCCAGCCTCTGCCTCGGACACTTTCCTCGGGGAAAAACCTCTTTTCCAACGAGCCGTTGCTCTTTTACACAATCGTACATTTATTTGTTCGCGGAGGTTTCCCCGCCACGAAGGTCGGGATATTTAGAATGTACCCGCAGTCGTCGACGGATTTTCTAGTTGGTGCGAAGGACCTGGAAAAATCCCGGCAACTCGCTGCAAACGAAGATTTCCCGGATAAATTTTTCCAACCGGTCGACTCCTTTCATACAAAAATCGACGATAAACGCGAGTGTTCGCACGTACCCCGTGTATTTCGTGTGGACGTTGTTGGATCGAGAAACGCAGGCGCATAATTTCGCCTTCCGACTTGAACCATTTAATATTTTCGTTTTCACCCCTCGCACTCTACTTCGGTTTCCCCCTTTTTTTTTTCATATGCGATAACAATGCATCGTTACGTTGAATTCGATGGTTAATAATATTCTTTGACTCGTATTCTTTTTCGAGTGGAACGCGTACTCGTATTATTTTGTCGCTCCGTCGTAATCACGTTTATTAGATTAGGATCGAATTGCGTTTACAACGTAAAATAAGCATATTGTTGTTGTTATTATTATTATTACATGGTTACGAGGAAAATCACGATGTTTTTTAACTCGGGCATAATTCTAATGGAGCGAACTCGTGCTCCATATTTAGATAGTAATTTTTTGCGCGCCTCTGTAAACACGAAAGTCACTTCTTTTCTTTCTCGCTCCGCGCAACACAAAAAGATGCAATCTCGTAAATACATGAGAGTGTTGCAACCAAGTGAAAATGGCCAAAGTTATTTGAAATTTAAATGATTTGTAGCGAAGGGTGTATCGTGACTAAGCGCATATCGAAAGGTTTTTTTAACGCTGTGAAAAAAATGGAGCGAGTCGGGAGACGAGAAGACGCGCGTGCAGAGGCCAAAAAAAAAAAAAAAATAAGGGGAGTCCAGGATGCAGACATTCTCCATTGCACGCAACCACTCTTTTGTGCGCTCTCGTATTTATATACTTATAGAGGCCCACCACTCAGCTACAGATAGTCACGGGGTTCTCGGTTGCTGCCCTCGTTATTGTGCCGGGTGGAGCCGAGCACAATGAGTTTCGCGGCAGTGTCGCCAACGCCGGTCGCATAAAACGAGGAACAAGTCCCGCGTGTTAACCCGTCCGGGATTTTCCGAAATTAGCCGGACATTTACCGGGTATAAGGTGGCTGAAAGCGCTCGGCTCCACCGCTGGAATTAACAGCGCGACGCGCTTCGCCCTATCGCCGGTATGAATGGGAATTGCAGCCGAGAGGACGAGGGAGGCGGGAGGGAGGGACACCGGGAGGAGGGCTGTGTTCAGAAAAATGAACAGCCATAAATGAACCGTTGAAAGCACATTCTCTTCCGCCCGTTCCATTTCAACTACCCGCTACGCGTTTCCGAGGCTTATATTTGCTTATATTAGCTCGCGCTTTTAGCCTTTGAGGATTTTATTGGCCTGCGATTTCAGTTGAAATCACAATGCTTCCCTCCCCACCCTCCAAGTTCAATCTTTTTTTTATTCGAATTAAAGCGAGTGGAAGGTGAACGCCTAGTTCATAGTCTTTTTTTTCTATTCGCATTTAACGAAATTGCGTTAGGGTTCCGAGAAATTCGAGCTGTCGAATCGATTTGCGCCTAATTGTAAACGTGTTCGTGATCATAGATAAATTATAATTGAAATTATATAACTACGGAATGATTATAAGTTTTTTGTTGTAGGCTATCTTTTCTTCTCATATCTTAGATTATATTTTCAAAATTATTTATTTTGCTCACTGTTGACTACTCGAACACTTTGTGAATTCTAACAAAATGCTCGGATGAAAAAATGACTAGGGGAAACTTAGACGATAAATTTCAAAATTAGATGTGAAAAGTTTCTACTAGATCAGTTTAACTTCTCGGATTCGGGGAGAAACTTCTGTAACTTAAAAAATTTGTTTCAAATACTAATATTCCAAAATTTAATATACGTACAACCGAAATTACGACGAATAAATTGTTCGAATATTTTTTCGTTTATTTTTTTTTTACGTACACCGACTAAAACGCGGATAATAAAAAATAAATAAATCTTTTGAGAAATTTTCATTTACTCTTATTTTTGTATTTTATGCTACGTTACATTTTAATATATTTCCATGAATTCCGCTTTCTAATTTAAAAGCAAAATAAATATTAATTATATAATGAAGTTTTTCATGTATTTCATTAATGTTATGTAAATTAATTATTTTGAATTATTTACATTAAATCGAGTATAACTAATAAAATACTTAATAATTTTCCTTTCATTACATTCGGATACGTATAAATATTTTTTAAACTTGGTTAATTATCCCTTAAAAATTAATTTTTCGTGTTAATCAAAATTAATTGAAGAAAACAAATATGAGAATTAATTATAATTTGAATAATCCGTACTTTTTTAGATAACTTTGAGTACAACTTTCACTCGGTATAATTGTTGAAGTTTATTTTCGCATGAAAAGGCATGTCTTTAATGTGTAGCTTCAATATCTGATTAACCGACTCGATATAGTATGGAAAGTAAGGGTAAAAATGAGATAACAAGCTTTGAATATTTGCTACGTAAGTACACGTTCGTTATATCTAGATCAGAACCTTGTACAATTTTCTTAGCTTATTGACATCTTATTACAATATCCATAGAATTAAATTAAAATGTAAAATTTTTAAGCACTTAAATACGCTGACGCGTAAAGTTATTTGTCAGAATGAAATTAACAAGAATTTTTTTTAATTTTATTTAGTAATTCATTAATTTCCGGTAGAAACTTTAAAATTTCCAGATTAGAAAGTGCGAATAGGAACGAACGATTTACAGTATTTATTTTTTGACACGAATGCATCACTAGGGATTCATAAAATTTACGCTTACATCAATTACTTCTAATTTATTTCTATTTTATAATCAACTGAAACTCATTGATTCTATTACGATTACATTTACAAATTAAAAGTAATTAAACTTAATCTCCTTTTTATAATTCATAAAGTAAAAACCATAAAAACCTATATTTGAAAAAGAATATCTTACTTTCGGATCAAATTTGATCTGAAAGTAAGATGCATGAATTTAATAGGAGTGTACGATATATATAAAATTGAAGGCATCAAAAGCGATTTGATATTTAAATATTATTTTTAAAATTTACTATAGGCGAAAATTATTTTATGTTACATAATGAAAAATAATGTAAGAAATTTATTTAAAATTTTGTTTTTCGAAAATTAGAATAATTTTGACTTTGATATATTTATTAGTATATTATAAACAAGAAAATTTTTATATTTTTATCATATTTTTCTACAAAATACATAACAATAACAACGCAACACGAAAGAAAGATAAAATATTAATTGAAAATAAAGACTGTAATATTAATGATGTATAGTCCAAGCTTTTCTCGGGTGTTCATATTTGCATGCATTGCATAAATACTTCACACAACCAACGAAATAAACTTAACTTTAATAGGAAGCAGTTCTACTTTTCTTTACATTCCGCTTCGTTGAATCGTCATTTTTTACTATATATCTTTTTTAATTTGGCATCATTTTCAATTTTACAATCTGGATTTCACAAATGTAGAAATTTATGATCATTTGGAAAATAAAATCAGATTTCTCCTGATCTCTCGAGTGTAAGGTTATATCATTTAAGCACATTTTGTTTTTTTTTCCTACCAGATTCAAGAGCTCTGAAAAACTATTGCGTAAATCTATTAAATGATTTTTCTTATAGTTAAATTCAAAATTTTAATTTCAATCAAGAGAAAGAAAAATCAACTTCTTCGGTGAAAATCCAACTCCACACTCTCTTGTCAAATCGTAAATCAACTATCGCGAAAGTAGGAAAGTGTGATTTTGATTCTTAAATGGTAACTCGAGATTTTTTATTCTGTATTTAAATAAAATATTTGACTTTTAAGACGAAAGCTAACGTAAGAATATAAAAAGCTTGAGTAAATTGAAAATTTTACTCGTCAATTAATTATAAGTGTGATGTAAATTGAAAATAAATATTTTTGAATAAGATTTATAATAAAACATTTAATACTGTAGAATAATAATTTAAAAGATATCAGTTTCAATTTTTAAAACCACAAAATTCAAGTTCGAGAAGACAATTATAAACATTATTTATTCAATAATTAAGACTCGATAAATATTTTTAGTTTCGATACAATATTAATAACGTAATTATCAAATTAAGTACATTAGGGACTAATATTTTATAACAAATAGTATCTTTGTAAACCGATGTTCGGTCTTATCGTTATAATTTTTAATCATCTTTAATTATTTACTATTTTCCCGACGTTTTGGTAAATTTATAAAAATATATAAAGTTCTATTTAACTTTGACATTTTATATATATTTTATATACGACTTTAATCGTTCCCCATTTATTAATAATTTGAAAATTTGGAGCACTAAGTTAACTCGATAAATATTTTAAAGAATATAAAAACTTCATGATTATATTTTTTATTACGCATTCAAAAATTTAGTTTATAGCGAAAATTAATAAAGAAGAATTGCATAAAACAGACACGCAAGTATAACATTATAAATAAGAAAAATATTGTAAAGTATCATAAAAGTAAAAAGTTACGAGAGACGAAAATTGAGACTGAATCTTGAAAGAGAATAGTTACTTAATTATAAAGCGAAGGTTTCAAGACGTTGCTTTATTTGACATTCCACCTTTTAAATTCTAAAGTATTATCGGACAAAATTATTAGACGGTAGTCTGGTTTAGTTGATATAAATTTTACGATAAGGATAAAAGGTGCCAAAAGTTTCGAGATCTATCGAACAAGTAAATTTAAATAGTTTGGCGGATTTTTTTAGCAGCACCAAGTTCGGAACGCTATATTTATTTTTTACAGTACAGATCAATTTTATCGCGATTATAAAACTTAACGTATCCGCGGTAGAAATTAAAATTCATTCCTATTGGTTCGATCAACGTACTTTTAATTAAAGTGTATTGTAAAATGTAAATAAAACAAGTTCATTTAATAAATCGTAGCATATAACTGTACGCGTTATTTTCCACGCGTGCCAAATATTTCATTAACGATATCCGAACCGGCGCATAAATTAAGTACGCATCGAAGCGAACTTTCCAACTTTTTTCAGCTCGCGCTATCGATTAGATTGTAATTCCAAGGCAATCGCAATGAAATCGATTTTGCACGGCGAACAAACGGAAATATATCGAATTAAGCGTAAAAGCGACTGCGATACTTTTTGCCAACGTCGACTAAGCAAAATCTTTACTTTGAGAGTTGGCGCGAGAGGCGACGCAAATCCCTTCAGGTATGCGCGTCTTTTATCTTCGTTCGCGACGCGCCGGTGCGAACGAATCCAGGAAAGTACGAGGCACCAGCCAAAAGTCATAATACACACGCGGTGAATTCGTATAATGCAACGAACGCGTGGTTGCCGCCGGATGCGCTGCAACCTGGCAGACAAATCCCGACGGGTTTCCTTCTTTCTCCAGCCTCTCGCTCTCGCTCTGACCTTCCTATTCCACTTCGCCTGGGTCACGCCGCCAGGGACAAACCGGCGCGCGAGTCCTGGATACGACCGGCAGCTTTCTCTGCGTTTCTGCAGCATCATTCGGCATCGTTCGTGTATCAGCGCCGTTAAATATTTAAATTAAAAAAACGGGAATAGACATGCATCCTGCGACCCACTCTTCCCGTGCCTCTCCTCCCGCCCCCCCGGGTTCCCGCTCCTATCAGCCTTCTCACCCCCTAGCCATTGTAAATAATCCTATTCCGCATTTTTTCAATTCCTAAGCGATATTTATAGTCTCGTGCAAGATGCAGCTCCGAGGTACAACTGTACTATTAATCAGAAGATTCATGAGAGCTCGCGAGCACCGTTTCCAAAGGAAACAATGGGATTGTTAAGAGATTTACGCGCAGGAGTTGCGACTGCGTTTCCGGATGAGCGGAGAGAAAAGAAACGATACGAGCGAGCGACTCGGGCTATCGTAGGACTGAAATCGCAAGGGCTGGACCGAGTCTCGTTCGCTCCTCGGAGTCAGATGTACGAGACAAGACGTGTCAACGGCTATGATCCGCAGGGTGTTTCGTTCTCTCGCCGTTTTTCTTCTTTATCTCGGATCCGCTCCTCGGATCCGCTCCTCGGATCCGCTCCTCGAACCCCCTTCGAAAGGAGGAGCGAGCCCAACTTTGGAGTCGAGGCCTCGGTCTAACGATTCTTCGAAGTGTTTTAATACGTTTCACGGACCGTATTCGAACGTTCGCCCCAAAGGCGATATCGCAATGGATTTCCTCTCGACTCGGAGAGAAGACGCGAACGCGGAAAAATCGAATTCCCTTCGTAACGGTATTTTGTTTTTTTTTTTGTTTTGTTTCTTTCTGTTTTTCTAAACTAATTCTAATAGGAAAATATCGATCTCTCCGAATATAATAATACGAATAAGAGTAAATTATAATCTACGTCCGGGTAAAAGTAATCGATTCAAAGGGTTGGCCGGTTGTTGATGAAAACAGGGATTGAAGGTAGGGTTGGTTTACCACCGTTGATTTTCGATCGAAGTATTGCTCGGTTGGACAAACGAATTTTCATCTTTGCAAACCGCTAACTCGATTCCGAACCATGGAAATCATTCGCAATATTTAGGCGCGCGGAAATCGAATTTTCAGGCCTTGATCGTAAAATATAAGACACGCAGATTGGTAAATGCTTCGTTGCGTAACGTCGATCATCGAAAGAACGAACGACTCATCTAAAGAATTAAAATCCATCTGCGACGATTCGAAATACGATTCGTCGATTATTCTTCTTTCGCCCCCGCGCAAAAAGTATTTAATTTAAATTTTGCGACTTTGGTTGCGTAGACGCGTTTCAAAGAGCTTAGACTACTGCCCGAGTAAATGGACTTTACGGAGCGCAGTCGTGACCGAAAAGCGAAAGAAGAGAATGGCAGAAAGCAAGAGAGACAGAATTTGGGCGTAGATGGAACTTCCTAATTACCCAGCAGCTAAGCATTTCATGCTAGTTCGCTCTACCGCGGAAGAACCCTTTTATGCATACCACTTGGCTCGAAAAATCTTCAGCCGAATCTCCGTTCTTTTACATCCGAAAATCCGTTTTAAGATTTGATTAAAAAATAAGAGAGAGAAAAATGAACGAGAGAAAATAACACGCGTATAATGGAGGAGTGACAGAGACGGAAGGAGTTAGCAGCGACACGGTGATAAAAACATTCCGAGTGGAGGTGGAAGAAGGTGGAAGAAGGTGGAAGAAGGCGCCAAGAGCCCTATTTTCCTATCCGAGGTACTCGTACCCTTTGAAATCTTGGCGACTCCTTGCGTAAACGCGTTATAAGCAAGTTTCAGTCCGGGTACTTTCGCGAACGATATTGTTCTCGGTCTTAACGCGTTAACTCGCATCGGTCTCTTGGCTTTCTCCCTCGATCCTCGGACGCGAAACTTTCCGAGGCGTCTAATGCAGCCTACGCCCAACGCACTTGCATATACGTTGATCATTGTTATGTAACGAGCGAGCGTCTTATAATACGCGATACGTAGGCGGATTCGCTGGTAATCCGGCGAGAGACGATGCGGTCGTCGAAATCTGGTAAACGAAAACGAAAACGAAAACGAAAACGAAAAAGCAATAGCGTGGAAGAACATTTACGTCTGGAACGTATTTCGATAAACCTTGAGACTCGAGACAACGTTTCGTCTATTTTGTTGTAAGCGTGATTAATGACCAATAAATTATCGATACTTTCACGAATTCGCTCGGCTTAATTTTATATAATTATCAGAAAATCAACACCTTATTTTTGTAACGACCGACTAACTCATCGTTTATAATTGCCTATAATAGATTATTTAAACTGTTACGAGTAATAGCGAGCTTTACCGAAGGGAATAATAACGATCGATAAAGTACACGTTACGTTTTCTAATTATTTTCCCCTCCGGTAAAAGCGACTTTTTTTCAACCGACCCGTCGTGCATTTAAATTTCTAAATTGATTAATAATTAATTACAAATAATTATTTACGGCTTATCCATCGTTTATAATAAATTCGAAGCAAAAAAAAAAACTTAGGAAAAATTAGGTTTAATATTTAACGAAGATGATTAGGCTTCTTTTTTTGTTATTAACGGATTAGTCGGACCTTTACGGTTAACCAATTTTAACTGTAAAAGGCAAAAAATTGGGAACGTTAAATGTTCATCGAAAATAGAATATTTTAGCGCGGAAGAGTTTTGATATAGTTTGGAATAAAAACGGAAAAAATGTTAGCTCTGAAATTTAAAAAAAATGAAAATCCGAAAGACCCACTTTATCTCCGTATGCTCCATATGCTCCACTACACTAGTGGACTTCAACACGGCCACTTCACACAGCGAAAGGTTCCACGTCATTTTTGGTTTCTCCGCCTCGACATTTTAGCTAAAATACCGCGGAAAGCGTAAACTATAAAATGGTAAAAAAAAAATAAAAAAAAAAAACGAAGTTATCCTATGGGCAAGGACAGGAAGGACCCTCCCGAACTGGATTAGCGAGTCAGCGGCGCGTTATTCCCGTGAAGTTGGTATAATGCGATCCGGAGCCGCGGCTCAAGGGCTATTCAATTTAACGCAACCGCGTTGTTTTTTTCGGGCCGGAAATCGCCGTTCGACGCGAAACGAGGCGCTCCGAGGGGACTGGGAAGATCGTCTTCGGCCGCCCGCCTAGACGAGTCGTTGACTCACGAGAAATAAAAGGCCCGCCGCGGGGAAAGGGGGAGGAGGCGTGTCCGTGGTACCCACAGGTGCGCGCGCGCGAGTCTGGTGTTGACCTTGGAAGCGGGTCGCCTTCGGAAACAAAGGCAAAAATTGCTGCTCGCCCGTAGTTTCTGCCTCTTGCATTCCAGCCGGACCACTCGAGTACTTCGCGCGCGCCGCTTCTCTTTTCATCTCCCGCTGCCGCTCCCCCGATTTCACGAGTACGTTCGGGCACTCGAGAATCACGGAAATCGCGAAAATCGAGAAAAATCGAGAAAATCGAGAAAATCGAGAAAATCGAGTCGAGGTGCGAGGCGTTTTTGACCGGGATTGAAGCGAAATTGCCACGGTAATAACCGTTCACATGCTCGACCGCTTCTCTCGCCCCTTTTTCCATCTTTTTTGCGACGAGTCGAAAGCCCTCGAAAGCCTCGGTTCTCGGTTCTCGGTTCGTCTCTCCTGCGGTCTGTGCGCCGACGAGCCCGAACTCGAACGTGTTTTACAGCAGCGTGTAAACTTGTGTTCCGGGTGTCTGTAATTCGCCTTGAAATTATTTGCGCGGCGGAGGAAAAAAAAAAAAAGAAGAAATTGCCGCTAAACCGTAAATTTTTATTTAACTTTTTTCATCTGCCGGTACTCGAGGAAGAAGATTCGCGTGTCCGAGTCGATTAATCCGACTCGCTCCAGTCGGACTCGAGACCAATCTTTTCCGGAAGTTCGAGATACGATGACCCAGATGTCCCGGGGAGTTTCCACGATTGCGGTTTTCCCTTCGGTTTCTACATCTTCTCCGCCTCCGTCTCAACCTCGTTTTTCTCCCTTTGGCTTCGTTCTTTTCGCCGCCTCCTTTTGCACCTTCGCATCGATATTTCATAGAAAAGTCAAAGTTACTGCTACCTTACCGCTACCTTACCGAGGGTCTAACTCGATTTCCCGCTTTGAATTAAGAAGAATACTCGGAGACTCGGTGTCGGAAGAGACGGTAAGAAATATCCGAGAGGTACGAACACGAGTTCCCTTACGGATCCAAAGAATTCGTAAACGCGAACGTTTCAATACCGGGCGGGCGATCCGTTGAAAAATTCAGCGTTAATAATATCGACGGCTGTACCAAAAATTTATATGCGTAACGAGAGCGAATACGTCAAAGCGAAACCGACGCGCGAAGCTTCGCCCCGAAAGAATTAATTGAAACACGCACTCAAAGGTTTTAGCGATTATTACGTATACATATTAATTCGAAAGTGCGAATCGAACGAACGAAACAAGGCGAAAGGTGAGGTTTCGTGTATTATGCATGCGAATGTTTCGTTATGAAAGCGACTACGTAATGGCGTCGCTGCGTCGTTGAAGTGCGCGAGGGCGACGAGTGGCGGCGGTGCATAAACATAAATGCACTGCTTAGAATTTGCGCTCGACTCTTCGATTCTTTGTGTAAATCTTTGTCGGGGACGCCGACAAAAGCGTTTTGTTTAATCGGCTGCGATCGTACGCTTTGTTCCTAAGGTTACGTATCCGAGCTCGCGAGTGTCTACGTTTGGACGAATATCGCTAATTATAACGTCGGTGCACTCGTGTAACTTTATTTCTATCCTATAATGTGCTCCGAGTACCATAAGCATCCTAATTATTTGTCGTGTTTTGGCACTTTGAAAACGTTTTTGTCTTCGACGCGTACGCGATGATGTACTTCATCGCTTTAACTGCGAGCGTACGACCGAAAAAATTTATCTTACTTTGCACGATATACACGCGTAAGAACTTGTTCGCGACGATATTGTAGTTTATTTTTAGAAGGGAGTTGATCCATTGCGTCATTACACGTGCAATAAAAATACGTTAAAAGTATTATTAAATCACGGTCTATAAAAGCGATTAATCGTTTCTACAAAAAGAACGCGATTAAGAAAAAAAAGAAATAATGAAATATTCGTCGTTCACCAAAATTAAACGACAAAGAAATTTCCCGTTAAAAGTATTAATACAGAAAACTATTTTAAAAATAACTGGATTAAATACTCTTCTTGTAACGGATAATATATTGATCCAATTTATGTAACGTGACTTAAGCCATGTATTCTTGGCGATACAAATCCAAAATTCTAACACGCATAGGTTCACATTATAGAAAATACGTATATATTTTTTACAATTCTTTTGATATCTAGAAACTAGTTTTCCATTGCACTGAATATATTCGAAAGACTCGAATAATTGATTCGTACATTTAATTCGTAAAACGAAAATCTAATGCAATTTGGAAAACATGTTCCACGATTCATCAAAAATATGTAGCGCTTTTTTAAAAATACCAACTATGGACTTCTCCAAACATAAACTGATAAAATTTCTGCACGAAAACAAGTTATCTCCATTTGTACTTGCCCGAACGGTAGTTTATAAAAGAAAATTCTCTCGGAATACAACAAATCTCATAAAGACCAACTCTTATTTTAACCCGATCGAGTTAGTTTACAATAATCAAAAAAATTTGAGTATCCGTTAAAATATAAAATTCGAATAAAGTCCTTGAGTCTTATGTAAATCTGATTTTTTTTTGTTTTTTCTTTCTTTCTTTTTTTTATTTACTTTTATTCGAACAGTTTATTTTCCGTGTATCAGATTAAACGATATTTCAGGTCGAAATTGATTCGATGTAAATTTTTTTACGTATAATATAAACGATGTTTTCGAACCTTCGTAAAAATAAATAATTAGTCAAATTTGTTTTACCGTAAAAATTATATGTAACGTAAGCCTTTTCTGGCATTACTCGGAATAAAATTTAATTACAAGCTTAACAAGTAAAACTAGTTTCTTAGATCGAAACGAATATTACATTTATCAAATATAATAGAAATCGCCACGTGAAATCTGGAATTTTAAACAGCAATTCGTTCCAAAAACACATTTTGAAAAACAGATGTATTAAATTTCGTAAATATTAACGAATAACGATTAAGCTTGTAAAAATAATATAATCCGACAGGCGAAAGTTGCGGACATATTTCTTTCCTTTATTCGTGTACAATAACAGTGAAAAGCACAGAGAAACTTATAACGGCTCGTGACGAGGTAAAATTATGTGGAAAAATGAGTCGAGAGGGCAAAAGATATGATTCGCTCTAGTACAAATGCCGACCAACGAATGAGCAGGATATTCGGGATCGATGAATCACCCTATGTTCTCCGTCTCCTTCTCCCTAGCTCCGGTTCTCTTTCTCATCCCTACTTATTGTTCTAGGGTCTACCCGTCTGGTGCGCAAGGACCGCGGAGCCTGTGCGACACGTAGGCGGTAAGGGCAACGCAGTTCCAAGTCTCTCCCTTGGACGCCTTTTCAGCCCCCCATAGTTGTCTCGATCGGGCCTAGAGAGGGTCGTCCACCCCCCATCGACGACACTCGTCGTCTCCGTCACCTTCGCGGCCTCCTTCCGAACCTCGTTTTTTATTCGTCTCCTCCTCCTCGTTTCCTCCTCCTCCTTCGTCACATTCTCCTCTTCGTCTTCTTAGTCGCCGGCCCTTTAAAATCCACGCGTTTCCCCGACCCGTCTTCCCCGTAATTGCACCCCGTGGCCAAACGCGCGCCCTCGGGACGGAAACCCCGGCATAAAGAAGCGCGCGTATATCGCTCGGGCGATCATCGATCCCCGCTCTCTTTACGCCTCGTAGCTTCTGACGCGCATTTCGGATACGAGTTCGCCTTCCGTAGCTCCGCGCACCGCACGAGGGTGGCGAGAGCGACAACGACGCGGAGGGGGTTTACGAGGGGTCGACCGCGCGAGGGAATGCGGCACTAGGGGGAGAGAAACGAGGCCTCGAATTATTGTAAAGCAGTGCGTAAGCTTCGGGGCTCGGCTCTCAATGTTTAATGCCACGCGCTCACGGCAGTTTCGTCGTCGTTCTCCTCGTCGTTCTCGTCGTCGTTCTCGTCGGCAGTCGGGAGAGGAGCGACGCTCTCTTTACAACTGCGCGACGACGATTGGCGCAACCGCCTCGAGTCCGCGAGCGAACGCGGAATCTGACTCATTTAGTTCCTACTCGATTTACAGTCAAATAGGCTTTTTGTCCGAGCTTCGTTATCGGCTCTTTTCTCTCGGTGGGTTATTGTTTTTCCTACTCGACGCGTGCACCGGTCGTAGCGATATCTGGTTTTAATCGTAGGCGTCTCCCGTGAACGTCCCGCGCCTCCTTATGGTAACGCAGTGTTTTCTTACGTAACGAAGTAGCGGGGGAAGAGGGGGAGAGAGGGAAAGGAAGAGGAAATAAATATTCGAGGCTTTGGAACGCGTCGATAACGAACTAAAACGCGAGTACGAGTAGATAAATATACTCCAACGTCCTTATTGCTTGCGAGCTCGAAGCCCAAGAATTTTCTTAAGCCCTTTTAGTTTATCGGGGCGCTCCCGGAACCCCGGAGAAATCTATTTCGGAAAAGTTGTCCCGGAGACGGATCCCGTCAAGTTGTTCACGAAAAGTTTTTGTACGCGTTCGTTTTCCACTTTTTCGAGTATGATAAATTGTACACGCGTGAACTCGGCGCCAAAGACACTGGATATTATATTTTTAACGCGCGTATAATACGACGTCGGGCGATCGTACAT
The DNA here is from genome assembly GCA_018907195.1 of Dolichoris vasculosae. Classification (NCBI taxonomy): domain Eukaryota; kingdom Metazoa; phylum Arthropoda; class Insecta; order Hymenoptera; family Agaonidae; genus Dolichoris; species Dolichoris vasculosae. The sequence continues at coordinate 12,009,390 of JACCHY010000006.1, forward strand.
TTCGAATCGTACGAACGCGATAAACATCGTAAACTCGACGGAAAATTATACGGTATCTGGGCAATAAAAATACAAAGGAGGAAACAAAAAAAAAAACGTAGCCGAATTTTGAGCGTAAAATCCATCGGTCGGTATTAGTCGATATCAAAAATAAATTCCCCGATTCTTTCAACGCGAAGAATGCACGCTTTAAAGGGAATAAATCTTACAAACAATGCGGTTGCAGCGAACGAATCGAATCTGCATGAAAATTTGGGAAACAGCGGTAACAACGATTACGATATACGCGCTTGCGACCTCGTGCAAACCAAGTTCGCAGCAAACGTACAACGCAAACAAACGAGGGGACATCGTCAATTGGCTTCGTTGCGCGCACATCGGAGACGAAGAAAATAATTGGATGGAATTATTTTGGTTGCGTTGATTTCTGCGCACTCGGCAATTCCTGGCATCAATGCACACACCTTCACCTTCGTGTTACGCTTTCTGTCTTTCTGTAAATAAAAAATCGCGCGTGTCCTTCTTTTCGTGTAAAAGATTAAAGTGGATTAGACTCTTTTTATGACTCGACACGGAATTTTATTAATGATCGATAATTCGGGTCGGATCTGTCGCGATATTCAAATATCGCGTAGTCATCTTATTCCACCTTAGGGGGAAGCTAAATTGAAGGGAAGACACGCCGAGATGATGCGAAATTATGATCGATCGCGCTCCACGATTTTCCAACTTGTCCTACTCCGCTCGCTTGTAACTACCAAAGGATAATGGCTCGCCTCGTAAGCGAATTCTTATGAAAAGTATTAATCTCGGAGACAACCGAATCATAAAGGGATTCCGTTGAAATTTCGTGGCCTGTGTGTCGTTTGGAAATTATTTCATGGTTATACTCGAGAATCGTAATACGGGATAATTAAACACGCGTGTACTAAATAACGAAGATTAATATTAAAGCCGTCGTTAAAAGTTAGTTCCACTTTCAATAATGTATCCGATAAGAAAACTTAATCGAATTAAATACGCGAGTAAATAATTCAATTTTCCAGCGTTTCAACCTCGAAAATTCTACCGTGTAAAATACGATTTTTTAACATCGACGTTCGTTCGGTTTAAGTTGGCAATAACGCGATACGCGATTGCAATAGAAACAATTCTTGAAGGAAAAAGCGAGCAGATGGTTAGAATTCCCTTTGGTTTCCGCGTTGTTCGTGAATTTTTTGTTGGACCCTTTAACGAGGAGACTGCTTGCATTCTCCCTTCCATCGTGTATATGCCTGTGTTCCCTTTTTTTATTCCTTTCGAGGTTCTCGTTCTCGCTCTCGTTCTTCTTCTCGTTCTTCCACCCACTTATTGGTCATTGGTGGGGAAGTAAATTGAAGAGGCCACTGACCAATCGAAACCCTCCAAGTCCGACAAGTCGAACAATGAAAACCGCTGAGAGCGAGTCCCACACTAAAAGAAGCTGCCGGTTCTGTGTCCGCTGTCGCTGCTTCAGACACCACATATTTTCTCGCTCTTTTCTACGCGTTTTTTTCAATTTTTCCAAACGAGAAAGCTTGGCTACGTTTGGAAGTGCGCCACTCTGACGGATTGTGAAAACAAAAATACTTTTTCAGGTGTAGTGGGTGTTTATATATCGTTCATAACGGGTTTTACCTTGATTTTTCTTCTTCTTCTTCTTCTTCTTCTTCTTCTTCAACGAAATAACGGTATTGTTATTTCATTAAAAGCTTTGCACTTATTTCAATGAAGAACGAGTCTAAAGAAAATGAGAGTACCGATGCAGCGATACGAGTCTAAGCAAAACAACGCGTAACGGCAAAACTTGCTTCTAAAGCTCTACAACGCGTTACGACTAGAACTTGGTTGAAAGACACTTGTATTTTACATTGTGGTCATGTATAACATTCGTATCGACATCGTAAATTTAACTATTAAAATATAATTTTTCAACGAGTCCACGCGAAGGAGTAATTTATTTCCTAAAGTTTAATATAGAAATGTACGTGGTTAACTTATCGCGTTGCGAGTGAAATAAATTTTAAATATTTCTATTAATAATACGAAGGTACAGGAATGCTTATTACATTTTAATTGTTAAAAAATATTTCTACCGCATATATGACTTCCTTTTGTTAATTTTATTGCATCAAATACGAAAATAGCATTTATCTTCGTAAATTTAATAACCATTGGTATATAATTCGTAAATAGAAATTTGAACAACAGAATTTGTATTAAAATTTTCTACTTAATCAAATGCAAATTAAAATTTTACGTTTTGTTTTCAAAATTATAAATAACAGTTTTTACAAAAATTTAATCAAATAAATATTTATCTTATTTTGATAAAGAAAGTAGAAACGTTTTGCAAATTAAAATTTATATTTTTTTGCTCTTCGTCCGATAGCTTGCATTTTTATAGTTTTATATTCCGAGAACTTAAACCATCTCGCCTAGTTCCGATTAAGAAAAATACATTACCGTGTAGCAACTATAAAACATACATACCAAGTTATTTAATCAGAAAATTCATGCAATTTTTATGCATTCTAGAAATTATGTTTTATTTATGCGTATTTATGTTGTCTTCCTCAAAGTTAATCATCTAAGATTCAAATTAATTATAGCATTTTTATCGGACCTTCGGAACATTTCTCAAATGCAATTTCTTCTTGTACTGCAATTTTTAATTCATTCCGCAATTTTTGTTTAATGTTAACAATAGTTATAAATCATTGTCCTTTCTTGGTTTTCTTTATTCTTGGAAATAGAAAGAGTCACACGAGGCTATATATCACATAGAGTATCGTAACGTTGTTATTTTTAACTAAAAAATCTCGAGAAGGCATTGACAGGCGAGTTGATGCATTATCATGTTGCAATTTCCATAAATTGCTCTTTCAGGAATATGATTTTTTTTTTTTCGAAAAGATTTACACGAATGACGTAAAATACTCAAATAGTATTCTCTATGAATTTTATCGCGTTATCGTCAACATACATCAAATTTAACTGTGCCATAATGGAAGAGGATAATAAGAAATATACCATTTGATTAAACTCGACGGATTTTTCGGTATTGATTCGCTTCTATGTTTTCATTGTCACAATTGGACCTTACTTGGTATCTTCGATATTTCTTCACCCGGTCGAACCAACGCTCGGATTTTACGAGTTTCACTTTGTGTTTTTCAAAAAAAAAATTTCGAACCAATCCCATTATTAACAACGTTAAAATTGTAAAATAAATTTTATACTTGTCATCCGTATAGAAAATAATCACGCAAATTATTTTGCATGAATCATTCTAATTTCTTTAACAACTTCCGTAATGCTCGACAATCGGCGATAAATTTTTTCTCGACTACTCCCACTTTCTCATCGGTTATCAATAGGCTTCTTCGAGTCTCTCTTCGTCGTAGTTGAGCACAAAAATACGACGTAACCATTTAACATCTGCCTATTATACCACCTAGGTTTAAAATTTTTTCTTCAAAGCGTTCAACGCAGCCTTCGTATCGCGTTGTTAAATATTTAAAAAATCGCCACGGAAAAAAAAAGCAGAGCTTATACGGAACTATCGAATTTATATTATAGTCGATGCGGGTAAACACGTACAAACGTACCAAAGATACGTGAACCGACTGCACAAAAAATATTTGTTATCCTAACGAATACGAGACGAAAAATTAAAAAACCGCAGTCATTTTTTTCGAAAAGCCGCGCATTGACGAATAATAGTGGTTGGACACACACACACACACACACACTTTTATTAAAACAAACATTAAACGATAATTTTAGAAAACGATAGAAAAAATCCAACGATAATCGCAGCACCGGCGAAACGATAAATAATTTCTCAATAACTTATTATACACTTACGCTTAGGAGGAAATAAACATTGAATCCAGACTCGAAAAAGATTCATAGTTTGTATGATCCCCCGAGCGATACATATTTATCAATTCCGCTCCACAGATTTATAGGATTTACGATAATACTTTTCTTAGCTTGGCAATCGTGTGCGCGTGTTTATTATTTTTTTTTTATTCGTTTTATCAATAGCAACGTAGGAAACGAGCGCTCCGATCATCATCGCATGCAAAAGGCTAGCGAATCTAGCAAACGAAGCGACAAGGATAAACGAAAGAGAGCGGGTTTTTAGTCGTAAAAAATTTCGGCGCTCGAGAATAGGCCAACGCTAGACGCTGTGGAAGGAAATGCATAGACAAGATTAAGGATGGGCTTTTGCAGCTCTTACAACGAGCGTAGGCCGTCTCTCTCTCTCTCTCTCTCTCTCTCTCTCTCTCCCTCTCGGTCGTTCGTTTCCCTTCCAAGCCGTACAGGCGAGCGAGCCTGGGGCTTCGTGAATTTAAATGAGGCTAACGAGCTCCGTAATGCCCGTAATGACGCTAGATTGCCAGTCGAGCGTGATGTGTAGCGGTGGCCACGGCGGCCAATGGCCAGCTTCTCTTTCTTCGCTTCTCTCTTTGCTCGCCGCCGTCACCGCCACCGCCACCGCCGACGTCGTCGTCTTCGCTTCGTCTTCGCATACGAGTGTGTAAGTACGTATGTGCGCCACCGCGAGCAGCGGATTCCTCATCGATGCCGTCATTATTTATCGTCCTTCCTTAACTTTCCTACTTGGAATCGGGAGCGGCGGCGATTGCCCTTCTTCCGATTAAAACCCTCTCCACCCCGTCGCCGCCCCTCTCGGTCGGTCCATGTGAAATTTCTCAATTAAACGCGGCGTTTTTGCGTTTTTGCGCGGCGCGAGTCGCATTCGTCACCGCGAAAAGTCGTCGAGGAGAGAATTCGCGAGATCCCGTTTCCGAGCGTCTCACGGTGAGGTTTCCATTATAACCGAGAGGCTCCTCTCGAATTATCCTCGGCCGAGATAAGGAACCGAGGCGAAGGAAAACAATCGCCGTCTGGCCTAAAACGAAGAGAGCGGCGAAAGGAAGGCGTCGGGTGCCGAGATTAGAGGGATATAAATAACCGGTGCCCAAGGCCTACCTGTGGTCGAGGTGCGAATTACCGGGGCTTATTACAGTGGCGCGGCAGCTGGTGTCCTTGGCGCCGGTGCCGCGCCCGCGTAATCCTTGGCTCCTCGCACGCGATCTTCGCCCGGGCGATGGCCCAGAAGCTCCGCGTTCGCACTCGTGATTCGAAGGAGCGATTTACTCGGTGCAAGATCCGCGTTACTCCCTTAGTCCCTCGGAGAGTATTTCAATTATCGCTTTTAATTCTGCTCTTCTCCGAGAGGCTGCTTTATTACAAGGGCGGAGGGAGCGAGAGAGGGAGCGAGAGAGGGAGCGAGAAAGAAAGTTTTTCATTACGCTGAAATCTTATTGTGACGCAATCATGGCAGCGTTCCACTTGCTCAAATATTCCTGAAAAATCTCATTTAAATTTTCTTTGTCTTTTTACCTTCTGTTTATACGCATATAACATTTTTTCAAATGTGTCCTTTTCCTCGGGCTTTATTTATTCCTTTTCATTTTTTAATCTTCCTTTCGTTCCGTCATTTTTTTTAAGAAAATCTTAATTCACGTTTCAGCTAATCGTATTTTACGCGTAACGTTACCATCGTTTTGACGAAAATTAAAAATTTTTTAATATTATTCGTCTGTTTTTTGAGTTTTCTTGCTCAGGCTCGTAATAAAACTTTGCAATTATAAATTTTTCCAATGACTATGGAATAAAATTAGGTGAAACTTGATAATGCTTTATTCCTAGATGTTCGATCCGAACCCGGAAAATGTACACTTTGTTATTATCGTCGTTTTGAGTTAATGAAAATGCCGATATATTTAAATGTATAAGAAAAAGAACGTAAAATCTCTTCGCACGAACGAACGATACGCAATACTTTTACCCAGTAAAGTTAATGATTTAATAAAAATTTTATATCCACGCCTTTTTCATATTTCTTGGATGTAACACTAAAAATATAAATTAAATTTGTAATAGTAATAAAGCGCTTAAGTTATAAATAAGGTAAATAAGAAAAAATTAAGGGAGCAAAAATAGCAACGAAAGAGAAAAACGAGAACTGTTAAAGGTGGCAAGAACAATTTTACCCTGGTTCCAGGCCGGGAAGAAAAAAAGTTCCCGTAGACCAATAGAAACGCGAATAACGCGAAGAGGCTCGGACATTGAATATATTGTATACAGAGCCTTTTGTAAGTTTAGTGCGTATTACTTTCTTCTTTCTTTTATGTTCCTTTACGAACATTGTTCTGTTTGAAGAAAAATATATATATATATATATATATATACATATATATTTAGGATATTTATAGTTCTAGCTTTTACTTTTACATTCCTCGAATACATTCGAGAGGTTTGTCGGCGCGAAACGCCAACGTTTATATAAATGAGCGCGACGCTTTTTCTAAGTACAGGCGTCGATAAATGTACTCGGTAGGATAAAAAAAAAATTGCTCCGTCATAAAACAATTACGAATCGTTGACTGGAAACTTAAAAGAACGCGGATCGAGACGAAAGGAATAAAGAAAAAAAAGTTAAGTCGATCGAAGCTTTGATGTTTAAATGGCAAAGAGATTAGCACGGTAATGAAAAAAATGCTCGAGACTCGATTCTTCTCAGCGCAACGGCGGAAAAGTCTAGACTCGTTTCGGTGCCCAATCCGCTCGAGGTGCTTTCCGTTTTAAACGACTCTCCCGCGAATAGCCACCTACGCGTAATCGATTTATCGCCCCGGTGAAAGGCGTAATTTACGGAGCTCGGACGCACGCAACGCATCCTCTCGTAGGCTTGTCAGCACCGCAGCATCCGACAAAAATATCCTCGATTATACGGAAAGGCAGTGGCACGCGATATTCCGTCTCGGCTGGTAGTTTCGCAACGACGGAAACGCGGCGAGTCGTCTAGTGAAGCTGCCACCGTGAAAAAGGGGGAAAAGACCGCGGGAAAACTCAGACACGTCGATGCGGGTACGCAGGTGCAGGTACGATCGCACCGCGGGCATTTAATGAATTTAATGGATTTAATGGATCGGCGGTACAAAGCGAGTAGGCTTATCGCGTCCTCCTCGCGTCGTTCGATCAACGCGACGCCTACGCGTTACGCATTTACATCGAATGCGAATTTCGCACGGAGGCGCGGCTTTTCTACCAGATGCGTTTGTCCTATCCTATCGCGCAACTTTTGATATTTATCGCAGTTCGCGCGGCTCGGGCGAATTTCTTCTCTGTGTTTTCAGGCGGAGGCGCAAGACGCGCCAAACTCCGGCTCGCGGGAAATTAAACGTCCGAACGAGAGAAGTTGAACGCGCTCGAGTTGTCTTATTAAGGTAGGGAGGGGTGGGAGAGAGACAGAGAGAGAGAGAGAGAGAGAGAGAGAGAGAGAGAACGAGGGGGGAAAGTAGCGCGGATCGTCGGGATGTAATAAAGGATGCGCGGAGATGGAATTAACGCGAGAAAACCGAAAGAGTTCGAGGGGCGGAAGAGAGGGGAGGAGCGAAATTCGAGAGGCCGAACGAATATACGAGTCCGTCGACTATTTAATACCGGTGTGTTCATTTTAATAACGAGTTTAGCGCGAAAGGATAGATTAATGCAAACATCTGTTTTGAATAACATTAGTTTGCACGTGGTATTTAATTAAAAAGCAAAGCAGTGGGTTAGAAATATAAATATCCAGTGATTTATAAGATGCGTGTTTCGATTGTTTACAATGAATCACATTTGTCACATAATCTGGTCCAAGTATCTTGTATATCTCAGATTCGTAGTATCATTTTAATCGTGTTGCCGTTTTCGTTTCCTCGGGGCAGCCCGAGATCTTGTATATTCCTTGTGTATCTCTTCATTTTTGTTATGCCGCGATACTATTCTAAATTTATTGGAGCGTTCCCGTGAAAAATCAAAGTACACGACGGAACCTCTGGAGAATGTTGCACACGCGTGCACAGAGACGCACACAGGCACACGTACGATGCGCGCGATTAAAAATAATCCAGCCTACATTGTTCGGGCTTTTTACGAGTGAAACGAACCCATGCAAATGGTCATAATTATATAATTTTCTTCTACGATATAATTATTGTGGAAGAACGATTGGATAGTATTAAATATAGAAATATTTTTCTCGTAATTATTAGTTGTCGCGCAACATCTGCGACCCATGCGAGTAAAACATCGGCAATTTAATCAACGAATGGTGTTTCTCTCCTCGAAGGAAGATAAGCGAGAAAAATCGATCGCTTTAGTTTCACCCAATAATAATTCGTATTACTTAAGTTTATTTACGTTTCAACGTTGCCATCGAAATTAATTATAATTATTCTCGAAAACCGATGTATTAATCATCCGTTAATGGCTACTCGCGGAAGGATCATATTATTTCAAGAAGTAGGGAACACTCGTTCGGAATAATCGCGTTACAAAAATGGAAAAAAAAAAAGAAAAAAAGTTGATTCCCGGTGAATCCCCTGCCGCCGACTTAAAGTTTGATCACGTTCGTTCCACGTGCGCGCGTTGAAAGATACCTTGCGAACTGTATCCAAAGTCGTTTCAAAACACATTACCTTTAGACACGATAATTATTGTGTTTTGGCATTTTATTGTGAAGCTTGTAACAATATTTATGGATATATTCCGGTCGCGAGCTGCGGTGAACAAAGCGAAAAAAATCACTCGGAAAAAATGTCGATCGATCCGGGCAAAGGGAAAAACACGACGGACGCACTCGTGATCGAAAGTATCGTCCAGTTCGGGGTCCACGAAAAATTCGTCTTACTCTCTCTCTCTCTGTCTCTTGCTCTCTGTCGCTCTCTGTCGCGTTTGCGAGAACAAACACGGGTGGGACTCGTCGTCGATTTGACTTGGGAGAGCAACTTTACGCTTTCGCTTAAGCCGACGGAGCGTTACCAACACAAAAGTGCGCTCTCGGAACGGCCGATAATATAATACGTATTATACGCGCAGTGTATATCGCCGTACAGCGCGCGGAGCGTATAGAGTTTGTCCCGAGGGCCGACGGAAAGCAGAAAGAAAGAGAGTGGGAAGGAGAGGCGAGGAGGGAGTCCAGGTAGAGCGGCTCGGCTGCGTGTTTGCGCGCCGCGGTTGTAACGGGCAGGAGGAAGAGAGGTGCCGCTGTGCCGGGGCAGATCCTTTCCGAGGCCCCGCAGGCCGTCGGCAGCGGCCATTAAATCCCGGTCTCCTGCTGCCTCCCCTTAGCCCCCTCGTCTACCCTCGCCGGCCCCGCCGATCTCCGGCAACCTTCGGACGCACGAGCAGCTTCGGGGCTTTCGCGCGCGCATCGCATCGCATCGCATCGCATCGCATCGCAATCCCGAGCGTTCGGCCGACGTTTCGGTGTTTTGCCGGGGAGGTTTTCGAGGGCCCCGCTCTTGATTAATTAGAGCATGCCGACAAAAATCGTCAACTCGAGGCGACGATCCTCCTTTCCGCGAAGGCTCTCTCACCCTCTCGAGGTTACGAGATTACCCGAACGAGTGCGCGGGTGTCTCCAGGGGAAGTCGACTAGCCGCCATTAGCGAACGTCTCGGGGGTAGTTGGGACGATTCGAGCTCGGACCGATTACGACGAGGTACTACGAGCGACCTGCTACGAGAGAGCCGAGAGAGCCGAGAGAGCCGAGAGAGCCCAGCCCCGTTACAGGCGTTGTAAATGCGTATATAGTTGTACGGGGAGGAGAGAAGCAGTGTCGAAGCCGTAAAGCCCTTTGTGCGATAGGTTGCTGCTCTCGGATTGCTCGTAAACGACCGGCTGCCGAAGAAATAAGAACGAGAGAAAGAAAAGAGAGAGAATCGGCGCGTAAAAGCATCGCCGGAACAGGGAAAAAACGAGAGCGTCGGGGCCAAGGGAGAGGCGGCGTTCTTTCCTTGAATTGCTATCGACCAACAGCTGACACGAGCCTCTCCTTCTTTCTCTCCGCGTCTATGTATCTCGTGTAATCCACTTTTGGTTCTAGTTTCCTAGTATATAGACGCGCATCCTCGTCCGCGTCATCGCACGCGCCTCGCTCATCTAATTTTAGGGCTCGTTCCTCGCGCATCGCTTCCCATTCTTTCTCCCGACCCTGTATTTATAGCCGGCCTCTATCCATCCTGCGGAGCCTTTTTGTCTTCTCCTCCTGCTAAACCTCCTCCTCCGCCTCCTCTAGTCGCGGTCTTGGCTTGTTACCGAGCGCCCGGGCCGCAAGTCTAGCGATGAATATTCAGCGTCGCCGGGCGATCGTGTAAACAAGCCGTCGAAGGAGCCGCAACCGGAGCGCGAACTACTCGGTGGCGACCGGCCGCCCACTCCGTCGGGAAAACGAGAACGTTTCATCTCTCGCGCTCGATACCAAAGAGACGGAGACGGAGAGGCTGGGAGAGAGAGAGAAGGTGCGGACAATAATGCCTCGTCATCCCCCGATCGGACGTTTTTTTCGAACGGGCGCCGCCGGATCTCCGATATCCCGAGCGAAAAGTTACGCGCCACGCTCTCGTTGGCTTTTATAATGCAAATCGTTTTGAAGGGCCGAAGCTCTGCTCTAGGCTCAGCCTCCTCGAAACGGCGAGACTTGGACCGTTTAAGTGTCTCGAAAAGTGTCGCGCGCACGGAACGTCGTTCGCAAAAGGACTTATTTATAATTCGCTTATGCATATTCGAGCGTGATTCATCGCGCTAATAGCTTACGCGTCGAGCGTTTAATCGCACCAGACAACCAGACTACGGTCGCGACGTTTCAGATTTTTCAATTGAATTCGCGATCCTTGGCGTCTCGATTGCTCTCGACGCGGTAATTACCATCACGAAACTGACGGATCTTTCGGTGAAAAATAATTCGCGAGCGGTAAACGAACCAAAGCGAGTTTAATCTTTGTGGATATCGAAGATCGGTAGGATGGAAAAAGAAAATTTGGATGCTGCGAATTTTGAGATGAGCGATCCAAGGGAAAAAGAGAACAGTTCGCGTTGAAAAGGTACGCGTGTTAAATTTATTCGTACTTTACGATACGGTATACGTTTCATTTTTAATAAGTATCGATGTACTTTTATGGACGAAGAACCGTACAAATGTTTTATCGAAACGAGATACTCGTTTCGGAATTCGACAACAAAGTATTCGCGATTCGTTCCTAAAAGTATGCGCGTATAATGAAATGCAATTCATGGGTAAAAAAAAAAGTACGCGATCTTGAAAGAAAAAAAGAAAATTTAATATCAAGTTTCGATATCGCGATCATAATCGAATCGTAATGCCGCGTAATTCGAATTCTAATATAAGAAAGTTACGTGGCTTAAAACTATTCGTACTTTGCGATAATGAATTCAATAATAATATAATCTAATAGAAAATATACTTTTACCGCTATTCCAGTCGTTATTGACCAAAGATTTATGGTATAATTGCATTTAAGATGTAATGATTTATTCGATCGAAACACGAAATCCTCGAATTATTTTACTCCTGTTTTATCGATCAAAGCCTTACATCATCGCGGCAGATAAATTAACCGTTTCGACGCTACTCTCGCGCAACCTTTTCAAACGCTATCGTTATTAAAAACAGATACGGCAAATTTTTCTTTCTTTTTTTAAAGAGCAACCTTTCTTAAAGAATAAGGCACTCGTTAATTTTTTGCCCGACGATATAAATCGACTAAGAGGATTTCGAGATAAACGCATTAGGCGATTATTAGACGGATATAGCACATTTTTACCACTTACCGCAATCGTAATAAAAATTCGAAGTGCGCATAATGAATATATTATTAGCACGCGCGTCCGTTTATGAATGGAGGCGCGACGACGGTTCCACGAGCGTCGAGCATATTTTTAAAACGAAATTAAGAATTTTTGCGGCTCGCGCGTCGCTTGTACGAGTTCGTTCCACGAAACAAAGAGAAAGTTCCCGAGGTGATTTCCGCGGTCGATCCAAGGGTGAGCCCTCACTCTCACTCACTCTCTCTCTCTCTCTCTCTCTTCACGACGATGACGAGCTTTGGAAGCCTTTTCCAGAAATACGAACGCACGCACGACGATTCCTAGCCGATGCATTTATATACACCAGACGACCGTGTGCACGAAGAAGCAACAAGTTACGGAAGGAGATTCCGTGATATCTCTCTCTCTCTCTTTCTCTCTCTCTCTGTGTCTTGGTTCGGCCGCGTTCCCCGACGAAAAAAAAGGAGATAAAAAGCGATAAGACACGCCTAGCCGCGAAGACGAAAGCGTGAGCTCGCAAACGCCAAAAGCACTTTGTGCATTCTTTCTCACTGACGACGCCTTTACCCACAACTCTTTCCTCTTTTCTTCGCTCTCTTCCATCGCGTGCTTTATTAGCGTCGCAGACAGTCCGGTCTGGCCTCGTCCGTCTCTCTTTCCTCGACAAATACGTTATATTCGAGAGATAGGACGTCGAATCTATGTAATTATTTATGCGAGCGTATCTCGGCGTGTTTCGTGTTTGTCGAGGTGCGTTCGTCGTCGGGACCAAAGTCGGGTTGTAACAGAGTGGAAGGAAATAAGTAGACTTCTTACCCCCCGAACGAAGCGAAAAAGGAAGGATAAAAAATAAATAGTTTGGAGATTGGTTCGTAACCTCGAGCGTTTGGAGGACGCCCGGGTATTATGTAGTTTGTCTTTCGACTTCTGTTTACAGGGGATATTGTTTTCCTAAAATTCTTCTGCGTTTTTTCTTTTTATCGAGTACAATTATTATGGGACAATGAATAAGGTCACGGCTTGTTTGCCTTACGTATCGATGTAAACACGAATGCGCAAGGGCGAAAAGCAATCTTTTTTTCAACAATGATAATTCACGCATAAAAACTATAATTGTACGTATTTACCGCTGTAAACGATACAATCGAATCGATAAACCCAAGTTGATGTATTATTGTGAATAGTAGCGTGTTTATTCTTGCATTGCTAATGTGCGCATATGATTTTGGAGTACCGTTATAAAAATTAGTATGCACTTTCGATCGATCCGCTCGATTATTTATGCATACCGCATTTTCATTTATTTGGAGCAAGGATTCGTGAAAAATGAAAATACGCTTCCTGTCGGATCGACGGCGGCCCCAAGTTGACGTAGTGAAAATCGCTCGTTTATTATCTTTGCCATTACGGGCAGACTCGGCGGTAAAATAACCGCGAGAAAATACTCTCTTTGTTGAACGGCAAGTTGAAAATACTTTAAAAGCTGCAATTTTATATATAGCCGTACGCGGATGAGAAAGATTACGAACAACGTCAAAGGAGGCAAAACGATAGCTAACGTGGACAACGAGCTACAATTGTCAGTTTAATAAACCGCAGGGAAAAAGTGCACATACGAATACGCTGCGTGCGTGCGTGCGTGCGTGCGTGCGTGCGTCAGTGCGTGTACCTGTATCTGGTTCTCTTATTCACGTGACTAAAGGTAATTTTTTCGCGTTGTCTTTTTCTTCCCATCTTTAGGTTGAATTTCGCCGACAGGACGCGTCTTTTTCTCGGCAACTGTTTTTTTATTTTTCTTACGTGGCGGGAGTACCGAGTTGCGGGGAAAAATATCGGGAACTGGTTTTCTCGGTGAACGGCCAAACTCGTTTCTCGGTAATAGAAGGACGGCGAAGGAACAATCGTATTTAAAAGGGCGAAGGGCATCGAACGTGTGCCACGGGAGGAAGAGAGGCAATTTCATTTTCACGGTCGAATCCTTAAAGAGGCTCGAGATGATCTGCGATACTCTGGCCTTTTCTCTCGCACTTTGTCTTCGTGCCCTTTGTTTTTTTGTTTCCGCGTACTCGAGCCGATCATCGGCCGTTCTTTACTGGAAAACCAGCAGGATGATTTTCCGAAAACGAGTACGACTAAAACGATAGGCGTCGCGTCCCTCGTCTTCTCCCCGACGAGATAAGACGCGCGGTCGTTAATCAAATCGAGTCGTGCCCCCGAAGTTCGTTCAACTCGCGTCTTAATCACGTGCGTCTCTCGTCGGATCGAGTCGATGTTTCCTCGATTTCGAATTCAACTGTCGCGCGGCCCGAGCCAAGCGCAAAAAACGAGAAACGAGGAAACCGCGTAAAAAATGAAAAAAAAAAAAAAAAAAAACTCGGGACTTAAGGGACGCGAGACTAACGACTCGTTTCGAGTTCGCACTCACCGCCGAATTATTGTCATGCGACACGCGACTCGAGCTCGGAATTTTCTCTCCGGTCGAGGCTGACGAAATTCGAGGAACTGGAAAGTGCGAAATTCACTTCGCACGAGGTCACTTTTACACTCGTCCCACGATTCGCGGTTTTTTTATTTACCTTCTCGAAGCTCGACGGTGTATTTTTAACGTTGTTTTGGCGGGCGAATGGGGATAAATTGAAACCGATTTACCAAATTCGACATTGAGAATTATCGAAAAAACTCGATCGATCGGGGTTACTCTTAAAATTGTAATTTAGCCACGAGCGTAATCGTAAAGTTCGAGAGAAGTTTTTTTTAAGTTCTGATTTATTCACCGACTGGATACGAATCCGCGGTGAGTTCCAACTTTTCCATCAAATTAATTACTTTGCATTTTCCATTTCTGCTGCGAATACTTTATGCAATCGTGGACTGTAAAAATTTATCGCAAAGCTCTGCTCTTGTTTACGTTTCTCCGCCATTAGCCAACGCTCGGGATTGCAGTGCAAGCGAACGATCTTGTGAAAAAAAAAATACAACGACGGAAGCTTCGAGTTCTCGCACCGACACCAGAAATCGTTTTAAAGCCCTTTTACGGATAATTAATTATAATCGAGACGCGGATAATTGCGAGAAACGAGATTAAAAATGCCTTGCATCGAACGAAATTTAAAATTCATGCGGCACCCGAGGAGTTAATTATTCTTCGAGTAAATAGCTATATCCGGATACACCGAGCGAAAAAAAATTCCAAGATCATTAATCATTTCGAAGAATAGAAGGGGATAACATTCGTTGTCGTGCGCGGCTTTTCCACACGTGCGCCACGCATTAAAAAAAAAAACACAAACGGTCGAATGTCGCGAGTCCGACCGGACGAAAACAAACCGATAATCCTTCGCATAACCTCAAAACTCACGAAAGTCAAACGCGAGACTTCGCGGAATCGGAATTCCAAAAAATCGCAGTTCGCGCTCCAACGGACAATCTCGAAACGGCCCTCACTTTTTTCCAAGAGCTCACGACCCGAGAAACCCCGAGGAAATAAAAACTCCCGCGTTTTTTCCCTCCCGGTTTCCACGACCGTTTTTCTCCTTTACCCTTCCGCCGAACGGTGAACACGACTTCCGAGCCGGCGATGCATCGCCCGACTCGTGCGATCGGTCCGACGCCGCTTTAAAAATCAAAAGCACCAACCTCACGCTCCGCTCCCCATCCTGCCTCTAGGTTACGGCCCCGACACCAGGATACCAATACACTTGTGCACACTTTTACTCTCTTCTTCCGAACTCCGGCGCGCACACACAGGACGCGGGGGACGATGTCGAGGACGGGCGCGCGACGATTCGAATCTCCGCGCACTCAGGGCGAATAAATAACAACAACAAAAAAAAATAAGAAAACGAACGTACACTGAGATCGTCGGCACCCTCTTTGACGCGACTCGTCACTCGCGCCAGGCGCCGAGGTCTCCCGTTAAACCCTGCAACGCGAACCCGACGGAACTCCTACGAGACTGGCGCGCGTCGTCGAACTGCCGAAGAGCGTCGCGACGACCAGCAGCGAACGCCTGTGTCTCCCCCTCCACGGGAACACCCGGCCGGCGGCGGCGGCGTCGGCGGCGTCATGGCGACCGGGCGCGCGTCCACCAGTCGACCTAACCTTCCCTCTTAACCTCGAGGCGACGTCAGTGGCGACGCCGCGCGACCGGAGGCCCGGCGCTTGCAACGTGGATACGTGGATACGTTACTAGGCGAGGCTTATCACCGACGCTCTACATTTTGCGATCGATAACGATCTTCTTCTCTCGCGGAGATGAAAAGCAGGAATTTTATCTCGCGGATGATCCGAGCGGTTCCGGTCGCTGGAATTTATGAAAAGTCGGTATTGGTAATCGAGCGTTTATTACCTACCCCCTCCTCATCCCAGTGAAAACGGAATGCATCGGTGTATGTTACGAATTTTTCCTCGGCTCTTTCCATCGCGGAGGAGAATTTTCTCTCCGAGAGATCCGCCACCGATTCTCCCACGTGCCTCTCGTTTCGCACGCTCGGCATTCCCCGTTCCGACAGGAAGGGCTGAAATATTCGCCGAGTACGAAACGTGCGGGTCGCAGGATACGTAAGGCACCTCGTGGCCTTTCTCCGGTGTTGGTTCTCCTGCTCTCGTTACACCTTCCTTTCCCTCGCGGAATCGGCGGCGTCCGGTCCCGCATCGGTGCGAAGGCGCGCGATCTTTGGTCTTGGCTCGCGAATCTCCCCCTCGGCGAGTCGCGGGTGAAGAGGGAAGGAAGGACGATCGAGTTTTCGGTGCGACCGATCGAAATTTTTTTTTTTTTTTTTATCTTAAATCGCGGACGACTCAATGTCGAGTCGTTGCGAGATCCGAGGAGTCGAACGTCTGTGACCCATAAACGTTGCTGTTACCTTTTCGTTTATTTTTTTACGTACTTGATTTATCGCGCGAATATAATATTTATGTGCGTCGCTCCTCCGAGTCCTTCGACTTACCCACGGGTTGAAGCTTAAATATACCGATTATCCGTTATTTAATAATTTACTTTTACCTTTTAAGAGCGAGGAATGCGTAACATGCGATAAATTTTAACGCATCGACTATTTTCGTGTGCCGAGAATAGGATAGGGAATAAATGGAAGAGAAATCGAAACTACCTCGCGTAGTTTGGTTATAATTGGTTGTGAATTTTTTATTTAACGGAAAATTTAAGCTCGACGTTCGTTCGAACGTCGGATTTTTTTATAACAAAATGTACGACCTCACTTCCGGTTCGATCGCAAAGTTAATTTTTATACGAGCTCTCTTATTGAAATAAAACGACGCCTTGCATTGTCCGAGCCATAATAATACCGAAAAAATTTTAGCGATAAATATCATTTGATAAAGCATAATCTAGTTCGTACGATAGGTTGGTTCTCTCGATCGACCGTTGGAAAGATATTTTATTTCGATACGAATGGTTCGACGTTTATCTCGATGCGAATACAAAGTAATTTTAATAGTCGATCTTACTTAAACAATTTAAAATTATCATCCACGGAGATTTTCTTGGATCCGAGGATAATAATTGGCGTAGCAAACGATTCGAAAATTTTCTTTACAAATACAACGATTCGATACGTTTTCCCTCGGTACGTGATAAATTCAACCTTGACTTTCGCACGAGTTACTTTAATCGGAACGGATCGATAAAACAAAATCTCGTACGTTGCACAGCCTCCCAAGCTTACGATAAATTTTCGCGCCTTTTAACGAGCGGTACTCACCGGGAATGACTCGTAGCTACGGATATCGCAAGTTAAATAACCCGGCGCAAAGAGAAGATAAGTTTTCTTTTGTTGAGACAAGCGTAAATAAAAGTAAAAACCAAACTGTAATATCAACAAGTTGTTTTAGCGCACTAATAAGCGAGTCCGCAAAGATTTACTTAAGAAGAACGAAACGAGGGAATATCGCGAGCAACTATAAGCGAGCGCTTCTACTTATTTTCCCTTTGTTCCTTATTCATTTTATTCATTAGCGAAAATGATAATGAAATTAGCGAACGGTCGGAGATCGAGGGCAGACACGGATGGAAAGGGGCGAGGAAAGTGGAAGCGTCGGAGAGACGATCGAAATCGAAATTTCGAGGCGGAACCGCAACGCGAATGAAAACAATTCCGCCGGGGGAGCAAACGGCACGACTAATCGATGGACAGGTAAAACAAGCTCCGCGTTAGCTCGGAGTTATCTTATCTCTAGCTGCGCTCGTCCGGCGTACGGATGAGTGATCGGCCGCGATTCGCGTCCGGTGCACAATACTCCGACCGTTATTACGTTACCGCACTCGCTCTATAAATGCACTTGTCCGCTAATGCGAGCCATCCATTAGGCGCTCTTTGCGCTGTCCGCTTAGCCTTGGCCATTATTTTTCCCGCCGGCGGATAAGCTCGCGATATCCATCTCGGGATGCCCTTTTCGCCGAGTCGATATCGCGAGACGCGACTCCCCGAGTATTCGGAAACTCGCGGTTGTAGTCTCGGCGAGCTTTCGAGATTTCGCGTCCAGGTTGATCGATCGGACCGCTCTCGATTCGTCCCGACATCCGAGACGTCGCCTCTCCGATTCCTCTTCTTTCCCTGGAGTATTCCGCGTTATTACTCGCTATAAATCATCGGCGTCGACGTTTTTTTCTCGGGCACGAAAAGTTGGTCCGCTCCCGGTGATAACTCCCGTCTCGACTCGGTCAATTATTCGGATCTCCGAGACTTTCGTTACGAGAATCCGAGACAATCAACCCTGCAAACGAGATTCGGTGACTCTCCACCAACGAGTTGATTAGCTTCCCCGCTCCAAAGGATAACTACTTATATATACATAACCCCGACTTTCGTACCTTTGCAACTGCGTCGAATCGCGCGACGTTTCCCGGACCAAGACCGAGTCCGTCGTTACTTCGTCGTTTCTCCGTCGTTTCCCCGTCGTTTACGAGGAAATAACTTCTCGGGAAATCGCGCTGCGCAATTACCGTAAATTAATCGTCCAGGGTGTATTCGAAAACTCGAACGAGCTGTCGAACACCTCGATACAACCCTCGAACACGAATCTTTAGAATTCTACGAGCGACTTTGCCAAACGTTCCTTACGAGTGATCTTTGAACGCGCGAAAGGGAATGAGGAAAATCCGCTTATAAAACAATCTTCCAAAGTAACGCGATTCGAGACCTTGTTTTTTTTTTTTTTGTTTTCTTCGATAAAGTTATTTCACCGCTGAAATTAAGGTAGCGAGTAATATCGAGAACGCGAACGCGATCCGTCGCTTCGGAAGAGCGTCGATAAGGTCGATCTTGGTAAAATTGTATCCCCCAGAGAATTTCGAGACAATATGGGTAAACGGCAACGTTACCTTAGGCGGTTGACGATAGACGAGCGATTCGCGTCGCGGCCGGGAAAAACCGAACCGAGGAGAAGCGGAAATGTATGCGACGAGAGATCAACCGGTCTCCGGATCGAAATCGATAACGTGGAGTGTTTTTCTTTATCCGTGTTCATCGCGCAACGCTTTTTAAGACGCTTTTTCCGGGAGCGATTTTACCTCGGTGAATCAAAGAGAAATTCCACTCCCACTGATATTCCGTGCTTTTAATCGAGAGACGAACGTCCGTCTATTTCGTTCGAAAGGATACGCAGCGACGTCGATCGAAATACCGGGTGCGCATTTTAGACAATGGCACGGATGACTTCGCAGCGTAGGTTCGATGGGAAAAAACGGAACGAAACGAAACGAAACGAATCGCAACGAAAAGAAAAAAATAAACAAAAACGAACGGAGGAAAAAAGATGCTAAAAGGATCAACAATGGAAGAGCGAGCTCGTAATTACCGAGTGGAAATGCGCGAGTGCTCTTCGAACGGAGAAACGAAAAGTACCGAAAGGAGGCGAAAATTCGTTAAAAAGCGAAACGAAGGGCGGAAGGGAGATTCGCGCATTTCCGCGACTTTTATAAAAACGGTCCGCGAATCGGTCCGAAATAAAAGCGCCGAGGAGAGCTTTTATCGGATTTCGCGGTCTTTGCTCCGCGATCGCAATTTTAATCGATTGCGCCAGACGAGGGGGAAGCGAAAAGAATGGCTCGACTTTCCCCTTCCCTACACGTGGAATCGGAGTCGCTCGAGGCGTCTTCATCCGTCCCCGTCGGCGATCTACACCGACGCGATACTCGTGAAAATAAAAATCGATGCCGCGCGCAGTTGTATAAGCGTGTAATTTCGAGAAGACCGAGGGGGGAGGATCGGAAATTTATTTGCGCCGGTGGACTCGCGTGCGCCGAGGATGAGGAGAAGGAGGAGGAAGAGGAGGAGAGTCGACGCGTACCTCGTGGATCACGGAGGTGCGCGTAATATTGCGGCTGGGGATATTTCAAAGTGTCGACGCTTGTGTCAAAGCGCGTTTAAGATCTCTTAATTCTCCGATGCCAGCGGCAGCTGCAACGCTCCCGTAAGCCCCGGCGCCGCCATTAGCGACTGGTCTGATAAGCCGTCCCTCTCTTTCTCTCTCTCTCTCAGTCTCTCTCGACGTCGATCCTGCGGGACTTTTGCTCTCGCGTTTCTCTACGAATCCGCGATATTTTTATGAGCTCGGGTCTAGGCGCCACTTTTACCGATTCGACTTTGGTGAAATATACCGAGAGCATTTTTATTATCGCTCTGGGAGAAAAAACGAAGGTACAATTAAATTTATTGTATAAAGTATATTTATTCGATTACCGTGGCTGAGGTTGTAAGATAAATGTGAAATCTGAAACGCTCCCGGCGGTCTCGCTTTATATTGACACTGGACTGACTCGAGATACCGAAAAAGTTATTCCTTCGTTAACTAATTCTTTATACAAATGTGTAAATTTTTATTTAGATTTTTGTTCTTGCTTACTTTTCTTTTCTTC
The DNA here is from genome assembly GCA_018907195.1 of Dolichoris vasculosae. Classification (NCBI taxonomy): domain Eukaryota; kingdom Metazoa; phylum Arthropoda; class Insecta; order Hymenoptera; family Agaonidae; genus Dolichoris; species Dolichoris vasculosae. The sequence continues at coordinate 12,029,980 of JACCHY010000006.1, forward strand.
GAGCGATATTTAATTTTCAAGGCAGAGATGGAAAATTCATAACGTAAAATATTGTATTACATCGTGAAAAACTTTGTTGATCGAATAATTTATAATCGATAAAATGGTAAAAAATAAAGGTAAACATTGAAAACTTTTAATCTAACCCCACGGAAAATAGCTATTTTATTAGATAAAAAATTACATTTTATAGGCTGCATTAAAAAAAATTAAAATTTAACGGATATCTACTTTGAATGAAAAGTTTGATTTTTCAGTTATAAAAACTTTTATTATTGCTTAGGTTTTATACGTTTTATTTAACATGTGATTATCTCCAAAATCAAAACTCGGTAAAATAAATCGTAGATTTTGTCATAAATTTTTTTATATCGAAAAATTATTACATTCGAAGTTAAACTTGGTAGGTTTATGTTTTACGTTATAAATCTTCTGTATTGATACGTCACAAGTAAAATTACTTTACATATATTTTTCGTAATGAGATATTTACAAACATATAATAAATAACACGAAAAGTGTTGTATCGAATTAATCGGATTTTCAATGCTTATCTAATAAAAACTTTTTTCCGATAAAGTTATATGAGATGAAGTTCATAGTGTATCGATAAATATATAAACGTAACAATTGGCTATTGAGAATCAATTTTACAACTTCATTTCATTTTAAAATGAGTCTAGATGCTAATCAAGCGGTTTTATAGAATGCGAAGAGAAAATTTCAATCGGCTAAAGTGAACATCGGTAAACTATAAGAACAGATCATCGAACCATTAAGTAATTTAATTTAGCTTCGGAGTAAAAATTCTACCGTAAAAGATTAAACGCGTAGGATGAATATTTTACTGTGGATGTAATTTTAAAAATTAATACTCCTGCATTTTCTCGTAAGATGCGGTATATTTTTTATTCTTTTAACATTTTTTAGTCATGATCTACAGAAATTACCTCTTGCCGGAACTTCCGGTTAAACGCAGTCTATTCTCATTTCATCTCTAGAATCTCGTATTACATATACGTATATCTATCATTTCTGACTCGGCATTACGCACACATATACACATCGTTTCACTCAAGACCAGAATGTATAATAGTGTATTTTATCATTCCAAATGGTAAGGATACTTTGCTGTCAAAGATGATACTCTAATAATTAAGGAATAATTGTTACTTTTTATTTTTAAGAAACTCGAGAGCTATGTAAAATAATAGTTTCTTGGTTTTTAATTTCTAATAATCGTTAGAAATATTATACAAAATTTATCGAAAAATAACATTGATACGTTCGTAATTGTACTTTTCTTTCTATTTATAAAAAAAATTAATATATAAATTAAAATAACGAGTAAAAGTAATGTTTCGATCGAGCATGAAATGAGTCCACAAAACTAATTATTTAGAAACTAATGACATATAATAAAAATATATAAACTTGGTAAACTTGTTCTTTTTAAAAAATATAAATTTAATTAAAACAATTAACATTTTAATTAAATTTAAAAAAGAAACGTTTTTTAAACAAAATTAAATAAAAAATATCAAACGCTATATTTGAATACATAGTCGAATATGTTTTGTAAATGTACAATAAACTAGGCCAAACTGTAACAATTATTTTAAATGTATAAACTTGTTTAATTAATCATTAAAAATATATCGTTGCTTTTTAGATAATTCTAAACATGATAAACTATGATTATTAAATTGCGTATCAAGATCGAGAAAAAAGTTTTCAATCATAATTTAAAAGTTATAAATTCTTTTTCATATTCCTGTAATTCAAAATTTTACTTTTATTACTCCAACGATTTCATGGAGTTTTAAATAATCAGTAAATAATGAGAAGGAAAGGTTGAAAATACTGAAATTACGAGACGAAGATACCAATGCAAATCCGAAGGTTGACTGCTAGACACTTACACGTAAACTTCGAAATGATATGATAGATAGGCGGTGAACGTAAGATAAATGCAGAAGCAATGAAGTGCAACTCATCCTTTTGTAGTTTCAACCTTAGTAGTTACTCGGCAAGAAGAGAAATAACGTAAACCAAGGAAAGCTGATAAGAACCGCTGCTTTCATTTGTAAAACATAAACTGAAAAGATCCGACTACCTGATAATAAAGCACAAGTTAACAATTACCATATTTAAATTAACGATACTCTTAATAAGAGAACTTTTAATAAGATTGAAAAAATAAAACAAATCGATCATCTGGAATTTGTTTTGCGAAATTTGACCCAGAATTTAGGCGTTTTGAGTATGAGACATGGAAAAGTTGATGTTTTTTTGTTTGACATTTATCGATGCCTTTCCTTTAGCTTTAATAACAAAGTTTAAAAAGTAACTCGGAATTTTATAAAAATTTATCAAAGTCGAAAGATATTGTTGTTCATTAAATAATAGGATTGATGGCTGGCAATTTATCTAATTACGTCTCACACCAATTTTCGAAATATAATAATATTTCCATTCGATGGATAAATATTTTTAAGTAAATATTATTGCCGTTCGTGTCCATACGATTACGAAAATATTAGAAACTAAATATTTTTTAAAAGCCGTTCGTTAGACAGAAAAAACAGCTAGGAAAAATTTTTATTTGCAAACTTAAACAAATTCACGCGTCAGTTCACTCGAACATTATGCATATTTCGAAAATAAAAAATATATTTTAACTGGTTATCATAAAGGATAAAATATCTGCTATTTTAAACATATTATTTTTGAATTTTAATATCAAAAATTTTTTTTATTATACTATTAAACACTGCAAATTAAATTGTTATGTTTTTCATGTTTAATCTATGCAAAAAAGTTATTTGCACTTTGGTTATAGCCAAAAAGTGTTTTAAAAGTCATATGAATAAAATAACATTGATGAATCCTCTGGAGAATAAAAAGCAATATGGGACTAAATATTCACATTTTCTTTTTATCAAGCTATTTCATTATAAGTCTGAATTTTAACATTTCATTCAATATTTTTATTTATAATTTAATTATTTTATAATCGAAAAACGTAAACTAATTTTATTATGAATTATAAAAGATTTAAATAACAGCGAAATAAGTTGATAGAACGTAACGAAACAAAGAATTTAATTTTTATATAAATACTATTTTTTTATGTCGTACATATTTTTGTAAACATTTATCTTCAATAAAAACAAAGTACTATAACTGATTTTACTTTTTTCGATTCTTCCCGGGTAAAATTATCTATTTTTAACCTCTTTGTTTGCGATAATATCGACGAAACATTACCATTATTCATGCACTATATAAATATAACTTCAAAAAGGAATTCGTGTAAAGATCGTATCTAGTCACTATTTTCTGATAATTAAAATCAGTTGAAGTTTTAATTGGAAATGTTTTTTCATTTTTATCGAACGAATACAACTGAAAAATAATAATTGTTATCGTTGGAACGTAAATTACATTTGAAATTGACGTATACGAATATCGACGTAGTTAGAACGTAGCTTATAAATTAGAAACTACGAACGGTCGAACCATCTATATTAAAATTAATTGTTTAATAACAACTATTACAAAACTACAATATTAATCTCTTTTTATTCATATCGGTAACAACTAATCGATATCGATAAAATTCAGCAAACTTTGAAATCTCGACGTACATTGCACTTGGGAAGATGTAACGCACAAATTCCGTACACGATAATTAAATTATGCAGTTTGCGACGGGAATTTATTACTTTCCTTTGAGTTCTCAATTTTTTTCTAATAGCTCGACCAATAATCGTACAAGCCCTGATTCGATAAAAGCGCTCATCGGCCGCGAAATGAAACATTTCTATTAATAATAATAAATTGTCGTTTAATAGAGTCGATTCGACTTAATAATGGAAGATGCTTTCGAGTATCCATTAAAATGTAGGTAGCACATAATCGTCAATTTTTTTCCCCATGGGTAATAGATCGCAATGCATCTCACGTAAAAAGGAGGACATTAATGACAGAGGAGTAGAAAACATGTATCTCACGAGCGGAATAACGGCGTCCCGGCGAGCCTGTTTATCCGCAAATAAATGACGCGGGAGAAGACTCGCCGTCAACAAAGGAAGATCGTATTTCCCTTGCGGAGGAAGCCGGGAAATCGATGGCCGAGATGAGTCGCAACTGCGAATCGCGGGGAACGCGTCGCTCGCTCCGCCAAGGGAGAGAAACCGGCGGCCATTCATACTCGCGCAGAGGAGGAAGAAAGACGAGCGGCCAGGTGTTCCTCGGAACAATGCCAGGGGGCCGCGACCTTCGCTGCAGATGCGACGGGGTTGTTGCTTTGCCGCCGATGACCAATTAGGCGGACCCACTCGTATTAGAACCGCCGAGTCCGAGGTTTATTGTCGATCAATCGACTCTGCGTCTGGTACTCGATGCTCGTTCAGCCGGATCGCTTACTTGGTAAATTGATTGGCTCTGTGTATTTGTACGATTCGGCCAAACCCACTCGGACTAATGTCGTATTTTCTCCTTCGGCTTGGATCGCGAGCCGACTTGGATGCTTGTGGATCTAACGGTGCGTGATAAATGTTTTATCGGCCAAGTTTCTTTGTGTCTTCTTTACGTATTATATACCGATTCGAAATTATCAAAGCGATCTTAAGGGAGGAATTTATAGGTGCACTTTTCTTTTTTAACGGTTTGTTTGTACGGATGACTAGTGAAATTCATCTCAATTCGTTAACGTTGTATTTATTAATACGCGGACCTAAAGCGTTCCAAATTTGCTCGGGATAAATATCGATGGGAGGAACAAACTATTAAGAGTTTGGATTATTTGTTTATTTACGTGGAGAGCGAATTTGGATTAAATAATATCTACATTTTGAGTCATTTATAAATTAACCGGTATAACTAGACGGATTAAATACCTTGTTTAATATTTACTCTGTATAATGCGATAAATCATCGATCGATCAGAAAAGGTTTACGATGAATTTTGTTAGCGTTTTCGTACCTTGTCTTGCTATTATTGTTTTACAAATATATTTTATCGGTTTTAATTCTAAGCAAAGAAATCGAAAATGACTTGTAATTCGCTTTGTTTTTTAAAATCCTGGTACAGTTGCGTTATACGATACGAGATATAAATTTCAATTTAATCCAGTTAAAGGAACTTTTCCGTAATTTTACACGTTTGTTTCGACACAAAAATTTTATTCGAATAAAATTACAGAGCTTACAATGCGTGATTTGGTATATAAATTTACGCGATCTCATTGTAAGTCTTATAATTTTAATTTTGAAGTAATGCATTGGCAACTATTGGCACACGAACGTATCGCTGAACGTTCGTGTGAAAAATCAAGGTTGCGTATCGATACGCGGACCCAACTTTACATAATTTATACTCGTTGATTAATTTTTCAAAATACGCGTCGAAGAATAAAAAACATAACGGAAAATTTACCGACCACGGAGCGATGTAAAATCTTAGTCGAGTTGACATACGACATAACCGATAATACTTTGTAATAAATATAATATTTATAAAACTACATCGATTACCGTTAGTTTATCCGTTCAATAATTTTTATCGTTATTTATCGAAATATAAAAATCGAAGGTGCGTTGAGCAATCGGAAACTTAATATCGTGCGCATTAAAATTAAATGTGAACGCACCGATAAAATAAACGTTACTCTTTCGATAAAAATCTATGGAATATTTAGAATTATAATCGAGAGCATATTTTTAATCAAATTTATCGCGTGTTTTTACGAAAGGTCCAGTGGTCAAAGTCACCTTAAAAATTGCGTTCCGTAATAACAATGAAGAATAGAGTTTTATTTATGTAGTTACACGGATTCTTATACCGTAAACGCAGATATTTATAATTTGTGCCCGCGAGCATTAGAACAACTGTTACTCGAAACACGGAAGTTGCCAGAATAAGAAAATAAAAGTGTTGGCGTAGTAAACGCGAGAGTAAATGCAAAATACTTAACTGCAAAGACGCGTCGTCTGCATGCTTATGGAAATTGAACGAGAAAGTTCAATTGTCGTGGTATGCACATAGTCGTCGGATGACTTTAAGCGAGCATCGAAAGTACTAGGAAAGCCGTAACTTTCACGAGGAGGACAGAGAAAACGATATTTTTTAAACGGAAGAATCAGGAAGAGGTGTTGGGTTGTAGGAGCACTTATCAAAAGCCGATACTTCAAAATTAACCAGTTAACGAGCCGGTGATAATTAGCCCCGAGCAACCTATTTTATTTATTCCACGTGGAAATCGGCTCGATTTTCGGGCGACGTAACACTCGCTTTGTTCGCCAAGGAGCGACCCGGACGTTATCTCACGCGAGGCACGAGCCAGGCCAGGACTTTAAAAGCCGTGCCCGAACCGGTCATGCGGTCTCATGCTCGAGAGGCAGGTGTCGGCGAGATACCCGGCGTAACGATGTTTATTTATTAGGAGAGCGAACTGCGGGCACGTTCCGCCGCATATTTTCCGCTCTCGGGTCTTGAGCAAGCCCAGCCTGGAATCCGATCGACCTCGGCGTCGATATTAAAGACGATCGAGTCGGAGAAAGCTACGGTGATGTTGGCTTTGCATAACTCTCGCGAAACTATCGCGAAAAATCGAGGGGGAGGATTTTCTACGGGTTTCCTTTTATTCAGCTTTTCGTTTTTGTTTTCCCTTACTCTCCGATCGTTACCCGTTACCACGATCGACTACCGGGACCGCGAAACTAAGCCGCGATTGCGTTCCGATTCGAGGTTTTCCCTTTTTCCTTTTCCTTTTTTATTTTTACGATCGTAGAAATCGCTTTATCGATTCGGCTACGGGAGCTCGGGAGTTTACGACGTTGTTATCGACGTGGCGAGAGTTTTTAAGTTTGGGTAAAATGTAAGTAAGTTCTCGATATTATATTGAAATACACAAATGTTAATGTAGAATTATCTCGATTGCGTGTAAATGTTGTTATGTAAAAAAGTACGTATTCGATATTTTTGCGTCGATAAGATAAGTTAATTCGATCGATTTATTTTTTTTTTCTTTTTTCTTTTTTTTTTCGATGTTAAATTTGATTTAATTAAGCGAGATAACAATTTTTTTAAATGTTTCGAATTTTTATGATCGAACCTTGCTATGTCGTGGATTTGAAAGTACGCGAGTAGATTTATACGGTTGGCGGTACTTTGCTTTACTTGAAAGTATCGTGTGCTTTTTATCGTTCAAATATAAGCTTAGACCTAAAAGTATCCATTTTGCTATAGCTTGTGACCAGGAACTCGCGTCCGGTGACATACACAGCTCGGGATACGTACAGTTATCTTTCCTTTATAATCAAGATATGAATTTTTATTATTTTGTCCTTTTGGTTTATGTACATTGTTTTGTTCTTTGTTGGATGAAGGTAAAGTATAGTCATTTTTAAAACGTCGGTCTAACCAATCACGAAAGTGTGTCTATAATAAATTTGTTGTTTTTACGATAGTCGTTCAATAAAATTTACAGAAAGGTAAAAGTAGATCTACGTTCATTTACAGTTAACCTCATTAGTCATTTATCGATCCGCGAGTAATTTCTTCTAAACCCTTAACGAGAGTAACGAAATAAAATCTTTCCTTGTAAGGCGAGGAACATGGCAAAATTGTTATGGATGTGCGTGAAGTTATTTTGCGTTTAGCATATTCATTGAAAGCAGTCTTATCTGTTCTAAAAAAAAGAAAGATGGATTTAAGACATCGATGGGAAAACATTTTAAGAGTTAAAATAAATCATTGAATAACTTAAAGGTTCTAAACTAGAAATGTTCCTGAATTTTTCTTGTGGTTTATTCGACGAGAAACTCGATAGAAGCTATGTATTGATAAATATATTGATTTTTGAAAAGTAGAATAGTACTGAAAAAAAATATTGAATTTATATCGTTTTCACGGATGTAATTCGGTTGCAAATTTTTAAAATTCATTCTAAATAAAAACTATTCGAAATCGTAATTTAAAATAGAAATAGTCAATTTTCAAACGTTTAAAACAACGATCGAAGTGAAATTTAATTTATATTTTTTTAAATTTTTAAAATCAATTTACTGTTAAATAAGTTTTATGAAATTATTCTTATAAATTTTTTTTTATATAATCATCATAAAATCATTTTATAAAATCTATTTGTTTGTTGATAAAATTTTAGTATACCAAACAGGATGAAAAGAATTAAACGTTTACAGCAAAATTGTATACTTTAAAATATACAAGTCCCTTATTAGAATGCTATCGTTTGTGTGTGTGCGTTTTTGTATGCACTTGCGTGAGCGGGTGTGTGTTTGTGTGTGCGCGCGAATACGTAAACACATACGTATGAAAATTATATTGCATTTCGCTTTGAAAACTATTTTAAAATTCCAAGCGTGTCGAAATATTATATTATACGAAGTGAATAATGCTGTATTGATATTTTAAATTATTGTATCGAATATATTAAAGTTTTATGGTAAACTTAGCAAACGTTAATAATAACTTTCAGTTATTGAATGAATTGTCGTCTAAACAGTATAATAACCATTGAATTTATATTCAACGATTTTGAAAACGTGATTCGCTAGAAATTTTTTTTTTTAAAATATACCAAGCTATAAAGTTGAATCTTTGATTCCTAATATCTGAAATTTTATCAGTCTTTATAATTTCCAATTAAAATCTTTTATTAAATCGTAAATTTATTTTACGTTGTATTTTCAGTCGATTCGACGTGTAACCATGTCCCATGAGATTAACGCAGGTGCGCAAGATTATTCTCATCTCTTTTATAGTGGCTACGAATTTTTCTGGCTGCTTTCATCGTTCAACTACATGTTTTCTAAATATCGATTCAATATAATAAACGTCCCTTAAAAAATCCCGAAATTAAGATAAACATAATCAATTTTTTCTCCGCTTATTTATAATCCTGTTAGCAGCATTTACACAAATAGTTTGGTTCTTGATAAACGGATTATCGAATAAACCTCGAATGCCCGATCAAAAACTATTTATTTAAGAAACAAAAATTCTCGCTCGAGCAACAAAATACCAATGGATCAATTTACTCCTAATTCGAAACAAGTATATATATATATATATATAAAATATACGTAACGACCTTATTGCATACGTCCTATCCACAAAAGTACATCCAAAGGATCGAGCTGACTGAATATCGAATTTTATCTGGAACCTCTGTAATCCAATACGTTTCCGATGCGTTAACGCCGCAGTGGCTTGTGTACGTTTTTCGCGCGTAGTCTAGAACCCGGAGAGAGTGGAGCTCAACTCACGTACGATGCACGCGACAGGTTTCAGCGAGAACCGCAAATTTACCCGCGACAATCTTAGATAGCGAGCTTCCGGGATCTTCTTTTTGATGGTGAGAAACCTCGCGAACATAAGATTCGATTTCTCTATCCGTCGAAACAGTATATGTATGCAAAACACAAACGAACCTGGAACCGTCTTCGAGGAAGGCTTTGCAGTGCTCGCGTGGAAAAATAACAAAATCCGTCCGCGCGTTTTTTACTTGCTCGAGTATGCTAATGCGGGTGGGTATAAATATGCCGAGCGTCCGACGGTGTCTGGTTTTTCTTTTAACGCGTATTTCCTACTTGGAAGGTAAAAATTGCCAAGACTCTATACTCGGACATACAAGCGATCGTCGAAGCCGACTCGATACATCGTGATTTTTTCCCCCGCCAAAAACAAGGGCGATCGGAAGAAAGAAGACCGAACGACTATTGCATCAAAGTCGATGTCTCTGCATCGAATCGAGATTTAACGCGAGACTTCCACGCGGCTACTGAATAGTTCATGAGGGGACGAGGAGACGAGAGAGAGAGAGAGAGAAGCAAACTGGGAGAGTTGGCTCTTTCTCTTTGGTCAGCCAAAGCCGATTGTTTCATAGTTACCAGGCGTAAGTCACTCCGAGTCTCGCGCTTGCCCGATAATGCCCTCCGAGTATTTGTTCATCTCCGTCCGAATCGGTTGAAGCTGTATACAAATCGGACCTCGGGCCAAAACGGACATTTTCCACCTCGATTTCTCGAGCGCTTTCCATCGACCGGATTCTGCTGTAACGAAGGGACGTCCGATATAACGCGTACGTGGTTCGATCGTTATCCGTTGGATAGCGTTAAATTATAATCGTTCGCGGGATTAAAGAAAGCAAAACGAATGCGCTTCGAGCTTGGGTTTGTGTCGACGGTACATTCAACGATGCGAGAAGAAGCAAAATAACGCGGAACTCTATTAGATTTTTCAATTAGTGCGGTACTTGATAAACAATCGCAAGATCTGTGAAATAGCTTAGCGGTTTGGATTTTGACCACACGGCTGGAATGGTACACACGGAACTGCATTTAAAACGATGAACACTCGGTGTGTGCGTACCTTTGTAAATCACCCGTTGCTCACGCGATTTTATCGTTATTTACTTGCATAATTTTTATTTGGGTTTGTTCGGCGTGGATACTTTTTCACCGAAATAATGAATTTCGTAAATAATGTTTACGATGCGGAACTATATTTCGTTAAATTTTTAAGTATCGCAGACTTGAAACTTTTGCGGTAAATATATTAATTTGAAAATTAAAATTAAATAAAATTTCGGTTTATTAATGGAAGATACGAAATAATTATTATAAAATAGTCTTCGTGTTTGAATTATGAGTAAAAATTTTATTGCTCAAAATTAAACTCAAAAATAAATTCTTCTTTTTAAATAACCTTTTAATTAAAATAATTATTTTAAAATACCAAAATAATCTTCTTTATATTTCAGCTGAATTAACTCGAACGCTGTTTTGAAGTGTACTTACCACATTTATGTATAAATATTAATAAAACAAACATTATACAAATTTTACGAATAGAATAAATGTAAAATTTGTAATATTTGATTTATATTAATTTTCGATGTTTTAAAAATATTAAATAAAACATATTTATAAATATAAAATGAATAAAAGTAGTAAGATTATTCGAGGACTTGAAACAATATTATACTTTTAAGAACGCATTATTTGCAACTATAAAAATAATTTGTATAAGTTAAATTTATTTGATCAAATTGGTTTTAAACAATTTTGTAAACGATAAATTTTATTTTATTCTAGAATGAGTATTAAAATTATCTTTCGAGAAAGACGAATTTTGAAGTTAGATTCATTTAATATAATGGCCTAAAAGTAAAAAAGTTATTATTTTGATAATTTTCGATGATGGATTATGATACATTATAAAAGTCAATTACAAAAAATCTAAAATAATTATTCGAATAGAATATACTTAAAATCTTATATAAGTTATTATAATGTATTTCGTCGGAGTATCATTTTTGAGGCATACATAAACTAAAACCTTTTATCATTTTTTACCTTCGTGTACTAAAATGATTATTTATATTTTAAACTTATTTTATGGTAAATAAATATGCAGGATTAATATGGTAAACATAAAAGTCGTACCATCAGTTTTTTATATTGTAGCTACCTTAAAGTTTAAATATTGCATTAAAGATGCTTTTATATTTACAGTAACAATACGTTTGTAAAAACTCGACCGATGTTTTTTCTAAAACTTTTTCTTTTTAATTCACTATGTTTTATTTCAGAGAAATTGAATTCAATATAGAAATCTCTGAATCTCTTAAAAGGTAGTTCCATTTCGTAAATATAACCTGTTGTGATTTTTTGAAAATAGTGCTTTTAGTTTTTTCATTCATATTTTATTATATTGGCTAAAAAAATTTCACCGAGACAACAAAATCAAAGTTCTTTGAAAATGTAAATATTTTTTGTATAAATTCGTTATAAAGAATAATATTTAAATAAAAACATTGCAATCTACTGTAAAAATCTTTTATATAAATATCTTCACGATTATGATGACTATTTATATTTTTTTATAGTTGTAGGTAAAGCGCATAGACGTTTCGAGTATAAACTATGGCTTTAAGTAAACGAATGTGGTTTCCGTGTACAAAGAGACAAACTGATTAAACGGATATTGCTTTCTCTTTCTAATGAACGCAATTTCGCGATTAGCTGATTTATTCTATAAACGTTATTTTGTATGCCTATAGAACCACCGAATAGAGAAAATTAATTCGAAATTGTATTATTTGTAAAAAAGTTAAAGTCAATTATTTAAATCTTTACTAAACAGAATTTAAATCGTACATTTTAAGCCATAAATTATTACATGTAACAAAATAAAATTTTGAAAACGTTGTTCTTGCATATAAATTATAATACGATTGGTTGCGGTTTTAAGAAGACGAATGTATTTCGACAAACATATATTTCTGTAGATTCATTTCAAGAGTAATAAAATATGTATGTATAATATATATAGATTTTTAGTTTAAATCAAAGTTTATTATAAAATAATGTACATTTTCATATGATAAGAGAATTGTATGACAGAGAGAACAAATTTCAGGTAATAAATGAAGTCAGGAAATAATTATTTCTCATGGTCATTAATTCTATTATGTTGAATATTTTGTCTTATTTAATGAAAATTTATGTTTATTGAAAAAAGAATGAAATAATAAACTCAATTGATCAGTATTTTAATTAAAAAAATTTTGTTCTTTAATTATGTTTTAACAATGGGGTATTTAATAAAAAAATTTTTATATAAAGAAATAAATGTTATCAATTACTATTATGTATTATTAAAATTTTAAATTAAATGTATTATTTATCAATCATTACTTTTTTTCTTTAAACAAAAAGAAATCCTTTATAAAAATTATAAATTCTGTAATTTACCTAAAATGAAAGAAAATTTATTAATTTCATTTTTTTTAAATTACGGATTGATTGCATTTTTTGAAATAATTAAACAGCTTTTTAAATATTAATTACATTTATTTTTTAATAAAGAATCTGAGATGATATTAAGAAATTCCCATTAGTTGTCAGAGAGAAAATTTTAAATTATTACGTAAACACTCTGATTATCCAATACTTATGATAAACAAGCGAAACACTTTATGAATATAACGACAATAATATAATGAATCGAAGTTTCAACATGATATAAAAAGACACGACGGAAAATGTATTTATATGTTTTTTTTATATTGATACAAAATATTAAAAATCTTTTAAAAAATATCGTTTCTTCTTAATATTATCTTCAAATCTAAATAAAGGAATAAAGAAAGATTAATACACAAATTGATAGGAATGTTTTGCAACGATGAAATCTAATGCAATCGTTCAATAAGTATAGCTCAAGAAATTAAAAGTTTATTAATTGTAAATACGAAATTAAAATACGTATCAGAAGAGTTATAAATCATCCTTAATTTTTCCAAATTGCCTGCAGTTTTGCAATATTTATCACATTATTAATTACACTTCGGTGTATCAACGGACGTTTCGTTGGTACATTTATCATGAATATGTAACTCGTTAAAAAAACAAAACCATAAAATCAACACGCCAGTTAATTAAAAAGACATAAAAGGCCAAAATCGATAGAACCGTGTTCTCGCGGAATATTGGGAAAAAGGAAAACATCGAGCGCAGTTGTATTGCTTGACCAATCAGCATACCGATTGGTTCGAAAGTAATTTTTGAACGGATACGCTGAACCGTTGTTAGAAATGTAGTTAGCGTTAGCTGGTTAGGGCCATAAGCCAGTATATACTTGACACCTCAAACACAAATAATCCCGCGGAGATACACAAATCTACGCTGATTTATACAAGTTTGCACAGGTGCAGAAATCCGCAATAGCTGTTTACGTCGTGTGAGGTGATGGTCTAACGTCCTGCGCATATTCGCTAATTTACTTGATCCGCGTACACAAGCTTTCGTTACGCTTGGATGCCGAACCAACTTAACGAGCCCAGCAAACCTTATCCAATTCTTCTCACGTATATTTCCGAGATAAGGAAACAAGGTGTAGAATGCACTTTATTCCGTGTTCGTTTTCATCAAGGACGTTGGGAGGAAAGAGAACCATTGGAAAAGGGGTCAAACGGGGGTTAAACTAAAAATGTGTTACGGGTGTGTAAGATTGGATGAGAATCTACGAAGATCGTTTTGACATTTATGATTTATGTGTTTATCAAAGAACGGATACTTCTGGGGAGTTTCAACCATTTAATCCTTTCGATATTTTTACGAATTACTATTAATAAAAAAAGAATCTTCGTTAGATAAGATTTGTCGAGATCGATAAAATTATTGTAATTTTTCTTTTTATATTTCTATATAAATTTATTCTTTATACCCACGTATTGGTATATCTACAGGTATATGTGTTTTTACTAGAATAATAATTTAAACATCGAATTGAAAGAGATTTAATTAGTTTCTTGTACAATTTAGTTACGTGTAAACGTACGTAAAATCTAAATTTATACGATTTTTATCAAAAATTATTTATTTTAATTATTAGAACGCGAATAATAAAAAGTTCTGAATATTCCATTTGAATATTAATTATACTCGCTCAATTATCATATTCAGAAATTTGATAAGTAGTATTTTGTAGAAATTACGAATTTAAATTAATAGCTTATTAAATAAAAATTGGTTCGAATCGGAGTAAAACTATGATTAAAACTTTGTTAATATATTGATAAAGATGAAGCTAAATATAACAAAAAGTAATTATCGAAGTATTTATCAAATTATATTATTACAGAATAAATTATTCGAGATTCATCGTTATTAATTTATATTATTAATAATTATTAAATGTGTGCAGTCATTATAATAATATCAATTAATTATTATCAATATTTATATTATTATTTATTCTTATTGTTAATAACGTATAATGAATTATGTAAAGTGTACACATATAATATTATTCCGAATAATTGTTAATATTTAAAGAACCTAAATCTAGAATATAAAGACAAATAATATAATATTTACACAAAATTACTTGGATATTAAAAGTAATCGATAATTTATGAAATCAATAGAGATTGAAATATAAATGTCAGTATACCGATGCAATTTTATGCTTGTCACAACCTACATTGGTAGCGAAATGAAAATAGTAAGGGGAGCAATTAACTCCATAAAATTTTTATTTTTCAATTAATTTTAATTCATATCGGTAGAGTTTTAAATTCTTAATCCATGTGTCTAACTTTGATACGGCTAATTTAAAGATCAAAATTAAATAATTTAATTTTATGTAATATACTCGTTTCTTTAAATTTAATCCTTTTAAATAATATAATTAGATAATTACACTTTATTTTATATTAAACATTTATTTTGGTACTTAACACTGCAAATTTATGTTTTAAACGCAGCTTAAGATTATTTTTATAATAAGAAAATTTAAGTTTGTTTAATCATATTGTGTTAAAAGAAAAGTAATTAAATATAATTGCCCGAAAACTTTGTAGAAATATTTAAGTTGTAACTATCGTTAGTTGCATAGAAAAGGAAATTTATGTAATTAATCTTTTCACATACGTATAGATTTGTAGCTGAAGTGTTAAAATAATTATTGGCAATTGGTATTTATTTTGATTAATAGCTGTGAATAAAGAAATTAACGTAATGAAAGTAATAATATCGTAAAATAATTTATTTAAAACAATAATTGAGTATATATTAAATAATTTTAATAAATAATTTAATTTGAAGAACCTACGCATCATTTTATTAACCTCGGATTTTAGCTTGCGTTGAATCGCATTCAGTTATTAAATTCATCATTAAATTAAGCATACATTATAATTTGATAGATGATAGTTCATATTCAAAATATACAAAGAAAAAAGTTTTAACATGGTATTATATTTCATAATAAGTTTTATAACTTTGTAGAATATATTCAATGAGAAAATTTACTATTTATGAATAAGAGTAATATTAATAGCAGATTTTCTTTTGTGTCTAACAAAGTAACTTTTATTTTTTAATACACATTATAATTATTTTAACGGTAATTCGTGTCTTTCAAAAATATATCTTTGATACATCTAACAAATTCTCCAAATTATTCAACCTTTTTAAATAAAAATCTATAAATAATCGATACTTAAAAACTTATAAAAAGTAGATTTTTCTAAAATTGTACGTAAAAGGTAAAGCCAAGATTCTTCGATAGAATTCGATTAAAAAATGTTTTGAGTTGTTTCACGTTCTTACTATATCTAAATTTTCGCGAAGTAAGGGATCGAGAACTCCAGACTTGGAAGTTAAGGTTAATATTGCACTGAGACGAAGGTACTTAGTTCTTTGTAATACGCTACTCCAACTTTTTATTCGCATATAATAATCTGTATCAACCCTTGGTTTCGCGGACGACCAGAGGCCTTTCCTGCAGTCTTTGCTCTTTTCAACCGGCAAAAAGAGATTGCCAAGGATTCTGGAGCTACTTCGGAAGCGAATTTACAATTCATGTACAAAATTGAAAATCTCCTTGGTACTTATTTTCCATTGAAGTTTCGCGTACTTTAATGTTAGAAACAATTGTACTTCTTTCTTTACATTAATAAAATTTTTGTGAAAGGAACGTTAAATTCAATTAGTAACTCATCTTACGATATCTTTTGTAGCGATACGAACGTTGATTTTTAGCAATTTTTAGCAAGGAAAAAATAAAAATATCGTTATTTAGAGACATGAATTATTTGATATTGAAATATAAATTTCACGCAAGATTAAAATGGTGTTAAAAAAATTTATGTTTTTGAAAAATATAAAGTAATACACAGAGAATAAAGAGCGAATGATATAGAAATTTGGAAAAAAACTATTAATCATCTCGAAGAACAATATATCTTTCTAGTTTATTACAACTTTACTGATTTTATATATGGGTACATATTTTTAGAAATTATGAAGATAATAACAGTTTTTATACGTAAAACAGTTTAAGGATAATAAATGATATTGACACTGTAAGGTACATAAAAGATGATTAATTTCACGAATAATTTACTTTAAATAAGTTTTTACATAAAGAATAAAATAGAATCCGGAATGTCCGAGTCATTTTTTAAAAGATCTATTACAGTTAAAAACTATTGTAATATTATAATGAGAGGATATTTAAAGTCATTAAAATTGAATTATTTTCCAGCGGACGTTAATTCGGATGTATTAAAGTTGAATTAATAAAGATGTAGCCGATGCATTACACGATATGCAGATTACCCGAGATAATAAATATCGTTAATATTTAACATAAATAACGAAAATTCGATTATAATATAAAGTATAACATTTTTTAACGCAGACGTATAAATATGTTTTCGTTATATTGGAAATCTGTGAAAATACTAGTTTCATTAAAATCACGCGCGAAAAGTAAAAAAAAAATATTTATAGCCCTCGGGCATAACACGTATAAAAAATTTTATCCCGAAACGATAAAAAAAAAAGTCGAGGTAAGTTAATCAGACGTAGGAATAAAGACGCGTAAAGATATATTTTATTTATCCGCGTAATATATGCGTCGATGCGCCGATGCACATATTCAAACAATTTAGAGGAGGGCTGACTCGGGGTGTGGATGTAGAATGATTATGTCACGTTATAATATATATTACGTTGGCAGTCCGCCATCCGTGTACCGTATAGATCTATTGGATTCTCCAGTTTCTTCATCTTCTTCTTCTTCTTTTTCTTCTCTTCTTCCCCAATCTCTCGAGATCTCTTTATTTTGCAATTTTTTTTCCACTCGCGCGACAATAACAGTCTTACGCAAGTACAACATGTATTACATTTAATATAGAGTTCCATCCTCTTACATAATATTTATACGTTTTTATCCAATAAAATTGGAATTTTATCGAAAGATTTAATATGCTCGGGAGTAGGAGTAGTTGGCGGTGTAAGCAACATATATCGTTAAAAGGTACTACGTGATTTGGTTTATAATTTGTTTATACCCTCGGTCATTTTTTAAATAATTATGAAAAATCGATTCATCAATGGCAAATTGCATTTTCAATCCAGCTGACGTGCGAGGGACAATTATCGGTTCGGTTCGGTTCGGTTCCTGCTCCCTTTTAATTTCTTTTTTCGACCCGAGTCATTTTTTACTCTCTCCTTCTCGCAAATTTACCGCACCTAAAGTACACATGCACAATGGTAGGTACTCAAAATTCACGTGCATTAAAGAAGATAAACTGAAAGGTTAATTTTGTTGCCACCGGCGAAGAATCATCACGAGTATATAGATGTGCAAATGTACGCGTATAATATAGCCGGTAATAAACGACACTGTCAAAAATAAAGTAGCGTTAACCTATGCGGAGTTGGTTGGTGAAATTTTTTTCTTCGTAATCTACGATATCATCCGTATTAATGCTTTTATTTTTCAGTTTCATTGCGATACAAAAATATTTTCATAGAGTTCTTAATTATCCCGGAATATTTTAAGGTCTATCGCAATGAGAAGTTCGAGTAAACAATAATTTTTACAACATCGTGAACGCGGACATTTAGTGCCGACTACGGGAAGGAAAAATGCTACATATAAGCACGAGTCGTGAAATATGCGTTTCTTTAATGTGCATATTAACGCATGTACTAGCAAATAAGTAAATGTATTTGTTAATTTTTTTTCCCCTGACTCGATCTTATGCTTCTGTCTTGTATGCGCACACGTACCTTTATATTTACGTTCTTGCAAGACTCAATGAATGGCCAATGCCTATATGGTTACGGTATAAATTCGAACGGTTGGTCTTGTGACTTTTACGCTCGATGTGTCCCTACTGATAAGTATTTCAATGAAAATTCATTTTATGGGAACTAACCATACGTAAACTTAATTCGAGTCGCGCAAAATTATTTTCTATTTATCTAAAGAGAGACACGTTTGGAATTGCAATATATATAGTATTCATTATTTTCTACTATTTTTCATTTTTAACGATAATTTTTTTAAGCGTGATTTTAAGATAGGGAATTTAACTAATGACAAATTAAGAAGTTTACGGTATCCAATTTATAACTATACCTTATAAATATTCTAAATAAATTTTATGCGTATTAAGAGGAAATAATGATACGAAACGCCGTTGTTTCTGTAAATCTGTTATCGCTCGACCAAAAATCCTTTAAAATTTACAGTTACGCTGAAAATCGAAAGATATTTATATTTTTGAATTTCGTATTTTTTATTATTATTATTATTATATCTGTATATTTCAACGAGTTCGGTAACGGAAATTGAATTTACTATTTACTATAAACTTTATTAATAAAAAAAATATATGTGTGTAATACCATTCAAATGTATATACACTGGCTAAGCTTTAAAAAATCTGAATTAAAAGTTCAGAATTTAAATGGAGCGATAAATCAATACTTGAATTCGGAAAATCGATACAAATTCTTTACGGCTTTGGTAGTTGCATTTAAATAAATGGAAAAAACTACACTTCGCTGTGTTAAGTTCGTATACCTTGTCTTAAATTTGAAATTTAACAAGCCTATATTGTTCTTATGTATTCCTATTTGTAATGAAAAACCCGTTTGTATTATTATTATCTCATAAATTAATTATGAGTATCGGTATTTGAATAATTCTAGAAATAATATTTTATTTTTTTTATATTGGTATAAAAATTCTGTACATATTCAAATTAAATATTATTTGCAATTATAATAAATATTCATTATATTTATTTAATTTCAGTTAGAATAAATTGAAAATAATAAAAATTTTTAAATACAGCCATTCTTTTTTATATAGTTACATTAAATCACGAGTTTTTTTTTTTCATTCGCGTACAAAATTTTTACAGTTATTAGAATATTTTAATTAATTTTCTATTTCTGTATAATTTAAAATTCATAAATATATAAAATTGTATTTAATCCAATTATTATTTAATCGAAATAACTTTAAAAATAAACGAATTTTTAAAATAAAGTTTCTTTTCGATTTAAGTGTAATGTGTAATTTTATAAATTTGGATCAAAACTTTCGTCAAATTTACTAATGACTCACTTTACGAACATCAGGATGAAAACGATTTTTTTAAATGGTTTTATACTTTCTCTTTATACGCATCTATAAAAATAAGTACATTAAACATGTAGTTTAACGTTCCAAATAATTAAACAAGTTTTATTTTCTTATATTTGGAAATATTTAAATACTTAAAAATAAAAAATTAAAAAATGTACATACCATTTTAGGCAGGAATAATTTTTTAAATACCACCGATGCTTTTGTAAAGATTGTAAATCAGCCGAAGATAGCCATAGCTTTAGAAGCTAATATCGTTAATTACTAATGAGAAAGTAGGAGAGGTAACGTAAATTATTAAGAACGATTATTAAGAAAGTTGCTAAAGAAGTAGATATTTTATGTAGTTCAAGATAATTTTTTTAAACTAATTTTAATTTATACTTATTAAACTAGAATAAATTTATAAAATTCATTACAAAATTGTTGAATTTTCATAAATAACTGCATCGTAAAATGATCGTTCAGTTAATAAAGTGTCATATAATCCAACAGTGCTCTTGTATATTGAAACTGGTGATAAATCACGAACGTGTATTTACGACATTGAAACAAAGGCTCGATTGCCTCAATGGAAGTTCCCAGGTGAACCAAGAATGAAAAAAATAATAATAATTCCTAACGAATGTTCAATTTTTTTATTTTCGTTTTTTTTTATAATAATTATTGCGATATTTTGTTTTTAAAAATATATCCGATATCGCGAGATTAATAACGATAACTGTTTTGGTACTTTATGCTTAAAAAACATAGTCAGATTTAGACAAAGGCAATTCATAGAAATTCGAAAAGGCTATATACCATAGTTTGCATATTAAATTCAAGATATTTGTTACAAAAGCCACATCGTAATAATAATGCCGTATCACGTTCACATGACACGAACGTTTGAAAAATTTTTCCTCCACGTACGAAGGAAAGTATGGAAATATAATGATTTATGGTGTCGAAGATATAGATACAATCGTTAAAAAATTTAATTTCATCAGAAACTGTATTTCAAATAATTTTTAACATAAAAAAAAGTTGTAAATGTCTTATCTCGTTGATATTATTTTAAACGAGACAAGATGGCTATTTACGATATTATATTTCGTCAATACGAGATTCAAATGAATGCTATCTTGGAACTTTGTATATATACACATTTATAGCGAATAAGACTTAGTAGTTACGAGAAAATACGGTAATCTTCTAATAATGTATTTACAAACGAAACTCCACTACGATTAATCAAATTTGAAATTTTTTGATTAAAATAAACGAAACTTTTATTAAATTAAAAATAAATACAAATCGTAAAATATTAATAATTTATTCCTTAATAAATTAATGCATTTACTTTTAAGCAATTATATATTATCGATTATTAACATAATTTTGCATAAAGGTAAAACTGGTTTGTGCAAATAAAATAAATGTATAATATAATACTACTTTATAATTTTAACGTTCATCCATTAATCCTAATAAATAAGAAGTTTAAGAGCAACGTTTCCGGTTTTTTAGTACATTCTTCTATAAAGTAAAGAAAATAATAATTTTAACTTTCAATTTACATTAAAAATGGATGTACGGTAAGTATCGAGATAAAATTTATCGCGAGCCTACAAAGGATTCTCGAATCATATTTTTCGCGAGAAGGACGTTAACGCGAAAGACGCATCCAATCTTAATTATAAAAGAAATAGGTAAATACGATATTAACCCAGAGTCGGAATCAGTACTTTGTACTCGATTTTACAATTACGGCCGAGTTCGTAAAAAGCCGAAGAGACAAAGAAATATAATCGAAGGGACATCGACGATGAAATTGTGCTCCGCACAAAAGCAAACTCTGCCTCGCTTTTCATTTAAAATGGATGGAGAATTTTTGGAAAAAGTACGCTTCCATTTAGTCGAGCGTCGATCGTTAATTCAGCAGGCAGTTCATAAACGAAATTTTCACGTCGCGTACATAAGTTATACCAGATATATTGCCCACATAAAATACGAAGCAGCAAGTGCTCAATGAGCGCTCGATAGGCGGTTAACTGAACGTACGTAGACAAACGAACGAACCGCACGGAATATTGGCCGCAGAAGCGTACGATGCTCGTTTCTTTCCCCGTGCCACGATTGTTTGTTGTTATTTGATTTGCTGCGAAGTTGCCAGAGTAATTACACCGACTGACACTTGTTCGCCACGACCCGTATTTTCCTAAAAAATTTGACGAAGATCGATAGCGAAGGCACTTGTACCGAGTTGGTTGCGAGTGGTTGCGAGTTGGTTGCGAGCGGTTGTGTGTTCGTAGGTAAAAGGTCGATGACGGGAGGTGAGGTCGAGGCATTCTATTAGCCGCAACGGAATAATTGCACCGAGTCGAGTCGACTCCGTACGTATCCGTACGTATCCGTACGTAGGCCTATGCCAAGAGACTAAGGCTAACTTGGCTGCTAAGCCAAAAGGAGAGTAAGCGATAGATACGATCCCGGCCCGGTGTATTCCCGTTAACGATTTCCCACTAATTGGGCTCACGGCGTTTCTCGGGTGGGGCAATTATAAACAGATTAGAACTGTGCACACGCTTCCGTACACACATGCAAACACACGTAAATTGACAGATATAAAGGCTAGGTCGTATCGCGGATAACGTTAGGCCGGTTCCAAGTTTATTTTCCGGGTTTCCTTCTTCTCTTCCTTCCGTCCCTTTAATTTTCCTCCACATTTGGCTTCTTCCTTCTCCTCCGAGCTCACCCGTGCATTATCTTCCACTCGATATCGGGTAAACTGCATCAACGGCAAATTTTCGGAGAGTCGCGTGCGAGATTAAAATATCAATTTCTCTCTTGCTTTATCGATGCAATGTATATATATATATATATATATATACGCACGACCTTCGTTACATATATTTTCTTTTCTCTATTCCTCCGCTGCTTTTTGCTTAATTTACCATCGAGCTAGAACAGAGGCAGAAACTAGGAACGGAGAAAACGACGCGGTGCATCTTTGATGAAGGATAATGCAAATCGCGAAATGGTACTTGGCTATTTTCCAGAAAGCAATGAATTACGGAGGAATAGAGGGAAGCTAAATACCGGAGGCGACGAGCTGCGAGAGTGGAAGCTATTCACCGACTAAGAAAGAAAGTGTCGAGCCAAGTGTACAATAGGAACTACCGATGCAGTGCTTGTGTAAGTCGTGCCGACTTTTTATAAATTGCACTGTTGCATTCGCGTCGTAACCCGAAAAGCCAACAACAAAGGTATAATGCAGATTTTCTACGAGGACTCTTCCACCGTGCAATGGAGTTTTCTTTTCTCCTCGATATAAAGTACAATTTATGAAGTAGTTTGAATCTGTGTCATCCTGATTTGTCTATCCGTATCCTTATTTTCAATCACATTTAGAATCGCCCAAACACGAGTAAATAGAGTTTTATGTACTCGATATTATGATTTTACGACTTTACGAATATATGTATAAAAGGTTTACAAAAGATGTGTAGATATATTAAAACAGCTGTAAAGAAATTCTTTATAAAGTAATTGTTTTCTAAATTCCAAGCCAACATTGTTCAACAATGGTACAAGGAAATAAGACTTTTTTTATTATTGTGATTTCACTGTTTATTTCTCTTCTTTGTAATTGTATAATCTTTTTTGTAGAAAAAATACTACTAGTTTATTCTAAAGCTTTAAAATTTAAATTAAGAATAAATTTAATGTACTTTAAAAAATTAAACTAATTATATTCGCGTTTATTTTTCCGAGATAATTTTGAAATCCCAAAATTTTTTATTGTAATTTTAATCGATAAAATTTTGCAAAGTCTCTATCGAAACATCGAGTAATAAAATATCCAGTGGATATAATAATATGACTAGATAACGTTATTGTTTACTTTAAATAATTAAAATTATATTGTATTGGCACAGTGTATTTACTCGTATCATTCCATTACGAATATATTATGTTTTACGACGATCTGGTTTATAAATTTCTAGGTGTGAGCGAATAATGCAAAATAACAATCTCTTGTTTATTCTCAAAATAAAATAATTAATTGTTAAATCATTGGATATTACAATATTTTCTCTTATATTTATAGTTCTACAATCGAATCTAAGTTACGTTCGATGCGAGTTACCTTATCGAAAAGTTCATTTCAAAAGAAGAAAGTCTTGTCTCGAGCTATAAATTAAAAAATACAATAAAATTAGCGAAACTAGGATTAGCTTTTGAATAATTTTGACAAAGCGCTTCGAATATCGTTGCATTATTACAAAATCTTAATATTACGATTTTTAATTTCTAGTTTCAATTCAAACTCATATTTGTAAACAATTAACTATTCGACTAACGAGTACTTTGTTAACGAGTGGAATCGTAGATAATAGTTGACAAACGAGTAAAGCTTGTCAGCCTTATTGACTCTCTACCCTGGAACGTTTGAGGTAAATAGGTCACTATTATACCAGTACACCAACCAATCTAATTACGTTCCGGTTCAGGTATCTCATGGCCAATATACTATTTTAATAAAAGCTTGAGTCAAGAATTCGTCGCACTCGATATGAATATCGCGCTAATTAGATATCACTTTCGAAAAATATCGGCAGCGTATTCACTGCGGAATTCGCAAATGAAAATCGCGGGTTTGAAATTTTTAAAAGGATTCCTTAGACTTTCGCGGAGAGGTAAGCGAAGGAGACTCGAGCGAAGCGATCGTATAAGTTGCAAGAGGTCGCATCGAGCTAAGGAAAAAATGTCGAGAGCAGGTATACGCGTCTTTGGTAATAAGGAACAGCGGGGGAATGAATTCGACGACGAGATTTTCTACCGTTGAGCTTTACAGGCGTCGTTGTCTTCGATGTAACGGGGTAATTAATTCGAGTCTAAGTCTTCTAATTTGCGATGAAATTAAAGCTGTGCGCGCGCTTTTAATGAACGCTCGGAGCTAAACAAACAAATTATACTCGTATACAACGTACGTAAATATATTCGCGTAAAAGAGTTGAGAGCTCGCGGTCCGTTCGGGTGAATCGGACAGGAAAGGAAGAGGAATGGAAAAGGAATGGAAAAGGACTTATACTTTTCTTTCTTTTTGTCGCTTTTTTTTCTCGCGGTTCGTTCGCCGCGTGGCGTTGGTGAACGATTCGGGGATATATATTCGCTCTACGCGGGGATTCAAACGCCGTTAAGGGAATCTTTATTCTTTGTTAAATTCGCTTTAACAGAGGCTTGCGCTTCGCCTTTTCTATTTCGAGGAGATTTTTTGAATTCCTTGAGCGTCAAAAGTAGTCCAGAGTCGGATTGAAAAGCTCGTTTCCGTTTGTTTTACGGTATTTCCAAATTAATTGTACGGCTTTGAATTTCAGTGATATATTAACTTACTAAAATGGAATTGGACGAATCAAACCTCACTTTTTTATTATTCCATTTCGTGCAAGATTATTTTTTTCTATTTCTCTTTTGTTATTATTTCGCAACACGGGAATAAAATGTACTGTTTTAAAATTCCTATCAACGGAACAAATATCTCGGTAAATGTTATCTTAATCATTTTGTTTGCATATTTAACGAGAAATATGAATTGATTAAAAAAGAGCAGTCGTAAAATTTTACTAATTTTGTATTTTTTAATAGAAATACAAATTTATGTTTTAAATTCATTTCATTTTATAAAGCTATATCAATTTTATTGATTATTCGTTAAGTGTTAAAACGCCCTATATTCCATTCTAAGTAATATGAATAGGAAATACAAATCAATTTCCAAGAAAGATAATATAAGAATATATATCGATAATCGATTTCTTATTATACCCATTCTTAAACCAAATGAACTTTTCTGACATTTTTTCATACTTATAAAATATTCTAGAATCATAAAATAGGGATGAATTATATTATCATAATGGAATATTACAAAAAGAAGCCAAAAATATTTATATAATTTAATGCTTAGAAAATTTGTAATATTATAATTATACATGTACATATTTGTAACAAATGTAAATTTTCATTTTGAAATATTTATTAGTTAATTAAAATAACTGTAACGAAATTAAATTCTAATATAAATATAATAATATTAAAATTTATTCGATTCAAAAACTTACTTGTTTTAAATTATATGACTCGTAAAATCATATGTAAAACTATTTTTAATTTACGAATAAAATAAGCGATCTAAATAAATAAAATTAAGAGAGTAATAATAATAATTAATAATAACATTCTTTTTAATCCTAGAATTACAAAAAGCGATCGATTAATAAAACTTTTTATTTTTCCTTAGAAATTGATTTATTATACAGAAAAATTTTATTTGAAATTATTTTATGTTTAGAAAGGTAAGTAGATTAACAGATTGATGAGTAGAGAGAGAGAGAGAGAGAGAGTGAAAAAGAGAAGGTTAAAAGAAACAACTAATAATTAATTACATCGATTAAAAAAAGCTATCTCGATTAAATTGAAATCGTGACACGTCAAAGGCACAGATAATACAAGAAGTAAATCTCTTGGTTTTTCATATAAGCGGGACATTTGGTTGATTTAGTAAAATAGCGAGTTCAACGAGTTGAGTAAATTTTGAATAACTTTTGGTAATTTTAGTAATTATCTATCATTAAAAAGGCCGAATTTCGAGTGTAATTTATTTTACGAATATAAATGTCAAATATAAAGTAACCATTATTAAATTTACGGAAGATCTTTGAGTAATCTACAAATTTGCCGAGTTTATTGAAGAAACTAAATTTACAATTTCGAGTTCTATTCTAATAATTCAAACTCGTTACCTTTTTTAGAAATAGATTGGAAAGGTGAAAATTTTTATGTGGGTGAATAATTTAAAGTTTTATTAGTAATTATATTCAAGACTAGAATTGATAATATCAGTTAAATTCTATAAAACTGATTAAAGATTTGATTCATAATTGAAGAACCGCCTAAAGTATTATCTTGAATCCTTTTAGGTAAAAAATTAACTTCAAAATAGTTTTAAAAATTTAAATTGGAACCGTAATATGATACTTTGAGGTTGTAGTGGTTATTTTCTCAATTTACCGTTTCAAATATGATTAGATAAAACTCTTTAAGATTTGAAATGAGTACTAATTTTTATTATATGTATAAGGAAACAGTATATAGTGTAATATAATAAAGGTATTTTAATATATGTTAAGAAAACTAAATTTTAAGTAAAATAAAAAAAATTATGCAAATACTATTTATTTAATAAAATTGATGATTTATATAGTTTTGTAATTTTATTGTAAAAGTAAATTGGGTAAGATCAATAGTGTAAATAATACAAATGATTTTTTTCGCTGAGATTTTCCAACTAATTTTTTTTCTTATTAAGAAAGAAATTGTATACAGTAAGCATTGAATGTACAGTCGTTGAATAAAGGAGTCTTCAAAAAATAAACTTTAAAAAACATAGCATCTGCTCACAATTTGCATTCACTTCATTCGGATGTTGCATTTTTTTTAAAGTTTTACTTTATTTAAGTCTTTTGTTTTACATTTTTCGAATAATTAGAGATCAAAGAATTTTTTGATCATTTTATAGTAAATTACTTACCGTATAATTTTTAAACTTATATCAAAATTAAATTTTAAAATTTTATTACATTGGTAGTGAAGCCATAGTTTATACTCTTTTTTGTTTTATTAACCTTTCCACTTGTCTTTATATTAAGAATAATAATTTTAATAATTTCATAAAATTGTATTATCTTGGATAAGGATTATTTTTTATTTTTACCGAGTCTTTTTTGAAATTTTATATACAATACGCATTTTCAGGAATTTTAGAGATATATAAATTTAAAATGTTTGAAAAATTTTTATAAAATAATCAATTTGTTTAAAACTCGTTGCGTGTACATAAATATATTTAAAAATTTTAATCTCGAAGAAAAATATTTCTTTAAATTAGGTTAGTAAAATACTACCCGAATTAAATACAAGTATAACAGATTTCGTATTTAATAGGCTAATCAATATTTATTTTACAACATGTTTGTATTACCATTTTTACGTGTTCAATAATCACACTTTATAATTATTTACTTACAAGATACGAATTAAGAATTATCGCGCTTAAAAAACACAGCAGTAAAATTAAAGCAATAATATTTGGGAATCTTTTTTAAGTTGCAGATGAATGTCTATTTTTTTAATAAAACTTAAATAAGTGAATCTTAAATATGCAAAAATTACGTGGTGCATAAGATACATTTTATATTTTGAAAAGGTTTCATTTAAAATATTTTTAATTAAAGTAGCAGTGTTAAAATTTTTTGTTATTTTATGTTTATAATTTAAAAAATTCTATGTTTCAATGTTTCTGTTTGAATTTTAGTAGAATATTTTTTGGCAATAAAATTATCCTTCTTTGCTTCGTTTTTAGAATTTCATTTTGAAATTTTTGTACTGTTTTAAATATTGTAGTATTTTATATAAAATTCTTCTTATTATAACGATATTAATGTAAAAGTTCGTCTCATATCTTTGGTGTATAATTAAATTTTGTTCGTTCAAAATATACGTACAAAGTGCTTTTTCAAAATAAAAATGTTCAATACGAATCTAATTAAACATAGTTAAATGAAGTTCATTTGAACTTGGACATTTCTTGTACGAGTAATACTTTGCTATAAATTTCTTCTTTACAAAAACGAAAGGATTCAAAATATCTTTCATTAAAAAGGGTTTTTTTTTCGTTACAACGGATAACATAATAATTAACAGAAATTCTTTACCGTGTTATTTAATGATATCATTTAACTATAGATAAAAGCAGTTACCATTTTATACCTATAATAATTTTAATGGTTTTATTTATTCATCCAACGAAAAATGTGTTTGAAAATATTTCGTCGGGTCAGACGGTGGATCATTAAATTACATCAGTATCTTAAGAATTAAAAAAATAAAAAATAAAAATCCAGTTAATTCAGTTCCTCACTTTACAACGACTCTCCAGCAATTTTCATCCTGCAATTCATTATTTTATTATTTATATAAAGCTTTTCAAAGAAAATTAGCGTTAAAGAATTTTACTAGTTTATTCAGTCAGTCGTCTCTCCGGAAAGGAGTGAAATAAAAAGGATCGAAGGCGATTTCGCATCGGTAGCTTATTTATTTACTAGCGCAAACGTTAAACGTAATAGAGAAGAAGAGCGAGAAGGACGAGAAAGGTCCAGTCGATCTCTCTCCTCGCGGTCTTCGAAGAAGCTCGTTCCAAGGTTATCGTCTCGTCACACCGCGTCGAGGTAATAATATAATTTCGGCCGAATACGCGAGACTCGGATCGCGGATTTATCGACGTTAAAGCGTCGCGAGTTTTCGACCAAAGACTTTTCGACCTCGAACAAAGACTCCGTTGATCGTCGGGATTTTACTTAACGACCCGATGCGCCGCATTCAAAGTACGCCTCCTTGAAAATAGACTTTCCGCCGTTTCGCGGAAAGTACAGGACAAACGATGCATCGTCGTTCCCTTAATAACACGCGTAAACACTCGAGCGATTTGCGAAATAAGCGAGAGGTCGAGAATCATTATATGGACTGTCAGTGGAAAGTAATGCCCCTTGCCTTTTAAAACGAAACCGATGCTTTTTTACCTTTTACGCTCTTCGTTATTTGCTTTAACGATTCTTAAATCTTCTCCGTGACGTCGAGCAAAAAATTGTCATAAAGCCAAATCTACTTCTGTAGTCATTGTATCCTCGTATCCCCTCCTGTAATTGACCTATTTAGTCCATTCGTTTCGGCGGTCTCTTTATATTCCGACGCAATTTCTCCTCGTTTTAGCTGTTTCGCGTCGATAAATTCATTTCGAGTTCGGGTTTTGCGACGAGCGCTTCTCCATCATCGTCGAGGATGTCGCTAGGGACGAGCGAGCCAACTTATATCCATACCTTCAACTTGCCGGTGCAACTTTTCCTCGAGCTTCCGGGAGTTTCCGCGAGCGGACTCGCGATAAATATTCATCGCTCGATCGCTCCAACGGTCGACTCGGAATCTCCGTATCTACGCGAGTTTCCACGAGTTTCCACTTGGCTCGATACAATTTTTTCCCTTTGCTCGAACACCTTCGATCCTCAGTTTTTTATCGTTCGGACTGACTCTCGTTTTACCACCGAAACCCTCTTTTTTCACCTTTTACTTTATTTTCTTCTTCCATATTTCACGCTCATCTTTGTCGGTTGCGTTTTTTCATTTACTCCGTCTCGTTTTTATTACCTTTTCTTAATTTCGTTCGAGGCATGCTTTTCTCGTACCCGCCGCATTTTGTATTTGTCCAGGTTAATCGTAAAAGTCGGAATGGAAAGGACGATTGTACGTCCGAGTACTCGAAAGCAGGATTTTGTTTTAATTTAGGACAGCGGGACGAACTTCTTATCCGTGCTTACGCGAATTTACGTTCGAGGTCGAGACAATCGAAGGTAACGGGGTTACTTGGATGCCTCGGAACAAAGTGCGGGCGGATAAAATCACGGTGGTATATCAATATTTATTTTGCGTTGACGAAACGTCGGAAAATAAATTATCTCCCGAGACGATTCGAACGCAAGGATAATTAGGAAATTTCATCGGCTTGTATCCGATGTTCGTGACTTTATTTAAATCCGAATTCTCGCCTCTCGCATTCCCCGAGTTTATTAGCTCGTCGATACGGCAACAACGCGCGAGTTTATACGTCTTTTGACGAACGCGGCAATTTGAGATACACGGTGGAGAAAACGGGAAAGCGAGCCGCGTTAGAAAAAATAAAAGGAAGGCATCGTAACCGTGAGAGTACGGATAGTAAAAGTAACGAAATGGTTGACGATAAATACGTAGAGAGTTCTTTTTAAGAGACAAAAGACAAAAGCTACGAAAGGAAAGACTCCGCGGGGTTTTTACGAGTACGCGTGCGATGTTTTAGCGGGATCGAAAGTAAGCCGGGCAACCCGGGTGAACGCGATGACGAGGAGCACCTCGCGCGCATTCGCTATTTATGGCCATTGTCTTTGCTCCTCCTCGTCCTCCTCCTCGGCCCTTCGAAGCTCGAGCACCAGAGTAGCTCCGGGCCAGCTGGAAAGCTCCGTTATCCAAGTACGAGGGCGGCCGAGGAGAGTCGAGAGGAGCCGAGATCTTGGGCCGCTGCTCTTCCGCCGTGACTTATGCCCAAGCATAAAACCCGGAGTAAAACCCGAGGTAAAACCCTTTCGCGGAATCCATCTTCGGCACCAACTCAAACGCCGTTCGCCCGGGCGAGCGAGCGGTGATTTACACACCTTCCTTTTTTTCCGATCCTCGCTTCGCCGGCTACCTCGACTCCTCGCGAACCGGACTCTCGCTTATTTTCGCGCTCTATTGGCCGCTCGTTATTCTCCCCGGTGCTCTTTATAAATAAACACCGAGTATACCGAGCCTCCCATTCGCGGTATCATCGCGATCATAAGCGCCGCTGAAATTTTACGCGTCGAACGAGCGAACGCGCCACACAAGATGTAACGCGGGTTGGTGGTTGTTTGGGTGTCGACCGTCGAGGAGAATACGAATATTCGTCGCTAAGCTCGGCTGATAACGAATCGATGTAACGGTGATCCTGATAAAGCCTCGGTGGTTCGCTCTCGAAAACCCTGTAAGAGATGAATCGCGCGGCGGGGGGAAGCGCCGATTGGTTTAAATCGTTCGCGAGAACTCGGGGAGTCGCCGGGCTCGCAAATTACAGACTTTGTTATACTTCTCTCTCTCTCTCTCTCTCTCTCTCTCTCTCTCTCTCTCTCTCTAGGTGCGTCGGTATCGGGACGCGCGATCCGACGGTACCCGCTTGTAAAAACAATTCAGATTTATACCTTTGCTTATCGGGCCGGCGAAAGTTATCTATGATGCCTCTCTGGCCCCGTTAGAAGAGTCGCGCACGTGTACGATGAGACGGAGGAAACGCGAGTTCGCGGGAGGAGCCGAGGATGCGAACAAAGGAGCCTCCCCCTCTACGCCCCTCGCCACCCTTTTTTCCAGATTCGAGATTTCTGTAACTACCTCTTCGTGCGAGCACGCGTGCCGGAATACGTACGTTCGTCGATACACACACATACGCACACACACACATCACACGTATCGCAAATGCATACACGTGTGTGTATATACATTCCGTTTGAAACTCTCTTATTATTTCTACCTACGAGTTTTGTGGCTGCACAATAACGGTTCCTGTGTCTAAGCTTGCTTTTTTTTACCGCTGCTTTCAAAACCTATCCATAAATCATCCATCTCTCGGCAATCCTCAAACTGCCCATTGAAATCTATAATGCGCCTTTCAAAACATCGATAATATGCCTTTATTGTATTTTACTTTGCCAATATAGGCTAATTGCTCGAGCTGACAATACTTATCTTCTGTTTCCGCCTCATTTTCTTCGATTCGCATTGATCACCCTTAAAGTCACTTTTTAAACGTATTTTTAAAATATACTTCTCGTATTAATGATTTTGCATCGTACAACTTTTACCGAATAACCAGTTGTAATTTTCGGTGTACGTTTCTAAATTTATCATCGAATGCATTTTTGTTTTCCGTATATAATCCCTTTTCCAGTTATCAAAGGAAAAGCTTTTAAAACTTTATCGATTTCCCGTTTTAAAAAATATATTTTGCAATTAAAATTAGAACGATTAGAAATATTCAAAATTTATGTTTCGTTTCGGCGTCTTATCTATAATCGTAACATCGTTAGATAAATAATAAATTATATTAACTCGATAATTTTGCATTCGTTAGAAATCGTATCTGCATTCGAGTTAATTTATAAAATTTTTTACGTGTTCCAAATATATATCTAAGTTGCACAATATATAAAAATTATTACTATTACATACTTATTACTAATAATATATTTAAGAGCGAATAAAACTAAATATAAATTAATGGATCGAGATTTCTTATATATAATTTATTCCCGATTCGAACAATGCTATATTAATGCTGCTAAGATCATCTTCGACCAAAGAACACTTTTGAAATGTATTGGTAAAGGAATAACAATGACACGTGCAATTTTTTATCGCAGCACGTAAAAGAACTTTTTTTCATAAACGAAATTTAAAATTTAAAAAAAAGTCAATAACAAAAGTGGCAATCAAGTACGGGATCCTCGCGACCAAAATTCGTATTATTCCACGTTCCATGTGTGGAACATGTAACGAATTTCTCGAATCTAGATCTTTTTTCTCTTAAACTGGGATGTCGAGAAAAGCTGTAAAGTTGACCGAAAATAATATTTTACTTCTTGTAGAAGTAACTTCGAGATAATAAGAAAAATTTGTACAAAATAATAATCTTACGTGCTTTCGTACCCCAGGAATGAAAAAACATTTTTTTAATAAAATATCTAGATGCACGAAATGCGTATGTATGCGTCTACGTACGGATCATGTGGTTCGAAAATGGCTGAACCGGTTTTAATCTACCAAGGCTTCTTTTGAATTTTTCTCACGCAATATCGGGTGAAATATAATTTTTAGAATTGGCTAATACATTTTTATTGTTTCGCGATTTAAAGATTTTTCAAAAGGTAATTGCTTTTTTATTATTGTAGATTAATTTTATTTGGAGAGGTAAAGATAATAAAATATGTAGGTTTATCTTCTTTTTTATTCGTGTTAAGTAAAGTTATATATTGTTTTTCTCTATTTATGAACATAGATAAATTTTAAGCTTTTATATTTTACGTAATTCATAGATTGTTTAAAGCGCAATTGATACATTTAATTTGCGGTATTTTCAATGATTCGTAATAATAATAACGGAAACTAGAATTAATAAAAACGTACAGCTATTTTATTAATAATATTTTATTAATATTTTATCGATAAAGTCATGTTAACATTTTTAATATCGCTTTTAATATTTAACTTTTATTCGCTTTAATTAGTTTTGTCGACGTCATATAGATATATTTACAAAAGTTTAATCCTGTCTTTATTTTGATGTATCAGTTTTTGGATTAACTCTTGTCATTATTTTATAGACAGAAAAATATATTTTTCTAAAATAAGATTTCTTTTCCAAAGTGAATCGAGGAATCGAGCGGATTCTGGAAATATGAGATTGTGAAAAGTGTACGCGAAAAGACTAATTTTTCTATCGAGTCTTACGGATATGTCATATGTGAAAAGATAAGATTTAGCAAAAGTCTAATATAATTAAGGATAATCGCATAAATTTCAATACTTCTTCGTTAAAATAAATATAAAAAAGTGACTTAATAAATTGAATAATACGTATTAAAATGTAATAATAAGGGGGTATAAATTTTTCAAAAAGTGAAGAATATAAAGCAAAACTATAATTTTTGAATCGTTCCAAAACTGATTAAAGCAAAACATTTTCGAGTAAGAAATATTGTTTGACGTTAATCTAAAACGTTACATCTAAAAACCAGAAGAAATAAATTATATTAATAATACATAAACTTGGAACAGAATTTAAAATATTAAATTCGTCGTTGATTTTTCTTTTTTACAAAAATTTGTTTGTTCTGCTTACTTGTGTATTCTAAGCATTGAAACATTGATAATTTTGATAACTAAGTGTACGAATACGAATACCGTATTCAGAAAACTACTCGATTTGTTGTCAAAATGATATCAGAATGCTTCCATCATATGGTCATGTATTGACGAAGCGGACAGAAATTATGCAACGGTGGTACATATTTATAAACGCGGCACGAAATTCGATGTTTTTATTCTGAATATATATTGAAGAAATGTATATTAAAAAAGTTTCTTAAAAATTTTTATTTTCGGATATTAATTTATTTGATAATATTTAAATGTTTATTTAGTTCAATTAGTAGTAAATAAACGATTACATTAAATTATTAATTTTTTCGCAAAATTATGTTGAAATTGTTATTATCGCCTTCAGTTTTATTATTCAAATGTTCACGTTTATTCGCGTATGAGAAAATCTTCATTTCATACAATTTTTTAATGCATAAATATTTAAATTACGTTCACAATAAGCAAATAAAATATTTACTAGTATTGAAATAATTTAGTCACAGAAATTTTTGTTTTTGTGCGGAAGATATCAAACTAATAATTCGAAGATCTACAGAAATTTTTTCTTATATTTTTATTATTATTTTTAAATAAAATTTGATAAATTATCAAATATTTGTTTACATGTTTATATATCGTTTGTATTATCGATGTAAAATCTAATGTAGTTATTTTAATGTATTCTTATTCCATGATAATTTAAAGTTTTACGTTCTGTCATTTAAATATTTAAATATATTTAACAATGTATCTAGATATGGATGTTCGTATAATCTCTCGTATGCTACTCACGTGTGATCATTATGCGATTATCGTATCCACTTGCCATTTTCTAGGAATTTATTACTTTTTTTGTATTATATATAAAATATATGTATGTGATCGGAATTGTTGCTTATGAATCAGATTTTCAAATCACAAAATTCGAAGTTTAAGACATAAAATTATTAAATTATAATATATTTAATGTTACAAAATTACAATATTCCCATTGAGATTTATTTTATGATAACGTAATTCGATAGTACATTGTAAATTTAAAACCAAAAGTGACCATTTTATATTTGCACCAGCTTATCATATATTTTTAACGAAAAATAAATGGAGATGTTCAAATTTTATACTCACTTTTAAAATACATTAGTTTCAAAATATATAATAATTATACTTAAATGATGTGGACCAAAGATTACTATGCATTTAAATTAATCACAGGATGAAAATCTATTTTTTGTCTCTCGATTAGTTATTTTCAATCGCTAAAATCAGTTTTTTTGTTTGAATAAAGGATCGATTGATTTTCACTCGTAGTAAGAACTAATTTATGCATGGTTTTGATAATTTTACAAAATTTATATATTTTTTGCAAAATATATGTAAAATTCATAAGTTCGTGAAATGCATTTTTATTGAAAAATTATTTTATTTCTTACTTATAATGTAATTTTTTTCACTTTAATATTTTTTCTTTCCTCGTTCGATAACAAAATTATAATAAATAATTCCTAAATATAATATATACACATTATTTTTGATTATATAATTTTCTATTTTATGTATTGTATGAATTATTAAAATAAATTTTTTAACATATTTCTATCATTAAAAAAAAGTATATTTTTAATCTAAATTCTAAATAAGAGATTTATAACCAGTTATAAATTTATATTTTTAATTAAGGACTAAATATTAAAAATGAAAATTATTTTTTAAAGGCTTTAAATTCATTAAAAATAATAAAGTACATCGATGCGTTAAATATTTTACCTTAGTTTTATTACTTTTCATGTTTTATTTATGAAAATAGTATACACTTAGGAAATACAAAATTTGAAATTTACACTTTTGTACTAAAAAAATCTTTAAAGAACTTAACAAGAAAATTAAAGGGCACGTCAGAATATAACGATATTCTAATATATGCTTATATATATACACATACATAATATAGTATATAATTTGGCCCACACTTTTTATGACGCTTCTCACGGGAGTCCTGCAAGGAAAAAGATAGGAAGTAAAGAGACAGTCCGAACTACTAGACTGCATATATCATATTCAACCCACGCGATATACTAATCACTTTATATGCAGTGTAGAAATACACTTTACTTATAAAAATTAGAAACATTAACGATGTTTTACAGCGTACATTAAATTATTCATTATTTTGTTTAAAATTTTTTTCATTATTCATTTATGTCGGTTGTTTTATGTTACAACATTACAATTTTATTACTTTTACTTTAATGACTATCCATCAAACGAATAATAATTAAAAAATAATAATGAGTTACAATATGTAAATTGGTTTCGAGAACTTAAGGAAATGATCAAATTTATGGAAAATCATTATAAAGCATCGATTTTTTAAAAGTATTATTAATAAATAAAAGAAGCATGTTTTTCTTAATCTCGAATATTAAATACCTTCGCTAGAATATTATAAAATATAACGATAGAAATTATTTATTATGCAATATCGAGTTAAAACTCTTAATTAAGGATTATTTGCTAAGGGAAATTATCCACCTTAGCGGATGTTGCGTCGACAAAAAAGGACAATCAAGTATATATTACGATTGAGGCTGTAGTAAAAGGCAATAATCGTTGTATTTAAAAAGAAGGAATAAAGTAGAAGAAGCAAGAAATGCGCTAAAAGGATATCATCAAAAGACTGTAGTGACAAATAACATACTTTTGTTAAAACGAGCATATCGGACGGTACTTAAAAAGAAGCTTATGTAGTGCAACGCGTTAGTATGTTTTTAAATTACATAGTCAGTTAGTAGTAAGCCTCGGGTAATTTTACATAGGCTTTATTATTCGAAAGTTCTCAAAAATCATTGGAGGCTTCTAACGTAGCAGTGGGAACTTTATTACGAGATAAATTTACGTCTTCATTTGTAAAAAATAAGCGAATTTATGAACGCAAAAAGTAAAGAAGCACAAACGATACGGGAATGAATATTTATAGTAATGGAATTGGTATCCAAAGATAAAAAAGCCCGATATTTAAGAAAGCTAATAAAGCACGGGTAAGAAACAAGCGAATGTAATTAAAAAAGGTACTTTTGAAAAAAGTCGTTATTTAATATTTTTTCGTTAAAGCTCGACAAATAAATAAATAAATAAATAAATAAATAAATAAAAGGACTGTACAACGGCGTCGGTTAAAAGACGAAGAAAGTAGCGAGAAAGTCCTCGGTCGTTAATTCCGACGCGATAAGCCACAGGGAACAGGTAAAATTTTTTTTAATGATTCGGATACAAGCGAAAGAGGTTACGTCGAGTGTGCGAAGCCCGAGATAAGCTCGCGGGTGTGAAAAACATCGGATAGGACACCGCAAGGTGCGCGTTAAACGGAGAGAATCGCTGAAATAAAAATGCTTGACATCATTAAACCACCGGTCTAACTCGTTATCAATAAAAAATTAATAACGCAAGGATACGAGCTGATGTTTGGAGACGATGATTACTGCATCGTGAAATACGAGGAATCTTGGACCGCGGCTAAGTTGTCCCGGTCTTACGGTCTTATATTAGTTAAAGACCGCCAAAATGGTTTGCGACTCGAGTACGCTCGTAAACGCGAAGCACGGTAAGAACTGTCAACACATGTGGCACAGGCAGTTTCGGTACCCGGGCCAGGCTGCAATAAAAGAAACGGCTGCAAAGGAACTGCTAACATGAATTAAAATTAAAGATTGCGGAAGGCGTGACATGTGCGAGTACCGCGTAAAAGGAAAAATGTCGCGCTCGGCTTTTTCTTCGGAGCCGTAAAATAAACTGCGATACAATTTCGGACTCTGTTCGAGCAAATATTTCTAGAGTTACGTTCGAGGAAGTCCGTTGGAAAATGCGTGATAAAATTAATATTTACCGATTTGGTACTTTTAGTCCAAGTTCTTTTCGAAAACGAATCAACCGGAGTTTATTAATGATTTTGCCGAGCCTGCGTCCGTTTTGTTTAATAAAATGCTAAAAATAATTATATACGATTGCGAAAAGAAATATATTAATGTAAATCTCCAGATGTTCTTAAAAGGTTAAAGTATACAGCTGAAATCCATGACTCTTTCAGCTGCAGTAGATTGGAGTTACGATGCAACGAAATCGATTCTCCTTCTGGTAATGCTATGTATATTTTTAGATATAAATGCCAACAAAACGGTAATAAAATAAAACTTTTCGGGAGAATAAATCCAGGCAATTATACACAGAGTGTTCTACATGTAGTATCAAAGGAGCAAACTTTGTTTTTTATACAGTTCGAAAGAAAGCTGAAAGTTCGATATAAGAAAAATATTACTCTCGAACGCGAGTTTGAAAAGGGTAAACAATGAAGCCGTAAACAGAAAAGATAAAGAACTTTTATCGATATAAAGCAAAATATATAAAAACAAGGCGCACCGATTTTTTTAGATCAAGAATATTATTACGTGGTATTAATTACGGAACTAGATAAATACGAGCGTTGGTTGTTCGAATTTACGCACGCGATTCGTCGCGAGTGTAATAATAACGAGTTATTAAAATAAGGAATTCGTAGCATCCGATCGGAGGAAGGTAAAGGCTTTTATCCAGTATCCGTACGAAACAAAGTATTAGGAATATAAATTGCGCTTTTATCGCTACGAGTTAAAATATAAAAATAAATACAGAATAAAATTTGGTTGAATCCGATGTAACTTCTAAGGAATATCAAATAACGGCTATTTATTTAAATGTAAAAATTCTTTAATGAGTTGGAATTATCGAAAATAAATACACGTTTCATAATGCCAAGAGAAAGTAAGGTAAGATATATCGTTTTAACCCAGTCGATATCGAAGCGTGAATGGATACATCGTTAAATAAAAAATTTATATTAAAATATTGGAGAAAAAAATAATTGTACGCGATGATAATTAGAGCTATAACTTTTATTCTTTAATGAAATTATATTTTAAAGAAATTGTAGATTGTATACGTTCCTCTACCGAACCAACTCCGGGAGATACGTTATCGAAAACATTAAATAAAATGCAGCTATAGAATGCATCAAAACGAAAGTGTATGTGTATCAACTCGTAAATAAAGCAAGGGTGTTAATATACTAATACTCGTATATATTCGTTTACATGCGTACATAAAGAAGTTAATAAGAGCGATCATAAATTTTTCGAGCCGCACTTTTTATATCATTTTTCTTCCGATTGAAAAATTTATACAATAAAATACATTGAAAATGGATGAAAAGTATCCGAATAACCATTAAAATACTCGTAATGTATCGTAATTATCGTTCGCACTCTCAAAGGCGATACATAACACCGAAATAAATAGAGACCAAATAATTTAAAAAATGATCTTTTACCGCGAAGCCTTTCTTCTAGTCCCTTTGTGTAATAAACAAAATTCTTTTAGCCAAAGAAAAGGAACGTGAAAATCAAAATAATATTCTTAGAAGTCCGTCACGGTTTTTGTCCAACGATATAAGGGAGTTAGTAGCTGTTTGTGAACACGCGAATACGAAGGCACACGAGTGTCCGAGCTCGGAAAGCGAAGAAAAAAATTAGAGGGGCGGAAGAAAGAGAGGTATGCGATGGCTTAGCGAGTGTCATTACGGAAGGAAAGAGCCGGCAGATTTTCTCTAGCCGACTAGAAAGCGAGAAATACAGAGAAAGAAACGACCGACCGAGTAACCAACCGAGCGACCGACCGACCGACCGACCGACCGTACACAGACAGATAGAAGAAAGAGTGGGACATGGAGAGACGGAGAGACGGAGAGAGAGAGAGAGAGAACGCTCTTTCGTCTTTTCTATTGGAGGCGTACAATTTTTTTTGTCAGTACGCCGTACTTCTAGACACGTGGTTTTGCGGGCATCCATTGTGTTCGAGTGCGAGAGGGATGACTCTCCCTACGGCCAAAGAAATAAAGAGAGAACGGAGCGAGAGAAACACACGTGCATATGTGCGTATGTGTGCGTATATGTGCGCCTGTACGGAAAACCTCGCTTGGTAAGTTGATTTTTGTGTTCGTTGGTTCTCACGTGCACAATAACTGGCGTTAGCTTTGCTATCGATTGGTTTTTTCAATTTCGCTCGTTTCGTCGAGGCAAGAATATTGCTTTTCATGGATCGCCAAGGCTGGAAATTCGAGTACCGCGTTTTCCACAAATTTTTACGCACACTTTCCCTCCGACTCTCTGCACAAACGCACAAACGCGTTATAAGAGGCTGCGCCTCGGTTATTTCGACCGAAAAATTCCGTATTCGATTCGAGGATAAACGATTGTTGATACATTCGTTGATTCTAAAAAATAGCCTACGGTTTCTGTCCAGCTTTCCAAAAACGATGTTTACATTTTATGCGATATTTATTCGTTATTGGTATCTCCGTTTAAAAACTTTTCATCCACGTTTTACGATAGTTTACATATTAACAAATAAAAACAGCGGATTCCATTTAAAGCTAACCGAGTGCTAATTTTTTTTTATTCCAAACGGCTAACTCTGGTTTATTCTTCAATTAATAAGGTCGATCCTTAAATTTTCATAAATATCATTTCTTATTCAACGAAACGTATCGCGAACGATTCCTCCGATAAAGTTAAAAAATAATTTAAAAAAGCCGCCGAATTTCTATTTAAATCACGTTAAAATATAATTTGTATTTTTACCGAGTTGAATTTCGAATTGTGGTAAAATCATCTGCATAATTCCTCACCGACACTCTCTAATTGTGGATTAAATAATTCCATCCTTGTCTGGACTGACGTGTTTTCTATCATCTTGTTTAAATTATACGATAACTAATTCTGAAACCATATCGATATTTAATGTTTAAAGTACCGAGTAACGCGTCTGCATACGTAAATCAAGCGCAAATATCAGAAATCACGATTTAGGAACTCGTACAAGTCTACGAACATGCATATTAATTTTATACAATTGATTTTTGGCGATTAGTATCGATATATTGTATTTAAGCTATTCGGTAAATCATTTCGATTGTTTCACGGTTGTCGTTGCATTCTTCTCTGAAAATGCGTTTATCGATGAAAATAGTTTTTTAGTTTGCTAATGGTAAAACGAGGAAGAATTATCGAAAGCGTAGATACACTTAATCGATTAACAGAATTTTTATAACTTAACCGTTGATATACCAGTATAACAGCTTATTGGCTGAAATCATTGACAAGTAACGTCGAAGCACGGTAAAAAAAATTCTAGTTCAAAAAATTATAATTTTATGCAAATCAATTAGTCGAGGCTATCCACGGTAGAAAATTAGTTGCATTATAATTATGTATACGCACACGTACGTATATATTTTGCGTTCTATAAAAATTCTGTCGATGCATTAGAAATAACGATAAACGATCGTAAGTGGATTGGTTATGAAAAACATCGCGAAATTGTATTTGTTTAATCGATGTAAATCTTTTAAGAATGAAGATAAAAATTTATGTAAGATGATAAAATACGTTAATAATTTAAAACTATAAATATATAAATGTGTGCGTATATATGGTAGCGAATACATTATACAAGCTGAAATTTAGTTAATCAACGTATCTGCATTTTGAATTCTAGATTAAATACGTCGAGTGCGTAAATATAGGACTATCGATCGATATAATAGAGAAAATTAGATATAATCTTTAAATTTTTAATTTTGATTTTAATTCGAAACCTTAATTTATCGCATCAAATTTTTATTTTAGCTTTTATTTTAAATATTAAAACGAAGTTGTAGATAGAAGCTATAAATTTCTATAAACGAAAAGGAATATTAAGTTTCGACGCCAATTTAACGTTTTATCTCGAATTCGATGGAAAAATCTATATTTCGACTCCTTTAATACTCATCGATGTATCGTAGTTTAATACGTAAAATAATATTAAATATATTAAAAGCACACATTAGCATTGAAATTAATTATTATAGATGCACATAATTTTAGACTCGCGAGTCGGCCAACTTTCCACTACGTAACGCACAACATAATTTCAAAGATATCGCATCGAACGTTTCGGTTAAAATTTTCATCCGCGGCCGATTTCTTTACAGCGACGCAAAAAATTCTTCGCTACATTTATTTAAAAATAATACAAAATCAGACTTTATTGAATCGCGTTTATCGATACGAGCACAGTAAACCGCGTAATCCATTCAGCGAAACTCATTGTGACTGGTCGATTCATCTACCGAGAGAAGGAAGGAAGATGTTGATGCGAAAATGGACAGCCCGTCCGACAACTCGCTTTTAAGTTCGAACGCTGCGGTTGCATTCGAAGCGTTGGTTTTCTCCTTTGCTGACCGGCGCTCGCTGCCACTCATCGAGACCGTTGTTTATCTCGGACTCTCCTCTCGCTCGTTCGCCTCATCGACGGACTCGAAGAAAATTGAATTCCTGCTTGCTTCCGTAATAACATCCCGAACAGGTGCGATCGGATTCGATCGCTGCACTTTGCGAGCGGGTAACAACAATAAAATAATTTCCAAGACCGTCACGCGACCGGTGCGTGCGACTCGAGAGAGAGAGAGAGGCGAAAAAAATAAAGACAAGGCCAACGCTGAGGAGGAACAACGAAGAGACTCGGTACAATGGGACTCGGGGAATCGCGAGATGGCCAATGGAAAGTAACGGCGTCAACGTGATGAATGCTTTGCATGCGATGTACACGCGATGACGTTGGTCGGAGCGACATTTCCGACACCCCCGCACATCCCGTTCCCATCGTGGCTGATAATTCACGCGCAACTTTTGCCACGCGTCGTCGCGCCTTTATGCTCGCCGACCGGTAAACTTCGAAGGAGCGAATACTAGGGATAATATTCGTTGGGTATCGCGAGTGCGTGAATTTTTTTTGTGTATCTTTGAAAACTGTCGAAATATATTTTAATTTGTGCCGGCAACTTTTCACCGCGGAACAAAAGTTTTTAGGAACAAAAGTGAGGAAGGATTTGTCTCGCGAAAGATAAATCGTAAAGCTGGATACAATGCGAAATTTCCAATTTACAGTCTTATCCAACGAACGTTTTTCAACCGACGATGCTCGTGTCAAAAACGAGGAAATATCTAATTCCACGGGGGAAAGACAAAACTGCTAATTTACGATGTACAAAATAATACGATGCATACTCGAAACGTGTATCCGTTGTTTTTTTATACAAATGTAAAAGTGCGTTCGATGTGTGATCGAAGATAGAATAATTATTCTAGTATGAAAGTAGTATTCGTTCGAAATTCTTTCCCAGCAAATTTAAATTCACGAGGTTGAAATTTTATTTCAACATTATGAGTTAATCAGTTCTGCTCCGCTGAATTTCAAAAAGTATACTCCGGCTTACTTTATTTGCTATAACATTGATATATATGTATAGGTGTGTATGTGTGATCGTGTGTGTATGAAATATAGATGGGGAATTCCAGTTTAATCAATGTATTTCAATATAATTAAAACTTTTTACTTTGATAAAGTATAGGTACATTCCAAATACTAATACTAACTTTTTTTTTGAATATTACAGATATTACTACATTTGTAATAAAAAAAACTTGTATTAAACGGTCAAAAGATTTTTGTAATAAATAAAATCTATTTGAATTAATTTCTACAACACCAAAACATTTGTACCGACTCTTTTTAAAGATATATTTAAGTTAAACATATCTTAATACGTTGTCCAATAGTTTTTTAGCATAGTAATTGTGAATGTTAATTTCTGGTAATAAAATATCCTCTACATAAATGTCGCTTCCGTAAAAGTTTACAATATTCTAACTTAAAATATTTTATTTAGTTTTAATATAAATGTAAGTACACGCAACGCATATACGTCAAAAAAATTCATATTTCAAAAAATATTTAGCATAGAAATTTTCTAATATTCCTAATAATTCTGTAAATAAAGACTTAAATTATTTACGCGAAATCAATATTACGTAGTTGGTCTGTATATAAAGATAAATATATTATATAAATACGCGATGTGATATGCCAATATCTGTATAAAATTATAAAAATAGAATTTATTAAGTATCGAGTACTTTCGTATTAGAAAAGAAAAAAGAATAAATACATAGTTTCAAAATTTCTACATTAAATATTTTAAATTTAATTAATATTTCCATACGTATTAATTAAATTAATAAAATATTAAATTCTATTAATTATTTTCAAAGATACAAAAACGATTTCGTTGTTATTAATTTCGCTACAATAATTATGTGCATTTCTATCAAACCGTAAAAGCATACTTTGATGTTCAATTTTAATATCTTGTGACACAATGTTATTAGATCACGT
Source organism: Dolichoris vasculosae (assembly GCA_018907195.1). Lineage (NCBI taxonomy): Eukaryota > Metazoa > Arthropoda > Insecta > Hymenoptera > Agaonidae > Dolichoris > Dolichoris vasculosae. The sequence continues at coordinate 12,074,837 of JACCHY010000006.1, forward strand.
ATCCGACCCTGAAAGCCTTGTAAAGAATTTGTGAAAATTCGAATTAGCTAGGTAAGTTTATGGTTGTATGCGCAAGTTGTACACAGCTCGCGTAATATGACAACTAAGGTGTACTCAATTTCTTACAACATTCTTTCCGTTGATGGAACGTCAACCGCGTAATCTTCTTGACCTTGGACAAGACTAGCATCGGGGATTTTATCGTATTAACATCGTTATCTCGAGGTAATCTTAAAACTGATGCTAAAATATGAAGACGAGGAAACGGTTTTCTTTTAATGTACATTTTATTATCATTTCTAAAGAATCTAAACGAGTTGTTTGTTTTTGTTATTCATTATTTGGAATAGAGTATATGTTTAAGTCGTACTAATGTATTCGTAAAATAATTATTGAATCGTAATTATTCAAACGTATGTCCGTTATTTCAAGTGTGACAAGGATTTATATTATTTAGTATCTTTATATTTAGCTTCGGTTCGTGAAACCATTGAATATCAATTGATATATAGATTTAAAGATATAAAAAAAGCCTTTCTCGTAAAATAAAATTTGAGGAACATTAACCTAAACGTTAAGATTTATACAGATAAATTTTATTTCCTCTCGGTTATTTTTATAAGAATAACGGTTCTTTTTGTTTTGGTTTTTAAATATTTTTTATTTAGTTTCGTATGAAATAATATCATCGACTCGAAAGTTTTTTTAAATAAAAAACGCTTATTCTCTAATCATAAAAAATTGTAATAAATTAAAAATTTAAGACGCGTATTAATAATCATTATTTATTAATTAGAAACGTTATGCAGTTTATCATTATAAATTCAATTTTATTTTTGTATGAAATTAATCAAATCAAGTAAAATCTAATATATAATATTTATTACATTATTATACAAAATTTTTAAAAATAAACTGAATTTAAAGATTTACGACTTTCATAATATTATTTATTAAATGTAATCAATCTGATTCTATAAAATAGATATTTGTTTATGCATTACCTAAGAATTTAATTGAATTTTTCTTATAAGGTATTTTTTCTTTGAAAAATATCAAAGTTCAAGGATATGAAATTTGATTAATGAAAACTACAATATTGGAAATATAGGAATATAATGATTTTTAATGCAATTATTCGTTGCCAATATTGAAATCGTTACGAATTGAATTTAAGTGTTCGTATTGAATCTATTTCTTCTTTTATTTTATAATTTAAACGATAGGTGAAAATATTTAATACTCTCCAGTAATTGTTCATTTAAATACAGTCAATAAAGAATTTTAAGTGTAGATAATAAACATTACATTTGAGTATTTTAAAAGACAATTTGAATAATCTAAAGTTTCATAAAAAGTTTCCTATTGAAATAAGATTTTATCTGATACGTAGATATTAAATAAGAATGTTAATAATTTAGTTAACTGGATTTTAAATACATAATCAAAATATTTCTCGCTTAACCATTTTTTTATCGCTTGTTGATATCTTTATGTACTACTTGTAAATGTGAATTTTTATGTATAATTCTAATATTTAGGAATAAATTAGAAACTACAGATTTTATATGAATATATATTATACAAAAATAGAAACTCTACAAATAAATTTTATTATACGTCTATTAAATAATCAAAGTATTTTTATTTGAAAATATTTAAGTTTAATGAAAAATCAGTAGATATTATTTTATGTATAAATAATTCTTATATAATAATAATTAAAATCTTTCGATCTTAATATACTGTAACAAATTTAAAATTATTACGAAAAAATAATTTTAATTCTTTAAAAAAATATATGATTAATGAAACTCAAAAATAAAGAAATTGATTTATATATAATATATCATAATTTTGATGATTTATGTAACATGTATGTAAATAATTTAATTTTTAAATATTATATCGCCAATATTTTTAAATTATAAAACTTTAAGTTTTTTTTACAATTTTAACTAAAATCAATTAATAGATAAAAATAATTTTAATTCGTTATAATTGTACATTCAACTGTTAAAAATTCAAGACAACGTATCGATTTTTGTAAATATTTAAGAAGTTAACGTATTTGCGAATATATAATATTTATTTATTAATTAATATTCTTTTTATAAAAATGCTATTTTATAAAATTATCGAGACTAAAAGTTGTTTTATCGTTGATATTTATCGGATAAGTCTAATTATTACTTTGGAACACACTTTTAAAAATTTTTTTTTAATAAAAAATATAAAGTATATTTTTGATTTTATTTTATTATCATAAACATATTAATAATGATTATAATCTTAAGTGAACGAAGCAACGATAATTCTTCTCCAAGTTTTGGCTCCTTCGTTAATTCGAATTTTTTTTTGTCATTTATCAAGGATTAACGCACAATTTGTATCGAGTAATAAATAAGATACTATGTAAATAATTAATAAGTAATAGATTATAAACCGAATGAAGCGTAAAAGTGAAAAGCACATTTTTTTTAATATTCAAATGTAGTTGCTACTCATTCAATATTGGGGTATTGAAAAAGCAATATTGATGTTGTACCGAATTATATTTACAGCTAATATTATACCAGCAATACTTGTTGATATTGTAGTAATGCTTTCATCTTGATTATAGAGATGTTTGGATTCCTATACGTACAAAATTCAGTACTGAATTATTATTAGCTGAACGTATAATTTTACATATAGAAGGATTTACTTACGCATCTTATTTTTCCACGAATATTTATCAAGAGACTCGAAACAATTGTAATTAAAATAAATATTATTATCGTTATCATTATTATTATTATTATGTGTTTAAAATTTATCCTTGTTATATCGATGGAGTTGCGTGTCTCGAGTTCGATCGTATTCTCGATTACGAACTACTTTCGGAATATTAATAATTGCCGAGTAAACGAGTATTCAAACAGAATTAAGTATTCGCACATAATAAGTATTTATGGATTTTAATAAATATTGTATCCGGACGTATATTTTAAGCGATAGAGAGGAAAGGTCAGGCGTTGAAAAAGCAAAGGTTCTCCACTTTACCTTTTTCCCGATGCTCGTTTCTATCAAGGGATTTAGGCCATTGTGCCGCTAGAAACGGAAAAGCCGCGTGGTTCATATAATTACGTAGGTTGTCAATCGATCGAGTGTAGAAGCGAGATGAAACCAGCCGAGGCCAGAGAGAGAAAAAGAGAGAGAGATGGTGAGAAGTGCCGCCAGGTTTCAATTGCACGACGTGCAAAGTCACGAAAGCAAAGAGCGGTAAATTAATCGTAAGACCCCGTAAAAGTAGGTACGCGCGAGCGAACAAGTAAGCAAGCAAGTATGAATATTGATGAAGTAAGGAGAGCCCCAAGGAATTGATCAAGTGCGAGTTCGGTCGGATCGAATTGCGAACACGTGATCGATTCGGTACTGCATCAACTAACTCCGAACGCCCGACTTTCTCTTACGTGTCTTCTTTTTTCTTCTTTCCGATCCGATATTTCTCTCTCTCTCTCTCTTTATTTCACTCTCAATCTTTTACTCTCGTTTATTTTTACGTTTTCCAAATTTTTGAAGGATCCGTCGGATGAGACAACAATAAACAGACAACGAAAGTACAACAGCGAGACGATAAATTTTCACGCAACGCATTTATCTACGAGTCGACTAGTTTTTTTCGCGACTATTCGATGTTAACGAATTATAGGTCGAAATCTTTATCGTGACTCGAGTTCGTACGCGTTAAAAGTATTGCTTTGAATTGGGGATCCGACGAGTTCAAAGTTCGAATTCAGGAAGGTAGACACCAGCGCAACATTTTATTGTAGTTATAGTTGGTGAAACTCGAAACGGAGGCTCGAATTTCGGCCAGGTTTTCTCTCTCTCGCTCTCTAAGGTAGAAAAGACGAAACTAGATAGCGTTAGTTTAGTTAGAGTGAAATAGAGGGCGAGTTTTAGTCGCGTGTGTCCGAGGGTATATCCGTGTTATTGGATTACCTCCTTGAGACGGAAACGGAACATTAGTTCTCTACTCGCGGCTTTTAATCGACGAGTTCCAGTCCCGTCTTTTCTTCTGTATTTAAATAAATGCGCCGAGCTTGGATCTAAATTGTCGAGACTCGGAAACGGTAAGCATCCACTTTCGTAAAGAATCGGCAACGTTCGGTTGTTCCACGTTTCGCGCATTTTTCAAGTTCATAAATCAAAGTCCGCTTTTACTTGAGAACGAAAGGAACGCAAATGACTTTCAGCTCGATACCGAACAATGATGCCTCGAACTAAATTATTTTCAACGGTGTTACTCCGCTTTTTACTTTTTTCTTTTCAACCCTAAACGGGATACCGAATCTCTTATCAGTTTTCCGTTGACGAGCTTCGTCAGTCGATGGAACCGTGGCTCCAGGTCGATAATTCCGAACTTTTTCGACGTATCAAAAAAAAAGTTTTCGTTCCCAGCGATATTCGCGCTAAATCAGATTGAAAGGTCGGAAGTGTACGACGCCCGAGTAAATTTCGGTTGTTTCGGGGAGTACATCAGTTTACCAAGTGGAAGCTGCCTCTTACCGTCTTCCCCCACCCGCTCACTGTATCCAGTCCGGGGACGTCTCGGGATCTTGGAATATTACCTATTTTCTGCTTGCGTACCTTTAATGGAATCCCCGCGCCTATTCCGTCGTTCGAGATTACCTATCAAAGTTTTTTGCAGTCATCGCTCGCTTTGTTCGCGGATTCGACGGTTGCGCGTATTTCCGGGATACACCCGCGAATCGTGAAGGACGAGGAACGAAAGTGGGAAATAAGTAGAGACAAAAGTGGCGAGATTTAATTACGATGAGTTACGCAGCTTCTGAACTAGAATTAGCGACAGTTGCCATCGCAACCTGTCCAAGTTCGGCTGATCGAAGAACACAGCGATATTATTCCGTTCGTGTTTTATGCATTGCAGTTGAATCGAACGAGTGGAAAAATTAAAAGAGACCGATCGATATTGCGAGCCAGTGAAAAAGAGAGTCGGGCAGACGCGCATCGGATCGATAAGAGTATCGCGGTAGAAAAAAATGATACGGTATGATTTCATCGATTTTTATATTTGAATGGTACATTTTTAAAAGAAGTGATTTCGAGATGGAAGAAACTAAAAGTTGAATGTAACGAGGGAACGAAGGGTTTGATGTTAAATGCAAAAATCCTTCTTTCTTTTAAATTCTATATTTAGTTATGTTTGTTGAAAAAATGTTTTATTTTATTCACTGCTCCAACATTCGAATATTTAGGCAGTGCATTCAGCGAGAACTTTCAGAAAGTTATTATTAAAATGAATCCATATTTCCCTCAGAGTTAGCCGCTCTCCCTTTCCTCCGTGCCTACGTCTCGACACTTTTATTTATTCGTACACACTTGTTGCCATTTATACTTCGTGATAAATCAGACTCCCAGGGGAACAAAATGTATACATCTCGTTTTTTTTCTTGGAAATCAGCAGTACTATGCGATAGAAGACATATAGATGGTCTCTTTTGAAAGTACGTTTCGAGCGGCATTCCATAGTTTTAATGCAGTTTGATAAAAGCTTGAGTTATTTATACGCGTCTACGTTCGTATACAAAGTCAGTTCATTGAAAGTGACAGAGCTCGTATGTGGTTTGTTGATATGATTTTAAATAATATATACATAAGCGATGAAATTTTAAATTTGTAACTAAGTTCAGTGTTATAAACATATAAACATCAACCATGTTTTTGTAATCTGTTCTAGAACTGTTCGAATTCATTTTCAAACCATTTAATAAATGTTCCGAGTAAGGTATTCAACGTAGGTTATAAATCATTAATAATTTAAATTTAATTAATAATTTATAAATATAAATTACATTTGAATTATAGTGGAAATTCATGTAACTGTACCACAATGGAAAGTATAAGATTGGCATTCATGAGCTAATTTTAATCGTTAATTCTAGTAATGTAATTTCATTTCGTATGAAATACTTGCGGTTTTGTATAGAATTTAATTAGTTTTATATTATATTGCCAATTACCGATGATCTTATGATTAAATTTAAATAGAATTTGAGTTTAGCTTATTTTTAAAATAATTTCACAAATACGAGTGTATATAATTGTAAATAAATTTTATATTGTATCATTAATAAAAGATACTGATATAATCTGTAAATGAAAAATTTTCTATATGTAATATTGTTTACTTAGATTGTAAAACATTTACATTTAAATACGTATTAGAAATGAGGTTTTTAAAATTAATTCAATATATTCTAAAAAATAAATTTGATTTTTTAACAGAATTATAGTAAAGCTTGGTATTTAGAAAATAGAATTTATATTTTAAAAATGAGTATTTTAATAAAAGTTAATACTAATTAAATCAATATTTTATGAATTTTTTATTTATTATATAAATGGAGCAAAAGAAATATTAAAATACACATTTAGAATATTTGATAAATTAATTTATTGATATCTATTGTTGATAGCAATTTGAATTCAGTTATTTTACTTTTAACAAAACTAAGATAGTTGTAAATTATATTTTGTAATAATATCATAATTACGTAATTTATTATGGAAAAATTTATAAATTTTAAGGTGTTATTTTAAAAAACTTCCTCAATGGCAAATAAAAATTACTTCTATTTAAAATAAATAATCTTTATATTGTTTTTATTATACATATTAAATTTAAAAATAAAATATTACATGATCGATAAGGATTTTAAAAATATTTAAAACAAAATGAGGTTAAATAAGTGAATCATATGAATTCGAAAAATTTGTCATTATTAATATTTTTTTAATAAAAACTTATCTAACTTCATTTACCTAAATATATTTAAATTGAGATCATTTTCTCAGTAAACGTATTAAATATATTAAAATATCTAAACAATACATTATCGATTGAGCGTTTGAAGTATGTCATCAAGTTTATTAAAAAACCAATATAGAACATAAGTTTCCTACGTGATAATTCTGAAGACGATTAAAGTTTATAGGTATTTATACATATATATATAATTTTTAAATTAAAATAGAAAAATAAGAAAATTTGTTTTAATTCAAAGCTATTATATGCCAATATACGAGTATATTTTTAGAATTCATAAATGAAAGAGTTTAGCTGCATTATTAAATATTTTCTCGAAGTTTTTTCCTAAAATCCTAAAGAAATAAATTTTACGTTAAAAAAATCATAAATATTGTTTTACTTTAATAAAAGCTTATACGTTACTACGACAAGATAACAAGATATTTAGCGAATCATCGAATCATCGAACACCTTCAAATCGAAGTCATCCAAATTCAGAAATATCAAGGATCGCAAGTGTCGATCGCAAAGTTACGATATTCCTTACATTGAAACGACGTTCCTTAAATTGCGACGGTAAAACTGAAGCACACGAGGAAGATCAACAGCTTCGGAGATCGGATGAAACGTCTATACGCCGCAGCGGCTAAGTAGAATAACTAGAGATCGGGGCAGACGTGACGCAATAGACGATTGTTGAAAGTCATCGACTCGAACGAGACGACAATGATCGATGGCTCGAGTCGACGGGAGCACTCCGATCGCCGTTCTACCCACGAGGACAATGGAAATCTCCGAGGTTCCACCTCGACTCCTTCGAGCAGAACGTCTTAAGTCTCTCCTCGCGTGTACATATTTCGGATGGCGCTTGCGTATCGTTGATTCTCCTCGGATCGAGTACTCCGGAAATTGAGAGGAACTTCCCCTCCCGCCCCACCGACTCGTTAAGCTAATTACGTCATCGGAAATAAAGTCCTCGTCGCCTCCGTTTATTCTACCCGGAGTACAAGGGCCGGGGGGAGAATTAATAAACCGCGCAAGGGGTGAGTTTTTTTTCTCTCCACGGCTCGTTTCCTTCTTCTATCGGTCGACGTACGATGAATCGCTCGATCCCGCGGCGAGATATTGTCTTTATAAATGGGCCGAGATAAGGCCGTTTCGGTTCCTCGATATAAATACGCGTGCGGATACGAAGAAGGAGGTTTTGCTCGCGTTACTCGTCGGGCATTAATTATTGCTTCGAGCAGAACCTCCGTGAAAAGCGTAGCTAGAGACGGGAAAGAAGAAAAGTTGGGAAAAAAATAAAAGGCGGACACACCCAGATGCGAAGTCGGGAGGAGTCGGAGGAAAAAACTCGAGACTTCCGGAATTTCTCCGCTGTGGGAAATAAAATAAAGATTCTTATTTCAAACGCGCGTTTAAACGTTATAATAAAAAGCGTAGGGAAAAACCTTCGAATTTCAACTGGAATCGTTCCTGTTTCTCGTTTTTCCGTATATTTATATTTATTCCCGTTTCAACGTACAGTGCATTTGAACTTCATTGAAATTTAACGTATCTATTATGACAGGAATGAACGCTGCTTGATTTTGATAACTTTAGCAGAAATTTGTATTCGAATTACCGTTTCGATCGAATAAAGGTTCGCGTAATATACAGAAAGAAACAATAAACGTTGGAAACAAATTTTTCTCCATAAATAAATACGCGTCATTTGTTGTCGATCAAACCTATAAACGTTTATACAACTATTTAGTTTGAACGAATATAAATTTCTTTTAATCGTATACGCGAAGTATTTTCTCGACAAGCTTGGATAAAAAGCAAAATAAAACAATTAATTTATTTATTTTCTTATGTACTACATTTACTGGACATCGATAAATGTACATATTTATATATTTCTATTGGCTATAGATAAATAATATGTAAATGTAGATTCTTTTAATACATGTTTAAGATATTTAAAAATATTTTTAACTAGATCATAAATTACGTTGCAATTAACAAAACCTCTTAGCAGGAAAGTTAAAGAGAAATCCATTTCATATAGACAGATTTACTTAAAGGAAAAATAAACATTTTAGTACGAATCGATAAGAGTCCAATCATACTATTATTTCTCTTCGTACATTCTGACTATGTAGCAAGTTTTATTTAATATTACCATCTCACTTAGTCGCAATGATGCGCGCAATAATCTCTTCTAATTTTGATCTCGGATGGATTAAATTCTGTTTGTAAGAGCGACTAATTATCATCAGAATCAACATGGAATATTTGTATCTCGTGGTTAATTTCGAACATCTGCAAGTATTAATCTTGTAGCATTTAATCATATTCTTCAAGGTTAGTTATAATTTATAAAATTATAAAACTATATTATATTAGAATCGTACGATAAATTATATAAATAACGAAGTAACTTATTTTTTTTATTTTTTATCGATTTTTTCCAGGTACATTTTTCTTTTATCTCGCATTTATCGTTATAATTGTATTTAAAATACTTACTACTCGAAGGTAACTTTTTAAATAGCTGAATAAATATTTTACGATTATTAAATTTTTGAAATAGTACGCCGTACCGAATATTTAAAAAATACGAAGTATACGACCGGAAATAGTATTATTAGTATATTATATCGATAATTTATTAAATAAATGAATTTGTTTAATATATTATTAAATTATCGTTTTAAAATTTATCGACTTCAAATTTTATTACCATACATTTTAATATTTAGTTTATATAATACGCATTAATAATATAAAACGTACAAATTTAAAGGTTCGATAAATTAGTCTTTAACGAATAATTATTTGTAAACGTAACGTGTTTGGATTTCATATTTTCTCAACCCGTGCAAAATTTTCGAATACTCGAATACTTATTCGAATCATTTGTCGGAGGCACGATTTCGAAATTCAGTTTTAACAATGAATTTTTTATCTCGAGTTATTATTACCGAAAACGAATTAAAAAGTACGAAAACGTATAATTTTAAAAATACGTTGTTTTTTTTTGTTTTTCTTTTTCTCAGGTGAAAAAACTTGGTCGAACGATTAATTATTTATTTTAGGAACTATTTATGCACCGAGTATCGGACATATTTTTTGACGCGCGCTTCGAGAAAATTTATTCGCGTCCGATACTCTGGAAATATCCGTTACGGTTTTATACACACACGAATCGGACATTCGTACACTCCGAGTCGAAAAACTTTCATTTTACGACGCGAACTCGAACGTAAATAAAAGTATTACATCCGAATTAGGTAGACGAGGAGTCGCGCGAATAACGAATAATTATTTTTATCGACGTCGGAAACGTAGCTCGAATCATCAGCCGGTTATTTTATCCACTGTACATTTTTTCACGCGCGCTCGGAGTACATTTATTTATTTCTTATCCGAGCTCCAACAGGCCTATGTAAATCGAGGCACACGCGTACCTCACAGCTGAGTCGTGAATTTACGTTAGGTGTGTTCGTTTTGAAAGCGTACACGTACACGGGAATATGTACACTTGCGTAACAGCGGCGGAATCATTTATGCGTGCGATACGTACGAGTTGAACCGCGTCGGTTCCGCGCGTTCAGATATACACGTACCAAACGCGCAACTTAGCGATCCGCACTCGAGTATTGGTACATCGGGGGCTACACGTTGAAACGGACGCATTCGCCTTTCCTGTACTCGAACGCGATACGCGACAGCTGACGTCGACTCGTCGTAGCGTTGCAACCACCAGCCAAGTTACGCCTCATTTACTTGTCTCTAATTCTTTAATTTCTTTTCGCTCGCGTCGATTGATCATATTATTAAAGGTGGAAACTTATACCCGACGTTTATTTTGCATTCGAGTTTCGAGATTTAATTAATTGGGTTGTATTATCCGCGTTAATAGACGTATAAATTTAAATCACCCGTTTGACTTCTTAAGAAGACTTTTGAAATTTGACTAATCGATAAGGCTTGAAAATATAATAAATTTCAATTTGGCAGCTTTGAAACTCGTGTAAGTGCTGTCTATGTACCTCGTTAATTCTGCTCTTCTCGTGGGACGATCGACGCGTGCATTTTTAATATTAACTTTACTCCGCTTTGCTACGCTTTGCTACGCTTTGCTGCGCTTTGATAAAGTAAGCACTTTAGGTGTTGATAAAAGCTTGCTCATCGTTACAGAGTAGACAAAAATGCGAATGAATTCGGTGGCGATATTTTCGATTGTACTCGTGTACCGATCGCTGGGTATCGGGTATTACCGATCGAGCGTTTAACGAACTAATTTTGATATTCGGACGCTTTGAAAATCCGTGCACTGTATTTTCGCGCTGTATGTTTTGATTACGTATGAATAGGCGCGCGTTTTCCAATTTCGCGCTGCTAATGAAAGACTAACGCGTTAAATTATACGAAATTATAATACAGCTTGACGTGGAATATCTATCGTACGACCTTATTTTATTTACAAACTGTAAAAGTCGAGAAATGTCAATTTCGACGTTATTGAATCGAATAAAATTAAACTCGCGGTTACCGTTTTCGTATTAGCTAATGTATTAACAGTTGTATTTAGTATACGTATTATTTCGACGTGTATAATTGATGACGACATCGTACAGATAAATACAGATTAAAGAAGTAAATTGACTTTCCGTATCCGATGATCGTTGCCTAGTCTGTAGTCTATCTGTAAAATACACGTATATATATATATTTATATGTACGCGGGCAAGTACATAAATATACGTATTGTGGGTAGTATTACTCTTGTGATGGATAAATTTAGTATCTACGTTTCTAATTTATGCTTCTGGGCTGGAATATTATGGTAACAAATGTTTCTATCGTATCTCTACTTTGTGTCGGCTTGTAGTGTATTATTTTTTAAGTTGACTAAGTAACATCCGATGCGAGTTAATCTCGTACAAGATTCGATGGACTAATTCAGGTAACGTACTTTGATACACATTTTATGGACGTCGATTTATCGGTCGTTTTAGATAAAATAAAACTAATTGAGTTATTCAAATATGAAATTTGAAAGAAACCGTATGAATTATCGATAATTGTAGATGGTAAATTGTACGTTTTGTAAGGCAATATTTCAAACTCGATTATTTTATCAACGATAGAAAGAAATAGAGAGAGTGAATATAAAATTCTTTGAAATTAGGTCAATGATGTAGAAACGAAGGGTAACAATAGGAATTAACCAGTTTTGCGATCGAATGTCATCGCATAGGTTTTCCATTTTATTTTGTAATCTAAAATAAGCATCTTTAACGATGAACGAATAAAATACGTTGAACTCGCAAAAAATTGGATCTTACGGTCAATTAATAAAGGCAAAGATAGCTTTAAGAATATTTTTAGATGGTTGAACGATAACGAATACTCGAATACCGAAAAGGCATCGTTCAAAATTAAAAGACGGATACATATTCGTTCGAAGGCGCAAAGCGAAACGTATACGTAAGCTGTTCGTGTCAGGTTGTAATTCTCTTTGTTGCCGGCTGGTGGCGCGTAACCGGTAACACCTGCGTCAAACGTATAGAACGTTTTCCGCTCGCGATAGACAAGGGGATCGCGAGAACTCGAGTTTACGCTTACCACACGGATGACGTTTTAGTAAAGCGCCACTCACTCTGAACGACATCTCTTAGGACGTAGTTTTGCTTGTCTCTTCTTACGGTTATTGATTTATCTAGAAAACTCCACTACTGCTCGATGATTTTTCCGAATGGCTTGTCGACTTGTCTCTTTACAATTATTTAATTAAAAAGTTACGATACCTTTTAAATTATTCGGTTGTTATCTTGTTAATTTATCTTTTCGCAAAAAATCAGAATAACGTAAGTCTAATTTACGTTTTAATTAAAAATAACTCGTTAATATTATCAATAAACTTAAGTTATTCATTATGTATTCTGTACTTTAAACCAGAAGTGAAGTACAGTGATATATTAATTTTAACTAATTATCTTTAGCATATTAATTATGTATACGGTTTTAAACATTTTTTTAAAGATAATGGTTTATATTCTTACGTAGGTTTACTCGTATATCCGAGTTAATTTAACTCGAAGAAACGCGATTCTTTTATCTTATACACAAGAATTACATTATAAAGCGATTAAACATTTTATCCGCAGCCTTATCTTATCCGCTGCTTACGTATTGCTTGATGCACGAATCGGATTGTGTTGATGATTAGTTCTTCTTCGAATCAACTGTATCAAAATGCTGATATGCTTGATACTTTTTTTTTAACGAGGATAGACTAAATGTATCGATAAAGGCTCGAGATTAACCAAGAATGTCTACGTTTGCAACGATGGAATATCTTTCGATCCATTGTTCGATACTCGAAGAATTCCCTTTTTTAATGAAAATTTCGAACAATTTTATCGTATAATGTAACTTAATTTAAGGATTATAGGAATTTTATAAATTTTACGATATGTAGGAAATGATAGTTTGAAGGAGAAACAAAATTCGTGACGTACTGAAAATGAGGGAGTTGATTAATGGTAAAGTTGTCGAGGCTCGGTAACAAATAACCGATCCATTGTCACAGGAGATTGCACTATTAATAAAAAATTGATGCCGAGGAAGTTGAGTTGCAACTTTGGAAACGGGCGGTGTTACGCGATGCCAAGAGTACAGCGAAAACAGATACTGCAAACCTTGAAACAAGAAATATACCTTCTACTCACATTAGTAAACAAGAGATCGGCAATCTTGAATTTCATGTACTAGAAAATTTGAAGATAGGCGAAGTAGTTTAGTTGTTATGTAATGTATATACGTTTTATGAAAATGCAACAACAGTTTCTAATAATTTACACGTTAAGAAGTAGAGAAATGTAAATAGTTTTATTTCAAAAATTTTATTTTTTTCAATCTTAACATTATTGAATAATGTAAAGTGATATTGGATAATTGTTTAGATAAATTGCTATTTAAAGAATATTCTAAAAATTGTGTTTAAGTAGGCGAGAATTTTATGCATTAATATTATAGAATTATAGTTTAAACATATTAATATCTTTTCGATCGAAAAAATTATGATTTATTGATGTTTAAAGAGTTTTAAGAACATTTTTTTAAATAAAAGATCGTAATATAATAATAACAAGAAGAGAATACGTTATTTTATGTTATTTAATTTTGAAAAAACAATGCATTTTTTAGAATTTTTTTTAATTTAAGGTAAATAAAAAATATTTTGACCATAACTTATAAGACATTATATAAAATAATATCTATGAAATACATCGAATTCGTTAAAGATTTGAATACAATGATTTTTTTAAATGCTTTACAGAAAACGCTATTTATTTTAATTGTATACTAATATAATATCGAGGCTTTTAAGAAACTTAATTAAATGTGTTTTGTTGAATATAACATTAGATTTTATATCCCTTGTTAATTTAATTGCCAGCAGTTTCACAAAGTTGTATTCTTAAATGATAATTTTACAAAATTGTATAAGTTCTATAAAATTAATATTAACGTTTGAAAAATTTAAAGTTTTACTCGGCGATAACGAAATCTTAAATATCTCAGTAGAATTAATTCTTTGTTCCATGTTCAGTGAAACAATTTTATTTAGAGATTTAATTACATTTGTTGCATATATCATTATTATAGAAATGATGTAAAAAATTAAAATCTAATTTAAGAAAACTTCAAATACGAATGAAACCAAAAATTAATTAAAACATCGATAAAATTTCATAAAATACGAGTATTAAATGTATTTTTCGGTTAAATAGTTCAAAAACATTTTTTAAAATGTTGGATTGTTTTGTTTTTATAAAAAATTAAAACAAAGTAAAACAATTATAACAATTCTACTTTTAGAATAAGAAATCTAAAATTAGCAGTTTATAATTCATAATAGATCGCATAATACAATTTCGTTGAATATATTTTGACCTAATATGGATTACGTCATAAACAAATGATAATCAACGTTTCGGTATACGCAAGGATAATATCGAACGACCAGTAGTTATTCATAGACTCTTGCGAAAATGACTTCTTGATTCGTAATTTGTTATTGTTACATAGTTATCGTGGCATCCATATTTTACGTATATATACAATTTAATCATAAAAATTAGCATACCTGTTCAATTTATAATAATGATTAATAATGCGCGACTTTGTATGTACGTATGTTAATTTTTGTAATTAAACGAAGCCAATTATTTTTATTATGAGTTTCCGCAGATTCATTCGCTCAAAATATACAGTACTTTAATTATTGCGTTTATCTTGTGTACTCGATCTAAAAAACCTTCCTTTACTCCACGAGAGAAATCAAATTCGCAGCGATAAAATTTAACGCACGATAATTACCTTAACGTCAATGATTACAGAATAGACATTTCAATTGGATCGTAGCTTTACAAAATAATAATTGATAGGCGATAATGTTTCTAAGGGACATACGGAGGAGGATGAGCGAACCAAATCCGTTGGGTGGCAGTTCGAAATCCGTACGGCTGATTGCCTCAGGTGTAGTGATCCGAATACGATTATTGACAAGTTCGGTCAGAGGTGGTACATCGAGTTGTACTTGTGTAAGAGACACGCGGACTTTGGAGCTTGACCAGAGATCCCCGGAGGCCTTATTCAACTCTGCTGTATTCGGACTAAGTCGAATATCCCGTAAGAGGCGTCTACTTGTCGCTGATGACAGCGAAGATTCAATGCCGAGAGATCGAAAACAGGAAACAGGAAACAGGAAGACACAAGTGTCGCTAATGGAAAGCAGTGGTAGAACTCGATTCTGTACATGGTAATAAAAAAAAATCGATTGCTAACTTGCTTTTTTGCTTCGATGCTACATTATACAAACTAAGACTAGAGATATTTGAAAAAGCTCCTTTGTCTTTTTTTTGCAACCGAGTTGTTTTTCGTTCTTCGATCTACCAAGCAAAAATATATTTTATTCTTCCAAGTGATTATTTATTCAATTTCTACTTTTACCGATATCAATTACAAAAATTTCTTTCTATTGTTTTGATATTTTATAAATTTATCTTATCTATTTTTATAGTATAAGGTTAGTTTTATTTTTATAAAAGAATTAATTTTTCTTAGATACTTTGTCGGTATTTTTTGACTTTTATCGGTATTTAATATCGCGTGTAGGATTTTTCTAATACATATTTAGAAAGAATTATAAAGAAGTCATAAATTTCTAACCTTCTGAGTTTTAACATAGAGATAATTTATGACTCGCGTGTCGTTTCAATTTGTACAATAAATTATTTATCCTTGCATAAAACTATTTATTTTTTTTATCGCTTAATTTATGATTTTTTAAACAAATGTATTAATATCACAGATTCCTTATAATATTAATGTAGAGTATTTATTTAAAAAGTGATATCATAAGATTAAAATATTTACAAAGATGTATAAAAAATGTAATTAATTGTCAAAAAATCGAAGTAAACTTAATTTAAAGACAATTTTAAGTTCTTAAAACTTCTTCTTTATTAAATTTGATATCTATTCACTCGGTACATTGACTGTATTATCTCGTAAACTTCGCTCCAATTTTTCTCAACTTTCTCATTAGTTAGAGATCTTAAAAAACCTTAAAATTAAAATTATAAGTTTTTATAATCTGCATATCGTATGAATTTCTCTTCTTTCAATTACTGTAACAGTCTAAGTTTTCCTACCATATTTCTTAGAACTAGGCTAATCGATCACAGTCAGTTAGTCGATATATCTTATAAATTATGCGTGTGGATAAGTACAAACGTATTTTAAAGATATTACAAGGCTACATTTCTAAAATTGAAAATTATACAATAATTTAATTTGTTTTATTACATACCGAATATACATTAATTCAATATAAAAATATATCTATGTTGTTAATCCCTAAACAATCATTTTTATCAGTTCTATTTAATTCAGTACATAACTTTAAATATACGTTATCCTTTGTTAAATTTAAATGTTTTTCTAATATCTATTTCTTATATATATATATATTAAATAGATAATAATGTAATAGATCTATTAAAATTTTATGTAAAAAGGATTTGCTTTTTCTGTAATTAATATATAAAAAAATTACATATTTTAAATTAAGTTTTATCATCATTATTTATAATTTAATTAATTATTTATAATAAAAATAAAAAATAATGCACAATTTATGCGCGGATAATTATTATTTTTTTAAATAGCAGTTCATATTATTTTTTAGTAATTGTTTTTAATTAAGAAAATATACGATAGTTACTTTATATAGATTTAATTTATTATTATTGAAAAATTATAATCATGTGTTATATACGTAATACATTGTAATAATATAGTACTTTTTGTATAAATCTTATTAAATTTTTTCATAAATTTTGATCATGCTGGTAATATAAGGTGAGCATACAAGAAACTTGATTCTAAATTTTGAAGAAATTACAGGGTACATTTTATATAAGTAATAGTGAATTTTATATTGGATCATTTTAGATAATCAGTAGCTTATAAAATATAACTTAATATAAAATAAAGTGAAATATAATATTCAGTTATCGAGAAAAAATAAGAGAATATTAAATTAACGAATACACATAATTTCATTATTAATAAATATAAAATATAATATTGTAATTATAAAATTGTAATCTTTAAACCTTGAAATTTTCTTACGTAAGACTATTAAAAAACGATTAGCTTATAAAGCTTATAACCTTTTCGAGAGTCGGATGAATTTCCAGAAACTGTAGGCTATTAAATAGGCTATTAGGTTTTAAAGCATTTATCGAGGATACGTAAAAAAATACCATGAAAATATCACGTAATTGAGAATCATATTCCAAAATGTATTAAAAATTATAATAAATAGAATAATACGCGAATCATCGAGGAAACATAAAATTTAAAGTTTTCTTTTTGATAGCGTAATTTTTTTTATATAGAAATTAGTCTTTTGTATAATCTGAATAGTTTTATTTTTCAAAGGAACTGAAATCGTAGGCAAAAACATATAAAGTTAAAAATTATAATAAATATTATGCAGTTTGAAATTAAAATTTTTATATAATTATTAATTTTTTAAACATACATAGAAGGTGGAAGTAGGACAAAAGATAGTAAGCAAGATAATTAAAAATATAAAATACGTAAAAACTTTCATCGTTACTTTTGATATAAAAGTAGGTGGTTTTCGTAAAATAAAAATTTTTATTTTTACCTTCGTATTATTTTCCATATATTTCGTATATTTTTCGAATATATGTATCGCATTAATTCTTTATTTATCAAACTAATATTTTAAAAGTAATACGATACTTGAGTTTTTTTAATACAATGCAGTATCGGGATACAATTACAAAAATCACTGATTAATTTTGATAAAAGACATTATCATTATTATTATAATGTAAAGAAATTTATACATGGAATAAATTTTTATTATGATTAAAGTATTGTACATAAATTGTATCGGAATAATTAAAATTCATAAATATCATTGGAAATACAAAAGATTATTACGTATGTATTAAACAATGATTTTCGAAATAGTAAAAGGGTATTTCAGAAAGTAAAATACGAGAACGTTAAGAGAAAAATTTAAATGCAAATAATAAAAATTGTGGAATATATGCACATTTTTAAATTATATTATTTTTATACCGAACATGAAACGTGCTTTTAAAGATCCAAATGAAACAAGTATATAACAAAAGGAAGGAGATTCGAGCGTAGGTCTTCAATCTACCAAGATTCACGTCCCACAGTATTTTGATAAAGTTTCTCGAATTTTTAATTCATCTCCGATCTCATCCGAATTTACTCGCGCAGTTATAAAGCAATTCTTATACAAGTAAAACAATTTTTTATTTATGGCTTTTTAACATCGGTATATGTCATAATTCAATATGTGATTAAATTTTAACGAACGTGTAATTACAATTTCATGCGAAGCATAAAACAACTTTCGGTCGGGTCCTTAAAATAGACGTCTGTTACGTATGCCTAAAAATTCAAACACATAACCATGTACATAAAAAGTTCACGGTGTGATCTATATTCAGATTGTATTTTATGGGTCGAAAAAAAATTGAGAAAAGCGATAAAGTTCGAGAAGCCCAGTTGGGTTTTATGGTACAACGTATAATAAATATTCCACCGCGTACATCGTTTAATGAAGATACCCCGAGTAAACAGCTCGCACTGGATCTCAAGATTCAGCGACTGAGAAAGTATAACGGTGTGCCCGAAGCGAACGCTGCCACCGAAACTTTTGTACTCGATGGTTAGCCTCTCCCCTCGGCTCTTCCGTGTATATACGCCACCGTAACTCGCCGCTCGAAACTTGGGAAGCGTCTAGATACGACGCCGACACTCGACGTCGATTAAAACGAGCGTTCGTATCGAAGCCAAGCGCATTTTGTCCTTGTTTCGTATCTTCGAATCCCGCGTTGTATATTAAATATTTCATATTTCCGCGGTCCATGATCCGAACCGCTTTAGCATGTATGAATAACGGATTTCATATCGCTCCGAGTTGACGGGGAGGAAGCGAGAGGGAAGCGGAATATTTACCGCGTATTTCATCCTTTTTACGGGGGTAAACTTTCATTGTTAGAGATTTTCCTTCTTGTATCGGGAAGCTGGGGAGTGGATGTCAGCCGCGCACACAGGCGAACAGACTCCGATAGACGCGAGCGAAGAAAGAAAGGTTCGTTCGTTCCTTCTTCATAGATTGCCAAGGGGATCGCGGAGGCTGCTTCGAAGACCGTGAACGGAATTTTAAAGAGGACTCGCTCCTTCGGCCATTATAACTTTGCCACTCGCCCTTTCTTCCAAGGGGACTGTGCGCGTGCGCCCGTGGATTTCCATTAATGGCGATAATTGCGACAAAGGTCCGTCCGTTCGCAGCCGGTGCCAAGAGAAAATCTCCGCTGCAACTAATTTTCACGATAATTAACTCTTCTCTTATTACCTCGGCGCTGATGTATCCTTCCAAACACTGGCTTATAAATATTCCTTCGAAACGTTCTCTCTTATCCATCCGATCTTTAATTTCATTTCAAATTTTCCTCAAGGTTTCTTAAGGAAAAGGAAAATTTTGCGTTTTCAAAATATAATGGATTCTTTGATATTTTTGATTTTTCAATCGGCATTGTTCCAACGAATATTCGCGCGAATCGAGTTTAATTGCTTCGGCTTTTGACTCGTAACCGTTGAATGCGAAGAAGATTATCCCGGTAATATTATATCGAGTAATTGTACAAATTCGTAATTAGATTTGGAAGATTTATTCGGTTACTGGAATATACATTTATGACTTGGAAAGCTTTTAGGGTACTTTGTTTTAAGGCGCATGGATATTTTATGCAAGAATTCTTGCCTTCCGAGAGTAAAATCGTACAGTCATAATAGTATAAATTTTTGCGATGCGGCTATAGTCGAAGTCGAAGTTAACCTCTGTCAATTATATTATATTATAGAATATACATTAAGATTTTATAGTAAGTACAAAGTCAGCTATAATCGTAATGTCATAGTACCAAGTTTATTTCGAAATAAATAATAGTTTTGGTTCGAGATAAATAATGTCCGTACTTAAAAGATCCGCAAAGAGAAAACTACGTTCGGTGAATGATGATCATTTTTGTAAAAAAAATCTCGTATTTGAAGAGAAAGTGCTGCTAAGTAATTTTAAATATATATTTGTTTTTTTAATTATTACACTTTTGTATTCAAAATTATGGGGATTTAATTTAAAACCAAATTATCTATCGCATTTGTTTCATCCGAGTTCGTCAATTTTTTCCTTTCTTATCCGAACATAATCGCGTTAAAGCGATAAGTACTTCCAATTATTTCGTAGCGCTTGTTACAAATATAAAAAAGGATTTTGGAATTATTTTGAAGAAAAAAAGCTTTACTCGTTTCTAACGTACCGAGTAATAAAAATTTCTTAAATATATGTTTTTCGAGCATTAATCTTATCGCCTGAGTAAGTTATCTACGAAATATTGGTTTAATAGTATTATACAGCATTATTCATAATAGAAAATCACGTCGATATTATAAAATGACTTGTACTAAGTACGATCATTACTTTAACTATCATATTTATAGATACACTTTTAGAAAGCTGTTACATTATAATTAAGGTAATAATAATAGAATCAGCTATGGAAATCTAAATCTTTTTGATAATGGTAGAAAAAATTTTCTACGCTTAAATGGAATACGACTATGAATGAAGATAAAGTGTAAGGTCTATTAGAAAGGAAATGCAGATATAATTTAGTTGCTTTAGATAAATATAGTCTTGACTAAGCGATAGAGACCTATAATTAACAGTTGACTTCAAAAGCTTGACAGAAACGGTAGAAAGGCAATGCCTACCGCAAATGAAACAACACGAACTTCGGAATACAAATGAGAGTATATGCGACAGTTCTTGTAAGTAAAGTCATGTGCATAGTGCTTTCTGCATATAAAGCAAAGATATTTGACATCGATAGAAACGTATGTATAGAGATATTTAGATAGAAGAGGAGTAGTGTCTTACGTTTGAGTGTGTCTTACGTTGAAAGTGATGTGAAACATTCAATTACAAACCGGTGCAAGCGCATATGATATATCGATGATTAGGTATCGTTATCATAGGCAAAATATGTATCGATCGGGTCGTAGTCGATCGAAAAATGCACGAGCTAAAATGCACGGAAGTAATTATAACTTATATAACTATTGCGAAAGACAAATAATAATGCCTTATATTTCGGATTATTAAAAACGAAAGAAAGCTATTGATATCGGAACGGATAAAATTTCATAATGGAAGAAGATCCAAGTTTTGTCGTAAAAAGTTTATACTTTTAAACTTTAAACAAAAAAAGTGGACAAAAAACTTGGATATTTAATGAAAAAAATGATCGAAACAAAAATATATATCGAATCGAGTTTATTTCATTTTAAAAGCGTTAAATTTACAAAAGGTTTATTCCGAAGGTAGCAAAAGTTGAAACTGAATGTCATAGAAATTCCCTTCTTGGCTGGTTTATTTTGTAAAGAGCGAAAAATATAATAATTATTTATAAGAACATATAATTACTTCAGTTTATAATTGTTAAAGTTTGATTTTATGACGGCGAGTAAAGAAAAAAGAACTGGGAAGTTTTGCGCATGAAAATTTATTAGCTACCGAGATCGATATTAAAATCAAATTTTACTTTTCTTAATATTTCATTAAAAAATACTATCATTAAAGAGTTTGATTGTAACTAAAATTATAACCGCTTATTATATTCTTAACGTATTCAAAGGTATCGAATCTTTGTTTTCTCTAAGAAAGTTACCTTTATAAAAATGCATAATAAATTAATAGTTGTTAACTGTTGTTTAATAACACTTTATAAAGTTGTACATGTTTTCATGAATATGTATCGCAAAATAAGTTATTAATTTATTTTAGATAGAATTCATAAAATATGGCAACTAACAGTAGATAATTGTATGTATTGGTTGTTTTCGAACATAATTGAAGTTTATGAATTATTTTGCAAGTGTAAAATTGAAGTAACTATTATAAAATAATCGTTTGGTATTTTACACAGAAATGCAAAATTGATTTTAGAGCGAATGTAATGCAAAAATGTTATTTCTACCAGCTTGTCATAATGAACATCTTAAATTTGTCGTTGATTCTCGAGGCGTGTATCTAAGTAATGCTTCCGAGACAAGAGAATATGAAAAGTCAAGTAAGAGGCGATGAGCAAGGAAAGATGAGAGAGACGAACTGACAAGTTAAAAGGCAGGCACGTTTGTATACGCATGCGTAACGGATACAGAGAGATAGAGAGGAAGAACGAGAGGAAGAGAGACGGACGAACAGACAGACAGACAGACAGAGATAGAGAGATAGAGAAAAGACATTTACGTACAAGTTGCAAACTTGGTTCAGACCATTGCCTTCCATCCACAGACTTGACTACCTGTGATGGAAGTGCAAGGCTTTCCCTGTCTTAGTTTCCTTACACATTTCTAAAGCTGACATATCTACGTACAACAACGTTAGCAAAGGATTGATCGACTTTCTACAAGTGATGATAACGACTTCTACTTTGAATAAGTTTGCAATGACAATCAGATCTAAATTAAATATTGTTACGAAGATAATAGTTCAAATTATTCTCGTGCTTTTCTATTGTTTTTTTTTTATTATTAATATTTAATATCTGATTTCAAAAATTAATTGAAAATACAAGAATTAATTCACAATAATTTATACGAATAACTCGAAAATTCAATTATATTTTTTGAAATAATCTTATAATCCTAAAGTGAAAAAATATATAATATTTCTATGCATATTATATTTGAATATTGCATACTTTTCTATGAATAATTTATAAGAAATCAGAATATTCGTAGCTTTACGTTTTTCTATTTAAAGCGAAATCATTCGACGTTTGTATTAATTTTTACTTAGTTTTTGAAAACGTTTTCATTTGTAGAACGTAAACGTCATTTTCATTATAAGATGGTAATTAATTAGGTATTTTCATTTTATAAGTTATTCGTCGCGCAATGGAACTAAGCTAAAAACTATTCGCATCTACCGAATTTATCAAACGTAGCACAGATTATTAACTCGCGTATAAAATTGTTTAGCCCGTGCGAATAATGTGCATCCGAAAATTCTTGTACGAATGACTTTACGATTTCTACTTACGATCGTTGACCTTTTACAGTGTCCAAATCTTATATAGAGAAATTTAGTTTTTACGCCAATCTAGTTAATAAGTACGAATTACCAAAAATTTTTTACACCAGTGCTTTTTATAAATGGCAAATTTGTATTCTCTGTCTTGATTTCCTTCCGAGGAATTATGTTGTTTAAAAATAGCTAAAGATACGTGTTTATTCATTATTAAAAATTATGTTTACCGAAGCTGTGTATAATTCATCCTTCTCTATTTCAACTACCAAAGAATAAATCACCTTCTTTAAAATACTTAAACTGAGATGTATCTTGTAGAATACAGTGTACGTCCCAAAGGCAGAAAAAGTGAATTCGTACTTTATCATATTTCTTTCTTTTCATAATTCATACGCAGTCACGCATATGCAGTTTATTACTAATAATCTTAAAAAAGGTGATATTTTTTACTATTATCACTTTACAAATAGAAATAACTATTGAATACTAAGAAACTGATTAATTTTACTACTATTTTTTTCCATTGTAAATTTAAATTCTGGGAAAAATAATTTCTTTTTTAGCGTTTAAGTATTTGAAAACACTAAAAATATTTACATCTACGAAATATTTTTTGTGAAATTTATTCTAAATTTCCTTTACGAAATATTTATTATTAACGGGAAATTTAAATTCATATTTATAATTTATATCACAATTTCGAATGATAATATTTAATTTTTAAAATTCATAAACACGGTAAAATTGTCAAACGTTTTCTAATAACTTTAAATTTATTTTGCACAAAGTACCCATATTTTGCTTGTATAAATTATACGCTCTAAGCTAAAATGTATCGATTACGTAAAAAATGTTCAAATTCAATAAGAAATTAAAATATTCTCTACTATTTAATTCGAACGACGTTATAGTTCGGAATTAAATTAGATGCATTATTTACGTGTAAAAGTATGTAAAGTAAGGATAAACAGAGTCGAAAAGAAAGATTAGACTTTACGAACGAAGAAAAATTATTATTACATCAGCTAATCATTATACTTTAACGATAAGAAAAATTTATGATCCTATTTAAAACACAAAAAAGAATTTATATTTGCCACTACAACGGATGTTTTATGTCAGTTTAATCGATTTACAAAACGTACGAGTAAAACTGAATTGTTATAAAATTTAGTCTGTGGTTTTGCTTGTAATAATTATGAAAATTTAAATCAAATCATACGGAAAATTAACCTAAAGTCATACCGCGAACTTATGTTACAGTAGATTTAGCGTCTCCAATCACCATCGGAATAATTAATGAAGGTACTTCGGAACATTTAAAGACGTTTCAAGTTATCGAAGTGAGTAGTATTTTAAATGCTCATCTATATGCAGAAAGAAGAGATGTTATGTGAATTAGAATTTCGGAACTATTAAAGTCATAAAAGCATTTTGCAGACAGATTTAAATGGAAGCTACGGAAGATGCAGTTAAATCTACAACATAAACTTGAAATAGATAATATTGTACAAGTTGTAAAATTTCAATTGAATTCTGTAGTAAGCTAAACTCTAATCTTCAAATTTGATTTCTTAAAATTGCATTTTTCATGTCGGTCATTAACGTATATCGATACATAAAAATATCGACATATTAATCCAGCCGATATAAAGTTTTCTCAGACATTTAAATTTTATTCTTAATCGTTGCTTTCTTCGATATAAAAATTAACTACTATTTTATCGAAGATCTAAAATTACACTTCAAATATCGTAATTTTTGTTGAAAATAAATATTTTACAATTAAATATAATAAAAAAGATAAGCTATCGTATTAATTTAATTGGATATTTTTATTAAAATCAAACAAATTCGTGCCAAGGTAATTCCGATGAAATATTTAACAAAATATTTTCCAGGAAACCTATATTTTATTATTTTATTATTTTATTTATATATTTATTTATTTATTTATACGTTACAATAAAAACATAATTATCTAAATTTTCTCATGCATATTCGAACGTATAGAATTTAAGAAAGTTTTTATAGTTTCCAAACGTTTAATCTTATTATTAATACAGGTTAATTTGACGAAATACGGTTCATTTTATCTTCATCAAACAGGTGATGAAATCGGGTTCATCACATCGCGACTATTCTTAGGATGACGCACCTTACCTACGCTTCTAATGTTTTATTCAGAAGATCGAACGGTAGAATTTGTTACACGCATCAAGTTCGTTACACCAACCGACATCGTTACGCTAATAATGTCACAATGACCGAAGCAGTCTATTGTAATCGAGAGAATCTTTCACCGCCAAAAAACAAAATTCGATAAAACAACAATGCGAACCAAGGAAAAAAAAAAAGAAGAATATGATAATAAAGAAATTGTATTATGAATGAAGGTTTCCTCACATCGGAGTAGTCCAGAGGTGATACCAAAGTGGGGGAACCAGATTTGTTTTCTTTTCGGCTTAGGCGACGTACAGGTGAAGGTTTAGTGGGTATTACTGCGGCTCTGCCATTCAATTCCATAGAGAAGTTACGACCGATCCCTTGTGCCATCCGAATACATTTCTGAACTCTATAAATGTATATATATATAAATTTTATGGTTCTATACATGTGAGTAATTGCATTAATAATCAGCAATTAAATTTATGAAAACAGTAGGAAATTTTTAAATAATTATGTACACGTAATATTCGAAGCAAAAAAGTATGTTTTTACAATCATTCTACGTTTATATTAAATTCTTTGATATAAAATTTCAAGTGTAATATCGATGTATAACGTTGTAAATTATTTGTAAATAATGTTCAGGATAATATATTTAGTTCGTATTGTTAATAATTCGAATAGTATAAATATTTGATTTATCGAATTTGTAACGAAACATTTTTGGATAAAAAATAAACTTTTATATTTTTGTTTTTTAATATAAATTATTAATTGATTTAATTAATAATTTCAAAATATTTTCGTGCGTTATCAATTTTTAAGGCTTACGGTATTAAACTGATTAAATTTTATTATATAACGATAAGGTTGGATGATAATTTTAGTATTAGTGAATCCAGTATTTTCCGTACGTATAGTTGAATTTCGAAAAATATAATATACACACATGTACAAGCGAATATGTAACTTAATATTTTTGTCAATTTTTTTTTCATAAATACGGGAGAATTATAAAATTTTAATATTTTTTTTCCAACATTTGTACATTATTGCAATATATTCTTGGCTTACTATAAATTTTTTCAATTCCGAAAATATCGCGAACGCTTACAATATTATATCTTTTTATCATGCAAATACTTGTGTAACTTTACTAAACATTATCATACAGTATTTAAATAATTTTGATATTTATATAAATTTAATTACATAAGATCGGTAAGTTAAGTTTTCTCTATATTTTTCAAGATATAAACACAGTAATATAATTTTATTAATAAATAATTAGAGATAGATAAAATAAAGTATTAATATATATATATATATATATATATATATTTGTTTGCTTTACATAAATTAAACCACCGAGAATATTTCTCGATATTGATAAAATTAATAGTTATTGCGCTCCTACCATAAAAATATTATATAATAATGGTTATATCGACTCATAATTTTAGCATTCAAACAAATTATCAAATATATTAAAATAAAAGATTAAAAATATCGCTAAAATTACGTAAGCAATATCTTAATACATTATTCAACCGCAAATCACCGGTAGCGTAAAAAGTCTTACGATCGAGATCACGAACGAAATATACGTATCGATTTCGGTATTTAAGTCTTCGAAAAAACCAAAACTCGATAATTACAAGACGTAACAAAGACGAAATAAGCGAATGGGAAACGAAAGCGCGGAAAAAGCAAAAGTAATTCGTAATCGTGTTTCTGGGACGTAAGTTTTGAATCGCCCACCTTTCACGGATCCCAGCTAACTTGGCACTTGGCATTCCGCTCGAGCTGGTTCATATATTTTTACAACCACCTTCTGCTCTCCTCTTTCCCCTGATTTCATCCGCAGGAGCAGCCTTTTATGCGTGGAGTTTGACAAAGCGACTTTGTAATGGAAACCCTCGGTAGTCGTGCAAACTTTCTCCCAAAAACCCATTCCCTCTTACGGATATAGCGATATCCAAGGATTTGGAAAACTCACCCCCGGAACGTCGTTTATAAAGACAATTGTTGCGTGCATTGTTTGCGCTCCATCTTTCTCCGTTTCACCTACAACTCGACTTTTTCTTTTATTTTCGTAATTGCAAAGTAACGCATTTTCAAAGTTTAATATTTTTCCGGGGCGGTCTCTTGTAAAACTAGGATAAAAAAACTGTATCCGAGATATCCGCGCAGTTTAACGCTATTATTACTATCGCATAAATAAAAAATGTTTAAGTATCCTTCGTTTTTATGTATTAGAAACGCGATCCCTATAAATAAAGAAAAAGTTATTTCATATCTAGAATATGATAAAAGTGCAACATTTTCCGAAAGTGGCGAGACTTATTTATTTACGCTTAAAACTTTTACAAGGAAATTAATAAATGACTGGAAAATGCGTTGTAAAAAAGAACACTGTACAAAAGTGGCGTAACTAACAGATATACGCGGTCAGATGTTTCATATCGTTTTATGGACGATTTAAATGTATCGTAAAAGGTAGAACACAAGCGGTTGGACTCATCCATAATGGGTTCTTTGCTCTTCCGCACTCGAGGCTCGAGCATATTGCATTTCATAGCTACGTATTCGAAGATTTTCGACCTTCCGTGTCAACTTCATTTTCTCATCTCTGCAAGGCGCACAAGCGTTCCATTTTGTGTAACACGGTGGGAATATCATTGCCTGTCCTCTTTTCCTCTTGTTACCTGTAACCAGTGGCCATTACCGTACGTCGGTGCTCGGATATTCGCTCTATTCCGTTTCTTCGTGTTTTTCTGTTATACGCGTTCCTTCAACTTATTTTCATAGCTGCTGTGCCCCGAGTGGATGTTTTTTAATATCGGCATAGTTCGCGTATGAGTACAAAGTTCGTCTACCTCGGGAACGAAGACGTTAAAAAATTATACTTTTCTCGATGTCTAAACGCGAATTTAATTAATTTTTTTCGTTTCTTACCGATCGAAAGGAGATTTATGTTTTTCTTGCTTATTCGATGCATTTAAATTTATTATATTTCTTAAACGTCTATCAAAAGTTAATTTTGTATTAAATATCTATTCGAGATATCTAATTCTAATATATTAAATTTAATTTGACTTTGTATTATTTTTTTTTGTATTCATCGGTCGAAAATCGACGCGCGTATCGCTCGTTTCGTGCATAAATACGGTATATCGATTTATTTCTTCGTTTAATTTTTAGATTCTTAAAATAGCGTTTTACCAGTTATTTACTTCAATTTAAAATATTATAACCAATAATTGATCGAACGAGAAAGAAATTTTAGTAGAAATTTCGCGCGAAGCATTTAATCGAAATAAATTTTGAATGCTCATTTCTTAATTATGGTTATATAGTTTAAAAATACGTTCTAGTAATTATTAAATGTCGGATCGATTCGATTTAAAAATAAAACAAATAATAAAATGGTCGATTCCCAGTTGAAAAATGCATTACCTCCGTACTATTTTATTATTTATTTATTCGCGCATCAACTTTTAAATTATGATAATAAAATTTAAGAAAAAGTTACGAACTATATTCCGAAGTAGTAAAAAATTGTAAGAAATAAGATTTTAGGAATATAAAAGAGTTGGAAAATAATACTTTAAATAACTGTTACCAAGAGACAAAAGAAATAAAAGAAAACGAAAACGGACATCTGTTCCATACACACGCATACGTGTATAATTGTGTGTGTGTGTGTGGCTATACTAATTACGCATCGCACTCCCCCTCCTTCGTCAGCTCCAAAATTTATAAACCAACGCGCTATTTTGTTTCGTTGTCAGAATCTGTTTTTAAAGAATGGACAATTCGTCGCCCCAATGTATCGACACTGTCCCACTGCGACTTGCTTTACAAACCTGCAGCGCTTTTCACTTTATTATTCATAAGTTTTTATGAACCGTACGGGTAGTTTTCGAGAGCGAAATGGAGAGAAAGAGAGAGAGAGAGAGAGAGAGAGAGTTGGTGCCACAGCTTGGATCGAGAGCAAAGCGTGCGAAGAGCTCCGAAGTTTTATAACCGAGCACTCGGTTATCTCTTACATTTATCTTTAGCTATGTTTTTTTCTTCCTCGACCTTCTCCTCTTCTCCCAACTTTTTTCTCGCTCGACTTTTTTCACGCGACAAAGCGATTTGAATATAGTCGGGAGTAACCACCGTTGTCTAAACGAGAGGACGCTTTTCTTAATTTCAGAGTAAACAAATAAACTCGCGGCGTACAGGAACGGAAATGCGCGAATAAACGAATATCGCGTCGACGCCGAGGAAAATAATATAAGCGGTGTAAAAATTACGGAGTTCGGGAGGGCGAGAGTTTGCAAAGAAAAGCGAGAAACAGGAAGGAGGAGATAAAGGACTAGAGGGAGAAAAAGAATAAAAAGAGCGGTTTCACGCACAGTTCTCATTATCCGCTAGCGTTTTAATCTCGGTTGCTGACTCTGGCAAGACTTATGAAGCCGGCGGAGGTTACACGCTCGCAAATAAGTACAAATAAGCGAAGTGGACTCGCGCCCGCGGAAACAAAATGAAAAACAAGGATAAATTGCTCGAGCTAAAAAGGGATTCTTTTATTTCTCGCTGGAGCGTCGCGTTTTCTTCTTCCTGCGAGTTTCCATATCCATCCGCGTATTTATACCTCGCGTTTTCCTCCCGTAATCGAGAGCCAGAGAAGAGACGTTCGACGTTCCGCTGAGTTTTCGCGAATAGTGGGAGGAGAACTCCGAGGAACGGGAATAGGAAAAGGTTCCGATGTAATCGATATGCAAAGCATCGCCAAGACGTCGCTTCGTTTTAGGAGAGAGTATTGGAGAGATCGTTGGAGCGACCGTCTCACAAGGATATTAGATGATGCATAAACAGAGGTACAGATCGGGAAATCGAATCCTATGCGGCTGGTAGTCTTGAAACTCCTCGGGGGTGCGAGAATCGGTAGTTCTTCTATATTCCTTCGGATCTTAGAGACTGTTTGCGAGCCGGGAAATCTACGCGCGGCCTTTTATTCCGGATAGGATAAACTTCTTTTCTTTGGGAATTTTAAAGGATTTTTTATACTTTCTAACGATGCGCGCTTTTTACTCCTTTATTTAAAATGTAGCTTATTTTCCTGATTTTATCCATTGAATCGGAGAGCTTGGATTTACGTTATTAGATCGTGTACGGTATTTTTCTAGCGGTAAAAATTATAAATGCTTTATGATTAATTATTTTATGATCCGTAATATTTTATCCGATACTTTCAAAACGTGTTATTTATTTACTGGATAAATCGCGTATTTTGAATTTTTTTTAAAAAACCGGGATACTTTTAGAAATCATCCTTTCTATATTTAAATATACGAATAAAATATTGTGTTTTTATTATTAAAAAAGCTAAATAAATAATTATTGCGCTATTCGTCTTACCGGGGAGAGATTTTAAACGACTTTGTTGGAATCGGGTAAAATATTTATTTAAAAAATCTTTTAATTTATTACCTAATTTTTCACCAACTATTCCGGCTTAAAATTTAAATTTTAGTTCCGACACTCGGTGATTTCCGATTAATAGAATAAAAACTACGATTGAAAATAAAAGTTTTTTAGACGAGGGAAAGTTACGCAATTTATAATATCGAACGTATTTATTTTTGGAATATTTAATCATCGTTTTTATTATAATAATTTGGTGAAATTTAAATACGCGCGATAAAGTTTAACTCGTTGTAAGATTAATAACCGATACTTTATTACTTATATAATATAATCTATTTCAAGTCTATGCAGCGGACCTTTGATATTATTAATCGCAGTTTCTAAAACTTCGATTCAAATTTGTCCGAAGAGCTTTTACTTCTTCGATAGTTTCGAAATCCTAATGTAAGCAACGAATCTCTTTTTGCGCATTGACGAATCCATAAAGCAACGTTCGCTTCGATAACTCGTTTAGATATTTCTTATTTAAATATTTTGAAGCATCGTCGTTAATTACACCGATGGTAGTTTATTTCGTTATACAACGCGTATATAAATTCGCCAGGCGAGTCGATTCCAAGGTTTGTAAATAATTCCAGTTGAAACATCAACGTGATTTTCTAATAATTTAGTTTTATTTAGATCTTTGTAAATTGATTTAATTACGAGTGAAGCATCAATTGCAGTCGTGGTACGTTCTATTCGTACCGCCGATGATTTAGTTGCAGTCGGATATTTGCTGTGTTGCAGATCGTAATCCGTTGAGCTGTAATGTTCGCACACGGAGTATATTATTCTATTCCGCGTTTTCAATAGGATAAAAATTCCCTCATCGCCAGAATGTAATGGATGTTTAATTTATCGGTAATTTTTTTCGACCGTTCCAAGGAACTTTTTACTTTGCTTTATGGTTTCACTTTTCGATTCGAGTTTTATGTGTTTTCGAACGACGTCGGTACATCTGTTTTTAATTAAAAAGATTTTACTTTAATGTACGATTAAAAACTATGTGAAATCGGAACGATATTTTTTAATTTTCAAATTTACGTTAATTCTGTATTTTCTGCACGTTTTAAATATCCAAGCATACGTACATTTTAATAATATCAATTAACAACCGTGAAATATATTAAAAACGTATTAAAAAACAAATTTAAATATACGAAACAGTTTTTTTTTCACATTATACGGATACGAATAATTTATCCACGATTTTATCCACGATTTTATCCACGATAAATACTCGTACTTTCCGTTTTTCGATACGTCTTTAACGTAACCGAATGGTTTCGATATAAATATTTTATATTCAATTCGAATATTTGGTAATTTATTTATCTTAAGTACCATAACAGATGGTTATATCATATGCATATATCTAATCGTATAAATTATTTGTTATTTAAAAAAAAAGAAACTCGTAATCGTCCAAAAATATCGCGTTCTCGTGCATAATCGACGAGTAATTTATTTTAATTGGTTAAAGTATCGCGCGATTTACCATCGGGTATAAAATTTCTCGATTACCTAAATTACTCTCGATGAGAATTACGAAATTAGTATAAAATCCACAAATTGTTCGGCGAAGACAAATATAACTTCCAACGCAAGCAATTCTGATCGTTGGTCGGACTAAGCGAGCTTCCTGTTAAAACACTATTATAGCCGGAGCGATGTTATAGGGCGAGCGTAAATGGAGACGGGATATACGAAGTAAGCCGAGGTGAGAGTACCATTTCCCCTCTATAACAATAATTGTAGAGCGAGACTCGATCGTCGGTTGCAGTTGACAATGGCATAACCGTGGCTCGTCGTATCGAATCTAATGCATAATTGTAAGGAAGCTGTTCGCGACAAGCTCGAAACACTTTTGCGAATAGGCCACACCAAAACCTTCGGGCGTTTCTGTCCGGAGTGGGACGAATTTGCAAGGCAACTATCGCGAGTCGCTTTATCAGAGCATCGAGCTTCTTAATCGGCAGCTCGACTGCCGTAATATTTTGAGGAATCGTACTCGTCGCTGACTGACGCGAGAAGGTAGATTAACATCTTCAGCCTGGACCGTCGATCGGGAGAGAAGCGAGTTTTGTATAATTTACGCGCAAGGAATCGTCGTCCTTTGTTTGCGAGTACTGGCGAGATACTAGATTCTTGGAGTAAAAGTAGATTCGGTGAACCGGGAATTCAACCTGCTTTAAGTCTCATTGTACGTCCCAGAAGTCTTCGGCTCAAAAACTAAAGGGTCGTAAATATCCTCGTAAGAAAATTCAATCAACTGGTAGTCACGACGGTATAACCGTGTACGATAAATTATATTTTTTTCAAAGTGAAATGGACTGCGATAAAAGCTCGAATGAAAGAAAAGATCATTGATAGATATACGAAGATTATTGAAATAGCTGACCTACATACGCGCGTATCGATTATTTCTTTTTATAAAGTAGTTAATAAGAATGGCTTTTTAAAGAAAACTATTTTTTATATAAACTACCAATCCAACTAAATAATTCGACGTTATCAAAGAAACGATCTCGCGAATTTATATCTGTTTTAGAATTGTTTTTGAAAACAAAGAACCGAACGAGGCGATGTATAGTATTTTAATTCTAAAGTTAAGTTTGATGTGTAACGATTACAAAAGCGAGTGTTTTCTCAGCTGATAAAAGTTTGCTTTGATAAATACCCTTACATTAATTTATAGTCGTAAGTTTTTGTTTACTATTACATTTTTTGCACTTTAATCCTTGAAACTTAATAGCTGCGAATATTTTTGTGCAAAGTACGTTTTGAAAAATTGATACGTTTTCCAGATTTTTCTCGAAACGGATAAAAATGTGTAACGTTCGTTGTATTATATTTTTGTAAGGCGAACGATATTTCTTATTTAAATTGCAGCCAGATAAATGATTACGTTATTTTTTTCTTTTTCGAAAATCACGCTCCGAGATTTTACTTCGCAAAGATTAATTCAAGAATACTCGTTGTCGAAAAAATATGATTTTTCAAACGTAAAGAGAAATAGAAATTTTCGTAAAAAGGAATAAGAACGATATATAAATCCAGAGTCCGATGAATCTTGGATAATTCGAGTGGCTAATAATTGAAATTTCCAGCCAGGTTTTTAAGTTACAGATTCACTTGCAGGTTTTCTCGAGTTCGTAGCGAATGCCTTTCTTGGCACTTAAAATTATCAGCAGCAGCAAATCGAATTACCTGTCAAATAGAACGTTGATTTATATAGATACTAATCACTGAGATTTCATTTAAAAGCAAAATTAGTTTGAATAAATCAACTGGTCCATTTCAAACATGACAAACAAGTATTTAACTGTCTTAATTAAATACTTCATTATATTGAACATTCATCGAATAATTAATTATAGAAACTACTTTTGCCTACTTTCTAAAATATTTGTACATAAAATACAGTTGAAAAATAAAATAAAAACTGATAGAATTTTAAAAACGTATATATAATTTAACGTATCGAACTTATTGTCTTTTTTAAATAGACTGCTTTTATTCCGGCGGAAAAAATCCCCCGGCAAAGAAAATTAAAAGAATATACACGTAGCTGTTTTTAATTTTCTCGGGAAGATTAAATTTTACTAGGAGTTTATACGCTTTACAAAAAATACTTGGCTCTACGTAATATAAAGTTATTTCGTTCGAGAAAAAGTTTATCTTTTCAAAAGATCGATAATAATATTCGCGTCGTCTCTCCATTTTTTCCAAGGAGCGCATCTTTCCCCTCCCTCCTCTCGAAAACCACACACACCGCGTCACTGTCATTATTCCAATGATCGCCTCGGCCTCCGGCAGCCACTTTCACCGCCTCGAAGGATCCGACCAGGGCGCGAATTTCGTCCAGGAAACGCGCCCAAGGAACTCGGACCTAACCCGGCCTCCCAAGAGAAACAAGGATGGACGAACGTAAAGAGCTATCTGCGAGGGACTATTAATCAATCTTCGTCCGGCCGGTGCGAAGCTGCTTCGGGAACTTTCCTAGAACTCATTTCCCTGATGCGCCCGGGCGCGTTGTACGTCGGATCAGCGACCCTGGCGTGTTGTGTTCGCGAGGGGCGAACTCCGAGGCCGCGAATATACGCCGGATGACGCGGGTGTGTGCTTGGATCGTAAATTTTCCGTGAAAAAGCCTGTTTTTTGCTTGCCGTAACAAAGCGTACACGGCGCTTGGATGGATAGATCGAGGGTGAGGGGAAGGATGTGGAGGAGGAGGAGGAGGAGGAGGAGAATACCGAGGTCGACTCCTGGATGCATCAGCCGAGTTGTTTTCTTTTTTTACTTTATTGCCCTTTTCGCTTTTCACCCTTACAACCGACGCCCGATTTCTTCTTCGTCTTTCGTCCGGCCGCAAACTTATTCCGCGAGATAACAACTCGACGTGGGCCACCTTTTATTTACAGGAAATTGCTTTTGTCCTATTCGGACGAATCTGATGGAACGAAGCGTATTTAGTTCGCGTCGTGCGAGCTCTTATTCTAGAAATTATATTGTTCGATTTGTAGTTGAAACTTGCGATACCGTTGATGAATTAACGTTTTCGGTTCGAGATAAGCATTATTCGAAATTTTTTTTTAGGAGATCACTAAAGTTACGCGTGAATAGTAAAGTTTGAATGTATTATTTTGCGTTTTGAAGTTTGAAACGTTATTTCCAACGATTTATAACCAGATTAAATTTATATTAACGTTATTTCATTTTTTTATTTTATATAAATATTCGTTTCTTTAATCTATTTTTACGACTTTTTTTTTTAGAATTGTTCCAAGATCGATATCGAAGACCGATCGTTTAGAATCCACTTACTCGATAAGTTTTAATGGATAGTTTTACATCGCGTTTACGGTAGATTTTTCTGCGAGCATTTAAACAAATAACTTTCGATTTACTTTAGGAATTTTTAATTGTTTATATATGAAAAATGTTCGATTTGTAACGGTACGTTTCTTCTACGTTACGAGTATGATTTTTTTATCGATCCGTTTGGAAGATCTATTTCGAATCGATGTACCAATCAATTTTTAGAATGTATCGCTCGTACGTAAAATTATTGATATCGGTACTTGCAAACGCAAATATTCTTTCTATATATCGAATACTTTATTTCCGCAGTAGACATTGGATTGATATTTCGATTCTTTGCAAGTTATTTGTAATAATATATATTAATCGATCGCATTAATTGACGAACAGCCAAAAAATATTTTGCTATACGATATTTATTTTACCGTTAATTTATTTATTTAATTTATATATTTATATATTTATATTTATTATCCTTATTAAATATTTTATTTATCGATGAGTATTATACGCGTGATTATTTATTTACATTTTTTCATAGGCTTCCAACCGTACATATTCTTTAATAGTTTAATAAAATTAAAATTTAATTTAAAAATTTTCTTTAATATTTCTCATTAAGCTTAAATTATCGGTGCGCAATATTTATTAGACGTTTATAAATATACCATGTAGATTCGGTGTATTCTGTATCGATGCTTGGATAAAACTAAAACACTGATGCATTATTGATTTAATTTATCTTTGATAAGAATAATTAAATTAAAACTTTTAACAAGATACTAATTATGCTAATAAAAATTTATAGCATTTTAAAGTTCATAAATATTTAGGATAATACTACGGTAAATGTCTATTTTGTTCATTGATAATCGTTTAACTATTCAAATGTAATCGTTCAACGACTTATTGTGTGAATATTAAAATTTTAAATATTCGATAAAATTATGTACATTCGAGATAAGTAGGAATAATAAAATCAAATAAAATTATATAATACGTACAGAATAGTAAAATAACCTCATAAGTTTGTTTTATCTTCTTTTTAACGATTAGAATATTAATTAAATGTCTCCATTTTTTTAAGTATAACATCTTTATTTCATATATGAGACATTTGTTAAAGAATTTTAAAAACTAATATTATTTCACTTTTAATTACTTAATTTGTTCCTTTATAACTTTTTTTTACAGTTTTATTGATTTTATGGGTTATTCTGTTTCGTAGTAAACAATTTTTCAAAACTATTTGTAAACGAAGTTTAACTCTATGATTTATACCATATTCTCCTTTACATTACCGTTTATGAATATTTAATAGCTAATAAAAATAATTTCTCTATCTTTTAAATAGGCCATCTGTACCTATTATCAATTATCATTCATAACTAATATTACATTCAACTGAAACTGAACTAACTTTGATTGTGTTTGTATCAATGTATATTTTGCAAGTATTTTAATTAATGTCTTGTATTCCATTACCATTTGAATATATTTGATTGGTTTTTTTAAGCAATATATTTTTATAATAGTATTTTATTAATATTATTAATGGTTATTAATTTAAATTTTTTTAGTTTCCAACATCGTTTTATACATTTTTCAGTCCTGAAGATTTATCATTTGCATTTTGTTGCCTATTCGATTGTTTTCGACTTTCAACATCGATTTTGTTTCATCTCTGTTTATATTATTCTATAGAAATTCTACCTAATATTAACAAGACAATAAGAACTTTAAACCCCGTATTTAACGTATCGAAGTTACTAAAACCTTAATTTAATATTTTACTATATCGACTGGAAATCGCATTTTAGTTTTAGCTAGTCGTTACGAATAGTTAGAACGAATATCTTTAACAAATCAAATCTTTAACCAATAAATGATTTATCTCGGTATACATTATTTTAATTCAAATACTTCAACGAAGATGAACTTTATATTCATCTTTACGTTTACAAAGTACTTTTAATAATCTTTTCAAGAAACATTATTTATTATTTATGTCGTTTTTATCGCTATTATAAAATCTTCCTTATTCTATTTGCCGTTGAGTGTTATCTTTTTTTAGTACGGAAATTATCGAAAATTATGTTTCTATTATACGGGGAAAGTTTATTTTACAATTATTCAAGTTCGCACAAATTGTCTTTAAATTCTTACGCGAAGTAGTAAACTCTTAAAAATATATACTATTTATCTTTTAAAATAATAAATGAAAACAGCGTTGGAAATTTATATGTTAGAAAAAATAGATATTTGAATTAATTTGTTTTTAAAAAGAAAAATAAAAACCTAAATAAAAAATGAAATCTGCACACGCGTATAAAAATAATTCTATTATAATATAATATTTCATTGCATATTTTTTTACATAAATACATTTTATAAAATTTTGATAGACATATTTTTAGAATATTTTTTTAAAATAAGTAGATAATATTAAATTGGATTTAAGAGAAGTAAGGTATATATATTCTGAATGCATTTGGTGCAAAATATAAGCTTGATGTTCTTTTATTAATAAGAAGGCGAGCTTTTGAGCTCATAACCAGTGAAATAATAATAATAAATATATTTTATCATAAAAGTATGAAAATGTAAGTTAAAAATGAGATAAAATTTACTTTATTCGCAATTTTATTTTCGCAGGAAGATCAAAAGGTATTTACTTTTTTTTAAAAAATAATATAATTAAAAATCGATTGAGATGTTCGTTGATTTTTTATAATTAAGATCGAATTTTCCAGGTTATTTTGAACTTTTTATATTACAATATTATATTTTACTTTAGTTTACAATTTTAATAAAAGCACAAATAATAAAGAAATATACCATGGTTAGATTTATGTATCGTATAAATGCTATCATTAAATGTAATTATTTTTGCTGTTATAAGATAAAAA
The DNA here is from genome assembly GCA_018907195.1 of Dolichoris vasculosae. NCBI lineage: Eukaryota > Metazoa > Arthropoda > Insecta > Hymenoptera > Agaonidae > Dolichoris > Dolichoris vasculosae. The sequence goes on from JACCHY010000006.1 coordinate 12,113,751, forward strand.
AAGGTTCACCGATTTATTTATATGTAAATTACTATTAGATACGTTATTAAACTATTTAAGCAATTACGTAGAAAGTATTTTGGGTACAACCTTCCATGTACATACATTGATTTATAGTGTGTTCGGTCTCGAACAACAAGTATCAATGAGTTAAAATTAATTAATAGCCCTAAGGAAATTAACAGTAAACGTTGACATATTTTTTCATCATTTTTTTTATCATTGAACCCACAACAGATACGCAGTTGTATTACGTTTGCTAAATGAAAGTTTAATTCCAATGTATTAATTATCAGTTTAATTTTCATAATAAATTATGCGCTGTTAAATAATTATTTTTGCGTCTAACATCAACTATTAAGTATATTAATTATACGCGAATCTTTTTTTCAATTTAGGTAACTCGAGTTACCCAAGTATTAGTCGAATAAAAAATGTTTCAGGAAAAGTTACGGTGCAATTTTAGGACTTTGTTGTACCATTGTATGAGTGCGTATGTACGTATGTGAGAAACTTTGCGGTTGGCGTCGTTTACGTTGCATCGTACGCAAGTGACGACGCGATGCAGGAGCTTATAATGAGCAGGTAATGAGGTATTTAGCATGTACACTGCAAAGCGGTGAAAGGTCAACGCTTTGTACCCAACGAACATAAAGTTTTCCCTCTTCGGTCTTCATCATCGCTTCGAGACAATTACAAACGTTATAAGTTTTTCTCTTATTTCTCTTCACGGACGCAACAATTTACTCGAATTTTCTACTATTTCCTCCAACGCTGCGTAAATTTGCGATAATTTTTACCTTATAATTTTGATATATAATTTCGCGTAATTAGAAATTATTTATAAAGAAAATCTTTTCAAATACATAATATTTCGATCGTAGTATCACTAGTAATTTCATAATCAATATATATTCTTACGCTGTTCGGTATTTAATTAATATATGCCAACGTTTTCATTATTATAACAAGTATGCGCTTAGTAATTAATTTTGTTATGGGTACACTGTTATGCAGAACATTAAACGTTTAGATACATTACATTTTTAATAAAGCATTTGCCCCGTTAATTATATAATTAATTATCCTCGCTTAATATATATTTAAGATTCTTTTATAATAATTTTTTCGTTTCCATTCCCCCTTTTATACGAGCTTGCATCGGGAGAATATGATCCTACGATTTATCGATTATATATGTTATTACAACTGCTACAAGCACAATAATCGCGGCTATAGTCTAGATTTTACACACAATTAAGACGCAGTGTGAAAATATAGATAGCATGTTATTAGCTCATGTACACATGGGCTATCGACTCTGCACAACTGCTACTACTGTTAGTTCCTGAATCCTATTTATCATGTACGTTTCTCTCTCTTTGCGTACATGTTCACGCAAACATATATTTTTTGTATTTTTAATTATTCGAATATTTCTTTGTGCACTGTTGTATATGATTATCGCGTTTACTTCTAATCGTGATAATTATGTAGATTTTATACTAAGTACTTGTTGCTTGTGTTTATTCAAACATAAAATACGTATTTCTTAATATAATTACAAGAAATTGCAAAATTTTTTTTCGAGAAAATTCGATTTTCATAAATAATTTATCATTGGTAATTATATTAGATAATAAATTTGTTTTTATTACCATTGATTTATAAATGCATGTTTAAAATTACTATTTGGTTGTTAATATTTTTATAACGTATATAGGAAAATGATGCTAAAAACAGGTTATAGACTTTTATTTTTGATTTAAACATCAAAGTTATGGAAAATAGGTATAAAAAATTTACAAAGGTGTGTGGAAAAGATTAAAGCGTAAATATCCGAATTTAACACTACATCGAACTGTTAAGGATTCCATTAAATCAAATTTAACGATGTATAAATACTTTTAGTTTGTAACCTTTATATTGCAGGTATCGGTTAATCATTAAAAAGTTTATAAATATATATATATTTTTCGCGTATTAATTAAAAATGAGTTGCAGGTTTACATAAAAACCATACATATTCTACGGAAATAAAAAGTAAAGATTTATTTAATGGAAACGATTAAACAATATCAATTATAAAATTGAATCTTGAAGTTTTAAAATACCTTATTCTTGATTAAATCTACATTATAGAAAATATTGTTTTTTAAATAACAGTATACTCATTTTTACCGTGAAAAATTTATGTAGCTGTATGAAATTCGTAGTTTATATAGTGAAATGTAATAAACGGATGAATAATTAACATCGTTTATATTTAATGAATTTTAGTATTTTTTAATAAAATATTGAGTAAATTGCAAAATACTTAAAAAAGAAAAATGAAATTAAACATTTAGCGTAGTGCAAAGTTCGTGAAAGGCTTTTGCTAAGTACATAGAAACGAATGATTTATAAAATAAATATTACAAATTCTTACAATAAGATCATGAAAAGATGATGAAAGAGTTGGAAAACTATTTATCTTAATATTAAATGAAAAAAGAGAAAAATCAAACAAATTGTTCTTATCGATAGTTAAATCATTTATTTTAAAATCACTGCACCGTTCCAGGAATCATTGAAAAGATCGTGATCTTAAATGGTTTATATAAATCAAATTTTGTTGAAAAATTCATTTTCATTTATTTTAATATTACTCTTCTTTTTATTTAAAATTGCATCACACAAATATTGTGAATAAAATGATTAATAAATTCACAGATGGCCCAATGGTTACTCAATGCGCAGTAATTGATGACGTATCATTTGTGAGTGATTATAACATTAAAACAAAGACCCGATGTTTTTAATACGTACACTCGAGTAAAGCAAAACTGTAAAAAAAAAAGTACGTCGATCGACATTAAAGTTAAAAATCCCTTTTAATATTTTCTAAATAGGTACAACGATACGCTATTTATTTTTTATTTACATTTTCAAATAACTTTGGAAATGGCAATGATTATAAATCGCTGAAGACATTAAAGAAAGTAGACTATGCAAATCATAGAAAATGGGTTCCAAAATTGTTTGGAAAGCTCTCAAGAAAGTTTGTCTTTCGTTTAAAAATTATTAATTTAAAAAATTGTACGACTATATAAATTATACCGCGACGAATACACGAAAATTCCATAGACTTTATAATAATTTATTTTAAAAGTAATAACAAAACACTCAAACTTATTCAAAAAAATTATCCACGCTCGGAGCTTTCATAAATTATGCTTATAGTTCAAAGTAATTATTTATTCGCACATACGGCGAGGACTCGTCGTCAGAAAAATCGATCGAGTTTTAATTCGGCTAAGTCCAACTCGAAGGATATTGGTTTGGTTTAGATCTCGTAAAACGAAGACGAGATGTTGTTGGAACGATGGCGAAAAGAGCGAAGGTAATGACTTTTATTTACAAAAGCTATAGATATATGAGACAACGGATTGATAGTTGAGGTGATAGTTCCACCGTAATTATTCAGTGCTCAGACAAGACAATTGCATCGCTACCAAGGTGGTATTTCTCGTGGGAAAATAGTTTAATTTAAACTTTATTTCGTTATGCATAGTCGGTATATTACAACTTGCGCCAAGAAACTTGTGGGAATAATTTAAAAAAATTTTTTATTCCGCTAATTGATTACTTAATGGACGCTTTTAAATTATTGCGAAATATATAAATTTCTTAGTTTATATTTAAAATTATAATTTAATAGGAAGGTTTAGTCGTTGTTGAATATCAAATATAAATTACGTGAAATTTAGTGGATTTAGTGAAGCATTTCGACAATTTGATACTTATGGAAATAATACACTAGCTGAATATTTCTGACTATTCGCATTTGAAATTCGTTTACGAAAAAGAGCAAAACAAGATGAATAATACATCCGTGCGTAAAATGTATGTAAAAAATAGGGATTAACTAGGCGTCCAAACTTTTGTGCGGATGCTTTAATTGATTATTATTTTGCTTTAAACATTGTTACCGTATTAAATAATAAAGTTATATTTACTTGAGAGTAAAGTGTTTGGTACGTAATAAAATTATTTACTCGTACGTAACAATATACGATAAGCGTGTGCAACGTTTTTATAATTTCTATTATATCGGCGTTAATTTAACGACTAACAAGTATTCGCGGTATACGAAATATTTTCAATTAACTCGATTACAAACCTGCAATTGTTTACTTTTTATCGGTAGTAGCGTAATTTATTTACGAGGTAATGCGATTCGTTTAACATTGTAAGATTAATGTTTCGCACGAAATATAAATAATTTGTAAATCAATGCACTTGCAATCGTCGGAATAAAATATGAATTTAAAACTCACAATAAACTTTTTAAAATCGTTACTCCATTTATTTTATTTAAACCGAGTTTAATTGAAATTTCGACTTGTAGTTATATAAGAGATGAATCAAATAAATTAAAATTAATTCTTGGAAGCATTAGCAGATTTTCTCATTCAAAATACCATCCTGTACACGTATTTAATATTATATTAAAATTTGAATGTTAAATCGAATATAGAATATTAAGAATACTCACCAAAAAACATTTCGTAGCTTATTTTATTAAATGATTAAAAAATTACTTCTGCAATACGAAACCTCTTAAGTACACTCTACATAAAACGATGAACATGCATCTTTTATAAAAAATGTAATACCCGTAAAAAAGAAATGTAATTTCGTTCCACGTAAAAAATAAACTCCTGCTTTAATATATTTAATAGAAAATGTCAACCGCAAAGAAGACCGTTACGACATTTTTAAGACATCATCCTATAGATTATTAATCGGTAATCAGCGAATAGTCTTTTCCTCGCGTTTCAAAAAAATCTTTCTCTTGCCATTTTGAACCAACTTTCAACTTTTCCACGCTCGAAGAAATTTTCATTTTCGAGTTTTTAGCCAAATTAACGATACATCAACAACGAAGAATCAGACGCGATGTTTCCAAGTATATTTTAAGTTTGAATAAGCGAAGAAGTAAGCGAATGGAACGAAGGTAAAATTGAAACTCGAAACACGTTATCGGTGCAATCGCAAACAATTCTTAGGCGCGTGCGGGAATTGTTCCTAAGAGTCCTTAATTATCCTGGATATTTTGGACTAAACGAAAGTAAGTTCGAGAGTTGCTTCTTGTTTCGTTTTGCGCGGAATGTCGAAAGCCTGCGGTTGGAACGAGTCTGAGACGAAGAAGGAGAGAGGCGAAGTTTCGTCCGTAAGTTTTTTGGCATTCCGTTACGATAAATCTCATGGATCGATCTTTCTCTCTTTTTTTGCGTGTCTTGTTTGGATCATGTGCCTGGATGTGTGTGGATATATTTGTACCTTCGGGTGCGCCGTATCTGCGCGCGCATGACTCTGATACAGTAATTCAGTGTCGTACTGTAATAATGCCAAGACTCGCTTGGATCGATTCAACATTTTTGTCCAGTCACTTGGATATTCTTTCGTACACATGCTTCCACGTTTCTTCTTCTTCGAGTCCATCTTTGCAATGTCATACGTGTATAAACCGTTGAAAAGATTACTGTTAAAAAGTAATCTAATATAGTATCCCTTTTATGGCGAAATCTCGTATCGTTCTTATAATCGACGTTACGGTTATCCGAGTAATAAATTTATCATTTTCGGTAATAAACATTATATTAAATATATTATTATATGTATAGATTTAATTATAAGTCGTTAATCCAAAAATAAACCTCCAATTATTTTATATTTACTTTAGTTCTCGAAATTTTTATTCCTTCTTGTTTACACGGACTATTAACATTGATACTATCAATATGTTGAATACATTACGGATGAACTGTTAAATATTTCTACTTGAACTTTCGGATAAATTGAATGTAACTGGAAATTCACTTCTATTTTACATGAAAGTTCAATTAGAAATTTCTTAAGAGTCAAGTTTTACGTTATTGAATTTACATGAATTTCTAAGTATTCTCAAGTTTACAAAGATAATGAAATTCATTCAAACATTGTAAATACAATTATATATCTACGATATTTATAGATTATTAAATAAAAACTTCATTCATTACGTTAAGTAGTTGTTCTATACACTTAACTGAATTTTGATTATATAAAACACTTTAACTTCTCAATTCAAAAATAATTTAATCTCTAAATATATTTAATTCGTTAGTGAAAAGTTTATTGTTTGATATACTCGTATGAAATTGGTAATGAACGGTTGATTCCAACGAGGAAATAAGTTTTTCATAAAACATCGAATCATTCGTTTCTACGTAATAATTTACTGTTATACAAAGTTTGAGGCAAATATTTCATCTCCTTTTGGTAAATATATCTGAAGCAAAATGTATATAAATTTCATTTAATTTTTATCATCATTTTTATTCGTTTATGTAATTAGTTTAAAATTTATGTAATAATATATTATTTCAACATCCAACGTAATTGGCTTAATTTTATTTAAATTCATAGTATTTTTTAATTGAAATAAATTATTTAATATCAGATTTATAATAAAATTAAACAATGCGACTCGAAATTTTAAGAAGATAAAGGAAATTATATATAATTTTATAAATTATGTTTTTTAAATTTTTATATAATATATTTTAAGTAATTTTAGTATAATCGTTATTTGATAAAATTTAATTTTCAAGGAAATTATATTTTCATAAATATTTTAATTTTGATCTATTATAACCCTTTTTTTAAATTAATTCATTTATACTATTCGTAACATATTAATATAAATAAAATAATGGCGAAAATGTCCAAAAGAAATTATAAAATGTTATTTTTCAATTATATTTTTTCACAAAACTAACTTTGTCCTTTTTAAAAATAATTGTATATTTATTTACATTATTTGCATTATTAAAAAATGTTGCATAATTTATAAATGTTTATTATAAAAGTTTTAATTATAATTAATTACGTAATAATAATAATATTTTAGCGTTTTAAGAAATTTTATTTATACAATCAACATTTATTTTTATTCTAAGAAATTTATATTATGAATTAATAACTAAATAAATAATTGCAATAAGTATTCGTAATTTGATATCAAGATTCGAAATTAAAGCAAGAAAATATTCTGCATATTACAATTAAAATAAACTTCTGAATTTAATTTTGGGTTTTTATGAATTTACTTTTTACTTAACCTATTAATATACTGTATTGAATTTTTAATAATTTTGAATAATGAATTTTTTTTCAAAGTATTAAATAATTTATAAACTATTTAAGAAAAATTTTATAGAAAAAAGATCGAATAACAATTTAAAATTTTTAATAAAAACTAATTTTATTAAATAAAAGATTAATTGTAAATAAAAATAAGTAATAAATGATAAATCGACGAATAATGTACAGAATTTAAGAAAATAACTATTCGTGTTCTCGTGCACATAAATATGAGCGTACCACCTTAACTAAGTTTTATAGAACAATGGATTTTCCAGCAGAAGTTCGACATAATAGTTTTGACGCAACTGATTACCACCAAAGTATTTAAAGCAAAAACATTCGTGAAACCAGAGGTTCAAGAAGTTTCCGCAATTCTATTAAACGAGTTCATACGTTTTTGGCGATGGCTTTTACACGAACGGCTTTTATTTTTTCGAAGCATCGTTAATACAATTAAAAAAATACCTGACAGCTGATGGATGTGACGTACGAGAGTAATTTCTGCAGACTTTACAAGAAACGAGTAGGAAAAAAGTGACTTACGAAAAGTATGTTTTAAAGAGCATTAGTTTAATTACCGATAAAATTATAAAAATAGCAAAGGAAAAACGAGATTGACGCTACGTTTGTAAATTATAAAGCCGTACGGATATAAATTTAAGTAATGAGTTTTCCAATATTCATACATTAAAATTAACGTCTGTGTCAACGTCGCACACCCGATATTTAACTTTTCAAAATTTAAGCATTTAATCAATCGTTAAACGCGTTTGCCGTTCATTCAGACCAGAATAAACAATACAATCCGATTATCGAGAGGCCAACGTTAAAAATCAGAGTTATTAATAAAGCCATCGACGGATTTAGCTCGCGAATAAATTCGAGGCTGAAAAGATGTCGGCACGTTCGATACGGTAAAATTGCTCGCGTAGGCGTAGGACCGAATCGAGGCAATAAGTCGAGGCGATCGAACTTTCCTCGGTCCACGTTCGAGAGGATATTTCCAGCTGGAGAAAACGGAAGTAAAGCTTCTCGGGAAGTCGCGTAAGCAGTAAACGTCCGACGTTATCCACTTGTAATCACTCGGACGCGAGTGGATCCTTTTTCGGGTGTTGATTTTCTTCTCGCGCGATTCGCGTATCCTCGAATTTTCATCCTTGCCGAACTATTCCTAGTGACGCGCGTCTGCGACTGTCATAAATTCTAGATAAATCACTGACTCTCGGTTCCTTTTTTCTATAAGCCTCAGGCGCTCCTTTTTATTCGAATTTTCGCCGATTCCTTTCATCGTCGCTGGAGATTTATGTTTGTTGGAAGGAATGAATTTTTGAGAAAGCAGTTGCTCCCTTATTCGCGTAGAAAGTGAAGTTAACTCGGTAACTCGAGTAATACCGTGTGTTTCGTATACATTGGAATATGAGGAACTCTTTAGGTTCGTTCGTTGGATAAATTTTTCGGAATTCGGACCATGGATTTTATCGTCGCGTGCCTCGAATTACAGCTCGTTATTAAAGCGTAATAAAATAAAAATATATCTATTCTTGTTTTTCTACCGTAATTGAGCTTCATTGAAAATTACCCAAGACCCTCGTTAAATAAAATTCAAATGCACTAAAACGAAGTTTAGGTACATCGAACGGATTTTTTTTCCAAGCGAACCCAGTCATCGTAAAGCCACGTGTAATAAATTTAATATTTCAAAAACTTTACGCTCCTTGGCATCTTTTTCCTCGAGAGCGGTAAAAATTGGTCATTACCCGTAACATAGTAAATAATTGGAAATACTTATCGCGCGTAAGTACAAGCAATAATCAACGACACGCGGGAACGCGAGAAACCTTCGGACGTAAAGTTCCGTTAATCGTAGAACGAGGGCTTACGTACGAAAGTTTAAGTACTCGGCAACTCAAAGAATCTCGTATCCCTCGGGAGCGTCGATTCCCCTCGTTTATAAATAAAGATCCGTAGGTACTCGAGCAACCAGCCAATCCCGTGGTCCATCGTCCGCGTCGCGCAAGAGCTGCGATTTTGTCTCGATCACAATTCAGCGGAAACTACGAAAGTAATGCTTTTCGCGCGTTCGAGGAAATCCCTCTTTCCTTCACCCTCTTCCCAACTTTCCTCGACTTGTTCTAGCTGGAGTCTGCAGAAAACTCGAGGCTCGAGGCGCGACGAAACCGGCGTCTTTATCCTTGCGCATCTATCGATATTTAAACTCCTCCCCTATCCTTCCATTCATCGATGCATCCTTTACGTTCTTATTATATTATTCGCGACTTGTGCGATCGCTGGTACCGATTACGATATTACGTAGTAAGCACTTTTATTTAGAAACAAACGCTCGATTCTTGCGCGCGTAGTTTCCCCGGAGAATCGGAAAAAATTCGTCCTTTCCCGTGTAATTTTAAACCAATAATATACCCAGGCGTACGTATATTTTCATATTTTCATAGGCTCATTCCATATAATAGTTTTCGCGTTTTATTTTTCCTACCTTTGAAAAACCGGCTAAAAATACATAGTAGCGCGCCTCGACACTCGAGTTTTACATAAATCATAACGAAACAAAATAAGAAAAAATAAATTGGTGTTCCGCCAATAAAGTCATTCGCTCGAATCGCGGATGATTTACGCTTACGAATCGCAACGTCGATACCTACGAGGATAAACCGTTTAATAGTTTACAACCGAGTTGAGTTTCGGAGATAGAAAATTAGTAGAAAATACCTTTGGGTTGTAAGTACGAAGAGCGAGTCTTTATTTCGGTATTCGCTCGAACTGGAATTCGTAAAATTCTACCGGTTGGAATAAATAAATACATTTTTGTTGGTAGTACATTACGAGAGTAATGTATCGAGGATTAAATCGGATACACGTGCGAATAATAATTAGAAAAATGGACCGCGTTCGAAGGGACGCGAAGCAAGACCCGAGTTGAAAAAATAGACGAAATACACGATAGGTTTTTAAAAAAAGGGCAAGATATTTTACGCGCGTAAAGAATTAATCATTCGACGTTTCAAGCATTGAGTTACTTATTAAATTACAGTATTGGCGCAACGTGGGCTACGTACAAGGGCAAGGTAAATATGTAATGCAGCTTGTCATTTTTATCTTCCATCATCGCAAATTTACGAGTATGAAATCCTATCCGAGCTTCTTGAAGCAAACAAATCCCATCTCAAATTCATTGATCGTAGATTTTTTCTTTCTCTTTCATTCTGGTTCTTTCGCACTCCTCCTCCCCCACCTCATCCCCCCACCTCTCCCCCAACTCTCCGACCGCTGTCTTATTAAACTCGAAAAATCCATTTCGCATCGTCGATTTATCGTTGGAGCCACTCTCTCATGAAAGTTTAGCGCTGGTTCTCGGCTCGCAAGCTCCGACTGATACTTGTTGAAGTTGTACATTACTCTCGAGAATAGCGCATCATTAATTTATCGTAAACTCTCGAGCTACGAGACTCTCTCTTTTGGCCAAGCGGATAAACGCGCCTTTAAGACTTCGATGCGGCGAGATTATTGACGCGCGGAGATTCGACAACGCGGCTAAATCGACAAATTCGCGGAAAATTATGCGCGTTCGAGATGCAAATCGGATACTTAGCCAAGCGGTGTTCGTTTCAAGGGGTAATATTCCTTGGTTTCGAATATTCATCGAGTTCCCGAGCTAAATTTCTAAGCTAAATTTCTAAGCTAAATTTCTAAGCTAAATTTCCAGGCTAAATTTCCAAGCTAAATTTCCAAGGTGCGACGTCTTTGAGCGTCTTTTTCTTTTTTAAATTAGAGGCATCGCTCGATTATGGGAAGGAAATCGAGCGGGTGCAAAATTTCCTACTCATCGGCCAAAAATTGCCAGGGATTTTCGAGGCGAAGCTTCGCTAATTGCTGTATTTTTCCTCGCTTTTTAAACTCGGGTTTTATACGTATGGCGTGCCTCGTTTTGACGTAAACATCGACTCCGGGCGTTCGGTTATTTGCGTTCGAATTATGAAGGCAATGAGTTTGCCAGGCTGCGCGTCTGCGCTAATATAAATAATAGCGGGCCATATCTTTCACCGCAACCGAAAATAATTTACTGGCTTAACCTGTTATTTTCATCGATAACTGACAAATTGTATTCTAGGAATTTCTTCTGCTTGCGCAAATAATACCTCGACCTATGCGCGTTTTGCTTTGGTTAAAACAATGCAATTATCCGCATTTCGTTAAAAGGATATTTATTCCTGCGCTTTTTGATCGTTTGTGCATTCGTACTTCTTACTAAATTCATTGGATACGGCATTTTAATTAAATATATTACTCGCGATTCGAGCAATAGTTGTAAAAATATGCGTAACTAAATTATCGAAGATGATACTTCGTTTTCAACAATGTAACGAATTTTTTTCTTTCTTCCTATGGATTCAGGTACATTTATAAGGTACACATTTTATAAGATGTATTAATTAATATATTTTTCAAGGTACATATTTTACGTTTTAATTATATTGCAACGTACTTTCGTATTAAATTACACGCAGTATTTAACCGATGCGTTAAATGAGAATTTTGTTTCAGATTTAGCATATTTTAAGTGATTAAATTCTGAATTCTTAATATAAACAAAATCTTTCTTGAATTCGTTATTACCGAAAACGAATATAAAACTTTGGGATATTTGGGCCTTATTTATTTATTTGTCACTTTTATAAGTATGAATTATTTTTTTATGGAGGGTAGTATATAAAATAAAAATAAAATTACATTTAACTTTTTTTCGAAATTAATAATAATTTTAAAAAGTTTACCTTTTTAGATTAAATTTATGCTAAAATCTTGTTTTAAATATTTTTTAAAAAAAATTAGGTATTGACTTTCAAAACTTTCTTTTGCAAATAAAACGATAATATCAAAAAAATTTTAGGAATCACACCTCAAAAATTTGATTTTAAAAAATTTGTTTGAAAAGTAAATTTGCTATACGGATAAAATATTGATTTTCTTTCGGAGAATTATTTTTATTTAATTAAATCAAATAAAAAAAATACTTTATTTAAGGACTGGTCTTTTATATTTGTGTGAAACCTGTAAAATTTCAAAGAAATCAATAAGCAGTGATCGAGATATTTTACAGATTGATCTCAAAAATAAAATATGTAAGGAAATAAGTTTATAGTTTTAAATTGGGCTTTAAAATCGTAGAATATATATATTTCCAATTTGTATAAATTTATTTGATTATATTTTATTCTATATAATTTTTTATTAGTCGCGATTCGATCGATATAAAATTTATAATAAATAATTGCAAACTCGCTTCTACGAAATTATTATGGAATGTAATTAATTTTTTAAAAAACTTTGATCAGATATGATAGTATTTAAGTAGAAGTAAGTTGGAAATTTCAACGCAATGAGGTAATAGTATATAAATTTAAAGCAGCTTTATTTTTGACAAGTATTCCGTTTATAGAATTTATAAATTTAATTCACATTTAAAAATCTATAAATCAATTTTGAAATATTGAATTTTATAAACTTGACAAAAAGTATATCAAGATATTAAAAACAATAAATTATCGAATCGATACAAAAACTAAAAACTTCAATTAAATTGATATTATAATTGAGTACTTGTATATTTTATTGTAAAATAATATGAAATATTATAATTTTGTAATATAATAAAGTTTGATTTATAAATATATATATATATATTATTTAAAAGAAGAATAAAATTAAAGAAATTTTATTTTGAAAAAATAAAAATAGTAATATCTTAATTTTCTTCTTTGTAATTTCTCGAAAAATATAATTTGTGCACAATTTTTTAATCTTTTTGTATATTTAATTACTTTTAATTCATTTAAATCGCGGTGAATTTTAGAAAATTTTTTTCTTTTAAGTCTTTCATAAATTAATACATAATATCAAAGACAGAATTATTATAAAGAAGATAAACATCTTTGAAATATATTTTAGTAAATTATGAAAAGTTTTCTTTATCTATTTATAATATAGTAATTTTTAGAGAAAATTAATTCCAGTTTTTAAAAAAATATGATTTATAAAAAAATGCAATTTTATATGAAGGTTAAATAAATTAAATTTTTTTTATAAGGGAAATATTGCAGTTTAATGAAAATGGATGATTTTAATATTTTTTCATAGTATTTTAATTTTGTTTTATTTATTAGAAATAGGCACACTTGTAGAGTTAAACTAATGAGCCTTTCTTTTTAAGTATGATAAATTTCATATATGAAAAATTTCTAGTAATTTTCGCATACTTTTGAAGAGTTGAGTAATAATAAAAGATGTACAGTTTGTGAGAAAGTACTGTCAAACACATAACGACAAGACTCAGAGATACATTCGAAGAGTCATGTAATACTTTAAATTGCATGAGTAATTGTAATTATTACTTTAAAATTAACATAACATATATAGAAATTTTCTTAACATCCATAAAAGAATTCTGGAAAATGATAATTATTTTTTGTACTTTATTATTTAAAATGTAAATAATTTTCGATTTTTTAAAAGGACAAACTAAATTTTTTTAAATAAAAAGTTAATATTATTCAAAATTTATGCTAAAACTTATAATAAAATTCATTTTGTAATAGGTATTGAATTTTCTTGCATAAATAAAAGAATAATAATTTTTCACGGAAATTATTTTATTTCAATATTAAAATATATATTTTCACTCAAAGATATTCCAACTCCTTTTATCCAGAAATTATATTTAACTATAATAAAGATTTTTGGTTGGTATACATTTCTATTTATCTTAATAAGTTGCTTTTGTAGATCGAGAGCAAAAACTGTCAGTGTCACTAGGTTGTATTGAAATTCCGCAAAATTCATCTATTTTCAAAATAAATATTTGAAAAATAAAAATTCTTGACTTCAAGAATTAACCTCTTGAATGACCAAAGTATCAAAGCAACGTTGATCTTCAGGAGCTTCAGACATCAAAGTGATAAAAACTCGTTTCATAACATCAAGGGAAATCATTGAGAAGCAACTGAATTCTTCCACAGGCAGATCAAAAAGCTTTTCGTAGGGACATTTTCTCATTATCGTAAGTCTTTTAGGAACTGTTTGTGTTTGAATCTTAATTTTTTTATTTTTCAATTTTCTTTTTCAAATTTCAATTTATATTATTATAAAATATTGATAATATAGGTTTTATCGATAGACATGAAAAATGTATGTAAGGAAATATTTTCAAAGTAGATGAGCTCGAAATAGTTTTTGAGTTAATAAAAAAAGTAATAGATATTTCTTAAAATTTTAGTTATCGAATTCAAATATTTTTTTAATTTAAAATTGAATAAATTATGCTCGATATCACTAAAGATGTATTCATTTATTTTTTAGAAAATGTTTTTTTTTTCTAAATAAGCTTTTAGTAGTTAATTAAGTTAGGTTTGATAAAAATTCTAAACTTTTAGTAAAAATTTTCTTCGGCAAAATTATTATTTTTCATAATATATAATACTAGTAAATTTAAGAAACTTTTTTAAAATACAAAATAAATAAGTAAAGTCTTATGTATATCAAAAATATGTTTTGAAGTAATAATATAAGTTTTAGGAAGAATTACTTTAATACTATTATTTATAAAAATATGTGCACGGTACTTTTTATGTTCCTTACTATACAAAAACTTGCATAAAAGAAAATATTAATATTTCCAATGAAGCTACGGAACATTAGCAAGTTTTTATAACTTTCGATAAATCATATTTAAAAGCTTTTCCAATACATGCGGTGATTTCAAAATTTGATTATTAAATGACTCTTAAATGTGAAAACCTTTAGAAAAATACAAATTTCTAACTGTGGATAATTTGTTAAATTTTCTTTTTTTTTGTACCAATCGTAAAAAAAATCCCAGTCATAAGATGATGGCTCTTTATGTATACATAAACAAAGCAATCATACTTACGTAGTTATAAGAAATCGGTTTACTTTTATATACGTTAAGTAATAAAAACGTCTTTTATATATATATATAAATATATAAATCAGTGGTACATTTTTCAAGACAGTGAAATTTTGAGAAAATACGCGACTAAAAAGTTATACTAAGATTATAAGAAAATTAATTTATAAAAACTACAATTGAAAATATATAAATGGTAATTTATTTTGATTTTATCTTACCTTTTTCAAATATTTATTTATAGAATAATTATAAATTGATTGGGTAAAAATGTTTTTATAATTTAATATTCTTATAATACAAAAAAAATTCCTTTGAATGTTTGTTCGAACAAACATTCGATAAAAATAAAAAGTAAAACAATGGTATTATTATCTTTTTATGAATTAAAAGAAATTTAGTTATATTCGTGAATCGTACAATCATGAAATTTTAAAATAGTAAAATCTATTGATAATTATTTATAATTCCTTCAAAGAAATTTAATTTTGTTTTGAATAATGATTTCATTATTTCCAATCAATATTTAATACTCGAATATTTCGCAATAAATATTTTCAGCAGCATCACAATTTTATGTACATTTTTAAATTTTAACAACTGATATCGGTAAAATGTGCTAATATATTGTTGTATAGTTTGTAGATATATTATATAAAATACTATGTCGAGGTCGTATTATATATCCATTAATAATATAAATTTACTATCATTATTTATGGTGCGTCTACTAAATTATTTTTTGCCTTTCACTCTTTATAGTGACCTATACTTAAGAAGTTAGAAATTTACGATTCCAAACGATTAAATTAAATTAATGGAATTTACATGATTAAAGCTTAGGTAACTTAATGAACTGCATAAAAATGATTTACTTATTCCTACAAACGATTGTATTTATTTTAACATATGTATATATTAAAATTGAACATTTTTAATTATACGAGATAAGTACCGAATTATAAATTCAATAGTTAGTATAAATTGAATTTTATACTAGTTAATAGAGAGAAGAATTTTCTTTTAGTATCTCTAGTAACTCTTTTATTTGATTTTGTCCGTTTTCTGGATCCAGTAATCATAGAAGTAAAGTAATATTAAAAATTTTTTACCAAATAAAATTAGTATAGAATGATTTCATAAGTTCATATAGTTTGATTAATTTTCTTTCTGAACTTGTATGATTACAAAATATTATAAACAAGTAAAAAGTAATTTCAGTTCAAGAGAAAATTTTTTTAGCTTCGATAATTTTGCACCGCAAACGTAAGCATATAATCGAGTAACAGTTGAAGCAAATCATAATGTAATTAACCTAAAGTTTGAAATATAGTTTACGTATATTTACTCTATAAAAATTTTATAGCAATGTTATTATATCGTAACTTGAATTTTATATAACAATTGTACTTATCAATCTACGTGAAATAATTCTATTATATTTTGTCTTTACTACTGTATTATATTATATGTTCATTCCTTCGAATATTTATAAAATATTTATCGGGGAACATATTTTTTAGATTAAACGATTAGGCATGATTTATAAATGACTTAATGTGAGATCGGAAGATAATCATGCATTTATATCGTTTAGTGATCTTTCACCTACAGAATTCTATAATCATAAAAATGTTCGTAAAATGATTCAGCATGATTTAAATGCTAAATCAAGTATGATTTATTACAAAAGTAGACAAAATTGAAATAATAATAAAATTTGAGCCTGTATATAATAAACACTTTCGTACTATAAAAAATTTCAATTTAAACAAAATTAAACCTAAATAAAGATGATTATATTAATAATGATTAATTCATATTTCGTAGGAAATAATGTATTTTTTCATTTTTTATATTTTTTATATTTTTATACACAAAAACGAAAATCAAAAAAATATTATAAAAAATAAACTAGAATTAAAATTAAAAACATTATAGATTTATAAAATAGTAAATATAGTAAATTAATCAAATCTTTTTTATAAATGTACACATTAAAAATATAAATCGAGCAACTATTATGAAATTATATTTTTAAATATACTAAATATTGCTTTGATCTACCAAATCTTATAGTTGGTTAAGCGCATTTTTAAATATTTTGACTTTGATGTATAGATAATAGTATTATCAATAAACTATATATTATGTAAAATACCGGTTATACAAATCAAAGTCAATTACGGTTGTAAGATTTTTAAAGTTAAAAAATAAATTAAAATGCATTCGATATATGAAATGTATAGCTATCTCTATATATTTTACGACAAGAGCAGTGCATTTCGAGAAACTACAGAAATTGACCGTCAATGCTTTAAATTATAAATATTTATGTACTTTTATTGCTTTATTTTTCCTTATTAACAGATTCAGACGATTTTTCTTGCGCGGAAAAAAAACTTTGGACATTTATTTTCATAATAAAATTAATTTTTTATACATATAAATTTCATTAATTAAACGAATATTTAAGATCTATTATGAACACGATTGAGATTGACAGCTTCATAAGCCAAGAATAATATGAGACAGTATTTTTATATGAAAATCGTTTATTACATAATTAGCGAAAAAATGTTGAAACAGGATCTTTACTTATTTTTTCTAAAGAGATATAAAGAATTCAGAATTTTTCGTATGTTGTTATTTTAGTTACGCGCTGACAATGAATAGTTAATGGACTTTTATAAGATCAGTTTTCAGACTCTTTACGACGCGTGTTTGATCATTTTACGAAGGTAAGTGTAAGTTTATATGAATAAAACTATAAAGCGAAACTTTTTTCATCGCCACTCAAAATATCTTCTTTGTTTTAAATTTAATAAAAATGGTTCTTATATTTTCATTTGCCTGTATTTAACAAACATAAAAACTTATCACTCTATCTCGAGTAGAGAAGTTTTCTACGTACTTATGCAGATAAAGTATTATAAGAAAAACTAAAATTAATTAAATTAGACGATACATTTATCAACATTATTTTTTTTATGTTGAAAAGTAAATGTTTTTTGAATATTAAAATATTCTTAAAATATAAAACTAAATGTAGTGTAAATATTTGATAAATACAAATGTTTATATACATTCCTGTTTTATCAGCACAAATTTTACTAATAAATTTAAAACCGATTATATATTATATACACGATGTTTATACTTGTATACTTGGAAACTTGTATATATACATATTTATTTATATTATGAAATTCTGTTTTTTTCTAAAATTAGTGAATTAATTTTTGTAAAAAAAAATGACAGAAACAATTTTTATATTAATGCTATATTTAAAAAAAATTTGTTTTGAATATCAAATTTCCAATTATAATATGTTATAACCCAGAATATAATTTTAAATAAAATCTTTGATACAGGAACAAATTGAAATTGGATCTAATTATGGTTAAAATGCAAATAAAAAGTAACTAAAAAATAATTTTGTTTATGTTTTAAAAATACAAAATTATCAATTAATTTTGAATCCGTACAAGACATAAATATCAATATACATAAAAGCTTTATTTATAATTTATGTAATTAATGATAATAATATTATTTTATACTAAGATTAATCGAAATTTTATCATTTAACTTCTATTATTTCATACGTATTAAAATGCCTAAATTTTAATACCACACAAATTTCTTTTAATTTTTATTGTAGTATTTTCACGTTTTTATATTCATACAGTGTGGTTTTCACAATATATCTTTGGTGATTATAAATAAGCTACAATCAATGAGATAAATTCAAATTAATCAAAAAATAAACTTTTATTTCTACTTCTATATAAAAGTTTTATGAAGAACAATAGAAACGAAAATTCGAATTTAAAAATTTTTTTTCATCTGTACCTAAATTTATATTGTTTATTCAAAATATATTAGTTTTCCTAGTATATTTGCTATCATCTTTGTACTTTCGTGAATTACTAAATTATCTATTTCTCGCTAAAATTAATAAATTTATATTCGACCTTTCCTTAAAAAGTTTTAGTCGGATTAATAATTTTATAAACATTAATTTAATTCTACTTAATCCTTTTACTGTTCAGAAGTATTACTTTCAAAAAGTAGAATATAATTGCATATAATAATAAAAGTTGGTTTAAAAACTTTCATCTTATTAAATTTATCTACTTTGTATTTATTATCCACAAGTTTTTTATATTAGTAATTATTTATATCGAATCTTTTTAATAAAATGGTTCTCTAATTGATTCAGAGTGAATTATTATGTACCAATGAGTTAGAAATGCAATTTTTAAAATTATAATTTATGCAACCATGAAAGAATAGTATACAAATGGAAATTATTCGCATTAGATCGAAATGCTTTTATTCTAAATATAATACGCTTTACATCCAAATAAAGGGACAGTTATTATCTATTCATTTGTAACAGATGGTACGTAGACAACATAAAGGCAATGATTTTTTATTTGCTTTTTACTCCTTTATTACTATGTAAGATATTTTTAGTATATAATTATTCAGTACTCGGTATTACTCCCAAGCTGGAAGCTGAAATTCGAAACTCTTTAAGTGTATAAAATAAATTACTTTTACAGATATTCTCTATTAATTCACAATAAGAATGAATAGTAATAATTATTGATTCGTTATCTATTTTAATGTATTTTAAAATTAATTATACTTATTCCTTATAAGTTTATCTATAATATAATTTATATTTTATAAGGATATCAATATATTAGCAATAAAAAAGAAATTTCTTTGATATTATTTTCAGGAATTTTTTTCGTTAACTAATGAATAAAATACATTCACTTTATTTTAAAAAATAATTAATGTATATTTAAACTAAAGTCTCTCGATACGAAAATATCGTTAGTAAAAACAAAATTTATTCAAATTTTCGATATATTTTAGTTTTTACTGAATTAAAATTTTTATAATTTATAGTAGACTTTATAAAATATCTTCAATTACTTAACATATTTTTCGTTTTTAAATTGTTCCAAACAGTTACAATTAATCTTTTGTTTGTAAACTAAATAGTTATAATAATGTTTGTATATTTATACATATTTTTATGCTATTTGAATGATTCATGAACAAATTTTCAATTATTAAAATCAGTTTTGGAAATGATTGATTAGATGTCGAAAACAGATGGTAAGTAAAATAATATATTTTACCCTGAAATGGACAATATAATAAAATTTCATGCGCAAGATAATTTGTTGGTAATTTCTATTTAAAAATTTTTCATACTTTCAAGTTTAATATTTATAATTGAACGTTACTTTGATTTTTTAGATTTTAATTTATAATTGCTTTTTCTTTGCCAATTCCGATAAAATCACACCCATTAATTAAATAGAAATTTAAATTTAATGATATTTCTGACTGTACGTTTATTGTTTAAAAACTACATTTTTTGTTTCCTCTATATTACTTGTAGCTTGCATATATGTTTAAGAACCACTTTTCTAACGATCAATATTTTTCATTTATTATTGTTATCAATTAAATTTTTCCTGTTTTAAAAACCGTTTTCAGATCTTAACGTTTGTATTCTTAAATTTAACTAATTTATTCAATATTCCAGTAAGTATCGATATTTATTTATTTTACTACAAAACGCTTTAAACTAAGTTGAGTTTAAAAATAATTTAAAATACATTCTGTCATGTAACAGCATTTCTTTTTCTTTTTTTGTACGCGATTTTAAATCAGGGTAAATAAAGTAAATATTTTATCGTAATAAAAAATTTCATCGCTGGCAAGTGTGGTCGTGGCATAGTCGATAAAGTGACCAAGCAAGCCTTTATTATTATTATTTTATCGAATATCGAATACATAAAAATCATAGATTATTTAAATTAGTTACATTAAATAATATTAGAAATTAATTAAATTTTTATAAAGCTTTCGGATACAAAATCTATTTTTAGTTAACGTAGAAAATTTAAATTAAGAGAAAAAGGAGCAAAATCGTGGATATGAAACTTATTTTTTATTGCTAAGAATTTCCATTTTGTAATATTTAATTAAAGCTGG
Source organism: Dolichoris vasculosae (assembly GCA_018907195.1). Taxonomy (NCBI): domain Eukaryota; kingdom Metazoa; phylum Arthropoda; class Insecta; order Hymenoptera; family Agaonidae; genus Dolichoris; species Dolichoris vasculosae. The sequence goes on from JACCHY010000006.1 coordinate 12,134,890, forward strand.
TGAATTTTTTCTAAATTAATATATCTTTAGTATCTTCTACATTTTGTAAAAAATTTAGAAGCGATTTTATCAATAATTTCTATATATTAAAATTTTCTCTTTAGATAGAGATAATTCAACTCATTTAATATTAAAGAAGAACTTTCAAAATACAACTTAATACGAAATGAAAAATAATTTTTTTACGTAAATTTTAATTTAATATATATGTACGAGGATTTATACTTATAGTTTATCATTCTTTTATATAAATTTCATCGTATATAAATGTTGATATTACATAAATTTTTAAGTTTATAATTTAAATGTTTACATCTATTTTTAATGTTTAAACATTTTATATCATCGTATATTTTTTTTTTAATTTATTCTTGTATAATTAGGATTTAGCTATTTCAAAAATAAAATACATATTAAAAAACTAGATGAAAATAAAACACAAGTATTTAGCGACTTGGTATACGTTTTAGTAAGTAATAAAACTGAGCGGAAAGTACTAAGAAAATAAGTGTAATCAACCGACAAGCAACTATGAAAGAAGAAGCAAATACTCCGTCAGAATTAAAGTTACCATGGTCAAAATATGATTGCTTTAATCTCGGCTGAGAAGCCAAAAGATTTGTAGTACATTATACGAGTAGTAGTAGTAGAAGGTGAAGCGAAACAAGAGCAAAAATAGCAGCAAGGGATAATGAAGATTAACGAGTATTACGTTAATACTTAATGCAACAGAAACACGTAACGCGAGCCTATACTTAACATTATTTCTCGCGGTTTGAGCTACGCCACCTACAAGATCAATCGGAGACTAATAAACATGACGACGCTATTGCAGTTTGTAATAGATGTATTTTATTACACGTCCATCTTTCTCGAACAGTGTACTAAGGTTACTTTGTAGATATAAACTTTTCTAAGATAGAATTAAAAACTCTACAACGATAGACAAAATGCGGATGAAAATAATAAGTCGTTTCCTCGTAAAAGAGATTTAAATTATGCGTTTTATGGATCGCTGGAAAATTAAAACAATTACCCTTCGCAATTAGACTTACGATTTAATAAAATTAAACCTTGAAAATAGAATCGCGTTACATAAAGTTCCGGAGAGTTTCGACGTATCGTAAATAAGCATTTAATTTCGGAATAAATAAGCTTAAATGTGGAAAAATATTCATCGAAGACGAAGATTGCTCGGGACTTTTAGTTTAGGTCACTAGGACGAATATTATTAAAAAAAATTCATGACATCGTTATGGAAGACCGCCAAGTGAAAGTGCGCGAGATCATAAGCTCCGAGCCGAACGAGTACACAATGTTCACTAAGAAAAACTGCATACGAAAAAACCAAGTGTCGGACGGATGCCTCGGTTATTGACTGTAAAAATGTATAAGAAAGGACATTTCAATGTAGTTCCACAGTGTTTAATGGCCGGTTTCAGGACTTTTTCTGTCTGTTTGTGACCGTGGGCGAAACTTGGTTCTATCGCCTCGTACCCCAGTCCAAGTACCAATCAAAGCACTGGACAGTGGCTGGTGAAAGTGCGTCGAAGAAAGCAAAGGCGATAGCCGCTGATAACGAAGAGCAATCTCTATCGAGTGCGTAAAGAAAGGCGAAACGATAACAAGAGCTTATTACGTAACTTTATTGTACCGCTTAAAAGAGGTTTTGAAGAAAATTGGTGTATGAAAAACGAGTCCTTGTAAAAAAATGACCCGCGATCTCAGACGTTGTTGACCATCATAACGAGAAAATTACGAGGCTCCAATTTTTATTCCATTCGTTTCGTTATTTTATCCTGAACATTTTTTAATAGAAAAAACTGCATTCTTAAAGAAAATTTATGGTATAAAAAGGTGGAGCGTTGATAAAGAAACGATTGCTTTTTGCTGGAATAAAGACAAGAAACTTATAAATTAGATTACTTTTTCGCGATACTTAAAACATAAGTTAATAAGAATTACGAGTATTCGATTGAATATTGGTAAACGAAAAAATATAATATCGTAGCGAACGAAACGTTACCGTGTTTTTATATTCTATCGGTGCATAAAAAACATAAAATAATCAGTGCGTATAAATTTACCATCCGAATAATTATATAAAATTAAAATTTTTTTAACGATGTACGTTGATATTTATATGTACTTTTTCATCTAGAAATGCTTAAAGTGTTTAGGACTGCGTGTAAAAAATATTTTAAAATAAATTTTTTTTTCTGAATTTCATAAATTAAATAATATTTTTAATAAAACTTTTAATTAACGGGATATATTAACAAGATAAGATATAAATAAAAAAATGTATTATATTTTTCATTTTATAGTTTAATTAACGTAATACAGATTAATTAATGTAATATAAAATAATTAAATTATAAAAACATATTTCTTTTTATTATAACTATAGTTAACGTATATTGACTTTCTAATATATACTTTATTACTGCACTTGCCTTATAAAAATTTTTTTAAATACTTACCGAATTAATATTATTCTGTGACGGTATTAAATAATGTCAGCATTAAATATTCGATATATATATTATTTCGTGACATTTTTCCCAGATGATTCTTAGGCCTGAACTCAGATATGCTTCAATGTCTAGATTTTTCCACGATACAGAGAAGTTTTATGCGATGTATACATGTGTGATATGAATGCGATCAAGATTATAGAAAAAGCTACAAAAAACAAAAGTTATCGCTTTATATAAGAAAATGCAAGATGAATGTACACGTGTGTATCTCATTCCGCGATAAATATTTTTAAATTTAATAATAATTTTGTATTATTTATTAAGATTATTTATACAATAATCATTTACTTCTTAATAAAATACGTGGATGTGTATAATAAAAAAGCGACGTTATGTCATTTATCGAATTATGTCACTGATATATTTAAAATTCAGTTTTATTTTATTATAATATCGAATAAAATATATCTTGATATTCCGTAAGTTTTGCGCAAATAAATTATTTTTTAACGAAAACAAAATCATAAAATTATAAACACGAATATATATATATATATATATAGTTAAAAATTGAATATCGAACCTTAAATCATACGTGCGAAGTAGAATAATATATGTAAAAGATCGTGGAAATTTTTTTTACGTAAAACTCAAGGACAATATATTTATGTTTTTAAATATTCATCTTGCGCGTTATATTTTCATAATTAATATATGTATACCCTTGATTATGTTCCGAAACCGTTAAATATACTTGTAAAAGTTCGATAAATTAAATAACAGCCGCAAGAATAAACTTATTTATCTCTACAAGCAACGAGATACGCAAATACCCATATTATTTGAAATGCGTAAAAATCAATGGAACGAGTACAAGTTTTTATCGTTAACGTCTTTCTAAAACACCGAACTCGCGTATCTATGAGAAAAAAAACAAACTGACTTCCTCCCCTCTTCACGGGAGCAACTTTATGAAATTGATATCGGCGAGAAGAAACGGTAATTTGAAATTATTGTGAAGAACTGAGAAATTGCCTTCAATTGAGTGCATGAAATTTAGTTCTTTTAATTTCACTTTGCTAGATGTAGTTTCCTTTCTCACTATACAACGAACTTTATCTTAATACACACCGTCAATAATTCATTCAAACACGTCTAAGAGAAAGGCTGTATCTTACTGACGATAGCCGACGGGCAATCTCAGGGTAGAAACGTTAATACATTTTAATTCTAGGCTTGTATCGGAGATTTTTTATTTAAATATATCTATTGAATTTTTTAAGATCTAAACAATAATGTTAAATTTATTGCTATTTCTTCATCGCGATGTAAATACCATAAAGTCTTTCCTTTGAAGAACGAAGAAGAATTTTTACAGGAATTACAGAAATAAAACTTTATAGTCGTTTAAAAACAAATTTATTCGGTTTTATGGTTTATATAAATCGTTTATGTGATTTTATAAAATAACTTGTTTTACAATTTAATTGTATTTATTTGTAATTATATTCGTTTAATAGCTTAGAATTAAAGGTAAAGTGTTAAAAATATAGTTTCATCATGTTATCTATGGTATAATCTTATGTATAATAATTTAATGGATCGAGATATTAATAAAAATTAATAACAGTCTAAAGGTAGTTAAAATATTTTTTCCGCTTAATAATTCTTCTGAAATAGTTATTCAAAATATATATACTACTGAAAACGCATTTAGATGGTTTCAAGAATAAATGTAAAATCATAATATCGATATAAAGAAAAATTGTTTTAACTATAAAATAATTAAAGCTATTTTGAAATATATTTTCAAAATTCGAGTAAACTTTCTTCCTTTTAAAATTGTATCGGAACAAAATTTTTATACTTGTATATTTTATTATAAAACAGTATTTTATAATAATTATTATATACTTAAAAAAATACTATTTTATACTATAAAAAACATATTAAAAAATATTAAAATATTAAATTAAAAAAGGCTCGTATTAAAAAAACGATAAAATACAAAAGAAAGTTACACCGTTAAGTTGATACATATTAATTTTAACTTATGTCTCAACTATTATAACTCGAAATACGGATATACTTAAAAGTTCTGCTTTCTTATTATTTTATAACACTGTTTGTTAATTATGTCAGGTGATAAAAAAGGGTCAACTTTTTATCTATTTAACGCGTGGATATTCGTACGCATGAACGAATACACGCGTTATACATTTTTCTATCTTTAGATTCGAGGGTGCATGTACTTATTAACTTATACATTTATGCTCTAATTGCGTAGAATCACTGAAATATATAACGTACATGCAACGGATAGATTCATATTTCGCGTCTAGCAAATTAAGTGTCACTTAGTTTAAATCTATTCGCCAAGTGGAATAATAAATAATCTTCAAATGTACTATAAAAAAATCATCGAGAAGTATATAATTACGAAATTTGTAGACCGCAACAATTACCGATGGTTAAAATTATGTATTTGCTCAGGGCAGAGCTCGTAAAATTCTCGTTACGATTTTTTTATTTAGAAATAACGCGTTGAAGTTAATTGTCACATATTAAAATGCAGTAATTTAAAGATCGTTGAAATATTTATTGGTAACGAAACGGCAACATAAACTAATATAAATATGAGCACATTCGTGATTTCTACGTATAATTTTCAAAATGAAAGTTTTGATCGTATTATCTCTAATCTTAGAAAAGTCACGCTGAGTATTGGTCTTACTCGAAAGATTCTTCATTCGAAATTCCACTACAGAGATCGAAGTCACAGTCAAGACAGTAATTAAGAATGAAAGAAAACTTGGAGAAGAAAAATATCTTTGAGAATAATGAGACTAGACACCGGAAGAAAAGAAAAAAGTCCGAGAGCAAAGTTGAACTTAAACTTCTTCTTTATTCGCAAAATGAGATCAAATTCAGATATCTAAATAAGCGAGAACGTAGGTACATTTCGATGACTGTAATATCAGCGACGAGAAGAATGATAATATTCATCGAATAAAAGATTTGTAAAATTATACTTTAATTTTATCGTATAAACGGTAATTCGTATATCGTAAAGTTCAGTTTACACGGATCGATCAAAGGAGGACTGTAGTTTTCTCGAACTATAATTATTATATTTAATTATTCGTATCACAATAACACGTACCATTCGAACTATTTACAGTCTCAAAGATTCGGAGAGTGTAATAAAAGGAGAAGCGAGTTTATACTCGTAGAAGACGCGTACACGTATTTACAGTTAAATCTCCAGTCTTCGACTTTAGAAGAGTAGAGTTGAATATGTCTGACTAAAAGCATATATATGTAGACTTGTACATTTCCATATACGTTACCACCTCATTGCCAGTAAAATATTTTATTGTAGGTGTGAGCGGATTTTCTTTAAAAAAATAAATTAAATATTTCATACGCGTGCACATTAATTTCTATTATACTAGAAATTTTAATTATATACATCAAAAGGAAAAAAAATACTTAAGGATATATTTACAACGAGATATACAATATTAATTATCAAGGGTAATATTTTAGAATTAGAAAAGCACCCGTATTTCAGTAGCGTAATTATACAAATCAAGCGGCTATAGCGAAAATGAATTCATAGAAGTTAAAGAAAAGATCGCTTTGAAAAGATTTATACAAAACGCGTCGAGCTGACAAAAGCGTAAGATTTACGCAAAGGAAGACGTAAACCGTCGTCAAAAGTTGCGTTTGACTTTGCTAAATACGAGTACAATAAACATTAAACTCCGTGAAAGCATAAAAATTATAAAAAAGATTATTTCTTCGGAGGAACGGAATACAAGGACTAAGAGCCGCTCTCGGAACCCAAAAGTACTCTTCGATATCCACATTCGAATTTTTAAAACCGAATAAATTCCCAACGCGATCGATCGAAGAAAAAACCCTTACACCAACGAACCCCTCGACCGACGCGTCGAAATTTCCGCCAGCAAATAAAACAACCGAAAGCGGCGCGAGTTAAAGAAAGTCAAGAGTGGCGTGCGAATATCCACGCGTGATATTCGCACGCGAGATTCCATATTGTCGGACCGGTGACAAAGTGCCATCTCTCACGCAGCTTACCTTAATTAAATTCTTCTCCGGGCACTCGGCTAATGATTTCCATGCTCGCACCTTCAACGACTTTAATGCTCCTCGCGGTCCTTATCGCTCCGCGGTACGATCGTAACCCAGCAGCTCGTAATTGTGCCAAAACAGTCCTCCCGAGCTTATCGGTTCCGTTTACCCACCGATGCGTGCCTGCGTGCGTGCGTGCGTGCGTGCGTGCGTGCGAGACTCGAAAAAATAAAGCTTCGAATAAATAATAACCCGGAGTTTGTAAATTTACGTGGCTAATGTGCAACGGTCGTCGAATCGAGCTTCAAATTTTTGGTTGATAGAAATATGGGGGGAATTTATCGCAAAGTCTAGACGAGACGTAAAAACCTCGGAGTGATTAAGGTTGTTGGATACTGGCTTTGAACTCGTGGCGAAACAAAGAGCGAGAACGAAACCGAAAACGAAACGAAAAGGAAGAGGCTGAGCTCGACTTAACGAAGAACGTCCCTTGGTTCAATCGCTCGGCCCTCTGCGCGAAATTTCCAGGACGATGGAAACTACCTCCGACTTGGATGCGGGGATCGAATCGCCGAGTTATTCCAAGACGATCATAGGCTCTGTTAATAATTTTGAAACGTCCGAGACGCGCGTGTGTATATTCCGGTAAAGGGAGAGCATTAATTCTGCATACATCCCGACGTGTCGAGGGGTCAGCCCGTTATTTATCATAAAATACGGCGTATTCAGAAGGAAGAGCTACGGGATGACGGAGAAGGGGAAGATGAGAGTGAAGAGAAAGAGAAAGAGAGGAGACAAAGACTCGAGCGATGCTCGAACCGCTCGCTCGCGAAATGCGGCTTTTATGTAATGGCACATAATGAATCGCATTGAATCTACCGCTACAACTCAGCGTGGATATTCGCAGATCTCTGAGCGAGTCCGCGACGCGAAAATCTTCGGTACCGTTTGTTGCACCAGCTCGGCCTCGCTTCAAAAGAACGTTATGCGAATTCTGAGGAGCGCTCCTATCAATTACGCCGATACGAGCTCGGGAGGACTTTTGCTCTTCCGGCCCGGTCCGAATATCCACCAGGGAAAACACTAGGGAATTATTCGCGCGGATCCTTACCTTCGATACATTCTAGATGGTTCGAAAGGTCCTCTGGAGGCGTTGGCATCCTTTACTTTCGATGATTCTTCGATACGCGAATATAATGAATATCGATTCATTAATTCAGCATCGATCATTGAATTCACCGCGGAGAAATAGCCGATCCGATAATTCCGACTATTAATCATTTGTAATAACAGTTAAATTAATAATAAATCAAGCATTGGCTTTTTGAGAAGAAAACCGAGCGCCAGGGCAGATGAATGGCGCGAAGAGAAAGTACTTGTACTCTTATATAGTTATCTATAGACGAAGGTTAAGGGGAACAAATCGTAAAGATGCTTGTGATAAAGAGGTAGACAAGCGCAAGTACGCCAACGCAGGCGGAAAATCAAGTTTCTTTTTTTTACGATCGCTCTGCAATTTGACGCGAATTGATGATGAATAACAGTAAAATTACCGTAAAACGTGAACGAGTTTATAAAGCGTCGAGCTTGGCTCGTTCGTTCGTTGGTTGGTTCGTTGGTTCGTTCGTACGCGACAAAGGTAAACTGAAACAGATGGCACGTTTCGTATGAAAAAGAAGCCGCTCGTCGATTTGTCGCTGTTGTACTTACCACTCGTGCCTTTTTTTTTATAGCCATTATCGTTGCCTTACCTTCTACTTTGTCTCCTGAGATCCTTCCAAATTTTCTCCCGTCGCGCTTTCCAAGCGTTATCTTGCGTTTAATTCTGATTAATGAACAAAGTTCTTTATAATTTCTGTAATTGTTACTTGATTTACCAAAAAAGCGAACAGCTTCTTTATTCTTTCCAGGTTTGGTAAAACTCTTCGTACAATGTAAGCGAAAAAAATATTAAAACGTGCATAATGAAATTACCTAATAATCAGCGAAGGCTTCCAAAAAATTAATTTCCCGAAAAATAAATAAACAGTCGGAACGTATTATAAGGTTTGCGTAACTTTTTTTATAATATTAATCTGGATTTAACATTGTTTTTTATTATTCGCTTCGTTATTGAATTAGTCGACGCGTATTTTTCTTTTTAATTATTTATGACGCGAACCAACGCTCGTGAAACATCCTATCGTATAATTTTGAAAAAGAATCGAACATTTGCATAACTTAAACTTATCTGTGGTACATAAATTGTATAAAATAAATTACATATATATTTTTAAATATAGTGGTAATATTTTAACTTTTACACTATCGCCACTTTAATTTTCTAGATGTTTTCTTTTATCGTTATTGAATGAAACGAACATTTTTAAAGTGAAAATAAATTTAAGAATAATACCACGTATTTTTCATACGCATGTTTGAATTACGCGAGAAGGCTTCGTACAATTTTCGCATCTTCGGTACCGTATGTCTTCGTTCATTCATATTTATACTATTTCCTTTAAAGCACTCTCTATTCAATAAAACGCATTTACGTCAACGTTTATTACAGTTTTCAAAAATATGTCTGGAATACACGTTTTGACGGAGCTTTGGATTCGTTCGATAATTCTTACTTAACTTCCTCGGTAATACCGAATAGTTGTCTTTTTATAGTTTACTTTATTTTTTATAAAGATGAAAAATAATTAACGGTCGTAAACAGAAAATATAGTATTATTGTTACAACGTGATTCTCGGCCAAAAATCTCAAACGACTATCGTCGTGTCGTCTGGTATAGGGTAGCGCAATTTTCATAAACTGTATTTCCATAAATATGGACTTTATACGGTTAGCTTCACACAAACGATATAAAATGCTCGACTGTGTCCTTTATTGATCATAATATCTCGTGATATCAATTTATGAAATTGCAACACGATGATAATCTAAGAGTATCGCAAGAAAAGTTTAACATTTGATCCTTTTTCGACTTGTTTTCCTTCCGAGTATTCATTCAAACAATTGCACTTTTATTTCAACATCGTAATTGTACATCTACACTTTGTCACAAATTATAATGCTTTAGATTAATTACGGATCGTGAATGATATATCGTTTAGCGTTTAATTTTTTATTTTTGGCATATAATTTAAACAAATTCAAAATCTCGGAAGAAATCTCGTTAATATTAATAAAAATTATTTTATACGAATAGTACGAATATTAATATCTTGAACAATTATTCCGATAATAATTTACAAATAAATCACGTATATTTTCACGTGGTAAAATCATTTTATATTCGTTAATATATTTGATCTTTGAACTCTGCTGAAATATTTAACCGATTCAAACATTTGTAATATTCATACATCATTTATCACTTTATACTTGATTACATAAATCCTTTTACAATATTCTTATCGCGTTATAAATATAATTCTATTTTTAAATAATAACGTATACAAACATTTTGAACTTCATTTATAACATTGTTGATTTAAAAAAATATAAGCTAACAGTCTAATCCAATCTTTGCGTTGAATACAATTTAACATGTATATACAGACAGAACATACATACGAATGTAATAAAAGAATGAGTTTCTTAACCTAACGCGTAAAGCACAGGAAATTTAACAAAACTGTATGCATTTTTTAATTAAATATCACACATGAGGAAAATGAGAAGAAAAAAGAATAATTAGTTTATTTTAGTTTAGCGCCTGTTTCATAATGAAGTACTTTACATTCAGTTATTAAATCTTACGTTATTTTATTATTTCCATTCTAATTTATTAAATTTTAAAATTCCTGTATAATAATAAAGACGTATATATATTACATTGTTTTACTTAGACAAATATTTGGATTTTCATTTTTTCAGAAAATACAATTACACGTTTGCGAATCTTCTAAAATATCAACCATTTTTTTAATAAACCTTATATAATTAAGCTGCAAATTCAATTACCGCTAATTTGAATTTCATTTTCTCCAAAACTAATATATAATAACAGCAACTATATCATGTTAACTTTTATGTAGATAATGTATTTAGTCGAGTACTACAGTTTATAAATTATATAAATCGAAAAATGCGATGATTAAATATTTTCCACTAGAAATTTTTCCTACAATAAATTTATATAATTATATAGAATAATTATATTCTAAATTTTCGTTAAAATTTTTATATATTGAAATATATAAGAAATTTTCAAACTTATATATTAAATAATTCTTTTTAAATTTAGTTTCTTCGCTTTTAATATCGTACAAACAATACAATATTGAAAAAATTATAACGAATTCGAAATAACATTGTAGAATCTTTTGCACGTAATCGAAATCCTACGTCAGAAACAGAAAAACCCAAAGAAATTTAGAATCCAAGGTTAAATTTATAAGAAATAAAGTAAAATTTGAAATGAAAATGTAATTACTTATTTCATTTTCTTTAAAAAATCACGCAATAAAAACGCACATTACGCGAACCCCGCTCTGAAAAAAATTTAAAGAGCAGTTCACAAACACGTGAAAGTTACACGAGAAAAGATAAAATGTCAAAAAAACTCAAAGCTGTAAATCAGTTCTTTTTATATGCTAGGCTGGACCGTGAGATGTGGACTCGAGCCACGTTTCTGACCATCGGTAGAATCACAGAATCAAGAAGAATCGAATCCGACGATGAGATTATCCATCTCGTCCAAGGGGATTCGTTCGAAGTGAAATGTCATAACGACAAAATACTCGCTAAAAGATGAAGCACTCGAATAGAAATGGGAATACTACGGGCAATACAGGAAAAGATTTTGTCGATGGCGAAAGGTCCGGAAAGGTGCAGAAAGGAAGAAAGGATTCCCAGTATTTGCGGATCCACGTGTGTTTTGCGGTCGCACAGAGATCGAGAGAGGGGGAGAAAAAAGTAGAGTGGATGGTATACTCCGATACGATCATCCACCAGCCGGTATTTGCTAAATTCATACGCGGAAAATGAGAAAAGAAGGCCGCATCCAGGAAATAACTGAGTTATTTACTTTCTTATTCTTTATTATAAGCACTAAATATTCCACTATCTCACTGTATTTTTGAGATGAAAGGTATAATATCTGATAAAATATTTTTTAAAAATGCAAAGAACTCTTATTGCATAATAACTTTCATAAATGTTTCGCACAGCGTAAGCAAACATTGTAAATAGTATCTCTCGAAAGATATTTTCGAGGAAATTCTTTCTTCAAAATATTCAACTTTGTCGTTCGCTGCTATACGAATCGCGGCGCTCGCATCATAATTATAAGGAGCAGAGTTGGTCTGATAAAAACAAAAACAAAGGAGACAAAAACGAGAGAAAAGTTGAAATAATTTTTTTCCAGCAGGGCCAAAAAAGAGCGGATTTTTATCGCCGAGTATATCTCGATAAGATTAGAATAATTTCTGCGAAAAGCGGCTTTTTTTTTTCTGCGCGAGAGGCACGTGCAGACCTGAACATGAGATGGCTTGATCGGTTGATACGTTGGCAAGTGCGTTGCAGTGCGCCACGTTACCACGAGAGAAATGTGTTCCGTCCTGAGGCGATCCGACGAAATCTCACGGGCTATCGCTGAAATTTCAGCTCCGGGCTCGTTTGTCAGCTGGGGGAAAGAAACTCCGCGTAAATTTTACGTATATTTTGATAATCTTTTGTCCCGGAATGAAATTCGCGCCGCTATTGATAAATTATAATTAAATTCACGCGTGTCGCTTAGACGTTTGATCGTTCGACGCGCGTTTTCCAAAATTACGTTATATTCCACGCGGAATTTTCATCGGTGAGTTCCTCGCGTATTCCTACGGATACGAGAGCGATGAAACGCGAGAAAAATTTTTTTTTCGAACCTTTAGAATTCGGTTCGTGTAGTTTAATTTTATTAAATTATCGCTTTTCGATTGAGAATGATACATACGTTTTTCCATCGTGTAATTTCGGTTTAAAGTCAACGAATGACGAGTTATATTCGTACGTAAGAAGCAAGAAACGGATAAGCTTATGGATACACGAATACCCTGAGCTCTTAATAAATTCGTTAACTAGTAATTACGTTGACGAGGTACAGTACATAGTTTCTGGGTTATACTTCGGTTGTTATAAGTACGTGATACATAATCACGTGACACGGACTATCGCTATTAAAATCCTTTATTACGAAGTTTCATCACGTAAAAGTGTAAATGTACGAGTAAGATATTCATCGGTTGAGATAAACTAAAGGATTTACCGATTATTTTTTCCACCGCAAAAAGACAAACAAACGTTGCAAAAATTTTATTCTTTCTCTCTCTCTCTCTCTCTCTGTACATATATGTACATCCATGTTTATTTTCCATTGCTAATCACAAGAATAAGAACATTTGTAAAAATTTATTACAACTGTTACATAGAGTATACAAGATTTCGTATAATTATTCGTTGCTTCGTGATAATCGCGCTCACCTTTTACTACCGAAGTACACAAAACTGTTTATCGATGAAACGTTTCACGAGCGCAACGTATACAAAGCATATGTGAGTGACGTCACGATGATCGTTATAAAGATTCGAGCTCTTGTCTTATAAATTTAGAACGTTATGAATAATACGAGTTTTTTTTTAAACTTATCTCTTCCTCGTTAAAATACTATTTTATAGATAATTTTGCCTCGATTCCGTAAAATGGTTTCATAAATATCAGAGTTTTTTCTTTTACACAATACTGTTTAAATATTTATAGATGATTCAAACTAATCTATTAACGGTTATTCGATCTTACACGTATACGTACACACTCCTACACCGTTGCATACATATATATATATATATATATATATTTAAATATTGAAAATCCTCGAAGATTTCTAATTGCAAATGTCCTCGAACATCCGCAAATATCTTATTTCTCGACGCCTTGGGCTACGGTTTAATGATTCAGCGACGACTCGGCGCATATTGTGACCGCGTACACAGTTTACGATTATAATTTTCGCACCGACCTTAATCACTCGTTTCATCGTTAATTACCGAGTTTGTACCACTTACTTTAGTTTACGTAACTATGCATTGTTAAAGGAACGCTTACAAATCTATTTTCGGAATAAATACCCCATGACGCAGAGCTTGGAAGCATCAATCCGAAAATAAAAAGTTTACCTCTCGCGTTGACCAAAGTGTAAAATAATAAAAAAGAAAAGGCCCTCCCGACCTCCGCGTATAAACTTAACTAATCCGACATCCGAGATAAATTGCATCGCCGGTTGAATTTCGGACTCGGACCCGATACCATTACTCCTGCAGGCGTCGTCAGTCGGCAGCTCGTCACGCGCATTCGGCATTAGCGGACTCTTGTCCTCGCCGACGAAACGACGTAACGGGACGTTAAATCAGTGGAATGAGGGCGAGATGCACAGGTGGCCCGAGTAATTACACTTGTAAAATCAAGGGCGGCTAGGGGAGGAGGACACGATCGAGCGCTGCCAATTCGGTTCTTGAGCAACGAACGGCCGGCAATAAATGCGGAGGTGACGTTGTTGGTTGCGTAAGTCGCGGTTTTGTAAAGTCTTTGGGGCGCTTTGTACCACTGTCCCTTTGTCCTTTCCTCGGTCTGCGTCCGTTTTCTGCGACCGCCTGTCGATATAAACTCGAATAACTCGGTTGCATTATTGTTTTGCCCGGCCGACGCTCGCAATGATAGTTTGCGCTCTGTAATGTACATTATTCAAACTATATGCACTTTTCGCATTTACGTCTCTTTACACTTTCAATGCTTCCTTTCACAACCATCCTTCCTTCCTTTTCAATGTTTTTTGTCGAACTTGCGAAACCTTACTTTTTTTTTTTACAACAATGGATTCTTTTTTCTCCTTTATTCCCACGTTCGCCAACTATACTCGCGGATTCGAATAAAATCCTTGATAGTTATTTAGCCTGAAACTCGAGCTACTTTATTTATTTATTTGCGAACTAAAAATACTTATAAAAAATTCTTTCGTTATTTCGTAAGCGTAGCGAAATTATGTAATATTTATACGTACAAGAATGATTTATGCGATAATATAAATTTCCGACGTTTCAAAGTTGCGTTCTTAATTCCAAGTTTTATGTTTTCATTTAAAATAAAAAAAAAAAAAACAATTAATCGATTTTTACCTAGAAAATTGCGTTGCGACCGCGTATTTTCTTTTTTTTCGCATTACTTTTATTCGTCGTATTTTTATTATTCGAACTAATCGAATTACTTATCCGATTACTTACGCATATTTTTTGTACGAATAAAAACGTTTTTTAAATTACGATACGTAAAATTTACATAAAATTATTAAACAAAATTTAGATATTTGCGGTATTGTATAATAAAGGATAAATCGAACAAAGTTATAATTTAAAATTGTACGAGCATTAAAGAATTTCTTTATGTTTCTCGAAGTCTTGTACAAAACCAGTCGTTTACGATACAAAATAAACGAAGATCTTCGTATCGAATAACAGTTTTGAGACTATTTCTAAAGTACCGAGAGACGGGCGATGTTTTTTCCCCTTAGCTTTATATAATTATATAATTCTATAACGCGAATAAATTATTTAGAGCGTGTAAAATAAATTAATTATTTTAACCTGATACAGAAAGCACACGTGTGCACCTTTGCGAGCCAACAACGAGGATTCCCTTAAGGAAGCAATGAATTTATAATTATGTATCTAACCCTTTCATCCGACCGAATTTATTATTCGTTTTATGTCGCGTAGAGCAGAGCTATGCGTAGATTTCTAGTGTAATACAGTCATTTTCTTGCTTTTAATTCGGATAATTATATTATATTTTAGCGATCGTTATTTATTTGTAATGTACATAGCCTGGAGAATAAATCTCATTAGTTTGACGAATGCACCGATCAATTTAAGGTATAATTTATGAAATTTAATTTATTAAATTTCATTATCTTTCAAAGTGTATTATTAATTTTACAAATACTTGTTTTTAATATTTGAAACACGTAAATTTAATAAATATAACAAATATAATTTATTCTTTTTGTACCGCGTAATTTATTACATTAAAATTAATGAATCGTACGAAATTCATTCGAGAATTAATATAAATTGGTGCAGTACCAAAACTTGGGATGAATTATTTCTAAAAATTACATTACATAAATTATATCGTTAAAATTAGAAATAAAAGTCCGGAAAGTGCGGAAGCGTTAAAAGGATTTTTATTTCCTTGGATCGCAAATTTATTTGTAACTTTCTAACAATTATTCTAAAACGATTGAATCTTAAAATTTTTAACTGCTTCCTATGATCTTTAATCATGGAGTTACCGCAACTTAACGGCGGCATAATAACGAACTTTAATATCGTATTCGAAACGAGGACGTATTCGACTTAGAGCGTATTTACTTATTATTATTTTAAGGGGAAAATAATAACTCTATCGAGTTTTGCGAAAGTTCGCTCCCTCCAACCGATGTAAGAATCCCCGTTGAAAACGCGTATTCCGATTAAATGGAAGTAGCGCAAAAGCAGGATTATTCGCGTGTTTTAAAGCACGAATATCTATATCTTGGCGTGGATGCTCGTATGTGCCTAAAGGGAGAAATGGTTCGTACAAGTGGAATTACGAGCTTCTCGGTTATTGAATTTGTTAAATGAATTACAGTCGAGTTAGTCGAAAGGGCACGGAACATTACCCTCCTCGTTTCCGGTACGCAGTCAAAGTACCGAAAAAGGCAAAGGCATTCGAAGATACTCGTAGCATAGACCGCGGAAGCATCGAGCGACGATTTCCATAAAGTCGGGAAAATCCGCGATGCGGTCGGGGTGGAGGAGGAGAGGGTAAAAGGTGGAATCGCGAGAAAAGGACGAGAAGAGTCCAAGTCGCATTACAGCTGCTCGTTCGCAATTCCAGACTACCGCGGATCGTTACATCCGGATAAAATGCATCGCGAACGTCTCGTAAGAGCGCATTAATGCAGAAGGGAGAGAAACGCGCGGCTAACCAGCGGCTAATTATGCTCGGGGTAGCCGTGAATCCGGCCGTCCATTCGCGCTCGGCTCCCGAGGAAGCTCGAGGGAAGGATGACCAAGAGAAGTCGGGAAAAGTTGGAAGAGCTGAAAAGCTCGAGGGATGAAAAGCTGCAAAGCTGAAAAGCTGAAAAGCCACGGAGTCGCGGGGGTGGTTAGAAAAATGAGGGAAACTGCTTCGGGCGGTTTTCACGTGGTTCGCGTCCGCGGACTCGGGCCATAAATTTCAGAACGACTCTCGCCCGCTTTTCCTATCTCCTTATCTCTCGTCGATTGATCCCGTGCCTTGAGCTGTTTTGCCGGGCGCAGTCGCCTTATCTCGACCGGGGAAACTCTGCTCCTCGAGTTCGCCGCGATCGTGACGATTATTTCAATTTCTAGCGTCCGACCTCGTCTTAGCGACGCGCATCCATTCAATTTCATCTCGGCGTTTGCTCGAGAGCCTCTTCACCCGGGAAAAAAAAAAAAAAAACTCAACGTCTAACGACTCCATCGTTTCGTCCCTTTCTTTCTCACCGGAGCTGCTTTTTACGAAATATTCTTATTAAGAAAGTTCGCGTGGTTGGACTTCTTCCCATTGTCGTACGTTTCCGGAGTGGTTATCGAGCGAAATCTCGAGGTCGTTGGTCGAATAGCGCGATCGACGAATCGGTCGGTTGATTTTCCCGGCGATGATGTTACGCACGGGGCAACCGACGTTCGCCGTAATTCATTTTACAGACGCGATTAATAAGGCTGACAACGGCTGAATAGCCGAGAGACCGGCGAACAAGTCGGCGGTCGTGCTAATGCCTATCCGCTGTCAAAATCACGCCTGCCATTATAATTATTTTGGAAGGCGCTTCTATCGGCCGCCGAGGTTCGATCCTGCCTGCGAAAACAAAACTGGTTCGCGGTCGGTTCTGCTTTGCGATAAAGACCACTTTGTGATAAACGGAGGTGCGCGGACTATTTCATTATATTTATTATCGCGTTTATTCGTATAGAGGGAGGGAGCGTGTGTGCGAGAGAGTGAGAGAGAGATAATGAGAGGGGGGAAGAAAGGATTCGCGCATGTGCGTGGCTGCGTGCGAAACTAACGGAGACGGACGAACCAGAATAGGGGGGAAGAGAGAAAGGATGCTGCACCTTGTTATTACGCACTCTTTAAAATGATGGGGCATAAATAAAGCTTTTGCACAAAGCGAGATAACATCGCTAGCTTTTCTTACAAATGTCGCAGTTACATAATTAGCAATTATTCCGGTGCTTATGGTGTCTTGGAATTTTTTCCACTTTAATTTATGGTCATGGGCGTTTCTTTGATTGTTCCATAAATGAGATTTCGCGTTTAAAGCTGAAATTGGCGGAGTTTGCAATCGGTAACAATGAGGAGTCGAAAAAAAAACGATAACTAAATACGTATTACCGTAGTGGAAAATCGATCGGCGGATTCGATCCTTGTATTTAAACTACTCGAAAAGAGCAACTTTTACATTCTTAAGGATGGCTGGAATAAAAAATACTCACGATTTCACGGAAGCGTTTATTAAATTTTAAATTTAATAGGGGAGCCTCGTCGACCCTCGTTCGATTACATCTCCATTATTTCCCTTTTCGTTTCGCAATCCCGATCGATACACTTATAATTAAAATAACTTCGAAATAACGAAATTACAGACGATTCCGGCGTGAATTTTAAAAAGTTTTTCACCGGCTTCCGGGACCTCTTATAAAACGCGAGACGACGATACAAACGTTTCCTCCAACGACAAGTTGAACCAAAGTTACGAATCGCATATTTCACCGCTTGATTCGAGAGCCCAAGGAATCGGATCCGCTTCTCTTTCCCCGCGGCGTATAATTACCCAGACCTAACGTCACGCGACCGACGGCGACGCTCCGACTCCCGGTGCTCGAGTACAAATTACGTTATCGGTGCTCCGGTCTCTCCGCATCGCGCGCGTACGGAAGGTCGCGGCAATTACACGCGAGCTGACGTGAGATTTTACGGCGATCGCCCGACTCGGATCGCGTTCCGACGATAATTAATTTTATGCGCATCTAATACCGTCGCCTCGGACTCAGCCGGTTTTAATAAAAGGAGGCGCTCGTTAAATTAGCAGTGCGGACTTTGTCGCGCGTCGTCCCGAGACAGTGGAAAGCGAAGGGAAGGGAAAGCCGAGGATAAAGTAAGCAAATCGGATGATAAACGATAAAAAAAAAAAGGAAAAAAGAAAGCGAGGAAAAAGAAGGATGGATGAAAGCCCGCTCGGCTTACGCGAATAAAGTAACGGCGGAAATTGGCGTGCGTACACGCGCGAGCAAGCTCCCGATTTATTAGTCCGCATAAAATTAACGATTTGCCTAAGAGACGTAAATTCACGGTAATGAGGCAAACGAGGCAAATGGAGAAATTTAATAATTGCGTATATAAGATCGGGAAATTTACGGGCGTCATTGGACTCGTCAATGAACGTAGCCAAGTTCGGGGACGAGTCCCGTGGAGTCGTTTAATTTGCCACTCCCCCTGGGGGAGACGTAACCTCCTTTTCCACCGGGGCGTCGGGAGAATCCGCGAAAAGTTCGCCCGGCCGGGAAATACTGTAAACTACAGGCTGCGTTCGGAGTTACGAGGGAAACTCGTGTCTTCGAGGACAGCCGAGTGTGCGGCTTGCATCCATCGTCTCCCTCGGAAGGTAGACCGACCCAAACTCTCCGTCGTTCTTTGCCGTCCCGCATTCCAGTCGAGCCAATTAATCGCCCAGCTGGAATCTTGAATAAATTTTACCCGATGCCACCTTCATTAACTCGTTAAACTCGGCTCCATTCAAATCGGTATTTGCCTTTTCTTGTATTGCGCTTTTTGGAACCAGTTTCTTGCGCACCTACCGACTTTTTCTAGTCGAATTACTGCTAAGTACACGGAGACAAGTGTGGAAAAATTACGGGATTACCGGCTAAGTTGGAGGTGTACTCGTAAATTAGGACTTAGCCAAAACTATACACTTGGGATTTTACCGGATAATTTGATTTTTCCTATTAAATATTTCCAAGCGTTAAATTTTAATCGTTTGTCAAACTATACTTGTAGGCACCTTCGATCCGTTGAATAAATTACTTATATTTAAGTGACGGAAGTAATTTATTTAAAAGATGATGCCAAACACATTCGGTTGAAGAGCTAAACGACAATCGTTAAATTGAAATGTCTGTATAAATACATTCGCACTATAGTCCAAGACTTTAAGTATATTGAAAACTTTTTGTTATAATTTAAAATGAACTCGAGAGTTTAGTACTTATAATAAATATCGTTCTCGTTAATTTATAATTTGGTCGGGTGAAACAAAAATTTTATTTTACATAGACGAACGTAACGACGTCTTTTAAATTAAATTAAATTAATTATTCTTGCTGTATGAAATATTGATAAAATATAAAATTTTGCTAAAGGAAGATCCGTATAAAAAAAATGCAAGAAATTTCTATAATAAAATAAATCAAATGTTAAAAATGTACGTTAAAGGTTTATAAATTAATGTATAAGTAATATAATTTAATATTCTCAAATAACAGAATTATATGTATACGTTATATGTATAAATAAATTTTGTTTTGGCATAAACACGCGGACACATTTGATAAACTGATACGTAAAGCAGCATTTGTTATAACATATTTACATATTCATTTCGAAAATTAATCTATTCTAACATGAATATGTATAAAGACCAGAAAATAATTTTTTAAAACAAAAGCGATTATCGTTGTATTTTGTGTAATAATGTTTGCGTTGTGGCTTTAATAAACAAAATTGAACGCTGTAAATATAAAAATCAAATGAGTTCATATATTTCGCTAAATGAATTAATAATATTAATGTGTAATATTAAATTATTTACAATAGAATTGATATTATATTGATAAATTATGATACTCAATTTTCAAAATTAATCGCCATTTTTACTTATAATTTATGTGCACTCGTTGAATTAGATTATAACTTGTACTTTTTCCTCGTAAATATATAGTCTAATTCACTTAACCTTCTCATTTTTCTGTAGTGGGATTCCATTTAATTCAAGGACTATCCTATTCTGTACGCCTTCGTCTGCAGAAATTAATTGTAATATAAGTAATTAAAAAGTATATTAATTTTTAAAAGGATTGTAAGCTCTAAAATTTATAAGTGTATTAATTCGATAAACTTATTTTTTAATGCAATGTTAAAAATATTTTAAATTAATTATTACGAATACGTAAAACTATTTTTAAAGTCTCTATCAAAATATCGTGTTCGGATGAACAAATTAAATGTAGTTTAATAAATTTCTAATATCCTTCTTTGGAAATATTATCGGTTGATATTAAATCGTTAAAAATATCATAAAACTTAAAAGAGAAATTCTTTATATTTGAATAATGTTTAATCTGTAAATACACAATTTTTAGCTAAAAGACATGAATTTAAATCTTTATCATTCAACCATAAGTTATATGATTGTTAAAATACATAAATTTAAAAGAAAAGCTAATATCAAGTTTTATAGTTATCAGAATATTATCCATAAGATAAATGTTATAATTATTAAGGTTTAAATAAAAAAATCTAAAAAATATACTATAATTTATAACATTCGATTAATTAAAAAAGAATTTTTCTTATTTAAGATTGCATAATGAAATTTATAATTATATATTATAAAATAATTTATTTAAATATATAAATAAAACAAGACTAAACCTATAAATATTATATGCCGTTAAAAAAATTTTTTCTATATATTTGATTTCTTACTTTCAGGTACTAAATTACCGTATGAAGAATTAGTTTTAGTAATTTATTAGAATATTAATTTTATTATATTCAAAAGAAATTATAAATTTATGATTCTTTACTTTAAAAATAAAAAAATATTAAATATACATTGATAAAATTTATTCTATTCATATTTTAACCTGTAATGTTATAAAGGTTAGGACAAAATTTGAATTATTTCTTTAATGAAATTTTTATGTTACTTTACGCATAAAATAATAATTCTTTTTACTTATACTTACCATTTTATTAAAAATAAAAGTTAATCGTGAAATGTTGACTTCAAATTCTTAGGTTTTCAAGCGTAATAATACGAGATGTTACGAATCCGTAATGTAAATATCAATTGTAATATTAACAACAAATATTATACGCTAACTTTGTAGCGGTATAACTCCTAAATTTAATACAGGTAGTGTAATATGTTTATATATAACATTTAAATGTACCGTAAGAATGCACAAAACTGAATTTTAGTACGAGCTTATAACCGAAGATGAACGGTGATGTATATTTAAGTAAACATTATGAGTACATTTTCAAAGGTTCTAAAAATAAGTCTTCTATTCTAAAAGTATAAGCATATAGAACAAGTATACATAAGAAGAAGTAATACTTTAATAGCTTAATAATTCGAGCTAAGGATCTTAGTTTATAAATTTTACTATAAAATAATGTAATAATTTTTATAAATTAACGTTGATATATACACACATATATACACCGATAGAGCATACTATAATTTCCATTCGGCATATTGTCTTACAAATATACTATGCACCTTGCAAGTAGAATTCATACCGTCATAATTTCGACGACGAAAGAAAGAAAGAGAGAAGAAAGTGGTAAAATTCATCGCATCTTTCTTTAATGCGTAATTTCAGGAAGGAAGAAAAATTGGGGAGAGGAAAACAGTTATCCGCTTTTACCGCACTTCTTCGTCGTGCTGTTCAACTAACTTACTCCTCTCCCTATAACCGAACGAGAGAGAAAGAGTGAGCGAGTGAGAAAGAGACAGAAGACAACTTTCCGAGACTACGTCTGCCCTTCTATGTCATCATACGAGCATCCATAAAAGCGCGTAGTCTAATATATATATGGTTATGTATCAGCCGTCTCAGAATTTAATAACCTTACTAGGGTTGTCTTCCATCTCACTCTATCGTCTACTCTGCTTCTCTCCTTCTCTCCGTCTTTTGCCCTTTCACAGAGAGCGCGAAGAAACATCTGATTAGCATGGAGGGGAAGTGCGGTAAAAGTAGATAACTGTTTCTCTCTTTTTCTATATATTTTCCATCATTTTGTACGATAGAAAGGAAGGAAGGAAGAAAAATGTATAGGAAAGTTAGAAGTGAAGAACGAGCGAGACGAAGAAAGCAGGAAATATAGACACAAAAAGGAATCAGAAAAATATGAGGGAAATAGAGAATAAGAGATGGGAGCGAAAGAAAATCAAAAAAGAAACAGCGAGATGAAAGGCAGAAAGAAAGAGCGAGAGAATAAGAGAGAAAAAGAATCTGGTATTATTGATGTCTCACTTTTATGTCGGTATACGTTCCTCTCACCGAGCGAACAATCTATGATATATGCGTAGGTTTATACGCCCGAGTAACAAAAAGAAAAAAATGTGTGGTCGTAAGTAACGATAAGGTAAATAATGTATAACATACTGACGAATTTCGCGTTATTCAAGGCTTTGGCTTTTCTAAATTTTATAGATACGAGCTGCGCAAATTTTTAGTTTATTATCGTGCTAATTAATTTTCAATCTACCTTTGCAAATATTTAAAAACTAATATTTCAGAAAAGATTCGTCGATATTATCGAACGATCCAATTTTAAATACATTTTCAAAATCGTCTTTTAATTTAACATTTAAATATTAAGTAAGTATGAATTTATAAAATAAGAAAGCACCGAGTATTCAACGAACTGAAAATGAAATATAGTTAAAATAAAGAAAAGGAATTACATAAATTAAAAGAAACGAATAGATAAATTATCAATTGGAAAAAATATTGCTCTTGAGTTTGATTAATAATGTTTAAATTACTTTGAAATTCATAAAATAAAAACGGTCCAAATCGATAGAAACTATATTTAATGCAAATGAAATAGAAAAATTTTTTGTATAAAATATATCAAAAAAATATGTCAAAGCGAATAAAACACTGGTTGACATATATTAATTTTAATTCCGAATAATAACGATGAAACTTATCACTGGATTTATGTTTTAATTCAAATTAGTTACAAATAATTCAAAACTCGTTCTACATCAAACTTTATAAAGGCAAAACGAAAGAAAATGAAACGTGTCCTATTTTTTTAATTAGGCTATTTTCAGAGAAATATTGTCTTTTTAAAATATTGTGCGATACCGATGTAAATTCAGATACGAGATAAGTTTGGTCGGATTTGATTGCATTATGGTAATACAACACAGATATCTAAGTCATGTTTTAAGGAATAACATTAAAATACAATGTACTTGAAACGGGAACGTTCCTACAGTATCTATTGTATATACTTATATGTAGAGCAAGGAGTACTCGTATTATATAAGTAAATGCAATAAAAGCACGCACCGGGTAAAATAATTAACGGCGAAAGATAATTGCACGAAGAGACGACGCAATGTCACAATCAGCCAAATCGCGACGGCACAATTCGTATTATCAAAGTACAAGCAGTTTGTCACCCTCTGACAGAATAACAGAACACACGAACTGGTCTCACGCCTATAACGCGAAGCTTACCAAGCCAGAATATGTTCAAAGACCTCGAACCGGGCCTAAGATCTATTGCGACTAGAAATTTGGCTGGCTGCTGATACTCGACGAGTCGTGTGTGTAAAATTTATGCCTCGAGTCTACGACCTCTTTGTCACTGGCTCTTATCTCACTTTTTTATATGTTTAATTTCTCGAGTTTGTAATCTTACGTTACGCTTTGCCAAATATTGCGTTGTCGCAAAAATTACGCTGGTATTTTAATGCAGTATTCGAGTGAAATGCGAAATGTAAGATTCGGTTTGTTTGGTGCAAATGTAGATTAACTTCGCCATTATAAAGCACATTTGGCTAATTTGGCGACCAGTATTATAAACTTATCTGGATATTTATCTAGAAAGTCACGTTTAGATATTTAAATTGCTTCGAGTTTAATAACGTTGATATTGATATAAATTTTTTATTTCGTTGGTTAAAACCGTATCGGGAAATGTTTGTCCATAAAGGAATATTTTTGATACGAGAAAAATGTTATTAACGACGGAGCAGATGACAATTTATATTTTGAAATGGTTTTAAATCATAAATAATTCGAATATCCTTTAAATTTTGATTAATTTAAAATTAGATTAGTTATTTTTTTTTATCGATGCGTAAAATCGCATTTTATAAATGTTCTAAAATTAGTGATATTTTATGAACTTTGCAAACGTGAAATGTAGAAAAAAATTTATTTATCAGTAAAGAATACCGTAAATGCGATATTATCGATTGATTCGCTTAAACGAATGTTCGATATTGATAATACTAGCTTATATTATTATTTATAACAATATAAAGATCGCATATATCAAATTAAATACATAATTATTATTATATGTAGTACACCTCTAAATTAATTTTATTAATAATTGTAATTTATGAAATAATTAATTAACTATTACCGGTAAAGATATTCGTAAAAATTTTAACATTATTATTTTAAAATTTTTTTTTCTAAATTAACTTATACGCACTAGAAAGAAAATTCACGTTTGAAATTATATATTGCTTTAGATCTTATCCATATAAATTCATAAAATAGATTTAAGTTTTTTACGTATCAAAAAAGTTTACAAGATTTATCCATTTCGCAACAAAAAAAAAACAAGACTCGAAAAGTATTACATTGAAATTTACGAAGTTATTTAAAAATCGAAAACAAGAATTTATTAATTAAAAATTTCTTCTTTAAATTCATCGTTATTTAAAATAATATCCAGTTGTAAATATATCGTATTATTTACTTTGTAATATCAATCATTTCATTTTTTATCGTACATAAAGTTGATATACTAAACTATAATTTTTCGTGAGTTTGTATTTTACCATTGTATTATAGCTCATTTTCACTTTTCATCGTGGGTGACTATACCGTTCGTTTTGATCCATGATTCATTTTAAAACTAGGAAAGAACCACCACAATGCAGCAATAATTTACTAAAATGTAAAGAATTAATAACCCAAAGTCCCACAATTATTCTTTCAAAATTTACAATTTGTTTTTCCGAACTCAACTCGGTAAATTACGTTGAGAGTTTCCTCTAAAATCGAGTGCATTCACCTACTTTATCAATAAACCTGATATTTGAATAATCATACGTACTCATTGTAAAACGCGCATAGTTACTTAATTATATCGATTCGATTCCTTGCGCCATTTTGCATCGAGGCTTCGTGCCACTTTTAGATACGGAAGATATCTGTCAAATAAAAATAAGCGGTCGCGAATAGTCTGTGGGAACCAGTAACAGATCGCGTAAATCTACACTTGCAAATTATAGACACTTAGATAGAAATTACAAGTACAATCATAGATTTCTATCAAATAAAATATTCCGAATGTAAAATAGTGGGTATTCGATGGAGTGTAGAAAGGAACGTGTTCGACCGAAATTATGGACGAACGAAACAAAAATTTTAAGTTAGCTACGTGCAATTTTCGTAGTATCTTTATAGTAAATTGACTTAAAGAAGTCATGAGTGAAACAAATGGCTATAGAATTAATGACGTAGCGATCTAGAAAATGAGTTGGTGAAAGAAAGGCAGATTGCTTTGAGTAAATATACTTTCTTAATGTTGGAATAAATGAACTCCACCGGTTAAAATTTTTTAATAAGCTCAACGTAGTTTAGTAGCTATAAAATATTTTCCTTATTGTCCAGTCTTATTATTATAAATAAATATATGCAAATATTTATTATCTCGAAAAAAATATAAAGAAACGAAGTGAAAGGTAATTTTAATCGTAAAGTCAAACTCTTCGTTCGTAAATTTTTCTTACATTATGAAAATAGTTCTGGTTTATAAAAAGCGTAAACTGGAAGAAATTATTTTTGCGGGTCAACAATAAGGTAGTAAAATTTTTATAACAAAAGTGTTATAAGCCACGTCGTTGGCATTAATATTTTCATTTAAAGTAGATGCATTAAATATAAAGATATATACAAAGAAATCCAAATATCTTTAAAATACGTAACGTGGAACAAAAGTCGTGTTTCAATTTGTTAATGAACTGATATAAGTATGTTGTACATTAAATTATTTGTAGATCTATATTACAATTCTGATTATTTTTAACTACTAACTACAATAAGAATGCTATTAGAATTACGGAAGACGGAAAATAAAAATAGCACGGTAAATAAATTTAACTCGGTATTACCCGAGGAAAGAACAGAGTGGATTAAATATCTAGTTAAAATCTCTGGGTATTATAGAGTAGATAGTGAACATAATGATGAACTAAAAGAAATCTAAATAAATATAAAAAAAAATATTCTAAGAACTTTTAAATTTATTCTAGATATTAGAGATAAAAATAACGAGTAATTTTTCAATGAAAATGTAGAAAACGAAATAGAAAAATATAAGGAAAATTAATAAATTTATAAATTGTTGTTAAAGTAATATCAACAAAATATTCGTGTTTAATTAAAATAAGTAAAACAAAAAGTTATTTATAACTAAATAATGCAACGATAAAAAGAATAGTACAATTTAATAAATATATTAGTGTAGCTAATCGAAATCTAAATCTTGTTTTTTAATGTATCAGTACCGTAACCTGATATTTAAAATGAATGCGAAAGTTTGTATTTAGTTAATATCAATTCAAACATCTATATATTTCAGTTCAGTATTCGTTATTTATTATACAAAATTAGAAACTTACATTTAAAAACAAATGTAATCCTTCGTTTTGAAAAATTAGAATATTTTACATATGTAGGATTTTATAATTATCGATGAATTATAAATATTTAATGTTTCATCGGCAAAAATTACCAACGATCCGAATAATATTTTTAAAAATTATCGTTACTCGTTATAAAATTGATGTTTAAATCATACCCTTATCAATTAAAAATAAACCTCTAAAGAGTATACGGGTAAAATAACGTTAAATATATAAAGTTCTAGTTTTGTTATTCATGTCAGAATATAGTTCAATTAGTACAAATATGTCTTGATGGCAATCATAGTTGATATAAGAAGGAAATAATTTATCAAAACTGTTCTAGATACATCATTAATACAAACAAACCTTATTAATTTTTGTATTTAATTTAGCTTTGTAATAAGTAATTAGATTCGTACAAAAATAATAATAGACTTTTTAAAGTTTTATGAAACATTTAAGTGCAAATAAAAATAATCTGTATTAAACAGGAAATTTCAAGAAATTATGATTAAAAATTTAAAGATAATACTGAAATAGTAATTTTACACGGATACGATTAATTAAACACGAGTAACATTTGAAATATACGTGAAATTTTAAGAAGTTTATACTCCAAAATTGTAACTTTTCTTTTCTAGATTCGTATAAAGTGAAAAATAGAATCTTCTAAATAAACACGATGAAAATAAATTATATAAGTAACAATAAAAGACAATATTTTTGAAAAATATGTAAAGTTAAAATAAACAAAATAAATATATAAAATAAGAAAATATGAACTAGACTCTTTACTCATTCGATATTATAAAGGTAATTAAATTATTAAGATTAAGATGGATTGGCTTCGTTGATAGAATGATAAATAAAAAAGTAAGGCATAGAATTTTTTAGCAAAAATGTAAATAAGAAAGATCTTTATGTAAGGCAAAATTAATATCGAAGGATATTAAATTAAATTTAAGCAAAGTAAATTATGATCAAGTATTTTGAATATATTTGGTGCCAAGCAGAAATAATAATACTTTCGTATCGACGAGTTTCTTTCAACGGTTACCGTTACACCAATAATGATATTTGAGATTTATTTTTGCGACATTAAAAAATCAATATAATCCATTTCAATTAATTATTTTTATATTTTATTACATCGAATCATGAAATATAAAAGTTATAAATAGAAATTGTATTTTATATAATTCCCGTGTATAAATCTGCATAAGTTTAGAAATATTTGATATTCCTTTCTTTACAAAAGTGCTTATTATCATCGAGAGAAAATTTAATTCATATTTTTACGATATTTACATTCGGCACTAGTCGTTACAAAGGCGCATACGCACACACACTCACACACGAATGCAAACAGGCATAGATACGTATATAATTATTTAAAGCAGAACAAAAGCGAAGAAAATTGTACCGGAGGCAAAATCGATGAAAGTGTCACGTGATCCACCCGCTTTAAATATGTGTTTTGAGTATCCTACATACTTTGGAAAGTGCAATTTCGAATAGCTTTCGTGCGATTCGATACTTTATAATTATCTTTTTTTATCCGGCTACTCGAGAAATATTTAAAATGTTTTAAGGATTAAAATTGAATTTTTGTTAAACCGTTCGAGGACTCGTAGTTCCGATTATTCGACAATCTACCATCAATTTTATCATTTCGAAGGGTTAACGATCGCTTTTATTTTTCACGGATGTGCTTTAATAAACACTAGGAAACGTCGGAAAGGCGTAAGAAAATCCGTCCGTGGG
Source organism: Dolichoris vasculosae (assembly GCA_018907195.1). Taxonomy (NCBI): domain Eukaryota; kingdom Metazoa; phylum Arthropoda; class Insecta; order Hymenoptera; family Agaonidae; genus Dolichoris; species Dolichoris vasculosae. The sequence goes on from JACCHY010000006.1 coordinate 12,164,007, forward strand.
TAAAAAAGTAAAGAAGGGGGAAAACTGAAAGATAATCGGGATATTCGGAGAACAGACGGATCGAAATAGTCTCTTCAGAGGCTTATTACATCGTAAATTCCAGACTCCAGCCGTGATTGATAACACTGAGCCATCGGTAACGACAAATTACTTAACTCTACCAACATCTTCGACGACACGGTAGCGGCACTCCGTTCCGCTGGAGCGAAACCCTCCGAGGGGAGTTCACCAGCCCCCACCTTTTATCGTGCTTTTTACTACCTAGCAATCTTCTTTGGCTCTGCTTCGAGAGATAGAGAGAGAAATCGGTTGATATATCGGCTAATCACTAGACATCACGATTCGATCGCCGAACACGCCAATTCCGTTCGAGTACACGATCCAACTACACTTTGACGATCTCGATCCTTCCGTCAAGCTACCCCGCCAAAATACTTTCGAATATTCCATGCCGATGAAATTGTTATTCGCCTTTGTACGACTTTGTTAAGACTTAACTTAAGATATCGTATAGGTTCGTTATGCCGTGGGAACTAGTCGAGCATACGGCAGATGTTTAAGGCTTTGCACTCGTGTGTTAACCTTTCCCTAAAGCGACAAAAATAGCGTACGATTGGGAAATACAGTTAGTAAATCTTTCGTCTACCCGCTCAGCCTTTTAAATCAAGATCGGTATGCGCGGCCATATTGGTATGTTGGATGGGTATGGCCAAAACGAAATATAAAATATGTTCCTCGCGATATTATATTATAAATTACGTCGATAACAAAAATCGCATTTAAATTGTGTATATATATTTAATGTGTTATAGTTAATTTGGCATGAAATACGATGATAGTTTAATAATACCTTGGTTTATCATAAAAATCTGAATAAAAATTTAATTATACCTTTTTATTATAAGCCTACGTATTGATTTAATATTATATTATTTAATGCGGAAACCTCGATAATTTTATGTAAATTACCATTGATTATAATTTATTTCTTTGAACTTAATTACTTGTTAATAAATTAATATGCATTTGACTCATCTTCGAAAATTTCTGATACTTCGAATACCAAACGAAATTCGTGTAACTGTATGCGTGGAAGGGGAGGGGGGGAATATTCGGGATCGAATTTTATGAAACGATGTACTCGACTGTGTTTATATTAATTAATGTATTTATTTAACAAAATTTCGTTTGATATACAAAATTTGATTGCCTAATATCGAGAGGAAAAAATAACTTTGGAAATGAAGAAAGAAAAGATCGATTTATCCATTCGAATTAATAATTTAGTTTTTTAAAACATTGAAAATTCGTTTTATTTATAAGAGTGGAATTATTTACGATATTTTTTAAACGTACGCATACGAACAAAAAAGAATTTAAAAGTTATTTCTTCCTTTTTCGTCGACAGATGCTTTCAAATAATATAAAATTCTATGCGAAAATTTATAAAAAGAAATTATAATATTTTATGTTGTGTTAAACAGTACAATGAATAATTTAATATACGATGAATAACGCATTATTAAAATTTTGCTTAAAATAAAATGAAAAACAGAGACAAATTATTGGATAAAAATTTTTTAAACGAACGAATAAAATAATTTAAAAAGAGAAAGGATTATATATTTTATCCCATTATTTTTCAAAGAAGCAAACGTTCTGTTACGTACAGATATTATTATACAACAGAGATAAAGGAAGGAAAAGAAAAAAAAAATTTTTTTTTCTACAGGTATCACGTGTAATTGATTCTCGCTATTTTCGCTAAACGTTTTACGTTTGCTATACGTTTATTAAGATTATAGTTATTTTTCCCTTCGCAATTACGCGCCTATTTATTTTTTACTTTACTTTCTTACTAACTCAATTTACCGAGATGTCACTCATTAAGCTTAATTGCGAACAGTGTTTGGTCCTATTAGCCGTATAGTCCTGGTGCGCTATCCGATACGATGCTGATGAGATTTGCAACGGAAGCTGCTGTAATTTTTAATAAGATTTTTAACTACCTCGCGTTCATTGAAAATTGTTAAGCGCATTTTTAAAGCGCATTAATTTAGATGCATTGATAGTTCGTAAAAGTTTAATTCTAACCTACTCGCAATATTCGTTGACAACTTGTTTAATAATAAAAACTCCTGCGAATATTCGATTTGTATCGTATAATTATTAAATTTTGGCGAAAGCCCGAATTCCGTAACGAAATATTCGCGATTAATGGGTTATTTTCGTTATCGCTTTGTACGTGGCTTTGAAATTTTGTATTTGGTAAAAAGGAAAAACAAAAGCCTGCGAAAAGGTACGGAGTAACGGTAAGAGTAGCGCCGGTTAATCTCTGGCTTCGCTATCGTTCTCACTCTCCCACGCACGTGGCAAGGCAGACATCGCGAAATCTATGGAACGAAAATCCACTGGAATTTCTTTCCGCTCTCGGGTTTCTAGTTATTCTTAAAAACTGTACACTCTCAGCTGACGCTTAAATTTCTTTTTATTAGCACCGTGAACTGCATTCCTCGTCCGGAGAGGTGAATTCAGTCGGCGATATTAATTTACAAAAACAGTATCGAGTTTGCTCCAGCCAAAAAATCGGGGCTTCTCGTTTCGCAGTCGCGCGATTCAATTAGCTCGTTCGGTCCTTTGATAAAAGGCCTTATTTATACGTTTGCTCGGCGTAATCTACTCGTCGTACGTGCTTAACGATTTTGCATTCGCACCGCCGAGTGGTAATCCGGTGGTCCATGTCTCTACATCGAGGAATCGCATTAGAACTTTATAGTCGCTTTGCGTCCAAGTTTCAAACTTGCCTCAAACTCCCAACTTTCAATGTTTTACAACGAGTTGAAGTGTGCATCGGTCTCTCTAATTGCTTTAAAAATAACTAGAGGAATCTTATACTGCACCTAATTTTACCGCGTATCTCTCGGCTTTTCCAACATCGCGTATCAGATTTCATCGGATCAAATCATTTTATCAATGCATTAATATTAACTATTCTTCCGCTTCTCCCTTTACCGTTCGTATCTCATTGTTGTCAAACTAACTGGACTCGTCCGCTACGAGAGACGCCCGGAGCCAGCCAACCACTTTTTCCTTAACTTATTTAAATCTGACTAGTAGTTAAATATTTCTCGAGCAGCGCGTTCGCAATCGTATAATCGGAGTTTGCGCGTATAACTGCGCTTCTCTTTACCGTCGGACTCGATTGCGGGGTTCTCCGTTTCTTACCTACAATGTGTCGTTACTTAAATAAAATACAGATCCTTGGAGCTGTATTTTGTCACTCGGGCGTTCGGTTCTCTTACTATGTTTAGACCCCTTTTAGTAACCGGCGATTACTCATTTACTTTGTTGCTTCCATATGCAATTACGCTGTTAGACGCGCAATCTTTGCGAGTACAAGGTATTATCGGATCTCGGTACGACGGGTATTATCTTCGACGTGGCCGCAACTCATCGACCTCACCTTTGCGCGATCCTTTGATGGACGTCGAAGCGTTGTTCGCGTAATTCTTGAAATATGCGCCGCAACTCGAATTTTCCCGATGAAATATCGCTGATTCCGATAGTGTATAAACGCAAACGCGTATTTCCATCGATGTAAAGTTGTTAAACCTCTATCTCGATCTTAATGCCTTTTTTTAAACTAATTCACCTAATTTGCGTTTCAACGTCTATTTATTTTTCTATTTATTATCCACCGTTGCGCTAACGAATGCTACGGCTTATAAAGCTATTAATACCGAATCGTTTCAATTGTATCGCAGACAATTGATAGTCCGTGAACGTTGAAAAAACACGATTTTATTCGCCGCATCCATAATTGCCGCCGTTGGAATATTCGTTCGAAGAAAAAAAGGGGAAACGCGAAAAATTATTTATATATAGCTATAATAAAGCGAGAGAGAGTTGGAGTGAGAGTTTTATAGCGAACGAAAGGGGAGAGAAAAGGTGCCTTGGGGCTTACTTAAACCTTTCGAAACAATAACAAGTATTCTAGAGCACCTATGAGATCTACGGGAATCTTGTATTTTTATGATAGCTCGTTAAGCTGACGCGTTAAAATTATTTTATACAACGTTTTTTTATTATGTCGCATAAAATTACTTCGAAAAAATGTTTTATAATAATTCTTTTTACCGCGTCGATGTTGTTTTAAGTACGGTAATATCGAGATTAGGAATTGTATTCGAGGAGAATTGCCTTTGGTATTTTCGGAGCTTAATTTTTACGAGATATTCTATGGTTCTTTTGGATTTAATTCGAGGGCGAGAAAATCAAGGAACAAATGTAACTAATTAATATCGGAATTTAATTAACGCAAGAAACGCTATAAATTTTTTAGATTGCTTGATTTTACTTCATTTCTTTCGCTATACTAAAATTTTAAACAGATTTATAATATATTAAGTGGAAGTAGTCTACGACTGTATACGAAAGTTTTACTCGACAAACTTATTTAAAAGTACACAAAGATAATTATTTTTAAGACAAATTGTAAATTTTGTATAATAGAATTATTTAAAATCAATATTGTACAATTATTAAATTTTCTTGATCGTACTTTAAATTTCTTGAATATTTCAATATATTAAATGTAATAAATATACGTGAATTTTTAAATTACTTTATGTAGAATTTATCAATAATTTTATTTTAAAAAATTCGTAAATATTGTGTAAATATTTTATTCTTCTTTGTATTAATTATTATATTATATCATAATTAATATAAACATTCCTTAAATTCTTTAAAGATTTAATATGAACATATGCGAATAAATTTAAATTAAAATTTCTATATTTTTAAGTAAACAACAAATTATTACATTTTGTGGCTATACGATTATAATTATAAATTTATAGCATCACTTCTTTGATTCAGTGCTTTTTATATTTTCAATTAATGGTTTTCATTGTAACCTAATCATATTATAAAATTAAATTAAAGATAAACTAGATAACAATAAAAATTATTACTATAAAATAATACATAAATATTGTGTAGTATAGGTGAAATTTTGAAATTTTATTTTACTGGCGGAAAACTAATTTCTACCATTACACATTATAAACATAAAAAGTTGATAAGACATTACAAAGCTTATTACACGATATCAAAATTAAAAGAGTTATTAAATTAACTAATTAAATGACATTATTAACAAAGTAGCTTTGATTATTACTAAAGCAAAAATTTTATACAAATTTTAAGTAATTATCTACAAATTTCGTACAAACTTGGTTCTATATTAATCGAACGAAATTGCAGTATTAAACGTGTTATATTTTAACGTACAGGACTATAAAATTTAAAACTGTCAAATTTTTCAAGTTACTTAATCAAAAATATGCAAGTTAATATTCGATACGAAATGTATTTTCTTTTGTTCTAAGTGTTTTAATATTATAGTTTATATCTAACGCACCTACAAAGTACTTATTTATTTGGTTGAAATACTTTCAAAGAATTATTTATTTTTGATAATATCGTAATAAAAATGTGTTTTATTAAGTCTTTCTAATAAAAAACTTACTTATAAACTTTAAATAGAGTTTTGAATACATTATTCACTTAATTTCAAGTAAAATATTCTACAAAATGTTATTAATCAAATACAGAATACGAATCGAAATTAAATATATTTGAATTTTATAATACAAAAGTAATAAAATCAATGGAAATGTTTTTCCGAATTTATTTTATAATGTGATTTGTGTAATAACAATAAATTTATTTTCCAACAGTGATATGCTCATTATGTAATAAGAATCAATAATACCAGTATTCGATGGTAACGTTATATAAAAAAAATCGATTTTAATTTCGTACCGAATTTAATACGAAAAATCATTAAAGTCTGGAAAATTTTTGATAATATCGACGGAAATGATATAACGCGAAGAGAAGAATTTAAATTACAGGTATTTACGATAAAATTTCAGTGGTTGCAAAACGTTTGTACCAACGTTAAAGACAGCCAAGATTTTTCTTCCATTGTAATTCATTTGCTGTACCTAAGCCTTAATAAAAAAAATATGAAATTATAATTATTAGTAACCGCCAAGTACTAAGTAATTAGCGGTATTAACCACTAATTATTTTATAGTAATTGTACAAAGCTTAATAGTAACAAATATAGTTCGGTAGTAACAGCATTTTTACCGTTGTTCGTATTAAAATTTAGTAGTAATGCTTGAAAAGTAACGGCTTGGTATAAAGTAGTACCGCAAATAGAACTATGACACTTTTATAGTACTATAAAAAGAAAGTATAAAAATACAATAGTAGTGCGAAAATGCGTACGAGATATAAGTGAAATAATTGTGAACCGACGAGGGTAAGATCAAAGGAGGGTGGGTTTGACCAAAGTGGTCGAAAAATTTGCGCGAATTCTCTTTGGAACGGGTTAAAGTCGCGAGTTCTCGTAAATACTCGTAAGAAAAACGAGATCGACGACGACGACGACGAGGACGACGAGGACGACGACCAAGTCGCTCGAACGAGAGCAGCAGGCGATGGGACGCGAGAAAAATTCAACCTCCGGTTTAATCTGCTGGCAAATCCATTAGCGGAACGAGCGCACTTAAAGCCTAGCACACACACACGGATAGGAAAAGGAGCGTCGAACGCGCCGCGTGAAAAATCCTCGGCAGCGTTTCGAGCTTTTTCCCGCGCGTGTAAATACATAGAACCGCGCATTGCTGTACACACAAGTAGACCATCGCTCTCTACCCCCTATTTTTCTCTTTACGACGAGAACTCGCGCCGTTATTACTCCTCGACTCTTTATGTTCCGATACTTTAACAATGGAACGTCCGGCGGTTCTGCGTAAATATTATACTTCGCGTGTTAGTGCCTGCTTTTCGACGAGCCGTCAAATTCGCAGGAAGGCATGAATAATTATTACGTAATAAATACGTTTTGAAATAAAAAAAAATCGTTTACACTCTTGTTTCTCTATTCTCTATTGCGCGGGCGAGCAAATATCTACGAGCTCGAAGGATCCCTTCGATTGCTATTTTTCCCACCGCTTTCATCGCGAAAATGCGCTTAAATATCGGCGATAAAAAATGTATTTTACAATAATTACTTTCGTTCCAGTCTTTCGATACGTACGAGCTTTTTACGCGACGCGGAAAGTTTCATCCAAACTAGAACACGCGTGTTTCTTCCTACACTTTTACTCCCTTTTTTTTTCCTTTAGAAAAAATGTTAAAGATTATTAGAGGTAACGATCGCGATAAATAAATATCGATATCCATTATTTAATCGCGTTCCTTCCGTTTAACGATCTTTTATCCAAATCGTATTTCTATCTCGTAGGGATCAAGCAAATTCGTTATCGGTGGTTCCGTCTTTCAAATAATTTACGATAATAAGAAACATTTGTCGTTCGAGCGAACGAAACGGTGAAATTTTATTTTTGTATGATTTTTAACGATGATTAACGAAAATAAAAAATTTCCGTCGCAAGATATTCCCAATATTCGATAACTTTTAATAGTTATTTTTCACGTCGCTGTTCGAAAACCTTTCGTCCGTAACAATTTGTTTTCTTACGCGAATCAATTTGATTATTCTCTCGACTAATTACGAGGTAGCGGTGATTATTTATATTTAACGAGATACGATTACGCTCGTGTAGAAAAATGTAAAATTATCGAATACGACCCGAGATATAATTGACGAAATAAATACTCCACGGTTAGCGGTGTCCAATGTTTGTTACGCTTATTACGGATATCAAAAAGTTACCGGATCGGTGATATATAGATTTCAGACGGAGTTGCATAAATAAGATACAGTTAGAAAATGTCGAGGAAATTACGATCGCGCTTCGGGCGAGCAAAGTAAACGTTAGCGATAAGTCAATCAAAGAGCATCGTAAGAATGAATTCGAAACAGGTAGAAATTGAAATGGAGAGAAGAGAAGCAGCCGAAGAGACCGCGAAAAGAAGAGATAGATAAAGAGAGCGAGATTGAGCGACGTAACGTCGATACGGGAATTCCGGTAAAAGTAAAGAGCGCATCATCGTTGCCTGCCTCGATGAGAAGCAAGCTCTGATTTTCTTTGTACAAGAGTTCTAAAGTTGGCCTCGTTCGCAACGTTGATAAATCCCTTTATACTCTCTCTCTCTATCTCTTTCTCTCTCTATCTCCGTTTCCGTCTCCATTCCTCGGTCTCGATTCTCTAGCTTTCTCGCCTGCATATCTCTCGGCAACGGAACGCTACGCCGGTGCGCGCGAATCAGAAAGATAGTGGAAGGTGCGATAACGATCTCGCGACGTATTCGAGTACAATGCAAACTTAATTAAAGGGAACGTCGCTCGAGAGCTGCGAAGGTGGCGCACGTGGTTCACGTGCTACGAGCACATCAACGCCTGCGATTCTCTCTCGGCGCACATCCACGTAATAAGCACATACACGAGAGCATATCCCGGCACTCGGATAAACACGAGAAAGAAAGACGGAGAGAGTACGAATAATAGTTATGGTAACGAAGTGTTACTTTCTCAAGTGCCAAGACGATACGGAGTCTCGAATAATAAGGAACCGATACGCGGATATTCCGTTCACCCATCGAATCGACTACAGTTATCCGCTGTACTTTTGTTGGTTGTACCCGATTTTATTTCCGTGATAAACGCCGCTAATACCAGAAACGCGAGGTAAGAGGATCCTCGCAGGCGCCAAAATTAAACCAACATCTCACGGTGAGCTTCGCCATCATGGAAATACGATACGCTTGGACGACTCAATCGGTTATTCTCCTTCTTTCTCTCCGAGGTTCCAGTCGTTACGGTTATGGACAACGTTATTCGATCGTTATTAATTTAGGCGTTTAAATTTTTGCTCGCTCCTCGAATCCGAACTTTATTTTGTTTCCCGCGCACAATTATTTAGAGACGTTTAAAAATTTATCGGGATATCGATACTTTGAAACTTTGGTGCAGCACTCAGCGACCAAGTACTCGTAAAATGCGTTAAAATTGATATCGAATAAGCTATGAAATAAATATGAAGTACGGGTCGTTGGGATAACCGTTTAACCGATCGTTTTATAAATTTTAGAAGAAATTAATTCCGTAAGGTTGTTATCGAACGATCTCACCGTGCGCGTATATCAAATACTTAATATTCTTCTTTTTGGCCTCGCGTGCGTGTGTGTAACGTAACTTATGAAGCATTACGTAACTCATTAAGATATACGCGTATATAAGTTACGTGGTTGAAAAAAAAAATATTATTAAAGGAGTTTCTATCGAAGGAGACCAAGAAAGGTAAAACAGTCTCGTTTCTCATTTCGAAGGTTGTATCCGTTACGCGTACTCTCTTGAAATTAATCACCGCTTTAGTCAGTATCGAGAATTCCATAACTTTGAGACTTTTTAAAAATTACGATAAGCTTGGATAAAAAAAAATTGTTTACGCGGCGTAAAAGTCGTATAGCTCGGTAATTAATTTGCGTTAAGCTCGTTTCGGTGAAAACTCGCAAAGGTCGATTCGCGCGATATTTATACTTTGGTGATTACGCGACGCGGAAAAGGACGGAGGGTACGACGATAGGTCAGGAGTACGAGTAACTCACCCTGGAAACTATCAAATTCAACGGACACACCGACGTCGAGCTTACACGTACGTTAATTAGCGGCGGTCCTTACGTCCGTTTCTCTCGGCTTGTCGCGGGCGGGGAACTCGTCCGAGTCCCCGATGCAAATCAACGTAGGAGACGTCGCGACGCCCAGAAGTGTACCGTAAATCAGAGCCGTCGCGAGTCGCTAAAGAGACGCTCTTTTCCTTTTCCTCTCTGTCTTTCTTCCCTGCCATTCTCACTGGATTCGAGAGGGAGGGGAGAGAGAAATTTGGTCTCCGCGTCTTTGTTCCTTCGGTTGAATTTATTTCGCGCTTATCTTCTCGACGCGTCTCGGCTTCGTTTTTTTTTCTCCCGTATGCTTCCGTGTGTTCAAAAATTTTGAAGACAGCCGAAGGATTTTTGGTCGGAATGAGAAATGAGGAAATAATGTGTAAGTGACGTTGAAGCGTTGCTCGACGAATTTTCACTTGCTACCAATGTAATTTTTCGAAAAGGAATTTTCTCTTTGTTTTGCAGTTCGAGTTTCCGTAAGGACGATCGCTCGATAATTTACGTCGGAGTGAGATTTAAAATTGCATATTGTAAGCATTATCCGCTTTTACAGCTGATGTTTCAGCGTTGTATTTATAATTGCATCGAATTTAATATGTAAGCGACGTTGATCGCTCGACAAAACTTGGGACGGGAAACTTTCGTATCGGTTCCTTCGGATAAAAACTGAGCAGAGGACTCGAATAAATCAGCACTTTTTTCACGCTTTTCTTTTTAATCTATTGGAAATTATTTCTGACGCAATTGTACGTATATTTAGCCCCTTATTAGCACATCGGAAAATCTATTTTCCGTTAAATATTGGTTTATTTAGATTTATATTCGGAAAAAATAATTGAAAAAATTTTGTGCTGTGGTGCCGATGGTAAATTAAGAATTGGTCTTGATTATAATTTATGGTCACGAACGTCCGACGAAAAACATTTAAGAATATTTTTACACTTTTTTATTATTAACTAATAAAATGAAAACGTAAGGGTCGTTTAAATTTTATTTTGAAATTTAATATTTAATAAACAAACTCTGTCAAATATATTCAAATTAACGCTGAACGAAAACTCGACTATATATTATTAATAATTATTAGCACTGATTGAACAATGATATTTTTCCATAAACAATTAAAGTATTATTTACATGTTTATTATTTAAGCACAATATACTCAATTATATCGAGTAACTTTATATTCTTATACAGGTCAGGATATACAGGTAAAATGCATGAATATTAGAATTTATTAATACAGTTATAAAGTATGTAAGAATTACAAAATTATTATATTCTTTTATTATAATGATACACAAGCTAATGAGATTATAAATTAAACGTGTAATACGATTCACTTTCTTACGGTGTACAAAAATACAATGTACGAAGGAAATACATAATTAACATTTTTATTAACTCAGAAACTTATCTATAAGATAATAAGCATAATTTATCAAATGTATAATATTAAGGAAATGTATTAATTTGTAATTTATTGTTATTATCTCGTTTGTGTGGTTACTGAAAATAAATCATTCCAAAAAGTTTGGTTAATTCAAAGTTTTTAAAATTATTTTCATTTTGACGTATTAATTAATTTGCTATTTATCGGTAATAAGTTCTTCAAGAATCTGTTATACGAATAATTAATTTGAATTTCATACGAAAATCATGAGAAATTAAAAATCTGTATTATATAAAAATTTATATTATTTATTAAAATATAGATAACGAATTTCGTGTGGATTCTTCTAATAATTGAATGTTTTTATAAATTTTAATTTGGTTTAATGCACTCATTCACAGAAAGTTTGATTTATATATCTTGATTGTTAAATATCAAAGAATAAAAAGGATTGAACTTTTTATACGTATTATTTTTTAATAAATGTAAAAAAATAAATTATGATATTGTAAAATAGGATAAAATCACGGAAAAGAGATGAATTAACTTTTCATATTTTTTTTTAAATCAAATTAATATGTTTTTAAAAAGTTATCATCGATTCAACGTGATAAAAGTAAATGAAAAAATTAATATAAAAGCTCAAACCTCCATATTGAGTAAAGTAATTACATTTGTGTTTATCGTGAAATACCTTTATAATCAATTTGTACCATACAAGAGTTAAAAAATTATTTTCAAAATATTCTATCTTTAAATAGATATTTTTTAAAAGCTATGCTTTCTGTCGAATTTATTTTTAGTTGATAGTATTAAATATACATATTTATTGCAGCTTTTCGAGGATTTCATACTTTTTTTTTACTTATTCCGATAAATATTTAGCTAGAATATAAAAATGATATAAATAATGTGATAGTTTATTTTAAGCATTATCAATCGTTTATGTAATTTAATAGTATTTCTATATTACATTGACGTGATTCGTATCGAAAGAAAAATGTATTATATAGAAATTTATGAAGTGATGCATCGCACAGAATCACGAAATGTATAAAATAATCATATTTGTGTATTTCCTTCTTAAATCTCAGCGTTTGCTCGTACGAAAGTAATAAATTTATTAATTTGTATTATATACTTGTATTATTTATTACAAGGAAAATTAGCTGGTCTATGAAAGATAACCATCGCCTTTTTAGACTTAGAAATAATGAGACACGAATAAATGAAGGAATTTTGTGGTGTGAGTAAACTGAAATACTGATAATTAACAAATAATGCATCGTATAAATTACATGTCATCGTAAGTAGAGTGAAATATAATCATATTATTATTACGTGTAATATTAAATATATTCAATTTATGTACGATTATTTATAATAATATATAATATAGATAATAATTTCTGTTGTATTTATGATTACGCGTCTAATAAATTTTAAGACTAGCGTGAAAAATAATACATAAATAATCGAGTGAAAATAAAAAAATTTTAAATCGCGTTATAATTTGTATTCTCGTACTTTTTAATAAAATAATGAAAAATATTTTTTATACTTTATTTTTGAATATTCATATCGCGCATAGATACGAGTGCATTAAATTAATTTTCTAAACAAAAATATAATCCTCGTCGAAAAATTTTAGCTAAAATATTATAATTTATCTTAAATCTTAAAAGTATGTATATTAAAATTAAAATATACATTAAAATTCAAAGCTAAATTAAATATGAAATTAAAGTCAAAATAGAATTTTTATCTTTAAAATGCATTACAAAGAAGATACAAATTACATTCTAATAGCCCAAATTGGTTGGTATAAAATATTTTGTAACTCACGATTTTAGAAAAGTAATTGTTTCAGTTACGCGATAATATATAAAAAATTTAAATAAATGCAATAGTTGACATTGAGTTGCTCTCGACAGAGGGAAAGTTGAAATTTAAAGATTCTTTTATGTATTTTACATATACGTTATACAGTGTTTTCAAAGTTTCAGCAATATTAAATTTTTTACTTACTCACTTGAGGTAAAATCGCTCAGACGTATTTGAATAATTTCCGCAGTTTATTTCCACTTTAAATTTCTATCTTTAAGAGAAAATTTTGCTTTTTGAATAGGAAGGGAAGAAAGTAGTCCGATTTTAGTAAAGAATAATTTAACCGAATCGATTCCGTCGAATCACTGAAATAATATACCTTGGAAATAATATAACGATAGATGTTCAGAAGTTCAATATTTTATACACTTATCGTTCGATATCCAAGTTCAACGTGCAAACGGTCCTCTACAAATAAAGCCTTATTTTGATTATCAATTTCAGTTAAACAATCCAAACTACTCGCGAAATCTATATCGCTTTCAAGATTGTAAAAGTAGTTGACATCGCGGCAACTCGAGCCACTCTCGAACCGTCTTTTAAATTTAAAGCGAGTTCTCTTAAAATTTAGAGCGAAATTACCGTAGCTACACGCGACGAGGAATCGATAGTATTCGCGCAATGCACGCGAACCTCTAGTCACATACAAATGGTTATTCTTTCGCGCCTTTTACAGCGCGTATAATTCGATAAAATGTGACGCGCGGAAAACAGCCGACAACGCGGCTTCGAACGAAACTTTCGCATTACGTTAAGCGCACTGAATAATTGCCTCATGCGCGAGAGACACGATGATATTGAAATATTTTCCATGCTCCAACCGCGTTTTCTACTTCTACATATCGCCGCGAAAGAATATTAAAAACGTGCCGAGTGTACCAACGAGAGTCGATCAACCGGAAGAAATTTTGGATGGGAGGCTGAGGGAAAAGCCCAAGTTTATCGCTGGATAATCAAACGGATTCGTATCGAAGACAATCGAATTCCGTTTAACGATGATCTCGCGGATCGTACGAAAGCGAATAACGAAGCTTCCGCCACGTTTCGAGGCCTTGGCTTCCTTAAAATATCCTTAAAATAAGGCGTTTCCCTCGAAAACGCTTGAATGGAAAGTTGGATTCGAAAGGTACTTTCGTTTCAAATTACGAGGCTGCGCATCATTCGTAATTACTCTGGAATTCATATTTTAAATTTAGCAGCGAGGCTTTCCTAGTCTTGCCATTCCAGAGCCAGGACCAACCCGCCAAGCCCTGTTTTTCTTATCCGTGAAAAGCGTGAAAAGTCGGACCTTCGTTTCGCGAAGAAGTTCCTAAAGCGCAATTATCGAGAATAGCTGGAAGCATCGGAGTAAGCGTCGGAGTATTTGGGATCAATTATTCGTGCTCCTTATCGAAGGCAGCATCGCGGGTAAATAAATTTCCATTTGAAAGGTGGCGTGGTAAGCAGCTCCGTATTTTCCGTCTCCCTCGGCTCTTTGATCTTCCGGATGGACGAACGCGTAGTCAGCAGGTGCCTCGGAGCCGAGGATTCCGGGATGAAAGGATCGAGGGGTGCGAAGGTGCCGAAAACGAGGAATCGAAAAATCCCCCGTCCAAAGGGAGAGAATCGGGTTACTCGGCGGTTCGTTACCGGTCGGCTAAGTAGACCACTCGCAGAAATTATTCCCCGGTCTTCGTCCGCTCTCATCGCCTCGGTAATACGCGCGAGTCGAATGGCTGGCGATAAGCCGCTCTGAGCTAGACCAATTTACCTTTCGCGCAGCTACGATAGACTGCGCCGTTTATAAATCGCCTTTGCGGTTAGCATGTGGAAAATTGTAGAATTTAAACGCGAGCCGCGATTGCCTTTTTCTCGCGGGTGATACCGCACTCCTGGGATCATTATTATAACTATCAAACGCTGAGAATTATTATTTTTCAATATGGATAATACTCGCGTGTAAGCTTACAACCTTCTTTCCGCTTCTTCGTTATTTTCTATATCGCTTGTATCGTTATTACCGAGAGCGTCGTAGAAATCACGTCTACGCTTTCGGAGATATATAATTCGGGAGAAACTACGGATATTCGATTTACCTGCTCTTTCCCTCCTACGAAACCTGGAACGTTGTTAACCGAGCGATAACTGCGTTTCTTTATTCCTAGAGTAATTATCGTCGAAGCGCCGCGTAAAAAGATGACGTAACGTTCGAGTGTTCGATTGTCTACGACGATTCGACAACGTAGATCGAAGCGCGTAAAGAAATTTCACAGATATCGTTTGTACCTAATAGCCGTGTAATTTTAATTGGAAAGAATTCGATAGAGAAAGAGAGAGAGAGAGAGAGAGAGATTTTATTGGAATCGAGAAAAGCTCGTTCGATATAATTTAATTACGGGTATTTGTCCGTGACGATCGAGCGAATACTTTCTTCGCGATGACTCGCGTACATTTTCACTTTTACCCAAACGGCGCTTTTGCGACACCGGAGACGTCGATGGAGTGTCTTGTTTTATCGTGGTATCTACCTCGCATGTGGCACCGTCCCACCTTCGATTATTGTAATCGGATCTTGGCTTTTGAGCTCGTGAGCTCGGCCCTGGCAATCGTCGTTTTCAATGATGTTGTCCTCTCGAAGAAAGGATAACGAAGGAGTCGCTCGAATCTCGCGAGTTCTTATGAATCCTCGCGTGGTTATCGCGAGTTCGTACGAATGTTGGTTTAAGTACGAATTCTTTTGCTTTCTCGCGTAGCGGCTATGGAATACACGCGATCGAAAACCTTCGCGAGATAATACGAGTAGAAAAGTATTTCGAAAGCGGATAAATCAAACGTCCGTTGGGGAACGCGTGTTTTACTTTTCCTCTCGAACGACTCTGCGATTTACGTTTGTCGTTGCGTTATTGTTGAATAGGGTAAAAAAATGTTGCGCGCGGATAAAATGCGAGGAGAAACTTCGTTTTTCTACGAACGAATGTAACGCTTTGAACGTCGAATGCGATTATTTACGAAATATTTTGGGTACGTAAAACTTTTTTAAATATCGGGTTAATGCGTAGCGACTGTTTAAATAAAACTCGTTTAAGAGCAATCTATTACATCATTTTAGAGATATAGATCATTTTCCTTTTTTTTTTCCAAGGCATTTATTAAAAGTTGGTTAAAAGAGATTAAGTGGAAACTTGGTAAAGTATTAGTATGAACTTTGAACGTTACTTTTAAGTATACTATAAAAAGTATCGTAACGATTAATTATTTCTTTTAAAAATTTATATCATTAACTTTTTGTTATTTCCATCACCTTTGCCGAATATTCCTTGTTTATGAACTTTCTTAATAGAGATCTCATTGAGTTTTCAAAAAAATTTAACACCAGCGTATAATACGATACAAAATTTGAATGGATAAAATTTTGAATCTTTGTTGGATGTTGATTCGAAAGTAGGAATATTGTATCATTATATAGAATTGTATATCGATGCTTCTAATCGGGAATACAGTATTTTGCCTATTAACGATGAAAATCCTGTTTCGGTTGATTACAGATTGTTGCAATGGGGAAAAAATTAAAATCGATGCGTTGATTTTTTAATTCGTTCGAATCGATTAATTTTTTCGATGTTCGGACAACCAATATTAAAAAAAACGTTAAATTTGACAAATATTATTTTAATTTTAATAGCGATATCGATGTCGAAAAAATAAAAACAACTTAATTAAATAATTTATCTTATATTTTAATAACATAATTAAAATGTATCGTATTTTAGAAGGTATTACAATTTTGCCATGTAAACAAAGAATATAAACATCCGTTGTAAAGATTCATTTATCATATTTAAGTTTAAGTCGACGCACGAGATTCGAGTTTTGATAAAATTTAATTGTTTAAATTAGTCACGGATCTTAACATTTATATTTAGTATTTGCGTTGTACATTTAAAAAATAAAAACAGCAAACGTTTATTTTCTCGCGGATTCGACGAATAGAAATATAAGTTTTGAAAAAACGTAAATTTTATTTAGATTGAATTTAAAATTTTTTAAAATTAAAATAAAATATATTTGAAAACATTATTTCCAACTTTTATGATAAAAATGTAAATCTTGAATATTTTAAGTACGAAGGAGTATATCTAATGGATATTTTCATAGTACGTCGTTTCAAATTCATTGCACTATGTTATAATACGCTCGGTTGTTTTTAGTTCTCAATTTTATTCATATTTGCATAACACACATCGTTTTCCAGATATTTGCATGTACAAAATAAAGTAGTACGAATTCTTTGAAATATAGTCTGGATGTTCACGGAGCGATACGAGTGTTAAGCTACAACGGTTACTTATCGATTACCGTATCGTTTCATTTTTAAAAAACAAATGACGCACGTTATAAGATAATAATAATACATTTTTTAACCGCGTAAAAGTAAATGGTTCGTTCCTTCGACATCGATATTTTAAGCTAACGATTATTAAATTTTCGTCGAAACAAGCGCTTCGATCAATGTTTAGATAACTCGTAACGTTCGGTGTACACCTCATCGATAATTAAATTAAATTGAAGCGTTGTTTGAAATATTAAATCGATGAATATACACCGAAATACAATGTAGTGCTCCGAGAAACCGTGAAGATGTTCGTATAAATTGCGAACGAACTCTTACGCGTCCAAGACCGACTCTTTCGTATCGAATTAGGTAAAGAGACGGTAAAGATCGACGAATGGCTCACCGAGTGATCTATGCATCCTGCTTTTAAGGGAAGAGCCACTGGGCGAGAGAAGAATCCGAGCGAGTCGATGGGAAGTAACAACAGATGCGTCGAAAGTACAGTGTATTTTCGTATATTTGGATTGTGATAAATTTTTATCGGCGGCTCGGCCGGAATAATCCGGTCGTTAACTCTCATCGTTTTAGGCGGATAATAATCCCGTGTATTTGGTTGTTTAAACACGTCTATTTAAACGACCTCGACGCTCGCTTTAATTCTCAGTATTTATAAGGCGCAGTGCAAATTCGGTCGCATATTTACCCGAATTCGGTGCACTCGATTAAACTTGTGCAGCGAATCGCGAGTTGGTCGGGAAGCTGCGTTTCGGGGTTCGGAGGTCGTCGAGAGGGTTGGAACACGTCTCGGCGACGTTTCCTCGATCGGTCCACCAAAGAAACATCGCTATCGTCGTTGCCCACGGAATATACATTGACCTGCATTGCTCAAGTTCGCGAATAGCTTCGTTCTCTGACCGTTAGCGGTTGCCCCGTGTTACCGCCAACCTCTCTAATTATACCTACCTGTATCCAGTTACACGTACACAGTTACGTTATAAGTACCGCGGGACTCGATCTCGGCAATTACGCTTTTTCGATTTCGATCCGCTCGTTTGCCATTCCACTCGCGCGATTTTCGTTTTTTCAAGCTTTTATCTCGAAACGCAAACTTTTTGGGCATCGATGCGATTCGGCGATTCGCGCGAGTGAAATAAGCTCGTTCCGTTCGCGTGAGATAAAAGACAGTCGAGAGTTTCGCGATCGATTAATGAATGGAGATTTTACCGTATCGAGAAGCAATAATGGTTTACGAAAAAAACAAAGAAAATTTTTCGGTTGAAATTGTAACTTATGTTATCGAAAAAATCGATATTCGAGATGCAATATTTTGCTCATAAATAAAAATTTAGATCGAGGGAAATCTTATTTACAGTAGAAAGTTTCGAAAAAAAATTTTTATGGATATTATAAGCGGAAGTGTATAATAAATTAATTTATTTTAAAGATTTATTACCGACCCACTGTTCTCGTAAGGATATTGATCGAACCAGTTATCGATCATTGAATTATGTTAGGTAGCAGCGTAATTTTGAATAAGTTATAACAATGTTTCAATATTTTTGAAAAGTAGGTTACGTTATGAATTCGCTTCTCGGTTTGACTATGATTTGTTGTGTAACCGAGACAAAAATCTGGTTTGCACTTAAGAGAAATGATGAAAAATGGAGAGGATAAAATAAAACTATTTACATTCGTTCATGACTAATACGAATTTCGAAAAAAGTTGCGACGTTATAAATGACATCGGTATGTTACATTATCTTTATAGTTTCACTTTAAAAAGTGGAGGTACGAAATCGTTTAAAAAGATTATTAAAATTTTTGGCGATATAAATTTTCGAATATCTTACAGTTTAAAACGTAAGTTGACTTAAATATACAAATATTAAAGTTCGAGAAAAAAATAACGCGTTTAAAACAAATGAACTTATCGCGAAAAATACTATAAAAATTGAAAACAATTAGTTTTATGCATATATTTAGAATGTATTCTAGTTATATTTACCAAATTGGTTTTAAATTTTCTAACATCGTGAACAAGAAATCTTTTTATAGTACAAATCATTATTACAATTTTCTATAAAATATCCCATTTTTTGTTTTAAATGTTCACGATTTCTTAATTTAATTCTAACCTTGTAAATGTGAATTGTAACTGTATACTTGCGGTTTAAAATCCATTCTAAATTTATCATGTACAAAAATTAAGAAACATACCACATATGCATAAGGTAAAGCTAAATTTAAGAAGATATTTATGCAAACTTGTTGTTATAAATATCATATAAAAGTAAACCAATAATTAAGAAAATATGGGAGATAATTTGAATTGCGTGCCTTAATTTATGGATATTGTAATATTATTTAAATTTCGTAAATGTTTATTTACTATATTGAAAAATAATTAAGATGTTGTCCCGAATGATAAGGATCTTAGAAAAATTTGCAACTAGTGATCCATGTAATCGTTCGGTTTAAAATTTTAAGGTAATATACGCTACAAAAAGATATGTGTCAAAAAAAATGCATTTTAATTCAGTATTTCATTTACTTTCACGATACTCGATATTAATATTAGAAAAGTTTAGTAACATTATTTTTCTCTCTGAGTAACCTCAAATCTAACCGCGATATTGTGGTAAAGTAAACCTTATTTGTAATGTTATTCGATAACCATAATATTTTCAATCTAGTTTGACTTCTGTGCTACTTTTATCAGACAGCCAAGTTTTAATAAACAAAATACTTATTTTATAAAACTGAACTAAATCTGAGAAAATAAAATTAAATATATGCGTTGTATGTATTTGTACACTTGTACATCTGACTTGAAAATTAACAAAGAATTTTAAAAATTTTATAATTATATAAATGAGTATTTTATTTCAAGAGTTTCTTTCTAGAATTCGTTGAGTCACAAAAATTATGAGCTGTAATAATTTTTACATAAAGGTACACAGACATTTTTATACCTTTAATACTTCGAACAAAAATGGAATTGTATATTTGTTTTTACAATTTAAGTTATTTTTACATTATTTTAATACTTTTCCAGATTTAAATGTTAATAAATTTAGTAAATAATTTAAAATTTGATTTAAGTACGTAAAATATGTACGACAAAATTTTCAGAAAATACATGAAAATTTTGTGAAAACATAAATTGAATTTATTCTCTACAAATATAGTAAATGTTAAAAATTTGTAATATTTGATTTAAATGGTAGAATTTAAAAAGAATTTAAATAATTTTTCCCATTCGATATTTTACCAATAGAGATTTTTGAATTTATTTAGATACATGATTTTAAAATTTAAAATTTAACATTTATTAAACAGAATTATTAGTTATTAATATAAAAATGTCTGTATTAGGATATTGACGTTAAATTAGAATATAATAAAAAAAATGAAAAATTTTTTATTTTTATGAAGTTGCATCTATATATAAAATCTTATTGCATTACAATTTAATAAAATTAGATTGTGTATTTAGAATTTAAAATAAAAAATATCTAGTATTAGATGAATTATAAGACTAATCGATTTAATGTTTGAAATTTTAAGAATTTTTACGAATTTTTGATTCTTTTTTTCTAAATTTTATCACATTAAATTATATTTGAAAAAATCGTTAATTAAAAAATTCTTTATTATATGCGATTTTAGGATGCAATATCAATTAAAAAAAAAGGTTTTAAAGAAAATTTTTTCTGTTTATCCCTTTTTTATATGAAATTCAGAAGTTAATGAAATTTTCACCTAATGGTAAGAATCGAATTTTGTTCATTTTATCATATTTTGAATAATTAATATATAATGAGATTATGTCATGTTCTGAATATGAAATCTACTATGTATAATAAGGCTTATTTTATAATACTGTCTGTGCAATTCACGGATATTAAATATTATATGCATAAGTAGAAATAGGTGAATTTGAAGAGAGCAAAATAATAATCTAAAACTTTTGATTATCACGGAGAATTCGGAGTATTTTATATTATTTTATAGTATACTTTGTATCTATAATGATGAGAAAATATGTCATTGTTCTAATTAAGTACACAAGAGTCGTGGTTAATTTAAAAAGCATGCAAATGTTATTAAGTATTAAATATTGTGAAGAAAATATTCATTATTATAAAGAACACATAATTATAATTGAAAAAACATAAATACATAAATCATCGGTAAAAAATAAAAATTTTTTCGTAATAACTCTTATGAACAACAATTTCAGGATTAATAAAGATTTTAATATGGAATTAGTTGAAATAAAATAATGTTTTTTGTTCTTCTATTTCCTTATTGTAAAGTCTTTTAACATGAATAGGGATATGCTCATTTTTATGATCAAAACTAAGGAATATCTGCTTTCATTAATGTAATGTATGTTTATTAATCAATATCGTATATCTTAAAAATATAAAACTTTAAGTTTAAATTATAAGCACTAAATTATATCTTTTAATCCAAGAAAATTCCGTTGACAGTTCAATTAAAATATGATTCGTAACTGGAATTTTTGTTTGTAAATATAATTGCATTGAAAATAAAATTACATTGCTTAACAAAAATATTTAATACTATCAGAATTAATTATACTAATATTAAAATGTATATTATTTATTATTATTATTTCATTATAGATTATTATATTTAGCAGTTTAATATATTTTTTAACTTAACCATGAAAGTTAAGTACCAGTGAATGCGACCTTTATTTATACATACTTTACACCGACTTATTTATTTTATAAAATTCTACTGAACCGTAAGGTTGATTAAGAAGGAGTCAAAAATATTTTATTTTGATACTTCGTAATATATTTTTTATATATTTTTCTTAAATATCATAAATTTGATATTTCTGTGCTAAAATACTATTACTTGAAAAATAATGAATTTAAAATTTCTAATCATTACAATTACTTAAATTCAATTATAAATTTTTATGTTTTTAAAAATCATATCGAATGAATTCTTTTCAACAATCACTTTTATGCTTAAAATAAGAAATAAAACCCATAATTTTATCTAAGAAAATATTATTTTTTAAAGGTTATAAATTCCATGTTCTAGATTTCTAAAATAATAATAATTCAAAAGTTATAAACATTTTCAAAATTAAAGTACGATTTAAATCATATTATATTCGATATATTATATCAAGATAAATCGTAGAATAATTAATTTATAAAATATATGTAGAACTTTTTAATTTTTTACTCGATAGAATATCGAATTAATAAAATATAATTAATTACAATCGATGTAATCAAATGTTTATTTGGAATAGAAAGTTGACCTGAACACATGTATCCATTTCTCTTGGAATATTATATTTAAGATAAGCAGATAAGAAATATTAATGATGAATAATATTTTTCAACATTAACGAATCTATAATTTTCTTTGAAATTTTCTTTGATAATGTGCGTAACATAGAATTTTAATTAACAATCGGTAAGTTGACTATGTATTTACTGTTTTGAAAACTTGTTTGATTAAACTTATAGTTCGCGCCATCTATAATAGGAAATCTGAAATTTGTTGGTTATTCCATCTTTTGGTCAGTGAGAAAACTGACTTACTTTATACTGATGAAAATACATTTAGTTCAAAAATTATAACTATATTTCGCGTTTAATTACTTTACGAGTAAATTTCATCCATATACTTGCCGCGTGATTTTACAAAAATTTTAATGTTCAAACGAAACTTTCAAAATCTAAATTTCGTACTTTTGTGTAAATTTACAAAACTCCCTAGCGTTACTCTACAGTGAGAAATGCTATTATATTTGTCATCAAAGTACTTACAAAAAAAAAGTAAGAAATAACTTTAATAATTTAATTGGTACATTGATTTCCGGAAGGTAACGAGTAATTGCTTTTAAACTTAAAAGGGAGTATTATTTAGGCGCGAATTATCTAGTTCTATTTTAGTTAAGCGAAATTTGCGAGTTTGTTGTAAACCTGCTTTACTTATTCACTATAACCTCTCCATTACTGTCAGATATAGGCAAGAAACAAAGTGTCTGTTCTTTCTAAAAGCTTTGCATCCATTAATGATTTTAGTAAGTCAACATAACCTTTAAACAATTTTACAGTAGATGATTTTATGTTATAAATAACAAAAAAAAATGAAAATTCAAGTATTTAATTTTTTGAATATGTTGTGAAAAAATTTACTAAACAAGACTCACCGTAAACTTAACCTCAAAAATAGCATTTTTAAGTTTGGTGTTTTTCGAATCTAAATTAATAATTATTATGTTGATAAATGTTGAGATCGAGGCATTACTTAAGAAATATATTTTTTTACAAAATTTCGTACTGTAAACAACTTTGTAATTTTGGTTTCAGTGATGTGAGGGGTTGAGAAACATTGACGAAGGGATAACACTAGGATTGAATTACCTCTCGTCAAACTGTAACAAACAAAAATACTCCTATGCCCTCTGCCACAGGTAATATACGCTCACCAGTAGTACTCATTGCGATTGTCGGTGCATTTTAAATTTATTCCGTATCATGATTAAAGCAAGAGACATCCTTTTTGTTTTTATAACAAATTTTGAAAACATTGTGTTACGTCCATATTTGCAGGATTCTCAAGAAAATCGCGAAGATTTGTACTGTTTTTTATGTACTATAAACACATAAAGAGCTTCTCGAAAAGATTATGCTACTTCATACTTTGACGCTCCTACAAAATGTGCAGTCACTGTCGATTCAAGAGAAGGTGTGCTTGTTACGCGAATTAAAAAGGACTGTGTTTTTGATTGAAGGTCATATAGCATAAAAAAGAAGGAATCTTTAGTACTTTTTCTATTTTCAACAAAAACTTTAGAAAGTATTGATCTTAATTGAATAATTAATAGTTTAAGAATAAATAAGAGTACTATTGCAAAATTATTCTTTAATATCTTCTTTGATTGTAAAAGTACATAAAACTTATTTAAAGATACCATTGACGATGTTATGTTACATTGTAATTGTTAATTAACGCGTTGTTTGTTATTACAGGTGGAGCCAACCCTTTAGGGCAACAGAAGGGTGGGGGTAATATGCCCAGTAATGAAGAATGTGGGATCCGAGATGTATGGAACCACAATCTTGAGGAAGAGTTTCGTACGATTCGTCAGATTGTCCAACAATACCAATACATTGCTATGGATACGGAATTCCCTGGAGTTGTCGCAAGACCCATTGGTACTTACTAATATCGTTATTTTACTCGATAATAACAAACGACAGTTGTCAATATTTTAGTTTTATTTCTTCGTCGTAGGTGAATTTAGAACAAGTGCGGATTACCAGTATCAATTACTGCGCTGTAATGTAGATCTTTTAAGAATTATACAACTTGGTCTCACATTTCTTGACGAATCAGGAAATACACCGGCAGGCTACACAACATGGCAATTTAATTTTAAGTTTAATCTACAGTACGTAATTTAGAGCAGAAAAAGATGTAAAAGCTTGCGTTTAATATCCCATTGTACATTGTTGAATTTTTTTTGCAGAGAAGACATGTATGCTCAAGACAGCATAGATATGTTGCAAAATAGTGGCATTCAATTTAAGAAACACGAAGAAGAAGGTATCGATCCGTTAGATTTTGCAGAGTTATTAATGACTTCAGGAATAGTACTAGTTGACGATATCAAATGGTTATCTTTCCACTCTGGTTACGATTTTGGCTACCTTTTAAAACTCTTGACAGATCAAAATTTACCACAAGAAGAAAGTGAGTTTTTCGAACTTCTGAGGATATACTTTCCAACGATTTATGATGTCAAGGTTTGTTGCGCAATCTTTTAGAATATCGAAATACTCGTTGTTTCTATAAAATTTGAAGTTGAATTTGATTTGATTTTAGTACCTTATGAAATCTTGTAAAAATCTAAAAGGAGGTCTACAAGAAGTTGCGGAACAACTTGAATTACAAAGAGTAGGACCACAACATCAAGCTGGTTCCGATTCATTATTAACTGGAATGGTGTTTTTCAAAATGAGAGAGGTATATTTGAAAATGTTTTGCCGGTGGTTATTTTGAGAAATGGTTAATACTCAAGTTGCATATTGTTATTCCTGATATATAAGGAATAATTATTTTAATAGTTTTCTCTCGATATTGTATACTGTTTATGTATGCTCAATTTTTTTTGTATATAAATTACGTACGTTATCAGAAAAATAATGCAGAGTGATAAATTTTCTATTTTAAGATTTTTAAATTTACAACGGATGATTTTGATTAAATTTTTTAAAACGAAATTCATTCAAAGAGTATTTAAAGTTTAAAAAAAATAGTAAACGAATATAAATTTGTTACGAAAATTAATATAGTATTTTCGATGAAATTTGTATTTTAATGTTTTAAAATTTACAACGGATGATTTTGATTAAATTTTTTAAAACGAAATTCATTCAAAAAGTATTTAAAGTTAAAGAAAAATAGTTAACGAATATAAATTTTTTACGAAAATTAATAAATTATTTATAACGAATAAAAAGATAAAGGTTTTCGAATGAAAGTAAAAGTAAAAGGTAAATAGTAGTCGTACGAATTTTTATATGTAAAATCAATAAAATCCTTTTTAAAAGTTAAATTATAAAAGAGTGTTGTAAAAACCGATGTAACAAACTTTTACATTTCCGATGATATTTATTTATTTTAGTTTTTTATAGTTCGTCCACTGTTCTCTAATTTTTTTACATCTAGTAAATTTACGATACAATAATTTCATTTATTATCGAACCATTTTTAAAAAACACGGATTATAACATCTAATAAAATTCTACAGCGTAAAAATTTGATTTTTCAGATGTTTTTCGAAGATAACATCGATGATGCCAAGTACTGTGGTCATTTGTATGGATTGGGAACGTCGTTCGTTGTCAATGGTTCGGGAGGCTATCTTGATAGTAATGGAGACAACTCATCATCATCTTAACGAAACACGTCATCATACCTATCTGAGATTAATTTTTTTGTGAATAATTCTAATGCAAAGCTAATTAAGAGATCCAGTTTACGTGTTGCGTGTAGATTCTGTACAATTCATGAAGCATTCAGTTTTAAATTTTTTTTTAATTTTATCGTATATAGATTTCTTTAATTAAAACGTAATTATAACGAAAAGTAAAGAATTTTATAGAAATATAAATTCGTCTTGCAAATTTCAACCAATTGTACCTTAGTCAAACTAATTATCTTTATTTACATTTTGTTCTCCAAGAAGCAAAAGAGTTTTTTTTTAAGTTCTTGTTTTTCTATCTATCGTTGATATTTTTCTTTTTCTCGACCTCTAACTGATTTGGAATTTGCGTGGATTTATATGTTTAACGTTTTTGTGAGAAACAATTGTGAATATATACGTCTCGATCAAAAGAAAATATTTTTTTTTGTTTTCTTTAGAAAGTACATTATGGAGATTTTAATAGTCTTGTACATGAATATTTCAATTTTTCCAACTCGAATAAACTATGATTTTCATGTTTCTCCAACCGAATGAAAAATACACCTTTTTTTTACATCGTTTTGGAATTCCGACAACGCAGCTATACTTTTATTTTTATTTTTACGATAACACGTGACTAATTGTAAAGGTGTAATAAAAAGAAGATTTTTCTATGAATCTATACATTAAATACAGGCATTTATCAATGTGTTTCCAAACGAGCGACTGCGAGCATAAATAATAAAATAATGTTGGATGGAGCACCGCTGGAGCAGTGCCCTTTCCAAAATTAGGTCAAGAGGTCCCATATCGCGTTTACGTATCGTTTGCCTAACGTACCCGCGACCACGGCTCACATGCCATGGATAGTCGCCTACGCCGTGAGAGATAAGCGCTTCGACCTTATCTTTCCTATCTCTCCAACGTTATCACTCGGTTCGCCTTGGAATCCCGTGTTTTTCGTCTCGGCGTTCAGTCGTTGTACGGCCTTCTCCTAAAATTGCCTCGCGCAGGTGCCGATCGAAATCTTGGAACTCTGCGGACTCCCGATTCTTGTCTACGCCGAGGTAACGAGCGGCGGTGGTAAGTGGGATCACGGATGGGAAGCGTACGATCCAGTTTGTTTTGGTCCAGCTGTCGTTGGTCGAGTGAAAAAAAGCCGGGGAAATGCATCGAGGATTGTCGCTCGTCCTTTTGATCGCGATCGATGCGTTGATCCTTTGCAACGGTCACTTGGTCCGCGAGACCTTCGAGACCGTATTCGGACCCGGAGGACACGAGCGAAGCACGTCCAACGATTTTGGACGCTCGGCCTTCGAGGATTCGGAGCTCGAGGATCTCTTGAGAAAGGAGGATGACGGCGCGAGGACGGCGATGACGAGGGAGGAAGAGATCGAGAGTTTGGGAAAGGAACGCGAAAATAAGCTCGGCAGTGCGGAAGAGGCGAGCAACTCCCCGGAAATAGAGGAGCCGAGAGGTTTATCGCCTAGGATTTTTACCAGCGATGAAGTTGGAAAATACGTGAGATACGGTAAAGGAAATGACGTGCTACTTCTAAGAGAGAGAGAACGAGAGAGAGAGAGAACAAAAAATCGTTGTATCGCTTATCATCGAATTGGTTTTTAGCCGCGCCTTGGTTCACGCTTCATGGGATCTATTCTAGTTTCGCTCATCGTCTAACTTTCCACGGAAACCGACGCGATTCGTTCGAGATAGGAATCTGAAAATTCGGTTCGACTTTGTCTACTTAATTCACGGTCCGGATATGCTGATTTTTTTTTCTTTCTTTTTTTTGCTTAACTTTGATCGCCGCTTGCAATTTTATTTACTTAGTTTCATGGGGATCATCGTAAGTTGTATACGCGTATAAATATTCGATTTTATTATACGATTATTCGAAGGTGTAAAGCTCGTTGATAAAAGACAAAAGAGAGTAGAATTTAATGCATTTGCTTAATCATAGTACGGAGCCGGTGTTTGTGATGCGTCAACTTGTACGGTACCTCGTATCATAATTTTTTTATCATCTGGGGCTTTTATCAGTCACTAGCTTCGTTGCGTGAATCGCGTATGAATCATCGTTTCTTCAATTTTACTACGTTTTTCACTCTATAATGAAACGTGTCGTAAACTTACCTGTTGTTGTATTTGGTTGGGAATTAGTCATTGGATTTTTAGCTCGGAACGCAAGACTATTTTATGATTCACTTTTGGGTTTTAATTTCTTATTAATAAAGTTTATTACGCTTAAAGTCGACGAAAGGATTATTTTCGTTAATTATAATAAATGCATTTTTATGAATGTGGTTTTTTTATTTTTTAATGCATAATTTGAGTGCGTTGCAAAGTCGTTTAAATTGTTTTATATATGCGGTTTATACGATTGAAAAATTGCTAAACACACGGATATCCTTGACGAGAACGAATTGGTTTGTAGTTTTCGTTTTTACGATAATCGAAACTCCTTCGAAGATGACTCGTTGTTATTTCAACGCGTCGTTCACCTACAGAATATAAAAATAAAATATGCGCAAAATATAAGAATAAGTAAAGAGAACCTTTTTATTCGAATGTTTTTTCGAAAAGAAAAATTATTTTAAAATAGGTTTGCGAAACGTTATTTAAATAATAGTAACTACCTTTTTATGATAATATAATTACTTTGAATATGAATAGATAATACATTGGGTATGGAAGACACAAAAGTGGAGACGATAAAATTCATTGCTTCTATAACATTCCGTATTCGGTTTATAAATATGATGTTTAATAGTTTTTATAATTAAATTGGTTCGATTGACGTTCGAGGTTACATTTTATTTTAGTAACCACGCGATCGACCAACTTAGACATTTAGATAATTAAATTGCATTAAAACTCAAAGTTGTATTTGATTCGCGTGTAATACAACAATCATTACGCTATTTACATATTCGTTTAAATAAACATATTTTTCCAAAATTTTACATTCAAAGCGCGCGTTTAAAATATAAATACACGATTCGATTAATTGAATAATCATGATCAGCGTACGTAATATTCAATTTTAGATTATATTTAAAAAAATTTCTCTTTTTAAATATTTTTTATTAAATTACAACCGTACTCGTCAAATTCATTATTCATTGATTATTTTCCAATAATTAGCTTGTTTTCGACATTTTTTTGTTCGTTATTTTTAAATACAATCAAACAAATCTTGTTTCTATAAATTTTTTATAATTACCTAAGCTTAAAATGATTATAAAGCGATCGATACGACGCATTAAAAACATTGGATATTATATTTCAAACGATACGTAAAAGTGTCGATTCGATCGCTACATATTCGAAGCACAGAAAAGTATGTCTAGCTTAAGGAATGTTCTATATAGACATAGCTATACAAATATTTAATTTGATGCGTAAATGCTCGAAAAATCAGTTATTACTCTCACAGCTTACGTATATCGTAATAATTAATTTGGTAATCCGAATTTTATCGTTCAAATTATGTACGGTATCAATTAGCTTATAAATAATATTTTCATCCTTCAAATATTCAATTAGACGTTACGGAAGACCGATAAAAATTTCCGCGCTAAACGAACGTTTAAAATAAGCAAACTATTAAAAATATGGATTAGTATTCCAACGAGGAATTGAATTTATCTATACCCCGATCACCATTAATGTATTTTTAAACTCTCTGCCATTTTTTACATTTAGCTCGAATAAGATTTTAAATATAAAATTTTAACGGTGTTTCTCTCATTATTTTACGATATAAAAGTCAATACCGTCAAGATTATTTTATTGCCGGTACGTTTTTGAGTGACTTGGAATTATTTAATATACAGAAAGTTTTACGAAAAATATCACAATGCAAAATGGAAGTTCATCAAAAGCGTTTTAATGAGATTTTAATTAAGAATCAAATCTCACCTTGGAATAATTCTGTTAAGATAAGTTCTTATTACTAAGGGCGTTTAATTAAAATTGTAGACTCGGATGACCCAGAGGCGGATCGATATGCTCCAAAGTCAGACCAGTCGACACCTTATTATGTCATGACCGAAACGAGGTTACGAGAAATACGATCGAAATTCATGTACTGGTATTTTGACAAAGGGGGCGAAAACAACATCGGAGATTATCAATCCGATATTCACAATTCCATTCCACAAATCCACAAGAATTTCAATTTTCAACTACCGTTTTTTGGATTTCGATACAATTACACGAGAGTTAGTTATCACCTTTGATTTACATTTATTTACATTTATTAATTCGTACCCTCCCCCCCCGACAACATTATCAAGTTACGCAAGCTTCGATTTATGATTTTTTAGCTGTCGATGAATGGCTTCCTCGAGTTCAGCGATCCCCCGGAGCATTACACGTATCCGCTAGTTTTCCCCGTGAAAGACTGGCCGAAAATAAACGATCCAGCCTTTATCGGTATTTTCTTCAGCAAGTGTCGGATAGGTCAACTCAAGCCCACCGACGTTGATCAACGAAGACCAGGCGTTTACTTCCGGTAGGTTCGTCGATAGCGAGATAGACGCTAATCTGTTTACGGACGATACCAGCGTTCCTCGCCTCGGATCCAGGTTTAAAATTCGAATGGACGAGGCAACGTGTTTACGTCCGTAAAAATAACAGGATTACACGAGGTTACGATGGAGGATCGGGAAGTGAGTGACGGGACGAATTAATTCCAGATTGGAGAGAGACCTGCAGAAGAGAAGCGATCAGTTCGGCGTGGAGGTCAGGGAACGCCTGACGTGGGACATCCGCGAGGGAGTCGTCGGGGCTGATTCCTTTTATCCGAAGCACGCTGTCATCGTCACCTGGAAGAACATGTCTTTCGCCGGGGGAATCGATATCTCGCTTTACAAAACCAATACCTTCCAATTGGTCCTCGCGACCGACGAGGTTTACACCTACGCCATTTTTAATTACCTGGACATGCAATGGACGAGTCACACCGAGGCTGGAGGTGACACCACTGGTGGGGAAGGCGGTGTACCGGCTTACGTAAGAATTTTCGTTACAATCGACTTCGAGTTTCTGTTTATTCGACGAGGGAACAAAACCGTTTTTCCTCCGGTTGCGATGTTTGCTTTTCGATACGATCGTATCGTGGATATCTTTATTTTTTTCGGTGAAAATGTCGAGGTTTTTTTTTTGTTTCGCTAAAGAGATTTTATACCGATCGATCGAAACGAAATATCGAATAGGATATTTTTCAGAATTTTCAGAAACGATAAAAGGACAACGATATAATTTTACAGCTGAAAAATTATTTTCCGCGAAGCTACATTATAACAATAGAGAATACATAAAATTGCAACTTTGCGAGACTTCCATTTCATAAAAATAGAATATATATTTAAATTGAAGCGAAGCGCGTTGGTAATTTCTTTGGTGGTAAAATCTATCGATTTCATTGGCGAATATGAGCGCGAATAGTAAAAATAGTTGTCGCGTCAATTTTTATTTATTGGAAAGGATAAATATCCGTGTAACCTGATTCTTTGTTTTTATTTCTTATCACTTTAACGCGCCAATGAAAACATTTGAAAGGGGTTGTACAATATCGATTACAGTCGGAGCTACGAATCCCATTGACCGCGGTTTAAAAGTATTTTCACATACATACATATAAAAATTAGATACATGTGTCTTTCGCGAGCCTCGCATCTGTCGTAAGTTTTCGAGCGAGCGTTTATGCCTTCCGATAAGAACCATTCGAGGCGTATCGCTCAAAGATATTAATCCAAAGCTCTTGTCTGAAATTTAGTGTACGGTGATAAACTATAATCGTGACGACTTTAAGTTTTTCTACAATCGCATCGATAATTTTTCAGTGGTCGGTCGCTCCCATCGTAACTTCCCTTATAAAATTCGCGCGTTCAAAAATTTCGCAGCTAAATAAAATGTAAAACGCCTATAAACAACAATTTTATAAAAAGAATATATACACTCTATAAATAAATATGAGAATATACGCGGGCGAAAAGTGATTCTTTTATCTGGTTATCTCGAAAGATTTAAAATAATAGTTGGCTTTACGGTCCGCTTTATGCGTACTGGAAATAAGAAAACGTGAAAAATGCACGTTTTATGTTTTATGGAAAAGGCATGAACATACGAAGTGAAATGATAAGAAGTTTCTTTTCTAGATCGGATTCAACGCCGGAAATGGAACTCAGAGTTACGAGTACACGCCGTATTCGCAGGCGTCCACTTTGCGCGATCTCTCGGGTCGTGGCTGGGCGAACGGGTTCCCGGGTCGTCACATATTCCGGGTCGACGAGAAAATCATGCTCGGCACCTGCAACAAGGATATCGGTAAGAGTCGTCCTCGTCTCGTTGACACCCTCCTCGCGACTTTCCTCCGTAACGCGCGATAAATTCCAGCCGGGGCGCACTTACCCTTGGTTTTCGCACCCGAGAGCGGAAACATGTTGGGCGGGACTGTCGTCAACATCACTGGGCCCTGTTTCCAGCCGAACGACAAGGTCAGATGTCGCTTTGATACGGAGGAGGTCGTCGGCACTGTCATCGATACGAACAGGGCGATATGCGTTCAGCCGTTCGTTAAAGCCGAGGGTTACATACGTTTTGCGGTTGCTGTTAACAGTGGCCGATACGATTGGAAGGGAAAGTTCTTTATCGGTGAGTATTGAGTTACGATACGATGCTCGATGACTGGCTGACAATGCACGAAACGTTTCGAGCGTATCGATAACGAGTTTATTCGAGAAGCGGATGAAAGGCTTCGTTGTTACAAGTTGATTCTTGTAGGCCTTTAAAGCGTTTTCTTCGAACCCAAGAAAATTATATCTCGAATAAACAATTTTTTAAATCTCTTACGGGGAAATGTTTCAGATGTTTTTAAATAATGAGAAGTGAGCGTGATTTTGAAAGATACTTCGTTAAGTATAATCGATCAAAGTTTCCTCGAGGCACCGTCTCTTTGAAACTTGATAAATTACAAAAGGCGGTTGGTTTTTATTCGTGTAACATCTGATTAAGATGTTATATTAAAATCGGCTGTTTAAAATTTTAAAAGCTTTGCGCTTTCTCTGTAAAAGTTTCATTATAATGGAGTAAAATCGTATTTCATTATCTTGTAAAAATCAAATAATTTATGGAATAAAGATTTTAAAAGCTGAACGTTATTTAAATAATTAAAAAAATTGAATCAATCGATGTAAACGTTTCGATCGTTTCAAAATTATTATATTTAAACTTCGACTTTAAATTATTATTCGTTAACCTTATATTATTAAGTCCTAAACCAGGTTTCGACATAAAAAATAAAAAGTAGGTATAAAAAATTGGTTTTAAGACGATCGATATAAGTACTCTTTTTATTTAGAGTCAAAGGTAAAGTTTTAATCGTTGTTCAAGTTCGTTGTAAATATATTCGCGTGTATTTTTTTTTTTTTAAATTATTTATTTCCAAAGGTTTTAAGCGTTAAAAATTTAAATAACGATAAAAAAAATTACGTTTTCCCATATTTCTGCTTCGATGATGTACATTATTTTGTAATTTAAAAAAATAACAACCAAATTTATGCGTTATTATAAAAACAAAGTTTATCGAATTTATTAAAAATATGATATAATAAATATAATAAAAATCATTGGTTTTAAACAATCGAAATTATAATTTTTCCGAAATATTCGATTTATTGCTTTTATCGAATTAAGTTTTTTATTCGTTTACATTATTGAAAAATTCCAATCGTAGAATTTTTTAAAAATTAATAAAAAAATTATCGCGTCCTGAGTTTGTAAAAAAAAGAAAAAAACGGTTCACCTTTTAAATTTATGCTTAATCGGTTGCGATCCCGTTTTATTATTTTTTCATTTACGATAGAAACACCCGCTTTGGCAACCGAAAAGATATTCTTTTCCACAAGAGCGGTACACGAACGTAATCCCGCGGAAATAAAAATTACCTGGAACCAATATAATCTGACGAGTAATCTAAACGCCGTTATTCAAATATCTTTATGGGGCTACCGAGAAACCACCATAAGACCCGAACTGGAGTTTATAAATATGATAGAGGTTCGTAAATACCATCGATGTCAATTTATCGCTCGTGAAAAAGACCTTTTGCGGAAGTTTAACAGGAAGGATTTTACAGGAAGGAGCGGCTAATTCAGGCTCTTACGTAATAACCCCCGGGAATTTCATAAGCCGCAACGACGAACTCACCAACGACATGCAGTTTGGATTTCTCCAAATCAATTTGACCAATCCCTCGCAGTATTCCGGCTTGGACATAACCCCGTAAGTATCGCCAAGCGAGTATATCTCACCCAACGTTTCATTATTTTATATTACATAAACGCGCGGTTGACTCAAGGGTTCTATGGAGCAAACCGATTCCTTTGGGTTGGTACTTCGCGCCCCAATGGGAACGACTCCACGGAAATCGTTGGCCCCAGCGACTCTGCGACCAATGGATCATGCACGACAGGTACCTGAAGAATTTCGCAGCGGAGGTTTCACTATGTCCTTGCACTCTGGAACACGCCCTCAACGACAAGGGACGATTCCTCCCCGACTACAACTGCGACAAGGACTCCAACCCCGATTGCTATTACAACCGCGGGGCTATACATTGCGTGACCACCGGTGCGCCCAAGTGAGTCGTTTACAGAGTCGTTTACAGAGTCGCCAGCGAAACTCGAAACTCGAAACTCTACTTTTCCGAACGCCCTCTCCGAGGATTTTAATTATTTTCTCGATTGCGAATCCATTCCCCGAGAGAGCGTTCGAGTTTTCGATCGACTCGCGAGAATTACACCAACGTGAACTTTACTTTAATCGGTCAACTTAACGATCACAGCCTCGACGGATCCGAGCAACAGTGCTGCTACGACAAGAACAATATGCTCATGTTAACTTACGATCAGCAGTGGGGATCGCGTCCGCACCGTTCCCACAACCTCGGCTACCTGCCCTGGAACGAGGCGAACAAGGTGCCGACTTTGTCGCACTGGTTCCACGATATGGTGCCTATGTACACGTGTTGCCTATGGCAGGAGGAACAGTCCGTCGGATGCGAGACTTATCGCTTCGAGCGCAGACCTTCGCAGGACTGCATCGCTTATCAGTCGCCGTCGATCGGAGCCGTCTTCGGCGACCCCCACGTCGCGACCTTCGACGGCCTCGAGTACACCTTCAACGGGAAAGGCGAGTTCGTCCTCGTGCGCGTCGATGATGTCAAGGACAAACTCGACGTTCAGGCGAGGTTCGAGCAGCTGACCGACAATTTTTACGGAGAGGTTCGAGCAACTCAATTGACGGCCGTCGCAGGTTAGAATTTTAGTCGGGGGATTTCTCTACTCGATTCCATACCCTACATTCCACGATTACACTTATAAATGATAATATCATTATTTTCATGCTAATTTTCAATGGCTATTTATGACTAGGCTTTGTTTGTCATCTTGCGACGCGAACGGTTTAAAATTTATAGAATCTTCAATCAGTTGTGATTACCATTAAATATTTAAATGTAATTTTTCCCCGGTTTCGTTGATATTTTCAACATTTTTTCTAGTATTATTCGAAGAAGGTAAATATAATTTGGTGGTAACGTCCGTTTTATTTTTAAAATTTAATCTAAATATCATTTGTTGGTAAATTTAGTTGGTTCGCGTTATTTTTAATGTAAACGATGAATAATTCAGTTATTTGATTAATCGAGCAGTTTTTTCGATATTTTAAAATACATATTTACATTAACAGAAATTTTTTTCGGTAAATAATGGAAAAACGGTACAATTTATGAAAAAATCTTTACACTCTTTAATTTGGTTAAACTATTAATTTATATTATTACGACGGGGATTATAAATAAATTGAATCGATACTAAAATAAATTCTTCGAAAATAATTACAAGGATGAACAAAATATAAACTATCGAAATTTTTCTTTAAAAGTTGATTTATTACGATTAAGTTAACACGTGTATTTTTTAATTCTATAAGCGAATTCTTGGAAGTAAAATAAACAACTTTCCAATTTATCTCCGTTTTATTATCTATTTAAACTTTTATATGCATGTAATACTGGGAAACAGTCTTAAACGTATTTAAAAATAGATATTTTAACGAGAGTAGCAGATATCATTTTTACGATGCCATTAAGAGAAATACACTTACTTTAAGTAAAGAGAGATAGGATATTTATTTTGTAAAATATTTGTAATTATTTGCAATGGAAACGATAATATCGTAATTCATCTAAAATTTGAAAACAATTTAAAGACGTTATCAAAATATTTTTTTAGATTTGGAAAGAAATCCCTTCGTCTTAAAGACAACAATCTTGAAATCTTCTTTATAAGTAGATTATGCAAACATTTTATTTTTAGAAATTATTTCTATCGACGTTCCTTTAAAATAATCGAATTAAGGTACCGTTTGTTAAAGGTATTATTATCGTTATCCAGAATTCACATCGGCTTATCGTATCTAAAGAACAAATGTCATTTTCATAATATCTATTTTTTCATTCGTATCCATAATATTATCCGAGTAATTTTTGTAATCTTTATCAAAAATCATTAGAATACAAGTTTCAAATATAACTTATGTAAAAAGAAAGATGCGTATCCAAAGTAATTTGGTTATCGTTCGTTCATTTTAATTATTTTAAACAAACGAATAGAATGGAAGCGGATAAGTATACAATTTCTCTCGTATTGTTTTTTTTTGCCTTGGAAATCGGAAAATAGTTTAAGTGAGTAAAAGTACTATTGTCATTTTCTTTTCAGCGAGAGGAAACAATTCGGCGACGATCGAGGTCAGATTGAGACCAAATCATGCTCAGTGGCGTTATCGACTCGACGTCTTTGCGGATAACAAGAGAGTTTATTTCGATAGAAATTCTTTGAAGTTTCAGCACTTTGCCGGTGTTGTTGTTTACACGCCCACTTACATCCTCAATCAGAGCGAAGTTATCATAATGTTCGATACCGGTGCAGGAGTCGAGATTGTGGAAAATCAAGGATTTATGACAGCTAGAGTTTACTTGCCTTGGTCTTACATGGTAAAATCATAAATTTATACTTGGCGCTATTAATTTTGAACATTGTCTAAAACTGCGAACGTAATTTTCTCAAGAATAAAACTAGAGGACTTTTCGGAAATTGGAGCTACGATATCATAGATGATTTAACGAATCCCGACGGCTTGTTGTCTTCGATCAGCAATCTTAATAATTTCGAAGCCGTTCACAAAGATTTTGCCATAAATTGGCTGTTGGAGGACAGAGAAGATCCAAACAAGGGCGGATCGCTTTTTACAAGGGAATTCGGTCGCACGGCAAGTTATTACGCAAATAGAACATTCGAGCCGGAGTGGAGAAGAACGCCCGAAGAAATTCTACCTCCAAATAGGTCTGAATTTTTACCTGCATACCGATATTGTATCTCGCTACATTTTATTCATAGTTAAATTAATGTACTTTGTATCGTGGTTTCGAGTATCCATGAATTTCGTATTTTTCTTACTTATTAGAAAATATTAAGCTTGAATCCGGATAAAAGGAATGTTTAAATAACGTTTTCAGAACCGTCGACATTATTCGAGCGCACGATTTGTGCGGTGATTCTTATCAGTGTCAGTACGATTACGCTATGAGTTTGAATCGAGATTTAGCGCATTTCACGAGAAATTACTACGACACGTTTACGCAAATACGAGCAACCAATTCCAGAAGGAGTAAGTTCTTTTCAGATTTGTCTTTTCAAGCGCTGTCGCTTTTATATAAAACTCCTTTATAAACGTCCAAACGTTCCAATTCTATAGTAATATCGTGCGGAATCCTCGAAACACCGCGATTCGGAAGAAAAAGCAACTTCCTTTTCGTACCCGGAACGAGAGTCACCTTCGAATGTAATCAGGACTTCGTACTTATCGGTGATCAGAGGCGAATTTGTTTGCCGGAAGGTCGCTGGGACATACCGGAAAACGGTTACACCGAATGTCTTCGTAAGTATTTTCCCATCGAATTCATCAATTATCAAACCAAAGATCAAAAATATACGCTCGCGAAATCGAACGATACGAGCTCGAACGTATATCTTTGATTCGAAAATTAACGCGGAAATGGAGCGAACGGCGACGGAAAGCAAGTCGGGAATAATTTTCGCACCGATGCATCTTCATATAACGAACGATCGCGAGCACAGGACAAGTCGAATACTCGCAAAGGACCGCTTGGACGACGATGGGGATAATAGCCGCGGTTTTGGTACCCGCGCTCATCATCGTCGGCACGGCATTCGCGTTGATCCGTAAAAACGAGACGGATAACAACGGGAGTGCGCAGACGTGGCGAGTTCCGGAGAGCAGGTCGACCAAACAGTCGGTAACTTTCAAGTCCCGCACCTCGACGTCCCCCACGGGCGAACCCAGCCCTAAGGATTCCAGCCGCAAAAGACGCAAGTACGACGCGGTTTACCGGACGCACGAGCCACTGCCCGGGAAACCCGACATCGACTTCGAGGACAAGGACTGGGATCTCTCTCTCAAGGAACAGACCGGAACTCCTGTGTCGACCATTAGCTCCGGCCACAAATATCCCCCGTCGATCCTCGATCCGCAAATAGCCAAGCAGAGCGACGTCTGACCGCTTTTCGCTCCTACCGACATTCCGATCCGTCGAAGCTTGAAATCGATTTTTATTTCGCGTATTTTTATTTTCGGGTATCCTTCCTCTATTTTTCTTCCTTTTATGTTTTATTTTTCTTTTTTTTTTTTTGATAATACGGACACGCGTTTCGTGTAAGGTAGGAGGACCGCTCGAATCGTACTTGGACCACGAATTTCACGTTACATTTTACTAAGCGTCGTGTATTTTTGTTTTTTCTTCTTTTATTTACGATAACGAACGATGCGATTCGCGTTAATTATTTTTACTAGAACGAACTTTCGGACAGGTTTATTCGAGTCGTCGTACTCGATGCATCGCGCTGATAACGCGACGAGTACACGTGGCTGGATAAACGCGAGCGCATACTTTTTTTATCTTCTCTTTGTATAGCATTGTATATTTGAGATAAACGTTATTGGGTAACTCGGTATACCAGATGGAAAGGGGTTTCGAGTCTGGCGCGCGTTTCTATTTCGGCTTTAACGCGATATAGCCAACCGTGTGTTTAAGATATTGCGTGTTTTAATCGTACAAGTTGTTTGAAAATCGTGGAATAGAAAAATATTTATAATTATCGTTTGCTCGTTACGAATCGTCGGCTCGATGATAAACGTCGATTTATTTTATTCGAAAACGCTTTAAACGCGAATATTATCAGTTAACATTTTATGTACTTCTTTATTACAACAATAAACATTTTTATACTCGTAAACAACTATATAGGAAATTTCTATTCCACGAGTTTAAGCTTTTGCGATGATTGTTAAATTTCGAATAGATTTTCTATACTTTTTAAATGTGTGGAATGGAAATTTCCGCTGGAGTTATTTTGTGAAATTTTCATTCCTCACCCTCGTCGTCTTCCTGCGTAATATCCGAGCAGCGGTAATACGAAAAAATTTATACTTTAAAAAATTTATCAGGTCAGCAAGAATTTAGTTCACGTCAGGCTGGGATGGCTTCCGGTATTATTTTGGCCTGCGTAGTACCCATATTATTAATTGTGATTTGCATCGCTTTCCGAGTAGTGCAGGCTCGCAAGAAAGAGAGAGAACGAGAAGAAACACAGGACAGGTAAAACAATGTAATCGTCTGCTTGATTATGCGCTCGACAATCCGTGCGACTAAATTTTAACAACGATAACCGACGTTGGATGTATAGTTATATTTTCAATTTTCAGAACTCGTCGAACGGAAATGCAGAGAATTCGAAAATTTAACGAAGAAGAGAGACCGTCATCCGCTTACGAAGCTAAGGGCGTCGAGAATAATTAAATTTATGGTCCTTTTCGCAGTTGAAAGATCATCAAACATCATTTATCTCAAAATATTTAATTCATACGTTATCGTGAAAATCATGTCATAATTTCTTTTCCTCCGCTAAATGTCAAACAGAAAAATGATCGATCGAGTCATCCTGTACATTTCCTATATCTATTTTTACATTATTATTGTGCTGATTTTTTGTATGATTTTGTATTATTGTACTTATAGCTGTAAACTTTTAAAATGTTATTTAGGATTGTAATACAACTTTTTTTTTTTTAGAGTTTATTACATTTTCTTAGAAAATTATTATGACTTTGCAAATGATCGTACAAAACTGTTTGGAATATTTGCTCTCGTAATTATCCTGCATACTTGCTAAAAATAGTAAGTATCTTTATACTAAAATAATAACAACTGTTTGCCAATAGTATCGTTGTAGTATCGCCAAGTAATGTACGCGTCGGTGAAATTAGTGCAAAGTGTATCTACGGATTCCGTTAACTTTACGCTATCTTTTAAATGTTAAGATTATTCGTTTAAAATAATTTAAATATTTGTGCGGTTGAGTAATTCTAAATTTTAAATAGCAATAAAATTGCAAAGATCTACCCTTTTTTTTTTCTTTTAGAAAATAGTAAGTTTAGAAATATATCATTTATAGAATTTAAAGTATTATCGTAGAGTATTTTTTAAAATACCGAGTTTTTAAAATATTCATGTAACTGTTTTTGTAGCAGTCGTAAACATATTTTAAAAATAAAGTAATTCGTATTTGTATAAAGAAAAGGGAATTTTGTTTAAAAAATAATAACAACGAATAAAATGCTCAAAAAATAATAGTACTTTGTTACCAGCATAGTTTATTTAAATTTTAATAGTTTAATTCTATTTTTCATTTTTAATAGGTTAATTATAACTTGAAAAATATTTAATTCTACATCGAGATATAATTTTTCTTACAATTATTTATAAGTACGTAAAATTGTTTTAATTTACTTCAAAGCGTAGTTTTTAAAAATATATTTTTTCGTAAAATTTAGATTTCAGTCGGATCGTACTTTTAATACGTTACTTTGTTGTCTCGTACATTAGATAAAATACATTTAAATACAGAGTTTAAAAAAAGTTATTTTTATCATCATTTTTTCGTAATATGTTTTCAAAAAAAGTATCGTTGAAAAAACGTTTACGTAAATTTTGTATCGATTCAAGAGGAATTTATCAATTTATTCAAAAGCTCGGTTCGTTCCATTTTTATCCAGCCATCGATATCGTTTACTTCTATTCGATGAACGATCAACGACAACTTCGGTACACGAAGATTAATCAATTTGCGAATCATGATTTATAACGAGGTACTTTTCTCGTGGAGAATTTTTCGTTTAAATTTTTATAGAGGTGATGTCGGTGTACTCCTTGGACTCCTTAGAAAATGAGCCAGTTCAACCTTCCTTTGAGTTAAACCTTGGAGAGGCATGCGAGACATGCAGTGGTAATTTTTTCACTCCTAATATATTAACCTATGCAAAAAATAGATAGTTCAAAGTAAACAAACGGAAGTTAATTCATATCGGTAGACTTCGATACGTAAATACAGGGTAGATAAATTTTGTAGCAACGAAATAAAACATAACTAAAACAACCTAACGTTAATTGCAATCGAAGAAATACGTAGAGTGTGGAATTTTCTGTAAGAATTCCAAATGTTTTCCGAAATCTTACCGCGCGCAAACAATGGAAAACATCGCAGTGGATTCTTGTAAAATATTGGAACGAATTACGTATTCGGTAACGAAATGAAAAAGAAATAAAAAAAAAAACACAGAAAAAAGCGCAAAAAATAAGAAAGCAAAGAAGGAAAGGTCGATTACAAGGACCGAGTGAATAACGAGCTCTGGAAATTGTTTCTCACGAGGCTTCGGAAGCGCTAATGAAACCACAGACGAGCCGCGCAACCGGAGCGCGAAGAATGCGATAATTGCGAGAGAGGACGAGCGACGTTGGTCACAATGCCGGACGGAAACGTCGGAGTCTACCTCCTCCGCCTTGTCGCCGTCGTTTACAAGCTGTCTCCCGGTGGGACATTCGGCGGCCGTCCCCGAAAAGGAAATCCCGGCGACCCCCGCAGGAACGCCACTGCGCGCATTCCGTCGCGAGCCGCGGATTCTCCGCGATCCGTCCTCGGATGCCCGGACTCGACCGGAATCCGTCGAGCACGACAAAGCCACGACGTCAGCTTCAGCTCCGAGACTACTCTCACGGCGATCCTGGAGGCGTCCCGGATCTTACTTGGAGCTCTATTGCCGAAGACTCGGTGAGAGAGACAGAGACACGTCGAGACTCGGAGAGAG
This sequence comes from Dolichoris vasculosae, assembly GCA_018907195.1. Classification (NCBI taxonomy): domain Eukaryota; kingdom Metazoa; phylum Arthropoda; class Insecta; order Hymenoptera; family Agaonidae; genus Dolichoris; species Dolichoris vasculosae. Next base: position 12,206,515 of record JACCHY010000006.1, read on the forward strand.
AAAGTTTTATTTCCATTTTCTTTTTCCTTTCCGTATTCCGACCTCGTCGGCGTTTCGTCGTCGCTCGTTGCTTGCAACAATTTCCTTGCCTTTGTCAAAGGGGTACAAGGATTGAAATTTTAACCGCTTTTTCTTTATCTATTATTCTTTCAATTTGAATTTTATCTGCTTTTCGTTTCGTTTTAATCAAATTCCCTACAATTTTCATTGGCTATGAATGTTAATTACGGTAAATACAAGTTTTTCTTTTTCTTTTTTTCTTTTTGCGAAAAATAAAGCACGATTCTTTCTCAAATTACCGAAATGCGGAATTTCGTCCAATTTTCTTCCGCGTGGAAACGCGCGCGAATAATATAATAAGTTGCAAATATAAAAGAAAGTTAAAATTCTTTGGTAAACATTAAAATACGGTAGCGTATTTTTAAGCGATTTATGTTAATACCTTGATCCGCTATTCTCTTACAATTGTTGCTACTCTTTAAATTTGACGATTCGGTTACGATTACTCCTGTAATGAAATTTGCGGTTCTATATACGATTCGAATACTTATCCAAAGATCAATAATTACACTTTTTATAAACAGCGAGAGTAACTTCTTTGTTCGCTTCTCCATTAAAATTAATTTTGCAACTCGAGTTTCCTTCGATTTTTATTCGCAATCGATAACATTGCACTCCACCGAAAGCGAAACGAATTGTATTCGATATTTAAGAACACTTAAATTACGATGTTAACAACGGCCTCTTAAACCACGAGCGACGCATAAATTTTCAATTCTCCATTCGGTCAGTTTCGCTCGCCGACGTCCCTTTGAAAATCGCAAGCACCGAACGCGAAATTACCCGAGTTTATCGCGCGGTCGATCATCTTCCAGGTGTCGAGATGTTCCGGCGGCAACGTCCCCCCGAGGGAAGCCTCCTGTCGATTTGCGGCGACAGTTCCGATGAGCGTCGCCGCGAACTCCTCGAGTTGGATGCGGACGATCCCACCCCCTGCGACTCCTCGCTCCCCGGGGATGACCTTAGCGAGCTCAGCTTCTACAGACGCGTGCTGGAGGCGCCCCGCCCCGCTAGGGACGAGCCGACCTGTAGGAAAACCGCGCCCCGAGCCTTTCGACCCTACACCCTTCGAGATTACTACGAGAGTGCGAGGCCAGCCTCCGCGGTATTGGACCGCTCCCTCGGACCCGACCGGGAACGTCTCGGTCTTAAAGTATGCTTGGGAAAACATTCGCTACGATATTATCTTGACTTTATCGAATTTATTATTGGCGTTGAAAGTCGCTGAAGTGCGAAGTTCGGGATCGAGACTTGGTCTTCGCGTGTCTTCTTTACGTCGATTTATTTACCTTTCCTTTCGATTTACAGTCGGTTTTCAAGCATGGCGGATGATTTATTTGAAATCTGTCATCGAGGGTTATTTAAATTCGCGATTTCGAGTCTAAAGTAAACTTTATTTTGCTGGATTTCGAGTTGGTTCTCGAGCATTCATAATTATCATTGGATTCGTAATTTTATTTATGTTACTTTTCTAAACGCGATATTTAATTGAATCATCAGCTTTTTTTAACCTTTTAAAATTTACCCGATCCATGCTCGATTTAAAGAAAACAAAATGTACGAAATTTACATTTCTAACTTTAAATTTAAATTCGGTGCTTCGGATTATTAAATTATACTTTAAGGAGAATATAATATTTAACATACTCAAGCGTCTCACTGTTGTTAGGCTAAAGTAGAGTATTATAATTATCACAACATTTTAATCTTTTATATTCGGTTGCTTGTAAATAAACGATTGTTTTATGACTGGTATTATCAGGTACGTATATATACATGAACGTTCTAATAAGGTTGGAAAAGAAATTTCCGAAGTAAAATTGAAAATTGTTGTATTTTTTTATAAAACGTTCAAAATAATAAGAAAAGTTATAAAAAATGAAAATATTTATAATGAAATCGGTTTTAAAAATACGAAAATATAGATTTCTTTGTTTGTAGGTTATAAAATTAATATAAAAAAATGTGTCTCGGAGAATCGATCATTTTTTAAAATAAAGTGAAATAATTGAAAATTAAAGCACAAAATAACTACAATATTCGAAGATAAATTATGCGTCAGCTTTAGTTACTCAGTAGAGCATCAACGAATCGAAAATAGTTCAATTTAAATGATATTAAAGGGTAATAGGTGATGGGTTAAAGCATCGATAATTAATTTACCGGTAAATGATGTGCCAAAGATGTAAAAATTATAATTCGAGTTTACGAGTAAAGAACGAAATAGGTATTCGATATTTGCACTATAAATTTTTATTATTTATTATAAAAGATGGAATTAATCTCTATTTTCATGAAAGGTTATGTATACATTTTTTACATTAAAAGCAAAGAACGTTTAAAATAATTAATTAAATTGAAATCTTAGTATCCTTCCCACTGAGAGCGTAAAATGCCATTAAATTGTGTTACACGAGAGCGTTTGTACACTTTAGAAATTCCAATTTAGAACCATTTCGATGTCAAACAATTTAAATCAGGAAAAATGCTCCAAGTAACTTTAGCAGATATTTTTCAATCCACCTTCTTAATTCCCAATTTCGTGTAATTTTACGCAGGTTTTACACAATTTGACTAAAGCAAGTTACACGAAAGCGAGCATTTTGCGCCCAAGTAGACTTTAACCCATCAGCTTCAATCTAATAAGCAGTAGAATGCAGCTTCCTTCCTTTCCTTATTTTATAGTAGCATCTTCCGCTTCGGTAGAAAAGCGCAGCCCTTTACCGACTTTCCTACATCTACGATTGCCGCGATTTTACCATTTTATCTAACCCAACGTTACCTTGTACTTTTCGATATTTCGTGCTTACGAATTTCTTATTTCTCTCATTTTAATTCCGCAAATTCAGGGTTAGTTTATGCGGGAATTAAGCAATCAAAATTAAATGCGACGGTGACAATTTCTTATCCGAATTAACGTTGCAATGGTAAAATCTTTGAGTACCTAATTTATATACATACTACAGGATAAATTAAAATTCCAATAAAATTTATAAACTTACGTATTATCGTTTCTTACGAAAAAAAAAATCGTGGTAGAAAAGATTTTCTCATATTATTAATAAAAAATGGAACTTTATTTCGTATTCTTATAAAAAAGTAATATTTTAGTATCTTACTTGTGTATATTATTTGATTTTAATAGATAAAATAATATTTTTGAAATGATTTCGGAAATGTATCGAGAAAAAAATTTTTGATTTTACTAAAAATCGTTGAAGAATTAAAAAACTGTTAAATAAAACAAATTATTGTTTATTTGAAATCAATAATAATTTAATCAAAGTATAAACTTTAAAAATATAGAAAAATATTGGATTATATATATATCTACATATTTTTATTTATTTATTAAATTAGTTATACCGTTTCTTTTTTCTTCAAAATGATCCGATAAAATAGAAAATTCCGTTTGCATGCCGAGTAATCGAATAAGTATGCTATGAAATGAAAAGTGGATTTGAATTTGTTCAATAGTCATTCAAAGATTAATGAAATCGTATTTAATGATTAAATCGATAGAATAGAGAAAAAATAAAATTTTATCTCACTTATAGATTTTCAAATTAATTTTTAACAAGATATCCAGATATTAATTGCGATTAACGTGTAATATTTAAGCAAAATTCCAAGTGAAATTTGAAGAAAAAATTTAACCAGATTACAACAACAGGCTTACAATTATCGATCGATCCGAGTAATACTTTCCTTTACCGATTAACGCTCGGTTAACGAAGGCTTCGAACTCCACCAGAAATCTCGCACGTATAAAATAGAAATTCGTTCAGGTTTCGGTGCAGTTGTACGACCTTAGATCCCAAAAATACGTTGCATCGCGTCTCGTGCACAACTTCGCACAGTTTTTAACGAAGCGAACCCTCGAGCGAAGCTACACGCGACCAGCCTCCGTAATTATTTCACTGGGATAAAGGTCGAGTGCTCGCGTTTAATTAATTTATTAATTCCGCGAGGTAATTTAGCCTTCTTAAACTGACCCGAGAACTCAACCCTCGTACGGCTGTTGACCGAGGCGGGAATAGATTAATTGTTTTGGGGCACTCGACTCGTCTGTTTCAGCATTATTTTATATACAACCTCGGAGTGCTGACTTTTATCTATCGTTGTTTATAAATTTTCTATGGTCGAGTGTGTTGTGCACTTTTTGTGCACTTTTTGTGCACTTTTTCAGCTAATAATAATATCGGATTATAAGAGCTTCTATTATTTATGAGAAATTACGCGCTTAAATCAATTGGGGATAAGTATTTGTTTTTCATATTGTGTTCGAAATTCTTTAAATATTTTCTCGTTGCTGCGTCTTTATAGTTATATCATCCTTATATAATTGCGTGGAATTAAAATAGTTACTAGAATGAAAAATCAACTTTGAAATTCTCTCTTGCTATCGTACTTTAACCTCTCAAGTCTAAACGTGAAATCAAATTTTAATGAAAAATTCTCTTTTAAATCCGTTAGTTTAATTCCAATATGTACCGTTTAAATTGGAAAATTTATTCTATATCTGTACAGCGATTAGTTAGTTTTTGCGCGAATTTAATATTTTACGTGATTTAAATTAAGAGAAGTTAAAGTTTTTCTTATAATTTTGATATTTTTAACGATAGATTCGAAGGTGAAAATAATTTATGATTTTTATCGATGATAAAATAATCAAAATTTAGTCCGTATTTAATCAAAATATATTTTCAATTTTATAACAATTTATACAAAGTTCTTACGAGAATATAATAAATCGATTGCATATTCATTTCACCCTTTCCTCATCGATTATTAATGTAAAATATTGAACTCGCAGACTATATAAATCTATATGTATATATTTTGTCGCGAGTCTCGATACTATTCGTTTGTATACATTCGGTATTTTTACGGCTTTTTATTTCCGAATTAATCGTACACCTTTGGCGTAATATTTCAATCTCCATAGTAAATAAAGCATTAACTACTCTTGCACTGTTTTGCTTATCAAGGTAAGACTACATATTTCCAGAGGGGCTTCGATAGCCCAGAAACATCGTTTGTAACATAATACTTGGGTTACTACGCAGTTACAGCTTTCGTTATACACGCAAAAGTAACGATAATAATAAAAATGATAAAAGAAATAATAATGATATGGGAAAAAACAGCAACAAACTTATCGTTTTAAATATTTTTCAGTTGGAAAGTCTCGTAAGGCGAAAGTCGTACGGAGATGCGGCGAGTGCATTGAATCGAAGAAAAATTATCTCGGCTGCGCAGAAGCATCGGGTAATATTAAATATATATCCAAAGTATTTACGTACACTTTAATTTTATTTTAACGATCATCCCATAAATTTAGATTTTTAAAGCAAATAATATTTACAATCGCGAAAGGGAAAAAACATAAAACTGTAAATGTGCATTCAGGACATAAAATGATATCGTTTGCTTAGTGTAGATTCTAGTGGGCTTATAAAGTCAGTCGAACGATATCGGTATATAATTGCCAATTACGGACGCATACTTAAAGTTCTATTCGAAGAGTGTACATGAAAATGTGTAATTTCACTTATTCTTTTCCGTTCGATATTTTCAATGCAAACCACCAAAGTGCTCATACGATTATTTATCGTTGTACTACTTTAAATTTATTTTTATAGAGCGCGGTTAAAAGAAATATTTTCGTTTCAATTTTTATACTATTTATTTATTTAATTAATTATTTAATTAAAGCCCCGCCATTACGTTACAAATATTCATCCAAATATTTTTTGCAATCGTTTTGAAAGTACTTTTTTTTCTACCGCATCGCAATTTTCACATTATATTTCCAATCGATTCCTTAGATTTCGCCTAGAATTTTACTTATCTCGTGGTAAAAATTGTAGTCTTTCGCTATTCGATACTTATGATTATTTTTCAATATTCGTTCGTGGGAAAGCTATTGGCGATCGCGTTAGCATTTTTATGACAATATTTATTACTATTATTGTAGAGTTTAAGTAGATACGCGATTAGACAAAAGACACACACGCAATCGAAGCACACCAGTATATAAATTTACCACCAGGCATTTGGTGTATTCCACGTTTCCGTATGTGACGTGCATAGTATCAGATTAGTCTTTAATCGAGTCCTCCATGTTTTCCCCGTCGTCTAAGGTCAGGTCGGTTTACAGTTCCCGCACCGAGAAACTCGGTAGTTTGAGCTGGGATGAAATGCGTACGATATATATATATATGCTTGGAATTAAACTCCTTATATTAGAAAAAAATTCCACTTTATATATAAAGTATATGTTTTTTGAATCTCGTTAGGTTTTAGCGTAAAAATCTTGAATTGTAAAACTTAGCGAACTAAATTTTAACTTGATTAAAAACGAGAAAGAGGAAAGTAATTTTTAATTTAATCGAAACGAAACATTTAAAATAAAAACTATTGAAATATCGAGTTTCGTGTGTGTTGCGATAGTTTACCTCGTTATATAAGAAAAAGGAAGATTTTTAAATTACACTGCATTTGAATAATAATAAAATTATGTGTTATTCAAGAAGTGGTAACTACGTATCTGAATTTGGTGGCGTCTTACGTTCATACGTGATTTTCAATACAAGTTTATATTCAATAATGTTAACGCGTTGAACTTTCCAACGAGTTATAAAGATATGCGTTATATAATTGCGTTACAAACGTGGAAAAATTAAATCTTCACTCGATAAAATTTATATTTGTAAAAACGTATCGTTATTTAAATTTAGATTACACTTATATATTTTTAAATTGAATAACATTTATGTAATACTATTGTTCCTCTCAAAAAAACTTTAGTTCAAAAGCCTAAAATACCTGAAGATGTTATTTAAGATAAAACATTGTGTAATAATTAATATATTTTTCACGAATTAACGCAGTGATCATTTAAAAATCGTCCGTTTTTTTCATTATTGTATTAAAGTTGATAATTTACCACTAATTATTGTTTACATTCAAATAATTTAAAAAAAATCATGGAAGATATATTTAATAAATTAAACATATTGGGTTTTTAAAAAATTATACAGATATATTTAATACACTACATTTTGTACGTGTTTGCAGTAACCATTTTCCTAAAAACACAAAATAGTTCTTCGACTCTGACCATTGATAATATTTAAGTGACCATTGAAAAATTTTATTTTTCTAGAATATTTTTGCGATGCTTTATTCATGAGTGTAAGCTATTTTAAGTAATTTACGGACATCACAATTTTAGGTTTAATTAAGTAAAGAGGATGATTGCACCAGAAAAGTACTGTCACTTTCAATAAATAGTAAGTGCTTTTGAACTGTTAGTGTACTAAAAGAAAATGAGTAAACACGAGCATTTAGTAAATAATTGTGTAAAATTCTACTTCTGATAAATTAGTTAATAAATTTCATTCAATAGCGTATATTATTTATATTTTAAATCCTAAAAAAGCAATTAAAATTTTTCTTACAATTTAAAGATATTATTTAATATAAAATAACCGTTCATTTGTTATAATTTCATGTATTCGTTCGAACTTTTTTCAAAATATTATCTTAATAAAACAAAGTATAAACTAGTTAATAAACTATAGTTTTTGTGCGGACGAGAGATGATTCATCAATATCTAATTAAAGGCAAAAAATTTTTTTTAACGGGTTAGAATAATATCTATAATGTGAAAAACATTTACACACATACGCACATACACATGAAATTAACACATGTATAATAAAAAGTTTTTATTAATTCACATTTTCTGTACATTCATTATATTACATTTTTAATGATGCAAAATCTGTAGTTAAAATTATAAGAAATAATTTTTGATCCATTATAAATTACATGAATAATTAACAATAATTATAGTATAAAGTAATTATACAAATACAAATGTATTATTAGATAGTATCGATTTACAATATACACAATGAATCATAAAAAATTCCAAAGAATTTTAATTATTAATATTTTATTCGAAATATAAAGAAATATTTATTTAAACCTATTCGCAATCGTTCAAAGATAGTTTATCTGGAATTTCTATCAACCGAAATATTTTTAAATCGTTCGAAAGATTTAATGTTCATTGCACGCGAATTTATATTAAATCCATAAAAGTGAACAAATGGAAAAAACTTATTATAGATAACGTCCGTATGTTTATCACGCGTAACAAAGATTAGTCTATACTTACGGAATTTTTATTATAGAACAATTTTCGGCAAACGATAATAAGTAGATGTGATAAGAATAGTAAAAAGTTGGCTTTGAGAAATAGAAAGAGCTTCTCTGATTCACGTGACTAAAGGATATACTCGTTCTCTTTTACCTTTATTACTGTCCCCTTTGCTCACCTGTAAAGGAACGAATGGAATTCTGTAATTGAATAACAGGCTACAGTCACTTTTGATCTCGAAGACGACGTCGAGTACAATTAACGATAATTGCACGCCAACATTATGTACATTCGATTCCGGAAGCTTCCTTCCTACCTACACCGGCTCTTTTCCTTTCTCCCGTCCTTTCGTCTCTTATTCCTTTATTCCTCTTTAATTTTACAACTTTTTCGTTTCGTTTTCTTTTTCCCCAACTTTCCGCGCATACTTATGCAAACTCATTAATTTAGCTAACCTTTCGCTCGACGGCGATCCGACTAAACCAGCGGGAACGAAAGGGAAAAATTTCGAGGGAAATTGCGGGAAATTTCGCAGTTAGAAAAATATTTGTCGATTCCCGGACAAGATATTATTTCGTGGGTTCGCGAGCGGGCAAATATCTATCGGAGCGAGTCGAGGAGAAAAATCCGACGAGCGCGAGTAGAAACTTCTCGGTATTCATCAGCGTAGGAGTTACGAGTACCGAGTTACGTGCTAATTAGGACCGAGCTCCACCGCAAGAAACAAAACAAAGGGAAATCTTTCTGGAAAAGCGAATAAAAAGCTCACGCGTAAAAAAGTAATTAGTTTTACTAAGTGCGCTCCGACGAGAGCGAGCTTCGCACTTTACAGTCTAGCGAGCCTGAAAAATCTGGAAAAAGAAGGGAGAACAAACGCGACATCGATTCGCGGACCGCTCGGGGAAAACTCCCGCGAGATGAAATAAATAAAAGAGACGGGGGAAGCGCGAAAGAGGCGAAGGTGCGACTAGGTTGGCTAGGTTGGAGATAGCCGAGTCGGGAACTAAGTGCCACCGACAAAAGGAGTCGGGACGCGCTTCGGAGGCACTATCCGAACGCAAATTCAATTACACGCACAAAGCGACCGGGTCAGACCGCACCGACCGTCGACGGAGATGCCGAAATGGCTACGCGGTTGCCTCTCACGGCTCATGTGGATAACCTTGCCTCCCAGCGAGCAAATTACATTTCGATTTAGCCCTTTGTCTTCCGCAGACTGCATCTGCGCCCAGACGTCGTTCGTGAGCTTCGTTCGTGAGCTTCGTTCGTGAGCTTCGTGAGCTTCGTTCCAAGCGTCCAGTTTTAATTCCGCGGCCGCATCTCGGCTGTTTTAATGCCGGTTAAAACTATACCTCTTGCTTTTTCGAGCGTCGCCACATTCGTGCAATGGCTTTGTAAGGAATCGATCATCGACGAGGCTCTTAAAAGCCAATTAGGGGGGAATCGATCGGGGGTGGATTTATTCGCGCTCTGTCGACGATCGGAATTCGAGTGCGCATATTTCTTCGAGACTTCCTTTTCCTTCGCTCTGTAGCAAACTGATTTCTTTGTGTTCGCAGGCTCGGGGCGGTTGCGAACGCTCTCAGTGTTATACGACGTGCGTCGAGGCTCTTTCGGAAATAACCAAGGAGGGCTCAAAGGTAAGACGAGCATTTTTTCGGTCTTGTACCTATGATTTCTCGCCTTTCTCTCTCCCTCTCTCTCTCTCTCTGTGTTCTCTGTGTTTGCCGTCGCCGCAGCGCTTCTTCGACTTACCACTCGTGACGCGTTTCAACTACGAACGTCTGCATCCGTTTTTCGCGTTTCGCGCTCTTTGTACGCTCGATTTCAACTCAAAGCTCGGTCTGGAAAGGTAAAGAGCTTTGGGGCCAGACGCCCGGAGAGAAAAATAAAACTTCGCGTACTATCTCTACTTCTCTTTCACCTTCCGATGGAAAAGGAAAAAAGCACCCGGATGTCCGGGATTTTTGCTTCTTTTCTCGATTCGAACGTACGTCAGCGCATCTTCGAGAAGAGGTCGGTCGGATGTGGAGACAGCGAAAACGTACGAGCGGTTAAGGAGAGGAATCTTTATCGGTCGAGGGACGTTCAAGGTCGGACGCCAACCATCGCTGAGACGAGAACGAGCCAAGGAAAGGAACCGAAGAAGCCGAAACCCGTGAAATTTGAGACTCGCGACGCGGGCGATCGAACCAACGGCCAGAAAAAGCTCGACTTGCACGAGCTTAGGACTCGACATTTCGTCGAGAGACACATGATTAATCAGCTGATTAGACCAATGATGTTGAGGGGTGATTTCAAGCGCTTGCACGAAAGGTACTGAAAACGGTCGGGTATTTTCCGAATTCGACACGCCGTTAACGTCTTATCGGAGACGCATGAAAATTTTTTATTAAATTAGTTCAAATTCCTTGGCGACATTCTTGGATCTTCGATCCTTACTGAAATTCACGTATCGATGGTCTTTGAAGAAAGTATTCGACGAGTGATTTTGAAATTTTTATCAATCTTTTAATAAAAATATATTGTTTCATCGTAGCGTGAAAAATTAAGAACGCGTTTAATGTTTCATTTCGTTAGCAATAATAAGAAATTAAAATTCGTTTTTATATTTTCGTGAAATTTCTCGATGGAAAAAGTTTTTGTTTTCTTTTGTTTATGTAGGTCAAGAGTGGCACTATACTTAAACACCTATAAGAATTTTAAATTTATTTTTCAAAAATGTCTAAATTCGTTGCATAGGAATAATAATCTTATTGCGTCTTGTTTAGATCGAATAAAATTAACTTTATCTTTTTATTAAATTATAGTACAATATTATTATTATCAAATAAATAATTAAATAGTAATAAAGTTTTTACGTTGTCCATTTTTTTAAACGAGAAAAACTATGTACTTAACGATTAAAGAAAATCATTCGCTGTTGCTTTAAAAATTAAGAAATTGAAATTGAAATTTTTAATATTTTGTAAATCGAGTCTTAAAATATATATTTAAAAGCTTAAATTTTCGTTATGTTATCAATAGATTCTAAAAATACGGTTTTAAATTGTTGTATAATTATCCGTTTTATCGTAACATTTAAAATATATTATTGGTCGTATTAGCGTAATTATTTTTAGAAATATAATTATTATAAAAAGTGAGTTAATGTAAAACTGTACAAGTACCGACAATAAAAATTTATGAATAAATGCTCTTATAATTTTAAATTTTCAGATGTTTTAAACAACTTGTGAAATATTTATTATTTACTTAGAGAATTTCATAAAGTAATTTTAATGTTTGTTTTTGAAAAACGCATGAATATATTTATCCTTATTGTATAATATAATAATCTAGGCACTTTCGATAAAAATTAACGACGAATGTAACGACTTATAAATGTACGCACTTATAAAACCGAAGTGTTCAATGTAACTTTCGAAATATTTTACGAAATAAATTAATTTTTCGTCAATGATGTTATTTTCATTTCTTTTAAAAAATAACGGCTATGCAGACAAATTTCATTTCGTACTTTAGAAAAATACTTTTTCCCCATCATTTCTATAAGTCTTTAAAAAAGAGGTAGAAAATACCGAGCTAGAGAAACGTCTTACAAATAAATCAAATCTTGAATAAGTCGTTGCTGCTTCTGCCGAATATATTTCCAGTCGGTAATTCGTTTCCGAGGTGCGACAAACAGCTGTATTGCCTGTAATTTACTTCGATGGAATCTAAAAATTCATATCTACTTGCATAAGAGAAATACACTTTTCAGTTGGTGAAGTATATTATTAAACGCGGAAAATACAGAAAAATTGTTCGATAAAGTAAGTTTTGCTATAATTATTGAAAAAAAACCTTGAGTTTCACGAGTCGTGACTTATTTGAGTTGGAACGAAACAAATTATTTTATACACTAATACCTTAAAGAGATATCGATGTTAAAATGATCAATAGAAAAAATATCACTAAAAATGCGAAAGAAATAATATTCAAGGCTTGTATAAAGAAGTATGATGATTTATGAAGGCACAGTAATGCTGTTTAAGTATGTGAGACAGATTTGAAAAACTGGGTGCCTTTGACGCTTAGACATTTTTATGTTCTATAAATTGAAAATTTCTTTCCATAATTGAAAAATATTTTGGTTCTTATGTATTATTTTCGTGTATTCTTAGAGATACTTAACGATATTTATGATACTCTTGTAAAGTACTAAATGTATTACAAGATTTTGCGTATTTTCATTAATCATATTTATAAGAATTAAATGATTTTTTTATTACAACGTCGTAGGAAGAATTTTACGTAGAAAATATATTACTATTGCTAATATTCGTCTTAATAAATCATTTATTCGTTATTATTTAATTTAATAATTTAAAATTAAAGCAAACGTTAAAGTTCGAATAATTGTTTCTTGCAATTTTAATAACATCTTAATAGTGTAATTATAATATCTGTAATAATATTTATCTAAATAAAAATATAAGAATAGTCGAGAATATTTAAAAATTTTTAAATCTTTACGTATCGTTTATGTCAATAATTATTATTTGTAAATATTTGAACATACGCGAATAATATTTTGACCGCAATGTACTATTTTTAATAAATGTAGGTAAACTTGTAACATCCTGAGTATAAATAAAAAAATAATAATAAAAGTATAATTTTATACTATCATAATTCTTTCTATAAAACTTTTATTTTATAAAAATATTTATGAATGAGTAATATTGTAGAAAACTATTAAAATTTAATGGCTCTCGGTATCAAATATACAATTTCATATCTAAATAATTTATAATTTACTTTTTTAAATGGATTTCGGCAACAAACAATTGAAAGGATGAGAAGGTTTTTGCATAACGTATTCATCGAGTATTTAATTGTTCGCAGCTCAAATTATATTCCGTGTTTAATAATTCATAATGATAAACATATTTTCATCCTATTATTTTGTTACACCTTTTTATTAACATAAATAATTTCGATCAATGAGTTAATGTACGCATATATTATTAAATTAACTTTGTAATAATTCTTCACTTTTCTTACATATTTTTTTAAGAGAAGAATTAAATTATAACGTTTTTTTATAAAAGTGTGTATATCATTAGTGTATTTTTTAATATTCTACAAAGACTCGGACGATTATTCAATTTATTATTAAATGCGTATACATTCATGATCTTTTTCAAGGTATGTTTTTACGTACATGTAATTTACAAATTCATATTAATAATTTTACACAGCCATAAAATATATTAACTTGTATAATCAGTATGAAAAAGGTTTTGAGTACAAATATTATTGAAAAATTTGTGAATGCTTATTTACATATTTATATTACTAGGTTTTTTGAATATATAGTATCCACGTTTCTAAAAAATGATTTTAATAAAATTTTATGGTATAAATTTAAAAAAATATTATTTTTACCTGGAGATAAAATTAAATATTAATACGTTTTAGTTCAAATAGTATTATTAAAGTGGTAAAGTTTAATTAGCGCAAGAATAATATGAATTACATTCTTGGCTTAAATTTTTAATATGTAACTTAGAATGAAATATAGATATAATTTTATGTTTTAATTTATAGGAGTAATATATTTTAATCACAATATTGTAATTATTACCGATTATTTTTTTAATCATTTATGTATATTACATTTTGATTTAAGGTAGTTTAAAAATGCAATTTTTTCATATTTTCCTCGCTGAAAAAATCTTGAAAAAGTTTCAAGAGTAAAAATACTTATAAAATTCTATTTTTAAAAATTTGAATAAAAGTTAGAATTAAAAGATGTATATATATAGAAAAAATTAATTTTTTTTACTATTGTTTAGTAAGTCAGTTTTAAATTAATAATTTTAAACAAGGATTATTTCGGTATATTTAAATGATCCAGAAAGTTGACAAGGTGGAAAAGTCCAGACGCTTTGCCAACCATTTCTACCAGCGTAACGTCAAGAAAAATAAAAATGTAAATCTAAAATAGCAGGTGTTTCGAGAAACAAATAGTCACAAAACTCCATGTTGTAGTTGTTTCGTGCAAGAATAGACGAATTTTTATTGTTTTGGAACTAAAGAGAGATCAAGTTTTCCGTTTGTTTTCTTTAAAATGTATGGTTTGAATGTTACGTGTAAATCATTTGTTCCGGTAAAGAAGTGTCAAATAATTGTCGGTATTAAGAACAATGTTATTTCAAGACGATGTTTTACGAAGTATCAGCAGTTTTCAATAAAATAATTCGTGTCTGAAAAGCACGTCTTAAATTTACTCGCATGTGTACCGTATAATAAAGCGTTCCATAATTTACAATATTCTTTTGGTAAATAAAACGATAAATATTAAATGGAATTAATAAAAAAAAAAGTAAAATATACGTTGTTGGGTAAAAGATGGATAATATCTCAATAAAAGAAAAGAGAGAGAAAGAGAGAAGAATATGGTAGAACGTATACAGGATAGTTGGACACTTTGACAAATTGGTTTCAAGTTTTATAATCATAATATTAAATTGATCTAGTTGTCACACATTAATTATTAATATAAATAATTACGGATACTTTATAATTTCAATTAAAAGTTAAAAATAAATAAAACGGACCGCATTAAATATATAATTAATTTGATGGATTTTGAAGAAGATAAATCTTATATGAGGATAAATCGTTTCTATAATATAATTAATAATTACGAAGAAAATAATAATGAATCTTATATAAGAATGAAAAGCTGCCTTCCACTATATGTCAGAATATATTTAACAATATTAGTACCCATGTACAGGATTTTACACTAGTATTTATGCTTTTATCGCGGTTAGTCGGTAAATAGACAATCAGTTTAAATGTCAAACACAATACCGCTATCAGCGTTCGCTAAATTAAATATTTCAATTTAACGAAACTGAGATAAAATTAGAAATTTTGTGGATTAAAAATTTTAATTTTTATACTTAATAACGCAATTAATCAAAGTAAATATCATTTTCATCATTAAGTACCAACATCGATTCATTTTTTCCTTTCTTCCTATTTTAAAATCCGAAAATCAAACAAGCGAGACAAGCGATTCATCAATTCGATAGACCCGACAAGAGCAACAACAACAACAACAACACACAGCAACAAAAAGAAAGCCGCTTTTCCTCCGACTCTCGTACGTGCGACTCCGCGTGGAGTTTCCCCCCCAACACATACACACACACACACTCGCGTTAAAGGAGTCCCGGGAAGGCGGGAAATCGATCGGTAGGACGACGCGCGCAACTTTACGCGCCTCCGGCAAATATGGCGGTCGACTTCGACGGGAGAATACCAACGTTTCCGAGGCCTAAGGTGACCTAGACTATCCGGAGCCGTCCACGACGTCGTCGCCGTCCCCCGCACCTCCGTCTTCCCGTCACCGATTGCCAAGGGTTGCAGAAGCTGGGCCATCCCGACCCTGGACCTAAAGCGACCACGGCGGCAGCTGCTGCCATCGGAGCTCGACGAGTTGCTTCCCTCCGGAACCCCGATATATCCGCACCGTCCGTCGGCTTTCACCAATGATTCAGGTAAGCTTCGCGTTCGGGTCTCGCTTCTCGTTCGAGGTCGACGCGGAGTCGAGGGTCCGGACGTTGGGCGTCGATCTTCCTTTTGTTCCTTTTCCCAGCCACGTGACTCCTGGGGGATGCGCGCGCATAAGTTTCGCGCCAATTTTCAAGCTCGAGTGCGGCACTTTTTCGCGAACGCGCGTAAACTCCGGGAGCATTGGAACCCGTGCCTCCGTCATTGGACTCCTTCGTCGGAATTAAGTGCAGCGGGAGACAATGCGGGTGTTCCCGGGTCTACCGAGAGTTGTAGTTGGTTGACGGAGAGTCGCGAGACCTTTGAGCGATGTCCTGAGCGAGGAGAGTCGCGGATTTCGGGTAATTTCTCGAGGTTTGCGAACTTGTACACTGAGAACGGGTTACGTGTCTAACCTTCACCCGTGAAGGAAACAATGAGCCGAACCTTCTCTCTTGATTTTCAACTTATTCACTTGTCCTTCCTTTCTCGTTTCCAACTTTCGCATTGTTAGCAGCTATTTCATTTCAACGCTGCACGTTCAAGTTGCGTCTATTAATTTCAACAATACGACGAATGAATGAAAGGAAGGAATAATTAAACTCTTTTAACGCATTTTTTGTCTGAATTTAGCGCGGAATAGAAGAATTAAAAAAATTTACGTTAAATTATACGTCGAGGATATTTTGCTGGTTCTTAATGAGTTAGTAATTATATTTTTGTGTAACGTTTATAAGAAAATATTATCAATTGTATCATAGATTTTTCCGAATGAAAATACGCGAAGAAAAGTTAGAATTGTTATATATGTTCGGGAAATATCGATATTATGGATAGAAATAGTGCAATCGTAATGTATGTATATATTTTTTATATTTTTATATTAAATTATTTTATCAATATACCGATTATTAAGAGAAATTTACGTTGATTATTTGGAAAATAAACGTAACGAAAGTAAATTTTTTAATGTAATACGAAGATATATTTTATATAGACAATTTATAATAGAAAAATAAATATGATCGATCTTCAAATTAAGAAATAAGTGTTTGTTCGTTACAATCAATATTGTAACTTTTATGAAATTAAAAAATGATACTATTTGTTAGTATTCTATTTCAACGTCTTTTGTTACAACTTACATTATTGGGTTTCCATCGATCAGTGTTTGAATTCATAATGGGCCTAAAAAAAATTAAATTCATCCATCAAATAAACAATTATTCTTTCGTTCTTTTACGAGTACTTACCATTTTATCAGTCAATCTGTAATTGTTTTTTTGAAACAGCAAGTAAGGAATGTACTTTCGAAACTATCGTTTCACTATTAATCTATTATAGAAGTTAATTGTTTTTGGCACTTCGTTTATTATTAAAAAAAATTTTGATTTTTCCCACTTGCTATGTTTTATAAAGTTACGTTAATAATTATTGTATTATTAAATTTTGTATAAAAAAAACTTGTATATTTGATAATTAATTTTTGCCTTTAAATAATTTTTTATGTTATGTTGTATTGTCATGAATAAATTGTAATTTTTTAAAGATAATTTTTTCCTATTATTTATTAAAATAAACAAAATTTATTATTTTATTTAAAGTCAACGTGTATTTTTTTTTAATTTCAAACGAATGATTTCAAATATCTCTTAATTTTAAAGTAAACACATGAACACACACACACATGCATACACACATGTTTATAGGGGTGTTTATAGCGTACGAAAACGTATGGTCAATACTGAAAAAGATTTAATTTTGTACAAATTAAACGATAGTTCTTTTATTTTAAATTAAAGTACTTTTTATTATATTCATAAAAATTTACCAGGAATAAGGTTATACAATTTTTAAATGTCTAATATATAAAAATTTGCAATACTAAGTTTATTGTAAAAATATTGATTTCTTATGCAAATTTATTTATACCATACTTAACACTTAAAAAATTTTCGATACTTCAATTTAACCATAAAATTTCTTTTATCGAAATATACAGTGAAAAAAATTAAAAGTATTCTTAATAATTAAAATTATCGAGTTTAACAATTTGATTGAAATACTACAAAAAATGAGTTTTGTTTCATTTTATACTAAATATTCTTATTAGTTCAGAATATTTTGTAATAAATTATTTTTAACGATGTCTATCTCATATATTTAATGAGATTAGTGCTTTATTTTTTTTCCTGAGCTTGGTTTAATGGTTTATCGATACTACTAACGTAATTAACTTTATATTGTTACTGTGAATATGAAAATCACCAATCACCATAAATTTATCGTTACCGTTAAAAAAAATTTGAATAATAGTTTATATTTGTTCGCGGAAAGATTTTGATATATTTTATTTATACGGAATCGAATTTAAACACATTTTGACAGGTGCATATGCATTTTATAAAAAAAATTATTATGGTAAATGAAAGTTAATTGAACTATCAAAATACGAATAATAATCATACGAATATTGGAAGAAACTCATAAATATTTATTAGAAAAAAATTTTATATTAGTTTCAAAAACTGATTATTGTTTATTTCAGAGACAATGTTAAATAAATCAATAAAAGTTTCTTCTTACTATTTAGTATTTTGATTAGTAAATAATTTTCTATTGGAATATAGCACGTCTTTTATTTGCTAGGGAAATTCCAGTTTTCAATTTAAAATTTTCAAAAATTATAACTTTACATAAATAATAAAACTAATATTTAAAATTTTAAATTACTAAGATATTACAACGGTTTTGAATCAGAATTGTAAAGATAATAGTGATTATCTTTTCATATAGTGAAAAGATTCATTATTGCGAAATATGTCATTCCATTTAACGAATAAACAGGGAAGTTCATATTTTCAACGTGTATTTATCGAACGTTGTCGACAAGTTTATCAATTTCTAGGTTACAACATTTTATGATTCAAATATTAACAACGCGGAAATTTATTTTTACATATACCTTGTGTAAAAATATTTTTATTTATAATTGTTCAAAACAAATATTGAATTTTATTTTTATTTCGAAATGGCGCATTATATTTGTTTTTACTATATTATTTAGAAAGTTTTAATACACAGTTTAATATTATACAGAATTCAGTTTAATTCATCAAATATTTAAATTTATATTACACACATTCTAAAAGATTTTCGGTATTAATAAGCTCCGTGGAAAAATGATTCATCCTCGCGATACACCTTTAATTTATCAAACATAAAAAAATTGAATACGGAAAATTTTTTCCTAACGCCTCCGTTATAGAGAAATATGTATCGAAATTAGATACTTTAATTAAGTTATAGTGAGATTAACTCGAGAAAAATATCATTTAGCAGGAGGCGGAGTCTCATAGATCGTTAGATATTCGATATAAAGTAATTCAACACAGGATTAAAAAGCCACATAGATTATACGGAGTGTCCAAAAAACATAAAACCGTTGCACACAATTTCCAAGTTGCGGGCAAGTAAAACGAATTTTCGCCCGATGAACCAATAGCGTAACCTTATCCTTAGAGCCTCGGAAACTCGCAATTCCATCGGTGTCGAGAATATTTTCGCCAAGTATCCCCGCACTTTCGACCGCTCGATAGAATTTTCCACGGTCTGCACAAACGCGAGTAACAAGAGACTCGCGCTTACGGATAGACGAACTCCTGCATCATATTTGCCGAACTCGAGGAGTTCATTAACCAGCTGGACTGCGGTTCGACGGCGACTCGAGGAAGCGGATGGCTTTGAAGTAGCGAATCCTGAGAGGAGAACAGTTTCGAATCATCCGTCTATCCGACTTCCGATCCTCGCGGCTCCTTCCCGATGTATCCCTGGGCTTACCGCAATTGTTGACTGTACTCCGATTCGCGACAACTTGGACGCATTCTATCCTTTGCTTACTTTTCGCACACTCCCGGGGCCAAAACACACGACCGTTCAACTAATAGTCGACCTTTTCTCGGTTCAGCGGAGCTCGAGTAATTTATTTCGCGAGAAGAGTTTTTAAAGCTTAGTCAAGGGGATCTTGGTTTTTGTCGAATTTTACGCGAGTTTCAAAGATTTTTTGCAACGAGGTTTTCTAATCGAGATAAGATAGATTTGTACGTTTATGCGTCGAGACGGCGCGAGATATTTTCGTTCGTTGGATGGATCAAGAGCGAAAGCTCGTAAAGAATTCGTAGGTACGCGTATATACGTTGGTATTCTTCTTCTTCTTCTTCTTTTCCGGAAATTACATTCGCGTCCGAAAATATTCGAATCTCAATGTCTTTATTGCGAGAATTAACGTATTATATAAACGCATGATTCTTGTTACGCAAATGCGTTTTTTTAACGCCCTTATATGATCTCATTTCGCGTAAAAGGCCTTCACGCATAGACTTTTACTATTCAAACGCACTTTTTATGCGATTCTCAGGCATAGCAGATTTCTTTTTTCATGAGTTCCACATCCATTAAAGTTATATTCCAATTTAAAAGCATTTTTTGCGAGAGTTTCACCTCCGCAAGGGTTTATAAATGTTCGATCCAAGAACACTTTTTATGAAAACCCTATAAATGCAAAATGGAGTTCGATTTTAAAAATTATTTTTTATAAGAATTCAACCTACGCGATATTTCTTACGATTTGAAAAATACGAACTTATAAAAGACTGTATCAAAAGACATATATCGACGGTTATAGTTTATTCTTTCGCAGAGATTTTTCATTCGTGTTCCTTTTAGATATATTACGATATAAACTTTAAACAATATTTTATAATGCATCAAACCAGTACAACGGATATCGATATATTCTATACTTTATACGAATTCAAGTATTTCTTAATAAATATAGTTATTTAAAGTTTCAGTAGTAAATCAGCATAACAATGGTAAAGATATAGTATATATACGTTAACCGTAAAAATGCTATACTTAAAATTTTTGCATTTACTCTTTGGTACATTTTCACTGAATTACGAAAACTGAATTCAAGGCTTCATTTTGTAAAAAATCATTTGATTTTATATGCGTTTTAAGTCATAAAATTGAAGAATAGTATATTGACAAGTGAGTGAATATTAAACACGCGATAATGTCTATAACTATTTTGCTCATCGATCGTTTTTGATAAAAAACCAGACATATTGATTTTTAATTAGAAAATCATATATCGATACTTTGAGATATTATGAATTTTATAACGAATGTTACAAGAACGTATAAATTATTGCAAGTATAGCCATACCTTGTGATTGATTCATACATTTTACCATATTCAATTATATTACATAAAAGAGTAATATTCGATAATAAATTATAAATATTTCAGATTGATATAAATAGTAAGATACTATTTTGGGATTTAATTTTGAAATTATGCGCGATATTTGGAAACCTCGAATACTGATTATTATTTTAATTGTAAGATATTTATATAATTTTATTAATTGAATTTTGTATTATAGTAATAAGTTTAATATTTAAATCAATCAGCCAAAATTGCTTTAATATTCAAGTAAGATAAAATTAAACTCTAGGTTTACTTGTCAAAGTACGAAATATCTTTTAAGGATAACATATTTATAAGTTAAACAATGTACTCTTTTTAGATAACTGGAATATAAAAAATATTCATATAAAATTGAAGTTTGGTTAAATAATACGATCAAACTTTTATAAAAGTATACATTAGCGAATAGATTTTCATAAAATATTTTTTTCTAAACTGACAATGATTTCTAAACACGTATTTTGATTAGTAAATGCAAACCTATGTACAATTTTGATAATACGTATGCTTTCATATTATATTTTCATAAGTACTAAAATACGAGTTGAATTTCGTATGTTTTGAATTATGAGTTACGTTGATATTTAAATTTTGTAGCAAATCTACGTTGATCTAAAAGAGTTTAAACAGATACAATCATTTATTATTATATTTTATGTTAAAGTTTAAAAGTTTAAATATGTATTGTATAATATGAATAATATTAGCAATAATTTAATAGGAAAATTTAAAAAATAATTTGTATTGCTTTACTGACATTCAATTATTTTTATACATTCATCTTGAGAAGTTTAAACTGTAATGTTTTTATTCAATTTAATTATAAATAAATAAAAATTTGATCGAATCGTTATTAATTTTATAACAAACTTTCTATATATTAGCCATTTTTGAATATTTGAAATTCACGTTGTACAACAATCATTTATTTTTTTGCTATCGAAGTTTCCTTAAATTTTAACAACATATAATAATTAAATTATTCAACCGTTTATGAATTTTAAGTTTAGTATTTTTAGTAATCGGCTAAAACTATATAATTTTAATGTAATCTTATTAAATTAGTTTTATGCGCTTGAATGTTATTTATTTAATATACAGATGTTTAAATTCTATCACGTTTCAAATACTTAAGGCTGCAATTGATATTTGAATATTTCATCATTAGAAGCTTACGCGATTTTACCGTAATTATGACTAAATACTTTGACGAAGTCTGTTGTCCTTCATTTGACGAGCACAAATGTATGTAATTCCTTTGGGTATTCGTGCAAAACGGTATATATATCGCAAAGGGTATAGTAGTTCTCTACTTTAATATACATTCCGTACGTGTACTTTTAATAGAAATTTCTATCCATTTAAATAAATTATCAGAAAGACTACAAGATTATTTAAATTTAATTATTATATCTAGTATAATTGTATGAATAGATTATATACATATATACATATATAGATCTGTTACACGTATGTAAAAATAAAAAATTAGAAGTTTAGTTTAAGAAATATATTTTTAAGATGATATAATAATAGTATCCATTATAAGAATAATAATAAAACTTAGAATTTTAAAGCTTTCATTTTAAAAGTAATATCATTTTTAAAAACATGTTTTTTTAAATTGAAATTTATCCAAATCAACGTAAATTAAAGAAACGTTACTTATAAAACACGAACCCAAATAATCATAAAAAGTAAATAAAAATAATTAATGAAAAGCTTAAAACGGTATTCATAGATTAACTTTGAATTTAATTTAAGATTACTTTAACATTTATTTAAATTTTCATAAATATATGCGAGCTATCACTAGAATATATTTTTATTCTATTACGTTATTATTAAACATAAAAAATAATTTAAATAATTTATAAATTTGTTTAGTTGAAAAACTTTTATTTTTTATATTTATTCCTGTCATCATTTATACTATTCTTTTTATTAAAGATATTAAACTTTGTACAGTTTTAATATTTTTCTTTTTGAGTAATTTTTAAATTATAATAAAAGGTTTAATACCATTGTATGCACTAATATAATGCCTGCACAAAAATAATTTCTTTTTATTTACTAAAGTAACAGT
Organism: Dolichoris vasculosae; assembly: GCA_018907195.1. NCBI lineage: Eukaryota > Metazoa > Arthropoda > Insecta > Hymenoptera > Agaonidae > Dolichoris > Dolichoris vasculosae. Next base: position 12,229,661 of record JACCHY010000006.1, read on the forward strand.
AATTAATAATACATATAATTAAATATGTAGCGAAATGTTAATATTTTCCAAGGTTCTTTATAATTTCTTTTATACTCATCGTTCTTTATTCGTTATTCGATTGATCGACAAGTGCACAGATACGTATATATAAATAATTTCAATTTTTCTTTATTTTAATTAAAATATTTATTTTGATTTTTGCCACATCTCTATATTTTATCTTATATGATTTATCATTATCGAATATTATCGAAACAGTTAATTGCTAATATTGTTTAAAGCTACAAGAATTAGAATTAAAATGTAGTAGTATATAATATAATATATTATTTTCACAACTAAATTACAAATACTAATTCTTATATACGTGTTCACATTTATGCACATATAACTTAGTGGTAAATTCTTTAATCAGCGTAAATAATTATATCGATAGCATTAGTAATAAAAGATCGACCTTTTTATAAACTTTTAGTTCATAAAACTAATTTAATTTTTTTACAGAAATTAATTTTGTTTGAATTCCATACAGAAATAAGATAAAGGTCTTTTATCATTATTAGTGTGTATAAGGTCACCACGATTTTCTGTGAAAACGCTTTTTCATTTAATGTCTCTTTCGGTATGTCGGGCAAATTGTTATCCTTAAGTACTGAAGACGGAGAAGCGTTATTTCATTTACCGTTAGACACTAGTAGCAGGTCCTCAAAAAGAAAGCGGAAAAAGAGGATCGTTTAATGGAAAGGTACAAATTGTATCAACAAATTTTTTCTTGAAATATAGTTTTAATCGAGGATAGATAATAGGCGTCGATAGAAGTTTATTGACTAATTAATATAAATTGTATTTGGTAGATTAGTTTAATTATTTGGGTAGAAGAATTATCGATACATTTTATTCAATAAAATGTAGATGATATCGAAAACATTATTTATGGATAATATTAAATAATATCTAATATTCCACGTTAAATATTTTCATAATTCTTCATCAAGAATCTCGTTTAAAAGTTTCACGGATACTAAAACAAAAGTTTTATTTTATGTCTGTTAAGCTTGATAATAGATTTACTTCTGACTTCGGTATTTCAATAAATATTTGTACTGCAATGTATATTTATATCAAAAGATATTAAAATTATTGAAACACGAATGTAGTTAGACTTACGAGTTGAATTACTCAAATAGAGATTCGAGAATTCTTTTCATTTAGAATTGCGAATAAATTAATTTTCAAGAATGTTAAGAATTATTTAATATATTTGAAGGAGATCAAACTCTTTATATACAATATAACTTATATATTGTTAAAGAAATGTTTAAAACTGTGATATATGTTTTATAGAATAATAGTAAATTCAACTAGTTTTCTACGAAGAATGTTATCGTAAAATAGAATTGAATTTTAAAACTTAAAGTAAAACATTTTATTTTATATCTAAAATTTAATTTGTGTGAAAATTTATATTAAATTTTTATATAATATTTGAAATATAGTGACAGGAATTTTAAGTGATAGAAATTAAGTATTTAGTCATTACGGTTTAATTTAATTACGAGAAATGTTTTGAAATTAGATAAATAACCGTATTAATTTATATTTATATATATAATTATAAATTTTTTATATTTACAGTAAACAAAATATTTTATTTTTTTACAGAATACTTTGCTATTATATATAATATTTGACAACTCTTCGCAGATAAAGTACAAGAAAATTATGATCTTAACAAAGTATCAATTATTGTAATAATGATAAATCTTTTATAATCAAATTTAAATTCTATACTAATTACACAGAGAATTATATTTATTCTCTTTATAAAGCACAAAGCAGTAGATAAAAATTGTATCTAAGATATGAATTTATCAACCGTCATTTTTGAATTACATATATAAATACCGAACGATCGAAACTAAACCCACGACAAATTACATATAATAAATCCAATTCTCTATTCATATTTATTATCGTTCATATTTCTTAAATACGTACCGATATTTTTTATACAGATATCATAACTTAAAAGGTTTGTACAAACCATCGAATTTACCTTCCGTACGAAATACGGCAATTAAAAGGAACGAAATAAAAATGGAGTAACGGCAACTTATCGAAAATGGTTTTCTCGTTCGGTCTCCCGACGAGAAACGCGCACGGAAATAAAATATGGGATGGTCAATCGAACGGTGGAGAGAAGAAGAAGAAGAAGAAGTCGAGCCTTGGAACGCATCGGAAAAAGGAAAATTAACGTCGCCAATTACACGAATACGCGAGGGATAAGCAACGAGGAGCGAAGGTCGGATCGCAGGTGGAGGCGGAGGGTAAAAAAAGTCGGAAAAAACGAACCCAGTTGGCAAACCTCGCTAACGAGAGGTAAACGTGATTAGGTATTCGTCGGTACTCCCGCCCCAGCTCAAGTGTGTATATGTCATTTGCAACCACACGAATTGCTTCGACGTTGTGGAAAACTGCACTATTCCTTTCCCCCGTCGACTAGGAATTTTTTTCTATTTCTCGCTGCTCCCGCGAAATCAAGTTTCGTTTCGTACACGCGGCGTCGGTTTTTGTCTTTTTTCCCCCGGTTTTCCTCTATTTCGCATTTGCACTCTACGCTTTGTTCCGTTCGCGCTCGACCGAACTCTTCGATGTTCCATCACGGAATACCGTGCGTAAAAGGAAGGTAAAGCCCGATAAAAAGGAAAAAGTCAAGTTCTTTTATAAGGCGTCTCGATTCGCGAGCGCAGTCGAAAGCGAGCTATTAAAAAGAGAAGGACGATAGAGAAATAAAGCCAGGGGAAAAAATAAATAAATAGAGCGATAGCTCGGCGAGGATAAAGCAAGGTTGCATTCGTCGGGGGATGAGGTCGAAGAGTGTAGAAAGGGGGAAAGGGGACTTTAAAGAATTTCCAATTCGCGGGGCTTTCGGTGGAAAAGTCCGATGCGGATGCGCAGGCAAGACGGGAAGACAGAGAGAGAGAGAGAGAGAGAGAGACAGTTGAACTCGCTCGTAATGAATAGTATTCGGTTTATTCTGCGGGTTACTAAGTTACGGGTCGCCGAGCGGTCGTACCAACTCCGTGTACACGGCAATGCCTCCAGCTGCAAAATAGCAAAGGAGTAAAATGCCATTGCTGCGAAGAAATTGAAAGGGGGACTTGGTTCGGATTTTAGCCCAAGCCTTATTTCTTCTCTGCCCTTTTCCCTTCCTTTCTCCGCCATTTTTCCAACCGCTCTGTATACACTCAGCTATTTTAATCCACGTGCCAAATTCTCCTATCCATTCTCTCCTCTTTATTTACACATTTATCCCAGGGCTCCTCGTCCATCTTCCGCGGGCCCTTTTCGATCGCTTCATCCATTTCCGTTCCGCTATCTTGGCTCGAGGTCCGGAACTCTGGCTCTCTTTCTTTATCTGCCGGAGTGTGGCTTGGTTGCCTCCCCGAGCTGCTGAATAGTCCATTGAGGAGTTACTCGACGCGATAATAAATCGCGAGAGCGAGACGTTAAATAGACGCTTCCTCGTTAAATTCCTCGCGTATCGCGTCTTAGTCGCCGGTTTTCGCCGGAAAAATATAAAATACGTGGACGAGGAACGAAAAATTTCTTCTCTTTTCGCGATCCGAACTTTTGAGCGATTACGGGCGACGTGTCCTTATCGTTCGTGTATTTCTTTCTCTCTTAGACGAGTTCTAATTACGCGACCGTTGATGTTACACGCATCGAATGGGACGACGTTCGTTTCGAGTCTTCGCGATGGGCGAAATTAATATCTACGTTTGTCACCTCGAAATTCCGCTTCGAAGATTCTTATTTTTTATATTTTAAATCTTTCTGATTTTTTTGCTTTTTTACCAATTCCGCGCGACATACATTGCATCCGTTTCGTTTTACTTTCTTTTTTGTTGCGCTCATTCTTTTATGTGTACTTTCTTCATTTTTTTCGCCCTATTTTTTCTGTCACACTTTTCATTTTTGTTCATTCTCGTAGCAGTTGTAACTGCTTGGCAAATACTTGCCTTCGTGCTAGATTCTGTCACAAAAATTTCCATTTTCTTCGTTATATTTAAAGTCCTACATCGTTGCAATCGGGTCTTCAAATTTCTTTTTTCTGAATTTCGGTCTACGTATATCTAAGAAAATATACATTTATAATTAAAACATTTTTGCTTTCCGTCTTTCGCATTCTTTTAATTTTACCAAAATTAACACTTTTTCTGAAAACAACGATCACCGAAAGAATATTCCATATAAAATCGATCGATCGCGGACGAAATAATCCATAATCAAAATTATACGGTACGCGTTTTATTATACATCGCGAAACCGGGAAAAAATGAAAGGATGAAAAAGTAACCGTAACGACGCTCGAGTGGAAGCTCAATTAGATGTTAGGTGAGTCGATGATTCTCTACATTGTAACGATGCACATGCATTTTCCCGCGTCGCTATAAAGAAAGAAAATTCGTATCCAAATCTGCCCTTGCCTTCTTTAATTAAATGTATAAAATACACATATATTTCTTAATCAAAGAAGGCTCGAAGCAACCAACGTTTCCTTTAAATTAAACCTATATTCTTATATTTTATCCTTTAATTCTACTCTATCCCTATCGAAATAGCGGGTGTAATAAAATTAGCTTATGTAATGGAGTAAGAGCGAGTCCTATAGTTGTAGACATCTCCGGTAGAAGCAGAAGACGACGTAAAGGCAATCTTCTTCGTTACGTATACAGTCTCCTACTTCGTGAGAGTTTATCTCTTCTCGTTAGTTCTTCCATCCTTTCGCATCAAAGTATTTTGCAAACCTGTAGAATCTTTTAGATATCTGTAAACATTAACGATAAAATAAATATTATTATCTATCGCGAATCGAAACGCAAATGTGAAATTTTATCTTAATATTTTCAATGTGCACAATTTTATTTAGAGTGGGAAGGAAACAACATTCGAAAGCAACGGTGATCAACAAATTGTTTAAAGTAAATTAGGTAATTGGAATAAACTTAAATAGATCGAAAACTTTACTCTTTCCTACGAGTCGAATCGAACAATTGAATTTAAGAGTGCGATTATCCAACTTTTCTCAGTCACTTCGTAATTGCTTCTACTTAGTAAAGCGTATGCCAACAAACGTTTTTCAATTCTCTTGGCTGCACTTTTTTTTGGCTAAGCTGACATCGGCGCCACGGCGCATATAAACGAACGACCGCGCAATAACAACTGGGTAACGGTATGCGTGTTCTCCGTAGCGTTAACCAATGTAGACTTTTTAATTTTGAGCAGTTAGAGCTTTGCCCTGGTTTGCTGTAACTGTGTATACATGAAGTTTGAAACAAGCCGAGGAAGTAGCCGCTCCGAGTGCCATAAAAGCGAGCATAACTAGGAGTCAAATTCTAACTTCGAAACATGTACTACTAGATTCTTTATTGGAGATGAATTTTTAAAAAGCAAAGGAATTCTTATCCTCGGTAAAATTTGAACTCTTGTCACGCACGGTTTTGTAGTATTCCGAATGGCTACTGCCCCTACTTGTTTCGAAGTGCGCGCATACGACAAAAGCGAATCAACAGAGAAGTTTATTACGCAGAATCGAAAAGTCCGTATAAGTTAGCCTCGCTGATACCAACTTTGACTCGCGATGTTACGGCGAGAGCTCTCAAATGTCAAATATGGACGCTGAAATGCTGCAAGACGAAGGAGAAATCTTGGGAGAAAAATCGAAGGAAGAAAATCCTTTCGATTTAAGCAGTGCTTTCTATTAGTATTTTTATCTATTTTTTATTGGATTAGTATTTTTAAATCCGTGCATTGACTTTTTAAAATATTTATTAAATATAGTAAATTTAACGACGATTTTGCAGAAATATCAATGGAATTTAATATTATTATTCGATTCGTAACTTTATATTTAAGACGAATTTATCATCGTCTTTTTTTAATCTTAATTTAACATATTTCTAACGACACGTATGCGTAAGTTACTGTAAAATGTTTATTTAATAAGTTTCACCTTTGAATTATTTTCCATGTCTCTTTTTTATAAGATAAATTTTTAATATACGTTTTGTCTCTCTAAATTTAATCAACGCGAAAAACATTCTTGTAGAAGTGCTTTACTTCGATATTAGTTAGCAAATGTTTCAATTTTAAGAAAGTGCAAATATTATAATATATTGAATTTTAAGATGGAATATTAGAGGATGCAGTATCAAAATATACAATGCGAAGAAAAATAATTACCTAATGAATCGTTAGATTAAAATCACAAATTAATGTTAAGGTTTAAAAATTAGAAAAGTATCTTTTTAAATTTTCTTCAATTTCTCGATGTATTTATATATATAATGCATTGATGCTTCCTATTAACACCATATAAATTAATTAAAGAAATTATACATCAATTAAATTTTCATATAATTTACACCACCTTCGTTGCAATCTAATGTGTTCGATTCAATCTATAGTCCTGTATTTATATTCTTTATACGGTAAATGGTTCCGTATTCATACGATGTAAATACTTTTTCTCGGTACTTATAAAAAATACACTATAAAACAACGGTTTGAATATATTTTGTGGTCGACAAGGTAACGTATTATTTATGAACCATATAGTTACATTCTAAAAACATTTCTTGGCTACTCTCAAAATAGTTATTCATAGTTTCTGCTAGTATATTTAAAACGGAAAAAGTGAGATAACGATGAATTATCGAAAGCTCTTCCGGAATCCGGTATAGAATGAATTCTTAACGAGCGTTACACTGTAATAAATATACAAGCATTCAAAAAGAATAAAATATATGTATTCAATGAAATTATCTCACACGCATCGATAATTCATTTGCTTGACTGAATCTTTTTAAATTATTTTTTATAATCACATAATATAAGAAAAACATTTCGTTCTGGGTAAAAAACTTTGCTTTTTAAGCGATGAAAACTTTAAATGATATTTTATTAAAAAGTTAAAAAGAGAGTTTATATATCTAATAATTATTACATAGTTATCTTATACTATAAAATACGTAGAACACGCAGTGGTAAATTAACCATATCCGCTTTAATGAGGTGAAAACTTATAACGCTGATTTACCAGAATCATACATACATTATAAGAATATACGATAAGCTATAAAAGTTGATCAATGCCGAGTCGTAAGTAATTTAATAATGGTATAATAATATTATTTTGTAGAATAAATATGACCTTAATTATAATTTTGAATATTATAAAGACAAATAATGAAAACTAAGTCTTAAATACCTTATGGAAAATCAAATTTAAATATGAATTGTATTTAAAATTATAATTTTTGGAAATATATCGAATAATAGTATGAATTATTTATTTTTAAGTAAACGTGTGAAAAGTGTGACAGTTATAATTTACAATATTTATTTATTTTGAATGAATTGTTATGTTTATTTGATACAATAATTCAATTATTAAAACTTTATTGTATACAGTCTTAAGAAATATAAAAGATATCGATTCGTGTAATATTAATAAAGGCAAAATATGCAGAATATTTTCTTTAAAAATGTTATTCCATTATTTAACGTACTAGTAACGATACATTTTCATATATTCGTTGCAAAATTCAGCTTCATTGATTTAATAAACTGCTATCTAACCATTTCTGACAAAATAAAATGATAGTATGTCTTGATCTCCATAACAGCGGTCATTTTCCTATTTACATAAAAATTGTGAGCGAGCCAAGTAGTCGCTGAATTTTCAATACCAAAGAAAATATAAAAAAATTTGATTGAGTACAAGATAAAAATATCGATGAAAAAGCCAATATTAAAACAGATGTCTTTTAACAATTATTTAAATTATAAAATGGAGAGTTTAATTAATGCTTTTGCTAAAATATACATATATATATGTGTCGTAAAACATCAACAGCTTTAAAAGAAGTGAAATAAACTGGTATTGCAAAAGTAACAATAATATATGCATATTTAGTTTCAAACTAAACTGATACGAGAAAGATAAATCATTAGGAATAAAAACAGAGATTTATAACAACTGTAATTAAAACCAGCATAAAGTAAGAGCATAAATTGAAAACAAATAGTTATTAATTTTAAAAATAGTTACATTAGAAATTACAGTGATTTCAATTTTTACCTAAATTTTTTGTAATTTACATGTTTATTATAGTTGTAAAATAAGTAATTTATCACTATCTTCCAAATATATTAAAATAGTAAAAAATTTAAAACGGTTAAATCGAGAAATATCATTTAGGCAGTTTAAAAACAGATTAAACATAGATAACAACTGTATTATTGATGTACATAGAATCCTAAACATTAAAAAAATTTTATCCGAATATGCACTTATTTAATAAAATATTAAAACTTTGGTGGATCGAAAGTATATTTTAATTTATGCTATCATTTTACTGCAAATATATATAACTGAAAATAAAAATAAAAATTAGAAATTTTCAAAAAAGTTATTTTTATTTTAATAATACAGTAATAATAATAATCATGTTGACATAAATAAGACCTAGTGATATTGATGTGAAGAATGTAAATTATATCAATTATAAGTTATTATACTTTTTTAATTAATTTCACTACTTATATTTGAACATAATTTTGATTAGATATAAAACTAACTTTAAAATAAATGCAAGAAAGTTAACTGAATGAAATTGTTCAATATAACATTGATAAAAATATATTGTTAATAAAAAGTGAAGAGATTAAATTAAATATTACAAACAATATAAATCAAGTAAAATTTAAGTTATATTAAATTTTTAATTTCTGTTTGATACTCTTTTCAAGTTAGTACAATGTACGTAATTAAAATAACTAAATATATTTAAAACTTTAATATGTAAAATTTGAGAGTTAAATTGTATTTTTGATTAACACTTAAAAAGGTCTATTTGACATAAAATCGATTAAAAATTCACTGTTTATATCACAGCCAAAATATATACGGTAAATATTATAAACCTAATAAATTAAGCAGATTTTTAATTAACGAGACATACATTTTGCAATCACTAAAAATACTGCCTTTTTAAAATATAATCAATTTATTATTCCATGAAATAATACGCAATAAATCAAATATTTTTTATGTTTTATTAATATCTTTAACTTACTAAATAATCCATATAAATATATAACTTAAAAATATTAAAATGCGTAAAAAACATGCATATGTAAATTTTAATCATTGCGATAAAGAAAATAATATAAAGATTCGTATTACTAACATATTATTTTAATAATAATAAATTTGGTGTTAAAATAGAAATGCTTCATCTTAATTTTGTTGAAAGTTATTAAATATGCCAAATAATTTTTATATGTCTTTAAAATTAAAGCCATCTGTTTTGGAATACGATTTTGAAATTAAAGCAATTACAAGAATTTAATTTGTTTATCGTTTTCAAAAATTATCGTTCCTGAAACAGAAAGTTCTAATATTAATAATAATTATTAGCATTATTAATATCCATTATTTTTACAAAATGAAAAAAATATCAAGTCAGACTATTTCATAATTAAAAAGAAGTTATAAAAACAGTATATTTTTATAAAAACGATTATTTTTCTTTAAATATCTTTACTTATGAATTATACATTCGAATAATGAAACAGATGAGGCAATTAATAAATACTTTCCCATAAATGAAAATATTTATTCGTTTAATAATAAAATGGTGTATCAATTTAAATAAAAATAACGTAAGATGTGTTCAGACAAATGAAAATGGAAGTGAGACTGTTTTTAAATATCCTCTGTATAAATGAAAACAAAGTCACTTGTAAGGATAAGAATAAATCAGACAAATTTAATCCACAAGTATTCGATAAGTTTAGCATAAAATATATTACGTTAAAAAAATGCTTTTAAATATTAAAATATATAAATTTAACGAGTACAAAGTCCGCATTATAAATTTCATCGACAATTTAAAAAAAGATATACATAAACACATGGAAATGTTTAACAATACCACGGTGATAAGAAATTTTAGAAAGTCAAAATAAATCTTATGCAAGCATTACACACATAGACAATAATTCACACATACACGCGATCCGTCAGATTGTACATTCTACAAGAAAGCACGACTTATGCGAACCCATCAACTGACTTGTAGCTGACTTGTAGCTGACTCATGGCTGACTCGCATCTGACTTCCGTGTGCATCAAAACACGATAGGACCAACCAAGCAAAACAGATCGTAAGGGACAAATTGTTGGAGACGCAGGCAAGATTAATTATGCGAGCTCAGCTTGTTATTATCGCGTTATGCGATTTCATGTGTATATAATGCTTGATCGAGTACCACAACCTGAATAGTTCGTATACGTGTAAAAGCTCGTGAATCGTGTACATTTATAGTATCGTAGACATAAATAAATAAAAAATTTATAACTTTGTGTGAATTTTACATATATTTTTATCGCTAGACGGATAATTTTATCGCGGTAAATATTTTATTGTAACTTTCGTATAATTTTAATCGCAAGGATATCTTTGTATAATTTGTATGTATATGTACAATGATAATTTAGAATTGTCTCTTAAATTAACAATTGCATTTTATTGAAATTTTTAAAGGTACTTTTATCAGGAAAATAGGAGGAAAATTCGTAAGGTAAAAATTGTGATTTTATAAGAATAATATCTATCGTATTAAGGAAATAATTATTTTTGAATATAATATGATTTTAATCAGTAAAGAAGGTTTTAATTTTGAAAAATATGAAAATAGAAGAAATTAAATGTAAAATTTATTAAGCTGAAATTCGTATATTCATTACGCAGATGCTTAAGCTGAAAGTCTTAAGTAGAGCTTCATGTCTGAGACTTTTCTACTTTTATGATACTTGACCTGTTTCCATATTTTTTGCTTTTTATTTAATTACATGCTTCCTTTTTATTTCAAATGTATTATATATATATATAAGGTAAAATTAAGATGTAAAATAGTTTTTATCGTTATCTACGCGGAGATAATTTTTTTGGCTAAAAATACAATGGTTTTTAATTTAAATACTTCTTTTGTCAAGTTATTTACTACATGATGCAATTCTTTAATATTCAATTATCTATTATTTAGGTATAAAAGAAAAATTTGTGCACAGTTAATTTTCATAATATAAAAATAATACGAAATACACAAATTAAATTAAATTCTAATTATATATTTATAAACTGAGATTTGATAAGACAATACCTTCCTTTTTTGTATCAGGATCATCTTTAATTTAATGGCTTCGAGTAGTACTTTTTTGTACGAAGTCTAATCTACGTCATTAATTTAAAATATATTCGTTTATTTTTCTCCAAATATAAAAGAGTGTCTTTAATTTACGTACGAGTTTTACAATAACGAGTGCTACTTATCGAAATTCGCATAAAAGAATTATATTTCTTTTTTAAAAAATCAATCCAATTTTATTCAAACAAATTTAAATAAATTCCTGAATTTTTCCGTGACTTTGGAATCATCTCGTTTATTTACTTACAATCTCTTAACACACGCGTTTGTCTATATAAAATTAAAAATCTTTTCATTCAAGAAATGGAAATGTTATGCTAAAGTATTGCTATTTTTTCTGATTTTCGTTGTGTAGTATTCACGTTATATTTTTTGCTGAAAAAAGTTGCACTTATATATAGAATCCTTGTTATTTTGCGATGAAAGTCTTTTCGGAGGCTCGGAAAAAGCTCAAGTACATTACACAAAAATATTAAATTTCTTTATCTAAACTTATACCTTAAGATTCTTACGTCTGCATTTCTCCATGATTTTTTTAAAAGACATTGTTAAACGGAATATAAGTTTAAGACTGCAGGAAAAAATAAGAAGCTCCGCTCAGTTCTTCCCTCATCGAGTTTGCGACACTCCCATCGCCTCGTTCACAGCGGACACCCTAAAAATCACCCTAAGTTTAGCACAGTCGGCAGTTAGAGCCACATTGATCACTTGGCTTCCTGGAAAGGGCGGATTCTCTGTTTTCGCTGATGTTTTCAAGGAGGTGGCGATGTTCTTCTTACTTAACAACTTTTCTTCCTCTCCCTCGCTCGATTTGACACACTCAAATCAGACTCGTCTTCCTCTCTTTCATCTCATTGTAGAATCTGGTTATGCTTGCGCATCGTTGTATTCGCGGATATGCAGGAGGCGAAAGAGAAATAAATAAGCGCCATTGTTGTCAACGCGTACACCCAATATATACAGCCGCTAATCCTATTTCCCACATCATCTCTCCTTTAGCTGTAATACATTCGATATCCATTTTTCATAAAAGTCGGTCAAGGCTTTTCGAGCGATGTATCCTGTAGCATATAAAAGAAAGGATATATTTTTACTTATCCTTTTTTCTGGGCAAATAAAACCCAAATTTTTATTCTACTTTATAAAATCGATTTTTCTTTCACGAGGTTAGAATTTACAAAAATTTATTCATTTTTAACGCAATATAATGTAAAAACTTTAAAACCAGAGAAATATTTTTTTAAATATAGTGTAAATTGTAAAAAAACGCTAATTAATATTAATTCTAAAAATATAACTCTTGAAAATAATAAATGTTTCCTTTTCATTTACTAAAATAATATTTTTATATATATTATTTATATGTACAAGTTATATATATATATTTACTTTGTATATTATTCATTTTATAAGTAAAAAAATATTTACATTTTTAATTACGTTCTATTCAATTTAAAAATGTTACTAAAAATATTTTTTTCAAATATTCATTATAATAATTATTTTCATTTATTTGTATCGAAAATACTGTATCACGTATTTAGATTATATTTAAATTTAGATCTAATTTTTTAAATTATTTTTCAAGACATATTTGTATAAATAAATTAATGAAAAAATCGATCAACTTATTTTTAACGTGAATTCGTTTTATTTTTATGTTTAAATAATAAAAAGTCAACGATAATACAAAATTTCCATTATTAAAAGTATCGATTATTGGAACGCTGAATTTTTTATTTGAAATTTATCATTTATTCATCATTATTATTTCGCAAATTTAAATTTTCTATTTACTTCTATAAAATAACTTGTTTTCTTTTTTCTTGTGACTAGTAATTTCGCTTTATGGATAATGAACTATACTTACTTGACGGTAAAAATTACGAGTAGCGTCGTACAATAGTCCCGATATAATTTCGTGCGATGAGTTCTATGACCGAGTGTTTTCAATAAACAGATATTTATAAAGAAATAATAGCATATGCGTTGGTTTTATAGCTTCTTTGTTTATGGGTATGGACGAACGTAGAGTAGGATGTATAATGTGCGCGTACATAAAGTAACGCCTATAAGCACGTGAAACGTTAATCAAGAATTATTTAGCAGTGAAATAATGAGATATTACTGCATATGATACTCAGTTTGTATATGGTTACTGTTACGCTTATGTTTCATTATGTATGCGCAAATTTGGACGAATTTTATAGAAATTTGAAAAGAATATTGGTGAAAAGCTTTCGATTGCGCAAAAAAGATACTCGATTATGATCGTGATATAATCGATAGCCTTTTTTAAAAATTTATATTTTATAGTCGTCGCTATGTGACTCATTAGTATAATATTATTTTGTAAAGAAATTATTTTATTTTTAATTACTACTTATTATTGAAATTAATATTTTAATATCAACAATTTTTTAAATTATATTTACAGGACACTTAATTCTTTTAACAAATTTAATTACTGTATGTAAAACTCTAATTGAAATGGGGTTTTTATTATCGAAGATATAATTTTTTGATAAAAAAAGTATATAAGAATTTATATTATATATTTATACGCGTGAAAATTAAACATCGTATACGATTATTTTATAAATAGATATCGTTCGAATCCAATCTTCTGATGTAATAATTATTTTGTTACGTTACACGATTTCATTTCGTTAATAATTTCGTTAATTTTTAACCGTATATACTTTTCCTAAAATTTTGAATCGGATCAACTACGAGTGAAATTATTGCAATATTATACGTATAAAAAGGATTATTTGACCAAGTCGCGATTATCAAAAATCACCGTGAAAGCTATAACGTAACAAATACGATTTAAAGTATTTGGAATCAAATATATTAATTTCAAGATTCTATACCATTCGTAATATATTTTTTATTTTATACGATAAAATATTCAAAAGAAACATAAAATAATATACGGTTCGATTTTAATTACCTAACAAATGTACCAATGTTATTTCCTTTCCGAATAGCACTTTATTTATAAAATTAAGAGAAAAATTAATTTGAAGAGTTAACGCTTAGAGTTTCATCGTTTATATTATCCTTTATAAATTCTTTGATATCACGAGGAATAATTTCTCGCGTAAGAGTAACATAACAGAAACTCAATACTTTGGCACAATATGGAAAATCAACTAAAACTCTCTTGTTCAAAAATTGACTTAAAAAACAAAGGAAAGTATGAAAATAAATAAAATTTATTATAAATTATTAAAATCGATATCGATATAAACGTTTTCTTTTTTTATTATGCTCCCGTAGAAAAAGAAATACTTTTACGTACAACAGATCAAAGTTGAAAACGCTTTCTTAAAAACAATATACGCTCGTATTTTCATTCCTCTATTTATAAACGCGTGTTTACACAGAAGCTTTCTAAAATCCACTCGAAAAGGCGATTATTCCCGAAACTACGTATTTCGATGGACAAGTTCGATAATTTTTCATACGCATTCCTCGAGCGTTATCTTTAAAATTTTTCTACTCGGCAAACTTTTCATACGACAAAGCAAAAGTGGAGGGCGACGTAAAAAGTAATAATGAAATGAAGAAACGAAGGAGGTGCTTAGTGGTACCCTCGATGTGTATGTGTTTAAGATTTCTCGGTCGTTTCTTCCGCTGAAAAGGGTTGCGGTAGTGCGCCGACGGCAACTGTGACGAAGAAAGTTTTCTCGAGGAAAAAAAAAAAGTGAACTGCAAGTTCGTGCAGTTGCCGGCCAAGTCGCCGAGGACTTGTACGCTGTCGTGACGTTTTATGTCGCGCTAATTACCTTGTCGGCGAGTTTCTTGTATATCGTCGGTCCTTACGACAGGGAGCAAAAATTGCAAACGAGCTCGAAACTTCTCATGTTCAAATAGCTATTCACGATGGACTCGCAGACCTTAAGGACCGTAGAACTTACCTGATGTAATTTACAGTCGCTTCGTGCTTTCCTTCCTCTATATATGTATATATATATATATTTTTTTTTTCATTCTTTTTCTCCCCTTTTTTTCGACTTTCCTCTACCGAAAGTAAACCCTCGTCACTTTGATTTTTCAGATTCTTTACGAAACTATCGAATTTCTTTTAAGCTCCCGGACACGTGTCATAATAAGTATTTTAACTTACCCTTTATGAGTTTTGATCGGAACGACTCGTTCTCGATCGACAAGTAGAATATTTGTCATTATTGACTTTGTTTCATCGATACCGTTTCAATTTTATTCAGAGAAAAGTGCAGCCATCTTGTACAAATATTAAAATTAATCGCAGTTTCGAGGGTAACGAAACTTTCGCAAATAAATATCACAGTTGACGGAAATTCAACCGAAAATGCGATGTTCTCGTTAAGATTCCTACGTTACGTTGAAATAATAACACCGAAAATTCGATCGTTTTAATGTTTTAGTTGGGATGTCGGCCATGGAACCTCAGCTTTATCAGCGTAATAGTTCTTGGATTGTCAAATATGTTTTTGACCTTTCTCCTACTGCAATCGGAAAACTGCAGTCATTCGTTAAGTTTGGCGGAACTCGAGTCCGACTCGAAGAACACTCCAAGCAGCAACTCGAAGGATACAGCCGCCGGAAATTCGTGCCCTTCGGCTCTACCCGATCAAAGGTTTACACAAGGACAAGTAGCGGCTGTAGATGACTCGGTTTCTCTAAACCTGGATATTCGTTACGGACGTTGGGATTCGCGTCGATTGTACCGAATGTTTGACTCGGTAATGACCGGATCCCGTTTCATCGAGCTCTCCGAATCAGCGAGAGTTTGTCTGGCCACGCAAAGTTCCCTCGAAAAACTTCACTCGCTGGTCCAGGTCGTCCACCAATGGTCCGGTCCGATATCCGTCGCTCTCTACGTCGCCGGTGACGAGGAGTTCGAGCTCGTCCAGAAGTACCTCGAGTACATGCGCAGATGCTACGAGCCGATTCGCGAACGCGTCACCTTTTCGTTCGCGTTGCCCAGAGGTCGACCGCCAAAAACGCAACCAAGGTTCTACCCTCTACCGGATTTCCTAGACTGCCAAAAACCCGAGACCACCCTTGACCGGATGACGAGGACCATATCCAACGAGCAGATCAACTGGAGGATCCGCAACGTTTATCCCCAGAACCACATGCGAAACCTCGCGAGGAAAAACTGTCAAACCGACTACGTTTTCCTGACGGACGTGGACATCGTACCCAGCACCAACTTAAGCCGCGTCCTCGAGGAGTTTCTACGATCGGACAATTGCGACAAGTGCGCCTTCGTCGTACCTACGTACGAGCTTGACGCGAGAGTGCGTTTCCCCCAGAACAAGAGCGAACTCGCCAGGTTGGCGAAGAAGGGATTAGCCAGGCCTTTTCACCAGAAGGTCTTCATTCACAACCAATTCGCCACCAACTTTACACGGTGAGTGTACGCTTGCGTGCCGCGAGATTTTTCCCGTGACGGACGCATAAAAGTTTACCTATTAAAGGTGGATGCTGGACGCGACGCCTGGCCATAAAGCCCACGAGAAGTTAAAAACGGGAAAGGCGTACGTGAGCCACGACGTAACCAACTTCGAGTTCCTGTACGAGCCTTTCTACGTCGCGAGGGACGTCGTTCCACCGCACGACGAGCGTTTTATGGGCTACGGTTACACCAGGAATACTCAGGTACCGAAACCCCGTCGCCATCCCTGATCCCATCCCTGATCCCATCTCCGATCCTTCCATAGTTTCTTCTTTCCCGTTTCTCGAAGCCCATCCTCGAGGGTGGCGCAAGCGCGAACCAAAATGCTTTTGCCTAACTCGCTTAACTGCCTGCGAAACGAGTTTCACGGCCTGTCGGCGAACTGCTTCGACCCGTGTCACGTCGCAGCAGCTTCGTACCACCCACGAACCACCTCTAGTCGCCCCATCCACCTTTCCATCTAGAAATCCGATCGTCTTCCCGCATAAACTTAGTCGCGCTTCGCCTCGCCTCCCGTCTTCTCGGCTCCTCCTTACGCTTTTAGCCTCGCGCTTCTCGTTTCTTGCTATTCTCCGAACACCTCCCATCTATCTCGATATTCGTCCGATACTTGCATTGATTTTTTTACGTGTTGGATGTATAACTTTTTTCGTACTTTTTTTTTCTCTACCGAGTTTGCTTCTTCTTCTTCTTCTTCTTCTTCTTTGGCTTCTGCTCTATTCAAAAAACGCCTTGTTCCGTTTGATCGTTGTTTTTTCGAATTCATTTTCCATCGCGATAAAGTCTGACACGCGTGATTAGGAAAACTATTGCGAGTATTCGCTAATGAGCTACGATACTCCGAGACTGGCTTACCCTTTGCGAATATATATTCGCGTGTATAACTTGTCTTGATACAGCGATTCGAGGAATGAGATGTCTGGAGAACAATAAATGTTTCGTTCATTCACTGGCTGTAACGACTGGAAATTGTAGTCGATTCTCTATAACTATTATTTTCTTCTTCTTGACTGCTATCTTTATACATTTATTTGCTTTTCGTTCCTTTTTCCATGTTCCTTCGATCGTTTTCTCGTGAAAAGTTTCGCATATTATTAATTTCTGCTGGAAAAAACTTTGCGCTGTGTTACAAGAAAATCAAAAACAGTTATTATTTTTATACATTTATAAAACTAAAAAAAAATATTTCTAATGTACGGTGTATTTTATTTTTGAGAAAAAATCTTCAAGCTTGTAAATTATTTGTAGCTGAAAGAACTTTTAATTGAACGAAAATATTATTTAATGACCGATCGATACATTTTTTAGATTTCGCGATTTACGATAAAAATTTGTAGAAGTCGTGGCGAATATTTGTAAATACGTAAATACGCGACGAGTTTCTAATATTATTTTGATAGAGTTTGCATGGATCCAACCAAATACATACGTGTTTAATTATATCAAACTGATTGTCTAGCGAATTGCGTTAATAATTCGTTTAACCGTATTTTACATATTTTTGCTTTTTTTAAATTTAACAATTTTCATACTTTTGTACACGCTTAATTAAATTTTGGTATAGGCGCGCATAAATTATAAAGTAAAGCATTATTAAGGGAAAGTAATATTTTATAATGCAATCTTCAATTTAATAAAATATCGAATTTTTGAACATTCGTTTAAAATTCATTAAAAATTTTAAGATTTTTATGTGCGTGCATGTAATTTATTAATTAATAAAATATTAAATAATTATTTTTGAAGTACTTATAAATGTATAAAACTCAAAAAATCTATTTATATAATTGAAAACAAATATTTTAATAATGATTTTGCTTTTATTATAAAAATATTATTATATTAACTATAACATTTTTATATAATTCAATACTGTTTTATAATTTTCAATATTACGTAAATTAAATGTTATTATTATTTAT
Source organism: Dolichoris vasculosae (assembly GCA_018907195.1). Taxonomy (NCBI): domain Eukaryota; kingdom Metazoa; phylum Arthropoda; class Insecta; order Hymenoptera; family Agaonidae; genus Dolichoris; species Dolichoris vasculosae. The sequence continues at coordinate 12,248,297 of JACCHY010000006.1, forward strand.
TTACTTAATTATAGCCTAAAACAAAGTTAAAAAATTATAATCTTATTTTCTTCTACATATTCATTACCGATGAAATCAGATTAATTATCAAATACTAAATTAATTACTGAATTTTAATATACTTTTAATACAACGTTATAATACATTAATAAACTGAAAATGAAAATAATAGCTTTGTTTATACGTTTAAAAAAAATTGTCTCGATAAATTTAGGAAATTTAAAATTTTATTTTTTAAAACTTTTATAATCTGTTGCTCGTAATTAAAAATATTTATTATAAGATTTAATAAAAATTATGATATAAAAATAATAAACTTATTATGCAGAAAAAAGGTTTGGTTCATCGACTGAATAGTTGCAATATAAATTTAGTTAAATCAATTACATAAATGAATTGATAATATATTATTTAAAAAAAAATTCGTTTCAAGTAAAAAAAACTAAAACCATTCGATTTATTTTTTTTTGCATAAGAAACGAAATTTACGTTGTTAATTTTGATAGGTAAATTTAATATTATTATTTTTTACATTTTAAGTTTGATTAGGGATACAAGACTATTAATTATTTAAAAATAAAAATTTATTAACGTTTATTTATATTGCAACGATATTAATTTTTAAAAACTTACCTATTTTGGTATAAGTTATATTTCAACGGAAAAATTTTATATTTTACATAGGATAAATTTGGATAGATCGCAACGATAACATTTTTAGAAAGTATTTGTTAAAATTTTTTAACCAAAACAGAGTATTATTTAAGCTTAAGAATCTGATTCATATATAGACATAAACTTAACGTTATTCAAGTAAAATAAATTTCCACAAATAAAATACGAATAAAAGTAAAAAGATTCATTAAATTATAATAACTGGTATTAACCATTAAAAAGATTGGATTTCATCTTATTTCATATTAATGAAACGAATATAATTTCTTCGCGAGGATTTTTTGCGTCTATCATACAATATATTTTATAGTTTTTTTATATTTTAAATATTAGAATCAACGAGATTTCATTAAATAAACAAGTGTATTATGAAGGATTACAAGAAGTATGGACACGAATAAAAGATACGGAAAGATTATTTTTATATCACCTTATACATAATACTTTCTTCGTACTCCAACCTCGAAAGCATTATTTATTAAACTATCGTTCACTTAAAAGGCATTGTCAAAGTTTTTTAAATCGTCTTAAATTATTCAGTGTTTAAAACGAATCGAGTATTCAACGACAGCGAGAGCATTAATAAAATAATAAGTACTCCATAAAAATTAACGCGTTACTTTACATTTAAGGTAAAAGCGATGCACGAAACGATTTGGACCAACCCTTAACTTCTTCCCACACACACGCGCGAACAACACATAATAACGAGGAACGTAGCCAACGGATTATTCTTGTTTGCGAAGCCGTGTTTGGTGGTATAATGCGTAGGTACACACAATAGGCGTCACTGTCGACGGACGAATCCACGCCGAGGGTAGACATCGGCGAACGTCCCTACGTCGACGCGACCAAACAGCTGAGGCATATCTCAATTTGCGCAGTATTTCGGCAACACAATCGAATGCGTACGGGCGCCCTTATTCCACTCTCTCCACTCTCCGACGTATATCCGGGAGACGTCGCGACGCCGGGAGACACTCGCCCCGGGTATTGCTGCGACGAGCATAAACGACGGACTGGCTTAGAGATTACGTTTGGATCCGTTGGTCTTTGTTTCATTCGCGTTCGCTTCGAGCTCATCTTAGACGCTTAGACGTTTCTCACGAGGATCTCGACTCTCTTGACTCTCGAGCTATAGAACCAACATTGTTTGTACGCTCTAGTGTGATTTCTGGTGTTCGGGATGTTTTTCTCGAGTACGATGCCACACTTTGCGCCGTTTACAATTGTTTTTCCGTTGATTCGCGATCGTATTATACGCGTACTCGTCGAATCAGGAACCAGGGATTACAGGAACTGGTGACTCGGATTTGTCTTACTCTATTCCAAAGGGTAAACGTCATTATTATTAAAGACGTAAAGAGCGTTGCAAGAAAATTGTTGTAGAAGAAGGGAAAGACGATATAACGATACAATGTTGATGATTACCAAAAGTATTATTATTTGATTATGTGATATTTAAAGGTATTTAAATTTAAACGTTTGAGTACAAAAAATACTCATTTATTTATCGAAATATTCTCGTCTATTTGGATACATTTTGATAGCAATACGTAAAATTGGATGTTACTTTCAGCGATGGTCGAAAATTTTCTTTTACGTTTAAAGTTTGAGTGTTTTTAAAAATAGAATTTAAGATTTATCATCGTTTTATTGTAACTGTATCTTTAAAAAATTTGTATACGATATAAAAATTTAGATTTCGTAAAGTTTTTTAATAGCATTAACGACAAATCAATAAGGATGATATTTTCACGCTGAAACACGAATTTTCGTTTGCTTATACGAATTATATTTTTTATTTAAAAATGTATACTATAGAGATTTTTTATTGTGACATCGCTCGTACCGACTGTAAAACAATAAACTAATAATTTTTCGTTTAATGCCTTTTCAATGAACGATTGATTTGTTTATTTGAAAGTTTATACAATGATACGTAATTGTCCAATGAATTTGAAATATGGGTTATTGGATTATTTGTATTCGTGTATTGTTGTTAGAAAAGTATTTTATATTCTTTATTAAAGCTTTTTATACGTATTAGAAGATATCGGTTGTAAAAAGTTAAGATCTCGTAAATATTTGTTTAATGTATAAATCTTTTTTTTAATATACACTGTAATACTTCAATTTATATTAAATTGTAATTAGATGCGGTTAATTTACATTTATTATAAATGTTAGGATTATAAATTATGAAATTTAAATAACTATTGTTATAACGAAAACATTTTCAAAATATTAGATGAATATGTCGAACAGTATTGGAATTATTAAATAAATTTTTTTCTTTATTAATCAGGTAATAAATTTTAAAAAGTTTGCGTTTACTTTAAAAGTGATACATGGAATTTTGAACATGAATATACCCTATCCAATGAAATACCTTTTAATTTATTTTTTCTTTTGTGCCTTTTGTAAGAGCGAAGATTTAATATCTTGCAGTATGAAATAAAGCTTTCATTTATTTGCTCAAGACCATATGTATAGATTTTATAATATCTACGGTTTTTATTAAAAATCGTGCTTAGAACTCGATCGTTAAATGTACTCTTAAAAATACTTTGATGTAATATTTATTATTTAGTGAACTAAAATAAAATTTGTGAACCGTAAATTATTTGTTTTATAACTGAAAAAATAGAATATTGTCAATATTTTATCTTGAAAATAATTTACGGTTTTTTTCTTATATTTATTTATGTTCGATCTAACTCTTATTTAAAAATAGACTTTGATCAAGCTAAATATACTATAATTATGTTTATATATTATTATACAGATTAAGTTCAGAGATACAAAAAAATATTTTTATTTTTATATTCTTAACGTTGATTTCTTTGTTTAATATTTCTACTTCGTACAAATAATCTATTATTTTGAAACTAACAAAATTTGTAATTACATATATATAATGTATGTAATTAAATCTAAATACTAACATAAATACTTATATATTTTTAATTCTTTATACGAAATTTAATTAATGTACTGAGATTTTGTAAATAAAGTAAAATCTAAACTTTGATTGTCACTTAATTTTAAACTTTCAAACTAATGGATTCAAACAACAGTTAAGTCAAGAAATGCTTAATTTATAATTAACTTTACTTACGAGATTATTATTCATATTTTATTAAATTTTAATATAATGACCTGAATAGTCAATTGTATTGTCATATTTATAATTTACTTAACGTAATAATTAATTACATATATCTTTGTTATTTATATATATTTCGTTTTAATTTGAAATTTATTATCCAACTTTGCGATTGTTGTTTGCAAATATTGATTTTATATGGATTAAATGATTAGAATTTGATTATCATATAACCAACGTTGGATTTCATGGTTTTATTCATACAACTCCAATGTTATTCCTCTAGTTTTGTTTGTATTTAGAAATTTTTTGTATTTTTTATTTTTCTACAATCCCTCGTATTATTCTTTTATTTTCAATCCAAACTGTATGCGTATCCAATTTATCTGTACTTTTACGATTTGAATTACTCTAATAATAGAGCGAGTCGTATATAATTTCTTTACCTTGTGTGATGTTTTGTTAGCTTTATTTTATATTCTTCTTTAAATTTTAAACTTGAATACTTTAAGGCTATTTTGTTGTTTTCTCTGGAAAAATAATTCAAAGATTTGAATTTTTATATTTATTATAAATTCAAAAGCTTTATAATTGATTTTAATTTGTTATATATTTTTTAGTAATACATAATTTATAATAACACGTAATTTTTGATAACGTAGAGAATTAATAACATAGAGAAACAAATTCATACGACAGTAGTTTCGTATACAATTTAAATAAATATTTAAGAATAAAAAAGATCATAAAATATAAATACGGGTAGAAAAATATATTTTTGGAAGTCATATAAAACACTCATTATGAATCTTGAATGTAATAAATATTAAATTTGAGAAAATTAAAAAAATATAAGATTCAAACAATGAATTGGTATCATCTCACTTTATAAAAAAATAATTTAGCTTTGTTCATTATACTTTCATTCGGATTAAATTCATTAAAAGTTTATTAATCTCTATAAAAATATTATTTTTAAACATTCTTCAAAAAATTTATGAACGGTATATGTATTCAATATTAAACTATATATCTGTAAACTTTACGTAGAAATTATTTGAAGATTTATATTAAATTTTTTGAGATAAAAATATTTTAAACAAAAGTTTTTTAAATCCGTTAAAACAATTCTACATCTTATATATATTTTCCAAGTAACTAGATTAAAAATATTTTTTGTCCATAACTGCGTACATAGTAGACGCGAATAGCAAAAATATTATTTTTTAAGAACCGAACGTTGAATTTTTGAAAAGACAAGTTAGACAAAGCCGACAGATTGCGTAAGTAAATTCGCAACAGTGAAATGTGATAGCACAAAAGAAGAAAACATAGTATTCGAAGTGTTTTACGATAACGAGAAGAAGGACGCATATTTTGTAGATTGCCTATACAGAACGGGACGAATTTGATTCAATCGAGGTGAATCGAGTTGGCTCGGATCAAACTTTAATTTAAAAAGCGACATATCCACGTCTTCTTTTGTTTCCATCTGTCTTTTGCTACCTTGTTTTTTTTTCTCCGTTATATTTCATCCGTCACGTATGTATATGCATACACACGTTTGTCTTTCTCCATCCACCGAAAATCAAATATAATTTTTCTTTTCTAGCTTTCGGAATTATTAAAAGATATCGAAGTATTTGAAATACGAAACATGATTCTAGAAAATTCGAATACAAGTGGTTAATGTTTTCGTTGTTCGCAAAAAGCTAGACGTATTTCAGAATGCGCTATTTTTAGAAACATCTGAATATTTAAACGTTTTTTAATGTATTCGGAAAGAAATGCATTCGTGATTTCATCCAGATATATAAATTTTATTGCGTGGATACTTTTTATACGCGTACGCGTATTTATAGATTGACTTTGTAATATATTATTTTTAAAGCATGATTAATTATGAAATCAATGTGTTAGAATAACGTTTACCGTTCGCTTACAATTGTATATACCACAAGTGTTGTTACAAGAGAATCTATGTATAAGTACTGAAGATAGAAATTCACATAAATTGCAGGTTTACGAGATGTACGTCGCGGGATACAAGTTCAAGGTTCTCTCACCAACCTTTACGGTCCACTGGGGACTTCAGACTCGTAAGAGTCGACCAGCCTGGCGAGAACGACAAAATAGCGTTAACCGCAAGCACTTCGATGTCTTTAAGAAGGAAGTGTTCGCACGTTATATGCGTGATCCTCTGAAAATGGTGAAGACTACCAATTGACAAGAGCCTCTTACACTCGGTCTAATAAATCGATAAATGCGAGAAGGAGTGTATAATTGTAAAAGTTTAGTTGTAAGGTCGTTCGATCATCGCATCTTCAAGCTGCGGAAATTTGTAAGTAAACGTTCGCTACGAGTGTAAAATTTACGGTGAATATCGAAGGTGCGAACGATCGAAAGACGATTTATTTATTTGACAATCATCGGATGACGAAGATCCTTTTCAATAGAGCCTAATTATTATCTATTAATTATTTAGACGAAATATCGACTAAGAATTTGTAAATAGTATCTTAGTGTTAATTTAAATATACTTTTTAGTATATACTGGGTAAAATTAATACGTATAATATGCTTGAAACTTTCATATTTGTTTCGTACGAAGTGATAAATATGAATAGAGTAATGAAATTGGTTTCCTTCATTTTAATTAAATAAATATTATGACGAAGAGTCATCGAAGGTGAACTTTCCAGATAATATGCTCGTATTTAAAGTCCATTAAAACATTGATTTTCATATTTATACATACGTTAAAGATACAAAGGTTTTTATTATAGTATAATACGAGTTATAAATATATTGTAAATTTTTTTTCCCGCTTTTAGTCCATCACACTAGATTTGCCAGTTTTAATGAAAAAATTCTTATACAAAAGAAATATACCCCAAAGGCTAAAAAGTAATAAAAATGTGCCAAGTAATTATTCGCTATCGTGTTTTTCGTATTATTCGGTATCTTTTGCCCAGTCTATAAATATAAAATATTTCCGAATAAATTTATACATGACAGCGTTAAATTTGTTACGCATAAATGTATCATCGAAGTATTTTTGTAAATATTAATTTAAGATTGATATATTCGTGCGAATGCAATATTTAAATGGTAGATCTCATGAAAATAGCGAACGACGAATCGAATCTTTGACTGAGATACGTATATAATAAAATATGTAATCTTCTACCGAATACGCAACTTGTTTTAAGTATTTACAATTTGTATCTCGCAGAATTTTTATATATAAATTTCTGAATTTATATAGAAGAGAATAGTAGAGAGCTGTGTTATTGCCTTGGTAAATTTTTTATAAATTTCAGAAAAGAAAATGTTAACTGTAAACCGAGGTGACTAAAAATAAAAACAAGTATATCTACGATCTCACTAGCGAAGTTTTGATTTCCACGAATAATCCATTTTCATATCAAACCACAAGCTTTATCATTTATTTTTAAATTCGATACATTTAAATGTCTTTTGGTTACGAAAGGAAATATATATATCCCAAGAATTTTAAGCGATTCGTTGTTAAATTCACCTACAACCCAGTACCGGTAAATTTCTATTTATTTATTATTATTATTATTGCCGAAACTAATCGAATTCCAAGTCGACACGTCGGTAGTACATACCTCTTGGAAATAATTGCCAAAGAAATCTTTGATTCCGAAAGTTCCGAAAGCAATTATCTTAAAGAAAAACACGCGCACACGTCGCGAGCGAATCTCCCGAGCAAGAAATTAAAAAGTCGAAGAATCGAACCTCTTAAAAGCACGAGTAAAAGAGGAAAGCAGTAGAGTAAAGTACCCGAGAATAGCCCAAAAGGACCGCCGGTTCTTTTTCCTATATTCCCCGCTCGCCACATCCTCCGAGCACAGCTGCACGATATATTATCGCGAAAGCTCCTCGGCCTCCACACAGAGCTTGCACTTTCGGAAAACTCGTTTCGGGTCGGTTTAATTTCCTCCGCGACACGTACGCCGCTCGCGTTGTCCTGGCTTTGGTATCCTGGCGGTATCCTGGCGGTATCCTGGCGGTGGTCGCGGCTGCTCGTGTGGAGGTGTAGAGGAGGAGTCACTCGATATCGAGTTCGTTGCAGCTTGCGAGGATGCGAGAGAGTCGGAGGAACCCAGGCGTGTTATTTAGAACGGCGGTGGGGCACGAGGGAGCAGAAATAAAGATAAAGAAAAAGAAAGAGAGAGACGGCGTGTGCGAGTTTGTCTGGAAGAGGGAAGGTATATTTACAAGGTAAATATACAAGTCGTAGCTTTGCGGCGGTGAGAGTACCGAGCATATATAACGTAATAATGTAGCCTAACTTGTGTCCTGCTACGGACACTATTGCACATACCCTCGATGTCTGACTAAATTATTAGATTTGGCTTTGTGATTCCCTTTTCCTCTTCTCGCTACGAAGACTCGTTAACTTTATTTTCTTTTTCATTTTATTTGCCGACTACGATTTTTATTTTTTTTTATACTTTTTCCGTTTCTCTATCTTCGTCTGTGTTTTTATTTTTTTTATAACCTTTTGTTCTATTTCGATACTGTACCACTTTTTAATCCCTTTTTTATGCTCTTCCACGCAAACCCAATCTCCTCTTTTAGCAAACATATTTTCATCTCAAAGCTAAAACTTGGTGCTACCTATTATCTCGCTTAATTTCAACGATAAACGCTTTTTATTCTTTTATTTCAATTTTAATCGATGCTTTATTTACTGTAATGTTCATATAATTTTAATGGATCGAAGTCGATCGTAAACTTTAAACTGCAATATATTTGGTAAGAATTGGACTAGTTTTTAGCAAGCTTTTCACAAAATTTTAAAACTTGTAAGGTTGATCGAAAGTTGTGAAAAAAATCGGTGAACCGAATATAATGAAATCTTTCTAAAATGTTAAATTGATAGTGTAACTAAATTTTGATAAACTTTAAAATAATTAATGATTTATTAATAATTAAAAATATTAAAATTTGAAATTTCGCTGAAATATAACTTTTTATGTAGTTATTGTTTATATTCTAATATTTTTCGTGGAAATCATCGGTACATTAAATATTTATGCATATTAAATTATTTCGATAATATTTTTTTTTTGAACGAAATTCGATTTATTTGATTTTCACTTTTTCCGTATATTTATTTTTTACAAACGTTCAAATTTATGCTTAAAAAAAACAAAATGATATTGCATACATAAATAATTATTATGTTAGTTTGATATACACATTTTTTATTTACGAATCATTGCGTTGGTAATTTTTTGTAATATTACAGTAATATTTATTTTGTATGTAATAAAAATAACAAATTTGTGTAAACATAAAAATTATAACCGAATGCAAAATTACAAATAAAACAAAGGTATCAAGGGATCGATAGAAAAATTTATTAACTTAAAAATTGTTAAAAATTTGATTTCGATAGAAAACTCGATCAAGAAGTATTACTAAAAAAGGATACACTTTTCTTAGTATATAAGCAAATTTAATCTGCTTATCAGGGTAATTAATTCACTAATAACGTTACGAATTTAACGTTGTTATTAAACTTTCTTGCAATATTGAAACAATTAAGTTAAAAAGTGTAATAAATATCTTTTAAATTCAATTTCGCCGTATAGATTAATTTTAATGATTTTATTTTTTAGTTTTTAAATTTTTAAATGTAATTAATAATTTTGAAGTAAATAAAAACACATAATATTATACATGAAAACAAAGTTTATAAGTAAAATTTTTATCAGTATATAAAAATTAAAAGTATCAAATATACAAATGTCTTTTACTCGTTTTACTCAAGAATATTCAAGTTAGTATTAAAAAACCTTGTAAAAGTATCAATAATCGTTCATTCGAAGGTTAATCATTTCTATTTTGTTTAAAATTATAAACCTAATTTATTCAACGCTTCGATTACTTTTTCAGAAAAGTTTTATACTTATTTTTTCCATCGTTACTCTTACACACTTTGAAACTAGGTTTAAAATTTGAATGCGACATTTATCGAATTACTTTGTATTTACTGGAATTTAACGAATTAAAGTTGAACTTAGCGGATGTAAACTTAATCGCAAGATCGCAGTCCACAAACGCGAATAATTTATTTTCGTTCGATAGCTTTATCGCGTTATCGCGGCGAAAATTCAACCTCGCTAATAAAAATATATGAAAAAAATATAGTCATTCAATTCCAGGTCGCATCTCGTTATTTCTATTTACGAATTCGTTTCGATAGCGACGAGCGACTTTCCATCGCTGCGTCGAGCACATTTAGCAACTCAAATGGGACAAGTATGAAATCACAGCCAAGGAAACACTGCGAAAGTTTTCAGATGTGATTTGGACGAATGAAAGGTAAGCGATTAACTCGAGAGTGAATGCTCTGGTGAACAAGCAAGCAACCTAGGCGGGCGAACCTAACAGGAATACCGGATTTCGAACTCGAATTCGAGAACCAGACTAATCCCCTCTAATCTTGACTAATCTATAGTAATCTCAAGAAGATTCTACAGTCCATAGACGATCCTCGGGATTTTAAGATTTTACGATTTCCCTGCTGCTTATTGTGGCGGAGCCTCTTTTACATACATCTTCGTAAATTAGAATATCCTGTAATTTAATTCGAGAGGGCTGTTAAATTGGATGAGTCGGATCGCGAATTTTTTAATAGCTCGCGTGGCTTTTTCGAGCATCCATCCATCCAGCTTTAAGATTAATCAAGGGAGTGTTCTTTTGAAGCCGACGGCAAGTGGTACGGATACTTTCACCGGTCTACCTTCCTTCCTTTTATCTATCTTTTTTTTTTTTATTTTTATTTTCATGCGTGGTTTACCAATAGGCCGAGCAGCTCTCGATTTTCCTTGGCTCTTTGCCTTTTACCTCGAATCCGCTCGCAGGCATGTAATTTTACGGGATCCGTTATCTTAGGACAAAAATGAAGATACTCGACTATTTTTTATTTCCAGGCGTAAAACTTCGCTTGCATTTTCGTGCGATGGATAAGCGACGGTAAGTCGAAAAAGATATCGCGATCCTATTTCGGAGTTAGTATCTCCGTTCCGTTTTCCCGTGAGCACTACTTCGCCCCAAAATCATCGGTCAACGAAGAACCGCGATCGTCTTTTCCCCGCATAAAAGATCTCCTCGGTATTTTTTCCTTCTTTTATTTTCCTCGCGCGACATCGAACCTTTCCAACTTTCTCCTCTCGAATTTGGACCGTCAAATATTTGTGGAGCGTTTCCTCGTCGCTGCCGGAAGCAGAGATTCCAGCCGTACCGAGCCTCGGAGTCTGAGCGTTCCTGCGAATGACACGGGCGATGCGGGTAATCAAAAGTTTGCGCGAAAGAGCGACGGGAGTTTCCGGGTGAAGAGAAGAGAAAAACCGAAAGGAAAATCTCCGCGCGTTCCGTGTAATTACCTTCCCCCCTCTCTTCGTAGCTCGATCGAACGCCAGGAAAACAAGAGAGAATCTTCCCCGCGAGCGTTTTATATTTTATATACGCGACGCTTCCGGGCCCGATTCGTAGTAACGAGCGACCGAATACATTATGTAAAACGCGGGCTCGAGTCGATGAATCGCGCGGCTAATTTGTAAAGTGCTCGGGATGCGGGGCGCGGATTTGCAGCCTCTAATTCGCGCGTACGTTGCGGTTGTAAACGCCGAATCCGAGGCGTCACCTCGACTTTCCCCCGTCCTCGCAACCGCTGGCAATTTCCCTGATGAATCAGCCGAGGACTTTATCGGTGCGAAGCCGAGCGCGACCGGAGGTTTTTCATCGCGATCCTTTGACACTTTCGCTAGACGGATGTTTTATGCCGCGCGAGACTCGTGCATTTTTTATGCTTAACTATGCTTTATTACCTGCTTTGAAACGCCGATGTGGAATTGTTAAATAATATATTACGTTTTATTCGGCGATGGCTGCGCTGGATTTCGATGTGTTTATTTGGATGAACGTTCGCTGTTTTTTAGTCTGCGAGCTCCAACGGGGAAAACGTACAAAGTTTACCGAGGTATTAAACAATTTTTATACGCGCGTAAAAATATGTTAATAAATCTTTGCGCTTGATAAATAAGAAATGTAATTATTGCTTGTGCGTAAGATCTTTGCGAGATTGGCCTTTAAATATATACTTAAACATCTCATAATAGTTTGCGAAAGTAGTTGGGTGGTTGTGTTTATGTAATTGTCACTTAAACTTTTTTACGACACATTACTTAAAATCTTACGTTTCTTGAATTTTAAAACTCGTTTTAAGTAAAAATTTTCTTTTAAAATATAACAGTCGTGAGTTAAACTTAATAATTGGAGTATTCAAACTTAATATAAAATCCAGAGACGCGAGCAAGAATTATGTTTACGTAAGTTGTAGAATAACAATATATACAAATTTTTTTAAATAAATCTAAAGTAAATTCTTTGGTGCTTAACTTTACGTTGTGTTTACAGCTGAAAACTAATACGTCTCTTACGTATTTGTCAATATTGGTACAAGTTATCGAAGGACGCGTAATCTTTTCCTGCGTAATAAGGTTTTTATCCATTTACCGATACCCGAACTTACGTTAATAAGTAACGCGATGAAATTTAATGCACGGGAATAAATTGATGTACGGCTTGGTTAAAACTTAGTCGATACGGATATCGCGAAGTTTGATAAGATTCTTAAAGCTATCGGAATTACGAATTTAACGATGTGTACACACGATACATCCACGTTGTAATTTAAAATTTGTTTAACGTTTATATATCGTCAACAAATGTTTGAAGAAATCTTTCTCTCGAAAGACGCAACCCCGCATTTTGCACTATGCAAAGACGGTAAAGTATCACTGTATTCGGGTATTATTAATGAAAAGTAACTAGAAGGATTAATAGTTGATGAATTGTTTGATGTGCAGGGAGAGAAAGTATATCATGGTACGAAGGTGCATCCGCGAAACAGCTGATTGCATGATTGCATAGCAAATACAGTTTTTCTGTTTCTCCGAGGCGCAACTTTGGAGAGCGATCGCAAATACAAAGAACCGGGGAAAAAAGGAAAAAAGTGGGGCGGACCGAGAGGACGTTACTCTGCTGCTCGGTGATATTGAGATGTCAACTCTTTTCGAGGAAATGCGTCGGCGTCGCTGTAAAACGGAAAGTTGCGCGGATTCCCGGAGGGACGGAGGGAAGCGCATAAGCAGACGCGTAGTATAGCCTCGTATTCTCCCCGCCATAAGTAAATATAGAAGTTTCCCGGGGACGAACGTCGGACGATGCATTTGCGCGAGGAGCCTTGGCAAGCATCTGCTCGATCCACAGCAGAGTTCCTTTATACTTCCTCTGCGTCAGGAAACAAGGACGCGAGAGCACAATATGTGAATTTGGAATAGCGGCGGATATTTTGTGACTTCTATTCGTCCCGTCCAAGTTGGTCGGTACGATACCGTAATATACGCATTTAAAGCTAAACTGACTTCTCGGGCGGATCAGCTCACGGATTTATTTATTCCTGCGATTGAATTTCGATGCATTTGTGGATGGGGACTGGAGTTTTCTTTATTTTTACAATTTTAGCCCCTTGTTCTTTTTTTACGCGTGTAATATTGTTTTTTCTTTCCTACTTTTTTCTAAATTCGTAACGTTTATTGCTGCATTATTTTACAGAGTCGTTCGTTCGCGAATTCCCGACGCAAGTGCTACTAAAAATAAATTTTTCGATATTATATTATTTAACATATTTATGAAATTGCACGTATGAAATTTCCGAATCGACGAGTTTATGCAATGTCATGTTAAAAATCAAAAGATATCGATACGATCGGGATTTTTATTAATAACTCCGTATATTTTTAATATCGGATAGGATTCGGTTATTTTGGAATTGATAAACTAAATATTTTGGTCAAAGTAGATTTCAAACGCGATTTTCTACATTTTAATTTTTATTTTTTATATAATTTTCTATGATGATAAACTAATCGTTAGCTCGCTAAATCCATTGTTATTATTAATTCATTAATAACGTATGATCTACTTTATGGATAAATACTGTCCGATCCAAAGTTCGTATTCGCAAAAAATTTCGTATTAAAATTTTATTCGTAATTAAAAAATACAATAATTGACATCGTGAAAAATATTCGTATCATTTTTATCGAATAATTATATTTCTTACTTATAACGTGAATTCATTTCGATGTTTAATTAAAGAGGTTGTAAAAAGGAACGAAGACATTTTTTCGAGTGTTTTCTTTTCTTTGTCAATAAACGACATCTAATTTATGCAAAAATTATAACGATTATTTTTTATTGCTTTAATAATAACAAGAGCGTTCGATCAACCTTTTTTCACTGTATGTTTAGTATAGAATTAGGCTACGATACACTAAATAAATAAAAAATTTAAAAATGTCGGTAAAAGAAAATGCGAGAGAATTAAAATAATTTGATTAGAAGAAAGTCAAATGCTCGTTCATAGTTTTACTAGTAAATTATTAAAGAAAATTCTTTACTTAGTATTTAATGTGTTATATCGTTTAGTTCGAGTTTAATATTTTTCTTTAAATTTAGTTTAACGTTTAAACGGGTATTTAAATTGCGATTCATGAAAAATTGATAGCAAGGAGTAAAATTTATTTGCCTGTAAAATACTTTTATCGATCGCAACGATTCCCAAAGAAAATCGTATTTGAATTCCTTTCGAATAAAAATCATTCCGGTATTTATTTTTTATTCAATGAACAATATTAAAAAGATAAAACTATTCTTACCAACGATTTTCTTCTTAACGAATCGATGCCACCGGTAATCGATAACCGATAATAATAGGCTCGTATATCGAAAATTCGAGTATTTGTTTAGCTAAAGCGAAGTATTACGGATATCAGTTTGAAAACTGCCGTACCATAAATAATACGAAAAGGATACGCATAAATAACCCGCGGTATACGTAAGTACGACACGACGCTCGCTTTTCGATATCGTCGCAAAACGGAGCAAAGGTAATTTTACAACAACGAACTCTGATATCGACGTCGAGCTCAGTTTATTTAGCAGCGGCATTAGCGCGGTTCGATAAGTCACGACTAACGTAATTATCCGCGCGTTTTATCTAGTCGTCAGCTAAGACCTCTTCCCTACAGCGACTACATCTAAATTCCAAAGTTATTACGCAAGTCAGGCAGACAGTCCGGACCGTAACTTTTAACGCGCGAACTTTCCACGTGTTTCTGTAAATTCGCAAGAGCGCGCGAAGGAAAAAAGGAGCGCCGAGTCGGCGTCAGAATTCCAGTCAGAATAAAGTTTTAATACTCGGATTCCCGGCACCAATGGCGGTCCGAATAACAGCCCCGGTCCTCTTGGAATTCCGGCAGCTCCGTATAAATGTACGCGAAATTAACTACTATTTCGCCGCAAGTCCCTTGAGCGAGCGAACCTCGACTTCCACGAGATTGCGAGCTGAATAAAGATAAAGCTAAATTGTCCGGAGACTCGCCGAGGGCGACTCGTCCAGGCGATCGAAAAAAAAAATTGCCAGCTTCGAATATTGCTCGGTCTGACTTATCGGAGTCCCTCGGGCATCTCCGACCCTCGGAGTGTCCCAAAGTCTCCCACTCGTATGGCGGATCGCGTGACAACTGTTGCGATTGCGATTGTGCATGTGAGTTCGGTAGCATCTTGATACCGCCTTGTTTTACCAACGAGTCCGTTATGGGCCATCGCTGCTCTAACCACTAATCGACTCAACTATTAATTACTCTTGCACGATCGAGCGATAAAAGACGGAGGCGCGACTCGCTCTTTATATATTCTCGAAATAATGGAAATTGATGTCCGCTTGCGAATACTGCGAAGTTCGTTGTCGATTTGCTTCTTTGGGGTTCGACGGGGTATAGTGAGATGTTTTCGTCCGAATCGGAGTTTACGATTACGAGTACGAGTGACGTGCCCTTCGTACGTAACGATAAAGAAAGGGAGGAAATCGTGATAACTTATTTTGTAACAACGTATACGAATTCATCGATACTCGTACGTTGATTTACCAAATTCGTTCAAATAGTTATTCGTTATTTGTTGATATCGAGCGATAATTTCAATTTTTATCTACAATTTTTACGAGGTTAAAGTGTTTTATTCTAAATTATATTTCGTTTTATCCATGGGATTTTCGTTGTAAAACTTAATATATAATGTACAAAATTCTAGAATATTATATTCGAACAAGAATATTATTACGTTTAATAATTGAAATTAAGGGATGAAATAATAAAAACTTATATTCTTGATAAATTAATCCTTCAAATCAAATTCGATCAATTTGCTTATATAATTTTATATAATATTTTAAATATCTTAGAAAATTACTTTAAGCGTATTTTCTATTATTGTAAATTTAAAAGTTTAATAAATATCAGTAAAAGATTATTAGATTGTTTTAAATAATATTAATTTGAATTCCAACTTGTCGATAAAAAGTTTTATTATTTTGAAATAAATTTTTTATATTAAAATAAAGTAAAAAATAAGTTCTTTTATTTTTAATATCAATATATTTACAAATAAAAACAAAATATTATATGTAAATTTACATTTTTTAATATATTATGAATATATAAATTGAAAATACATACACTTTTTTCAGTTAAATTGTAATTTAAATACAAACTATAAACGTGTTTTCTCTCAGTCGGAATTAATTTACACGTATGCACGCGTACACACACAGACACACTCACACCTTTCCTTTTGTAAATTGATTGTTATTTTAGTGCGCTATTTTACTATCATTCCGTACAGAAATATAACAATTTAAAATATCACAAATGATCAATCTTCAAAGGTACGATATCGAGCGTTGTAACCTTGATAAAAAAAAAGGTACATTCGTAACTTTTCATCTACATAATTTATTATATCTTGATACATAGATCCATAATTAAATTCATGCGTAATTAATTATTAGAACGTGTAAGGTATTTTTTGATGAAAAATTATTAAAAATAATATTATGATTTATATAAATACTGATTAATGAAAACACGTCCTTGGTGTTGTTATCGATAATAAAATTTGTTTCGCTAAATTTATAAAACTCCAACTCGACGCGATGTTAATATTAAAAAAAATACCGAAAATAATAATTGGCTGGTTGTATCGACAAAGGCACATTGTGTGCTCATTATTTCCAACATGGACAGTATATATTATTATCAATTACCCGCCCACGCTTGTTTATTCGCGGACAACGCGAACTCCACCTGCTTTAGCAAAAAAAAAAAGAGTCTGCACGCTAAACAATTATTGTACGCACAGCTCGGAAAAAGCGGCGCGCGAATCGGGAAAAAAGCGCACTCGAGGGAAATAGGCCGTGTGTGTTAACGCGTGATGTACGACTGTTGCAAAATAAAAAAATAAACGCGCAACAGCTCCCGAGACTGGATTATGGTAGTAGTCCCGAGAACCGAGAACCGAGAACCGAGAACAGAGAACCGAGATCCAACATACCAGCAACATCCAGCAATTTACCTGCGAATATATCCCTCGAAATTAGGCCATTTATTTCGGTCTGCGAGAATACCTCGATTCATTATGGATTGCGAGCTCGTCATTTTGGTTAACTGTAAATATTCAATTTTCACGGACGCGCCTTGCTTTCTTTTACTTTTTAAAACGAAAGACGTTACTTTCGATACCGACTTTACAATAAATATACGATCGTTTTCAATGTTTTTTACGCACGCGTTTATGCGTTTATTACACTTAAATTCCCGAATGTTAACAATAGCGATTAATTTATATTTTTTTAACGCCGCTACACGATTTCATTCATATAATAAATCCAGACGTACACGAGTCTACGTATTTCGCGTATCGGTAAATTTTTTACGACGCTCGATGTCTCTCTCGTATTATAATTAGCTCGACTCACCGGTACGATGTGTAAAAAGTTTCGGAAATTTTCGAAAATAGCGTTGTAACAGAATTCGATACAAAGTGACCTGATTTAATATTGTTTACACCATAGCAGCCGTAAGCTACAGAATTGACAGGAAATTCTTGATGCCGATAAAGCGCTTGTGTATAATATAAAATTTATTAAAAATGTAATGGCAATACTTCCGTTGATAATTCCATTAAAAAATTATACCGTTAAAAAATATTTCAAAATTTCTACTTTCTAATTAGAATTAAAAATTCTGAAGCATTTAAAATGTCCTAATTAAAATTCTAGTTTATATTATTACGTGCTTCTGTATTATTACGACGAATTTAATATAAATAGTTAAACGAATTTACTTTCGAAATATGAAAAAAATATAAAGTCTGTTTTTTTCCGTCTGTGTTGTAGTGTCATTAAATGAGATGTCACGTTCGTATCTTTACATCGTTGAAGTATCCAACTTTCATGCGGTGAAGAGTAAAATGCCAAAATTTTGCAGTTACAAAATGTAGTCGAACTTTTCTTCGTAATCATTTTTCTGTTCACGTAAATATAAACTAAAATATGTGTTGTTATTATAACTGAAATTATGTATATATATATATATATTTTTATAGATATATAAAAGGTAAAAAGTTCTTATTTGGATAAATTAATAAAATTAATAAAAGGATAAAAAAAGATATGACAGCGATTCTATTACTGCATTATTATTCATTTTTTATTATGGGAAGTAATATTAAAAATTTTTTTAAATTTAAACATTTAATATATATTCTTTTACGTGTTGTTGAAAAATAATTGAATTATGTATTTTAAATTTTTTAATTTAAAATTTTACCAATTACAGTTGTTTTATATTTTTATTAAAATTTATTTGATTAATTAATTCAAACCATAAAAATTTGCTTTTGATGTGTCCGATAAATAATCGGTAACTTCTAACAATTATATTTTACTTCAAATGAAACTCTAATAAGTATACGGTCGCTCTTGATCTTCTTTTATTTTCAGAAATTGCTTATTAAAATGAAACAAGAAGAGTCTCGTGCATTTTTTCTAAGTAGAATAGTTTTTCAAAATACATTTATGAAAATAATTGAAAAAGTTTTCATGTAAAATGGCATTTTATTTTTTATAAATTTTATAATAGTTGACCAAAAGGTATATTTAGAAATTCGAGTATGTTTGTAATTTTTATTTTATATTTAAATACACGAAACATATTTACATCCAAAATTTTATACGTACACGCGGAAATATACATCCAGTAGTTTAAAAACATTAAATAGAATCAAATTTAGTTGCAAGTATCCATCGATAATTAAATAATAAAATACATCACAGTTTTTAAAATATTTTCTTTGTATAAAAATAATGACTCACTGGACATTTCCAAAAAATCTCCTAGTTTTGATATTTGTTCGAGCGACAAGTAAAGTTGTCGAAACGCATTTCGAGAGGTGTAGATTTCGTAGCTGCTCGTTTTTTAAAGAACGAAAGAACCAAAGAAGAAATGTTGTCGTCGAGGTATCGGGCAGCCAAATAAAAAGCCGAGAAGAAGACGAATGGAGGAGTCGGAAACTTAAGTAGCGAGAGTCGATGAGCCATGCGACGTTCACGCAAGTATGGAAGAGTCCAAAGATGAAGGCCGTTGATCTCACAAAGGTTCGCTACTCTTGAATGGCCGAGTGCTTAAACTGTACCTGCGTCGATTCGCTGAAAGTGAACACGACGCGATTAAGCCAAATGGCTGTGAGCAAGTCTGTGTATCGTATTGTCGAGATCGTGGCTATTGCTCTATACATGCAGCCGTGAACAAGTACATCCGAAACCCAAACATTAATTTTATCGTTCGAAGGGGAATCGTATTTCAAGTAAATTTGCTCGAATTTATGC
The DNA here is from genome assembly GCA_018907195.1 of Dolichoris vasculosae. Taxonomy (NCBI): domain Eukaryota; kingdom Metazoa; phylum Arthropoda; class Insecta; order Hymenoptera; family Agaonidae; genus Dolichoris; species Dolichoris vasculosae. The sequence goes on from JACCHY010000006.1 coordinate 12,267,916, forward strand.
GCGTAAAGTGGTTTTTCACATTTACTTAAATTTGTGAATGCGTATGGAAATTATTCGTTGCGGCGAATTTGGAATCAGCTGTAATTTCGAGAGGAATATAAATATGCTTTGTTCTTTGAGTTTTACCCTTGGTTAATCAGATATTTTATTAATTATTCCGAGTGGATCCCAAGATATCGCTGTAACGATGTAAGAATGCGGAGAAAAACGTTGGATTTTCAAAGGATCGCCAGACTCGGCGAATCTGTTGATACGTATCTTCGCATAATTCACGCGATCAACGCTTTTCGTATAGACTCTGAGACACGTTAGAGGGTTTTACAAATATATTTACCAGACTTCTCCTAATTTCCATTTTAATTGCATATTACCATAGTAAATATTGCGCCCTTCGTTATGTCTCAGTCGACAGCTAATTCTGCCGTCTCTACTCAAATCATCAGCTTTATACATCTTTAATAGTAATATTTAAAACATTCCTTTATTTTCTTTCATTTCCATATTTTGGATCTCAAATTTTACTCACCGTCGTATCAATCTCATTAACTTTGTGCAATGGGAGAAAAAGAAACGTTATTTGAATTTTACGTTACGAGAAAATAAACAAAGACAAAAACCTTTATTTTTTTTTATGTACTTTTTTATTATTAGCCGATCGATTAATCATCTTACTTTTATTTACGAATAAAAATGCTTTGGATAATATTTTATGAAAAAAAAGTACAATTTTCAAGTATGTATGCGAATACGTAAATATAAATATGAGTAGTAGTTATATAAGATATGCCACACGTTAAATACATGCTGCAAACGTCGCAATCATGCCGACATAAATTACATGCGGATCATATGCATGATTACGCGATAATTAAAATAATATTCTATGCGCACGGGTAGAAGTAGTTGCTTGATTAGAAAATCTCACTTTAGAAAGTAATAAACATTTTAATATTTTTATTTTTTCAAATTGTAAATATCGTAAATTGGTTTTTTCCTAATTTAAAATTTAATATATTAATCAAATACATTAACATTTTTAAACATTAAATTAATAATTTAACGATTCACAACTATAATATTCATAAATTATAAATTATCGCGTCCATTATAAAAATATCCATTTAATGTTATAAGTTTCCTTATTATAATTCGGTAAGATAATTAACTAATGTAAGTGTTGTTTTGCTCTAGTGTAGAAAACATAGTAAGCCTAAAAGTGGAAAGGGGTAGTCATGTATATACTGCTTCAATGAATAATTTATGTATAGTGATGTTGTACAGTGAACAGCTCGTTAAGACAATGACTGATGTTCAAAAGAATGTTGATTCAAGTCACACTAATTATTTTTTTCGAGTAAGAGTTGTATACATAGATACATGATTATATATATATATATATTTTTTTTTTAATGAGAGAAAGATAAAGAGAAACACAAAGAAAAATATATTTTCAACGATGTAAATATTTTATTACGATGAAAAAATGAACTTTTTTTTTATAATTTTAATTAAAAAAAATTGTATTTATTTTTCATCGATATTTTTGATTTTAAATTCTAGGTTATAAACCAACAATATTCAATAATGTATTTATGATGAAATTTTAAAGTAAATTGTTGTGTAATTATAATATATTATCGAGCTAGAATATATTAACTATTATAATAGATGCAAATATTTTTACTAAATATAAACAATAATGTGGGGTAAAAATTTTATGATTATTTAGATACTTTAAACTAAATGATAATTAATAATTTAATTTGCTTTCATATTGTAATTTATTTATCATTTGCACGTTATAAATAACTATTTCAATACCATATATTTTACTGTTTTTAGCAACGTAAAATTTTCATATATTTCCTTCAATTAAAAAAGATCTCATGGTACTTAAGAAGTATCATATAATTCTTGTTTAAAACTAAATGAAAAAAAATGAATAACGCTGGAATTATAATGCAACTTACGGTTCATATATTTTTATGAAAAAATACTGTTAAAAAATTGAAATAATAAATTCGTGTTCGTCTTTTTCTTAAAGCTATTTCTTAAGTTATCGAGAATAAATATATAATATTTTCTAGAGTTTCCACATTTACAACGCGTTAAAGTACCATACATATAATTATAATAATTAATACCTCTAAGTAATATTTACTCGTCTCTAATACGTATATAATAACAAAGCATCTTTGAATATTGTAATTTAAAAATAGATTTTTATGAAATTCAATATTGAAAATCTAAATTAAATAAAGTATGTAAAGTGGAACAAGTTAGTTTCAAATTGTTATTATATTAAATGTATATTTTCTGATTTATTTTTAAGTACTGAAAATTTCAGACAAAATAACTTTTTACTATTAAGTTAAAGACTTATAGTTTCGTTTGGCTATACTTGGTCGTATACATTTTCTATAAATGTTATTTTAGAAATCATGAAAGCTATCGCTAAACTTTTAGAAACGTTTTAGTAACATTTATGGAACGTACTTGTGCCAACTATCACAAAAAAATGGAACTTCTGGCAATGTTGTTGAAATTCTTTTGATATACTGCAATAATATATTATTCATACAGTTATAAAATACAGAACCTGTATAATTTAGTTTAAAAAATATGTTAGAAAGGTTAACGAGAAAATTAAAACATAAATTTTTTTCATAAGTCCTTAAAGTTAAATACAATTTTTATTTATGAACGAAAAATTGTTTGAAAAATAACTTCATCAAATAAATTAGAAAATATTATTATAATATTATTTTAAGATTCATATTATATTTTTTATATATTTTTTTTTTCTAAAACTCAATGTTCTAGTAATCTCGAAATTTCCATTCGCAAAGAAAAAAAAGTTGTAGTAAAATATGTAACTATTTTTCCATTATTAATGCTATTGATTAAATATGTTTATAAATATTTTACTATTAGAAATAAATTGTTTGCTTAAAAAATATTTTTAATAAAGTTATGTGAATAATAAACAATTTTCTTAACAAAAATATTTCAATGTGTACCGATAAATCGAATTAAATGGTTATTTTAAATTATAATTCATCAAACTATTAAAATGTTTTATTAATAATATTTACCTCAAGAGAAATACAAAACAATATAAATCTATTTTTAATCAATATTTGACATAAATTGATTTACTAATTACTTAATTTAGTTTGCATTTATAAATCTACGAAAAGGTTGAATAAAATACTAATTAATTTAATAAGTAAAACCTTTATTAAATTTACTTGAAACGTTCTATATTTGATTAATAAATTTCTAAATAAAATACTTATATTTATGGAAAATACAGATCGTCTTTTAAGTGCTGAATATTTTTTATATAGCATGAAAGAATACAAAATTATTTTATACTTAAAAAGTTATCTTATATTAATGTTTATTTCAATTCTTTTAAATAATTCCTGTTTGAAAATGAAATTCGCTACGCGTTATTTTCATTTTAATTTAACACAAATCAAGATTTATAATAAATATCATCATCGTTATTATTCCTATTACCATTACAACAATTCACAAAATAATCCTTATAAGTATCATCGTTTTCTTGAATATTACCAATCGTTTATGATAGTCATTGTCATCATCATCATCATCATCGTAATCACGAATACTTATTAAGCATATTTATCTTAATCGTCGTAGTCACAATTAACGAATTTGTTATCATCTTTATTAACATCATCGTCAATTTCAATATCTTTGTATGTCAAGTAGATCACTTATCTTTAATATTATTGGTCGTCAACATAACTCGTCATCAACGTTACTTGTCATCGTTCGCGTTCTCGTCTTTGTCTTTACTCTTGTCATTGTCTCGTTCATATCGTCGTCTTTATCACCATCATTCTCATCGCTCATCATAATTTTAATGCTAAGTTATGATTTGATACTAGTGGTGAATAATTATGACAACGAAGATAAGTAATCGTACATGATTATTATAATTATGATACATCGTATGAAAATTCATGATTGGTACTCGATCATATTCGATACTTGATTTCAAATAAGTATTTTTTACTTTGCAACTAATGAATCTCAATTATTTTTATAGATGAACATTGAATGCACAAAATGCAGTAAAATGGAAGACACGATTTGATAAATATTCCGAAGGTCATCAATATCGATTCATGGATTTTAAAAGTATACAATCTTAAAAATGTTACTCTAAAACTTATAAAACTTACGGTTCGATATTATGGAAAAGTATTGGATATTTCAAAAATTTTACACGAATAATTATATTTTTTTATATAAAGCATTCAAATATATGATTATATAAAACTTATTGTTATTTAACGAATAAATAAACTTAATAAATTAACGATACATGTATGTAAAAATCATAAAATAATAATTTTAGATTAATTTTTTCTTCGTGTAGGCATATTTAAATTAAATTTCATAAAATCTGTACACCGATAAAAATTTTAACCATTAAATTATTAATATCAATTAGGACTCAAATTATTTTAATCGATAAATTTTTTATTTAAATATTTATTAAACCATGAAATTTATATTAAATCAATATCAACTGTTTAAGACAATAAACAGTTAATTGGATAAATTAATTTAATGTAAATAAAGAATTATTGTATTAAAGAATAATAATAATTATTTATACAATGTAGATATTTTTGTATCTTAATTTAATTTTCCTACCTAAAACAAATTTATGTATGTTTTGAACAATATTTATCATCAAAAATGGATTTATCACCTTTTATAACGGAAATTAATTATTAGATTTTTAAACTTATTACACACTAATAGTAAATAAAGGCATTTTTAATCTATAAACGATAATTTAGATACAACATGTATTATAGGATCAACCCTTATTAATTTCTATTCGCAATCTGAAGTTCCTGATTTAAATAGCAACGTTCTTATAACATCGAACTTATAAATCGCTTGGATTATGCAAAGATTCACTTGGCTTTTGGAGACTACTAATAGCTATCGTAGAGTCCTAGAGATGCAGCCTATGTGTTTATCGGAGGCAAACTGCGTATCATCTAATCTGATGTGCTTTGAACTGGAAACCGAATTTCCGAAAGCAAAGTCGATCTTGAGTGTCCTTCGTGATCGACGCGGAGGCTGTAAATTTAGATACCGTTACGCGGATGTGCGCAAGGGTCTCTTTTACATGGGTTACATAAATCGCTCTACAAAAACTATCTTTGTCTTATTTTGCTGTTCTTTTTTGTTTAGGTCTACGTATTTTACTCCTTGAATATAAAACGTCGATCGATGTAATAACTCTTGCTTGTTTGAGTTTTTAGTAGCGAATAACGCCAAAGAAATTATATTTTACACCGAAGTATATTTAATTATTAAATTAACTTTCCAATTTATCCCTCGGTTGTATTTTATTTTGATAAAATAATTTGTTAAATATATGTAAATCATAAGAAGCTACCGTGGATGCATATGCAAACAAAGCTGCTCACCTTTATCTTGTTATATCTAATGTACATTCTTCGTATACATACACACACACATACGAGAGTAAACATATGCATGTATGGCGCTGAGACACGAACAAATTTAACTAATTTACATTTATTACCTACTATGTAAATGAATTTTTTATAATCATTGATCGTGCTTGTGTTTTTCAAAATTTAGTAAAGTAATGGATACAAGCTCGCGTGTGACAAAAATTAGGGTATTTTTATTTTTAAATTCGTTGACACGAGCTAAAATAATAGATACAAATTTATTTCTAAACTTTTAATCCTAGTGTAATAATTATACGATCCAGAAAAATTTAATAATTATTTATATTCTAATTACGGTAATTAAACGTCATTTTTTCTTCAAAATTCTAAACTAATAGAGTAAACAATAACTACGTATCTTCTATTGATAATAAAAAATCTTTCGACGTATATAAGTAAATCAAATTTAGTTTTATATAATAAATTTATATATTAGTTCCTTGAAGCAATTTAATTTTTTCGAAAGTATAAATATCGACCGCGAGTATATTTTCAAGCAACTAGTGTCACTTAAATAAATATAAATAGAAGATTCGGTAGTACTTTAAAATCCGGAAGAAATACATATTTTACATTGTATATATAAATCTGCAAAAACATCCATAACGTAAATATATCTTAAAGATAAAAACAAGAAGTGTAACAAAAACAGACAGCGTAAGATAGAATACCTAACTTAACAAACAATGAAAAAATACAACTAAAATTCATTACGATATATAAATTAAAGTTTTCCATACACTAATAAATTTAAGAATGTGTTTTGAAATTATAAAATTTATAACTCTTAAGTAGGATATAAATTTATTGAAAAATGAATACAAAATTGATATATAAATAAAAGAGAAGGTAACATTAACATCGTCATCTGGATTAATTTAAGTAAATTTATGAAAATTTAAGTACCATGATATTTTCTATTTCCACAGTCAAAGGAAGAAAAACATATTCCGTAAAGAAGAAGCTCTAGGCCATGTCCGACAGTTCGAAATTGAACAGCGTGGAAGGAAGAATCTTCCCTGAAAATCAAAGTCTCTATGTGAAAATGGAGGCGATCGGTCTTTTCCACAGTGGATTTCCGGAGACAGAAGGAGAGAGGGAAAGAGAGGAATCATTTGTTATAGTATTTTTCTCAGGGAATGAAAAGCGTGTCGGAACAAAATTCTCATAATAGCCGAACTAAGTCAAAATCATCTTTGGAGGCTGCGCGTGCCTTATTCGTATATTTCCCGCGTCAAAAAATAGCATACGATGCAGCTTCACCGGCTAACCATAGACGGCTGAATCTTCATGAAAGTTCAGACTCCTGGGCTCGTAATCTTAACTAATGTTGCCATCATTCACAAGCGTAAGTTTCCGTGACCTCTTCTTCTCTTTTTTCCGCCGCGTAAGACTGTCTACGAGAACAGAGTTGCAAATTGGAAATTTGTTACAGGACCTCTTTTCAAACAAGCTCCAACGCATCTTAATAATGCTTTTAAATTTTCATTAATTAGCGAGTAAACGTATGGCGAGAGATTCGACTTTGATTTCAGACAAACGCAATGTCTCTGGCTATACTTTAAAGAACAAGTTCGAATGGTTTTGTATTTGGCTAAATTTCAATTAATTTTGGTGGATTCGGAAAATAACAACAATCTGTAAAAAATATTGTAACGGCTTTTACGGATATAACTGTACTGTTTTGTATTTGTATTAAAAATACATCAAGTATTTATTATTATTTAAACGGGTTTGAATCATCGGTTTGTTGTAATTAATTAATTAACGGTTAAAATTTAAATATCGTGGTTTACGTTATTTTCTTACCTTTTTATCAAAATGCATTATTTTTTATAAATGGGTATTTTCAATTTGCATATCCATATAGTATGAAATTGAACTTAGTAAATTACGCGACTTATTAATAAAAGCGTGTATAATTTTGTTGTCTTAGTTTTTGAATAAATTTGTTTAATTCTTTTAAGCGCCAAAAATAATCGTGGAAATTATATAATTACTAGCAAGATATAAATTTATTTTACGAATACTTCACTTTTAATTAAGATGATTTTCACAAGTAGATACACGAGGATGGTTACATGCACAGAATTAACCATCTAAATATTTTATCTCCTAAGAAAAATAATAAATCAAACTAATTACTTTTAATTTTACTATGATCGTTAATTTGTGATATTGTATACTAATTTTGTTAAGAAATATTTTACAGGAATTACACAAGTTCGAATCACTTTTTATTTTGTATTTCAGTGCAAAATAAATATATCATTGAATTATATATTGATTTATCTTAAAATATTGTAAGAAAACTTAGAATAACTACATTAATTTTTACACAATTTCGATTTTCTTCGTAATGTTATTTATAAACTTTAATGAATAACTATCGAATAATAACATTTTTCCATATAAAAATACTTAAAAAAATTCAATAACTTTCATCTTACAATAACTTTATTGGAAAAAATAACTTTTTTACGACTTTTTATGTACTGAAGTACTAACAAATGTTTATTATACCTCTAGTACTTAAACATGTATATCACACTCGATTTTCCATTATATAGAGATTTTACGATTTTTTTGTATTCAGTATATTTTAACAACTACAAATTATTATCAAATAATATTTTATGACTTAGATTGGTCGGATCGGTGAATATTCGCCTAAGACAATGAATCGTTGAATTTTAAAATCATATTTAAATTGTTCGGAGTAGTAATATTAGTGCAATAGAAAATTAAATTCGAAAATATTAAAATAAAAGTATCATCGTAATGTAAATGATTTTATTTAAATTATAGAAATTCTCTCCTATCGAATTATATAAAATTTTGAAAATATCGATAATTTCTTATAAACAGTAACTCAGAAAAATAGAGCAAAACTTTCACAAGTCTTATGCCAATACTTCAAATTTACGAATAACGGTCCAAGATTTAAGATGTATCACGACGTACGCGAAAAATTTTATACCACTCGCTAATATAGCGATAAATATAAAAAATTTAAATACATTTGTAAAAACGATAAACGAATAGTTTAAACGTCTTGTTATTTTTTATACGGTATGAAGTTTAAAGTACGGTATTTCATCGTAAATAAAAAATTTTATTTCACTCGGAAACAATCGGTACATTTTATCGCGTTGTTTATTTAATTATTCCATATTCGAACCATCAACTTTGGTTCAATCAAGTACAATATATAATATAACGTTACATTTGACAAAATTAAATAAAATTCCATCCATTTAATCTTGTAAAAGTTTGATATTACGAAGGAATTAATAACGTATTTTCGATCGATAATTTTTAATCAATATTTGCAATACACGTTGCATCACGTTTGGATAATGTTGAATTTTTTTACATTTCATAAGTTCCAATAATTCGATTATAAAATCATAGAGTCTCCGAAGCTTCGTTCGATGCAAATACACTTTGAACTAGTTTTCGAGCATCCAAAAGAAAATTAATTTCGCATCTTTTGAATTTATCGACGTTGTACTCGCACTTCACATGAATAATGTCGGGACGAATGAAGCGCGATCTTAAAGTATAATAAAGTACGATGAAAACAAGCTGCGGATAGGAATAAAGCCTTTGAAAATGTATGTAAAATCGGCTCGACACCCCGAGATATTTTCATCCGAGCCTCGGAAAAGCTTACAAAGACCCAACTTCTCATCGCGCGACGTACGTTCACGATATACGTACACGATATACGTAGAAAAAGCACCGACGTGTGTACACGTGCGGGTGTTATTAAGTACGTGGTGCGCCGTGAAAAGCGGGTCCCCTCCCCCGGGGACATAATTGCGCGAGTAGCGAGCGACGCTAATATCCTCGAGATCTTGCCAAATCGTCGCAATAAGCATGCACTCGAAGTAGGTAACTCCGCACGTATGCGCTAGGCTTTGCCGCTCTTTCGCATTATTGTAGGAACGTACAGCTGGAGAATGCCGCAGAGTCTCTCGTTAGTCTCCACCTCCTAACCAGTGGCTCTCCTCTTCCGAGTTCCGCTACATTTTACCGCGTATAATACCGCGAATGCACTTGCTTCGTTACAAATGTTTTTCTTCCTTTCTTTTTTCTCGAAATTTCATTTTACGCGCGTTTCCCAAGTATTCGAGATTCCTTACCTATTCGGGAAACAAATTCGCCATTCCGACAATGGCCGTTAGATTTTAACGTCCGCGGTAATATCTTTTATCCAGTCGACTACGCTCGATATTTTCGCGTAGACCGTTGGAGTTTCGTACGCGCAATTATTGCTCCAAGATGCGAGACCTGTTGGAAAGATATCTGTTGAAAAGTTGGATTTTTGTCTTTGTAGAACTCCTTTTTCGTTTACCTATTAATTCGTCGTTGAATATCGCGGGTGATCCGGAATCTCCGATGCAGGGTCCGAAACCTTCGGTGAATATACAAAAGGTTCGATCGGTTATACTCGTATTACCGTAGATCGATCGGCAAATCTCGTCGCTAATTTTTTGCGCGTGGCTTTTGCGAAGATCGTCGGAGATTTTTCCTAAATACTGTAAATGGAAATAACGAATTAATATTGTAATTTAATGGTTTTCATATTTCTACGAGTACCTCGATGGCTCCCCAACCGGCAATCGAGAGACTCGTGTTATCCTTAATTATTTCATTGAATTTTGGTACGATTATTGGCTGGATTTTTGCGTCGAAAATAATTTTCTTGGATACCTGATTAGAATAATCAAATTTTTTTACCATTGTATCGGAAAGGATTCTCTATTCTAATTTTATACCTTTAACAAAGCCACATCGTAATCGAGAATAACAGCGTTAAAATTTGGATGAATCGTAATATTTTGTACGTAGTAAACAGTGCCGTTTTCATAATACTTCGAGGATCCGACTCTTACGTGAAATTCGTCGATTTTGCGTCTGAAAAGGATATAAAAACAATTAAAAACGTACGCATTGACTATAAATTTATATGTATATATAGATTAGTGATAATTTACGCAAGTGCACATTGAGCGGAAGTAATGATCCATTTGTGGTTAATGATGGAACCGCAGCAAAAGTGATCGTAGTCGTGACCAAAAAATGTTCCATTATATTGTAGCGATACCTAAATAATATGTGGATTAAGGTTAGAAATTATTAAAATTTAAGTCGAATGTTATAACGGTGATAACTATTTGTGACATATTTGAGAAACTATACCAGCAACTTTTATATTGGTAAAAATGAATAGACTATCCAAAGTTGTACGTTAATATTTTTTAATTTGATAAATTAAAATTATAATCCGACAATTTATGGGTACTAGAAATTATCAAAAAATAAAAGAACTGGTATCATTTTTTTTCTATAAAAACGAAACTAGGTGGAATATTAAATTTTATATATTCATCGCTAATTTGTATTTTATAGCATTAGATACTTTATTATCATCGCTGTTTCCATTCGTACAATTCTCAACCAATATTTTTTACGTTCGAAGAAGCTAACCTTAAAAATTATGCGAAAAGGATTTTAAAGCGGTTACTGTGTTTGGGATAATTACGTCACTTAAAGATTTAGAGTTTGATACTAGTTAATGTAAAAGATAGCAGTAATAGGTCTTAAGATGACAGTAATAGGATACTGTATTCTAGTCACTAGTGTAAGCGGTTTAGGCTCATTTATACTATTGCCAAGACAGTATAGTTGGTATATAAACGAAGCATGAAGCTATTACAGCACTGATGTTATATTATATCGGTTGTTGCACCTGAGTGATGTCACCTATTTGAAGTAACGTAAATTATATGTGTACGGTAATCGTGGAAATACTTGTATTTAAGATTAATTAGAAAAAGAAAAATATTCCGAAACTCTGTTTTACTGAATATATTTTCGTAGAATAATCGAGATAAATAAATTTATCGTGTACTCTTAAATTACTCTTGCAAGAAATAAGGGTTATAATAAAAAACAAGAGCACAAAAGCTAATCTGTTTTTCTGTTAAATTAAAATAATCTTTTGTACCAAATCTGGGTTCAAATTTTATGTAAATCGAAATAATAATAATAATATTTCGGTAAATATTAAAGGGAAGAGATTTTAGATTATATTTTATTTCACTAAAATTATTTTAAAAATAATAACGTATTATTGGTACTAAAACTTTCGGATTTTAATTTAAATATTTTCGGTAATTAACGAAAATTTGTTTTTAATAATTTTTAAAATTATTTAAAATACACACACACACAGATTAATAAAATAAATAGAAATTTTTATTGGAAGTAATTCAATTAGATGAATTATATTTTAAGAAATATTTAAATAATTTATTGAATATCGATAAAGATTATTAAAAAAACGAGTGTACGTCAATAATTCAACTTTTGAATTTATAATTATAAATAAATTTGCTTAACATTGATTTATAATGCAAAGAAAATTTGTTTAAGGTATATTTTTATTTATAAGTTTTGAGACTTATTTAAGTTAATATGTTTAAATTAAAAATATTAAAACTTATAATGTTTTAAAAAGTTGCTTTATAATAGAATTCTAAATTGATAAATATGTTTTATATAATTATTTCCTAATTACTTTTTAATCTAATACTAAATACGTTTTTGTTTATTAATATTATCGATAATTGGAAATTATAATCAAATATCTACTATTTTGAAAAGTGCAATTTCAATTCAAAGTTCAAATATCGATCAGAATTGCATATTTATGTTCCAGAATTATATTTTAAATTATGCACAGACGAATAAAATTGAAAGCATGGAATAAAATTTTTAAGGTCACTAAGTTTCGTAAGTTCCGCTATTTTTATAAATAATATTGAAAAATATTTTTATATTCATTAATTAATTTAAAATAATTATAAAATTAGTATGTGTACTCTATTTTAATCGTATTCATTAAAACCAAAGTATAATTGAAATTTAGAATTTAAATTCTCCTATTCAATTAGAAATGATTGATTACATTTAGCGAGAAAATTTATTATTTATTAATCTAATTTTTAAATATACAGATACAGATATTTAGATAAAAATAAGATAATTTAAAATCACATTTCATATTAATAATCGTGTATAAATTATTATTTTAGTAAACGAATATCAAGGATAAAATTGTTAGAAAAGATCATTTATACGTATTTATTTGCATATAAAATAATGAAACAACGGTTTTAGATAAATAATATAATGAATTAAAATACTAACCATGTAAGGGAAATCCTTTATGTCCGCGACTACTCCATTAATAATTTTGATTGATTTTGAATGTAATAAATCCGATATTACATCGTTTTCACTCGAAAGTAGATTATAACATTTAAAAAATTGTAAATATCCGATTGTACCAAGTATAACAATAAAATATCGCGACATTCTCTATTCCTTCCCTGATGCACTGAATACGTTAGACCAATGTTTATCCTATATAAAGAAAAACCGTCTATCTCACGTATTTATTACTAGCATTTATTTCACTTATTTTATCACTGAGTAATAAATAAAACGCGTGTTCTTATCGTAATATTTCTAGTTTTATTAGCTACTTTAACTCGAGAAAAATATCGATACGAATAAGAATGCAATCGTAGAATCATTTTTCAGGCCATTAATTTCATTATTTTGTACGTAATTCCTAAACATTTGCATTCTATATAATCAAGCATAATATCGCCCAGCTTAATAATCAATCCAAAGGTGGTGCACGTAAATATCGTTGAGACTGACTTCCGCTAGCAAAGCGAAGAATTTTTAAAAATTTGAGACTTCTAGTGAGATCTAGAGTTCTAGTAAGAGGGAACGGAGAATGCATTAATGTTTTATAAACATTACTATAAATATGCAAATGACAATGTTCGGCAATGTCGTCGGCATAAATTATGCATTGAAATACGCCAAGCGCCATAAAACGCATCGATAATGGGCGAGGGAGGGGAGAACAGAGAGGGAAATATTCGCTCTTTCGAATGTCGGCGTTGGCTCATGCAGCAAACCCATCTTTTTACAAATATCTCGGCGTGTTACGGGCTAACACCCTATTAGCATATAAATCCGATGGTCAACGCTCCAATGCTAAAATAATCATTTGCATAATCAGGAAGAGACTCGCAGAATCTCCTGGCCGAGACGCCCATTACCAACTATTATGCATTTTTCAGAAGTCATTATACAACTGACGAAATGATATCGTTCGCGTCATTTTTTATTCTTCGAAGCCGAGTTGAAAATCCCGAAATCTGATAAAATTGTTTTGATATACGGCGACGATAAATTAGATAAAGACAAATGTTTCTGGTTAAGCAATGTTTTTATTTAGTGCATTAGTCAATATTTATGCTTCAATTTATTATTAGAATTTATGAATCATTATTAAATGCATTTTATCAATTTTATGTTGATTCGATTAATTATTTCGTATCCGTAAAATCAATAGTGGCGACGTTATTGTTACTTAAGATAACGACATAACGGGTACAGATCCAACGAAACAATGATACGAAATTTCGATAAAAAATAAAATATTAATAAGAAAATGGAAAGCAAATCAATTAATATTGTCATTGAAAACGGTAATTTTATTGCGATGCTCGTACGTTTCATTCGCTTAAGCCGTTGTTATCGATCAAGTGTGTCAAACTGACGCCAAAGTTCAGAGAACTGGTCGGAATAATTGGAAAATTATGCTAATTGATAGTCTTGCATGATAAAACTCATAACACGAATTTACAATGAGTTTGCTGATGAATTATAACAAAAGAATGCGCATTTCGTAACCGAAGACGAAATCTTTGTGCGTACATTGAAACCGTTGATTAATACTGTCATCGAAAGTTTTTTTAATTTCTAATTCCTTGGGTACTTAATTTAATTTTATAAAAAATATGGTTTTATGCAAAACGAAAATTCTTGTTGTGATTGATATTTAAAATTAAGATGAAATAATAATTTATTTTGTACATTATTATTATAACGTCATTTGTATCAAAGGTATCGAAAGGAATAATGTTGAAAGTAAAATCTGTACAGGGAAATTCTAGAAATGTGATACGTAATATTAACATTAATTACGAAATATGTCATACTAATCATGGAATAATAAATATTTCTAACGATAAAAATACTTTGTATAATTTTACTATGGTATCTTACGATGAGAACAATATTTTATCGCTTCAAATATTAATAGCGAGAAGATTTTCTTCGAGTGGATTTTTCTGTCGTAATTTTTCAAAAGTTTATCCAACTAAATAATACACTAAATATAAATTATTCGAATTCATAAAATATAATAGTCAGTGGACATTGAAAAATTAAATAATGCGGTATTAAATCAAGTAGCAATAAATTTCGAGAATAATAATTTCTATTTTGAGTAAATAAAACTTTCCGAATGAACGTTACGAATATTTTTTTATACGTTATTTTCATATATACACATTTATCTCTTTATCGTTTAAATTATCGATTAGATCTTTGTGTATAATAACTTTGAATTAATTATTAAACTGCGTAATATTCTATTTAATTATATCGAATATAAAATGTTTACATATTATTTATGATGTACAATATATAGTAACATTGCGCGTAAAAAAAATTTTATTAAACTAATATTGGTTATTTACTCAAACAATAATAATGATAAACAAGAATGATTAATAATAAATACGAGAATATACAAATTAAAGAAATTACGTATCAAATGTTTATAGGAGAATACTTTTATGGATAATTAATTTTTTGTGTAGAAAATTATTACTATATAAAAGACAGATAGATAATAAAATAAATAATCTTCGGTATTAAAATTTGATTAAATTTAATACCAAATATTAGCATAATTATTGTAGCAAACCGTTTGCATTCGAACAAGCTTAGTTTGATCGATAAATAAATAATATTATTAATAGCAACGAAAACA
Organism: Dolichoris vasculosae; assembly: GCA_018907195.1. Classification (NCBI taxonomy): domain Eukaryota; kingdom Metazoa; phylum Arthropoda; class Insecta; order Hymenoptera; family Agaonidae; genus Dolichoris; species Dolichoris vasculosae. Next base: position 12,283,387 of record JACCHY010000006.1, read on the forward strand.
ACGAGTACAATTATGTTTTCGTTGCTATTGTTATTTGTACGATTTATATTTGTATCTACAAAATTTTGAACGATGGTAATTACGAAGTTTTCAGTGCGGATAATATTAGATAGAGAGAAACGGTAAGCTCAAGAATGAAGCGAATATGGTGTTAAGTTCGCGAAGGGCAGTGAAATCGTCTACTCAGTGCGTAGTGTTACGAGTTTGAAATTTCCAACAGATTACAGCAAATTTTGAGGAAGTCAACCGAGTCTTAGCTCTTCGGATAATCGCAAAGTTAACCACCGGTGCACATTGTACTTCCCAGTTTCAGATTGACGCTATGAATGTTTTATCTTCGGCCGAGTGGTCCGTGCATTCGAGGTCAGATGTAACGAATCCGGAGCACAAGAGGATTAGAATTTACAAAATTATCGATCGGGAAAGAAACGGCGCGATTTAAATATTTTTTTAAAATTTAAAACGCGGATTACGACGAAAAGGAAAACGAAGGCTACGAAAATAGAACGGTATAATGAAACAAGCCGCCATGAATATACATGAATATCGAGCAAAAAAAAAACGTGTTCTTAAGACCGAGCCCGCGAAAAAAGGAGGCGGAGACTTTGGTTGGGATAAAGAAATTCAAAATCGGGTGCTCGTAGCTAATTAAAACTGTAAATGGGAGTCAAAGCGGAGACTGGATATAACCCGGACAATTGCTGCTTGATTCGGGTATGGGTTTGGTGGCGGAGGTAAACAACGACTGTACTCGAGCACATCTACGTATTTGCTCGTGGACTTGGGGTTCGTATTGTACGGGAGGTGCACTTGGAAGCTGGTGTTGGCCAATCGTCGAAACAAACACCCGTTCAGCTTTGATTGATGTGGAAATCGTTGCATAATTCCTTTTGACCATTTGGTCCCGACTAATTTTCAATCGCTATTTTTACTCGTTTATAGGTGAATGTTCGTGCTTTTGCCTAATGTGGTTTTAATTTTGTCGGGATATTAATGGACGTGTAATATATTACCGATTGAACATAATGGTCCAAAGAGATATAGATTTATCACAATTTTTCGTCGATTTAGGTTTATTATGTTTATTCATTCGGTTCTTTGACATATTCCGTGCATTATGTTACGGTAATAAAAGATCATGCATAATTTAAATTAAAATAATTAAAAAATGTTTTTAAAACCGTCTAAAGCGAAATATTATTTAATACGTTTATAATTAAAATGATAATTAATTTAAAAAAAACAAAAATATTTAAATTAATTTAAGTTAATTTTAAGGTAATATAAAATGGATGAAATTAGTTAAATATCATATTTTCATTCAAAATAATATAAATTTAAAGTTTAAATTAGCTTTAATTGAAAAATTTTTAGAAAATAAATATTATTTATTATTACGAGAAATCTTGTGCATTTTAGTATTGATTTTGTTGTATTTGTTGATAGATTTTAGACAATAAAAACTTGTGTACTGAGATCGTATGTAATCAATTTTCTGTTTGATTTAGGATGAACTATTTACTTTCATATTAAATAAATCTTAGAATTTACGATATTTAAAATTCATTTTATCAATAAATAATGGAAATTAAATACATGAATATTTAAGCACCACAAAAATCCCAAGTATGCAATAAATATAATACAATTAAATAAAATATATTTGAATTTTTTTATATTTTTAGTTCTGTATTCATATTTAAAAATTTTTTGAATAGTAATAAACACATTTGTGATATAAAAATTACAAAAATACTTTTAGAAATATAATTCCAAGAAATAAATGAAGTTTTAAAATATCTATTTATAATAAAGAATAAAACAATAAAAATAATATTATCTACTAAGTTTGGTATATGTTCAATAATTAATTAACGACATTCTTCCAAGTATTTTCAATATCTGGTTTTACTAATTTATGTTTAATTAATTATTTTTTAAAACTAATTAACTTTATTATTAACAGATTCATAGTAATTTTTACTTTAACTTTAAAAAACTTTGTGTACTATAATTTTTTTAATTCGGCCTGTAATTTTTTCATTATTTTTTAACTTTCAGAATAAAAAAAGTTATTTTATATTATATCTAGTAAACATAAAACTTGGGTGTTACTAAGATATTAGTTTCAAAAAAATTGTCAACGTGTATTTCGATGAATTACTTTGTTTAATTTTTAAAAATTGTATTACAAAATTATTTCTTGTTACGTATATCTACACATAGAAATTTAAAAATAATCATCTACTAGATTTAATTAAATATATATAGTGAAATATAATCCACAATCAAAAATATAAGATAGAATAACAATAACTTTTACATACAATCTTGACTAACTTGCGAACTGCCAAGAAGATAAGTGGGTCTTTGTTTTGATGTTATAATCATATTTGCCATCCATGATTCATTAGCGGTTATAATTTATCATTACCTTAGTGATCCTCTTAAGGTGATATGTATCATCGAATTAACGAATTTAAAAATGTGTTTTAAGATTATATAAAATGCTCGTTTCAATAATAGTTTAACGATTTCAGCATATTTTTTTTCATTAATTATGTTAATGACACAGATACAAAATTTCCTTATCTTAAATTCATTAAATATTTTCTCGGATACTTTGTACTATTAAGAAGTATTTTGTTATTACATCGTAAATTCTATATTCCAGAGTACTTAATCTTACTTTTACACAAAATTTTACAAAGTTATTCGTCTATAAATTTATCTATAGTTTAAACTGAAGTATCACAAAATTGCTGAGTACAAGAAAGCACAACTTAGTTGTTATCTGTTAAATTCGAACTATGCGTTCAATGTTATAGTCTTAGGTATATATAATTAAAATTTATAGTAAAAATTTAAAAAGAAAACTACAAATTTAGTTTTTGTAAAATTACTTACGATATTATATCTTAAAAATACCGAAAGGTACGATTTTAAAAATTTCTAATTGAACTCGATATAATAAAAAATAACTAATTTCATATTTTTATTTTTTAAGAAGATATATCAGCTACATAAGAGTAGATTAATGTATATGTATAAAAAAAACTATAAATTACGATAACTTGTTTTTTTCTAGATGTATTGTTATTGTCTTACATTTTTAAAGATCATTTTTTCAGATGATCATCAATTTATAAATACACGATAAATTAAATTATATTTTCTATGTTTGATGAAACTATTATTTTAGAAAAAAAAAGAAAACGTAAAATACGTCGTCATAAAATGATCAATGTATTACGTATTAGAATAATGTTTGTGCCTGCCTGTAAAGTTTGACGGTTAATATTCTTACATTTAACTACCCAATTATATATGTAATAATCATGATTTGAAGATAAAATCAGTATTTGAGTTCAAAAAGGTTGTGTTTAATTTCAACATAAAATATAAATAAGTTGAATTAAGATAACATTGATAATTATTCTCGTGACTTGCATTTTAGAGACTAGAGTCATTGAACTCAGCACATTTGGAAAAACACGGAAAAAACAAATTATACAAAATTGTTTCGTTATTATTATTTGGAATAGTTTCTTTTATGTACATCGTACAAATTACGTTGAAAAATTCATATGATTATGCTAATTATAGTAACAAGAAGAAATTTTTCAAAAAATATTATTTTGATTGCTTATAAATAATAACAAGAAAATTATTGTTATTTAAATTCTAAATAAAATTGTTAAATGTTTAATAATTCACGATTAATTTATACTTAAAATATTAATAATAAAATGTGTATTTGTTTTAAGACAATTTTATTTTATTTAACTGAAAAATTATCGAATTTTTGAAAGTATGACTTATCAAAATAAATAAATTTATTATGAATATCTGATATTTTACAGCCCTTAAAATAAAAAGAAACCTTTCTTTATAGATAAAAACATTTCATTTTGAATATATATTATCTGTGCCAAATATAAAGACTTACGTATGCAAAATTTAAAATAAATTTATCTCTTTATTATGAAGTATAATAATCTTTTTACTAAATTAAATAAATAATCTATTTTTTGTATAAGTTATAGCTGATATATATTATAATAAATTTAAGTAGTTTTACTAAAAATTATGTTTTTCTATGATTTTAGATTATTTCATACTATAAATGTTAGTGCGATGATCATGATATACATATCTTTAAAAATTATCTCTACATTATAAGCGCATTTTATATTAGTCATTTAAAAGAACATATTAAGTGTTTTTACGTTTCACAATTTCACAATATTCATAATAAAATATCATAAAGTATTCATTATGTTTTTATATTGAATTATTTATTAGTCACGATGTTTCGTAAATGTTTATTCTAATATTATATGCATATAAAGATATTAGATAATTTTATGTCTACAAATTAATTTTTTATTTATATAAAAGCAATTCATTAAATTTATCCTAATAATACACTTAATAATATGTATTCGGGTTTTCATAATGTTAAAATAAAAAAACTTGTATAAACGTCGATTTATACGACGTAATAATGGAAATATGAAAAATTATTTGTATACAATGTGTTTTAATGGATAAATAATGATTTGATGGTAATCAAATATAATTTTTATTTTAAATGAATCGATATTTTTAGAATAAATCGTTCATTTTTATCTTAGAAGTAAATCACATTTTAAATTCCCAGATAATAATAGTTTGATTATTAAATAAATTATTATAATATAACAGTTATTATTGGAAAATTCATTATTCAACCAACTCAAATAATTTACGAAAGAAACTTGAAATTTGATGTAGTCTCATAACGAAAAAATTTTAACGAACACACATAAATAATTATGAATTGAATTTTTTAAGTATTGAATTATATCTGGACGATTTCTAAACCGAATGATATTATATTAATATATATAATAAATATCGTTTGTCAAAATACATTGTTGCGAATAACATAATTAGGATGAGAAAAAATAATTAAAAAACTATTATGAATAATATTTTTATCTACTTTTTACGTGGAAATATCAATTCGTAAATATCAGCCTATACATATTCTAGTTTTCTTTATTTATATTCAAAATTAACTTTAAGTTATTTTTTCTTATTCACGATGGAAGATAATACGAGTTTTACGGAAATTAAAATTTTATTTAATTTGAGTAGGTAGAAGCGGATATTCGGGAAGAAATAGATTATCATTAAACGATTGAAATTTTTTAGATTATGAAATATTTATATATTAAGAATTCCTTATATGGAATAACGAGATAAAACTGTATAGAATTTTTGTAACAGTTAATGTATTATATAAGAAAATAATAATCATGCGAAATAATAATTATGAATATTAAAAATATATAATAGTCTATAATTAGATATTTTAGCGGAACAAGGGAATATTTATTCGCTGATCGAATAGTGTATAATAACGGCATAAAGTATTTATAGGGAAGAAATAATACAATTTCTAACCGAATCAGAAGCTATTTTAAAGAGTCGATAAATCTAAAAGCAGTAAAAGTTTTTCAAAAGTAATACTAATATTTATTTAATATCTCAATAGTGCACCAGCAGATTACTTCAATTCTATAATACTAAGTACTGCTTAATTCTTAAAGTTTCACTTTGAGAAACCTGAAACTTTTGGACAGCATTTGATAAATCAGTTTGAAAGGCTTTTTATACGACTTAGCAACTTTCGTTTGTAGTAAAACTCATTTATATGAGGGTAGCGAGGCTGCAATTTGTAAAAAATTAGGAACTAATGATTTAATTAACAATTATTTCTAGACGCCCTTTCCTTTTCTTCTCGCAGACACAAGAAATTACGAAGCTCGTATATTTATACGCGGCAGACACGAGGCGCCAGGCGCTGAAGGCGAGCCCTGAAGTACAGATATACCCCAACCGGTTCCTTCGTAGGGGCGGAGCACAACCCCAACGACGACTCGACGACTATAGTTTCAGTCGTTTCCTCGTGACAGGCTCCGGCCCTAGGGTGAAAAAGGCGCGGATCAAGATTGCACAAAGAACTCGTTGGCTAGGCGAGCGAATTATCTATCGATACAAGCGTTTCCCTATCGCAACGATTTCTTCATCTCTTTCTTGGGAAATTTCCAGGAGTAAGCTATTCCGTATTATTCAACGGAGCGACTTAGACCCCGTCGACGCGAAACGCATCCCTAAGCCTGGAGGGCCTGAAGAAGAGCTGCAAGGGTATCTCTTTGTCTCTCTCTCTCTCTCTCTCTCTATAGTCTCTCTGGAGGTACTCGTACGAGGGGCGTGTCGGTGAACCCTTGGTACGTTCGCCGGTGGCGATAGATTTACTTCGCCTAACGTACAAATCATTCTGTATAATTATCCAAGAACTACGATTACTCGTTCGTACGGTCGCGGGAAACGAACGAATAAATAGAAGAGAGATATAACGCGTGTATTAAATACAAGGCTCGTTTACAAGAATAATTTATTACGTACATTATATGTATCTTGTAAAATTCACTTTCCGTTTAATCGTGATCGCGAGTCGTTTTTGATCGTTCGGCGAAAGTAAATTACGTCTTTGCGTATATCCGTCATAAATACGAGCCCCTTTATCCGAGTATTTAAATTTGGTATTTCCGATAACGCGATTCACGAATCAAATAAATAATAACGACAAATTAGCATTTTTTATCTTAGAATAATATTCGATCCCTGTAGAAAATTCTATGCGTGCGCATATAATAAATAAATTTGTGCTAAATTACTTCGATACGTAATTTAAGATTGCGTTGCCGAGATAAAATTTTGTATTTTTATGACAACTTTGAACGGTTTTTCGTATATAATTAGATCGAATCATAGAGCGAATTTGAAATTTATGAATCTTTTTATAATAAATCATTCGCCCCGAGAATTTTTGTAAGGCTAAGTACTGATACCGTGAAACATCGATAACTATAAGATATATTCGATCTTTTTCTATACCTTCGTCTACAAGACACCGAATAAATGCAAAAATTAAAGCTTCGAATTCATACTTGCTAGAAAATCATTTACACTTATCCAAATTATTAATGTGCTAAATCTTCATTTAACTTAGGAACTGTCAATGTAGCTTGCGAGATTTAGATTTAAAGTAGGATTTATGAATAGAGGCCAATAATAGTTGGATAAGATGCATAGCTTTATGAAACTTTTGAAGTATTCTAAAGGGAATCAGACGTAAAGCCATCAAGCTCCAGAACTGTACGATATTGAGCAATTAAATAGAGTATTCAAGTAATTGCTTCACGAGAGAAGTTGAGTTTCTAGAGCTTTTTTAAGAGTATTTCATAGCTGATACGATGTCAAATAAAAATTTAAGTTTTCTGATCGATCTACATTTAATTTGTCGATGTATAATTTTTAAATTTTTACGTCGTTATGATTTGTAACTTATTTTGTATTATCCGTTAAAATAACTTCGATATAAAGAATGGCTAAGATATGCAAGGATATACGCTTATATATGTGTACAACCTCATACACATATATTTATGCGTATAAACGTAATATTTCTAAAAAAGAAAGTAGCGAGGCGGATAAAAAGAGAGACGGAATAAGAAGAGATAGTAGAATCGAAGAAAATAAAATAAGGAAGAAGAGAAATATAAAATGTAGTAGAAATAAAGAAAGAGAAAAGAGAGAAGAAATGGTGAGAAAGGGAAAACAGAGAAATATAAGTCCTTCCAAACTAATGTACTGCAAAGTGAAAAAGAGTAAGAATATATAGATGTGTTTTCGTTGTGGAAAAATTCAAAGGTACTCGGTATAAAAGTGTATTTAATCCGAATATTTAATGACGTATGAATGTAACTGTATAAAGTGGAAATAACGTGTAACTATGAAATACAATGTATTTTCTTAGTGATAATGTAATCAATGCCCGCAAGAAATACGCCACTGAATAAATCGTTTTATTATCTAATACATTTATCTCCAGCAACGAGAAATTTCTACTGTTATTGTAGAAAACTGCTGTACTTGTTGCTGTATCGAATGAGAAAATCAAATAGCATCATAAGACAAAACCACCTAATTTCAATCGGTATAGGAAAAGAACTCAATCGCAAATGTCGATAGTTAGGAAAAGAAAAGAATTTTTGATGAATCGATTTAAAAGTCTTGAACGCATGTTTAAGAATAATTCAGATAATTATTCAGATTAAACGAATCTAGTACATTTTTCTTTCTCCTTCTAAATTTTAATCATTAACTGTCATTATATCATATATAGATAAGTTGATGAGATAACGACAATGCATATTGCAATTATTACACTTTTGAAGGAAGAGAGAAGTTGAGGATTTAATGGAAGCTTTTAATGAATTCCTTCCATTAAATTAGTTTATTTTCGAATTCTGAAAAGTTTCTCAACAGTTTATTTGCTACATTGATATGAATTCTAAAATGCTTTTAATGCAATATTCCTAAGATTTTGAATCAAACTGTAAATAATTTTACAGTAAATAACACAAGAAGTCAATAAATATTTGTTCGTAAGAAACTTTCATTTAATTTCAAATTGTTAGCTTATAAAATTCAATTTCATAATATCTATATTTTAGTTACAACTATTTTTAGTTAATAAATAATTTTTAATAAATGTTCAAAGTTATACTCTTAATAATTATTTCTTCAACGCTCATACATTTATAACTACGAATATCACAGAAAATATTTTATTTATTCTTATTTTAATACGTATTTAATATTACCAAATAACAATTCTTATCAATTTAAAATAGTATTTGCTTTAAGAATATTAGTAATTATTTTGACCATAAAAGTATACTAATAAATACTTATTGGCTACTTTAGTAAAAAGTTTTAGGTAAGAAACATTAAATAGATACGCGTAACTGTGCCATAAAGTTTTGTTTTTGCGGTTAACCAGTTGACTTAAAGTGACGAATTGGTTTACGAACTCTTGCTATACTTCACAATATAAGTTAATACAGTTCCCTCATATAATAATTGAAAAAATAAAAGTTATAAGTTTCTTTTTATAATGCACAAGTCTAATATAAATTTATTATAAATGTGATCACCTTTTATATTAATATCCAAATTCATATCTCTAAATGAGTTTATACGAGACGTAGATAATGTAATTAGTTATAACATTTGTTATATATAACAAAAGAATTACTACGGTTATTTTAAGTTACATCGTCTAAAAGCGTTGGTGAATTATATATTTTAAAATTGAATTTCTAGTTTCAACTATATTTTAAATTTAATAATTAATTTTTCATTACTCGATAGATATTATAGCGACAATTTTAATGCATTTAAAAAATTCAGCTTCCTAATTTCTGCTGTATTTATGTTTCATTCATTCCTGACCTTTACTTAAAAATAATAATATAATTTAATATTCCATACATTACTAGTAACAAGTTATGAAAATGTAATTTTGTAATTATAGCTCTATTTTCAATTACACGAAAGATAAATTAAATAGTTCAGAATTTCAAAATTATTATATAACGAGAATTTGTTAAAAAATAAAGAATTTTCAAAATGTGAAATTGTATACTTTTAGTTAGGAAACATAAAAATGTTATTTAAATATATTTTAATGTATAAAAAATATAATATATTCTATAAATAATGTATTTTTATATTAAAAAAATATTAAATAATAAGCAATTGCAGTATTTAATTATAATTATCAATATATGAGTCATTAAATGTTATACCTTAGAGGTTTCAAACTTAATACTACATATAAGTATAAATTTAATTAATTTTTTGTTTTACTATATATAGACACTATAAAAATATTATATAGTGTTGAACTCGAGCGGGTTACCGATGATATGAGCGTAAATTTTGTACTTTTTTATGACTCTGAGTTATGATAACTGGTACCATAATTGTTTTGGTCGATATTAGCTAAACTATATTACTAAAATTAAAAAGAAAGATTTAATGTTTACGATTGATGAAACGGCCTTTTATTTAATATATAAAATATAGAAATATAAGTTTTATTTCCTGGACGGTAAATACAAAATTTATTGATATTTAATACAAAAATAAACAATCGAGTATATCGAGTTTACATTCGATTCAAATCTTAAAATTTTTTAAAATAACTATTCTAAATACGTAAATTTTATCGTATTGTTATGTGCATGTCTATAAATTAATTTAAAAAAATTTTTATTATTTTGTAAATAATTAAAATAAATTTTCTAGAAAGGAAAAAATGTATCGAAATGCCGATAATATATTTGATATTTCAAAGGAACTAGATTGAAAGAAAAAAATTGAATTAACCGTATAATGAAATATTTAATAATTTCTTTTACTTCGTACAAACGTAAAGCCAATTTATTATAATGTAAATTATTTTCAATCAATGAAATAATTAATAAGTATACACTTTTGAACTTTATAAATATACGCTATTAATCATATATAGTAAAGATATTATGACAGATCTATTAAAATGCAGAAAAGCTTCTTTGAAATAAATTCTTTCGATATATAATAAACGTTCAATACCATCGTTAAGTAAATATACAATGAAAAAATTAAATCGTATTATATATTCAATTTTTCTGAAGAAGAAGCTTGTTTAAGGATGTTCAATGTCGTAATAGTTGCCTTATTTTACGTGTAATTTGAAATCTTTGTATTCTTCAAAAAAGCTAATTTCTCTAAAATATGTAAAAATATTTCTTTAGATTCTAATACTACAGTTTTTATATTGCTTTATTAATGCGCTGGCAAGATGTCAAGGTGTTTATTAAATGTTCATATTTTAAAAAAGATATTTTAAAAAAGATTTTACATAGAGTTCAAAATTCATATTGTAAAATCGACAAAGCCTCGTTTTGTTAAAACTGTTTTATAAAGCTTTGTTTTCGTTAACCGAATAATATTTATTTTACGATTAAATTATTTTAGTTTTAAGAGCGAGTTTTTCATAACTCGTAAAATATATAGCTGTTAAGGATGAAAAAGATTTACTTATATAATATAATATTTCCTCATTTTTATAAAATAGAAAATAAAAATTTTAGAGAAATTTATTATCGACTCGTAAACTCGTTATATTACTTTATAATATTATTAAAATCGTACGAATGCGTATAAAACTCTATATTATTGAATACACTTAAAAAAGGGAAATTTTTTGTAAATATTGCGAATAAAAATTAATATCGGCGCAGATATCGATAAGCAAACTTTGGTTATTAAAAACATTTCATTGGCATATACGTGTTTATTTAAACGGAAAAATATTCACATTCATTTTTGCGAAACATATTTTTAAACATCCAAGTAGAAAATGTGAATTTTTCCAATATAATATTAAGGAACTCGTTTAAATTTATTCAAACATCAAACGTTAATATCATTATAATCATTTCACAGATTCGTAAGGTTAGAAAACTCTTTATTTTTCCAAAGAAACGCACACCGTTAAAATATTCTTCGATTTATATTTTCCAAGTATGTAACAAGCTTATATAATCAACGTAATTGGCATTATGGGCTGGGATAATCGATAGTGACGGGCTATCAGGAATGTTGGCTAATAGTTCGGTGCCTTGTATACATTGGAGCGCACAGTCGGGTGCTTTCGATAACGATGAATTATCCTTGGCGTGGTTCTAGGAGAGACCTTTGTCGCCTGTGTGTGTCTCTGTGGAAGCTGGTATGGATTCAGCGCAACTATTTTATCCGCTATGTTGATTTTCTTACCTCTTTTACTTCCTTTCCTCGTCGGTGTAACATTGCAAAACTTTATTTTTATGATACGGTGCGCAGCGGTGATTCGCTAAAAATTGTTCGATATAATTTTTACGTAATTTTTTTTATTATGAGCGTGTACGAATCGAAGGTTGCTAAGACGAGGAATAAAGTTCGTTCAAGATTTTGGGTCGAGCGAATAAAATTTTATCCATAGCTGTATCGGAAGATAAGAAAAGCGCTAATTTCAATCCACTTATTTTTTGTTTAGGATCTACGATCTAAATGAATTTTTCCGATGTATTGTAACGATGATCTTAAAATACTCTTCGCATTCGATGTTGCAACGCATACCAGTGTCGAATTTAACATTGGTATTAGTTAATCTTTCTTTGATCAATGTTAAAGTTATCTGGTTTATGGATCATCCAAGGTTGCGAAAATATGTAAAGAACGAAATAATAATATCGATAAATAGAATATTTAAAATATTTGTAGGTTTAAAGATAGTTTAATTTAAATATTGAATACGCGTTCGGTAAAATATTCGACGTCGAACTCTAAATTACCCTAATCGTGTACGCGAAGTAAATATATTCAATAAGTAGGTATTTTTAATTATTTAAACTAGAAGATAGAAGTCATGGGAGAAACTCATCAATTTCAACAGTGTAATTAAACACGGTATAAAAAAACGATTTTACGAGCATTCTCCTCAGATATAATAGTACACAAAGAAGGAAAATTTTAATGCTCGAGGGACATCAATTAACCGCGGTCTTTAAAAGAGAACTGCCTTTCATAAAGAATGGACAGTCGTTGTAGAATTGCCGTAATGTATACTCGCGTTCTAGTTTATTCGTTCGCTCTTGTGCAGTGCGGTTTTACACAGGATTTCATAAACTTGGGTGTGTGATAAACGAAATATTAGTAATAATTGTTTCTACATTGTGTATTTTATACAGCAATGGGGGCTGAAAGAATAGAACTTGTTTCGGGGATGAGATAAGAGAACTAGAATTTCAAACGATCTAAATTAAGTAGTATTTTAATATTTTTAGGACAATGACTTTTAAGCGAAGATGTTTGAATAAACGGGAATGGATCCGTTTAAAACGAATACGCCTAGTTTATTTCAAACGATTACAGCGAAAATAATTTGTATACAATGTTTATACGTAAACGCATTTATAGATTTTAGAGTAATATCGTTATTATTTTTATTTCAAAATCAGAAATACAGATTAATTTTCAAATGGATGGATGTTTTTAATGGTATTTACATTTATAGAATTTATTGGATAAATCGGTATAAATTGGGTCTGTAAATGATACTTAAAAAGCTTACAATCTTACTTTTATAAATTTTTTGAATTAATGTATAAAATTGATTATTAAATCTACCGGTTTATACAGAGTGAAAATCACTAGAGAATTTAACTTTAGAAATTTGAAAATAGTGTAGTCGAATATAATAGAATTTTGGAATGTTCATTTAAATTTAATAATGCTTAAATCGATAAAGATGAGAGGATATCGATATTCGAGAAAAATATATAATATATCAACTGCTTAAATACTTGCGTCAAATTTTAATATTGTTAAATGTGTTTTTTTTAATTTGGATCCACAAACAAAATTATTTGATTAACCATTCCATTAAACAAATATATTAAAATATTATTTATTAATCGAAATGAAATTCAGTTGGAATTAGTTTTTTTAACGAACGTTGCATCGATTCGCTAGAAATTTAAACCGATACGTTTTTCACTTTCCTCAATCTCGTTAACAAAAACGATATTTTTAAAGGAAAATTAATATCGTACATATAATCCAAATTATACAAAACTTTCATAATTTCTTTAACGAATCGATTTCTTTCAATTTTAAATTCAGTTGCTTATTTATGTACCCTTGAAACGTATTTTAAGGTAATAAAGTTCCATCGCGTAGGCGAGAGTAAATAACTTAATCGTAGATGGTTTAGGCGTCGCAACTTATCACGATTACTCTCGAAAGGCTTTTTTATACGATACAAACGAATACAAATACGATATCATTGAACCAAATAACTCGACGATCGTTTCATTAGATTCCACGGAAACCGCAAGTCAGGAAGAACCGGACGATGGAAGAATCGTCGGAGGCTACGAGACCACCATCGAGGAACACCCTTACCAGGTAGGGACACTTCCAAACAGATAAATACTCGCGAGAGTATTCGACTCTCGACTCTAGCGATAACAAAAAATAAAGATGTAACGATTCGCTTGACTTTGGCAAGGTATCGCTGCGCTACAGGAACCAACATTTCTGCGGCGGTGCGCTTATCGCCGAGGATTGGGTCCTGACCGCGGGCCACTGCGTCGCAACGTAAGTATCGCCCTTATCTCGTATCACCGACTCCACCCTCGAATCTCTAACGACCCACGGCGATCGCCGGGGCGCAGTATGAACATCAGGTACCTCACCGTAATGGCGGGCTCGACCGACGTAAAGGGCCCCGGGCAAGTGAAGAAGGTCCAGCTGGTAATCGCCCACGATAATTACACCAGACGCGCGGCCGACTACGACATCGCTCTCCTTCACGTGAGTGGCACGTCGCTGGAAAACGAGACCGCGGCCTTCTCTCGAGGTTAACTACTAACGACTAACGCTTACCTTCCTCACCTGCAGTTGGAGTCGCCGCTGGAGTTTAGCAGCAAGATCCAGTCGGTCGACTTGCCCGATCAAGACGAGGACATCGAATCCCGTTGCTTCTTGTTCTGCGACAAGGCCACGGTGACGGGTTGGGGTGTGATCGAGAGCAAAGGCGAACCCGCCGATCGACTTCGCGCCGTCTCTGTTCCTCTGGTGAGCAACTCCCAATGCGCCAAACTGTACTCACCTCGTCCCATCACCGAGCGAATGCTCTGCGCCGGACACGTGCACTTGGGTGGCAAGGATGCCTGTCAGGTCGGAGGATGCTTTATTTTTATCTAGACACGCTCGTCGATTATATATCTCCGCGCTAAATTATCCTTTCCGTTTCAGGGCGACAGTGGCGGACCGCTCGTACGAGGCGGAAAACTTATCGGAGTCGTGTCTTGGGGATTGGGCTGCGCGAAACCGCGTTATCCCGGGGTTTACACCCGGGTCCCGGTTTTCCGCCTGTGGATCAGCGAAAACAGCGGCCTCTGAGTCCTTCCCTTTGCTTCTCTTCTTCTTCTTCTTCTTCTTCTCCTTCTCCCCCGAATCTTTTCGATTTGGACTAATCGCCCCGAACGAACGTCACTTTTATTATCGAATTATGAAATACACTTTATGCTTTGCAATAAAACACGAAAAACTAGTCTGTCTTTATCGGCCTCGTAATTATTTTATAATTGTTTTCATCTTGAATCGTAAAAATAGTCCAAGATCGATCGACGCTGTTGTTGCGATATGGAAGGAGGCGAGGCTTCGTCGTGAAATATAAGACGGCGAGGAGGAGGGTGAGCTGGTTAAGGGTATCAACGACATTGTCACCGGAATAGGTCATACCGCGGGGTAAGGGTAAGGAACGTAAGGGAATGGCAGTTGGCGACGTTC
Organism: Dolichoris vasculosae; assembly: GCA_018907195.1. NCBI lineage: Eukaryota > Metazoa > Arthropoda > Insecta > Hymenoptera > Agaonidae > Dolichoris > Dolichoris vasculosae. Next base: position 12,298,672 of record JACCHY010000006.1, read on the forward strand.
CCGATACCTTCGTTCTCCGGGCAGATCGGAGGAATGGTAGGAGCGCAGTTACTCTTCCGAGTACACGAGGTAATTGGCATTATGGCCGCCGGTATAATCGATAATACGCGGGACTATCAGGAATGTTGGCTAATAGTTCGGCACCTTGTATACGCCATCCGCAGAGCTTCCGTTCTAACAATGAGTTATGCATCCGAGAGATACCTTTGTCGCGAGTCCTTGTGCAACGTTTACTGCACTTTCCACTCACTCCTTTGACTGCGAGTTTGCGCCCAGCCCTAAACTCTTCCCGTTAAAAGTTATTATTCTAGGTCCATCCGATTATTCTAATCGTATCGATATTGCTTTTATTTTTGGCCGAGTTATATTCAAATATTATTCGTCCTTTTCATTCCGCTCGCTTCGTTAATATTGATCTTTCGCGCGTTATTAAAAGCGTTTAAAAATCGAAGAAACTTCGTTTAATATTCTAACCGAATTATATATATTTTTACACCACGATTTTGGGATTTCAATTTTTCAGCTTACGTTCTTTATCGTTAAAATATACCAATAATGTATAACTTTCAAATTTAAACGTATCGACTCGAGAGTGATTTAAAGAAGAAGTTCTATTTTAATTATTTTTAAAATAGAAGTATTTCTTACCGTAGAAATTTGTTTTATTCAAAAACTTTTTAACATTCGCTATTACTAGATATAATTTATTGAATTCAGCTTTTTATACGATTCGTTTATATTTCGTTACTTTTATTTTTAACTTCAGTTTATCGTATTTATTTTCACGATCGTATACGTAATATGAGTAATATGAAATAAATTATAATATGAAAGTTCTTGAAATCCTTGATATCTAATCAAAATTCAAATTAAAAATTAAAAAAAGAAAATTTCGAACGTTTTAAGGTAGAAAAAATATTAGAAATCGGATAAGTCTTAAGTTGAAAAGTATATTATCCAAAATATTATAATGCAATGGAATTCTTCGTTAATATTTTTGCTTTTAATTTTTGAAAATTATACTTATAATTCTATGGATATGAAATATACTATTCTTTAAAGCTGGAATTACTGCCTTTAAACAAAGACTAAATTTTTCATTAAAATGCTTATTTGAAATTCTTATCTCTTAGCCAATCGAAAATGACCGCAAAGCATATTATGACTATTTATACATCAGCCAAATTTAGAAATATACGGTACTTATGGTATAAATAACGAATACTTCATTTATTCAAACTAATAAAAAGAAAACTAAAGCAGTTTTAAAAATAAATTTTTGCACTGTGATTTTATAATTTTATATACAATATTTCTGGTAAAAGTACTCGCGTATAAAATTTTCTTATCTCACGAAAACATTATTCTTGCATTCAAAAGCGCTAAGTAAGAAAAAGCTCGCAAAAGAATGTCGGACCGTAAAAAAGCGGAAAAGAGAAATTATTTAGAAGCCTAACTAAACATACCAGAAGCTTATCGATCGCCGAATCATCGGATTGCTCGCTATTGGTCCACAAATGCACGGCGCGGATGATACGTTGATGCACAACCGGGAATTATGCGAACGCGCGTAAAGAAATCAAGACGCGATGCGAAACAGTTTATGTACGCGTTCGGGACACGAAACAAGATTGTGAAACAAATAAACTAATCAAAAGAAAGAAAGAAAGAATGTGTATTTTATCTCCAATAATTATCGACATAATTAAAAAAAGAATTAGAAAATAAAATGTGTAGGAAAAAAATTAATGAGAATATCACAAAGCAGCCAAAGTGCCATGAAAACCGTAAGCCTTATTTAAGTGCATTATTCAGGTAATGGAAGAAAAATCGATAAATTTAGTTAAAATGCTTCTAAAATATTTTTCTAATACTGTATAAAAGTCTTGACTTTTACATAGTAGAAATTTCTTTATTTACAAAACCGAATGCTTGATCTTCTAAGAAGATGAAGGAATCGATTATTTTTAATAGAACGTTTATCAAACGAAAACAATAATATTGGATTTAATGGACTGTTTGAATTTGAAGCGACACTAAGACAATGTAGATTCAAATTTTCTAAGGATTCTATTTGAAATGTCAAAAATAAATTGCGAATACGTAACCATAGAGATTAACAAGCAGTAACTTATAACATAATTTATGCCTTCAAGGACAGCTGATGCAACTGGCAACAAGCCAAACCTCAAAGGGTGGAAAATTCATAACATAAGTTTTCTTCTTTAAGGAGAATAGGCGAATGGTATTGCTGAAAATTTTTTTTTTTTAAACTCAATTGTAAAAAAATAAAAGCAAATAAAATGGGCTCTTTTATGTAATGATTTATTTAATATCTTATAAATAAAATATAAAAGGCAGTAAAAATTAGACGAGTACGTTAATATTTATAAAGTTGTTGAAGCAAACAATCGTAATGTAATTTGTTTCCGAGGTTTGTATAATTAAATATACAGGTACAAAATTTTGAATATTGTTTGGCAAAACTTTGTGTAATTGAAAAATTTATAAAATTAATTTTTAAAAAATCTTTTTTTTTTTACGAAAAAGTGAATTTTATACGAAAAGAACAAAGTTTTCATAGATTTATCAGAGTTTTTCTTAATAGCGGCATATGTTTTATATATTCTCAAATTTTTTTCAAGACCATTTATATTTCCGTTTGAAAATTATGTTATAAAAAAGAAAAGTTTCGAGATAAGTGCTTGTAAAATTTTTTTTAAGATTTAAAGTAAAATTACTAATACTTACTTTGCTTTATAAGTTTTTACGGGCTAGAAAAATGTTTCTGTTGCTTTATCAGCATTAATCTTCTGACTTTTATTCATTTTTCTCTACAGTTCACTGTTTTTAGTCTTATTTTATACGCTTCAATCCATTTCGTACAAACGTTTTTCGTTGACGAGTGCAAAAGGTGTTTTGGCACGTTATTCAATTTCACCTCCAATTCTTACAGGATAAATAATAATTCTTTAGAATTTAATTTTTACTAAGTGTATACTGATTTATACAATTTCTTCGTAAGCACTTATTAAAGTTGTCTTCTAAAAATAATTGCTTTTATATTTTGATTTACATTTTGTACATATGCACAGTTAGGCTTTGTTAAAATTTATTCCCTAAAAAGTATTTATATGTACGTGATATAATATTTTCAATATCATTCAAAGTATAGGCTTATGTTTATATGCAGTTATTTTCGACTTGACCTTCTTTTTCTGTCACGTATAAAATCTCACGGGATAAAAATTATGCAGTCGGTTATTCTCGGTTGAAAGTTTACTAAAAATGTTGGTATGACTGCGTATTTAATTTTTTTTATTCCATTATTATTATTACGTATTACCATGCAATAATATAGGTTTTATATTCAACGATTAATTTATGAACAAACTTTTATATTCTATGAAGAAACTATACGTAATTTTATCGAGTTACGAAGCTGAGTGGTAGATTTTTTTGTATGCGATCTGCACATTCTTTTTGTTATACTTCAAAGTTTTATAAAGCGCATAAATTTTTGGTAAGTTAAATTTTTCTTTAATATATAGTTATAGATATTATCCGACGTTTTGATTTAAAACCTAAGCTTTGTCTTTGTTACACGTAATGGAGCTTATAATATTAATAATTTTCGATAGCATTGGATATATGAAATATCCTTTTTCGAAAAATGTAATTATAAAACTATTTTTCGACTGTAAAGTTCCTTTGGTCGAAACCTTAAAATTTAATAAAGTTGACACTGTTGGAAATATATACTGAAGGCAATATAGAAATATTTAATATCGTTACGTCAAAACTTATAACATCGAATGTTTCAGTCAGTTGCTAAAATTTGTCAAAGGTTACGTATGTTATTACAAAATCTTGTAATAAGACTACGTTATCAAGAATCAAAAATCTTTTTTAGGTTTGACAATTTGTAGTTTCATGAGAAAAATCTAGTGATAATATTCGATTATTACAAGTATAAGTGTATAATAACATACTTACCGATAACAGTCAAAACAACATTAATAATTTAAGTTGATGATTAATGAAGTATATAATTAGTTGAAAGTAAAATTTTGAATTCAATTATAATAATATATTATTTATTTTATATATGTAATTCATATTTATCGTAAAAATAATTAATATAAATTAAAGGTTATAATTATTTATAATCTATGAAGAAAAAAGATTTTATTTATATTTAATTGATTATTCAGTTTATTAATACTCGTAATAATTTCTTCAAGCAAATAAATTTTATTCGAAAATATTCTATAACTCAAATTAGATAAATAAAATTTAACAATATTCTATTAAATATTTTACTAACATTATTTAAAAGGATATTTATGAATAACTTAATATTAAATACAAAAAATGAGTATTATATGAGAAAATTGGCTAAAGAATATTAATTAAATAAATTATATTATAAATAATAGTAAAAATTAATTGAAAAAGAAAATGAAATGTAGTCAATAAATTTTAATAAAATTTTTTAATTTATGAATTCATCTTCAAATTATTTAAAATTTGAACAAATTGTAAAGATGAGATAATCTTCAAGATTTTATAAATCACATAAACGTTCTCCTCATTTTTCATAAAAGACATTTTCATGCATAATAATTGAATAATAATGACTAAGTTTAAAAAAGTTATAGACAAAACTTTCTTTCATGAAAATTCTATAATATAAGATCTTAGTCCTAGTATGTAATAAAACATAATGTAAAATGGATATTAACTCGTTAAATATTAATTTTTATTAAAAGGTTCAACTTTCAATTACAATTTTTTAAAAATTAAACGAATGAAATAAAAAGTTTTGGGAAATTTTTCGTTGTTTTAAAATTATGTAACTTCAAATCTATGTAACGCGAAATAGTTTAATATTTTTAATTAATTATCGAATTATAAAAATTTATTCATAAACGCATTTATTGCATTCACATATATTAATTATTAATATTTGTTAGTATTTTTCTTGAGTATTATTTCCTTTTTTTATTTTGAAAAAAAATATATGAGACATAAAAACAAGGATATAAGTATGAATTCAAAAAAATACACTTCAAACGCGTATTATCTTTAAAAACCAAGAGAAAAACATAGTTCTACATAAAAGTTGAAACTATTTTCAAAATTTAAATATACAAATATGCATACGTGTATTCATTTATACATTTAGAAATATACCACTAAAATACATGTATAGAAGAAAAAATTTAACTATAGAAAAGCTTTTGTGATCGTGTTTATTTTTATTTGTAAATAAATAATGTTAAATAAGTTTACAAAAAATTTTGGATAAATTATTTATCCAATAATAAGATACTATATTTAGATATAATTTATTTATTTAATGCAGATAATAAATTTTCAATATACACACATTATATAAATAAGAACTAGTTTAAGAAAAAATTGTCAAAATAGTCGTAAAGTTTTAAGAATTAGTGCTTACGTTTTAGTTAGCGATGCCTTATATTAGAATTGTAGCTGTTTTTGAATAAGTAGATAATATATCTTCAAGTTCTGAACATACTATTAAAATAAAGTAAAAGATTTTCTTAAAATTGTAAACGTAATATAGTAAAAGGTTTCTTTTCCCTCATTCTCTTTCTCTCTCTTTTTCTGCGTCTTTATAACTCTCACCCTATTTTTCTTCTTCATGTATAGCTTAGATAACAGAAGAAAAATTTGACGTTTAAAGTATTAGGAATAGTAAATTAATTTTAAAAGTATTTAAATCTTAAAAATATTTTATTTTAATTGCATCTTTTTAAATAGTAATTTCAAAATATAAAAACAAAATAATATGATTCATTATTTTTATTTTGTATGATTTTTCTTTTTTGTGTACATTTAAACTATTTTGATTGTTTCGAATCGCTGAAGAATAGTATTATACGCGAATAAAAGATAGTTTAATAACAATGTGTGGTTTTTATATATAAAACAAAAAGATAGTAATATTGGAAATTGTGGTTTGAAAAATTTAACTATTTTTCATTTATCGTTCATAATTTTATATCATAAATTTCTACATTACATTAACTTTTAAAATAAACATTAAATACATATTTCGATTAAAATATAAATAATAATAATAATAATAATAATATAAAATTTTATGCAATGGTATTAAAAATTCGATTTCCATTTAAAAAAAATGAAAAATATTATAACGTGAAATATTGTTTACTAAATAAGTTGTCATTTTCATAAAGTAGAATTTAAAATTTTGAAACATTTTTATTTATATTATTTTATTAAAAAACATTTACAATAAAGATGTGTTTAAAAATCTGAAATAACATATTTTGGTATAATATACCAATATTTTTTACAATTTTTTTGAACGCATATGTACTTTAAAATTTTTTATTACAAATCAAAATACATATGTTATTCGTATATAAAATTTTATATTATATGCTGAAGTGTATTATTATTGTTGTTGTTATTATTATTATTATTATATACTCTGATTTAATAAACTTTCTTGTATAATCTGACAAGTTATTATTAATAAAGGAATTGCATTCAGAAAAACATAATTTTTTACTACTATAAATCTTAAACGATATTAATTAGTTTATTAAGAGTATATCAATATTTTAAAACAATTGATTAGAACTTATAAAAAATATGTTAAAAAGCTGAGCTTAGAAGTCCACATTTTTATTATTTAATACATTTCGAAAAATTTTATATTTTTTTGTATAACAATTATTGAGCTTAATAAATATATTTATTTTAAGATTTCATAAACGTCTTATGTTATCTTTTCATAATAAATTAAATTTTATAAATGCGATAAAAATTAATATGATAATTTATTAAATTTAATAAATATTTATACATTTTTGGATTTAATAATTTCTGATGTTAACATCTGTAAAATCTTGTACTTGTAGAAAAATAGATATAAAATAAAAATCTTTTACAAGTTATAAGTTTATTATTAGTATAATAATAATAGTTACAATGAACATTTTTTAATATTTTTATAATTATAAAGCATCAGACTTTGCTAGAAGAGATATTATTAGGTTTGCAAAAAATGGAGAGGAATAAAAGAAAGAGACCTTAGAAGAAATTGTCTCAATATAACGTCAATAAGGACTTACATTGAGAAATCCTTCAATTTGTCAAAGATAGCCAATCTTATAATCTTTTAAACTTTGCAGAGACCGAACTTGACGTGTAGAATTGATGACAGCCTAATTCAGATCTATGATATTTACTGGATAATTTTCGATTGTGACTTATGAATAGTTTGACCCCATTATTATTCTGTATATACAATATTAAAGTAACTTTAATAAATTTAATATTGTAGTCTTTTTGATTGCATATATTTACGAGAAACTTCTTATTGTACATTCTTTATGATTTCTAAAATATTGCAATTTCCTCTAGTTAACAAACTTTCATGTTATAAATATTTTATTTGAATTTTAACGTTATATACTCTCGCAATAATTTCAAATAATTTAAATATACATTTGATATTTATTTAAATAATGTTAAAAAAAGTCTTAACTTATATAGTGTAATAGAAATTTGAAGACAAATGCAAAAACATATATTTTATATCGTGTTTTAATTATTTTTTACCGATAAAAATATTATGTTATTAACGTGAATATTAAAAAAATTACGAATTGTTGATATATATATATATAATTAATCAAGTTTTTCTTGATTTAATTTTTAAGTTATATTTAAAACTTTATAATATGATTTTATATTACTGGTTGCGATTAAATTTTCAGTTTTACTTAAATACATGAAAAATAAATTTCTATGAATTAATTATTAGTTAGAAAAAAGTTCATAGATATTAACTCATGTTGCTAATGTGTAGATAAAAAATAATTGGTATAAAGATTTAAGCATATCTTCAAATTTATCTGTTTTAACTTTTCCTTTTTTACGTAATTATTAAATTATTTTCAGTTGGATTTTTCTTTCATTGTTTATTTTTATAAATTTATTGAAAATACTTATTATATGATAAATTATAAAACTAATTTAATATCTAGTATTAAAATATTAAAATTATTATATTTGAATATATAAAAGGAATTATATTTCTAGTAACCAAAAATTTTTTTTTTAAATTTTTTTAAAAGTATTATTTATAAAAATTAAATTATTTCGATTAAAATTATTATTAGATTTCTTTCAATGAAATTATATTAAATGAATCTTTTATAATTATTTTTAAACAAAATTATTTATCGAAATTGTTGCATATTTTTATTTACATTATTTAAAATTTTACATTAATATGAATCATAAATATCTATTATTTGGAATTAGAAATTCTTTTATAATCTTTAATATATTTATTTGTAATAACACGCTACACAAATTTTTTGCTATAGCTCATTAAAATGTTTCTTATATACCCCATTAGTTCTTTCTATCGGTCTATAATTCTGACAATTCAGTAAAATATTGAAGTGGTTATAAAATTTAAGCGTAAAAAATATTTATAGAAATTGAATCTATTATCTTTTATACCGTACGTTAGATACCTCATTTGGTTAAATATAAAAATACAAAAAATGAAGTTTGTCATCACTTTAAGGTAAAGTATTTTATATAAATATCATTTTATACATTTATTTGAGAATATAAAATCATATTTTCTTTTATAGAGCCATGTAGACTTTGCACTAAGATTTTTCTAAATCAAATTTATATACTTTTGAGAATACTTCCTTAGTGAACCGTATATTTTTCTATATTCCTGACAGATAATTTATTATTAACTGTATAATATCTATATTATAGTTGAAAAATCTAGAGTATTATTTTGAAATAAAATATGAAAATTGTTCATTTATTTATTATTTATAATTCATTTGTCCTCAATTGTAAAATATTATACCGAATATGCTTTTAAATTAATTGAATTTTTCATCCTTATAAAATTTAATCTTAATTTTTTAATGTATCTTTGACTTATTAATGAATTAAGATTATATTCTTATTTTGGACTAATATAAATTATTGAATCAATTGATTTCTTTCATTTTTGTTTCATAATTTTTATACCGTTTAATACTATTTTTATTAATTACGATATAATAAAAGATTTAATTGTTTTATACATATTTTAACTAATTTCCTGTATTTATTATTTAAAATAAATTTTTCTCGTTAGTTCTAATTAATTATCATATTATTTAGATGTGCTTTTCATAAATCGAACTTAATTACTGTTATACATCTTGTTTTGATTGATACTAAGTTATGTGTATTTATAGAACTTCTATCAATGTATAATACATGAAATTTAAATTATATAATGACTATTTCAATTGCAGTGATGTTTTCACTTTTATAATAATAAAAATAGTTCTTATATAAAGCAAGAGATAATAGTTTCTCGATTTGATTACCGGAATTGTAAATGATTATACTAAAAATATACCAACAATAAATTGAACGATAACTATTCAACGTATATTTTAAGTCGGTTTAGATATTTCTCATTGTATTACAAGGTATAGAAAATATCCTTAGAATTTCGTAAGTTGATAAATAAAATAATAAATGAAACATATTTTAAATTTATAATTAAAATATATATAACCGAACGATAGATCGAATCATTTTATAGAATAAAACTAAATTTTGAATATAGAAATTAGCATATAACTTACGTTATTTAGAGTAAAAACATAATATAATTATACAGAATTGATTGTAACAAAAGATATAGAATTTCTTTCAATCCAAGCAAATTTATAATATTCATAAAAGATATAATTTATGCAAATGAACTATGATTTAATTTAAATTAAATTAAAAATACCCAAAATAATTTTTTTACAAATTATTATTCAAAATTATTACACAGAAAAATTTAAATAGTATTACAATTTTATATTATTTAACTTAAATGTCGAATATCTGGTCTATTTGTAACATAGAATATTACTTTAATATTTTTGAAAAACTACATTAATTATCAATTAAGTATGCAAAAAAGCAGTTAAAATAAAAAATCTAATTTATAAATTTTACTATTGAACCATCTTATCATAAGGAGCACTTAAAACGTTCTCAATATTAATATTCGCGCAATTAGATTAAGACAGCACGAAAATAAATGTTTTGATACTTCACAAGAAATTTACTTGCTTTAATCACTTTTATTTTTTCTTACTTTTTGGATGATTTTAAAAGTTTTATTAACATTACAAGAGTCATAAAAAAATTAAAAAATATATACATTATAATTTCATTAAATATAATAAGTAATTTTTGTCTTATATTTCTAATTTTATTTTCATAATATTTCAACGATATTTAAAATCATCGCTAGTTTTAGATTTTAAAAGAGATATAAGTATGAAAATAATATTATATTATAGAAAAGTTATTAACTCGTATAAAATAGTAAGAATTAATAATATAAAAAGTTTTTTTAATTCGTATATGATTTAAATATAAAATAAAGTTTTTAATTCTGCAACAAACTTATACCTATTTGAGAAATTTAATTAATATTTGAGTCTCATTAAATGATACTTAATTAATAACAAGGAGAGAAATTAACGAAAAATATCGTTTAATCTCAACTGGAGGAGCAATATTTTGAAAATATTTCTAAATACTTATTTATAAAAATATTCAAAATGCAATGGATAGTTATTATTTTGATAAAGAAATATAGTGAATGCCATCAAAATATGTCTGGAGATAATAGAAGAAGTAGACAAAGTAACATCATCCATCATTGATAATAGCCTCAAAAAATCTTTAATCATGAATAATATAAATTTATGTAATCCATTAAGTAATAAAGGTTTATGATTATAAATTAAATATTTATTTATTTAGATATAAAAAGTTAAATTTTTAACAGTAATTTTAAATCTACGTTGTCAAATAAACGAATATAGTAATTAGTAATTCCTAATCAATTTTAATTAATAAACAAAATTAAAAGTTATTTCCTCGTAAGTATAATAAAAAAAAACACAAAAATGAATGATATATGAAAGGATATTGATATTGAATGTACGAATCTTTAATACGTTAAATGATTAAAAATAGTATTTTTTATTTTCGTATTCGTTAATATCATTATGATGTAATAAGTAACGAGGAATAATTAAAAATTCGGTATAATAAGTTGTAAAACATTAAAACTTATACAAGATTGTAATCGTTCAAATAATTTAATGCAGCTAATTCGAATATTAATAATATAAAATTCGTAGTACTTGGAATAATGAGAAGTATAATAAATTTATACCATAATATATTTAGCGAAGTCCATATTTTATCGATCAACGAATTAACGTATATCATCGGCAACATTTCATTATGACACTCGAAAACAATTATTGTCTTCAAAATTACGATTATAATACACTAATCAGAATAGCATCGAATATTATCTCCATCCTACGCGAAAAAAATTTCAAGGACACATTTCGATAACGTAGTCCTCGGAGTTTATACGGATGTAAGCTTATGAAAAAATAGGTTGAACGTCTACCGAGAGCCAAAGACAAGCGAACACGAGCATAAAATAATAAGCTCCCTTTTCGTACACGCATGCATCTATTTCGTAGCAATTTTTTCCCAACCTCCCTGAGATCCCTGGAGGCTAAGCAGCTCGCAAAACTGTTCGACGGGTTATGGTCCTGAAGTCCGTGCAACGAGGAAAAGACACAAAATTGAAAATCCCTCGAGTGGTAGGAAAACAAATTTCTCTGCTTTCGCGTTGTATAATATCGTGGAAACATCGCGGGTGTACGAGAGGGATACCGAGAATACCGAGATAAACGGAAGACGCGTCGTAGGTGGAAAAGGGAAAGGTTACGTTACGAAGGGCAAAAAGCAAAAGCGAAACGCGGACTCTTCTGTTTCAGCCGGTAAATATAATTATAAGGTCGAAAGCGGAATGTCCCCCAGTACTTTTATCTCCTAAACACATATGCGTAGCTGGAAAAAAAATCGATACCTCGACCGGGCGAGAAACGTCTGTTTCCTTTAGCGCACATATCGCAGTTATTTCTCTGTCTCTCGACGCACACGGCGTAGTTTCTTCGTTATCTAGATTCGTGAGCGCCTTTCGGATTCCGTCAACGGTTTCGGCTGCAATCTCCGTGAAATTGGAAAATTTCAACACTGACAGACGAATTGCTTATAGAACACGGGAAATAATATTGGAAGTTCCGCGTCGGTCTTTACATCGGAAGCTCCGGTTCTTCCGCAGCGAGGAAAAGGAGGAAGACGAAAAATAGGAAAGAAAAAAATAGGAAACAAAAAACAACGGGTCTAACGTTAATTCGAGTTTCGTTTTCCTTTTGCATCGACAAAGAAATGTTTGACGAAGATCGGTGGAAGAAGGGAAACCGAGAATATCCGGATCCCGGGAGTTTAGCCTCCGAGTTAACGTGCCTCGGAAATTCTGGCGCATTGTCGCAGGGGCGACAGTGACGAGGCCAATTATTCGCAATCGGAATTTGACTAGGGACGATAAATTAAACGCGGCTTCGCCGATCGCGCGTCCTATTTATGACTTATCGCTCGTTCTCTTTCACCTCGACGCTGGCCTCGATCTATCCCTAACGAATATACATCACTTCCGACAGCTGGACTCGGTCCTGTGCTCCTAATAATTTATGCGCGAAACCTGCGACGTAATTCGGTAAATAGCCGAGCGAATTTTCGATTCCCGCGCGTTCGTACATGCAAGAAAACACCGACGACCCTCGATGCTTTATCGAGAACCGTGAAATGACTTTCCGACGGGATCGTTTTTCCTTTTTCAATCTGTCAGCGTTGTTTAAACCTGCTCAGTTGCTTACTTCAAGTTGCGTTACGCGATACTTTTGATCCGAGTAATTAATCACCAAAGTATCGGTAAATAAGAAACGCGCTTTTACCCAAGAGTTTTCATTTGTATACGTGTACCGAAGATGAACGAGAAAATCTTTAAAAATGTTGTTTTCAGGAATAAACGAATATTCGTATCGATGCGAAAATAATTCACTTTGCGAATTCGATGAACGAGTTATAAATTCCACTCGATCCTACCAAATTGAGTAACTACTCGTATTTACTTTTCGTTACAGTCTTATTTTTACAACGGAGATTACAATTTATTCGAGTTCGATGATCTTGCCCTATTAAGAAAAGTCCGTGCATCGTCCCACTTTTTAATGGCTCGAATTTAAGGGCGCGTTAAGGAAAGAGTAAAAAATTTACCTTATTATTCAGTTACATTAAGAATAATTAGCAAATGCGAGCAAAAATAATTATACCTCGCTTTTTAGCTCGTAATAAAATATGAATATCAAAAGTAAGCTCGAATTCATCGTTTCCTCGTTGCATTTGTTTAATATCGCTGAATAATTCGCAATTGTAAAATACGAAATTAAGCGATGTTAAAGTACAAAAAAATAACGACGATCAACTTTCGTTTAAATATGAAAAACACAATTAGGCGGGAAACGATAAATTCGGAGTTTTTAAAAGGGTAAGCAACGCCGACCTTCTCTTTCATTCGCGTTAAAGCACTTCTCGAAATATTAAAATTTTAACTCGAGAGTCCGCGAGGGTATATTAAAGTCGTAGTACAAAAGGCAACGGCGTTCGAGACCCGCATAAAACGAGCCTCTCGCTCGATCGAACGTACCTTCGAGACAAGAACTCAAAGACAACGGAAGTATCGGTTCGCACCGGCGAATCCGGAGCCGTTATTTCTAACATCTTGGATCAAATCGCTCCAAGATCAAATAAACGATCCGAGCCGTCGTTAGTTCGCCCGCCTTTGCGTAATGATAAATGAAAGCTCGCCGGTATATAAACTCCGACCTCGAACGGAGGAGGATTTAAATTTTTGCAGCGAAACCTTTAAATTATCCCCCGCTTACATCTAGCGAGGACCAGGGGAGAATGGAAAAGTCGCAACAGACCCAAGCCATTTTGGAAAGGACCGCGAAGTACTCCAAGATTCCTCTCATTCTCCTTCTTCTTCCCTTTCGTCCCGAGTCAAGGGCTCGCGGCGCTTTTCCTCAAGATAAATGACGTATCGCGCGAGGCTTGTTCGACTCACCTGGCACGTCTTCTCGGCATTAGGGTAGACGGAGCATTTTTCTCGAGACTGCTTTATAGCTGGGCATCGAGCGGATGCACGTGCGTTGATTTACGAGCGGTGCTCCCGTCACGCTCAGCTGCGATTCGAAGCCGCGGTGGTACCGAAAAGAGAGAGGATCCAGTGGACGCGCTCGCGAGTGTGTGGGAGGGCTTCCAACCATCGAGAGAGAGGGAGAGAGAGGGAGAGAGAGGGAGAGAGAGGATAGGGAAAATAACAAAATAGAGGACAAAACGCCCGCTGGATGGTTATGACTACGTCGTTTCTCTGATACTATCGCGTAGTGCTCGTGAGCGTCGAGTTAAGCTCCCCGTCGAGCTTTTTTCGCTTATTTTTATTGTGTTCTCTTTCGTGCTTTTATTCCCCTTTCTCTTTTAGCCTCTTTAGGAGCTTTTATTTATCGACTCGAACTCGCGAACGCGATGCTTACCTGTATTTTTTTCCAGCCGCTGACGACAACCTTCCTACCATCCGAAGGATGATAATTTTCCGAACTCGGCAGAAATATCGGAGGCAGGCTCGAGCCAACGAGGACGAATGGTGACTTTATCCGTTATTCAGGGTATAAAGATTTTTATTGCACTTGTGCGTCGATGTTTTTCATCGAAATTCATAAAAATAAAATGCATCGATGGATAGGCAGATTATTTATGTGCAGTTAAAGGTCAAAAACAACGCGTACTTCAATATGGAAAAAATATCGACATATATTTCTTGCGTATATTCGATGCTAGTTGCTTTCAATTTTCTTCTTTAGCGTACCAGAAAAAAACGACCAATGTTTTAATTTACAATATAAACTGGGATAACTTTCCATTTCTAAAAATAAAAATCGTAGATTGGAAAATTTTCCGACTCTGTATTATGGTTTTATTCTAGACAATGGTATTTTTTTTTTTTATCACAAAATACACCTCGCGTTATATATTTGGTTACGCCAAATACTTTTATACCAAACATTCGTAAATTTTAAATTAAATATTGGAAAAATAGCGAACTTTTTTCCCGTAAGAATATGGGAAATTAATTTATATTTTCAAAGTCCGCGTTAAACGAAAGTTGATTTATAACGATTTGCTACGCGATTAACTCGAGTATATTAGAATTTTTACTTTTTACTATTATGACTTGTATATTTATGTGGACGATAAATGTTCGTGTGTCCCGAAAAGCAAAGTAGCTCGCTTACCACCGAAACTAGACAATGGAAAATCACGGAATCAGCTTGTACCTAATTGCTAACGATGCATCAAATTTTTCGTCTTTCAAAATTTACATCGTTGGATTTCGAGTAAAAATACTTTTGTTTCGTTAAACAAATATTATCTCGTCGAAAAGAATATTCGGACATATAAAAGCAGCGTTTGCTTTACTTTAAATAAACTTATTTCGAATAGAGGAAACTATAACGATAATAACAACGTATTTCACTCTGCGTCGGAAAATTATTCTCCACCATAAAAAATATTACCTTCGATACATCGATATTATTCGTAGGAAGAAGTTTATCGAAGGTTCGACGGAAGTTAATTTCAGAAGCAGATTTGGGAATGTTCCTTAGATCGGAGAAGCCCAGAAGTACGGCGATTTTCGAAAAATAATTGTTTCTCCTCGTGGAAAATGTAAAATAAAATAGACTCGGTCGACCGATGCATTCGGAATTATTTCCAGTACAGCGAGACTAGAGTCGCTTTACGCATAGCGCACGGCACGATAATGGCTATAAAATTCAAAGGGGGAATGCAAAGCCCCGGTCGTATAATAAATAAGAGGCATCGAGAAGAGCTGCTCTTATCGACAAGCCAAATAAGAGAACGCACTCATAAATAAAGAACGCGGCAGTTATTATCCAGGACTCGTGCACGAGGGCATCGATGCACACGTGTTGCCCATCCTGACGCACCGACACCAATGCAGCCAACGGAAAATTCGATTTTCCTCCAAATTAAATTCGACCAGAAATAACGAGGGCATCGTGTCTTGCTATTTATACTAGGTCAGAGCCAATTCGATACTCATAAGGTATGTACTATTCTACCTTACGCGTTGTTTCGTCCGTTTAGTAACGATAAAATTAGAAACCAAATCATTCGCTTTATATTTATCAGCGCTTGGATATTTCTTTATAGGATACCTCCCAAAGATTTCTATTAGAAATAGTTTTCGTATCTAATGATGCGAATTTTACAAAATATTACGTGTCGTTTAAAAGCATATTTAGATACAGAACTTCGCAGTTCTCTAAATGGAATATCCGATTTTTTTACATGGATTCTGAATAACGCATTTTTTGTTTTTTTTTCGTTTTTTAATATTCATTAATTAAAAGTTAATTATCGAAAACTGATGAAACGTTGTATAAATTGAAAGCAAAAACATGTCCTGTGAAAAATCCTATTTTATTTTTAGTTTGTTTGGATTCGGGATTAAGTATTAATTTTAAATTGAAAAAGGATGATATTTTTATAAGTTGACTGAAATTTACATTCGTGGTATACATTAAAAATTTAGCGCAAAAAATTAATTACTCATATTTAACGTAATACTTGAGTTTCTCTCCCGATATTTGAAAAGTTTTGTGGTTTTCCGATGGTAGCAATGTATCCGAGAGTATAGAATTTTTATATTTTTTAAAAAGTTTATCGTACCGTCAAATACATTGAATTGTATAATATAATTACAAGCGAGTTAACTTTTCAGCATAATCGATTTATTTTTAAAGGATTTTAAAATTCATAGACATGAAAATAAAATGTATTATTTCACGTATTTCGTATATTCGTGTGTTTCAACAGTTATTTAATTACAGGAATAAGGAATAAATAAATACCAGATAAGATTTTGTTGCGAATACATAAATTGCAACAATTTCAACGCTGTTTCAACGATTGCATTCCATTACTACTGGAATGTGTAAAATTAATTTATTAATTTCGAATACGATTTCATTTTGTGGTTTTAGACAACTATGTTGATACGAGAAATATTATATTTCATATTCGTTACAATATACTAAAGTCGATTAATATAACTACGTACGCGTGCATATTTAAAAGCTTTGCAAAGTTTCATGCAAATAATCAGCTTATAATAGAAAATACTTAAAATTACTCTTGGAGTAATTCTATAAATAAGAAATAATTATTTCGGAATAAATATTATTTATAACGATTCCAATTTACGCGAAAACAATACACATCAGCACAAAAGTGCCTTTACGCGTTTACATTTGGAATTTGGTACAAATTTTTATTCGAAAATACGGAAATAAGATTACTCTTGTAATTTAAATAAGTATCCATCAAAAGTTGAACGTTTACTTACACGATACGAAAAGTTTGCGATATTAACGTGTTTGCTTAAAAGTATCGTCGAATGAACACGAACCAAGACAGAAAGCAAATTGAAATTTGAAATATTGCACGTAAGAAAAGAGACCACTGCCTTGGATCTCTTGAACTTTAGCTCACTTTTGCGCCAGGAGATACAGAAAACAACGACCACGAGATTGGACATGTTGACGATTCGTCCAAGAAAAGTTCTTTGTTCATTCACCATCCAGGATCAGATAAAGATACCATTGAACTGACTCTAAGTTTAAACCACGCAGAGAACTCCGAGGTATAATAGTTTTGCGTTAAGATGATAAAACCGTGTCTTCGCGGATATCCCCTCCGACTTTTATCGTTATCTTTTCCGTACTTCATATCCCATTGTTTCAGAATGTACACCAATGCTCTTTTTCTTTTATAAATCTTGTTTAATTGTATCGAATGTTATTTAAAACTTTGTACGTACGTAACAAACGAAATTTAAACGAGTATTTGCTTTATATATTATAATTATAAGAATCGCTAACGAGACGTAAATTCCCCTCCGAAACTGTTATTATCTTTTTTCAAGGCAAAGGAAAATAAGTAACTCGTATTCTTAGATATTTATGTAACTTTTTCTTTGGGTACTAGTCATCTTTGTTCGGTACAAGTTGCACGAGTGGTAAACTAACAGAAACTATCGTAAAGAGCTTTGCTGCCAGTCAAGCACTTTTGTAGTGTTTTTCTTTCTTTTCCCAACTACTTTTCAAACACGCCGGCATAAATATAAGCACTCCGAGTTCGTTTCACGGTGGTATCCTTATATTAAGATTAGAGTTTACAAACATTTAATAAGAATAAGAAGATATTGCTCCGAGTACTAAATCCCAGTGACATTGGTGATCCAGGATCTGAAGTACGCGACGTTCGTGTAAACACCGGGATAATTTGGTTTCGCGCAACCGAATCCCCAGGACACGATGCCGTAAAGAGTATCGGTAGCGCTCAATGGACCTCCGGAATCGCCTTGACAAGAGTCCTTTCCGCCATTTTCCAATTGTCCGCACAAATCATTCGCTCGGTTATGAAATTGACATCCTTGTAGGCTCGTGTGCACAGTTTGCGATCAACTATGGGAACTGTTACTCTCCTTAAATTATCCGTGTCTATTCCTCCGTCCTAAAATTAAAATATGTAGATTGATAAATGAAAAAAATATTTGTAGAATGTTGAATCTTTTGTATTTTTACTCAAAATATTTGTATGTAAATATTTATACCATTGCGATATTATTATTTTTCTGAAATCAATATAGTATGCGCCGATATTATTGAAAAGTATTTATATTTTTAAATATATGCTCGATTAATTTTGATTCAATTATTTTCCATTTTTGGAAAAAAGGGAAATTTTTAATTATTTTGTATAATATTAACGAGAAGTACATCTTATAATTTCAATTTTATTAATCGAGTAAAAAATATTACCTGCAGGATTTTTTTATAACTCCAATTTCAATTATAAAATTTAAAAATTTTAACAAAAAATTCAGATTAAAATATAATCGTTAGTTTAAATTATCGTTTGGATCGTGATTATATCGATCAGCGAATCATGAATGTAATAATTAATGATTATATTAAAATCCATATCAAATACATTATATTATTTCTATTCGTATGATTTCAAGCTTTAACTGAAAAACATGATATTGTTTGTGTTTTTTGATTATTTGATAATGTATTCCTGAAATTACGTGAAATTTACGGTAACAATGTAATAATATTGAAGGTAATACGAATATGTTGTTACGTGCATAGAATATAACGTATGTTGCTTATAAATTCATTGTAAAAGTAAATTTAGAAAATCAAACATATGTAAATTTTATTACTTTTACAATATTTTTTAATAAAATTTTAGGTTTTTATATATATTTGAATTTGTTTGTATATGCATATATATGTATATATATTAAAACGCAAACAAACGTATAAAGTAAAAAACCTTCGTCAAATTTTTATGCTTCTATTCTGATATACGTAAATATAATGGAAATAGTTTTAATTAGCGTACACGTAAATTTTTTACGTCATTACCTAAGTTTATAAGATGTAATCGATTTACAGACTAGTACCGATGAATTTACCGAATGATTTAGGAGGAAATGTTTTGTAAACGTATAAAGTAATTTTATTTCAGTAGTGTAACGTTTAAAGTTTTTTCATAAATTAACGAATAATAATATTCTTTTGAACGTCATCGTCTTTTCTTTGATTTTGGAGTCATATGTAATTAATGAGAATACATTAATTATTTAAACCTATACAAGTATAAATTAATATAAAAATGATTTTAAATAAATATATTATGAATTGTTACGCAATAAACTAATTTTTATTCGTTGCAATATTTATATTTTAAAACATAATAATAAGAATTTAACTTGAAATCATAACAAAGTTATGAGCGTTACTATTGCTATAGTAAATTTCGAATACAGTTTACATTGAATATTAAATCATTCAATAGACACATTTCTAAACTTATAGTTTTAAATTATAGAAGTATTCTTGAGTTTGAGATTTCAACCGATCAATTTTAAACTTCTCACACATATTCTCACACATATTTTTAAACAGATTATCAAACTTTTCATCATTCTTTTTGTAGATTGAATATTTTATTGAAATTTTGTACTCGGAGACTATTGAAGAAAGCATCTTAAAATTGAGACAATTTTACTACACTTCTTACATAATTTTGTAAATTTATGCTCAGTAAAATACCTTCATTTGTATCTGAATAATATTCTAGAATTCAAAAGCAAAATATGTATAAATTAGGTTTAGAAATTTTATTAAATTTCAATAATGGATTTTTAGTAACTTCGTTCTTTGGTAAAAGTCCGATTACTTTGCATAATATTTCAGATTTTATTTACATGTATACATAATGTATGGTTTGCGTAAACAAAAAGTTTTTAAAAGTTCGACAAAATTAAAATTTTCCTATTTGATTTTTGTACTATTGTATTAAAAAGTATTCCATACTCTTTCGAGATATAAATTAAAAATAAATTATATTTTTATTTTGATACGAATAAAAAACTTTCGCCCGATAAAAATTTTTCACGGTAAAAACAGAAAAAAAAACGAATTATCTTTAAATGGCAATATTAATATTCTATTATTATCAATTGAAATAAATATAACGCTTATATAAGAATTAAAAGTTGTATTTTTATTATTTTTTAAAACTTACCGTAAGTGTACCCCAGCCAGTTACATTTACCATTTCTCCATGAGGCAATTCTTTTTCTGGTAATTCGATCGAATTTACTTCAAATCCAAATTTAAATTTTCTTTTAATCTAAAAATGTGTATAAACAATTTAGTTTTAGCATATTTTTTGTTTGGTCCTTTTATATAATAATAAACGATGTACACGTTTAATGGTAAATATGTCGTACTTGCAAAAGACCAATGTCGTAATCATGATTAAATGTTGAATATTTAGGATGTATTATTATACGTGAGATGTTGTATATTTTACCTCTATATTTATTTTTACTACCAACTCGTATGGTATAATTTTCTGGATCATATCTATACAGAATCAATGGAAAAAAATTTGATGAGAATCGGAATAAAATCTTCGCTGTACACGCGATTATTTATAAACAGTGTTTATTTTTACCCGATACAATGAGCAGCGGTAATGACCCAATTTTTACTAATTATCGAACCTCCGCAATTGTGTATTCCTAAATATTGCAATGTCACTTGATAAGGATGATGACAGATGTCGACCTCTATTCCTCCGACTATTCGCTGGTCGAGCGCCGACAGTCGTAAACTTAGAATACCGCCTGCAATTTCCAGAGAAATTGGAAAAACCCTTTTCTACGTACATATGCTTTTACAAGCTGTAAACACCTCTCGTGGGAAAGTAGTGTTCTGTGTTTTTCTTTTGGCTTACATTTTTGCCCTTCGTTTCCGTCTTCTGTATTCTATATAATACCTTACATCTTCAGGAGAAGTTAACGTTTTTTAAAATATAGTAGGTATTATCAATCGTAAACGATTAAATTCCTTGACATCGTTGTTTCGATTTTTATAGAATTAAATTCAAACCAATCTTAAATTACCTTAGTTTGTCTTTTATTTATTAAATAATCTAGTTAATAATTTAGCAAAGGTAAAAAATATAACGCTAGCATAACTTTTAATTTAAAACGTAAAACATTTCGTTCGTATATTTTAATTTTTTATTTAAGGTCTTTGAGATTACAGTGTAAAATTATTAAAATCAAAATTCAATTAAAAACTTTTCTATTGTTTTGTAAATCTTTTTTATTTTTCTAATTAATATGAAAATAATAAAACTGAACTAAAACTTACTTATAAGAATATATTCTATTTATTTATTTACTAAAATTTAAATTATAATTATATTTTGTTTTTCTTTATTATTTTATGCACATCTGTGAATTTACTTAGCCGTAGCGAATAGAAGATACACGCGAGATAAAGTTTTTTAAAAAACATAATCATAATCATAATCTCACCATAATTTTCCATGAAGCTTAAGCAGATGAATAGCGCCGTAATTTGCAACATGTTAACGAGTTATATGAAATGTATAAGTAATTTACTTCTTTATATAAGTGAACTAGATTCGACCTTATTCTTAAATTAATACAATATATTATTATCTTCAATAATTGTAGTTTGTAGACTGGAGTAATCTTATCTATAAAAGAAGTTTCATTTTTTGCTATTTTATTCTTCCACGATTTTCTATAAGGATTTGTTTGTTTACGCTTTACAAAGTATTTTCAATCAATTTTAATATCAATATTTATAAATTGATAAATTCTATAATATTCGTATTATATTGTGGAGATAAATGACATTGCGGATTAACTTTGCTATCGAACGTATGCACTTGTAAATAAATAGTTTTCAAATTTATAAAATCGTACTAGCTTAAAATATGTATTGAAAACGATGAACTTGTCATCGATTGGAAGAAATGTAAAGAGGCAATTATTTACGCGCATCGCTCCAGATATTCATAATTAAAAGTGTTTGCGACACAAATTGGGGTCCGCGAAGTCAAGTGCATTGTACAAGAATCAAGTGTGCTCAAGTCATTGTAAAAATCTTCACTCTTTGATTATCGGATTTGTAATATACTATCAAATTAGATCGATTGCATTACTTGGTGACATCAAGCGACAATAATCGGAATACAAAATAGTTCTTTTGAAGCATTTATACTGCAAACTATTTAATTAAAATAGTTTGCGAATTGGAAAAAAATATTCACTCTTATTTTAAATGAACTTTGCTGCAAAATTCTAGCCATCGTAATGGAACGTTTAGAAGAGACGAACCAAAGGAACTTAAACGAGTTTTGCGATTGTATAGTCCCAACCTCAAGAATGTTTAATCGATAGCACCGCTTAATTAGCAATTAAATTATACCGAGTTTGTATCTTGTTTTTAAGCTGTAATGATTGCTTGCAAATATTTAACCATTTTTATCGGTTCAGATCTTAATTTAAATAGCACAGAAAGATACTTTCAAATATTTTAACTTTGCTGACTTTTAGTCTTTGTGTAAGATGTATCCATATATTTTTATGCGTTTATAAAATCATAAAAAGTAAAATGCAATTTTATTGGTTAATATAAGATTCTTCGATCTTAGAAATTTTAATTTTACCGACTAAAAATATTTAATCTAGTTAAAATATTTCATTATTTTTAAATATATTTTGCATATTTTAATTTTAGAAATTAAGAATGTTTCATTCGCTTTTATATTTTATCTATTTATACGTTCTATATTCGAAAATGATACGGAAATTATGTCCGAGTCGAAGCTCACTATTTATATCGAATGAAATTTATTCTTAAATTCGGAAATATAATCAAGAATAATAAGTTCTTTAGATTTTTTTACGGAGTATTTAATATAGGTATAATAAAATACCAAGTTATTAATAATTTTTTCAACAATTATCAGTTTAAAAAATCTAATCTTAATCTAATTTATTTTTATTATAAAAATTTCTCAGATAAGAAAATATACACATGTATAAATTTCCGTAATATTGAAATAACTTATTTTCTATATAATTTATTTTAAATCGGATCGATACAGACGACAAGAATAATTATACTACAAATATATATATATATTTAAAAATTATAAATATATGATTTTTTAAAAATTTTATACAATAATGCAAATCAAATGGAAGTAAATAAAATTTGAAAGTAATACGCGAAACGTTTTTGATATCGTTAGTCGAATTAATTACATAAAATTCATACAAATTAACGCATTTTAAAATTATATTATTATATAAAAGTTTATTTTAATTTATATAAATTTTCATATTATTAACGAATAATCGAACAAAAAAAAATCATCATTATTATCATTTGTATCGAACATTATATTTACATAGAGATTAAGAGAAATACAATAATATTTAGATAAAATGTTTTTAATAAATTTACCCTATTATCGATTTTTGATCAATTATAAATAATCGTTATTTTTCATATACAGTTTTTCCTCCATTCAGTCGTTTAATAGAATTAGCATTTGGATTTTTCGAGGAGTATCTTTTTTACGTATCATAGTTATTAATTTTATTTACTATTCGGTATTTCATTGGCGAAAGATTTCGCGTTACTTATTAGATTAAATTCGATCGCAATTATCAACAAGGTTTCAACGCGATTCTCCATTTTATCCTTTATTTCCGTATAAACGAAGTTCAGCAACGAAAATGATAATTTGAAGAAGAATCACAAATTACAAATTGGCAAATTATTATTCGAAATTAGAAACGAAGGAAAGAAAGTCATCCGTCCGATCGAACTCGAGGACACGGGCGAAAGGCAATAATTAAAATATGTATGAGCAATAAGGCGCGAAAGGAAAGGTTACGAAAGTAGCGGTCCCAGACTCGGAAGTCAGGAGAACACGAACACGAGGCTGAGTGTAAATGGAAAGCTTCCGTACCGTAGACTTGGTCCGTACACTCGGTCCGTACACTCGGTGACGAAAATGACGCACGACAGCTGGTTGGCGATTAACATATAAATCAAATCTACGTGAGCGTATCCGTGTCTTCCGGTGAGCTTCTGCCGAGCGTCACACATTTCGTGCCTGTTTCCGCGCGTAATACGCAGCCTCTCCTCCATCTTCCTTATCCCTTGTACCATTTCGCAGCGATGCTTCTTCATATTCGCGCGGGAGAGCTCTTGCATGCCAATGAGTCGCGGGAGAGACGGAGCTGGGAAATTCGGGGGTTGGGGGGGAGAGTCGGTGTTACTTGCCGCTTGAAATTCCCGGAGAAATTCCCAACTAATACGCGCGACGCCCACGAGCTTAATCATCCGCGCGCCCATTACGTAAATATACACGCGTTGGATCCCATTGTTAGTCGAGCCACTGTAGTTGGCGTCCCGTAATGCACTGCCTCGGATAACTTGGGCTTTTTAACGCGGACTCGGCCTTGATCTACGATCGAACGGGGGATTAGAGGAGCAAATTGACGACAAAGGTTTAACGAGTTCCCTCCCGTATTCTCCCCGTATTCTCCCCGTGTCTTCGTGTCCCCGAAGAGTCTTCTTTCCTCGTCGAAGCGACAGCTTCTACTTTGCGGTAATGATTATCGGATGCTCGAGACGTTTTTATCGAGGTCTAGCAGTGTTTTATAAATCGTGTCTGATGCTTACTTATCTTCGAGTATGCATAGTAATTTTCGACGTACGGCGGCCTTTTTTTTTATTGTTGCGTCTTTCCCTTTTTCTTTTTTTTTTATCTTTTCAACGATGAAACTCGTACGACTGATTTGATTCGTTATAAATTTTACTCGCGCAAATTTTCATCTTGAAAAATATGAGAGTTTTTAACGTTGCTTTTCACTCGTTAAAATTAAATTAGGAGTACTATTACTCAACCGAAAGTATATCCATTGTAATAAGAGTAACGAGTTCAACACTTGTACTATAAATCTTACTTTTCCTACGTTTTCATCATTGTAATACTTTATTAATTAAAAAGAAAATTTGTTATGTTAAATTTATCACAAGCCGCGATTTCGCCTTTATACCTCTCGATGGTAATTTGCCTAAAAAACTTGCAGAAATTAAAGTTTCGAAAAAAATCTTTAATCCATATTCAAGGGACTCTTTTAATCCTGAATTTCGAGGAAGAGAAAGACGTTCCGCTTTTTTTCTTTCGCGCTCTGTGCTTTCTTTACCACGTATTTCACAAAAATTCTACAAGCTCATGTTTTACTTTACATTTCTATGTGTAATTTGAAATTGCTCCCGTCAATGTCTTTCAAATATTGCATAGTACTTCCTGAATAAATAAGTTACGATTTGCATATCTTTTGACCCACGTGTAACTTATTTTACACTTGTCGAGTTTTGTGTCTTATTTTAGTACATACGGTTGGAATCTATGAATAAAGTCAAATATTAAAATTAAATGCCTTTACCTTTAAATTGAACTTTCGTAACACAGAAATTATTAATGTACATAATTTCTACTATACGCCATAACATTCAAACTATTTTATGTTTAAACTGTTATAAATGGTAATACATCATTAGTGTGGAGTAAAAGGGTATAAAGAGAATGTAAATCGTTTCGTGTGTAGGCTCCACCATATAAACTAGAAATTTTATTTAGGAACATTAATAATTTATGTATATACATTATTTACGTTTGACTCGGGTAAGCTACATATTCATCTTTTCATCAGGTTTTCTTCAGTACTTTAAGTTTCTTGAATTTTAAACATGTATTTGGAATTTCGTTTAAAGATCGCAGAGAAGGAAAATTAAAAAGTTACTTTATTGTAAGATTGTAGTTCGAACGCGTAATAAGCGATAATTGTCTTTGGTATTATCAAACTACTTGGCAAGTTAAATTTTTTTCAGTCGCATTCTTCGGTGAAAATAAAACGAGTCGTCTCCCTTTTAAATTACAAGTGTGCAATAAATTAGGTACGATCAGGCATATAATTATTTTATATACGTGCATATTGAAACTCGAAATTTATTATACGATTATTTGAATTAGATAAAATAATTACTTTACCAAGTTAGAAACTTGAAAGTCATCTAAGTCACACGTCACGTGTTGCGAGGAATTTGATAACGCACAAACGTTAGACGCGTGCTCATAAGACACAATAATACGGATCAACGTCGTTATCCACGATATATCTCAACTTCGGGATGAATACGTGCTCGAAGTATACTTGAGCTTATTATATAAATCGGAAACTTGAAATTCAAAGCTCGGCCATCCTAAGATACGAAACATGAGGCTCTTTCAATCGACATCTTGCTTATGCGCTTACATTATAAGCAATATAGTCGTGAAGTTTCTACGGGTTTTATTTAAAATGTTGATTCGTGAAGGTAAAAATATGCGTTGAATAGTACAATTATTCGAGAATACGAAAGATTATTTGTTTTTTACGTAATTTCGGAAACGAGCGTAAATATCACGACAGAATTGGCAATTATTATCGAATAATTATCGATCGTTGTTTTTATGCAACAGCTAATAAGTCAAATACATTAGATCGCGTAATGTGAATATCGTTGACTAGAATTCGATTTCAGATATAAATGTTTAAAGTATTATAATTTCAAAAGTTTAAGCCTTTAAAATCCAGCGTTTTAAATAAATGGTGAAAACGTTAATGTTTTGATAAATCTGTTCTGCTAATGTTACAAAATGGAAGTTTTAATTTCAAAATATTAATAGAAGAAAAGTTTCAAACTCTATTTAACGATTATTTTAAATTGCATAAATGTTTATTTGATAAATTTCGAAATGAAAGTAACGAAATTACTTTTATGCTATTTCTCCTTGTTATTTTAATGACTTTAATTCTTCGGGAAGTTTCGATTAAGTTATGTATGGAGAATTCTGATTCTTTGTCGGTCGTTTTTACAATGAAGAATAAAGGCTATAGTCGGAAATTTTTGATTTAGCAAGAAATAAAATACGAACAATAAAATAGAAAGAAATATCGTTAAAATTTTATGATCTTCATTGTAAATGACTACTGGTCCATAGTTACGATGTGAAGCGAGAGAAGATGGATAAAATTTAATGTTGGATTAAGTCTCGCGAGTGAAGTGAATCATCTTTAAAATTTACACACTCGAGTGACATTAACATTAATACTCATAATAATTAGTACATTTCTAGACCGCACTCAACGCAATGCTCAAGCTTCAATTCTGGATATCCATTTAACAAAACCATGCTTTTAAAATTGCACGGCAGTACCAACTTTCCCTTATTTAATAGAATTCTTCGTGATTTAAATGTTCGTAAAATAGATGTCTTTAAAACTTGTAAGCATTATTTTATGAGACTTTTTTCATTTTCATAGGCGTTGACAAAGCTTTTTCGATAATTATTTTTTACTTTACCTAATTATTTTATCGATGAATTTTTAAATATGTAATTCACTGAAAATGATAAATATGTTATAAAAATATGTTTAAATATAAATTTTAATTGTTTTTATTTTACAGTAAAATTATTTAAGGCATTATTCTTTTGAAAAATAGATTTTTGGTGTAGAATTTTATAAATCTTTTGCTTACGCTTCGGTAAAAC
Organism: Dolichoris vasculosae; assembly: GCA_018907195.1. NCBI lineage: Eukaryota > Metazoa > Arthropoda > Insecta > Hymenoptera > Agaonidae > Dolichoris > Dolichoris vasculosae. Next base: position 12,326,809 of record JACCHY010000006.1, read on the forward strand.
ATTTTAAAAACCTTATTTCGCTACAAGTTATTGGTTGTGAAGTAAAATGTGCAAAATAAATTTTAGTTTTTTCGTAGCGAGTTCAGACCGAATTTGAGAATAATATATCGTAGGATATAATTTTTTAAGCCATTTGGATCATCTTGTCATGAGATATTTTTAATTTAAAGTATATCCGATAAAAGTATCGACCAATAATTTAAATAGAAAAAATTTAATATTTTAAGATAATGAAGACATATGATATATTAAGTCATTAATTAAAAACGGTTCTAAAATTTACGCCTGATTCTCGTAAATGTTTATTTAATAGATTTTTTATATATCTCAACGGATAATTTTAGCGTTTATTTGAGCTCTGAATACTGAATAAGGTTGTTCATACAAACAAAAAGTTCTGCATGAAAGATAACAGCTTTTATATTGTACAGTTATAATAGAACTTAGATTTTAAAATACTTAGAAAATAATGGCATATTATTACCAGAATTTTTAAAAATTTTATTACATAATTTTATTTTTCAACGTGATTTATCAAGTGCTTAAATCGTCTTATCAAATGGAAATATGAATTAAAATGATTTAAGTTAAGTTTTTGAATGTAGGTAAAATTAGTATCGTGAATAATTAGTAGTAAATTAAAAGAATAATAGATAATAAATGAAATTATGTCCTAAAATATATTAAGTATTCAAAAATTATGGAATCTTTGATTTTGTTTAGTTATATAAGACTAAAATTCTTAAAATAGAAAAGAATACTAAAATATAATTATATTAGAATAAATATATTTTAGAATATCTGAAGAATATATGAAAATATAAGTTAAAAATCTAAGTATAAAAGAAATTTTGAAAGTTAAAATAAATTTTATTTTTTATTTTTGCAAATAAAACTAAAGATTCAAAATAAAAAATTTTCCCTGTATATTTCAATTGAATTCCTTTTTAGAAAATGATTGAATGTATAGACTACAATTTATTAGACTGCAGTGTATTCTAATATTTTTACCATCCTATTTATCTTTTGTATTTTTTCGATACAAACAAAAGTTTTATTAAAATATTTGAAGAATATACTTCATTAAAAAAACAGTTATATTAGATATAATTGTTTAACATGAAAAATTTTTTTTCCTTTCTTTTGTGTAAGATTATGTTTCTAATTAAATTCTGAAAACTATATTTTTAAATAATATGTATATTTTTATAAATATAACTTCCAAATAATTATTTTATTTTTTTTTATAATTTATATATTAATAATAAAACAATAGTAAATTTAAAAAGTTTGTAACTACTAGAAATGTTATAAATATAATCACTTAAAATAAATGTTAATAAATACAATTTTTATTTTCTATAATTTAATTCTATTAACTTCTATAAAAAAATTTATCTCTGAAGAAAAATATAATTACAAATAACGTTTCAAAAGGGCGGAAAATAAATTTCAAATAAAGTTAGTATTCGTTAAATGCACTGCATAGTTCACAATTCATGAAAATTTAAAGAAAACTTTTTCTTTTTCATATATAAATACGTAGATAATACTTAGTAAAATTCATTAAATTAATAATATGATCTTAATTAAAATAAAACATTGGAATATAAAACTACATTCATTACTTATAACAATAGAAAGATTACGATTTTCTCTAAAATGTTGATTTGACTTTGTTCGAATACTTTTAGGAAATGGAAATTTGAAGAACACTTTAATAATACAAAGTATAGTATCCAGTTGCATTCTCGTGTTTTTTGTTTCTACTTGTCAGCCGCTCATCGAAAACGAACAATAATAAAAGTAAAAAATGTCGAGGTGAAACGAAAAGCTTTTTCTCTGGATCCCGATACGCTCGTAATTGTAGAAAGACATATGGTCCGATGATTTGTGTTTTATCGTCTTTGTGTACCAAGATTCTGTTATTTGCCACTTATTATCTATAGAAAAAGTTTTATTACGATAAGTACAAACATTTCTCTTTTCTTTTTATACCTTGTGCTATGAAATAATCTATAATTTAATTAGAAACGAAGATAAAATCTTCAATAGTAAAGATTTTTAATTTTATTTCTTTCGTAACGAATTAAACTAAAAATTTTAATAAAAATTATTCTTACTTTCTGATGTTTAAATTATATTCAAAATCATGTAAATATTACTTTTAACTTTGTTCATTATATATTTAAAGTTCATTTATATATTTAAAGTATTTAATAATATTTAAATTTCCATAATGCTATTTAATATTTTTTATGCATTTTCTATTTAATTTACTAGAAATTTTTTACTTTTCGATTTTAGTTAAAAGATTATATAAATTTTTCTATTATATTTTATTTAGATTACGTATTAGTCTTATTATTGTATGCCATGTACTTATAATTTACATATTGAAGTTTGGAGTTTAACTATCTCGTGATTATATAATTTTCTATATTTCTAACTTTACTCATCATCATAATCTTAAGTATTTATCAAAAAAAAAAATAATTGTATAAGATTAAATTCCTTTTTAAATTTAATATAACTCAAAACTACAATAAATGTATTTATGTCTTTATTTTCTATTGAATAACAAATTAGAATTATATTTGAGATTTCATATATTTCGCGAATGTAATCTTGATTTTCTTTCATTTATTTCATACTTTTAAAATTACATTCAGACTTTAATGAATTCTTTTTATAAGTTTTATTCAATATTTTGGAATTAATGTATTCATGATAGAATACAAATACAATTTTTATAATTGAATAATATTTATTGTTTATTATAAAAAAACTTTTAAAATATTATTTTCTAAAGTTCTGTTTGATATTCACATTTAATTATAGAAAAATTTCCAATATTACTTTAATATTTGCTTAATTGAGAAGCATGATACAACTTGTATAAAATATTGTAAAATTTAATAGTATATTAAATAAAAATCCATAACAACATGTTGTAATAAAATTTTGTACATAGTATATAATTTGATTTTGAAACAAGCTAAATAAATAATTGCAGAATACTTTTTAGAATATTTAGTGTACGGTACTATAACACCTATGCAATGTTTTTAAATTATTGAATTTCCTTGTCAAATATGAAAATGTTACTTGCTCTTTGTTTCGTAAACATGACTTTTTTATTATATAAAATATCTATGCATTACAAAATTTAAAAAATATTGAATTTTGTTAACTTTTCATACTTGAGTAATTTATCTTCTAAATCGTATTATATTCCAATTCTTTAATAGTAAAAATTTATTAGAAATTTATTTATCTGAAATCTATTCATTGAAAACAAATTTTCGAATATTTATTAGTTCATGAAAATACATTTTTAATATTTCGAGTAATTATTTATATCTTTCTTATGTTACTATTTTTCTTTTTATCATGTCGGTTTTTCATTTTTCAACTCTAAAATTTCAGTTTCTATTTACTCTATATAATGTTTATGTAATATTATTCTTATATTGAAAATTATTATTTAAAAATTTAATTTATTTATTAGCAAATTAAATTGTTTTACCGAGAAATGTAATCTTATTTAATCTTTTATATATAAAGACTAATTCAAAGGAATTTGTTGATAAAAGCAACAAATTTTATTGTATTTAATTTTATTTAAAATAGTCATATACATAGATAATTATTGCTTAGCTTAATAATATCGAAGCTTTAATTACGATATATAAATAATGTATAAAAAAAATTGTTTTAGACTTAAATATACCGTTTTTATTTAATTGAATATAAAACAGCCGTTAAACCTTATTTTCAATCTATTTTTATCGAAAACAATTAAGTTTAGCAGTTGAATTAGTACTAAAATTGCATTTGATATATGAATTGAAATACTATTAGGACTGGTTAACTTTAAGAGGCAAGAAAATATGATGTAACTAAACACAAGTTGCGTTAATATGAGAAGGTGTAGTTTGAGCGGTTTGCGGATTATAAAGGAAAAGGAAGGAAAAGTAGAAATTGTGCAATCCGAATGTGGAACAATGACTCTACACTGAGATATTATTAATTGTAATTAAATTTAATTAACTTCAGCGCTTTCAACCCGTATACATTCTACAAACTTTACGAGCGCGATTCGTTTATTATCCATCCAATTCCAGCCCCAGTTACAATTTCAGGTAAATTACTTTCGATGACGTGGTCAAACTGCTCTTCGCGCTATTTTCTTTTTTTTTGCCCTCCAGTTCCTGTGTTTCAACTCGCGATTCTGTGCTTCGTGGGAACTATGCGGATGGAAACGATGCGGTAGTCATAATTCAGGAAATGGTCCACTCGAACGATTCGGCAAACGATATCGTACCAACAGTTTCTCGTCGAAGGAGAGTTATTCATCGGTGTTATTTTACTTAGTCTAAGCAACGAGGACGTGAAAGTGGAGGCCTAAAATTTCTCGAGGATGTTCCTCTCGTTCGAGGTTGAATTAAACGCGACTGAGATAAATTGAGCCATCGCTCAAACTGATTCGCTGACTTGGCTAACACCTGGACAAATGTTGGGAAATAGCCGGCCCGAAAAGATGAGGGGAATATAATACCTTGTGCTCAACGGATTGTCTGCGCGCCCGGCCATAAAGCAAAATGCATAATTGAGTTGCTGAGTGATTAGGAAGCTCTACGAAGAACTCACTGAATAATTTAAATAGCGCTCGAGGATAGCCATGTAGGGTATCCGGGGCTTGGGAGAGGGAAAGAGACAATAGAGATCGGATGCGAGAGGGAAAGAAACGTACGGAGAGCCTAGAAGTCTAGGAGCCCAAAACTTAGATAACCGGAGCCAGACTCTGCACACAATTAGATAACGGAGGCAAGACTCCGACGCTAGCGAACCCGCGAATTGCATCTTCAAGGACTTATCTTCAAAACTCAGAGCACTTTGTTGTTTTGTTTATAAAGTTTGTTTTCGACAGCGGAGAATCTTCTAAATTCATCGTTTTCGGCGATAGTAAAAGCATTTGTACGCACTAATTCAATACGTACTATATTTTATAAGAAAGATTTAATCAGCCTTTTAAATCTCTCGACTGTTGTCTTTGTGATATTAATTATATTATTTCTTTGGAAAATTATGAAAGATTATCGTTTAAGATAGCTTATAAAATTAAAATATTTGTCAGTTAATTTAATTAACGATACTATTGTTCATTTTAATCGTACGTAATTACTTTTCTTTTGTCGGAATCGTCTTCGTTTGTTCCGTTTATATCTTCGATGTAATACAAATTTTACAGAATTTAAATAATTCGAATATATTTAAATAATATCGACGATATAATACAAATTAAATCTTTAGGAAATCACCGAGATAACAATATCGATTTTAAATCAAAATAGGTAATTGCGATCTATTTTTTCAATTATCGTAGCCTCGGGAGCAACGGCTATGAATAAAAGCAAAACTAGAAAAGTACAACCAGACGTAATAATATATCTCGTAAAATGGCATGCCTTATTTCTGTGGCAGTATAAAATGCAAGGGGAAGCAGATACGTATGCTTGTAAATAGCAAAATTGTTAAATAATTGAGTGAAAAGATGGCACGATCGTTTCGTTCTTTAACTCTGTAGAAAAAGGAAAGATAAAAACTTTAGCTGCAGAAAAAGAGAGGAGAATACGCGTGAAAAGAGAAAAATGGTACGAGTCTGAGGCTCCATAGGTTTTCGTCAAGGGAGCTACACAGACAACTTGGGATGTTTTACATGTCAAAATGATAGTGTATACGAGTCCCTTGAATGCCACCAACGCACGACGTTTACTAACGAAAAACAAATGTATTAATCATTACATTTGTTCGTGTGCGGATGATTCCATTAATCCTTTGTTAAAAGGTAAAAGTTTTTATAGCGTTAAATTTTGCTTTGTAAAATAGTACGTTGTTTAATTATTTATTTAAAAGAGTCGGAATATATCGAATATTTTATGAAAATATTTTTTCAAAGCTTGTAATATGGTACATAATATTTTAGTCTTATTTATACAAAAAATTGAATCGAAATGTTATCGAAACGAACGAACGATACTAATAATTTACTTTTTACAAATATTTTACCTTTATTTCGTATATACGAAACATACTTATATCATACATCTGTAAACGATATCAATATTACAAAGGATTACTAAATTTTTCAAACTTTATGTACCAGTTGATGTAAACAATGTGAACAATTTTTATTTAAATCAATAATATTATTGAAACATATAAAAAGCATCGATAAATATATATTGGATAATATTAAATTAGATGCTTTCAATAGTTAAGAATAGAGAAGACTTTTTTATAAGTGCGAATATTATTCAAGTTTCGTATAAAAATAAAACTTAGTATTGAAAAAATACTGAACCGTGAGTTAAATTTATGTCGATTAATTTAATGTACTTCGCAAAGTTTACGTGTTCGTTATAATTAATATATGACAAAAATAAAATGAAAAATAAACTGTTTTAGAAGATATTATATATAAAAAATGAATATTAAAAAAAAAAATTAAAGTACAAGTTACTGTATCGCAAAACTATTAAGTTAGTTTTATGATACGTCAAGTGTATCCTAAAAATCAAAATATTTTTGCAAAATATATTTTAAAAATCTAAGATTTACGATATCGTAAATATACTATATATAACAGTAGTTTATTAATAAAAGCTTTTTTTTAAGAAAAGAAACGCGCAGTCTTTTATTCATTGCGGATAAATAAGAGCTTTATTTAAAAAAGTGTTATAATTAATGAGATAAAAATTTTATCATTCATAATAAATTATTCTAAATATTTTTAAATATGTAGTCACGTGCATGCAAAAAGAATTAGATGTATATTTTCAACCCTCGGTATATTCAAGCGTTGCATTAAATATTAAATCAGAATACAGTGAAATAAATTAAATTTTTAGGAGTTCATTTATAGTTGGCGCACTAAAAATTATACTTTAGTAAATAATATAAATTTTACTTTTATTTCTAATAAATTATCTTTTTGTTTACAACTTCTATAAAATCTTACCTATATCTAAGTAATAGTATTTTTAAGTAAGTTATTATTTTTAACGAGTGTTTATAGAATGATTCGTTATCTCGTTCAGTTTATCTGCACCGAATAAAGGACGTTTAACTCGCTGAAAGATGTAGACGTCTGTTTATAAAAAATCTTGGTCAAATTTATCAAATTCGCAAAATTTCTATTCGTCGAAAAGATCTCTAATATATTTCCCACCAATCAACTCTATTAATTAACTTTACTAATCAACTCCCTTATTGTATTATACAACGTATATAGTTCGTAACAACTTCAATAGAGTATTATTTCAATCATTGGTAGTACGAATCGAAATTTACATTTAGTACATACTATTGTCTTCGCCATGACGGATCCATTTTGACATGTAACGGTAGCTTCGTATTAGTTCAACTATGGAAAACAGATTACCACGAAATACAATCGAACTTTACAAAATCTAGCTCGGCGTATTTTTCATTCAAAAGTCGATCATCGACCGGACGTTTCGTTACCCAAAAACAGAGCATAGGAGCGACGGTCAAACGATACATTCCCGATGCTTAGGCGATTCATCCTAAACGCGAGTTGAAAATTAACGTACAACCGCGCGTTTCCACCAATTTTACGAGTGCCAGGAACTCAGTCTGGGCAGAGCCACGTATTTCGGTGGTCCATCGGTACGAGGAAAGGAGCAGACTCGAATTACCGACACCCGAGCTTACGAGGCACGTGTGCAAGCCAAGACCGTCTTACTTGACCCTTGGAGTTTTGGGTGGATGTGTCGCGACTTGAGAATGTCCTGAATAAATGACGAGAGGAGTAATAATAAGTTTCCTGGCAAACGCTTCGATATCTCGTTGCGCACTAAAAATTTAGAATCGCATCGATGTATCTGGCGCATGGCTAATGTAACCGAGCACTCGCTGGATTTTTATTATTCAGCAGCGAATTTTACATTTGCCTACGATACCGTACAAAATTCAAAATCATTCTTCTTCTTTATTTCACGAACAGCTCCGTTACACTTTCTTCGAGCGGATTTTCATACCTGCGGGTATCGCCTGCGTACAAATATTTAGGGTATTTTATAGACGAATTTTTAATGCTTGTGTATCTTGTGTACGTCTTCTTCGTTCGCTCCTATTTTAAATATTTTTTTCAACGCAATCGTGTACAAATTTTTGTTAAACAGATTCGACGATAGCTTTAAGAATGCATTTACTTACGTGTACGTTTCGTTGTTGTACTCGCGACATTTGTAAGGACAAGAAAAAGAAACATTCTTGGTGTAATTGAATACTTTAGCAATGTATCGTGTTTTAATATAGTTTTTCTTTTGGCGGCTATGTAAAGTTATTTTGCCGCGAGTTTGTTTTTCGACAACAATTCAAGTAATTCTATATTACGAAATGCGAAAGTCTATTGTTTTCGCTAATAAAATACTTGAGATAGTTTTTCGTAATATTTGTATGATTTTGAAATTTTTTTTATGCATGGAATTTTAGAAACTATTTTTTCCGCATTTATTCCAAATAATATAGTACATTCGGTATAAAAACCAGTTCTAAAATATGTCCTTATCCGTTGTTGTAAGAAAGTTTCACAGGCAATTTAAAGTCATCGTATACGTAAAATATAAATTTTTTTTAGAAGCTATAGCTACGATTTTAAATTGTTATTGAAAAAATTATCTTTATAAATAAATATAAGAGAAAAAATGATTTTAAATTTTGACAGATTATAGAATACAAATCTAATAACCAAATAAGTTTTATATAAATAACGTAGTGAAAATTCTGTGAAATAAAATATTTATCAGAAATCAATGATCGTATACAAAAAATTGTATACAAAAAAATAGTCAATTTACATACTTCGAATATGAAATTGTAAATCCGAATACCTTAACTTCGTGCGAGTTAGAACTAACCTATAACACCATTGTTAAATTTTTCCAAAACTTTCATCATTCATCCGTTCTACTTTTGCCATTTATTGTGTAATACGCCAGTGTTTATCGCATTTATGAATGTTCCCTTCTCCATCTGCCTCTTCTCTAACAGTTCACCGTTCGTCTTCTTTACAAAAGTCCCATTTCTAACTTACCTTCTGCGAAATAGTTTACCATTTATCTTATTTAATTTTCCGTTCTAGAAATTCTGATATAAATAAAACATGATCCGGTAACCAACGGTTGATAAATAAATACTATATAAGAATTTTCATTGAATAATTCAAAAAGGAATTTCTAAAATTCAGCTGAATTTTGAAAAAAGACATTTTAATATTGTATTTATGGAAATCAATTATGTTGAATCAATGATATGAATTGCGATATACGAGAACAAACAGACCGAGCGAATGAAGGAAAAATTTTTACAACCAGATCGTATAAATTTTCAACTTAAGAAATCACGATACTTTAATATATATGTAATTAATATAATAAAAAATATATGCTGTAAAATATTATTGTTATATCAATTATTTATTTATATATGCGACGTAATTAAAGCAGATGGCTTCTAAAAATGTATACGAAAATACATAGTCGTAAGATACACGAAACGTTTTGGTTTGATCAAGAATAACTAAATAAAGTAGATTAAGACGAAGGAGATACGTAAGTTGGATGTGTAAAGAAAGAATGACATGTTCGGTTTTACTATGGAAACCAGAATGTAACACGATTTTAAGTAGATCTAAATGAAAACGAAGAATATTACACCGGATTACGAGAATCAGGACATTATACATTATTCTGGATGCACTTAAAATAGAATAGCAATAAGTAGAATCCGTCTTCTATCGACCAACAATTTAATAGTCAAGTTGCAAAGAGAATAATAAATTTATTACAACAATAATAGTAGGAATTAATATAATAAAATATAAGACGATATTTTAATCAATTATTTTTTCTATTTGGAAATATTAATAATATTTTAATACACAATAATTAATATTATCTTTTATCTGTATATGTATTTTTAAAGTCTTCGTAAAAGCTGAATTAATTTAAATTTAATATTAGACATTAATTCTTTGAATAAATATTGAAATTTTATCGTTAAATTTAAAGTTATTCGATATATAATAAGTATAAGATATTTGTTATTTTATGAAAAATAGGTATTTTTAATGATTCGGAGAAAATTAAGATCTTTAGAAAATGTCGGTAATTGAAATTGTAAGAAATTGAAATATTGAAGCGAATCGATCGGTCATATTTAATAGCTGAATTTGATACATAATTTATATAAGATAGTTTACATAATTTAATACGAATCAAAATCCTTAATAATGAAGCTGCAATTGGGTACTTTGAAGTTATATTAAAGTTACCTAATATTATAGTGCCTTAGTTCGTTATACTAATCAAGTAGGTAATAGAAGTCGTAGAAAACATACGAGGAAAGGGTTCTTTGAAAGATCGGGAATAATAATTTCCCTAAGACAAAAGGCAGGTATTCGCGATTTAAAAGTGTCGCGGTTAATGAAAGTTACACCGTAGAAGAGGGCTTATCGAGAATAGTGCGACAGGAGGTTGCTCTTAATGGCATTTCAACTGCCATAATGGAGGCTGATATTAACGAGGTCGACCACGTTGAGAAAGAGGAAGACTCGGAGAGTCGAAGAGACAAGTTTCAGCTCCGAAGTGATATTAAACATCTGTCAAACCGGAAGAGGTTACGAATAGTGCGCGGGTGGACGGAGTTGGTGAGAGCCGCGAAATGAAGTTACGAGTGCTTTTCAGGATATTACGTTTGAGTTTGCCGTGTAATACAGACGCGCTTCCCGTGACTCCTCCCGACGAGCCCGAAAGAATAGGAATTATAGGCTTTTCCCATCCTCGTGTTTCCCGAATCTAAATTTCCCAAACAATAACGCCCCGATCGATCCCAAGAAAATAAATGGATGGGTGAAAGAAAAGAGAGGAAGAAAATTCGAATTGAAAGGATAAGCGACCAACTCGAACACGAGTCGCTGCGGAAGAATGAGTTTTTGACGATGATGAACGAACGCCCAGCTTCGAGCCTAAGGTGAGCCGGAAAGGCAACCGATGCGTTTGTTACAAAGTATTTTACCAGCGAAACAAACGAACGAAGAGAGAAAAAAGAGCGAAAACTCGACTCGTTTCCGCTTTCTTCTTTTCCAATCCCCTTCCTATTTTTACCTATTTCTTCCCTTTGCACGGTACACCGCCTCGAGCGTGCATCTTCATAAATTACGCATTAAATTGCACGATCTAGAGGAGCAACGTCGTAATTTGAAAAGTTTGCGCGTGCGCCGCGTACTTGGCATTATTTATTAAATACAAGTATATACTTCGACTTGTTCCGAACTTTCCTAACTTGCCTACATAGATTTACTCGTTAGAGATATTGATATAATTATTTAGTTGAGTAAGACTCGACTCTTGTTGCGACCTAACTTAAATACAATTCATATTCTAATCCTTTGTATCGGAATATAATTTTTCTTACGGTCGCGTTCGAAACTTTGTAAGATCTTACTTTCTTTAAATCGAAATTGATGTTTGCTCGGATGAGCTTTTTTAAAAATAATGCTATTTTTGCAAAAATTTATGTAACTTATCGCCTACGATTTATCTTTCAAATTTTCGCACAAAATTTTTCATAAACTTCTTTTATTTGTACAATCGATGCAACCGCAATAATAATTTTACGTTAATTAAAATTATCGTCGATAAGAAATATTTACCGTTCGAAAATTTATTTGCTCGAATATTCGGTTATTGCCTTTCTATTTATTCTTGTAACTTTATCTTTTCGACAACTAGCATAATAATACTCAGACTTATATTAAATACTGTGCACATTAAAAATGAAAAACTCATTAAAATTTTAATTAATATTTTTCTCTGTTCTCGTATACCGGAAATTTTACTTGAATATTTAAATATTAAAAACTACTACTTATGTACGAATTTAAAATGAAATCTATTTAATCACATTCGAGAAATAAATTTTTTTAAATAATCGTTAACAAATACGTCTTGGAAAGTATGTAAAATTATACGTGTTAAAAAAAAAGTTCAACAATTTAAACAAAAAAATATTTTACTTTTTTTAAGTCGGACGAAATAATAATGAAAACATTTCGAATGAAATATATTGTTTTACATAAAAAAAATTTCAATATTGTAAACAAGCTACGTACAGATTATTTATTTTTTTGCGCTAAAACTAATTTTAAAAAAGTAGAAATTTTTTTTTATAGAATTTATCGATAGTCTACCTAAAAATATTACTATAAAAATAAATTAATAAAATTTTCCGTTGCCAAAATTTATAAAAATTTTTTTAATCCAACTATACTATCAAAAACATGTGTAACATTTTCTTAAAAATTATAATTTTCAAACTTTTTCAAGATAAAAAGTTAACCAGAAAATTGATAAGAAATATAATAAAATTGGTATAGCCTCCATTGGTAGTATATACACGTACAAAGACTTTATCGAGTATACGTGTACATATCTAAATGTTGGAAAAAACCACATATGTAGACACTCGGATGCATACAAACAGAGGTGACATATTTTGATTTCTGGTGCCCTAACATATTTTTTATGTTGTTATTTGACATACTTTTTTTACAATCACATATATTTTTTTATGTAAATAAAGAAGATTTGTAACATAAGAAGTATTAAACAGTTGGGAAGTCTTATAAATTCACCGTTTAAAGTGAATTGTAACGTACGTACGTGTAAAAATCAAAGTATTCGTTACCTCGTTGATTAGAAGAAACTATTTACAAAAATAAAATTAATGTTGTTTTTAGCAACGAAGCTGATTTATAAATTTTGTACTTTTCTAACTTGTCCATTTAATAAATAAAAATATCGTTTTAGACGAATTCTAAAAAAAATTTACTTAGAAACGAAAATACAGAGAAAATACTTTTGCTTTAAAAGGTTGACAATTATTTATATAATATAAAAAGTTATAGAATGTTTCGCGGTTTGAATTCTTTGAGATAACTATTAACTACAACCTTCTTTTCGCATCGTACACTGGAAAGTCCGGATTTACTTTGGCACTGTTTTCGCATTAGTTTGAGAGAAAGTTTTTTATCACGGAGTTACTAGCTTCTTTGATTTATTAAAATCTCTCCAAGTTATTCGCTTAGCGCAGGTTTCGGGCAAATACCTTTTCTTAATGTAAAGAACTGTTTCAAGAGAACGGCTATGTTCCTATACGCATCTTGATTTTGGAGCATTAACTGAACAATATTTATGAATAAGCTGGCTTTAAAGTATTTTCTTAACTCGTTCTTATTTGGCGCTATCTTTCCTAGCGGAACAAAACGTGGATTAAGTATTAAAGCAAACGCCGTAGTTGACACTTTCGTATAATATCTTCTCTATTTTAAAAAAATAAGAGAGAAAAAGTTGTCTTTGCAATCCATTAATATCCGTGTTGTTCTTCGCCTTCGCGCATATTACTCGAGTAGTTCGACGAGGTTCAACCAATATTATTTTATAGAAGACTATAGGAATTTTCTCATATTCTCATAATAGTGTATTTTCTCGACTAATGCTTGTAAAACAAATTTACTGTGTCGAGTAGCTTATATCGGATAAAATATACGCGTACCGTTATTCGTTTCTTTGCCAAAATTTTTCCCATCCTATATATTATCCGTACTTAAAGGTATAACTCGTGAATGGATAATTTCATTCTGTACTAATTCTTATCTGCATATTATATATTCGGTTACATTATCTGGTGTTAATGCGTTCACTGTTCATCTTTCTACCGCATAATGACAGTATATAAGTTTCAAAGGGATTATTCCTCTAATATATTAGCTTACGAGTAATACTTTGTGGTTATAACTACGCGTACTTTTAATAATTAAAGTTACTTCTTTAAAAAGTAGAGACATAAATTGATTTTGGTGCTCGTAATTATCTCAGAAATTGCAAAATCGGAAATCCAATGAAATAAAAGTTGCAAGGATCGCTGAAAATAAAATATTTCTGATAATTATGCGAGAAGTTTATTCCCCTAATTTAAACTGGATTACCGATTATCTCGTCGCTTCGTATTGCCCATATTTATATCAAATATGTAGTATTCTACGCGTGAAAATCGGAAAATAAAAAAAGTACCGCTACTTCCCACTTTTTTATGAATATAATAAATAATAGATATTATACCACTTTCCTCGAAATAAATCCTATTATCCTCCACTGTTTATCAATACTTGTCAGCATACGCGAAGATATCAAAAAAACATTTTACTCTCTTATAAATCTTTAAAGAGCTTCTTTAATAACAGAAGTTTACTCTTCATATTTTTGCTTTCCTTAAATTTTCGCGATAATTCTAAAAAGCTGGAAGATACCCTCCATTATTTCAGCGATAACTTCTCTGATTACCCGATATACTATCGTCGTCGTATTATTCTACTTTGCTTACGATTGATAATATATGTAATCTTTTACGGAAAAAACATGTATCTATAACGGATAGTGAATAAAGATGAGAGAGAGAGAGAGAGAGAGAAAAGCGCGTGATAAATAGTAAAATTGGCAGATATAAAAATTCCAATTTTCCCGTGCCCGGTAGTTTTGGAGAACGAAGAGTAAGAGGCTAAAGCGATATTTGAAAGGCACCGAGAAATCCTCTCTTCGTCAAATTTATACCTCATAAAAGTCTTTGAAATACTAAAGTGACTTTAGCTGTATCAGTCATCCATCGCACTATTTTTCAACTTTTGATTACTAACGTTGTTGAAATTACAAAGGTACAATGCATACTAACAAACTACTTCGCTTTAAGGTTTAGATTGCGATCGTTACGGGTACCTTAGAAAATTATAAATTTTGTAGGATGACTTTTATAACTTAAATACGGTATTAAAAATAAAAGATGTTGTTTTATTATTTTAAAAACTCTCTTAAACGTAACACAATGGTTGAGTATAATATGTAATGGATTACCTGTAAGTAATTAACAAGATTGATTTCAGATGTTACAAACTTTATCAAATTAATCGACGAGTTAAGTAAAATTTGAAATAATGGATAGTTATCCAAATAGAATGTAGTCATGATAAGTTATAAGCAATCATTGATAAATTACGCAATAACCTTTTTTCTGATACGAAACGAGAAATAGCACTTGGGTAATGCGGTTCATTCCTTTTTATCAATTAATACTCGAAAGTGTTTTTTATTTGCTGTTATATCAATCGTAGCTTTGATTTCTTCTCAAAATCTTTTTATACTTAAACTATTTTTTCTCGTTTTTATCATCGTCTTTTTCTCTAATTGCTTACATTTCTAATTACTTATATAAAATACGATCGATTTCGTATTTATTATTGTTATAAAATATATAAAATATCGATTGATTTGCTTTGGTTTTTATTTTATTTACCTTTTTTCCAACAAATATGGTAGTTATTCGTTCATGTACACACACATATACACACACCCATCGTATTCACAATCATCGATAGTTTTCGATTCGCATGGATTAGATTTTATTTGTAAATATATTTAGAAAATAAAAGTCATATTAACGTAAAAGTTTCGATTAACAATTATTTTTATTATATTATTATTACAGTTTAATTTTGACGGCTGGTCAAAGTTTTATTTATTTCAGATTTAATACAATACGAATAAAATCCAATTAATAAATGCTATACAATACAACGAATACATTCGGTCCATTCGATAATCTATGCCAAAAATCGATTTAAAACGCGACCGAATAGGTCACCGATGTAACAAAAAAAAGATTACAAACGATGAAAATATACACAAATAAATGTAACGAAATAAAGCAAAATGACTGACTTGGGAAATATGTTGAGATTTGAACCTATGTACGAATATGTATAATGTAAATCCGAATTGATTTCGGCAACAGTACGCTCAAAGTATTCCCAAAGTTTCAATATTGAATACTGACAAATCTTATAGCATCTTACTCTCGTGTTTGCAAATATAATACATCTATCATTCTGTCGTAACTTTCTTATGGCGCATAATTGATGTTTAAATCCCCGTTTTCGATATTCAAACAATTCAGAGTTGAAACTAGCCAGAAAAATATGAAGCTTTTGTAGCACGGATATTGATGGAACTCCAAAAGTTTGTTTCCGATAATAAATAACGATGTTTATGGCCTGCAACTTATTCTAATCAATTACAATTAATGGGATATTTAGTATTTTAGAGAATACTATTTACGCGCGTGTAAAAAAAATCGACTACATTATCTTTTTGATAAAAGGTAATTAAAATAAATAATGCCATAACCTATTTTGCGCATTCGACTAAAATAACGTTCTCTAAAAATTTGACTTAATTAGAGTCTTAAACTACTTTATTTGATGAAACAAAGTACACAAAGTTTTATTTCAATATTCTTTCTATCGGGATGAAACGTATTCTTATAGACGTATCTTTGTTTACCTTAATTATTTCCAATTATACTTTTTTCTTGTTATTTTTGCATTGTTTATGCTCAATGTAATTATGGTTAAAGTTTTCATTTACTTTTCCATCATTGTGGATAAACTTTTTGGCTCGAGTTTTTTAAAAGATGTGGAAAACAAGCCACTGACTTTGGTGAACTGGCCGCTGGAAGCAGAACCTCTTGGCGAACCTTAATTAATCAAGCCTGAAGCGCTTACTTCCCACAAGCCTTGAATACAAAGCCTATCTTTGTTGCTTATTCGACTTTATGCGTCGAAAATGTTGCCTCGCTTTATTTTGGACTACTTAATAAGCCCTGCAAACGACATGTGCTACTTTAATTACGAGGGTAATCAAATTTTTGTTTATTAAATTTCAAACGTATAAATACAAGTACACGGTCGGATAAAATAAATACGCGATCGTTTCTTTCTTTATACCAACTTTCAAAATTGTATTCCCGTACTTAAGACAATATTTCTTTGTGTTTAATTTGAATAAATGAATATCGACGCTTCAATTATATATTCGTTTAACTTGCGTTTGGAAAAAATTAATTATTTACGCTTTAAAAATTGTAGAATCTTTTACGAGGCGGTGAAAGTAAAAATGCAAAGAAAAAATTGACGTCATTCTATCTCAAAGTACCATATTCTCTTTATGCATGGGCTTCATTTGACATATACTTTCAAAGATAAAGAAGAAAAATTAACGTTTCTTCGCAAGTAAGTCGAGCACAAAAAGAAATGAATAAAACAAGTATACTCGTTAAGAGTCGAGCTAAAATGTCTGGCTTTCCGGGGTCAGCGCATTACCTATTCATTATCAAGGATTGGATACTTTATAGTTTCGAATCAAAGGCATTAGGATTGTTTCATGATCTACCGTGACGTTTTAATTTTTCAAAGAATTTATTTCTTTTTTTCAACGATTGTACCAAGTTACTTCGATCGAAATGTATTTGGTAAAATGAAAGGTTTTTTAATAAATTATGATTATTCTCTTGTTATTTCGACCGAGAATCGATTACGTTTGTCATTTATCATTTAAAAATTAGTTATCTAAACAACTTAACTACGTAATCTATTTCCCTTTTCCGAGAGTTTAAATAATTTCACGAATGCTGCGGTTTAACATAATTTGCAAATTAATTAAATGCTTACATTGGTAAATAAGTACTCTCATAAATTTGTTCAATCGTATATCAATACGTATTTAATTATTAAATTAGCATAAATAAATCAGATGTAAACACAATTTAATAATACCGATGATAACAAATTTTAATAGTTTGACTATACCATATTATTTCGGAACGGAAATTTTCTATTCGAGCCGAGAATAAAAAACTAAGTTTACTTTGTTTATTAATTAACTAAACAAAATTAACTACGCACATAGAATTTTTATTTATTAGTTTTATAAATATTTCTATATATCGATAAGTATATATTTCCTACGATAACTTTTTAAATTGGTACGCTTTTATAAAAACCGG
Organism: Dolichoris vasculosae; assembly: GCA_018907195.1. Taxonomy (NCBI): domain Eukaryota; kingdom Metazoa; phylum Arthropoda; class Insecta; order Hymenoptera; family Agaonidae; genus Dolichoris; species Dolichoris vasculosae. Next base: position 12,344,791 of record JACCHY010000006.1, read on the forward strand.
ATTTTTATAAATATCCAAAAAATCAGTTTCTGATTGTCCTAATTGTCCGAAAGAACGGTTAAAAATTTAGCAATCAACATAAAATTACTCGTTAATCGTCAAATAAATTACGATACAAATAATAAAATAACTTCTCCCTTCGCTGAAATTTTGGCAGCGTCTACACTTTTAAATCGAGCTCGTTTGGACGAGAGGTAAAATGTCGCGCGTATATCGATCTACTCTCCTTGTTTCTCTGTCCATCTTGCTTTGTGCTGGTTAGAGCGCGATCCAAACTAAAGCACCTAGTGGTTTTTAATTATCCTCAATTTTAGAGTAGCGATAATTATATACCGATCGAGTTTCGATATCCTGCATCGTCAATACCATCGACACGCCTTTTGCCAACGACACTGCAAACTTTATCAGCTCTCGTATTCTCATCACTTTCATTTCTCCAAATACTAAAGAGTCGATGAGCGTATCGGTAAATTTTGCTATATGTCTTTGAGACTAATTAATATGATGATTGGATAATAAAAAGTCGTTGAATTTTACGTTGGTAAGAAAATCTCATTCGTGAGTAGTGAAGTGAAATTATTGATTTACCGTATATCTTGAACGAAATACTTAATCAAAAGAGTAAAGTGACTTTGACATAGTTTTCAACGAGTACAAATATATATTTTATAATAATAAAATCCAAGAAAAAATATACAACAATGTGTTAAGATTTTGAAAACACAATTATCGACTAATCGACAAGGAATTTCGAAATTTATGTACGAAAATGGAAATATGATAGAAAATTCGTACATAAAAATTTATATATAAAAGAATGTTGTACAAAGATCTGCGAGTTATCTTGAGTTTAAAATGTAGTTTATACTTGAGAATTCACATTTTTCTTTTATTAAACATGTACTAAGCGAAAAATAAAGAAAGTAGAGTAAGAGACGATTTATAATGTATATTTATTTTTAAAAGAAAACGGATTTTTTAACAAATAGTTTTATTTTTAATTTAGAATTTATTTTAATACAATTCATTTCTTTTTAATTTTTGATATTTATAGGATTATATTTTATATATAGACTCATTGTCAAAGAAAGCAACTAAATTTTTGCATTTTTGCTCATAATCTATGATAATATACTTAATTTCATTAAATAAATTTAAAATTATAAAAATTTCAACATATGTCGGTATAATTTATACATTTTCTTGTTTAAGCGTAAATTTATTTTAAGCTGGATTAGATGAAAGTGATATTAAATTAGAATAAAATAAAGATTTTTATTAATGGCTCGTATAAAAAACGGAAGAAATTGCAATTGTGTTTATTAAACTACAACAAATCTTTATGAAAATATTCTCCAATACGACTTTTTTCTTGAAATGTAATAATTCACAAAATATATATTGTAATAGTTGCATACAAAATTAATAGTTATATTTTAATATCTATTTCAGTACAAATATATTGTTAAAAAATAATTAAGATTGAAACATCTAATATACACTTCAATTTTTTAAACTATTATATTCGATAACAATTTTTAATTAATATGTTAGTATAAGGTTGATGATTCATATTAAATTATAAACTAATCTTTATAAATGATTGATATAGTATCATAAATTCGTAAATAAGTAGATCTAATATGTAAAAATAGATTAGTAAAGTAAATATTGTTGGTAAATATTATACAAAAAATATTAATAATAAATAATAAAATAATAAAATAATAAAAATAACATATTGAAAATATTTTGATATAGCAATGTATAGTGGTTTTATTTTATTCGTATATGTAAACATAAGTCTTATATTCTATTTCATGGATTTAATAATTTATCCTATTACTATTTTTTTCATAAAAAATTATGGTAAAATGAATTTTAACGTAAAAAATGTAATATTTACATCGATAAAATTAAAATTATTCCTAAAATTTTTTTAATAGTCAAAAGAATTGACTTCTGGTAATACATATGTAAAATTTCACACATGTTTCTAGTGAAATATCAAAATCATGACTCGAGTATTTTTTGTATAGGTTGTTTTACATATAAGAATTTCATTTTTAGTGAACTAGTTTTGATAAAATAGATAAACTGAGATTGAAACAGTAAAATAATCGTAAAAATGTTAAAATTATATAAGCTTACGGCTTTTTTATGTAAAACAAGAACATTGTCTTGACTTATATCCTGAAATATTAAGATAATTTTCTTAAAAATACTGTACGCCAAATTACACTAATTTATAGCTTTCTTTTAAAGTATTATTAAATTGTATTTTACCATATGTCGTTTTTTCCGTTAGTTTAGTTCTGGAACTTATAATCTAGTATCTAGATTGTAAACTAAGTTACTATAAAAGTTGTTAGCTTAAGTGGAATATTATTTTTGTACAAAAGTCGTATAGATTATTCATTTCGTATCGTTACTATTACATTTTGATGTCTCGATATTCTTATTATTTCAACCGATATTTTTAATTAAAAATAATGAATTTTGAGGTTTGAGAGTCTTTTTATTAAATTTAAATATAGTTGATCAAGATTTTCCTTTTTTAATTTTGAAAAGTTAATCATATTATTATTCTCAAATTGGAAATAATTTTTTATACGAGATACTAGGATTAAATTTTATTTTAATCGTTAAATAATTTATTTATCCTTATTATTTATTGTAAATAATATATCGTATAAAAGATATAAAATTTAATTTAAATTTAGAAATACTTAAAGAATGTTTGTTGAAATTTTTTTTTTAACTTTTAAAATCATATTGGTAATAGAAAGGATTTCCAATTTCAAGATATGAAAGATGATTATTATTCCGAGAATGAGGTTAATACTAATTTAAAGCTAATATCCTTTTCCGAATTAAATTTATTGATCTATATAAATATACATCTTCATCGGCAATCTTTTATTTCTCTATACCTGTTCCGATCATGCGATTTGTGAGTGCATAAACTCATCTTTTCGTCGATAATAGTATCGACGACTTCCGTAAGTAGACATCATTTTTTCTTTCTCTATCTTCGTATATTATTGCTAGCGTTTTTTTAAATTGCCTAATATCTACAATGATTTCCAACTTTCTTATTTAATTGAAAATATTAACTCTAAAATTTATGTAATTTATTATGATAAAATACGAATACGCAAAGTTAGAAACTTGATGAAAATACAAGTAGAATATATAATAATTTTCCGAATCATAAATTCATGACATTTATTAAAAACGAATACGTTAAAAGCCAAACCGAAATAGTTATAATTAAAAATTTATTAATGCTTTAATAAATATTCGATTGTATATTATATCTTTTTAAAATAGTTTTCTTATTCTAAACCTATTTTTAAAATTTAATTACAGTTCTTCTGGATATCAAAATATGCAAAAATAAGTACATTTGAAGTGGAAATAGAATTAAAGATTTTTTGCATATCAAACGCGTATAATTATAAAAAATATTCCCCTTTTTTCGAATATACAAGATATTATACATATTTGACAAAACTAATGATTCTTCCTCAAACACCTAAAGTATATTTTCTTTTTTCAATAATCGAGTTAAATAAACATTATTATAATAGATAATGATACATACTAAACAAAACATTTACAATCAATTATATTCCAAGCTATAAAGTAAGTGATTTTCTTTCTTCTACTTTATTATCAATATAGAACACAAGTTACTGTTATTTATTAATTATTAATTATCAAACCTTTAATTTTCTTATCGATTAAAAGCCGTGTCTGTTTGATAACGCATTCTTTCTATGTGTTTTCTCTAATTTTATTTATATTAATATTATAAAATGCAACTAATCGAAAGTCGTAACGAAGATACCATTAGTTGTTTATTGTTAAAAATTAAAGCTACTTTCAATATTTAAAAAACTTATTTCACAAAAAGTTACACGAACAGTTATATGACATAAAATTCCTGAGAATAAATTACCGAACTTCGGTAAAAAATGTTTAAGAAACAAAACGGAAACATTTTCTACGCTAAATTTAAGAAGATTAAATACTATAGGAATTTAATTTTGAACTTTTCAAATTTTAAATTTGATAAAGAACTTGCACTCATTAAATTTCGCCAAAAAAATGTTTGTCATACTTCTTTACCTTATGAGTATTTAATTATAATAATATTACAAGTTGAAATACGTGACAGGTTATTTTCAATAATATCAGCACCCAGTGAAAACATAATATATCAGGAGTGGATAGAAATAATATAATAAAGTATTCGCTTTCATTCTGGTCATATTATTAATATGTCACTAAGTACGCAACATAAAACATCTAAAAATAAAGCTTTTGAAAATCAAAACAGTACTGAAGCGATTTAATTTGAAATAACTTCGTATGCCTACCTTTGATGGTTAAATAGAAATGAATGAATAACAACTTTCAGAATAATTTTTATTCGATAAGTTTTTTTATATAGAAAGACCTATATAATCTATGTATGTACAAATATCTTTTTATGAAAGGCAGAATTATATTTCTATGTAAAGTCATGTTACTAATCGTGAAATTCACATGTTTTGATAGTTTCATTTAATATTCCGACGACTAAATATCAACTCATAATCTTTCACTTTGTAATATCTAACAATGAAAAATAGTTTATTAATAATAATTATTAGTTTTCTTGCGATATTAAAAATATAACTATTACAAATGCATAGCATAACTCGCGAAATCAATTTATATTGAATGATAATAATGTAGATGATTATGTAAGCACTGTATAAAAGCAATCGTTCAAATCAATATTATATATAAACACTCGATATAATTTTATGGATTAAAATTCTAACATTCCTTCATATTTGATTTATTAATATACTTTTTGTTACTTTATATAATAAGCATATAGAACAATTTAAGGTAAAAATGAATCGCTGTCATTCTTTCATTTATTTTTAGTATACGAGTAATTATGATAATTTGACATTCGTTAAATACATAAAGTAAAAGTATAAATACGGATATAAAAATAATATTTTTTAATATTAACAAATGTAGTATTTATAAAATAAATTTTTTTGAATTTTATCATTCAATATTTAATTAATAATACTTGAATAATAAAAATTTAAATATTTTAAATGTCCGTTAAAGTAAAATTTTGCATTTATGTAAATTCGACACGAATAGTTAAATATTCAATTTTTTTAAATAATTTTTTAAAGAATTTTGTAATTTTACAAATGACATTTACACTACATCTATATTTTTAAATATATATACTTTTATATAAAAAAATAAAATAATAACTACAAAATAAAACTTTTTCTCTAAATGTATAAATAAGTGCCATACATGAATATTTTATGTAGCAAATAATAAATATCTGTTTTTACACCATTCAGATAAAATAATACTAATTAATATTTAAAATTTAAATGACAATTTTCATGCGATAAATTTAGATCTCTTCGGATATTATATAAATTGAATCAAGTGTATTTAATTTTTATTCTATAAAATATTATATAGATTTGTAAATAGAAATTTAGATTGTATCTAATAAAATTTTAAGTAAATGAATTCATTTGTAAAAAATTCGGGTTATACATTCTTTAAATTTACATAAAAAATATATATTTAGAAACAGTATTCTTGAATATTTTATATATTTGAAAAATTAAATAAAATATTTTTATAATTAAGAAATCCACGATACTTTTAAGAAATTATAATCAATGTTTAATTTTGATTTATTTTTACAAAAAGAATGAAATATATTTTTAAATATCAATGTTTTTAAATATAAATAAAATAACTAAATACATACATGCGAATACTTTTGTATCAACCTATTTTTTATCATAAATAACTTGCACCATGATATTAGTTACAAAAACATAAATATTTTCAAATCATGTTTTTATTGCATTACATTGTTATTGTACTGTGAAAATCTCAGTCAATTGCAAACTGAAAGAGTAAATCTTTATAGAATTAATTTAATACGATAGATAAACAAAATTAAGTTGATTCGAAATTTCTTTAAAGTTTGAAATATAAAATAAGTTAAAAAAAGATTTATTCAGTTCATGTCAAATTTCTAACTTTTGAAGGCTGTTATGTCAGTGTAACGGAGAAATACAAATTAGTGAAAAAAATAATTATAATTATTATAACCGATTATTATAATCATTCTAACAAGAAAAAATGATTAAAACTTTCCAAAGCAGAATAAAAAAATATATAATGTGTACTATGCAAAGTAGAATAATTGAAGGTGTAATAAGTTTTTTCCAAAATTATAGACACATGTAACTAAAAGTCTAGTTTTAAAGTATTTTTTAGTAAACACATATTTTAAAAGCGAATTAACTGATGCAATTGACATTTTACATGAATTTTTAAAAGATTCTTGTCTACAGATTCATTAGAATTAGCATTGAAATTATTATTTTTACTAAAGTTATATTACAAAAAATCCAACATCTGTTGTTTACGTAATATTTACGTATTCTGTAACACTAATGTTTATCCGTAGTTTATCATACAAAATTTTTTCTCCTTTAATTTATTTCCTCATAACACTGAAAAATAGTTTTCTCTTTGTTAAAACAATTCCAAAATCACACTAGAAGTGTCGTAGCGATTGTATTTTCTTCTCTCGTGTAGCGTAAAAATTTCCTATAGCTTAGAACTTCGAAAGGTTTGATTGGTTAAAATTACCGGGGTCAGGTCGAAAAGTCATCGGTCAACCCCTCATTTTAACGAAGTCGTTGTGGTCAAGAGGAAACATTCTCCCAAGCACGTAAATTTTCGCATCCGAAAAGACTTGTAGCACAAAAGCTATTCAGCTCAAGGAGACCAAACATGGCCTACAGTTTTCGCTACCTTTTGTAATACATAATTCTCTTTTCTTGAAGAAAATCAAGATTTGTTTCCCTTACACTCTCTGACTTCTTCTCTCTCTCACTCGCTCTCACTCTCTTTCTCGTGCACTATTTGTATTTCGTTTTTTTCCCTTCTTTTCTTTTCATTTCCGAATTTGCTTTTTATATAAATTCTTTTAAGTATATTTCTGTAAGGAGTTAAAGTTGCTTTTGTTAACAATAATTTTATAAGGAATCAACTATAAAATTTATATTTGCATTATTTTTTTTAAATGGAGAAGATTTTAATATTTGAAATTAAATATCTGATACTTTTGTTAACTTGATTATATTTTTTTTGAACATTTTTATGATAAAAAATTTATTTAAACCAATTAAAATAAACATTGATAACGTATCTCATGTTTTCAAGAAAAGTAGAATTTATTGGTTACAAATCCGTTTATTCATCGAATATTTGCAAAACAGCAGCGTAGAAAATATATCTGATAACTCGTAATTCATATACGTCAATTTTATGTTTACTATTATGCCAAACTAATTATTTATATTGCATACTTTTTACTTAATCAATTATCTTTCGATTTATTTACATGGATAGTTACTTTCTTATAAATAGTTTAGTAAATCGTAAACATCTAAAAATGAAAATGCAATTTAGACATCTATAAAATTATTGATCTGATGAAAAATCTCGAAACAAAATAAATTAAACTAACGATTAAAAAATAAAAAATTTATAATTGAATTATAAATGTACATAAAATATTATGATTTTTAAAATTATTGGGTCGAAAAATTTTTAATGTATAATTTAATTAAAATATAAAATTAATTTCAATTAAGAATAATGAAAAGGATTATTAATGAAAAAGATATTTAATTCAAGACATTTCTTTAAAGTTAAAAGCATACGAAAATCGTTACTTTATTTTCTTATTTTATATATACATTGAAAAGCTATATAATTTCACGTTGAATAATTAAAAAATGTTAAGAATATTAAAAAGTATCATTATTAAATATAATTTAAAATTATGATTATGGTTAATTATTGAATAACTAATTTAACACAAGAATTAAGGTCCATTAATGAAATATTTGTTAAAAGAAGTGCATAAAAGTAATAAGAACAAAGAATAAAAGTAAGAGGTTCAATTTTCGCCCATTAAATTACTTATTATCTACTAAGTACAAAAAATGAAGTACTAATTGAGATTGAAATCAAGATATTAAATTTAAAGAATGGAATTAATGTGTACATATTGAAAGTTAAAAATTAAGTCATTATTACTCATTAAGGATCCTAAGTTTACAAACGGTTGTACATTGTTTTCGTCCACAGGAACACGCAAGTTATAAATCTTCCAAGCTATACATACTATACGTATTATCAACTAATGCTAAACACTAGATAATCCAAGATTTACACTTAATGAACATAAACGTTAGCGACATATATAATTGTTAGAGAAATTGTGTATAGTTTGTTGTTTCATGAAATTTATCTAAGTTGGATCGAAAGTGATTTAAATGAGATCACAAAGTTTCGGAACGAAAATTATTAGCTCGAAAGTAGGATGAAGTACTGATAAAACTCTCTGAAAAATAATTCGAAGGGTAATGTTATTTTATTATTAAAAATAGTAAATTAAATATATAATAAATATACAGAAGTGTAATAAAATTTCAAACATCTAATTTCACTAATTAATCGTAGCTGTAAAAATTATTTGGTAATTTACTTACGAGTTTCATAACTTTGCGATAATTAATTCAAAACTATTAGGTTTTTAATATACATACGGATTAATATATGTATTCATTAATGTACGTATGATTTAAATTAACATATAGAAAACAATAATTAATTATGTACATAATTATTTATAAATACGATCATCCTCAAATTTGAAGCTATAGATTTTTACAGAATTAAAGCTACAGTTAGATTAATTTTTAGTTTTCTTAACAATATCACAAAAGTAAATTATTCGTTTATTGCAAGTAATGAATACATGTATCATGTCATAAGTGTGTACATATGTTATGATACTATTAAATAAGATAACTTTTTAAAAATATAATTAATTTTTATACAGATATATTTTTGTTTCATTTATATTAGATCTATTGTTATTTCATTTACTTACAACTTAAGAGAGTACCTAATAATAGTAGTTTTATTAAATATATTATTTTAAAATCATTATTAATAATTTATAAAAAAGTATCACATTTTGATTTTGTTTTTGAGCTCTTAATAGCTTGTCAATATTTTTGACAACCTTCGGATAATAATAACTTTAGGAACCTACTTCATGAGAAATTATTATTTTATGTTGTTCAAATAACTTACATTAAATACAATAAATTGTTTATGTTTTATAAAAATATGAAAATTACCGAGTAAAACAGAAGCATTGATAGGATAAACGTATATATGTAGATAGATTTCAGTTTGGATTTGTATACTAGATTTATCAGTAAAGATGTATAGACCAATTTCAGTTTATACACGTTAGAGATTTTATGATGAATTTGAACGTAAACTAATTCAACACTGTTTTTGTTATTCCCATCAAGGTAGAGGCGTAAGCATCTAGTGGATGATACTCGTGTTACTCACAATGTTATACGTATCGACCGTTCAAATCAGATTTTTTCAATATGAATTATCTATAGTTTTTTGTAATACTTTTTTAGATTGACATCAAAATATTTTCAATACGACGTGCAAACTTTTATATTTTCAGTTTGATTATATTCCTAATGAATCAAATATTACAGCAATGTTTTTTTCAGTTTTTTATTTTTCATGTGTGTATTTTAAGAAATCAGTCGTGAGAATTTTTAAAATTTAAAATAAGTAACAAACTTTATTTCATATTAGTTACGATACAATATTTTATATTATTATCTGCTTTCGATCGATAAATGCTTTTCATAGAACATTAAATGTCGAAATAGACATTTTCATTTGAAAAGGCTTTAAAAAGTTTTTGTAATATATTTCTGAATATTTTTCCATTTTTATTTCTAATGAATTTAATTCTACGTATCCAAATTAAAGTTTAATTTTCAGGAAAATATTTAATATCATCCGATATGTGAAAATGAAAATATGAATTTATTCATATTCGAATTACAGGTATTGAAAAAAGTTATCTTTTATGAGTGAAGCATTGAAGATTTACTTTATACGATTTTTCTTGTTTTGTTTTATGTCAAAATATGTAATTCTATTGACGCAAATATATTATATTATATAATAAATAATTTTTTAAGCTCTACGTTACTCGGAGCAACTGTTTTGAATATTTTATTAACAGTATAATTTATGCTAAATTCAGAAAGTATATAATTCTAACTTTGATTTCTCAGGAAAGTTTCTATCGAACACATTTAATATTATAATATTTAAACGAAATGCTAACGTAAAAGAGTTAATAAACTATTTCACGAAATATAATATTTGCCATATATTCGTGATTAGTTCGGTTTTAAATAAAGTCATAGTAATTTATTCAAAATCGTATACGATATTAGACAAAATCTATATGAATTATATTAATATTATTTAAATTATTAATTTATTAAACTCGTTTAAATCAAAATCAAATACTGGAATGGTTTATATCTTATTATAATAATAAATATTAAAACATTATGAATGATTAACAGTAATAGCATATTTAATACAAAATTTCCATCTATAATTTAGTCAGTAGTTTATTTGAGTAACATTCATTTTTTAAGAATTTTATATTTTTAGCAAAGTTTAATATAATATAACGTTTGTATTGATTTAGAAAATTTTCAAAATTTATTTTACAATTAATGAAGAAATAAGTCTTTATATCAACTGTAACTCATTATTAATGAAGATTGTAGATTAACTCCACATTTGAAATAATAATATTGTTTACATTTTACCATTGAAATAAGAAATTTTTAGTAATTGAATTACATAAGACTTTATTTTAATAAAATATGAAATTTATTTTTATTATGTAAATCTTCATAATATAATCTCTTATTCTTTTTTAATTCTTTTAGTTTATAAAATCTTTATAAAAATATTTATTTTTATATACTTTAAACTTTTTTATTTCTTTCAGTATTTGTATTTATATGACTTTCTTAACATTAATTTACGAAAAGATTAAGGACTAATGTTCATTACATTATAATTAGTTAATCAATATTGTTTAATTTATGATTTTAGTAGTTTTTGGTTAATACCCTCAGTACTTACTACTTAGTAATAAAAACATGATATTTTTGAATGTGTAGTTTTCAAATAAATATAAAGTGTATTCAGTTTGTATATGACAATACAACTCAAGTAAATATATTTTTTACTCTTCAAAGTTTATTGGAATAAGTTTTTACACAAATTTGAAAAGTTAATTCATTTTATATATTCTATAATAATATTTATACAAAAAATTTCATGATACGTAAGCATTAACATAAAAGTACGAAACATATATTTGCATAGGAACAAAGTAACTTTATGTAATTTTCGCACCATGAAACAATATCCTAGAGTTTTGGGTTGAGAACGGAGTCGAGGAATCCTCGACCAATGTAAACTACATTACTTCTGAGCTACATAGATTTCGACGGTAATAGAGGAGAGAACTTCTCGATAATACAACGCGATAGAGATTTTGGACCATTCACACTTCTAAACTACTGGAGCTTCCAGTCCAATGATTCAAAAATTCTTTAGTATATCAACTAGAGATAATGTTTAAAATAAAAATGAAATAACAGAGAAAAATATTAAAAGTATATTTTGTTAAAGCTGGATTATCATTTTGTTGTATGTTTGAAGGATTTTGTAATAATATCCAATATTCCGACAAATTAATACGTATCTAAACAAGTTGAGCTTCTAATTATGCCACCAAAGGGATCCGAATAAGAAGCAATTATATATAGAGTAAATGACATGCTTATATTCTCTTATCTTGAAAACCATGCACGACAACTCTGAGATAACGAGTTACTTGAAGCTCGGAGGAACAGACAGACTATCTCAGGCATGTCTATATACTACGTAAGCATAAGCGTAGTGTATAATTGTGATAATGGAGTATATTATTGTGTCGATTTAACGTACTTAATGTTTCAGGGTCGAGTCGGTATAACTAAGGAATAATCCATGTCTATAAAATTCCCTGAGTAAAAGAATATTTTTACTCGCTCAAAATTCTTTTTTCTTTGAATTCTCTTTAAATGTTTGATTTCCTTACGCAAACACACATACACGTACGCACACACGCAACACACGTGTATATATCAAATGAACGTGAGTGGAATAAATGAATTTTATTTTGAAAAAAAGTACGAATAGTGTGCATTAAAAAATTTATATACCCATCCATCAACTCTTTCTTTTTATGATACATTAGATTAAACATTGCATAGCTTATAAAAACAATTCTTTAATATATAGAAAGAACATTTTTGATATTTCGATGATATCGGATGAAACTTTTGTAGATACGTATATTTTAATTACATAATAATAACGATAAATAGAATTAAACGAATCAATAAAATAATTAAATAAAAGATTAAATTCGTTACCGTAATTTTCTTTATGAAAATAAATAGAAAATTCAATTTTGCAATAATATTGGTTTGGATCGATTTCAATAATTTTAAATTTCTGTAGTGAAAGTAATTTGTTTGGAATTTAAAACATATTTCTATTTTATTTAAAAATAAATAGAACGTTTTACGCTTATAATATTAAAATGTATTATCGCATTGATTATTAATATTGTATTTATAGATATATAGTACTAATATAACAATTTCACTCGCACATATTTCGATAAGTAAAAATGAAAATGAAAATTTTGTTTATTTTTAACTAAAATCATTTTTATATGCTAGAGATTTATGTAGCAAGCGAAATAAGATTTTTCGACGTGTCTAGATTAAATATTTCTTTTACGTTCAATATCTACAAAAAGGAAACGGGAAAAAGAAGAATTCATCTCACACGATCGCGATAGTCCAATTTACCGAGCGCATTAAATTTTTTTGAACAAGCAAAAAGGTATTATGCCGATAAAGATACGATATGTTGCGCATGACCGAAGCGAAGCGCGTCGCTGCTTTTTTTTCTCGGTTGAAAACAAGTAGAGCTATAAAGAAAAAAAAACGAAGCACGCTCGAGCTAAATACCTGGAAATTTATGGTTATTAGGTGATGCGCGAGAAACACTTAGCCGAAACAATGTGCCGGCTTTCAGGGCGCAAAGCAACCCCGTTATGTCCGAGCACCAACCCGACGCCATGCAAAGTAATACAGCGGAGAAGATGCAACGAAAAAAAGACTATGGTATAATCTCGGGTTCGGTGAATGTAAAATTAACGCCTGAAAAAAAGGAAGGCCGTACCAAAACTTTTTCTACCTCGCGTTATCCACTGTGGAAAAAAAAGGGCGGAAAGTTATTCATTTGTAAGAACTATCTTATGGAAAAATATCAATTATCCGCTTTTATAGTCTAACACTGTTAAAAAATGAAAACAATCTATATTAGTAGCAATTCGATCAAAGTTTTTTAAGTAAGCAGCTTCGCAGACTATATTTACTGTCTATCTAACTTGTGAATTTTTTCTTATAATACTCACTCTTACTAGTTAACTTAAATTTCACTTCGGATAACTAGTTTCTTTCTTAAAGTATAGTTTCTTCTTAAAACAGAAAATTTAAGATATACCTTAGAATTTCCCTTTGTTGAACCTTATTAATTATCAGAATCATAAAGATTTTTTAATTATTAAAGAAGCGCGTAGCCAACGTAACATTTGATACAAAGAACTTATTTATACTTTTAGACGTACTATAAATAAATAAAATAGATATATAGTTATAAGGTTCAAGATTTAAAACTGGTTTAACACTTAAAATATTTCACGTATTTATAATTTATATAAGGTAAAAATTCTTTGGCATGCCGAGAATGACGAATTTTTTATGATACTCGATCTTTAGCTATAAACTACGAGATATTGAAGAAAGTAACATAATTTACAATTATGTTCAAAAAGCTTCAAACGATACAATATACATTATTATATTATTTACAATAATCTAAATAGTTGACTGTATTATCGGTAAATTAATAAATATTTTAAAAAATCCGTACCAGCTATTTTTTTTCGTTTATTAGATTGAAAAATTAGTAAAATGATTCGCATAAAATGCTAAAAATATACCGAGTCGATTTTTTATTTTTGTTAATGTTTTTCTTAAATATTGTTCCATTATTTCGTTTGAATTTTAAGTACCTTCTAAATTTATGAATCGGTATCGTGTCTTTTTTTAAGCATCTAATTTAAATTAGGTAGTTAGAAAAATAATTAACTATTCGCGCGTTAAAATTCTTTTTTTATTCTCGCTCGAATAAAAAAATACACAAAAGAAAAAATGTTTATTACGTAAAAATTATGTTTTATATTATGTATCAGAAAACAGATTCCGTAAGTGCATAAGTTTCTTTAAGTTTAGTATCTAATCACTTACAAGTTCTGGTCGATTATATTAAGTCAGCTATAACGACTTATGCATACGCGTTATTACACTTCATTGAGATTCTACTTTACGGAGTCGCTTTGTAATCGGATCTAAGGTATTTCAATAGATGAATAGAGAAAGAGAGAGTGTACGAGAGAGAGAGAGAGAAAGACGAAGTCGGTAACATTTTTGTTAGGACTAATTAAAATCCCCCGAGCGAAGCCTAGAATTTAACTCAAGCAACGAGAAAGTAGAAGGTTGAATTTTCTCCGAGAGTTAGCAAGTTCGGATTATGTTAAACGGCGGATCGGTGCAGATTAATTACCCATTCTGCTCATCGGGCCTACCGACTTCCGTTCAACTAATTTATAAGATCGGTAGATTATTTTCCACTTCCACTTCCACTTCCACTTCACCAGCTTTATTTTCCCTAATCTACAATGCATTTTTCAGCTTTCCATCTTATCCTTTATCCAACATAATTATCCCTTGCCATTGTCAACGAGTGTTGCAATAGTTTACGACCTTGGACGAACTTTTCTTTATGCTTCTTATTACCATTGGATACCTCGTATTCACCGTATCATCGATGACACTCGTACCTACGATTTTCTACCTAGTAACCTTCGCGCAACCTAAAAAATCCTCCCGATATTATACAACGTCGTAAAAGATAAGCAAGAAATCGACGCGCGTTCGTCCGAAAGAAGATTCGAACGAATCATTCGAATGTGCGAGCGACACGCGACGAAGGGAAAATTCGTAATTCGAGCTGCTTTTATCAAAGATCATTTGAGTGGAAGGGAAAGACGGGAATGACGGAAAAGATGACGTTCTGACAAAGCATTCGTTCGCTCTCGGAGGGCTTCGCAGGTATCTGGTTTCGGATTAATCGCGAGTGTCCCGTAGCTCAGAGACAGACACAGACTAGTGCCTCTTGTCCTCTCGACTCCTCTCGACTCCTCTCGCACTCCTCTCGCACTCTCACTTTTTCCCTCCCTCGATTTCTCTCTTTCCCTTTAGCGTTTTGTTTCCCCTGTTCGCCTCGTTCCTCGAGTCTTCAGACTTCGACGAGAGACGATCCGGCAGACGCGTATCTGAAATTCCACGTAGGTTTACAACCTTGTTGACCGGCTTTGACCTCTGTCTCTCTCTAGTCTTGACTCAACTCGTCCGACTCGTAAAGCAGCTCACGTTTGATTAAAGTCCCGAGGCTAGATAAAGGCGCGAAAAGCTTCTCAGTCACCGCGGAATAAAACGACCGCACACACAAGTGCAAACGACTAGCGACGATGGCCAAGCTAAGGACTCATAAACAAACTCGATGTTTCTTTCAAACTCTTTACTTCTTTTCTAAGTACATTAACCTTTGTTTTTTTTTATACTTTTTGCGTCGTTAAAAGATTCTGAATCGATGATGCGCGTAATCTTACATTATTTTCATATTAATCTTTCGTTTTCTGTTCAAATTTTTCAAAGTTTCGAAAACGGTTTACGTATTTGAAACTTTAAACAGGATACAGTTGATGATATCGATGCGACTTTTTACGTATAAAAAGCAAGTAAAACGTGTCCGAGTGAATATTTAAAAGTTGAAACTAACTTTTCAAATTCATTGTTGAACAGCTTTCTTCGTGTATTTATTGAATTTTATCGCCTTACTTAAAATATCGATACGTCAATAATTTATCCTTATTATAAAAAGTCTTACGAGTAAATAAATTTCATACGTACTTTATTAATTTATCCGATTACATTTATTATCGTATAAAATGTAGAATGAAGTTGCTGATTTTCTCCCCTAATGAATATTTTGTTCAAAATACTTTACGTAAAGATAATTTTCAATATAATTGTAAATTTATGCACTGTTACAAGTTAAGTCGTGTCACTGTTTTATGTACGTAGACTCGTTGTAACGCGAGAAACGAACTCGAAAGTTTACTTGTATGGGTTTATGTACGTATTCCCGCATACGAGATAATTTTTACATGTTCAACGAAATTGTACAACTAGTTTACCAAACGTAAGAATTTATAAAACATCGAACCGCCGAAGGTCTTGTGAAATATTAGTACCTTCGCAGAGAAACCATTCATCGATTCGTTGGTCTGTGCTAATTGGCCAAATAGGATCTGAAATAATTAGTGGATCCCTTTGAATTCTCGGTATATAATAGCTTCCACGGGCGTACTTTTTCTTTTTTTCATTACGATCCAACAAGGATTAGTATTGTTAGGGATAATACTTAGTTTCTACGCTGATTGTTAAGAACGTTGGTATCGATACTTGGCATAGTTACCAACTACTTAACAATATAAACCAACAGATTTACATACATTTGGTAAGGGAAAATAATAATTAAACGAGTCTTAATCATATTTCGTATAAAACACATCCGTGACAAGTGTATTATATTATTTATACGTAAATGAATAAAGTATGTAAAGCAATTTGGTAAAATGACATTCGAATTACAGCTATTATTACTTTCGATACGTTTCAACATCCAAAAACACGATTAATTTGTTCCGAGCGAAAAAAATGGACGAGATCTAAGCTAGATAATCGACGTGTAACGTGACAGGTGTTCGAGTAAACTCTGTCGATTTCATGTCAACTGTCTCGAAGCGAACACGTATAGGGTAGTTCGATACCATGTCCGTTCAATTTCACGCACAATATTGATGTTACAATACGGATACGCACGAAGAACGAATATTCGCTAAACTGTGCGTTGCGTGTAGTTGTGTAGGTAAACGAAGAATTAGGTAGTTTGTAGATAGGATAGGTAGAGACGCGACTCGAGTGTACGACAGTCGTACGTTTCCGAAAATGTAAAAGGAGAGTAAAGTTTAAATAAAGAGAAATAAACGGAGTAGCAATAAATATTAATGGAATAATTTAATTGAATAAAAAAATGTTATTCTCTCATTTCCGACACATTTTCAATAGCGTATAAATATTACAAATAGTATTCCTTTTATTTTCGTTCGCATCGTATAATTAAATAAAAATTCTGTTATAAAAATTGATGGACATCCATTTTCAATGTATATAAATAAAATACACATTTCAAAAATATCGATTTTTTCGTTAAGAAGACAAATATACATACTTTATATTACAGGTTTTTGTCGCGATAACGTAGACACGGTACAATTGTAATATACATAGGCATTGCATTTACATTAGAGTGGAAGTAAGGTTTTAGCGGATATATCAATATTAAATTACGCTGACTATATTCTCGTTTTCTAAATAAAGTTATTAACTTTTTATCATTTATTTATGTATCCGAAATTGGAGAAGATTAGTATTGCAGCGGAATAATTTTATCTCGGCGGAAGCGAATATTTCTCGTAGATCCAAGGTTTAAGAATAATAAAGGAAAATATCAGGTCGTTATCAAAGTCCTGCTTTTTTTTTTATTTTCGTTAGAATATTCTCGAAAAAGTTGGATAATTCTCGAGTAAGCGATTAAAAAAAGTGCCGTATCTTTTTTGAAAATGATTATCGTAGGAATTGTTTCTTGAAACGAGAAGGAATATTCAGCGCGGAGGCAAAAGTAAAATATAGTTTCGGTCTTATCGGGGTAGCGGATAATTTATATTCCGACATTAACAAATGGAGGGGATGAAATTTCAAGCCAGAGTCCAGTCGGGTGTAAAAAGTTGCGAACGATATCGGTCGAGGAGTTAGTTACGAGGCCGACGGAAGTATCGGGGATTGCGTTAGAAGCAGCAGCAGCAGCAGCAATAGTTTGCTTTATGCGAGCGTCATTGTAAAATACTCGCCGGGACATATTACCGCGTACTTTAAGGGAGGAAACCTTTGTGTTTTACCGCTCGCGTACTTTGTCCAAGTTCCGAGCTTTATTGCATTCCAGTACTCGCGTGGTCTTCTTACTCTCTCTCACTTCCTGGCTTTCCCTTCCTATTCCGCAGCGACGTTTTTGCGCGCTACTTACCAAAGTTTTCAAGGATAGGGAAGGTTCGATAATTGCGAAAGTTCCATATGCCTTAAATTCCGCGAGCCACTCGCGTCTGGACCCCAACCTTATTTTCCATTTTCTCCCTTCATCCCTGGACAACCTTTGCTTTTCTTCTATTATCTCGCTTTGTCGTTTTCTTATTATCTCCGCGTTATCGCTTTCTCTCCCTCTCTCTCTCTCTCTCTCTCTCTCTCTCTCTCCTGCGAAACGAATTTTCCATTAAATTGCTCAGATTCTGACGGAGCGTCGGCGGTGTGCTACTGCTACTACCAGTGCTCGACTCTCGTATAATTCCCCAGACTGATGCCGAGCGACCGTGTCGAATATTACACGCTTCTCGTTTTATGCTACTCCTCTTCTCGCTGCTGTTTGCACGGCTTTTTTAAATGAGATGGGTAGAGCGAGGGAACGTGAGCTTGATAATAATTCGGTCATTTCCTCGTAATTCCTCTTAAACACCCACTCCTATCTTTTTTTGCAACTTCCTCGCGCTTTTATATTTTATTTTCTCCGAAAGGCACGAACGCAACGAATACTTTTATCTCTGTGCATTCATTTTATTATCTATTTCCATGTTGAGATCGTCGAGCACTAAATACTGTTTCGCATTTACCTAAAATTTACATCATCGCCGAATTATACAAATCTTACTTTTCCCCTTATAATTAAATCTTTATTAAATGTTTTGGTATTTTTAAATACTCGCGAATGTCACGTATTAATCAGAATCTACGTATCTATAAACAACGGATAAAAATCTCTGTGATTTTTATGTATCTTACCTATACCTAAATACGATAGTAAAATTTTCTTCAAATTTTTCCAATACTTTTCGATATTAAGTATTGGATATTCATTGCTATAGCTATATCATCGATAGAGACAGAGTAATTGTACTTTATGATTGCACTCTTGAAAAAATTAAACTTTTCCAACTATCTTAATTTTAAGTAGATGAAAAATAAAAAAGTATTTTAATTATTTTTTTATTAACTTAGTTATTTGTCTATTTGAATTCTGAATATTCAGCAGTATTTATTTTTTTTTCTCAATCTTTTTCAGTCATTTTAAATACTGGAATCGTTACGAATATTTTCATGAAATATTTAAATATATCCATTCGATATTCCCTTAATACTTATTATATTATAATACGTATACGTTTATAATTAGTTCAATTACAATAATATCGTAATGGTACATAGTTTATAATAATTACAAAAATTTAAGCAACGCATTCCAACGTTAATATCCAAAACTATTAAAATTAACGTTATAACTTCATTTTTTATTATATTTTCAGATTCATTAATTCAAAATCATAAATATAAAAATAACGGTAACAAATAAATGGTCTTGGAGTAATTCGATATAAAATGGTAATGAAATTTCTATATATAGTTATTATAAATTATCGTTAATTTTTTACTAGACATATGATTTATAATTTGTTGTAAATTAATTTAAACGATGGCTGGTTCTTTATATTTTACGTATTTTTTACGGGATGAATTATTTTTATTTTAAAAAATCGAGTAAACTGAAATTAACGATTCATTAAAATACTTTAGTACCTGCAAAATATAATTATTTTAATTCATATTTAATTAAACTAGAAAAATTGACGAAAAGTTAAATTTAACCGAATATTAATAGCAATAAAATTTATCCGATACGAACTAGAATACATTCCAAACAAAGTTAATAAAGTTTATTTATAATCATTAATTTACTCTTCTGTGTGTGTGTAAATAGGCAAAACTTACATTTATAGTAGTAGTCCGGAAAGGATACATAATTTTTGATAAATTTAAAACTAATACTGTAGAATTTCGAAAAATAGATTAATATAAATAGAATATAAATCAAAAGATATTTTTACGATGCAACAATTCGAACTTTACAATTACAGTTTCTACGTTATCAAAATAGTCATCGGATTTGAAATAGTAACAGTAAATTCGAACGTAAATTTATGAAATTTATTATTCTGAATATTTAGTTTTTTACAAATTTAAAAAACTCCATTCCATCCGCAATGGAAAATCGGCCGAAATAAAACTAAAAAACATACACACAACTAATAAAGCGAATACATACGCAAACGACCGCAAAAGCATTAATATTAATACACGCATTAAAGTCGTGCGTCAACTCGAGGATCACTCGCGAAATCCCGTTCGAGAGTCTCGTCAAGTGTAAGTCTCGCGTGAAGTTTGCCGCGGCAGTTTATCTAGCGACTGTTGCGCTCGATAAAAGAACGTCGTCCGGGAAATCTGAAGCCAGCTTAAAATCCGACGGAAGAAGAGCGGGGGATACTCGACGCGAACAGCGGAGGCGTGCGGAGGTGCAATGGCCGCCTCGTAGAAACGCGGGGATCGCTATCACCGGAGCTTCGGGGACCGGCGCGAAGAGACCCGAGCGAATCTATTACGGAGATAAGTCCAGGTGGCACTCGGGCTGTATAGCCGAGTTTGCTAAACTGGGCCATCAGATATGCACCAAGAGAGTGTTAGCCAGCTTAGATACAGTGCGAGAAGTCTTCTGGCAGTCTTCCTTCCTTCCTTCCTTCCTGCACCCGTCCTTTCGATATCGGGCTGCACCCACTCAACTTCGCTCCTAATACTCGACGCACCTGTGAGTCTCCGCAACTTTCCCTTACGCGCTCGGTGTTACCTAATACAACTGCAAACTGCGCTTCTTGCTTTTCTTACCTCCAACGAATTAACATCCCCCCTTGTCTCGTCGCATCCGGACCTTCTCCACTTGCAAAAATGGATGCGAGACTCCGCGGGGAAAAGTAGAAGAGCCTTTGTTTCCTCAAGTGGTAAATTATATTCGTCGGTTTTTTCTCGATCGAGTAACGAATTGAAACTGAATTATTGAAAATATAAATTCATTTTAAAAATTCGATGCATGTGACTTAGAATTATATTTAAATACGAAACATGCGAGTTATTTTTATACGCGAATACTGAAATTTGATCGGACTTGTCGAATTATTACATTATTGATTTTTCTAAATATGCCATCTATTTATAATACTTTATTGCGCGTTTGTTCGCTTCGGGATTAAAAACGAGACGGATGTCTAACTTATAAAAAAATAAAAGGTATATTTACTTTGAATTGTCTTTTATTTTCGATAATTCAAACGGATAGATTTAATTAAATTGCATTCGCTTTGTTTGATAAACTATTATGGAAATTAATCTTAATAGACATGAAATTTTTATCTCTGAGCTTATTCATCGTATGTAATAATTTAGTAAATATTTTTAAGATATTCTATATTATTTTTTCATGATTCAGGAATACCGAAAGATATTTTTAAAGAAATTCTACTTTACGTTACGAATCGTGTTAATCGCAATTTAATACTTGTTTGGTTAATAGATGAAATAATTCACGTATATAATAATCCTGCAAGAACTTTAAATTTTTTAGGAAAAAAACTTTTAATACTACGAAGTTCATAATTTGTACAGTCTATTAAAATTAATTATCATTTATATTTATATAAATGAGTATTAAATTTTAATACGATCCGCAGTTATATTAGATAAAACGCATTAGATTTATTCGTAAGATTTTATAGATAATCAATAATTTAAATTATTAATTTTACATATTTCGTTCATCCTTTTAATTTAAAAGCGAAAAACTTTTATGCGGTACATAAAAAACATTTTAGAGAAGCTGAACCGAGAAAGAAAAAATTTAATGTTCCTGGTAAGTATTGAACTTACAGTTTCTACTTTCGTGATAGTTCTTTACCTTCGGATCAGCAAGAGATTACTAGTTCATAGCTGTTTGAACGATAATTATTTTTTTTTTACGTACACGATTATTTCTTCCGTCACGATTTTTCTCTTCAAGTTAGCCTTTTCTATCGAATATTTGGTTCAAAGATCTTTTCATTCCAGTACTTAAATTATAGAAATAAGAAAGTTATGTTAATATATTCGTGTCCAGCGTTTTAGAATTCTTTGAAAAAGTATAAATTTCGCTTATCCATTCGATTTAGTAGTATCAACGCAAATATCCAGAGATCCTATGTCTTATTAGTTAAGAAAGGGATAATTTATTTTAAATTAAAAATATTATTTTCTATTTATTTACAACGGTGACATTAATTTTAATTATTTTTTATACACTCGTTAAATAGAAAAAAATGAATTCAAATTTTATTTTTTAAATTAAATATATTTTATCTCGAAAGAAATATTATTGTAATATAAAAAAAGCACAATATACTTTCACGAGATTTATTCTCGTTTTTATTTTTTTTTAATTTTATTTATTTTCCATTTCATGAGAAAAGATCATGTTTATTAAGTTTAGTACGTAAATATTGAAAAAGTTTCACTAAAAACATATTTTTCATAAGCAGATGTTTTCAGTATCCATTATTTTAAAAAAATTTCTTTTTAAAACGAAAATAATATGTAAACTTTTTCTTATTTACGAAGCATAAAAATATTTTAAATATGTTCGTTAAAACCGTATTATTTATTTTATTATTAATTAACATAAATACATTTTATTAGCGTAGAAGAGCGGAATATTTTTCCCCAAAATATACATAACCTGTATAAAATGTACCAAAATATACCTGTTTTTAGATATATACCGGTTCTAAACAGAGGCAGGTAGATGAGTACTAAATATAGTCAGCAGCAAAATATACGTTTACGGGATGTACAGCTAAATATTTCGAGAAACGTAATTTGTTGTCGGCATACTTATTATAATTGTTTTATACGTACGGGAAAAAATATGTACATGTATAATACTCGGGTTTGGGTATTTTATAATCTTATTTCATTTCCTGCGCTGACTGTTTTATTTTATTCGTTCAAGTTCTGAACCAAAATAACTAATATCCGTTAATATAAAATGGTTTTACCAGAATATTTACTTGTATTCGAAAGTAAAGGAAAACTTTATAAGTTGAATAAAATTCTCCGCTTCGTAGTAAGAAGATATATTTTTTTAGAATATTTATCGAGAAAATAATCTCTAATAATTCAACAATAATAAACGCGTAACAATATGCATACATTTTCAATAAACTTAAAGCTTATAATATACTTTATATTCCGTCAGAGTTAAGTGATCAAAAAAATTATCCGTTGCTGCCGTTACAAATATAAAATTCCAATGATCGATCCGATCGAAGGATGAATCGCCCAATGACTTCGATTCGGACGAACGCGTACAATCGATTATAATAACTCGTATTTTATATTTTACGCGAAAAGTTTCAATTTATTGTCGCAACATCAAATTAACGATAACGTTATTTAATTATGATTTATTTACGAAGAATAATTACAAGTTTGTAAAGTGTAAGCACGATAATCGAATTATATTTTACGGAAATAATTTAATCGGAAAATGAAATGTCGAATGTAACCGAATGACCCTACAATTGTATTTCTTCCAACTTGGGCAGGACATTGCGCATTTTTTCGTTGAAGATCCATCCGAAATTAAATTTTCAACTCTTTTTTCCTCGAAGGAAGGAAGGAAAAGGGCAAAACGTTAATACAGATTGCGTTATATAGTTACCGGTCGTCAAAAGAGTTGTATCGAGTTAACAGTTCTGCACAAATAACAAAACCAACGGGTCAGATATATCGGACATTTTCGTTTCTCCCCTACACCCGTTTTCATTGGCTCGGGTGCGCCGGTGCCTCTTAACGTCCTTTTTTCTTGGCTTATTTCACTGGGCCCGTTCCGTTAATCTTTTCGAGGTGAGTCCTTTGCTCGTGGCGCCCTTGCGATTTCGAAGCCGTGGAGTTTGCCTCGCTCGCGGAACGAAGTCATAAAATCTGTGCAGGACACCTCGTAAAAATATCCCGAACGCGTAAAAGCCCTTCGCGTTACGTTGCATCGCGACACCGGTTTCGCTCTTTCTTCCCGTTTTTATTTCGTTTCTCCTCGTGGAACGGGGAACGCTGTATTATTCAGGCCGATTAATCGAACGAATGAGTGACGGTAAACCTATAAAATACAGAACATTGAATTTAGAGATGACGCATGCAAGTACATTTTTATGTTTACACTCGAGCCTTTGAGCTCGCGCAGCGACATTTTATAGACAAAACGGCCGTTTTTCGAGCTTCGAACAATACAACGTTAAGCGCTTCATATATCATTGACGGCAAAATGAAATACTGGCATGATTTTCAGGAACAAAAAGAAGAGAGGAGAAATAAAAGGAAAAACAAAACGACAAAAAAGCAAAATGAAAAATGAAAAGCGAACCAAGTCGCTCTCTCGTTGCGATTAAGCACGAGAGAATCTCACTCGGGCAAAGAGAGCCAAACGAATTAATTAAAAAATTTCCGTCGGAAATCTTTGGCATTCGTTTAACCACGCGCCGTGTTATGACGGATTAATTGCAACGTTGCCCCGGGTGCCGAACAACGCGGTCGACGCAGTTATTTATTAATCCCCACCGACCCTCGTCGCGTTTTAATTAAACGTAACGTTTATTCCAGGCGCCGGAGCTCGACGAGCATCGCGAAGGGCTAACGAGACCGAGGGTTGAATTATCGCGTCCTGAAGAGGAGGAACCCTGGACGAACCCTGGACGAACCCTGGACGAAACCTAGAGTTCCTCCGCGTCGATCGGTTCCGAAGGCGCCGAGACGCGAATCGATATCTCCGCGAGGCTTTGGATTAACGACCGCGCGAACATAACGCGAACGTAGCCGTCGATTTAACGCGAATTTGTGCGGGGATTAGAGTACGCGTGTCGTGCACACGAGCTGCTGCGAGTGGAGAAGATAAAATAGGCGGCAAAAGCTGGAGGGAAATAAAGGAATGAAAAAGCTGCGAGAAGCGAAGCATTGGATGTTTACGCACAGTGGATCAAGCAAAGCAGTTCGTTGCACGGTTTCGACGTATAGTGTAGCTCGTAAAAACGCTCTATAAAAGTACTGCAATCGTAACGTAGTGCGTCTGTAAGTGACGCACTGAGAAATATATTATTGCGAGAACGATACATGCAGCTGGTGAGTACCCGACACGATATGGCTGTGAAAACATCAACGGCATTTTCATTCGCTTCTCTTTCGAATTAACATACTGTTTCGAGGGATTATCAACCGCTTTATCGATATTTTACGTTAAATAATTTGTTTTAATCCGTTCGATGAGTGGATTCAAAGAATTTAGACCCCTTCTATTGTCAACTTTCATTTCGAAAACTAGGTCAATTTACGATACCACTTTTCCCTGATTTTTCGATTATGAAGTAAAGTTTAATAGCAAATATCTACCCACTTCAACTTCTGGGTGAAAGCTATTAAGAAAAAGATTTTACCTTAGATGGATGCTGGATTTTCCATTAAGCTTTTTTCATAAAAGTTTGGTTCAAAAAAGCGCAGTGGATTCACATTATATTGCCCTAGACGACGAATCAAGAAGAACTCGGTATACGCGATATTCCGTTCGTAACTTTCGGCCCCGGTATTTTCGTACGAGCACGCGTCTAACCTATCGAATATACGTATAAACAATGGAAAAGTTGGATAAGTAAAGGGTATTTCGACCAATGGTTCTTTCGCCGTTTGTTAAAGAAATAAATTCACGATTCGAATAACGCGGTGATCGTGGAAAATAATGATTAATTCATTTTTAGTGTATCGATAATTCATAAAAACTATATTGATTACTAAGCTTGTTACCATTGATATTGGATGATATATGTTATAAAATTTTGATTTACTTTATGGAAATCTATAGAATAATACGCTTTAGTAGGTACCGGTTTAAATGGTTATTTTAAATGCGATATTTAATATTTAGAAATTGATATTTGTTACAGTTGTACAAAGTTTTCTTTTTGTATCATCAAGTTAAGAAACGCTTAAATTAATTCGTTCAATTTTTAATTACAAACGTTAGTAATCAAAACAAGATTGTTTAAATATATGAAAAAGGTTTTAAAATATTTTAAAAATTTGTAATTTGTCTTTAGATATTTAATCTCGTACGTTAAGTTTTACATTGATACAAATCTTTAAGTTAAAAATGTTCGTTATTTCCTTTATTTCAATTTCAATCATTAAGTAATATTTTTGATTGCTCAAGACTACGTATTATTGTTTTTGAAGGATAATTTTTTCCATTAATATTATTATAAAATCTATCTTATTTTTTATTGCTTGACATACATTATAAAAATTGTATGTTCAAAATTAATTTATATTATTTTAAAATATTTTAAAGATAGTTTTAAACCACGAACACTGCACTTAATACTTGAAATGCGAGTCCACAAATTTCTTTTGACTTATATTAGTATTTCAAAGTATAGTATATTCAATCAAAAGTATATAGATAAACCAACAAAAAAGTTTCAGTTTGTCTAAAACGTGAATAGCATTTTTATTATCGTGTGAGTGCTTATATCTTCTATTATAATGAAAAAAATATTATTTAAGTTTGAAATTGTAATTGAGTGGAGAAAATCTATTATTTATAAAAATATAAGTTTTAAATACGTTGTTTCTAGGATTACATCTGAATTAATCAAATTTATGTCAATGGCTGAAGGAAATTTTTATTTCTAACGGTAGCACTTTTTTATGAATCTTACATTTTTAAATGACTACTTTTCCGTTAATTAATATTTTTATTACTGATTTTGTAGTAGAAAAAGTAAAAGTTATCGATTTTATAAATATATAAATCTAAATTAAATTTTTTACGAAGACCTTTACATTCTCATTTTAACCTTTCTCGTAAAAATTGAAATTAATTTTAAATATATGATTTTAAATCATTTTAAAAGAATTTTTTATTATAGTCTACAATCATTTTACACTATTAAGATATAAACATTTATGACATATGCGCGCGTATATATAAAATTATTAAAAATAAAACAAATATATAACTCTAAGATATTTACAAAAAAAAACATCTGTTTTGTCAACCGAACGATAACGCAATAATAATATTTTAAATATGTTAAGTACAAATTTTTAAAAAACTTTAGACTTCCTCAAATAATATTTCAGAGAAAATTTAAAAGAACTTTGAGTAATCTCTATGATCAATGAAACTCAACATTAATCATTCCAGGATCAAGATGGACACTTTCGGATTTACCTTCTCTTCTCTATATGATGTTTATCGTCTTTAAAAGTTCAAATCAACGGTATGTCAGGAGTTATTTGAAAGCTTTCAACAAATATCGATAAAAAAACCATTTTAAAGTATTATAATGATAAATACGTATATCTTGTTACGAAACGTACGTAGAAGTTTGAGTAATAAAAAACTTTTTTTAGTTCTAACAAACATCAATAGAGACTTTTTTAAAAAAAATTTCAATTTTATACTATTTTGTTAGAAAATTAATAGGATTTTGGTTTTGACTCCTTTTTTGGTCAAATAAATTTCATTACATCTTTCACAAAAGATACGTCCAAAAACAATCAAAGTTCGTCACATGCTAATCGAATACAAACAGAATTTTACATAGTTTGTTCTGATTTCGACTCTTCGATAATACAAATAGAAAACTTTTCAAATATAATTTATCTAAAATTTTCCGATCTGCGATATTTTAATTCGCGTTACTTACAAATTGTAATTTAATCAGCGTTCCGCAATATTTTATAATCATTATCTTACAAAAAATCTACAGAGTTATTATTTTGAATTAAAAATAAAAATTATCTACAGAATAAATAAACTAATTATTATCTTATTATCAAAACTTATTTAGAGCTACGAACGTAAATAACCAAAAGCGTGGATTACTTCCGTCCGTTGATAGAAAATTATAAAGAAACGGAACTTCTTTTTCCAATAAAATCATCGTAAATGTATTACGTGGAAAAATTGTTATATTTCGAAGAGAAGCATCGATCGAAACATTCGTATATTAGCCTTAAGCTCCCGTTGATCGTCAACCGGCGTGTAATTGATACGAGTCCAGATTCCCAAAACACGGGAAAGGCCGCGATAAAATAGGAAAATAGCATTCGGGTAAGAAGGTAAGAAGGTAGGGATGATTGTGATCGTTAGCTAAAGAGAGACGATAGTCGAGACGTAAGAGACGAGAGATGGGAGATTCAACGTCAATTGAATATCTCGAGTAATAGCCGAGGCGTCTGAAATTGTCGCAGGATAGCGCCGTCCGCGAGTTATCTCTCGTCGTCAGCGAATATAAAATCTTTTTTATATACGGCTGGCGAAGGAAGCAACCGAGTTCCTCCAGAGTCGCTCGTTGCAGAATGAGCTACAACGCAGGGTGCAAAGTGCGAAATTTCCCCCGACGCTTTTAACGATAAACGCATACCGCGCGCGCTCATGAATGTTATCTCGTCGGCTGTCAACCCTCATAGCTGCCCTGTTATATTCCACCTTAACGCTGCACTTACCGCCTTATCAGATGTTACGCCCAGACCTTTAGAGCGTTACGCTACACCTACACAGATAATTCCTCTTTCTCCTCGATTCGCCACCGCCACCGCAGCAGCCGCGCCACTCGCCTTCAATTTCCTCCCTCGCACCGACCGACTGAGCGGCAGCTTGCGATTTTATACTCGACGCTAACCGACGTCACTCTTCTTTCCTCCAACCTTTTCTTTTCTACGCAATTAAACGCCGAGGTGCGAATCCGCCTTCCGCTGTACTTAATATCGAGGCTCGCGTGCGACCGGATCGAGCCGAGCTTTTACCCCGGTGGTTACGTCTTCTACTTTGCCGCGACCGACCGGAAGGGACGAAAAATTATTTCGTCGCACTTCGCACGAGTGATTCCGAAAATTATTTCCTCTCTCTCCGTGTATTCCTTTCGACAATCGACTAGACGTTCTTCCCTGGATTTTCGAAAAAGCGAGAAATTTAATTCTTGATTGTATTCTTCGCAATCTGTTCGTAATTCTTTCGCGAATCTTATCAAAAAGATAGTTGGAATTAGAATATTCGTTCTAATTTACCTCGTTTCGTTTATGTAAGTGTAACGTGAAAGTGTAAAGTGGTCGGAAAGTTTGAAATACGTGGAACTCGATCTCGCGAATGTAAAATTTACTCGTTAACTGCAAACTCAGATTTTCCGAATGTTCGATATTTAACGCGCAACAGAAATTTAATAAGCCGAACAACGGAGGCGCGTTAACTTATATCCGCGAGATCGAAAGAAAGGCGCGGTTACGGCTAGAGAAAAGTAATAGGAGAAACAAGAATAAAGCGAAAAGAGTTAGGAAGGAAACGCAACCGAAAACACATAAGAGAAAAGGAAGTACGTCCGCAGCCATAAATACGAAGTTGAGAAAATTGGAAAACTTTTCGCCGAGCCGACAACGACAGCTGTTTTTTTCCTCGTCCGATCTCGGCGATCGGTCAGCGACGCGAATCGTGCGACTCGTTTATGAACGAGGAACGAAATCTCGAGCGCGGCTCTTTAGCATAGAAAGAGGGGGAAATAGAGGGAAATGGAAAAAGGTACTCGGACCGAGCGAACGGCGATGGTAACGCATTAGCGAAATCGAGTCGGATTTTCCGGCGTGACTCCAACCACTCCACTCCAACGTGACTATCGCCATCCACTCCTACGCTCGACTCTTTCTTAACCGGTGACTGAACTCGACGGCGAACCGCTCGATGAATCGTGCGATCAGCGGCTTATACCGTCGAGTGGAAAAGCGATGAAAGTTAGCGTTTGTACGCTCGAGGGAATCGCGGTGGAAGGGCTCCGGGAAAATTAAGCCTTCGTTTTACCGAGGTCTAATGGAATTTCCTTCGTTGATAAATATACCTTTTCATCGTTTATTATGCACTCATCGCGCGTTCAATGGCTGGATAATCAATCGCGGAATAGAGTTGATAATCGAATCGTACGAGAGTGGTTCGTTTTTTCTCGAAGAACAATCGATGCCCAGGGACAAACACGAAATTTGATTTGAGGAAAGAAGTGGTGCGATGGGGGGAGAGGAGGAGGAAAGTGCGAGGGTAGCTAGAAGTGGGATTTAGAAGGCAGTATTGAAAGTACTCGGTTAAACTTGTCGAATTATCCAGATTCCAGAACATTTCTGAAAGCATTGTTCGGTACTTATGTAAACGTCTTGAAACATGGAAGTAGTTTAGTGATTTCCGGACTCCCGACCGATGAGACCGTCGATGAACCATTTCGTAATTTTCTATCGGCGTGCCAACTTTGGAATTGTTTTCGCAATTCTCGCGATTTTCGTTAATGATGCTAAATCATCGGATTAGAAGTAAATGCCAAGTTAACACGAATCTTGAATTTTTTTCTACATTTCCACGTGAGTTTAAAAAAATCCAAAGTATCTATTTACATTGAATTTTTTCCTTCTATTTCAGAATTTTATTTTGCCTTTCTCTCGAATGATCATCTATGAGAGAAGGCTTTTATCTCATAAAATGAGCATCGTACTTTATACCTGAGTAAAAACTGACATTATTTCAGCCAATAATAGTTCCCTTTTAAATCAACCATCTGCGACTCTTAGCTTATTCTCTCATTTTTTTTCACTTTTACTTTTTTAAATTTAAATTGAAAATTTTTCATTACGTTTGTCATTTTTTTTTATATTTTTTAAAATACGTTTAGCGGATGAATTTTTATGTACTTCGTAACAAAATATTCAACTAGTGAAGCTCTTCTGTACGGTCATAAATATAATTGAAACTGTAATTAGTAAATTAATCAGCGATACACAATTCGAATGTGAGATAAGTATTCGAAAATTATGCGATTATTACGGTTTAGGTATATACTGATAAATAAGCGGTTGAAATAACAACGTGAATATTTATAAATATATATGTTTACAAAATTAATTTTACAATGCTAAATTTAAAAAATGGTAATTCGATATCTATAAATATTAAATGCAGGATTTAAAATTCATGGATTTTATTTTAATACCCTGTAAAATCATAGTTTTGAAAGATTAAAAGAATATCAAATTCAAAATGCCATATACAAAAAATATTTTAAAAGGATTATTTTTTTATGAAAATTACGTATTGATAAATATCGAAAGAGCAAAATCATTTTTTATCAATATAGTTTATTATTAATTTCAATTTTATAATATGGACAATTTATGAATTCACGAATCAGTTTAGGTATTTTCATTCGAATACATTTTAGCCGTTAAACAATATTATTATCGTTTAAAAATTAAAAATAATATTGTTTTTATTTATTAGTTTGAACAACGCATTTACTTATTTTTTATCATTTGCAATAAAAAAATTGTTTAAAATCACTTCCATTCTTGTTTAAGTAGATATTAAAAAAATATTAAGATATACGAATAGCGCTTACAAAATTATTCAAAAATTACTTAATATTCAGGAGATATCAAAATGAAAATATCAGTGAAACACAAAAGTTAGAGTATATTCATACGCCAGCAGACCAGTGATGATACAAATGATTACTTTTTTATGCATATATTGTACTTCACACTACCATTAAAAGTTGGGTGTTTGTATGTCATATATTCAGAGCTTATATGAAAACGAATGTATTATTATTTTTTTTGCAAAATAATTAATATGAATTTATTATTATTCGACGTGAAAATTTCTTAAAAATTATTTTAAAATAATCACCAGTTTTTACATATTTTTTTCATGGAAAAAAGTTTTCTGATTTCGCGTAACTTCCAACTCGAGGAAAAACCACAATTGTAGTAACAGAGGTCATTACCATAACTACTAATTGTTAGGTACCAAATTTTACGGTTTGCGGATATTTTATTATCGCGAAGAAAAACTATAACTGTAAAAGTACCACTTTTATTAATCTCAGTTATGTATATATATATATATATATATATACATATATACGTTTAATGATTAAGTTTGAAGATCCGCAGTAAAATTTTAAAACTTCATATCAACTTTTATTGCAATTACATGCTATATATTAAATGCTTATTAAGTTACCGTTTGATATACATTAAGTTTCATAATCTGATCATAAATATGATACGATAAAGTAATATAATTCTTCTTTTCTTAAAAATTTTAATGAAAACGAATCTAAGTTTTAACATTATAAACTGCTAATCGTTATTTTGTGAAAAAACGAATATTAAAAGTATCAATCGCGAAGTGTATCCTATTTTTATAAATAATTTATCTTTATACTTCCTGATAATATTTTTAATTAAAAATAGACAATGTAATTTTAGAATAAACGTAACAAGTCGTAATTCGAAGCAGCGGTAGATCCGACAAATAAACAGTGTAAGAATGAACTTCCCATTTCTAAGAACATATGACTTCCTTCGTTGCTTTTACTGTATATGATTGCGCGTTATTTTGAAGCAAAATCACGGAACCCAACGGCCTGTTTCCTGAATTCCCTTCGCTTGGATTTCACTTGTTGGATAACTTCAAGTTATTGAACAAGCTTCTGTTGTGTTTAGAACAGATTTTCTTTCAACAGATGTTCCGATTTTACGTTTTCAATTTTTCTTTCTTAGCGTTCCAGTAGATGTTTCCTATGAAAACACGAAATTGTCGTTTCGAAACTCTTAATACCGTTTTTATACACGTACTGTAAGATACAATATTGTTTTCAAAGTATAGCAAATTTTTTTTCTCCGCACAAACATATTTTCGATAGTTTTAAGCTAAATATAATATAGCAGCTAATAAAGTAATTATTAAACGACACGAAGTTTAGTATTTCTTTCTGAGATTTAGTCATCGTAACGTTAAGTTATGTCTTTTTTATGTTCTCCATTAATTTTTTGATATATATATTTACTCCGAGCTAACATATATATATATATATATATATATGAGACAATCTTTTTAAATCATAGAAATTACGATGATCGCAGTAATTGGATATTCCATTCTACTTCAACTTAATAACATTATTCAGTATGAAAGTATATAGTATTATAGAATACAATATTTTAAAATGGCGAATAGAATTAATATCAATATGAAAATGATTTTAATATTAAATACAATGGAAACTCATATAATATAAGCGCATTATATGTTTATAACGATATAGTATAAAAATAACAATTTAAATAGAAACCATAAATTTCATTGGATTTTTAAGATCATATCTTGGCATACTAATTTTTAAGTTATTATATCTTGGATAAATAAAAATAACAGAAAATAATATTTTTTATATTACATACGTAATATGAAACTTAAATGAAGAATCATCTAAGAATAGTTTGTAAAATATAAAATGAAAAAGACTAACCAGGTAGTAGTTTTTCAAATTTTCAATATAAATTCTTTGTATTGTGTATCTTCACAAAAAATTTATAAAAAATTTTTTTATTTATATGGAAAAAATATGTAAATAAATTTTGCGACATGAAAATATCGATTCCTATGAATAGTGAATATACAATTATTTTTAATAAAAAGGAATATTTTTATTTCAAAATAAATATTCGTTAGATTAAAAATTATTAGTTTTTTATGGAATCTATTTCTTCTTAAAAATATATGAAATATAATATGCTCAATGTCAATAATAAAATAGTAATTTATTTTTGTACGTATAAAAACTGTAAATTAATTAAAAAATGTCGATTTCTTATAAATTATTTATATAAATATGAAAAAATCTCACTATTTCGAAAACAAAAAGAAAAGAATAATCGTTTATATACATATTTTGTCAAATAGACACTAGTTGATTTTGTAAAATATTTTAACGAGTATAAAAGCTCTAATCATACTTTGAATTCACCTCTTTACTCAGTCTACATTTATAAATTCTATTCTACATATATATTACACGATACGCCGATAAATTATCCACCTTTACTAAAAAGACCCAATACACGTGTACAGAATGGAACTTCACCATATTTAAAAGTTAAGAATAAAAGTACTAGGCAAATAAAGATAATGATACTTAAAAATCATCGATTATCCAGAATTGAAAATGCAAAGCCTCAGGGTGTAGTTGTGCGACTCTGTTTTCGAGATTTCACGCGTGGCTGAATTAAAGTTTGCGGTGGAAACGGAACGACGTATATCGAGTAAAACTAACGCGCAGCTGATTTGTTCGATTGGAATCGAACTTTATTTCAATTAAACGCTAAATACTAGTAAAAACGCATTTCATTGAATATGAATGAATTTTTAAGATATATTAATTATTTTTATAAAGTATGGTACACATAAATTTGTTTTATGATGTCATGGAAAACGTACATGTACGCATAGGAATAAATAGATGAGTAAGAGAGATACAGAATATAGAAAGAGATGGTAATGTATATTAAATGTCCAATAAATATTTTACTCGATATTTAATTCTGTGTATTGTATGTAAATATAAACTAAAATATTATTCACTATTTCAACAAAAAATTATACATATTAATATTTACATTTATTTACATGGAACAAATTTATAAAATAGAAAAAGAACATACAAATATATATAAACTAAATACACACGTAATTTTTATTCTTTTTCAACTGTTTACATAATTTCAATCAATTTACATGAAATGTAATTAAAAAAATAATACCATCAAATTGAATCCGATATTACGATAAGTATTATTATAAAATGTTTCATCCTTTTTATTTTTGAGTAGTTGGAAAAAAAAATATATATATATATATATAGTACCGTAAAAATTGATTTATACATTTTTAATAATGATAAAATTTTTTATATTTTTGAAACATTTAAAATTAGATAGAATAGATAATTTATTAACGATTTTATAATTTTAGTTATTGCGCTAAAAAATTGATAATAGAAAATTGTAATAAAATCTGAATGTATTGTATAAAATATGAAGATAATTTTGTTCTTTTTAATTATATAAACTAAATTAATTAATAAACTAATTTAATTATATAAACTAAATTTACAGCAATTTTTCATTTCAAAAGTTTTATGATTTAAAATTGCATAAATAATAAAATATACAAATTATAATTTTTTTTAGCTTATTTAAAGTATTATTCTAATTTTCTATCATCAGATTTTATATTAATAATTTTACAAGTAACTTTAACTTTTTTACAAAATTTATCGGTAAATTTTACAGCTGATTTTACTATATTAATTTTTGGAACTGTTAAATAGGATCAGTGTGACATTTATAATTACGTTATAGATTTCACGTTCCCATATACAAACATACACACATACAAATAGAATAGCATTATTTAGATCCGACTTAGTATAACATTTTTAATAGTTTTAATGAGAGTAATGATGAATTTTAATAACCATTTATTATTAAATAGTGTATAATTCATATTTAATTAATTCAAAAATCTCTTTTAACATTAAAAACTCACATTTGTATTTAAAAAAAATGTATCTCTTAATATTCAGTTAAAACTATTATAAAAAATAGGAGAAAATAGAGTGAAAAAGAGAAGTAGATAGAATAAATGGGAGTGTGAAAAGGATTGGAAGAGAAAGACGGAGAGAGAAAAAGAGAATGAAAAAATGAAAGAGGAAACTACAAAGACAATCAGTGAAAGGATTGTTTCATACTTCAAATTTATTTTACAAAGGTATTGGAAGTGGTATTCTAAAATTATATTTTGTATATTTTTTATAAAAATATCTAAGGAAAAAATAAAAATAATTGAAAAATGGAACATAAAATTTAATTTAGTGTAAATTCGATATAAATATACGTATGGTTTATGGCCAACAGTATAAAAATAATTTATAAATATAAGTCTGTGTGAAATATTTAAATATTAATTATTACAAGAAGATAAAAGTTTATTTTTATTTATAAAAAATATTCTTATGTATTGCAATAAAATAATATAAATCAGAATCAGGAATTACAAAGAATAATACTAGATAATTTTTTTAAATGCATATTAGATATTATTTATTCATTAATCTTTTCATTTAAAAAAAGACAAAATATCTGTTGCTGAATGGATAATTTTAGAAATTTGAAATATAATAAACATAGTAGTTCGAGTCACTTATTCAATCAATATATACATTTGAGACAGAGTAAATTATAGATTATAAAGAATTATTAAATTCGGTTGAAAATTACGTAGTAACTGGCCCATTTTTAACTACGTCTACCACATTAATATTTATTTATAATACGAAAACTTAAATTTAAATTTACAAAGCTTTAAATTAATTACTTTATGAGTAAATATAAATCGTTTTTTATATTTAATTAATAATGTCCTTTCATATATACATATTAGGTACTATGCTAAATTTTAATTTTCTGCATTCATGATTATAATCATTATAAATATTTACTAAAATTAATAAGTATACATTGAAACTTTTAATTAAAAATCGAAAATCGATTTTTTTTCAGAAAAAATAAATTTATTAATAAAATATGTGAAAGTAATATTGCATGTTTGTTCATTATTATATTACAGATTTAGTTACTTACTTTTTCGTTATAAATAAAAATAGTTAGTATATTACCATGTAAATTTAGATTACAACAAATTATTACATATAATATTACTTTATTTATAATTAATTTAATAATAAAATAAGTTTTACGAAGCAATACAAATGTGGAATGTAATATTCATACATAATGGATTCGTATTTGGTGTCAATAAAATAAACATTTCAATTATATAATAATATTTACCTTAATAATTCGAAAACGAATACTATTTTAGCTTTTAACATCACCAATACAAGTTTATTTCTAAAAAGTATTAGTCCTTATTTTAGTTTTCGAAAATTATTTATATTTTAGAGAATTGATTTATTTAAAATATTGGTAATATTTTTCAATAATAGATAAAGAAAGTGTATTTTAACAATAATGGAAACCTTGAAATTAACCAAGTATTCCTGATTTAAGCATTCGTCAAATGCACTTATTTAATAAATACATTTTAAAAGTATATGATTATTTTTATACGTTATTTAATCTAAAATTCTTTATATTATCCAATTTAATTTAAAAATTATTATTTACTCGATATAGTTATTTTGAAAGTAATAACCGTTTCAAAAAAAAATATATATATTCTTTTATTTTTTTCCGATTTTCTTTTATCAAATTCCAAAATTTTATTCCATTATCATATTTTTGTAAACTATTTTCTACTCGTTGTAAAATAATATTTTTCAATAAAATGTCATTGGAGTAAAATATCATTGGATTTCAATAACCTTTCAAATAATTTTCATTCTTCCAATTTAGACTAAGGCCTATTCGTTAAATAAATTTTTTACTTTTTGTTTTCAAGATCGGTATTTTTATTTATCGATACTTATTTGCACGAACGTTATTACCCTTACGAGCGATGCATCGAATCATTTGAAATAGCATTTAAATAAAAGGAAAGAAAGTATCAACATTTTTGAAAAGGTAAGTTACATAGATCATAAATTTCAGACTCTGAATTTTTATTCTTTTTATTTCACGGTATCGAGCGATACTTTTCTACTCAACGATGTAATTACCAAAGTAGACGGAAGTGTGAAATTTAAATTTCATCGGGTGCACATTTTCCATTGGCATTGAATATTTTGTTAACGCGGATGTAAATGTAGCCAGAAATGAGTAGAAAAGGAAACGAAGCGAACGATATTGCACTAGAAACAAATGGTACTTTTAAGTAGAAATGAATAATTTTACGTCGAGGCGATACGCGGCGTATCGACTCTGATTTCCTTGGAGAGCAGCAAGTATAGACGAAGATGGAAGAGGAGTAGTCGGAAAGGAGTCGATCGTGTTTCGCGACAGCAGCCGGGCGAAATTCATCGTAGCGTGAACCGACCGTCGACGCCTTTTACTTGTAATTCTCGCAAATCTCACGCGACGTCAATCGCTCGAGTTTTCACGTGCTCGGGTAACTTTTCCCAAGTACGCGATCCCCACTCGAGAAGAGCAGAGCACTGTCAAAGTCTCGTCGTGGAAATGCTGCCCGGAAATTGCGGACGTGGCTGCAGCAACTCGGACCACTTCGCTCGGAGGAGGACGAACGGACATACGTAGGATACACTAACCGCTCTCGAGGACAAGTCACCTCCGTTTATTATCTCGTCCTTCTTCCCCCGCCCCTTTTTACCGCTTCCCCTCTCCACGCATGTATGTATAATATACGTGTGCGCGCGTTCATCTATTAGCCTTGCCTTTGAAGCGACAGCGAGTATATTTGCACCACTGGGCATTATCGGCACAAATTCATCGAGCCGGTGCATCGTCGGAACGATTGTACCTACTGCCTGCATCGTCGAAAACAGAACAGTTGTGGAACGATGCACGTGTCATCGATTGTATACCTCGAGGTCCGGCCTCGAATGAAAAATTGGAAGTGAAACACCTTTTCATAGGAGGAATAACCAAAAAATAAACCGTTATAGAATTTACAAAAGTTTACAAACGGTGTTTTTACCGAAAAAATCAATTACCGAGTTACGAAGAAACAAAGCTTTTCGCTTTAATAGTCAACGGATAGATCAAACTTAATATAAATATATTTGAAATATATATTTTATTCGACCGTCGAGTCCGAACGTTTTAACTCTGTGTTCGTAATAATATCGTATAGCGATGCTTACACTTCAATAAATTATTTTCGAAACGATTTTTATTTTATTCGGCATTCGTAAAATAGCGATTATCATGATCCGTGTGCAAATTCTCGGACCATCGTTTGTCTAAAGTATAAACTTAGGTATACATTTTTTATAAAAAATCACGAGAATCATTCCAACATTCGTCGAAATAAATATTTTATTTATCGGTCAAAATTCGTAAAATAAGAATAAAGTATCTTTATATAAATGCGATATTATTTCTTTATAGACATAACTGACTGGATACTTACTATTTTTATACCTTATGAAACAAATATATATTTTCTTATGTTTGAGTTCGTACTCGTGTTTTGTATTGTTTTAAAGATTATTTTAGCCGTCGTAAAATCCAATATACCAACTATATTTTCGACCGAGAATAATGTACATAAGTTAGAGTAGGAGTTAAAATTTTAAAGAGCGAGACTTGTAAAAATAAATTCTCCTCGCGACTATAAATCGCTTATAATCGTCCATCAATTACGAGATATCGATATTTTTATTCATCGTACACAAAAATCGTCGTCGCGCGTAACAACAATTCTTTTAATCCGATCGCCAAGAATTCAAGACCGTACGCAATATATTTCGCAATCGAGAACTCGACACTTACAAGATGACGCGAATCACTGGGTTTGAATTCAAGAGACGAATTTCAACGCCGCGCTTTACTCCAACTCGACGGTTTTTTAACTAATCGCGTAATAATGCGTAATCTTATATAATTACCGAAAGAACGACTGGCGGTGGAATTCGTAAAACAAGGATCAGCGACACGAAGCCCAATGCACAGAAGCATAAAGTACGAGAGAAAAACGGCGAGAGAACTCCCGAAGCTCGGGAACGGAGAAAATTATGTACAAAGGGAGAAGGTACGGTGACACGCGGACGAAGCAAAACGAAAAGAAGCATAGTAAGTTAAGTCGGTGGTGCAGAGAGCGAGAGAGACCCGAGTCGGATAGACCATGGGAGAGAGAGCGAGCAGAGGAGATACAGACAAGGAAGGAAAACGGGTGGAGGGAGTCGAAGCGGTAGCTCGCGAATGCGCGGGCGCGGCTTTGCGGGTCAGAGTGCGCCGGGTATATAACCGGGCGGATGCCTTCGCTTTTTAGTCTCGCGTACATCCCCGTCGGCGCAGGGCCCGTCCGGTATCGCGCCCCAGGTTCCTTTTTTCAATGTCACCGCCGCATCACCTCCGCTCATCCCACCTCCGCTTCGTCGCACCTTACGCGCGAAAGAGCCGCTAATCGATCGGCAGCTGGAGGATAAGTTTCCGGATCAGTTTCCGGATAGCAGAGCTCGCGGGGCTTTGTTTACGTCTAGAGTGGGTTCGTCGGAGAACGCGGAGTGAGGTAGATCGGGACGAACTAAGGAAAGGAGGAATGTAGGTCGCACCGCGAAACCTGCGATCGACCCTGAGCAGAACCCGATCGCCGATTCGGATAGAGCGATGCGCCGCCCGTGACTCAACATGCGGGTCCGGCGCTCCCCGTCGACGCGGGTCCAGGGCGGCGGACTGCCCAGATAGCCGTCGAGCACCGGGCCCCTACGCGGCTCGACCATGAGGAGGCGAGCGAACAACGGACACTACCCGGGCGGATGCTGCTGCTGCTGCCAGCAACGCAAGTCGGGCTCGAGAGCGAGTTCGAGCTCCAGCTGTTCGAGCCGGGGATCCGGGTTCGGAGCTCGCGACCCTCCGATCTGGTGCGTCTACCTCGCGGTGGGTCTAGTCGCCCTCGGAGCCTACCTCAACGCCCTCGGAGGCGACTTCGTCCACGACGATGTACCGGCGATCGTCAGGAACAAGGACGTCCTCGCCCAGACGTCGCTCGTCAGTCTCCTGAGGAACGACTTCTGGGGAACGCCGATGCACGACCCTGGGAGCCACAAGAGCTACCGACCCCTCACCACCCTCACCTTCCGGTCAGTCCAACTCTCTCTTACGCTCGAGTTAACGGACTTTGCGTCCAAATATCGCACCCGTGTCTTTGTTTACCTCGAGGAACGAGACGCGAAAGACGCTCGGGCGAGATTCGCGGGTACCAGGCAAGGCACCACCTCGAGGACCGATTCGAAGATGCGGTCGGTTATCCTCGGAGACACCGGTGATCGATCCGATCCTTCGAGATGAGTCCGGGGTCCGCGACTCGAGATGCACCGTTCGAGCGTCTGTCTTCGTTTCTCTCGCGGATTTACGATCCATTTTTGTGCGTCTCCCTGTTAATGCGCATAATTGAAATTTGCGACCGGTAAATGCGGACGATTAACGCTAGTTCGTAAGTGTGCTTGGATTATTCTTTTTATGCTTTATCGACCTAATTAGCGACTTGCTTTAAAACGCATTAAAACTTTCGATTAATCCGCCCGAACTTTCTTTTGAGACTATTGTACGCAGTTTTTATTAAAGTTGTTCTCATTATCGTATATTTATAAATTAATAGGAAAGAGAATATTTAATGGAAATTAAGTTTCGAATGTGCGGAAGAAGTTTCGTTTCCTTCCATAGTTTCGTTTCCTATTATCGATCGGAGGTCATTAATTTTCTTAACGTTGATTAATATTTATAAATTATAATTAATAGCGAGCGCTCGTTGTTTGAAAATTCACATTTGTAAACTGGATACGATATCGCACTTGGGTTTGGATAAAAAGTCGACAAAATTTCCGTTTAGCGACGGGCTATAAAAACGATTCGGTAAAAATATTTCTGTCGCGATAAATGTTATGTCAAAATGAATGAAAATACCTGCACGATGCGCGAAACGATGCGAAATATCAGTACTTTTAGTAGATTACTTTATTTTATAGATTAAAATATAATTTGATTTAGATTATTAGGTATTACGTTAAAGTTATATTTTTATGATTTATGATGAAAAAACAATAAAATTATATCTCGGATACTATGTTGCGAGAGTAATGAGAACTTTTTAAGACTACCTAAATATGATATATATCTATACGAGCATTATTTTAAATAGTTTGAATTTTAATAAATGAGTCAATTATATACGTATATTTTATACATAATAAAGTTTAGAATTAATTCTACGCTTTTTAATGCAACATTTATATGCTTCCTAAAATATCGTGATATTTGAAAGACTGCGTGTGGGACACATACGCAGTGGAAATATTAATGTGTAACCACATTAATCTCAACATTTACTAAAAAGTCTAATTAAAAAGAAAATGGCATAAAGAAAATATACGGTGAAATATTTGTACATTTTTATAAAGTTTAATTAATGCTTTTTTCGACGTTACTGTTATATACTGTAAATATAATTGCAGATAAAGTGTAAAAACTTACGGATATTTATAAAAAGTAATAAATGTTTATAGTAATATTGCATAACGCTTAATTCTTGATAGCAAAAATTGAAGCTTGAAAATTTTCCCAGAATTTCTACAATTAGAAGATAATAATGATCACACTAACATGAAACTTTTTGAAAGTTAGACGTGAAATTCCAAAATGAATTACTAACTTTCATTACAGTAATTAGAATAATTTTAGTAATTCACTTCTTAATATATCTTTATTTCAAGAAAACATATTATGTTTTTCAGAGAAGATACCTTTTAACGAATACATGACAGTTTTAGAATGTGATAATATCCTATTAATAAATAAAATACAATTAGTCCTACTAACGTACATTTTGAAAGTTCAATATTGTATGCACAACTCGCAGTGATCGTATGTTAAATTGTATTCGATGCTTTATATCTAGTCTAAATAAATATTACCTAAATGTACTCACGTTATAAACAATATATATATATATATATATAAAACAATGTTTATAAAATCATGAAAAATATTATATATTTAGATAATATAATAAAATATTTTTGTAGTAAAGTATTTTATGGCATTAATTTTTAATTTTGATCGAGTTCCTATTTTTAACTTAAGAACAAGAT
Source organism: Dolichoris vasculosae (assembly GCA_018907195.1). Lineage (NCBI taxonomy): Eukaryota > Metazoa > Arthropoda > Insecta > Hymenoptera > Agaonidae > Dolichoris > Dolichoris vasculosae. The sequence goes on from JACCHY010000006.1 coordinate 12,387,704, forward strand.
ATAACTGCGATAAAATGTTTAAAAAGTATAAATTTCAATTACGTCTTTCTCCTTGTTATGAATTATAATTTCTGTGAAAAATTTTGCATAGATGAAAATAAAACATATTCTTTTACAAAATTTTGTACTAAGCATACGTTGTATGAAAAGCAATTATATATTTGTATATATTCATTAAAAAAATACGTTTTCATATTTGTGAGAAAAAAATGCTCAAAGTATTCGTTGTTGCCAAATTATTTATTTTATAATATTAATTATCACATGAAGCCTTGTTCTTTATTGATGTAGAACTCGGAGTAAGATTAAAATAATTGACATATTAAGTCCGTAACACATTATTAATTACAATGCTGTCATTTTCATGACTATACTCACTGAATTAATCGACTAATTTACGAAAATTTTAAACAACCGATGTGTATTCATTCGCGTTTTACACTAACAATAAAATAAATCACATACTTTTATTGCGTTAAATATTTTTTTTATTTATTAATATTTTGCAATTTAAAGGAAATTAAACGTAGAAACTTTTAACAATAAAATAAAATAAACATAGATTCGGTATTTATTATCTCGTACAATTAACTTTAACATTTTTAAATTGCGTTTAATCTATAATACAATTTTTCTATATTTTCTATAAATATTTTTAACTTAGCGTGTTTCGAGAACTATTTGTATTAATACTATGAAATGTTTCATGGAAGTTGGAAAATGTTATGCGAAGTGAAATTACTTGTTCCTCGAAAAGTGATCAATCAATGGATCAATGCATTTATGCACATCCAAACGTTTTTGTATTTTTAAAATAATTTATCGATCATGTTTTAATTTTATAAAATAAATAAGTAGTCGATAGGTAAGTTTGCAAATTTAAAAATTTTCTAAAACGTGTATACACTTTTTAATCTAGTTTAAATTTTTTTAATACTCCCGCAGTTTTATTCCAACCTTATCGCTTTACTTTTCAAAAGCTGAAAAAAATATAATACCAAAATACGAAGATGATCGATGTTACCGAAATAGTATAGAGGAAGATTTGCTTTATTTTTTATCGCTAACTATTTACTTATATTCTTTAAAACACTTTAATAGGACTCGAAGAGTTTTAGAACTCCATAAAATCTCCTCGAGTCATGATCGATGCGTATAGTTTCTTACATATTTCAGGGTTGAAAACGAGCTTCGTAATTTCATTGGTTTGAATAAGTTTTTCTCGAGTTCTTTTGAAACTCAAGAGTCAAACGAGAATAACGTTATATATCATTGGTATAAATAAAAAGCTTCCACTCCGATACAAAATACACCGTTGTAATGTATCTGAATTATGCATTAACATCGAGCATACATCCGGTGGTGCTTAAGCAACCAACAAAAGCAGTCGAGCAGCCAAAGGTGCAGAAGGTCTAACATAAGACGATCTCCTGTGTTTTTGCTGTATTTTTGCTTATTCTTCGGTCGGTCCTTCTTCCATTTCTATCTCTTCTCCCTCACGGCGCATCTCCGCGTGCACTTTTTTCTCGTCGTTCGTCTTTGTATTTTTTCGTGTTTCTTATCTCTTTTTCATTGTCTTGGCTGAGTCGTCGTCTAGCGGCCGCCGTCGGACCAGACCCTTCTCGACTTCATCTCGTTATCGACAAAAGCAGCCAAGGTAAACAGTGAGGTAACGAGCCTGCAACCTTTGTCGTACGTCAAGTATTCGCCGTCTTCCCTCGAGCTATTCAAGCCTCCGATCCTCCGAGACTATCGTTGATCGGTCGCTCCTGTATTTTGATACTCGAGATATCTATCTATTTTCTTGCTCGAAGGTCATATTTTTAATTTCGCACGTAACTTGTACGATCGTCGACGTCATCATTGGTAAATCCTGGGCGTCTCCTTTGTTTTTGCCGGATTCATTCAAATAAAAGCTGTCGATGGATTTTGCCGAATGGATGATATTTAATTCAAAACCTAACGAGGAACGTGGATCTTGAAAAAAAAAAAAACGTAAACTCTTTACAACGAACGTCAGCCTCTCGGATAATTACAGTTTAAATAATATAACATCTTTTGATTGTAACACCTTCCGAAGCGACGCGAATCGGTCGCTAATATTTAACAACGAAGAATCGAAGGATCGAAGGGACAGTAATAAAAATGTTCGCACTTGTTTATTGAAATTTGTAATCTCTAAAGTTGAAGGCGAATAATAAGCGAGTTAGCGGTCGGGTACTTCATCGGTTGGTGTCGGAAAGCAACTTTCGGAGCCTCATCAAAGTACGCGAGTCGAGAAGACGATGTTCTCTTTGTACTGGCAATACAACGGAGTTTCGTGCGTACCGGAGAAGTGTAATATGCGCTCTCGGAAAATACGAGCTGCGAGAGCGACGCGAAAGCATATCGACGCGTCGACGCCACTTACCGTCACCGACACGGATTCTAGAATACCGGAATTTCGCCGACGGGTGCGTGAGAACGAGCGTCCCCGCAACTTTACCCGGAAGCGCGTCTGAGTAATCGTCGTTAAAATTCGTTCCAACTTTCCGTCCCTCCAGCGATTTCACGCAACTTGACGCGCGAATTTTGGTTTCTTATTTTTGTTTAGTTTCTTCGAATTGGCTGAGTTTTATTTCTTCCACTCGCGGCGATCGATGGCAATAAAGTCGACTTTGTAATCGGTGACGTTAGTCGAATGCTCGAGTTAAGATTCCCATTGAAACGTTGTCTCGGGAAATCTGCGTTGCATTAATTCGACAACATCGACGAACTTTTGTCGTTAACGATACGTTGGGGTGAGAATCTTTGGGATCGTCTGGATCTTTGGCGCGTGCACTGCGTATTTCTCCGGGACTCCTTTTGCGACCGACACCCCCGCATTCTTCGGCACATAAGTAAGCTGCACGCGTTGCCGTATAATACGCGTTTACTAGAGCTTTAGCCCCGTATAATCGTTCGGGGAAACAGATTGAGAAGTGTTTTCTATCGGAGATACAATTTCCTAGCATCGTATAATTACCAACGTGATCCCGTTGACGCCTGGTTCAATTTTTATTACTATATTTTACGCATCTGAAACTGCTTTTATTACAGTCAAAAGCATTCGAGTTACCTCGGTATTTTTGAAACCTCTTTTGGACTTCAAGGATAACGTTTTCATCGAGATTTTTCAATTGTTGACGTACGTTTCTTAGATATCGTTAAAATTTGAAGCTTTCGATGATAATGATAAGACTGATAATCGATTTTATCGAGTATGAGATATTTAATTAACGTTTCTGTTATTAATCATGGTTTAAAGTCTTGAATTTTTGAAATACTATTTTGTTAAAGATCTTAATTTGATTTCGTGCCAAGGAAGCTTAGATTGTACGTATATCGATCAGTTTTAGTGAAACTGATATAATTATTATATTTATACGAATAAAGAACAAAGAATATTTATAAATACTTTATGGTGAAAACATATGACGGAAAAATTTATTCAAAACTGAAACTCCCGTCAGTAGATACTTCTATAAAACTATAAAAAAAGGTATGATCACAAGCATTAGATTTCAGTATTTTATAGATGTTAAATGCATAAATATCGAAAAATATTTCAATAGAGACTGTTTTTATTTTAAGATATTGATTTCGAAGAAATATTAAAAATATGTCGGATGAATTTATCATTGATTATGTATGAATAAATATGAATAAAAATCGATCACTTTATAAGCTAAACATTTTTTGAAAATATCTTCTTTTACACTTTCATAAAAATTTTTAATTAAATTCGCGATGGAAATAAATCTTTGTTAAAATAATAATATTTTTCTTTTATTTGAATATCAAAATAGTAAGTTAACGTACGGTTTATATCGTTTGTACAGTGATACTAGAATATTCATCTATTAATTAATATTTTGATGATTGAAGTTTAAAATATATGCAGAATTCTAAGAAAATATTCTGTCAACTATTTCTATAAAAAGATAAATAAAAGATTGATTAAAATATTAATAATTAAATCTAACTATTTAATTAGTCTACAAAATTCAAATACATGTTAATACTCTTAAAAAAATTATTTACAATAATTCGATATTTGATACACGTATAATTTTAATTTCACAGGAATATAAAAATTTAAAATACATTAACTAACTATAATACAAAAATTCGAAAGAAAAATAACGTTAAGAAATCGATGTCTTTGTTTATAAAACAAAATTTTAATTATTGCAAATTGATGAAATCAACGTAATCATCCAATCGGATTAACAAGAATTTCGTAATTGTAGAATTATCAAAAATCGTATCTTAAATAATACGAACTTCAATTACGAGAAATTCAAAGGTCGCCATCAGGGGTGAAAATTTGTCTAAAGTCAAAAGTACTCGTACGCCAGTCGCTGGAATAATCAAGCTAAAAACAGCCGTGTTTCTTTGGATGAAAGAAAAAGCGTTCCTTGTAATTCCAAAAAGACACACGATTTAATCGCGCCTCGTTTCCATAAAAGACGCTTAATTCTTAAAGTGAAAAAGAAAAAGTTGGAGCGATCAAAGTTAAATGTAATTCGCATCGTTTAAATTTGAAAAGCGCCGCATAAAGTTAACGATCTCCGTGAATCGCGTGCCCTCGAGTTTTCGTCTCTCGCCGGTTGTCCCGAGTACGCAAAGAGACCGAGAAATCGTTGCTTCCCCGCGGAACAAGCGGACAATGGACAGAACGAGTCACACGCGAGAGGAACACGTCCCACCCCTGAGAGCGCACGAGTGCACGCGAGCAACCGACGTTCGTTTGCTGCACCGCTGGCGTGTCTTTGTTACATTAATGGCAAAGCCAGACTCCGGAAGCCTCCGCACGGCGAAACAATTTCCCCGCCGAGGTCCTTTCGAGCGAGGCGGAAAAAGAGAAGCCCTTTCTTTCTTGGCTTATTACTTGGGCGCCGTGGCAACGTGTTTCCACCCTCTCCCCTTACAATCTTACAACCTTACAACCCCGTTGGGCTCGCGAGCCGCGAATTTCAGCGCCAAATGGGACGCGCTAATTGTACGCGCCGCCGGGGAGACAAGAGGAGAAGAACGCGCAAAATTACCTCTCAGCCCTTCCTCGGACGACGCTTCCTCGGCAGACGGCTAATTACTTAATTACGCCCGCGTAATTAGCCGGCGCCAGGAAGTCGCGCGCCAGCTGCGCACGCACGATCGAGACGAGACAACGAGTCGCGACCTTTTTCCACGATTCTCACCCGCAGCCGGTTAATAGACCACTCGGATTTCCGCGCCGTGGAACTTGTGCAAAACGCTTCGCATCGATCCAGACTTCGGACAGGGTTCGAAGTTTCGTCCTTGTTTCTCGAGCGGACGACGGTACTCGTCTATTTCCACTCGACGTTCGCGTACGATTCATTTTATTTACATCCTCGAGTGGTTGGGCTTTGATTTTTTTTCTTTCCTGCTTGGAGCGCAAAATCTATTCGCGGTGTGACGGAATTACGAGGCTGTTTCGCGATGAATAGCGAATCCGTCGTTGTTCGGGGAAGAAACGAAACGCGCGGTTACTTCGATCGATGGAACGATGAAATTGAATTTTGTAACCGAAATTTAAGGCGTATCGAGCGATGATCGCGAGATTTTAACAAATGAATGGATGCGATCGATGCGACGAGTATTCCTTCCTCCAACGAGGAATTTTCAAACGACTAAAATAATATGGTCAATTATCGCTTCTTACGTCGTTCTCGAATCGTAAAAGAGAAAGGAAGATGATAGAATCCTGCATTTAAATTAAGTTCCGACTTACATAATTTATAATTAGGATACATAAGTGCTCGTTCATCGTTAAGGACCGAGACGTTGAAACGATTCGAGTTAATAACGCGCGATCGATCGAAAAGGAAAATTTTCGTTTAATTATCGCGGGTAACGAGCTCGAAAATTATACATCGATGTAAACCAGTGTAAACAAACCGTGAAAAATGTATAAATTTTGTAAAAGAATTTCCGCGCGCATCGAATATTACTTTAGCGTTCGTATAAAAATACGTAAAATTGAATATTTTCACCGAGCGATAAAAAAGGAACTTTAGTCGTAATATATTGCTAACGAATTCGATCTAATCGGTAAAATAATCTAGTTTTCAAAATTACAAGTTTTTCGAGCTTTCAGCGAAATTTGTAGTTGGATTCGAGCTACACCGAATGTAAACCCGAGCCTCGAAAATTACACGTAACCGGTATAGGATTACTCGCGCATCGTTGCACGAAAGATACCCAAGATTACATACTTTACCTAAACGCTAACTCCGATGTATCGGACGATTCGTAGGAGAAGCCTTAAGTGCACGTAGTACCAAAGACAATTAGTAGGCGGATAAAACCTGCATCCGCAAGGTACGCGCTAAGCTAGAGATAACGAAGCGGTTAAAATCAATTTGACAAAGAACGAAGAAGCAGTCCGACACTCGTCGACGTCCTCGTTGTTACCTCCGTAAAAACGTCGTCCGCTCGCGCGTCGAGGAACCAACCCCAGGCCGCGAACTGAAACTCACGGAAACGCTACGAATTCCGCAGCCACACGCGCTCGGTGGTACTTTCGAGGTAGCAATTTACGTTTAAACTGCGCCCCGACGTAATCCGTTTAAACTCTCGGAACAATGTACGGCGGGTGAACGCGAACGTTATCTCCGCTACCCGGTTTCGGAGCTTAGTCCTACGTCTACGCGATGCGCGAGAGCCAAAACATTGCGATATTTATCAAAGGGTGAAAGACGGTTCGCCCAGTCGTATCATTAGTTTCCCTCGGAGGGATCGGGGAGGGATCGGAGGGATCGAGAGCTGGATCTGGAAAAGTACGGGAGCTATTTCGCGCCCGCCGGAATTTTTATCTGCCTCCGTTCGGACGTAATCGCGGATTAATTTCCTCGAGCGGTTCTCGCACCTTTCGGACCGAGCGCTCAAACTTCTTCCCGGGCTTATCGGAGAAACCCATCCGACGCTTTTTTCGCTATTCCCCGCGCTTTGGACGTGTTTGACACTCGAGCGCGTATTTTCCGAAAAAAGAAGTCGATGGCCGACCGAGAGACTCGACGGCGTCAACGACCAACTTTTCTCTCTCTCTTTCCCTCGGTCGCGAATTAGCGTACTTTCACGAATTACGAGAACTTCCTCGAATACGGCCGTTTTAATTTAACAGCGAAACGTTACGATAGCGCCGAGTCGTGCGAAACTTCTTATTACGGAGAGCGAATCGCGAGCTCCCTCGAAACGGCTCGAGATGAAAAGTAATAAAGAAGCGCGGAAGGAAAACGCAGACGTTGATAATAAATTGGCAGTTGAATTCCAAGTTGCGGTAGTGTCGATCTCGCGAGTAAGGAACTGGTTGGCGTGTAGCGACGAATTCGGCGATCCATCCCGCGAAATCCGTTTGCCCGCGTTCGACCGACAGGTGCCCCATAGAACTGGGAAGAGGAGGAGGAGGAGGAGGTGGAGGAGGAAGAAGAAGAAATCGATAGGGCCGGGGAAGGGCTTGGCACGCGATCGTCTAGGGTGCGGGGAGCCCTTTTAAGCCTCGTGCTCGCGCTTGCGCTGGAGCTGCGAGCGAACCCCGGTAATTGTTTCTGCGCCCGTCGGGCAATTATCGGCGTACCCGTAAGCTCCTCGCGTCCTTCCCCTTTCTCTCCATCCTCTTATCCCCGTTCGCGACCGCGATCCGTTATTCCGATTCGTGCATCGCGAGCTCGGAATCCTGGGAATTTCCCGCGCGGGCTGTCGATTGTCCGCCTCGTCCCTGAGACGTTGAGCGAGAAAAGGGAGAAAGGGAAGGAAGGACTCGTAATCCGAGGACTCTCGAACTCTTTCTCTGGAGTTACCTGCGTTCTCGCAAATCGCCAGCTTCAGCCGACAAGGGCACGAGTTGCGCTGTCCTTCGTCTGTCCTGTATTATCTTTGTTAAAATCGGATTTTCCGGATTTTGACGAGAAATGAGAATTCATATTCGTCGATCGTTCTCTCCGATAAAATTTGTGGAAGTAGTGGAAACCCATCCGACGATCCCTCCCAACCCAGTTTGGCTCGATGATATCGAACGATTACTCCTCTTCAAACTTTCGCGATATTTTCTAAAATACCGTTGTAGTTTTCAATTATTTACACGAGCTTATCGATTACACGTACACGTATGTCAACGCTTTCGATCGAACGCGTTCACCATCCAGATTTAAATATTCGCTTCGGTCCGGCGAACTTTTTGTCGTAATTAACCAACGTTGGAACGATTATTAAAACGATTCCGTAAACGTTAGCGTTCCTCGAATTAAAGCGAATCGAATTTTAAAGGTTCCCTCGGTGAAATATCGATACGTGTAAAAACGGGAATGAAAAGCCGAGAGGAAATTCGGTACGGATTCGAAAAGTGGCGTATTCGCACTTCCATACGCGAATCGAGTGTCACGGGTAACACGCAGTCAAGATGAAGAAGCGATAGGTACGCGGAATGTGCGATATTCGAAATGCGTTTCCCGTACGCGAAAAATAATGACCGTTCGTTCGGTCGTTCGTGGCTTCGGAATCTCCGATAATTGGATGTCGTAATTGCTGGAATCGGTCGGGTTCGCGTACTCGTGTCTCCGTGATTCGCGTATGTTCGATACACCGTTATATTCGAGCCGAGTTTTTGTAAACGGCACCGAAGCGCGCATCGACTTTTGATGCTCGGGGAAAACTTGCGCGAAAATGTTGGCGCAAACTACGTCGTTTCATCTTTATATCTGCTTCGTTTATATTTTTTTCGAAGATACAAAAAAAGTATTATTCCACGGAATCGAAAAATCAAAGCATCCGTAATGATTTTACGACCGTGTTCGGCCCGAACTTTGGATGTTGGGGAAAACTTTTCGAATGATACGTTTGCATGTGAGCAGAAATATAAAACTTTAATTATTTCTACGATACAATGTACCGACGAAATGTAAAAAATTATTTTGTTACATTTTCTTGATAGATTGGTCTATAAATACTCATTAAAAAGTTTTTAATTTGCCCGCCAAACTTTATGGTAAGTTCGTTTAGCGTTTGTTATAACTTTCGTTTATTATAAATTTTTTTTCAGGCACAGCACAGTAACCTCGTAAATTCTGAATAACTTCGCTCCAAAAGTTAAATGTATTCGAAACAAAATTTATAAAATTGTTAAAATAATTTTTTAAATGCTTAAGAAATTTTTCGTCACCGAATAAAAATATATCCGAATAAAAAATAATGCAATGGATGTACATTCGATATTGAATTTCGATAAATCGTTTTTAATTTACGTACAACGTATTCGACGCGTATCCGTATAAATATTTACTTACAGTCGTACGGAGATATTTTCTATTTTACGTTGATAAGATTTTCAACGATTTCGAATATAAATATTACTTTTAGAATTTTAAATCGACGGAGCTTCAATTTTAAATATTTCTTTTGTATAAAATATTTTGTTATTTCAATAGATACGTTAAATGAGACGAATTTTATAATACGCTTGTTTAATTTACAAGTATAATATTTTATAACGCGTTTAAGCTTTAAAAGTAAAGTTGTATCTTATTTCATTTTCAACCGTTTCTAATACACGAAAATGGAAAAGTAAATGCATTTGTAAATTCGCTTTTTATTTTATCCCGAATTCGGCAAGTCCAAAAACTTAGGTTATTAAATAAACTATCAAGATCAAACGTACGAATTTCGAGACGCGATAGATAAAAGCACCGAATTCAACGCGATATCGCATACTCATCGTTATTTCAGTGATCTAATAATTACAGAACGCAAACGATATTCGAGAATCGTCGGGATACGATTCAATCGCGCATAAATATGCATTTTATTTATGTACGGAAAAAAGGGGCGAAAGTTCTTTGACGACTTGAGACGCGAGGGGGACGAGAAGACGCTTTCGAACCCTAAAACGACGACTCGGACGCAACCGGAAGGTATTCGAAAGCGCAACAGTCGGATGTAACAGCGGTGCTAACATCGAGACTTGTAAAAGCGCGGATCGAAGGATCTTCCAGCAACTTGTACTTACGTTCTCCCTTACCTCCTTTGCTCCTTAATTAACCGAAAATTACCTGCATTGCGGCCAATGGGAATATACTGCAGCGTCACGCCGACGCGTCACTCTCAACTGCAGTAATTAGCGCGATTATTAACGAGAGGCGTCGGATTTGCTTCGGCATCGAGATCCTCCGTCCGAATATTTATCTTTGGATCGAATCGTTTGGTAGCGCGATTACCGGGATTTGTCGATCGATGGATGTAATGGATCGATAGTTTTTTTCTCGAGTTGTTATCATCGTTCTTGGGGATAACGTTGACCTCGTTACGTGTATTTCGAGCGCAGCCGTATTCTCACGTTCGCTTATACAAAATGAAGGGAAAGCAATTCCTTGACGGGGAGAGGAACCGAGAGAAAAGAAAGAAAAGACGGGAGAGTAAAAAAAGTTGGAAGGACGAAAAGGCAACCGCTTTAAGTTGATCGCACAAGGATAAAATAGCGAACCGGAACAAGCGATCTTTCGTTGGACCTCCTGGCCACGTTCGTCCGAGAGCATCCACGCGGTTAGATGAACTTGGTCGCTACGTGAGCGGCCCGAGCTTTCCACCAGCTTTCCACCAGCTTTCCTTCCTCTCTCTCTCTCTCTCTCTCTCTCTCCTCCGCTTTCTCCTTCTCGCTGCGATATACTCGCGCTCTCCTTCGATGGGATACTCTGGTCGAGCGTAAAGCTTCGCTGCTTGGAAACTTCCTCGCTCTCCGTCTCTCTTGCCTATCTCAAACACTCGAGCTATACAGTTTTCTTGATCGTTACTTTTCGTTCTTTGATTTTCTTCGTGGCTTTACTTGTTTTCTCCTCGGCAGAAGTATTCTTTAAAACTAACGATCTTATGCCTCTAAACACGAGTTTCTTCCCATCTCGAGTACTACTGAGTACCCTAAATATTTAATATCAGCTGTAAATTATTATGCGCTTAAATTAACGCCGAGTTTACAATTTATGTACGAAGGATTTGCCTACGAGATTCGCGTACAAGACAATTTTTTCTTTCTTAATTGCGGTAGAACTATATTATATTAAATGTTTGCGAAGAAAGTTTTCGGAATGATGAGAAATGTATAATTTCTAAGATAGTTTATTTGTTTTACATACGTAAATAGGTACGTATATATGTACGTATATTTAATCGAAATTTGAGAATTTTACGAAAATATTAAATTATATAATTTGTAACTTTCCTTATTATCTTATTCAAATTATTTTAGACGTTTCTCCTTGTTCAATTTAATCCATTTTAAGATTGATAAATTATTTGGAGATATTTTATAATCCTGTCTAACGGATGATTTTAAGGAATCAATTTACCAAGTTCGTAAAATTTTGACGATCTAATATTTCTTTGATAATATTTATAAAAATCGTTGCTAAATATTCCAACCACTGCATACGATAAGCATAAATGAATTTATAAAATTAAGTTTCGACCTTGTCTTCGATATAATTTTTCTCTCTTTCGTCCTCTTTCTTTCTTCGTCTCTCGTCTTTCCGTTTTAAACTTTTTAATTTTATCCGTCTTTTTAAAATAATATATTATAGCATTATTACATTTTAACTACTGAAATAAAAGTTGCTTTGTGAAATTATGATTCATTACTTTGAAAGTATATAAAGAGGAAAATTAATGAATTCTTTTGCGTAAATATAAAAAACGGTACATTTGAAAAATTAGTCCTCTCCTTAATATTTTCATTGTGCTCGGAAATTTTTTAACTAATGGAACAAACCCAAATTCCATTATAAAACAATACAAGCGGTTAATATTGTACTTTTAATGAATATATAATGCATACATGAATAATAAACACGTATTATTAATAAAAAGAAGTGTAAATGCTTGCGATGAATTTTAGCGTGTAATGAGATCGAGCCAGATGCGATACACGAGGGAGTCCACTCGGTAATTCATGCGTAAAATGACGTGACAAGTAAACGATGGGGAAGGAGGTGGACAGGTAACGCAAGATTATTATAGATATCAAGAGTAATTTAAAGCAGTCATCGTGTGTTATAACACTAAGAACGAAAGCATAAGGAAATACGATAATTTGTCAGGTGACTTATGTTTGAACGACGAAAAGAAACGAGGAAGCTGAGAAAACGGGAGGGGATTAATTATATTTACGTGGATCTGGAGAGGAAAATCTCGAGACCGAGTCGCGAAGTCCCAAAATATACAAGTGAACCTTTCGAGTCTACTTTCCACGATTTTTGTTTACGCATCCTACGAACTTTGGATCCAAACAACGAAATGGAAATTCATTGTTTCGAATGCAGGCGTTTACGAAAGTTACTATTAAAATACATATATATATATATATATAACAGCGATCGCTGTTTATTTTTATGAAAACTCTTATCCGCAAACTCGATAGAAGTATATTTATAGCGCATGGATACGTATAATTAATGCGATAATAAATTACAATGAAGATTAAGAACTAAGGTCGAGTGTACAACGATGATTTATCGCGAATCGTCGAATAACGGAAAGTAACTTTATTTTTCACTTTAAAAGAAGTCGAGATAAATGAAAATGAGCCGCCGATCGACTCGTTCGTTATTACCGAGAATGATTTCGCGATTCGACGAGTCACCCGTTAAAATGGTAACCCCGGGACCGATCTCTTATAACATCGAGCGAGGGTCGGTGGAAAAAAAAAAGTTTCCATCTAGATAGGTGGAGAGCGAGTCTAGGAGTCGATTGCTCGAATTTCGTCCTGTCGGTGGCGGATTTATTAAAAACTTTACACGCGCAGACGGTGGAATTGAAAAGCGGATGGTCGCGCCTTTACGCCCTCGAGCGAGTAAAGAACACCGATTTTGGTCAGGCGTGCAATATTGTGACCAACAACTCTTGCTTGATGAACCAACCCGACGCATAAACCACTTTCAATTCCAGACAGACTCGTTCACTTTGCCCTTTCGTTTTTAGCCTCTGCCCCTCGCAGCTTCGCCCTCCTCCATTGCCGTAGGACACTTTTTACCGACCACTCCGAATATACATTTCAAACAATTTTTATTTTTCCTTTTCGTTCGTCATTTCGTTGTTTCTCGTTTTGGAGCCGCTGCCATTATATCTATTCTCGAGCTTTCCCCGTAATTCTCTTGGGTTACGCGCCTGTCCGCTTCCCTCGCCATTTATAATTGTTCTTCTACGTATTTTTCGATAGCTCACTCTACTCTCTTTGTGTATTCATTTTTGTCCTTTTGTTACGTCGAGCGACTCTTGTCCTTCCCTTCTTTAAGTCTCTTGTGGATTTTGCATCTATTACCAACGGAAATATGACAGTGATTCGATCTTACGAAAAGAGTTAAACGCAAAATACTCTACGTTAACGTTAAATAAATTCCTTTTATGGAACTTTATTAGCTTTTATAGCTTAAAGTGGTACTTTGTAAAATTTAAACTACGATATCGATTGAACGCGGTTTTTAAATTATTATTTCGTCATCGGCAAATATTTGTTTCTTTCGAAGGAAGCGATTCTCGAGCCTTATAAAGATTTTATCGTCTAATGAAATTTTCTTCTATTTTTTTTATCTAAAACGGTAATTTAAGTTTTTTGTAACTTTTTTCAGGCTTATCGAAAGATTGTACAATTACTTTCTAAAATCATACAACGCAATGTACGGAATCAATTTAGTAATTATTTCATTTATTCAGAAGTCAGTTATCAAAATTTTACATAATAACTTAGAAAGTGTAATTAAAATCAGATTTATTCGTGAAATTCATAAGTTTGTGTTCTCTGTACACATAATAATGTCAAATAAGATAATTTCAGAAATTTCGCAAAGATTATTAATCGCGTAAGTTTGAATAAAGTATAGTTATTTTTCATTATTAAAAGCAATGTGCTTTTGCAATTAATTGATTCGACGATCCAAGAACGGAATTTGCACGTTAAAATCTTGCATAAGTTAATTTTCTGCAAGTCACAATGCCATTTTATAATTGGAGAAGTCCACGCGGACTTAAATCTCGGTTAATCAGGAAACGCGTTCGATCTAGCCTCAACCTTGGGGTGAGTATATCACCCCCGACTCCATTTCCTTTTACAGACTCGCGAATTCACGTGTACTTATTATATATAGTGTCGAATAGACTTTTATTTAAACGACTGCAACCGAATGGAATATTTTGCAGCCGATTGGGAATGTTCAACTATTTCGACAGATTTTCAGGATTTTCGACTTGCATTTGCAAATTACATGTGCAAAGTTACCTCTGAATGAAAGTTGCCAATACTCGATGATTTAGCGATGTATATTTCTATAAATTTTCACAATATTGACAATACGTTACGATAATATCTGATAAAATGAGGTCAATTATAAAAAAGACTTCATTAAAATATAATAATTCAACATATTAGTATTATTATTAAGATCACCTTTAAAAGTACATTTTATATGATTTATTCATTAATTTATTTATTAAAGTGAGTTACATTACGTAATAGTGGCATGTATTTTTAAATTTTAAATATGAAATTAATAATGTTTTGATTTAATTATGAGATATTTTTGTTATTACCGCAGTTTTAGTTTTTATAAAAAATATCATTTAGGAATAAAAGTGGATTAATTAATAAATAAAATATGTTTCGTTGATTTAAATATAAAATAATATACTTCAAAAAAGTTAAGGATGTTTAAAATACTAATTATCGTCAAGCTTTTATTCAGGGAACTATTTTATTAAAGCTATTAAGACTTATTTTTAATTTAATGAACGTTTAATCTCCATCCTAGTAATTACAAATATTTTTAATCTGATTTCATGACCATCTTGTAAATACATTTGAATTTTGTACCTTGAATATGTATGAATTCAATGTAATATCAAATTTTTATCAAAAAATGTAAAAAAGTCACTTAAAATGATTTATAAACCAGTTAAAAAACGGTAATTTATAAATTACATTTTTTTCTTATTTTGTTGATTAGTGCATTGCGATTGTCGAAAGTAATAACAATTAAGCTTACGGACGATTAAATTTTATATTTTTCAGACTAAGAAACTTCTTTCTAATTCCATTTACATAACTATTATGCAAATATATAAGTACTTACCTCTTATTGAATACAATAATTTTTAACTATATATATATATATATTACATTTTAAGCTTACATAATTAACTATTGTTTCAGTTACTGTAAATGTGTATAGGAAAGTTCCAGAAAAAACTCTGAAATATTGAAATATGAATAAACTTTTATGTTTCAAAAAGTTTTTTGAATCGTAACTTTCACAAAAGTCTTGGGCTAATTATAAATAAATGCAATTAGTTAAAAGAAAATGCTTACATAAATAATCGAAACGCAAACTTTTCATTTTAATAATAGCCTTTCAGTTATTTCAAATTATGAAAACGTACACGATAAGGAATATATGCACAAAAATTTGTTCACCCTAGTTCGTCTTTTAAATTTTAAGTTAATGCAAGCTATCGTTTTTAGATTAGATTTCGAAACGTGAGTTAAGCCAAAACCAGCAACGTAAAAATAGAGTTCCATTTTAGCTTCGATATTTTTGCACAATTCTAGGAACTCTCTGGAACGTTCATTACGTTGCATGAATTTTCATGAGTCTAAAATGAAAATGAATAATGTTACGATAGCGATACGAAATAAAATTGTTGTTTCAATTAACGTGACTACGTCGAGCTGGTTTAAAAATCTTAGGACGCTCGATCCTCGAGAGGCGAAGGTGGAATCTTATCACGGAGGTATCGTTCGTAATTCCGGAGTTTCCGACGTCTGGAGTCTCGATAATTTCCGACAAATATTCGCGCGTATTCGGTGCTCGACCTCCGGCTCGAAAAACCATCCGAAAGATTCACTTTACTTCCTCTCTCTTCGTCCCACCCTTTCGCGACGTCTCTGTCTCTCTCCAGCGGCATTTCTATTTCCTTTTGTAGTTGTCGGCAAACTCGAGGGGGTTGAGTAATTAAAATGTTCCTCGGTGACGAGGCGACCCCGCGTGTTCCCGTTTTCCCATCGCGATCGTATGAGCTCGTGTATGTGAGCGCGGCCCAAAGAGAAATTCGCGCGGCTTTTACGGACAGGTTTGAGCGACGTGACCACCAAATATGATAGCACGAGCGTTATTTACATAATAGCCGCCCGCTTTTACCCTCGCCTCCTTGCTTCGTTACAAAAAGCCCCTTCCCCCGACCTCTTTCCTTCCCTTTTTCATTTTATGTGTTCACCTTGAAATTAGGTCGCGCCTCTGCGTACGGAATACGAAACGAAGCCAGAAGAGTAAATTATGCCAGACAGACAAAAGGGAAAACGATCGTGAGAGATAAGCGCCGAGCGAAGGAAGGAAGGAAGGAAGGAAGATATAAAAAGAAGTAAAAGGAAACGGAGAGAACGTGCGCACGCGTTCGGGCCCAGATGTTAAGTCAGCGTCTTCAATTAAGGATAATCAGTAAATTAGAGTCTCCGAGTCGCGAGTTGGGTTAAAGCTTTACGGGTGAACGCTCGCGGGGTGGCAGTTCGGTGGTGCACGCGGCCAGGGGTCGAGTTCGGAGTGAACGGGATCGAGGGGAGGTGCGAGGATGCCGGGCACCCCCGAGATACGGCACGAATTCCACTTCCGCCTCGACGACATTTGCATGCATTAGAGCCATCCTCGGTATCTCCCGAGTAAAGCCGGGTACCCGAGTGGGAGAGAAAGGAAGAGAAAGGAAAGGGAGTGAAAGGGAGTGAAAGGGAGAAGAATCGGAGGGAGATAGAGACAGGACATACACTACGGATCCGAACCCGGACTACGGAGTGCGAGCGAGCGACATCGGGACAATTTAGGATCGCGGGCTGGCAAAAAAGAGGATGCGATCCTGTGAAATCACGCCCGAGTATTTGCACGGGCTCTGCAGATACCCTTCCGACGGTGCCCGTTGTTATCTTGGAATATCTACAAGCTTGACTGGAAAGAATTACAGGGGTAAAAGCGAGGCGGTGCGCGTAGAGCCAACAGAAATCAGACGTAAGACGTTTATCTGGAGAAATACTTTTCTCCTTTTCCGTGCATTATATCTTCGAGGCGGATAGTCTCCATGCTGAAAATCTTGATTGTTTTAATATTTCAAGCGTTAGCGTTTAATCGGTGATCTATCGCGAGTCCGATGGAAACGAACGCGAGGAAAAAATGCTTGTAAATCGCTTGTAAATCGCTTGTAAATACGACTGCGACCTTTTTCGCCTCGTGCAACTATCGTCATCGTAAATTACAGATAATTCGAAGCGATGATCATTCGTTACGAGAAATTATTTAAAACTTCTCCTTTTCAAAAGAAGAAATTCATTACGACTTAAATAAATTATTAAGCCCGTAAAAGTTAAGCTTTAATCCTCTATTTTCGCGTATTTAAACATAGAAGTACGATATTCAAAGTTACTGTTCGCCTTACAACTAAATTTAACTAAACGAGTTCGTATGCATTAGCTTACTTTTGTTTATTTTTTGTACTTCATTTGACTGTGTTTGTTTTATCCTAGAAGCATGAGTTACGACAAGGCTCTTATTAATGTACAAAAGTATTTTCGAAGTATTATGATTTGAACCGATGTTTAAAGACAAATAATAAGATAATAGAATAAATAAAGGAAATAATTTACCGTGAGATCTTCCAATTTCCGTGCGAAACTACGTCAAGTTTATCAATATTACTTTTTATTTGACTAATTCGGTATTTCTTAATAATAATATTTGTACCGCGTACAAATATTTTAATTCGCAAAAATCGTACGTTTTATATTCATTCCAATCATTATTCGATTTATTAAATTGATAAATTGAATATTATTATTAAATACGTATCGATATCGAGGAATATTCGTATCGAGCACAAAAAATATTATATTTGATAAATAGTTGTATCGAAAATTAATGTGTAATGGTTTATAAGAAGAACAAATCGCAATTTTCATTATTGTAAAAGCGATTGGACGAGGGCTCGAAAACTTGCGAAGGATCATTTATCGGATGACAAATATTTAAGAATGAAGAATCCCATTAAGATACATCAAAATTTGCAGAGTAGAAGCGATGAATACTTAGCCATGTTTTGCACGAAGGGTACAAATGATCGTCTCGTTATTTATACAATTTTCGTGTTTCCCTTATTCTCGATGCAAAAGTCTTCCACCAACAAATACATTTTGTTAACGGTTCTATCGTTTTTTCTCTATCCACGTTAAATCGACATCATAAAAAAAGAAAATAATGAATTATAGCCTGCAGACCAGGGAATAAATGAAGATTGTAAAAGTAAAGCCAGAGGAATGGAAGTGGCAATTTGAAAGAAAATGGAAAGAAGAAAAGAGAAGCGGGAAAAGGAAAACAAGCGTAAGACGAACTGGCGAATAAAATTTATTGCTCGGTGCTTCCTCCTCTATTTTCCCGCGATTTGCGCCTCCAGCCTTGAAAAGCTTAAGAGTTCTCTTTCCTCTTCCATCCTTCGGGCAAGATTTTTGTTTCTATTTTTCTCGTTCGTCCAGTCACATTGCACTACTCCCGGATTAAACGATCCACAGTTTGCGTTCTCACTTTACTCTCACTCGATACATTCTGCTATTCTCGTTGATAAATGCGATAAAGATTAAAAATTGCAAAAGAAAACTGATACCATCCATCGTCGTAGATGATTCAACGGTGTTAAAGATTCATCCTACTTCCGATCGATAATAGTAATAATAGTAATAATTTTATCCTCGCGCTCCGAAAAGGAAAAGAATTTATTTGTAACGTCTGCTGAGCTTTACGAATTATACAAAATCACAACGGATACTTAGGGGATTCTCCAAGTGCGCGAAAAATAAGATTAAATCAGACTAAAGGTTCGAAGCCGATGCGACAGATGAATATGACAGACGAGCTTCTTCCACGAATCGATGACGTTGGTATCGACGTCAAAACGACATGACATTTACGACAACTTTCGATTCCCAAGTGACGCGCAACCAGTCGACGTAATCTCGCACCTTCTTCCTATTATTAGTAGCACTCAATCATAATTTGATCGATCGCTCGAGTAACATCGCAGCCACGTACCATCCTCGAATCGCCTTTATTTTACGTTCTTTAATTCGCAAGAAAATTCTAACTTATACGTGCTTTATTATACTTTTAAACCTCCGACGAGAAGGAAACGAGCTTTCTTCGTTTTATTCAACGTGTCCGTAAGTGTAATTAATGCGAGGAGTTTAACGTGGAGCTTACAGAGATTGGAATTACGGAACTATTATTACATACTTAAATAAACGAATCCATGGCAGCGAAACAATGCATTCCATAAATTTCAAAATTTATTTCTCTTAGTTTCATTAAATTACATCGATTCGATTTTCGTGCAAATAACGACTCGTCCGAATTCATGTAAACAGAAATTATTTTTGACGATAGCTCGAGTCTGTAATTACATTCGAATTTTCTTTATCGAGTATTATTGGAACGAAACTTTTTTAGTGGAAACGTAATTTGTGTACTCGTCAATGTTGAACATACTAATAATAGTAAAAACGTCTTTCAAATAAGCTTAAGCTCCTCCCTTAGCTTCTTATATACACTATTTCCGATGAAACAAGCGACGATTACCATTATTTCTTATTTGTCATGTAGTTTTGGCCGAAATAAACGTATATTCTGCCCTGCCAAGCACAGAAAACGATTTATAAAATTTATGGACTATAATTGTTTCAAAAGCAAGCATATATTGTACACCGTCTATAAGTTTCTCCTTTAGCTCTCCTTCCCTCGTTTATATACGAGTGTGTATGTGTTGCAAAGCAAGGATTTAAGTCCGTACTTTTGCGCGATATTTTCAAACGCTCGAAAGATTGGCCCCTTCAAAGCCTAAACTCGCGACCGAACGAGCAAAGAAGCGAGATTGAGAAAATTTTTTAAGCTCTCGGTTTATCCTCCGGTGTCGAACTGTATTTTGCTTCGGTCGCCAGGTGATTCGTTTGAAATTTAAGGAAGCAGGTAAGAAAGTAAGGTAAGCAAAAACCGATCGATCATTCTTCGCAGTTGATTCGCTCGCCTTTCACTTAGCTTCTCGTTCCCCTAAAATTCCATCGCGTACATATTTTCTCTCTTGCCCTTCGGCGATACGCTCACTCTCTCTCTCTCTCTCTCTCTCTAAGTTTATCCGTATTCCTTCTACATTTTGATATCCTTTGTTTCCCTTGACCGTCTTGCAACGCCTTTACTAATCTTTCTTAATAAAATGAAGCTCTCGATCTGTATAAGTACGTGCAAGCGGGTAAAGCCCTTTAGAAATTCCCATGTTCTTAAAGCGTGGAATTGGATTTCACGGCCGCGTTGAATAATAAAATGTAAAACGTGCACGGCTTCGCACATACCAAATACACGGTAGTTTCGATCGATTGCTTTGTGCACACTGTTTTTCACATTTTTAAACATAGCCGATCGACTTTATTATCGATATTTCATACAAACGGTAAAATTCAAAATAATGCTCTGCTCTATCGAATGTACATTTTACTAGAAAAAACTTATCGACTCCGCGTTATTTTCATACCTGGACCTTTATTTTTCAAATGCGAAGTAATAATCAAATGGAATAATAAATGTTTTATTTAAGAACAAGATTTAGATTCTATTTAAAGGATTTTCTTCTTCGATATCATTTAATATTATTTTAAATGTTTACGAGATACGATACATTTTGAGAACGTTATAATCAAAATCCTATTACTTTTCTATTAAAAGCAAACAATCGTGGGAGAGACAAATTAAATTTCTTTAGAGAATAGAAATGCATTCTATTTGAAGAAGTAAAATATTTTAAATTATTTCGAGGATAATAAATTTCAATTTTCATTTCTAATTCTTTACTCTATTAAACCAAGTAATTAATGAGTAAAGCTGCGAACTCTGTGATAAAGATATATATATATATATATATATATTCTTTAGATTTAAAATGAAATATCGCTTAAAAATAGTAAAAATTCGTGAAAGATATTTTAGGTAAATTTTAACATTGTTAAATTTTTACTATTATGAAAAATGCGTTTATTGTGAAATAAAACCAAGTCGATCACTTTTTTCCTTTATTTAACAAAAATAAATTTAGTTTGTTGATACTTAGTGTATATATTTTTATAACTTTAAAAACTCGTATATTTTTTATATCGATCTTCGATACATATTTGCAATTTATAGAAAAAGATTTCATCGGATATATCTACTTTCGGAAAGATTAATATTTTTTTAAAAAGTGGAAATACTAAAAAGGACCACATTTATTTCAGAGAAATTTTTCTTAAATCATATAATTCTCGGAGTATTTTTTATAGGATTCTCGATAAAAAGTTGAAATATGATTGAAGTAATCAATAAGCAAAAAATAAGAAAAGTCGATGGTACTTTTAAGTAACTATCTTACCTTTCCTTTATATTAAATTCAGTGCTTCGATTCGATTTCATTCCGCGTCAGAAGAATCGATAATTACAAACTTAAGGGTTTTCCTGCAATAAATTACAGCATAAGGTAAGACTAATGAACCTAAGCAAAATAATTAGGCGGTAAAATATTCCGCAAAGATACCGAAAGCAAGAATAATATCTTGGCGTATTTCTCGCTATTCGTTCGCGTCTCTACCCTATAAGGAAAAGAAAATGAAATCGACTCACAGCAGTTGGAGTAGACTCGGTAGCGAGATCGGCTTTTCGAATCGCGACCCCAAGACAGAATAGATAAGGGATAAGGTGTATGTGGCTGCATTCTATCTCGCTTTCTTCATACAGAAACATCGAGGTGACAAGACAACCTTCGTATTTTCCGTAACACGGATAGAATAGGTGGTAAGGATGGTGAAATTGCAAGCTTTGTTCATGTCAAGAACCCAACTTTACCAAGCTCGTCGTCTTTCCGTTCCTCTTTGTCGTCGTACCTTCGCTTCCTTTTCATTCTTCACCTCTCTTTGTTTTTTCCTCTGTTTTTCATTACCAAGGAAGGTAAAAAATATCCTTACGATTCTATACTTTTTTATCCTTTGACTACCTCGCACGGAATCCATTGTTGGAGAAGAAATAAAATTTTCCAAGGCATTAGGGTGGACTAACCGTGAAGAAAGAGTAAAAATCATTTTAAATTTTGCGAGTGCTCGTGTTTTTATCTAAATACACGCGAATAAATTTAAATATTACGAGAGAGTGGTTTTTGATATTAAACTACAATTCTATCGATCGCCTCGGAATCAAGGGACGTAAAATTTTTAAAATCACGCAATTTCGCGTAATATATGAAATAAGAGAATCGTCTCGTCTAATAAAAAAATATCCTTGAAGTCAGTCAAATTTATACGACATTTAAATTCTATATTTTTTAACGAGACGAAAGAAACGTTAACCGAGAGTTTAGGTACTTTGTTCGTTCGACCGTACCAAACCTATAATCGATTATTATTATTATTCGACGAATGAGTAAGGATTTAAAACAATAGTCTTACGTGTCAATTGCATCACGGTTAATAATACGATTGAAAATGATTTATCCCCGAGTTAAAAAACGCGTCCAAATTCGAACAACGATAATAATCGAAACCGCGATGTTTATAAATTAATAAAATGCAACGCGATATTAAAAGAGAGAGGGAAAAAGCGGAAATATAAGTAAAGTTCTAAAGCATTTTACCGAATTTCAATAAGCTTAAAACGAGAAATGCATTCGCTTTAATTTGATTTATGAAAAAAGTAACGACTCGGAATCATCGTACGCGTATACCTACACTTGTCTACGCGTAGTATACGTTATATTTTATTTTGCACGTCGGGAAGAGAAATAAAGAAAAAGAGCTACGGATCGAAGGAGGTCGGCTCGACTCGCATCGCGGGAAGCACAGACGAGAGATACGCGAGTTTCTCCTGACCGAAATCCAGGAGGCAATTGCCCGTGGAGAAGAAAAGAAACGGCCTCGGGAAGTTTTAATCGCTAATTACGGGCGAAGCGATGCTCGTACATACGGGACTGGGTACACAAAGCTTTACGTACCCTCGGGAATTCAACCATATCTCCGAATGTGTGCGCACGACTACGTCAAAATCCTCGACAGGGGAAAGCGTGGGCGGCGGACTGGAGGGAAAATGGAAAGTTCCAGAACACGTAGAAACAATGTATTCGTTTTAGCGGACGACCGCGAGGCTGTGGCCCACCGCCAATCCTCCCGTCGGTTTATCACGTGCCACGAGCATACGTTTCTTATCCAGGCTTCGTCCCTTTTCCTCGGCCTAAACTACCTTAGGAATTTCGCGCGGGGAGCAAAAAAAAAAAAGGATGTACCCCTTTCCGTAATCTACGCTCGATTCGCATCTTTCGCGCTACTTTCTACGTTTCCGTCCAAGTTTTTCAACTTTTTTTTTCACCTCTTGAAAAATTCAAGAGCTATGAGACCTCAATCTGTATACTTCAGTGATTTCATTTTTAAAATTCTCAGTCACCCACCTTCGGGGCATACGATGTTTGCTCAATTTTCTCGCTAACCGTTTTTTGCATAATCTTCTCTAAGCTTTCGTGTATAAATACACGATATTTTGCATAAATACAGGTATTTATAGTATTTATAATATTCATGAAAATGTATGAGAAAGTTTTTATGGACCGCGTAAAGTTAAGTTTTAATGATTTAAACTTTTCAATGTTCTTGCAAAAATAAAGAAAATGCCATGGACGTTACGTTATGCACTCGTAATTCCTCTTAAATTAGACTAAACTGTTTGTAAAAGCTATCCTGAAGCTTCCAACGTGTTCCTCTAAGATAGTTTATTCGATCGCGCCGATCTAATTTTATTTTATTTGCTCGCGAATTCCGAAAAACTTTTTAAAAATACATCGATAAAATAATTTAGACGCTATTATTTCGCACCGTAAAACTTATCCGTCGCGATATTACTCGTATCTACGATGGGGAAAATCAGACGCTTCTTCGCTCTAAAGTCGGATCGTTTTACATCGTTGAATTTACTCTTTCGAAACACCAACGCAAGAAAAGTGCGAGCGTAAATAATTTTTTCGCATACATTTCCAAAAGTCTTTGTATATTGAATAATACGTAACGTACGAACGCGCCATACGGATGAAAGTTCTTTTAACGCTGATGAAAAGATTTTCTTTACCCTTTCATCGACTAATGCAGACTTTAAGATTACTAGAAAGATGGCATTATAATATAACGAGAGGTGCAAAGTGTACTTTGGAAGTCGCGAGAAAAGCGAGAGCGGGTTTATCTTTCGGCTAAATTCTACTTGAAGAATCTCAAGAGGCCTGTCTGGAAGGAGTCGCCGACGAAGAAAGAAGAAGGAAGGCAACGCGGGAGAGAGACGGAAAGACAAAGACCGTTAATGTCGCTGTATCAAAGCTTTCGAGCTCCGCGAGATTGCGAGAAAACGCGTGCTCCTTGCATCGGGGCAGCATCGAGGAAAGAATACAGTTGCCTTGCTGCAGCCATTAAGCGTATTGTTTTTCCGGCTCCTTTACGGCCTCGATTTCGCATCGCAGCGAGATAAGATTAGAATTTCTCGTATGCCCTTTATTTTTAATCTCCCGCGTCGCTTTAGCCCTTGGCAAGGAATTTCTCTCTCCCTCTCTCTCTCGGCGTTGGATAGATAGATAGAGAGATAGAGTGAGAGTGGGAGGGGAGGGAAAGCTCGAGGAAATTCCGTGACCGAACTCGGGAAAGTCCATTTCTCCGCAATTTTTGCGCCCAGAAATAAAACGGAATAAAAGTGGAAAGTCGGCAAACGGTGACGGAAAAATATTCGAAATATTCGCATCCTCGCGGGTAAGGTTAGTGCGACGCCAGCGCGAACCACACGGAGAATAATAAACCAAGAACTGTCCCGTGGCCACGCGTCGTCCGGCTCTTGGTAAATATTCGAAATTCCCAGGGCGGGGGAGGAACGTGACGGAGAAAAAATTCGAGGAAGCCTTCGGGTGGATATCCGTGGACGGGGGAAATGTAAAGACGAAGGAGACGACGCCAATGCCAACGACGATAACGAGACACGAGTCTCTTTGAATATGCCGTGCACGCCCAACTCTTCCACCTTTCCCCTTCCGCCACGCGACCAACCTGCAAACCTATAGCTGTACACGGATCCGCGCTGTTAAGAATAACGCGTACTTTCTGCAAACTATTCCGCTAGCCTATCAAATTCATACATGTTTTTCAGCTTTTGTCTCCCCCTTTTATCTTTTACAACTTCCTTCTTCTAAAAGTCCGCGTATCGTTCCTTCAAGTTCCCTTTTCTCGCATTCATTTATATTTGTCATTATTTATATCTTGGTAAAGTTTGAATCACTTTTGTCTCCGTCTATGCTCCCGCCGTCCAATTATTTCTTCTGAATTCCAGATTTTTTCAAACTTTATACGCGCAGCATTGAAATGCATGAAAGTTCAAAGTTTGCAAATATTCGAATTCTATCTACGTTTCGATCGATTTGCCTATTTGAATTATCTTCATCTAGTACACATTGACGAATGTTTTTCAGATTTTTCTGGTTTCCATTCGTTCGAAAGCTACAACCGATATAAAATAATATATCTTATAATTCCGAATCCTTTTTTCCTCGACGCTTACTCTTTATTTTTACCGAAATGACTTTTGTTAAAAGGCAGTTTTTTCTCCTCTCTCTCCCTTTCTCTCTATCTCTCTCTCGTGTACTTTAAACCTACTTTTTATTTCTAGTCTCGCGCGGGCGCATTCGAGGGAAATATACAAAATAGATAAGCGATGGAACGTAGCGCGTTTCTGCACACACATCCGATTCGAAAATATCGAATGTAAACGCTGAGTGTGCATAATGCGTGGCGTTTTACGCTCTTCTTTCCGGATACACCTCGATTTCTTTTGATTTTCCATAAACTTAGCACTCGCTAAAAAGCGTTTCGTAGAATTCCAGCTCGTTTATAATTATCCTAGCAACATCTTTCTGCACATTTTTATATTATTCAGGGTAAAAAGGCTCGTTTCGTAATTTTAGAAACGTAACGTTTTAGATGGGTTTAGTTTATAGCTGCGCATCGTAAAATAAATAAGAAAATTACCGCTCACCGGATCAAAGTACCCGCGGTTGTTCGGAAAATATAGCATTGATAAATCAATATGCCGTACATCGATGGTTACGCGTGACGTTACTTTCGCGATGACGTACATTTGTATCGACGCGTTTACCGTCTCTTTTATGATCTTAGCGTATGCGCATACAACGAATATCCGTGTATTCTAAGTTTTGTACTCTAATAAATCATTATTCATCGCGAGCAGTCGAATTCTTTGGAAAATAAAATACAGCTGGCCAAATTTAATAATCCGCATATTTGCATTTTAACGTATTTATCGTGTGTTCCGAAACTACAAAGGATAAAAAGGAATTTCCCTCAATTTTACAATAGTTGGCCCAATATCGGAATATCGTTTGCTCAAGATCGCGCGAAAGATCGTTAAATTGCATCGGAAAATTTTCGCTCGCTTTCAGCCGGGAAAATAAGCTACGTAAAATAAATAGAATTATAATTGTATAGAACCGAGCGGCTTTGTCTATCTCGACGGTCAGTATTAACGCAGCAGGTGAATCGGCTTTGACGTAGTCTACGCATATTAATTGTCGAGGTGTAAAAGGAACGAAACCCTTGTCAAATCGCATCGGACGTCGAAGCAGGAGCGCGCGTAATTCACGTCGATACCCATCCGTTTATCTACCTATTCATCCATCGTTCCCAGCAACAGCTCGATCGCTGCCCGCCTCTAGTATCCGGTACTTGGAGCGATTCGACGATACACGTTCAAGACTACACGAACGCGGGACTCGACCTATACGCACACGGATTAACGGGGGTGTGTGTGTGTGTACGAGTCGGAGGAGGGCGCGTATCCCAGTTACTGGCGTTGCTGATAATAGCATGAATGATGAGCAGCTGTATAGAGGACTCGAGTGCCCTGGTATTCTTCTCTAAAGATTGCCTTGTGGAAAAAATGGCTGATTCGTTGGAAGGATGGTTCGTATAGAACGTAAAAAAACGATCGAAGCCTTTCCCTCCCTCTTGGGCGGTAGTAATACGGGGATAAATGAGTTACGGTACATTGAAAGTGTGATCGAACACGATTCCAAGGGTTATTTTGTCCGGTCGCTAGGAATCAATGCCTTTAGGATTGCGCGCGAACGTAACCAATATCTTGGAACGAAAATACGAATCATGATAGTTCTCAATTTCCCTTGCGTTGAAATATCCTTCGGGAATATGATGCATTACTGCACGTGGCTTTCGTACACGGTAATACTTCCGAGCGCAACAATGAACATCGGCTATATTGCTTTCGTTATGCTTGAATTTAGAAGATTTCGCGTATTAATGGAGGAATTTATTATTCGGCAATTTCGGCGAGCGATGCGAAGCTTCGTTTTCTCAATCGTATTTCAAAAATACGATATCGGCAGCTTTCGATCCTACGATGAAACATTTTAACCAACCTTTACGCATAATTTGTTGGTACGAACGATACCAACGATTATTTTAAATATCGATAAAAATTTTAACTATCGATGCGTAGTTCGTATGAAAAAAATTCCAATAAAGTCGTATAATAACGAATCGATATCAAATATTGGAGGACTGCATCAAATTGAAATCTTACTCTAGGAGAAATTTAGTTTTCTTTATCCGATAATGAATTATCGTTAGAAATATTTTAGTTCGCATTTTACGTAAAAGTTTATAAAATTAGTTTAACTAGAAACTCGCGTATAAGATAAATTTTGACTTCTTTGATACTTTGCAATAACTTTGAACGAGTTACTTTGAACGGGGTTTGTTTCGACCCGCGGAAACAATAACTTAACCAATGTTGCCTTTGCAAACATAAATTTGGAAAATTAACCTTACTTTATAAAATATAAAATTATTCAAATCCTTTGAAAATCGATATATAACATTATTTTATAACTTATAAAGACGTTGCTCTTAGATTCTTTGATTTCTCCTTTTTACGATGCATTTTATATAAATATCTCGTAATTACAATGTACAGGATAACGATATTAAAAAAAACTACGTAGAAATAATCGTTTGAAATTTTTATAACTTTGTCGAGGTAGACTTTAAATTTAAAATAACGTAATTCTTTTTATTATACAGAAATAACGTTTTGCCGTTACTACCGTTCTTATCGTCCATTAAACAATTTTTGGACAAATATTAAATTCAGGTTTTATTAAAATTGTATTAATTTGAGCGAAATGCGAGCTTTATCGATCGAACTGAAAAAAACTTATACAAATTAAAAGATTAAAGAAGATTAAACTGAAATTTTTGTATTTTCCATAATGAAATAATATACTATTATACTGTAGACAGTTGGAAACTATTTGAAATGAAAAGCAAATATTTCAACGCTTCTTTGAATGAGAATGAAACACAATGGCAGATTATCAAATTATAAAGCATAAATGAATTTGACTTTTTCATAAGTAAAACTATTTATTCTGCATGTAAAACAAAGTCACGCATTCTTTGATACAAGATTTTTGATGAAAAGAAATATTCGTTTCGCGATAAATTGTTAAGTGTAAAAATGTTTGAAATGTGCCTCGTTCAAATTATGTCTCGGACAAATACTTTCACTTCGCTGCATTAAAATATCCGTTAGCGAGGAGATTTTTATCATAGAATCGAACGCATTTATCAACGAAGTTTAATTCCCTCGAGTACAATCGCAATTTTTATCGATGCTTATTAAAAAGTGTACGAGACAAAACAATCGCGAAAAAACTTATCGCTACATTTTACAACGTTCTTTTTCGAAAAGGAAAATATTCCTTTCGAACGCATCAATATTATCCCGTGTATCGAGCGATTCCTTACAGACTTATTCTTCCTACGTTATTTTCATAAGTCCTTCCTCGTAACCGAGAAACTAACTCACGGCTTAACAATAGCAGGTATCTAAATTCGAGATCGTACAAAGACGACATCCGAGATGTGGCGATGCAACCAGTTACAAGATTTCCTTCGGCGAATCCACTTTCGAGTGCACAGATAACCGATAAATCTTTTAAAGGTGTCCTTTGAAAAAGAAAATCCTTCTTTTACGGGCGCGGCGAGCGTTCGATGGAGGATCGAAGGATGCGAGAGGTTCAGGTTCGTGGAGTCAAATAAAATGTATGCTCTCACGAGGAGAGACCAGAGACCCGCAAGGAGAGAGAAGCACTAGCCTCTGCCACTCTCGTTCGATTTTCGCGCGACTCGCGAATTTGAATGCGGTCGCACGTAGTGCGACGTTCTCATTGCTATGCGGCACTCCCACTGGAAAATGGACGATATCGTTGGCGCAAAAAGGAGGATTGGCTGGCTAACGACCGGAAGCGGAGGCCGATAGGATGTAGATTCCGGAAAATCCCTGTCCCGACTTCGATCTCCTCGTTTCGGCATGCGATTTTTATTTTCTTCTCCTCCTCGGTCTTGCGCGGAGCATTAATCATCGATTGCCTCGACCGAGCTAAAAGGAAAAAAGGAAGACCGCGGACGGGGAATGAATCGACTGCAAAGAAACAAAGAGAGTAAGCCTCATTTTTCGCGCGATATCTCGCGGAGCCCGAGGCAACGACGAGGAGAAAACTTTCCTTCTCGATTGCCTGTTGATTCAAAAAGCAGGCGTGTACGCGGTCCCCGAGTACCCCAAGTATCCGACTTGATAAATTTCAATAAAAGGCAATCGATAAATAATTCAATGACGAAAACGCCGCTTTTCCTTTCGCGCAACTTCTCCGGCGAATTCTTAAATCAGCCCGGGTTCGAACAGTTTCGAGGGCGAGGGGCGGAAGGGGCGAGGCTCCGGATGAACGAGCTTGCACCCACGCAGCGTTTCGTCTCCCCTTCGGATATATGGATCCAGTCGAAGGTAGAAAGGGGTTGAATCGAAAAACGAGAGATGGATAGAGAAAGAGACGGCTTACGTGTGTGCGGCTGTGTGTGCGGCTGTGTGTGTGTCTCCGAGCCAGAACGGATGTCCTACGAGCGTATCGACCTTTCCACCGCCGGAGGAAAAACGAGGAAGAGCCGACGCGCTACTGCGGGTTGCAGTCACGAGGTGGAAAAAGTACCGAGACAGAGAGAGGAGCGCAGGATAGGTAAGAATCGAGGGGACGTATAGCTCCGGGCGCCACGCCCAACCTCCACCGACTCGCGTGTGCGGGGTTTTTTTTTTTTTATTTCCCGCGCGCACCGAATTCCCGACCCTCGATCCCTGGAACGAGGAATCGGTCTTCGTCCTCGGCGCTTTCGGTAATTGGAGCCGGCGCGAGATGGAAAAACAGTGGAGGAGAGCGACGGATGGACGAGACGCGCGTTTAAGATAAAAGCGTGGAGCAGACGCACCGGATAACGAGCCAACAGCGACAGGATTTTCAGGTGCTTTGGAGGCTGCGTCGCCTCCCGGCTTCGGTATGATTTAACGACATCGTCGGACTTTAATGCCTCGTTACGACGACGACGACGACGACGAATGGAGTACGGCGGAGGTTCTTCCTTGAGAGACATGGACGCTCGAATTACGGGAAAAGTACTTTCTCGAGGAAAAAATAGGAAAAAATAAGTAAAAAAATTACAGCAGCCACTTATATTTCGTTTTCCTTCTTTCGTGCTCGGCTGTCTTTTCTGTTCGCTGATCGTTTCTTTCATGATTTAACGAGAATCTATTAATTTATTTAAACGCTCGACGCTTGGCTTCGCTCCCGAATTACTTGGTTATTCTCGAATGATTCGGAAAGAAAAAGTCGCTGTAAAATGTTTATCCTCCGCGTCTTACGTATTCCAAACGCGTTAAAATCCAATATTTTTACCTATAACTGCGTGAACGCGACAACGAAACAGCGTCGTGGATTGAGGGAGACGGAGTGCGAGAGAGAGAGAGAGAGAGAGGGAACGCAAAGTGCGAGCGGACGCGTGGATGCACGGATGCACGGCAAAAGTAATTTTATTCTTCCTACAAAATGTAATCTTCCATGTACGCAGGTACGTGCGAAATACCTTCGTTTCGTTTTGGTACGGCCGAGTCGACGTGTTACGTGTCACTGTTCGCGAAACGTGACGTGTGTTTCGACGTCCTGAAAAGGAATGTTTGTTTTTTTTTTTTTTTTGTTAACTTCTCTTGGCTTCGAATTACAAAAATTGTTTCGCACGATTCATCGGTGCGATAGAAGAGTACGTACCGAATGCTTCGGATACGATTGTGTAGAACTGTGCATTGTAAAACATTTTAAATGCCAATTTTTGCGTTGAGGTATTTTATTCGAAATTAATTCGCGTCGTTTTAATCACCGAAAACTGTAAAATAATAATGCTATCACATTCGTACGATATTTTTGCGATATCGGTACTCGCAATTTATTCCGCTTTATCTTTAGACAGGTTTTTTCCTGTCGGAAAAATTCCTTATTAATTCAATAATTACAAAGTAAGAGCTAATAATACAGGAAGGTATTTTATACGAATGAATATTAAAATATTCGAAAAGTAAAGCGTGCCATCAACGTAACACTACATAATATTTTTTATGACTTATACCGTCAAAGTTTTAAATGGTTTACAGTAATTCCAACTTGCACACAGTTTGTGCTTAGCATTAATTTTAAAGTTAAAATTTTTTTATTTAAGTATCTTTTCAGTTATTAAATAAGCTACGTAGTTTAAAAATATTAAAAGAATTTTAAATAAAATAAGATATTTTTATCCTTTCTCTTGTAATTATAAATGGCTTTGAATTAAAACTTGCCGTAAACATTGAATTTTCACAAGCAGAAAGAAAATTTTAATTTCTACTCAAACTTATTACACTCGTATTTAAAATTTCAATCTAGTTTTCATTCGGAAACAAATTTCGAGTCTTACTTGGAGAGCCTGTCGGAACTTAGTTTGTAAGATGCGAGATATCGATAAGCTATAATACTACATCCGTTCGATGTTTTTCTTTAATAATACGGAACAAAGATTTCTCGAGAAGCCACCGAAAAACGTGAAATAATTATGAGATAGAAAGTGAAAAAGTGCTTTATTGGACTTGGAATATAAAAAGTAGGTTCGTCCGACAGTAAGAAAGTAGAGGGAATCACGAGCTTTCCGCGTTTCCGGCTCGAAGCTACCTCGAATCCTTGACACCTGGAACGAAGCCAAAGCCGAAAGCTCCAGTTCTGAGTGCAAGGAGGGCAGGGGGAGGTGAAGGCGCACTGCGCCGGGAGAACGTCGACCTTACGTATACGTCGACAGCAGGCGTCCAAAATTATTGCAACGCTGCGTCAGCGTGTTACGATGTTTGTTTTCGTCCACGCGCGAGTGACTCCTCTTTATCTATCTATCTCCATCTCCCTCCCTCGGCTTCGCTCCGACTTAAACTTTTATTATCCGATCCCTTATTATTCGCAGCTCGAGACATCTCTCGGGTCGCTGTCTTTTTTCCACCGGGGAGAAGACCAGCAGTTGCTCGACAAATGTTCCCTTCGTAGCTTTCGTTTGGATTTTCTATAGAATCCGAATAGTAAGCAGCGCGGATCGTTTTCATCAGTATCAAAGAGAAAAGTGGAGAGCGAAAAAAGCGGAGTACTAGAGCTTCAAAATCCGATTAAGTCGAGTTGGTCTTAAGCGGCTTTCGTCGAAGTTAGAAACTTAACGAGAGCTTCGACCGAACTTGAACGTTTTCGTAAAATTTGACGAGTTTTCCTTGTAAATGAAAACACTTGCCGTGTTTTTGTTTTTCCATCGAGAGTTACGTCAGGTTCATAACTGACTTTTTAATCAACTCGATTGTGCGAATTTTCATCGCAGGATCAAACTCGATATTTCGCCAAAGATATTATTCGACTCTCGAGTACCTCGACGATAAAAAAATACCGCTCTAAAGGAATATTACGAAAGTAATGGTCGAATTAACCGTCAGAGTGTGAACTTGGTAGTCTGTTTTCAATTATCGGCCAATCGGTACGATTCAAATCAATCGTTTCCGCCAACTATTCATTAGGATCGCACAAATGCGTCCTTCGTCGGTCGAATTAGAGATCGCGGCTCAAGCGTGGCTTAGTTCGTTCGGTCCTCGATTCAAATTAGCATCGCTCATCCAATTTTCTATTATCTACTTCGCGGTGGTAGGCGTAGCTTTTGTTTCGGTCAACTCCGTATATTATTACGCATTATCGCAGCTACCAAAGTAACTCTTACGTAATAACATTATTTCGCGACTCTCTCGGTTCGACTACTTTTTCTCCCTTGTTTCGAGATAACCTATTTCAGCTTTAACGGAGGTAGGCAGTACCGCAACTAATAAAGTACGCGATTTTAGTAAAATGGCCTTTGGAATCATTTCAATTTTAATTCCGATAAAAATTTATCGCCTTACGTATCCAACGTAATCGCTGTAATATATTATTAGTGGTAGTAGATACGAATCTCAGAATTCCGCTCTTCTATAAAATAAAAATATTCAATTATTTTGCGTCGTTAAAAACTTGGGCTTTTTAAAATTTTTGGCGTATGGAATAGAAATATACATTACTATCGATTTACATTTCAATTTTATTAAAACTTATTTCGTTCGCGTTTAAACTTTTCGCGCTATCGATAAATCTTTGATCAAATATATATATTTAAATACCGATAAGTGGCGTACGACAAAAAATAGGTTAGATGCACGATCCGGTAGCAAATCGATCGTATCAAATCAAATTTATAGCGACGCAAATTCCCTAAATTTTCTTAGTTTCGTGATAATTACCGTTAAAATTACTCGAAACGATAATCACAAATCTTGATAGGTTGATGAAAACGTGTCGCGTACAACGACACAATATAAATTAAGCGTTGTCCGAAATATCGGTATTATCGTATTTTTCGATGACACTCGTAAACGCTATAAAATCATTCGCTCGATTAATTCCTAGATCGAACGAATTTTTTCCAAACGCAATTATCGGATACACCGAATTTCCCTTTAAACTATGAATAACAAGATAAATTAAGCATTGATTTACTTGTAACCGATGTTAAAGGATCCAGTTCGAACTCTCAGACAATCGATGCTCGAATCACTTATTCGAGTCGAATCACAGTCGAGTAAAACCGCTGCAACATTCTAATCGATAAGCTTTGCAGTATACGCACGCGTAGATTTAAATTTATAAGCGTTAGGAACGAAGCGCGCGTCAATTATCTCGAGCGAAAATATTTATCAAAGCAAACGCAATTATCAAACAGCTACATATAATTCTGTAATTTCAGATTGAATTACCTAGTCGCCGGTCTGACGCCATCCTGGTACCATGCGACCAACGTCGCCCTTCACGCTGCGGCTTGTATCCTCGTTACCAAAGTGAGTCTGGCGGTTGCTTCGCTGCGGCCTGGATTTGCTGCCCTGACTGGTCTTCTTTTTGCCGCGCATCCAATTCATACCGATGCCGTAAGTCCGACACTCGTTTATATTAAAAATGTTGCCTTGGTGGACGGGTTGGATCTTTATTTATATTTCGCGCGACACAACGGCCAAATTATCGCGTTCTTTTTCTTGACGTTCTTCGCGGCAAAGACTGGAATTTATATCGTGAATTTTTATAAATCTCGATGGGATTTCGTTGATGCGCTCGTTTCGCTTTTATACCATTGCGAGCAGCGGCCAGTCTCCGAATAATTACATACATATATATACGTACATACGTGTGTATAATTTGAAGACGAAATAGGGTGTGGTTATCGGTACGAAGTTGGAAATTGTTTACGTTTTGAAAAATCAACCAACGATGTTCGTAATATCGATTTATTTTAATTTAATTTATTTCTCGGGTTTAACTAATTTACGATTTATTCATAAATTTCGAGTAGTCTTTTACAAGTTTTAAATTACATTTTTTCCGATCGATGGTGATTCGTTCTCCGAACTGAAAATACTGGATGAAACTACATAGATTTTATTCAAATGTTATTATTCTGTAAAAAAATTATATTTATTTAAATTGAAATTCATTAAATATTTTATCTAGAGTTGGAAATATAAACGTAGAAAGAATCGCAATAGTTATTTTATCGATATTTTTAAAACATTTTCATACTTTAAAGAAAACAAAATTCGAAAAAGTTACGTCTTTGCGAAACATCGAAGGAATCCTATATTAGTTTATGATAATAAAGAATCTCAAAAATGATTTTAGCGTAACTTTTGTTTTCGAAATATTTTTTATACGTAAATTAGAGTGGAAAGGAATTTCAACTTTGATACGAGCGATAATAAGCGCCAACTTTTTAATTTTTATATTTTCGTAGCATTGATACAAGACTGATAATATTTATATTTTAATGCAACTTCTAAAAAAGCGAGTGAAACGACATTCGTTAAATCGATGAGCGATAAGGTATAACGTTATAATATAGAAGTTAATTAAAAATTCCTTTTAAATATGGAAAATGTAAAGGAAAATAACGCGATAGAAAATAAAATGCAAAATATTAATACTTTAGTCTTTGATAGGGTGTCGGTACCCGTTTAAACATCGAGATCCATATTGAAAGTAAGCCATTACCAGTACGAACAATAATCCACGGATAAGCGTCGCGTTACTCGGATAATCAATAGGTATTTCTCTCTTCATAAACTTACACCGGTGATAAAGCCTAAATTAAAGCAGCGAGTGCACTCATCCGGCTCACTAGCTAAATCATAAATAACGAAGATCGAGACTAACGCGTTTCCCAATGTTTACAATTCGACGTTCTTGCGGTTATCTGCTATTTCAGAGAATGCGCAACAACTGCCCGGAGAGTCAAGCGCTCGGTTCGGCTCAGCTATCGAGCGAAACCTGTCTCGGAATATACAATGCACCGGCCGTTACAAAGGATACGAGAGAGATGGAGTGCCATAGAGCATTTGCCATAAGTGAGATTGTTGCGACAAAGAGCCTTAATTTTCCCCGAGGCATCGTTATCTCACTCGTTTTAAACTCCGCGCTGTCCTTCTTCTTCTTTTCCGTTTTCATATTTTTAACGCAGGTTTCATGGTGCTTAGAAATAAAGCGACGATGAAAACGACGTCCTTTCAAGAATCGTAATTCAATTTATTTTAATTTTCCACCGCAACGATAACCTTACGATTTTCCATTGAAATATAAATTGCAGCCTCTTCTCTTGCGATAAATCACGCACCGAGCGAGAGAGAGAAAAAATAGTTAAAAAAAGCCAAGACGGCAACGAGCAATTTAATTCCTCGACTAGATAACCTCCTCTGTGTTTCGATCCAGTAATTTCATGCGAACCCTCGTATAAATGCGGAGTGCACCGTCGGGCGATTCGAAAGCGGGTTGTTTCGTCGGGGGTAGCAACGCGTTGTCGCATCATTGCTCATGCCGGACCCACGCGTGGCTTGTACTCCTTGTCAAGATCAGTTTGCACTCGCGTTCACCTGGCGCACAGGGACGGACAAGCGGATACAAGCCGAAGGGAAGGAAGGGAGAAATAGACGGAGCGGACGAGCATCCGTTTACCGCAATGATCAAGTTACAGAAGGAGTACCCGTACCGGCTTTTCCTCGTGCACCTATACGATTGAAAGCAACTACCTTAATTAAGTTGTACCTCATTGAGTCGAGATAAAGGAAAGCCCTTTTCCTACGTAAAATACAAAGAGCAATTCCCCTCGCGTAATGCAACCTTTAATATAAATATTCTAAAAATTTAAAACTGCTGTCTTTATAAATAGCGTATTGAATTCGTGATAAAAAAAACTACACCGAGAACTATTATTTTAATGAATACAAGAAAACTCGAAAAGCTTATCTGCGCAGATTAAATAGTAAGACAAGCGTGATATGTAGAACCACTGTGCTCGCAATTAATGACATCTAACATGCGAGAAGTGGATGAATTTCCTAAAATTTTTCTTTCTCCTCGTTTTTCCGAGGCTTTAAAATAAACAAAATTAATTAATTATACCGTACTAATTTATAACGTAATTTCGTTTCTTCCCTTCGTGACTTCGAACGTATCCTAACTTATTTCTAAAGTTTAAATCCAATTTTTAAATATTAGTATCGAATTATAATAATATATTGTCGCGGAGTTTCATTTACAGCTATTGTTAATTTGAGATTAGAATAATGAGAAGCCAGCGTTCGAACGGATGATGCACGAATGCGTAGTCAAAGATCATTATTACCGAATATGCCTGGAGCTTTGAGTCCTAAATATAAGCGAGAGTAAGAGACATATATATGTACGTACGTGAAGAGGGAGAGAAATAGAGGCAGAGACAGAACTGGGTTGAAATATATAGAGAGAACGGAGATCGAATGGTAAGATGTTGATTAAATGATTAAATGCACCTATGTATAACGGATATTTAGATTTTAGTTAGAATATAAAAAGATAGGAATACGCGTGGTAAAATATTTTTTTAAGTGCGTACCAAGTATCGTAAAGCAAATTGAATGCGTCGATAATCGATTGCAAGTTTGAAATCGAAAATAGTAAATGCGAGTTTGATAAAGTAAATAAAAAAGTTGATCGAATTAATTCGACTTTTTGAATCAACTTTAATAACGGTAATGATAAAAAAGTATCTGTAAGCGAAAATTCGAAAAGAACTGTGTAAAGTTTGGGTAGAAGTATATAATAAAATGAACAATTGCACGTGCGCAAATATTTCTATTGAAAATAGTGGTAAAAATTTTACACGTGAGTCAACTCTCAAAGTTCTATAACCGTACGTAAAATTCTATGAAAAGATTAACAGAGTAGTATAACCTAAGTATTTTAAGGAACACCCGATAAAGTACTTCCTTCTATTTCTTACAAGCTGCCGATGAAGCTCTGTTTTGTAGAAAGTAATAGGTAAGTTACGGCGTAGATTATAAATATAGTAGGTATCTGAATTAACGAGGTACTGCACTTTAAAATCAAGGTACTCGAGAATGTCATTATATGGCAGGCAAGTATAGTTAATTGTGCAAAG
The DNA here is from genome assembly GCA_018907195.1 of Dolichoris vasculosae. Taxonomy (NCBI): domain Eukaryota; kingdom Metazoa; phylum Arthropoda; class Insecta; order Hymenoptera; family Agaonidae; genus Dolichoris; species Dolichoris vasculosae. The sequence goes on from JACCHY010000006.1 coordinate 12,425,787, forward strand.
TTAGAGATTGTACAAGTAACTTCTTGGTATCGCGTGATACCAACCAACCCCTGTATATCAATTTATGTAAAAGACCGTGGACGTAAAAAGCTATGGAAGAAATGTGAGAATTTCTAGAAAAATTCTACGGCGAGGTTTTTGGCTTAATTTATAATATTGTTAGACCGTAATGTCGAAGAAAAATCTTTATACGAAATAGAAACGATATCGAACAAACAATTATTTTTATATCGATACTTTTTTCCGTTTAAGTCGTCTAATTTCAAATAAATGTATCATCTTTGCTAAAATCGATACGAAAAAATTCAATTCGTATTAAATATAAAATTAGAAAAAATCGAAAAAAAAATTACACGAAAGTTTATCAATCGAATGAAATAAGTAGATCAATAGCATAAAAATACTAAGAGGAATATCCCAATCCAATTGTACGATGTAATGCGGAGAAATTGTAAAATATCGTTTCTTATCTCGCAATAATATTCCCATTTATTTCTCGTTACATACGAGATTAATCGGATGTAGTAATACGTTTATCGAGAATTAAAACCATTTCTAGAATCACGTAAAATTAGTTTATCCAATTAAATCATATCCAAGGAAAATTAGGAAATACAAAATTTTGTTTCAAATTTCTACAATACGAAAAATGCAACGGTACAATAACAATTCGTAGGATGCAAACGCGATAAAATTAACGATAATAGCTTGTGTCTTTCAAAGTGAGTTACTATCTAATCAGAAATCTTTTAAAAAATCTCGATAATGCAGAAAAGATTAGTTTTTCGACTACACTCGGAAAGAACATTCTTTAAAGCGCGTAATGAATGCTCATTTCCTAGTAAGAGAATTTATTCAACTATTTGGAAAGTGATTGGAAATCTTTTTAAGTAAATAAAACAAAGTTAAAAATATTTCATCCAAGTATTTAAAAAGTATGTTATCCAAAGTAAGTTCGAGAATAATGAATCTAAAGTCTTGCATACCGATAGATGATATTGCATCATAATTAAATGGAAGACTACTATAATTATTATTATTATTAATATTATTACTAAAATACCGTTACAAACAATCCGACGCATCGAACCGATTTAGCGAGGAACGATTAATTTACTTCGAAGAATAGTATTTCGATTGAAAATTTCAGCTACAAATGCCTTTAAAGAATCGATCAATTAGTATTAAGAGTAACGTTTTCTAAGAATCCATAGCCATCGCCCCGGAATCGATGAGAATTCTGAATTCCTTCTTTTGATAGAATAAACTAAAAATACTTTACAGTTATACATGACATTCCGCTTTAGAGAGACGTTTCAATTCGTTTACAGGGATGTTTCAGTTCATTTGTAGAGATGTTTCAGTTCTCGCATCACCCCGGAAGTAAATATTTTAGAGATATAATAAAGAGCTTAAACGGTGATCACAGAGGCTCGTTTACAGCTATTGTCAAGTTGGAGTTAGGACAATGAGAAGTGAGCAGCTTGAATGAATCACAGATGCGCAGTCAAAGACCGTTGGTTGTGAAGGGTACTCGGAGGTTCGAGTCGAGAGCCCAACCAAGAGTGCGAAAGAGAGAGTGAAAGGAGGCGGTGAAAGAGAGAGAATGGATTCTGGGGAACGAGCTGGAGACAGAGAGAGAGAGAGAGAGGAACAAGTCAAAGGGAGATAACGGACCTAAAATTTTAATATTCTCTATTCGTTCCTATTTATTCTTTATTTCGCTTCGTTTACTTCTCAGCGGAATTCGTGTAATAATACTTGGAGGGATACGAATAATCAATGTTCTTTTAAATTAAATTACGATTTATCTAATGGATTTTGATGGGATCGAACCTCGCAAGGTATGCGCTAAAATAATTGTGGAACAAAAATAAAGCGATTTCGTAGATTTTATAGATTCGCGCGGTCTTGGAATAATTTAGCGAAATTAACTTTATATATCATTGACTGTATGATTTTGGATAGTCGATAGATTTCAATCGGTAGAGGACAATAAAAGTCTCTAACTTGAATCTCTCTTTGTAGCGACGGAGAAAGAGTGAAGAAAGCGAGAATATTGATTACTCGCTTAACCAACTCGTAAAACCTTCGTCGATTTAAGAAGCCGCTAAAGGAGAATTGAGGGAATGGATAAGAGAGAAGGAGAGGAGAAGAGGTAAATAGAGAGATCAATGATGAAATAGATAGAAGGAAAGAAAGAGAGGAAAAGTCAGAAAACAGTGTGTTCGAGTCCTTTTCGAGAATGAAGGATTTAATGTCTAAGTTAAGCATCCCTTCACTCTCACATACTTATATATGTAGGAGTACAGATAGAAGTCAACAGCTCAACATTCTTGACTGCTGTCAGAATCGTGACGGGCTTAAGGTTCTTTTACTACTTCGCAACTTCTATTTTCCGATCTTATTTCTTTCGGTCAGAATACTAAACGTATAAACACATCCTTTTTTTGAACTTTCCGTAACGGTATTAGAAAATTTTGTATTATTATTTTCTTCCTTCGCTATATTTATAATAGAACCAGATACTATTTTAATTTTTTTGATAAATATTTTATTTCATATCTCAGATACTGATAGAGAAGTTTTTATGTACAAAGTAAATCGATCATTCAAACTAAAACTGACTCTGAAGATTGATTATAATGCCTGGAAAATACAATGGTGAGACGAAAAACTTTCATGCTAAAAGAAAAACAACAAAGTATTAGTTATAAAGTTATTTTGTTTTTATACATAATTTCCTCTACATTTCTGAACATATTATTCAAAGCATTTACCAACTTTCAAAAACAAAAAAATTATATTCGTAATTTAATTTTTGTTGCGAATAACTACAAGTTTTTAAGTTATTAATTTAAAATTTTGTCAATAAAGGTGATAAATAAATTATGCAAAGCAGAATCTTGAAAAGTAATTAATAAACTTCAGCTTTTATATTAATACATTGTAATTAGCTACATTGTATTGATATTAAGAAATTTTTTATTCCACTAATTCAAAGTATATAAAACACTGCAACACTTTTACGTGTTTTTCTACTTTTTTACAAAAATGATATTTCTGAGTTATAAAATTATTTAATACATTTTCAAATATTAAAGTTTTAAAAATTTTTATATACGGATTAAAATTATAAACATTTCTTGTACAATTAATTTGATTAAATTTCGATAAAAACGATACTAAAAATCTTATTGATAGTAAGCGAAATTTAAAAGGAATCTTCGATAATTAAAATGAGAAAACAAAAAAATTTAAGAGTAAATACATCGTGTATAGTACAAAATTAATTCAGAAATAATCCATTGAAACTCCATCCATCAATCAGGATTATTATCTTTCGGTTTACATAAATGAAGCGAATACTCTATAAATAATAGAATATAATTTGAAAAATTTTTATACATTAAATAATTGATTATAAAATAACCTAAACATATCATTAATCTTTAATAATAAATATTAGAATATATTGTCTGATCAGAAACGTGAATGCGCGCATATTCGAAATATATATTCGTATTGGAATAGTTTGGCGAGTTTACGTTAATTCTTCCCATTCTACGCAATATATGTGATCATATCTTACTATTGCTCTATTCAAAATGATTAAGGGAAGCTTTTAAATGCGAAGCTGCACTTCAAAAATACATCACATAGAGAATGTAATAATGTATAAATATTTAATTTAATGAATCCCAAATTTATAATATATATAAATATTATTACTAGATATAATTTAATTGTACGATTCGAAAACATTTCCATCAAATATTTATTAATAAATTATTAGTAGAACTTAAATTATCTTAGATTTATCTTTTGTTAAAAGTTTAAAACAATTAATCTAATAATAATATGATTATATAGATGAATAGATTAAAGTAATTACAATTAATTGCGAATATATAAGTATAAAAAATAAAATTGATACAGAAAATAGTAAAATATTAAAAGTCGGTATATTTTAAATTTTATTTACATATCACATTATAATCGATCATTAATTTTACTTTTGCGTAACAATAACACTTTTCTAAGTTACGCAAAAATATCAATGCAGTCGTATCAGATCAGAAAATGTCTTTATTATTCAGAAGTAAAATAGAGTGTGTTGCAGAGTAGGGAAAATAGGATTTTTCTGAAGAAAATATGAGCTAGATAATAACGTGTTTAAAAATGCAAAGCCTTGCGGGAGCTTGATTTATCTAAAAAATAATGTAACTTCGAAAGAGTACTTAAATTGTCGTAAATAGTAAGAGTACCGGATAAAATGAAAGGCGTTTACTATTTTTAACGGAGAAATATATACAAGTAATATTATTAGTCAAATATAACTTGTTGGATGTAATGAAGTTAATTTTAGTAAAGCTTTGTAATTAACTAAATCGTTTATATTTCGATGTTTCTGCTTAAAAGTTTATTTCAGACTTTCGTTTATATGTATTTCGTTTGCTGTATTTTTCAGCTGTTTTTCCAAAATTCCCATTGATTGATTTTTAAATAAAACAGTCGTATTATGAACTTGTGAGAAAAAGTAAAATGTAATATTAATTTTAGGTTACGCATGAAATTAAAACAGAATACAATAAAATTTTACTCTCAAATTCAAATTCAAATAAATAAGTCGTTCTAATTTATTTGTTCTAAACAATCATTGCATATTTAATTCAATAAATGAGTTTCGACTTGCGATATTTACGTATATAAATAAATTGTCGCATACGTTTAATTTTAAAATACGTTATAATTTTAAATATTTTCCCGCATATTCCTATTTTTAGAAACAAATGTACCGTGTATAAAATTTGATAAAATGATATTGTTTTCACATATATATACAAACGATATGTTTATTTTATTTTCTTAGTAAAATATTTCTTCATCCATTATTTTAATTAAATATTCTTATATTTCGGTAAAACTATAAATTTGTCTTCTTTTTTAAAAAAATACTGTATCTTATTTTTATGTTTCTACATTTTTATACTGTTTCATCCATCTTTAACTTGTAATTTTAATTAACTTCAAAATATTGGATAGAATTGAAAATTTCAGTATTTCGAAACATTGAAATTTATTATTTGTTTTACCTTTTTTCATCTTTATGCTTCAAATATTTTTATAAGCACGTTTTTGTAGAACATCATAAATTTTTTTTATTGTTTATGAGCTCGTATGTTGCTTTCATATAACATAACAAGTAATAATATTATTTTTAAAGTCTTGTTAGTTTATAATAATAAAAAATACACTATTTTCCGATTGCTTTGATTAGTTAAATGTACAAGTCCATAGTCTTTTTATTCTAAAACAATATTTATTTATTTATTTGTAATATATTATTACGTTAAAATATTTTAATTTGTAGAGTTTAGTAATTTAATTCTATTTATAAATTATTTTTAATCTAGAAAATATTTAAATAGCTTGTTTTTTAATAGTATTTAAGTTTTTTTTTAGTATGCATTAATTTAATTTTATACAAATTAATATTTGGAAATTTTTTAAACTAAATATATATGATATATTTAAAAATGATTGTATTTTAGTTTTTAAAAAATATTCGATTTAATTATATTCTTTATCAATTTTAGAAATTAAATAAAAACAAAAGTTTTGTACAAAAATAGTATAAAAGAATGTTGTGATATATTACAAAGATAAATCTATCGAACGTTTTATAATGAAATGCTTGCATCGTAAATATTGTTCAGAATTGTATATTATTTGAAATTCATACATACACTATGAAAAGGATGAAATATTTTAAAAATATATTTGAAATTTTTAAATTTTTGAAAAAATTTAATCTTTAATATAAGAATAATTGAATTATAAATGAATTTTAAAGTTGATTATATTTTCTTAATTACATATTGATTTTTAAAATTTTTACAATATCAGCAACAATTTTTTATATACTTTTTTTATATTTTATACGTAATAAAGTATTCGATTGAAAAAAAATATTTTCCAAATAATATTCATAGAAATTAAAAAAAAATATATTATGTATTATATTTAGTTATAAATATTTATAAATTTTCATTTGACTAGAAAATTAATAACGGTATAAGTAATATTGTTAATATAAGTGATACAAAGATAATGCCTTTCTGAAAATGTATGACAAGAGCAGAGTAAGAAACGTTTATTGTACGAACACATTTTTCATGCCGAAAAGAGGAGAACGAATGACATAAATACGGAGTTAAATGGTTGAAAGCATTTTATAGACTATTTATATACCTCAAACTAGTAAGAACATAAGCATACGTTTGTATAAGATCTTTTGTACGAGGGCTTACACATTTTTGAGTTCTTTGAGACAGAGTAAGGTGTCTTCATAACTATATATATTGAAGATTTCGGACATTCCACGCCATCTGCATTTTATCATCTTCAATATTATATAAGCGTTTCATCGTCAAAGAATTTCTAGCGTCTGTCAACTTAGCATTATTATATCTTTTTTACATCCTTCACTTCTATACTTATTCGTATCTCATGCATATTTTCGTTTTGGAAGATATTTTTCTAGTATTATCTCTGCTCTGTCTTTAGGTATTTTTGAGTGCGTCTAGCAACATAGCAACAGATATTCGGGACACAAGACTCAGGTGTTTATCCTTATGCGATTGTAGCCGTTTTCATAGTCACTTGTTCGCGGTGATGGCTTATGTTGATACTGTACACACATGCACTCATGCACATATGCGTGTTTGTGCGTTTCTGTGAGTATGTCTGTAACACATATCTTCAACGAAGAAATTGTTGAGTAATCGTTTTTTCTTCTCTTATTCGTTACTCTTCGATATACTCTCTTGATCTTTATCATCCGACAAACTACAATAGTAATACAGGTTTATTTAAGTATAGTTAAAAAGTCATCTTTATTTATTGTTATTTATTAAATCAATAATACACAATTTTACCTTGTTACATTAAATTTTCTTAAAAATATATCGATTTGAAAATATATTAAATAAAATAAGATACGTTAATTAAAGTTCTATCAATATTTGCAATCACTTAAGAATTTATGAAAATTTACTTTTCAATCGAACTAAATAGTTTATAATAATTTATAAGTGAAATAGCATTAAAAAAATATTATTACACTTAATAAAAATCGATATATTAATAGACATAAAAATTATTTGTAATTAAAAAATGAACTGGGACAAAAAATCATTAATATTTAATTAAAGTTCTATTTCAAATTTTATTTACAATAATTCTCGTAAAGTCTTTATGAAATTATTAGATTTTTATTAAAAAAAGTATATCTTTTTATTAACTGATACTTTATTAATGATAGAATAATATTTTGATTTCTATGTGTATCTTTAATATGAACCTTAAATAAAAATATTTTTTAATTTATAAAATTAAAAAAATTGATCTAATAAAAAGTATTATTATCTAAACATATGCAGAGCCACAAGATTCCAAAACAGTACAAAAACTATTTCATAATATTTAAAAATTTTAAAATTATGAATGAACTGGGTTCAGAAATTTTGGGGACTCGAGAAAGCTCAAAGCGATTTCACCAAAAGCCACTTGAGTTTAAAGCATTCATACGTATGGTCCATCTTAAGCCTGAAACTTACTACTTATTTAATGTATGTAGATATAGTATCCCAGGTTGTTTCATGAAGTTTAATTGAAATTTCTGAAATTTCCCCAAGGATTACGTCATCAAAATTTTTTAAATATTTATTTCCTTACGTTTTACAAACCCTTTCATAAATTTTAAATCTTGTACGCATATCAAAGACAAGCTTCGCTCGATACAAAACTATTCGATAAATTTTCTTAACAAGTTAAACAAAAATTACGCTCGCGTTAATTTTCAACGTAGCAGTTTTGGACAGAAAATCAAGGTTTTAGAGAAACCGTATGACACGATTATTACGATCAACGGCGATCGAAATATAATTTTTTTAATTCGGTTAAACCGAGTGCATAACATTTTGAATCGGTATACATTTTAAGTATTTACGATTCAGGGAATATTCCGTTGGAGGTAAAAAATATCGTAGTTTTACACTATTCGTTACGTCTACAATTTAAAAAAATCAAAACGAATATTTCAACGTCGAGTTGAAAATTTATGGAAAGAAAAGTTTCGAGTTAAAGTTTTGAAACGTTTCGAAAATATTTGCTCGACACTGTACTACGCGTTATTATTACGTTTCGCGAAGTCTTAGTTAATCCAACTCGTATACAAATCATAATTGATTAAAAATTGGAGTGATTTATCGATACGTCTTCGATGGGATAGATTACGAGATTAATACCGATCTAACGCACCCCGTTAATAAGCAGCTGAATTACTTTTTTAAAATAAAAATATCGAACTTTTCAGAAGATGTAAATTACGCGACCGTTAAATTCAATAGAATTTCCTCGCAGAGTCAATCTACGGGGAGGATTTTTTCTTTTTCACTTACTTTCTGTGCATTCACGCTCGAACGAGGCCGAGGACATTGGCGATGGCGATGGCGATGGCGATGGCGACGACGACGGCGACGGCGAATCGTCGCTAGAGCTTGGAACGTACATTCATTATCGCCGGGTATCGATTAGACTGCCGGAAAGGTTCGCAGCGTTACCGGCTCCAAGAGTTGCTGGAGTTAACAGTGCGAATTTAAAGTGATTTATCTCTGATTTATGTAGCTTATACGCATAGAAGGAGAAGAATAAAGGAAAGTGGGTATATCCGTGGAAAATAGGGAAAAGAGTCCGCCAAATTTCTCCGCGTTTTTTTTCTTCATTTTTTCATCGAAAATGAGAGAATAAAAGGTTCTAAGTAATAAAAGGTCGAGAAGTCACCTATCGTAATCACCGTATATGAGCCCAAAGGCAAAGGTGAATTTTCTTTCTAAATTTTCGGGAAAAGCGCGTAGTACCGTTGTTTTGTTGATTGTGTTTCTGCCCGCGAGCGGCTTCCATCAAAGGAAGATCTTTTATTATTTGATACGAATCTAGCGTATTCATCGTCTAAGGAAAACCCGAAGGTTCGAGAAAAATGAAGTGTATACGTACTATATTGCTTCCAGCGAAAACTATATTTATTTTACCGAATTTATTTTATTCCGCGTATTACGTCGAGGTACTTTTTTTTTTTTTTCTTCAAATTTACGAACTTGTCTTAAAATAAATAAGAAATATACGTTAAGTGCGTTACGTAGTTGTAACCTTTATTACGTTGGGCGGTGTAACAATTTCGAAATATAACGGATAAAATAATCTCAATTTGTTCACCGTTTAAAAACGAAACACTTTTATACGACCTGTTACATATTAATCGCGCGAGATACGTATTAAAATATTTTAACCTGAGAGGTTTTTGCGATAACCGTTACATTTGATTCTAAATAGATCCAAAGCACCCGTTATTTTAGAAATTACGATCGCGATGAAAATTCACGTTGTTCTTCTTCGCGCGGTGCCCAAACCTCGTTTCGCTAAAATTATGGATTTTGCGTACCTCCGCACGCGTCGCTATATACACATAAAAGAGACAGAACGTAACTAAGTTACTCTATCGCGGTTGTATGTAAATGTTTGAACCTTTTACTACGTCTCGTAGCTTACCCTTGTTCGTAGGAGTCCACATTACGAGCTGATAGGATCACCCTTCAAACCGCAGTTGAATCGACTGCACCCTATCCCAGCGCGTGACCCTTAAAGCCGATATGAGGCTATAGAAGTTTGCACCGCTTTCGTTTCCAGCGACACTGAGTTACTTTGTTCTCCTCGTCGGGCCGCGCCTTTTTCTATTTATCGAACCACTCGTTAATTGCTTCTTATTCATCCACGATTTACGAGCCTATTAAATTTTATAATATTAAATATGGGATTCTATCGATGTGGGGTGATTCTCGTTATTCCGTTTGCTAAATCGTTTCGCTAATTCTATTAATGTGGAACGCTTGTATATCGTGTTCTCGTTATCGTGAAAATTTACACGATGAACCCGCGGAATGCTTAGCTTTACATTTATTTGTTGTTTCAAATTGACCAAATATTATGATTTTTTACTATTGTTTTAAGCTCGGTGTAAAAAATTGTTTCAATTTTATCGAAGGATACGCGCCAAATATTTTCGAAGCGTACGAATTAGGTTGAGTTACGTATATTTGTACGGTGGTGTATTGTAACTAACGTTTAATTAATTATAATCATTATAGTTAAATAACTAATATTTACCGTATTGATTATAATTTGATTAAGTTACAAGGTAAATATTAGATGTCGAATGCAAAAATAGTTACTATTCACGATTCATCGATAGCAACGGTATTAATTTAATTATCATTGTTATTCGATTATTATCCTCTTACCGAGAAAATAATCGTGCGTTATATTTAATACGCAAATATAAAAATACTATTCTACTACCAAAATAAACGATTCCTCGTGGGTATCGATAAACAAGCGAAAATTATCGAACGATACGCGAATCGCGAAATTTAATTGTTTTCAAACGACGCGATTTTGTGAAAAACGTAACGAAACTAATTTGCACCACTCCAGAATAAAAGTTTTCGCTGAACTTATTTTCCCATGCGTATAACCGCTCGCCATATAAAAATAATACCGAGAGTGAGCATTTCTACCGAGTTTCGCACTTACTATAGTATAAGAGACTTGGAAGAAGGTATCACTTCTCCGCGCGACATTTAGTTTCTAAACCTTTAAGCTTTCGGTGGACTGTGGACAGAAATTGGCTACAAATAGAGAAAAAGACGTTGAACGGTACTCGTTCGATGGTTGAGAAGACATCTCCAATGACCGTCCGGACATTTCATTAACGGATATTGCCGCAACCGAAGCTCCAAAACGTCGACTTTCTGCAAGCTTAGAAAATGTCCGCTAAAACGTCGACGGAAAGAATTAGTGAGATAGTTCATAGAATTAAAGAAGAACTTTCGAGTTAATAATACACTATTGTTGTATCGATTCGTAACATCGAGGGAATGTTTTTACCGCTTTATAATTCTTACGGTTTATATTAGAGTATCGGTAAAGTAAACTCTGCAATTTTTTTCCTCGGCTCGAATTTTTGTTCTCTCCTTGGTTTTGTTTTTTCGTTAACCGTTCGGGATAATTCGAGTAAAGTAATACTACATACTTTTTGTTCTCCTCGCAAAATGCGAACCGAAAAGAGAATAAAAACGTGGAATTTAAATTTTCGAGGAGACTGATTTACTACCCCTTTTTCTATTCTCAGATAGGACATGACTAAATTTCATTTACGAGCATACTGTAGTTTTAAAAAAGCTCGATTTCATTGACCGTCTTTCTCTAAGGAGATAAATAAAGTTTTTTATTTTCGCTGATTCCAACGCTCTCGTGAATATTTTCCTCTCTCGCGAACAACACTTGGAAAGCCAAGTTACGCTAACAATGTTCCATATGTTCATTTAAGAATAACGTTGGTGAAAAGTTTATTGATTTCACGCGATACAGTTGCTTTGATCCATGCGCCAACTAATTACAACTTAGCACGCGAAAATTTCAGAAGCGAGTTAATACAAAATGATTAAATCGAGTTTAACTACATGTATGTATACAAACAATATGATTATCGTTTGTCATGTGTGAACTGCACATTCACAGTCAGACTTACTTAGTCGCATCCGTTAGTTTCACTTGTAACCCCGATAGATAATTCGTTCTACTATGCTCATTAGTTGGTTGAAACAATGAAGGATGTCGACCATGCGTATATATTGTATAAACACCGTCCACGAGAAACGAAACTTTATTGTATATTTAACTAATTTTACGTTAATCTATCATAACATGAATTAACCAAATGTTAAAATTTATATCGTGTAAAGTTAACTATCGTTTCGTTAATTAAACCGGTGAATAAGAAAGTAAAAAAACTTTTAAATTGGGTAAGAAGATATCTCGAGGAATTGCACGAAAAAAATTACTATTATTATTAATTGTTAGTCCAACGTACGAACGTTACGTATTATTATTTATCACGTATTCAAAAGGACGTAAAAAGTTTATCAAGGAGTAAAAATTTTAATAAAAGAAAAGTATTACAAGATGTATTTGTATAATTTTATTAAAGAGTATTTCAAAGATGTATGCGGAAAATTTTTAGCGGTAGTACAGACGTATCCAAAATATTACGATCGTTATATTATATGAAACGACCGGAAAAAAATTTTACTTCGTATCCATCGTATCAATTGCTATAGTCGTTTAAAATAGAAATTTTTTGAAGCATCCACTCGGTACGAAATTGATCATATTTTAAAATAAAAAGCCTCGAATGCGCTTAGAATATAAGGCAAATTAAAATGTTAATACGTCGAAACGAAAGTTTTACGCTAAATTAAAAAATGACTTAACTTTGAAAATTGCAGCTCTACACGTACTAAAAATAATTAGATCGGAGTTAAAATAATTTATCCACAAGACATTTCTGCTATTTATTAGTTTATAACTTATCTTGTCAGTCAGTAGGAAAGCACTTTCAAGAAAAATGCCGTTAAAGTTTCAAGTACTGTTTAAGAGTTTAAAAAAAGTAATTTATCATATTTACAGCTAGTCACCTAGGCTTTCGTCATAAAAGTCTTTTAAAGCGGCATTTGCATTGCGATGAGTTATCCGAGCTTCCTTTGAAGCTTCCTGGTGCATTTTCTCGGCAAGGTTTCATCGCAATTGATGGCGATTACATTTGTTGCTGTTCCATTTACTACTACAATCATTTTACGTATTTTTAAAATAGCATAATACCTTCCAGTTCTATAATTTCCATTTTAATTTTACCCTTGCTGTATTATTTATAAGAGATGTGCACTTAGCTATTATTATTATTATTATTTATTATTATTATTATAACTACTTATTATTGTAAAAATAATCAAATATTGAATCTTGCGATGTGTAATTATAGCTTTGATTGAATAAAATTTATCGATCTTCCAGTGTCAATAACTTTTGCTGTTTTACCGCTAAATCTTCATTCTAGTTTTCGTGAATTTTTTTTACCTTGGTAAATGCTCTTTATTGAATTTATCGCGTTTCTAATGCATTTTAAATTACTTTGCTCCTGCCTATTTTACCGGAAAGTCTACAACTTACCGCGCATGTCTACTTTATACGAGCGTAACTCGAATGATTTCCGAATGTTTTGTAACGTAAAACAACGCGAATATCGAATACTTTGGTTTTAGAATGCAAAGAATCAACGCCCGTTCCATTCGTACGTAAATATAGTTTTTTGCGAATGCCAAATATGATTTGTTATGGGTACGATTTTACACCGATCGATTTATAGATTGAATCGTACAAAATTATCTCCGATTTATTTATAAAACGCTTCTCGCAAAAGAAATTTCAAACCAAGATTGACTTTATAAACGAATAATTTATCGCGTAAATTGTACCGACAAATACTCTTATAATACAATATGATTTATACATTAACGAGAATACGCGGACATAACGTAGGTATAAATCTCGCGAGGTATGTAAAATTTTCGCGAAAGACAAAGTAAGAGATCGTTTCTTTAATGGTTTTTGATATTTTTCATCGAATGGTGTCATCAATATTTTAGTGTCTCTATACGGTATTTTTGAGTTTATAGGCAAAAGGAGGTAGGTCACTTTAGATCGAAGAAAAAGAGTCGAAAAAGAGTTGAAAAAGAGTTAAAAAAGAGTTGAAAAAGAGCGGATAAGTAAATATTGAAATTCAGAAAATATTACGGTGACAAAGCGCTGTAAAAGAAACGAGCAGTTTTATATCGCTATCTCTTAGCGCTTTCCTGCGGTCACGAATAAAAGAGAACTAAAATGGAGTTAGAAAAAAAGAAAAGAAGAAAGAGAACCTGCAATAGCTCGTATTATCTGCAAAAGCGTAGACTCGATATCTCTTGGTACTTACTCTTCTCGAACAATTCGCGTTCGAAACGAGATCGTCCTCTCTGCCTACAATATACGTATATATAATCTCCAGTTCATACCGTACTATCCGACGATTCGACTACGCGATAAATTATGGTCAAAAGTCAGTTATGTATCGACGATTCGACCCCGGGTATACGTTAGAAGTCATTATCATAATACATTTTCCAATGAAATTATTTAATAAAAGTTGAGGAAACGTTTGTAATTAACAAGCTTTACTTTATTTATCTATGGAAATTAGTAACGTATTTTTCCTCCTTTCGAAATTGCTGAGCCGTGGATAAATCTCGAATCGAGAAATAAAAAACGTTGAATTTATATTTACGATTCGTTCATCGTACGAAAAAAATTGGAAAATCCGCTATGATTTCATTACTGGATTCGTGTGTTTACAAAAATAATAAAATAATTAAAATAATGGTGTATTTCATCGGTATACGAAATATTACTATTTGAGATACATCGATAAACGTGGAGCCATAATTTTCATTTTATTGTTGATTAAATCAAATTACTATACAGCCATTACCATCTTCAAAAGCACGATGATAATAAAAAAAGCAAGAGACGAATTATTCTATAAAAAATATATGATCTTTTTATTATCGTCGCTCATTACGAGTTCGATAGGATAATATTTTAATGAGGAAATAATGTATTAAAATTTATAAGACACGATTTATTGGTGCAAATGAAAATGTAGGAAAATATCGAATAAAATATACCGTGCTACTTGTAAAATAAATTTTTTCCTCTTTTTACGTCTAAATAATATATCAAAAGAGTTTCAGTATTTAGAAATTCAGAACTAGTAATGATTATCGTGTCAAATGTCACTCGATACGTATAGTCTATGCGTAGGTATATACTATTCCGTGTACATTTCCGTATATATTTATTTTATCTTACCAACTGATCGCTTAAGAAAATAAAACAGTGGAGAAAAGTGAAAATCTAATTAATAGATGTATTAAAAATTACGCGATAAACGATCGAATTATACAGTATTCCTTCTAAAATCATATTATTAAAATCGTTCGAAGGAACGTAATTATCCATAAAAAATATCAACAAGTTATTAATAACTGGCTTTATAACTTTATTAGTTGGTTTAAGCTGTTAGCGATCGTTAAGTAAATTTTCGTCGCACATCAAGAAAATAAGCTGTCATAAATATCAATCGAGCGCAAATTTGAAACGAAATAAAAGTAATTAGTAGTCCGATCGTTAATTACCTTGAATAAAAGCCCAGGTTTCGACTTGGAAAGATAGAGATACGGAGAACCTATGTTTTGTCATTAAAAAAATAAAATACAGCTAGATAAATCTCAAGTGACAAAGTTAATTTAATAATGAAGCTTAAATTCAGCGTTACGGTACATAGTGTCGAGACCTCGGGGGTGTTGAAAGCTTAATTGAGCTGGGCGTACGGAAAAAAAGAGAGGGTGAAAAATAGAGCCAGGACAAAGAAAAAAATAGCAGAAAAACATAGTCGCGGTGAATGACGCGGGCAGGAAAATGCAGAGAAACGCATAAAAACAGCGCGAATGAAAGTCGTAGGTTTGCGTTCGCGTACGTGTGGTGGAACTCCCGCATATAGGACAGGTGAGCTCCATTGTCGGAAGGGTATTGAAAGCCAGGTTGAATGGCGTCGCCGGGGTGTGCGTCACACGAGGCCTGGGGTCCACTTTCCTCCCTCGTGCGAGCTCACGGCATAAAAGACACGCGCGCACGGGACGCGAGTTTTATGTTTTCACGAGTCATCGATTGCGCCTCGCGCGAAATGGAATCGTTGGCTGTCGAGTTGGCGATCGAACGACGGGAGTAACGACAAAGGTGATTGTCAGCGGGGCGCCAGACTTCGCTCGGAAAATAATACTAACGAGGCAACTCGTTTGCTTTTTTTCCCCCTCCTCGAAAACTCGAGGAGGCACTCGGCTTACAATCAGCGTTGACTTTTCGAAATTTTTCCCGAGTGCCTTGTATTTCATAAATAAATCTAACCTCGAACTGGATATATTTATCGGTTAAATTACGATTATATTTTTATAAGATTATGCTGAATTCGTCGATCGAACGTCGGGAGGTTTGTAATATAGTTTGTAAATTCGCGAAATTATCGGCGCACTCGAGAATAACTCTGTTTTCATTTGAACGAGATGAACTTTTGTGAAGAAGTACTTAAATTTTATACATTTCATTTGTCTTATAAAGAACAAATCTTATAAAGTACAAGTATTATTTCCATTCTATTTCTATAATAAATTATTGCTCTATATTATATCCCTTTAACGTTAAAACAACTGATTTGGATCTTGAATCGAATCAAGTATAATCGCACCACTCGAAGAAAAATAGTTTTTGATAACGAGTGGATTTTACTCGAATCGGTTAAAAAATAATGTTATTTTCCGATATACGAGTTACCTTCTTAAATTTAAACTGGAACTTATATAATACTTTCTTAAATGATTGAATTGTTTGTTCAAATAGTTTATATGATTTCGTTTAAAAATAGATAATTTTCCAATACAGAAAATATTCCATAAGAACATTATTTTAATACAAGATATATTCGATTTAATAAAAAGTCTTTCTCTGCTTTTATCGATAGAAAGTTGATTTATTTTTTATTATAATAAAGTATTCCATAAAAATGTACTACTATTTATAGAAAATATAATTATTTTCACATAAATTTATGACCAAATAATTAATGCGACAAAAAGTTATTACGATCATGGAAAGATACTCAATAATTATATTAAATTTTTTATAATAAAAATCTTAAATGATTTCGAAAAATTGAAATAAAAGAAGTTCTTAAGTTATTGAAATATAAAAATATAAACTATGAAATTTATTCTTATACTTATAATAAAACATAAATAAGGTACGGAATAGTTTTATAAATATATAATTATTTTTAGTCTATGTATGTACATTAAATTATTACATGTAAGAATATAATAAAAATATACATATAAAGTACGGAGCAGTATTATAAATATATAATTATTTTTAGTCTATATATATAAATTTTATCAATGATTACACAACTATTATTCTTTCTCTCTGTCACGTTGTTTTTTACTCCCACGCGTAGATACACACTTATATACCAACAGCAAATACTCAACCATAACTGAACAATATTTACACCAATAATAATTTAGTCATTGTTTGGTTTACTTATTTTGAATTTATACTTGTATTTTATTTTAGAAATTCGCCTTATTCTATTTCAAGATAATTTATTTCGTAAATTTTTTACAAAACGAAAATTTATATTTATATTTAAGTATATTATTTTTTGTTAAACAACCACTTATTTATATTATATATAGTGTCTCTGTATAAGAGACATTTCTTTACTACTTTTGAAATATATTTAACAAAAAGCCATTATTATACATTATATATTCATCCTTCCACTGAAAATAAAAAACTATATAAATTTTGCAGCTCAGTTTATTCAAGAAAAATAAGACAAAATTAAAAACCTTTATTATTTTCATAAAGATTAATATCAGTGAAACAAATGAGTTCCTTTGATCATCTTTTTAACTTAATATCGATTTTTTTTACATAATACGTAACTCAGAGTTCAGACAGTGTAGTGATATAAATTAATTTCAAAATTATTATTACATTACTCGCAGTTAAATTTTATTTAATATTTATAATTACATGTAATAAGTTATTTCAATTTATGTAATGAGTTAACTAATTTTTTTATGGGATCAAGTAATTATACATTTTTTAATTTATACAACTTTCATAAAAAACTCTATGAAATAAGTTTTGCATAATATAATATAAATTTATTCAAAGACTGTAATTATTCACTTTATTAGAATATAATAATAATTATACTATTTTCTCTATGCATTTAATTTCCTTTACATAATCAAAATTATATTTTATTCTTTCGTAAACTTTAATTTAATCTTAATTTAAATTATAAAAAATACGTTAGAGTATTTAAAGATTTATATAATTAAAAAACTACTTAAAAAACTTTTTCTTTGTTTATTTCGCTTCTATTATCATTAGCATATTTATCACTTATTTTTTATTTTCAACTTAGTTCCGAATAAAGTTATAAAAACAACGTGTTCTTCTCAAATAATTATTTACGTAAAGGACTTTGTTTTTTACCGTATCATTTTTAACAAAATAATTTGATGGATTACATTAAACGTACTCTAATTATCTTTAAACACGAGTTTATCTCCTAATTTCCAAACAATGATTCGCAGCTACAAATTTTTCGAATTATGTCTTGTAAATTCATTCATATTCATTTTAAATTCATCATCCATTCATTACTTGTATTGTAATATTAAATAGCTTATTAGATATAGTTTTCTACCTACAAAGGAATCTTTAAAATCGCTTACTTTACTATGAATGCAAAAAGTTTATTATATATGGTTCTATAAATATATCAATAGTCAACGATAAACGAAGCATTATTTCTAGTTTCTTCGTAATTTTACTTTCCTTTGTACATCCATTTGTACTTTCTACCTTCGGCACCATTTCTTGTCTAACAGTTTATATGATTAATGAATATTGCTCTTCCACCGGAGTTATTTTTATTTTTTTTTTTTTACGTCCTTCGAATAAGGCTTTTTTAAATTTCTCTGATAATTTTCTCGGGTTTTAACTGGTTTTATAATAGTCGTATATCTACCTATTGGTTCGCCTCTGTTCATCCTTCCAGAACGCCTGCGTTACTCTGTAGTACTTGATTACCTATCGGTTCAACTCAATTGAAGTTTCTTTGTACGTGTGTAAATCTATTTTTAACCGAGTTTTCTTGGTAATTTTTCGCTTGATCTTTCGAAATTTATTCATTTCGAAGTTTATTTTTGCTTAATCAATTACACTTTACACACATATATATTTTTTTTTCATACACAAAACTAATAAATATTTATATTTTATTCATTATTTTTATTTCTTACGTAAATAAAAATACTATAGCTCAAAATATAAAATCAATTTTGCAACATCTTATCTTATTACTTTCTTAACTATAACGATAATTTCTTTTATTTTTAAGATACAGAATTTTATTAGTATCAAACTGTATCCATAACTATACCATAAAAATTTCCATTAAACCGTCGCTCGATTAATATTTACTAAACAATCCCTAATAATACTTTACTTTCCATTTTATTATACTGTACGAATTCACTAGCAAATATCGAAACAATATCTCGTGCCTATTAAAATATATTCATAAGCCATACAAACATAGTTTACTCCTCCTTTATATCCGATTATTGTTAAATTTACCTTTTTACCAAATCTACTCTCGTTGAAAAAAATCTCGTGATTCCGATAAATTAGCATATAGATGTACTCGGTTATATCTTTTGGCTCGGAAGATATAAAATACGCGTAAGAAAGCATCAATAATAGTTGATATATACTTTTTCGTAACTAAAATTATGGTCTACACGGACCCATAAAAGATCCATGTGAATCAAATAGAGTATTGGTTTTGTTTTATTCCTTGATTCCTCGGAGAATAGCGTACGTGACATTTTTCCTTTAATTCAGCTTGTGTATCTCACTCCACCAACAATCCATAATCTGATTCCTATATTTAATCTCCTTTCTTACAGATTCTTAATTGCACCTGAGTCTCGGTGCTAAAATTACTCGTGCAATGTATACCGACAACTCTTGCCGTGCGTTTATTCCTGTATTAGCTATGCAGCCCGTTTCCATGGCAGCTACTGCGCATAACGTACTAGACAACTTTACCTCTGTTAGCGTCTACCCTATCCTTTTCAATATGGTAAACACCTTCTTCAAATATGATCGCGCATACTTCATTTGTCAGGTACTTTACTAATGATAAATTGGATTAGAAGATCGAAATGTAAAGAACGTTATGAATTGTTATTTCGGATCTTTTTTCCCCTTTTACTGCACATTTTATGGCTCTCACCCACTGCCTTTTACTTCTGTAACTTTTTCGCCGTCTTATGTATCTTTTCTTCGAGTGACTTTACTTCCCATTTACTACTTTTCTACCAAGGTATGTTTCTCCGACATTTTTTAAATTTCGCCAAAAAAAAAATGATTTTTTCAAGAAAATTCTTTGTTTTTCCGACACTTTATTTATCCTTTCTTGATTATTCTTCCACGATTTACACTTTAAATGTATCTTAAATTGTAAATCTTTGTTTTTTTTACACGTCAAATATTTCAAATTATTTTTATTTATTTACCGACTTATTAACTTTCTACATTCAATTTTCTGATATTCGTTTTTCTAAAATTCATCGTTAACTTAAATTTTAAAGAAATGATACATCGTCTACATTTTGTCCTTCTTCTTTAGTATTGTAAGAACAAAAATTTTAAAAGTTTTCCTTTTTCTGTCAGGGTACATTATTATCATTATATGTAGAACACTTTATTTTATCGTAAAAAAGCATGTCACAGAAAACGGCTATTGAACGTAGAGTCATTCTTTTTTTGAGTTTGGAACCTTTTCTTTTAAATTTTCATTTTTTTCGGTCGAGTACAGAAATGAAAAAGTTCTGAAAAGTCATTTGAAAAATTAAAGTCAATATGGTTATTATTCAGTTTTTAAGTTAGTTTTTTCTATAATTTTTGAATTTATGATTATTTAAAAAAATTTTCGCTACTTTGATGAAGAAATAATCGTTAAAAGTGTTATTTATCTTCTCTTTAACGTAAATATTTTTT
This sequence comes from Dolichoris vasculosae, assembly GCA_018907195.1. Taxonomy (NCBI): domain Eukaryota; kingdom Metazoa; phylum Arthropoda; class Insecta; order Hymenoptera; family Agaonidae; genus Dolichoris; species Dolichoris vasculosae. Next base: position 12,446,478 of record JACCHY010000006.1, read on the forward strand.
TCGTACGAAAGAAAACTCTCCAAAGTAACTCTAAATAAGAATCTCGTACGATAATTATGCGCTGACGCGATTTAAAAGTTCGATTCCTTTTTATGCGAACCTAAGCTTCGTATACACGACATACATAAAGCGTCTAATTTTGCTGTAGACATTGCGACGGCAAAAGTTAGCCTTGTAAAACGAGACTCTAGAGCACGGCGTATTATATTTAGCTTATCCAAACGAAAGAGACGTTGAAGTTGGCTTTTCACGCACGTAGAAAATAAAATATGAAAGGGGTGGAAAAGCTGCGGAAGTATTATGCAGTCCCAAAGGATTCACCGACTCTTATAATCAATTAGAGTACACGAAAGCCGGGAAGATGATAATAGAGTTACACTAAGTATAAACTGGAGCAAACTATCGGTACACATGCGCACAGGGCGTCGATGCAACCGATAGAATGTAAATACGTTCGGGATCTCCGGGACGCACATAGCGCCAAGTTTCAATGGAGAATCGAAGGCTGAAGAGGAAGTTTCCCGCTATACTCGAAAGCGCGTTAAAGCCTCTCTTAATTGTTATTGCAAGATCTCGCGACGGGATACACATGTGCCCGTAGAGGTACCCAAAAATAAGCCGGTAGTAACGAGCCGTCGATAAATAAAGCGAGACGAAATCGAGTTGCAATTACGCGAGAATAAGCGAGTCTCTATTTCGTGAAATTGGATTCGCGGACATCGAGCCGTCAACGAGATAAATCTGCCTCGGCGTTATATCACACGCGAGTGTCAGTCAGTATTCGGCCCTCGCTTGGAAACTCGGCTGGGCTGATTTATCGTGGCAGTCCACGCCGTTATCTCCGTTATCTTAAGTAGAGCCGAGGAATCTTCTTTGTCCCGAAGCTACGAGACCATCGCCTCGACATTGACGAAGCACATGGATCGCTATATATGAGTGCGATTTTTTTTTGCGCTCGCCTCTTTACTCAATAAAGCTTTTTAATTAAATCACCGCGATGCATCTCGTAAATTAATGGACACAAGTGCGTTTTTTCCTCCATCACCGGGACGAGTGCAAAAATTTATACGAATGACGCAATGCGCATTACTCAAGTTTGCTTATTTACGTTGTAATTCATTCGGCGGAGCGAATGCGAATATTTATTCGTCAAACTATCGTTTCGTTCCAAGACTCATTCGAATTTACGAACAATTATGTTTATCTATGTCTAATACAAATTACTTATGTAATGAAACCGGTAACTATGATGAGGATACATAATACCTTATAATATCCATTAATACGTATACATTGCTTTCCTCTAAACTCGTTAAAATAACAGTGTTACCTTATAATAAGTTTATTACATTGTTGAAGCACTTCAAATTCCGCATTAATCAATGTCTAAAGAGTAGTATCTCGACTTTTGGTAGATGTCAAAGTCACGTAAGCCAGTCTTTGAGAACAGTGTACATATATAAACGATATTTCGTTGAATCGAAAGGCAAAATCACGTTGATAACTCGAGGTTGCGTGAAATAAACATTCGTTTTAGAATAAAAATTTGCAAACAAGTTTAAAGCTTCGTATACAAAGATTCGAATTATGCATTCGCTTGAAAAATGCGCATCTATTTATAATTTATTCCGTTGATACCATTATTTTACAGAATAATGAAAAACACATTTTTGCGAGTACTAATCTTTTGAAAATATAAATCATATTTATAATACGAATTAAATAATATCAAATTAAAATAACTTCAAAACTTTATAAGTACAAAAAATTAATAAATTATTTTAATTTTTATAAATTAAAACTTATAAATTTACGCGTCGCTTAACATTTCAAATCTATATTTTTAAATATAAATTTGTTTTAACTTTCATCCTTCTTTTATTTACTTTAATACAATTATAAAATTGTAATTCCACTCTAAATTTAATATTAATTATGAATTTACTTTGCGGTAATGTAAAAGATAATCCAGAGTGAAAAAAGTTTAATCAAACAGCCATATAAATTTAATTACTATCAACGAACGAACAAAATATCGAACAAGTCACTGCATTAAGAAATACACGATACTTTTCTCGACTTAGTCTATTTTATTCTCATATTTTTCAGCACGGTACGACGCACCAGAGATATTCAGTACCGATGCACATTAATTTCTCCTTTTACTCGTGCATTTGTGGTCTTTCGGTAGGATTCGTGCCGTTAAAAAGGTTTCTCCTCGCAGTATGCGTTTCTGGATACTATAAATTTGATTTTTCTCTCCGGTTCTCGAGAGAGAAAGAGACAGAAAACTTCGTCAAAGCAAAATGAAATAGGTAGAATATAGGAGGAAAATGGAGTCCAACGGATACGTCCTTACTCCTCGCGCTAGATTTTCTAAGAAAAAAGAGTAGCGCAAAATGCGAAAGAGTAGAATTCACCCGAAAAAGCTAACAACAACGACTTGGAAGAGGCAACAAGAGTAGACAAAGTAAACGTCGGCGGATCCGAAAGGGTCGACATCACCGCAGCCCGTGGCTAAAACTTCCAACTTGAAGGCTTTTTCGCGATTTTTATTCGCACGATTCTGTAACGCAAAAAAACCTTTTTAAAAGTCAAAATTTCAGCTGTACGATTTGGAATTTAATTCTCAACCGATGGGTATTCGTTCGTAAAAAAAATTTTGTATTTCGAATATTAAAATTGTTGTATTCGCAAGGAGTTAAAATTTTATTTCAAATTCGATGGGCTAAAAATATTTATTTATATCTGTGTATTTGTGTGTGTGTCTGAAAACTTGAGTCAAATGTATTATTTTACAAAATTTTTCTTATATCGTATTTTATTATTTCAGAACTTGGCAATCGCTATTTTCGTTCGTTACTTTTCGTTTTACGATCTAGTAATCCATACGTTCGTATTATTACGTTACTATTCCTAATTCGCTAGGAATGTAAGATATATGTTACTGCATCGGAATTGTAGTATGTAACTACATATGCAGTGGTAACTGAATATATTGCTATATGATCTTGATAATTCTAAGTGAAATATTCGTATGAAATGAATGGTTTAGAAAATAAAAGACAAGTTTTTGAAGATAAATATCTAGAATAAAATTTATGATTAAACAAATTATTATACAATTTACTTTCTCTTAATGAATTCATGTATAATAGAATAAGTTTTCATTTATATTCAACTTCTGCTTATATTAAGATAATTTACTGAATTAATCGCTTAACATTTGCACTTAATTTAAGTTGAGGTACAAATGGAATTTTTAATCATATTTAAATAGACAATTCTAGTACAGTAAGATAATAATTTTCCAAAATTCATTTCTTAAACTTAAACATCATTGAATTTGTAGAAATTTCATTAATTATATCGAACTACGGCCAATTTCTTTTTCACAATAGCTTCTAATTTTGAATTTTGAAGAAAAATCTAGCTTAAAAATAGAAATTGTGTTTAAATTCATGCCAAAAAATCGAGCTTAAACATAATTTTTAGATTTCGACAGACTTTTTATCAACGAAGCGAAAAGAATAACTCGCAACTTAAAAATCTTTCCTTAAAAATCAGAGCTTATCGAAAATCGTTACATTTCTCTTCAACTTTTTCATTTCTTAAATGTACTCTTATTATATCGTAAACAAGTTTGAATAATCCAGATTTTGGATAGTCGGTGATCAAGCATCTAAGTTCAATTTTCAAAACTTGTACGTCCAAGTCCTTCCATTTCTCCTTGTAGTTATAAGTCTGGAAGGTACGTCCACTAACTTCTCACGTCGCTCATCCCTAATTGTGTAGCTTCAGCATTTGTGGGTAAGAAGGATCGAGTTTTCCCTCTTCTCGTAATTCAGTAATACCAGAAGCAAAAGCACAAGCAGCGTTTAAAGTCGACCTCGCGGAACGTAATGATTGTTAGTAGGTGCGATCGATGCTGTTCGCGACTTGAGAAATTGTATCACTTGATCGCAAATGGTTGCTTAGTTTTTGCAGACTAGCGCAACTTTGTAAAATAGCGACGGAATATCGGTCGAAGAGGCAAGAGAAATATTCAGTGCAGAATCGAGAGACTAGATTTTGATATTGGAATCTCGAACTATGCAGCATTAAATTTATAAATTTATAGATTATAGAATAACTACAAATTTTAAAACTGTATGAAAACTTTTCTGTATTTAGTATCTAAGCTGCGATCGCATATACTTCTAATGTACTGTAAAAGATGTAATTTAGAGGTAATAGATGACTGCAACATTATCAATTACCTCGGAAATAAATCGAAAAATATACTCCTGAGCAATTTAGAAAAGCTAAATAAAGTATGAAATATTTTCACAAAATCAATAATTAGATGCACTCAACTGTAATTGGTTCCGTAAATAAATAAATTAAATTCAATTATATTATTATAATATAATATAAAAATAGCTTTTCCACACTAATAACAGCTAAAATTATATGAATTTTTTAAATGATTATCCATTTTTGTAATTTTAAGGTCGAAGATATTTCTTATTTTATTTTTTTTAGACACAAAAATATATCTTATCTAATACTTTTAGTCTTGTTTATCTGAATTTACTTTTATTATTTGTATTATATCTTTTTTGCTAATATTCTTTTACTTTTCATTCGTTTAATTAAATAATTTTTTAAAGAAATGTTATCTTTCTTAATCTGCAAAATATATGTATTTATGTAAGATTATCTGCTTTGACGTGCATTTTAATACTTTTTTGGTTGAATTAAAATTTATGAAAGGATAAATGAAAAAGTATGACTATACTGTTTAAAATCATTCAAATGTCTAAATAATAATTATACGGCACTTTTACAAATTAAATATTCTCTTTATACTACATCCATATATAAAATTAAAATCCAATTTTATTTGTGAAATTTCGACTTTTTGAAACACGATTTTCAATTAAATTTCTGTATAATTTATCTATTCTATCTACATAATATAATTTTGAATAAAAACTTTATAAAATTTACTAATTACAAAACATTTTTTAATCGTGATGAAAATTATTTTTTGAAATTTAGAATTTAATCAATTTCCTTGGAACATTAACATTCGCTTATATCGCAACTAAATCGTTTATTTTTTGCAGTAAGAAAACAACATTATAGTAAAAAATGATATTAACGTAAACTGGAAGTTATCGTAAGATTCATAAGTTTAAAAACGTGTATTAAGAATAATTTTTCTATACTTACGCTGAGACGTTTGTATAGAATATTTTTAAAAATATAGGTCAGTTTCAATATATTGATTTATTTTTCACGATTAAAAATAATATTTTCTATATACTAATTGATTATTATAATAAGTATAATATATTTCAGTTCAAAATCAAATCCTTGATACACAATGCGATGTAAAAATACTTACAATGGAAACTATTGATAGAACGATAATAGAAGTAAATGTATGGTAGTCGATTATTGTGCCAATTCTTTATAACCTATTTAGCTTATCAAATTAAATATATATGAAATTTATTTTTTTAAATCAAATTATATAAATAAATCGCAAAGTTATGTATTAAATTTAATTTATTATTCACGTTGCTTGAATATAATATTTCAATTTGATTTTAATGTATTATATTCTTGTGCTCTATTACTATGAAACATAGAATGTGATTATCTCGTGCTTAATATTACATATGCTTGTTAATGTATACGTACGAAATTACATAATATATTTATTAATTTTGATCCATATTCTTTTTTTATAAACCTACGTACAACGTTTGCGTAAAAAATAATATTTAATGTACTTCTCGCCTCCTTAACCTACGTTTTCAGTTATCCTCTAAAAATAAAACATTTATGAATTTTATGTTTTAATTTAGAAATTTTTTTTATAGACATAAATCATCGAAGACAGAATTTTTTGAACTATCTTATTTGTTAAAATTTATCAAGTCCCTGAGAAAGAGAGGACGAAGATCCCATTTTACCTAACTCTTATCTTTTTAAAAGGTTTCTATTTTAAAGATTAAAATTACTTACTTACGATCACATAGTAAAATACTCTGATTGAATTGAAAGAAGGGGTAATTCCTTTAGGAAAGGATTCTACACGGAAAGACTAGAGTAAAATTCTCGGTGTGGCTGCGTCAAGACTCGTTTTCCTCATTCTTTTGAGCGTACTCTCACTTTTATGAGATCTTTTTCCATTAAATAAGGTGATAAACTTTAGTTGTATTTATTTAAATATATTAAAAGTTAATAACACGGCAATTCAGGTTGAGTAATTACTTCATAACTATTTTACACGAGATATTGCAAAGGTTAAGAAATCGAAGCAAACTGTGAAATTAGAATTGCTTTTTCCTACTACCAAGTCCCACTTAAATGTATCTGTTTTATATAATATATATATATATATGTGTATGTTTTTCCGTGCAATTTAATACATATCTAAATATCTTCTTTAAACTTTGCAACTCTAGAATAAGACAAATGCAATAAATTTGTGTTTCAGGTGACTGGAATCGTTGGAAGAGCCGACGTTCTTGCTTGTATTTTCTTCCTTTTATCGTTTCTCGCTTATCACGGGTAAGTTTGACGTACCGCATTTTCTAAAGGCAAAGAGAACATTTATTCGCTAAAAGTTGTAGAAAAAAGTTTAGCGTCCTTTATACCAGCCGGTCCGTGCATTCGTTTAAAATATTTTAACAATGAAAAGTTTCCGCGTTAAGGGAAGCGAGCGATCATCAACGCGTGAAACAATTCCTGGATTTTCGACGTAAAGAATAATTAAGCCAAGTGCGAGGCTACGCACGCACTTACGCACACACACACACACACACACGTACGTACAAGTAACATACGCCGAGCTATTTTCCCCAACATTAAAGTATATAAATAACGTTTAACAACCGGATCGATAGAGTAACCCGAGAAACGAAACTACAAGCTATCTAATTAGTAAGCGAGTCTCGAGTCTCGTATCAGAATCTCGATCTCCCGTATCCGTCGCCCTCAAAATTCTGCGCCGAGCTTCGAAAGTTTCGCTCCTCCGCGGCTGCACCGACGCCTCGATCGGCTCTGGATTTAGATCGTCGCGGTGACTCACGGCTCGATTCCCGCACCCCAGTGGTGAAAGTGGACCGCGGAAAGTCGGAGGGAGTAGAAAAACCGACGCTTCCCTCCGAGGCACTCGAGTAACGGCCAGCGGAGGAAAGAGGCAAGTGTGTCAAGCGTCGAGTGCACTTATGCAATGGACGAACGCATGCGCGTAACTTTTCCCTCGTTATTCAGAATTCCGATTCAACTTCGGTGTCGTGCTGCGCTTGCACCGCTCTCTCTTTTATGCACACTCGGATAATAACGAAGGTTCCTTTCCGAGCTCGGAGCGACGAGGTTATCCTCTTTGGAGCTCGTTTTTAATGACCTCTACGGCGTTATTACGTCGGCGGAGGGGAGGAATTTCAGATCTTTAATTGCCAGCCCTTCGTGCATTATGCATGAACGCGCGTACGCGGTAAATCAGGTGGTGGCAGTTCCGTCCGGTTCTTTCTTTTTTTTCGGCGAGGTCGTCTCGTTTCCCGCGGACGGAAGACGTTTAATCGAGCGTCGCGGTGAAATCCCGAGCCCAAACTCAAACACGAGCGGCGCTTCGTCGGGTAAATAAGCCTCGAGCGTCGAGCTTGCGATGCTCCTTCTTACGCGCCACCGAGTAGATCGAGATTATTTGCGTTGGATGCGCTCGAGCGGTTCCTTTTCCTCGATCGCGTCGCCCGTCTTATAGACCGATCCATGGACGCATCCGAACGGAACGCGATGGTCGAAACTCGATGGTCCGGGAATAATGGCGTCGGAACAATAACAACAACGAGGACTGTTAAATCGGTGTTGCAGAGTAGCGGTAATATCTGGTGAAATCTGGTCCAATCTGGTGTACCGAGGCGAGGAAAAAATAAGGTACAAGGAAAATGCATAAAATCGTTGAAAGCGCGGAAAAGGTGTCCTGCAAATTTTATGAGAAATGGTTTGCGGTTAAATTTCTCGAACGTACGATACAATATAGTTAACGATATTTTAATGAAAAGTTTTTCAAAAATCTTAAATGTGCTATGTATTTTAACTATCCCTCTATTATTAATTATTAAACCTGGTTAAATTATTAATGCGTTTAGTTAATTATAATACGACGCGACTAAAAGCTTGGATAATTAGAACGAGCGTAGAACATGTTGATAAAAAAAGTACATTATGCCTATGATCGATATCGGTATATTAAAAAAATTTTTATACCAACCTCGTGAACTGAATTCTATTATATTTTAAATAAATTAAATTGGTAACTATTTTTTAAAATAGTGATATCGGGTAATGCGTAAAGAAGGTAGAGGTGCATCTATTTTGAAATACTTACTTAAAAGTAAAATTTTATATTAATTAAATTGAAGTAAATTTCGTTCTATAATAGTTTTAATTTTTATTACGTTTTTTATACTTAAAATGGAACGCTGTTTCGTATTTTCCAATGAATAAGATTTTTTATGAAATTTAATCCGTTTATCGAAACTTTGTACGAATAGGTGAAAAAATTTTTATTCGATTAACGTATCGATTTATTTCATTAAAAAATCGTAATATAATTTTTTCGATGTACGATATAAAAAAAAAAGATTGGATGAAGTATAAATTTATCGTTCGAAGTAACGTAATAATGAAAATACAGAATTAGTAATGGATAATAATAAAGCCTAAAATTTGAAAAACATTAATATTTAAAATTTTGATATTATTCGTATCTTTTTGCAAGAAAATTTTTTATTCGAGTAGAACATTGAAACATATTTGAGAAATCCGATGAATTTTAAACTTTGCCAGCAGAGATAAGCCATCCTAGATTCTTGTTCAAAATTGTTTTTTAAATGTTTGCTATAAAACAAAAATTTTTAGGTTATTTAAGCTGAACAAAGTAAAAATATTTAGAAAGTCTTAATTATAAGCGCGAGTAAGAAATTTCTCAGATTCTACTTAGACTCGACTAGCAAATATATTTACCGCTAATAAGGAATATTTATCATAATAAATAAAATTATGCTATCTACTATAGAATAATAAGTATATTTACGGAATTATACGGATTATAAGAAAAATAAAATTTATACGCGTAATTTTCATTCGAAAGAAAAATAAAATTTTTCTTTTATATATAAATTAGACATGGAATTGATATAAAAGACGTATTGTTCGCTCCATATGAAAAAATGTATACACTCGGAATGTAAGCACATTTTTTATTCGCAAAGATTTATACAAGTAAATATTTCTTCTTCAGCTTTTAGTATTCATTAATCTCAATGTCTAAATTCTAAATTGTAATTTCAATGGATATAATTTTAGAAGTGACATATATTAATATTATATTCTCTCAAAGTACATAATGCATCAAAAGTTTCAATTAAAGCTGTCAATTATAAACAAAATGTCATTGAACGAAACTCGTTATTAAAATATATCAAAACTATGTAAATAGAAAACGGTATTTCCAAATTGTATCGAGCATTCGCGTATAGATATATTTAAACTATTTCCAAAATGCGTACCGAGGTCAACATTTCAGTATTTTACGCGAATATAGCGTATATAAATTCAGTAGCGCGTTAGGCGATTAATTTCAACGAAGGTAGGGCGACACGAATGTTCCATTTGGGAGATTAAAACGATAGATTGAAACGATAGAGAAGCGGATTCATCTAGTATCGATTCTCTCCTTTTCTTTTTCAAAATGGTGCGATCCCTGCTTCAGAATAATGATGTAGTACTTAATCGCTCAAATGGAAAGAGATTTCCAAGTAACTTTGATATCTAGATTTCTATATCTTATATATTAATAAACGAGAGACATTCCAAACCAGTAAAATGAATTATATTTTTATAAATAACAACAACCAATACCCATATGTATAAATATTTGAGAAATTACGCGATTTATGCCATCGAGTAATTATATCCTTATCAAATTAACGTAATTACAAATAAATTAGAAATAAATACTCGTTTCGGATGGGTATAAATCAAAGTTTTTATTTATAAGTTATACAGAATTAGAAAAGTTAATACATACGGGTACGATTCATTAGATAATTTGAACTTAATTTAAATTGATTAAATCGAGTCGCAATGACTTAGATATTGAAAATTACAAAAATCCAATCAAGGAACTTATAAATATGTATCAAATGAATTTAATTCATTTCACTGATAAATCTATTAAGACCTTTATAGTATATTATATAAAATTAAAGAAAAAAATGAAAATATTGCTTTCGATATGACATAAACCGCCTATAATAATTAACTTACCGGAACAATATTCGATAATTTTCGATGCTAAATATACACTGACTAACTATAAAGAAGTTAAATTCTCGATTATTAATTACCTCGTACAGTTATAATAAATAGTTACAGCTTCTAAATAACCTATTCGAACTAATATATCATTTACTAATTACAGGCAGCAAACAGCTTACGTCTGGAGCAGTATTGGCTTCGGTGCACTGTCGATGCTTGCTAAAGAAACCGGTGTAACGGTTTTACTACTGAACCTTCTTTATGACCTCTGTCTTACTTGGCACTCGATTAAAAGGTAACGAATAAAATTCTGTTTCATAATTTGGATCGTCGTTTATTCGAATATTCGATTCTAATTATTTTAGTGATTCGGTGATACAGTTTTTATAAAACCTTTTATTGCCTACTTTTAAACGATTAATATCGACGTTGAATTTTTTAAAGATACCGTTAAAGATGTTTAAATATTAATTTATCGGATCGATTTTCAAAGTTCCGAAAGGTTCTTAACGTAAGTTTCATGATTTAAACCTTAGTGTTTTTATAGCAAATAATATTGAGGCACTAATTTTATGAAAAACTGTATCGATAATCGTTACAAAATTGTGAATTTATAAATACTTCTCGCAAGCTTAGAAATACTGTATTTTAATTTGAATCATTTTTTGTATTATTTTAAATTTCGTTTGGGTTACGATGTAAATCTATTCTTACGCTTTGTATCGCGAATGTAATTTATTAAAGTTCTTATTCGAATAAATTTAATTGATTTTGTGCATTCATTGGATATTGTAGATTATACATGCATTTATGAGACTAAGAATTTCATACTTGAAATATTTCAGTAAAAGCTTGCGCGAAGTTTTGCTGGATATTGTATTAAATTTATTATATAGTTAAATTCTGATTTCACGAAAGAAATATTATAACAACTTTTAACCAAAGTTCACCAAAGTTCGGTCATATCAAGCACAACATTTAATAAAAAATTTTTATTTGCTTTTGTCATTTTTAAGCTTACAATTCATACCAATTTTATCGAACTTTCTCGTAAAAGAATGATATCCATGGTGAAAAGAACCTTTTACGCTAAAGAAAACTTGTACGATCCAGAGAGTCATTAAAGGCATAAGAACCATTCCTTAATAAATTCTATACTTACCGGAGGAAAATTGATTTATGTAACGATAAATGTTAATACTATTCGAAACACGTTCTTCTTACTGTATCTTAATATTCTTTACCGATCATAACGTCTATCCTTTTTAAATAAAAAAATTTTTAAAACTAAATTTATTACGTGATCGATGCATCATTCTCAATTCCTTATTTAAGATAATTTTTCTCTCCTCGCGATGTTTTTAATTTCACGTACCTCGAAGAATAAATAATACAGCATTGCCAATAATTTAACGAGTTGTTTCTCGATTTCCTCGTAAGAAAAATAAAAAATATCGTAACTTTTACAAATTACGCTTGCACCAACTGCAAAATTCATCCATTCAAGTTCCGATTCGTGATTTAAACCGAGGATGTTTGTTTGTATTCCAGGTCCATTTTTGGGGCGAAATGGAACGATGAATCAAGACTCTTTACAAGACGCGCCGCTACTTTGCTGGTTTCGGTAAGTTTTTACGAGCCACGCCTTACGAACGAAGTAGAAATAATCCCTGAATTAATCGTAGATTATAAATTTTTCAACGAATGGATTTGCGAATCGAAAGGGTGACGAGGGAAGCCGTAGAAAGGACTCGAATGACCGATCGTCCGCAATCGCTAGTCAGAAACCACAAATCGATAGACGCAAACTGCCTTTTTTATTATCTCGTTTAAGATGTGCCGTTTTACGTTTACGCCTTTGTTACGCTGCAGACAAATCCCATTAATGGCTGTCTACCCGGTGCTATTTCACTTATGTCACCCCCCTATAATGGAAAGTGAAGTTTCGCGCGAAATCCCGATCCTCTCGCAAAAGCGACTTTGACAGCTCCGCGCTCTACAAAGGATCCGGAAGACCGGTGAATTTGCTCCGCGGGAGATCGTTATAAGTTGGAAAAGTTGTCGCATCAAATATTCATGATCGGCCGGCCGTTGGAAAATTTGAGCGACGAGCGCAAGAATTGCCTGTAGGCGACGTACGACGAACGCGAGCGGAGCCGAAGGAAGAGGCCGTTATTCGAGACAATAATAGCGTTTAGAATAGAGCCGTCTAAATTAATTCGCAGCCGTAAAAAGGTCGGGAAAGTGCCGTACGCCGGAGAGCGAGCGATTCCGTTCATCCTTGCTCTGTAAAGTACTCCGAGCAGAAGTGACGGCGAGGAAGGAGAGAGGGAGAGAGACGGAGAAAAGCTGTGGCATGGGCCTCGCTAAAGCGTACGAACATTTAATGGCTCCTCGTAAAACCTTCGAGGGTCACGCGCGGATTCTCGTAACGTGTGATTGGCTTCTCCATTCCTTATCTTGCGGCCTTTGAGAACTTCATCCCGATGCACAAAATTCCATCGTTTCGCCTATCTTGAACTTTCCTACCTAACGTCATACTCGCAATTGGGATAAATTCATGGCAGAGAAATTCTGTGGCTTTATCCACATTAAGCAAATTGACGTATATCGGAAATATACGAAATCTTCGAGGAGGATGAAAATGGTGGGAGTATTCGAGCGAACGTATGTAAAAACGAGTATCGTTCTGACTCGGAAAAATTCGACAGGATTCGAAGATTATGAATTTGCATTGAAATTCTGTGCGCTTTTATATTTATAATACGCGTATATTCGACTCGTGCATCCATAATTGCGATTGTTCGAGTATTTGTATATGATAATCTATATTTTTTTCGAGTTTGATGAGTGGAGACAAATTATTTGTACCAACGTCATCGGAATTGCATGAAAATTTCAAATCGCGGGATTATTCGGATACACTTTTAACTATTGGTACGAATTTAACTTTGCGATTAAATGTTGTCTTTGTACGAACGAATATTATCACGTGTCAAAACAGAAAATAGAATAAATCGATAGAACTTTAAACGAATTTTTTTTTAATAATTTCCTCTTTTACGAAGTAAAAATAATTATTTTTAAAAAACGTATAAAATAAATTAGAATTAAATGTAGATAAAATTTGTTAAAAATTAAAAAGTCATAATAGTTTAAATGATTCTGAAAAGATAAATAAGTATTCAGATTTTTTTTATATATGTGTAGATACTATAATTTTAAAAAAAGGTGATAACAATTTTTTTATATTTAATTAATCAGTTACGTTATTTATCTATTAGTAACTTTTGATAAAATATTTAGAAATTCATTTAAAAAGCTAAAAACATTATATTTTATTTTAAATTATTTATAATGATTTTAAATAAACTATAATAAAAATATAAAAATTTATCAACCTAATATTTTCACATTGATAATACTTTTAACAATAAATTATGGTTTTATTAAAGAATTTTTATAGTTTAACCATAAACCTAAATCAAAATTTTCATTCCTTTACATTTCAAATAGATAAAATATTTATTCCATCAAAAATGCTCCATAAGCTTAATTTATACATGTTTTATTAAATATTTGATGAATTTTATTTTTACCGAATACAAGTTTTATTAAGTGACTTTCTTACGTGTATAAGTGGAACTACATTAAACGCTCACTTTTATTGAACATTTTTTATGTAAAAAATATAATTAAAAACAAAATTTATATTGTATTTTATATCGTGGATTTATTCTTTTTTCCAACATCTTTTTAAACGTATATTAAAATATTTACAATATTGTCTTGAAATAGAAGTATAAACACTGTACTTATTTTAAATATGATAAAATAAAAAGCAACTAGAATAGTAAAATTTAAAAATATTTTATAACATCTTGAAATACCGCAACTAATTCCTTTATTCTATAGAAATTTATTCAATGCGTCATCAACGTTTAAAATATCAAAACATAGAATAATTATTATACGCGGAAATAAAAATTTGATAATAAGAAGAATTCTAGGCTAAATATCTTGAATTTTAAGCCCCGAATGATTTGAATAACGACATTTATCAAACGAACCTTTGATAGCCAATCTTAAAACATCAACTTCTACCCTTATTATAAGCTATTATTTTCCAACTGTTCTTCCTTACGCTCGGACTACAAGTCGCCATAAAAATTCCTAAAATTACAAAGATCGCGTTTCGCTTCGGAATGCAATTATGCGTGGGCAAAGGGGCTGTACCAATAAATAATCGTGGATCGCAAGGGGAGGTCGGAGGTATGCAAAACGAGAATATTTCAACAGTGCCTTCATCGGCATTTCCATAGTGGCTGCACATTCGATTATACATTCGTGGGTGCAACATCGTAACGCTGGACCAACGGCTCAAAGGCCGAACCGCGGCCGCTCACAAAGAGCAGAAACATCGGGTACGAGCGATTAACGGCCGTAGCATCAAACGGCGCGTGTACTCGTACGGTATCGCGTGAAAGTCGTGAAAGCTCGCCTTCCTATTCTCGAGCCCGGGTATCGCGGCCACAACCGCGTGTGCCAAAGTCACCCCTGCCCCCGAGCCCTAACCTAACCGTATAACGGTCTATGGAACACGGGCCAACTCGTCCCGCTGAACGACGCCTGAGTTATGCTAATTTATGCCAGGAACGGGGAGAACCGACGATCCTGGCCGAGCACTTGGCCATTGCCTGTAACGTGTCGCACGACCCGCCCACTTTTCATTTTCACTCGCTCGCGGATCGCGGCCAACGAGTCTTTACAGTTTCCGCGATCTTACCTTCGCTCGGGATTACGGATCCTTCCCTCCAACGTGTCCATGCTTTTATCCTTTATTTTCGACGCGATCGTAAAATATCGGGTTGAATACGAACGGGTTGAAAGAGACCGTCGGTATTTACGACGAGGAGATATTTATTTTAATAACGTATTTTTCTCCGAGTGTATCGCAGGAGATGTACGCTTTTAATTAAATTTTTGGTGACCTCGAGTCGAGCGATCCTTCGATCGATATTCGTTGAAACGAGTCGTTCGTTGAGAACAAAATACCTGTTTTGCTTGAAAAATTCGTTAAAAATGTATTTTATGCGCATTTGACTGTTATAGTTTTACTAAATCATGCATAAATATGCGAATAGAATTTGAATACTACTTGTAATCAAATATGAATAATGAGACACACTTTTGTTGCAATGTACGTTTTATTATCGTCAAACTTTTCTGTATTAAAATAACTATTATATCTAATACTTTATTAAACGTATTATTTTATACTCTATTTGCGAAATGCTTTTTAAGTGTGTATAGTGTTAGTATACTTTAATGACGTGTTTCGTTCGAGTTTTCCTATTTTATTTTTTGATACGTACACGTATCTCGTTATATATAGTAAAGATGCATTGTCAAAATATATTTTTAACGTATGTTCCTATATTTATTATCCAGAATATTTTTTCGATAATTGTACATAATAATTAATTGAGTTATTATAACGTTGCTAAGTGATAAATAAAGTCAATTAAACCGAATAAATAGAAAATTTAGTATTTAAGTCACTTTAATGTTTAAATTCGGAATCAATTGTATTAATATGGAATTATTTAAATTTAATACTAGAACATTGATACCGATAGAAAAATTTATTTTTAACGGAATAATATAAATTTGATAACAATTTTGCTTTCATTTTACAAATACCAAGCGGATATTTTATTTAATTCTTTTATATTTTTTTATTGTGTTAATTTTTCTTTTCATAAGTGCGCTTTTAATCTCACTCAATCTTTTTCTCTTTTTTGGTTTGAATTTGAAATATATAAATTACGAAAACTGTAATAATTTAAGTTTTTTTATGCTTCCAAAGCTATGACTAATGTGAGTAAGCTTTTATTAAAATAAGTATAAACCTACTTTTGAAATATAACCAGATAACATTTTTTCTGATCTTGGAATGAAAAATTCATAAATATGCTTCAAATAATAAATCTTAACTTACAGCCTCTTTGAGTTTCTTAAAATATTTGTTTATTAGTCAGCTTAAGAAGTTAAATTTTATAAATTTTTTGTAAAAGAATATTCTAAAATAAAAAGAAATATAACTATACTTTTTTCTAAAATTTTATAATATTCTAAAATAATATATATATATATATATTTATTAAAATATAGACTTACAATAGGAAAATTTAACAATGCAATATTTTGTATTGTATTTACTAACGTCATTTTAATTTCTGTAACTACACAATTAAGTTCCTCTCTTGTATTTCAAAATTTCTTATAAAATTTTTTATATTTATCTATATTATAAAGAATAGCGGTATTTGAATGAAAAGATTAGTTAAAAACTGTCACTGGTAAAGAAGAAACTATCTAAATATTTCTTACTCGTACATTTGATATCGTTGAAAAAATAAGCGTTTACAAATAAAATAATATTTTTACCAATTTTACAATTAATTTAAATAAACATCAACTCCCTCTTAAAACTCCGATGCAATTTCCTCGTCACGCGTAAAGGACTGATTTACTTATGTCATTACTACGCATACGGAATTAGAGAGTGTTTATTCAAAGTTTGAAACGATGGCATATTGTGTTTTTATCGCTGCAATAGTTGGTCCAACGATAGCAGTCATGAATTTAACCGAATACACAGTCCATGGTTCCGTTCTTACATCCTCGCATTGGTCCTCGGTACACAAGTTCTGTGTATATACGTAAGTCGACTGTTTGTAGGCGCTACGTAATCTACGTCGCTTGCTTACTAAACGCCGCAGCACGTGACACGAATTTGAACACCCATGGACCATACACACTTAGCATTTGCAGCTAGCCTCTGACCAGATGAGACTTTCGGCGAAAGCCCTTGCGTACCATTACTCATCTCTTTGCTCGTACTCATAAGTCATCCAAAATTCCCGTTTGTGTTCGGATATGAAATTTACATATACTATGCGAATCATTGCAGAGAAATAAAAGCTGGCCGTGTAATTAATATTACAAGCGTTTTCGTATAAAGGAAATAGCGGGGTTCTGATATACCTTACGTGAAACACAAGAATGGTAAAACTGACATATTATGTAAAAATATAAAATGTTCGGAATACGTTTCTGAAATCAGGGAAGAAAGATATTCAAAACGAGTCTTCCAGAAATAAAACGGTAGCTGATGAATCATCTTTAAGTATGTAAAACGATATTAAATACGTTTTTATGAACATTTATTGTTATTGATAAAACTGTAGAATTTATATAATGTTAATAAATATAGAAATTATGCGTCCGATTTTAAGTTATCGTTCGATTGGCTATTAACTAAATTGTGATTGTTTATCACGTATCCGATCGTAATGATACTTGTCGAGAAAAAAAGTCTATTTTTTTTAATTTAGAGTAGTCAGATTCTTGATATCGATCTTTTCCATTTTAGAATTTATTTTATCAACCGATGAAAGTCAGTTTCAGATTTTTTAACACAGTCTAGTACTTTAAAGTTTTGTACAATGTTATTTCAAAGAGTTGAGAACAAAGATTAGATAATTTATTTATGGAAGTAAATTAATCCAATTACTTTTATATAATGTATTTTATAATTATTTTAACAACATGTTTTTATTTATCTATA
This sequence comes from Dolichoris vasculosae, assembly GCA_018907195.1. Lineage (NCBI taxonomy): Eukaryota > Metazoa > Arthropoda > Insecta > Hymenoptera > Agaonidae > Dolichoris > Dolichoris vasculosae. The sequence goes on from JACCHY010000006.1 coordinate 12,464,434, forward strand.
AAATTATTTTGATTAATTAGAATTATAAAAGCTCAAAAAATACATATATTTAATTTAATTTTAAATTACCAACCGATAAATATATTATTAAAAATAGAAGAACAAAAGAACGAAATGATTTATCCAAACCTCATTATTATTACTGATAGAAATTATAAATATTTCTTTTTCAAAAGTTTATGTCAATTTTTTATTAAATTAAAAACAATTTGTTTTAAATTTTAATTTACATTCCAAATTTATAAATTTTATTTACTAAATAGATAAATATAAAGTTCATTTTCATAATTTTCCTTTAAATTCTATTTTGATTTTAAAGATAAACATCGGTAATAATCTATCGGATACTTTCTGGGTAATTCTCACTCTATTACTAGTGATTTAAAATCAGTTTTAAAGATAGATAACAAGTTTCTAACTTGAGTTTTTGTTATTCCACGAAGATAAAACTATTTTAAATTATAGTCATTTTATCTATTTTAAGAATATAAATTAAGTTCCATTGGGTATAAAAATAAGATACATATTAGAAGTTTTTAATAATTATAAATTCATATAAGAACTTGAATTGCAAATGATAAAAAAATGTACATTATATAATGTAAACTATTTAATTATTTTATCATTAAATTTGCATTTCTCATAAATAATATCAAATTTAGTATTATAAACTAATCTTGTAAACTACGATATAAGTATTATATAAATTAATATAGTTTAAATAAAAAATAGTTTCAAATAAAGAATCCTCAAACTAAATTATATTAAATTAAATTGTAATTAAACATTTTTTAGAATTTTTCAAACAAATATTTATTACTTTTCTAAAATTGTACATACATAAATTAATAATCAATATACATAAGAATTGTATCACGAAAAATAATAGTTTTAATTTTAAGAATTATAAAATGTCGTGTTGCAATATATTTTCTTAAGAATTAAAATGAGACGCAGTAACAATATTTCCTGGGTAAAAGTCGGTTCTCTTAGCTTTGTATATCCTCACAATCCTGTACAAAGAGTAATGTTAGATTTTATTGAAAGTCATAATGCTTGGAATTTGAAATTAATTAATATTGATTTACGTGATAAATTTATTTTAATCAATACTTTAACTAATATACAGTTATTTTATAACATAAATTCTTGAATTTTTAAATTATTTTTAAATTAAGAGATCGTTTCTAAGCTTATAAAACTATTTATATCAATTTAACTTTTTTAATACATAAAATAATTTTAAATACGTTTTCTTCGTCGTATTTTCTTCAAAATTCGATACAAACTAAAGAAGAAATTTAATTAATATAATTCGTTTATATTAAAGATTACATTATTCTTTTTAAATTTACGGTCACGTTGAATTTTTAACAAACTCGTACAAATAATTAAAATATGTTATATATATATATATATATATTAAAACGTCTGTACCGAACAGTAGAAATCAATATTACTTTAAAAAAATAAGAAAAAGTTCTGACTTTCGTCAGAAATTGAACGCTCAACTTTGAAAACTTTCAACTATAAATGATTTGATAAACTGAGTTATCCAAATCTAAAATATACTTTACCAGAAAAGTTGGTCTGTAACAAACAAGAAGCATCTGATCAACTTGTATTCAAGACATTGACGGTCATATGGTAAAAACGCTTACTTTCGATATCGTAAAGGTTTCAGAATTCAATTTTGACGGTGGAAATTTTTTACAGTAATCAGTCTTTTGCTTTGTTTTCTAAAAAGTATAGTATCTTTTCATAAAAGTAAGATCGTTTCGCTCCGAGATATAAATTACGTTAAAAATTCGGGACACAAGAAAGACTAGTTCCTCTAATCTACGTTAGAATAATTCTTCCACTCAGAGTTTGTTTAAATTAGCGAACCAATAAAATTAAGCTCATATCTATATATAAAGGTAGAGTTGAAAAAGTCAAGAAAATAAGAAGTAAACAAAAGAAGCGTAGGGTAGAAGAAAACGTCGAATAAGAGATTCGCCGTAACTGCTGGTCGGATATTTACCGAAATTGAATTTCTGCCTCGGCCGCGCCGCGGTGATATTATTCAGACACTCGTAGTGTCCACGTAAACGTAATATCATTCCACCTCTTCTTTTCAGCTTTTTCGATCAATTCCTCTGCATCGGTGTCTCCTATATTTCTTTTCCTTGGCCCTCTCGCCGTATCTTCAGAAATCTCCTCCGCTTATCGTAATCTCTCGTTTTACGTTTCTCTTTCTCGCCCATTTTATTTATTTCCTCCTTCTTGCATTTTATTAACCTTCTTTTTTGTTGATACTTTGATCTGGACGGTAAAAGGAAACTCCTTATCGGATATGTTTTATTCGAGTTAAGTAAAAAAGCGAGCAACTTCCAGATATTCCAATTGAATCGCGCGATCTACGTTCACTCGCGTTCCTTATCGATCAACCCCGATGCTTTTTTTTTTTTCTTCTTCCCTTCTAAACGTATCTATTTCCGTCCTCGGCTATTCTTATGCCCGACCGATTTTTCTCCTCCAGCATTCGATACTCGGAGAAACGAGGGCGAATTAAATACATGGTTGATCACATCCAGCTTCCTCGATGCTCGGGTTTCCCTTCGACCGTACCGACTCTGCCTAGCCAACCGAAATCCAGCAGATATGAATACGTCGAATCGTCGGATATTGTCCTCCCTCGTCCCCGACTCACTCGAGAAGCGTTCTTTGAACGGACGGAGAAAGGGACAGCGTGCCCGAGTCTTGGTCGCCGACGGGGAGGCGAGAGGCACGAGACGAGAGGATGTCTATTAGGTTTGCGAGACGTGACGGCAATGCAGGGAACTTGTATACGTGTCTCTAAACTTCTCGAGGATCTTCAACGCCTCTCCGTTTAAGTGCTTTGGAGACTCTTTGTGTTCCAAATGAATTTTGCGGCTCTATAAATACATACGTCCTCGTATACACGAGTGCGCATATTTTTCTTCTTCTTTTTCTTTTTGCTTAATTCGTTTCCCTGAATAAAATATTGGAAGCCATCGCTCGGCCGTCGCAGCATCCAATATATTTGCGAGAACCCCGAAGACAAGTTTTCTAGCGGAAAACATCGATTGGGGCGGATATAAAAAGTAGCCGTGTAATATAAATACGTAAGAGTTTATATTCGAGTTGTTTCCCTTCATTTTCGATAACGCCAAAGTACGAAATTCTTGCACGATTACGATAGCTAATGAATTTATAACTCTAACTTGTTGGTACCGAGTTTGGATTTCGGTTAATTGAAACACAGTCGTTCTCCCAACGAAAGAGACGAACCCGATGCCGAAATTGAATACGCCGGGACAAAAAAAAATTGACCGCGAGCGCATCGATTTGTACACTGTGCAAACTTACGATAAGTAGGAAAATTGAAAATCTTACGCCGTAACGAGCGAACGTAATAAGTTTTACGACGCATTGTTTCTTTTTTTCAGTTGGGTGTTCTTCTAGTTCTGAGACTTGCTTTGTTGCACGGAGCACTGCCGAAGTTCTCGCCGCAGGATAACCCCGCTGCCTTTCATCCTTGCTTTTACGTGAGGTAAGCAAATACATTTTGATTTTCCAACCTTTCGTATCTATTTTGATTAAAAATTTAATGCGCAACTTGAAGCAACCTGAATACACGCGAAACTTCCATAGTTAAGAATGAGTTTGCCCGAACTTTTGTTTCGATAAGCCACGATTCTTAACGGGAATCTCCGTCTCTTGTTCTTCCTTTACCCTTTTTCAGGATTCTGCAAATTCCCGCAGAGGTATATCCGAAATACGTCTTCTAGCTCGGCTAACTCTCCTTTTCGCGTATGCCGCAACGGTTTTCCTTCAAAGTCCAAACGTGCTTTTTAACTTACATCGCACAATTTCTGTCGATATAACCGTCCCGCGGTTTCTGCCGAGACGGAAACATCTTTCGATCGGAAAACGCGAAGTTCGCGTAGTTTTGAATCCGCAAAAAGTGCCCATTCTGCAATTTTTCGTTATCTTTTTTATTTTACTCGCGATTCTTTTTCCTCCGGGGGAACGATTCGGCGATCGTAACAATGTTCTCCGCTTTAAAAACTAGACTCTCCGGTATCGGATCTTAAGTGTTTTATACATATTGATGCAAGAGCTTTGACTTTTCGATTTGCATTCAATTTACTCAACCGCTTCCTTCCTAAGAATCCGCAGACTCGTGTTTATGCAGATTTAAAATTGACGCGCTTACAAATATTTCGGCATGTTACATGCTATTCGTGATATCCGGGGATGGTATTTACGTTGTACGGGAAGCATAAATTCTTTGGAATGGAGAAATATGGGCATTACAATAATTTCTAACTAGCCTTAACAACATTTGTGGATTCTCGTGTATTTAATTTAATTACGATACAGAGTAAAGTTATTTCCCATTTTAAATTACATTTTGAAACTAATATCGATTAAATTAAGTACATAAAATACCAGCACTCTAATACCCGTATTAAATTGTATACGATTATATTAGTCTTTGAAGCATACGTTAAAAAAATTACAGTTTTAATACGGTTATGTATTTTTCTTTAATTAATTATATAATTTGCGTACTTACTTTGACGTTTAAAATCTAAACCTTGTAATTCGGTATGACTTTAATTATATACATTTAAAATACAATTTCTTTAAAAATAACTCGTATATTTCGCGAACCTCGAAATTATACAACGTAAATTCACACTTATTATATCCAAGAAAAAATGGTTAAATTACCACTCGATTATATTCGACAAGGTTTACGGAGTCTCGTCTTATTGAAAAATCTAGTTGAATTTTAATTTAGAATTACGAAAGCAGAAGCACGTAATTAAATATAAAGCATAAATTTTCTCTATGACATACGTAAATATTCTAAAGCTGCAATATTTTTCAAAATAAATACTTTCTACGATGCGGAACAACTACATCAATTGTAAAATAATATTAACCACTGGAAGAAAATATTATTATGTCATATTTTGGTTGCGAATGCGTTTATTTTAGAATACGCGATGTACGTTAAGAATTTAGGCTCGACGTGAAACGAAAAATACCGATATTCTAGGCAGAAACGTTGCCAGATTTTTCGCTCGAGCATGAAATCGGTCCGGAAGATTTTACGAGACGTATAATTTTTCAGAAAGTGAGGCTGTTTTACAAGATACCTACATAATACATGTTTTCCTGTTTATATATACGTATACGTGCATGGGTGCGTTTGTGTGCGTACGTGCCCATATCCGCAAGTATGCATAAATTATATATAGACGTGTGGGTACACCAACACTCGCACGCGTGTATACATCGAAGGCGCGCATGCGGAAATCCCGCCGAGACTCTTTGGTTCCTTTCTAGGCAACGCTTTTACCAAAGTGCACCCGACGAATCGTAATCGTTTTCGAAGCGACTCGACGGAACGTTTTCACGCTTCTGTGCATCGCTATTTTCATTTCGACTCATCCTTTTTGTGTAATCAATTTAATACCTGTATTTCGCGATGCACGCTTAAGTCGAAATTGCGAATTAAAATAAAGAAAATTGTTTTTATCAGGGCTCGAATGTTTGGCCAATATTGAAATTTTTTACGGATCAACGTTTTCCCCCTTTTTTTTCCACAAATTCAGCAGTTTGACACGTAAACCCATTTTCATAATTTAGGTTTTATTCAATTTCTGCGATATTCAATCGCCATATAAACCGGCTATCGGAAAATATAAAAAAATGGTTTCCAGGCGGAAAGTACGATGGGCTTATCCTATAGGCGTAATGGTAGATATTTTATTGGCCACCTCGTAACTTGGCTTTAAAAAGTCAAATCGATACGAATTTGACTCGGAAATTTCCCGCTCGAATCCAGAGAGGAGAGAGAAAACTCGGTACAAGAAACGTCGAAAACTTACGTTCCCGCGACCCAATTTCTTCCTTCGCCCGCCATTAACATCGACGTTCGCTTAAGAACAAATTCGGTCGTTCGGTCGCCTCGTAACCGAAGGGTCAACGGCGAAACCGATAATCCTCGAAAAGAACGCAGTTGCCAAGCGGCAGTTACATCGCGTGTAAGAGACTAAGGTCAAGATAATAAAAAATCTAATACAAGTCGGAGAGGAGAGTAAGAACAAGCTCCTCGAGTCGGGGGAAATGGAATAAAAGAAAAACAACGATCTCCACGAGTAGTATCGGGGAGTATTAACGGGCCTTAACGCTCCTCCTCCCCCTCCAAACGCAACCCTCCGCCACCCTGGGAACGGCTCGTCGACTTTTCCTCTCGTCCGCGAGAGGAGAAAAATAGGTTTTTACTACCGGCTGGGAACGAGCGGCACGGACGGTTCGATTTCTGCGTAGCGAGTGGGGCGTATCGCGCGGCTCGGGGGTCGGAGGTCGGGGGGGGTCGAGGGTTGCTCCGAGTCGATCGTATAAGCCGCAAAACCAAGCTCCCGAGCTTTCCCGGTCGTCTCGACGCACCACCGACCGCCGCCCGTAAAACCATCGGAGATCGCGGGCTGTTGCTGTTTTATTGGCCGACTTTACATTTCGAAATTTCCCGCCGGCGTGGCTCTTTCCTCTCTCCCTCCCCTAACCTACCACTCATTTTACTACCCTCGGTGCTGCCTCCGAGGCGCGTGCGCGAACGCGAGAGTAAAAAAAACCCAGCTTCCCCAACGCTTGTTAAATTATTGCAATAATAAAAGCGGTTGCATTTTACGCGCTCGCGGCTTCTCGCGTAAACGTCCGAATTATACACCGGTAAAGTACTACGCGCGTAAATACGCGTGGAACGGTATCATAGTCGCGTTGCAGGTACGATCGGAGTACTGATTTATCAAGGGCTGTCAGGCCAGGCCGATTCGCGCGTTTCATTCGGTTTATCGGATCGGAAAATTCCACGCCCGACGCGAGCGTTATCGTATCCACCCGGGCAGCTTCTTCCCCCCTCCACACGTCCGGGTGTCGGAACGCACGAATGCACTTAATGCACTTTAATAAAACGTCTTTGAGTCGGCGGAAGTAGTCGCGAGTGGCCGCGACCGAAAGAGGACAATGCGCGCGGGGGTGGGAGAAACGCCCGGGGGTCGCTCGGCCCGCCATTATCTCTTTACGCTTTACAGTTTACGCGCTCGTATAACCTCGTATATCCGTTGGGGCTCGCCGGCGGCCGAACTGCTTCTGGCGTTTACAGGCGACCCGGTCGAACCGTTAGCGCCGGGTCCGAGTCTCCGACGCGCATTAATTCCACCGTTATCGGACGCCCGCTTACGCCGAATGGAGGGGAGCTGCGAGCCAATTTTTTTATTCCTTTATTATCGCGACGGCGGGTCGTTGAGCGCAGCTGCGCCTCCCGCGGATTCACCCGGGGTTGAACCTCCGACCTTTTTTACGGGCCCGGAACCTCGGGGACTCGAGATACCTTATCGGTGAAAAGTTAGGGGTACGCGTTCGGTTCCTTACTTTTTCCGACTACCTATTCTCGTTCCTTTTTTTTCTTTTATCTCCGAATACGCGAAATTTGGAGTCGCGCGCTCGGGGATTTATAAAAGCCTCGACACCTAATTTCGATCGAATTTAATCGATAGTCCAGGGATGCCGAGGGTTCTTAAAAAAAAAGGAGGACGAGGGTAAACGTATGATGGACATCCGAACAACTCCCGCTTGGATTAATCATCGCGCAAAGGTGTTCGATGCGTAGGATCGTTTTTAATAATCGTTCGAGTTCGCTTGTTCGTCGGTGCGATGTTAAAGGGCTGGGAATAAAGTTAATAACGAGCGTCGAAGGTCGCGAAGGAAATAACTCTCGGCAAAGTACTCGTAAAGTTTGAAACGAATTCACCTCGGAGCTTGAATACTTGATTGGAAATCTCGCGCGAAAAGAATAGGATCTCTGGATCCAAGGATCGCTGGGCAAGGGAAGGGCGATTTTCCGCAGAGGTCCGCGACTAATCGATGACCGAACTCGACTCGACGATGGAAGTCCCAGCTGCCAAGACAGTTTCAGCCGAGATTTCGGTGTTGCTCCCGGCGAGATAACCCGGCGCACTTTACGAGCGAGGATCACCGCCACCTTCCCCCTCGTCACCCCCGACGGTCCTTTCACTTGGCTCGAGCTACGCCCTTGCGACACGTACCGGACTTTAGCGCGGGACGTGACGCGAGAAGGGGTCGGAGGCGTAATGGAGAAGCCGAGGTAGTCTCGTTAAAGGACCGCACGCATTACCCGAGAGCGCATATTCCTCGCGTTCTCGCAAACTGATTAATGTCGTGGACGTCGGTTGTGCGCGTGCGCAGAGGAACTCGCGATCTTCCTCGCCCGATTATCGTTATTCCGCGGCTTCTGGTGGTTGCCTCGTTTCCACCCTCCGCCTACGTCGCGCTATAAATGCCTTCGAGTCGCCTTTGTACTTTCTTTATGCATTATGCATTCCGGCCGACACTTTTTCCGCTGTTCTTTTTAATTCTCGAGAGTACTTCGCATTTCTGCTGTTTTAAGCTTTCTTTCATCTTGATTTATGTACGTTGAAACAAATCGTTAAATGTAATGTCTTTTAAACAGTGCTTGGCTATTCAAATTTAAATATCAATTAGCGCGTTTCATCGATTCTGCGGTCTGCTGCACTTTTTTTTCGACGTATGCCAATTAAGAAATATTTTGCTGGACGGACGAATTTCGTGTGCTGTTGCCGCAACGCTGATTACTGCGTTTCGATACGGGTTACTGTTTTTAAACATTCATGAATATTTATTATAATGAATAAGCCAGAATGGATCATTGATTATTCTTTTCTTTTAAATCTATTTATTGTTTTATCGGATATTTATTTAAATAATTCATCGATGTCTAATTATGTAATGTTAGATTTTATGAGACTTCGAATTTAGTCGTTCGCTACGATTAATCGTTAAAAGTAACGTCTAGAAATATTTAATAGTTTTGTAAATTTTTAAGTAAATTATTTCATGAGGTTAATTTTATATGAAATTTGAAATAACTTCAAAAATTTATTGCCAATAATCATTCATGCTAATTTATTAAAGCAAATTAAATAATTCTTAACATAATTATAGAAGAGTAATCCCGATATATTTTAACTGATCTAATTTGAATTAGTCCATCGTGAATCTTATCAATGCTAAAATAAATATTAATAATACCAAGAATAAAATACAATATTTCAATTTTATTCGCGATATAATATAAAATATTCGTCATCTTATTTATAAATTGATAAGATATTTACAATTATGATGCATTTAATGTACTAAAATTTATAACAGCTTAACTTACATGCATTTGGTATTTACAATTGCTTTAATTAATGAATTTATTTTATTTTAACTATTTATAATTTAAAATATTTTAATAAAACATTAATTTTTGTATTAATAAATAATATATTAACTTAATTTATTTGTTAACTTAGATTCGATAAGCAAATCCTTCGTTGGAGAAAAATAATAATCTAATTGAACTTTATATTTAGAAAATAAATAATTTTTATCAAAAAACTTTTGAGATCAAAAGTACATTAAAATTTATTCAATAATTATAATTAATTAGACAATACGATTAAATAATATAATTTACAATAAAGTTCATCTTTATTTTTATCTAAAAAATATTATTTATTAGTATTGATACTGAAAAATAGATTTAGAATATATAATAAAATTTAAGAATTTTATTCACGTTTATAATAAATATTATTAAAATATTCATGGGCTCAATGTTATTTACGCGTACTGTAATTATTGGAAAAAGACGTTACTTATTTGAAATCAGTTGTAAGATTAAATTCAAAATAATAATAATAATAAAAATAATAATAACATAGTACAAAGATAATAGAAAGAAATTTGGAAAATACTATACGTGAAAATTCACAAAAGCTATGCAATCAATTAAATCATTTTAAAAATATAAATTATATAAAAAAATGGAATAAGATTTTAAATTTAAATTTTTAAGATAAAAATTAATGATATTTTAGCTTATTGGAGCTATTGTAACGTAAAATTTATGAAAGTATAAAAATTATATTATTAGTTATGTTTCGCACTTCTCTGAACAATTTGGCAATTAACATAAAATAATGTTCAATAAAATTTATAATAGATATATTTATAAGTACGATATTGTAGAATATATCATAAGTTTATTTAAGTAATTTAAATAAATATAGAAATATAAATAAAATACTTTTTCAACAATCTAAGAATAAAACATTATTAATCGATTTACTTGAATACGAGTAAAAGTTCTAAAAAGATTATCAGAATAAAATTGAGAAAAATCTACATGTGAAAAAGATAATTTCAGCTTTTCTTTTATTCGTACCGATAAAATCTTGAAAAAATTCTGACCATTTCATACGTATATATAGGGAAAAATAAAAAGAGTGTACATTAAACTTAATGTCATAATAGAATTAGACTAGTAACGAAATGAGTAAATAATTGTCAAACAAAGTAATAACATTCACGTAATGAAATCACATTCATACATGATTAAACTTTTAGCAATAAACTCGAATATGACAAATTTTTTATGTTTTATATTTAATATGATTTCTAGACTTATTCATCTAAATTTTTTATACCTATTCATCCAATTAAAATAATACATTTAAATTCTTTTTTGAAGTTCTATATACAAAGAAAACGTCGAAAATATTAATATGCAATACGCAGATAATATTATTCGTTGGTAACTAATGAATTTTATTCACGCAATAAAATAATCATATTTACTATTTATACAAAAAGTTTAAAAAGTATACAATTTTAAAATACAGTCAATCTTATTAGGTTCGAAAAAACCCGTAAGATTATTAATGGAGACATTGAAAAGTTGAACTTTATAAAATCTACAAATTTTGAACTGACTTAAATTATCATAAAATGTATATAAGTGCACTATATATCCACAGAAATAATTTAGTATGCAATCTTGAATAAATATCGTAAAATTTCGAATCAGTCTTGATGAAGAAGTTATATAAAATTCCTTACTGAACTTTATAAAACTAATATCTTTTTTTGTCATTTATAATTATTTGCACAATGTAAAAAAGACTTAAAGAAGACTAGCATAATTTTTCCAGTATTTCTGAGAAATATTTTATGTAAAATTTATATCCTTTGTATTATTATGAATTAACATTATTATTATTACTTTAACATTGTATTAGAAGCTTTAAAGATATCGCTGATAATAGCGCAGCAATTTTTTCTCCAAGTAGCAGCTGCGTTCTTTTCCAACTGTTCTCAAAGACTTCGTTAATTTAAGAGGAGATAAATAATATATGTTAACTACAATTGGCTAAATGAATATTAATCCTCAATATTAATCATCGATAAACTGCTTATTATATCGATAGTAAAGCGCCAAACATCAAAAATAATACTTTTAAAATTAGAGGACTTAAATAAACACATCTATGCTTATAGTACATATTATCATATTTAAATTAACTTATACTCAATAGGTTAGATTGACACATTTGCAAAGTAGTTTTTCATATATTTGAATGTGACATGAATTCATGAAACTTCTTTTTGCTCTTCGGCAAGAGCTTAAAGTTGTGCAATTTTTTCTACATGACCATATTATCGTTTAGTGCTTTGAAAAGTCTATTATGTATAAAAGAAACTGGCGCTTATTCACGGAGAATCTCACTTTTATTACACAATCTGAGAAAGTCTTGAAGAAACTTTAGTTAGTAGTTTCAACTTATTCCAAACTAAAGGATATATATTCTTTCATAGAAGCACTATGTTAATAATCTATTTTTGTCTGTTTTAGCGTACAATGATAATAAAAGTTATTTATCAAAATATACGCGTTGAAATAGTCTGTTGTAATATTAACAATGTAGAGAATTTCGTAGAACACAATTTAATTATTAAAATGCGAGATTGCATCATGTATTCAATTAATGAATTTGGGTAGTTATCGTACTATGATATAACGAATATAAACATATTAAATAAGCTTTGGTAAAACTTTATCAGTTAAACGGTAAACAAATTAAGTGTCGTTAGAGATTTCAAATCATACTCTATTCGGAATTGCTATGGTGAATTTACAATTGAAGTCACAATAGCTATTCCAAAGAGACGTTAGAAGATTCTAATTTTCCTAAAACAATTATTAGAGACGTATAAATTATATCAATCAAAGTATATTCAAAATTATCCCGTTCTACAAAAGAAAATAGATATTTAAAAATATCATAAAAATCTCATAGATTTACAAAGCTGAATAAAATTAGATTTTACCAAAAGCACTATCTCATTATTATTTTCCGTATTCAAGTAAATTCTACCATATCCTTTAATGTCATCTACTCTGAAATATAAAGAACACTTTAATATAAAGGAGATTGTTGCAAATCATAGTCTTCCACTTAGATCGAAAAAGTATATAAATATATTATAAGCGACTGATACTTAGAAATTCATAGATTTATTATGTATAATATTCGAAGGTATAAAAACTGAAGAAATAAAATGCACATAAAATAGAAATGTAAAGAAACTGTTTGATTAAAACATGTAAATATCGATTGATTAATATACATATATACTTTTAATTTAACATTTTATAGAAATTAATAAAATAATAAAGAAAGTAGTATTCATAAAAATATACAAAATCATACTTTCAAATACTAAACGATGGTAATTATATTAAAAGAAACCAATGAAATAAATACGCGATATAACCATAAGATATAAATTTCGACTGAAATTCGATATTTTAATTAAGAATTAGAGATTGCAATTTAAGTTATTTCAAAATGAAAGATGCACTGAAGCAAAATCAAGAATAAATCAGATTATTCGAAATTATTCTCAGCTTGTTCCAAAAGAGTAACTTTACGATGTTGCTTTTTTACTTAAAAGGCTCCGAACCGACATCGCTAAATTCGTAAGAAAGAAACTCTTGATCCAGGGATCGTTTAATTTCGATGAGGGTGCCAGATGGTAGCCCCCGTACCTCGGCTGACTTGGCATTAAGGGCTCTTCTAAGAGGGAGTTTCAGTGGAGTTCACGTCACCTAAGCGATGACGATACTCGGCTGAGTGAAGTACGACTACAAGAAAACATAAGGAAAAAAGAAAACCACGAGTTAACAGCGGTATCACGTACAATTTATTAACGATAACACAAAAACTCACGTAAAAGAAAAAGAAGAAAGGAGAGTCACGCTCAACTGAGTTGAACCTTTGTGTGTTCTCTCTCTCTCTCTCTCTCTCTCTCGCTCTCTAACTCTCGCAAACAACGTACGTTACCGCAATTACGCACTGCTATTCGACGGGTAATTCCGTGGCTAGGTTCGACCAACGAGCCGCGAACACACGCGGTAACTTTCCCCTTTCTAGAAAAAAGAAAGGAGGTTCGACTTGGCTTCGAATAAGCGTCGACGCTCCTTATAATTTTTTCTCCCCGCACCGCAATTGTATCTTTGATAAAGCCAGCGGACTGTAAGACGAGAAACCGTCAGGGTCATCGATGCCTCGAGCTTCTTTCGCCGAGTGCAATAAAAGCCGATGAAAATAATGTCTTTGGAAGCATCGGTTAAAGTAGGAACTCTTCCATCGCGATTTCATTCGTTTCTTTCTCTTGCCCACGGAATACGAGTAGCTCGATCGGGTTTGGACTGACGAGTCAATCGACTGTAAATCTGCTCGTCTGTGTTTCTGACGCGTCACGGCGATCGCTCGTCTTTCTCGGTACGAACAATGCAAGCTCGAATCTCCAGGCGCAAAGTTCGAATTTCCGATGGCGCACTCCATAGTTGGGCCTAGGGAGTCATTCTTCCGACTTTACGAATGCACTCCGTATATTGTACTCTGTATAACTCAAATCCCAGGCTTCTCTCTTCCTGAAACTGTCATTTCCTTCTACGTGCATTACTCTACCTTTCCATAAGTCGAAGCTGTTTCGAGTACGCGAGTCGAGTTTTCCGCGATGCTTGCGACTCTTCTTTTCGTGCGTTGGTTATTCTCGTTCCAAGTGGTCGATAAGAAAAATTTCGAAAGAGCCGTTAACTCGCGAGTTAGAAAAACGGAATAAGATATACGTAATTGGGACGTTTTGTGCTTCGCGAGGGTAAGAAATCGATAGCAATTGGAACTGGCCTAAATATACTCTTGAAAGTCATTTGAATAAATGTGCGCATTGAGAAGAACAAACGGAAAAAATGTGCAAGATTCGCAGAAAACACTGAGAACGTAAAAGATAGCGAGAAAAAATGTAGATTACGAAGAATGAAAAAATAAACCTGTATTTTGTTAAATGGAATGATTATAATATAATAAATACAAGCATATACATTTATAATTTTATAAATATACGAGGCGTTAAATGAAAAATTTTTAAATATAAATACGTGATAAGATAAATAAATTAATTATAAAAACTTTGTTTTTACAACGTACATAATATTTTAATTATTCTGCCATTAATAATTACATTAAACTATAAAGACGAGGTTTGATAAAACATTTAAGTTACTCTTAAAGCAAAAGATGAGTACACTGAATTCGAAACTTATGGAAGCCATTTATAATATTTTTATATGTATTTTTTCATATATATAAAGACAAAAATTAGTTTAAATTAATTAATCTAATCCGAATTATTATAAATACTTTACCGAGATGTTTATGTATTTTTTTGGAATAATTAGTTAAATATAAACTAATGTTGAAGTAACGAATTAAAAAAATATTATTGAAAAAATAATAGCGTATAAAATAATAATAATGATTAAATAAAAACGGAAATACTTGAAACAGAAAAAATATGGATCGTTGTATTACTTTACACTACTACATATTTAATAAATAATGGTATACGAAAACTGTACTTACCGAACAAGTAAGAATAGTAATTGATGGTAAAAGGGCAATAAAATTTGAAATTAAATTAAAATTTATGTGAGAAATCTTTTGTATAAATGTAGTATAAATTATTGATTAATACGCGCGCATAAACATATATTAATATACATGCGTACAAATATACGTTAACATATTTTGATATTATTATAAAATAATGGATGAAATAATACATCTAAAATTATATATACGTTATAAAATATTAAAAAATTTTAATAATTTCTACAAATAAAATAAATGTATTAAATCTTTACATTAAAATTCACATCTGTCGTATTATTCGAATATTATTAATTTATAAATAATTCATCAAAATTTTTATATTAAAAATAATTTTTTGATAATTTAGTATTTTAAATAACAAGAGTTACTTTTTACTCATACATTTTTAGCAAAAAGAAAATTTTAATTATTTTATAAAAAAATCTTCAGAATCTTACCTCAAGTCGCCGTCTATTAACAGTCTACTGTCATAATAAAAAGTTTTTTAAATTAAGGTATTACATCATCCCTGGAGTCTAGAAATGACTAACTTTTGCTATTTATTTAATGAATTTGACCTACGACAAAACATAAAAAGTTTTCATTATTTTTATACTACAAACTATAAAAAAGTACAATATATATAAAAAATTTGAATTTTATACAAATTAAAAAATTATTATACAATTCTTATGTAATATTATTTTTAGCTTATATAGGAAAAAATATTATAAAATACTCATAATTTTTTACGTATTTTCGATATTTTAAATTGATATATAAATAAACATTATTCAATATTCAAATAAATAAATATGGATTTTTTCATATAATATATCATTTTTATCGGTAATATTTACAAGGAACGCGTTTAAACGATTGAATTCTGACTGATAGCGTAATTAAAAACATCTCTAAAGTGAATTACAAACCATGAAAATTTGTAACTACACTAATTCAATTATAGTTTTGAACTTAAAATCTATCGATATAAAAGAAAAGTTAAGTATTCATAAAATACAAAATTACCTTAATATATAATTTATTATTAGACCAACTGTTAAAATATTAAAATTTGTATATGTATACAAATTACAATGTTTCGGTATTAAAACATTTTTTTGTAATTTATGTCAGTAAATAAATTTATATTATCGTACACATATTGTTAAATATTTCAAATTGATGATGTTATAAAATAATTATTAAGCATTGAAATATAAATCATATTATTCCTACAAATATACTAATATTCTCTGTATTCTTCAATTTCATTCTGGATATTTCGTCAAATCCTTCTGTATAAATTGATATTTTCTTCTGTTTTCTTTTTTAGTTTCATAAAAATCTTTTATTTTCAATTTTTCACTAAAATCTTAAATAATAAATTTTCTTTTTTTTATATAATATAATTATTTTTATAAAATTTTGTTTTTAATCAAATTTCTTTATCTTATAATAACGTAATTTTCTGTATTTTCTGTTTCAAGATTTTGCCTAGTTTAAAACATTTTATAATAGCTTCGTTAGAAGTACTAGAAAATCACTTTCTAAGCGATTTTTTACTCTAAATTTATAAAAAACTTCCGTCCATATTATTGCGTTAGGATTTAAATTTAAAAATAGAAATTTATTAATTTATTATTGTAATATTTTCAACTGATTTTCAAACTACGATATTTAGATTTCTTTACTTTTAAAAATCATATTAATATTATTATAGAATTCATTTTGTTTCGAATTTACTAAATTGGTATTCATCAATGTAATTTCATTAATTTGTCAATAGATGTATAAATTTTAATGACTAAATTGAAATTAAACTCTAGTCAATAACCATTTAAAATACAGTTACATAAAAATTTCACACTATAAAAGAATAGCTTTATTGTTATGTTTTAAATATTTATAAAATAAAACTAATTTTCTAACATAGTGTTCAAAAATTTTTAATCATTTAACCGAAGGAAATATAAAGTATATATTACCGAAGGATCATTAGAAGTTTGATCCATATTGAAGATTTTGAAATATCGATTTTCTATATATATTTACGTTTTATAATTTCATGCAATATTAAACAAACTTTAAAAATTATGAGTATCACAAGCTTTTAAAACTTCTAATGCGTGTACATCCAAAGGTAGAAATCGAAGTGTTCAGTGCTGGGGAAAAACGGATTGGCCTTTGAATTACATAACGGTTATTTTTTCGGATTACTGAACATCCGACTCAGTCTGTTCATCCCTTTATATTCAGTGGAGACTTCTTTGAATCATTTATTACATACATTTGAAATAAAAATACATATATACATACGAATGATGTAGTACTTTTTAGATATTCAAGTAGACTAAATGTTAGTAAAGTAGCTTAAAATGAATATAGAGGAGTAAAAAATTCTATGAAATGCATTTATAAAGGTAAAAAAAATTTTCAAAAATAAAAGTAAAAAAAATTATACCTCTGAGAGTTTTAATTATAAACAATTTTTAATTATAAACAAGGACTATATATACATATTTATCTGATACAAAATGTATTCATATCCATACTACAATTAGCGAATCAACAAATCTAATTTTAAATTTTGAAGTAACTCTGTTTTATATAGTAATTTTGTTAGAGTTTGTACTTCAAAACATAAGATTATTAGATAAATATAATTATTAATAATTGCTAGCATAAAATAATTAATCTTGCTAAGAAAGATTAAAATAAAATATCAAATCATTATAACGTAAGTATAATTTTTAAAATTTTGTTATAAAAGAATTTAAATCTTTATTTTTACAATAATTAATTAATTATAAAAGTAAAAAATTATTTCCTTCTTATTTATCAATATATCTTAAAATTATAATTATATTTTTCTAAAACTTCTTGTTTAATAAATTCGATAAATCAATTTACCTTAAATACGATAAATATACTTTATAGATAATTCATTTTCTGTCAAAAAATGAAAAAAATGAAATTAAAAATGTCTTCGTTAAAACAATGTAAACTGTTAGAAAAAATTAAAGCCTGTTGTAAACATTTTTGTATCGTATACCATAAACATAGAAATAAGATCATTTTTAAATATTAATTAGTTCTATAATTTTAATGAAATAATTAAAAGAAATGTGAATATTCGTTGAAATAAAAATTTTCATACAATATTTTTAAAGAAATTTTTGGATAGTGATACACTTTTTTAATTATTATAATACAGTATTTATTATTTTCTTAAACTCTAGACATCATTTCAAATGTTGAGTCTTAAACGAATAGATTTTTATTCAAAGTTTTCTTAATTATATAAAGTAAAATTTCCAATAATTTAATAAATTATATCATAATAATCAGTAAAAAAATAGTATACAATTTATTTGATACTTTTTCAAACTAAAAAATACTAATATATTTATTCAGTGTCAATAGCAGTAACATTTTTCCAGACGGTCTATTTCCTCTTACGATTTTTTTTTCCTTATTTTTCTCTATCCTTATTACACGTTCATTGAATTCTTCGTAGTTTCTCTAATACTCAATCTTTTTTATATTTTTCTGCTGTTTAATTGCATTACTTTATATGATTTTCTCGCTATTTATTTCTATGCTCGTATGTTTAGTATAAGATGTTCGTTATAAAATGTTATTATTTTCTTTAATAATGGTAATACGAAGTTATCGGAATTTTTTATATAATTTTATTATAAGATATTAGAATTAATATGAAATATAATAGAGGCATTTTATAGCAATTCTCGAAAGTAGTACGAAACGATCAAATTTATCGAAGGATAATTTATAAAATTATTCGATAATTCATCGACTTAGACATCAATTTTTATTCAGAATTTTTAAGAAAAAATTGCTTTAATGATATTATAAACATCATAATATCTAGATATACTGATTCGTGACTTTTTTCTATTTTTAAATTTGGAAAAGCAATGAAAAGACGATTTGAGACCGATGAAGACATAAAAATAAAATTGCTGACCAAATTGAAAATTAAACTGAAAAATACGTTTTAAAAATATTTTCACGACTGCAATATTTAATAAGAATTATTTTAAGAGAAGAAACGTAAATCAAGATGAATAAAGTCATATTTTTTCTATTATATGGAAATTATGCAACCTTTGTAATCAAATACAATATATTCTCCAACAATTGCATACATTTTTTTGCTTCCAGTTATTCTTTCAAACGAAATAAGACCAAATTATTATTCTTTTTTAATCAAGTATTTTTTTCATTTAAATATATTTTATGTTTTTTTACATAGGAATTTACTAATTATTATTATATTAAGTATAAAAAAGATGTAAATTTCTGTTTGTTTAGAACAAATATGTTATATATTTTATTTTTATATGAATATTAATTTTCTTGATGTGTGAAGAATTAACAGATTACGTTAAAAATTGAATACAAAGAATTTTAGATAAATTTAAATACTTATTAAACGATTAATTATTGAACTAAAAACTACACTTACGGGATTACACGCGACAGTAATCCATTCGTATTTAAAAAGGAATAAATTTAGATAATTCTTTCTCAAATGCCGATTATCAAATGTAGAAATTCACGATTAACATTTACACTTGTACCGCCTCCTAATGCATTCACCAACACAGAACAATAGAATTTAACTTCTTTACGCATACTAATTACTTATCTTCCCCTCCCCCCCAAGGGATTAAGATTTTTCGCACGGAAAAAGAAAAGTCCGTTTAACAAGTTAAGCTTATTGGAACGCATGCGCGATTCACTACTGAGAGACATCGGTTTTATTCCAATCGTTTGCTCTATCTTTTTCTTCTCCCTCGAGAAGAACAACCATTGGAGGTAATTTAGGTGACCAGCGTATCAGGAATAAAGGGTTACTGTCCGTACTCTTAGGAAAAGACACGAGTGAAGATTTTCGTAATTCCGATAATGTAGTCAACTCTATGAATCTCGGCTATAGAGATCATGATAGTGCCTATGATTGTAATAGTATCCGATAAATTTGATTATTATGTAAATTATTTGATTAATTCATACTTACCAATAATTTGTATAAAAAAATATGTATACGTTACAAAATCTGAGAATAAGAATTTCATTGTATATTTTGCAATAAAAGTCAATTAAATTGGAAAATTTAATTCAAATTTGTAAATATTTCTTTCACGAAACTTTTTTATACGAATAGTTTCATTCTCGTAATTTTATTTTTGAGATAAATAAAAAATTTGATTAAAAATATTATTACAAACGAAAATTGATGGATCCATTACATTATTGCGTATTAACTTCAAAATAATAAATAATCTAATGATGAACCAATACATGTTTCAATTACATATATTATATTATCATATTAAAATAGAAAATATTTTGAACATAATAACATTTATGAAACTAGATGTACTATTGTAATATTAATTACAATAATATCTAATGAAAGAGTAATTAGCTATGATCAAATGTATGATTATATAGAAACAAATGTTATATTTCTGCTTATTATATATTTCTCTGTTCATTTATCTAACTAGTAATTTGCATCTAGATTCAAAGAATATATAAATTATAGTATTGCGGTTTACTCTCTATTCCTTTAATACGAATATAAAAATTTTTCATTTTTTTCTACGATTCGGAAAGTATCCATGGAATACACAAATTACGTATCGAACGAAAAACTTTATATATTTTAATCAAATAGATTTATCTAATTTATAATTATCAACTTGAATTAATTAAATATCTAATTAATTAAGTCTTATTTATTCAATTTACATTATTATGAATATATCCGTAACAAATTTTAATCGCATGTGCAATATTTTACGAGTTTTACGCTTTTCAAGAAAGTATTAAAATTAATATTCTAAGCGAGCAGACATAAATCTTTCATTGTCTTTCAAGCTTAATTTCACGTATAAATATAAAAATATTCAATTTCTTACGGTTGATATACGTACATCGATACATAAGTACTCGGCAAAGATTAAACAAAATTCAAATTAAAAAAGTGAATTTTGAAGTAAACAAAATAAAAAGAATATTTTGAAACAAATATTCTTACTCTGCGTATAATTTAGTATTATATTTTTGAAATACCGTCTAAATATATAATTAAACTTTCGAAAGTATCGAATATTTGCAATATAAATAATTTGATCCGACACAGATTAAATAAGTGCATTAATCATATTATGAATTTTAGATAATTTAATTAATTCCATGCAGATCGAATTATGTATCCGATAAATATTTTATTAAATATAATTCGATTGCAATAACTAGAATTAACAACTAAAAACAACAATATTTTCCTACTTTATTCAGTATCCTTTCATACTGCACGATAACTGCATCCTACCTACGCATTTGCTATTCAATTATATTTTGATTTTATTCATTTTTCCAGCAACTCGTACACCATTTTCCAAGATGGAATGAAAAAGGATTTTTTTTATCGCGCTCCGGCTTCGTTTTTGAAAGCAACCGGCGCTTTTAACGTTAGTGCTCGGTGTTGTTCGCGAGCCACGATAAATATTGACAAGCATATTTTATCCTCCGCGTTTTCGAAGCTCCAGGCTTATCGGCGTATCCTTGGTTTCCGCAAATACTGATTTAAGACGCAGATGGGCGACTAGCTTTAAGCTTGTTAAAATGCAAATAAAAGAGAAGAGCCGAGTAAGTAGGCGACAAAAGGAAGCACAATTACAGGGAAGAATATGACGTAAGAAGCAGAGCTGGTGGCAGAAGTGGTATGCACTTGCGCGAACCGCGTATCTTTGCGTTGGCAATTCGCTAGCGGGCAAAGGTCGGGGTTTAAGATGCCTCCGGTGCCATTCCATCTCCCTCTCTGGTTCCCTCCCTACTTTTACCCGGGAGGCCCTCTCGTGTTCCTCGCACTCGTTGTTTTTTCCCTCTTCGGATTCACCGTCGCAGCGGAGGAGGATTCGCTAATTGGACACTCGTGGCAGCATCCCTCGACTCGCTCGGCTCTCTTTCCACTTTTCATACGCGTCTATCTCTCTCGCTCTTTGTTACGCGCCCACCTAATTGCACGTATATCGGAGTTGAATCGCAGTCGCGGACGTAAACATTCCACGCGCGCCTGTAAATTTATCGACCGCTCGCGAGACGGTTTTCGATGCCAGGACTTGATTACTCATTCCGTACCTTGGCAGAGATTAAATTATCCATTAAGCGCCTCGGTGGACGTTCAGTCAGCGGTTGCTCCCGCGAATTTACTACCGAACACTCGGGATTCAGCATCCCCGCCAACATCGGTCTCTCTTCCTCGGCGGACCCTTAAAGATGCTGGGCTCGTTTAACGAGCCATCCTCGAACCGACACGCGTGCAGACGAGCGGAGAGCCTCCGTAAATCCTCCGCGAGTTCGATGCTCTCCTCCGAATGCACTCGAATTCATCTCCGGGGGTGGCTAATTTTTCGCACCCAGCCTCTCCGGACGATCAGCCATCCCGAGAGATTCCTGCAAAACTGCTCGGTAATGGATAGAACCGGAGGGGGAAACGGGGGAGGAAATAAGCGCGGGCTTTTTATTCCGCGCCCGTAAAAACGTTTTATTCACGCGAGGGCCGCGCGAAGGCCGGGAAATAAAGTGAAATAGCGCTGAATCGGTGCCGCAGATGCGGAATCCTCTTTACGGTGGGCGCCTCGACGCTTTCGAGCGCGTCGCGTTGCCAGGGCGACTGACGGTCCGAGGATGCCGACGCGACTTCAATCAATCAAGAAAAACTTGGGTGCGGACACGCGAAGATCGGTCCTTGGTTTCCAGCCGCGAAAACGACGGCGGGACTGATAATATTTGCTGATATCAGCTCGACGCCTTCTCGTGTGATTTACCGCGGGATGCAGTTTTCAAGTTGTATTTTTACGTTGATCCTTGGCGCGGGTTTAACTTCAGGGTGACCTACATTGGGTTCGTTTTCTTCGCGTCCGGCGATTGATATCGGTTTCGCAAGATGGGTTTCGCAAGGAGAAAAAATGTTAATCATCGTGGAGAAACGATTGGAGCGATAAACAACGGGTGACGGACGTTGAAATAATAACGATCGCCCGTTCGGATTATAAGCGTTGAAACATTATTTCTGAAAAATACTTTTAGAATTGTATGTCTATGATTCGAATAATATGTTGCTTTTTTATTGTTGTTGGTAGAAAAGTAAATAAACAAATTGTTTGGCAATTATAAATTTATCCAAGTTTAATTTAATAATTTTCTAAATTTAATTTTCAAATATTCCCCTTTTTAATAAACTAATTCGACAAAATATTGTATAAAATCGTTTTATAGGATTTTTGATAAAAATATTTCCTTTATAAACATTCCGTCGACATTCCGTCTTTTAAATTATACATAGCTTTTTAATTCTCTTTGAGTCTGTTTAATATACACATAATAAAGTTTTCTTATTAAATTTGTTAAGCTGTTCTTCATTTAGACGAAAATTTAGTACTTCTCATATATTTTATTTCTAAAAATAATTAGATCACGGTATAGTATGCAATAAAATCTACAATATTAACTACTAGTTTAAAATTCGTTTAATTGAATCATTGTTACTTTATAATTTAAGATAAAATATTTATTAAATATTTTGATTACTTGGCTAAGGTTTCTTTCAACGGTTATACCTTTAACATACTTATACAATTGATACATTCAAATCTTTCATTTATTAAAGCCATCCGTGAAAGATTGTTTGATATTTGCTCTAACGCCGAAAAATATAACTGAAACACCGATGCAAAAAATTCGAAAATTTTCAAATGTTTTTTATTAACGAATACTTGATTTTAAGTAAAATCTTCATTAAATGAGTAAATATTATAAGGATTTTAAAGCTAAAGTGTATTAATATATTGATTAAATATATTTTACTACATGTTTTTATTTTTGTATACTAAAATAAGATTACAAATCAAAATAAAAAAGTTGAAGGTATTGAATTAGTTAAATTTAATATTAAATTCTTAAAGTAATAAACTGCGAATATATAAAATTACACAAACTTGAAATTAAAAAAAATTAAATCTTCTATACAAGAATACACACACACACATATATATATTATACATTTTATTTCATGTTTAATTTTGTTACATATTTCATAGCATGTTAAAGTATACTAAAAATATTAACTGTCTTACTTATTTAATTCAAAGATATATGTATATTTAACCTCTCGAACATTATCTACTTTTTTGATATATCTAATAAATTGGTTTTTCTCAAATATTGTACAATATTTTGTTTAGTTAAATTATTATTGTACAATTGTTTTTCAAGATATTATGTATAGAAAATATGATTCCATTTTTCATACTAATTTATTTGAAGCAAAATAATTAAATGAAAAGCATAATTCCTTGAATTTATAAACACAAATTTCTAAACAATATTTTCGAATTTCAGAATCGTAATTGTTCGTCGAATAAATGCACTTTTTTGTGTTGGATACGATATCGAGTGATATAGTACTCGAGATATGGAAAAATTAACGAATCCACATTGACTTGATACCGACGAATCACAATCGCTCTTAGAGACGATTGCGGTCTGATAGGGTTTTTCCGCGAATTCCGCAGCAAACAATTTTCTGTGAAATTACGCTCACTCGAGTTCTCATAGAATCTCATGCGCACAAATATTTCTAGCAAAGCTCAATCGGCGAATACTCCGTTGTACACTGACGAAATAGTTCTACACTGCTTTGGAATAATTACTTCAAACATTTTCAAGTTATCTGTTGTAATTTTAAAATTATTCGTTTAAATTAATTGAATAAATTAAACTTATCTTATAAATTAAATACTGAAAAATTTAACTTCGCTACATGCATAGCAGATATTAACATTTTTTTATAATTTTGAAATTTACGGTCTCTGTATATAAATTGTCTTTTGATTTAGATTGTATATCGATTCTTAATAATAAAAAAATTGTTCGATTTTTATTCGAAAAAATTGGAAACTCAGATTACACTTGTACACGTTTCAACAATACACTTCTTTCTACTTAAAGTTGACTTTACATCTCCGGTACTCGTTTCTTCTCGATGAAATGTACCAGTTTGAAGTTAGGAGAATTTCAATGAATAAAAGTGTAGAATATTATACGTTATACAGATGTCCTGTACATTGAAATTCTCGTAACTTCAAACAGGTATATCTTTGAAAGAAACAATCACACGGAAACAAAAGCAACGAAGTTCAAAAGGAAAGAATGGTATTATGAAAATATATTAAAAAAGTTCTTCTTTTGTAATACTCTAAGTTATCGTTTTTATTTCATTTTACTCGGTATACCTTAAAATATATCGCAAACAATATTGTAATTGAATTACAGTAAATACAATTTATAGAAAACAAACTATTGTACTGAAATATCGTGCAATTTCAGTTTGAGAATTAATTTCAAACAATAGAAAATAACGATTCGATGTAATAATGATGTAATCAATCCATAAATTTTATATACCTTACCATTATAAATGGTAATAACTTATTACAAATGAATAATAAAAATACGATAAAAAATAATAAATTACGATTATTCCAATGATACTTTAGATAAAAATAAAATAATTTACTTATTAAATATTACAAAAATAATAAAAGAAGAAAATTTATACGAGTTTTATATTATGGTTACTTAATGAAATATTTACAAATATTATACTGAATTTTATGATGAAGCGATTATATTATTCTTATTATTAGTATACTTTATTAAAGAAAATACACAACTTATATACTCGAGCGTAGTTTAAAGGAATAAAATACAAAAATATAAAGATTAATAATAATAAATTTAACGTGAAATCTCATGGATGAAGATTTTGTAATTAGAATATTTAATAATTTGAAACGTAACACGTAATATTTTTATTACCTTAAGCTTATTATATTTTTGAATTTAACCAGTTTGTGTCTATAAAAAGATACAAGCGTCAATTTAATTAACGTTATCTGCTTATTGTCTCTTTTATTCATTGCACTGTTGCAGAAGAAAACGATAATTCAGCTCTAGATTTCATATTGAACCGGTAAATAAATATTCTGTCAATATTTTCTTACATAAAAATAATGTAGAAACTCGAAGCGTCAGTAATAATATTCAATTTTTATAAACGTACCTAACCTCATCCCTTTTAAAATTTAAAATTTAAAATTTTCCTCTTACATTTTACATTTTTTTTATTATTTTAACTTTTAAAAGTATTTGAAGTTTCAATGAATCAGTATTTAATTTAAATAAGCTCAAAGAGCTGTCACTACTCCTAAAGCTATTGCGACAAGTTCAAAGACGACAATTTTACATTCGTACACATATATATATTCGAAGTGAAAACACGATTTAACGGCTTACGTTTTTAGAATCACTATTGTAGTCGTAAAGGTTAACATCTGTACTTGTCACTATAAGCTTCGCGTTCAAAGAACCTTCGTTATTTCATTCGGATTATACTCATCGGTGGAATAATTAAAGTAACTTTCTAAAGAGTTTGCACGTATCGAATGATAAGAATACTTCAATTAACGCATGAAAAACCTTGGACTTTTCTTAATGCTCGAGAAGTTTTTACGCTTACGATGACAACGTTGAGAAGTTAAGAACGTTAAAAATGTGCGTTAAATTTACAAGGTTCACGCGATACATTTAGAACGTTAGTCGACACGCAATGTAAAATACGAAAGCCATATTTCGTAGCTACTGAGAAATCATATACAAATCACGAACTCGAGCTGAATAAAATTTAGAGGAAAAATAAATCTGCGATACATAAACTCTAGCGCTCTACACCATTACCACCGAACACGACAAGATTTACGGAACCTTCGTCGAGATGCGTCTTCGTGTCGAAACCACATAGGGAAGAAAATAGTACTATAAAAAGTGAAAACCTAGATATGTGCTTGGAAATCTAAAGATATGTAGTGTAAATCCAGAAGGAGCCCGAGAAAGTCGGCTATATCAATTGATGACGAAAACATGAAAGATGCACGCATACATAAATAGACGTTCAATGCATAGCCGAATTTATCATTTCGGGCATGGATTATTTGAATATGTCTTTTATATTGTAGCGACTATTGTAATTTTCCTTCCATGTAAAGTTCAAAACATAAATCTTAAGTTATTCCGATTGAAATTCCAGTTTACATGTGCGATTATTCGTGTTTTACATTTTTACACAAGTTCTTTACCGAGCAAAGTGATAAATATAGAAACTATTAATATTTTCAAAAATCATTATTTTTAAATAAATTTCTTTTAATACCTGGCAATTAATAAATTTTTTTTTTTTAAAACTTACTTCGCTTTCTATCTTTGTACGTAAAAAAAATTAAACTCAATTAGGAAAAGTACAAGGATCAGAAATGAAAATAATATAGATGTTACCTTTAATTAAATTTTTTAATGAAATAAGTTAAATGTGGATACTAAAATTATATTTGTTCTTAAAATTTTTAATAATAAAATATTTTCAAAAATTTATCTTCTTATTCATTCGCTTATAAAATATTGCAAAACTTATGCACAGACATTATTCTCTCGTAAAATCAAATTGTCTATTTCAAAATCAATTTGTCATATGTTAATTTCAAATAATAAAATACACAAAACTGTGAATTATATAAATGAATGAATAAAAATTAATTTCTTTATAAATTTGAAATAAAAAGGAATGTCTACGTAAATAATTATAATAGTTTATTAACAATTTTCAATTTTTAAATGAAATATATTCCGAAATTATTATTTTCCACTTAAATGAATATTAATTTGTATCGAATAAACGATACATATTGTATGGATGAACGAGAAATAAATATTTCAATGTTTATTTTATATTTTCAACGATACTTTTGCTTTGTTAATTTTACTTAATTCCATGACATAATACGATAATCCTCGTGTAGATTTACATAATAATTTGCATAACCTTACAACTTAAGTTAAAACCAAAGGAGACTAGTGGTAGTGGAATAATGACGTAAGCCGATCTGTGGTGGAAAGCTCCAAACTGAAGCTAATGACGCACAACATTGAAGCATTGCTCGAGAGGATCCATCAAACAGAATTATGTCCCTCCAAAATATAATAGGTCGGCTTGTCTGTCTTAAGATATTTAATAAATTCACCCTCTTAATTATATAAATACAATCTAACTTTATCGTATATAAAAAATGAATAAAAAGTGCTTTTGCTTACGTGAATAATAACATTAAGCGTAATATTCTTCGGTAGATAATAGATATGATACTTTGAGTGAAAAATTTTATTTTTAAAATAATTAAATATTATTAGTAGAATAAAATTTTAATGATTACGGGTCCAATTAAACAAAAATTATGATAGAATATTGTTTCGTCTAGGTTACATATTAAATATAAACAAGTGTATGTAAACTCATAATAAATATTGTTAATTATTTTGCTCGTTATCGAAGACTAAAAAATATAAATGATCCAATATATGGATAGATGAAACACATCGCCATTATTTTTCAGGGAAAATTATTAATCGTCAAACTGTAGGTAATACAATACTAAAAATTAAAGATGATGCAACTAAAAGCAAAGCGAACGTACGAAAGGAGAATCAGTACACGAGAGATAATAACCTCGATGGAATATCCTGTCAATATTTCATTCATATCTAGGAAGTAATGACTGCAATAATTATATAGGAAGGTGTCGAAGAGCGGATAGTCCTTTTCGTGAATAAGTAAAGGACGATCGTTGTATTACTTGTTTTAGTTCAAAATTCAACTGATTTGTAGAACTAATAGTACACGATTAAAGTTCTTCCGATAATCTTTTTTTTTTTAGCATTGATTTATCAGAAAAATTATCGCTGTGTATTGATTATGTCAGTCTATTTATAACGCTATGAAAATTTTTAAAAATTCTACACGAATAATTTCACATCCGAAATATTTTTTGATATTGCGATGGTTTCATAAGAAAAAGTCTTTATAATTTTATTACTGACTTTTATCTTTTGTAATTATATGTATAAATATGCATTTTTAATTTACTTATGTATTTTTTTTTGTATATCACATTCGTTTTCTATGTACATTTAATTTAATTATATTTATTTATCAAAACAATATCCTCAGAAAAGAATTAAATAATTAATAAATTCTGAATTACGTCAAGCCCAACTTTTGTTCCTTTATACAAAATACATTAATTAAATAATTTACTTTTAATTCTTATAAAAGAATCATTAATATTTTCATATTTTGTACATTTATATATATTGTACTATGAAACGAATTAAATATTGTTTAATCTTTTGAACAAAGATAATTTTCTAAATGACAGCAAAGATTTCAAAATTACTTACAATTTTTTTTATTTCAAACGATTAATTGATTACATTTGATTATTATGCTAAAATTCTTTTCATAAAAGAATTGCATCTGATTTAAAATAAAGTCAGGTAATCAAAATATTCTTTGTCATTTTTTATTTTTACTTAAATGACTTATATTATCAAGAATTTTAATAAACTATACAAAAAACTATATTCAAAAAATTATTTACAAAAGTGTAGCTAAAATTACATAAAATATTTTATTTAATTTAACAACTAATCTTCAAATAAACCATTGACATTATAAATGAACAAAAATTAATATCAACGTTCGTTTAATCCGTAAAATAAAATTTCCCATACAAATATTCTAATAAAAAGCAATAATAATACCAATTATCGTTATTAAATGTAAAATACTTATTACACGTAAAATGATTTTCTAACCAAAACTCAAAAATCAGTTCTGTCGGTACGTATATATAAATATATATCATCAAAATATAGAACGTTAAAATATTCGGAAGAACGAATGACTTAATAAAGCCTCGATACGTTTAAAATTACAATATTCTAATTAGCGCAAGTGTGTTAATATCATCGTTAATGCAAGGGATAAAAATGCATTGGAAGGTCCATAACGGCGGAAGTAATAATCGATTGTCGCCGCAACGGTTCCGCTCGCCAAACGACCGTAAAAATAATCATTACGAAGCGTCGACGAACGCTTATCGCATTATTGAATTATCGAACCTTGAAGAGACCAAATAATATCGAGCTCAAGTGCGTGATTCGCGGTCGGCCGAATCGAATTCCAACGGGATTTTAGCGCACGCGGGAAAATGCAGGCTTCCGGAAAACAAGGCAACCGTCTCTTTCCTTTCTTCCCGTCATAAATCGATACACCGAGCTTTTTTTTCCTCCAGAGGAAAATTCACGGCGCCGACTGGTACGCGGAATCGGAATCCCACGCGTTAGATAAATGTATGCGCATAATTCGAGTCGCGGGAGGAACGGACGGACGTTCGAGGCCAGTCGCGTGTCTCCGACTCCGCGATTATATGGCCCTTGCGCTCTATAATCACCCCGGAACATTTGTATTATTCGTGCCTGCTTGCACCCGGCGTCAATGTGTGTGTGTGTGTGTGTGTCTGTCGCGCTGCGGCGATCGATCGCGCGCCTTCGACTCTTTTCCGCGAGAGGGTCAGCCGTGAAAGTTGTTTGATCGACGATGAGCGAGATCTTTATCGTTTCTCAACTCCTCCGAGTTGACCCGCGACGAACGAGAGGATTCATCCGAATTTATATCGTTTAATTTTCGTTCTTTACTTTCGCATCCAGCGTTTTTTCTTTCTTCTCTTTTGATTCTTCGCGAAGCCTGTGATAGAGGACGATCGAGTAGAAACTAAAACAGGGGCTGAAAAAGTTGAAGAGAGAATACATCGATCGTGAGAAATTGCTTTTACAGTCGAATTCAAAGTGCGCGAGAGATCAAAGTTCTGCGACTAGATAAGGGTAGGCGATTGGATAAGGGTAGGCGACAACGGGAACCAAGACGAGGAGGAAGACAAAGAGCCACGTTAAAAGAGTCGTGCTTTTTGTTTCGCGCGCGGGCCGAGGAGTTGGGAATCGATTAAAGCACCGAGTCGGTACACTTGCTCGTGAATAAAACGAGGTCGACTGCGCTCGTCGCATCCGCGGCTACGAGAAGCGTCCTTAAATTGCACTTAATACGGTGCGAAGTACAAGTGTCGGGGTTGCGAGGCAGCCGGTAAATAAGAAAGTTTCGCGGCTCGGCAGTTGAAGTAGATGAGGGAAAACTGGTGGTGAGTAACGGAGAACCCGCTCGGAAGACGTATCAATTACACTTGAAAGATTAGCTCTGCCTCTCGAGTCGCGA
Source organism: Dolichoris vasculosae (assembly GCA_018907195.1). Lineage (NCBI taxonomy): Eukaryota > Metazoa > Arthropoda > Insecta > Hymenoptera > Agaonidae > Dolichoris > Dolichoris vasculosae. The sequence continues at coordinate 12,495,580 of JACCHY010000006.1, forward strand.
GCGGTGAGTTAAGTTTTGCTTTCTGCGGTGAATTTTCCGAGAACACGCGAATCTCCTTTGCGGAACTTCTTAGGCTTGGGGGTCTGGGCGTGCCTTTCGCTTTCCCACCTAATATAATTAGTTCGTTTAATTACGATCCAGTGTTTTTTTCCTCGGCCTTTCGTCGAATTACGAGCGGGAACGAATTTACCGGTCGGATCGACGCTATCGCGTCGAATCGGGAACTTATATACTTCGTTTTCGTTCGCTTATCGAGTGCTTCGAATGATTTGAAAGCTCGGGAGGGACTACGGGTATAGAAATCGTAAAAGGTGGTTTATGTAAATCCGTAGAGATATAAAGCACTCGATTTTTTTTTACTTTGTTTCCCGAGTTCACGATCTTGATATTCAATCTAAAATCTCAAAGAATCGAGGAATTTTGTAGTCCAGATCTCGGACTTTGACCGTACCAATTTTTACTTTTTGCTATTGTGTCTCCGCTTCCTTTCAAATTGGAATAGAGAATATATTTAAATGGGTCGTCTGAAAATTGTCGTAGATAAAATGAAAAATATATCTTCCACCGGCGTGACGATTTTGTCATTCATTTTTGTTAACGCTTTCAGGGTTTAAAATACAAATTCTTGCATTTCTAATTGTATTACAAATGAGAAAATTCTACTGGAAGAATTAATAATATCTTGAGTTTGTTGGGTGGTGAAATATTAAAAATATACCAGAGGAAAAATTCTTTATTTAAATGAAATTCCTTGACTAGCGAGATTTTTTTATTGCCGTTAAAAATATTCTTTACGCGTTAATGAAGTCAAATTACTTTTTTCGAGTAAATAATTAAATCGATTATATATTAATGATGATACTTGCAACTTTTAAAAATTAATTTATCTGCGTGTTCGAGTAAATATAAATATCGAATCCAGAACAATGTTAACTAATTAATCATATCGCGTCAAAAAGGTTGTAAATTAAAACTTTTTTCTTTTTTCAATATTATGGTAAAGAGTCTCGCTCTTCAGATTTATTAATGGAATGACGTAAATCAACTTTGTAAATGATCAATTTCTTTTTGCACAGTGTCGAGTAAAAATCGAATATAATTTTCCTATAAATACAGACCTTCAAAAAAAAATCTTTACTACAATAGATAATCAATTTAATTTAAATATATAATATAATATATCAGAAAAATATTTGATGAATTTTGGAAATAAAATTCTCGTGTACAATATAATTAAAAATTGAGAATCTGAATATAAATAAAATTATTACTCGTTCGACCGGTACAAATTAAATTGAATATATTTTAAATCTATTTTTTTTTCTAAACCTAAAAAGACCGGCACTAAATAACACATTTTTTTTAAAATATGACATAAATAGTTTGAATAAGATTAAATTTTTATAATTAAAATAAGAATTTAATGTCACAAAAATATTCACGAAATGCGATAAAAAATGTTCTGCAATTTTCTTACAATTTTCAATTGGTTTAAATATGACTTGTATTTTTTTAATGGATTTAAATTAAATACCTATACCTTACAAACTTTTGTATTTCATATTTAACTTTTCAGTTTCGTATTTCGTATTTAATCGATTGATTTTTTTTTGAACAAACTTGTATCATTATTATATTACAACGAATCATATCATTATATATTCAAGTAAATATTCAATAACTATATGCATTGGAACTAACTAATAGAAACAGTAAAATTTAAAAAAATTCTTTTCGTATAAAATAGTTTTTATTCTAAGTAACTTTCCATCCACAACCTATTAACTATTAAATTATTTTAAAGAATTCATAAATCGTAAAAATGAAATTATATAAATAATAAGAATAACTTTAAAAAATATATCGACTTTAAAGCTATAGATATTCTTTGTAATAAAACAGCTTACAAGTTTTTAGTTTTATTATCAATAGATATTGCATATTTATTTACAATTCATTTACACATAAATACTTTAATTGGTGGTTTTTAGAATACGAAGGCACATAAAAATCTATTTGCAATATTTATTAGAATATTTTTATTTTCTCGCCCCAAATAAAAATATTATTGTGAATCAATATGAATAATAATCTTAAATATTTATTAGTTCATAATATTAAAATTCTATAAATGCGCGTATAATTTAATTCTCGAAACCCAATCTAATAATATTCTAGGATAGTATCTTTTATAATTGTGTAAAGTCATGACAAAAAAAATTAAACTAAGTTTGATGGCATAAACGTATTTATTAAATCTAAAGGAATTATAAAATACCTGTGATTGATTGGTTTAATTAATCATCTCAAACGATCCAAGTTTATGAGTGGTTAATACAGATATATTCTCAGATTTATGAACTTATTAAGAGCGTGAAAAATTTTGCGAGACAGATTGAACACGATATATCCACGTTTCCCAGGTTCTTTTCTTTCCGTATTATTATGTTATCTGTTTTCGTACTATTAATTAAATTAAAATGTTCAACGATTATTTATGATTATTTCCTTATTTTACTTAATTTTTTTACATTCGAAATAATTTTAATGCGGATGAAATACTTTTGGATAGGAATTTATTACAAAAATACCAGTTAATATAATTTATATAATTAATGTGCGATTACACATTGCAAATATTTCAATTGTATATTTTTTCTTCGCACGGTTATAGAATAATTAATAACTGTCATACTTCGCATCAAATATGGTTGATCCAATTAATTGACTTAAATTATTATACTGTATTATCAAAAGTTATTATACGTATGTAACACCGAAAAGGCTTCTTTTAAAATTAGACATTTTATTATATCAATAACTCGTAGTTTACAAATATCGATGGATGTATAATTGTCATCGATATCACGATATCGTGCACCAAAGGTAAAAAATATTTTTGGCCAACTAATATCTACGGAATAACGATTTCTTGATAAATGCCAGGAATTATTATTTTAACCTTTCGATCAAGCTTTGTTCTTCTTGCATCAAAAAGGTGAATCGCTCGACTTTAGTACTATTAATCACGTCGAGGAAATAAGCGAGACAAGAAAAATTATTCTCAAGGAAAACGCGTGAGACGAAGTCAAGAATGAGAGTAAAGACGGAGGGATCGGGAAAAGCGGTGAAAAGCGGGGGAAAAAGTGAACGCGACTCGTGCCTTCATTGTTTTTACCACTTCCCTTCAGCTTTTCAGTTTCGTACCCTACGCTCCCTATTTTCGTTCCTCTCCTGTTTTTTTCATGCAATTACAGTACAAAATTCAATTCGGTTTAATTTTACCTTCGCGAAGAAAACTCCGAGTCATTCGTTAAATTTGCAAAGAAATTTCGCGCGCAAAATATCATTTTTAAAACATCGATAAGAGGGACAGCAGAGAAAATTCGTTGAAAATGCATTGGGATATTTCCGCGACGATAACTTAATTTATTTGCGTTGCTCCTCTGCTCTCGCCAATGCTGGGGACAATCGAAGTCGTCCGATTGCCGAGCGATACGCCGAGTGTGTATCGGCTGGGAACAATGACTGTGCATACACGTTTGGTTGGTGTGCGTTGGATGGACAACCACGCGACTCTTCTCTGTACGTAATAATTTCTACGAGGGAGGAACATCGTCCAATTGTTTCTTCATTACTACCTCGTGCGCGATATTTGATAATCTGCCCTACAATTATGCTCGAATAATGAATTTTCGAAATGAAATATTAAAGTAGCTGTTTCGCTAGATTTACTAATTCACTCTATATTTTCGGCTCTTTTCGAGTTTGCGAATTTAAACGAACCGTTACTATGCGCGATAATTTTAATTTTACAAGCATTATCGTAAATAACGGAAAACTTGGTGTAAACGCGTATTTACAATTTTCTTGTTATCAGTATTCGAATCTGTTTGAAATTGAAATATCATTCCAATATTACATAAAAATGTGTTTAATATGTTCGGATTGAATATTTAACAATTTTTCGATTTGTACGAAAGTGCAATTTATTAAAAGTTGTAAATGAATTTTGCTAAAATAAACATCAAAAAAATACTTCGACTAGTTTAATAAACGTATTTATTCACTTTTCACGTATTGATGAGCATTTTTTAAAATACATTTTATAAACCGATTTATTAAATTTGTTAAAAATGTAGACACGTGATTTATAAATTCATACTCGAACGGTTTAAATTGATTTTTAAAGTTGTATAACGATGATAATAATAGCGATAACGGCAATAATAAAAAATAAAGTATTTTTTACTTTTATCAAATTTTAAAATATACAAAATTATATTATATCGATGTAACTTTATAAGCAAGATATTTCAAAATTATGCTAAATTTTTACATTACGATGACGAAGTGTAATAAACTATTTCTTTTTTTTATAAAGATTTTATCTCTCCGTTATAATTTACGATATTTTTATAAATTCTATTAATAAAGTAAAATTTTGTACTGAAAGAATAAAAAAAATAGCGATGTTAACATTACAATTATCGTTTTTAAATTTAGAACATCTTCGTGAATATTCCATGTAATCAGGAACTTCGTATTTTCATTATAATACGATTGTTAACGATTTATACTTTCGACAACTCTTATGTAACTGCAGTATAAAATTAAAAAATACAAGAACATAAAATAAAATATGTTCCAAATAAATGTTTTATAAGATACAGTAAAATTTTGTTCCACTCGATAGCCGATAGTTCGATGGTAAACTATCTCGATTTGTTAACAGACATACGCGTATGTTGACAAACGATAAACTGATATCGATTGTAAAGCCTTTTAATACGTTGTCACAATGAAATTCAGTGATGAAAGTAAAGATTTAGTAGGAACTGCGTTTAAAAAGTAGAAAGCAATAACAAGAGAGGGAGAGGGAGAGGGAGAGAGAGAGAAAGAGAGAGAGAGAGAGAGGAATTAATAGACTCATCCGTTGTTTTTCTTTGCTTTCAGGTTGCTGACATTCTGTTATCTCGCGGCACTGAATTGCTGGTTGGTGCTTTGCCCGGCGACACTCTCCCACGATTGGCAGATGGGTTCTGTTCCTCTGGTCGCCTCCCTGGCGGACACCAGAAACTTGGCGACGTGCCTTTTCTTCGGTGGCTGCCTCGTCCTCATGTACAGAGCTTTCACGGACTTCGAGGTAAGCTTCCTTCCTTTCGACTCCTCGCGGACACTTCCTCCGCGTCTCCGCCACCTGTTTCGATCGAGTCTACAAATTTCATCGCGGTTTCAGTAACCATGAGTATCGAGTAACGCACGATGAACAGGAAGAGCATCGACCTCCGTCGGATCAACGCCGAGAGTAACGACTTTGTTTCACCGCTTTGATTCCATCGGAAATTTTATAATCGAGGATAAAAATAAATCGCAAGCTTCGTCGTACTCTGCGCTTTCAATGGCTTAAATACACGCGGATGTTTTTATTCCACGCGGAGAAACATAATATTCTCGCGTTTAAAGAGTTGCTAATTACTTAGCCTCGTATTTTTATGAATGGCGTCCCTGATGTATGTATGGATTCTTTGGAACGTCGAAACAAGTAAATTCGTAATTAGGAAACATTCGATCCTTTGATCAACGGACAATTATTCACGCGCTTAATAACGAACCTCCGTTATCCTTAAATTCCCGTTTCTCTTTTACTTCTTTTTTCTCCCTCGACGGCTCGAGCCCTCCGCCACTCGGAAAAATATCTCGCCGTAAAAGATCGGAATATCGTCTGCCCTTTTCCAGAGCGATAGGCGGAAACGCGCCCCGGGAAAACGAGGCGTATCAGTGTAAACGAGCGTGAGTTATTAACGCGTACACCGGAGAGATTAATTCTTTTTGTCGGGGTGTGTACGAGCTAATCAATGGGCCGATACATAATTCAGCGCGAGGCTCGTAAACATCGGCGATCCTCGGGGTTCCGCGAACACCGTCGACCACACTTTAGATGCTTGTATGCGAGTCGTGTCCTAGGGACCGAGGACTACTAAATTCATAACGGGCTATCCGGACCCGCGCAATACGGGTATCTGGTTTCGCGGTACTTGTAACCCACGCTCGCGAATACTCGAATTATATGTTATATTCAAATGACGGCTAATTGGTTCGGATCTCCTGCTTTCGCTATCGCGTCGTCACCGGCGCTTATATCTAACGAGGCTTGAAAATCGCCGATGGGAATTTGTACGGCTTACTTTTAAAGCCCCGGTACTCCGACTTCCAATTTTCTCTCTCTCGCTATCTCTCTCGCTATCTCTCTTGCTATCTCTTTCTCCCGTGTCTAACGTGCTTAGACTAACATTAGGAAATTCCCGATGTTTGTACTTTTTTCATTTGGCATTGGAAACACGGAGTTTCGTATTTTTTCCCTACGTTTAACGCGGATGACTAATCCGAAAATGCCAATTTTACTTCAAAGATTGATAAAAGTTACGCGATTACAAATATTATACAGTTGTCAAGTTTCGTTTGAAAATTTTAAGCGGAACTTTTTAACGATTTAAATAAAAATTTTTCGTTTGGTTTTGGTAATATTTCACTAGAGTGTAACGCGATACAATTTTTGATTTCATCATTTAAATAAAAAATAAAATCATTTTTAAATAAAATAAGCTCTTTTAAATTAAATCTGTTCACTGTAAAAATGAAAGGCTAAATTTTTGTTTGATAATACGAAATTATAATACACACGCATTAAAATTAAAATTAATTTGAATCTTTTGAAGTATTTGATGATATATTTCCCGTTGAGAGGAAATATTCTTGTAGAATGGGGATAATTCCCGTTTCATAAAGCGAGGTAATATATTTCAATGTGTACAGAATAGGATTCTGAAAATGTTTTTTGCGATACCTTTAATGGCTTCATTTATTTTTAATGACTATTAACGTCTAATAATAATTAGTCACTTCTTTTTAGTTTTTATTGAAATATTTTTCAACGTTATAAATGTAAATTGTTTAAAAAAAATTCGGATTCGTTCACTAGAAATTTTCGCTTTTTCGTTACAAAACTATGTCACGATTGTTAAAAGTAATACAGCAAAAATTGCATCGCGTTAAATATAGACTTGCTAAATATGAAAAATATATTGATATTTCGCTCGAGTCAAAGACTTTCGTTTATGTAAATAACTTGGAAAGTTGTAAGTAATAATGACGAAGTTGAAGTTAGAAAAGAAGTTGCACAAAAATCATGGTATATGAAAATACGATCATTATAAACTTCTTTTTAAGCTTTGAAAATAATTTCATTTTATTATATTTCTACTCGTTTTGTTTACCATCTTTTTCCTCTATCTCTCTCTCTCTCTCTCTCTTTTCCCTCCCTTTCGTCATTCAAAATCGTAAGTTCAATAGTTGGTGATTAGCGTGAATTGTTCGATGAAACATCTCTTGATTTTATTCGTTTCCTGATTGAAAGGTTCATCAATTTGTACTTTTCTGGGTTAATAATAGTTCTCGATCGATTTTAAATCGAAACTGATAGTCGATCCTTCCACGTCTTAGTTTTTCATTTTTCTCGTTTGAATGTTCTTTCTCATCGTTCTTTCTTCTACTTTTTAGTTCTCTTCTTCTTTCCCTTTCTGTCGCTTCCTTTCTGTTACTTACTTTGACTCTTCTGTCTCGAGTTATTACCTGTTATGGACATACAATATGAATATATATCACAAAGAGTTAAACAAAAGAAACATCGAAAAAATAGGAAAAAATACTGGTTGCTAACATAATTATATAATAATAATCATAAAAAAATTCCGGATTAAATAAACATATAAACACACAAAAATTAATATATAATTAAACTACTATGTAATAAATTCTTAAAATGATTAAAATTTTAATAATTGAATATACTCGTATATAAATAAATATAAATTTCTTATTTCCCAACTGTACTACAAAATTCTCGTTTTCACTCCCATATCTACAAACACGTATATACAAAAATCATAAAGAAATCGAATGTACAGTTTTTTTATATTACCCGTTTTCTATATTTAAAAAAAGTTATAACATCATTTTTCTCCCGTAACAAATTTTCATACACAAAAGAAATCTTAGTTACAAAAAAATGAAAAAAAAAATAAAGAATCTATAAGATGTCGATCGATATATATAACATCATATTAGTTATAAATAATAATTATACGCAAATCATTGTTTATTATTGATGAAAAAATGATTGAAAAGAAAAAACGTATTCTATAAATATTGTATTTATCGGGTTCAAATAAATAAACATTAATAAATTCTGTCTTGAGTTATTCGAGAATTTAGAGTACTTTCAACAAAGTTTTAAGGGAGATCTGTTTGCTTTTAAGAGAGATGCGTGGGATGTGTTAGAGGATAGAGAGAAAGATAGCGCCAGAGTCTTGTTTCCTACGTAGATAGAAGCATTTGAGAAATTCGCCAAATCCGGGAAGTTTACGGGGATGCAACTATTTAGACTGTTTTACTATGTGAATCGCTATTTGATCCCACCAGGCACTTAAATGCGATGGATTTTCATGGATTTCGAAACTATTAAAAATAAGTTAAATTGTTAAATTGAATAGAATTTAGTAATTTATCAAAATATTAGAATAATATAATTAATATATTTAACAAGGCTTATCGTAAACTCTTCGAACTTTGAAAATTCAGAGATAAAATAGGTAATACAAAAGATAATGCAGATCGTTTTCGTACCTCGAAAATCGGATAGCAATTAACTCTCGTTAGAACAAGCGAATGTGTGTGAACATGAAGTACCACAAATATCATAATACCGCTTATTTTATACATTCTTCTCTCGATATTGTTTATTTTTGTACACATAGATTCGCTAGATTAACTTTATTTTAAATCTAACATAAAAGTATAAAAGTTTATTTTCTTTGTTGTTGTGTTTTCGTGCCTGTGTGTTTACACCTGTGAAATTGTTTTCGTGGATCTATACGTGTGTGGATTAGTGTCTCTACTTTATGTATGTGTGCGCGTTTCGCGTATATGTGTGTAATGTGTAAGAGAGTAGTTTCGTTTTTTTACATACGAGAAAAAAAGAGAGAGAAAGAGAAATGTGATACGGGGATGAAGGCATATTTGAAAATAGGGATATTGCTTGTAAAAAAGTGTAACTGACAATTTTAGTCTTCCATCGGTCTAGTAAATTCATTGGTGGCGTTTTTCGGGAAATCCTAACCTTCTAAACTACCAAAGTACGATTGACCTATATACTAACCAAAACACAGTTTTCGCAGTTTACGGAAACACCTATAGTGTACCTCATGAGAATGTAAATACCTACGAGTCTGCCTCCCGATTGCACCCTTATCAGTTGGTATATTCCCATTCGTACAATTATTCCATAAGGAAACTGGGAAAAGAGCATCGGATAATTTTACTTATCCGGAAATGAAAATGCGAAACTTTCGGCTTTCATTACCGATTTCCACTGCAATTGAGTTACCAATGCCGATAAATTTTTTTCTTCGAATCATCCTGGTGTCATAATCGTAACGAGAAATCCGATACCTTTCGGTATATCACATACGTGACAACACGTATATATTGTGTAATTATTTTAACTATGTTATAAAGATAAATGAATATAATTTTTTATGTTTAACTTAAATTTTACGAGGAATAAAATCTTACTTTTTAAATAATGCAAATTTTTTCTACCTAGATAAGTTGATAAATCTGTATTGTAGTGCTCAGTATTTTTAAACCTATATCAATACTTACACCGTAAAAGTAACAATTTTATGATTTTAAATGGAAAAATTTTTTAATGGAATACGGTTAAAAGCACATATTATGATTTATAAGCTTAAATATAAATTATGTAATGTATAAAATATTATTAGTGCCATAATACGATAATTTTAAAAATAATAAATAATCTGGATTCTTGCATTGATGGTAATTTATTACTTCAATAATAAATCTGTTTTTTTATAGAATATAATTTTTACATATTAACTTTTAATATTACTTTTTTTTTATAATTTAATGATTCAAATATCAAAATTATAATCAGTTTATTTGAATTAAATTATAAATAACTAAAAATTTTATATAATTATTGTTAAATTTATAATGTTTCTTTATATTATCTATTTCGAAATTAATTGAAACTGCATAAAAATTAATAATTTTTATGTTAGTGTAATATAATTGTAAATCGAATAAAATATTAAATAATCTGATTATTAAAACTATTTCAAATATACGAACTTGAATCCTATTAATTTATATATGGCTTTTTAAAAATTAATAAAGTGAAAAAGTCTTTTAATTTTTTTGTTATCATATTCCTATAAATCAAATAATTAGTTATTTAAGCGCTAATTTTTGTCTTTTTTAGAATTATAATTTTTTTTATTATGACTTGTAAAAGTATCATTATCGTAATATGTATCTCTATGCTTAAAAAATTTTGTTGCAAATAGAACCCAAACACTAAAATGTTTATCTATTGAAGTCGTGTATTTTTTACTTTCAAATAGAAAATTTTAATATAGCATTAAAAGAATATTTATATATATATCATAACATTTCTGTATTATGAAATCCAATAAAATATAAAAAAATATTTTAAATAATTAGCGTACAAAAATGTGATCGTGGCAATTCTGTAAAAAATATTTACAAAAATCAACATATTCTTATTGGATAATTCATTTATATCTAGTAAAAAATCGGTTTATTAGAAAGTTTGAATTTTTTAAATTATTTTTATCACGACATTAACATAAATACATTTGCTGAATGTTTTAAATTTCTATATTTTTTATTCGTACATTTTCTTATCGCATAATTTTTTCTACAGCGTATTGTAGGTAAAAATTTTGAGATAACGTAATGAAATTTTTAATGGCTTATTTAATGAATATTATATAATTTTTATGAAATATAAATTTTAAGTTATGAGTATTATCAGATTAGAAAGACGAATTACGTTTTACTGTAGTAACATGCACGGAAGTAAAAAAATGATACGACTCGAATTTTGAATATATGATATATTTAAGTTTATAGCAAGTACTTGAATCTATATATTTTTCAAAGTATTATACTCTAAAAAACATCATAATTTGAAATATCAAATGTATGTTTTACCTTATCGATATTATTCTTGAAAACAGAATTTGATCGGTAAATGTACATATTAAATTTAATAATTTAATAATTTATTAGGCAGGAAACATATTGAATATACATCATAATATTACAAATAATTAATATAATAAATTATATAATTTGTAAATTCTGAATGAAATTATTTTAGAATTTAAAATTATTATTAATGTAATTGCAATAAAATATTTTATATTATAATTTTTTATATTTTTATATTCATGTAACTTTTTACAATACCTATATAATTGAATAGCCATATAATCTTATTATCTGTACAGTAACGTAATATTACAAAAATTCATCAAATTTATGTTATTAATTTACAAAATATTACTTATATAATCATTAGTTCGATGTACAATAATTAATATTTAAAAACATTTTTAATTTGAAGTTATTTTCAATAATATTAATATCATTATATTTATCTCATTGAAATAATAAATGTGCGATAGATTTAATAAATTTTTTCATTTATAATACAAATATTTGTATCGTTTAAAATTAAAAATCATTACATTATTTATTTGGATCGATATGGTCTTATACGTGTTATATTTGCATTACCAACGAGTAAGATATGTATAAATATATATATTAATAGTATCATCTTATCTAATTATAATTAAGAAAATTTAAAGTAAATTCAGAGGAACAACAAACATGAATTTTAGAAAATTTGAAGCTTCTTAATAACTAAGAGCTACATTTTAGTCGAGAAGTGAAAAAGTGTGAGTTCGATCTCAATCATTGACTGGGACGTTGATTTATTTCGTTTTCGTATGCAAATTGTTGGAAGAATGTTTTAAAGACATTGATAAAATTTTTATTGACCTCTGAAATTACATAAATGAGAAAAATATTCAAAAACAAAATCTTTGATTCTTTCATACCATCGATGAAATTTTATATTTAAATTTCAAAAATATTCAATGATATTGCCTGATTGGAGAGACGAAATTTAAATTTATTTTAAAAAATATATTTTTTGAACTTGATTCACAATGCAAAATTTTAAAAGTTAAAATTTTTATATTCAACGAAACAAAAATTCATTCCTATTTACTATTAATATTACAGTGCATAAAATGAAATGCTTTAAATTTATTATAGTATATTTTTTAACATAATATAATGCATATATAAATCTATATAAATAAATAAGATAAATAAAAGAATGTATAAAAATTAACATATATGAATAAAAGATGAACTAAGTTTCATTTTTTTATTTAAATTTTAGCCAACCGATTGGTTATATTTTTTATATTTCTTTTAATTTCGTATCAAAATAATTTTGTTTTTTTTTTGACAAATTTTATATATACAGTGAAGTTTTTAATTTTATCAAAAATTTTAATAAAAAGCCGTTGCTGAATGTTTTTTTCATATCGTTGTTTGAGTTTTCATATATGAAAATTGAATATTTTAAATACGGAATTTTAACTGTAATACATTAAAACTAATCTGACAATACTTCACTCGTTTACGATAAATAATAAATATTACACTAAATTGGATAATATAGCTACGAACAAAAAAAGAATTTAAAAATAATTAAATAATTTTATTTAATTTTAATAAAACTATTTTAATAACTCGTTAACAATAAAACACTAAACATAAAACAAAAATACTAATAATAACAAATACGATTCCTCTAAATAATTTTTAAACAATCAATATATCTTAATATATGAATTAATTTGATTACCTACGTTTTATAAGAAAACACTTTTGTATAAAATTTATATATATAATTATTTAAAATTGCAAAACATTAAAATTTAATGTGTATTTTTTGTTAAATTGATTTGAAATAATATTTCATTAAAATATATTTCACGTTAGAGAAATTAATTTATATAAAAACAAAGTTTATATTATTGGATAATCTACTTTGCATTGAAATATTTTTAATTTACAATGTAGAGAATGTATTAAATTAAAGTTAAATTCATTTATATAAAGTTATTTCCACAGTTATGCTCCACAGAAAATGCACAGAATGTATATTTTTACCTCACTATCGATAACGACGCTGATGTGCATACTTTTTACAAAGAAGTGTATTTAATTGTTCGTTATTTATTTTTCACGAGGTATACATTGCACAATTTCTTTTATACAATAAATTGCATACTTTTTTGTACGAACGTAGGCTAATTTTCAGTCTCCAATCATAAAGTAATATCTGTATCGTAACTTGGCAGATCCGCAATTAGCGACTCGTATTTTGTCTTTCTATAGTTCATTGGTGAATCGTCGAGCTATTAATATATGCAAAACTCAAAGCAGCTTTGGCATTCGAGTTTTTTCATTTATCGTTTTTGCTATAAATAAGAAAATTAAGAAATTTAGATTGCATTTCCTAATAACTTTAACATCCCTAAAATAATTTCCACGCTATCGATGAAATCGTCTCATTCGTCGGCTTCCAACTTAATACCTAATCAAATCATATTTTGATGAATTTCCTCTAAGAAATCGTTCCCTCCGTATCGCATCGTATCCTAAGAGCGCCGGGAAAATTAACTGAACCTCTAAATACATTTACACCGCTTCTCGAATTATATAGCGGAATTTCAGGTAACTTGATTCTTCGTATTTAAACGAAACGTAACGGATCATTCGATCCTCAATTTCGCCAAGGTCTCGAGAGTAATCTTGAAAAAGATCTTCTCCATTTCAGCGTTGTATTGTTGTACGTCCAGATATTGACTTTGGAGTAACGACTCTAGTTGCTGATCTATTACAGATGATGTTGGATGTTGATGTTGCTGATCTGGGAACTCGGTTTCCAAGGTATCTTGTACTCGAAGCTTGTTTGTGGTGGCGTTCGTTGTATGGTCACTGTTTACGCTTGCACTAATTACCATGATATCACTTTCAGCTGTTTCTCCAAATTCCACCATACCTCCATCTCCTTGACTATCAACACCTACGTTCTCCGAATCGTGGCTCGGGCTTCATCCATCTCCGGTCTCAAGACTGTTGCGGTATCTGTTTCTCTCTCCATTACTTGATTCTGAATTCTCTTGCAAGCCGCGCGTTCCTCTTGTTTACTCGTATCCGTTCCCTACGCTCTTCTCGTTGGGTGTCAAGGTTGAAATGAAAAGGGCTCTCTTCCTGTCCTTTATCAATTCGCTTCCCCATAGTCTTCGTTCTAACGCTTGGTTTTTGCAAGTCCGAACACCGTAACCCATACAGACGGTTTTGCTTTTAACTTTGATGCTCTTTCTTGTGCTCTTCGCTTTAGTTCATTCGCGCACTCTCTCTCTCTCTCTCTCTCGTACTCTCTCTTAGTAGCTGGAATAATGCTCTTGTCACTAAACTAAAGCATTGTCCTCGACGTTTCCCCTTCTAGACTTCCAAGGTTTGTCTCTCAATTGCTTTCTCATATAAACCTATACATACGTAACTGTTCACCTCTTCTATTACTCTGTCTCTCTTTTTTTCTTCTACTCTTACTCGCAGAATAATATCATGAGTTTTTTAATTAAAAGTTATACAATGTAGTCTTTGCGTTGTGATTTTTAGTTTTTATTTTAACGTAAATCTGAAATGAAAATATTTTTAAAATATTAAACTTTTAAACTTTAATGTAATATTTATTTTAAAAAATCTTTTAATATTTAACTGATCTTAGATTGAACATTAATATTTATAATAAATTTATGTAATTTAATATAAACAATATTGACGTACTAATTTAAGAATAATTTTGGCTTGCGAGATGAAATATTGAAATTAATTTGTGAGCATAATAAATAAATTCTCAAAATGTTATCCAAATTCATTTTTTTAAATATATAAATATTTTCAATTTAAGATAAATGTTATTTAATAATTAAATACCTACATAAATTACGAAAAGTATAATAAATTTATTTTGTACAAGAGAAAATTCTTTTGAATCTCTACGTTAGATTCAGAAAAATCAATTCTTTATATGAAATTGCAACTAAAAACTGCCACTTGTATAAATTTTTATTTTTTTTACTTTATTTTTAATTATCGTGTACAAGAGACAAGAGTTTTCATACGTTTATCTTTTATCGATGAATTTTTATTAAATTTTTTTGTCTTAAATAATATAATATTAAGTTTGTAATAATTAAAACAACGTTATAATCGTTGACATTGATTTAGTACATTTAGTAATTAAAATGAAATCTGATAAAAATATTTTATGTATGAATTTAAATAAAAAATTAATTTTTATAAATTTTTTATTAATTATCCTTTCAATAATTTCCAAAATTCGAAATACATCATATTATGATCTTTTAAATTAAAATTTTACCAGAGTATTTCGTACGGAAATAAATTTTTATAAATTCTTAAACAGATTGTGTCAAGTTTGATATTATTTACGTGTATAATAAATCTATACTTTAATATTTATATAGTCAAAGTATTAAATTTTCAATAAATTAATATAAGCTTCATGAAATATCTTAAATTTGATACCAATTTAAAATTAAAAAAAATAATTTATTAATTCAAAATAAATTATTTTAGGTAATTTAATATTTTTAATGAGATTTGTATACTTAAACCAAAACGATATTTAAATTAGATATATTATTAATCATTCTAATTTATTCATTCGTTAAAAATTAAATGCGTATTAATTTATTGTAGAAAAAATGTTATTACGTTGCTTTCTTTTACCTTTCCTTCGTTTTTTAATTTTGCGTAGTGAAGAGTAATTTGTTGTACGTATTAGGTTTGCTAAAGTGGTCGACTAACTAAAGCCGTCTGTCTTTAGAAAATCTGGATTAACCTGGCACAGCTTTTGCCTTACTTTAAGATGGATTTTCTTTGTCACAGAAATGCCAATGTACTTGGCACATCGAAGTTTTTTTACCATTTATTCGATATTTTTCTCGACTACGACGATATCTCAGTTCTTGTTACGATCGTACATTTCTACAAAAACTTTTACCTTCGAGTACAATTTTCGACCTTCGAACATCCACTAAGCCATATTTACCAGTTAAATAATATTAAAACCATTAATCCGAATACTCATTTTCGATACTAAAGAAAAAAGAAATTATGAAAATTATCAAAATCAATATATAACACTTAAACAGTTAAACAGATCGATCGATCCACGCCTTTAATTTTTCAATATTAAATAACATAAAATATTAATTTCATTGGTCGAATCAAGGTTTGATCTAAGCTTAAATTTTATTAATGTCGAGTACCGTAAATTGATCCTATGAGTTCATTCTATTAATACTAGATTTCGAAGCCTCTAACTTACCCAAAAGATTGTTGATAAATGAAATATTACACGCGATAAAAGCAAATAGATTATGTGGTCGGTACACATTCCCGTTATCGCTATCGATTCAAACATTGAGATTTTAGAGTAAAAGAATAATAGTATTTATAATCGGATAATAAAAATAACGATAATAGCGAGGATAGAAATATTCAACGTTAAAATACAAAATCATCTTATTAACCGTTTTAGTCGAAAAAGGATTAAAAAGAAAAATAGTAAGAGACAATAATTATTATAATCGAAAGTAAATGTAAAATCTTTAACAGAAATTTAATAAATTTGATTTAATAAGTAATTATTATGTTTCCTGCTTATAATTTTAAAAATACGCAAACAGTTTTGAAATGAATAGTTCATTAATTTAGGTATAGACGTTAAAATATTGCTTTCGCATATGAATTTATCGAGATATAAGTTAATCTACTAATTATTCATTAAAATGATCAAACACCTGACATAGAATCGTACTACTAATTTTAATTATATTATTTTACAAAATATACACGAGTGAAATACTAATTATTTGATATCGAAATGATTCGGTAAATTTTATTTACCCGTTAATAACCTAATCATTCATTTATCGGATATATTCCAGTCAAATCATGAAATTTATAATATTTGTCTAAGTACTGTCTGTTTGATGCATAAAGTACAGCAAAGTAATGCTTAAACTTTATTATCACGGCGTTACATTCATTCGAGTACAATAACTGATTAATGTTTCAATTTACAGGAATGTACCCAAGTCTTGATATGACCCAAATGCAAACATATAATCTAACCGAGTAACTAGAAACGAGGTCATCGTTTTATAAGTACTTGTTATGGCTACAATAAAGTTTCGCGTCTCCCTACGACGGACGGTATTCCATCGATTCGTAAGCATAATCAATCATTCGGAACTGGTGGGGAATTTCAAAGTAATAAATTCAGTACTATACACCTTTACATTATGTGTAGTTATTTGTAATATTAGCGATACTTTATGATCCTTACCGTATATTTCTTAGATCTAACTGACTTTTTGCATAAATAGATATTATTCAAGCTAATAATTATGCCATTGATTTATAAATCGACAAAGAATATTATTCCATACGTTATTTTATGTATCTTTCAAAAGAATAATTTTAGAACAAAATATATTGTATATGCAAATATCAATTTATATATAATTTAATATGTATTATTTTGTATCGCGATAGATATAAATTTTTCATTCGGTATTTCATAAATATTCATTTTGCTTTGAATTTTTTGACAAATTTTCAATACTTTGATTATTTAATTTCCACAAACTATCGCTCAAATTATCTTCGTTTCAATTATTTGTATACTTAATAATTTGTTAGTAAAATAACCTCAAATTAAATTTCATTTTTAATCTATTTTTCTTATACATTGTTGTTATTTGCACACGCGTATAAATAAATACACTCACACGTACATGCATATATGCTTTGAACGATTCCTTTGACCAACTCCGTATCATAATTATCACGCGTACATCAAGCAAAAATACTTCTCACCGTTTCGATTATCATAAACAAATTTTCAGTCTCCATTACTCGAAACATTATTATCATATTATATAAGAAAGTTATTCTTGTAAGAAAGTAAATAAATATTACTCGATACTTCGATCATTCTAACATAATTTCAAGAGTTAACAACGTGTAACGTTAAATAATTCCCAATCGATCTGTTCCACAGCAGCTGAAAATATGAAATGAATTTTCGCGACAACATTGTTCGATTAAAAGCAAAAATCCTCAAATTGGCTCAATTTGTTCCCGTTGAAGTCTTGTTTCGGCTAAAAATGCGAGCAATTTTTATGCATTCGATGGGACGATGCTCGATGCGCTGGCAAATGTACGTCGGAGGATCGACCGAAAGAGGCGGGGAACATCGAAACGCGGATTTCCTCGTATGATTAATGGCTGTAATTCAGACGTACAAAAGCGCACTTGGGTACGTTGGAATTCTAATTACGAGTTGGTACCTCTAAGCGTGTGCAGACGCATCGTCGTCTGATTCTCTCAGTTTCGGGCTCTGTATTCCCTTCTCTCTCTCTCTCGCACTCTCTCTCTAGCTATCATCCGTTGTATGCTGGACTGTCATTTTATACGCGTGTTCGATCTAACCCATTCAACCGAACCGACCGATCAATGCAATAGAGATGCATCGATACCATCGTCGAAATATCCAACTGGTTTATGCGACTATTGGTCGCAGTTTTACCTTCGACACTCGTCACTCATCCGTATCGAATTGGATTTCATTGTTCTGCTCGTTCATCAACTCACTCACATATAAAATGTTCTCGAATATTGCTCATTTTCTCTCGATTACCTTTTTCGCTACTTCTTTCTTCCGCAGCGTGCGATTGCCCAATAATATTTACGAGACACCAAATTATATTCTTGTTTTCAGCAACAAAGGCATTCTCCTCTCGTTCTTGGCTGGATGTTTCTGGTGTTGCCGTTTTTACCCGCATCCAATCTATTTATCACCGTTGGTTTCGTCGTCGCCGAGCGAGTTCTTTACATTCCCAGGTGAGCTTTTAAGAGCTTTTAACTATCGCTTATTGAATATGTGTCTTTATTACCGAGTCTAAAGTAACATGTTATATTTCAGTATCGGTTGGATACTGCTGGTGGCTTATGGAGCTCAAATTACTTGGACGGCTACTCCCAGACGAAGAGCTTTCATCACGGCTGGTATAGTTCTACTCCTGATCTTGGGCTGCTGCCGCACGATTTTTAGAAATCGTGATTGGACTTCAAGGGAAACGCTACTTAGGTATGTTCCTTGCTTTTTCCGTGAAAGAGAAACGAAACGTTCCGAGAATATTTTTTGTATTAGCTTCGTAAAGGCTTCGATTTATATCCCGAGAGCGAAATACTATTTTAAAATAAATACAGCACAAAATCTACGGATAATTCCAATTTTATCTCATAAATAGACTTTTTAAATTGCTCCTTTTCTTTGTATATCAAAAATTTTGTCGTAACTTTAACAAGAATTTTCTTATTAAAATAATATAATATTGTAATAAATTTTCGTTATTGTAAAACATAATTAAGAGTGTATTCAAGATAATTATCGAGAATACGTATATTAAACGAAACAAAAATAATTGTACAAGTTGATCGAGTTTAAATGGATAACGTTAAACTTTCCGATAAAAATAGGATACGATAGTTTTTATTTAATTTACGATATTATTTCTTGGGATTAATAAACGCACATTTTTTAGAAAAGATTTAGATTATTTTGACGATCTATAACTACTTGGTTAAAATTTTATTGATTTCAAATACTCTTCTAATTATATTCATCGGAAATCATCATTTTTATAAAACATACGCGAATATATTAATTATGTATGACTAGAATTGAAGAAATTATATATCTATGGTATATATAATTAAATCGATATTTTTTATTATTAATGTTTAATCGAAGATTATACTGTTCGTGGAAACCATGAATAATTAAAAATGTTTCCTTTGACTCGATATAATCCAAAAAGTAACTATTTTTATAAATATATTATAATCGAATAAATAATACTATATCAATTATAACCTTCACTATTATTTATAAATCGATTTAAATATTTTAAGTACATGAAATTATTTCTATAAAATATTTATTTATAAAAATCGTTCTAAAAATATTTTTCTCAATTAGTAACTTTGTCGTTAAAACTCTATTTAAATTATTATCTAAATATTTCATTCGGCTTTATTACTAGCATCGCAACTTATACTACACAAATTTTTAAGTAATTAAAATTTTTTTTTTCAATTTACAGAGCGGGGCTTCGAGCCTTACCGGATAATGCCAAAATGCATTATAATTTTGCGAATTTCCTTAGGGATACTTCGCAACCGAACAGAGCTATACTTCACTATCAATTGGCTTTGTGGTAAGTAATTTATTAATTCCGTTAATTTTAGCATACAGTATGTTGTTAAATTATGTAAACAAAATTAGCGAGAAAAATAAACCTTTAAAATACGAGTTTGATGCAATAATTTTTTATGAGTCTTTTAAAAGCGTAAGAGTAATGCATACAAAACGATTTCAATTTTCCAGTCAGAAGCACAACGTAGCTATTAAAGAGACCATTATATTTGTACTTGTATTTTTTTTATTTCATTACGTTGAAATTGCCTCAACAATAAAATAGAGACGACAAGTATTTCGAAACTAGCTAATAGTGTAACATAAGATAAAATTTTAATACTTTATTTATATTACGAAGAACATTCTATATTTTACTTTGATTAAGTAGAAAAACTTTCCAAATAATAAATTAACGCAAAGAAAAGAAATAAGAAGTAGGAAAAGAAAAGCAGGAAGGAAAGGGAAAAGCAAAGTTTCGAAATATTTCGTAGTTTAACGAAAAAGTGTACAACCTCGCTAAGAACTTTCTTCGGCTAAAATATATTTAAACGTTTTTTTCCACTATTTCCAGACCATTCCATTGTTTATTTTATAAAAAACAAAAAAAAAACAGAAAAAAAGCGAAAACGTATACTTTTTGGCATTACTCGTAAGAAAAACCATAGTGCAGTTTCATTGTCAGTCATTAGGGACTATTTTTCTGGCTCGAGTGCAGATCGGCCGCGATAAGTAACGAAAATGAGAAAAGTAGCGGAAAAGGAGAAAATGAGTATGGGACTAAGGATGGAGCAAGCCAAGACGAGATAAAGAAAGAAAGCAAGAGAGCCAAGAAACTGGTCTCCTCCGATTTACCAGACACGTGGCGCAGTCGCTCCCACGAGACCGAAAATTTCGCTCGGTCGGGTCACCGTCCTCCATATGTCCTCCGCATATGTCGCCTCCCGCATTTTTCAGGGGTAGGCACTTTTTTTTTTTTGACCTGGACGCCCCCGCATAGCTGTTGACGCATGCGAGAGACAACGCGTAACGACCGGTTTGGCTCGATTCGGAATTTCGATACGGTATCCCGACGCCCTTATCGCACCTGTGCTTTCATCTGCCTTTCCTCCCGAAGGCAGTGAGCGTAAATGTTCGCAATAACGCGTCATATACTTTCTGGACAGATCTGCCTTTTATACGGTCTACCCTTGAGCACTTGGTGTCTTGGGCGAATATTTTATGTTCTTCACGTACTTTCTTATTTTATTTAGAGTATCAAGCGCAATTAATGGGACCTCGAGGTCTATTGCGATTTTTTCGTGAAATAAATAATATCGTGTACTGAATTTGCAACAAAAACTTTTTGTATTATTCATTCGTCTCATTTTTCTTATTTCCTTATTTCTTTAGAGATAAATATCGTATATTATTATTTAAGGAACTTGATGTTCGCGACAGAAATAATTTTTATTACTCGAACGCGTTTCAAAGATATTCATAAATTCAAATTAATTAATTATATTCGTTATCGTTATTACGTAAATTCAAATTAATAAAGTTTCTCGTCGATATTAATAGGTTGAAAAATAAAATCTTATAAAATGAAACTGTTACATAAATAGGTCGTACAATCAATAATAATTATAATATACATCAATCATTCGTTTCTCGTTCGATTCATTAATCTCAAAGCAATAGAATTCTCGTTTTTTTCGTTCTGTTTTATAAATATTGTCCCATTTATTGTTTTCAAGAAAGATTCGAATACTTCGATATAATTTTTTTTTCAACTTTGATGTATTCCATGAAATATTTTTATGAGTTCTTGATTTGTTTATATTAAAATGTAGCAATATTTCTTATCGATTCTTACGACGAGAAAAGTTGAAAATAATTAAAATTACAATCGAAATAAATGAATAATCAAAAATAAATAATTATGAATGTACTTGGAAAGAAAATTAATATTTTAAAAATCTTGTATATAAAATATATTAAAGTATTGCACGAAAAACAAAATTTAAACATTCGTTAAAAAGTATTGAAATTTATTTATTTTTTAAATTTTCGTATCATTAATATAATTGCAGTTTTAATTAAATTATTAAGATAATTAGTGTTGATTTTAGATGTTTGATAATAATTTCATAGCAGGTCAAAATTGTTTAAAAATTGAGTACTATAATAATTTGTATCCAATATGATGAAAAATAAATAATTATAGGTATTCCAATTAAAGTCAATTATAAAATATAATTGTAGTTTTATATTTAAATATTTTCGATAAAAATTTTATTTTAACGTTATATAAATCTAGAAATCAATGCTTAAAAATGGTAATTTAATTAATAATAAGTACTTGATTCAAAATAATATACAAATGCATAAAATAATTGAAATTCTGATTTATTATTTTTGTTACATAATTATATAAACATAATTACACGATATTTAGAAATATTTTAAATTTTCTGAATTTAAAATAATAAATTTATTTGAAATATTCATTATGTATCTTAATAATATGTATAACTTGGAGATTGTTAAGCATCTATATATTTTACAATTATTTATCCTTGAATATACAAAACTAATAAATTATCTATAAATTATTTTCACTTGAATATTATATTTATTTTATTTTATATTTATTTTCTATAATTTTCAATGTATATGCATATAATTTTTGAACCCGTGTTTTCCTAATTTAGTTTTATAAGTAGAATACGGCTTCATTAAAATTATGTTTGGCCTAATTATTTTAATTGCTTATTATTAATACCTACACTATCTATATTCTGGCATTAAATCTGTTGTCTTATCATTATCGTCCATCTTCTTTTCGACTCTTTAATCTGAAATTATATGTGCATTCAAATTTATAATAGGTTATTTATACAATTTAACTTCTAAGGACTTATAATATTACAAATCATCTTAAATGTGTATATATCTATATTTACAATTATAAAGATTATTATCATCGTTATTGATAATATTAGTTATGAAATTATTTCTTATCCAAAATAAACGTTGTAACGAAAAATAAATAAAAAATTTAACCTTTTCTGTATTTTTATATTTAACTTCATTTCTAATGTTATTTTACATATCAGTTCTTTTATTTGTTACGAATATTTATAAAAAATATCTTTCAAAATTAAGTCTAATTCAAGAATATTCTAATTATAAGGATTGTACTGATTCATATCATAACATATTATAAATAATTGTCTATATTCTACAAAGTACTAATATTACATATTTATAAAATTCAACAAAATATTTATTAAAAGTGTATAAAATAATACAAATAAATTCGATAATGGTAAAAACTTTTTTTATATATACAATAATACTTTGAAATAAATACACACAAATCTTAAAATGATTGATTATTTTTCATCGAGTGATATAAAAATTGATAAAATTATAAAAATCCATTAATTTTCTTGTCGATAAATGTTAGTTTAAAAACAATAGTAATGATGTATCATCGCGATAATCAGATTACAATGCAGATATAATTGAAACAAGTGAAAAAGATTGGATTAAAACTCAAGTTTTTCGCTATATACAGATATAAAACTGAAAAGTGCCGGTACTTAAACACGATTCATGGATGGTTCAAGATTCTTCAAAAATTCCAGTACAAGGTACAGCGGTTTGTAATATCAAGAAGTATAAGTTCCTTGATATTAAAGTAAGATTAAATACGATCAATGGACTGATGAAAATTTAACTTATTGCAAAAACAAAGTTAAAAATATTCTCTTTGTAACTACGAACGAAGATTAAACGAATGATTACAACATTAATCATGAGATTTTTTAAAGTAAAATCATCTATATTATTCTTAACTAATGAAACTTAAAATCAATATAGCTCGAAAATTTTTTTATTTTAACTCAATCGATTATATTAGTGAAAGAATAAAACTTATTAAAAATATTATCGAACAAATGGAATCGAAGTAATAAAATACCGATAAAAAGTAAATTTTTACAGAATTTGTAGGTAATAAAAGTATTAGTAATAGATTTAAATGGAAGTGTTATATAAAATTGTCGACATTTCAAACGAATCGGTAGCGATATTCTATGATATCCGTATTTGCGTGAAAAAATTTAAAGGCTCGTAATTCAAATAAAATTTTATGGAATCTATTCTCGGGCAAGATTAAAGGTTCGTAAAAGATAAATTATTTTCTAAAAAACTTTGATTTTTTAAGGAGCAAAGAAAATTATATCCGTAGAATAAAAATGGCAAAAAACGTGTACACGAGTAAAAATTTGTTTGGCCGATACTCGACTCGGAGAAATTAGTAAGACACACAGGAATCCAAAGTCCAACGAAATTAAAAAAGTAGCAAGATTTTCATTTGTTTGCACTCGAGTGCTCTACCTTAATTACTAGTCAGCCGTACCCGCACTTATCGTATTTGCCCAGTAAGAGAAAGATCTTTAGTATGCTAAGTAGCAAGAAAATCAATTTCTCAGACAGTCGAGTGTATGCAAATTAAGCATGGCCGCGCACAACAGCTGTAATTTGCGAAGAACGCGGTCGCGAGAAGGTGTAGATGTCATTTGGCACGTACGAGTCTAGGAGTCGGTGCTTTTGCGCGGTCAAAGAGCTTAAAGTGGCTAAAAGCTTAAAGTGCGTTGGCCGGACTGTGCACATTATAAACCGACGTACAGGTTATCTTGCCGTTCGTCCGGGACACTGATGAATACCTTCGTCTCTCTTAACTACTAGTGACTTCCAAGCTGTTATAACGGAAGCCAGAAGAGCGAAGCTGACATAATCCCATACGGGATTACGCGGTGAACCAACAAAACTGCATTAATTAGCCGTGAGATGAAGTGCCTATTACGGCCCTTGCACATGGAGAATAATGAAATGGAGAGACGAACGGGCTTGGCTCCGTTTCACCCCCCTCTCCCCCCTCACCACCTCTCGCGCTCGGGACACAACACCGCACGGATACTCCGATACTCGCTTCCGGGCTCATTTTTCTCATCCTCCGGTTTATATCCCTTGCCCTCCTGCGCCCACATCCACTCTCTTACGCCGTCAGCCGAAAGTGGAACAAGGCAATATCGCTGCCAACTACAGCCGATTGCGAGCGGTGAGAGAGAAAGAAGAAAGAAGGGCGAAAGAAAGAGAAAACGGCGACGATTAAGCCGCGCCTGCTCTTATCGATTATCAATCAATTTAATCCGGAGCAACCGAGGATATCGCGAGCATTCTTCGTTTCGTCCTCCCGCACCGACGATCCACGCGTATATATGCGAGTGTCGATATAAACGAGGGAGAAAGACAAACGAAAGATTAAACCAACCCGATCGACTAACGAGAGTATTACCAACCGTCCGACGAGCCGATAAAAACCTTTCGCCCAATGCCGTCCCGCGAAAATACAATCAGCTCCGCAAACGCGAGACGAAAGAGAAATGGAAAAAGACGCGTGTACGAGAACTCGTGAAAATTCGTGGATCGCGGGTAGACCCGGAACGACACCTCTTTTCCGAAAAATTAGCTCCGGCTTTCCGCTTACGGCCTCCGTCTCCTGCCCGGGGAGATAAGGAACCGACTGGGAATAAAAAAAAAATAAAAATACCATCGATGGAAAATAAAGAACGAGCCGTAACGAGATTGAAAATAAAATATATACACGAGTTCGTATAGTATATGCTTTCCTTGTTTTTCCTTTTTTCGTGTCTTTTTTTTTTCTTTTTTTTTTCATCCGGGAAGGGCTTGCACTCGATTTGGCTCGGGTAGCCGTCTAGAAAGACGAGATAGATCAACCATGAAAATTTTATGCGTGCGATACACGCACGCGCGCACACCTACACACACGCGAGGCCTTATATTTACGATATTGCATTATTTGATTGGTGTTTTACGATGCCTCGCTTTTACCATTATTCAGTCAGGGGACATAAAATGCGCGGCGGCCGGGCGGGAGGGGATGGGGTGGAGGAGAGAGAGTGAGAGAGAGGGGCATAAACTATATCGCGTCGCGAACCGGGGCTGCGGACTACCTGCCTATCGCGCAGTAAATCAACTCTCCGGGAAATCCCTCGAATGTGCTGATATACCATAAAAGTCCCGGTAGATAATCATTTTCGGAAAAACCGAACCGCGGCGAGCAACGCTGCTTACGTTCATCCCCGAAGCCGTCGTTTTATGAGTTTCGCCACACGTTCGCGGCTCTTTTGCGCAAGTCCGAGATTCCAAGGCCGCGGGGGAAGAAACTGGAGGTCCATTGGTACGCGTGGACGATTAAGCCGCGGTGGAGAATGTGAAATAACGGATGGGATTCGAGATGGAGGACAATCGGCGTCGTTGTCTAGGTCCGACCGGGGCTAAATCGCGCTCGTAAAAAATTGAGGAGCCGCGGGCGCCGTCGTCTACTTTATGTTCCGCGGAAGTGTAAACGACGGTTTCGTACGATTCGCAATATATCGGGAATTCGGTGTTCGGAGTCGAGGACGTCTAATATCCTTCTTTTATTTTATCAGTGCTACGGATTATCGACTTGACTACTTACGTAGTTGTTCCTCGTCGCTCGATAAATTTGAGGGCGTTTGTCGCACTCTTGAATTGGAATGTTCTCTTGGGTATTATAATATTTAATCAAATATATTGCCATTTTGCTTTGGCGTAATTTTCTTTGATTTTATGCTTCTTCCGTCGTCATTCGCAAAACGAATAAAATGTTTAATTCCATAATAAATAAATTATTGTACTTTTATTTTACATTCGGATTTTTATTTCTGTAAAAAATTGAATTTATAAATCCGAAATTTCCATAAAATTAAAAATTTATGTTTATATTTGATAATACCGATACGAATACCAAAGTAATCTTATAAACTAATTTAAAACTCCTAAAAGTTTGCTTAATTCTGGAAAAATTTGACGGATAATGGCAATTGACATTTGTAATATACTATGTACCAATTATTATGAATATATATCTTCTAAGATATCGTTATAATAAAAATCGATATATTCGATCGTATCTTGCGTTTAAATTCGATTACTGAAAATATTTTGTACTTAAAATAATGGTTTCATCTTTCAAAACAATGAATATTCGAACGCGATCATAATCTTTAATGTATATTCGTTCGTTAGCTGAAAATTCAAACGAAAATAAAATGAATATTCTATTAACATTGCGTTAAAAACGTATAACGACTTTTCGAACTATATCAGATATACGAGTAAAAATATTGAGTTCGACAAGCTGAACTTACGTTTATAAGATGTTTCACCTGAAATAGTCTGTTTAAATGAAATATAAAATGTATTTAAAAATTGAGAGCATAAAATCGTATTTCCGTTACTGTTCGAAATTTAGTTGCTTAAACTTGTTTTAATTAAAATGAATCTGTTCCAGTTGTGTGAAATTAGAAGACTATGCAAAATTTGCATATAACGTTGTATTTTTAGTAAATGCATAAAACTGTAATTATTTTACTATTTCTTGAATTGAATGAGTATTAATACGATAAAAGAAATTTGTTAATAATAATAATAAACTTACAAAATTTTCTATTTTAACACATTAAAATTATTGGTTAATAATCGATCCATGAGATTTTAAATATCATAAATATTTTTTAAAATTATAATTGTACTATTGATTTCAATTGATATATTTTAAACTTTTATTCTAATATATATAAAGATCAGCAAAAATTATTATATAATAATTTGAATTTTTGTTCAAATAGTAAAAATAATTACTCCATAGTTTAAAATAATTTAAATTGATACTTAATAAAATATTCTCCGAATAAACTTTTTCTTCTTAATGTTTATTTTCAAGGAAATATCAATGAAATATTTTTTATTACTAATATTGATATTAATACAATTAAACAGAATCAAAAAGGTTGAAATTGTAAGTTAAAATTTCATTGTAACGTAGTTCAAAAGTACAGACTTTGATAAAAAATATTCTATACAACGATATGGTATAATTACAGAAAGAACATTTCGCTTGAAAAAATATTAGAAATGGATTTATTCTACGATAAATTAAAATTGAATGAAAACTAAAAATATCGAATATGCATCCTAAATTTAAATAAACAATTATTTGCATCTCAAAATTATTTTATTTATAAAATAATATCCGATTTATAAAAATTTAATGTTCATATATAAAATCACTTTTAAATAATAAAATTATATTTTAATACTGATTAACTCAAGTAACACTTTTATGAAATATTTATTAGAATAATGCAGTTTGTTAATTAACATTTTACATCAGTTAATATTTTAAATAAATTCTTGAAGTAAATAAATTTAATAATTTTAAATGCATTCTCTTAAATACATTACTGACTTCATTATGTATATGTATACCTATATGCCTATATACCTATATATATATATATATATATATATATATATTCCATTCTATGTCAGTTTCACATAAATATCAATACACTTTAGATTTTAAATTAAATGCTTACTCGTATTTTTACTTTCTAAGATTATTTATCATATTGTAATTTTTCTTAATTTATGAATCAAAATTATATTATTTTATAAATTATGAAATAAAAAAATGACATGTACAAATTTTTCTCTTTTTCAAATAAAAATGTTTTATGGATGTTTATCAAATTCAAGACACATATTACTGAATTGTTGCTTATTGAAATAAATATTCATTCTATTTAAAATTCTGAGGTTAATCGTTGAGATTCCACTTCAATTTAAACTATAAACATTGAGTAGATCTAAAGATTTAGTACACCGCTATTTAAATATCAAAATTATGCTACAGAAGTTTTTATTACAAGAGACAGTATTTAAAAAATTATATTTTATAGTTACAGAATCTTTTTGTCTTATCTAATCTACTTTTTTAGAATTTTAACCTCAAACTGGAATTCAAAATAAGTTCAATTACTTTACTTTTATGTTTAAAATTTTGAGTCCACGCCATGAATTCCGTAACATCCTTTAACGATGATAGATTAGATGTTTTGAATTTATATATTATGTATAATAAAAAATATCTCAGTTTATAGGATGTTGAAAAGAATATACAAGAGATCAATATTTATAATATTAAAAATTATAGGAGAAAAATTTTACTTTAAAATATGAATAATAAAATATAATTTTGAATGATTATTTACTTTTGTAATATAACTTCGTATATTTGTTTATGAAACATTTTGTGTGACGTTTTGTATTAAAATTTCATAATATAAAAAGTTATGTCGTTCTTTATAGTACACATGGAAAAGTCTGCTAAAATAGTGTAATATAACTCTAAAATAAATTTGTTAGATAATGGTTGTATATTTTATGAAATATATATTTCATAAAAATCAATTTTAAATACTAAAAAAGGGTCATACATAAAAAAATACTATAATAATGGATTTATAAAATATTTAGAAACACATGAAAATACATCCCTTAACTGCGTTGTAAAATAAAAATTTTTAATGCTAAAAATTTGTCAATTATTTGTTATATATATAATGAAAATTTTATGGATATGTACGAAAGTAAAATATTTTATATGTAACTATCGGTATAGAATTTGTAAACTAATAATGTTACTCGAATATGTATATTTAATCCCCATAGTTTGAAAAACAACTGTTAGTTTTCCGAGTTTAAAAATTAGTCTGAAATATGTGTATAATAAAAAAAAACAATAAAAATTGCATCGATTCGCTTATTTTCCTTTTGTATTTTCGAAAAAAAATTCACGATGTTTATCGATTCATACATTTTTTAAAAATTTAGATTATATCTATTTTTATTACTGTAAATAATTTTTTCCAGTGTTCAATTACATATACAGAAAAAAATATTCAAAAAGAATATTCTTGATTTTTTAATACTGTCAATAAAGTTCTGCACATAACGTACGGATGAGTACAAAGCATACAAATACAGACACACACACCACACATGTACGATAAGAAATTTACTTTAGTGGATGGATGGATATACATGTAAATCCAAAAAAAGAAACAACCATCGTTTCAAGTGTCGCAAAGTTGATGTCCCTAGGTGACCTAAAGATAAGAATGTAACTGCCGGCAAAGCAGAAAAGCGTGAATTCTTTTTGAATACCCACTGGAAGCGTTGATTTTGTTTTTCTTGATTTAAATTCTTTAAATAAATTTTATTTTATTGGATATAAAATGTTTTTCGTATAAATATTTTAAATTAAAAATATGGAATGATAACCTAGTTCAATTATTGATGCAATTAATTAAATACGAAACTTATAACTGACACATATTGACTTTGCGTCTTTTAAATTTTTTAAATTAATATTATAATATTTTAGATGGAAATATTTTTCCATCAACGACATAATTGCACCTATCCCAAATATCATTAAAATAATACGGACAACTGTTTATTAAATCATCGACGTTAATGATACTTTAAATAACTTTATTTTCAAATCTAATTGGATTTTCAATATTTGAATACATAAGATCAGTTTCAACGCGTTTAGTGATAAGAAGTAAACACACGAATAATAGGTATCGAATATGTGAATATATATATGAATATGAATTAATAATATGGTGTATATTGAGCGTATATTATTTTATTTCAGCTTATCACAATTACTTTTGATGAATCTATACAAGTTTTTTGTTTTATAGCTCATCGCACTTTTTGCGATTTCGTCATTTCTCTTTATCTCTTATCAAAACATTATCTACAATTTTCTCAGCTATTTCTTTACATACGTCTACTATTTTTCTGAAACATTCGTAATCTTATTAAAGTCTTATTGAGTTCGATTATAATTGAAAATTTCTGAAAGTTTTGGCAAAAGTCTCACCTTTTAATTAATTAGGAAAAATCCATAGATTCTATTGTAGCAGAATATAATCAGTTTAGGCATCGATTTCTTCTTTTCATATTAAGGATTTTCATTACTTTCGAATATAATAAATGACTTATTTAATAATTAAAATCTATAAAGTATACATAATTTTTTTAAATGACATTATATTAATGAGTTATATTTTATTAATTTTTTTAGTTGATCTTGAATACATTCTTAGTTTTCTTTATCTTTTCTCATTAAATTATTTAATGGAGAAATTTTATTTATTTAATAGCATCGTGATATATATATATATATTTATTAATGCTCTAAATTTTAATTCTATTTAAAAGGTAAATTTGAAACGGAACTTCAAAATAAATAATAATATAAAAATATAAAGCGATTAAAGTTTCAGCATAAATTATCAGTTAATCATTATTATATTTCTTAGTTTTATAAAATAGTTCTTGCAATATTAATAATTAAATTCAGGAATATTAATAAATTATATAATGGAAATAAACGATGTATTATTTAAATGAAGTACATTTATGTCAATTACTCGGGATAACGATTTTAAACGAATTAAATCTTAGCTATTTATACCGAAAGAATAATACGAATTGAGGCATTAAAGCTGAAATCTCCAATAAACAAGATATTATACTTGAGAAATACGTAAAATGCCATGTGTAACTGTAAGTATATTTAAAAAAAACGAACAAATAAATCTAGTTTGCAGAGCGTGTTAAAGTCTAGAAAGCTATCGTCGTCGTTCGTAAATTCGGAAAAAGAATGAAATAAGACAGAGGAAGACAAGTTTTCACGTTTCCTAGCTTCAAAGGTAGAAAATGCATGACGGTTCCATGCCTTTACTGCTTGTACTAGTTCAGATGTTTCGACTTCACTCTTTCTATACTTTTCCAACTTCTTCAAGCTTTCTCTCTCGGTTATTCAATGCTTCTCTCTCTCTCTTCAGCTACTTGCAGCTAAGTTGCCATCTTCTAAAATGCTGAAAGCCGAGTATGCATGGCTTCTTAGCGATGACTGCCAGTTGCCAATTCTTAAAGGAGGCTTTTCTAAAGGGGAACCCGAGTTCAAAATATGACACTCAAATAAATTACATCATAGGATGGTTAGAGCCGCATCCGCAATAAAATATATATTAAAATTAGAATCGTACTTGTCTGGCAATGTCGAGTAAAAAAAAAAGTAAAACGTTATTATCAAATGGAACCTGAATTTCAAAAATTAAAGAGAATCGTGAGATGCGAACGATTGTATCGATATAAATAAAACATATAAAACAAAATTATTCAAGTGTATCATGCAAAGTAAGAAAGAAAGAAATATAAATGGAGCGAAAAATACGAATTAGATAACATACAAGTCAGTGATGTGGGAAATCAGGCTTATTTTGGTGGATTTTACCCGTTTTAGTAAGTCTCAAAAGCATATTTTAGAAATATTTTAGATGCAAGTTGAATGCGATGTTTTTTAGAAATAAAATAAAAAATATATATATATATATAAAATCAATAGCATGAATATAAAATTATTTCAAAATATCGGCTAAAAATTTCTCTACGCGAACGTATTTCGATATTTTCGTCTTTTAATTTTCACAGCAAATAAAATACCGAACGCGTAATTATTCGATTCGGGAAGGGGTTAAATAGGATAGGTTACAAATTATCCGCTTCTCTTTTTAATTTTTTTCTCCCATGGCTCTTTTTCTTTTGTCTCCGGTAACTCGATTCTTTTTTTATCGCACCTCTCGTTTTTTAATTCGGGGCTGTGGCTCGACAGCTTCTATAATTACTAAGGCGTGACAAAGCATCGCCAAACCACGTCAAATTTTTTCCTCGTTTCATACTTTTAAAACTAAGTAACAATACGCATTAATGGCAACGACTTGTCCGAACTTTCCGCCGTTTATTTATTTTCGTTCATTACGGCATGATCGAAACTTGGATCTCATCGTTCTGTATCTCTCGATAAAAAATGATTTTTATTCAAAATTTTTATTCCCTCTATTTATCCATATCCGAGGTCTATTTTTATCCGAATCTTGCTAAAATGTGCACTGGAAGCTTGGAGGTCCTACGTACGAAACTCCCTATCAAGTTAAAAGTAAATCAATCAAGCATAGTCGTAAAACTTATTTAAACTTTCCATGAACGCGTTCTTGCTATGTACTGCACATCAGACTTTGCAATTTCGAACCACCTTGGGCATCAGAAAGATGGCCAAGCCTTCACCTTCCGGCAAAAAAACTTACCGAAGATCAAGAAAAAAGTTTCTTCGCTATATACGATTCTTAATTTTATCTCTACTTTCGAAGCTTTAATAATGCATTTAACAGTAATGTTAGCTTTAATTTACTTTCCTATTATATTATTCAAATTTTCGTTAAAATTTGCATTATTTAAAACACTTTTTTTTATACTCTCGTAATTTAGGTATTAATACATAAGTATCCCAGAGCGTATACAATTTCTATTAAACAATTTATATTTAAAGTAGAATCATTAATATTATAGCTATTATCGATATTTTATTATTAAAAGTTTTTTATAATAAAAATAAGTTATAAAATTTCCAACGGAAAATTTTGCTTGCATTAAATTTATGCGTTAAAACGTTTTGGTACAATATAAATAAGCGTATCGAGTATAAATAAAGATATTTCAAAGATACACTAGGAATAATACATTAGATAAATTAAAATATGAATGTACGAAATACTTTCGATCGAACGATTAGATCGCGTGAAATAAATTTTCGATAACACGTTCCTTAGAACTTATGACTTAGACGCGATGTATATATGATTAAAAGAAACATAATCAATTTACTACGAATAAAACGCAAAGAATATTCGTATTAAATATTAATCTTCCAAAACTTTGTATAAATAAATGAAAATTTTGCTTAAATTCATAAATTAACAGTTTTCGAGTAGCAACGTAATTTCAAGAACGCTGCAGGCTAATGTAGAAAATTACTATACTTATAGATATGAGTTTTATGTAATAGAAAATAACTGGCGTAAAGTACAAATTAAGGTTATATTATTATCGATAATATAACATAAATTGTTTAATATAAATAATTAATAATTAAAGCTTGCATTGTGAAAATTTCGAATACGTGAAATTTTTATCGCGAAGATCGTTCGTAAATTACGTAGAATTATTTTGGTATATACATCTATGTGTCCAAAAATACGGGATATATCGAATAATTTATAATGCTTTTATCGTAATATAGATTTATAAAATTTACAATGACAGTAGCCTAATTCTTACGTACTTTTTCACGATTAAATTTTCAGGATAAAAGCACCTTCGTAAATTTATTCATAATTAATTTGCGAGCATTACAGAGATTAAAGAAAAATTAAGCGTGCGATACCGAATGAAAATAAATAATTATAAAAAAATCTACGAAAAAAAACGAGACACGATACCGAAAAATTTTCGTTTAATTTCCATTCGGTTTTTTATAATCAAACGAGAAAAATATACTCACCCAAGGAACCATGGCGTTCTTGTATCTCTTTATTGGATAATAAATAACCTGTTTCATTTATAAGAAGGTGATAAAGTGCGCGACCGTGTAAAGCAGATGCATCTTCTCCTTTCCGTTCTTCCCATCAGTTTTCCGAATACACTCGACTCGAATATATTCCCAGCTTTCCTACTCTCCGCTCGGCTTCGTTCGCTCGTTTCATTTACGGTAATTCCCTTGATTATTTTGTCTAGCGATGTACGAATTCGTCAAATGCGAACTTCCATCGCTGAGGATTCGCGGGAATCGATACGAATGAAACGTTAGTTTGTCAACCAACGAGCGAAATAAGGAAAACCTACGAAAATTAAAAACTGATTATCTCACCTTCGCGAATCGGTTCGACTCTTTGGGAAAAAAAGAATCTTTCGTCGAAGCTTGGAACGAGGCTACGTATCGATGTTCCGGATTGTTTAGCCGCGAGTTGCAGAGTAGATTTACGCCGGCGAAACCAAAGCCCACGGAACTTGGATAGCTGGCAACCAAAACCACGAACCGACAGCGTTAAACGCGTCAGGAAACCATGACATTCGAAACGTTGGCCGCTCTCCGAGGCGTTTCGGAGCTCCTCGACGTGGACAAGAGCCGCTAATCGACTGCGAGCCGGAACTGACGTCAAACGTCACTGCCAAGTAATCCCTGCGAGAATGACAAGGTGGTTTGCGGATCATTCGCACGGATATCTCTCGTGGTATCGCGTTGTATTCGTACTCGTCCGTGTGTGTTTAGACGGGTGTGCAGATTACGAGCGTCTGCTGGGGTACGAACGAAGAAGGAGGAGACAGATTCGAGCGAGTTTACTGCCGTCGAGAGATTCGTTCGATGAAGCTATCGTGAAATATGCAAGGTGAAGAGATATCGCTTCGTAATAGAATAAAGAATATCGCACTGAAATTAGTTACTCGAGTGCCTGAAATCTTCTTTCGCGTACCATTGATCAACGAGATAACTCGCACCGATATTACCCTCGTCGTTATCCCTCTAACTTTATCTCGTCCAACGTCTAATTTCTTGCTTACTTGGTGTTTCAGGCTTTGGCCGACGTACGCGAGTGCCCATAACAATTTAGGCACGTTAACAGCGGGTGATCAGGCGGAGAAACACTTTTTGGCTGCGATTCAGGCTCAACCAGGTCACGTGAACGCTCACTACAACCTCGGCCAATTGTATAGGTGAGTTCGCTTTTCTTTACCCTTGATTACTCGATGAATCCGGTGAACGTACGTACGTTTAAAGCGGATATCGCCGTATGTGGACGAAATCCCGCGTAGCTACTTACGGAGCTTTTAAATTATTTTCAGCTTTTCAGCGGTGTGGAAGTTGGAAACGCGAGAGTTCGGATGATGAAATAAATATAAATAATAATATCGAAAGCGAATGAAATTAAGCGGAAGTTTAAATTTTCAAAAATTATATATTCCCTCGCGTTATAAAAGCGATTGGATTAAACGTAAAAAGTAACGATTCTCCCGTTAATTATCGAAGCCTTTGTCAAAGTCAAATTTGATTGCATCACGGTGCTCATAATTCAACGAAACCCAGCGACGGCAACAATTTTGCGAGCTGCGAACCAACCGCGCGTTCTTCCGTACGAGATTGCCGTTCAATTTATGTACCGTCGATGGATTTATGACGGGGAACTCGTGTATCGACTTTTTTTAATATCCACCAAATCTCTGGTCCTTTCGTCCCTTTCCATTATCTTACCGTACTTTCCTCCTCGTGTTTTTCATCGACTTTTTTTCTTTACTCTTTCAGAAAAACGAATAGGACCGACGAATGCATACGGATGCTGCAGAAATGTGTGACTCTCGATCCCGCCTATACTCCGGCTTACCTCGTGCTTGCGAGAATGGCGAGTGGCTCGACAACGGGTTCGCTCTTGAGGCACGTCGTCCGTCTGCAGCCGAAGAGTCCCGATTACGTCGCAGAGTATGCAACCTGGCTTTATCAAAATGGTGAATATAATATCGATGCGACGCGCCTCGAGGAAAATTAAGCGACCACCTTCAAACGATCCTTGACCGATTCGATTAAATTAAATTAAGAGCACCGGAGATGAATACTGCGTAAATTTTTGAGTAAAGTAACGAAAAATAAAGAACGAAGAGTCTATATTTTACCGCGTAGATTTCGTATCCTGTAAAATTTTATGTAAATATCGCTGGTTCGCGATTACACCTTGGAGAAATATTCTTTTAGATCCTTTTCGACTCGATCGCTCAATTCCATCTCGTGGATTCTAATATATCTTCGGATACTTATAAAATTCATTATTCTGAAATAAATATAGCGCGGTGCTTCGGAGTCAGCCATCTATGAGAATGGAAGTGACGTATATACAGAATGTAGAACGTGGGTAATAATATTTCGTTCGCTCGGTTACGCTACGACTCTTTTCTCGCGGAGTGAAATGTCTACGCTCTCCGTGTGTTTGTCGCTCGACTATCCAAGTTTCCCAGCAGTTTTCCTCTTTATTTTCCACCCTTCGTTTTCATATCCATATTTTATGCATCCTGATATAGACAAGGATCGAAACGGCTTTTGCTGTCTCTTTTAGGAAAATGGCTTCCTGCACTGAAGTATTACCTCAGGGGAATGTCACTCTCTCCGGTGCACAGGTCGTCGCTTTTGGGTGCAGCGAGGATCTTAAGGTCTCGAGGACAGTGGCCTAGAGTTCACCAGCTAATAACAAGGTAAGTGTTGTTTAAATATTTCATTACTGTTTGAGACATTCTGTTGACACACTGTTGACGACTAATTGTTCATACTTGGAATATATTACGCTACGTATTCATGAAATTCAAACATGAGACCATTGATGTAATGTAGAGTAATTTATAGCTCTTGATTTACTTTTAATATTTTCTTCATTTACTTTTAATATTAATTTATATCAAAGGGTAATTTTTTAAATTTAAAACGTGGGGATACTCGTATTAATTACCGATGAATTAAAATATTTTATACGATACTCTACAATCGATTAATTTTAATAAACTTTTAAAATATAAATATTTATTTTAGTGATGTCGTTCTTAAAGTAGCTAGAAAAATTAGCGACATCTTCGTATTTGATCGTTCTCGACGCTAATTTTATTTGTATTAAATTATATAATTACTATTTTTTTAAATCTTGATACAACGTTAAACATTATCCCTTCAGTTCTGACATTTTTTATAATTACAATTACTTTATCCTACAATTAATTAGATTTGATCTAAATTATTTTACATATACTTGTAACATTATATTAAATTATTTTAACATTGTTTCTTCTCTTATTAATATGAAACTATAATTTTTTAAATTCCGTGATATCTAAATATAGGTTTATAAATTAATAGCGTAAAGTACTTCGAGGAAATTTTATTTTAGAAGTTTTCTTAATTACTACTTGAATAAGTATCCACTTCTTATCCAGAATTTAAAATAAAAATTAATAAATTATAAATTACTACATATCAATTTTTGTTTGTAAATAAATATTATGAATAACTTACATTACGTTGTAAATCTATTTTTTTATCGAATCTCTGAAATATTGATCTAACGACGCGAATTCAACGACAACATAACGTATAAGTTCTAAATTTAATATATTATTTAGTTCGAAAAAATGTTTCTCCTCTATTTATAAAAATAAGATACGAAAGATAAAAAGAAGTAATAAGTTAAAAAAAAATTTTAATTTTACTATATCGTAAATAACTGTTTTTAATAATCGTATTATCATTTCCGTAATAAAAATAAACCCAAACAATTTCGAGCACAAGAAAATAAATTGATATTAAATTTAATTTAAAAACTTGACTACGTAATAGAAAGTCTTTAAAAAATCGACTATAAATTGAGAAAATATTGGAAATAAAGGAAAAAGGTATTCGAGTAAAAAATTCTTTTCCATACATATTTATTTAAAAGAATTCAAAATCTGATAGAAAAAATTATCCCATTTGATATCCAGATGTAAGAATCTATAGATGTACGTATGTGTATACAAGTGCAAGTGTAAAGACTCACGAAGTTTTTTAAAAATAGGTATTTCGTTTTCTGGGATTCAATGCAAAAGCTCGTATATATACATCACGAGTACATTCAACGATATATCTTATCGAGCAATATAATAGTGGATTTGTGTGAAATTGGTAACTTGTAGCTGTTAAATTACTCTTCCTAAAATAACACTCAAAATAACGAATGATCTAAATTGATAAAATCTCGTATTTCAAAAGTAACGATTTGGAATCTGTTATAATTATTATGGAAAATTCTTCATTTCGTGGACGATAGAAGTTAATATCTGCAGCAAAATGGTCAGACCAACTTCAATTTATGTACCTGTTATTCAAACATTTATCTATTCAAACTTTATTTATCTTTCTATTATAGTATTAATTATTATTAAATAAATATACGTGGCTATGATATAAATATAATTATATTAATTATCAACCTACCAAAATAATTTTCCGACGACATGAACGTGATGGTCGGTATTGTCATCATAATCATCGTTATTAAATAAATTCTTAATTTATTAATTTCATATTTTAAGGTGAAAATTCAATTTTTATATTAAAATTAAATATAAATATATATTCTCATGGTAAAGATAAGATATCGGTACGTTTATTATTTATAAGACTTAATATCATATTTCGATTATCTGAAAATTAAATTCTTTATAAATTTGGAAACTTTAAAAATATTTAAAATAATATATCGTTAGTAATACGTACGTATTATTTTAAAACATAGAAAAATACTTATTTGAAATTGAATAATTATATTTTATATAATTATACGATATAATGCGTAAAAAAATTGATTATATAAAATCTGCAGAATTGTATTTCAATAATTACTTGCACATATTTTTCTATACTTCGATAAATTAACGAGAAAAACAGATTAAAATTGAATAAATTTAGAGATAGATAGAAATATCAAGAACAATACACATATTATTTGCATTTATATTAATATGATTAGAATAGTTAATATTTCAGAAATGCGTATCTGCTTTAAAATAGTATGAAAGTTTACCTTTTCATTTTTAAATTAGATTTAATAATTAGTTATAATTGTTGAATAACTTATAATATTAATGGAATATTTTTGTTTCGTTACATAAAGATAATTCGTGTAAATATTATAAAATAATAACTCACTATTTTTTTAATTATAAAAATAATAGTTTTCGTATTATCTTCTGTATTTCAATTTTCATATAGTAAAATTTTTAAAAACTAAATTTAAACTATGCGGAATAATAATTATATTCCATTTAATTTATCAAAGTATCTATAATTAATGAGTATTTGTTCTATGTTTAAAGCACGATAGAGACAATATCACAAATCCCCCCTTTCTCAATATAAATGGGACATCGTTCGTGGATAACAACCGTTGAATAAAGTATTTCAATATTAAACATAATAAATAAATAATTATAGTAGTACCAATTTGAATATTATAATCGAAACTTGAAAATACCGCGCAACTGAGAAATTAAGCAAATAATTTTGCAACTCGTGAAAAATCGGAGAAAAAGATTCTCACGATAAAGACGTAATGGAATATAAAAAAAAAAAAAACGTAAAACCAAGCCAGGATACTTTTCAATTATCCAGAGCCATATTTGTCGTGTACTTGATTGCTTTGGAGGCGAAGAAAATAAATGGAATCGTGGACCAATCAACGAAAACCACGAACGATTTATGAGAAATTAATCCGGTCGTTGAGGGAAGCGAAGCGCCGCTCGGAAACTGCAGCCCACGTCTGCAACCACCGCCTGCAGTTCACTGCAGGGGATGCGTGTACCATGTCTCCCTTATTCCCTTCCATCCTCTTCATCCATCTCGCTTCTGACACACGCAGCCGAAGGAGGGAGATGCAGCTTTCGATCCGAATCCGAGCAAATGAAGGACCACTTGCTGCGAGTCTCCGAGGATGCGGGGAATTTGTCTCATTTTTAATTTTTCGTTATTGTTATTGTTTTAATGTAACTTCCGATTTGTACTTTACCTTTCCGATACTTGTTCTTTTTTTTTTTGAAGTTGGTTTCGATGGTATCGATGCTGTCGTGATATGTTGGATATTAAATTTTTTTATTAAAGTATATTTTCCATTGTGATCTGAAGCTTTTTTAATCTCGTTGAGTTTAATTTAAATTACTTTAAGTTCGTAAAAAAAATGAAATAATTATCGATTTTTCCAAGTGTTATTTAGTATTTTATTTCATCCGTTTTTATCAAATTGAAGCTATTTTATCCGATAAATGACAAAATGAATTTTATTAAGTATCCCTAAAAATCAAATATATAATATTTATTGTACTCATAGTCGTTCGTCTATTGGTTTCTCTTTCAACAAATCAATTAGAATATAACTTGATGCATTTTTAACATTTTTCGTACTAGAGCGAAATTTTTCTTTTTAGAACACTTATTAAGATTGATTGTTTTCGTAGTATTTAACCGAAATAATAAAATCTATAGATACATATATCTGCTTTCTCAATAAATAAAATCAAACTCTGTAAAAGTTTAATGCATTCAACTGCATATATTTCATTTTATTAACTTTTAGAAAATAAAAACTTTTATATTTTTACATAACGCGGTTTTTATTTAAATAATATTAATCGCTTTAAAACATTTTAAATCCTCGATATTTTTGCAAAAAATTACAAAATTGGATAATTATTTTCTACTTGAAAATAATCGTGTAAATAAATAATAGAAGATTATACTTAATATTCGATTTTTTATACCTTAAGTATGTTCAAACAATATATGAATATACATAAAATTGAAAGTATTACAAAGTATACAATAAAATTTATAATCGACTTCTATTTATAATTTCAATCTCTATGGTTGCAACTTTTATCAATAAATAACATTGATACAATTTTTTTTAGACAAAAACTTCTGTATTATTTTATATATAAAATATTTTAAAATAATGTGTAATTCAATTTGATAATCTCGGTGTTATCCTCATATATTATTAT
Source organism: Dolichoris vasculosae (assembly GCA_018907195.1). Taxonomy (NCBI): domain Eukaryota; kingdom Metazoa; phylum Arthropoda; class Insecta; order Hymenoptera; family Agaonidae; genus Dolichoris; species Dolichoris vasculosae. The sequence continues at coordinate 12,537,341 of JACCHY010000006.1, forward strand.
AACAGAAATACCACAAAATAAATTAAGAATAGATTATTTTAATTTATATAATTTGATACATTTCTTGTGATTTCCTAAATGAGAATCACTTTTTAATATAATAGTAAATATATAATATACTGCCACAATATTTTTATGAGTAATTTTATTACCTTTTTGACATTCGTTTTATGTAATTACTTCTTAATCAAAAAACAACTTGATTAAAACCTTATTTGTCCGATAGATATACAAATTTAACAAATCAATGATTCCCAGCTCAATATAAAAAAACATAAAAAACATGATTTTAAATTATACCAAGAGAAATAATTTTGTTAAACCTTAACAAAGAAATCGATATTTATATTTAATTAATGATAATCATATCTATGAATATAAACAATATTTATTGAAAATTTCTACATTTTATAATTTTGATTATAAATATCAAACTTATACGTTATAAAATCTAATTTCAATCAATTTTTTATTTCAATCGAAATTAATTATTTGAACTAGGTTATTGATTAATATAGAATATTAATTAGTAATCTGTATAAAGTTATTTGAAAAATATGAAAATATAAAAAATATATGAAAATAAAGTTAATATACGAAGTATGTATTACAGTTATTATAGTATATATATTCTTAATTTTATTGTTTATAACGACATCACAAAAGCTTGAAATTATATAAACATCTTGAAGGTTTGAATTATAACAAAATATTTAATAATAATTCATACATATTTCTTAAATCTTATATTAATAAAGTTAATTAATTCAAATGAAATAATTAATCTTTCAGTCTTTAAAATAATTAAATCACATTAAATCTATCATATTTCCATAAATGAAAATAAATTCTTCTAAAAATGAAACATTTACAGAGTAATAAACGGAAACAGAAATAAAGATTAGTGGTATTTTGAATAGCATACGATAACGCTCTTGTCAACCAAATGAAATTATGAACAATATTATAACGGTTTTACGAATCAAATATATGTACTCCTTCCTCATTTATCTGTCCAATGTCCCATATTTATAAAGTATACCGAACTGAAAATGTTTACTTCGCAACTATAAACTTTAAATTAAAAACCTCGTAGTATAGACTTAGTTTAGAGGATTTAAAGTTAATAGACGATTATTAAAGCATCGAAAATTCAACTTTTAATTCATAATATGATTACTATTAACAACATTATAAATCAGTCTGTGAGAATATTTTTGCGGGTCCAATGTAGATACATACGTGGCAGCATATGGTATGCGAGTGAAAGCATCAGAAATGCTATAAATTTTCGATTTATCAGTTGGCTGAACGCTCGATACAAAAGCAGAGCTAAAGTACGGGACAATGGAATCACACTTGCCGATTCAAACATTATCGCATTTATTTTGCAAAATAGATACATTTTGCTTATACTTTTTATCCTGCTTTACATCTTTTCCTTTGTAATTTCATATAATCAAGCCGAATAAAAATTTAACATTATTTGTAACAGGCGTCGGAGCCGAGGCCCGAATAATATGTTTCGCCGAAGAAAAGTGCAAATAAAATGTGTGGCTTTGATTTTTTTTCATTCCAACTGTATGAATCAGACGAATGAATCGAATGTGAATGGATCACACGAGAAATTTATGAGTGAAACGAACATTATTTTTATACTGCTTTATCGATATTAATTTTTAGAGATTCGATTCCAATAATTTCATTTATTTCGATAGCATTTTTCAGATCATTTATTTTTTTAACTGCGCTATAAAACAAAAAATTTTTTAAATCTTTATTATTTTTTTTTAAATGTCGTAGAAAAATTAAAAAGTTTAAATAAATAATATCGGGTTCGAACGGAAAAATCATTCTGTTTTTAATTAACGAAAGCTACTATCCATATTGTATTAAAATTACTTTTATTATTTATAAGCTTAAAATTGCTTTAATGCACTAAAAAATTATTGTGCATAAACTTTTGAGTATGAAAAGTTATTGAATTGAAAACACTTTCCAATATTGATAATCGCCTAACTAAAAAAGTAAACGAAATTCTAATTTGAAAATAAATGATGGAACTTTTAGAAAACAAAATTAATTTGAGTTTAGTTATTGTTAAATACGCGTAGAACATATTTAAAAAAAAATAGTATGTATTTTTAAATTTGAAATTAATTACTAGCAATTTTTGTCATATCGACTAATTCGTAAGACCTGACAATTTATTTTTTGATTAGTTTTATAAAATATTACGTTCGTATCTTCATTTTGGTATACGTAAACATCTTTTACTTTTCACTTTTCCCACTGAAATCCGACGTAATACTTTTTTTATTTTCTATTTTAACTACACAATTTAATAACCCTTAAAATAATGGGTGAAGTATAGAGTTCCTCTATCTCATAATTATGTAATTTTCTACGTTCTCTTCTTTCTTCGTTCTGCGTTGGCCACATATTTTTTTAAGTACTTTTTTTAATAATGTAAATTTTAAATTAGGCGATAATAACTTGGAGTTTAATAACATTTTAGCCAATTAAAATTTCTTGAATATTATCTTTCTCTGGATTCCTCTTTCATTTTCATTCTTTATTGTTCATTTTCCTAAACGTTAAAACATATTTGTATCGATAATTTTATTCGAGTTAATTTATGGTTGATTACGCGTTTAATTATTATGTTACTTATTTTTGAATTTATTTTCCACCCTTGATAAATTTTATGTAATTTGAACGACAAGTTTTGCACTGCTTTTACCGAATCTTACCGAGCTTAAAATATTCTATTTGAAAAGATTACCTTTTAAATTTATAATTGTCGTTATAGAAATTTAATCATATTCTCACACAATTTCTTTTATTCAATTATATAAGAAAAATGATTCGGTCTAATTTTATAATCCATTATATTTTGAACGATTTAATACATTATTTATTGCTCCTAATTAACTGTTTTATTCATGAAAATATAACCGTACGAATTTCGCAAACTTTTGAAATTCCGTAATAATAGAAAACCTGATAAACTAGAATTTAATTCGATATTTTAACCGAATTATTTTATTTTAAAAAAATCATAAATAATTTGTGTACTAATCCGTTATAAAGTAAAAAATTACGATATATCCTTGGAATAATTGACCCGTTTGATCGATATTCGATAAAGTTATTTATAATACTTTCAATTTAAAATATGGGTTTAAAAAATATCGATAAAGTTCACGCGATTATATTTCTTTTCGCATATTAATTTAAAAAAATGAAGGTTGCATTAGAAAAATTAAAGTACTTTGTAAAATTATGTTTAATCTCTAAAAGTTCGCCAACACTGGGAATAATTTTCCACGGAATAATGAAAATTTTAAATTACAAGATTCTTCCAGCAAAATATAAATTCGCTTTTCGTGATTTAAAAAAAAGAAACGTTCGAACAATTGTTACAGATGGCACATTATGTTACGCGCTAGAAAAGGTGGTCTTATATATCGAGGCGACTTGTACATTCAAGCGTGGCAATTGCAACATGAATCACGTCAAAGGAGTTACGAGCACCGACGCAATCTGTGTTTGCTGGTAAGTAAAATTGATTTTAATCGATCGTTTGCTTAAAGTTATAAACCGGTCCACCTACTAAAAGAAACTTCTACCTCGGTCCTATGCTCCTATTAATTAAGTAAAAGAACTCCAACGCCGGGGATATTTTGAATTCTGTCCAGTGCGAGGATTTCCGTTTAGAATTCACTTGGCAATGTATCTCGCTATGTCGGTCTCTTTGTAGCAAAGCCCCTCAAGAGGATTAATTAAGAGTCCCCGGCGAGGTCGTCATAATTCTAATTAAATAGATAGGTTCATTTAGAAAGAGCAAGTGAAACACGAGATCCTTTTCCCGCTTTTCTATCTCTCGTCTTCCATACCGCGCTTCTAATTTCATCTCCTATTTCCACGAGTCCACGTCAACTCGGACTATCGTGCAAATCTTGAACATAATGCAAGTTATTAGCTTTATCGATTTATGTAAAACTATCGGAGTTTATACATCTGTCTTTTAACCGTTGCATAAAATTACGTGTATAACAAATTTTTCTGATTTTGAGAAAACATTTTCCGTTTAATCACCAAAGTTTTACCGAATATTTGTACAATCGTTGCTTCACCAACGATACGATGTAAGTTTAATTTATCACGGGTGAATTTTCTCCGAGGTGCAATAACGAATTTTAATAAATAATTTTGAATTATAAATTTGCAAAAAAAGAATACTCGGATATGACATTTATGTAACGTTTAAATTTAAATAAAAAATTGCTCTGGAAATTTCATTCACTAAATCTTTAAAACTATAAAACCTTATTTGAGGAATTTACGCGCGATAAAAAAGATGGTAAAAGAATTAATTTTACTTAATCTATCCCAGTTTGTAATTCTGGGATTATTATTACACATCCAATACCGTATACATGCGCAAGTTGTTAAGTAAATTCGCAAAAAGTAAATTTTGTTAGCAAGGTCCAAAAAACTGCTTGTAACAGCGGAAAGATACGACTATCAATTAAATCGTCCGTAGAAAAACTCGGGAAAATGTTCCATCTTTTTCCAGTCGAGTAACGCGATCGGTCCGAAATCTCCAAGAGACCTCGCGAGATAACTCCTCTGGTTTTCAGGAAAGCGGCTGCGAGTCCAGGCCACGAGTCGCTAGTGTCTCGGTGCAGCTCGAGCAGGACAGCAACAAATCCGAGCAGCTGGAGCGCGCGGGCGCGCGTTGCAACATGCGGACGTGCAGTCGGCAGACGAGGAAGACAGGGGGTGGAAGCGGAGGTGGAGGAGGCGGCGGAGGAGGAGGAGGAGGAGGTGGAGGCGGTGCCGGTGGCGGGGCAGGAGCAGGGGGTGGCACCGGGAAGGCTCGGGTCACGGCGCCGGCCCTCCTCGTTCAAAACCTCCTCGAGACACTCTAGGCCTCGTCCCGAGTCCTGAATGTCCTGAATAACGAGCTCGTTGCGTTGGAAGGATCTAGGAGGACCCGCGGCTAGTGGAGAGGAACTTCCCGTTTGGTTGGTTGCCACCTCGGTGACGCTCTCGTCGCTATCCCGTTCGCTTCATCCGAGTTTTCCCAGACGTCGCCGAGGGAATTACGTCCGACTTTCCTTGACGGAAGATGTCACTGCACTTTATACTTGCCTATCCGTTATTTTCCCGTTTCGTTTTGCTTATTGTTTTCGTGCTCTTCGCTCTTTTTCTCCCCTTTCCCGGGACTCGTCTTCTTTTTTCGTTTCGACTTCCTTCGCTTTTCCCAACCGCTTCCTCCTTTCTTTTCCTTTCTATAAGCATTACGTTGATTCAGCTGCGCCTTTATTTCGCTGATATGCAAAATCTTCCGTTCCGTGAAGTGAACGCATAAGCCCGTTTTACTTAAATATACCATGCTGAAACTTACATATGATCTAAATCTTCCGTGTTTCGTGTTTACTTGAGTCAAACATTTATGACAAACGTAAGGTAAGCAATGTAAGATATAAATCAAATGCAGAAGCAGAGTAATTAATTATAACTAAATGCAGCGATGTGTAAATATATTTTTTCTCATGGTGGATTTTTTATTGTAAAAGGATATAGCGTTGTAAAAGATAAATGAATTATGTAACTCGCTAGGCTAAATACTACGATGGCACGCGAAGAGAAGTTCGGGAAATGCCGATCGATTTAACGGAAGAAAAAATCTACGAAATGCATTCGAAGTTTATTTTTCACATAAGACGTATAAATCCATGATATTAATCGTTACAATAAATAAAAGGTAAGGGGAAAAAAAAAAATTTTAAAAAAGGTACCTAATTTTAAGTAAAAAATGGAAAAAAAATATAAAAACTTAAAAATAATGAAAAATTTTCGGCTCAATGTAGATCGTCCTTAATGCGAGTAAGGCATGAAAATTAATTACGACGAATGCACGGTGCCAATTCAAAATAAAATTAAAATGGAAAAATAGAGATATAAGAGCATGATGAAAATATTTGTTTGAATGAATTATATGTGACGCTGAGAACCGTTGAACGAAATTGCGCAAAGTTTGTATTTAAATTGTGTATAAACGATGCACACGCGAAAGGATAAGGACATTTTCTCAACGAGCTTCGACCGACGTCGTTTCTTTATGTTACGTATATTTTTATTGCATACGTTGAATCTACTTTGTTTCGATGCGGTCCCATGATTTATGAAATAATATCGATTACGTTAATGATAATTATTTTTTGTACCAATTGTAGGAATGTATTTTTGTAAGTATTTTTTCAATGTTAAAATACAAAATAAAGGATACGCCGTTGGATTTTATTAGAAGACCAATTCAAAATTGTACATAAATGTAAACAAATTACATCGAAATATATTCAATGCTTAATTACATTATTATTATTTGTATCGTCAAATTAAACAATGGCCGCCAAGTTTTATCGAAGCTTCGATCACGCGGAAGAATATTAATGGAAATAAATGGATTGGAAACGAATGATACTTTCGAGTAGTAATAGTTCATTGGAAACGAATGTATACTCATCGAGATTCTCGCACTTTGGTGGCTAACTATTTGAAAATGAAAAAGAGAATAAGTTAAAATACATATTTTGAGAATTGTGTAAAACTTACGATACGATTGTTTTATTTTACTTCAACTTCCCTCATTTTCCCAACTCTGCGTAGACATAAATTTTTATCTTTCGATTCGTAAATACATTTTATTTTTTCCTTATCGTCGATCCGAACGATCGATGCATCTTTATTAATCAAGAAAATTCATCGAATCATCGAGTATTCGCATTCTCCATTCTATATTTTGATAAATAAGTATTCGATATTCTCGTATTTAATTAACGAATCTAAGTAACGATACAAACTACACTCGAATCCAAACGTTATAAATAATTCTAAATTGTCCAATTCGGAAACACCGATCGGCGATAAAGCTAGAACGAAATCGTTTCACGATGCGGTCCAATCGCGTTTACCAGCCGAGATAACAAAAGTGAAAAACGCGAAAGACCGAGAAAGCGCAGATTACGTTTAAGCGAAGTTCGCGTATCTATCGACGCACACGTACGTTCCCTTATCGCAACAGCTTTCTCATTTCCGTGGTTAGCGAGTCGCATTGTGTTTCGGAAGTCGCCGGTTCGCCTCGCACTCGTGCCTCTTCGTCTCGTTGTCGCGGTCGGTTACAACGGCGCGCGGAAATAATAGACTAAGCTGCAACGCAGAATTTCGGTGCGACGATAAGTACCGCGTAATTTCAGCGTAATTGCTGCGGCTTCAGCGGCTCGCTACAATTCAAATAGCCCTTCTGTTTCTCCAGACTTCGGAGCGAATTTTCACCTCGACTCGGCCAAGCAAGCTGGACCGACGCTCGTCCGAAGAACAATGCGGGCCCTTTTCACCTTTACCCCTGTTCCCCTCTTTTTCATTCCCTTTGGCTTTACACAAGGAATAATTGATTCCGCCGTTGCCAAGCTACTGCTTATTTTCGGGAGAGCGGCATTTCCCTAGCGATCCACTCAACGGCACTTGGCTCTTCTCTTACGGGAAGAGTCAAACTTTATTATTAAAAACCAGTTTTATCAGCCGAACAACCGACGGGTCCTTCGTCTTTTACGGCGATAAAATCACACTTTTTACATTTCTAAAGTTAAAAACTAATCGGTACGAGCGAACGGTCCCGGTAAAATATAATATTTTCCCAGCGCTCCTGGAAAAGTCGAGAGGTGTATTTTCAATAAAGAGCGTCCAAGTTGCCAACCTCGAGCCACGCGTCTACGTGACTTTCCAGAAGCTGTTTCTCGTAGATCGCGCGGGAGATCGAAGGACTCGTAATCCCGTGAAAAGAGTTTCCTGCATCATCCGCGATTTTCCGAGGGGTACTGGAGTAACAGCTTGTAGGCTCGACGAGACCGAGGCGTCGCTTTGATTTACGCCCGGGGAACGTCGACTATCGCGTCTACGATAATGGCCCGGCGAATCTGCATGATCCCGGCAACTACCGACCGGGAATACGAATCCGGACATTACCTCGCCTCCCCCTCGGAGTACGTGTTTCCCCCGCACTTTCATTTCGTCCCGGGAACGTGCCGTTTTTTTCATCCTCCGCGCGAGGTAATAGCGCGAGACGATCGAGCGATAAGCGAGAAACTCTTGATCGAATTTCAATAATCCTGCTAAGTTTCCGAGCTTTAACGAGCTTTAACGTTCGCATCGCGCTCGACTTTATTAACTCGTTTACGTACAAGAATGCATATACAACGTGTGCCCGAACGTAATAAATCCGATGATAAAGAGAGTCTGCGACAAGCTCGTGAATGTCTCGAGCGATTCGGGATGGAGCTTTGGAGGTTTGGAGGAAGGAAGGGATAAGGATTGCGAAGCCTCGGTAAATCAGTGCCGCTATGGCAGCCGTAACAATAACGAGCTAGGTGTAATTAAGAAGGCGTCTACTGGAAGTAGCCGTATAAAAGACTCTCGTATAAAAGACAGCGATGCCGCCTCGTTGATCCCCGCGTGCGGAGAGAGTCGTATAACCAACCTCCTTCTTCTCGTCCGTGTCTTCTCTGCGAGCTGCAGGTGAGCGAATGTACCGAAGGGTAAGGACGAAGACCGAACGTAGACGCGTGGCGAGTGATTATCGCTATCGAGTGGATCGAGCTGTAAAAGCGGTGGATACGAATGGAGGGAAGTTATTCGCGCGACTTTTATCACCGCGGGAGGAGAGAGACGGGGGAGATGGGAGATGCTGGATGAAACTATAAAATGAATTCAATCCGCGTGATGCCGGTAACAACAACGAGTTCTCGCGTATTCTTCGTTATTTTCCACTACCGTAGAGACATTTTACGCTGGCTTTTATATTTCTTATGGTTTATTGGCATCCTACTTGGACCCAAATGATTTTCTTTTCTTTCGACGGCGTACGATCTGCTAACCATTCGGTTCGTCTTTTCCTTTACAAGGATTCTTTAATTTGTTTTTCTCGCGTTATATCGACTCTATTACTTTGTTCAACGGCCGATTCCAGTACAGTTTTAATAGAGAGGGAAATATCGAGACCTTTATTTTTATGGATGTTACCGTTGAATAAAATACCGATCCCCTTGTCGATGCATTTACAAGTTTTCGAAATCGTTTTTTCTCTTACGCGTTTTTGAATTACGCCAACGATTCTTTATTTCCAAAAGATGATACCTTACAGCCGCGAAATCGAAATTTAGTAAGCCTGGCGAATATGAGGTTTCTACCATAAAATTTAATATCAGCGTAAAATCAATATCGAGCAATAATGTTACAACTATAGAATTTAATTCGTCGCAGTGAAATCACCTTCGCGCATAATAAATAACGACGATCGCTGATCCTTCCGTTAATATGGAACTTTAAAAAATTTCTAAATAACGAAAAGAGGGTATATAAATGATTCTAGTAAAAGATTCGTACGCGTCGAAACGATTGCAGTAATATCTTTGAATAAAATTTACGGTACTTCATTTTCTTTATTTGTTAGCGAAAACGTTATCTTAAAGCACTGCACGGAGAGAAGAAAACACACGATGTCCTTATTCGACTCTATAATTATAACGAGTTTAAAATAATTTAACTCCCGGATGAAACAATGCGTTTCGCACTCGCCAATAGTCTCGTAAGCAGCGAGGCGTGACGCATTTGATAGATGGTAATGCTTGAAATGACACATGGACCAGCCAAATCGTCCTATCATAAATTGCCGAATGACTATGCAAGCCAAGAAATCAGCGAATAGCCTCCGATATTATTTATGGATAAACGCGCGTTGGATGAACATCGATGCGTTCCAAATATTATTTCTTTTGATCGTCGCATTTTTCTTAACGTTTCGTACGCACACTTAAATTATACAATAGTTTTCTTAAGAATGTTTAAATTTCAAAGGTCCTTCTTAAAATTACGTACGTGTAATTATATTATTTGGTACTATATGTAACTATTATTTTTGACCGATAAACAAGGATTTTTCGTGGTTTAAAATATTTTAGTATAATCACAGATTATATCCATGTGTGTTTTTAAAATGATTACCCACTTTAATAATAAAAAAGGGTTATTACACCCATCACGGGTACTACTAAAAAATAAGCTATATAAAACTATCGTGATATAAAAAACACGTAACAAATTTCTTTATGAATTTTGAATATTCCAGAAAAACTTATTTGCCAAAGCAAAATGTATTTAGCACTGATTTATTTACTTCCAAATTGAATTGTCGATCGATCGAATATAATTATGTCACAGACAATATTAAATAGACATAAACTGTTTTTTTTATATTATTTCCTTTAAAATAATTCAGTTTATTATTTAAGAATATTTATATATATATATTTTTTATGTATGCATTAAATATAAATTATTCGATTATATTACGAATATATTCGAGTAAGATTCTTCTGCTTAGATATTCAATAAAAATCCAATATTCTCGAACATTAAAAATTGAATATGGGAAAGTACGTATTAACGTAATAGATATATTAATCTATAGGCAATAATTCATATTTAAATAAACTAATTAAATTATTACGCAAGGATGAAGAATATTAAAATTAACTAATGAAAATCATGATAAAAAATGATGTATACAGTGATAATTTTTTTTATTATTTTAAATTTGCAATATATATAAAACTTCATTGGTAATACTCCGTATAAAATCAAATTTGTATACAATTTCAAAATATCGAATTAATAAACAGTGCAAAAAGTATAGAATTAGAATTTTTTTGCAATGCGTTACTAAAAAAAATAATAAAAGATTCAAAGGCATCGAAATATTTGTTTATATGCATCCGAAAAAAAAGTTTCAAGCTTGGAATTTCAGCCTTGTAAATAATCATCCTCGAGATTATTAGGTTACTTAGTTACGCAGGTTTATAACACTTTACAATATTTCGCATATTTTCCTTAAATAGCAATCACCTCAGGAACCGAGCCCCATTATAATGAGTTATGGGCTATGGGCTTCGTTATTCGGTACCAGAAAACAGCCCCTGGAGTCTCGTTCAAATTCGTATTCCGCAGAGTTGATGGTCTTCCAGTAAGTAGATCCATCGGTTATATTAGAATAGAAGTATATTAAGAATGTGGATTGGTCTTTGAATTATAACGGGGATATTTTTAGAGTTTTGAAAATTTCAGGCGTAATTATTGAAATTTTAGGATTTCCTGAATTGAATTCGAAGCTGCGGTTCGCGTAAAGTAAGTCAAATAAGTAAAAAATATTAACGCGTGAACTAATTAAATTGGAAATTGATGATTCTCGTTTTTTTTTGTCATATTTAGCGATGGATGGCCAAAATTATTCATAAATTTAAATACGTAATTTTGAATACGAAAGCGGAATAACTAACCGATTGATCGAGTTGGCAAAGAGATTATTTTTAAATATTAAAGTTTTCATCGACACACGAAACGTACAGGAAGCGTTAATCATTAAAGGTTTAAAATATTCCCGATCCAATACTTTGCACATAATTCTTGCTTTCCAGTGTACGATCTCCCCCTCGACATACTCGGCATTCCTAATTTCCAAGACCTCTGAAAATACATCAACAACCCAACCGACATTTCGGAAATTACGTGCCATAGTTATTCAAATTAACGGCGGAACGTTATAAAACGATGAACAGCCACACAGAGATTTGAAAACACGCGTCTTATTAAAATTTAAATAGCAGCAACGAGGACAGACATTCCGCAACGTATGGTTTTGTCATCCCCGTCCCACGAGTCCGTTCTCGAGTCATCCTGGGAGCCGGTTTTCCCTGTAATCGCTGGAGCGTCGGACGTAAACCCTGCACGCGAGGTTAAGGCTCGGTCATTAATCAGCGGTGACACGGGACTGACGTCGAGTGTACGCTCCGATCCGCAACATTTATTTCCCATTAACGGCTCATTAATGCCGGCGATCTTGGCCGGATCTTCGTCCCGCTGGATCGACTCGTCCGATCGTACGCGGACCGGGACTACTCGCGAGATACTTGGACGTATCGACAGCTGCGACTCTTTCGCGATATCGACTCGACGCGGTATTATCGGCGTGGCCGACAGGACTGTGATTAAAGCGCTTATCGCCTCGTAAATGGAAATTCCGCGGGTTTCTACGTCCGGTTATGTGTGTCGGTATCGACGGTCAGGAGCATCGCGTCTCTCTAGATGTTTGCACATCGATCCGCAGCGCCTCGATTCGCATAAAATACAAATGCGGCTGCGATCAATTTTATAGCTCGCGACAAAAGAGTCTCAAAAATCTATCGGGTAGATTGATGATCCACTTCCTTTAGTACATCATGGTGAATGCCGTTTGATCACATTTCCGCCGTAAAACAACGATTCAACATTTCAAAACGCATGAAATTTTTAGTACCGAGTCGGTAAAGATAACATGTAGTTGAGGCTTTTGATGATTTAACGGAATATACAACCACGGATTACAAGACTATTCGCAAAATTATAGCTGAATAAATAATACATATGCTTATTTAAAATTTCCTAAACACTTATAGTCGATAAATACGTTACCGACCTGCACTACGATCATATAAATATCGCTTCCATCGATAAAATTTCCTCTGTGTTGTTGTACCGTGTGATTTTTTCAATCGATAAAATTTACGTTCCAACGTATAATTTATTCATCGAATTCGTTAATTATAGAGTGTATCGGAAGTCTGTTAGCATTCAAATATACTTAATTATTATTATCTTATCATCGTAATGGATGATTACGATTCGTGAATAGTAAACGTTGAATTCAATAAAAGTTTTCTTCAAATTTTAATCTTTCGTAGCGTAAATATTACAGATTATATATAATTTGTACAAGAATTTACAATGCGTGTAATATACCGAACTAATATTTAACGAAAATCTGCAAATATTCGCATACGCGTATTTACGAATAAATTACTTTAATTTTTATAATTACATTTTCCATTTAAAACTCAAAATTTCCCGACGTCGAAAATATATATATATATGTGAAAAATAAATATAAATTTTTGAAGAATAAAAATAATACCGTATATAATCCGTAAAATTAAAAATAATTTAAACATTTATTTCAACGTATTCCCGTTGTTTGTATTTAAATATCAAATTTATCGATCGCACTTTAATTGAAACATCTGCCTATAGCGAAAAAAATATTAATAACGTAAAAATGATTCTAAGCAATACTGCTACATAATAAGTAAATAAATATTCATGATAAATTGATTGTAAAGTTGATAGGAGACTAATTACAACTTTGAAATCAGAGAGCCTGACATCAAATAGCCTTTGAGAGGCATTGCGTTATTTTGCTGCCTAAATAATTCATGGGCTGTGCGACAGTCGATACACGTAAAAAGCCCTTTTCCGCAATTACCCACCTGCAGTATCCAAAATAATTTATTCCAAAAATTTTTGCCTTTCCGATGCAGCGTAAATTTGCTTTTTTTTAAACTAAACGCGATATATAAAATTTAACAAACTGTAATTTAATTATCGATTTGTATCAAGTTTAAAATCATTGTGTTCGGTTTTACCATAGGAAGCTAACCGTGGAACATGAAACGAACATTTCGTACACTATAATCCTTTGGAAATTTATGATTCTCCTTAAATCAGAACTTGGAGACCCTTTGTCTTTCTTGAACGGAGGTAGGAAGAGTTTCATGCACCGTAGCAGTTAATACACTTTTCACTCATTAATCATTGCATATTCCATCTAAGTCACTCTTTTACTTTGTTTGATACACATACATAGTCTTTTTCGTTCCAACGATTTATACGGAGAAGAGACTTACCGAGGATTGAATAGGAAATCCTACAAATTTTATAATGTCCGTTTACAACGTACCAGAAAATGAAAAACGAGGTACTTATAATTTTTGAATTCTAATAGATTTTAGATCTGCTTTTACAATTCGTAGTTTTTTTCGATACCTTTTACAAAAATAGTCCATTCATATTGACACTCGTCGATTGAAATATCCAAGTGCGTATTCTTTAAATTATATGAGTTTTGATAGTTGTATTTTTACTCTCGTTACAAATATACTTTTACGTTATAGAGCGGAAAATTATTTTCAAATTTGACAATAAAAAATATACGAAAGCAATATTTGGGAATATTTGGCAATTTTTATCTGCCACGTTAAGTTGAGTCTGTCCAAGAAAAAAAACTAACATTACAGAATTTGGTCAGTCTTAAATAATTATCATAATAATTCAAAGCTACAACTGGAAAAAAATTTCCAGAATCGATCGTAGAAAATTATATTTGCAAGAAGTATTTTTTAAAAATTCGTGCCAATTAATTTGTAGAATAATCGAAACATTTTTTTAAAACTTCCTAAAACAGTAAATTCCTACTTTACCAAGAGCGAGTGAATTTGTAACTCAGTATAAATCGCAGTAAATTTAAAATTATAACCAATTATTCAAAAATCCAGGTAAAGTAAAACTTATACACTTACTTAAAGCAAAGAATCACTTAATCCTCGCGATAAATGTATTCAAAATGCAACTCCGTCTTTGAAATTCGAATTTATTCAATTGCATATTATTAGTTGTAGCCTTTTACGTCCACCCTACTAAATTTTGTATCCGCGTCCGCTTTCGTATTTTATAAATAACCCATAATAAAAAGAATGAATACAACGTTCATAATTTCATATTTTATCCGTCACCCATCGACCGATATAAATAAAGCAATTCGGTACTTACATCGGACAAGAAATAACTTCGCTATCAATCGAACGAAATTAAAGTAATTGCTGCCTTACATCCGACGGAAATGATTGCACGGCGTATGCCATTCCCGAAGCGTAGGAGGAGTTACAATCGTTCCGGGACAGACATCTCCTCGAAAGCTATAAAACATAAGGAAAAAGAAAAGAGACGAAACTCCTTTGGTTTCCTCAAAAGAGTCGTGGGACGGAAAGAGAAGAAGATGAGAGGGAGCAAAGGCACAAGTCGGGCGATATGTATAATGCATGCGCTTTCTTGATTTGTGTGCCTTGCTAAGTCTCTACTCTGCTATAAATATATTCCTGGTTACACACATACGTATACATTTAAGCGATGCAACGGCGAGCCCGTACTTAGTCCTCTTTTGGCCGAAAGCTTCTTTATAAGCCACTATTTTTTCCATCCTCCAACGCGTAAATATTTCAGAGATTTCGTCCTCTGTACCCCAACAAACCCCAATATCTCTAAAAAGCTTTTTTAGTTTATTCGAAGCGTCCGTATTACGCGTCTATCGCGTGCGTACCCTTTTTTAAATTACAAATGTTATATTAAATTCTTTGTACAATGGAATATAATAAAGGAGCTTTCATTTTTAAAACAACGGTAAATCTCTTAATCCGCGACACGAGAGAGATACGAGGATACATTCGTTAGGCTGTATCCGAATATTATTAAATTATTCATTCCAATGAATACTAACTCCTATTAAAATAGCGCACAATTTTACTTTTCCATCGAGATATTTTTCTCGTCTAGCGCAACTTTACCAATTCGTACGACGTCTTCTGATTCGACGCGCGGAATATGAAACGTAGAGCTCGCAATCTCCATTCGGATGAGACTCATCGGGTCCAGTTCGTTTGAAACGTTCGTCTTGGTCTTGAATCTTAACGTTTGAGAAGGCCATGATAAAGAAGCCCAAGAAATGCTCTTCTTTTCGATAATTATGACTCGGAATTTCGTTCGAATTCTTAATATTTTATTCTCAGGATTCAAAACCGATGAGTAGAAAATACGTTGTTTATATTTTTAAACTCACTCGTGTACGAGGTTACATCTACGATAAAAACTCGATTAACAAGTTTCGAGTGAATCCGGTACGAACGTTTTCTTGCTAATTCTTTCGTTCATCTTCGAGCAAGCTAAAAGACAAAACAATGAAAAAATGTAACACTGAGAAAACTTTTGTAATTTACATGCACGATATTCCCATCTTCGTTGTTCTTGTCGCTATCTTCGTTGATCTCGTGTTTGATCGAAATAAACGCTTGTGCAACACTAATTATAAAACATTAAAACTTTTCTCGATGAAAGCTTTTAAGAGCTTGTCCTTTTATTATTCTTCTTATCTGTTCCTTTCATTCTTTCCGACTAGAAACCATTCGTTATTCGAAGAAAAAATATTAAAGTTTTGTTTAGCTGCTTCGAACATCTCGCAACCAAGTACAAAATCTGATACGCATCGAAACGTGTAAGGTATCGGTAATTTCTGTATCTACCCTTTAATAGTGTGAAATATTTTATCGCGAGTGCAATTATTAACTTTTTATTTATAGGTTCTCTGTGGAGCCATTATGAATTTTCGAGAGAATACGCGAGAGACTTATTAGAAAGGAAGAAATACTAAAAAGAACGTTACGATAGTGAAAAAAGTGAAAAAATGTATGTAAAGTCTAGAAATTAATAACGTGGGCGACATTTATTTGTAAGGAAATAGATCGAAGAGACTGACAAAATGTTTTCTGTTAAAATAATGGTTTCTCGTTAGACAGTCTATATTTTGGGTCAACGATCCAAGTTATCGAGCACTGAAATAATAATTCAGTCGGAAGCTTGATAAAAGGTATACAATAACAAAAGCATGTTAGTTATACCACAGAAATCATATTGTTTACAATACGAGAAAACCAATGAATTAATACGTTGATATATACGATATTTTCTACGTGTGCTCGACAAAAATACTAAACCATAGGTAAATGATATTCGATATTTATTTTTCAAAAATCATATAATCGAATATCCTTGTTCTTTATTTTATCTGTATGTGTATAAAGAATGACACAATAATCCTCGTAAAATACTATCATAAGTAATAGAGTAACATATTACGACATATATATATATATATATTTATATAAGCAAGAAAATAAAAGATATTTACTTTATTTGTCTCGTATCATCGAAATATGTAACACAATGAAAACGTTACAACGAAACCAATTGTATTAACAATTTTTGTAACTATAAGATAAAATTTTTTTTAAATTAATTTGCAATTTTAATAAAAAAAAAGTTAAAAAATGATTAGTATAAAATATATTTACGAAAAATATATAAAATTTGTAAAATATATTTTAAGTTACGATTGGATAATTAAAAAAATAAGAAAAAATATCAAAAATGTATGCACTATGTTTTAGGAAAAATAACAATGCTTTATTTAATCTTTTGAATTATTTAATTTTATAAAAGCTTATTAAATTCAGAGCTTTATTTTCCTGTTAAACATTTTTTAAAAATAAATATTTTTATCACGAAAACGGTGAAATAAATTTTTCTAAATGCAACGTGTAAGTGAATTTGGAAATTTAATAATATTGAATTAAGCAATAACTAAATAAATGACGTACTTTACGATATTAAATTGTACTAAAACTACAAAATTTAACTATCTTCGTTATTAACACTGTCAAAATTCACAAAATAAATACGATAAATATAATACATACCTTAAATTTCACGTTAAAAACGTTAAACTAAATGAATAAATTTCGAAGAATTGATTAAAAAAAAAACACGTACAATTGTTTTAATTATTCGCGTAATATTTTTTTTAGATAAACCTAAAGTACAATATTAAATAAAAGGCATTCAGTGATAGTTTAGTCAATAGCGCTTCAACTGCTGAATTCGGTAGTTCGTCTTTCAAATCCTGATCTCATCCGACTCACCGGTATCTCTATATACCGAACAAATTATTCAGCATTACATGTGTTTACCTTTAACCACAGCTCTGCAGGTTCAAAAGCCACAGGGAAACGTAGGTCCAGCCACGAAAATGTGCTGTAAGGGATTTCGAAAAGTAACTAGAAATAACGTTAAAAAATAGTTATCCGCAAATACACGAATCTACGGATTTATACATCTGCAAATATATTGTCCTCGAATACACGGACACGCGTGTACATAAACGTATGCGTGTAAGTTCTTGAATAAACACTCGACAATGGTGTAAAAAAACTATCATTAGACATCAAACTACGGCAATAGCGAGAAAAAAATGCATAATCTCGGATACAAGCGACCTTATACGCTTGGCACGATAAGGTGGCTATTATTCGTGAAACAGTGTACGGAAAGTAGGTAAGCCGGTGCTCGAGTTTAATACACATGATTTTGCATTAATTATCATGAGATGGTTTCCCTTGTCTAACCGTCGGCGCCGTTGCATCTACGGTTCGCACGCGATGAACTTGGTTATAAGTCAACCAACAACTACGCCTTTTTCTTTCTCGTATTTCGCACGCGCATAGATTCGCGGTATGAAATTCTTATAGCGTCTCTCGTTCGCAGAGTAATGCTCGAAAGTATAAAAGACGGTGTAAGAAACGAAGGGGATTGTAAATAGTTCTAAAATCGAGTTGGGTTTAATGAATCTGAATTTTTTATGCGGGAAAAGTTAGGCTCGCAAGAGAAACATGACTAACTTTCAAAAGGTGAGAAATGAAATGGGATAAAGAAGGAAGGAGCGCGCGTGTGTGTACCCAAGAGAGAGAGAGAGAGAGAGAGAGAAGGAGTTAGACTCGCCTCTTTTCTGATCCCGCAAAGCCTTGCTTGACGGAGACTCGTCAATTATTCAAGGCTACTCTTGATACTCGAGCTCCTCGACTCGACTCGGCAAACTATGCACCAATGTCTGGTACTCTTGCCAAATCAACTGAGCGAATGCACACATATATAACTAGAAGACGTATTACCCCAAACACTATACTTTCAAATAATCCCGTCTATTTTTATTTACTTTTTTACGTTTACTCATAAATCGAGTTTAGATTTCGCGCGGAAAGTCCGGTATTTCTATGTATTTAGCTAATATTGTTTCAGTAATGAGTTGCATAAATTAACTTTCGGTCGTGTATTCGTTGTTTCATTTGACATATTAAACCAACTTTATTTTTCCTTCTAAGAAAATTTACGTTATTATATATCGTTATTTTATTTTTAATTTATGCAAGTAGAGAGATAAGTTCTATCGATCGCATCAAACACCTTTTTAATCTAATATATATATATAGTAAATTTTTCACGAACTAAAACCTCGACAAATAAATTTAAATATAATATTGCTAATAGTTTATAAATTATGTATGCAAATATACTTGTTATAATAAAGATACGTTTAAAAAGTAATCAACTCATATTTCACACATTATAATTTACCAAATAAATAGAAAAATCTTATTCGCTTTTATTCTATCGTGAATTAAAGATATTTCGCTCAGGATATCGAAGACAAATCACCTTTCGATAAAGAACGATTTCATTATTTCTAGATTGCGAAGATTCTGAATAATAACCTACACTTAATATTAATAAATAATAAGTATATCGACATCTCATTTTCCATTAAGGATCGTATCTATAATAACAAAGTATATACTAATTTATTAATAGCCATTAGATCGAGAACATATTTTATTTTAATTCAGTGATCAATCAATTTGTAAATATCACTCGAAAAAAATTATAATAAAATTCTGTATAAATACATTTTTCGTCGTAAAATATTGATACAATGAATCAAAGTTAAAATCAAAAATGTATTAAATACATATTTTTAATCAATTTTTCAAATTGGTATATTTTCTTAAAGCGTGTCATTGTTAACGTGTTCAATAATTTTTTAAATAATATTGTACGAATAAAATACAGATAAAGTTTAAATTTTACAATCAATTATACAAATGGTATTTCAAAGGAATATAAATATCTTAATTCAACATTGGCAATTAAAAAACACTCGATAAGCTATTACGATTAAAATATAGATCGGATATCTCCAATCAACGAAAGTAAACTAAAATTGAATGAATTTATGAAGATACGAAAAAATAAATTATCAAACAATTGCATTTTTGATTTTATTAAGAATAATAGTAAAAACTCAAATAACCTAATATGAAAAATGAAACTGCAAATCATTCCAAGTTGTAATACTACAGTAAATTTAGTTACTTAGGCCACAGTCAGAATATTTAATAGACGTACTTCAGTGTCTTCAAAATGTTCCAAGTTATTGAAGAGACTAGCGTTTCGAATGCTCATCAATATGCGGAAAGAGAGGACATTCCGCACATCAAGATTTCGGGACTGTTCACGAAGTAAAATGACTTTGTCGACAGGTTCGGCTGAAGTTTTGAAAGCCATCACAAAGGATATACTGTATAGAGATAGAATAGACAACACCATGAAACTTAAACAACTTATACTTCGGTATGTTGGTTGGATAACGACATATTCTCAAAATCGAAAGTAACTTCAAACTCGTACATTTATTTTTTGTATTAAGCATTGGAGCATTATCATAATGCGTTCGATACTTTTCAAAAATTTTTATTTAATCTCAGATATATTCGTCATTTTATACGATAATAGATTTTTGAACATTAATTACTCGACGGTAAAGAATAATTTAAAACTTGGATTTTAAAGAACATGGATTTAATTTCGTGTAATTTTTTAAATTTAATTTTTAATTTAATTTAAAAAGTTACTTAATTTGATTATTAATTTTGTTAATATTCTGTTAAATTTAATACTATAATACCTATTATTTCATTTGTACATGTAACAATAATAATAAAATACTTTACGTGGATGAGATTAAGAAACATTATGAAAATATTTATTATCTCGTTGTTAATGGTATGTATAATACGGTATATTTCTTTAGATAATAACATAGTTTTTTATAAATATAATTAATTTATATTTATAAATTAGAATTATTAAAGATTTATATCAAGAATAAGCTAATAATATGATTTAATAAATTTTAGTAATAATAATTTATTAAATCATATTATTAGCTTATTTAAAAATATATTATATTGTAATACACAAATAACATTTGTAATAATGTTGTTAATGTACATAACTTATCGCATTATGGAAGTAAATAACTCATGCAAAGTAATAGATTTATTTTTCACCCCGTAAAAAATATAAAATACATTTTAAACTTTAACTTATATGCGTAAAATATTTGTACCAAGCGGTACGGAGAATAAATTTTCTTTCCCGGAAACCTAATAATTTATGGTTTCTCTGTCCGCTCCGACGTCGGTTCAGCTGCGATAAACTACCCCGACAGTCCGAAATTAAGCGCAGCCTAATCACGAGGGTACCGATGTCCCTACCTCAACTTCCAAGAATTAAACCACCTTTTAAAAAAGAACTGCTAATATTACCCGAACCTTTGGGAGCGGGGAACTTTGGTACGGACTTGATAATCTATCGAGTACTGTGATTTCATCAACTGCACAATTAGCGATTATATTTTGATGTATCTGTGTTCAATAAAGTTTATTTTAGTTAGTATCTCCGCTTGTTGTTTATTTCGTCTATCGAGACTACAGTATTCCCACACGTTCGTAAAATTGATAATAAAATGATATCTCTAAGAACGAACAAAGCACTTTATTCATTATGATATTAGAAAAGATAAGTTTTATAAGAAAACTTGATTTAATTAAAACAACTATTCTTTATGTATAATATATATCATTTTATCTATTGGATTTATCTAACTTTCATTTCGTATCCTTTAATTTTTTTTACACAATCAATCGATTTCATCGATTAATTTCCCAATAAATTTGATATTATATTAGTCTATAACTAATTAATCATTTGATAACAGAAGTCAAGATTGACGATAATTTTAACAATTATAAGCATTATTTTATTTCAATTTTTTGTAATAAATTTTTAATTAAAGCCATTGTAACTTAAATATATAACACGATTAAATTTATAATGAAAACTAAACACTCGATTAAATCTTTGATGATAAATATCATTGAATACAGTTACATAAAGATTTTCGGGATTTTTTTAATTCCGTAAAAAACTTACTAATATAAATTAGAGTACATCAACGATAATTTAGGACTTTTTAATTGAAATTTTTGAAAATATTTACATACACTTAGAATTCATTTATATTTATATAAAATAAAAATTTATAAACCAGATCTAAATCGAATTGTGAATTAGGATTTTTTCTATTTCTTTTACATTTAAATTAATTTTATTTTTAATATTCTACAAAGAAATAATAGAAATCTTGATTAAAATTTCTATTCTAGCGATTTTGATAAATAAATAAATAATATGAGATGCAGCAAATATTAATTTACTCATATATAATAAAACATTATTCATAATGTTTTGGTCTTAAATTTCAATACATTTAATTAGTTTGAAAACATGATAAGTTTAAAAAAAGTTATATATCTTCAAAACATGCAAATGAATTAAAATTTTTTTTATTTAAAGTTAACTTTTCCAAATTAATTTAGTATTTTATATGTAAATTTACTGAATATTTACAAACCCCATTAATATTCTCAAATTAAGAATAGCCAAAGAGATTTTAAATTTATCAGTGTATCCAATACGAAAAGTTATATATATATAATATCATTATCTTTTTTCAATTTCTTATTATAAATTCAATTTACAATTTCTCTTTTAATAGATATATAGATTTAATTAAAAAATTCTCCAAATCCTAAGAATATGTCTTCTAATCAAAAGCAAAATCTTAAGTAGGTACGTTTTTTAAAAGAAACTTTTCTTAGAAGATAATTTTTTTCAATTATTAATTAAAATTTTCTATTTTTTATAAACATTCTTATTTGGTTGATTAATTTTTTCAGGTAAATATTTTAATATTGTCAACTACCTCGCATCAGAATCCAATCAAAATTTAATTTAAACGACAAAGTCTTATAATATCTTAATTAAAGAACTGAAAAATAATTCATCAGTTGATGAGAAAATTTTAGTAATATTAAAGATCATAATTTACGTATTTTTGTAATATAAAGTATTAGTTTTCTTATAATTCAGTAAATTAATGTGATTGAAATACGATAAAAGATTCTAAACAGCTTTTCAGGTTTTCATCTGTATAATGGAAGAATATTCTATTCAAAAGAGGTAAATAGTGTAAGTAATAACGTTTATAATGTACACAAGCAAACATGAAGATTTCTATATATACTAGATTAGTTGATCGTAGGTAAGAGCAAAAACTTTTCCTATTGTAAATTCTAACACATAAGTCTCGTACACCCGCATATCTGCATACTTATACAAAAACATTTATTTAAATAAATAGTGCAAAATTTATAACATGTTTTATAAAAGACATAACAAAATACTTCTAAGAAAAGTAAGCGTTGCGTTAAAATGAATGTCCAAGAAAAAATGTAATTTGCAGCTACAAAAGAAAAATGTTAAGTGTTTAAGTAAAATGAACTTTAGTTGTATTATTAATCCTAGAAAAGAATAAAATAAAATTGATAAATTATCTCAAAAGCAAAGGACAATTTATAATTTTTTATATCGCTACTAAATATACTGTTTATATACATAAATACATGTTAAAAAAGAATACTAAATATCCTCTTAAAATATTAATCATATAAATATTTCGAAGAAAATAATATAAAATTCATAGAAATGGAAATTATTTGCGATTTATGTTTTTATAGTACTTTTAGGAATAATAAGATTCTTAATTTATCTTTTTTCGAGGACTATAGAAATACTAGTCTCTTCATTTAATAATATTCTACCCCTGCAGATAACTCAAAATAAATATTTATAAGTTATATATAATACTATTTAATTATATTTACATACGTATGAATTGTATTCAACAATAGTTTATATCCTTGAAAAAGGATAGGAAACTTTAGTTTTATGCAATATTCGATATTTTTTCTTTAAATACGATTTACGGTAAAATTATCATAGCGAAATAAGTTAACATTGAATAATTGGTAGCAAAGAGAAAAGTAACGAAAAAATTTATCTTAAAACTGAAAGAAAAACGTTTGATTTATTTCATCCGATCCTCAATCTTAACGTTATATTAATTTTTTTTAACGAATCATCGTAAAAAGCACGTAAAATTTACTTATCTATTTGATTTAAAGAGTCCGTGTATCGTTACTTAACATTAATTTAAAATTATCTTTCGAATCTGTTTACCCTAAAAAATGCTGTTTTTATTACACAAGTTTAGCAAAATCACAAATTTTTATATCAGCGATTCCAACCTCAACCCTCGGATACAGTCTTAATCGATAATTCAAGAAAAAAGTGTTTTCAATCGCCCTCCTACTTATTTAACTTTAAAATTTCAATAACACGACGACGAAACTGTAATCCGCGTTTCCCAACAAGTTTTTCTTTCCAGTTTCGCCGCACCCTTCGGTGGCTCCTCGTTGATTCACCAGTAGCGAACTCTACACCTGGCTTTTATAAATTCTGCTTTGTCGCGCGCGACTCTTTGCTAAATACATTAACAGTCTCTTTACGACAGAGGAAAGATAAGGAAATGAGATCCAAGGGTGGAAGCGACAGGAGCGTTCTTCGACGCGAGCCACACAGAGAACAAGTTAATGAGCAATGAGGCCGCCTTTGAATTATTACGATTATGCGCGGTTTAGAACGGGAATTAAGAGAGAAGGTAACGGCTCTAAGAGGGTGGTGGAGGGGTGAGACACCCTTTATCAGGGGTTCTGGCACGTTGCCATGTCCCGCCGCATAATGAAGCAGGAGCTTCGACTTGAACCATCGCGTAGGTTCGCTCCTCGCCACGGACGCCACTACACAGCCTGAATTTTGCCTTGTTTTCGAATTGCTTATTAACCGCTTATAACTCGTTCCGTGCACACAACCGCCCGTATATGCAAAGCTAATATTTTCCCTGCGCGGACAGCGTTATCGCGATGCGCGCAACAACGAGTCGGGCTTTGATAAACAAAACCGCTGATGCCGATGGGAGCGACGGTGCCGCTGCATTTTTCGTCCGGGCGTACCAATAAAAATAACCGCCCGGGCGATGAATAACGCGAGGGAGGAAATTAAACTCCGCGCGAGACAAAAGAAAGGGCGAAACTAGACGAATGGACCGAGTAGCGCGAGTGTGTATAATAAGATAAACGAGGATCACCGGGAGAAAATGGAAAACGGTCCTTTATTCGATCGAACTAAACTGAACGCGGTGACACCGAACGCACGCCCGTCGAAAAATCACGGATATCAAGTCGGTTGATCCTGGATCTTTACGATGAAGCACAGCCTCCGAGGAACACAAAGAGAGAGCTAAGTCGAGTCTTTGCTCTAAGTTCTTTGCTCGGCGGTTTTACCGACGCCTCGGAGTGTCGTCCGCTCCCTTGTCTCGATAGTCGAGGGCCGCCCTTTCGACAAAAGGACTTTGCAGCTCGCGTCCGAGGAGAGACGGAAATCCGGCTTGACCGCGAGGTATATTTATTCCCCCTGGATTCCGGGCGCTAGGATCCGGCTTTCGACGGATTAAACCGATCTCCCCGACTAACGTCCGCGGGATACTCACTTGGAACTCTTTTTCTCGCTGCCCGTATTTTATGCCTTACACTCGTTTGCTGACCTCGTTTTTAAAAAAACTCCTGCCTCCCTCTGAGCGTCGAGAGAGAGAGAGAGAGAGAGAGGGGAGATACGAATGCCGTTCGTTTTACGCGCATTTAATTAGTAGTAATGGTTGTTCGTCATTACGATACCGATAGTTGGAATTTATGAATAAGCGATATTCGATTCGGATGCTGGGAGCTACGGATGGAATATTTCGTTGCGTATAGTCGCATTTACGGTTTATGTTCGCGAAACTTTCAGCTTCCGTTCGCGTAGGTATGAGCGACTCGCGCTTGTCACGAATCCAAAAGCCCTAAAATTTAACGCATCGTATCCTAGAACGATTTCTCCGGCTTTCCCCCGATGCCGAATTAAATCGATTTCGGTTAAATGAACCAGTCGCTTGCGGTCTGTGCGGTTATACGATGCTTTCTGAGGAAACCGTTTGCGTGTCGTATTAACGACAATATTGCGGATATTAACTATTCGCGTAACAGATGCGTTGGCGCGAATTCGGGTGTCGGGTGAGTTGTGTAAATCGTTCGCGACTAACGAAGCCAAATTTTATCGAAGCTCGGATTGTATAAATTATACGAGTAAATTATACGAGTAAATTTTTAAGTGCGGAGACTAATTTTTGTATCGTCGAAAGCGAATCGTGATACATAAGCGGAAGATCGCGCAACAAAAAGATTAAAATGGCGGAAAGGAATGAATTGTGAATTGTAAAGTGTTCGAAAAGGAAGTCCATTAGGCAGATGAACGGATACGTTATGCATTTATTGTATTGAATCACCTCGTTTACTCGAGTTACGATGGTGCGTACTGTATTTCAAAATTTCAAAAATCCGTTAGTAATAAAGCAAACAATGGCAATGGAAATCATCGATACATGTTTCTGGTTAAATTTAGGTATTTATACTTATTATATATTCCAGAATGTTGTATCTAATAATTTTGAAACTGGATTCTCAAAATAATTTGTACGATGAAAAGATTTTATATGAAATTATTATTAATATTACCGTTGTTCTCGATATATTTACGGTATTGTTGATAACTTTGCAAATATTATAATTATACAAAAATTTAAACTCGCGACAATAAAATCTTTTTTCTCGACGATGAACTGATCTTATTCATGATATTCTCGACATTCTATTCCTTTTAAGTCTAATTTCAAATTTTTATTACATTTTTTATCAAAATCTTATTTACTTTCGACTTTATATCTTTCCATTTTTTTTTAATATTAAAAATATTTTCTTACGTACGTCATATTTGAAAACCTGGAATTTTATTTTATTTGATTCTAGTGGTAGCGTTAATTATGACTTTCAAATATCTATGTTCTTTAGAAATAAAAATTACGTAGAATCCTTTTAAATACTAGAATACTTTAACGTCTATAATTTAATTTTGTTTTTTATGAAAAATAATGCACGCATATTTTTTGATACGAGATATCTACAATTGTTTAATAAATATTATATAAAGACGACATTTTTCGTTTTTTTTTCATATCATAATTAAAAATTATAAACATTTTCCAATAAATCGTAAACCGTTATCGTTTAAAAATAATCTTTGGTTTTAATTCGAATAACAATTATGTATCGAAAAAGTTTGACGGTTTCGAACAATTAAATGTGTAATAGCTTTATAAAAGTACTCGAAAAAGTTTTTATATCGCTAAACTTTTTACGAGGAAATATAAGCGACGCGGTTCATCCAAAATTATAAAAATTCCGATTATTACATTTGCAATGATAACGAAAAGCTGCGTAATTATTTATAAGAATTCAACTTCAAAGTACAGAATGCATAAAAGATGAGAGCCGGTAATCCTGGTATTAGTTGTGGTAAAGCTAAGATAATTCATCGTTAAAAAACAAAGATAAATAAAAGCTTCTCGTAAATATTTAAAAAGAATCCGTTGTTCTTGGCGTAATCAATCATAAAAGCGATCGCAAACCATTACATCGATGCGTCGATGTACGATGAGCTTGAATAAATCGATGCGCTCGTTTCTTAAAAGTCATTCAACGAGAACATTGTTCGATCGTTCGGTCGCGCACAGCCAAACACTTGGACGCAAGTTCTTTAAAGAACAAGTAAAAAGTAGTTAATATATCGGTCGACGGAAGTGGCTCGCGAGAGTTAGGGGTATGCAGTTAAGCTGGTGTAATGCGCAAAGTCCGAACGAGAGAATAGAGGCATTAGCATTAATGGAGAAAAGGAGAGGAATTTCCCGTTTCCGGGTCTCGGACTCCACTCGCGCATCGGATCAGGATTCGTAATCTCTTAATGACCGTAATCGCGAATAGGCTCGTACGTACTTACTTTTCTCCCCGAGCGGGAAAATGGAACGATCGGAGCGAGCGACGAAGGCGACAAAACTCCAGCTCGAAAATACATGTAAATAAAGGGTTACGTATTCCGGTAATGCGCCGAGTACACAACGTTGGAAATACGAGACGTTCGTCCTTTCCTAATTCTAATTATGTAAAGAACCATGACTCCGAGAACCTTCACCTCGACGTTTGCACCTTCTAACAACTATTCCAAAGATCTAAAACTTGGGAGTTCGGAATTCCACCCAGACAACTCGTGTCGTGTTCGTGGATAAAGAGATTTTTTCTTACCGAATTATTAGCCGGTGGAACGTCGCGAGTCTACGATGAAACGTTAATTTAACTGGGGGAGCTTAGCCGAGTCGAATAATATTAACGTTGGGTGTTTAATCTCGATGGGTAGGAATCGGAGGTGACGCGTCGATTCGTATCGAACAAACATTCAAGGATCAATCTTTTCCAGGATGTCAATTTCACACTCGGCCAAAGCCCAAAATTGGAAGCTCGTAGCTAATTTTCTCGTTATTATTAACGTCGTATAGATGATTAAATAATCTCTAATTTTGAATTAGTGAAAATTTCTCTGACTCGGTTATATTATTATAATAATATTAAGTTATAACAGGATATTAGTGAATATTCACGGAACAATTAGTTCGTTTACGCTGATTCGCTGTTATAAATAAGTCACTGTTCCGGTTTTCAAAGTTTTAATAACATGCTTATATTAATTCGAATAACAGCCTTCCGATACGTAATTACTTCTTGAATGCGATTACTAAATTTAAGAAAATATGGTAATATGAAAAAGTGTAGCTTGCAACATTTATATTTATCGCTGAAAGAAAATTTATTAAAACGAATATTATATAAAACGTAAAAGTCTTGTTAATCAATTAAAGCAACGATAGCCTCGGAATTTTTCATGAATAATTAATATTACTAGAAATTATTTTACGATAATTTAAATTTTTTTGATAACTTTAAATTCTACTCTTTAAATTCAATAAAAAAAAAAGTTGTTTTGTTGTATCGGACATTATGCATTCTACAAAAATTACGATAAAAACTTCAAGTAATAATTAGGAAAAATATTATAAACGCCGCAAGCATAAAAGTTAATAATATATTACAGCGTAACCGCAGAAAAAATATAGGAGATAAGAATCAACTGATAAATTAATAATAAAAATAAATTCGTTACAAATGTTATTAATAACACGAATTGCTTATGTTAACGAGGAACAATATTTTAAAAAACTTATTTATACCCTAAATTTAAAACTCAAATTAATGGCTAGTTTACATTATCTATCATTACTATCATCAGAAATTACATCACTTTCTATTTATTTTACAAAACCGAATTAATAGCTCAGCATTATAAGCTAATATAATTTAATTTCTACGCACGTAATCCTATAATAAATTGCCTATAGTTTATAATAATTGAAGCGGAATCGTAGTTAATTAATGGCATGTGTAATTTATACATTTTTATCGATAATTTTATAACGATTTTAATATTATTATATATTATGTAATTGATAGATGTTTTTACGTCCGACGTCTTAAAGTTCAGCGAATTGAACAGGAATTCGAATTAAGTTGCACCAGACTCTTTTTATACGTGTAAAGCAAAGTTTAATTTGAATTTCAATTAACTAAACTGAAAGTGGAATTTCTATCATTTTTTAATTTAAAAAATCGTAATTTTAAAATCAGCGAATGATTACGTAAGAGTTGTTCAAATATAAATAGTAGAAAATATACCGAGTACTCGAGGTTTACGTATTCCAAAGAGAGCCAACGAATCTTTGAATATTTTTTATCGAAACCCACTACTTTAGCATTTTTCAATGAAAGTTCAACAACGCGGAACTGATATTTATTACCATTGTTGTTATAATTAAAACAGAATTATTAAAATTAGAATAA
The DNA here is from genome assembly GCA_018907195.1 of Dolichoris vasculosae. Taxonomy (NCBI): domain Eukaryota; kingdom Metazoa; phylum Arthropoda; class Insecta; order Hymenoptera; family Agaonidae; genus Dolichoris; species Dolichoris vasculosae. Next base: position 12,567,112 of record JACCHY010000006.1, read on the forward strand.
AATTTTCTAGGAATTTATATACCGACAGTCGAGTTAAAAATAAACCATAGGCGAATCATCGTAAAAATTACAGTGTAAATATATAATTTCTCGTCTCAAGAATTCGAGAAAAAAAACAAATTAATGCAATCGATAACTTGAAATAAAAAAGGATGCGTAACGAATATACGATAATATAGCTTTAATTAGAGTTGAACAACGTAACACGAAAGAAAGCAAAGATACAGCGAAATCCGGAAAACGCAGTTACCGCGATTAAACAAAGTTTTCCTCGTTATAAAAATCATTAGCGCGGTCCCTTCGCGGAAAAGGGTTACGCGTTTGAACAAACTGGAAAAGTTTTCGATAAGCGATCCGCCGGAAAAACAAATCACGAGCACATCGCGTGTCGAGAAAACGAGGGGGAGGATCAGGGATGAAATTAGATGACAAGAGCTCCACAGGTGCACAAGCCCGCCGTATTTTCCGCTCAACGACGGCGGTTTAGCGAACGGTTTAGCGGCATTCCATAAACAAAAGAAAGTGTACTCGTAAAGAATCGGCGTCTGGGCGAGTAGGCGCACGTGCGAGTGTCGTAACGCAGGGAACAAGACACTCGCTGCTTAAATAATGCATGAACCGAATATTTACTACGTCGCCGAGTGCAACGCAGCGTCTTCTCCTTTTCTCCCCGGAACCGTTAGATGCGCTTGAGCGAGGTCCGTTTATTCACAGGACAAAACATTATCCTACGATGCGAAAGCTCTACGATCGAACCCCCAGAGAGTCGACTGTTCTTTTTTCGCTGTTTTGTTTTCGTGCCAAGATTTTTCGACAATGGATATCGCCATGGATATTGCCATGGATATTGCCAAGGTATTGTGTACTTTGCCTCGATTCAACGTTTTCGAACGCCCTGAAAAAAACCGGTTACTCATCGCGTCACTTACGTTGTCAAAATCTCGAGTACAAAATTTTGAGTTCTTCCTTTTACCCGGTGTAAAAAAAAAAAAGCGCGCTCGAACTTAAAGCTTTCGATGAACCGACTCGTGATCTGTTTTTCACTCGATGTACTTTTTTTTAAGTAACTGGGTAAAGTACCTACGACCTGGTATTAACTTTCGAAAATTAAATATCGAATGCAGTATTCATTTGCAACTTTCAACAAAATTCTTTCGAGTCACGCAATTTAACAATACGTGTACGTATACGTATAAATTTCATAATTGTACCATTCGATGCATGTTCTTTTCATTTCTCTGTGGAATATTTATGAAAATTATAAAAAAAAATGTTTTCTATCAACTTTATCGCTTATTAACTTTCTTTCAACTTTTTGCGTTGAACCCATGCATATTTTGTAACCAAAACGAAAAAAAACAGCGGATAGGTCTGTAATTTTACTTAGCTGCTAATTTATAATAGCGTGCAACGTAGTTGTACGGGTACTAGGCAAAAAAATACGTCGCATAATACGTAGAAAAATTAAAATTATTTTGTTAATTGTATTAGTGAAATTCGTTTGTTTTTATTAAATAAGATTAATTTTTAACGACCGACTTTATTACGTTTTGGTAAAATAATTAAAACATTTCAGTTTTATCATATTCGTATTTTTACATTTTTAAATTTTCGAAAATTTGCATATTTTAAATTACGGTGCTTATTTATAAAATCAAAAATCTTTTTAACGATTAATATTTAAAATGTAGATATTTAAATTCGCGTAAACATTTTCCTATTTTACGAATTACAAAAATTATATTTATTCAATTTAAATTTTTCTTTGTTGTATCGAATATTTTCTAGATATTTCATGAAAATATGTACGTGTTATTTGATTTTATATATTTTATCCCTTTGATGTAACGATATTCATTATTTCAACGTATGTCGTCGTCTATCATAAAATAAAAATTTTGCGTACCGTTTGCAATTATTTCTCCTTCGATATTTTTTCAAAAATTGAAATATTTTTTGTTAGAATCAACGAATACAAAATTTTTGTATCAAGATCTTGAGATGGAGTTTATTTTTGGAATTTTAATTTTTTACAAATTAAAATTTGTAATTTTCTTAGAATTCGTAAATTTGATTAAACTTAAAAATATTTTTGTACCGATAACCGAGATTATACACTTTTTGTTACAAATTTTGAACTAAATTTAAATATTTTGTACAATTTTTTAAAAAAATTAAACTTTATAAATTATTTTATATTTTATTTAATATATTTCCCAAGTAATATAACTTTACCACGAATTTACATAGTTCAACATTTTAAAAAAGTTAAAATAAATTTTTAATATTAAAGATGTTTAGGAAAAAGGAGTTTTAATGAAAGTTCTAGTATACGTAATTAAACTCTCAAACTTTTATAGTTTGATAAGGCCAGAAAATTTATTAAAATGTTTTAAGTTAGTATTTAATCAAGTTTTTTTTTACGCTATACAAGAATCTGTTCTACGCAAACAAATGTAAATGGATTGATATTAATTTTTATTAGACGTTATTAAACCTTCCGTGAAAATAAACGTAATCAATTCCACGAGTAAATACCGTCGACTTTGTATCCATTACATTTTTTAAATATTTCAATACAATGCGTAGGGAAGAGACGTCGAAAAATTTAAAATGGATTTTCCGAACGTACGAACGCAAACTTAAAATTTAATTTAGTCTAGGCTCATTCGGATAAGCGAACGTAGCGGAGCTTTAAACGAAGAAGTACGGAAACTAGTGCACACGTAGCAAAGTAGTAGCGAGTAATCAGATTTCGCTGTAAGATGTCAGCAAACATGTCACCGCGTTTGCCGAACACTCGCCGCAGCAACTTCCGCAACTCGCTAGTTTTCTACTCTGTAATACGCACCATACATATATTCGCCCTCGAGCCAAGTAAAATCTCATCGTTACATCGCACTAACCTAAATCTCGCAATTTCAGTTTTTAGGCAAAAAAAAAGAAAATAATACGGCCAACGAAACGTTCTCGAAATACAAAAGTGCGTTCAATCTGTTACAGGATGTTGATGTTGACTCTCGAACATTATTATAATTATACTCTTAACGAGACGCGGGCGACCCAATTCCCGAATTATCCGACACCGGCGGGACGTTGCTTTTTCCGTCAACCGTAACCCGACTACGACCCCAATTCATTTTCATTACGAAGATGTACGCACTGTTTTCCTCGCTGTGTCTATAGCTCGCACATCTGCTGGCCTAAGGTATCCTCGCACTCGTTCTTACAACCGACGAACGACTTCGTGCCACGGACGTTTCTGTTCTTGTAGCGAAGCGCAGACTCGTGTTCCTATTTGCCTCATGAATCAAGACCTTATACCTCTCGTAATACGCCGTGACGTCTTCTAGTTCTCGGCGTTCGCTCTCTGCGAACGATTTTCGTCCCATTACCATAACACAAACACCCTAATAAATCATGGCGAAATTAAAGTTTAATTTGGACCGTTTGCGATTTATTTGTATGCGATTACGGACGTTGGCTCGGATTAAAATAGAGAAAGATTAATCTTCCGGGGAAATTGCGATACCATTTCAAAAATTAATATAATGAGCATTATTACGAAAACAAATATTACTGTTTAAGCTGAATTAATGATAATTGAAAATTCGATATTTCTGTAGCTGATGATGCCTTTCAACCCTTGATACGTCAAAATATCCTTCGGGGTATGATCGATCGAGTGGTTTAGAAAATACACGAGTAAAGCAAACTTTTCTTCAACGTTATTTCTAACCTTTTCATTTTTTATTCGCATAACCGTAGTTTTATTCGATCGACAAACTTACTTTCTTGAATACGCTATTCGCTAATGTCTCAAACTTACTTTTATATCGAACGGTAAAGGAGTAACTTGATACGCGAACACGCCAGTATACACGACACAAAACAATTTCCGACGATACAAGACAATAATACAGACGATTCATCTCAATTATGGATCAATAGACCTATTAAGTTACCCACAATTTCATCAATATTTTCATTAATTAATAGATATATCGCATCTTCGCATATTCGTGTCTTTCGATATAACGGCAATAAACCTCGAATCGACGGTTAAACGTAATACCAACGTCGTATACCAGCCAATATAAAAATATGTCACCCATGAAAATAATTAATAATCTTATATACTCCTCCGAGTAATAAAAATAGCCATAGCTATCGATAATTCGGAATAGAACTCGTATCCAATAAAAGCGAGCGCTTCCCTATCCCTTTCAACGTGGCGTAGGGTAATAAAAAAAAAAGTAGCCTGGTTTAATAAAAAAAACAAAAAAAAAACACGAACGAATAATCGGTAGCGAATTCGAACGTTAATTTTTTCTCGGGTTTACTCGCGATGGGAAATTTAAGCAAATCCTGTACGAACGAACCGTGAAACGTCAACCGCTATTGCCTACAAATTTCAAAGGCACATTGTCGGCGAGATAAATTTTGAATTAATTGTAAATAACGCGGTGAAAGTTGCGCTGCGGAAACAGCGACGAACGAACGCATACATAATTGGGAGATCGAAGCAAACACGAAACACGAGTTAAGCATCAGCGAAGCTCCGATATTGACGAAGTCCCCATCCTCGCTCGATGATTATGTAAATTCGCGAGGTTCGTTACTCGCGACACACGAGCCACGATAATATCGAGAGGATCTTCGAAGAGGCCGATAAATAATTTAGACCCCGTTGGTCTGGTCCTGACGTACCGATAACGAGTGTCCCAACGCCTCGATCGTGGCATTATGCATGAGGGGACTCTTATCTCGAGTCTCCGTATCTCTCATCCTGCCAGATTATTCGCATCTTTCCATGCGACCACTTCGTCGCTTTTGGCACGCGCCTATAAATATATTTCCTCTCGTCCGAGCGCATCGAGGGAATAAGCGCCACTTTTCCGACGAGCTTACGCGGCACTTCTCGCTCTAACACCGGCAATTGACCCTTCGATTTTAGGACGGAGCTGTCCCGAACGATTACCACTGGATTTACGGAAATTATACTTTTTTCATGCAGCCTCCATAGAGATAATGCACCACTGTATCTTCTTGACGTACCGAGATAACTGATGTGTGAGAGGATTAAGCGATAAAACTATTATCTTACGAGATTTATTTATTGGCGGTTCTTCTCTCTTGTTTCTATTTCATCTCGATTTTTGCTACGTACTTTTTTGTTCCTGCGATGTATTCGACGAGTAATTCTCGAGGATGAAATATAATTTCTGCGGTTAAGTGCGATTGATTACATTGAACGTAAGAAATTACAATTTCATTTAAAGATTTAGAATCAACGAGTAATTATTAAAATTATGCGTAGCTTTTTAGATTTTTCTATACGTTATAATAATTTGCACGTAAATTAGATAACTAATTATGAAATTAAAACGAGGTTCGATATTCTGTACCGTTTAACGGTCGATAATAAAATTCTCTTAAATAACGTAAAGCCGATCGTAATTTATTAATTTACTGTTTCATGTTCTATCGCTTCGCGGGAACTCTAAATTGATTTAAAAATAATTCGTAATATGGGCGAGGGAAGATAAAATGCGCAAATTGATGAGTCCGATAAGACGTTCGAATAAATTGCGCGGATAATAAATACTTTTATAAAATAATAATTGTGCAAAAAATTATGTATATACAAAATATTTTAATACGATAAAGCATTCGTGTTTATTTCTTGAACAATTTTCTCCAAAAATAGACGAATGTTCGAATTCGATGATTACGAAATTTATTAAAACTACCGAACATATATTCGAGTAAAGATTTCGAATAATCGAATTAAATTTTTAAATAATTTTAAATATATCGATTCTTAAATATTAAATAATTGCATAATCTAAGTAATTTATATTTTATTAACAATAACAAAGTATCGAACAAGTTAAAATTACTTTTAAAGTACCGATCGATAAATATTAAAGTTGAACGATATATATAATATTTATATCGAAGATTTTAAATATCTATACAATTTTTAATAATAGAAGATTTGTTACCAAACATCGTTCCAATTAATATTTTTTATTTGGACGTTCTATTTTAAAATAATATACCAAAAAATAAACGATAAAGGCGACATTTTTATTACGAAAGTATAAAAATATGAATCGTTACTTATAAAAGATTAACATCCGTTGTAAAATATCTTTTATAATTTAATAAGAAAGTATTTTTTCCTTTTTATTTACACGTAATATCGCATTAAAGGGTATCTCTAAATGGCTCACATATTTATGCGGTAAATGATAAAATTTAATTAAATCTCAAATTTCCTTGCAGCGTAAAAGTAAAATCGATTTATAATGATAATAACGAAGCAAAAATAATATATTAATTATATCGAGAATATAACGCCCGAGCATCAAAGTTCTTACCAAACGGACAAAAAGCGAAATAAAGCTTTTTGCATGCGTTGCAGCTCGCAAAAGGTTTGGAACGCAAAGTCGCGTCGGAGAGTCGCATAGTCATGGAACATAGCGTCGTGCCACATTGCAAACTAGTTTAACCGAATCTGCCCAAAAATATTCTATTACATCCGGATCGTTTTCCCGTGGACGCGCGTTGCATTCGCCTTTTGATTCAAACAAATATTTAAATTACGAACAGCGACGGAACGACTGTTTGCTCTTGCGATCGATGTTCAATCTTCAAGACTAAAGTGTTTTGCTCGTTACGTTGGATATTGGATTAAACGTTTTGAAAAATATCGTTATTTTCAACAATAATGTCGAGAGATAATCGAGTTTTTGATAACGCGTCGTCGGCGAAATAATTCTTTTTTCGTTTTCGGGATTAGGAGTCGCCTGAATCGAAGATGGGAATTAATTATGTAAAGAATTCCAAAATTCGATCGATAAAAACTTAATTAAATTCGTTTTAATACGTTAACTTAGTTAATATTCCTTTCCGTCTTGCAATTTTTTTTTCAGAATTTGATAATCTAGTTTCCTTTATACGAGCGTTAACTTGATCGAAAGTTTTGCGAAAGAGTATTAATATTCTATTCTAAGAAAATTCAAATGAACGTATCGTGACGCGAACGACGAAAGTAGCGAGAAAAATGATGTTGACGAAACTTAACGAAGTATTTACATCCTAGTCCCAAGGTATTCGAATTTTGGGCAAAATTACAGTCACACCTCGTTAGAAATTCTTTACGAATCGTGTTGATTTTGCGGTTTCGTCGCCGCAGTTTTTAACAACTCCCGTAAATATTCCTGAACCAGAGTGAACTAATGGTAATTTTTACTCGAGTACAGCTCGTAAAAGACGGCTACGCTTTTTATTGTCGTGTTGGAACTGTGCGTTGGTTTTACCGTACTCTCGTATAATATCCGTGAGCGACAGTATCGATTTCCATGTATCAGGTATCAATCGATTCGTCTTGGTGTCACAAGTGACACTGGATATGCGATATCTCTAAAAAACAGAATGACGACCGCTTTTCTCTCGAAAGGTATGTAAACCGTACGTATGATGGCACCAATTGCGATTTATCAAGTGTATATTGATTCCTACCTACATTTCAATGCGTATGAATGTGTGCACATGCGCAAACCTTTGCATACGATATATATATATTTATATATACATATATAAATCCTTGGAGAAAAATCTTACTTCGAGGATAGGAAAATTAATATATTTTTACGCAAACGGATAATACGAATAAAATATTTTGTCCGTGTAATTAGTTTTGTAACGTTTACATTCGTTAAAGACGAACTTCGAAAGATGCATGATTTAAAATACAGTCTGTAAAACGAAGATGAAAAATACACGAACACTCGACTTTTTTACTAACTGTTATTTTTGAGTTTTAGAAGAATTTAAGAGTTGCATCTTAAAAAAATCTGAAACCTCTTCGCTCCCGATCCAATCTTATCACGGAATTTCATTGGCCATCGCTTTTTTTATTGTATAATCTACTTTTCAAGTGGCAATGAAAAAATAACGCCCGATACAGAATAGATTAGAGCATCTCACGGAATACGCAGAGAACTCGCCGATAAAAGTGAACTAGAAGTAGACATAAGTTGCGGCAACGGCGGCCTTGAGTAATTCCAATGGAAAGCTCGGAGAATCGCTTTGAGAAATCCTTGAGAAAGAGTTTCCTTGGACTCGAAGAGGAGGAGCCGTGAGCTGTGTACATCAGCAGCCTTTTAGTCCCTAGCGTTGCTCTTCTTCTCGGTCAATTTCTTTGAACTTTTCCACTGCGAGAATTGCAAGAAAGTAGACAGAAGTCGAGCTTTCGAAACTTTTCTCTCCAGGGAGGCGATGCTAAAGACATTTCGAAATTATTATAGCCGTGTTAAATTTTAAGTCTCTTGGCCTTGAATTAGCGAAGTAACTTTACTCTATATTAAATAAGATCAATACGGTTACAACTTAGTACTATCAACACGATTAAACTCCAAATATGTACAAATTTATTTTCCTTCTATTTTACTTCTCATTTTATATCGATGAGAGATAGCAATATTTTATCGAGTATAAAATAGCGCTATTAATTCGTTTGGCTTATCGATACTTTGTTCCTTTTGGCGAAAATGTTTAGATGAATTATTTTTTTATTGAATTTCATAAATTATCGATAATAAATGTACATCGATACAAGCATAAAATATATAGCCAAAATTATTCATAAATAATCTAAATTTAATATATGAAAGAGAAGTATAATTATTATATCGTCGAAAATTTTCGATAAATTATATAAACTAGATTAATATATTCGAAAGATCCTTTCTATTATATTAAAGAATTAAAATTTTATAATACATATTCATTATAAGATAATAATTATTTTTCAACTTTTTTATTTGAAAAATTATAATTACATTATAAACTTTGGATATTCGTGAAACTTCTGATGGATCATAAATTAGTTTCAATAAACTTGAGATAAACTATGTCTACTGAATGATTTCCGCTACTCATATATTTACTTATGTTCTAGTTAAAATAAAGTTTTATAAAATTTAAAAAAAAATGAAGTTTCTATTAATTACTATCAATCCTCTCATTGATTTATGCGATAGTTCGATACTTAAATCTTTCTCAAAATAGCATCATATAAAAAACCGAATTTGTTTTTTAAAATCTTGCAATGATACGTTAATTATTGAAAAATAAAACGTGTATATTGCGTATTTTCTTATTGATATATTTAAATTATTCATTATTTTATCATTTGAAAGTGAAATTAATTAAAATTATGAGAATTAATCTGAAAACAGATTTTACAAAAAGGAAGAAAATCTCATGAAGGAATGCATCGAATACCGTATCTTTCAGTTATACACACAAATAATTGTAATCTCTTAACCATTACGCACACGAACATAGAAAATAACGATGCAAATAACGATTTTCTACTTTCGTATTAAATATTCATTTTAAGGTATTTGAAAATTTACTGCATAAAACTTATTCGTATATTTAATCGTACCCGTCTTGCAAGAAAGTAAATAAAATAGTGTTTATATTTATCGAGTTGAGTTTATTAAATAAAATAACTCCTCAATTATTTCTTTTATTAATATTTATTAGGTATTCTTAACCTTTAATTAATATAAACAACTTGTTTCTCAGTAAACCATTTGTCGGCAACTTTGAGACGCACAAATGATGAAACATGATACTATTAATAAATTTACTGTGATTAAATTTACCATGGAATCTGAAAAATATATTTATTATCCAATAACGATATGTCTTAAAAAATAAGAAATATAATTTTATTCGTTGAGTTAAGCTCACGAACTGGGTTTACTTACATTATCAACAAATAAATTTATTTAAGTGTATTGGATTTTACCTTTAAAAATCTATTCCATTATTAAAAGTAATCTATTTTCTCGTATATTCTAAACTAAATCTTTGAATATAGTAGACAAAAAAAAACTTAATTTATAACTCCTGCAAGATTTTCTAGAATATATGTAGTGTTGTGTTCTAATAAAAGTTTTTCTATAATAGATATAAAGTAGACTCAATTTTTTTCGCATTTTACTTTGTCGTTCGCAATGTATTAAATAAGTGATTTATAATATAATAGCTTGTAAAAATATAATATACGGATTTGCTCGGAATTACGAATTGAGAAATTGAATATTTGCGCTCATATTTATAATCTCATTAATAGATTTGAAATAAAATATCAGAATTTAAAAAATTTTTTTTTGCGAAATCAAAGAAACGATCAGATTTATGATTTTAATTATATTGAATTTTTAACAGTTTTACAGTTTAATCGCTAAAAAATTTATTGCTTTATTAATATTAATATTAATCTGAGTAATAGTATCCAATATATATGAATAAAACATTAAATATTTAATAAAAAAAATAAATAATTAAAATGAACTTTCCAAATTTATTATATGTGTACCTATTAATATTTGAATTGAAAAATTTGAACAGCTATATTTTAGAAATTTTTAGAAATTTAAACTGATCTCTCATAAAAGCATATATTTCACCTAAATAAAATTCTAATTAATTCAATTATTTTAATTATTTCAATGAGATAAGCTAGATTTCATTTTTATAATAATATTAGATATTTTATTAAATATTCGAATGAAAATTCGGAAATTAACAAAATAAATATAACCTGAATAAATTATTAATATAATTATGTAAATTTATAAATAATCAGTTAAAGCTCCTGATAAAATTAATTTCAAATTTTGATAGACGCTAACTATATAATAAGTAATCAGCTCTGCTAAAAAATAATATATGAATAATAATCAAAATATAAAATTAACTTAATTTTCTGTTCCTTTTACACAACTATTAAAATATTATATTTATTCACAGATAAGCTAAGAGAAATTTTATTATACTGTTAATCTGTTTCCTTATATTGTGAAAATACGGTTCATAATGAATACAGTTAACAATGAATAATAAGTCGTAAGAGTAAACTCGTCAAATAATATTCTATATTTTAATACAAGTATATTCAATTGATAATTTTGTCACATTGTAATAAACTAGTGTCGTAATAGAATTTTCGATATTCAGTTTATATTCGGATAGTAACGTTTTCAGGTATTAAAAACATAGAGAAATTCAATTCAAATATTACTATAATATTTAAAATTCTATTTCAAAGTTTTAATAATATTAAAATATCTTATTTATAAACTCATGAATATTATGTACTATTGTTTATGATTTATTCGTTTCATAACATTGCTTTAAAATTATTCTTGAAAATTCAATTATTCAAGATTATTTATATTTTAATAGAATATTTAATTTTGACTCTAAAAAATATTAACAATAAATACGTATTTTACAGTTTTACCATTGAAACTTACGAATTCTTTTTTTATTTTAACTATTACGGAAAAAAGAAGTTTTTAAACTATATAAAACGTTATATACTGAAAAAAACTACATCGTAACGTTTTCATCGTAAAAATTTAAATTGTAATTTATGCAATTCAAATTATACATGACATAGTACGTAAAATATGAACATCTAAACATCGAAGTTTTAAGCACATCTACGGGTTCATAACGACTGTACACTCGACCCGTGAGCTTTGGTATTTCTCTGTATGTTTCTCCACCTCGAAAAACTATTTTAATAAAACTTTTAAATAACAAATTATATCTTTCTCAAATAAAACTATATAGTATTAAATAATGAGATTTTATATATTTCGTTTAATATCAGACGTATTGTTTCTTTTTACATTCGAAACCTTTCAAAAAAGATGTATTAAAAGACGATTTTACAAATTTCTTAATATTTATTACAAAAAATGCTTTCGATTATACTCAGAAATAAAAAAAATATATTTCAAGAGCTTCTGAAGATTTATTACGGGCATCGCTAAAAACTTTTTTTATAAATTTGTAACAAATAATTCTCGAAATCAATCAATCAGTTTTTTTGTTGAAATACATTGAACTGAAGAAAATAAAAAGAGGAAATCGATTAGAATGATTGATAATATTTGCCTTTAAAAAGTGGTTCGAACCAACAAAAATCTACCTAAAATGATTCAAAACTTTTGATAAAAGACAGAAAATAACAGTTTGATTTTCTTTTGATAACCTGAAATTTTAATAAATTAAAAGAATTATAAATTCTCAACTTAATAAGAAGTTTCATGCGTTCCAAATATTTTTCTGTATATCAATTTATTTAATATTTAGTTCGATTCTCACTCAAATACACACCTTTCGAAATAATTTCTATTATTTAGTATTTTAATAGTGAAACTACTTTATAGCTTTAAAATCAATTTTATTTATCGTAACTCAAAATTTTGTAATACATTACTTATAAAATTCTTGTTTCATTAATTATATTTACACTTACGTCATGTTATAATATAATTGATTAAAAGCTCGTTAAAGAATTTTATTTTATTATTTTTTTCTAATACGAGATAAAATAATTTTTCTTAAATAGATATATGTTGTCGTTGTGTTTAAATTTGATACCTCGTTACATATTTTAATTCAACAAATCTAATCTAAAAGCGACTCTAAATAAGATAAAATATTTCTAATTAAAGGTAAAACTTTTCGCATTAATAGACGTGACAGGTATAATAACTTGCCAAAACTATAAATTACATCTATTTATAACTATAGTTATATCATACAAAAAGAGGGTCAATTTAAGAAACCATACATCAAATTTCGACCCTCCAGTAACTTAAAAAATTTTTTGAAGTAAATTTTAATTCAATTTACACGTCACCTATAATATTTTCTTAATGTTCATTCGTTATATAGAAAAAAAGTATTTGATGAATTCCTATCTTATTCCATTATTTACGTATAATATAAATTACCTAATATTCTTCAGTCATTTTTAAAATAGCTTCTTTTCATTATTCAATAATTGAAAAATATGGGAATAATATTCATTTTCTAAGATTATTTTATGAAAAAATTTATCATAATATTTAATTATTTTATTAATTATTAATTTTTAAATTCTGTATATTCATGATCGCATTGCATTAAACATATTTGAATACTATTCAATATTATATTTATAGACCTTTATATATTCTTTTCGTACTTTTAGTTATGAATTGAATTTATTCAAACCATTGAATCAAAATTCTTCAAATATGATTCAAAATTCATTGTACAATATTTCAAAAAAATTTCGGTGCTGGTAATAGTAAAATTACCGTATGTACAATATTCACATATATATAATTAGGTTGGCTTATTATTATAAATGATATATAGTATAACGTACGTGTTGCCTTGTTTTAGAGAATAATGAATATTATTAAGTACTAGCTTTGTAGTGAGACCGAGGTTTTTGTTCTTTATTTAATTTTTATTCTTATATTTATTTTTCGAAAATTTACCTTCCTTTGAATAATATGGTATAAGAAAATCATTACCAGTATAATTTACTAGTATATAATTAACTATAAATAAGGATTATAACTTTTTATAATTAAAACTCAAGAATGAATTTTTTATTCTGTTATTATTTAATTTTTACTTTTTAAATCTATTAGTATTAAGGTTTATTAATATTAAGGTATATTCATAAATTATATAAAATATAAAAGGAAATTAAAATTTATGATAGAAAAGTAATTATTAATTAATTATTCTTATAAAAATGATTACGATAAATAATAATAAAAATTCAATCTAAAGATAGATAATTAATTGCATATAAAATCAAATTTCCGTCTATATAATTAGTCTAATAAAATTGTTATACAATTTCATATGCGTAGAGAAGTTAAAAAAGAAATGCTTATACGGAAAAAACATAATATTTAAAAAGAAGGATATTCTTACTGAAATATATCGAAACAATATTTATAAATATAAATTTCAAACAAAAAACCAATAAAATTTAAAAATATTATCATTTGGATGTTCCTAATTATAAAATCAAAATCTTTTATATTCCTGTAAATAACAGAACAACATTTATGAGTAACATCGATAAGTGGTCTTTTTATATTTATGTGTACACTCCATTATGAATAGGGAATTTCGACTAATCTAATATTCATTATCGTCGTATTTGTCGCTATTTTTAACATATTGTAGTTTCTGGCTTAAACCATAAAGGGCACATCACTAAGCTAAAATTAAAATCCTCTTTCGCAGCCCGAGGGTGGATTGTCGATCAAAGGGCTTTTTGTTTAATAACAATATAATCGCAACTTAGCTCATACGTTGTTGCTTTGATTCGTATTCTTTGGCTTTATTTATAGTTGTAATGGTATTAGTGTTTTTCTCATCCATTTTTCTACAACTTACTCCGAAAGTTTTGTTCATTACTTGTACAGAATAATAAACTTTATCGATACTTCCAGTCGGTGATTCTTAAATTACATCGAGTTACTCATCAATTGTTCTCAAATTATATCACTAATTTCTTTCACTTTGTTTATTACAAAAATTATCCTTTAATTTTTAGTATAGATATTTGTTCGATACTTTAATAAATCAATATCACGTAAACTTTTCAAATAATCTTTTTCTTTGTTCGTTGATATCGCAATATTAATTAAATTATTCATTAATATTACATTAATAAAATTATGAACAAAGATATTATGAAAATAATCTAGATAAATATATTAATTAAAAAAATTCACAAATATAAATATTCGATATGATTCAAAACTAAAAAACGTTGGTGTATGCTATCGATAATTATTATATTCGCAATTTTAAATATGATTGTGCAAGAATATTTAAGAACGAAGAAAAAGTATCGAAATAATTTATATATTATATTAATAAACTCTACTCTAATAAATCTATATTCGTATAAAATACGTTGTTTTTAAAAAATTTAGCTTATATCCATAAAAGTATCTTGTATCAATTTTTGCGATCAACATTAAACATAATGAACTTAATGTTTTTAGAAATATAATCGCATTGCATGTTCTGAATATCTACTCGCCTAAGACTGCTAATTTTATAATTCATTAAATTATGCACAACAATATAGTAAATGACTGTATTATTTAAATTTTAAATAAATGTGTACCTAGTTTACTCTTCACACGTAACGTCTTAAAGACATGATTTTAAATATTTTAATTCTTATTATATCATACGATAAAAGAAAAAATATTTTCTTTCGTCGTTAGTTTACTAGTATTATAAAATAAACAACTTGGATGTATAGTTCAACGTGGAATATTTGTATTCTCGGTAAACATAGTTTATTACTAAAATATGGAGTTTAATTAGATAATAATTCGCCCAATGATTATAAGGGTGCATCTATCGGTTAAATTAATAATAGTATTACCAAATAAACTCGAGCTTGAGTTTCTTTCTCTCGGTCTTGTTGTAAACTTTACTCGGATGTTCGAAATCCTCTCGTTATCTTTGTAATAAATACATTAACTATGGATTATTGAAGTCTTACATTTATTACGTTATTGTA
The DNA here is from genome assembly GCA_018907195.1 of Dolichoris vasculosae. Classification (NCBI taxonomy): domain Eukaryota; kingdom Metazoa; phylum Arthropoda; class Insecta; order Hymenoptera; family Agaonidae; genus Dolichoris; species Dolichoris vasculosae. The sequence goes on from JACCHY010000006.1 coordinate 12,582,551, forward strand.
CACTTGGTAAAACTTTGATCATTTTACAACAAGATTCCCGCAAACAGCTAATTTTTCAATGCACGCACCGCTCCAAACACCTTTTTGCGAGTTGCGGCCTTGCAGTATGGAATTTCTGACATATCTGGTAGTTACTATCTTGGATATTCCGCTCTAAAATTCTAGTGAAGTCGCTTTGTTACAACACTGTATCCTTTGAAGTACGGAAAGGTATGGGTATGCAGATGTAGAGAAAACAGATGTGGGAATAAAGGTGTTAATGAAATACTTGGCGGTAGTCTGACATAAATAAAGAATTTCTGTATTATTTATTCGTAGCTGAAAGTAATTAATATAAGACATAAATTTATATTTGTAATCTTTGACGGTAATGGTACGAAATTTTAATCAAAATTTAGAGCGAAGTTAAGTACGATATTGCTTTATATTTCGATACCAATACTTCACATCAACATTATTGAATTTGGAATTACCGATAAAGCTTTAGATAGATTTCGTGTTAGATACAATCAAAAAAATTATATGGTTCACTTATGGATTGTACGATTGTGATTGTCAGTCATAATTATAATTTTTAAAACAATGATTTAATTAAAATAATTACGAATCTAAAATTATAAATAAATTCTTAATATTCTTTAAATTTTAGTAAATAATTATGAAAGTTTTGATGTTAATAAGAAAGTGATAAAATTAATCTGTGATTGGTTACTAACAAATTTGTGATTCTATATGATTAATATTCCAAAAATCACAAATCCTATATTAATTTTAATTTAATAAATAAACTATTGTAATTATAATTTTCTTTTTTTACTAACATATTCGTTTGCTCAAATAATTGTATTTCAAATACAGTGTACATCTGAAATATAATTTTAATAATTAGATTAAAATATTGTTAAATATACTTTTGAATAGAGATAAAAACTTCATAAAATTATTTATGTAAAAAAATTCTGCTCGATATTAATAATGAACGTTGTATGCATGCTCCTCTGTTTATTGATATTTATGTACGTGTAAACTTGCACGTGAGCGTATGTGTGTGTCTATGTGTGCGGGCGCATACGTACGTGCGTGTGTATATATTAAGAGGTAATTTGTTTTTATTTATTGGTAGTTTTGGTGAAAAAAAATAAATGAAGTCACTAGATTGCAAAAGTTTTACTTTCAAAAATTAGCAAACACAATTAATTCACTGACGGCGGATACAAAAAACGTGGATTTTCATACGATGAAATTAATAGAATTTGTAAAATATACGCTTTGAATAAAAAATTCAAGAAGTATTTTATTATTAAATTTTGAAATTTTATAAAAAAATTAATATATAATAAAACCAGTATATATATATATATCCGTAATGAAAAATAAAATATGTTTGTATATATTTTATTGTAAATAGTATCATTACTAATAAAAAATGAATAAAAACTCTTATCACGTATTACATTTATGAACAGGGGATGGACAGATGATTTACGAAATTACTCCCTGTAAATTATTTTTTATTTCGGATAACTAATTAATAAATACGTTTCTGATAATGTATAAAAAATGAGTATAATATACAGCAATATTTATAATTTCATCTTTTTAATGTATGCATAAGGTTTGCTCGATTATATTATGTTTTAACTACGCGATACGTTGCTTTAAAAATACACCGATATTTTAAAAATTTATGACAATAAAATCATGTACATTATTTAACTAGAAACTTCGCCTATAAAAACTATACTTTTCAAGAAATAACAATTACTAATTTAAACTACTATCCTAATAAAATTTTGCATGAAGTTACTTCTTGATATTTTATTAAATGTTAATCAGTTGTTTTAATACTTGTTTAAAGATTTTGCAACGGTGAAAACTTGTACCAATTTCCAAATTCATAGTCAATTACGTTTTAGTATATAACGCACCTTAAAACCTTATTTTACTATGACTAAAAATTGAACTAAAAACGAAGATATCGCTGAAAGGATTAATCCACGTCGTGGTTTAAATAAATACACAAAATCCCGACTTAAAGATCCTTTTATCTCAAAGTTTAAAACTAAGAGCGAATATTCACCGCTCGAAATTATAAAATTGGAGCTTCAATCAATATTAATCCCTTGTGTTAGAGATTAGTTTAAAAACTAATTCGCGCCTTGTATTTCTACTTAGGTATTCTCAACTTATACAATATATTACATCGTTTCGAAAAACATTCAAAACACTATCGAGAAAACTTTGTTCCATTTTCATCCAGAACCAATCAACCGATCTCGAACATAAAGCTTTGATGAACTCTGGTTTATTATTTCTTCCTGAGATAGACGGAGCGAGGAATCCGAAACCGAACATCAGGACTGAACTGGACCCTCGGAGATGCCACAACCTCCGTTCGTAAATCTAGGAACAAACTCGTCCCTTCGAGTCCAACTTGGGGTGCCACTTGATGGAGACCAAATATACGGTCACACATCCAAGTACGGATCCTATCCAAAGTTGTTTAACTTTGACGTGGAACTCAAGCACACGTTAAAGTAATAATCTATAAATATGTTACATCGATTAAACATTTACCGATTATTTCATTGAAATTAGAGGAATATGCGAGCAAATAATAAACCGATACTTTTTATATTATTAGTTGTTTAATAAGTAAAAGTATACACGTGCGAGAAAGATAATAATTTTTCTAATAGTTTAAATAAAGTAACATTTGACATGTGATGGTTAAAGAGTACAAAACTTTATTTCATGACTCGATATTTTTTATATCAACGTCACTTTCGTACTGACCTCTCGACTCAGACTTCTGCACTCGATTTTTCAAACTCAAACCAACTTCTTGAATATACCTTTGCACGATTCTTTTTGTACGCTTTCACTTTAGACTCTTTTACAAACACGTGTAATTTTTATACGTAGAGTTGAAAAATTGTCGTTTTTCGAATTTTTAATAATGTGACTTGCAATTCATCAAAAATTCTTTTAAATTTTATAAATTTCTTTTATGTTCAGTTTTACATTTATAAAGAAAGATCATTATATATATATTTTTCTGGGATATTTAAAGTTAATATATATTCACGTATTTATTCTACTTAATAATTCTTTATTATGTGTCAAAAAATAGTATACCAAAGGATCTAATTGTAAAATATCTTTTATACATAATTATATTTATATTACAGCTTCCTAAAATTTGTAGCAAAAATTGTGTATGAATCTTGCGTAGTAAAAAATTAAAAATTACTCTGTGTTAATTATTCAAGTTGATAATAATATTTTTTATTTATTTCTAATAATTTCTTGAAAATTAAAAGCTAATTGATAAAGAAGTATATATTTATATAAATAAGTAAAAGGATAAAAAATTGTAGATATTGTAAAGAATATAATAGTGTCGCCATTCATAAATATATTCTTAAATATCTCGAAAGAATTCACTTTTCAGAAAAAATTTTTTGTAAGATAGTTATTGAATTGAATAGAAATATTTCATGACTAAGTTATATTTTAGATCTGAATTCCAATTTTCATAAATTTAAAAACCAATTTTTGATTGCAGAGTCTTATATCCAAAGTCAAAAAATTTTCGAATCATTTTTATCTTATACTTTATTATCGAAACTTTTTGGCGTTATGAAAACTAGGTAATTCCATATTCTCATTCAATAACATAATAATAATATAACTTCAAAGTTTTTAAACAACGGTCATGAAAATCGAAATAACTTATGAAATTTGTCGCGTCAAATAATAACAAATAAAGAACTCGTTTTAAATCTTTCGTTTTAAATTAATTAGCTTCAAATATACTAATTTCTTATCCAGTCATAAATTTACAATATAAAGTTACAATATATTCCTGAATAAAACAGCTCTAATTCAAACATACGTATGTACATATTACATTCTTTGAAAGTTATAGATTCTAAAAATGAATTATGTGTCTCTTGTAAAATTTTATACAAGCAATTTATCGAATCGAATGTCGTAAATGTAATCAAAGCGAATTCCAGTTACATAAAATATATTTTAATCTTACCCGTGTTCTAAATTGAAGTATTTCATAAAATATTAACCGAAAAAATTATTCATTTTATAAAGCGAATATTGCTTTTAACGTATAAACTTAACTTTTCATATGCTCGATTAAAAAAACATACCATGTAGATTAACTTTTATTCTACTTTTGAGGTTCGTAAGAATATTTTTTACGGAGTTAAGTTTCTTCTAAAATATATTAACTTGATACAACCATTTTTTTTCCTAACTTAACTTACGTAGTATTTTTCATAAAAAAATATTTTCAATCTTTTTTAAATATGAATATTTATAATGTAGATATATTTCTAGTGTTAATCATATTAAATATTGGATTTTGAAAAATGAATATTTTCTATCAAAATTTAATTGAATATCCATAATAATTTAAATGATAATCCATTTGCTTATTTTACAGTTAATAGTATTTTGTAATTATACGATAAAGACTACATTCGATCAAATAATATAACAATAATAAATTCTTGCTAACTTTACATTACATTATTTTGTAAGTTTATTTTTGGGTAAACTATCTACTATTTGAAAATTGAATGTTTTAAGAAGTTATATCTTGAAATTTGTATTCTAAATATGCATTAATAGAATAATATATTTTTTTTATAAATTTTTATCGAAATATCTTATATATAATCACACGAAAAACTAAAAAATAAAATAAAATGTGGTAAAACTTCTGTTATACTTTATATGAAAATATTGATTTTATACAAATCATTCCCTTTATTTGAATAATTTTCAAATTTCGGTGTGAAGGAATTTTTTTCTATCTTTAAATTTTTATTATATAAATTTATTTCTCTAATTTATTGAAATTTAGTATTAATTTATAATTATATTATTCACTGTGTATTTAGTTAAAGATCTGAATATATAAATTGAATAGAAATGATGAGAAGATAAATATTTTTAATTAAATTAATTTGATAGTGAAAAATATAATATGTATAATAAATACTTTATCAAGTTCAAACGATAATGTTAAATTTAGAAGATTTTAATTTCAGATTCGATACTGTAAAAATCTAAATAAAATTATTCTTATAAATTACAAAAAGTCAATAATGAGTTGAAATTTTTCATAAACAATATAATACTTTTATTAAAATATTTCATGAAAATAAATACATGATTAATAAAAATATATATTAAATCCAGCTTATTTTTCTAAAATTTACAAAATAAATGTGCTACATTAAAGTTAAATTTTTATTATTTTTATATTAAGGCGTAAAAATCAAAACTACCGTTTCCACTGTGAGACATTTAACTTCTGAACTTATAATTAAAATACAAATGGTACTTTAAAGTCAAACCAAATTATCAACTAATCAAATTTATACTTGAAACAATAATTTCAAACAATGATTAAAAAATAATTTGAAGAGTTTGATTAATGATTATAATATCTAAAAACGTATAAGTATTATCGATAGAATATAAAAATTATATTTGATTCTATATATTTTATAATTTTATAATATTATAATAAACAATAATATATGATTCTTAGTACATTTTTATTACAGTTGTGATAAAATTGTAAACTTTTTATTACTTGAATCGAAAAATACGAAAAATATTTTCTAACATATTATGTTTTTACAATCTATTATTTGATTTTAAATATATCGTATGCTCAATTTCTTAGCGTATGTCTTTATTTATTCTAAATGGAATTTTATGTTAAGAATAATAGGATTATTTAAAGTAGATTTATACTATCGTCAAACTAAATTTTCGCTTTATTCAAAACGAAGTTTTAAAATTATTTCTCAGAACTATGTTGTACTTCAGACTGGAAATAGTATTTAGTATAAAAAATAAAATCTTGGAATACACTAATATATTGGAATTTTTTTAACCTTAAAATTATAATAATTTACTTACGCATATGTACACAAGACGTACACACAGTCTTATATTTTACTTTTTGAAAAAATCTCTACATTACATGGAATTTTAAGAACTAATCTTCTTTTTTCAAACAAATGCAATTTCGTGTTTTCTCCGTCCAGGTGTAGATCCTCGTTGTAATCCGTCTTCGCTACCTTTATTACTTCGCGTAACCATGTACACAAAAGAACAATTTCCGACCTAACGAACATTCCATGATTTTTGCTTATACGAATTTACACTTAATTATTATTTATTTATAAAAGTCAAACGCGAAAAGAGTTTTACAGCTTTCCGAAATAAAATTCAATTTGACTCGACGTTAAAAACAATGTTTAGCTTATTTTATGTTTTATAAACAAAAAAAAAATTACAAGGATTCTCGATACGCTCGAGGTTTACTTTTTTATCATTCTACTTTTTGAAGAATATTATTTTTAAGACGTTCCGTAAAAAAATTGAAATTACTTTTCAAGAAATAATATAAAATATTAATTCGGGAAAGAATGTAAGTTAATTCATAACGATAACTTTTTTCCAAGTTACAAATGAACCCAGTTTGAAACTTCAAACAGTATCTATTAAAAAAGGTTAAATTAAATTTATTTTTAACTTTGGCACGAAGTTCGATACAAAAATCACTTTCTTCCTCGTGCAAATTAAATCTACCGGTTAATTCATTTTTAATTCAAGTCCACCGATACACGAATTCAAAAGTCAAGAATTTTTAGTTTCCTCTTCGCGAAAAATCCGCCATCGGATTCGTTAAAGAGTAGAGGAAATTTTTTTAATATTATAATAAATGTTTGAAATTCTCGACGGGGTAACTTTGCGATAAATTTCGAGAATAGAAGGAGATATTATAAGGTTACTCTTAGAAAATAACTGAAATACAGTGGAGCCTCGTTGTACAGCCGCGAGATATATTACCGGCAGCTGAGTTCTATCCTCGCAAATTCTCGCGTGTACACGAAATTCCCACCCAGACAAAGGTGCCGAAGGTCAGGTCGGGTACGCGTAGCTTGGCAAAAGGTGTACCATTTGTACGCGAGTTTCAAAAGTCGCGCGCGTATCCACGACTGGAAGCTGGAGCTTACCACCGAGGATGGGAAGGGGGATTTCGTCGGCAGGTGAACTCCGGGGAAATTTTCCTCGTCTAAACTCCGGCGAGGCGATATATCGCAGGTTCACCGTAAAACCGTAGCCTCCTTCGGCGACTCCTATATCCGTATATAAAGAAAGACGACGAGCTTTGAGAAAATAGGCGCTAATAAAGTTTTTATCGGGTAGCGTATAAGTTTTATTCGCGGTCCCGGTAGAGATAAATTTTTTTGAAAGCCATCGATTCTTTGGAAATTTACGAAAAAGGATCTTATTCGATCTCCGGAATTTAAAATTCCAATGCACAACTTACGTTCCCCATCCAATGGAAAGATACGCTTCGACTCGCGAACTTTAAAATCGTATTTTCACCCTTGCAATTATGAGCGGCAAGCGTTCCTCGTAAAAGTTTGAAAATCTCAGAGATCGACTCGTGATGTATTCGCGTGTGTTCTAAAGTTACTTACGCGATGTAAAATGATTTTTCCCCGTCGAATGGAGACGGATCGATTAATTACCCCGTCAATAATGTAGAGTGCTGCTATGCGCGGGAAACATTAGTCGAAGTCTGTTTAATCTTTCATCCAGAAGCGCATATCCTCGGACCCTGTTTCTACTCTGGTATGCATTGCGTTTCCGTGGTCTGTTTACGTTAATGTGCGTCGGTGTCCTATTTTCCGTCTCGTTCTCTCTCTCGCTCGGACACGTAAGAGATACGCGTGCTTTCGAGTATTTCCGCTCTCGACCGAAAAAACGAAGAAGCTAATGGATTAAACCGAATGAGCCCCAAATCGGGCGTGTAAATTATTACGGCGCTGCGAAAACTGCCGCTCCGTCTATATATTCCAAGGTCGTTATCAATTTAGGGGGAAGCGATGCAGCGTGTAATCCGAGCGACCGCATCGTTGACCCCAGACGCGGCTTCGGACCCTGAACTCGTTAACGAGCCGATCCAGTGGGAACGCGTCGGAAAAGTCGTTCGATTCGTTCGGGGGGAAGCTTTAGATCGAGTTCATAATCGTCGGAAGCGCGGAATTTTAAGATTCACCCTCGTCGCCGAGTCGATGTGTAACCGCATCTTAGGCGCGCTCGCGGGATGTTTACGTTCGGGCGCAGAGTAAAAAAGTTGGAGGACGTTAATCCGGAGAAAGCTGACACGGGAAACTTTGAAATTGATCACTCGTGATGCGAGGTATTCCGAAACTTCTCGTTTAGCTTAATCTTGTCTTGAGTAGGACGCGCGTTAGCTTTCAGGAAAATGTGAGGGATTACAGGAGCGTATTACCGGCGCAGCGCCTAAAGTATATCGACTAAATGGAGATTTACGCGATTCGTGCAAGCCTCGGTGATTCCAAAACCACAGCAACCTAATCGTCGTTGCCTCGATATCATCGTTTAATCGACTAATTACTCAATTGCAACCACTCCGATCTAGCAAACGATCCTCGACCATCCGTTAAGACAAAATGCGTATTTTTGTCATTTTCCCGACCTTTCCGACCCTTACTTCCGTTTACGATATTAAATAGAGTTCGGATATTCGAGAGTTCGGATAGTTGGAGGTACGTGTACTCCGTCGAGTCTCGGATTACGTGGTTTTACATCAAATTCCGCAATGTTTAACAACCCGTAAGCGAAAAAAAACATTTTTTCGACGTATTGGAAGATTAAATTGAAAAGAATATTAATGAGTTACACGGGTTTGGATTTGTTTTTTAATTGAATTATCCGATATTGTAACGGACAACAACCAATTTAGAAACGTCAAAGTATAAAAGCTATTATAATTCCTAATTTTCTCCTTCGCATAAATCATACGGTTTAATTTAGTTAACCGCTTTATTTTATAAAAAACAACAAAAAAAATTGGCTTATGCGTATCGCTTAAGAGCAATTAAAATTAACCTTAGCCGTCGGTTTTGATCCAAAATTTATCTGTTTCGCTGTATTATATTATCTCATCTTTGAGAGTATATTTTACTACGTTGCTTACGCGATAATTAATCATCGGTGCCGCTTAAATAACGTACAAATTATACCGTCGAGCCATATATCTTGACTTAATTACGCACTTTAAACATTTTACGATCGACGAATTATATCAAAAAATTTACTAACTTTAATTTAATCGATCCGAGTTGTAGAGTCTAGAGTTCCGCGGCTGCCGTTACATCCATCGTATTCACCAAGAGCAATTCCAGTCGTACGCGAGCTCAAGTATTTCCGGAAACAACAATTTCTCTCCTCGTGTTCTCGTCGTTGCGGCAATTCATAGCCATTGTTCGAACCGAGTCCTTCGAGAGCTTCTGCCTCTTCTCGTTTCCACGGACTCCCGCTCGTGGAAGACGCGATAATCAAGTGATGCTGCGAATGAAATTCAACTCGCGTACGACCGGACGCATCGCTGCTTTCCTCCAAATCGCAATCAATCATCTCGGCGAAAGGCTCTAAAATCGTCCCGACAAATTCTCGGGGACGACACCCGATCCTCGTAAAAATGAAAAACCCGACAACGGCGAGGAGTTACATAAGTACGGTCGTCCATTGTTCGTATTTACGTGGATCGTCGAGGAATCAAAGCGGTTGCCTCCTCGACGTATCGAGGCTGATTCACGTGTTCGTGTTAATTCGAACACCGATCGATGACACTCCGTTGCTGTAACGATCGCTCGACAAATACGTACGCATTCGCCTGGATGACGATCGCAGTTCTATTTTATAATACGCGCACAGCCGAGTTTTCTAAAACCAACCTGCTGCAAAGTCCGTGAATGCTCGGGCGGATCGCGTGTACTCGGACTCAGCGATAAACACAATTGCTTACTCATACTGTAATATTAAAATCTAGATCGATAAGCGTACGCTCAATCCCGAACGAATCTCTCGAACGAATATTTATGCCATGCAGAATTTTAAATCTAAGGTATACTCTTTGGCCGATGAACGGTACGAGCTTATCGCATTTATTAGCGATGGGTCATGAGAAAAATATCGCGTATCGTACAAAGGAAAACATCAAAATTTTAAACGTAAATTTTTACGATAGTATCGCGTTCGTAAAAGTATTTAAAATTTTACGTTTGAATATCGCACCGATTCGACGAGCTTTACGTTATCGAGGATTACGCCTAGCTATTAGCAACCGAAGCAACGTTTCGCAAAGGTGGCAAAAGTGCCAAGATCGATATTCGCTGCGTTAATTACGTTGATTTTCCGATGATCGGCTTCCACCGAAGCTCTCCGACCTCTCGAAATTTTTTATCGATATTTTTTCCAAAAACCTAATACCCCGAAGGATCTTCGAAGAATTTTCTTATTCGTTTTAATGTTTAACCGAACCGAGCGCCGATTGTCCGTTCGGGGATCTTCGCGATCCATTATTTTTTAACGTTCCCATCGGGAATTCTCGCGTAAAACGACCACGCGAATACGATGCCTTTCCTCCTCTTCCTTCCTCGTCCGGATATAAAACCGCCGAATCGTATCGAAAGCGTATATATCCACAGTCGCACTATTGTATCCCGCACAGTCTCGAGATCTCGAACCATCGATCGCTGCGATGGCTTTCGAAGCTGAAACGACTTCGCGATTCGTGGCTGACTCCGATCCGTTTACCTTGGGAAAAATGAACTCGCTGTTCAACGCGATACTTTTCGCAGCCTCTCGATTATCGTCTCTGCCAACGTCGAAATCATCGATCGCTCTACGTTCGAATATCGGTCGGCGTCGATTGCGAACGGCGAAATAAAAAAAAAGAAAACCAAAAAAACACGGTCGTATCTCTCTTGTATATCTCACGCATCCAAGAAACAACAATTCTGTCACGCACTTGTACTCGTAGTGCGGTTGTTTCAGGGTACAACGTTGATTACGTTATAATTGAAGCACTTGGTACACTAACCCAAGTACGATTCGAGTACGAGGAACGCGTCTGTCTCGCAATGGCCGAAAGTTACGAAAGTTTTAATTGGAAAGGAGGAAAAATGAAAATAAAGCGCGAATAAACGAAGCGTGCGTTTGGTAGATAAGACTGGAAATAAAAGGTCGCACGTGTCGCGACGTAGAAGTTGGGGAAAAGCCGGGTGTTTAAGAGCTCGTCGGTTGAAGTGACCACGCGTAAGGCGTTCGACGAGTTTTCCGACGAACATTAATCTCGACCACGGGGGAACGGCTCCCTCGGACCTCGAGTGGTGACACGGAGCATTACTCGCCAATAAAATCGAGACATCCGGCGTAGACTCGATTTTTCGATGTCTGGTTTTGCTTGGTTTTGGCATTTTTTCCCCTCTAAAAACTCGCTGCTCTCCTAATGGAAACGAGAGGTCGTCGAGATTATTAAATTGCGTATTGGTTCGACGTATCGATTATTTCGCCGTTACGACGTCGACTGAAATATCGCGAGATATCGATTTTCCACTGGTCCCGGGTTAAGAGCCTCGTAATCTTATACCGAGTTCGCATCGCTCGAAATTTCGAGCGGTGAAATTTCTCATATCGGACATTCATAAATTTCCCGACGCGACTACTTTCGGAAACGCAGACGATCGCGAAGAACGAGTACAGTTTCGAATTGGAATAAATTAATTCATCGGTTCGTATTATTTCCGTTCGTAAAACACGAACGTGTTTTCTGTCATTTAATTTGCGTGTAAAGTAGCGGCACTTTCGAGAAATACAAGCCAACGCGTAAAGAAGACGAAACACTCGAGGAATATCGATGTTAGTAGTCCTGGAAAGAGACGAAAATTAAAGTGAACGAAATGGAAGTAGCGCGATGAAGAAACCCATGAAAGAGAAACCAAGTGTGTAAGCAGAAGTCCCGAAAAGCAAAGAAAAAAAAAACGAGCGTTTTAAAAGCAAAATAGAAGATTTAGCGAAGCTATTTGGAAGTTTCTGCGTGTACGCGAGAGAGAAACGAAACCCGGAGAAAAAGAAAAGAGAAAGCGACCAAGATACGGAAGTCGAAGAAAGAGAAAACGCTGGAAGTTCTGGAAGCTTTGTAAAATGAGAGCTTAAAGTTCAGAAGCGAGAATTTCCAGAAGCAAGTTCAGTGTTGTTCCGTTTTTATTAATTCGATGAAAAGGGAAGCTTCCGACGCAATAGTTCAAACGGTACTTTACACGTATTAACTCGATGGGAAACTATTTCTCTTACTCGTAGGCATTATTACAGAAATTTATTAATAAAGTACAAATCGTGGATCCTTTGTTTCGACTGGCTGGTTCTCATTTTTCGCGAGCTGCGAACGTAATTAATGCGAAAGCGGATCGATGAAGGAATTTTTTGCGGTTACTCTTAAAAAAACGTTGCTCCCGAAGTGCAACGTCGTATCTTCTAACAATCTGTCTTCCATAGGAAATAAGACTGGCTTAGTTCCGGGTCATCGATGGTCTGTGACCCCAGCTTTTCTATCAATCACTTTCTCCCTAGCCTACACGCAAATCTTGTGCTCCATTGCCTTTTTTTATTCATTTTCTATATAACTACGATCCTCAAAGGAACATTATTCGCTAATGGATTAACTGCGCTTCAATACATTTATCGATTCTCTTGACGCTTTCAATTCACTTACGGCTGTATATTTTCGCAGTTATAGATCTGCTACGGTAACGTCCGTGCATACGCTTTTCTTACTATATCAGATTATTTACTTTATCAGCGGGGAAAAATACAAGATAACGTGTAGATTTTCGTGATTGCAATTGTATAAATATTTACTCTGCGTACGTTAAATATCCGATTAATCCAAAAGTACGCTCAAAGTTATACATTTATAAAAATGGAAATGAATTCTGTTTGAAATAAAAATTCGTGAATTTCCGAAGCTTGGTTATAGAATGTATTTTAAATTAAAATATAAACAAAATCAAGAGAATCTGTAAATTTATCTATTACGTAGTTTATATGTAAAGCAAATTAACTGGATATTTAGAAAATTTAGTTAACTATAAATAAATAACATTCTTATAATAAACCGAGAACCAGATAGTCGCTAATTTCTTCTCTGCATGTATATATATTTACTTTTATTTAACGCATTGGTAACTGTATTATCAATAATTTAAAATTTATAAATTCTTACATTATCTAAAATATTGATCGATGAAAACTATTTAAAAATGATTATTTCTAAATATAAATAAAACTCAATTCAGAAATCAAATACAACCTTTTATTAACAGAGTATTTAAAAAAAGCTCATTATAATGAATTTCAATCGATGTAAAGTACATTATATTCATTTTAGAAAACCACGATACAATGGATTTATTTATAATGTAAAATTTTATTAAAAACGTGTAATTAATTCTTTGAATCAATAAAGGAGATTCCATGAAATCGATGAAATTTTATTTAAAAGAAAATGTTATAAAACAAATAATATTAAAGTTTCAGCTTTCAATGGTAATATATATTTTATTTGGTTATTTCGATAAATAATAACAATAAATATTTTATACATTATAATAATATTTCTTTGAATACAAATTTTCTTTGAAAAACGTATACAATATCCTTTTATTCTCATTAATTATTTTACAGCTACATTTTCCTGTTGTAATTTTTCTGTTTTACATAAACAATATTTTCGTTGCGAATAAACAGCGATGCGTAAAACCGAATGCAACAAAAAAGATAGATCGTTCAATGGCCTTGCGTACAATATAAATATGCATTTATTCTACGATAGCCGATAGAAAGGACAAAAAATGAACACGCTGGTTTGAGTACACGGAGATACGAGAACGAAAACATTTTGATAAGGGTGCGAATTTATACGGCACTCCGGTTGATAAGAAAGGATCGGGTTGGACCAACGCGAAAATCCCGGAATACCACCGAGACGTAGAAATACGTCGTCGCCAAAGATTAGCCCTTGGACACCGAAGGCGTCCTTCTTAATCGCTCGGGTGACGAGTTCGTCGAGTCGAAGGAAGGTTTCACCGAGGCTCAACCAAATTCGCGGCCAATTCACCGCAGCTGGACACTCGAAGATGCATTTAAAGGAGGAGTGGATCGATGGGTCGGCCGTGAAAGTGGACGCGCCTCTTCCTCGTGGGTATCGCGTGTCGGTATTAGCATAGCGACTGCCATCGCGGTGAAATCCGAGCGCGTATTTCGTGCATCGACTCCTGGAGCGAAAGGCGACGGCGTCTGTGTAAATATCAAAGCTCTTGGAGCGAAGAAACGTAGAGGGTGAGTCGAGTGAGGTAAGTTTGCGCCTGGAAAACCACCGACATGTATATTTGAATCCTCGTGGGTTACAATACGAGCGGGAGTCCCTTTGTCCGGAAGATCGGTTGGGAGGGAAAATCAAGATTTTCCGAGGTTTCTCTCAACAGGATCGCGCCCATCTGTCTCCTCTTTCTCGCCCACTCCGACACTTCTGCCGTTTCTGCCTCGGTTACTTCTCTCGAAATACGTTGGAATCGTAAACTATTTCCAAACATTTTTCTATAAATACTTGTCACTGGCATTGATTTCTATCCTTGGAAATTCACGAAAAACTCACCGACAAAATCTTCCGCTAAATGCCGAAGCTGCTGGAAATTGTCGGAATAAGTGTAAAAATGTGGAGGGATAACAAGATCTATACATAGTTGCAGCAATATAGTGTTATTTCGCGTGGACTTGCCTCGTACAAATATCGTGATTCGGGTCGATTTGATTACGAATTTTCCGACCTTCCAGACTACCTTTATGCAACAGGAATATCAATTCGGTATTTTCTTTTTCTTCTCGAGATATTTTCTATTTACTCGAATTCAATGCAACTTAATATGTCATTGTTGAAAACGAGAGTAAAAGTTACGAACACAATATTGGAGATAATTACTGTATTGTGCAATAAAGTCGCAAATAATAAATTTAATAAATAGAAAACGTGACAAGTGCCTTTATAACCATTTAAAATTTCCACTTCTCTCGTGAAACAATAACCTTCTCGGCATCATGTTACGAACAAATGGAACACTGCCAAAATCTCATTATTCCGTGGTCTCTTGTTTATTTTCACAAAACTACCAATAATAACTCGCTTTCTTTATTTCTCTTATTCTTACTTTTTTATAATAATTATAATAAGAATAATAATAAAGTAAAAGTTTCGTTTAAATTACTAAATATTTAATTATTGTAAACGAACGGGTTTAAATAAATAATTGAATTAGTCGTTATCGATATTATTAAATGCATACGTTTTAAATATCGCTAGATTACGCAAATTCAAGTAAGTATATTTAAAATTAACTGTCCTAATAATATCGCGATAATTCCTTTCTCCATTCGTCTGCGATTCGTTTCGAAAAAAAGTAAACATAATTTCGGTCGGTATCTTAAAAATCCTTTCGTTATATTTCTTAATAAATATGTCACGGTTTTTCGCAACTCAAAACAATGCTTTACAAAATAATTCACTTTGTATCGAGTTTCTAGAAAATGCATCGAATTTATCGCTGCGTAGTATCGTCCCTCGAGATAAGAATAAATCTAAGCGTTTCGTTTTCCTCTGAAAACATAATTCAAAAGAATGTTGCGAGTATCACTCGAATGCACGCGAACAAATTCTGTAGCATGATCCGAGATTCAAGAATTACATCGTAAGCTACGGATTAAGGAAAATAGAAGTTCGTGCGCGATCGAGTAATCCGAACGCGTTCGCTCCAGGAAAACGATTGCGGCCAATATGCCGGTGTGTGACCAACGAGAGAAGTAATCGAAAGGCTTGGCTCTCGAGAAATATACTTTTACCTTCGACTCGAGCTGCAGAAATGCCGGTACAGCTGTTGAAGGTAAAGAAGAGAATCGCATCGGTGAGAAGCGGCAATGTTCATTACGAACGTGGAATTACGGATCGATCTTATTTTCTTTTCATCTCTAATGCTTTGCTATTTTTACGTTTCTTTCTTGTTGGAGCTCGAGTTCCGTATCAAGCGGTTGGTTATCACTTTTGTTTTTATTCCTGTTTTCTACTTCCTTCTTCAAACATATATATATATATATAAACTTCTTTACTTTATTGTCCCGATGAATAAAAAATGTATAAATCGGCGTAAATAATTCGAACTATTTTCATCGAAATTTTATGATCGAAGCGAAACCTCCGCTTAGTGACTTAGCGATATGCCTTTAAAAATTAAAACTAGATTAATCAGAGATACAAAAATATAAATATCGTAATAAAATTATTCGCTTCGTTCCAAAAAATAAAATAGACCTTTTGTATTTTCTATTTCGCAAATTGATCATAAGATATAAAAAAAACGTTGTAAAATTTATATATATAACTACGAAATGAGATAGAAAATGTCTGTAGCATAAAAAAAAACCGACAATTTAAATGGTATTTAAATAAGGAAAGTTCTCCAGCAAGTTGGACATCTCTTGGATCTAATGGAAGACACTCGAAACAATGAAAATCGTCTTTTACCGCTATTTATAATGAACAAATGAGCAAGCGAAATCTTTGTTCTACGTTGAACGCGATCATCGACTACCATTTTATGCTTGCATTGTCATACAAATTACGCGAGGGAACGACCTTCTGGACTGTCATTCAATTTGAGTGGAAACCGACAAGAATTTTCTAGTATAAGATGGACGATTTATTCTCTTACATTTTTCGAGCACCAGTTCTATCCTCAAATTTGTATTCTGTCCTCAAATTCTATCTGTCTATCCGTTTTCCCCCTTCTCGTCTCTCTCTCTCTCTCGTCCTCTCTATTCTCTCTATCCTCTCCCTCTCGTACATATTGTTTCGTTCACGAGCGCTGCTACTTGTAAACTGTATATTCGAAGGGCTGTTTTAATAACGCAATTTGGAATGATTATCAGAGTCTAAACACATTCGATTTTCATAATATTACTCGATTGTTATTACCGAGAAGATTATAATATTTTGTTCATTCCGCGTTAATTTATTCATTAATATTTAAAATTACGATTAATTATAAATTTATTATATTTTAGCATTTATATTAAACAGAAATTTTAAATTTATTAATTCGTATTTAATACGTTATCATCTTATTTTTTAATTTACATCGATGCTAAGTCGATGTACAATAATTATTTCGACGCGATTAATACGAAATTTCCATTATGTCCGTAATTAGTTAAAATACACGCGCATTAATTATTACGTAGAGATAATTCATGCAGTATAATTCACACTCGGAGTAAACCAATAATCTTAAAAAGTAATACAACGGTGTGATTAATCTAAAAAGAAAACCGAAAATGAGTAAGTAAGAGAAGAAAATTGAGATTCTCGTGCAATAATGCTTGGAGTAAATTTTCAGAAAATGTAAGTTTCTTATTTCAAAGGGAGGTCGCAAATGTAGTCGAAGTAGCAGAATGTAAATAATAAAACGCGGAGTAAACAGGAGCCGAGTATACGAGAAGGAGCTTTTCCCACTGAAAAATATATGCAAATATACTACCCATTGCATTTTGCGAATTTCGACAACATTTTTCGCGACTGTCCCTCGGCATAGAGAAAGCGAATTTTACTTTTAAAATGCGCGTGTTCCGTACTTGAGCCGTGCATCATAACCGGAGAACGACTTGGCCCGCGGTATTGTCTCGGAAGTAGAGCTTTGCACGCCCCTCGGAATAAAAGCGCGCCACCCTCGGTACCTTGTTCCCTCCCCCTCATGTAAAGCAACGTAAGACGAACGCGGGGCGAGAAATTCGCGAGCGTTTAATCCGTCACGCGGGATTCCGAGCACGGAATCGTCGCTCCGTATCGACGCATGCGAATCAGGTATGCCAGTTTCGCCTCTTATTCGATTCACTTTTAGAATTCCCGCGCCCAAGATGCACGAGCTAGGAGTTCGGCTTTGTTGCGATGCTGCGAAGATGACTGTCGTTATCTCGTTCGTTTTGCGTCGGGGAGTTATCGCTCTGAGTTTCGCTCTTGTTAAGAATTCGGTGGTTGCTCAAAGGATACTTTGAGTCCTCGTCCTTCGGGTCTTCGCTCGCGTTCAAATGAGAAACGTTGATCAACTTTTGGTTCTTTATGCCCTTTCTTATTTCGTATTCTTCTTTAGCTTTCACAGTTTGAAAGACTTTCTTGCGAATAGCGATTTAGTTTCTTTGGAACAATTCCTACTTTACGCTCGAAAAAATATGTAAATTAATGGCGTTTTGACGTCGATACGTTATTAAGCCACCGAAATGGTAAGATCGTCGCTTGGAAACATTTGTTTTTAATGTACAGCAAGGAAATTGTTGCTGGGATTTATTTTTGTTGGCTACTTCTTATTTGCCTATGACAAACAACGCGAATATTGGAAATAAAAATTCAAATGGTCCACTCGAACATTTGAAATTTGCTTGTCCGAAAATAAAATTTGCCTGGTTCGCGTTGACCGTTTCTGTTTTTATCGCTGACAAATAATAATTTACGATTCAACTCAATCATCATTTGAATCGAACACAGAAAGTAATGTCTCGTGTTCTCCGGAAAAATGCAGTCGTATCTACAAATTGAGTTATGCGTTTCCTATAAACCAAGTGCTTTTAAAATACCAAAACTTTTACTTCGGATATGTATGTCAAAGACTATATTCTTTCCGGTAATGACATTCTTTAAAAATTTTTCCAACTAGTTTTGCGAAATTCTCGTAACGTCGTTTTTATAATTTTCGTGCTTCTAAGCAAAACTTATATTTTAATGTCAAACGTATTACAGGACATTAAGTACGAAATGTAGATATTTCGCACCATTATTTTCACGCGATAAACTTATTCTCGGTTAATTTTTTTTCTCTCTGGTAAATTAACAGAAATTTATCAACTTTTGACCTTTTTTTAATATTCGGTTGATCCGTGAGTGAAAATGCAAACGCTTAAAAACACGATAAAATACGTTGTTTAATTATTCAATATTTTTCAGAAAGTTTTGGATTTTTCTCATCTTTATTTTGCATAAGCATAGATAATACCCTCATCATTTTTATACGCGTAAATATTAAACGAAAAAACAACGATTGAATCATAGACACTCTTCGAACTAACTAATAATTTATACCGCTTTAAAAATTTCGTTTAAATCGAGAATAAGCTAATTTTTTATAGGCATTATCACGAAACGCGTTTACGAAAGAAATTATTATTTAAAAAATGTTCCTTATACGTCGCCACGATTATCTATAATTTTTATTTAAACGACGTAAAGATAAAAGAAAATATTGTGCGGAAATATAGTTCAAATTTTGAATTTAATACTTTTATTGTTACGAAATAAAACTGTTTTATGTAAAAGGTGTAACATTTTTACAAAATAAAATTTACGTTAGAATTGAAACTGCAACGGCATAACCGCAGCGCAGTACCCGGACACCTACAACTCGTCCAGAGTATTGTTGTGTTTATATATTCCGACGAGTATATTCTTGTATAACGTTTATATGGATATACTCGGAGTAAAAAAAAAGACTTTTCACATAGGTTTGGTTTTTTTTAAAAACTGGTTTTTACATATTAAAGAAAGGTAGTTTGAGAAACTCCAATTTTTATTCGTAAAAAAAACGAACAGTTACGTTTGAATTAATAATAGAAATATTTACTGGAAAGCTCAATTTCTTATATACGTCGAATAATTTTCTTACACCTTTGTAAAAAAAGATACATAATTTCTAATGTGAACTTCTTGTTACGGTGTCCTACCGAACAAACGATCACTTTTTATTTCGTATCGTATCTCCACTTAACGAAAAAGCTGGATCATTCGATTAAATTTAAAGGAACGTATCGATAACTTCCATATTTCTCGAGTAATTAATAATAGCCTTTCTTATATCTCATTTCCTACGTGCTTATCTTCATCGCTATTTTCACGGCTCTCTTGCAAACGTAAGTTTAGTGATTTTATCAATTATTATGTCGACAATTTCGTAGCTATTTATATCCGAAAATAGTAATTATTTACCTAATTTACCACGCAATAAATCTTAAGAAATAATTTCCCGATCGATATAAAGTTCAAAAACTATATCTTCAAAAATAATTTGTTAAAGTTATAGCAGTGTACAACGTGAAATTTCAGAGCATATTTTAAAGATATATTTGATTTAAATTAAACATAATTCTTTTAATACTAAATAACGTTTTTAATACCGGAATACAATTTGACATTTTCAAAAAAAGGTTAAACGTCGTATTAACGAATATCAAAATTTTGTTTGAATTCGAAGGAAAAAAAAATTCAAATAACGTTCACGCATGTCTATGTCAATTTAACCACACGCGTGAGATGAAAAATTTTAAATATAGCAAGTACAGAGACTAGACGTATACCGAATACAAAAAAAAAAGCAACTCGAAGCAACTTTTTGTTATTCTCCCGATCAACGATATTAAAATATCGCCGTGTTTCTTACACAGTCGAAACTTTGAATAAGAATGAAAAATTGGTTGTTTTGCGCAGAAACCAGCTTACCGTGATCGAATTTAATTACGACGACCTCGGGACTCCAGCTTACACAAAAAAGTCGACAAAGCCAAGCTTGTTATCGCAACAGCAAAAATATGGAGCATAGAGAAAGACTTATCGATTCGAATTAGCACATTTCCTTTCACGCGGTACTTCGCTCGAAATTCCAGCAAACGTCGAGTTTCATAGTTTGATTTTTATTTATAAAATCCTCGAAAGCCAAGGACCCGTACAAGCGTTTATTAACTTTTGATTCTAAAACCAGGCCTACTTTTCTCGTTTCGTTCAATGCTCGATGTATTTGCATTTATTATGAACTTTTCAGCGCTTTTTAATCAATTTGCCCTTTCAGTGTTTTATTGTAATTGCGGTGGCGAATAAAAGTAATTGTATCTCCAACTATTACAAGGCTTTTTTCGCGGAGCTTTCGCGTTTTTCCGGATCGAAAGTAACGATAAGCGAACACTGGAAAATTTGTTCGACTATTTTATCGGCGCAGTCGAATAAAGCGAGGTAACGTTTCTTTCTCGGTTCTCGACGACACAACAACGACAATGACAACGCGAATATCGCGAAACCTTAACATCGATCGAGTCCGCGAGTGACAATCGCTTTTTCTTCTGCGTATCGATCGCGCAATCTCCAAGATTTCGTTAGCCACCGAGAGGAAAAAATAAAGTCGACCCTGCGAGTTTTCCGCAGACTTACGAGGATTTCACTTTTCCCTGGTGCACCGACTCTCATTCCACTCCATAAACTTTTCGCGGGGATACTACACTCATATGCCGATAAGCTCGATAACCGTCCGTCCAATTCCACTCTTTTCTTTTTTCCCGAAGCGAATTTATTTCGAACCGACTCGCGGATATAAAAATCGCAAAGCTCTCTTATCTCCTGACTTTCTACTCTTTAAGCTGCATAAAATATAGTTTCGCTGACTTTGTGGCACAAAGATTAAAAGATATAGAATTTAATTTTACCGACGATCGCGGGGAAAAAACTTCTCTTTTTAATTTCGAAAAGTACAAGGTAGTAGCATAATTTTCTGGACCGAAAACTCCCATCTTTCGAACGATTGGCTTTTCCGATATAACCGCTCGTTCGATCGCCTAGCGTAAAGGTGGATATTATAAACAACGATTCGTGACACATAATTATCTTTCCCTGCCTAGCTCTTGTCAAGGGTATTCATTTTTCGTTTAGAAATTGATGCGCGTGCCCAAACAAAGCTTTGATAATTCGCCGTTCGATCGGCACATATTTTATGCTTCGTACGAAGCGAAACTCGGCGATTCTCGGTCGCGGAGCTTTACGCTCGAAGAATTTCTCCAACCATAACAAAAAATTGATTCAAAGTACCGGACGGTATATAAGTAATTTTAATTTAATTTCGCGTTTGCGCGATGGAAAAGAGTTAAGAAAGAAGACCTTTAAATAAGTTCTCTTTCATCGAATCTAATACTTTTCAATCTACAAGAGCTGGAAAATTCGAGAAATCTTTCTGTCTTTTCCATCTGGAAGTAAGTAGTTGGAGCACGTAGCGAGTGTCATTGACGAAAAATTCCTTTCAGTTGTACTAAAGGAAGTCGGACTTGCGCACAGCCCAGAACGCATTATAACTCACGTTGAAACGTGTCCAATGAAAAAGCCACGGAGTAGCCGCGAATATATACGAAAGGAAAAAAAACGAACGCGCTTTTTATTTTTCGATAACAAACTGCGAGGAGAAAGAAATAAAGAAAAGGAGCAGCATTTCTATGTATTTTTAACATCGTCGGAAAAGAACTTTTTCGTTCGCGTGTTTATCAGAGAATGATTCCCATCCTCCTAGAAAATATCAATATGTCGAAACCATTAAAGCATTACTCCTCATTGTCTTCATTAATGGATGTTTCAGCAAAGTTTTTATTTCCTCGGATGTACGGAGAAACGTAAAATCGAAGAAGAGTAAATGCACACCCGTAAAATCATTTTTCAAATTTTCAAAATAAGATAAGGATCCGTGTAACAAAGGCATTTATACAAGTTTCGTGTAAACATTTGGTAAAAACGCACGGTTTAAATTCAAAAGGTACGTTTTTAACTTTTAAATCGTTCGTTTTTAATTATACATTCGGTGATATTCAAATAAGTTTACACAGAAATGTGAAACGTTTACGAAGGATAAGATTATTACAATTTTAGCATCGATCGAAACGTTTGTGTAATTTTACAATGGTTCATCGCTGATAGGTAGAATTAATCTCAGAAATTAATTTATAATTATTATTTACATAAAATATTAAAGGTTTCTACTCGACAAAATTGTTCGTCGCAAATTAAAATGAAAATAATTCTAATGCAAATTTAACATAATACGCATCAGAAACGTATTTATAATCGTTTAAAAAAATATAATCGACGCTAAAAAGCTCTTTAAAGCTATAAAATTTTAATTCGAAATATCTAAAATCATCTTTATAACAAACAGCGAGGTATTTCTGCTCCTAAGCGGATTTCGCGTCGGCGTCATGCGATGCGATTAATCGAGGATGCTCCCGAAAAAAGCAGTTTTCAATGTAGCCCGTTCGAAGGCATCGATCGCAATCCCGGCAGACCATCCAGAAATTTACACACGAGCAAAAAGCAGACGCGTAAAAAGGTTAAAGAGAACAAAATGAGAAATGGAGGAAAAAAAACGCGTGTCCCGTGGAAGATCCGCGGCCGGACGATAAAACAAAACAAGAGGAAAAATTTACGGCGACCGTGCGTCGATCCCTTCGAACCTCGTAAATCCGCGCAGGCGCCTAAATATGCCCTAAAATATAGGCTTGGACCGAATCGCGAACGAAGGGCGCTTCTCGTAATTAACGCGCGGTCGTAAATTACGATCGGAGACTCGACCGCGGACTTAGCTCGCGAATCTGTAGATTGGTGAGGAGGAGGAGGGTTGGGATCTGGAGGGTAGGAGGAGGGAGGCTCGGACTCACGAGTAAAAATCACGGGAGTGGATGATACACGCTCGAGTGTGAAAAACGTGCTCTTTGAACGACGAGTTCAAAAGCTCGCCAGAGACGAACTCGTATCCCGGCAAATTTATTCCGCGAAATAACGGAGATCGATGTCGTCCTGGCAACGTACCAATACGCGATCATCGTGACTCGTACTTTGTGCATCCGTGCAAACGGTAAGACTGGCGCCTTTTAATACCGAATGCGCGGGAAAAGGGGTTCGCTCATTTTTTACGCGTAACGCGCGAAATCTTGCGAGGCATCGTAAATTGACAATGACCCGACAAGTCGCTCGTTCGTAAGAAAATGGCGAACGTGGAGACGTTGCGAAAGGCCGTTCCCGCACCTTCGAGAGAAGGAAAATGTAACACGGCATCGCAAAAAGGTGACCGATATCGAAGGCGTTACCTAATTATTTCGGTCCACTGATTTTCTCCGGCTCGTGAATTGCGGATTGTTTTTCGCAGCGCTCCGCGAAGTCCTTGCGAAGTTGTGCCACGCTCGAGGAGTGTCCGTGTGTGGGAGCGAGTGAGATTTTTTTTTCGTTCCTTAATTTTTTTCTTTTTCCGAATAACTGCAAGATTGTTCCACGGGAGAAGGGAGATGAAATTCAGATTTATTCGAAAGAGATCCGAGTGTGGAAGAAAGAGAACAGGTGACTCGGTTGGAAAACGACGTACATGTTCGCGAAAATAAAAAAGAAGTAAAACTCGAAGAAAAAATTTGGGAGCTATTATCGTGCATTGGCACGTGTGGTGCACATTTAATCCTCTAAATGCTATTCTCGTGTATGCGTCAGCTGTGCAACAAGGAAACTCTCCAAATGTCTATCGCGTATGTGTACCGAAAAAAGCGTTAAAAGTAGGTTAAATTTTTGTTCGGTGCAATTTCGTTCTCGTAATCTTGAACTTTCAAAATTTCCTCTTTAAAACGTATACGTACACATTGCGTTTCTTAGAGTTACTCCGAGTCGATCGAGGATGCATTTTCGCTTTAGTTACGCTGGAATTTCACTTTATCTCTGTGATTTCGAAGTATCTTCTTATTTACCGAATAACGCCTGCGAAATTACTTTTATTAACAACTACTTTGTAAATAACGAAGCGATTCCAATCTAAAATATTTATTTCAACGCCGTGTAATAATAAATCATGAAATTAAATATTTTCAATTAGTCATCGTAATTTAAAGAATAAATTATTTAAAAATACATTGACTCTTGTTCGATACGTATTCGATTTAAAATTATAACAATTTGTTGAAATTTGCGTAAAATAATTGTATAAATAATTATAAAAATAATTACATTATTAAAAAACAAAAATACTACATTTTTAAATCTTGAACATAAATCTATACAAGCGCAAAATTTGTACGCTCACACGTATATGCAATTTATGTGAAAGATAAAATTAAATTCTTTTACTACACTTCATTTAAATAAACATTAATTAAAAGCTATTTTTCAAATGAAACAAGAGAATTTTATTTTATATAATTATTCGGAATTGAATAGTTTTGTTCTTAAAAGCAATTAATTTAAAATTTTGTATTTATTAATATTCCTTTATTTTTAATCATAAAATATAATTAATTACATAAATGTATATAATTTAACGTAAATGTATTTCATATTTTACACATTATTAAAATTTCAATGAAATAATTTAATAAAAGGACTAAAAAATCGATTCGTACTTCAAACTTTCAATCTTTGTAAATATTAAGAATATTTTATTGGTAGAGATTTAAGACGAAACATTAATACCAAAATTTTCTATTTAAATATTTATTATTATTGTAAATGCAAAATAAATTTTATCTATACGAATTATATTGATAAAATTGAATATACCAATACTAATAACTTGTATTTATTAAAAAAATAATTAATATCACTTTCCGTAAAAATACGTATAAATTAAAAATTTTAAGTGCACATTGACAATAATACACACGATTATTGTACATCGGTTAAAGATAAATATAATGTTAATATTCATTATTAAATGATAAATATTAGTCATATATTTAAATCTGTATTACGTTCTATCAAATTCGACGTGAATATTAGTATTAATGTATTAAAAAGATTTTTTATATAACCACCAAATACATATACTAACTATTATTTACAATTCATATGTATAATTAAATATTAAAAAAGAAAAATTATTATACAAAATTGTTATTATTATCATTATTACAGGGTTAATCTACTCATGTAAAATTATTCTATAAATCTAGATTAAATTCTATGCATTTTCAAATATTTACTTAAATTAAATATTATCGAAAATATTACCAAAGCTATATTTATAACGCATAATATGTGGATTAAAAATAATTCATCGATTTTGAAATTATTTATTCTCTTCTGAAAAAATCGATGATTCGAATGTATGTAATATTCCGTAGAACTGTGTTATATGGATATACGTTTCATCCTTAATCGGTCCACTGAATTCGTCGGTAAGACTATGTAGACCAATCCTACTTTATATGCTTGCAAGATAGAAGGATTCTCATATATATTAATAGAATATTATTCGTTTCGCCTGCGAATTGCAGCAACTAGCGGATAATCTAACTATTAAGATAAGTAACCGTTTCACCCTTAAATATATCAGCCAAATGCATGCACATATCAACTCGAACCTCTACTTCCAACTCAACGCTACTTCCAACAAAATAATGGCGCAATTATAAATAAGTAAATTGTGCATTCTTAAGTGTGTTTTATTCTTTAAGCCATACACACCGAATAAATCTAATACGGTAAATTAAAATTTAGATAAAATTATCTTTGAAAGATTCGACGATCTATCGTCTACTTTATTACACGATTCTACAATCTGTTCAGGACCTGGAGAATTCACGAAAATACTTGGACCGTATACGATCGTTTCAAAAGTCGGTATCCGTGTACATTTTAACAAATAAATTTAATTTATCGACATACATTGTTAACGAATGATATTCTATGCATCTTACGCGGATACGCGTTCGATTTCTTCCACGAGACGGTTAATCGGAAAAACTAATATTTATAGTCGCAAGACAAGCAAAAGGGAAAGTTGATACTCATTTGCCGAAATGACGTTTCGTTAAAAAATTTATTATTAAGTACTTTGTTTGATTTTCGGATAGATTATTACAAGGGACGCGAATTCGAGGTTTATAATCAAGACGAGAATGTCTGCGATACCGAGAGTAATAATAGACCTCCTAGTTAATTACAAAGCAGCTCTTATTCGGAAAGTTTGACAAGCGTAGCTTGCGTATATCGCGCGACCAACTTGGCCAATTAGAAGTTGCACAGAGGCACTGCAGCGGTCCGTTACGAATCTTACCACGTTACTTTTACCCCTCCTTCGCTCTGCCCTCGACAAATTCTTTCCCCGAGAACAAATTTAGTTCCCTCGGTTCGAAACATTCGCCGCGTAAACGTATCGACGGCATTCCCGTATTCCGAGAGGCTTCGACCCTTTCCCCCTTGCCCTGAATTTTCATGAATCGAGGCGCGCGATGTCGTTCAAAGTACAACTCGCATCGTTACCACCGGATTCTCGTCCGTCGCTCGTTGGTGAAATCCGCGAAACGAGGAACGCCCGTGAATTATTCATCGTGCCGCGCCTTTACGACTCGGGGAAAAAGAAAATTCCTGCGCCTTTACGCTTTTCTCACCCGACCGATTAATCGTACCGGCAACTCGACTCCGAACCGCTTACGATGACTCGCCGAGATTATTCCAACGTCGAGGGATAATTAGTCGCCGAAACTATCCGAAGACGAATTTAGAATTCGTGTATCATAGCAAAATACGACGATGCTTACACCGATGCGAACGGGAAAATTTTACAGAGTAAACCGCCGGATTTAAGAAATTTTAATACGTCGTATCTTCCGCAGTTTTTCACCGAGGCCGTTTTTGGCAAGGTTTCGCAGAGCTTCGCATAAGCTCACGCGTACATTTTAACTTTTATCGTTTATTTCGATTCATTATTTCGGAATGTATAAAATATTTTAAATCGTGTATTTTACAGCGTATATTTTACGCATTTTTAAAAGTGCTCGATAAATTTTTTCGAGAAGGAAATTATCTTCACCGAGTTCTACTTACTTTTTGCAAAACATTATTTCGAATTATTCCTTCGCGCGGTTTTACGTAAACGCTTAAAAAACATCTCTGCATCGTTCGCGGAGTAGAAGAGACGACGTTACGCGACTTTAAAACTTACTTCCGATTCGCGTATCCATCTTATATTCCATCCTTACCCTTTGGCTGTAAAATTGTATTCGGAAAAGTTTCTCGCTGCGAAAATATGTAAAGGTCGATGTAAACCGACGAATATTCATACAGCTCGAAAGATTCGGACGTTCCCTGATTGATCGTTCGATATATCGACGGGTTTAACGTCGCGAGATCGTTCCGAAATCGTCGAACGTCGGGAAGACTCGGGAAAATCTCGCGGGCGATCGGCTTATATTTTTCCATTGTTTTATTGTATTTCATATTTAATACCTGTAGTATTTCAAAGAGCGGTACTTCTTTTCATTGTAATGCCAAAGAATGCGGAGAGGAGCTCGCATTCTAGTTTCATGACACGCACGGCCTTTACGACAATTCGAAACGTGTCGAACTTTTTATTACCCGTCATTAAGAAAGAGGATGAGCCGTATAGACTACAGCCGTAGCGCAACGAATCGAGCTTGCTAGAGTTGTAAAACGGACCCCTGGACCTTTTGCCATTTCCCCCTTCCACGGATCCATTACACACAAGCTGACCAGCTTTGCACGTGACCGGGCTCGTTGTTTTATTAATCGTAAAAAAGTTGGAATGTTTGCTTATCCATAAAAAGTAATTTTTTACTCGTTCCCCGTATTAAAAAAAAAGGCATTATTGCTGCACTTATGCCTCAATTATACCTTTTCGAATACACGGTTGCCTCGATAACCGAGGTATTCAAAATTTTAGATATCGATATAGAAGGATTTTTATGCTACGCCAAATATACGCCGGTATTTAACTTGCGCATTACGCGCGTATCCGTACGAGTGACGAATTTTACGTGCATTTTATTTCGATAGGAATTTATTATTTTATTTGTATTTTCGCGAAATTAAATTTACCAAAATTTAATCGTTGTCGAACCAAAAATACAATTATATTATTAAATATTTACGTGTAATGTCCGTAGATTTATCTCGTTACGTTCGTTTGTCCGTTGGTTTGTTTGTTTTATCAAAAGCTCTGCTAAGTTCCTCTTTTTATTCGCGAAATCGTATTTTTATTCAAATTTCCTAAATTACTAGCTAATGATTAATCGAGCGAATAATTAAATTTAAAAAAAAAATTGGTACGTGTTTCGCTTTAAATTAGCACCTTTTAATGTAGTCATGGAACGTGTTTTCATCATCTACCAACTTTGAGATATCGTCTGTTAATTTAAAGCGCAAAACAGCGACAGGGAAAAATGGCAACTGTTTACACCTATATTTTTTTATACGCGCATTCGTTACACTTATATATCCGTCAACTAATGCGTATTTTGACAATTATTTACGACTACGTTACAATATAAATAGAATTTATTCGATAAAATGGTCGACTGCAATTTGTTTTTTAAATTTTCCCAAAAATCAACCAACTTCGTTCCGCTCTAATTAGATTCCAAAGCTCGTAAAAATTTACCTTCGCGTTTAATTCCCACGATTACATCCGCTCGCCCGGTTTTTATTAATTACCGATCCGCTCCTTAAAACGAAATGACGCGTACAAGGGAAATCAGTTTGTTGCGGGTTGGGTATGAATTTGGAATCTTCGCGAGCCAACGCTACGAATTTACTCAACCGAAAGAGTATAATTTTATTTTTGACGCTTACACGCGTACAAATTCAACCCTTCGGATGATAAATTCTCACCCGAGGAGCTCAGACTACCCCGTACGTGTGCGCATGCACGCGCCTAAGAGAAAAAAGAGTCCCCCGTTAGTTTTAACGCAAGGAAAGTTTCGAGCGAGGAGAAAAAAAAGACGGAAAGAAACGCAATAGCTATTCTTGGAATTTGGCAAATTTGTTTCCCACCGGGGCGCGCCCAAGTATACACCCATTCGGAAACGTATACTTCGTCTTTCATTTGGAAAGAGCGCGCGTGCGTTAGAAACGAGCTTATCGACGGCTCGCAAAATGAAATTCCTCCGGTGAGCGTAAGCAGACGACGGAAGAGGTGAGAGAGAAGGAGCGTATCCGGTCGCGAGCGAGGCCTCGTGAGATATTACCTCGACTTTTTTCCAGAAGAGAATGTCGCTCGCAACACCAACATCCCTGTCGAAATCGTGGCGGAGCTTTCCTTTCCAATTCGTTGACAACGTAAGAGTGGCATCGGCGGGTATCATAGCAGGCGTAAAAGGTATCAAACCCTTCCCTCGGTTATGGACGGTCTTGACACTGACTCGTGACCTCACCTCGCGATTTACCCCGAACGAATATTATTTCGCATCGAGCGACTCATCCGCGAACGAAGCGACCCTAGAGTTTCGAGCAGCCGGCGGTAACGAACGGTAATAAGTTCCGGGAAAGTCGACCATTGTTATTCTTTTTAATTTCCTTTTCGGTGCGGTGCGATCGTTTATTTTTCAGTTCTTATTGTAAGTTTAACAGCTTAACATTTAAAATTAAAGCGCTATTAATTAAGCCTGAAATAAATAATAAAACTTATGATCCTCTCGAGTTTCCTCGAGCCCGTAAAAAAGTTACGTTCACCGTGATTAATCAGTTAATGTATAATGCATCCATCCTTTGTATCAACCGACCAATCACCGACTCGCATCGACGAGGCCGCGAAATAAATTTCTCAACGCTCCCGTTTAAAGTAATTTAAAATTCCGAGCTCCGTCGAAGGAAGAATTAATAAGCATGTTTAATCCTCGATATCGTTTTCTTGTCCACTTTGTACATTTTCCCTCCTTCTTCAGTCTCCTCGACAATAGTCTCATTTTTACGTTCAACCCCAGCGTTTCACTCGACCTCCTCCATCGTTATCTCTTCTCATCGTAAAAACGATCGCTCTTAGTACTAATACATCGAAGCGTTAAGGATAGCGAACATTTTATTCGTTCATTAGTCACATCGAGCAGATTGAATTCTTCGAGTTCTCTCTCGTCTCTCTCTCGCAAAGTTAACTCCTTCTCCTTTCCTCCGTCGCTCCGGCAATCGTAGAAAACGGCGGTAATATCGGAGGGTGTCGTGGAGAGGGACGCGAAGTTCGCGGCACGGAAAGAGGGAGAGGAGGGAAAAGACGCGTAACTCCATCTTGACTTTCGTTTCGTTGATTAGTCCGTTCGTTCGATCACCTGCTGGTACGCGAGTCGGTATGATTTCACGGGGCGCGAAACGCCCATTTTTCTGAAAATTTTCATTAGTAAAGCCGGCACAGAAGCTCGGAGATGAAAAATCCGCGCTATCAGTATGCCGAGATACGGATTTCATCAGGCCATAAGCCACGAAGGAATCTCATTTGCCGCATCAGCAATTCGCGCTTCAGGTGCGCGCTTTAACAATTTTTCTTAACTCGTCTACTTTGACTGATTTTTCGAATTATCCGATTTCAAATATCCTCGAATAAAAACTAAACTGCCTTTCAATCTTTTTCTTTATTTAATGAACTAATCTAACGTCTAGATTTTTTAAACCTTTTACGTTACATTCGTAAAGGATATTGATTTATAAATACCGTTTACTCCGTTACTTAACTTATAACTCAAAGAATATTATTTAATATTCGATTTGACATGGTTATTTTTATAGCTATCGTTGTATAAGGTATCGAGTAAAATTGATTATCGACAAATTTCATAATCGGAAAACAACATAGCGTGTAAAAAAGTTTAAAAAATATTATTTCGTATCAAAAAAATGTGTATTATATAAACAAATATTTTGATTAATGTTAAAAGGTCAAGAATTTGTTATTTCGGTAATGGGAAATGTTAGTTTTCTTTATTTTGGATTAACTTTATCTTGAACATTGCTTTACATCATACTTCTTTTGAATCTAATTTAACGTTATCTTTCCATCTTTGTCTTATTCAGCATAAAGATCTACTTTTCAGTTTTTCTACTAAAACCTTATTTGCCGTTTTTTTATTTCCTCTATTTTAACTACATACCTTTTCCATCTTAATCTGCTTAATTTAATTACCCCTACCTCTAAGTAAATTATAGCTTCTTCTATCTCATCGTTATATTATTTTTATGCTGTTCGTACTCTTCGTCTTATTAGGCTCTAAATATTGTTGAAAGTGTTTTATTTTCTAATAAATTTATTTGGCTTTCATTCCATAAAATTTTTCTTTCGTACCTATGGAAAACTATAAAGAAACTAATTTTATAAATTACGTACATTCGATTCTATACTAATATAGACTATAATAAAAGTGTTTTTTTGAACGTCGTAAAGAATTAATCAATTCTCAAAAATTAAAAAGAATTATAATCTAGAAGAAATTCTAATGATACAGGCTCGATTTAAAAAAAAAATAAATTTTAATCTTCAGAATTTTGTGTAAATTTTAAACCAAATTTTACGTATTAAATTTATATCTTATCATAAATATATTTTTTAACAGAATTAAATAATTCTAATAAATGTAAATAAACATTATTTAAGATTCCTCTTTATTATAAATACAGGATTTTATATTCATTTTTTCATTTTGTTGTATAAATGTATAAGTAATCGATAATTATACTTTTTATATATCCTTTATTTTGAAAGCACGTTTATACAAAAATAAATGTTTAACGTTGAAATATTTATCTTTGTACTCAAATTACTGTTACAGATTTATTGCGCATAGATACTAATATTAAATAATATAAAACTATGGATTTCATTAAAAATGTTTTTATGCACGATTAAATAAAATTATTTTTTTATTACATGCAAGTTCCAAATAACATAAAATAAAAAAAATTATTATACAATACTTCTTATTCTTTAATTTATAAATTACAAGCTACATTTTTATTTCGATTCAATAATGAATTGTGTAATAAACGAGGTACATTCAATTACATAGAACTGTAAACACGGTTACCTAAAGGAATTTCAGTAGATCTTGACTCGCACGGAAGATAAAGTTGTTCCCTTTTTCTTAGTTTGCCACTCTTCGTTTCTCATTCCAGCGTCTATTGCTACTAAGTCTATGATTCATGTTTCGTTTCCTTAATACATTTTTATCTAAAAATAATTCAAAATTAATATATTAAAATTAAAAATTCAAATCTTTTTACACTCGTATATTTTCATTTTGAAACGTAGATTTGTTAATACTTGAAGGATAATTCGAAGTGTTTTATCTTCGCTTGTAACTTAAATTAAAAATTTCAAAGTTAATTCTGTAACGTAATGATCAGCCATCTGTGAAATTTATAGTAATTTTAAAAATTTTTGGTTCCACAATGATAATGTTTTAAGTTGAAATTCTGTTAAAATTTCTTAATATTTCAAATGTACGTTACACGTATAACTGCTTAAATTAACTTGATTTAATACAAGAAAAAATATGTATGACATTTTCATGAATTTTTCGTTCAGAAAAAGGAATATAAATTAGATTATAAATTCGATATTAATATAAGGTATAGCGCACAGTATTTTTATCCGTCATTCTAAATATAATCTCCCTTAAATTTAATCAAATCGCACTTTTAATTATCTTAATTCACCAAGTACACATTTTTATCTTAAAGAGAAAACCCAAGCTAAAATAAGTTTATTCGGTCTTAGATATTAACTAAAAATCTTATTCGAAGCATAAAATCAAGTTTAATATTTTACAAAATCAAAATCAACGCTTTGATTTCGTTATCCCTGGGAAGTAAAAGTAAAATCCAGCATATGCACAACCACAATTTGGTTCGGACTAGGGGATCAAACATGTTTCCAACAAACCGCTACAGTGTATGTGCAGTTGAAAGGAACTATTGTCTACAGCTCAAAGCCGGCCAATACTATCGAATGCAGTGAGATATCCCGTAAAAAATTTGATTTTCAAATAGCCTAAGCTATAAAATACTACGAATATGATGTATGAGTCGAAACGTTGAAGCTTCGCGTGTTTTTTAAAACCGTACGAACAAAATAACTCATCGAACTTATTATTTCAAATTTGATAACTAACGCAAGGAATTATAATTCTCAGCATCGTCTACGTAAATATCATTTTTCGCTTTACTTTCAAGTTGTAAAGTCGCAACTCGGATTACTCGATGCGCCGATATAAGAACCTTGTCAAACTCAAATTAATCGAATAAATTCGGTACAATTAATAAAATAGAAAGCTCATCCTATGTTTATCTATTCGTTTACTAACGCTTTCCAAGCAATGCTGTGAATACTCCACAAACACATATCTCGTTTGGGCAAACGCGTGTGCACGCACTAATGCATACTACGTACGAGTCCTTTAACACACCCACACACACACTCACACGCACACGCACGCTCGGCAAGCAGGTACACTCGCGAACGCAGCGACGAGCCGAGGCACAAAACACGAAACACCCTTTTATATATTCACCGACTCGAGTACACCCGTGTACCTAAGCGTATACGTATACGCATACATAGCCAGCCGCAAACAAATATTTGCAGATGCTTACATAGATACACAGAATCACCTGGAATTGTCGCAGTGGCGTAGCAGCTTTCTTCTCTCTTTCTCTCTCTCTATCTCTATCGCTCTATCTACGAACATATCCATTTACATAAAAAATGAAGAAACCCGATGAAAGATAAATAATTTCTTTTAATTATAAATAAGCTTATTTCGTTGATAACTACTATAAAGTGGTAGTTGTACTGAGATACATCACCGACGTGTGTACGTTTCAAGATTACGTATACGGAAATTTAGGCACACGATCGTACTTAAGTGGAATTTACTCACTCGACTTACGATCACAAAATTAAACGTACAATTCGTACGCGCATTTATGATTAAAGAAACTTATGTATTTTTGATAGATTTACGTAAAACTGGAGATTAAGTAAACGATCGACGATAAACGCATCTTTTAATTCGATGGAATCTTTCGTACGAAAATAAATACAGTCGCTTTCGCTAAACTTGAATAATTTTACGAATAATGATTATTTTATTTTAAAATTATTTCGAATTTTAAATATTTGAAGTTTTTTTCGTTATTATTAAAAAAGAAGCAAATTTTTAATTTCTACGTATTTGATATTATTCTTATAAGAGCGTATCGTTTGATTCATTTAGGAAAATCTTATTCGGGGTAAATAGTGCATTAAAAAATAATAAATTTAATAAAGTTCTACTCTCATCAAGGTAATTTTCATAATTAAATTATTTTCAACGTTTTCATTTCTCGCAACAAAAGAATGATTAAAAGAAAACTATTCGTTCTCACAGCTTTTATTAACGATAACTGTACTGTGATTAAATATATTCTATTAAAATAATTATAATTTTTATGGAAGAAAAGGTTTGGAATAAAATTGAATTCATGCTTGAAGATTATTTTAAAGAAACTTCAAAAATATATGTAATGGCAAAAATTTTTAAATTATCGATATACTGATTGCAAATGATCGTTTAAAGGAAAATATAAATTTTTTTCCAATATTAATTTTATTTTACATGTAACAGAAGTTTAATGTCCTTTGTAACGTAAATCTTATTGATAACTTTTCTATTCTAAATCGCTCTAAGGATATAAATGTCACAAAAGTTTCTCTGTATTTATAAAAGACTTTCAAAGTTATATTTTTATCTCATTCAAAGTCAGTAGGTGACGTTTATTTGGATTTTCCTAAATATATTATGTATACCGTTTACCAATCCCATGATCAATCTGCATATATTAGCTTTATCTATAAATCGTTAAAAAAAAATTTTCAAACAGCTGTTGGATATTAACGATTAAAAATAAAAATTACTCCATGACAACATATTAATCTTATGACCAATAGTCACAGAAATATAATAAAAGAATTTAATATCGAATTATTAAAAATACTGCTCGGTTGATTATTCAATAAATACTAAGTTAATTATAATTTAGTAACTAAATTAATTTTTTCCAATGATACAAATTTTATCATTGATTTCTTCAAAATGAATGTATTAAACTATTGATATTTATTATAATGTATTTATTCGATACAGAGAAACAATAGAAAATTTGAAATGTTTATCGATGTGAAAAAAATATTAAAAGCACTAATTATTAAAGTATGAATATAAACTAATGATTTAACAACTATGAAATGAGAAATATTTGATACGTGACAGAAAGTTTGAAATCAAATACATAAAATTAAATGCATCTTTTGTATATAATGCCTGAAAAAATAAGATAAAAATATTATTGGTATACAAACAAGGAAGTTACGTGTGCTTATAATGAAAATACCTAACGAATATTTATGAAACATGAATCTACAGTAAACAAGATTCAATCTTTATATAAATCACTATTACTATCTTCATTGTATTAAAGATACAATTCGCGACTTTTTTCATTGTTATCCTATAATCTTTTATATCATTTTATTCAAATTATCGAAAAGTATAGAAAACTTTATGAGTTTCATTTCGAAAACTTTTATTATTATTATTTTGTAATTAATATAAATTATTCAGTATCTTTTTAGAATCAAGTACAATCGTAAACTAAATGAATATTTATATAAAAAATTGATTGACAAGAATAATTTAACATTTCTCAAATAAAACACAAGACATAACTAATCTAGTTCTTCAACTACCTTAAAATTAAACTTATAAATCATGCATTACTTAATATTTAATTATTTATCCCGTACAATTTATTTAAAGCGATTATAAAAATAACACGTGACAGTTCTGAAACTATTTAATAATTATTCTTAGATCTTCGTATTATATACTGAACATTGGAGAATCTATATTTAAATCATATTATAATATATGAATTATGATTAAATTATAATTAAACAAGTTTAATTGTAATTTAATCTACAATTTGAAGTTGAATTTGAAAAGTGCAAATTCTGTATCGTTTTATTTAATAAAATTTTAACATAATTATCGTCACGATACATTTCTCAAATTAATTTTAAAAATATAGAAACATTCATTTTAAGAATTTACGTTTTTTGGTATAAAATTTGATTTTATGCTTATTCAAAAGCTACCTATGTTGAAAAAATATTGTGAATGGTATTTTTCTTTTACAAAAGCTATTATTTTATATTTTATCTTAACAAATAGGTCGAGTTCAGATATTGTTTGCGTATATCGCATGGTTATCGTGTCGTAGTTATATATGATATTAGGATAATAACAATTCCATTCGTTACACGCTAAAGCAAAATAGTTGAATTATGTTAGTCGCAAATCCTTCTTCACAATTGTAATAACATAAAAGTTCTATAAATTCGTAATCTATTACCAAATAAATCCCTTTTTGGTCTAAAAAATACATGTAGAAATTTACAGTTACCCTAAATCATGTGTCATTTGCATAAGTTTCCTCATCTATTTGTTTCTTACTATCCATAGTATCTTTAAATCCACAATCCGATAGTATCTTTTGGCACAAGATTCAAGTTACTTTTATCAACATTTATATACTTTAATTCAGATATAAATCAAATAAATTGCACAATCTTAGATTTTTAAATGAATCATTAATCATTGTATTATATATAAAAAGATCTACCAATTAGTAAATTGTATATAAAAATATATAAATACATATTATCATTAATTCTAGAAAATATTTAAGCTTTTATTTAATTAATTTTTACTTTTATTTAATTTCGTCTCTCTCTTTCTCTTACGCTCGCATTATTTCTTTTTATCTCTTTCATTAATCCACTTACAAAAAACTAGCGTTGTATTAAAAAAATACGAACTTAATTATTAATTCAAAATTAATGTAATAACGTTTAAAATTACTTACCGGTAGATAAACTCGACTAATAACTTCTGTAATATTTCGTGATACTTTATACATTTCTTAATTTTCGTACAAAAAATATAATTTAAACATGCAATATCTTCAAAATTTTCTTTATGTATTTCTATCCGTATAATTATGTGCATGCAAAGACTTTTATATAATTACAAAATCCAATAAAAAATTATATCATTTCAAATTAAAAGTAATATTAAAAATGAAATATTTTTTAAATATTTGAAAAACTTTCTTCGATGAATCGTGAAAATTTACTTTTTGATATCTATAATTATATCATTTAAGGTTAAAATATATTAATTTTTTATAAATCATGATTAAAACTTTAATTCTAGGTAAGTTTAATCACAACATAGATAATATTTACTACAAAATTTAATTAACATCTGTATTTTAGTTTACGTATAAATTTAAAGTATAGGAGAAATATTGATGTTTGACATTAATATTTAATTATTAAAAAAATCAATATGCTTTCTTTATAATGGAATCTTAATGCAGTGTTTCGGATTTAAAATTACGGGGATTCTGGAATTATTAAATTATAAAAATTCTTATATTTATTCACTAATTTATTTTTTTTAGTAAAAATGCTCGATGAATACATTTATATTTTATTAAGTAAAAACTACGAGGGAGCATGAAAAAGTCAGAGTGAAAGAGAGACAGACAAACAGAAACAGAAAAAGTAAAAAAACTAAGAACGAAAGATAAAAATAGAATATATAGATAAAAAAGGAATAGAAATTTTTATTTATTCAGCTACGTAGTTTCGTTTATCTAACGTTAACAATTTTCAAAGAAAAAAGCACAATGGTAGCAGAATAAAAAGTAAAATAAAATATCTCAATTTTAAGCTATTGTCTTGTTTAAATTAATATAAACCAATAAACAGATTTGATAAGTTAATTATTATGAACTGATTAGTTATTTTTATCGTACTCTATATTTATATAAAATCGAATTGGACGCTACGAAATTGAAAATTTTTTAGTTGTAAAATAAATTTAACTGTATAATTTCATGACTAAACTAAGCTTTAAAACATGAAAAATAAAGTTTTACTTCCTAATTTTTCGTTTATAAATTAGAGAATGAAGTTATTTTTGATTTTTTAAATTAATTTAAATAATTTCATTATTTTATCGTCATCGTTGTACTATTACTAAAATTTATTTTTATTTTAATCAGATAATTTAAATGTAAAAAATGTACGGTATAAAATCTTCTACACTGTTATCTTTATTTTTCGTTAAAAAAAATAATAAAAATGTTGACTATATATAATAATTAATTTAAAAAAGTCAAATTGTAAAAAATGTGTACTCTTCAAAATTGTAAATAAAAATAAATAATAATTTGTTTCTATTTATTTATTAATAGTTGTGTAAAATTATAGAATTCGATACAATATTTTAACGTATCAATTTATGAAGTAAAAAATAATAGTAATTATTATAACATATAATGCAATATAAAAACAGTAACATATTTACCAAAATGTAATGACCCTCAGAATTTTTAGTATAATATTTGTAAAGTAAGTAAAGTAAATCAATTTACTCTTGGTAAATTTACTTATTATGCTATTTAAGTACTTAGTAATTAGTTTTCAATTTTTTTTACCTTAACTTTAATTAATATTTACTCTTTGTTTATCTTTTCACTTACTTAAAATTATCAAAAATGTCTTTTAAATTTAAACTTTCTTGGGAATTAAAATAAATATATTTAACTTATAAACGTAACTGAATTTAAATCGATCTTGTAACAGAATAATATTTATTCAATAATTATATAAGCAATTTCTAAGAGGATTAGTGATAAAATATTATCTATTTATATAAAAGTATACAATAATAAAAAAACTGATAAAAATACTTAATCACATAGCCAAATAAGTATTTTAAGTCTTATTTGCGAATCTAGATTATTATATATCTCGAAGAACTTGAAATCGCTTTTATATTTATAATATAAATTTATAAAATATTTATACAAGTTTAAACGTATTCAATATCTTACAACTATTGTTGTACAATGTTTCACAATTTTCGGTAAGTGTTCACTCTAAAGAAATTATCAAATCAATTCTTCGAATTAAACAATGAATATTTTGGTACATGACTCGCTTCGTCGATTCTCTGGAGGATTTACGTTAAATAGGAAGTCAGTGTCGCGAAGTCAAGCAACACCGAGTTTGAAAATCTTCTACATGGCAAACTAACATCACCAACTTATTGAAGATTAAAGACTCGATAACGTTTAATTACTATCGATGTTACAACTGTCGTGTTGAAAAAATTTCGATTCTCTAGTTCAATAATCATTGATTATCTTCGATGCATAAAAATTAACAAACGATCGCAATTTAAAAAATGCAACTACATATTTGAATCGATTACAGTTTCTTTGTCTCGGATATTATTATCAACTCTGTATTAACGGATACAATTTTTGTAATCATTTCGTACTATTGTAATCGATGATATAGATGCTGAATATTAAGTTACGCAATGAGTTTCGCGAGTTCGACAAACTTTTGCGTAAAGATGAAACACCGTTTTTATAAATTTATTTATTTATTCCGGCAGAGTTTTTAGACAACGAGATAAATCGAGAGTTTGGATTGAAATTTAATTTTACGTAATAACACGATCCAGTATGGACATTTATACATGTCGTTACCTGCTGAGAATGACGAAACATACATGCATCGTTATATTCAATCTGCATTCATGTATATAGAGATATACGGTATCGATATTTTATTCGTGTTATCCAATGAATTCTTAACGTTTTTCTCAAATTCCCTTAAAATTAATTGCTTTCGAATTATTTTCAGTGAAAAGTTCTATTATTTAAAAACTCGGTAGACGAATAATATAACATAAGTTACGGGTACTTTTCCCTGAATATAACATACTTTACGCCAAGAGTACTCCCATTTTAATTTACCACATGCACGTTTTAATAGATTCATAACCGTCAAATAATACAGTGAAATATGTACTTGTACGGATATACAGGAAAAAAAATAAAAATATAAATATAATAATTAAAAGTTTTTACTCGTTGCAGGAAGCTTTAATAGTTTATTATTACTATTTTCAACGTTACCACGGCGATAAATTACACTTTACATTTTTTCTCATTCTATTTCCTGATATTCGTGTGATTGTACCAATCAATTCAAGAAGCGTAACCAGCATCGAACAACTTTTTAAATCGATTAGTACATTTATATTATTGGAAAAAGTGTTTTAATACATCAGCTTAAGATTTATTTAAGATGCAATGTAATATTTGATGGAGGATATCATATTTTATTTATCCAATCATCTTCGATTCTAAATTTTGCAAAAAGTGTATTAAAAATTCAAAAATCAAACTAAAAAATTCCAATTTAATTCACAACTTGAAGTTTCTAAAAAATTCATCGATGCTCTCCGTATTTAATCATCGTAAGGAACGTTGTTCTATATCTATATTAAAATATTTTTTTATACCATATTGTAAGTACTCGAAGCATTATTAATTGTTAAAACTTTTGCGAAAGTCTTGGTAGACTTAACGGAATACTTCAGTTTTGGCAAAGGCCTTGAATGAAATAACGTAGTTTCCAAAAGCTCTTTTCCAACTTGGGTACGGAATTTTAATTACCAAGAGCATCATCGAGCTCAATTTTCTCTTCATTATACGTTTTGGTGTATCGTACGGGAATCGAGGGAGAGAAAACATCGGAATGGGAGAGGAATTAAATCATTTTCTTACATCCAGTCGTCGTTGTTCCATGGACTGCAAGGAAAACAATTGCAAACGTGTTCGCGTGTTTCTTTTCTTTGTGACAAACCAACGACAAGACTCCGAAGCGGTTTTTGGCAAGAACCTCGCAACCGTAAATTTCCCTTACGCCTGCGCATTAACCTACATAACGTCGGCGATTTATTAAAGGTTTATAAGTTTCCGCTGAATTTTTCTACGCCGCTTATATCCGGCTCTCGCGAACTTATGCGACGGCTTTCATAGGTCGAAGCTCTTTTCTTCCTTCGCTTTCCATGCTCCAATAATGTACACTTTTTATCACTCGCGCTATTCATTCCGTATTAAATTATTTATCGTAAAGTCAAATTATTCTCCGTTTCGATTTGATTCTTAACGTAACCTAATTGACTTTTTCTACCGTAATTATGTAACTTTCGTATAAAGTAAATAAGAAAGGAGCGTGAATCGCGAAAAACCGACTAAAATGTAATGCGTTCGGTTTTTCTTTTTTTATAATACTCGCACGTCGAATTCAACGATTTGATTACCTTAATGATAAATAATAAGGCGAATGGATTCGTTATAAATCAATTTATTGCTTCGCTAATGCAAAAGAAAAAATTCACGCTAAAGAGAAAACATAATAAATAAAATTATAAACTTCGGATGTTCGCGTGATGAGAAAACAAGATTCAACTAAAAGTACCTTTAAATTTTCAAACTAGGCATAATAAATATCGATTATCGACGCTCGAAGAATTAAGAAACTTCTTTTTCTGAAGGGGCTACGTTAATAGTCGACATTTCACCATCGCTGAAGCGCGAGTTTGCTCGCTACTGTACCGACGATTATTTTACGTAAGAGTTTACTACGAATTTAGCAAGAGCAAGCGAACCGTGAAACTCACTTTTATTTATCTTTTTGATATATTTTATTTCATTTTGAAACTTATTTCTCTTATTGAATTCGCTATTCATTCGTTAACTATTTTTCTTCTATAAGTCCGCCGACAGTTTTATAGCAAAAACTTATTTCTTTAAAATGAAAATTCTTTTCGGATTATAAATTTCAAAAGGAAAATTTTA
The DNA here is from genome assembly GCA_018907195.1 of Dolichoris vasculosae. Classification (NCBI taxonomy): domain Eukaryota; kingdom Metazoa; phylum Arthropoda; class Insecta; order Hymenoptera; family Agaonidae; genus Dolichoris; species Dolichoris vasculosae. Next base: position 12,624,891 of record JACCHY010000006.1, read on the forward strand.
ATACAAAAAAGCGTATCTCAAATTTAACATTTATCGTAATTTTGTTTAATTCGCACACTGTCACGCGATAATTGTAAACACGTTTCGGTTACCTTTCGAATCGACTCTGTTACTTTTTTTCCCCATAGTACCATGATTTTCTTTTTAATCAGTTCCGTTGCTAAATATTTAAACCTTACGCATCTTCGAGATAAAAAAAAAAGTTAGTCGATGCATAGAAGTAAATCTCGTTTATTAACTATAATCTCTCCGAAAAATACAATCGCGAAGAATATAAAGTACGTAAATTGAAAAAAGTAAGCTACATATTTTTTAGAAAAGTAAAATATTTGATTCGAGTTAACGAAAGGAGATACACAAAGAGATTGTAAGGGTTTACATTATAAGTGAGACAGATGTTTTATTACAAACCATATATTTCAAGCTACGAATACGTAAACCTTTAGTTGTTTCTTATCTTCTATTGAAAATAATTTCAATTTCGAGTAGAAATTTTAGAATAATTCGGATTACAAGGCTAAAGAAATGATATAAATTTTTATAAAAATATAGCGCAATTACCAAGTTGAAAAATAAAAAAATACGTTAAAGTAAAATTACAAACGCAAAAGGCATTATTAAAAGTAACCCATTACACAGTGATTCAAATTGCAAAGTATCAAGTACACTCTTATCAAAGTACACCACGTGCGCATAATGGGATAAAATTTCATTTAAATTTGTACTAATACCTATTTTCTAAAAGAAGGCACTTTTGCGCGTGCACAAAGCACCTGGACCCGCTCCTTTCGCGTGTAATCGACCGCGTATGTATTACACGCTCGCGCTTATCTTTGCGAGGAAAGCACGCGACCACCGAAGACCAGGAACGCGAGTACCTCGCCGAGAGGGCAGCAGAAGTCTCTCGGCAAAAGCACCAACGCCAATTTAATATCAGGACGCTCTTTGCTTCCGTCCGAGATTTAGCGCGCGTCACGTGCCACGAGACAGGATTATCGGATTTCTCGGACACAGTCAACTACAACGTGAATCCTGCGCATATATTCCTCTATCCTCTATCCCCCCCCTCTCTCACTCTCTCTCTCTCTTCGTTCCGGTCGCGTAAGAAAAACTAAGTAACGGAGACGCAGAGGTCGCTTAGAATTTGCGGAAACGTTGGAAAGTAAGAAAACCGGGATTCGAGCAAGAGATACCGAGAGCTGAAAATGGAAGGGAGTGTAGTAATAAAGTTTAATTATTTATCAAATTAAAGCGTTGAAAAGAAAAACGGAAAGGACGCCCGTAGATACGTCAATTACTGGGAAATTGAAATACTCGAGCAGAAGAATAATAGGGCGGTGTCGGGAGGGTAGGAATTATCGTACCGGGATGGATGAATATGTGAAAAATGGCCGAGCGCGAGGCGGTCGAATAAATAAAAGGGGCAGGGCGCGAGGGAAACGCGAATCGGATAATGCCGCTTGAAAGGGATTCGAGTGGCCAGGTCTTGGTGGGCAAGCATGGAAAACAAGAGTAATTCTCGGCCTCGGATCCAAAGTTTTAGAAGCTCTCTCGTCGCGCAGCGAAAGCGAATAATTGGCCCTAATTAGTAAGGCGGCCCGGGGCTTGATATGTTTACGCAACGGGTCTTTAAGCTCCGAGATGTTACTCACGAGGTAGTTTTCAGCGGCGGTTCCCTCGCAGTCTGAAAGTCTGAGGGTCCTCCCCGACTTCCCACCCCCCATCCACCCCTTCCGTCGGGACCCGCACTCGCGCTCGCAGCTTAAACGATAACTCGATTAAAAAGCAACCGGCTGAACCGAACAACGGCATTTAATTAACGAAAGTGCTCGCTCGAGAGTTTTTCCTGGGCGACGATCGGATGAAGGAATATCCCGCGGGCTCCTACGGGAACCTCCGCGAAAAATACGTTGATCGCCATCCGGTCGCCGTCGGTTGTCTTTGGGGACGCGATCGGCTCGAATTCGATGCTCTAAATTTCACGACGCGGAGAAATAAACGATTACGATGTTAGAGATAAATTCTTTATTATCTTTTGAAACTGCCTGTACAAAAACGGTATATAAATGTAAGGGTTTTAGAGTTTTTTTTCCTTCGCTTGGCCGTTCACAGCGACAAGTAGAATCTTTTTTTATGTAAGAAGTAAGCGATGCAAGTCCATAGAGAGACGCCCCAAAAGGATTCAGCCAACAGCCAACCGTGACTATTCATTTTTCCTATTTTCCAATGGAAGGGAAGCATTTCGAAGAAAATTTGATGACCCATGTACATCACTAAGGCATTCATACCTAAAAAGAAAAAAATATTGCTTTCATTGGCCGTAATAGCTGTCGATAATATTTTATCGGTAGTATCCATTCGCAAAACCTGGAATTCTGAAAGGTCCGCCTTCCCAAATGCCAAAGACATCGATAAGAAGATAACAAGCTGAGAGTAATCCCAAAGAAAAAGAGGTTGTAAGAAGAACAAAGGATAACGACCTGTGTAAAAACATATGTACATAAATCTTTAAATTAAACTCGATTATTTCACATTAAGAAAATGTATATATGTGTATGTATATGTATATATATATAAAGGAATACCATAAATTTTTGTTAACTGGAATTATATCTGTGTAATGAAAACTTAAACCAATAATGCCTAATACTAAAGCCCATATAAGCCATCGTAATAATCGGTTTTTCCAGTCTTTATATTCGCATATTATCTGACCAATCTGTATACCCAGAAACACCTGGAACATCGATGTTAAACAACCTGAAATAACGGTAGTATCTTTTTTAATTCGTTCTTTATAAATATTCATTCGAAATTGATTGTACTTTATTTCAAAGCAAACCTAAGACTCCTTCAGGATCAAATGGACCGGATTCGTAGACCTTGTTTGCAGTGGGAAATTGATAAATATGGTTTTCACCCAGCAAAAGTTTATCCAGGTAACCCGTTGCACCACCGGTACAGTTCCAATATTTATCATCAGCGTGATGTCCCCCGGGTCCAAGATAACCTCTATCGAGCATACGCAAAGAATTTTTACAGTATATTATTATAAAGGATTGACGGTAACGATGAAATTTTTAAATCCAAGATCCGATAGTCTTTTATCAAATATTCTGAATAATTGAAAAATTGTATTGATCTTTGTAATGTACACAACATGTATAAGCCGTTTACTCGACTAAAATTGCCAAGGCTTTATTCTTCTTTACTTATATAGTAATAATAGAGTAAGATTCAGTCGTAATTTCATAGATTTTACGATGCATGAAAAAAAAAAAAAATGAACGAACGAAAACGTATTATTAAAAGTTTAGTTTAAAATAATTACAAGTTTAAAAAATTATTTCAAAACGTAGATTAATACAAAACGAGTTTATTTAAGAATCGCGTGATAATATTTTTGCGTAAATCTGTAAAGAAAGAAACTTAATCTTTATTATAAAGAATGAATTTATTTGTTTCGATTATTTATCGTGTGCACTTGATTTTCGTTAAAATTTAAGACGCTGTTCGAAATATTACATTATTAGATATTCTATAAATATAAAGAACAAACTTCGATCGATGAAACGTTTTATTATTTTTCAAAAAGATTTCGACTCGTACTTTGGACAACTATGCATAGGCATCAGAAAGATAACAGCGGTATGACATAAAATAATCACAAATGCCATAATCCATTGTGGTACCAGAATCCTTATGTCGCGTAGAGGTTGTGACGTCGCCTCCTGTAAAAGATTTTTCGTGCTTACAATAGAAATTTATTTCGATGCAACGTTAAATAAAATGTACCTCTTCCTCTTTAGCACTTTGCGGGATCAGCAATGCGTAAATTAACCCAGTTACTAAATAAGAGACGCCAAGTCTCTGTAAAACTCCAAAGATTCGAACGTTCTCGATCTGAGTGTTACCTCCAATTGTATTTAAACAAATTCCAATCGAGAATAAATAGACACTCCGCTGTAAAAGAAGCAATTGAAAAAATAAAAAAGCAAAAAATACATGTATTCCAGAGGACAAAGTACAAATGCCACACGTGCACGAAAGAAAAGTACGTTAAAGAAAAATGGTGAGAGAAAGTAAAGTACAAGAAAAGAAAATGAAAGCACACTTGGTACGGAAAGAAAGATCCAAAACGAATCACCTTGACGATCATCTGGCAAATCACGAACCTCCCGGTCTCTCGGGAGAACTGCGAGGAGACGGATAAGGGGATGCACACTCCCATGATCCACATGAAGCATGGAAACACTAAATCCCCGACGAGGAGTCCGTTCCAAGTCGCGTGCTTGAGGAACAAATACTCCCCAGCGCCATTGTTCACGAATATCATCAGGAGAATGCTCATCCTAAAATATTTTTCAAGACCCCTGTGAAACTCGAGATACTCTCCCTTTTACACACCTCTTTTCACTCAAGATAATTACGTTACCCTCTCACGGTATCCAACGACTGCAATCTTTGCTTCTCTGAATTCTCTGAATTTACTGAATTCGCTGAATTTTCTACTGTTTCGGTTTCCTCGTTTGTCGACATGTATCTTTTCACACGGATTGTGACCATTTTTAAAATAAACAGACTGCATAGCAATAAAAAAAGGAATGCTATGGCAACGGTCAGTGCTGAAATCGTTTAACGTTGTGTAATTTAGTCAAAAGTTTATCCATACAATTAAAATTTTAGTATATAAATTGGATTTTTATCCTAAGAATTAACGAATACGTTGGGCTCGTTTTTTCTTTTTTATGTAAACGTACTTACGTGTATATGAATTCACGGGTATTTCGTTTACGTCAAAAATGCAGGTTTTACTCCTATCGACTATTAGTTGGTAAATACCGAACTCGCCAACATTAGGAGAAAATTCACAATACAGTCCTCTAAAAATATGCGGAGAATTAAAAGAAAAATTAAAATATATAGATTTAACGATTCTTGATAATCAACGAATAAATTATTCCTTGAATATTCATACTTTGTTTCCGAAGCAGAAATGTATTGGTCGTGTCTCTCTGTTACGATAATTCTCCAATTTTGCGATATCGCTGTGTTAATTTTTATGGGAAATATTTCAGTTTGGTTCAGCCTGGCGAGTCTAGTGTAGGGACACTGATTCGATCATTGAAATACAGACGATACATATACATTATTATACATTTTAGTTAGCGGATGATTTTTATCACACTGGTAGATTTACACGATTACTTACCGTATTGCAATCGGATGATAATGTATACAGCCATACATTTGATGAATTTAATGTGCTCTTTAATACAACGCAGGCTTCGTTAACTTTTAGATCATCGTACGCGCAAAAATCTTCCATTGCTATTTTAAAATGCTTGTAAATTATTAATAAACAAATAAACACTTTTAAAAGATATCGGCAAGTTTATGCGATATACATTGTATTTCCAATGCGTTCGATCGTAACGGTATCGATGTAATATCGACTCACACTTACGCTCAAAATTTTCTATATAATTTTTTTAAAACAACTTCGATTTCATCCTAACCAAACGCGATACAACGTTCGAATATTATCACTTTCGATACTTTCACATTTTACGATGATACAGGCTTAACCAAAAAACGATTCCTACCTACGCAAACGTACACGTAAAATCAAATCTATCGATACATCGATAAACGAACACTGCGCAGTATTTTTAAAGCTATTATAATTACAATCTACGCGAAAATCAAAGATAATTTTTTCAAGAAATTTTATCACGGAGTCTCACGAGTATCGGTGTCGACTGCCGAAGTAGCGCGATAACCTGAATACACATTCCCTTCTCCTTCGGCCTCTCAATTAAATGCTTTGGGTACGAGTCGAATGAACGACTCGTACGATGGCACAGAAAGAGGAATATACGTACGCGTGCAATAACGACATACTTACGCCTTTCGCGTACGTGGACGCGCACTATAAGAAACGCTAAATATAAAGAGGCTCGCGACCGACGTAAACGTCGCACTTGCGCATTCGAACGCGGATTTATACTTTGAAGAATTAAATGAATAAAATTTCATCGATGGGAGTGCGTGTATTATCTTCGAATCTCGTTGATAAATGCGGAGAGACATCGGTTGCGATGGCTGAATAATAAAAATCAGGAGACGAACGGAAATAAGAAGAGAAGCGACTCGATGCGATCGACGAATGCCGGGAGAAAGTAAAGAAGAAAGTAGATGGATACAGAGGGGAAACATGCATACGAGGAGAGACAACGCTACGAGTGGAAGATTGAACTCGATCTCGAATACGTAGGAATGAAATCAAGAAATGCACTTGCACATCGATTTGTTTGCCTTGCCACCATTCCCCAGTGAGTGGAAAACTTCAGCCGTTCGTTTCTTTTTACCCCCACTCGTTCTACTTTTACTTTATCCCAGTTCTCTTTTCCATTATTTTATCTCCCTTATTCGCTACGAAACTACCGCGGTCTTTCTTTCCTTTTCTTTGCTTTTCCTTTCTCTTTTTCCGCCCTTTCGCTGTTTCACCTCGATTCTCGAGTGCAATTCAACCGACGTAAGAATTCTTCTCGAGACTCCCTTAGCGTGTTACCTATGGCTGTACGATATAGTTTACGGCACGTGAAAATGAAAGAGACCACGTGAACCCGCCCCCCATATCGTCGAACAATGAACTTTTCATTTAAAACGCGAAACGAATCAAATGATTAATCCACGGCTAAACAAACAACGCAATTACGCTTTAATTACGATCGAATTTTAAAAAACAATGAAAAAACACAAATAACTAAACTATGCCCGTTCTTAGAAGTGGACTGGTGTACGTAATTACACGAGAATAATTTTTACGATAAAAGTAAGCACAGGCTAAAAATAAGTATAGGCATTTGAATGAACTGTGCTGCCATTTTTACTCTTTCATTTTTGTTATACGTTTCTCGGACTGTTTTCGAAATAATTCTAATCCTTCCGATTGTTTACCTTTAAAAATACTGTCGCTATTTATGTCGATCAAAAGAAATATAATACATGTAAATTTGACTTTTGTTTCCCGATTAAACGTTAAATGTATTGGGCTTTTAGAACAAATCTTATATTATTATATATACTGAAAAATATACCGTGTATCTTAACTCAAGAAATTATGTACGAGTTAAAAGTGAATTAAAAAGAATCTGATTTAGTTTTTATTTAAGTAAAAAAAATCAACGTCTCCAGATCAATAAAATAAATTTTTCACTTCAATTATCATAACGAGAAAAATAATTACAAAATTTAATTCTTTTCAATTTATTTTGTAACAAATCAAGTTTCTTTTATCATAAATAAATCACGAACGAAAAATATTAAAATTAATTATATGCAATTTGAATTTCCCTTTGTAGAGTAAAAAAATAATTCTCGATTTTAAAGAGATTGTCGAATAAAATCAATTATTCACATGAATATTAATATTTCATTTTCTTCCGATTTTATTATTTACGAAAATTACATAAAAAATTCAGAATATTAAATAACTTTCTATTTATCATTTCGATATCTTTCTTTATTCTCTATATTTAAAAACTTCGTTACCTGAATCATAACAATGTTGATATATATTTACACATTATTTGAAATTTCGATGAATATATATTTTAACAAATTCATACTAATAATATACAGCAAAACATTACTTTCAGTAGTAAAAAAAATTAACACTTTTTTTTTTACGCATGCAGTAATTAAGGTTTACGATCATAAATTTATTGTCTGAAAAAATTATAATTCATAGCAGTAAAAAATGGATTAAAAATTCTTATATACCAACGTTTATAAAAATATTTTAAAAAATTCCAAGTACTTAAATATTAGAATCAAATTTTAATAAATATATATAATTTATATTACTTTATTTTTAATTTAATTATATATTATTACTTTTATTAAAATTCTTATAATCACCACTTATAAAAAATCTCATAATATTTTACTATTACCCATCTAATGCATTAAATTTAATTATAATCCAATAGTATATACATAATTATCAAGAATTTGAAATAAAATATTTTAAACGCAAAAGACAAAAACCAGGGAATTTATTTATATCACAGTATTTTAGTTTTCATAATTTTTATAACTTTCTCATCCAATTCGATATTTTTGAACAAATCATTTTATAATTTGTCCATATTGAATATTTAAAAATATTTCACATTAAAGTTATATTTTCAATATACATCAATCTTATAATATAAATAGCAGAAGTGCTAAAAATTAAAGACGTAGAATTAAACTTTTATTGAATGAAACATTCGCACGTGTCAGAAAAATTATTTCTTCTTTTAAATGTCTGTTTCTAAATGTTATCAAGATATATGAAAGGAGATTCTTGTGTTATCCCACGTCGCTGACAGACACACGTGTCTAACCCTTTCTAAGCTGTATAACCTTCTCTTTTTATCACGCATCATCGGATTGTACGACAGCCTCGTGTTTCCGTTATGCTTTCGTTTTTTATTTTTAAATCAAGCCGGATAACTGTTTCGGATCGTTTAATTATTTACCTAAATCCATGTTTTGAAAATAATTTCTTTACTTCGATTTATATCTTTATGTTAAGTTTTTCTATTTCAAATAATTTTTGATTCTCGTAAATGATAATTCGCGTATAAAAATAAAAATAAAACTGTAATGTAAGAAGTAATCGTAATTCTAAACTTTGATTCTTATTTGTTATATTAATACTCGAATTGATTAATTAAGTTACGATTGTAGACTGTAACCATTAAATAACTTATAAAAATATTGATTTTAACCGAGTCATTTCCAACGTCGAAACTAAGCAGATGTACTTGTATTGAAAAAGCTACAGTAATATCTAAAATCTATTTCAGAATTAAAGTATTTCAAACAGATTTTATTAGAACTTCTATTTCCTAAATATATTATATTACTAATAATATAAATTTTAAAAAACTTCAAATAAGTAATCCTGTACATCAATTATAAATTAATAATATTAAAACTTTTCGCAAAATTGCAAAAATATAATTGAAAAATAATTTTAAAAATTAAAAATGACATAAAAATTTTTATAAAATAAAATAAAATTTTAAAGATGCGATATAATCAATGTACCGTATAAACTAATTTGCAATAATTATATTATATAAGACAAAAAATAGCTTTCTAGATAAATAAGCATAAAAAACATAGAACGAGAAGAAACGAATAATCTTGTTTTCAATAATTATAATTTTATGTTGAATTATACATATTATAGAGAAAAACAAATTGAATTAACATACTACAAAAATCTATAATGAATAAAATAAATCGATAATATTTACTTTATTATCGAATAATATTAAACTAAAATAATGAATAATTATTACGCAATAGTTTTAATTTTAATCATAAGTAATTCAAATTCTAAATTTACATTAGGATTTTAGAGTAGATTACGCGAAGTTTTTAACCTTTCAAAAAAAATAAATTTATTATAGAAGATCTCCATCGTTTTTCCACCTCTAATTTACCAAAATGAACCTTATGAAAGTTATTGCAATTACATAGACACGAAGTGGATAAATTATCCTTATAAAGCTTATACTTTTTCCACCGACTCTTATGATCTCGCGCTGAAGCTTTTCTAATCCAGGACCGAAATACCAACACCGACCAATCATACTTGGCGCACTTATTTGAAGTTTCGCAGACGTAAGTATTTGCATAGGGTCGTATAAAATCATACATTATCTTTCTTGTTTGGATACATAAAATCATATATTGTAGTATGTGGTTATATATGGTCACGTATTCTTAGAGGTTATCGTACGTCAGATATGTTTATGTACGGTTTTATATGACCGTTTGAGGTTTAATATACATATGTGATTACCAGCACTATATACATATATGTCACAGATTATAGAAACACATTAAATCGTATTTCATTATCTATACTGTTGTATTAACTTATTTTGCGAAGACTGTAAAAATTATGCAAGCTTGGATATTTATTGAATGAAATATATTTTAGTTTTATTTTATTCCAGAATTTTTATGTAAAAAGTCAATGCTCTAATGATTGTATTATCTCTTTTGTAAACTATAATTAAAAAAGTATAAATATCAATAACTATATATCAATAAATATCTTCAATATTCGTTAAAAATCTATGAACATCACATTTATAGTAAAAGTAGAATTTTTTATTATATTGTTCTAAATATCTATGATAAGATTTAACAGAATTTTCTCTTACTAATTCTGTCAAGGACATAAAATCTTATTTATTATCTTTATGAAATGGTTTAATTATTAATTATTTTATACTATACGTTAAATAAGTATTTCTTATATTATATGTAATAGAATATATAAATAATTAAATGTTAACAAAATTTTATATACTTTAGATTCAAGAATTTACGATTTAAAATATTTAAGAAAGTTAAAAGTTATATCTTTTTTGTATATTTATTTATAAAAAAAAATTAGAAAAAATATACAATTTATACCAGAAATTCTTAAAAAATATAAAAAACCTAAAAATCACTTACTAATATGTGTTACATAAATTATTCTTATGTTTTTTATTATATTAAATTTAATTAATTATATGTATATTTGATTTTAATACAAACAAAAAGCTTTTTTTCATTAATAAATAATTATTTATGTAGCTTACATTATTTATATGAATATATTTAAATACTGGTTAAGTCGATCAGTATATATAATATCTAATAAAATCTACTCCGTAAATAATAAAATAGAAAAAATAATATATCATTGAAAAAGCTATAATTTAAAATTTTAAACCATTTGTAAAGGAGAGAATATTTCTTAAACTCTTATATTTAATAATTATCTATAATATGTAGATTCTCGGAAGGTTCATATTTTACTTTTAGATGCACAGAAATTACAAGTATTCCTAGTTTTGATTGTTCTTCGTATAAGAGTAAGTTTTTGACGTCGCGAATGCAAACAACTACAGCATACAATGTAAAATTTTGTACGTGTATACAACTTTGCAAATTTACAAGCATCGCTATATATGGTAGGAAAATTTTGGTACTATGTCAAATAAAAACGAGTAAATTGTCATTGTAAAATAAAATGAAAATCATAAACTAAGTACTTAAGCCTAAGTACTTAATTATCTAGTAATATATGAACTTTAATAATTTAATATAAGAGTGTTCGTTTCGTAAAAAGATTATAAAACATATTTAAATGAATTTAAAAATAAATACACTGAAATATCATAATTAATAACAATAGAATCGTATCTAACGTTTATTAAGCTGAAAAGGATGTGTAAATTTACCTTGTCAAAAAAGTGATTTTAATTGCTCATTTTCTTTTTATTATACCTTATTTCATTCATCATAATTTTCTATCAAGCTGTCTTTTAAAGAATCAATCATACATTCATTTTCACATTTATATTCGAAATTAGATTTCTTACTTCCAATTGATTTTAATTTATAATATATCTTACTCGATCCATAATTAAAATTTTCAATGTCTATCCATTTTTAACTTATTTTGTGCGTAGTTCAGTTTATCTCAGCTTATTCGGCATAAAGTAATAAATAATTATGAAATTTTTAATCAACAAAATATGTATAGTTATGTAATTTAATGTACTTCAAATATATCAAATTTTAGCAAATATGTATCTTTAAATCAATATAATATAATTATGTTGGCATATTTTAAAAGCACGATAATTAAATGAAAATATGTAACATTTTCGCTCAACGGACGTATACAAAAAATAAAGACTGGAATGTAAAAAATGCATGTACTTATGAAACAACATTTCATCAGCGAAAATTCATTATTTTATTTATTTGATAATTAGTTATTTTACTTTAACATCGATTTTACTAAATTCAAACATAAAACCTGCCTTTTTATTTGTATTCGTTTAATCGATTAACGACGTTCGATTATTCGACAGATATTACTTTTTTTATACAATTACACAAAACCTAACCCATGAAAATTTTTTATTCGATACTATCGCTAAAAGTCTTTTGATTAAGCTTTGTCAATGTTGGAAGGATTGTAGTTCACGGTTGACTAAAGTTTGATGTGATCCGGCAATCTATTATTTCGCATCTAAGTACAGACCTTGTAATTATCAAAGCTATAAATTTTGACTGCCTTCGACTAAACTGCATTAATTTATTATACCCTGTGTGTGTACTTGTCGACTGTTGTATATATTTTTTTTATTTAGTTCGAATGTAAAATGTAAATTACTACCATATGTTTAGGTGTAAACATAATTCAAAATACTACATATACACGTTTAATAATATTAACAAAAACGATTATGCGATGCATCGTTCTAACTAATTACTTAATGTTTTAGAAATTCAGTTATATAATTCATTAAAATTCTTTTTTAAAAGCGATCGTACGTATCGTTAAAAATGTCAGTGGAACGAGTTTAAGAATAAATTTTATAATTATATTAATTAAAATCAGCCTTTTCCATCTTGTATCGATCGTATCAAAAAAAATGCGCGATAAGATCAACGATTATATAAATTTACGATATAAATTTGTTTACATCGCTAAACCGAAATTCATTAAAAGGAATAAGAAATTTATAATTAAAGTACACGAGTATAGCATAAATGTGTGGTCGAGGTGAAGAATTAATACACCGACGTTAAAGTTGTATCGGTAATTACGTCAGCAACATTTTTCAATTAAACGCGTAAATGTTATCTCAGAAGCTGCAGAAATAACGAGTTTTTCTCGTAATTCAGTTGTACTACAATTATATTAAAATTTCATAGTTCGGATAATCAGTTAGTAAACGGAATTGCTAAGTACGCGTAGGTCGGCATTTTGGCAGAGTGGAGACAGTTGACTCGAAACGTAAAGAGGCAGATGCCATGGACTAGTCGGTGAATTCAGACTCAAGTTTCTGGGAGTAAGTTATGTCAGAAACCAGTAAACTTTATGCTCGAAGGAATTCCTATTCAATTCAACATAACATTCAGTCGGTGTGTCAGCTAATCTCGCATGATTCGTCCTCTTCTAATGTTATCTAGCGTTACAGTTCTCATTGTCGAAGGACTTACTTTTGTAATTCAAGTATAAATAATACAAGATATCATTCGCTCTATAAATGAGAATTCAAGTGTTTCTTAACAACAACGTATTATTATTGATTTTAGATATTCTTCGTTTCTTCGGGAAAAGTTTGCGAGATAAACAATTAATTGCAAGTATATTGAATTACTTACGAATAAACTCGAAGCCGTGTATTTTCAGAAAGTAATTCTATATCTATCTATTTGTGTATGTAAATTAAAAATTCCTTTATCGTGAATCGTAATTTTTCTATACATTATGAAAATTACGATGATAACGAAAACGAATTAAAATAAAAACATAAATGTTACGGATAAAATAAAATGTGATTGATAAACGTGAATAGAAACTTTGTATACGCGGATATAAGAAAAACTGTTCACGAATTGTATAGTACTAATTTTACATTGTTTTATTATCTGCTTCCGATTTCATTCCACCGCATTTCGTCACGCTACGATACTGCATCACTTTCCCACAATCGTATCACGTACGTTATTAAAAAAATAGATGTAGTCTCGATCGATATTTCTAGATATCATAGAATCTGTTCGTACTTTGATGCAATCGCAAGAAATTAACGAATTGATGTACACAGTATTTTGTATTATATAATTAATGCATATTCGAAGAGACGTATGTTTACAAATAACAAATATTTATACTATGTATGTTTCCGTAGTTACAGCAAACATATTATGAAGAACACGCAAAACTTTCGTAAGAAAATAAAAAGTAATCGATAAGTACTTCGATATGCAGTTAGTTCACAAAGCGTTTTATGAAAACAAACGGAATCATGTATCTGTGCGTACAATTGAAATTTTGTGGTGTCCAATTTGAAGAGTACTTAGGTTTCAATAATAGAGAAAGTTTCATATAATTTAAGAACTCGTTTTTCCCCATAATTCTATTCATTTAAACGAATAGAAAACTATTTCGCCTAATGTTTTCTCTCGCTTTATCTATAACTATCATAGCTGTTTCTTCGCTTCTTCGTTTCGTTTCTCGAAAATACTTCTGCCAATCAATGTGTCTAAACGTCCGACCGTCTGGAAAATTGCGTGAATTATGTCGAGAACTACTACGAGCCGATCGACTTTCGTTAATCGGGCATCGCCTCACCTCGTTCAGTCTCCTATTAACGTCTCTAGCAATTTAACGGTTACAATCATTCGACCGTATAAAAATTTCACCCGCTATTATTCAGAATCTCAATCATGTTTTCAATCGATCAAACAATGGCGGATTTCATTCACAAGCATGGTAAAGGAAGATTATATTCTCCAAAATAACTTTCGTTTATCTAAGTGTAACCGATTGCTTCAATTTTTATTCGATCGAAAAAACGCAACATGAAATTTATTTATTCGTCTGGTTTTATTAGACACTATTAAGAATTATTATTAATTTATTTTCAAAATATAATTTATACAGTTTCAATAATGGAAGATAAAGATATCGAGTCTATTCGATGCTAATAAATATCAATGACACTTGGAGTTACGCACCACAAAATAATATTATTGTACAATATTTATTTACGTGCACTTAGTTCCGATTTTACAAGCTATTCAAAGTTCTGCAAATATTATTAAATTATGTATAAAAGTACGCGATAACTATTGATTCTTTATCCCGATAATTTTATAAAACTGTTTCCGGACGATACGATTCCAAATTTTAGTCACTTTAGTTAAATATAGATAGATTTTTAATAAGTACGAAGTCTATTTTGAGAATATATTTACAAAATTCAAGTGTATTATGAATAATAAATGACTTACTTGTATTTCAAAATCGAATCAAAATTTCAAAATATATAATAATTACTATGGTATTTTTTGTTTAACAAATTCTGCTATATTTAACAAACTGTAAAATATAAATTTTAAACGTAGAGGATTCAAAATATCTGTAAGTTTTATTTAAAATGTTTCCAAAACTATATCAATCATAGAGTATTATAACGAATGAAACTTCCGCTTTGAAAAATTTCGAATATAGTTCGATTTTTCTTTAAATTAAAAAAAAAAATTTATAACCAATCGAAATATCAAGATTATTCCAACATAACTTTGAACGCCAATAAATTATTACGAGAAGCCTAACTTATAAAATACAAATATTATGAATTTTTTGATTAACGAGTCTCGATGTTTACAACTTCTTTAATTGAACTTTCCACGGACCATGATGTTAAATTAAATGTTTTCAAAAGTCAGTATTCCTTCGTGAAAAAAATTTTCAACGTCAATTATTTTTTTCACCAACGGTTACGTTTAACTTCCCCCCCCCCATTCGCGTGACGCAAGGAAGTAGAAGCTTACGAAAAACACACGGAAAAAAAAGAAACAAACGTATAAAGTTCCTCAAAGTTTATTAAATTAAAAAACGTGTGTAATTAAAAGATAAAAAATAATCGAAACAACAACGTGTAGTGTAATAACAATGAAATAAATAAAAGGCAAAAATAAAAAATGACGCGGTCGAAGCGAAGCGCCAAATCCTGCGACTAATGATGCGAATGAGAGGATTCAGCCAACTCCTTCGAAGATTTATGTTCAGCTTCGCTATGGGACTCGCGTTCCTTATCGTGGTGTTCCTTTATCGCCTCCTCCCTGTCGTGCCCTTGCGCCAGTCCGTACTGATGGCCATTGGTGAAGAATCCCTTGCGATCCTTTTCCGCGTGTTGGTAAGCCGCGTCGAGCTCCTCCACCTTTTTGTGTTCGCCCTCGGCCTTGGCGTGTTTCTCGTCCTCGTGGCTGTACTGTTCGTGCTGGGCGTCGACGTGTTCGTCGTCGTAGAACGTGGTGTCCTTCTTGTACTCGTCCTTGTGGTATACGTTGTGATATCCCGTCGTTTTGTGGCCCTTCTTCTGACCTTCGTTGTGAACTACGTGATCGCCTTTTGCAGCATGGACCGACTCTTCCTTCTCTTTGTAATTTTTCTCCGCGTCTTCGTGAGCTTTCTTCACCCCAGCTTCCTCCTGCAAGTGCCCAGACTCCAGAGCCTTTTCCTTTTTATTCTTTTCGCCTTTATCGAACTCCTCCGCGACCTGTTAACGGTGAAGTCCATTCGTTAAAAGCTCGACGATCGCGTGACTCTGTATTTTAAGTATTTTATTCTTTTTCTTTGTTTCTTTCTTTCAGATTTGCGTTGGCAATTATTTTAAAGGAAACAAATTATTACAAATTATTAAGTTTCGTAACAAATTTGAAATTGTATAAGTATGCAAGGATATTTTTCCGTGTACCTTGAAACCTTTCGAACTCTCATCCTCGCCACTTGACTCGTGATCCTGGAAAGATTTTTTGCCTTTCTCGCGATGTTTCTCCTCGTGATCGTGTTCATGGATGTGGTATTTATCGTGTTCCAGTAGATCGTCCGGTTCATCGTGCGATTCTAGGTCGAAAGTCGGTGGACCGTATCGGTTTAATTCTATGGAACTTATCGAGTCATCGATGTCGTCGGTGTCCAGATGGGAAATGCCCGAACCGAACGTTTTTCTGCCTATTCCATGGGACAAACTAAGCCTCCCTCTTCCGATGTCGCTCGATATATCGTCGATGCCACTGCCGACTAATTGCCGTTTGACAAAAAAAAGATTTATCTATTTTTTAGAACAAAGAAAATCGAGCGAATTGTTGATTTCGCAAACCACTTGTAATCAATTTTATAACCACGCAGCGCGAATAAATATCGTTTGTTTTCCAAATAAGTATTTTTTGACGATTTTGTAAATAAAGGAAATATAATTTATAGCATTGATTTCTGAAAAAATAATCGTAATATATAATATTATTGCAAGTGGCCTCTGGATTCGTATATTTAAAGGTAAAATATAGTATTGAGCATCGCACCTCCACCAAAGCTGCCGACTTTATATTTAGTGGGAAAATTGAAACGGCTGGAGAATCTAGGAAAATTTAGACCTGTATGCAGTCCGTGGATACTCCGAAATCTCGAGGGGCCAAGATGATCGAACGAATCGTCTCCGTTGCCATTTTTACTGTAGACGTAACTCGTCGCCGTTATCAAGTCCTTCGATGTACTCGCCTTCTTCTGCTCCTCGGCTCTCGGTATTTCTTTTGCCAGCGATAACTGCGGTATCAGCATCAGGAGGAGCATAACTTTAATCCGATCTCGTAACAAAGCAATTGTCATAGCGAAGATGTAACGCGTAATCGAATCAATCAAGTTAACGACTTCTAGCGAAAATTAAGGACGATTCCTCAACGTTATAAAAAAGTCATGATCGGCGCGTCGTCGGGTACACTCATGTTTTTATCGACCGAGTGGAAAAGGACAACGGACGTCTGGAAAAACTGGAAAAAAGCAAGACGATACTCGGATAGACGCGTACGCGTGATTAAGAGCTTTTAGTCGAGAACACGTGAATGAAACTCGTGGCTTTTATACTCGTAGTAAAAGAACCTTTCTGGGTAAATCGGCTATAGAAGTTTGTCCCATTGCTCAACAATACGTAGAAATGTAAATTGCAGCATCCGTGAAAAATGCGAGAAGGTAAATTCGCACGCACTTGCGTGTTTCTGTGTCGAAGGTGATTCGCGCTTCGTGTTTTTTTTTTTCGCCCCTCGGCTCGATTACTCTCTCGACATACACCAAGAATGTCGACATTGTCTCCTTTTCATCGATCAGCGAACATTGAGGTTTCGCGTAAGAGCGTACGACTTTGGACTTTTTTCTTTTAAGTTGACGTTGCCGTAATGCAAATATCGCGGTAATTAGTCCTTGAAGAATAGCTAAATCCGGAGAAAAGAATCGAACGCTCGGAGAACGAAATTCTGTCTTGAGGATTATACGATAAACCAAGCGGAACGACTTTGGGCTGCCCTTAATTAAAACAAAAGTTTTACGAATGCGTACCGAGTAAGTACCAGCTCCGATGAATCTAATTCGTATACATATTTATAAATTTATAGACGGTGCGCGAGAGGAAGGGGGAAAAAAATAAATGTGCATGCATATGCGATATGCAAATCTACTTTATTAAAGTATAATGCGCCGGTGCCCTTTCGTAGGATTTTTTCACAACTTGCGTATGAATAATTGAAGCGTAAAACTACACGAGAGCATTAAAAACTTTCTTTATCATTCGCGTTTAGTATTTTTTTATGTTTTCTCTACTTTTAAGCTTATTGTGCTATGGTGAAACGCCACTTTTCAGAGCAAACTTCGCTTTAGTTCTTTCGATACAATTTTACTTGGATACTGACCCTTCCGACAACCTCGAATTCGCAACAGGTAGTCGCGAGTTGGAGAAACATCGGAGCGTAGTTTATCTTCGTTAGAGTGTTATTACGAAAAACAGTATTTTCACGCATTTAATATACAATATTTCTTTTTTAACGGTGGAAGCACGATTTTTCGAACAGCGATATTTTGTATCATCGATTCAATGAAAAATAACATACAATTTTTATAACGGGGATTCAAAATTTTAATAATTTCGTTGTAAGCATTTTGTTTTTTTTTATTTTTGTAATCTTGTTAAACTAACTTATTCGAAAATACGTTTTCCTTCGATGTTGCTAGAAAATTAGAGAATCAAAAACCAAACAAAGCAAACTATTTATTCGAACAATAAAACGATAAATCTATCAAATTCTAAAGTATAAAGTTTATATCGAAGAGAAATACACAATGTTTTCGTCGATTTTTTTAATTCAATGTTATTTTACGTGTTAAAATTTTAGAAAAATTAGTTTTGACAGTAATAAAATTGAATGATAAAATATTTTTAATATCCGTCGACATTTCGTATATAAATTATTTTATAAAAAATATTCGTGTAATAGCTTTACTCTTCAAAGGAACAGAAACGTCTTATGCATCATGGGTTTAATCAAATTTAAATGAAGCTGAGAATACATTTTTAATTGCGCTTTAAAAACAGTTTTACATATGAAATTGTCAAAAACATGTTTCAACAACTACGATTTTTATAAACGTCGCTATTAAAATATAACGTTATCAATCTCGTAATATACATTGTAAAATATTGAACGAACTTGCAATGAATTAAGGCGATATTATTAATTAGCTTCTGAAATTTATCTCATCTCAAGTGGTAAAAATTGCGATTCTCGCTTAAAAATTACATCGTCTCATTTCGAATTTCACCCGAGAACCGGGCATAAGTCGTTTCGATGCTCGCGATTTAAAACTCCATCGAATACAATATTCATATAGTTTACATCTATATAATGTATATAGTTGTAAAAAAAAATTCCGGCACTCGAAAAGTCGGCTTTAGAAAGCTATTTACACAACGGCGATACGCTAGCCTCTCTATTATCTATCGATAACCATGGCCCTGTTTAAACGCCTGTTGATTGGATTTGTGCCTCGCGGCCTTGTTATCGTAATCCGCGTGTTCCTCCCGATAGGTGTCCTCGCCCTCGGCACCCTGGTGTCCCTTACGAGAGCTGTGCTGGTGTCCCTTATCGTAATGTCCCCCCTGACCGCGATTCGCAACCTCGTATCCGGAATCGTGTTTGCCGCCTTTCTCGTAACCCTTGTTCTCGTCTTTGTGATGCGAGTCGAACGCCCCGTACTTTTCATAGTGGCCTCCGTCGTGGTCCTCGTCGTAGAAGTCCGTGTCCTTCTTGTACTCGTCCTTGCGGTACACGTTGTGGAAGCCGGACGTGCGGTGACCCTTCTTCTGGTAGGCTTTGTTCCCGTAGTTGGCGCCTTCCTGTCCCGCCTCGCCTACGTCGTGAGCCTCGTACTTCGAGTTGGACTCCTCGTGGCCGCCCTTGTGTCCCGCCTCGTCCTTGTACTCTCCTACGTCACATCGGATTTATTTTCGTGAATAATACCTATCTTTTATTCTCTTTCTTTTTTTTTTTAAGAAGGATCGATCTCTTTTAACGATCGCCGAATGAAATTACTAGCTAAATTTTCGCATTCAATCGAAATTTGATTGCCAAAATGTCGTTTGCAATTAGGATTTAAAAGTGCTATTAATTTAATGTCTAAGATAAAATTTCATTCATCGTTGGTAGAATATTGAAAAGGTATTAATCTATGGATCAATCATCGAAAGTTCTTACTCGGTCCTTAAAATTTCTGGTTAACCGTACGAACTTCGCCCTTTACGATAATAATATTTTATTGACTCGATCAAAAAATTACCATCGCTTACGCGAAAAGACTATTTTCGAAATAAAAAAAAAATATAGTCGCACGGTTAAAAATCAACAACTAACAACGATCCATTATTCGACGGACTTTTGCGTATCGAATAGAAACTTTGTATAAACGTAACGCGAACTTAATTTCATAGATAAAATTTTGACTGACAGCGACGTTAACGATTTCCGTACGCGATTATAACTGCGTAAATATTTACTATAAAAACACGTATAATGAAATCTCGCGTCAGAATAGGATGATAATCAGAATTAAAAATTAAGTTCGTTGACGAAATTACCGTTCGATCCGTGTTAAAGATAAAATTTATACGTACATTTCGAAATCTTAATTTTCGTGTCGAATAAATAACTTAGTTAAAATAAACTGTTTAAGCGATTATAATTACATCGTTATTAAAAATACAAATAAAGTATAATATTTGCTATTCGTTCAAAGCAAATTCAGTATGTTAATATACTCAACTCTGCATATACGTACATCGATATCAAAGTACACAGTGATAGATTGTACGTACGCGTCGAGCGATTTCGACTACAAAAACGTGAGTTTACATTCAAGTTTAACTTGTTAGTTCTGTTTGCATTAGTTTTATGCGTACGAGCACCCAATGAATTAAATTTCAACTTGAATTAGTTCTCTTCGTGTTTTCCGCGTAGAGGGTCGTCAACTCGCACATCTGTCCAAATTTAATCAACCGATAAGACCTTAAGATTTAAAAAAACATTCGAAGCGATACGTCGAATCGTCAAATACGAGTTTTCGAAGTCAGTCCTCACCCTCGCGATGTTCAGCCTCCCGATTTTCGTTCTCGCCCTTGTCGAAGTCGTGATGAGCTCCGTAGCCCTTTTCCCCTCGTTCACCCTGCACGGAATTGCCCTCGGAGTGTCGCTCGGCTGCGTCGCCTTCCTCGTAGGACTCTTCCTCCCCGTGACGATGATGCCCGTGATGGGGCTCGAGGTCGTCGTGGACGCCACGATGAGGGCCTTCGTAGTGGTGTACGAGAGGATAGTAAGGCGCCAACGCGTCGACCCCGTCGTCGTACTGTCCGTAGTCGGTGTAGACGTAGGGTCCGATTCCGTGGGTCGTGTACTGGACGTACGATACCGGTAGACCCGGACGTTGGTCGTAAAGGTAACCCGTAGCCGAGCCGTCCAAGTCCGACATCCGCATCTGGGACATTATCATCCGCTCGGTCCGGGTCGGATTTCCACTGACTCCTAGCGTCATCAGCGCACCCGCGATCAGACGGAGTGCAAAGATCATCATTGTTATTTCTGTATAAACGATAGACAGATCTTTAAATATACGAAGGCGTAACGAGCGAAAGTCGGACACCCGTTTGGGTTACGTCATGGTGACAAGTATCGCAAAACGCGTGGAAAAAAATCCAAACTTTTTGAATTTATAGAACTAATTATCGCGATTGTATTGGATAAGGAGAACGAAAAGGAGAGTAATTTGTACACCATTTGTTATTTTCGTACGCAAATTCCTTACCTTGTTTCCTCCTAAGTTTCCGAATATCGACAAAGAAATATACGGAATTCGCAATAATATTTATCTCGCAAAGCTTCCGAAATAACCGGACGAATTCGCGCGTGCTCAAAGTTAATATGGAGCAGGAGCAAAAGGAGTTGCGATACTGTGCGATTGTCGGTCACTCTCGCAGCTTTATACACGACTTCCAAGGACTACGTATGATAGGGAATGTCGAACGTACTTTACGGTCGGCGTAGGTAATTCAAGAACAGCATCCGTCATTGACAATGCTCCCTCGGAATTCCTTCATGAACCATAAACGAATACACGTTACTTGCGCAATTTGGCGCGCGTCGTTCGGTTAACGCGAAGAGACTTTTTCCCTAACGTGTAACGAGCGCTTTTTCTTTCAACCTTCGCCGATAGCGGAAATCAATTCAAGGAATCGAGGAGTCCGCCTAATCGCTGCTTGTGCTTTATCCGCGGGAGATGGGCAAAGTTTTAATTGATCGATTACTCTTCAACATCGGCGCCCTTTATTCGGAAAATATTCCTCGAATCTTCGTAAGTCTTGGCTCGTGATTTTCCAAATCTATAATTACATCTGCGCGGTTGAATTTTATGGGTAAACCTTATAAATTTAACGCGTCTGTAAAATTCGCGCGATAGTGTCATTTTTCGGAAAATTATATTATAATATCGTAACCGTTTCTGTTAAATTAATTCAACAAAAATTTGATGTATCGAAGTTAGACCGATCGTTGAAAACGTTTAAACTGATAATTTCAAAAAAAAATATACACCATTCACAATAATAGTATGAAAATACTAACGGATAAATAAAATATTACGTTGAAGCTGATGCATCCAATGATAGCGTAAATGTTACAATAATAGATGATATAAATGTTATTTTACGCAATACTCGTTTCTCTAATACAGACTAAATCGATAAGCATTAATGTTAATTTGCGATGAATTTAATGGATATAAATCGGAATAAACAAATATATCGATTAAAAATATTTCTTTAGAATTTTTTCTTAACGGTAACGATAGAAAAATTATAAATGATTTTTAAATTAATTTTAATAAAGCGACTGTTTCGTACTTTGCATAGATCGCATCAAAATATTGAAAGATGAGCATCGGATCGAGTGAAATACGATAATTGCAAAACAAATAAAATGATAATGATAATGACGAATTAAACTGATAATAATTATATGGCAATAACTTTCATGATTCTATTTGCTTTTTTACAAAAATATATCAACTTATGGATCAATAAAAGTAAAAACAATTATAAATATAAACAATGCAAAGGAATTATAAGTTTTTAAATTATAGCATTATTTAATCTATTAATGGAAATTGTAAAATTTAATTCAATAAGTTCGTAAAGTGGAAATTTCTTGGTTTTAAAGTAAAATTACGGATAATTATTTAATCCATTATAACCGTTACTTTGTACTAATGTATTTAAATACGATGAAATATAATAAACGATAGTAATCGACAATTAGCGAATTAAATTAATAAAATTAATATTACAGAATGCGTCATTCGAATATCGTTGTGCTATAAAAATATTCTAACTTTGCATAATCTACAATTTCAATGACGTCTATTAATTCATTTGTAAAAAAGCAAAATATATTACACTTTAAAAATTATTATTTTTTCATGTTCATTATCCTCGGCAAAAAATTAATATTTTAAATTAGATGTTTGTAATAAATACAAAATAAAACGTGAATTTCAGTTCGATATTCGAAAAAATGCGCAAATTTGTAATAAAATTTGTAAAAAAAAAAAATTTTTTTTAGTTATATTTAATAACATTAAACGATCAATTTTAATGATATTCGAAACGCATTTTAATTTATCGAAAAGTATTAAATATTTATACATAAATCAACTTATATTATTACTATTTTAATACTTTTAAATACAATCATGATTTTAATCTTTGTAGGAAAAAGCAACCAATCGATACGTTGTCTTGTAAAAATTACAAATATATTAAAAACAAAGAAGAAAATAACTTCAGCTACGTAAATTTAAATTTTTGTACTCAATTTTATTTATAAAATATATTTTATTATACAATTACGTTGGTAAAGCAATAATAATTATTCTACGATGAAATACTCAAGATTTAAACTTGGAAATGTCGAAAGGAAATAATTCTCAAAAAGCATAAAGCATAATTCAATTCTGCTTATCCATTTACTCTAGTCAAATGAAAAATTCTCCATCCCCGTTATAAACAATTTAAACCTTCGTCGAAAAGCTTTTACAGATCAATTTACATTTTCAAAAACACGAATACTATTTTCGACCCTTATTCACCGCGCCACCGAAATTCAAAGACTCTCACGAGCGAAACGAACTAATTGTCGCACCAGTCGGTCAATAATCGAGGCGCGCAATTTTCCTCACGTGAATGCGATTCTCGATGATCGCCCCAACCAAAAGCTTAAACCCGAACATCGACAAACGGCATCCCGTCACGCGTAGCTGGTGCTTAAGCTCTTGGGCGGCGTTTCATCCGGCTCGTATTAGAGGGAGACGAGGAAGTTATGTCGTCACGACCACGAGGAACTCGACTTTCCGATCTCAGCTTTTATTCTTGGCCACACGCCGTTGCTTCTATAATCCGTAGCGGCTATCGGGGTTGTGTATTTCGTGGAGACGGTAAGTAGGTTTTAATTCGATGGAGATACGAAGATGGCTTTTCGATAATAGGATCAGTCGTTTGGAAATGCAGGGTAATGTTGTTTAAATCGCGGATATGTGAGCGGTAAAAATAAACGGAAGAATCGCGATGTGCGACCAATTTATTTGCGACCCAGAGATACCAGGAAGGTTTAGCAATTGGAAAAATTGTGTACTTTCGTAAGTGAAAGTATTTATATTAGTTGCAATGATTTCATCGTGCGCTGCGATATCGAACAAGAAATATAATCGTTCGCGTACTGTACAACTACTGTCATTAATAATATTTTTCATCGCTTTTCTTACGAGACAAAAGTTCTTATAGGTTTTATATTATTTTAAACTATATATGAAATCGCTTTCTTTGATTTAAGACTAAATTATTAGAGTTTTTGTTTGTATATTTGTGCGCAACTTTATCGGATCAAGGTAAACCTTTAACATTTATGAAGCGAACAATGTAATAATAGTAGTGCATAAAAAATATGATTACGAAATAACAGCTGTCGATTCCGTTTAGTTGTAATTAATTTTAATTTTACTTTAAACTTTATCCTTTTCTAAATATGACTATGTAAATTAAAGTCGATAACATCGTTGCAATATTACTACGATAGAATTATTAAATTTTTTTTTAAGTTGTTATTTAAAAATGATAGGAGCTACGGTAATTAGCTTCTTGATTATATATTATCGTTACGTTGAAAATCTTAAATCGAAATTAGATATTTTATTTTTCTACTCGTTGTGTCGAAATAAAATTTTTAACAATATAATGTTAACGTCATTTAGTTTTTGGTATGTTCGAATATATAGATATACTTATATGTACATATATTTACAATTTCGTATTAATTTTTAAATGTTCTTTTCAATATTATTTGTTCTTAATTAATATTTTTGTTTAAAAATATAAATAGATACGCAATAGGAAATACAACCGAAAATATAACATAAAATTTAAAAATATGTATATTATATAATATATAAAAAATATGTAAAATTATATACAGTCATTAAATATATTATATTATATTATTATTCGTTTTAATTTTCAAAATAACTTTAATTTAAGTATTATTAAATTCTAAAATTTAATAATAGAAACACTTCCCCTTTAAACCAAAATAATGTATTAATTTTAACTGTAATATTCTTAGTAATATGAATGCATTAATTATTCTGAAGATTATTATTATTATTATTATCAAAACTGTTATCGTCTTTAAATTTCAACCTATTTTCCCTGTAACTACTATTCGTACCACTAAATGGTAGGATTATTATTACGGTGGTACCTACTATCGATAATTTAAAGTGTTGTTTTCTAAATTGCTTAGATCAGTGAAATGTGGATACAGATAACTAATAAATTTTATTGTATTTAGTCATTTTGAAAAAATAAAGATACGTAACCGCGCAAATATCCACGTTGATATACGATTATTAATATAACGTTCCTCTTAAAAAGAAAGCGCCCATGAACGTTCAAAGAAATCCTTGAAAATGCAACTTTTCTAAACGAGACATTCATAGAGGAAATAAACTTACATATATATGAAAAAAAAATAAATTTGAGCCTCTTAATTGCAGAGGAAGTTGAGGAAAACGTCAAAGTTTGCGAAACAACATGGACAGTGCACGTGGGTGTGTGTGTGTGTGTGTGTATGCGTGTGCGTTTTTTACTAAACACAATCTCGTGTACCCACACATGTGCAAAAATTCTGTCCCTGTTAACTCGAAAACTTTGTAGGGCGAGCAATTTACCTTTGAAAAAGCATTTATTTTTCGAGTAGGTATTCAATCGTTTTCTAGTGCTTACATTTTGTTAAAAAAGAATTCCGCTAATTTTGATGTTTATGACTTTGAACATTTGACATTATTCCTTTCACGTGACTCTTAAGGTTTTAAAATAGAAATGAGCTTCAACAGGGAACAAAAATAACAATCTTTTCATGAAATTTTAGTTGCGTTGATGTTCAACTAAAAAAAATATTCATAAGCTCTTTCGAAATATGTATTTCTTAAAATCAATTTTTTTAATCGTTTCAATTTCTTTATTTCGAATAAAACGTGTCGATAGAACAAATACTTCAATTTAAACGTTTTTAATAAGATAGGACACGTAAATCATAAAAATTTAATATTCATAAAATATTATAAATTTCAATAAAATAACATAAATTTTAATTGGCTTTTTTAGAAAATCAAAAATTTTTGCGTAGTAGAATTTCTTCTTAATTCTGTATAAAAGTAAATTAAAATTTTATACTTTTTTTTGGTTTCCTAATATTATTCTGCGCGCTTTATTTATTTTCCGTTCTTAAATAAACGCGAAAAAATAAAACGAATATTTTCATATATAAGATAAAAGCTTATTCTCAAGTACGAATTTTTTTTTACGAAACAAGCTCATGTTTTGATGAATTATCTAAAACTGTGTTTATGAATCATTATTAAACAAGTTCGTTATGAAAAATTACACGATTTTATAATTGTTACAAAATATTAATGATATATCGTAATGTAAAGAATCGATCAGTGTATGTACGAATAAAAAATTTATAAATTATGTAGCTAATGTTGTTTTCTAATTATTTTATTAATTATATTATGCAAAAAAAATTACATAATAATTTTTAAAATCTACGTTACAAAACTAATTCATATTTTTATTTTTATGTTTGCTTTGTATTTTAAGATCTAAAATTTTGTTTATCATTTCATTTTATTCTTGCACCGATATATTAATAATCCTAATTGTACTCATAAGCAAAAATGATACGAAAGATATTTGTTTTAAATACATTCAATACTTAAATTATGATTAATTTGTTCATTTAAAATGCATTTACAATACGTTTTTACCAAATACGAATAATTTTTAATAATCCTGGTTTTTTTAACGAATACATAGAAACGTTTTTTTTTTGAAAAAATAAAATAAAAATAAAGTTATATAAATCTTGTTTATCGATAATGACAAATCTACAATAACAAAAAATGTTGCATATACCGAAAAGCTATTCGATTCAATTCTTATCGAATAATATCGTTTTCTAGCCATGGAATAAACAACTCAAAACTTTAACTGTGATATGCATAGATATAATGTTTCGTATTATACAAAATATTTTTTCAATCGCTTAGAAGCATAATGTTTTAAAAATATCCTTTTTACGTAATATAAATAAAAAATTACTTAAATACACGTACTTATCATGTCTGGAAAAATATACTGTAACTTTCCTCCATTTTTAATTATCAAATAATAATAAAAAAATTAATTCGACCTTTAATTCCCCCCAGAAAAAAAGGACTCTATTACTCGATAACATCGGATCGAGCGATTATCCAAAATTTTGAGCTCGAGCAAACGACCTTCTCTAGAAAAAAAGCGTCATAAATATGGCGTGCGCTATATACATGTATACGCGTCTAACTCTCTCTCTCTCTCTCCCTCTGCCGGCCGCCGATAAAAGAATTAAACAACGACGTGGCGCAAAACGACGGAGAACGTTCGAGGAGGTCAGTAGTGCGCAACATCCAGCCGCGATTGTACGTGCAACCATGAGATACCAATCATGCAATCGGCGAAATAAAAGCACCCTGTCCGTCATGTACAAGATCCAGTTGAAACCCCAGAAGAAAGAAAGAAAGACGTGTATTCGAGCAACCATGAGAAGAACCACGAGGACGTGTCTCGCCGTGTGCACGTGTTGCGTTATCGCGCTAGGAGCCCTGGCAATGGAGGACAACAATGATGAGATCAACAGCGGGAATTCCGAAAACTATAAGTACGACGATTACGAGAACAAGGATCCCGAACTCACGAGTATCGAGATACAGAATCTCAGGTCATCGGTGAGACGACTCGAGCCCGAGGCCGAGATGTTGCCTGAGCATTACAAGGGGGTAAAGTCACCGGGCGTCGATCACATGGAGATGAAAGAAGACATCGATGACGACGAAGTCTCGGAAGTGCAGAGACGAGCGCAACGTCCGAGACGCAGATTGACCAGGGATTAATGAGTCGGGAGCTTCGTTCGACGCGGTTTGATAAGACTGAAGATGGATTATCGCAATGATGAAAATGTGAAAATATAACACGCTCATTTTACTTTATATTTATGTTTGTACGTTTTAATAAATTTTGTATCGGATATTCGTTTCGATCCGGATGTTCCGTAACCTTAATAAATCTGAAGTTAATACTGTCTTGCCCCGTTTATATTTATTTTGGAAGTTAACCCATTTTCACAAAGGCGGAGTTCCGATTGAGATGTCACGATGGGTTTAACGGATATTTTTGTCAATTTCACTTATTTAAAATTTCTTCGTTACGCTTTAAGAAATTCCTTTTGAATTTTTTTTTATGACTTATTGCATTACTTAACTTCGTTTCTCACTTATACAACTCAAGTGTCCAAAGTTTTTGCCTGGCTGATTTCTTAACTTAGTTCTGAATTTAACAGCAGTCTTACAAAGTGCTTTGAAAATATCTTTTCTAAAAATAATATAAAATACTTAAATGTTGTAAAACTACTTTATGCGTATAGTGACAAAATAGTGTAAAACTTTTGCTTCGATAACAAATATGTTATTAATTTATATATAAAAATACATATATGTATCTATTTTTATTGAATTTCTTTGCAATATTCAAAAATCGAAAGTTCAAAATTAAAAAGATCGTGCCGTGTTAAATTTCCGATATTCGAAAAGTTAAAAAATAATCTTTTTTTTAAAAACAACCGACTTATCGTCACATTTCTCATAAACAACGCGTAAATAGAATTGAAATCCAAAGATAGAATAATCGATGAATCGCCCGACGATTTCTAATAATTCGATGCTAATTCAAATAAAAAGCTATCAATCAAATCGAAATTAATGTAATACACATACGTATCCGTCAAAATTGGAGTTTGATAGCGAACTAGTTTCTCACGTTAATGACACTTCCGGCGGTTCTTCCGAGCGCGTTGTTTACACGTCACGCGGTGCGCTTGATTAATGAGTATTAATAATGTACTCATTGTCCTAAACTACGTGAAAGATCTCGCGCTTGATATATCGCTATTTTTGCGCACCCGTGAAGAGTTAAATATCAGGCCGAATAAAAATATAAAGATATATCTGGCGGATTATTACAAGCTTCCAATGTTCGAGTCAATTGTGTCTTCTAGGATACTTTTTTCATGTATAATTTTTTTTACTCTTGAGCGTATATCGGAGATGAACGTTATAAATATTGTAATCTCAGATGTAAAATATTGTTCGATCGATATCAAATTAATTCCATTGCGTTTATGATATTGAATTTCTCTGAATGAACGAAACTTAAACATTTCGTTGTACTTGACGTATATTAATGATATGTATATTAATATTTGTGCGGTAAAAAATATATTGAGCTATTAGCTTTTAATATTAGATGCAAGTATTAAATTATGATTAAAAAATTTAATAAAGTATGCAATAGTAAGCCAACTTTGTTGCTATTGGATTAATGTTACATATTTTCTTCCTTTATTTAAGTGATACAAAGCTATTCCAAATAATAATAAAATGGTAAAACTAAACTAAAATCACGTAGTACCGATATTTCTTTCGTATTAATAATGCAAACAATAAAGCGTCTGTATTTCACTTCCTTTATTCATAAAAATTGAATTTGTTCATGAAAATTTTACGAAAAATTTTTATTCGTATATGATTACAAATTCGATATCATAAGTATTCGAACGTATTATATGTAAAACAAGGAATTTGTATAATTAACTTATAAGAAATATGAGTAATAATTCAATTTTATGATTATCAATAATTATTTTCGTATGATAACCTTAAAAGCAATAAAAAAACAAGTAAAATAAAATCTACGAATTTATTCTCATCTTTACCTAGTGATAAGAACAATAGTCGGATTCTACTTTGCAGTTGTTAATCATAAATCATTTCGCCTCGATAATACTTTTTGTTTTTTTTGTGATTTTTTTTCTACTTTTTGCCAAATCAAATTATTTAAAAACTTTCTAATGTAATCATAAAATATGAAAGTTTTAAAACAAATATTTAATAAGTAATGCCTTAAAAATATAATTTAAGAATTCAAATTTTTAAAT
The DNA here is from genome assembly GCA_018907195.1 of Dolichoris vasculosae. Classification (NCBI taxonomy): domain Eukaryota; kingdom Metazoa; phylum Arthropoda; class Insecta; order Hymenoptera; family Agaonidae; genus Dolichoris; species Dolichoris vasculosae. The sequence goes on from JACCHY010000006.1 coordinate 12,655,497, forward strand.
TTATTATAGAATTACGTATTATAATTATTTGAATAATAATTTATCTTATATGTCAATAAAACTTAAAATTAAATATAAATAATTATGTATATTTAAAAATTCAAATATATTATTAAAAAAAATAATATTGAAATATTAAATATTGAAATTAATTTTTCATGCTAGGTACTTTGATTATGTTCAATATTTAAAAAAAATCAATGTATCTAAATAAAAAAAGATCATTTATATTCAAACAAAAAAATAAATTAAATGACACATCGTTTGATTTTAATCATATATCGTTACATATAAATAATGATAGAAGATTTGTGATTAATTATCTAAAATCCATTAAATTCTGAGATAATAGTTTTAATTTATTTTTATTTATATTATATTTACAAATTTTAATTTATTTGATATATTCCTTAAATATTGTAATATTTTATAATTTTATTTTTAAATATTTTATAATATAATACAAAAATTTTAATTGAATTAAAGAGTATATATTTTTAATGATTATTATTTCACATTCAACTATAATCAAGTTTTATGTAGATTTTGTATAAATCCTAAATAATTAGGTAAAAGTTAATTTTCTTTTGTAGAGGTTCATTTATTAAACATATTAAAAGTTATGTATAATTACATACGAATTCATGAGTAACTATTTGTATTTACGGAAATATAACAACAAATATTTGATAACGATTTTTACCAATGTTCAACTTTAAATTTAAATATACTTATCTTTCATTAAATATAACATACAGTACTTCATTTTTACCTATTCATCATTAACTTTAATAACTCCAGATAAGACATCTTTAATTTTTAATGTAATATTTTTGTATCTTTTATAATGTGTTTATATTCATAATTATTTATGAATTATAGATTTTTAAACTGTTTACCACTGAACACATTTCTTGGTATAATTTAAAAAATATTATACTATCATCTTAAGTATTATATAACTAGTCATTAAAAGAATAAACTCCAAATATCCTAATTGAAAAACAAATCAATCTTCTTAATTAAATCTCAAATTTAATCATTTCAATATTATTACATATCACTTATTTTTTATTCTTAATTATTATTTATATTAATTCAAAAATATATATATTTATTAATAAATATTTTACATCTGATATATACATAAAGATATATTTTTAGCGATGAAACAATAACGTTTAAATGAAAAATGACAGTTTTTATTTCATATTTATATATATACATATTTTAAATATTAATAATCATTATCATTACCAATATTATTTTTTAAAAATGATATAAGATATTTCTCTTTGATATAAAATAATTATTCGTGTGATATTAATTTAAATATTATGTATAATAAAATATCTTATTATGAATTTTTACTTACATTTTTTCTAATTTTATAAAAATGTGATTGAGCTTGAACAATTTTGTAAATATATTAAAACAAAATATTTATTAATAAAAGTTTTTACAAACAACCGATATATGAATGGATCTAAAAGATTAATTTTTTAATGGATGCGTATATTCATAGAAAAAATAGAATGATTTCAATCGAATTACATTTCAATATTCCTATGTATGACTTTTCACTTACTTTTTTAACACAGATTATCATTCAAAATAACATAATCTGTTATTCAAATTAAACTAATTATTATTCAAAAATGAATATACGTTAACATACATTAATTATTCAAAATAACACACCTCGTTATTCAAATTTACATATTCTATTATTCAAAAATTTGTATTACTTCAATATTCTTTCTTTGAAATATATTTAGTATATATATTATTAGTATTATTATTATCTCATTACATAAAATTTATATTTATATTTAAAACTATCGTACAGAAATGTTTAAATGATTTATTCCATCTTTTTTTCTATTGTAAGGTTATACTTTAATGAATACAAACTTTTAAATTTTGCATTAATAATTTCAATCTTTATATAAAAAATAATATACATCAATTTGTACTATAATTGAAAGAATGTATTAAAAATAACAGAAAGTCAATACAAAATGTTTTATCAAATACTATTACTTTTAGTAATTCATTGCGGTATTGTAATTTTGAATATTTTACTTGAAATTTTAATGGAAGAATGTTCAAATAATTTAAAGGTTAATTAAAAAATACAAGTATGCTTAACTTATAGATTACTTATCAAAGGGGAGAAACAGAAAGAATAAGGGAGGAAAGGATAAGAGAAAAAGAAAGAGTGACAGGGTGGAAAGACAAATGGTAGTTTCTTTTTTAATTTGTATTGTTGAAGATAATAGAATTAGGTATATTATCAAAACATGCACTTAATTTAGATTATTATTAATAATTTCAAATCCTGTATACTTGCATCTATCATAGTTAGATTCTAGTATTAAAAAAGTATATTTTTCACGTATTTCGATATTAGCCTAAAACTTGTCTTATTTTTAATTATTGTTATCGTGTTATTCACTTCGTAAAATATGTATAATCAATATTTAAATAACAACAAATACTTAATCATTTAAGAAAAATTATTAAATTTTTCATTAATAAAATATATCTAAAATTTATTAAAAATGAGATATTCATTACATATTTTACAATTAAAATGTGTGACTAATGAACAAATTAAAAATGATTTATGAATAATTGAATCGTATTTTCTAATATCAATAACAACTTTTAATAGTCAATCGAACTTTCGATTAAATTTTACAGTTTTACAACTATTTTCTTTATAATTTATAATTTATACAATTATTTCTAAAAGTGAAAAATAAAAAACACTTTTGTGAATTATATATTATATACTGAAATATTTTAAATCAAAATAATGAAAATGTATGAAAAAATTTTTGTTATATAAAAATATTGTCAGAATGAATGAATTTATTTTGTTAATAATGCTGTTGATTATAACAATGAGATCGTTATAAATATTAGAAGAATTATTAAAACGATATTCAATACATTGATTATTAAAAATAAAATTATTATAATTTATGATGCATAAATTTACTATAAAAAAGAAAATGTCAAATTCGTATGAAAACTATGTTTTTTTAGCTAACGAACTATAATAATTTAAAATTATATTCTATAAAAGAAGATTATAATAATGTTTTAACAACTAAAAAAACAATTTCATTAAATAACTAAAACTCGTAGATACTAAACTTCGAATATAACTTATCTTAATTTAATTTAAATGTGTATAAAGAAAATATAAGAATAGTAACAAAACTGAATTATGTAAAACTTAAAAATACAAATATTTTCCGAGCTAAATTAACGCTAGTGATGTGATGTCATTTTTTGACACTGCCAAGTTTAAGTATTAGTTCAATTTCAACAAAACTAAAAAAAGTTTCATGTATTAAGAAAAATGTAAATAAATTTTTATATTTAATATACTATTGACGTAGATAATTTGAAAATAGTTTTAATTACTCGAAGAATAAATTTTATGCGCACGTTAAAATCTTATTTCAGGCATAAAACTTTTGATCCAAATTTAAGTACAGAGAAAATGTACAAAAATTATTTTGAATTAAACACGTAAGTTTATTATAATATAATATTTTATAAATTTATTTATGGAGGTAATTTAAAAAATGTTTCGTCTATCGAATACAAATATTAGATTAATTAGTCCAATTAAAAAATTCAATCTAAAAAAATATCTCATAAATTTACAATATATTTTGCCAACTAAAATCCATATAAACATGGAAAATACTAAGAATATCTCTCATAATCTCATCCACATTATATTCATTTCACTAATTTAAAATTTCAAATAATTTGCATATTATCGACATTACCGTATAAATAAAAATACACAAAATTGCAAATATCCATTCATTACGTTTATCCAGAACCCCAAATATCTTTATAAAAACTATGTATATGTGCGTGTAAAAATGAATTCATCGAGAAGTTATATACTATGTAACTTTATAAAATCACGATCGATAGAAACCGATTTACAAAATACGTATTCCATCCCCGAATGAGTACGATCGAATCATGAAACTCTTTCTCACCACGTATTGCGAATCAGAACCAATTGTAAATATAGGACTCGCCAGCCAAGCATCGCATGGATTCTTACAGCTGTTACGTCCGAATTTATTGGAAGGTTTCTTAGTAATACCGGAACAAATGAATACCAATTGCACACTCGGAGCTGATATCAACGTCAGAGCCGTACATCACGATACTAGAATATCGGATCGCCTTAAAAGATGCAACGATTTCGATCTAACCCTGTATTAAAGAGTTCGCCTCTTTAGCTTTCGCATCCACTGCTCGGCCAACATCTATGAAAAATGATGTACCGACCGGATCTGGAAACGCTTGGAAAACTTGGACGTGACTCGTCCTCGACGGTTGGATCCTTTCCGAATAGACCGCAGCGGTGGATATTCGGCTTTAAAAGAACGAAAGCGTTCGAGCAACTTATTTTTAATTAAATTCCCTCTTCGGTGTCGCCTTGATATATCCGCAGGTCTTGGAGAACAATTTGGAACCGCGATCACAGCTTCCAGGATAGATTCGTATTCAGCGACATCTCACGGAGCTGAATATTTATCTCGGCGATTTAGATTGTATCGAAAGTTATTACCCTCGAGGAAAGAAAAGTTTTAAATAACCTCTTGTGGGAATTATCGCGAGTTAAATTATTATCGTGCGACTACCGAAATAAATTGTCCATCGTTTCAATGTGCGTACTTTGATCTGTTTCATACGAGAAGATGGAACAGGAATCGCGATGGCAAGGGGGAGAGAGAGAAAAGCGTTAGCAAAAGAGAAGAGTCTGACGTTATTTGCTCTAAGCTGCACAAGCTCGAGGACAGAGTAATTAAAGTTCGGAGCATCTCTCAGCAGTTTACTTCAATCTCTGCTCCCGCAATTGCGAGGCATGTTTGCGGAACGTACTGCAAACTCTCCCCGACGTGAGCCGACAGTCGACTGCGGCTCTTGTGTCCATCTCTTCGATGACTTCGCCTCCGTATTTCATACGGATCTAACGCATAAGAATTGCTTTACCGCACGGTTAAGTGCACGTCGCGGGTTTAAAGACACTTGGGTAACTCCGTAAGTTAAAAATAGACAGGGGATTCCTTTGGGAATTGAATTAATTTTGCTATTTCGAAAGACGGGTTCGCTCAAAAGTAGTCGCGTTCCTTTTATTTTCGTCAATTATGCAAATCGTGTATTAAATAAATGCACGTGTAATTAGATTCTAACCAATATTTTCATTAGTTTGAAAGCAAAATTTAAGTAAAATGACAAATCGCGAACTTTAATTAGATTTTGCAAAGTGCATCTATACCGTATTGTCTATATAAATAGCATTTTTTGGTATTTCTAATATTTATTGCAATATTAAGAAAAATTCTATAGTTATTTATAAATAAAAATTCGGAAAAATCTTTAATCAAAAATCAAAAACAAAATTTTCGTTCCAATATTTACTACACGGTATGTATATCCTATTATATATTTCATGGTTCAGTAAACGTCAGCGTTGACGTAATGAATAATTACTTCTTTGTAAAAGAAACTATAAAATATTAAGTAAAATATAACTACGAAAAATTATATTGCTAACATGCGATACATCAAAATTAATTAAAATAAAGATTTTTATTACATTGTACATTTTTCTATTTACTTAAGCTTATGACAATCACTTTTTTATAATTATTATGTATTGTCGTCAATTTATCCCTACATTACACGTTTAGTTTAATTTTTTATATAAAAATTTGATAAAACTACCTCATCTATTTAAAACGTAGTTTATTGTCATCGATAAAGTAATTCTTTCAACTTTCCAATTACGTTAAATGTCGAAAGTACCTAATATAAATATCTCGCGTGTGATTTTTATTATGTATATATTCATAAGCTTTGTAAGAGTATGCAAATAATAAAAGATAAAAGAAAATAACAATACCATCCAATGATAAAAAAATGAAGTGCGAACGATGATATTTATTATGAGAAAATATAAAATTTTCTATTGGTATATCCATCAAGTTACGACAAGATATCATGTAATAATAATATATATTTCAATTTATTTTAATACGTTAATTTTTTGTAAAATGATTTTTCATGGTTTTATTCTAATGTACTATTATATGGTTTCTTTTGCCTCGGAAGTAATTATTCATTATGTCAACGCTAACGTTCACTGAGCCAAGAAATATATAATAGGTTAAATCTACAATGTAGTAAGAAAGAAAGAAATATTTGGTCTGTTTTATATTTTCAAAGACTATTTTGAATAATTTATATTTAATACGAATTATAATTTATTTTTATTAAATTATATTAATTAATTTTGTGATAATAACCATAAGATTTTTAATTTATAAATATTCTTCCGACGATACATTTTATTATATTGAAAAATTGATTGATTAGGACAAAATTATTAACATCATAATTAGATATTACTCGCCTTTAATTACATCAACAATTCAAAGTACCTATTTATATTAAATTATTGTTAACTTTTATGTACGCGTAATTAGTAATAAGCCTTTTACAAATACGTAGACAAAGTTAACAACCAATTATTTTTAATTTTAACAAGCAAAATTTTAACAAGTGCATTTTTAATTTTTAATTTTTATTTATATCTATATTTTATATGCTTTATACGCTACAACATATCAAATCAACTTATTTCGTGTACATGTAATGATTTTTAATTTAGTAATTATCGGGGAAAAATATTAAATTCTTAATTAATATGGATATTGCTTCAAAAAGGTAATATATTTAGTATAATTGAACTTAAATTTTAAACCTAATATGTGGAAATGTTCAAGATTTTTAAAAGCTACGGTTTAGCGTATTTGATTTCACTTTAGCCTAAAGTAACATACCTTCATAGAAAAACGATTTCTACATCAAATATAATAATAAAACGTATAATATAATTTTTCATAAAATTGTAATATCGATAATTTTATTAAATTAAATAAATTATTCCAAAATGTAAATAAATTAATATATTTTGCAAATATATTTTTTAAAAGCTTTTGAAAATTATTATTACCTTACAAAAATTCCTTTTATAAAATAATATTCAAGACACATTGAACGTTTAAAAAAATTATTGACATTTGTAATTTAGCAATATTTTAGAATAACTTAAGAACTGTGTTTTTCACTATTTTTTAATCGCTAACTCCTTACAATTTTTGGATATTTAAATTAAAACAAACGTTAAATTTTCATTGACTATTCATGAAACAAACATATGTGTTTTGATTAAAATAAACAATACTATACTTTTGCTTTAGTTTTTTTAAAAAATTTAATTTTTATAAATAATTATTTATAATTATTTATTGTATATCTAAAATTGTGCTCAGGCGGTATTATCAATTTTAATTACAATATATATATATATATGTTTCATGCGATTCTCTTGATTCTAATTTCTCAAAAGACCTCCTCAATTGATATGTAAATTACATTTCCATAAATGTGTACTAACATTTTCATAGTATTTCAGGCGAAAATGTACGTAGAATTTTTCAAAAAATGACCATAATAAATTATTTGTGGACATGTAACTGTGTAATATCGTTGATAGTGTTTATTGTTTATTGTTTATCTTTGCATCCATAAAATAAACCGCGTACAGATTTTTCAGAAAAATATTGTAAAACTTTTTACCGAAGGAAATTTTTTGTTCAACGCTCAAAAAACTAAAATCAAAATACCGTAAATTTAAATCTCTGAAAAGTAAAATGTTAAAGAAATTTCAAGAAACATTAATTTAACAACAACACCGATTCAATATATATTTCTAGCAATTTATCGTTTCTAATAATAACGAAACATCGTACCAATAGAAATCTCGAAATATCCGTTTCACCGGAATTTTTCTATATTTTTTGTCTTATTAGAATTAGTACGGGAAAAAAAGTTGTTTGAGCAAACGTAGCCATTAATTAAAAATTTTACTTTTTACCTCGGTCATAATTGACTGGAAAACTAAATTCCTAAATGTAAAAACCATCGATCCATATCCAGAGCAATTTTTCCACGAGAACTCATCTTCGAAAAACAATCGCAGGTTGCTTTACATAAATTTCTACGTAGCCGAACGCGTTTGTTCCATCATTTCAATAAGCTACCTAGTCAAAGTCGTGTTTATCCAAACGAGCGTTCCGGTAGAAATTCAAAGTGCACATAATAGGAAAAGAAAAAGAAATCATTTCTGCGGAGGGAGAGGCAACAAAAAAGGCCGATCTCTATATATATAGTGGTGAGGAGGTAAAGAGGGAGGGGAGAATAAAGAAAAAAAAAAAGTAGCCGAATGAACAGTGCAATACCGACGACACGGTGGCGTAGCGAAATGGGCAGTGCGCCGACCGACGGACACGAACCGTAAGGCGACAAAATCCAATTCTTTCGCCGGTTAGTGCTGTCCGCTGCACCTGCGAGACATCTGGAGAAGCGGACTCGAGGTTTACATTTCAACGAGTCGGAGAACTTCTTTATTTTTCGCCTCTGCTCTCGCTCCTCTGTCCTTTGTCTCCTTTTTTTACTTTCTTCATTTACTGCGCTCTCGTGAAGTGCCACGACTTTTCCTCGTTCCTCTAAAAGAAACAAAGCCTTGGTTCCACCTTTGTTCCTTGTCCTTTTCAGCTCTCTTAATCCCTTCGGAAAATTTACCTAATTACCGACTCAAAACTTTACGATGCAATTCGCTTTATGAATTCGAGGCATGAGTTCGATTCTTATTATGACTTATTATCACTTGATTTTTCATCCAAGACATCCGATACCAAAATTAAATACTGTAGACTAAATATACAACGTTCACGCGATGAGTTATACAAAATCCTAAACGTCGTTCATCGAAACTATGAACAAGTTTCGGAAAGTTTTTAAAAAACATGATTTTAATACGTATCTATAAATAATTTCGAATTTTTAATAATTTTAAATCTGTATTAAAATGAATTGTGCGTCGTTTATAAGAAATTTAAGTATATCGTAAATTCAATTTCATTTTTAAGCCTTTTGTACAAGTGAAAATTGGATAAAATATTAATTGGACAATACCATTATCGATTCGTTTCGATTCGTATTTTTCGCAAAGACAAATAATTTTACTATTACTCGAGCCAACGTTATACATTGAAATATACTTAAAAATTAAAACCAAAATAGAAGCATTGTTTCTACGATATTTCTGTATTCAAAAAATGAAAAAATATATGTACTATCGTTGAAATTTTATTAAAACTTCGTACACCCCTACGTTTTTTCATTAGTATCACGACTTCGTTATCGAGATTCTCAATTTTAAAAGAATTCAATTCTATTTATCAAAATTTTTAATAAAATATAGTTTTTATTAAATAATCTTTAATAAAAACTGATAAAATGTACTTTATTATTTCATTAATCTTATATCGCAACGAAGAGGACAATAATTAACAATTTGATTGAATTATAAATATTTAAATTTCTTTATTTAAATGTAATTCAAGTTGTAAATGCAATTTATATACAGTTTTAATTTTGTTTCTATATTAGAAACATATATGGAAATGTGAATTATATTATAAATTTATTTATATTAAAATTGTACCATATTTGAACCTTTAATTGGATTATAATTTTCAGATTTTACATTTATTATCGGCCACCGTTATTTTATAAAATCATATAAGTGAATCATATTTAAGTTTTTTTCGAAAGAAATTGATTTTTATTAACGTTTGTTCTTATCGACACTTAAGGAAAATGAAAAAATATAGTATCGCGGACGAATCTAAAGTTGACAATTTTTTAGAAATTTAATACACTTTGTTAAAATCCTTTAAACGAATAAAGCGAATAAAATATTTTTCCAATAATAAAATAATACTCGCCATAATCCAAAATTATTTTACAGTGGTAATGTCTTCGTGAAAAAGGATAAAAAAAAATTACAAGATAATTCATACGATTCTTTTGTTTACTGGAAAATTCAATACTTTGAAAACTTTTAACGAAAATAAATGTTTTTCGCTACGTGCAATGAACAAATCTCTAGGCAACGGCAATAGTTTCCATTATGTGGGCATCGTAACTTCTTGCCAAGGCTGTCAGTTACGAAGCTTCGAATATACAACGATAAACAATTTTTTTCAACAAGGATACTCGAATTTAGCGCATTATATCGTCTACCAATTGGTACATAATAATTTATCTCCGTTTACGAGAAAAAAAAAAGGATTTCCATTTAAAAGCAACGCTTCGATATTAATGACCATTTCTCCTCTTCTATCGATTTTTTTCTTAAAACAGCGAAAGGAACAATAGGAAGGAAAAAAGAGGGTGAAATAAACAAATGTATACGATTCGTAAATAAAAATTTACTTCAATACACATCCTTAAAAAATCTTTTTCTCGGGTACAATTCCATTGATAAAGAAGCTCATCATGATTCGATAAACCCGATCAATGTCTTAAATTAAGTAACGAAATAAACAAAATAAACACGTTTCTCGATAACTTTTATATCAGTAGCGTAAAGTTTAAAAAATATCAACACAAAAGTCAACAAAAACGAGTTCTCAATTTCGAAGGGTGAGAGGAGTGCGGTTAGCGTCGAGGATCTCGCGTCTCGATCAGTGTCCCTTCTTGTGGTGCCAGTGTTTGTGATCGTCGTGTCCTCCCTTCTTCCCGTAACTGTGGTGGTGATGATGATGATCGTGATGTCCTCCTTCTTTCTTGTGCCCCTTGTGGTCGTGATGATGATGTCCCTTGTGATGGTGTCCCTTCTTTCCGTGATGACCCTCGTGGTGTCCCTTATGGTGATGACCCTTCTTGTGGTGTCCACCCTTCTTATGGTGGTGCTCGTGATGATGACCACCGTGGTTCTCGTGGTGTCCGTGGTCGTGATGTTCGTCGAAGAACTCCTTGTCTTTCTTGAACTCGTCGAGCTTGTGCACCTCGTGGTGACCCTTGGTACTGTGTCCCTTCCCGAAATGTCCCTTCTCGTGGAACTTGTGTCCCTTCTCTCCCTTCTCGCCCTTGTGGTGTTCGTGATGGTACCCGTCGTCGTGGTGGTGATGCTTCTTGTGCCCGGAGTCCTCGCCGTAATGATGGTGGTGTCCCTCCTTGTCGTGATGTCCCTTCTCGCCTTTGTGATGCTCGTGATGGTGTTTGTAGCCTTTGTGGCCCTTGTCACCGTGCTCGTGGTGATGATCCTCGTGGGACTCACCCCCGTGGCCTTCCTCGTGGTGATGACCCTTGTGATGCGAAGCCGCAGCCTCCAGGTCCAACAACCCCGAGGAAGGATCTTCCGGCAAGGCGATCCCTCGACATTCGACCCGCGACTCCCAACCCGCGATCAACACGAGCGTCACCCCGAGTATCCACCTCGTCACCCGGAGCCTCATCGTCGGTTCTTCTACAATCGATCGAGCGGCTCAACTCACTGCTCGAGCGCCGATCGCCTTGTGCACCAGCCACCTCGACATGCGCTCGATTATATATATCGCTATCTACCAAGATATTTTGTTGTAATATTAGGGAAGCCGTTCGTCTTTCTTTTGCAGTCAGTCTCGGTTCGCAGTCAGTTGGCCAGCCGTTGCCGACCGAGCCGACCGAGCCGATCGCCCGTTACGCAAACAATGTCTCCTTAACCTGCTTAAAATCCAAGACAGCGGTTGTCGCCACGCCGAGTTAGCACGTCTAGTCCGCAGCTTATGCAACTTAACTTGAAACCGTTGATCTTACTCAAACTCCCCCTCATTTCTCACGATTTCACTATTTTTTGCGAGTGACAAATCATTTATACGTAATAATATCTTAGATCTGACTGTAACTCGCCCCTTGTGCTTAAATTTAAACGAGAGTATTTAAACAAGGTCCGAGAGTCGAATCGTTTTTTCAAATGCATTTTTAGGACTATCGGTGTAAAACGAAGAAGAGCCTTGTTTTATCAATTTATCAATTGAGTTTTGAAACGATTCTCGATACGAGAAAGCGCATCTTTAACGTATCGTTCGTGGTTTTTTTTTAACGCGAAAGTGAGGAAACGTCGATTGGTTTTGCTTTAAATTTGATACGCTTCTTTTTTAATGAGAATTAAGGAACGGAGTCGATTAAATTAACTTTTCCTTTTTCACATTTTCAAACGAAAAGAAACGAGCGAATGGATTTTAGGTGATGAAAAAATGACGTATTTTTTCTTTCGTTACTAACTAGAATTTATTCCCGATGCGATAAAAATACGTTTACATCTTTAATCACAGCTTATACTTATTCGCAAAATCGATGTATCGATAAGTCGTAAATACGTCGAAGATGCGACAAAAGTTATTAAAATCCTTTATTTTAATCGAATACTTTTATTATACTTTAATAGTAAAGTGAAATATATTTTACATCGTACTTTAATAAAATAAAACTATACTTTTGTAACGACAAATTTTATAAAAATTCTACAAAGTTACAACTAATTCGAAAAAGGTACTTTTCGACAGATTGACAGATAAATGAAAATTTAGATGCGTTCCTTTCGCTAAAGTATAAATTTCCGATCGCTGACTTGCGCTGACGTTGGAATAAAGTTAAGGATAAGGTACGGAGAACGAAGAAAACGGAACATATAAAATTATTAGCTGATTTATTAAAAGAATATACAAGAACGAAACAAGAGTGTAAGAGACGTGTGTGTAAGAAAGAGGTAAGATTATGTATTCGTGGCACTTTGGTGGTTGCAAGTTATCCTCGAGTCTATCCCTTCTTATAGTGATGCTTCTTTCCGTGATGATGTCCGCCTTTCTTTTCGTGCTTCTCGTGGTGATCGTGATGTTCCTCGTGCCCGTGCTTGCCGTGATGTCCCTTGTGATCTTCGTCGTGATGTCCCTTGGAGGAGTGACCCTTCTTTCCCTTGTGATCCTCGTGATGGCCCTTGTGATGGTGTCCGCCCTTCTTATGGTGGCCCTCCTTGCTACCGTGGTGTCCATGATGATGTCCGTGCTTCTCGTGATGACCGCCCTTGTGATAGTCGTCGTAAAATTTGTGCTCCTTGTGGTACTCGTCCTTATGGACCTTGTGATGGTAACCGCTGGTCTTGTGACCCTTCTTGTGTCCCTTCTTCTCTCCAAACTTGCCCCCCTTGTGGCCCTTCTTCTCCTCGTGGTGTTCCCCGTGCTCTCCCTCCTCGTCGTGATGGTGCTTATGATGCCCGCCGTGCTCCTCGTGATGCCCCTCGTGGTGTTCTTTGTCGTGCTCTCCGTGCTCGCCCTTGTCGTGGTGGTGGTGGCTCTTGTGACCCTTATGGCCCTTCTCACCGTGTTCCTCGTGATGGTGGTGGTGATGTTCCTTCCCACCGTCCTCCTCCGAGTGGTGATCTTTATGGTGGTGGTGGTGGTGGTGATGACTGGCGGCGAGCTCTAGGTCCCGGCCGGGGCCCACCTCTCGGGCGAGACCCACGGCGCACAGACAGAGCAGCAGCAGCAGCAGCAGCGGCCCCAAGAGGCTCCGGGCGTCGGCCATCCTCCAAGTCCCATAAGCAACGGTCGACTCGTCCGAACTTGGCCACCTCCTGACTATTTATAGTCGATCTTTTTCTCCGACTCGTATTTAATCTGAAGAACAACGTTGGAACCATATGACCGTTCATGCGAGCAATTCGATTCCTCGCGGGAGCCGCACGTATTTCCATCTTTTTGCCATCGCAGAGAAAGTTTAAGAACCGAAGCGTGTCAAACCAATTCGCCCATTCACGTAACTGTCTCTGCTTAGATAACCGAATGCAACCACCAAAGTCCGCCTCGGTTCTATGCACGGCCAACACCGCCTGAAATGTTCTTACTCGTTTTTTCTTTTTTTTTAGAAACCAAGAGAGCCAGACGCGGAGTTTTGAGCAAACGATTGCTGCCGTTGACTTTTCAACGTTCGAGTGGCTCGACGGAAAGCTCGGTGTTATTTAGAAGCTTCGAAGGATACTAGAGACGCGAATGCGTACGCGATAAGCCTTTTCTCCGCGTACAAAGAATCTTCTCTGGTTTGCCGGCTATTCATAAAACTACGGGCGAAAAAAGATGCTCATTATGCGATGTCAATAATGAAAAAACTAACGCGTAGCTACGATAACGCGGAAAATAATAGAAAAAATAGAAAGGGGAAATGAAAAATTTTGTGGATGATGAAACTAACGAGATGAAATAAAAGAAGCATAAATCCGAACAATACTTTATTTTCTCTTTCTATCGTGTTTCGTTGGAACTCGAGTATTCACGAGTGTTGTATTTTTTTCATGCTTATAAGTGGCTCGGTTTTCTTTATGAACCGAATATTACAATGCTTTGAAAACCATCCGAAACTCTTAAACCGAATCTCGAAATTGATTAATTTTTCACTTTTATTTATCGTACGATGCGCAAATATTTGTTTTTTTTTTTTTATTTCTCAGGCATGCGGTACAAACAATATCATCGAAACAAACATTCGATACGTTGAAATCCATTGATGTAAAAATTAGAAAATTCGCGTTAAACAGTTCGGCTTTTCTCTGTTTCTGATTTTCCTATATTTCCGTGCAAACGCATACGCAAAAAGGAAAAGTTACTTTCAGTTTTACTTTAGCCTCGTTCTTTTCGGATCGATGCCGATAACGTCGATAACACGTTCGATCGTAGTTAAACTTCCTGCAACTGTTAGAAAATAAAATTAACGTTCGCATTATGTTCGGGACGTGGCGAAACTACGTCGAGGATCGGAAACAGTCAATTTTACAATTTTTTGGCTCAACAATTACACATCGAGGCGCATCGTTAAACGTATGGTAAAAATAAAGACTACCTCTCGCTAAATCTTTCGACGAATATTGCCGCAAGGTATATTCGCTCGTTGTCGCTTGCATCCGGAATATCAATTTTCCTCGCGTAAACGAAAACAAATGAAATTAAAAGGCGAGGGTCATCGGGGCAAGAAAAATCGGGTAAAATTTGGCGCGATTCAACTCGTGACGCGCATTTTACTCCCCGTGCATCCGGTAAAAAGTTGCACCAGGTTCGAACCGACAAGGGCGGAAGTTTCGCCTAGCGCTCGACTTCCGCTCGAAAATTTCGATTCAACCCAGTCCATTCGGTTCTTTGTTCCCGGGGATTTTTTCTCCGCGGACTTTTTTCCCTCCTCCCTTCCACCTTCGACGACTACTCCAATCAGTTTTGCGTCAGCTGTGTGCCCGGATTCCGCTGCGGTCGCATATACGCTTGCGCACCGCGAAGGTAGATTTTTAGCGCGCGGCTTTTATAATGGAATTTCGAAACACGAGCGTCAGGCAAGCCAGTCACGTAGCTTCGTTACCAACGTTCGCAGTTGCCCACCTATAACGCATATAACGACGTTATACACTTTGCTCGGACTCGGAGAGAGACTCGTTGAAACGTCCGTCGTCTCTATTCTTTTCTTCTCTCTAATCAGAGTACCGCGGTAGGGAACCGGAAATCCGGGGACGCGGTGGTTATATCTCGTAGGTTTCCTACGTTTCGTTTTTTCGATTTCGTTCGCTGATAAAGGAAGCTACGACCGAATCGATCGAACGCAAGGAAAAAACTAAGGTTTGTAAAGGACCCGATTCGCTACCTTGTGCACGGTTCCCAAGAAATTACCATACTTGCAAATTTGAAGCCTCGTTGTTTTTGTAATAGCGTCTAACTCGATCCGCTTCGACGGGAGAAGAATTTTCTCTTTGTGTAGATCCGACGTGCATAAAATTATAAATACCGCTAAAGCGCGCGAAAAAAAATGTTAAAGAATAAAGAGCCGCTCGTCTTACCCCGATATTAAGATTTTGTTTATTCAACGAAGAAATTTAAAATTAGCAATATCGAGTGAAAATCGAAGCTGGCAACGAATGGAATTCAGATTGTCATTTTTCTTTACGTTCGCACGAGTCGACCTGGCTAGTAGTATAACCAATCTTCGTCGCGATTATGCAGTGCAAATACAAAGGCCAACCAATTTAAAGTCGGAATCACTGCCAAATACTGCCGAACGAAAAGATCCATATTTCTTTTGTTTCCCTGGACGCCTCGCAAACTTTGGACGCTTCCGAGCTCACTCTCATTCGGCATAATTTCAATTTTAAATTCATGAAAAATTATAAGTCATGCTTACTGAATCCATTACCCTCGGTGCGAATCCATCCTGCTTGTAATATATATAGAATAATACATATTTTTTCATAATTCATCGTTTATCCGAACTCGATATTAAAAAATTAAGCATGCGTTTCTTTTTTCATCGGTTGAATCGTTCCCGGATCGATAAGAAAAAGAGATGGTACCGAACAATCGGCAATTATTTATGGTTAAAATTCCCATGAATACTCTCGCGAACCAATGCGCGAGTATCGAGCTACGGAAAATACGGCTGCGATCGAAGGAGTCGTATCGAAGCTTGATCGGAAAACCTGGCTAGAAATTTTTTGCATAGTCGCGAGTCCCGAATCCACCACCGCTTTAAAACGTCGAGATGATTTACGCGAACGCATAATCCAAAATATAACCACTTGGAAACCGCTTCGTGTTCATGAACATTACTTACACAATCGCGCGTGCGGTATTCTTCGTTCATTCCAGCTTATAAACAAAGAAGCTGCGAAGGGCTGAATTTGCGGTGGCTTCCTTGTACAAGTTATGGCGATGGGAATTATGGCGAAACTACTGCACACTAAATATTTTACAGGGAAATTTGCAGTTCGTTGCTAAAGTGTATCTCCATTATAGTCAATTTACCTCTATAATCACTGTTTTTAATACAAATTAGAGTAAAATTAAAACGGTACGAAGACGAATTCCTGATTCGAGGTGGTAACCGTAACTAACATTTTTTTGTCTGCGTAACCTCAAAAATGTACTCCAACCATTTACGTCGATTTTTTCTACCTCGATAAGTAATGTTTCTGTTTAAAAGTTTTTACTGTATATAATTAATGTTTTTACATTTATTTTTTGAAGGATCTATTAATATTGTCGTACCAAAATAGTTTCAAAGTTTATAATGTATGAATAATTAATCTTTCTTAAAATAATTACACAAATAAATATGCATTTTTAGCCATCGCTCTATTAAAGTTGTCAAAATTATCAAAAGAATGAACATATTAAATTATACTTTGAAATGCGTAATGTACTAAAATTCGAGGAATTAATAATCTTTTATGTATACATATATACGTAAATATAATAGAAACATTAATTTTATTTAGAAGTAACCTTCCGAGATAATAATATTAGATTATATTCATCAAAATTTACATATTTATAATCTTAAGAAGAAATTTTATATACTTTTCATGCATAATAATTCATATTACCAAAGTTTATTTCAATTAATATTTTTATATACCTATAATATTATTAATTATTATTTATGTTAAATTATATAATATTATATTTAGGAAACGCTTTATCGTGTACGTCAAATTATTTTTTAAGATAATAATAATTATTATTGTAAATCAGCGACACACTGTCTCGTTATTTCTCGAATGTTACTTATTCAAGAGTAAAAAGGTAGAATAAAAAAACTATTGGATTTACTTTCTAAAGTCTTTATTTTATATTTACATGTATTATAAAATGAAACAAGATGAAAAATCTTGAACTTTCTAACGCATATCACTGTATTTGACATTTAAAGAGATTATATGTAAAAAGGTGAAATATTAACAATTTAGTGCATGCGACAATGTGGATTCTTATTACAGGTACATAACTTCATTTCATACAATGTAATTTTTTAGTCTTTAATCTATATAATGAATCTAGATGAACCGGAAAATTATTTTCTCTATTAAGGAACTAAATACGATGTAAAAATAACCAGAAACTTTTTTTGATGTTTATCATTTCAGTTTTTAATCAAAATGTAATTAACGTAGGAATATGAAACAATTTTAAATATTAATGTAGTTTGAATCAATGATTAAAATTTATAAAATATATAAATAAGTGATAAGATGATTTATTTATAACAGAATTATTTTAAAACAGAGGTAAAACATAGTATATTACAGTAATGGTATCGTAAGTTTTTACTTGTTACACACAAAGATACTATTGAATTAAATTACACGATAAAACTATTATAAACGATATAAAATTTAATTTAAGCTAATTAAACAATTAAATTTAATTTTACAAAATAAAGGAATAAACTTTATATTTTTTAAAAATTTTAGATAATAAACATTTTTTTATTTGAAAGTGTAGCAAGGCGTCTTTGAAATTTCAATGTATATTTGAAAATTTTATTGATTTAGTGTAATAAAATTACGATTCTATTATATTTCCTTCTATTACTTGGTAAATTAATCATAGAAATATTTGACACGCTGCTTATGCTCACAAATAATGATTTATTTCTATATGAAAATTCTGCTGTAATAAATTCGTATTATTTTATCATCAATATTTTTAATTAAAAGGTAAAATGTAAGGTATCACATTATATTCTGTAATATAAATAAATATATATATATATAGAAAAATTATAAAAGTGTATAATATATCTTTATATTTACGTAATTTAATTCTTCATCTAAATAAAGAGAAACTCTCGATATTGAGTACTTTTTACAAATTACAACCAATAATTAAACTTTTATTTATGTTCCTTTTACATAAATATGAATAATCAATATTTAAAGATTTATCTAACAAAAAACATTGTTTTAAATGAAGTATATTTCGAGATATTTCAAAATATTATCCTAGATAAAAGTTTTTTTGCAACTCTAAGGCAAGCATTATCAGATTAAAAAAGTTATATGGTTTCATGTACAAATAATATTTGATCTCTTTATAATTTAACAATTTTATTAAAATGCTCCATAGAATATTAATTTACAAATAAACTTAATCTTTTCCGTATTGTAATTTAATATTTTATTTAAAACTTAATTTTGTTTACGTACAAATTCAACTTTTTTATACACATTATACAAAAACATCTATTTTTAACTCAAAAAGAAGCAATTAAATTTTCTTATTCTATCGCTGATGTTACATGAGTAAAAATAATGTAATATTTACTAAATAATTTACAGATTATAAATACCTTAAATACTTCTCTTACATAAATTATGAAATAAATTTTCAAACTATTGAATTAAAATTCATAATTTTGAATTTCATTTTTATACATTCGATAATCTTTAATATTTATAAATATGTTACTACTAAACAAATAATTTCTTTTTGATTTAAGTTAATATTCATGAAAATAAAATTCTACATGAAAATTTAATATATGATATATGTCTTTTTTCTCACGCATATTTACTGATATTTTACAGTATTATTAATGCTAAGTTTGTGTACATGTGCCGTATTTTTTATTAATGTAAAAATTTTAACTGTTAGTCATTAATCATACAATACTATATAATTAGTTAAATCTCTTATATTTATCTACGCCTGAAATCTTTTTGTTGTTCATTAAAAGCTTACCAATATAAAATTCGTATAGTTATAATTCGTATATATACCATCTACGTTAGGTTACGATAATTAAAGATTTTATCATTCATGTATAAATATAATATTTAACTCTATAATTGCAGATATAGCATAGAAATTATAAGTAAAATAAGTTAATTTAATTTAAGTTATATATAAAATAATTATATTCAATCAAACAAAGATATGTTAAGTTTATTATTAGAAGAAAAGTATTAAAAAACTTAACAAAAAAAGAATACAGTTACATGTTAAATATATTTCAAATCGTAAATGAAACAAATTTTATATTTAGTTTACCACTTAATCAATAAATTATTGGATAATTTTTTAAACTCTTTAATAAATCAGAAATAAATCTTATATATTAACCTATTTTTCTATTTAATTTTTTATTTCTGTCTATATTCTTCATTTTATGTAATACCATAGATGTATAAAATATAATAAAATTATTAGAGAGCATAATTTATTAATTAAAAAATATTATTAATAAAAGATATTTAAAAGAATTACAACGTTATACAATAAACTTTTTAAACCATACTCGATTATATTTGTTAGACTCTTAACTACAAATTTTTTAGAGAATTAAATTTTCATGAAATTGTTTTTTAATGGACTTAATAAATATTATAAAGTAACTTTAATACAACGAGCCTAAAGTTTGAAAAATATTCATAAATACTTTGGGTTTCTTTTTTGATTAAGTATCACCCTCTAACAAATTTCTTACAATCTATCTTTAGTCCTTCCAAGTCGTTATATTAGAATTTTAAAGAAAATCTCATTAATACATGTAATAAAATATTCTTTTTTTAAGTAAGATTTTATATTATTATAAATATGTAATAATAATCCAAATAAAGTTTTAATACATCTTTAAAATTACGCCTATAATTACTGTCGATTAATAAACCACAAATTTTCTAATAATTATTCATACTTGAGAAAATATTTGAATAATAAAATGTATAAAATCTTTGATACTATTTTTAACAAAACATAAAAATTTTTAAAAAGCTATAAATACCAATATAACTTTCCAAATTACACTTTAAAGTGCTTATCACATTTAATTTTAAAACTTATTTTTTCTTCGATATGAAACTATCGAAAGGCTTCACTGCAAATACTTTTTCAATGAATATAATATTAAAAAGTGGTTTTGCAACAAGAAAAGAAGGTTTGCAAATTCTAAATTCGAAATTCGATCCACTGTAGCGTAAAACAAATTGAAACTTGCCCAAAATTGAAGTGTGAAACGAAAAAAAAAATAGAACCGGAATAAATTGGTAAACCAAATGTTAATATAATAAGCAAGTGCTCACAGTTACCAAACTGACGACGATTAACCGTAATTATCACGCGCAATTAACGGCTCGAATGTCGTCGCCCATTTTATTACACTGCGGTAGCACAGACCGCGAGGAACTTTACTCGTTATAAATGATTGCAACAAACGCTAACATGGACGCCGGACAATTGCTGATGTGAACTTCGCAAAGCTATTTTTCAAGTGCACTGCTTCTCATTGTACATAATAAATGTAATTATATATTGTAGGGAGGTTTTGAAATATTTTATTTGAATAAAAAAATAATTAACACAAAAAATCATTAAAGACTTGAATAAATTTCTGTTTTAAAACATTTTGATTTATGAACTGTAGTTTAATTGCAACTTGTTATAAAATTTATTTTGTTTCGTTAGAAAACGTATTAAAAATATTAATAAAAATTAATAAAAATTATTTCTACAAACAATTTTCTTACCGGTTACAGCTAGACGAATCTTTCCGACGAATCTGCCTTTTTTCTTTATGCACTATTATTTATAAGCTCATCTCTCTGTCCCCTCTTCTTTATTTCCATACAATTTATAACAAATTTCTGAATCGCTTTCTTACTCGCATCCTATTATCTCCCACCAGATTTCAAGCGCTCGAATTTGATTCGAGATTGTACATCGTCCTTTAATTTCGAGTCGATCATTTTCAAAGACTCGATACACCTTACATTTGACACAAGTAGTCGCATTCGAATGAAAAATTTTTAGTCTTCGCTCAACTTAAAATATCAAAGACGTATCGCACATCGTACAATCGCGAATTATTCACATGTTTGAATTCAGTTTTCAAACCTCCACGCTTTGAGTCACGGAACATATTCTTTCGATACTTTAGATATTAGAAACATCTGCAATATTAAAAATTAGTCGAGAACTTAAATTTCATTACCAAAGCGTTCCTTTGTTTAAATTCATTGTTCAATTTTTTTATTGCAATATAAAATAAACGCTGAAAGTATACATTATAATACTCGATCAAAGAATAATTGAATCCAAATAATAAATTATTCCCATAATTGTATCGATTTACATTTATTATGTATCAATATCAAATTATCTATTTATATCGGATTTATTCATCTATGATACAGATTTATATATTTTTCATCGGTTTCATACTAACGTTAAACGCGCCATAGATACTCATTTTTTTATCACATAAGTCAATATATTTTTAACTTAATTTAACCAATTATTGATGTGCGGAAGATGCGATACGATATTACACGTCAACTTAACTTCGCTTCGACAATGCCTACGTTGAAATATATACATTATGAATTCGTGATTTAACGTATATTACTATCATACGCGTTGATGTTACGAGTTTCACAATCATTATTATTATATAATACATTGATTCAAACTTTACACTATAATTATTATATTAAATTATAAAAATGAAAATTTTTTTGTATTTCATAGCATGAATCATTCGGAACGATAAGTTTCGATCAAAATTTTTTAACAATCTCAATTCTACGAATAATTTATTGTTAGGTCGAACAAATTATAGTTTATTGAATAAAGTAGTTTTTTATCTCGCAACATATTATAGCGCAAATAATAAATAATAATTTAATATCGATCAAAATATGAATAAAGATTCGTTGCAATTGTATTAAGTCTGTTACATTATTGTTTTGTAATTATTGCAGTGATTATAATTAAGGTAGATTATTAGCAAAATTTATGCATTAGTTAAATTTATTTGAATCCGATTTATATAACAATATTTTAGTACGATTTAAATTAAAAAATTTAATTGGCATTAAAATATTTAGATGGCATACGATGTATTATTTTTACGCAAATTTGCACAGTTAAAATGCAAACTTTATTTCGAAGCAATCAGCTTCAGCTATAAAAAAAAATTTGAATTCATCATTAATTTTTCATGTAGATGACATGCTTTACAGACAAAAATATTGTATCGTACAAATTGAATAATTCAATTATCATAACAAAATTCTGCGCATTTTTACTGCACATATTTGTTATTAATAATAAAATATTCGTTTTTAATTTTCTTTCATTTTTTTATCATTTGCGTTATTCGATCTCTTGATACCTTTCATCCCTAATTTACGCACTTTTTCATTATTTTAACGAACACTTTTGTAATTTTTGTATTATCGTATGTACAGAATGGATCCAATATTTTTTTTAATATAAATTCATTATTTTTTATTTAAAAAATTTGTACAACATTTTAATATATGTAGATAATCCAACGAAGCCATTAAAGTATTTTTACTTTGCACCTACAAAAATGTTACTTTAATTCTTATTTTAATATACATATAAAATTATACTCCCAACAATTTTCTATTCGAAAATCTCTACGTAAAAAATTTACTCTCTATGTAAAAAATATTATTTCGAACGTTCTTACAATATGGTGTATCGATCCAAAACAATATACGTACAAATTATATTTAATTTTCACTTCTGATTCTTTCCATTTCATAGTAATGAATTTGTTTTTAAAAGTATCGAAACCGCGTTGTCACAAGTACAGAGTAAGTTTTGGTTACAAAAACAATTTTTTAAATAAATCTTTGCACATCGTTAAATTACTTAAATATAATTTTGGTGCACTAAATATTCTCGAGAAGAATATTTATAAAACGAATTGAAAATTATCGTATTCTTTCGGTGACCTTATAATTTTTCGACTTGGAACATTGAACAAGTTTTCGACGCGATCGTATTCAAAATATAGAGAAAATTTGGTCCGAGCGTACAAATATGCCAAAGAAGTTGAAAAGAAAATGTTTTCGAAATTGCCACATTTGCGTGACTTTCCACTGATCGATAACGCATCAAAAACTAAAATTAACCTTCTTCGCAATAAATTACGACCAAGCATAATACTCATTATATCGCAGTGCCTCAGTGATTACAGTGTTTTATTACTCGCGGTTCGGCTGCACTAATATAATTTTTAAGATGTTCGATAGATAAACGCGTCCGCGATTTAACAAACAAAACAACGCTCGACGTTATTATTTCGAATTATAATTTAGAGTAAAATCAAATTGCACGATCTTTCGAACGCGCTTAAAGTTTTCATCCAGCCAACGAAAAGGATCGAACGCGCACGAGAAGAACGAAAAAGGTAAAACGAGAATCGGTCGCGAAGAAGTAAGAGGAAACGGAAGGAAAAACAAAATTGGATGTTATCGGTTAGCCGCGATAAAGGCGAAAAAAGAACTGACAACGAAAGCAAAGAGAAGATAAGGCACTGTGTAAATCCTCGGGAGAGAGAGAAAGAGAGAGATTAATGTTTAATATCTCGCGTGACTAAAATCCTTTTTTAACTCTCGGCTCGGGACAAATCCGTGCGGCTCGGCGCGGCGATCCCGACAAATTTCGCGGCGATCGCGTGCACGAATGTAATGGGCGCACGTTTATGCGTGCCACGACGGACCAGCCGCGTAATTTACCCTTACCCGCGATACCGTCGACGATCGGCTAATGTGTTGGCATTATCAAACGGACGAGAGAACACGGGCGATAAACGGAACGCGGCGCGAGGACCGCCGTTAATAATCGTCGCGTCCGTTTTCGGGCGATACAACGCCATGTTCGCGGATGTATAAAAAGAGAGAGAGCGAGAGAACAGGGAAGACAGCGATTTATTGGTCAGAGCTTGATGTACAACGAGTGTTTTTGCGAGCCTCGGTCTCTTAAATATCTTAAACGCTAGATGGAAGCTCGGCGGTAAATCAGTAGTACGAGTCCCCGTCTCCTTCCTCGCCCGAGGATTCGCCACCGGAGGAGTAGGACTCGTGGGAGCCGGAGTCGTAGCCATCGCCGTCGCCCGAGGAGTACGACTCGCTGTATCCCTCGGTATCGCCGTCGTTGTAGCTCGAGGAGTCACCGCTATCCCCACCATCGCTGTACTCGGAATGGTCGCCGACGTCGCCTGCATAGTGGGTATCGACATCGGTACCTGCGAGTCAGAACCAACCTTCTTTCGTAAACTCGCTCTCGGCCTCGATCGGACGTGGAGTGACAGCGGGAGAGAAGGGAGGGACCGGGTGCGTTTAGATCGGTAAAACAGAGAAGAGAGAGAGAAGAGAAAGAGAGAAAAAGAGACCTGTTGTAAGGACGATAGAAAGTCGATAGCGTACCAGCCCCTTCGTGGTCGTTGCTCTGCTTCTGCACTCGGGAGGCGGACTTGCCCTGTTGCTTGCTCTCGTCCTTACCGGCGGCCTTACCGAAAGCCTCGTGCTCCTCGAAACCGTACCTGTCCCCGAGCTTCTTGTGGAACGTGTCCAGAGTTTTGAATCCGTGATCCCCTTTGCTGAAGGTCTTCTTCAGGTAGCCCTTCTCGCCGTCCGCGTCGCTCCCGAAGGTCTTGTAGAAGCCGCCCTCGTTCGACTTTCCTGCTCTCGGACAAAAATCAATCAATTTCAACAAGCCATCGATCGCTATCGATGAGTTCGCTAGAGTTCGTTGGTTCGCGTCTCGTGGCGAGGGAGGAAATGGAGAAAAACATATAACGATCCTACGGACAAACCTTACGGTAAGGGAAAACCAAAGCAGAGGAAAATGTTTCTAAAGCACCGAAGGGATCGTGGGTGGAAACGTAGGAAGAGAAACGCGCGCCGATCGGAATTAAACGAACCGGAGGAGTTCTTGATGTGTTTGTGGTCGCGCGTCTTCTTGGGCTCGTTGCTCGAGGAGAGAAGGTCGCTGACCTCCAAGGCGATACGCTCGGGCGCGGGTTGCCGAACCTCCCGAAACTGGGAATCCACCGACTGCGAGTCCATCTCCTCCGTGTCCCGGTACGAACCGGCGGGTTTGGCCAGAGCCGACCGCGAGTTCACCAGGAGCATCAGCGCGACCACCGATACCAGTGCCGACCTTGCCATCTCGCCCCCTTTGCTTATCTTCCTCGTACGCTCTAGCGAATCTCTCTGTCCTTCTCGCTTCTTCGCGCAAGGCTCTCCTTCATCGGACGCGTATTTTTAACGGACGATAAAATTGCCACCGGGGCTTTTATACTTTCCTACTTGTTTCCCCGAATCCCACCAGCGGAGTTTGCCGTTGTAGCGGTGCCACGCAATTTCCAATCCGGTCCTTTCGTAATCTATTCATTACCAATCTTATTAAAATATCACGTACGAGGAGTTTTGAAACGCCCAAATTGAGCGTAAAATTTTCAAAAGGCTTTTATCGCTCGCGAGTTTGCGAACGATACAACGTCGGACCCAAGGATATCGAATTCGTTGTGGGCGATGTCGGGACTTTGCGATTGCGCCGAGTTTCCAGCCGATGTGACACCTCGGGACAACGGATGTGTCAATAGCTTTCGCTCGATTGCCAACCGCGTCGATATTACCTATCGAATCCAAGCTCGCGTCGGTCTTTGTATTCGCCGCGTTTACCTACGCACGCACCCGGGAATCTTCGAGGAAGCGGAGACGCTTCCGATCGCGAATCGTTCCCTCGAGATGTAGAGAAAGAGAGAGCGCAAGAGAGAGCGCAAGAGAGAGCGCAAGGGAGAGGACAAGAGAGAGGCAAAAAAAACCCGACGTCTTTCGCAATAAGGAAACGGGCCATCGACGCGAGACAGACCGAGAAAAAAGTGTTCCGCCGTGTCGATGATTCGGTGGATTTGAACGGCGCCGATCCACCGACGAGGTAACAACCGCGAACGAACGAGTCTACTTTCTATCCGCGGGATCTCGGAGCGCAACGGAAATTCCCCGCAACCGGTGAAAAAAGTCCGTGATAACGACACGATGGACTTTTTCCCCTCGAACGTTCTCTCGGCTCGTAAATTAACGCGCGTTAACCCTTTCGCGACGGACTTCCGATCGAGGAGCCGATCTCGAGATCGATTCCGTTTCGTAACACTTTCTTTCGAATGAGACGTCCTCCGACTCCGCCGAGGCAGCCTCCGATACAATTCTCGAAAGATCCTCGGAGCGTGTACATCGAGCGATCGACTCGTTTCCGTGCCCGCGATCGATTCGAGAAAGGATTGCTGCTTGCTTTCCTGTTTTTTTTTGCCTCTTTCCGGGAGTTACGAGATCGACGGACGATCCTTCCGCGCAGACGTTGCGATAATTCGAAAAATAATCTTGGCAACTCGAGACGATTCTCCGGCGACGTTCCAATTAGCCGTAGGGAAAGGATCGGGGGAGCTTCGACGGGGACGCGTAATAAAGAGAGAGATGGACATAACTCACGGGTGCACGGCTGCTGGCAGGTATCCCCTTAGTCTCCGTCACGGCAAGCTGCTACCGAATCGCCAAGTTTTTACCCCGCGTAAGCAAGAGGAGCTTCCCTCGTTCGGGAGAGAGAGAGAGAGAGAGAGAGAGAGGAGGGAGAAAGGAGGAAGTGTTACGGCTTTGGCACGACGCTAGACGTCGAGGAAGAAGACGTTCGAGACTGCGACGCCAGCACTTTCCGACGAGGATGGTACGCTAATTTCAACGTTTCCCGGGGCATTTTTTACGCGCGCCTCCGAGTAGACCCTCCCCCCACCCACCCACCCACCCATCAACCCCTTTATCGCGCCGCTCTTCTTCGCCCTAATGTCGCTTTTCTACGGGCTCTTCTTTTGTCCTCTCTCTTTTGTTCTCGTTTTTTACGTTCCTCGCAAGAGCTTGTATTCCAATTTTTCACGCGGAGATGATGACCGGATTTAAAAATTCGTTATCGAGGAAATTTAATTCGAGGACGAACCGACGACTTCTTTTCTTTCCGAAAGATTTTTGATAAGTTTTTACTTTTTCACCAGGAAAATCCTTAAACTTTAAGAGAGAGATTACTCGACGTACTTTTTCAAAAAATTTTTGAATCTTCCTAACTTTGCGGAAAAATTGAATTATCAAGATTCGAGAGATACGAAAACGCTCCTTATTTTTCCAAAATTTCGACCCTCGGACTTTTTTATTCTTCTTCTTTTGAAAAATATTCAACTCCGATGCCTCGAACTCAACGCTCGGATTAACGTTACGATAAACACGCGGGAGTTCAAGTTCCGTCTTTTTTTTTTTATTTACATTTTGGCACGACGTCGGGTATAAATGCACGCGGCACATTTTCACCCTCGGACCGGAGGAAAGTAACGAGTCGGATGGAGGAATCGAGCGCTGCATCCTGATTAGAGGGTCTGACCTCATCGACATGCGCCTGGTCTACTCCTCTCGCGATCCACCTACACAGCTGCAACCGAAAGAAAAGGATCCACCGAGACTTAATTTTATTTTCGCTTTGGATTTCAAACGGCGTAACGGATCCTCGGACGTTTCTCAAATAAACGTTTTCTCTTCGACCTTTTGACCCTTGTGTCCGACGATCTATTATACTTACGATGGATTACACAAGCTCAAGGGTAGTTACGATTACGCTTGGATGCGATCGAGGGATCATCGAGTGGGAAATTCTCCTGCCGCGCGAATAGATTTGGAATTAATTACGCGTTTCGTTGCCCGCGTCCCGAGTTTTAAGCACTGACAAGGGCTCGTTGATAATACGCGCGAAGTACCTTCGAAAGGATCGTCCCGGTGTCGTTACTACCCATAGGTATTACCCATAGGTAAAGCATCGAGAATCGGAATCGGGTAACGTAGAACGAACACGGGAACATGGAGAAACTTCGGGTGGAGTTCTGACGGGTAATCGGAGAGTAGAGATCTGACGTACCGACAGCCGTTCGACGTTGGTATAAGTCTCACGCGGGTAATTAATAACACGACGTACGCATCCGTAGACTTCAGGGTTGACCCACTCGACGATGCCAAATCGAATGTACGCACGCGTGAGGCAGTAAAAGCAAGGAAATAGAGTAAACGTTGGTCAATCGCGATACCAGGAACTCGTGTGGAAAACGCGGAGCAGAAGACGTCGTAGGACGCGATAAGATCTCGCCGTTGTATACCATTGTTGGCCAAATTTGGGTTCGAGAGACGAAGGGAGAAGAAATCCGAGTAGATCAATTGATCACTGGCTCTTTGTCGGACTGCTCTACAACTCCTACCTCCTACCTACTGCGCAAGACTATATAAGAGAGAAATCAGGGAGTATCGGAATCAGGAGATCGTAATCGAGAGTTTAGTTCCCCCCCGTATCACTTTTACGACCTCGATAATCCCGTGGGTTGGATCGGTGAATGGAAATGGAGGACCGCCGCGTACGAGAGAAGATTTTCTAATTGTTCGTCCTAGTGGAAAGTGATGCGGAGGTCGAGGGACGAGTTCCAGGAGGACCGAGCGAATTGAGGTTAGCTTTATTTTTTTTAATACATAGTTCGCGAGTGGACTCGTACCGGCGTTACAGCTCCACCTATGGTTTGCCTTATTTAAGCCTATCCTAACTTTTTCAGTGCGAATCGAGGTATCGCTATCGGAGAAGTTCGTAATTGCTTTTGAAAAGTGCGGGGGAAAGGAGAGAAGGAGAAAAGCGTGAGTCTACTGACATGTCGATGTATAAACACTGACGCAAACTTCTCTAATAGCCAGGTAAAGATTAAATTTCTTACGAGGAAACGAGGAGTGTTTCGAAGCTCGTTTCGTAGTCAATTTAACGATATGAATTTTCGATACGTTTGAATAGCATGTACGCCCTGCAAATGCAAACTGCCTGTCAGGGTGAAGGCGACGGAGAACCTCAGCCCGACCCTACGGTACAACCTCAAGAACCAGCTCATACGGTGTCTCAAGATTGTAGCTCTTTCGACATCGTTAGAGCTACGCAGGTACATTTGTTTATTTAAAGGATCCTACTTTTACGTTACAAGTCGTACGAGTAACGAAATAAATATTCTAGTATGGAGCATTGGATAGAGTTACGGAATTAGTGGAAGCTGGCGCGGATGTCAACCAGCCTGATGCGGAGACGGTTACCTTGTTACATTGGGCTGCGATTAATAATCGAAAAGAAATCGTTAAGTATTTCATCGCCAAAGGAGCTGTAGTCGACGCCATCGGTGGAGAACTGGCGTCGACTCCGTTGCATTGGGCTACGAGGTCAGTTCTGCGACAGCTAAGATAGAAACGTTTTTTGGGATAACTTTATCCTAATTTGTCTTCCTTTTAGACAAGGTCATTTAGCAACCGTTGTAATTTTAATGAGAGCTGGAGCCGATCCTACATTACGCGACTGCGAGGGATCGTCGTGTATACACTTGGCAGCTCAATTTGGACATACAGCTGTCGTTGCCTATCTAGTCGCGAAGGGAGTGAATCCGAGCATGCAGGACAGAAGTGCCATGACACCGCTGATGTGGAGCGCCTACAAAATCAATAGGTAAGGGAAAAACTGTTTCGTACGCATCGCTCATTCGCATAAAAATTAAACTTTAACGAGTTTCTACTAACGAATACTTCGATAATAATTTTCGTTTATAATTTTTTTTTATTTTTCGTGTATATAAACGTTTACTCATTCGAATAGCATTCATCGTTTAACCAAGTCATCGATCAAAAAATTAATGACTGAACTTTAAAATTAAGCGTAATCATTTTTTTTTTAAGCTTCGCATATTTTCACAGTCTAGATCCAACCCGATTACTTCTTACGTTAGGAGCCTCGCATAGCTTGACGGATAATCTGTATGGAAATACAGCTTTGCATTGGGCTATTATAGCTAAAAATAATACAGCCATCAGAACTTTGGTACATTACGGAGCTTCTTTGGATGTTCCAAATTTCAAAAATGAAACTCCTATGATGTTGTTGGGGCCTCATATAGGAGCGGCTTGGTTGGGTCATAAATTTAGTCACGAAATAAGACAGAAGCAGGGAAGAACAAAAGTTTGGTGTCGAGACAAGGTAAATTGATAGAGTATTTACATTGGAAAATATTTACACCTGACGCTAAATCCATCTAATAATGTAATTTTCTTTCTTCGATAGAGAATACGATGGTATTGTATGATAATCACTCCTTTTATAACATTTTATGCAATTGGAATGATATTTCAAAGTGGCCTCGATTACCTGATAAAATTGGTTGCCTTTGTTGCTCTCTATATAGTAATTCATACTGCAAATAACTACATTTACGACGAAAGACTTTATAATGTTCTGCCAATGTCAATTTATTTAGCTACTAAGGTAATAAGAAAACTATGTGTATTTTATCGTTTCCTTATCGGCAAACGGATAATATACGTAATTATTTATAATGATTTAATTTTAATACGCTCGAATATTTCAACTTTCGTAAGTTACATACATTAAAATTACAATTAAAATACATTTTTTAGATGTGGATATATGTAACTTGGGTCTTTTGGCTCGGAATACACGCGGCATGGTATCTTTGGCTTTTAGTGGTCGGCGGTTCTGTTCCTCTCTGGATCTGTTTTTTACAGTCTTGGCGCGGAGATCCAGGTGTAATTAAAGCCTCTCACGAGGATAAACTCAATGTGAGATTTTTATTTGAATTCTATATTGCATAAGTACTGTGTAATAACAATAACTGGATCGATTTGCATTAATTTTCCTACTTTTTTGCAGTGTATAGTAGAATTAGCGGAAAATGGTGGCTTCGAACCTCAATTGTTTTGCCATACATGCTTGGTACGAAAGCCAATAAGATCAAAACATTGTTCGGTATGCGATGCTTGTGTTGCCAGATACGATCATCATTGTCCTTGGGTAAACAACTGTATCGGTTAGTTGTTATAGTTTACCTTTTTAGCTTTATAAGCTCGAACGAATCGTTTAACGAACGCGAATATATTTTGATTCCAGGTGCTCGTAATCATAAATACTTTCTTGGATTCTTAATGTCTCTTTTGGCTCTATGTATTGTAATTCTAACTGCTATCATCCAGTATTGGCAATACGAGTGCTGGACAAATCTTACGGATAACCATACCGCTGATAATTATTTAGTAGCAGCTGCAACCTGTGATGCTTGGATTATGTGGATAACGACTAATACTGCTCTCCATGTATTTTGGGTCGGTACTCTACTCACTTGTCAGTGTTATCAGGTCAGTTATCGATAAATTATTATAAAACGCGAACTAGTAAATGTAAGAAAATAAAACTTGAAGTGAATTGTTTATTCCCGTAAATTCAAATATATGTTTTTAATAAATTTTATATCTTTGGTTTACGGTATATTGTGAGAATTCGAAGATAATTATTCGTTTCAACGTTTGAAATGTACGTTTAGTTTAATCAAAGCTTAATATTTTTGTACCAAGTGAATAAATGTGTAAAATTATTGTTCAAACATGCAATTGTATTTAACGAAAACTCCGTTTTAGATTGTAATACTGGGTATGACAACAAACGAACGCATAAATGCTGGCCGTTACAAACACTTTAGTAAAGGAAATCCATTCCACAGAGGCGCTTTACAAAACGCAGCCGATTTTTGTGATTGCAGCTTGTGCGGTTTAAAAGCCAAGCCGAGTACCGACTGGTTACATAGTTACGACTTAAAGCAAAGTGTTGAAAAACTGCCTTTACTTTTACAAAAAGACTATCAGTATGTCTAATTTTCATTATATTGCGCCAAAGTTGCGATTCTAGTGATTATTTTGCCGACATGAACACGGAAAGCTTGAAACCAAAATATTAAAGAATAAGTGTACCTTGGACAACGAGAAACGAGATACAGTCTCACAAATCTAGTCATCAAATACTGACACGCGAATACAAAGTAGATACAGAAAATAAAATCATCATACCACGTGAATCGAAACACGAATACGATAAAAAACTGTGCCATCACAGAATTTTGCAACACAATGAAAAATATGCTTTAAAAGATTTTTTGTAATACGTTATTCAAATTGTATATAAAAGATTAACCCTTTTTAGCGTAAGTGCATGGTAAAAATTTAGATTCTAATTTTGCACGCTAAATATATATAATTATAATCTTATATTTTTGCCAATTTCGATATAAATTTGGATTTAACAATATCCGCGTACTCTAAGTTGAATACAAATAAGAATTTCATTATTGAAAACAACGACGTGCTTGAAAGGGTTAATGGTTATCACTTTTATAGGGTAGATACATTAATAAATGACTGAAATAATAAAAACACCAGTAAATGACCTGTGAGATATTATATTGTATCGATATTTATTTCATTATTCATAGAAAACGATGAACGCTTGTGATAAAATGTGTCTATCGGTTTCTGAAATTATAATGAAATTCACTTGTTATTTACTATTGATTTAAGACTTGTGAATATTCACATATTTGTTTTATAGTAAATAATTAAATAAAAAATATTCTTAACTTGATCATTCACTGTTGCATCTACCCTATATTTAAATTAATGTTAAAGGAACCATCTCTCTTAATTTTAAATGTAGAAAGCTTTCTATGCTTTAAGAGTTAAGATTAATTTAAAAGTAAATTAAATCGATTTAGAAAATATAAGATGTAAGTTCTCTATTCAAATTTTAATAATTTATCGTTTTTATAAAAATTTTTATATATTAAATTTTTCTTAAACCTTCTAAAAGTATCATTGTAATTATGATAAAAACTTTTTTTGTAAAGTAATTTCTGTAAGATATTAAAGAAATGTTTGTACAAAGATAAAAAAGGTACCCAAGAATTCAGTTTATTTAGTTTTTTAGTTAACACGAGAAATTCATATTAATAATAAATGAAAATAATAAAGTGTATCAAAGCTAGGGACATAAATAACATATTTTGTTGTATGACTTCCAAGAAATAATGAAACTGACTACAAAGAGTAAGAAACTAAACATTCCAAAGCTGCGATTAAGAATCCTACACATTAGCAATAATAAGTCTTGATTTGTATATTTCAATGTCAATTCGATTTCGTAAATATTTTGAACAAATTTGAAGATTAAGGATTTTTTATCGTTTCTCTACTAATATGTGTTTTCATTTGTAATATTACGACTGAATATACAAACATCGTAATTCAATTTCATTTTTCAACCGATATAAAAACTTAAGCGTTATATATATACGTATATATATATATATATATGAAATGATTCTACTCGTGTTAGAATATATTTTTAATGACATTAGCATTAAATAAAATATACTTCATTAACTATGGAAATTTTTTTTATAAAAAAATGTACCAAATCGAGTGATCAAGTTTTGGTGTTAAACTGTGATTCATTGAAACATTAAATATTAAAAAACTTGCTCGACTGGTTGCACAAAAATATTGATTTATATTAAATGTACTAATACTCAATTTAACTTTAGCAAAATATTTTTAATTAAAAATTAAAATTAAAAATATAGCGGTTAATTGAAGTTGATAAATTTAAAAAATCTTGTATACATTAAGCAATCTGCTTTTGCATTTTATTGGGTGTACTTTATTTAGTAGACCATGTAAATTTTACAAGGATCTGCGATTTAAAAATAAAGACTGTTTAAAAATTTCTGATATTTAGCAGTTACTAAGTACTTGATATTGTATTTTAAATAATTGCAATAAGAATACAAAGATCAATATTGTTTCTTTGTTCTCCATATCAATTTTTCTCTATTTACCAAGCTGTTGTATAAAATTCTTGTTTTAAATAATTGTATTAAATTAAAGTTGCTGCATACCATTTTATACTTAGAGAAATAAAAATTATATTAAAAATTATTCGATTAAAACTCTTTATGAATGTCATTTGTTATTGTATATATTTATTTTTATTTGTTATTAAATGGATTATTTCAATATGTTCAGTTATGTATTTATGTACTTCAAGTTGTGGTTAGAACTTACCTTTTTTCTGTTTATATAAGTTTTACAATACTTTCAATCTATCGATAATTGTAATGATAAAAGATACAGAAAAAGAATATTCGTCCGACACGTTAGAAAGGTCAAATTTATCTTCGTTACAAACCGATAATAATTCAAATAATTCAAACAATTGTAATAATTCTCCAAAGAAACCGCCAGAAATAAAAAGTTATAGTTTTAATCTTAACAAAAAATGAAGTAAATGAATAATTATGTGGTATTAAAATGTATGAGTTTAACTTTTAATATAATTTTTCAAGACTGTTCTTGTCAACATCTATTTCGTAACCTGAAATTTGTTCCTTGTCCTGTCTTAAATTTTGATCCAAAGCAGAATTCTGCTCCATATTTTTACGAACAAGTAAACCCGTAAGTTTGTAAAATAATTTTACATAAAATGTTTTTATAAAAATACAATACTATTAAAGGAAAATGTTGTTTATCTAGATGTGAAAAAAATGTAAAAAATGAAAAATCACAAGAAAAAGGTAAAATATTTCTATATAAATTAATGTTAATTATCGATTACGTGATTCATAAATTATTTTAGAATGTTTAAACAAAAACAAGCAGCGTTTCAGTTTGAAATTGTCGAAAAATAATTTTAAAAATAAGAAAGATAAAAAAAACAATAAAAAATCAAAAGGTCGGAAAGCTTCTTGCAGCAAGGTTTAAAATTTGATACGAAAACCTAAAATCATGAAAAATACTTTTTATTTCTCTAATAAATATCATTAATACAGACTTACGGTCAGTACGAGGTATTAGAAGGGATTCATCCGAAAAAAAAATCCGAATTTGAGAATATAGAGAATTCCAATAGTAACTCGAGTACAGAATGTAAAAGGGATCACGTAGAAAAAATAGAAATTTATTACTTCGATCATGGAAACTCTGCGTAATAAATCTTAAAATTATCCTAAATATCATCGATTTTTTTCTTCAAATAAATATAGAAAGAACGTTAACCATAATTATTTTTATACCGCAGTTACTATCGCACCACCGACTTACCGCCTTTATTGAAAACGGAATACTTCGCTGAAAAAACCAATTCAAAACTGACTAGAATATTCGCTGAAATATTTGGCTTATTTCATTTAATAGCTAATATTTTCACTGCCTTACTTTTACAATTCTTACGATTTTTACTTTTTAGTATAATACGACCATTAACGGTTGGTGTAATCCAACTAATTGCCGATTATTTTATAAAACCTTTACTCTCTATAACATTTAACGGTATTATTCAACCGATTCTTATACTATTCTACAACATAGCAACATCGGTCCGTGATTGTTGCGAGCCTTTGGCAACAACGATTGGCTTTTATTTTAAAGAAATCTCGATACTATTCAAATCCTGCAGACTGATAGAAATAACGCACAATTATAAAAATAATTCCAGTACAAGTTTATGATACGAAATTAAAGAGAAACCATAATTATAGGGGGATAATTCTTAATATTAAAATAATAAACTAGAAGATAATTTAACACCAGGTATATATTTGTTTTTCGTTATAACTTTACAATATTATCATCGTTTCGCGCTTTATTTTTTTTCTTTTATACAGAACAAATCATCTTATATCATTCCATTTGTATTCTCACTCACAAGTTTCTTATTTACCGCTCACAGGGATTAACTTATAATTCGTCGATAATTCTTGTCTCTTCGCTTCAGCATTTCGCGCAATAAATTATGTACAATCTCACAAACAGCAAACGAAGGAACCTAATTACATCGTACAGTTGCTTTCTTTCTTATAATTTGCTATTTACAGGTACTACTAATGTTTTTACTATCCTCTTCTCTGTTTTCCATTTAATTATTACATCTTTCTCTATACAGAAGGACGCTTTCCTTGTTTTATTTTCCGTCATGCGTCACGTAGCGCCAGTAGCCTCGATGAAGCAATTTCTTCAGCATCAACTGGATAGCGAACAAAGAGTAACAGAGGAACAAAGGCATACGATGATGATCTAATCTCAAGGAACTGCAGCCTCTGGCCTCTCGCTCAACTTTGGAGATTTTTTAGGTGCTCGACGTCGTTGTTGGAACTTCCAAGGCGCCTGACGCTTGCGAAGTTCCGGATGCTGAATCACCTGGGAGCAATTTTATTTTTAACGGGATAAAAGACTGTTTTACGCAAGGCTAACTTTTACAAATCGTATATTCACGAGGAAATTATGAATACATACCTAAAAGTGCAGCTTCTAAGTCACCCAGAATTTCAGTTTCCTTGGGATCGATAAGATTAAAGCGCTGATTAAGAAGCGTAAGGTGGGCGAAGACACAATTGAGGTGTACATGTAACCCCAAAAGTGCCACCTCCCGGAAGTGGCAGTGGTAAATGTGTGCCACGACGTGGTAAAGTAGCCGCAGGATTTTTCGCACTATCGACTCGAACGAACTGGGAAATTCGTTCGCTGCGAAAATAAACGAAACAGTTTTCTTATACCGCTATAAACTATTCCCATTATGCCAATCCTTATAATTTTAAATATATTTTATATGTAATATATTATTTATAGAAAGTAACCTTATTATTATGATTATTATTTGTAAGAGGTAAATAAAATTTTATTATTTCCAAATTTTCTTTCCTTATACACGTATGTATACAATTTTGTTCAGCCTTCGCTTTTTAGTTCTTCCGCTATGACTAAGCTTCGATGACAATACTGACCTTTTTTTTCTCTAAGTAATGAATTAATGGAAGGTACAAGTTTTAAATTAATATATGATTAAGTACGTTACGTCAAACCTGCTTATTTGCTCTTTTAAAAACATTAATTTATATTAATTAAAAAGGTTATTAACAAAATTATTTACTTTACTAATTAATAACTTGAGAAACGTAATATAGTTTATTTTTACGCGCATTTCAGACTTATTTCAAACACTATAATGAAGGAATATATATTATAATAGTTAAATAATGCTAATATCGTGTTAAAGTTTCTTAATCAATTGACTGTAGAACTAATGAAATGCAGTTTAGTTAATAAAATATCACGAATCATAATAAAAAATTTACGCGCATGAAATGCAGCATTGGGTTTACGTTATATCTATTAATAAATTATGAGTTGTGAATAATTGAACAAAAAATATCGATTCAATAATGCAATCACTTTTTGTTTACTACAGTTTCGAAAAGCAAAATTCGGATTTATCTGTAAAAATTTTTCTGTATTCGCATAAAAAATATAAATCGTTAATTTAAAAAGCTTATTCGTCGAAAAATGATTTTTATTAAAAAAAAATTACGTCGATGTCTATTCATATTTCACCGTGTAAAGTACAAATCAACAGAATAGAATGTCGTCGAATAAAAATTTTTAATTTTTGTATCAAATAAAATTTTTAAATTAAAAAGACAAAATTTTTTTAAATATAATTTAGTTATATTTATATACATATATATATATATATATATATATATTTTTAAGCATTTGTTAAAGCAAATAATATCACTAAAGTTAAATTAAAAGGGCAAGTATTGATTTAATTTCGGTTTTCAAATAAAATTAAAACATGTTTTCTTCAAAAAAAAGTACCTAATACCTTTAACTAAAAGACAATTAACTAACTAAAGCAATTACAGTTTTAGTTTTACAAACAAATATGGTTAAAATGTAGATAGAAAATGTGTATTACGAAATATATTCCTTAAACATTTATGGACGATAAAAATTGTAATTTATACAATATAATTAAAATATATAAAAATTTAAAAACAAAAATTTACTATTTATCCAAAAAATCTAAATAAATCAATCAAAATGACATAAAAATATTTCATAGTTTATAAAATATAAACGTGACAATTCCATTCGTTTCATTGAAATTTGGGATTCGAATACAAAACATTGATATGCTACAATTACAGCTGTAACAGCTGATACATGATTAATGTTCGTACATTTATTTCGCCCAAACAAAATTAATATAATTCATTTATAAAACCGACGTTTTAAAGTCACAATTTTAATTATATAAGAGTAAAAAGTAAATTTTTAACATTGGTAAAAATGTTCGATAAATTAAATAATTTTATTTAATTTAGACCACGAAAATTTAATATCAAAATTATATTTAATCGATACCAATTTTCAATAAATTACATTTATGTATACTTCGATTCAGTCATAGAATAAATTATTTATAATTTGTAGCTAAAATATTGCCTCGTATAAACTTACCGTTACGTCGGAGGAATAAAATCTTTCTTTTACGTTGTTTGTTTTCAATATAAACGAAAACTTTTAAATAAAAAGTCAAACACAAAAAATAATTATATAAATTAGTGTATCTTGTCTAGCAATAAACTTAATACGTTTAAAGGTTTCCGAATAGTATTAGAGAATCAATATCGCAAACAAATAAAATGTGTTATGTATACGTGTATTAAGTCGTCCGAGTAGTAAAATCTTAGATATATTTGGATACATTCGATTCTAAGTATTTCCTCGTGAAATAATACACAAATCAATATCGTAGATAGCATTGTGATCTTTAAATAACTGGATTAACCAAGAAAACGATTGGGTTTACGTTTGATTATTTCTAACGATTATATCAAAATTCTACGATAACTTAATATTAATAGAACAAAAAGTAAATTAAAAACACAACGATTAGCTTTAACTTATTATCATAGCTATTATGTTTATTATAGATAAACATTTTAATAATTTCAAAAGCATAATTTCACAAGATTTTCAAATATAATTACACGGTATACCAAAGTATTATCCTATTAAAGTTTACTTCAAATTTATTTTTCAAACAAATATGAAACGTTAAATTTTAAAGGTAATATACCAGATTGGGTTCACCGCATTAAATAAATTAATCACGTTTCCACAAGAATATATCCTGTTCGTAGTCTCGGTATATTATTGCATAGTGTATTACAAAAAAAAAATGGTAAGAATCATCGATAAATTAAGATAATTACGAAAAGAAATTTGTTAAATATTTTTTCTAACAACAACGCGAATTTCAAGCGAATAAAATGTATGCAACGTTATTTTACGCTAAATTTCGCGAGTAAATTTCCCTTTGAAATATTTACCGTATTTTGTAGGAAATATAGTTTCATCGCTGACGGTGCGTTGTGTAAAGGTCATCACATAATCTATATACTGCGGTGCCGCCACCCTAGTCTTCTTACCTTTTTCGTCAAACCACAAATACGTTCTGTAATGTAAAACAAAGATAATTAAATTCACCTAGGAACAAAAATAATAGAGTGTATTTGTAATGCGCTCGTTTAATATTATTACCGCAACATTGCAACAATTTACAATTGAGATTTTTCACGAATTCGATTTAAAAACATAATTTCACGAGATATAAAAAGCACTTTGACGTATTTAATTTGCTAACGAGATCATGTTTATTACTTCGGTCAAACATATTTTCCTTGATAGATACGACGACAAGATTGCAATCTTTTTTTCTTATTATTCTCCGAGCGATACTATTTTTAGATATATCTCATTCATACGTTTATATAAATTAAGGTGTGTTTAAAATATATATCAAATACACTTATTATTTTTTTTCCTTTCGACGAATAAAAATATGGAGCAGAAATATCAGAATTTCCTAATGTATTTTTAGTGTTTACGGTGCTTCTACTTCGTGAGAATATTAGATCCCGTAATCGAGTTTCAAGTTGCGCGTCTCTTTTATTCGATACGATCACACGGTTGCTTGAAAAATAAGTTAATTTACAATAATGATCGTTGAATCACCGTGAAAATGAAAAAAAAACGATGATAAACTTGTTATTTGCATCTAGATAAACATATTTGTAATTTTTCCTCGTCTATTTATTTGCAACATTGTAACTCTTGTCGTACAAAATTTAACGATTCGTTGAATAATTTGCATAAACTTCTCATTTTTTAATCGTCGCGTTCTTTTTTTTTTGGTTATTAACGGAATTTAAAATACGGTAAACACTCGCGTAAACATCCGTTCGTCTCTCGATCAATTTAATATTTTTTTGTAATTAAAGTACAAGAGACTCGGCATCGAACGAATACATTTTGTAATTTTCGTAGGGTTCCGTATCGTTCGGAAGAAACGAACAGACGACGAAAAGTCGAAGAAAACATGGATCGATAATAAATTAGTCGTCGCGAAAGGGTGGAAAGAAAAATAAATAGTAAATTCTCGAATACCTTAAACCTGGTCCAGTCATGTCGGGACATCCGGTGGGGGTGCAGAACTCGGAAATAGTGCCGTAAACGAGATTGATGTGGTCGAAGAGTGCGAGTGTATGAGAGGCCAACCACTCGTTGTAATCGAGGCCCGGAGGTAGGTCGACTAGTACCCTCAAGTCCACATCGGGAAGCTGCCTTTCGAGAGCCGCTTCCTCCAGATAGAGCTTCGGATCTTCCGTTGTTCCAGCATCCTTTTCCTTTCGTCGAGCTTTTCTGAAAACCGAGCGCAAAGATTCGTTACGTACGAGCGAACGGCTCTAAGCTTTTATCTACCCCGTCACCCCAGTTTCACCCACGCGTGGCCCCTTGCGAAAGGAATAAAAACAATAACAAGAAGAAGATGAAGAAAAAGAAGAAGAATAATAATGAGGAGAAAAACAAGGAAATCAAGAAAAACAAGAAGAATTAGAAAAGACCAGCGACGCCAGCGGCTCAACCGTCGAGAGAACATCGGCGCCCATCCCTGGGAAAATCGGCGCCACTTCCCCCTCGACTGTTTCGCCAGTGGGACGCTCAAGGTCGAGCCACCCCCTCGCGTACGTGCGCAAACGCGTTGGGAGGCCGACGTTTACGCTGCTACCGATGCTGTTGTTCGTTGCCGTTGCCTCCGCTGCTTACGTTACTCCTGTAACTCCTGTTACTCCTGTTACTCCTGCTACTCCTGCTACTCCTGCTACTCCTCTTATCCCTCTCGACGATGTCGATGTTGCTGTCGCCGCCGGCTCCCTATGCGAGCACGTAAACTAAAAGCCTGCGAGCAAGCGATTCACAAGCGTGCGCCAAACAGAGATTACGAGATGTTTTTTCCCTTGTATTCGTATTCTCCCCCAACGTTCTCTCTCTCTCTCTCTCACTCTCACTCTCACTCTCTCGCTCTGTCCTCGATCCGTCCTCGATCTCGGTATCTCTTAACTCATCGGCGTTTGCTCTCTCTCTCTCTCTCTCTCTCTTCGCCAAATCAAAGGGAAGAGGCAAAGCGGCAAAGCGGCAACGATCGAACTGGGACTCTGCGATCCTTTTCCCTTCGTTTCGCGCGCTTCGACTTTTACGAATCGAGCGGCGAATGTAAATTACGGCGGGAGTTCCCTCGAACGCGGCACGCGTCGACCTCGTTACATAATTCATTGAAAAGAATACGCGGCG
Source organism: Dolichoris vasculosae (assembly GCA_018907195.1). Lineage (NCBI taxonomy): Eukaryota > Metazoa > Arthropoda > Insecta > Hymenoptera > Agaonidae > Dolichoris > Dolichoris vasculosae. The sequence goes on from JACCHY010000006.1 coordinate 12,697,480, forward strand.
CGTTCGTTGACTCGAAGAAGAACTCGCGAAGGCTCGGATCGCGATGTTTGCAGAGGAGAAGGAAAAAAAACCAGCTCGAGCAAGCGAAAAGAATACGAAGAATCCCAGCTGAAAGAAGCGCAGAGAAAGTAAAACGGCAAAGAAACATGTTTTGTAATGGAATTATTGTGATTGTGGAAGAAACTCACGCGACAAGTTCACTGAAGAATCGTATTTTCCTATGGCATGTGTCGAGTAGGGAGAGTCGCGAATGCGCCGCGTTATTGCCGGAGGTACCGGATGTGGCGTGGTGGACCGGCGTCGTTGGCGCTGATGACGATCCCAATATGGCGACGACCCCGCGCGCCGGCGAACGAAGCATGCCGAGCTTCAAAATTCCCTCCACGATTCGTTTATTCTCTCTCTCGCTCTCCCCCGAAAATTTCACCTTTCTCCCGCTCTCCTATCGGCTCACGTACCGCCGCTCTACCATAGCACTCCCGCAACACTTCGGATTTCACGCCGATCACGGATCTCGTATCTACAGTGGAAAACAGGTTGCAAAAGTCAAAACAATCGTGACGATGAGCGAGGAAGGATGCAGGTCGGACGGGGGGGAGGTGCAGGAGGCGAAGGAGGCGAAGGAGGCGAAGGAGGCGAAGGAGGCGAAGGAGGCGCATCGATCCCCCGGCGGTGGTGCGGGACTCTTTTATCGTCGACCGAATCGCCCGATGACGTAACGCCCGTTCGCTCGTCCGCTCGTCCGCTCCACCTCGGCGATCGAACAGCGCGATTTTGAAATTCCGGTACGCTCGCGCGTCCTTCGGCCCCCCGTGTCCGTAATCGTGTACGTGGTGCGAACGCGTATCGATCGAAAGTTACATTTCACCGAGGTGAAATCGATGGGCGCGAAGGAGCCGCGCGTGCGAGGCATGGCTATTAGTGCACGCCCGACCGAGGAAAGGGGACGAGGGAGGGAACCAACGGAGGAGTGCGCTCGGGGGACAGGTAGAAGGTTACGTAATGCCGGACGTCCAAGTCGTGGTCGTGATCGTAGTCGTCTTCGTCGTCTTCGTATTCGTCGTCTTCGTCGTCGTCGTCGTCGTCGTAGTCGTCCTCGTCTTCGTACTCGTCGTCGTTGTCGTCGCTGTGGTAGTCGAGGAGGACACCGCCAGCTCCGACTTCTCGAATCGTGAGGTTCGCTAGCCCATGACGATCGTACCCGCGAGCCCGAATACGACTGGTACGTACCTCGCGGTCGACGCGACGTCGCGAGTCGTCGCCCGAGCATCAACCCCCTGGACCCCCACTTCTTCGACGCGCGTTCTTATCCCCCTCTTCGTTCTTCTCGAACCGTTGAAGCATCTCGCTCTTCCGCGCGGCGTATAAACAAAAAGATACGAAGCGAAAAGAAAAGGGAAGAGCGCACGCGGAGCCTCGCCGTCGGCCATCATCAGGGTCAATAAATTTAACCGAGAAAACGAGCGTCGAGGTCCTCCCGAGCTATTTATAATAACGCGTCGATAGTTGGACGTAAGTTGGCGGACGTCGGTTCGTTCGCAGTTACGTTCGTTGTTTTTGCTTCTCTTTCCTCTCATCTTCCTCCTGCGTCTCTCTTCTCCCGCTCGTTCCTCTTCCCCCTTCGATACGCGAAGTCGTACCGACGAGATAAGCGAGTCAATGAATCCGCGTTGGAGTCACCGATCGCCGTAAACAAAGATACCGCTTATCGTCGGGTCTACGGGAGAGCTCGACGAGGTGAGCGGGATACGAACGATGCGTCGCCGAGGGAAGACCAGACTCGAGAGGAATGGAAGGATAAGCGCTACGAGAGAGATAGAGTGAGATAGAGTGAGATAGAGAGAGGCACGGTGGTGGCTCGGCACGTCGCTGTCGACGCGCTTCGGCGATCAGCTGTTGGCTCTCGTTTCTCGCTCCGTCAGCTGACTCGCGCCGCCACCGGCACAGCCTCCTCGCTGATCTCTCCGTCTCCCTCGCTCGGCGACAATCGATAAGCTGGCGCTTTCCCCCGCGGGATCCAACGACGACGACGGCTCCGACGCGTCGGCGACGCTCCCGCGGTTGGCCCCCGAGGATGCGGATCGCGAGGAGAGCCTCTCGATCGATTCGTCACGGCGCCTCGGAGACGCCTGGCTCCTCTCTAGCGTTTCCGATTAGCGTCGCAGCGACGGCGACGGTGACGCTTCGTTGCACCTCTCGGGAGGAAGACGAAGAGGAAGACGAAGAGGAGGAAGAAGAAGAGGAGGAAGAAGAAGACTCGCGTACCGTTAAGCGCGAGCAACCGGCGCGAGCAACCGGCGCGAGCCTAAGAAAAGAACGACTGCGTTTCGCGCGTTAACCGCGAGTCCGCTGTACCTCGACCGGTTCGCAGGGAGGTGGGAACGGGCGGGGAGGGGCGGCCCAACGCCAGGGATAATTATGCAATTGCGGCGATTATGCAACGCGGCTAATTGAGGATTAATCGCTGCGACATTGAGGGAATCTCACGGAGCGAACGCCGAGCGTGAAAATAGCCGCGACGACGACCGCGTGTACCGTACGGTTATATAATTGACGCGTGGGCGGTCGGAGGCGGACTCGGTCCGGTCCGGGTGCCCTTCGACGTTGCCCCGGTCTTTTCGCCTCGCTCCTCTCCATCTCCGGCCATTGTTCGAGGCTACCGACGCGCGCTAACGGTACCCTCGTCTTCTAACGTCCGCGGGGACCCGAAGGAAGAGAGGCGGTGCGCTCGAGCGTCGCGCGCGTATTCTTCGGTCGTCGTCGAGACCCACTTTCGGCAGCTCGAATGTGGAGCAGCGGCGCGAGAAAATAAAAAGAAGACCGGGCGGCATCGATTCTCGCACAGCCGGGCGAAAGCACGCGCGCGTATCCTTGGGTTAGGAGGGGCGGAACGTCGTTGGTTTTCGTTCCGAGGAGGAACGTGTGCCTGCCTCGTCGAGGAGTCGTCCGAGGATCGTTCCTTTCGCTCGTTTTCTCTTTCCTCTTTTCTTCCGCGCTCTGCCCGCGTAATTCGTCGTTCTGGGTTGTGGCTTAGTCGAGGATACTTGGTGTATACTTCTTCGTGTATACTTGGTGGATACTTGGTGGATACTTGGTGGACACTTGGTGGACACTTGGTGAGACGTCCGCACTCGCGTGTCCGCGTCGTTGGACTGAGCGGGAGCGAAAGTGCGGTACTGTCGAGGCGCGAAGCGATATTCCGACGCGAAAACTGATTTTGATTCTCGGCGTCGGCGTCGGTGGCGGCGGCGGTGGCGGCGGTGGCGGTGGCGGCGACGACGACGTTGCATCGCCGATCCTTGGTCGTTGGGATCCGGAGCAACGTTACTCTCCGTTCGTTCTCGGGGCTTTGGGTTTAACGGAGGATAAACGGAATACGTAACGCCGATATCGCAATCGTCGGTCGGTTATCCCGCACTCGTAACTCGCGCACACCTACTCGATTTTGCGTTGAGAAAAACGAGGGAAGAACGAATCGATATAAAAATAAAGTCCGTTATCGTTGGCGATAAAATATTTATGGGATTTTTTAATTGGCTGAGAAATTAAATATATAGCAATTATGAAATTAAATCATTATCGAAACGATTAAATATATATATTACGCCAAAGATTCGCCAAGGTAAACGTATATCCGGGAATAGTAATTACAACGTTGCGGCAATATCGCTGCAAAATCGATAAGGCTTTTAAACTTGGTTCATCCAATTATTTTAAAGTCCGATCTGATTAAAAAAATTTGTATACGCTGGAATTTATTACAACGAAACTAATGCGAGAAAATAAGAGGAGAAACGAAATTATTATTAGTCGCTGCGGAATAAAAATTGGAAAAGTGTGTTGTTGCTTTTCGCGGTGACTCGATTAACTGCAGTTAATAACCGCGAGGGAAAAAGGGCAAACATCTTTATCGTTGTTATAAAAAATAGGATTATAAATTTTGTTATATAGTTTTTTACAGCTACCGAGACTGTTAAAGAGAAAAAAGCGCTGAGAACGCAAACTAAATATCGAGGAAGGTTAAATAAAAATGTTTTTCTAATATTTTTATAGGAGCAACGGTTTTTAAGCAGTAACGGTCGGTATCTAGTGTTTATAGTGGTATACAAAGCCCGAAGAGAGCAGAATTGTGCTCGGAACCGTGGAACACTGCGCAGAAAACTCTATATCCTGGAAAAAAAAGATAATCGCAGAGAAATAATAAAAGAAATAACGTGTACTTTTATATTAATGTAATTTATTGCACCGCTTTTTCTCGATGATTTAAACCTCGCTGCGATTCTGTTTGATTAATACGTGATGTAAAGATAGGCTAGAACACAGCACATTTGCAACGAGACACGTCGATCTATAGTTTCAAACTCGTTAATTAAGTATTTAAATTTCCGCAATAATTTTCCAACAAATATAAACGTATCGATAACGGCTAATTCCAAAAGCGTTAAAAACGTTACGATTTCAAATATTCCGCTGGTAAATGCTTTTTTTCTTTCTACATTTTAATCGCTGAGTAATAATATTATTGTAGGAAAACAAGAAAAAAAATGTAAAGAAAAAAAAAAAAAATAAGCGAGTCTAAACTTTGCGGTACCGTGGAAGAAGTAGAGTGGCTAATTGAAGAAAACGTTCCAAAGCTAAAAGTGTAATCTTTAATTTTCTCTTTTTTCTTCTTTTTGCGCGAGTTTTTTTTTCCTTCCTTTTTTTCTTTTTTTTCTTTTTTTTTTACCGAGATTCGGCGTTTTTAGGGCAGCGCTCCATCGTTCCGAGTCCGGTCTCATCGGCATTCAAGCATCACGCACAAACAATATATTCCAACTGCTGTTGCTTGAAAATCGTTGCTCGTACGAAAAAAAAAAAAAAAAGAGAAAAAAAATATGAAATATAATTTTGTTGAAAATCGCTCTCGACTAGTTCATTTTATATCGTTATAAATTTAATCTACGACCACGGGTTCGAGTCGTAAAGAAGAAATTAGATTTTAAATTTTAAATTCGCGGTCACTCCGCCGAAGTAAACAATATTGCAAAATATATTTGGACGTAGAGAAATTTAAGATATCGTTATTAACGTTGAATAGGCTTACGTAGAAACTTTGCATTGGATAGGATTTGCGTACTTTTTTCTTTAAAGCGACTCGTTTATATTTCCTGTTACGAGGCTTGACTTTATCAACGAACGAAGGAACAAAAAGAAACACGCGAAAAATCAATGGAAGCGAGACGCGAGCTTTGACGAAACAATCGAGTTTGCCATGAATACATCATCCAGTTTTGTACTTGTCAAACCTATAGCCTATACTTATAAATTTTTACTTTTCAAATAAAAGTTAATAGAATTTCTGGATAAAATCACTTATCGCTTTCGTTGTTGAATAACTTAAACGTAAACAGATCACGATAAATCGACTAAAAATAATAAATGTCGCGATAAGATAATGTTTTGCTGATAAAACCAAAACTCAATTATCGACTTTTCCAATGAACGACGAAAATGGATTAAACCGCTGACAATTAATAAGCCAAGATGAAGCATCATCCAAGATATCACCCGAAGCGATTCTCGACGGTTAATTTTGACGATCACCTTGCGTTTTTCTTTTCCCCGACGCGTTTCACAATCGAAAACTTGCTCTCGACGGCGAGCCGAAATTATTTTTATTAAAAGGAGAAAAGAGACGGGGAAATTTATAGGATGAAATCGTCCTGTTCGTAAAGTCTTGGAGAGTCTCGGTATTTCGGTGCGATCGTACGGCCATTCCACGCTCGAGTTTTGCAACGAAGAAAAATGTTTAATTTAAAAGTACGAACTGGAATACGAAACGCGATTTACGAACGACGAATGTTAGCTCAAGGCTTTTGTTACATACGTACACGCGTTCGTTTTCCGTATATACAAAATGCAACCAAACGATGTGCGAGTTTTTCTCTCTCTCTCTCTCTCTCTCTCTCTCTCTCTCTCTCTCTTGCTCTCACTCTCTCACTCGCTCTCTTTCTCGCTCTTTCTCGGAGCAATATAGTGGCGTACTGCAAGCAAGTTCAAATATTGACCTGACCTTAATCACGCGCTACACGATCGGCGATATAAAAGGAAAGAAAATGAAAGAAAGGAAACAGGAAGGAAAAGAAATTACGTGGGAGTCCTCGAGATATTTATTTTTGTTTAATAACTTTGACTTACCTTCTTTTAAATAAGAAAGCCGTTAAACAATGTGACAAAGCCGGTTTCTCCTCGGACATAATTATTACACACATTACACTTTTTTTTTCGTTTAATTGGCGGTACGCTCGACAACAATTTACTCGTTTTTCCCCCGCTCGTTTTTTGTTTTGTTTTTATTATCAAAGGATTTCCCTACGAAATTTCTGATTTCACACGAGCGATTTCACCGTTCTTTGTGAAATCGAGAGAGAGGATTACGTGAACTAAGACTTTCTATCGAAAAGGGAATTACCGGAGTGAAAAAGAAATCATCATACTATTAAAGACGGATAGCGGATAACGACTAGATCGAACGGAAATTCGCGTCGGAGGTACTTTTATTTTCCCGTTGGCCTTCCGCGGGGGAAACGACTCGCCGCCTTTCCCACCTTAAGAAGCGCGGGATGTCGCACGAGCAGCGCATCCGCCGGGATTTTCGGGCATGGATCCGGCCCGAGACTGGCAGACTCTAGTGGCGCTCGACGACAGCGACTGGGCTACGGAAACACGTGACGGTGTCCTCGGCATCGGCGGAGAGGGACGCGTCGATGGCCGAGCACTCGAGGAACTTTCTACTTCCCGAGCCGAACATGGCCGCGGCGGTCCCGCTGCTCTCCCCCACCTCCCTCTCTCTCTCTCGCACTCTCTCTCTCCCTTACTTTCCTCCGAGCGCAGCGCTACGCGAGAACGAGAGAGAGAGAGACAAGCGTCCCATTGGCGGAATCCCCGAGAGAACCCGTCGAGAACCTCTACGTCATCGGCGAGCTTATCCCCGAAAAGGAAGGTCCTGTGCCGCCGAGGACGACCCGCGCTGGACTCACGTGGCGCGTGTTGTACTCGGCGCTCGCGCGGACAACGGGACGACGGTACTGACTGATTGCCGGCGCTCTCTCGCCAGGGCCCAGGCCAGGCAGGCGTCGCGTCGCCTCCTCCACCACCTCCTCCACCTCCTCCGCCACCTCCGCCACCTCCGCCACCTCCGCCACCACCTCGTCTTCCCTCCTCGTCTTCCCTCCTCCTCCTCCCGCCTCGTCCTCCCTCCCTCCCTCCCTCACTCCTCTAGCTCCGGGTCGCTCGGCAAGGGCTTCGCGAACGTCCGCTAATGGCTCTAATGCCGTTAGGCTCTCCTCCCAAGGTCCCACCTCCTCCTCCACCTCCTCCTCCTCCACCTCCTCCTCCTCCTCCTTCTCCTGGGCCAGCGCGGCGCTCTATTTTTGGCACGCGGCCGACTCCACCGGGAGTGAGTCATCGGGGCCTCCCGGGGCACCCGCGATCGGGACCTCTCCCTCGGGGAGGGGGGAATCGATGCGCTCGGTGGTTAATGGGAATCACGCTTGCGCAAATCAGCGACTGAGTCACGAATCGCAACGTCGTTCGTTCGTTCGTTCGCTCGTTCGTTCGCTCGTTCGCTCGTTCGCCCATGAATCTTACGGCGAACCGCTATCGTACGCGCGAGAAAGGAAACCTAATCTTTTTGACAAGCGACCGCCGGCGATAAAAACGCCAGTCGGTTGCACTACCTGAGAGAGAAGCGCGTCCCCTCGGTGTTTTAGCGCCCTTGGTTCTCGCGAAAAAGAGGCTATCGGTTTTTGTAATTGTACACTTATTCGTTAATACCGATAAGCTTCGGGAAAATAATTAGATACGGTAATACGATCGAATCGATACTCCGCGTTTTAATTTTCGTGTTCTTTCTTTTCCGTTCCGTCGATCGTCCGAGAGAAGCCAAAGATAAACCGACGCGATATTTGCATCGGAGCGAGGAGAAACGTTTCAGCCAAGCGTTTACCCGATGTAACGAGATTATTTATAACGTCGCGCGGCGCAAGGTCGAGGGAAAAATTAATTCTTACGTCGATTCGCGCCGATTCGCGCCGATTATTCGCGCCGATTCAGGAGGGAACGAATATCGAGCGCCGCACGCGAACGATATACTCGAAATCGATCGCGCGCTCGACGAAACCGCGAATTCGGGTGCTTCTCGCATCCTTGGACTCGGTTCGATCCTTCCTTCGATTTCGAGAGAGAAACCCGAGTTTTACCGTTCGGCTTCGCCTGACAATTACCGAGCGTAACTTACCCGTAACCTCGCGCGAGACCGTGAAATTTTAAACGGACTCGACAAAAATAATACGGCGCTCGTTCGTCTACGGGATACGAAAATTCTATATTTACCACCGCCACGACTTTACTTATCGACCATTGAATAATTAACTCTAATTTAAAACGAACACATCGATTTATGCGCGATTTAAATACAGGTAGCCGACGCCAACGCCGGTAAAAATGAACCTCGGGCATTCGTACGCGGACGAGTTTGAATAAATTTAAATATTCCTTTCGACGTAAATAAAATTCTTCGATGTCCGATCGATAAAACAGTGCAACGATAAATTGTAAGTTTTTACGCTAGCTTAAAATATAATATTTAGGTTATACCCTACTTTTTAACGATTTACCGCTTCAACTTATTATTTCGACGACGCGAACTTTACCGGGGGCAGAGAGGGAGAGGGGGAGGGGATATTTCAATCCGGCGCTCTCGACTTTTTTCCTACTCTCGAACGCGTTATTATTCTCGCATCGCACCGACGGAATATCGTGTGTCGTAGTTTCGCGCTTGCATAAATTAGCGAAGCGGAGTCGAACCACGAGTCGAGAACCGAGAACCAACCGAGAACCAACCGAGAACCAACCGAGAACCAACCGAGAACCGTTCTCGAGAGCGAATAAAAGAAAAACAAAAAAAACACGGATAAGAAAATTATAAATCGAGAACGATCGACGAGAAAATAATCGCGATTTTATTATTTTTTACTCGCCGCGAACGCGTTTTATCGAGCTTCCAACTTTCGTATTCGGCGAACGCGCGAAAGCTGAAATATTTATAAAATGCCGAGAGACGTCGGCGCGTTCTTTTTTAAAAAACAATTTACCATAAACGGAGCGACCAGTTTAGCCTTTTAACAACGATACGCGCATTTTTTCTCCTTCACCCCGCGTGCATTATCGTTCTTACGAAGCGAGGCGCGTTCGAATCGCCTCGAGATAAAAGAAAAATAAAGTAACGCGTAACGCGTTATCGATAAAACCTTCGCCGTTCGCTCGTCCTATTCTTTCCCGTTGCAACGACGGTGGTGACGAGGTGGTGACGAGACGAGCGGAGAAGGAAAAAAAGAAAAAAAAGAAAAAAAAAGAGAAAAAAAGAAAAAAAAAGAAAAAAATACAACCAAGGAAATCAAAAGTTTTCGAAAGAGTATCGACGCGTTGCGAAATACGTTAAACTTATCGCCGAGCGCATTCGTCGTTTCCCGAAACGGAATTCCAACCGTCTCGAGGAACAGCAACGGGAGTTCGCGCCTCGACTCCGATGTTCCTCGGAGCGGACGAGTAATCGTCACCCTCCATTGTTCTTCTCGTTTCCCGCTGTTTTCGCGACTCCCGGAACGAATGTCCCTCTCCCCCGGATCCGCCGCCTCCTCCTCTTCCTCCGCCAACCCCGCGTCCTCGCCCCCACCTCCGGGTGATGTAAAAAGGCGCAAGGAATCGATGTGCCCGGGGTAAGCGGCATCGCGTTACCGCGTCGCTCGACCTCCTTTTGCGCGCTCTCCTTATCTCTCTCTCTCCATCGCTCTCTCTCGCTCTCTCTCGCTCGCTCTCGCTCGCTCTCGAGAAGCTTCGACCGCTCGTTATTTTCGTACGCGCACCGATGCGGCCCCGCGCGGAAGCTCGCCCAGACGACGGCGTTCATCGATCGGCGCTTCCTCCGATCTCGCGCGGGTTTCCACACACGCGTTACGCAACCGCCGCGCGACGAAAATAATCCAGGCGAAATAATCGGAGCGTGGTGGTGTCGGGGAACGTGGAGAGGAGAAAATCGTCCGCTCGATCGATGCGCTTGTCACCCGTGGCCAGGAACGAGGCGGACATAGAGGCGAACGTAGAGGCGAACGTAGAGGCGAACAAGGTTAACAACCGACTCCCCGACGAGACACAGGTGCGCGGACAAAAACGAAGGAGCGCGAGCGAACGGAAAAAAAAAAAAAAAAAAGAAAGAATAAAAGGGAAAAAGTGAGAAAACGCCGTTGTCCGAGTCGCGCGTGTGCGTGTGTAAATAAAAAGTCGAGCGAGAGAGAGCGAGAGAGAGCGAGAGAGAGAGGAGAGAGAGGAGACGGCGGAGGCGCTGAAACTAGAGATAAATGTGTGTTGTCGGTAGCTCACCCCATAAACCAGTCGACGGTATCGCGGAGGTACTCGGGTAGCCTATCCAGTTTGGCTGATTTCGCGGGCCAGAGCACCGCCGTCGACAGTGTCCGACGATCCTCCGACGGTCCTCCGACGGTCCTCCGACGGTCCTCCGCCTCCTCCTCCTCCTCCTCCACCTCCTCCTCCTCCACCACCTCCTCCTCGTCTTCCTCGGCGGCTGCACACGGACGCGCTCACGCACACTCGCACATGCAGCCGCGGGCGCTAAGGGCGCTCGAGAAGAAGCGGCACACGGCACTAGAGCGACGCGATCCGCGTTGCCGTCGTTGCCGTCGTTGCCGTCGTTGCCGTCGTTGCCGTCGTTGCCGTCGTCGCTTGCGCTGCTCTTTCTTCTTCTTCTCCCCTCGTCGAGTCTAACATGGCGAGAGGAGGACCCGGCGCTCGCGCCCCGCACTTCGCTTCCCTCTTCGTCTGTTCTCTCGGCGTCCGGGCGCCACCACCGCCGCCGCTGCTGCTGCTGTTGCTGTTGCTGTCGCTGTTGCTGTCGCTGTCGCTGTCGCTGTCGCTGTCGCTGTCGCTGTCGATTAACTCCACGAACAACAACTACACGAACCGAACGCGGGGTCAACGCGAGGACGAGCGACCCTCCGACGAGGACCTGGGGGCGACGAGGACGCGCAGCTGGACGTCCCACATCTCGCCCAACCTCCCCGCTCCTCCAACCAGCTGAGGATGTCGAGGCTCCCGGGGGAGGACCGCGTCGTCTATTGCGCCAACGTCGATGCCTTCGGTTGCATCAAGCCCTCCAAGGAGCTCTCCTCGAGCACACGCGAATCTCCGCCGAGAGCTTAGACACTGGCGAGAGCAGCGCACTTCGACCAGTCCACGTCCGGAGCGCCGTGGTCGTCGTCGTCGTCGTCGTCGTCGTCGTCGTTGTTGTTGTCGTCTTCGATGTCGTCGTCGTTGTCGTTGTCGTCGTTGTCGTCGTTGTCGTCGTTGTCGTTGTCGTCGAGGTCGACCAGCGCTCCCTCCTCGTTACCAACCGCCAGTGCGGGAACTGACTTACCGACCGACGGCATACTTTCATACTTCATACTCGGTGCTTCCCTCCTCGTCGGATAGTTCGCGGGATTCGCTCCGAAACATTTGAATCTTTTCCGATCGATCGCCTCGAATAATGATAAATTTAACTGCGCATCTAAAATCGTGCACGTTGATAAATCTCGAGTTTTAACTTTCGATCTTTTATTCATAAGTATGCTTATTTCCAACTCTCGTTGTATTAATTATTTCTCGCTCTGTTTTGCTTTTTTTTTTTTGCTTATTTTTCTTTTTTTTCTTCCTTTTATCGTTGTTTAGTTTGCTAAACTTTTCAACCTTATCTGCTGTAACCTTGACGAAGCTTGTAAATAGGTAACGGTAAATTAGTTTCAAGGTACATCCCCCGATGATGGGAGTAACTTTTGTAAGTAAATTTAGCGATATCTTAAACTTTCTTCAAGGATTTTCCATTAATTCCACGATATAATAGATTGCACCGATAAATTGAAGCCCCTTCGCTCGATTCGCACAATTTTTAATTATTTCAACAAAGTACTTCCAATTTTAATTCTTATAATAAAAATTTTACCGTTTGAATTGCCCTCGACTTGAATCTACGCGACTATCGATCGCTGAGTATCGCCTTTCAAAATCTGCATTATATTAAAAGAAACGATGGAAAGTGAAAAATTTCTAATCCTGAAATTTTCCAAAGGATCTTGTTCCTTTCGAAATTCTATGTATTTTTGTAGGGAGCGTTTTTCGTTCGCATGTGTAATATTTTTATGGCGCTCTCTCGAAAATTGTCCCTTTGAAAAATATAAAATAGGGATTAGAAAAAAGTCCAGGCCCTTTTCAAAATTATATGTATAAGAATAATAATAAGAATCGATTTGTAAATTTGATACCCTCGATTATATTTCTATCCAAATTTACAACTGGAACATGAAACGTTTTGAATATTGACTAGAAGTGAATTCTGAGAACTACTTAAATTGAATTATTCATAATTCGTATATTCGAGAGCATTGATTTCGATCGCCACGACTTCTTTCGAATAATTTTTTTAAAACGTACCGAGAGTTATTAATCGAGATTGATACCGAAATTCTGTAACGGCGTTGTAATTCGTATAATTAAATACTTTTGAGAATTAAAAATATATAAAAAATTTTAAAGAAATTGCGTATAACCAAAAGCGTGTCGATATATTTTACACAATAAGAATTTATACTTGTATTTTTATTCTTTTTTGTATTTGTGCACGTGATTCGAAAAAGTTATTTTTCAAGGAACTAAAATTATTTTCTAGTTTTTTCATTTTTCAAAAAGGAGACACTAAACTTATTATATTTTCTGAACAATAATTTTATTTTCAACGTATAAGATTTGAAATATCGATGACGCTTGGAAAGACTTTCAATTTAAATTTTAATTTAATTTTTATATTACATTTTATTTTATTTCATTGTTATTTTAATTTAATTATTCGACATTTTTTTTATAAGTATAGATGAAAATTAAAACATAGTTTTATTATATAAATACAATGTATCCACATTAGAAATAAACGATAAAATGATAGAATCATAATATTAAGTAAAACAAGATCCACTGATATTTGCTTCTATTTATTACTATGGTGACTTTACGAATATCGTATAAATAATTATTTTTTTAAAAAAGTTATCGAAAATGTATAAATAGAATAAAAAGCTAAATATATACTTTCATTTGTTTCTTTTGTAATAAATGATTTTTTCAAAATTTTATTTTATTCAATCGCTTTTATCAAGTGACAAATTTAATTTAATTTATAATTACAGTCAAAATAAATTGTAATAATGTAATATGTTTATAAAATTCAATTTTCACTTATATATATTTCAAAGTAAATGAATAATATTTTGTAGTTCATTGATATAGTATATAGAATATATCTTGAAGCTTTAAAGTATATAACTTAAATTGATTTCACTTTGATTATTCCGATATGAAGAATAAAAAAATGAGCAGTGAAGCTTTCATAATTAAATTCATAAAATATTTGTTACTAATTTTGCATATAATTAATATACACATATGTGTATTTCCATTTTCAATTTTTAAAATAATTGTAGAAAATTTTAAAGATTTAATGTAATAAATTAAACAACAATTTACTTAGAACTTCATCAGAAGTAAGTAATATATTTTCGGCAATTATAAATATTTTTATTATAACTAATAATTTTTGTAATATTTTAATCATATAGTTTCTATAAGCATAATTTAAATTATTGTTTTTATTTAAAAAGTTGATGTAATTACAATGGATTTAATTTTCTGTACTGTACGTTTATTTAATTCAAGTTTATACAAATTAAACATGAATTAAAAGAAAAACTAGGTTCAAGTTACTTTTAAGCTTTCTTATTGAATACAAATACACTGAAAAAATGGAAAACTAAGTTTAATTTTTATAAAAAATAAAAAAAAGCGAATTGTGACGTTTTAATAAATATTATTAGATAACTAAAAGACGCCATTTATAAAAATATATAAATATATTTGTTTACATTTTTATGTAACATTTTTATGTAAAAAGGTAGAATTATCGATTATTTTACTTCCAACAGGTTGAGATAGAAATTGTATTTTATTAATTAACTATTATACTATACATTATTTATTATTAAAAGATTTTTATTCAATTTATTATATTATAATCTTCGTTCTATCTACGGAATATAGTACAGATAATTAAATGCATTTACAATAAATAAGTTTGAGTTTACTTCACTCTTCTCAACTTGTTATCGAAGTTTAAAAATCTTACGGATAAAAATTACGTTCTAACAACGTTAATTAATTTTTAATCTAATTAACAAAGTTTTAAAAACTTATTTGATACAGAATTTACAAATACAAATTTTAATTTATGTTCTTTATGTTTAGACTTAGAAAGCAATCAATAATATTCAGAGTTTTATATTACTTCAGAAGTTTTAAATATCATAAGATAACAATGAAAATACAAAAGTTAAATTTAAATTAAAAAAAAAATCATTATAAATAATATAATAAATTGACTTTCATAATATTCTTTTTCATTTTAATTTTAAGTCCAATTACGATTTTCATCAGAGTAAAACAAATGATAGTAATGATCAATCGCTTGTTTCCAAGAAAGAAACATTATACTCTAAAACTCAGATTATCTCTTTACCAAGTAGTCCATATTTTCCTATCACCACAGCATTCAAGTATTTATGTTGCATTCATATTTTATAATTTTCTTGCTTTCAGACATGTGTTTTATACTCTTTTATAAATCTACGAAATGAGATTATTAATCATTCTGTAATTAAAGTCATTGTAACTTTTAATAAGCTAACCAAAAACGTACTTAGAATAATTATAACTTTAGTCTCGTAAATGAGGTTTCAAGTTTCGGAATTTTGATTCAATGCATTATTTTTAACTACTATATTCTATATTTTTATATATCTGTACAAGGACTTAATATTACATATTCCAAATTTATTCAATAATTTTTAAATCATAATAACTGGAATTAAAATATTTTAATAATTAATCAATATTTTGAATATATTTCCTTTTTCAAATAAATTTACATATACTTTTTTTTAAAATAAATTTAAAGTTAAAAAATGAAAATTTTGATGAAAATAGATTAAAAGTTTTTAAATATTACAAACTACAATTACTGATGCAAACCGTGTTAATAGATTATAAAAGTATAAAAAGATATTCCTGAAGCTACATCAGCAAAAAATATCTCTTAATCAGCGAAATTTTTGCGAATTTGGCTATATTTTAACTTATTTTTCAATGTAAATAAATAATTACATACACAACCTTGACATTAATTTCAACATACGCATTTTCTGAAGAAAATTATTACTAAAATATTCAAATTCTATAAACAAATATTTACGTAAATTCTTAAATTGTTTTGAATTTTATGATGTTTAAAGAAGAAAAATTGTACGAACATATTTTCATAATTCGTTTTAAATAAAAAAAAAACTTATTTTTCTTTTTAAAAGAATTGTTTCAAAGAATAATTATAAAATAAAAACTTCTGTATAAGATTTTTTTTTACTATATATACGTCTTATTTGCTTTTAAATTTAACGTATAAAAAAATTTTATTTAGCATTAAAATACTTTGTACGAATGTCATAAATTGTATATTTATAAAAATTGTTCACTCTTATATTTAGTAAAGAAAATAAAAACTCAAGGTTACTAAATCTTTCACTTAATACAAATTCTATCGTACTTTATCAATAAAGTATGAACAATATTTATACATTTCATAAAAATATTGTAAGTATAAAGTAATCAAAAATTTATTGCTACATATATAACCATCAACGAACTGATTATTAAATTTAATATCGGATTCAAGATTTTGAAAGACAATAAAATCTAATGAAAAATATTGCGAAACAAAAACTATTTACATACTTTTATGCGATTATAGATAAAAATAATATCATACAGACTTGAAACAAAATATTATTTATGACATCGAGAGCTTAACAATATGTTTTTAAAACAGTTAAAATAGAAACGAAGAAATATTTTATTAAAGAATTATTTTCGTCTTTTTTTGTTGTGCGTTATATAATTAAAAAATTTTAGCAAAAAATCGTTAACATTCAATCGTCAATTTAATTATTCTTTTTATTTGTACAATTAAAATTTAAAAACAAAGAACTGTTTGTAATATACTCGAATATTTATTTATTTTAATCAATAAGATTAAAATATACTTATTTTTATAATATTTATGTCTATTTACGCTATTTTAACACAAAATAACATAGCAAAAAATTTGAATATTTTTAACTAATGTAAAATAATAAATCCAACGCATTAAAGTAATATATATTTACTGTTGTTAGTGGAATTTTAAAAATTCAAAATTTAATTAATATATTATTTTTAAAAGTCTCGTTGTTCGAAATTGTATTTTCAATTCAAATGGCTAATTAAAAAGCAGAATTGATTAATCGAAAGTAAGTAATCAATATAATTATCGTTGCAAAGTAGCTTAATGATTTGCAACTTAAAAGCTTTATTTTCTGCTATAATGAAAACTGTCGTTTCGGCATTTTAACAAATATTAAATTATTAACAAGATTTAAATTTCAAGTTCGGAAGCTTTCGAGTCCACATATTTGAACAAGCTACTAAGCTTTTGCTGGCTTGCAAAGTCACGTGATTTTTATATTTGTACTAGTTGGCTCGAAAAAAAACTCGTATGAACGAACCAATATTAAAACATATATTTTTATATTAAATACTCTTAAACGTAAATATAACCTTGAATCGACAAACGAATAGACAATACAATAGAAAATAATTATAAATATGAATTAAAGTTTTATCTTAAATTTATAACTTATGTAAATAAAATTATTTTATATATTAATATTAAGATTTTCTCCAAACTTTAACATTGTATAAAGTAAAGGAAAATTTATTTTAATTTAAAACGTAACTTTTTTATTATTTACTCAATTATATATACTATTAAAGATATTTGAATATATTTTCACATATTTATTTATTTTTTAATTTATTGTTAATACAAAACAATGTGTATTTAATTTCAACAAATAATATATATTTATATAATATAAATAAACTTTTTAATACTTTTAAATATTAAATAATGTCAAAATATTACGTATCGAACCAAAAAATCTCGAAGACTATTTCATTAAAAAAATATTGCTCAATCAGCCTTGTATTTTATTTTTAAAAAAGTAATAAAAATCAAATATTGTATTTCAGGTCGACTACATAATACATTTCAATACTTTACCATAATGCAAAAACATTTTCTTATCTTGTATTAATTAATTTAAACTCCATGAAATATTGCATTTTCTTATGTACATGGCATCCGAAATATTTTCAAAGAAAAGAATATTTAAAAAAAATATTTATGAAATTCGTAAGAATTGTACAAAAAAAAATATATATTAAAAGAAGTGCAAGTTTCAGAATTTTCTAGGCATGGTTATGAATAATACAAAATCGAATGGTTTCACGCGCGTCTGTGATCAGCTTCGAAAAGGACTAGTAGCCGTTTCCGGCTGTCAATTCTCACGTATGATTCGCGGAGCTCGAATCGGTCGTCGATCCTACGCCACCCTTGCGAACTTTTCAGTCTAGACGCTTCTCTCGCTACGACTTCTTTGGGACGAAGTCCGCACACGAATGAGTTCACCCGTTATTCACCCTCGGACGTAAAAATATGTCGCGTCTGTTTCATCAATGAGCTCGAGACGCCAGGGACACTCGGATTTTAACTATTTATTCACAGTCGTTTCGAATGTACTCAGTGGACTTGTTGGTAACGTCACTTTAAACGGACATTGTTGCGGTTGTCTTGAAGGAAGTTCAAAGTTCAGCGGTGTATGTTGAATCAATCAGTCGGCGATTTCCACCTCTTTTCCTTCCATTGATCGCGAGATCGAGTGTCCTATAAATAAGTGATTGCATTTCTACGGGCGAATTGATGAATTCGTTGTTATTTCTGTGACGCTGACGTTAGGCTTTTTAAGTTTATAGCGATGAACCGAATATTTGCGTTGTTAACGTAAATATTAAATCGGCGATTAGAAATTATAATTTTAAATATGAAATATTTTTACGGTAGGAATTTTTTTAAAGAACAAGGATATTTGCATGACGAGTCCATCAATTGTAATACGTATATTAACGCGAACGTAAATTTCAAAAGAGATTCTTTAACTTTTACGCGTAACAATTTAATATTCTATTGATTCAGTCAAGTATTATTTACGTTTCGATGCATTTTAAACAGTCGAAGATATATTTTTCAATTTTTTTCCATAGCTTTAGAATGGAATATAATTTTCATATTTTACATGTAATTTACATAATTTTTTACATCGTTGAAACGTTTAATATTTTCTAATACCTTTAAAAAATAGATAGTTTTCACGAACGTGATTAAATGATTCTGATTTTGCGGTAAATCATCCATAATCCAATTGATAATATGGTCTATTCATCGCTCACAATTGACACTCGATTTTCCGATATTATTTTCTCATGATAATAGTTCAAGAATTTTTTGATGCTTTCTATACTTTTTTTTTGATCGATTATCAATCGTAGACTTTACTTTTTTTTCAAATAAACGTTCCATTCCTGATGTCAAATTTTTTTATTTTTAGTAAATCATTTCAATGAAGGTACGACGATTATTTTCTAATTAAAACTTTACTAATTATATATAAATATATATATATCATCAAATTGTTTAATTATAAACATTCTTATATATTTTATATTTAATATCTTAACTTAAGGTACTTTAACCGTTATACCAACTTTGAAAACACCTTCGTAACTATCAAATTCATGTTGAAAGTTATCGATAGTTTATATCAACGTATTTATAGAAAAAGAGCTATTATTAATTTTTTGTAATTACCGGAGAAGTATTTTTCTCTCTCGTTGTGAATCAAATTTTTAAATCGATTACATATGGATTTAACATAATCATGTGATAACTTTCTGTGGCTTCGATGTTACAACTTCGATGTTTCATCGCTTGTTACAACCGTTGTTGCATTTTTTCGCTTTGCTTCTTTTCGATCTTATTGAAGCATTGAAATTTTTTGCTGACGAAACCTTCAAGTCTTATAAGAATCTATTCTTTACTTCAAAGAAAAATGATGTTACGGATGTCTAAACATTCTTTAAGTATGAATATACCCTGTAATCATTTTCTGATGTTGTATAAAAAAGAACATTTTATACTTTAATAAAAATATAGTAGTACCAATAAATATAGACTAGAATTTTCAAAAATTCGTTGACTTTTGCAAAAATTATACATTTCCAAAAGATTCATTTTCATTGTTATAAAGATAAATACTAACGTTGTTCGAACGTCGAAATAAAAATATTAAAATTTTATATATTTTTAGCATACTTTATTTCATCGCATAAAATTAATTTAATGTACGACTAATTTTACAATAAGATCTAATTACAACTAATGGTCATTTTATGATTCTGTTCTTTTTATCAGTACATGCATATATCCCTGATCTCGGATCCTTTGGAATCTCTAATCCGAAATCAGATTAATTTCGATAATTCTGCCAGTTTTGTATAATATCTAAATAAATTTAATTTATTTGTAAGCGTATTTACAGAATAGACTCAAAAATTATATTTCTAAATTATACATTTAATATTCGTATAAATTAAGAAAATTTATAAACATTATTTCTATTTTACCTTTATTATTTATTTTTGAAGTATCAAACATACAGTATAAAAATATTTTTCAATTAAATAAAATCGTAAATTATAAAAAATTATGCATATGTGATGAAATTGAAATGAAATTGATAAAATATAAGACATAAAATTTAATGAAAATTTCAATGATATTATATCAATGATAAAGATTATGCAAATCAGAAGTATTATTTTTTTGTGTAATATAAAGTTGCAATTATTTACTCGTATTGAATATAAAAATAATATTTGATTTTATAATTTATTTTTAGAATTTCATTATAATAATATTATTACTTTTCAAAAATAATAAAGTAAATTTGTCGGATTCTGCTATAAAGTGAATACTGTATAAAATAATTGCAAGTGTGAATCGATAAAATAAACAGTTTTTACAAGACTAGAAAATTAATTATGATTTGTAAATAATTCTTGAATGGTTAATATGTATCGATCTTTATAAAATTAATGAATATTGGAATATATTGAAATGGATATTAAATTCAATATATAAAATAATTTATTATTTATTTTAAATTTTCGTGCATCGTCTTTATTTGTGTAGGATAAATATATGAAAAATGTTGATCTGTAAACGATATTTTTTAATTTTATTTCGACTACTCAAAAGATGTGCTTATTTGGTTCATAGGCAAATTTACAAATTTCAACAAGTGAGCGATAATTTTAAAATCAAAAGTTTTTCCGATTTCAAAAAATTCGTAAGATTTTGATAAATAAATTTATCTATAAAGAATAATAAAATTATATTGGAATCCTAATCGTTGAATCAAACAGTGAAAATGTGATAGATATGATAATTTCTAACGAATATTAAAAATTCACTTTTTAAAAAAAATTTTTGTATTAATATTTAGATTTATAAAAATAAATACAATGCAGCATTTATGACGTATAAATTAATATTTCTGACATTTATAATATCGTATTATCTTTATGTTCTTATAAGTAATAATAGGTAACGTATGATTATTATAAAAGAATATTAACGATCTACAGAGAAAAAATAATACTAAAAGATTAATTAAAAATATGTCGCACAATTGTATTATTTAATTTGTATTTGAATATATAACTTATGCTAAGTCGTTAAATTATATACTCTGTCAGAAAATTATTCTATTATAATTGTCTACTCGTTCCGCATACGGGAAAATACGTAATTCGAAACAAATAGTAGAAGACATTTAACACTTCCTTGCTTCAAAATTATATAAACGCAAAAAGAGAAACGTTGAAGTGTTATAATAACGTTCTTTAATTATAGTATTACACCTTTTGTTGAATTATCGAATACAAACTTCTGTTTTTGAATTATAATTTTCGTTAAAAATTTTGTTTTAAATCTTTAATTAGAATTACCTTCGCTGGTTATTCGCTGGAATAAAACAACTATAATATAAAGCATCGATATTTTCTTTTATTGTAATCGATTTGAAATTCCTTTTTTAACTATCGTTTATTAATTTTTCATTTCATTAAAGATTATAAATACAGAATTCTTTACAGAAATTATTCGATAAAATTTTAACGTTCGAGATCTTTCTTCTTTTGTAATATACACTCAAAAATAAAATAAAATGTAGTTACTTAAGCTCTGTCTTTTTATGTCTCTCTCTCTCACTTTATCTGTTCCTTTTCATCTCTTTCACTCGCAATTCTTCCCTTCGTATCTATTTTTTAGATACTCCAATTCTTACAGTATATTTTTCTCTTACTCTTTTCCTTTCTTTCTCGCGAAGAGAAGCATGAAGTATTTCTCTCTCTCTCTCTCTCTCTCTCTTTCTCTGCTATGAATAGCCCCCGCGTAACCGGAACCCTACAGGGATCACCTTGATATTACTTCAATGATGTCCGTTCTAATCTGACGATATACACCTTGTGTTAGGTCCTGTCGCCCTATCTCTTAAAATATATAAGGGATTAGGGTTTCAACACTCATCAGTACTCGGTATCATCGTCTTCGGTTTGATTCATGTTATTTTTCTTTGTTCTTTGCAATAAATTCCATGACGAAATACGTTACTTTTTTTTATTTTCGCGTTTTACTTACGACTGTTTGATCGGTCTTACCCAACTGTAACGTTATTTACATCTCGATTTATTAAAATCCGACGCAGGCATCCTTGACTTCTGTGCACAAAACCGTGGAGAAGCAATATTGATACAACTACGACGACTGTATTATATATCAAAGCATCCATACATTGCAATAGTACCGTGACAAATTCTGTGTTATATTATCATAATTTCCTAAATTATAATTAATACGTTGCTTCGAATGAAAATATACGATAATTATCGAATATAAAGTTCAAATCATTTTTATTAATTTTTTGTTCCTGAAATTTCCTAATATATATTATTTCATTAATTAGAGTCTTTGTTAGATTATGTTTCCTAATAAAGAACTATAAGAGCTAAACATTAATCAGTATATATACAACACCTATAATGCAATACTCGCTGATTATTGATAGCCTCGCTTTTATTTACCGAATCAACGAAGAATCTGCGTCTCTAGTTCGCGTCAAAATTATTTATATATAAAAAGAAAATAAATTATGATAAAGTTATTAAAAATTATTAAACTAGTTATTATTTAATACATTAAAGTTTTCTCTGAATTAATATTTAATAGTAGTCTATATTTTTGTCTATACAATTGCTTTTAAACTTTGCGATAGAAATGTATAACTATGAATATTAAATGTACCAAAACAGCTTCTCATATTTTGAATAATAGCGTTTCTCATCTTATTTATCGTAAAGTTACTGGATAATGTACTTATAAAGGTAATTATTCAAATAAATCCACGAGGTTTTATTATATGTACACGTAACAATGACAAGACCGATATTACTAATAACATTGAATATTGTATATATTGAATTGCAAAGTTTTAAAATTGTAATGGTATATAGGCAATTTCGATAGATTAAAATATTTAAAATATTTTATAATCTAATTTTCAAATTTGCTATATCTTCTCGATATTTTTGCATATTAAATAGATATTCTAAACACGTTTAAATTATTCATTAAACATAGCTTCTATTTATATAATTCTATTATATCATCTGTATGTTTCTAGTTCAAAAGCAAATTAGTCCTGAATGCTTTTTAATACATAATAATAATAATTAAGTTATTTTTAGTCAAGATTAATATTCAATTAATCAGGTTCAACATTCATAATCCATGAATATATTTTCGTTTCTTTTTTGATAATATTCTTACCTGCCTTACAATTTGAAATTATATTTATTTTGAATTAATCGTACATAATTCAAGAATTACTTTATACATGGTAAAAATTAGATGTAACTTTTATTGATATTATCGTAAATGACGTAATACTTAACCCTTTTGAAAGTAACACTAATTGTCGTCAGCGGTATCATTAACCTAGTATAGATTGATTTTATAAAATTATTATTATGAAAGTTCCCGTCATTCTTATATTTAGTACGTTACAAATAAAGAACTTGTATTATTTATTTCAAAACTAGAGTTAAAACAACATACTTAAAAAATAAAACTTATATTTAATGATATTTAACGATTATATTAGAATTATATACTATGGTATAACTAAAATTATTCACAATTACTGAGATTTTTTAAAAATATAGGTACATATATGATCAATATATTTTATTTAAGCAAAATTTTTAAAATAAAAGTATCATTTTTATAATTCTTGATACAATACATTATTAAATATTCATATTAAATATAGTTTTCAATAAACTTTATTTAAAGAATATACTTTAAAGTCACCTTAAGTTTATCGGTTTACAAGTGGACATAATTAGTAGAAGTATATTTTCAAAAATTAACAATATTTAAATTATTTTATTATATGTTGATCTAATAGGAATATTTATTAATTTCGAAATATCGTGTGATTTTACTTTTACAGTTTGATATTTTAATTAATTTAAAAAGAGACTATTTGCATACAACTTTGTTATATACTTTTCTAGATTTGGTAGTAATATTTTGTATATAACTATTACTCTGATTAAATTTTACAAGATTTGAAAGTATAATTTGTAATATACATTATAAAAAGTATCTTTTCAAAGCAAAAATTTCAAAGCAAATGAAAGAATTCATTAATATAGAAATGTAATGTTTTGATTATTTATTTTTTTAATTTAAATCTGACCCCAAATATTAATTTCTATAAATATATATATATATATATATATATATATATATATATATAGATAAGATATCTGATATTTATTTTGTCATTACATAGACTTGCACTGATGGATATGTCGATACAAATGAACTTATAAGCTAATTTCTATTAAATTTAAGAATTTTAAATTTTATCCTCAACATATTTTATTTTAGAAAAAAATATTATGTCTTTCAATATCGTATTTTTATAAACTTTATTCTATTTTTATCAGGAACAAGATTTAAAATACCTTTTTTACTTTGTATATTCACTTTGCAAGTATACTATTTAAATCAGTTTGCGTTATTTTGAATAATGTAGAAAATTACAGAAAATTTATATTGATTCAAATACACTAACCATTTATTTTTAAATTATACGATGTTAATTTTGTATAGATTTTAATAAATTATAATTTACTTCATACTAGTATAGAAATTTTATAAAAATTTTATAAAAAATACCAATTTTGTTTTTGCAATTCATAATATACAAATTAAGAAATATTTTTTTCAATAATACTAACTAAAAACATCTATGTTATCAAGGATTTTCTAATGTTTATAAATATATCTTAAGATTTAATATTTGATCTTAGAAATTACGGTTAAAAAATTATTTAAATATTAGTATATATAGTATATACAGATTTTCTTAACAACTTCATAATGAAAATTTTATCAGTACCTTAAAAAATACTTTCAAAAATAATTTGAAACAAATTAATATAATTATCTATAATTATTAAAGTAATAAAAGTTCTATAAAAATAAATATATTTTAAAAATATCTAATATATATAACTTTTATATATTTTTCGTAACTCTATTAAATTATCAGTCAATAAATTTTTCATTTCGTTATCTTTTATTATTAACTTTCAATATTTATTTAATATTATTTAGAATAGATATTTTACAAACTAAAGTTGAAATCAAATAATAAAAATTTAATTTCACTTTTAAGTATATATAATTATCTCCTAATATTTATAATTATAATTATAATTACTAAAACTTGTGGCTAGATGATTCAGAAATATATTTTTGTTAGCCGAAGTATTTAAATTCTCAGTAATTTAAATTAATTTCATATAAAATCTCGGCTTTAATAAAAATTTTAATTTCTATACGTTATGTAAATTTACTAAATTATTTACTAAATCTGCTTTGAAATTCTAAACGGACATAATTAATTCCATCTACTATTTTCTTTGTCATGAAATATTTCACTTCTTGCCTGTAATATTCTAAGTTATGTCTCATTTAATATTTTATTTTGTGTACATAACATAATTTTACTAATCGTGAAAAATATACATCTATACTTGTAATTACAAATTTTCTTTTTATTTAAATTTAATTCATTAAATTCTTGTAGCTGCATTAAAATAAAAAATATTTTCATTAAATATTATTGTGGTATTTTTATATGTTTTAGTTTATGGTTATATTAAATGTGAAAAATTTTTTTGTATTCAAAAAGTAAAACTAATAAAAAACGTAATTAAATTTTTCAAAAATATAATTTAATTTAAGAAATAAAATATAAACAGTGGGTTCCAATAGTTTCGACTTTTGTAGTTTGAGTATTTTTCTATTATTAAATATTATACTATATTTGGAATCTTTTATATTCTCCGAAATTCTAACTATTTTATATTATTATAGAGCTACAATTTTATAAGATATCAATAGTTTTTTAGCCTCGCTTATAGATTTATAATAGAGTAAATGCATAAAAGAAAAAAATACTATTACCTAAAATGTATACTTAAATATATATTAAATATACTAATAATTTATAGCGTTTACATAAATTACTCCAGCGTTAAATTCACAAAAATATGAAAATATGTAATCATAGTGAAATTATTAAATTATGTATTAAACTATGTGATAAACTTTAATTCTTAAAAAATAAATACAATTTTATACATACCTCGTTTCATCTTAACTGTAGCAACATAAACAAATTTTCAATTTTTTTTTAGTTTTTTTATTCAAAAGAATACAGTAATATATTATTTTTTTATTCTTTTTTTAAAATATTTATTCAATATCGTTTTCATTCATAATTTGATATTTGAGATCATATTAATAAAAAAAAATATATAAATTGATTAACAAAATAATTATTATAATAGGAAGCAAATATAAAAATTTTTTTAAATAATGTACAACAAATTTCTTTTTGATAATAAATACATTCTTATTTAAAAGAAATAAAAACCAAAATTACTTGATAACTTGTCAATATTTACTATTTTTCTGAAATCAATGACAGAGTATCGTATTACTATGCCAGTCTAGTATGAAATTAAAAAAATACATCTTTGAAAATCTTTTTAGGCCGGTATACTTGTCATGAAATAAAAATATATAATAAGAATGGATAAATTTTAATGGTTTCTTCATAATGTAATAATTAAAATAAAAAATAACTAAAAATTCAGGTAAAAGATTATATTTCAATTCATTTAGTATGGATAAGTTCTACTAAAAGATCTAACTAAAAAAAGAAATTAATTTGCCTTTTGTATCATACAAAGATAAAAGATAATGAAAACGTTTATAAAAGAAAAAAATACTATATTAAGATGTTTTAAAACAAATATTTAGTGTTCTTACAAACGATTCTGTATTCAACTTTTTTACAATGTCTTCATATTTACATTATAATTTTCAATAATGCTTCTTTTATATTTATTTTTTAATCTATTCAATAATTATTTTTAGCATTAGTATAAAATAATAAATATTGTATTCGATACACTAAATATATTTTCATTCAATACATATTTTATTTAATATTTTTGATGTTTATTTTGATTTAAATATTTTGATATGAAATTTTAATATAAAAATGTTTTTTATAAAATTATGTGAAAATTAAACATTACTATGAAATAAACCTGTAAAAATGTTTTAAATTATATAAATATCAGATATTACGTAAAAACAAGGTATCGATCGTATAAAAACTTTTTTACATATATATTATACTAAATATTTTAATTATTAGCACATCAATTACAAAAAATTTAAAAAAAACTATAAAGTTCGAATTCTCACAACTTAATTTTAAAATCGATTGTATTTTCACTTTTTTTCTAAACATAAATTTATCAGATTTATATTAATGATTATTCACTTTTAAAATCTTTACAATAAGTTCATATTTGTTTAAAGTAAATTTAAGTATCGATTTTTCCTGTGCAATTTAAGATATTTCTACTGTAAACAAACCTGCGACATCAATTGAAAGTCGCTATTAGCATTGGAAATTTTTTCCTTTCAAAGAATAAAAACAAGCGATTTATTTTCACATATTTATTTATTGATAAAATTGAACATAGTTAAAAGACAATAATATAGATAATTGTTTTATATAAATTTGATTTTCAAAATATTATTAATTATAAAGTATGTATTATCATAAAAACCTTGAAATAATTAAAAATCTATAAAAGAATAAATACTATAAAATACTAAAAAAGCTTGCAGCAATTCTTCAAATTATACCGAACGTAAATATTTTACCGTATTCAACTTATAAATAAAAGGGTCAATTTGCTTATACAATAATTTTTTATAGAAAATGCACATATTATTGTATCTGCGTCATAAAAATCGAGAAACCTTATGGTCTATATATCGATAAAATTTAATTTCTTCAGTGGTCATTAGTTCCAATCGTTTGAAATTATTTATGAACGCGTGCAGGAGGGACTAAAAGTAGCGAGTAACGTATAAAATTAATTTTTCCGACCAGCGTAATACTTTAATAAATACTTATATCAAATTACACTTATAAATAAATAATTACATTGCCTATCTGTCGATATGTTTCTTATACTAAATAATTGAAAGTTATGTAAAGTATAAATATGGATTTAAGGATGAAAAATAACATATAACTCATTTTCTATATTATCCTTAATTTTAATTTTCGTTTTTGAATAGATTACATTTGTAATAATTATTGTAAATTTTCAATTTAAATATTTAAAAAATAATTTTTAAAGTTAACGATTTCTAATATCGCAATAACCCAACTTATATCGAAGTTTAATTGCATAAAAAGAAGTTCATTACTTTTCGTAATTTTTGTAAATATATAACTTTCATTAGCTTCATTTGAGTTCTACCTTTGATTCTATAAGCTTATCTATTAAATAGAAAACATGATAATAATATCTTGAATTTATGTACATCAAGAATATTACTAGATTAATTCGACTGTAATTATTAATTTTAATTATATTAATTTGATGTATATAAAATAGTGCACTAATATAAATAATAATTCGGTTCTGAATATTTTCACTCAAATTTTAAAAACCTATGATGTAGAATTTATTACATAAGAATTTTACTTTACGCGTAAATTTTTTACAAACAGTATTATAAATTTTATATAATTCGTATAAGAAGAAATCAAGTTTTATTGGAACGAGCATTTTTATAGTAAAATAAAAACGAAAGTGCAATAAAAAAATAGTTTTTTTTCGATAAACTTAATTGTAATTAAAATTAATTTTACTCTCGTTTTAATTTTTACTTGAAAGTTAAAAAATAAATCTCAAATTAAATGTTTTAAGTTTTTACAAACTGAACTTTAAAATTATACATATTTTCATAATAAATTTATATAAAATACATACGATTTAACGAGTTCTTATTTATCCAAGGTCTACATACAAACATTTATGTTTACATAATTCGTCGAAATTATTTTATTATTAAGTGGATTAAATTCAAAAACTAAAAAATGTTTATAATAATGAAGTTTCAGATTACGTTTATATAGTGTTTCGTTACAGTGATATTATTTAGGATATAATAATTATGTTTCAGAATAACGTATTCTGTGACTCTTCAAAGCGCCTGCAAAGAGATAACCGGACAAACGTTGAACAATATCCGGTAATATAAGCACTGGCAGTTCCGTTACTATAAAAGTATCTTTTTCATAAATATATAAAAGTAAAATTTTTTATGTGTAGTTATACGGCGAATTCATGGAGTTGGAATAATTTATATTTTATGTTTCGGTGCTCCTTTAGTTCCATACAAACGTATTTAACCGATGTAAATTTCGTATTCGGTACGATTTACGCGTTTGGTTTAATTCAGTATTAAAATATCCATAGAACGTCGTACAATCATTCTGTAAATGGAACGACGCAACCATCGATCATTACTTTAGAATCGCATCAAGGTCAACGCAACAAGTGAAAAACCGTCGATTTAGTACAGTTGGTTATTTGGAACTTCGGTTGCAATTTGTTACCCGTTGGATAACATTTCAAGCATCTTCATATTTTTGATCGATGCGTCGTTTCGTTCGTACAACATTATCCTATCTAACAATATTAAATAACTCTTCATTCAACGTTATATACTTGAAAATAGTTGGTGTTTCACGATGCGAGATAATATAAAAAATAAAATTTCAACGATACGTAATCGTAGCGACTGATAAGAGATGCGAATTCGACACGGTGTCGCTTTCATTCACGATCACTCGAAATCCATCGACCAAACAACTACCGAACCGTTTTAAAATGCTACCGGAGCAGGTAATTAAATGAGACTTTTGAACGTTAGAGCTCAAGCATTTCCACGAATACCTTAGAGAAATCAAATCGTGATAGAATCGGCGCTTAATCCAATATTACTAAGAACTCCCAGAAGGGCTATCGTTGTGTTATATCCCTCGTGAAATCCTGTTTGACTGGAATCGATCTTTGAAATTTCGAGTAGATTGCAGCTTGTGATCTTTCGCGTGCTGAAAAGTAATTTACCTACGAGGAAGAGAATGATCGAGCGAGCGAGAGAGAAAAATAGTAAAAAGATCGTTTTACGTCTTCGCGTGCATTTGAGAAAGAACGTAAAGGAAACAAGTGTAAGTGTATCTACGTATTATTAAAACGAGCCTCGTATATTTACAAAGCATGTGCGTCATATTAGGCTTAAAATTTCTAATTGTAAATATGTGAGAGCACGAACTACGAGTAAGTGCACATAAACTTCTAGGGACACAAATTTATGAAATACGTATCCTACTTGTAATTATCCCAATGATTTATTCGAGATTCTTAATGTTATGCAATTTTTTAAGAGACGATTAAATCAATCCTTTTAATTATATAAATTTTAATTAGTACGTACACTCGATGCGACTTTTTACCGACAGAATCAAGTAACATAAAATTTAAAGTAACGTATTAAAAATAAAAAAAATTTACTTTGAATATTAAATAAATTATTTCTGAAAGCTCCTTCAATTTTTGATATCCAAGGAATTTCAAAATGAAAATTTCTGTTTGTAACGAAGAATTAAATTGATAAGTACGAATAAAAAGTGGAGGTATATAAAGGGAAATAAAAAGTAAAATAACGTTGTGTAAAAAAATTTCTTTATATCCCAAAAGAGTAATTGAATATGAAACGGAGAAAAGTATATACGCGTACACGCGTGTATTTTTGATGCAGCGAAATTAAAATATTTAAAATATAGTAACAAAGGAAAAGATGATAAATTTTTAAGTTTTATTCGGATGTATATAGTATATTATGTTTCGTTGTAAAAGAACGAAATATGTATAAAATTACATACGTGCGTTTGATGCTGCGCTATTAATTAAGTTTGGAGTATTCCGTTATTCAATCTCACATTTTTATATTATCATTACATCATTTACAAGGATAAACTTAAAGAAAAATAAACAACGCGATTTCTTTTCAAGTACGAAACAAACAAACGCGGGAAGGACAAAAATGTTCGTGGAAAAAAACAGTTAACGTGGATATAACTAGATGAAAAATGAAAGAGAGAGAGAGAGAGAGAATAGATCGTATTGCCAAGAGAACTTGGAATATCTTTCAGGATTTATAAAAGAAAGTTTTGGAGGACCAAAAACGTAGTCATTTTACTCGGTCGCGTGCTCGTGTCAGGATTCAGCTAGAGTTCTTTCTTTTCGCGTGCGAGCGACAGTAAGATCGATTCGAGCAAGAGCAAATATTGTCCCGGTATTCGTCCGAACGACTCCTTTAGTTTTTTTCTTCTCTTTTCTCCTTTCCCGGCGGGCGTAAACGTTGGGGTGTAACGCATCGCACGCGCCAAGGATAACGGACATCGACGTAAACGCTCAGCCATTCTTGGCTCGAGCTTTCTTTTTCATTTTCTTTTCATACACCTCCGCCTATTACTTATTTATTAAGCGGATAGCCGACTTTCCTCAACCTAAGGTTATCACAGTTTCCAATTCGGGTGTAAGATCTTTTGTCGTGACTACGTACGAGAGATTTTACACGCGTGATTTTTGTTTTTTTCATCTATCATTTATCGTTTAAATGTTTAACATATTTTATTACGATTAATTCGCGTAATGGATGATTTTAATAAGGTTTTCTAAGATATTCTGTAAAACTTAGTCGTTTAAAAGTAGCTACCAAAAATATATTCGAACTTGTAAAAGTATAGATTTTTTAGTTAATTATAAAACATAAATTTTACCAAATTTAATTTATAGTATAATAATTCCGAATTGCTCCTTTTTTCTCTATTCGTACGAAAATTACGTTTATTAAATTACATTTGTACAATGTAAACTCAAGACGACACTTTTGTTGAACAAATATTGTAAACAATGATACGAAAATCAAATTATGATATATTACCAGATTATTAAGATATATAAATAGATCGATAAAAAATGTAATAATAAATTATAACGTCGATGATAAGCGAATGTAAGCTCTTGATTAACTAAACCGACTCGTCGAATAAAATACACGGATGTGCGTATACGGGAAAGA
The DNA here is from genome assembly GCA_018907195.1 of Dolichoris vasculosae. NCBI lineage: Eukaryota > Metazoa > Arthropoda > Insecta > Hymenoptera > Agaonidae > Dolichoris > Dolichoris vasculosae. Next base: position 12,729,272 of record JACCHY010000006.1, read on the forward strand.
TGAATTAATTACTATCGAAAATCAAACAATGTGTGTATACATAAAACAGAAGCATATTAATATTGAGTCGAGATGCAACGATAAAAAGGTTTGATCGTAATTGAACCAAAATTATTAGCGATCGATAATTAATAAAATCGTACATATTCGTCACGAATAGCGAATAAAATTCCAGCTATGGCCTCACATTCGTTAACTCCTAAATTTTACCGAGCGGCGTTTTCATCGACTCCCTGAGCCAGATCCGAACCGCCAATACGATATAGACGTAGACCCGACTGATCAGGGTCAAGGTCAAACTTTTTTCGGTAGCGTACGAATGACGCGAACGTATCGCACGCCTACGACTGACCCAGAGATCGGGTTCGAACGATCCAAGGAAAAATAGGTAAGGATATTGGTGCAAGGTATGAGCAGGTATCGATCCTCGATCACGATTATTTCGACTGGGAGCGAAGAGGAGAATCGGTTTATCGATGGAGCGCTGAAAATCACGATTTGTAATAAAAATCGTTGCGCGTTGTTATCGGGATTTGGATAGAGTTATGTTTCAATTTTTTTTTTATCGTGATTGCATTATTTAATAAGTAGTCTGAATTCTTGGGGAGAGCAAAACCTTCCCGAGTGTCAATGCTTTAGGATTATTCGGGTCACCGAATACGATCGCACTCTAGGGTCGGGAATTTAAACGGACTGAAATTTGTTACGCTGTTGCGGTGATTTCTACGAAGGCTAGAGTTTTATCGCCCAGGGCGCTTTCAAAATACGAGAATATTAAACGAATGTAATAAAAACCAATATATTAAACGACCTTACGTTCGATTCCGAAAATCCTCCCAAGTTTGAGGTAAGTGGTAGTTTTTACCTCTTGCGATTACGACAACGAATTCTCCAGCTAACGCAACTCAACCCTAGCTTTAAACTTTCGCTGAATATTGTACTACAGTGAGCACAAAGAGATGTAAATAGCGAATGAGAGACTCGAGTCAAATCCGACGTAAACTCGACGTATATTGCCTTTGAAACAGTGCGGATGAAAATTACCGCGCGAAACTCTTGGATCTTACGACTTCTTCCAAGAGATGTACAAATGGCGAATGGCCCTATTCTAAATCTACAACTTTGTTTTGTGTGGTTGACGAGGGTTGGTATTAACCGGTGTAAGTTGTATTATTGAATCGTGCGCACAATAGCTTATAATTTCTTATCGTATATTAAAGCACTTACGATCGCACTAGTATAATATAATGGATGAAACCGCATACTGATTAAAGTTTACGATAAGGATAGTATAATAATCACGACGGTTATTAGCATTCGATAGAGAAATATGACATCGCAACTATCCATTGTACTTATAAATAATTTATTTTAATATTTTAATACCGATAATCGACGATAAAAAATTACCATTATTTTTGTATCTATTTTTATTGCGCGATGGAGGTTCGAAGTTTATTTTTGTATTACGTAATATCGATATTTTGAATATTGTATCAAGTCGATAATTCATACTTTAGGTGGATAATACGTATATTTTTAAAACTCCTCGATTTTCGAAATAATGCAAAGATTGTTACAAGTAAGTTTACTTCGTAAATAAATAAAAACGCGTATTCTTTTAGCTTTTTTTTTATCGCATCTGAGTTTAAAAAATCAGGTCGATCTTATAGAATTTTATATTGCAAGATTTTCTGAATAATCTTATAAAAAATATCAAGGGTCGTGATAATGCAAAAAATAGATATTGGAAGAATATACTTTAAATATCAACAATTTTATACAATCCTACGCTTAAAATTATTACGAATAATTTTTATATTAATTTATTCGTTTGAAGTTTTTTTATATATTCATCTTGTAAAGAAATGAATTTCATTAATTACATTTTAATGAAATTATTCTTTATTTAAAAAATTTTAATACAATGTTTTTATCTCGTTATTGCTTTGTATTATTTCTTTAATATAGATTTTGCGTCATAAAAAATGCGAATCTTTTGTTTTACTCAAGATTTAACAAATGCATTCATCAGTGTTAAAAAATTAATTATCTTTTTACATATTTAAATTTTATGCTAAATTGTATATTAAACAATGAAAGTCAATTTTTGTTTTTCTCGTTCTCTCGTTATACTCAGTTTTATATCGTTAAAAAATAGCACGATTAATGTTTAAGTTAAAATGCTAAAAGGTGATTAATAAAAATTTTAAAAGCTTTATAATTAAAAAGCAACTTCGTAATTAAAAAAAACTGCTATGATCTATTTCCCTAATATTTGAGCTTATCTAGCTTATTTCGGATATAAACAAGAATTTATATATAAACGCTAAACATTAACGTATTTTTAATATAACAAATTTCTTAATCTACGTTATTTGAAGGAACTAAGAGATTTGTTTCCGTTACAAAGCGTCACTACCTACGTATATATACATACAAATAATAGAGATTGATATTATAAAAATAAAAGTAAAACTGACTGGTACAATCCGTTAAGTCCAAACTGTGGTAACAACAAGTACTGGGATTCACGTTCAACCCATGGGATATATTTATACACATTATATATGTTTCACGGATTACGTCGGATACGAGATCTTTGCTTAAATGTGAATGCCAATCCCCGTGGCTTCGACAGTTTGCGTTGAAAGACACTGCGAGACTGTACTATTTATGATAGTTTTACATGTGGAATAAAGGCAGACACTTGGACGACTCGAAAATAGGATTTCCAAGTCGTAGCGGATGACGACATGGACACAATCTCGTACGTGTTTTGATAGGTGTGGGCCGTTTCCATACAAGAATACTAACTTAACCGTTAGTCGATGCTTTAAAGTCCATTTCGTTGAGTCTCTTTACTCAATCTGATAAAATAAATTTTTAGTTCATTATAGCTACATTTTCTTTGACGGAATGGTGAGAAACTTTAACGGATTCTTAATGATTCTTTTATTGGTAAGACATTGCCGTTGCATAAATTAGTATATAATATCATTTTTAGGTACTTGTTTTAGTATTTCAATTACTTATATTTAGTTCGATAGATTTTACAAAATTAATAAATATGTATTCGCATCTTAGAATGCAAAAATAATACGTCATTCGACATAAAATGATATTTTATCTTATATAAATTTTTATAAAAGTTGAAATTTGAAGATGAAAATTTTTTAAGTAAGAAATTATAATAATTAGATTTATTATTTTTTTTACTATGAAATAAATTACGTAATATATTCGTTTAAAATATAAAACTTTTGGACTAACATTATTTTAAAAAATTTAATTAGATTTGATTATCATAATGGTATAAAAAAAATTTCTGTAGAAAACAATTTAATAAGTAATGAAAATAAGGTTTAACTGAAAATCCTTCGACAAAAATTAAGGTAATCTTAAAATATTCAAACAAAAGCTAATGAATATATTAATTTTAAATATTGTAATTTGAAAAAACTGTATGTAGTATTTGAGCGAAGTGAAAAACCAGTTTTTGCATTTGTTTTATTTTGAAATCTCTAAATTTCCGAGGATAAATGTATTCAACAATATTAAAAAAGTTAAAAAATAATTTCTGTTTACTTTGAAATCATAGTTAATATAAAAATGTCATATGAATATGTTAATTCTTAAGGCAACTTGATTATAATAGCAATCAATTTTAACAAATTAATTTTGAATAATATTCACTTTGAATTTACGAATAAATTTGTAAAATAAAAGAAAAGTAATGAATCACTCTTAAAAATTCTTTGTTACATTTAAGTTTTCCGACAACACTTTCGTAAGGTAACAATTTTCAAACGAGCTTTGAAAACGTTTGTTAATTTTTGTACATTGATATTTATATAATGGCTAAATGCATCCTACATATTGCGATTCTAGAAGTAACTATTTTTTGTTAGACTAATATCTTAATTTACCATTTAATTATTTTAAAAATAACGTGTCAACTTATCTTAAAAATATTGTACGTATTAAAAGCATTAGACAATATTTATTCAATTTAAATATATTTATTAACCTATTTTTTTAAGTAGAAAATCTTTTTAATTCCGTTACAATTTAATTTCTTTTTTTTTCAATAAAATTAATTAAAATTATTAAATTCTTTTTATGTTTCAAATTTATTTATGGATTTTTGGTACTAAACTTATTTTTATTAATATGGATGTAATAAATAATAATCATTGGACGTTTAAAAAACTTTTTCTATTTTGCTTTAAATCTTGGATTAATATTATTTAATTTAATGAAATAACTTAAAATTAAAAAAAATTGCTTTTGTAAAATACTCAATTATTAATAAAAAAGAAAGTTTCGATCTAAAATTATTAAATTAATATAAGTTTATATAAATATCGATTGCTGCATAAAAATGTAAATTAAAATATCGAAAAAAAGGTCCAATTATTTTCAGGAAAATAATTTGAATTTTAGAACCGATGTTAATTACATTTTGATATTTATCAATAAAGCACTAAGTTAATTAACTTAAAGTTTTCGTATGTTATATATACTTATATAGAATTTGGAAGTTATTACTAAATTTGAAAAAATATTTCCTGTTTTTAAGATGAAAGTTTAATAAATAGAATTATGGATGGTTCAATCCACCGTCCAATGTAGGAAAACACCTGTCAGAATAATATCAATATCCTTGACCCAAAGGTGTGATATACTCCTTGTAAAAGTAAATCAATAAAAAAGTCAAGTATGTATATTAAGTAAAAATATATGATATACTTATTTTCTTTACGTATTTGAGTATCATTTTATTAATAAATATATCGTGCTTGTTTCAATATTTTTTATGTACTTTTATTCATACTCAGAAAAGAATAAGATTTAGTATTTCATCATGATTTAAGATTCAGGAAAATAATTTTTAATATCTTCATATTCGAAACTTATATATAAATTTACTTTAAAATTAGAACGCAATCGTTAACAAACTGTGATTATATTTTAAGAAAATAGAAAATTGAAGAATATTATTTTTTATTCTTTATTTTTACCTGTTTTAATTATTAACAATAGAATATAATTATATAATTATGATTATAAACTTAATAGTAATTAATTATTAGAAAATTATTATAAATAACGTAAGAATAAGAAGAAATTGGTATTTTTATTTAATAAATAATTTTTCTAATGAATATCTTAAAATTAATTAGATCAAATATTTGAAAACCTGTCATTGATTTTCACATAAAATATTTTCAAAATATCTTTGATATTTAAAAATGTTCTTGTATTCCTATAGATATTTTTGATATTTACTATACATTCATTATAAATAAATAAATGTATATATATCTAAACTGGAGTTTAATTGAATTTAAAAAAAAATATCGTTGCTCTAAAATTTTAGAATATACAGCTATAATTTTTTATGATATTAATTTCTAAATATTTAAAATAATTATATTATAAAGATGTATAATTTTTTGGAATAGCTCGACTTTAAGAATTTCTAAATGTTGGAAAGTTTTTAAGTTCTTATAACAAATTTGATGATTATCGATAAACGAAACATAAGTATTTAAAAAATTCAAACCTTATTTTTTACATATAAAATTTAAATAAAAAATTCTTAGATATTTTATATTGTTAACCATTAGAATAAAGTTTTCACTGAAATAACTAATAAAAGTTATGAGTTTTTTATTTTAATATAATACAAGTGTGTTAAAATTAGTTTATATTCATACTTTTAATCAACAGATATAATATATTTTTAAAACTCTGTTTTTGAATATAACAATTCTTTATAATTAATTCTACACAATAATACTAATATATTATTAATTAAATATTTTATGAAGAAGTTTGCGTTTATATTTTTTCGAATATTAGTTTACTCGTAAATAAGATTTTAAAAAAGTATATCGCAATATTTACTTTTTCAAGAATATTTCAAAATTCACAGCGAAAAGAGTCTCGAGTTTTACTACACCAAACTCACAAAAGTCCTTTACCATTCGAAAAAAAATCAAATTTAGAAAATTGCTAAATAAATTTGTCGCTACATGCATTTATATAACTATATTATAAAGCACTTAAACGACTGTTACTTATTTAAACGAACCGTTCTCGAACCGAGTACATTATCATTAAAGATATTCAAAAACACTTACAGTCAGTTTATTAAAATTCTATCGTACTATTTTATAGATACTAAAAATAATGTATGAAACTTTGTTTAAAATATGGATAATCATATTTCTGGTAAATGGAGGATGATTTTTCTGCAATAGAAATATTTAGGAACTTGGATCGATAATCAAAAATAAAATTTATGAATTTCGGATATCTCGAATTAAAAGACGAAATTTTAATTCGTCTATTAACGAATCGTACTTTATTCAATAGACGTCTATTTATACGATTCAATGAAATATTCGTAGAATTCGTAGATAAGTTTTATTCAGAATCGGAACTCGATTTCGACAAAACAGATTACAAACATTAAGTTACAATAACCACATTAACGTATTCCTCGAGAAAATTAATATCGGAAATAGCCTGAAAAACAAATGAACAAGGGGCAAACGAATCATTGATTAATATTCGCTACGTCGTCGAACCAAGCGTATAATAATTAGTCGTTACGACTCGTTACTCTACCAATAATGCAATAACAGTAATAAATAATATGGAGTTTAGAACCAAAAGAGGAATCTACGCGCCGAAGCGCAGCTACTACTCCGAAATCCTCACCGGTAAGTGCTACGATGCTTAATCAATTAATTACATTTACCAACAAAAATATCGCAAATCGATAAAGGAGCTGCGAAGACTTCGCGTGTATCGAGCGAGGAAAGTCTGAAAGCACCGACGCGGGAACCTATGCTAACTTGGAGTGTTCTCAACGAAACCAAATCACCGCTCGTTCGTAACCTCAAACCCAAACAGTCCGGTGGACAAGTGATTACTAAGGAACGATGGATAACGTTTCCACAGGAACCCACAATAGTATATCCAATATTGTATTTCACTAAAATATCGCCTACTATACCAAGTACCAAATACCGAGCACGAGATTTTAAATATCGATCGTAAAAAATGCAGGTTTAAAAATAAGAAACTTGAGTCGGATATTTTGTGCGCGTTGATTATATTAGAGGCATTGAAAGGTAGATCGATTTAAAGGAAGGCTTTCGATTTTGTATCGTTGAAATAATAGATTTAACGATTTATAGACGATATTTCGAGGCTCCGAATTGATTTTTATAGATGCGTATACGATCGTTTCATCGGTGTATCGTATATTACATTAATTTGTAACGTATAAGGTAATAAAATTAATTTATTTTAGTTTATACGCGAGAATTAAAAAGTTAATTGATATTCCGGATATTTAAAGTAGATTATTATGTATAATATTTATTTGTATACGGCTACGAGTAATCAAACTTTCTATAATGAAACTTTAATTTACTATAATTTGCAACTATACAATATTACAAATATTAAATTTAAATTATATGAAGAACATTGTTCGGTATTATACTTAAAGTTGGAAGTAGTTAGAATATAATAATTCAGTTTCATTATGATTTCAAGTAAGAGTTAATTACAAAATACGAGTTTAAATAATTGCATACATAAATGTTAAATACAACAAAATTTTATTTGAGATTATTATCGCGTACAATTTACATTTCAATAAAATATGTTAGCAATTTTTTAAGATTATAAATCAAATTTGCGCAAAGTAAACGTATCATCCAATAAACATTGGAGATAAGCGATCAAAATAAATTATTAGTTAGATAAGTTGACGGAAATGAGATGAGTTATAAATAAATTAGTTTCAAATATTATCTTGATTGTTTTTAAATTGAAAAAATTATTACGACCGGGAAATTTAAAAATCAATACATGGTTTCTTCTAAAATTGATGCGTCAGCACATGTTTGCACGATGGTGACAATTTTCTTTAATGGTGTAAGATAAGGTCAAAGCTAAATCAAGATGAGCAAAATTCCACGTTTACTATTACTTGTACTTTAGTAATAAGAATCCGACGAAATTACATACAAAAAAATTAAAATTTATTTTAAGATTTCCCGAGTAAAAATAAAAGCTTCGCGTATTATTTTTAAAAGATGTTTGTACTAATAAAAAGGATTGATTTTAATTTTTGAGTTGCTTCTAATTATTAGAATTTACTTAATATATTTGTTTTATCGTAAATATTGACCATTTGATTTGATTGAAAAAAATTTTTATATAAATACAATTTTATTTACGGTACTGTTTAATTATAATTTCTAAAATATGTATCAGATGTAAAACTAATTCATTTTATATTCAATTTCAATGAAAACGTGAAACGGTAAAATTCAACATTTGATATTCTTTTTTAACAAAGACTTTTGTTTGAAACAAAAAATTATTTGAAATTATACGTTGAAAATATTTACCTACAAGTAGTACATATGTTATAAAATTTTTGTTTTCAATGAAAATAAGAAAGCTTTTCAAATAACATAGTTTATAAAAGGTGAAATCATAAACTTGTTTAGTCTTATGATAATATATTTGTTCGTGTAAAATATCCCTGATATTGAATTTAATAGAAAAATAAAATTGATACGCGTTTTTAATAAAACATCTAATAAATCAAGTATTCGAAAAATTGAAAATGCCGATATGTGAAATATTTGTCTTTTTCAATACTTTCGATTTAACACTTAAAATGCTTCTGCAACTCTCGTTTTGGAATCTTTAAACCATATAAGGTAGAAAAATATAAATATCGTTCTAATGTATCTAAAGTTGAATTGTAGAAAAGTTATTAAAATAAAATTGAAAAAATTAGTTTTCCAATAATAATATTCGCTTTATTATAAAAGCATAAAGTTATTCCTTTTACAAATATATTTTTTATAAAATTAAAAAAACATGCTTACGAAGTGTTTAAAAATTTCTTTTATCAACAAAATTGAAGTTTAAAAAAAAGTTATAAAAAAGTATAAACAAATGTTTTATTTATACGACTTTTTCATTAATATTGATTAAAATTAACATGTCATAAAAATATCTTATAAATAAAATATCGGAATCGGAATAACAACTATTCGCACGTCTCTACGAAAAAATATACAAACAGTAGAAACTTCATCAATAAAAAAAGTTGGCATGTTTAAATTATATGTTTGTATATTTATCTTACTTTACATGACATATCTTTTCTATAGATAACAATATTGATTTATACTATGATCATATAGAAAAACTTAGACCAATACTGAAAAATCATAATCAAATAAAGAATTTAATTGAATATATCAGAAAAATGAACAAATATATATATTTCTGTATTAATTTATTTAGTCGACAGATATTTTTTAAAAAATGTAAAATAGTTTTATTTTTTTATCAAATATTTAGGTCAACAAATTCTTTTATATTTATAAGGTGTGCAATTTTATGAGTTCTCTCCTTTTTTGGTAGTCGCTGTTTATTTTTAATTATAGTTATCAATTCGATTAAATATAGGTAATAAAAATGAGTTTTAAATACTAAATATTATTTTACTCGATAATGTAAAAACTTAGAAAATTGAATAAAAATTTTTCAATTTGGTCATTTTTATAAACATTAAAAAAAAACATGTTTTAAAAGAAAAGTAGATAATTAAAATCTCACTCGTACTTATAAGACTTTATACTCAAAAATCAATACTGTAAAACTTCGTCTACTAAACGCCGATAGACGAAAATTAGTTGCGATGTTCACGAAATTTATACTCAAGCTTAAAAAATCCAATCTGACGATTCTTCGAAAAGTCATTTCCAGGGGAAACTTTGACTCCGAAAGTTCAAATGCGGTGCGAGACAGGACCAAAGCTTTTGGTGCGCAACGTCGAAACCGAAAGGCGCCGTCGACTCTTCACTAGCTACAAAGTAGAAGATCTTCTGATCGAACATGGAATAACCGCCGCCGATCTTTCTCCAAATCACTACATTCCCCTGGAAATCTTCGACGACGTGGAACGCGATTGCAGGTAGGTTCGGAAGTACCGCTCGATGCGATCATGGTTACCTTACACCTTACGGTATATACCTTGCGTCCAGGACTCCAGAGGAATGGATGAGGCTGGGACACATCGAAGGGACACAATATCCTTTACCAGCTCGGGCACTCGTAGATCACGAGGATCCCATTCGTTACGAGATGGTCGCGGTGGTGGATTACGACCGGGAAACTCGATACTGGCATGTTTTTACCCTCGACGGTCAGCGACGGATTTTTCATTTACCGCGACTTTATCTGCGTTTCTTAGCGGAGGATCCGCGAATCGTCGTCGGCAGGATCGTCGCCGCCGTCCGGGATAGGAACAGAGCCGAGGCCAGTATGAGGTAATCTCCTGTATAACTCGGGTTGTATGTACAAGCTTGAGCTTATCCAGAAGAAATTACATGGACTGGGATGTTTACTAATTAACCTTGTTTACTCGCTAAATAAAACGCGGACTATGGCTATTTAATACGGACGCTATCGTTTTTTGTATTTAAAGAAAAATACGTAATACTGTAGGTAAATTTATCAGCGTTTAAAAAGTAAATCGTTTGTATTTGTAAGTATGTTAAGCTAATTTGTGTATTTTTGTTTAAATGTAAATACACATAATTAAGTAAATTATGAGAATATTTTAATTTTTAAATTACATAAATTAAGAGAAAATATTAAAAATTTTAAATACTTTTATTTAAATGTTTGTTTACTACATTTTTGCTTTATTCTGGTTTATATTCTTTAGTATTTAAATACGTAACTTTTTAAACTTGCATATATACATATATATTTAAATAATTAAACACAGCTATTTATTAATTGTATTAGTTTACCGTCGAGTATAATTGAAAATATTTAACGAAAAATAGGAATTGATATAATTTTCACCGATTAATGTTATTAAAAGCAGTTTTATAAGAAATTAAATAAAACAATATTTATTTTTAATAAATAATGCAAAAAATCCACTCATGGCTTATTTAATTTGTTTATTTAACCTCAAAATTAGGTTTTAAAAATAAAATAATTTTTTTATTTTAAAGGCATTCGTGCCTTATGAATTTTAATAAAACATCATCTTTCTTAAATTCTACATTTCTAGGAAAAAACACAATAATATTTGTTATCCTTGCGAAATTAAATTGATCGAAATATTATAAAGCAATTCAAATCACTAACAAAGTTCTGCTATAATCACGAATTATCGAACTTTCCTCGTTAATATCCGGCATGATTTTTCAGGTACAATTTGTATCTCGATTGCATACCGACGGAAGGAATGGACTCCTTAAGCGACTCCCAGAAGCAAGTGATTATAAATTTAACAATACGGGCAGGCAACCAGAACATCTACCGGGAAGATCAAATCGAAGCCGTTTGTGTTCAATCCCAGATCCTAGAAAATCAAAGCGCGCGTAAATCACCCGATATGCTTTAGTATAATACGATTAATAGCAAATGTATTTCAGGTAACGCGGGAAGTTGAACGGAATTATCTGCGGGTAATGTGTGATCTGGAATGCCGACGTTTGCTTCGCAATCATCACGCAGTTTCTGATTTTTTATCTTGTAAATTTGGAATACTGGAAAATAATTATAAGAAACCAATTTCACGAACAAAGAATTATAAGGTTACACGATATAATTTTCGTTTCATAATCATTAGTTCGATGCTTGTAACATCGGTTTGCTTTCATTATATACAAGAGTAGTTCGTAGTAAAGATGCACAAACGCGTATGTATGTATTAATATTGTAAAAATGTACTATTGAAATATTATTTATCGAAAAATTTAATCTAAGAATTGAAAGAAAAAGTTAGTTTTATAATAAATTATCTTTATCGAACTATTTAATTTAATTATACAACTTATTAGTTTCCAAGTATATATTTTGATTTAATTTTAAAAAGTGAGAAAACTGCATCGACGCGATCGTCACCTTCTAAAATTTTGATAAAAAAAGATGATTAAAAATATGGTATTAACATAATTGATTTTTATTTTATTGTAAATATTTACTTAGAGTTAGTTAATTGATTTAGTTAATATTTAATCATTTAAAAATATGATTAACTTGAACAGCGTTTTTCCATACTCAAAAATTTGTTATGTAATATTACATATTTTTCTCGATAAATTTTTGTTACTACGATAGATATCCTACACAAAATATACGAATGTTATCAATGGAGTGAAAATTTTTTTAGGAAATTAAGGAACTGTTGGGATGGCATATTTTATATGTTCAACCAAATATTTATGATGCAATGAAATTAATCGTGAAAAAATGCGACGTAGTCTCGTCAAAAACACTTTTTTCATTAAAATATGGAAGAGTGATGAGCATCGAAGAATTTGAAATACAGCAATTACACTCGATACACGGAGTCATAAGTTATTTAAAAGTACAATGGTTAAGAGAAATATCACAGACCCTTAAAATGTATTTAAGAGATATTGGAAAAGGATGGTTTGATTTTAAAGAAAAAAATTATAGCATTTATGAAGTAATGAAATTAAAGAGACTAATAGAACTTATTAAATTTCGTATGCAGGTTATTAATTTTTTTTTCAAAATAATTGTATTTATGATTTTATACATTCTAATTTATATGATTTTTTTTTGTAAAAGCTCGATCATACGATCGAATAATATAAATACATATATATTTATTTTATTCCAAATATAGACTGCCTTACGAAATTTAATGGAAAATTCATCAATGCTATATCTGCCATTTTTCGAAACTCCGACTTTATCTACTTTAGATCTTAAACCAGATTTTGTTTGGAATGATAGTTTGACGTCAAAAAGATTTGAACCATTCCCTAGTCCACTCTTCGAAATAACACTTTCCATGAACGAAGCGGGTCCTTATTTTAAAACAAATCCAAAAATATTTGAGGTTTTAATAGATTTTGTAGCTTTCTATATCTGATATACACGAGAAAAGATTACGCGTAATTATTATTTTAATGTATCAGGAAAAGTTGGACTCCTTGTATTTCTCTGCTCTCCTGTTTTGCACACAAATATCACAGGTTCAACCATTGATATTGAAAAATTTAAAATTTTCAAAGGACTTGTATCTATCTACTGTAAGCATGGAAAACGATATAATAATCTGTGAAGTTCGAAGCCGAATAAAAAAGGCTTATTACAAGTCTACCATTCCTCTATTTGCTTATCTTAAAAAGATGGAACAATATCGTAGTTTATTTAATTTTAATATCGATGAATACATAGAGTAAGAAAAACAAAATTTTTTTTTTATTATAACGATCGAATAATATCAAAAATATTTAAAGAAATATATTTGATATCTATAATATATAAATGTATATAAATATTTATTCAAATTATTCATAAAAATAATGTAAAAAAATGTTTAATGTTATAATAGTCAATTTTATTGCCGAAAGTATTCAAGGATTTTCTCACGAGATAAAAAAAATTGATTAAAGTTAAACTAATGCAACATTTATTTATTGTATATAGGATGTTAAAAGTTATAAAAGTTGCAACTTTATTACAATTTATTTCATTTTTACAACTACGAAACTAAGGATATATTAAATGTATTAATTATAATGATACTCTTTTATTTTTATTATTCTTTTCAATTATAAGTATTAATCAATATATTAATATTAATTCAATATCAAAAGTAAGCTGCAATAAATATAATATTTTTAACTTATACGAAATATCTATTCTTAAACAATAGATCGTATAAAAAATCCGAATATAGCATAATCATGTTGAAGGAAGAAGTCTTAATGCATTATGACTTAAAAGCAAAGTTAGAAAATGAATTACCGAGTTTTATAAATATTGGAGCGTTTGTGTTGAATATCGATGCTTTAAAAAAATTTTTGATAAACAAGCGTCAAGATATCATAGATGGATTACTCGAAATGCATACGCAATATCTTCGTTCACAAATGGAAGACATGCTCGATGAGTTTAGAGTAATATACAGAAAACTTACCACTGAACCTTACAATATCGAAGAATTATTCGAACTTCGTGATTGGATGGAAGGTGTACCGATGACGGTATTGACTCATTTTGATAATTTTCAAAAATTAAGAGTAGATTACGACACGCTCGAGTCATTGCTATGGAATATATCGGACGAGGATTTTGAATGTCGATACGAAGCCATGCATTTTCCACATAGAATCAAACTTAAAGTAGCATATGCATTATTTTTTACATTTAACTTAAAGTAAGACAATAAATTTTTTACATTAGTTTCTTAAAATATTGTTTAGATAGATTATTTGAATGTAAGCTTGACTGTATTGGAAAAAGATAAGTTCCTTAAAATGCAATTGGACGATGAAGACGATGTGAAAGAGAAAATCGATTCTATAATTGGAAGTGTGACGAGCATATCCATACAAGACGATCTTAAAAAAGTTACCGAAATAAGTGCGGAAATTAATAAGACATGGAAAATAATGGAAGATTTGAACATGTTTGGCATCTTGTTAAATTCGCGACAAAAATTATTCGGACTTCCTGTTGAACCGTTCGACAAGTTGACATCGTTGATAAAAGACTTCGAGCCGTACAAAAATTTTTGGCTTACAGCTAATGGTCATTTGTATTTTTTTAATAGTTTTATACACTTTTAAGAACTAAATATATCGTAAATTATATTTCTTATTTTAGATTGGTTAAAGTGGCGCAGAGTTTGGTTGGATGATCCGTTCATTTCGGTTGTCGGTGCTAACATTAATTCTATGGTTAACGATATGTACAAAATGATGGTAAAAAGCATAAAATACTTTCAAGATCAACATGGTACATAAATTCCTCTTCGTACTTTCCCTACACAATATATTATATTATATATACTTACTAATAATATGCTGTTATTAATATAAAACGTAAAGTTAGTTTGAAGTATTAAAGAAATTCATAATTTTTCAAAATATTAGCAATCGCCGAATTGGCCGAAGATTTGAGATACGACATGGAACTTTTCAAGCCAAAAATATCGATTATTCAAGCTCTTCGGAATCCTGGAATGAGAGTTCGGCATTTGAAAGACCTTAGCGAAAAAACAGGAATCGATATTACTCCGACTCCCAATTTAACCTTTCAAACACTATTCAACGATAATATTATGGAATTTCAAGAATTAATTAAAGACACGTCCGAAACCGCGGCAAAAGAACACGCGATAGAAGAATCTTTGATTAAAATGAAACTGGAATGGGAAACTCTTCAAATGGATGTCATATCGCACAAAGACACCGGTTTGTTTATAAATTTGATCTTACAATCGATTCGCTAAATTATTTTCCTCCTCTATCATCGACGCGTTTAATTCACGCAGGAACGTACATAATAAAAGTTACCGACGAAGTTCTACTACTCGTGGACGATCATATAGGTAGTACGCAACAGATTAGTTTCAGCCCGTTCAAGGATGCTTTCGAGGACGAGGTCGAAGAATGGTCCATCACGTTGAAGCTGACTCAAGAGGTCTTACTTTTGTGGCTCGAAGTACAAAAGTATAAACACTTGAATATCTTTTTATAGTTGCCTCCGAAACGTTCAAAGAACTCTGAATTACTCGATAAATATTTGAATTGTATTTAATACAGACTTTGGATGTATTTGGAACCAATATTTACTTCCGAAGATATAAGTCAGCAATTGCCCATGGAGTCCAAAAAATACAATACATTGGATCGTAACTGGCGTCGAATTATGAAATCGGCATACGAAAATCCATACGTAAGTTGTAACAAAACTCGCGCGCGATAATTTCACGTTCTTACTTTATTATTTACGATAGATCATCAAAGTATGTCCGGACAAAACGTTACTCGAGAGTTTACGAGTGTGTATGAGTCTCTTGGAAGTCGTGCAAAAGGGACTCGCCGAATATCTGGAGAGTCGAAGAATCCTCTTCCCTCGATTCTTCTTCCTCAGCGACGACGAACTTCTAGAGATACTCGCTCAAGCCAAGAATGTAGAAGCGGTCCAGCCACATTTGAAGAAATGTTTCGAGAATATGAAAGAGTTGCGCTTCGAGAAGGATTTAACTATAACTCGAATGTATTCGGCGGAAGGTGAGGAAGTGATACTCAGACCTCCGGTCAAGCCAAAGGGTAGCGTAGAATATTGGCTCGATTGGGTCGAGAGTTCCATGAAGAATACAATTCGCCTGAAAATAAGTCAAGCGCTTCGAAAAGTCGAATCGTTACCGAGGAAAAATTGGGTTTACCTGTGGCCAGGACAAGTTTCTCTATGCGGTGGGCAAACTTCCTGGACTGCCCACGTCGAAAAAGCAATCGTGTCCAAGAGTTTAAAGAATTACTTGAAAGTCATGATGACACAAGTAACGGCTGTTGAATTATTTGTACGAAAATTATGAAGCGTGTAATTAATAACGATTTTTTTTTACGTCAGCTCGACGATCTTCGAGAATTAGTCCGCGGCCAACAAACGGAAATTCAGAGATTAATGGTCGAGGCTATTATAACTATCGAAGTACACGCAAGGGATGTCCTTCTGAAATTGATCGAAGAGAAAGTTACCAATTCCAATGATTTCGATTGGATTTCACAGTTGCGTTATTACTGGATGAACGACACCGATCTCAAAGTACGCGCGGTTAACGCTGAATTCCAATACGGGTTAGTTGATCTCCTCCTCGAAGAATCCCCCGATTTCGGGGGTACTTTTAAAATTCCTTTTAAAATATTTCTCACCCGACAGATACGAGTATCTTGGCAACAACGGCCGACTCGTGATCACACCACTGACGGATCGATGTTATTTAACGCTGACTGGAGCTTTGCATCTGAAATTCGGTGGAGCTCCGGCTGGTCCAGCCGGAACCGGTAAAACCGAAACCACCAAGGATCTTGCCAAAGCTTTCGCGATTCAATGCGTTGTATTTAATTGTTCCGACCAACTTGATTTCATGTCGATGGGCAAATTCTTCAAAGGCCTCGCCAGGTATCGTAGTTCTTTGTTATCGCTTCGTTTCTTTTGTAAAAGTATATTAAATTCGTGCGATCGTTTAGTTCCGGAGCTTGGGCCTGTTTTGACGAATTCAATCGAATCGATATCGAAGTCTTGTCCGTCATCGCTCAGCAGATTATGACCATACAAAAAGCTCAGCAATTACAAGCCGAAACGTAAATATAATTTAAAACGGATGTGGCGATTCGTTTACAATTACAAAGCGTATTCGAGATATGCAAACATCGTTGATTAAATTGATATTGAACACGCGAAAAACTTATTACTATTGTACCTTTGTAAGGTTTATATTCGAGGGAGTGGAACTTCGTCTAAGACTTTCTTGCGCTGTTTTTATAACGATGAATCCGGGATATGCGGGACGTACGGAACTGCCGGATAATTTGAAAGCGCTTTTCCGGCCAGTCGCCATGATGGTTCCAAACTATACACTCATAGCGGAGATTTCATTATTTTCTTGTGGTTTTGCCGAAGCCAAAAATCTTGCCGGTAAAATTACGGCGACGTTCAAGTTGAGCTCGGAGCAACTTAGCTCGCAGGTAAAAAAAGTTTTCATTCATCTTCAATATTTTATTTCGCAATGTAAACGAAATTATTGTATTTAATTTTTCGTGTTTTTTCAATAAGGATCATTATGATTTCGGCATGAGATCCGTAAAAACTGTTATAGCAGTCGCTGGAATTTTAAAACGCGAACAAAAAGATATGGAAGAGTCGCAAATTTGCTTGCGAGCTTTGAGAGATGTCAATGTTCCCAAATTTTTGAAAGACGACTTAAAACTCTTTAATGGTTTGCTACGATTCTATTTAAAACAAATATATTTATTAAAATTATTTTTTAATTAATATCCGTGAAGATATACAAAAAATTACGTAATCATTTAGGAATCGTGTCCGATCTGTTCCCCAATACAGTGGAAAAAAGTATCGACTACGAAATACTTATTAACGCTATTAAAGCGACGATTAAAGATAGGGGATTAGCCCCCGTGAAAGGTAAATATTCTTATTTTACATAATTTACTTAATTTAGTATTTAATTGTAAATGATTGAATTAATTCTAATCGTAATTTTATAGTTTGTTGTCTGCGTTTGCAAATACTCGTAGTGTTTTATTTTCTTTTGAATACGATAAAACCCTATAATGTATCAAATAAGTCTACGTAAACTATTCTTCAGTTTTCCAATTTAAATTAAATTTTATATAATATAAATAATATCCTATGCATTAAAAATAATGACATTATTTTACGAATATAATAATAATAATAAAAACAATTCTTTATTTATTAAGTTATATTACGTTGTCAAAAGTTTGATTTATAAACTTTATTAATATATACAGATTTTATAGATTCGTTAAATTAAAAAAATTTATTTTACATATAAAAATACTATTTGTGATAAAGTTTAGATTGTTTTTAATCGTTATATTCGTATCAAAAATTTTTTTAAATAATTTCTTTTCAATTTATTTAATTAGTAAATATTTGTATGGAATCAAATATTTAAAAAATGTTCATTCTTTTAAGTAATATTTGCTAATAAATTTTACTTTGATTTTTCAATATTTTTTTGCATTATTAAATTCAATAACTCGTATGAAAATGTTTATATAAAACTTTACATTATAGTTTAATTAACTTACTGTAAAAAGATATCGATATTAAAACAATAAACATGCAATAATATTAAATTATTAATATTAAGATATAAGTTTATAAAAATTTAATGGTTTAAGAAAATAATATATACATGATATGTAAAGAAATATGTTGCTAATTTTCAATTAGAATCATTTATAAATTTATTTAAAATTTTTTTCATTACTGTATAAAAACTTGATTTTGTAATATTAACATTTCCAATCATGAAATTTAAGAACGTACATTTCAATGTTTTATATATAGATTTACTATATCTTTGAAAATTATTACTTTGTATTGTATTTCACGATACTACAAATAATCAAAATCTTATTAAAGCGAATCCTTTTATTTCTTCTCACAAATATTAGTATGACCTAACATTAAATATAACGATGAACCTGAAGCTAATTCAATGTATAATAAATTACGAAAATGAATCTATATAATCGATGGTATACTCTGTAGTATCCAAGAGTTAATATTACATTTATCGATAAAAAAGAATCAATTTTATATTCTTATTTAGAATCTAATTTCATTGAAAATAATTTCTACAACTAATAATAAATCTCATTTTCCCGAACCAAATATTATACGCAATAAAAACTAGGATTCGACAATTTAAATACTCTAAATTACGTGATACATTATATTACATTGAAAAAATATTCTATGTCTTATTTATATTTATTTTAATTATAACGATGAGGTGAATAGAAAAATTCTTTTAACGTAGTATATATTATCTCGAAAACGAGAAAAATTCGTTTCGATATCTTAAATAATATCCAAGTATAATAAATTCATAAAAATACGATAAATATCAAAAAATTATTAATATAATTTATAAAGTTAAAAATAAAACATTGTTAATTATCGGAATGTAATGCTTAATAAATAGTCTTACGTCTTTAATGAAAAACTCAATTATTCCAACGTCATATTTCAAAGAATATTTAAAAATTTAATTTACACACGCTATGCTAAATTTCCAAATTTCTTAATGTATTTCGCCACGAATATTTATTCATGAAAAAAAGTAATCAAAGGAATAAAGGCTTAGTATTTATTGAAAACGTAAATCGATGCTCGACTAGATTGATGTTCTTTGCGTGAACGGCTGCCCTTGTCTGAACTACATGGAAGCCTTCATGGCATCTAAAGTCCAAATTTTCGTCTCCTTTTTGCGGATTCCATTCTGTACGTTCGTAGCTCTTTTTCCCCATCGTATTAACCGAAATCGTGTGACTCAATCCGTCGCATGAATTTCTCGGTTATTTCATACACCCAAGTCGGAGATCTCACTAAATTATCTATACTTTTTATTTGCAGCGCGTATTTACTTCGGTTTTATATCCATTTGCTTTTTCTACGATGAGATCAACTCGAATATTATTATTGATTATTTGTTAACATTTACGTATTACAGACTTCATACATAAAGTCATTCAGCTATATGAAACTACGATTGTACGTCACGGATTAATGCTGGTCGGTCCAACTGGATCTGGAAAAACTATGGTAAGTTTTTCATGTATTACAAAAACGTTATTTTCTAGAATTAATCATATTTTTGCGTAAAGGAATTATTCTATTCTTTTACGATATTTCAAATATAATATTTACTTTTATGCGGTAAACTATAACACTTGCCTTTTATAATTCATAAATTGAAATAATAGTGTATCTTTTAATAGTCATAACTTACAAGTATATGTCCTTCGTATATTTTAAATACCGCTATAACTTTCTGCTTTATAATTTTAAATAAAAATTAGTACGATTATAATTGATTACAAATACGTGTTAATATTAAAAAATATTTCTTCATTTCTGTGATCAATATTTATTAACATTTTTATAGATAACGAATAAGCATACATTATTATTTTGAATAAATAAAGTTTCGAATGTATTTAATCGAATATAACTAAACTACCAATAAATTTTGCAAACATAAAAATAAAACGAATTGCGATAAGAATTTAATTAATAAAAGAATTCTTGAATGTTTTTGGATGGTTAGCGAAGTTTAATTTGTACTATGTTTATTACGGTAAATTTGTAAATTTATTCCAACGATTATTTTGGTGTATAAATCGAACTAATCTTTTAACAAATGCGTTTATTTACCTCAATTTATTTTATTACAAGCCACGATACACTTGAATAATAAATTTATAAAAATTTTCTTGAATACTTCATAACAATTTGAAAATAAAATGTGATCTGGTTGATCAGAAACGTGAATTTTATATTTGACAAATCTGTAATTAAATTGAGTTTTAACGATCGCGAAGCTTTAATGACTTTTTCTTTACATTCATTATATTAAATTCAAGTTGTACTATTTTTAATCCAAGTAAAATATGTAGACTGTGATAAAGATTGATATTTCTATTATATTATCAAAAATAGAATTAGAAATATTTTTTTCAGTTACGTTTTTTGAATGTTACAAAAATAAATCGGAATTTTGATTATCCGATTTAAAATCAAATTTCATTCTAAGATTAAAATCTTAATTAAATTATATCTTAAGTTGTAAGTAATGGCCTTAAAATTTAAAAGTTATAATTATTTTTTTTTTATTTAGAATTTAATTTTTCATGTTTTTTTAATCAATAAATAATTAAATTTATACTTGGTAATAAAAAATGAGTCTTGTAAAAAAATTCTTATGATTTTTAATATAATCTTAATTATATTTTTATAAATGTGATTAGATTTTATTATTTTATTATTTATATATACAAATATTCATTATATTAATCACAATATTAATTAAATAAATAAAATTCCGAATCAAAATTTTCTTATCATAAATAACTATGCTATATATTACGATAGAAATTCGAATACTTCAGTTATGTGGTTATGAAATTGACTTTTGTCCAATGGTCTATTGTATTATTTTTTTATTAGAATGTTCACAATCAATATAATCATGAACTTTCAGTTTTATTTTAATTAATACAACATTTAAAAATTGTAATTATTTCTAGTTTTTGAAAGTAAGTATTTAAACAATTTAAACAAAATTTATCGCAGGCAATTAAAATAATATTTTTTTCTAATATATAAAAATTATATTTAAAATATAAAAAAAGGTATGTACTACACTATTAATATATAACTGGAGTAATAAAGTTACATTTCATGAATTTAAAAATAGCATTTTGTATGACAATAAAACATTTTTAGAACAGAAATAAAACGAATATATTAAATAATGAATGAATGGTTGAATATTTATGTGAGATGAAAAATTTCAATAGAAAAATTGTATAAAATCTTACACAAACTATTAAAACATTGTTTTATCAAAGGTAAGTGATTTATAACTTAAATATAAAAAAATATGTTAGAGAACAAAACATCCTTTATATTTACAGTAAACGGAATTATTTTACAGATTTTACATGATATTTTACGATAATTGATATAAAAATAATACTTTCTAAAATGATTAACAATTTTTGAAAATAAATATCATGAAATATATACATATATATAATTATTTTAATGAATTCTATTTTTATCAATAAGTGATTATTTTATTTTGTATTTATAAATTATTATTTTATATATTTATTTAAAAATTGCAGAAGGTTTAATAAATTTTTTTGAGTATAGAATATATTTTTATATTCAATCAAAATATACAGTAAAAAATATAAATATTTATGTAACCTATTTGATCCATAATCTATTCTAATATTATAAGCTAAATATTTACTATAAAGTTATTGAAATTCACGAGTAATTTTGTAAGAATCGTTACACAAAAAAATTATAGAATATAATGACGAAATGGAAAAGTAAAATATTCTTTAACATAATAAGAGACAATATGAAAATAATAACTAATTAAATTTAGAAAATATAAAATAAATACAAGTATTTTAAATATTATTAAAACCGATATGAGTAATATTATAGTATGAATTAAATGATTTAAAAATGACATAAAAGTATTAATATTAATTAATGATTATTAGTTTATGAATTAACAAGTGAAATAAAAATTTTTTTATTATTTAATTGTTTCATACGTTAAGTTTATATAAAATATTTTATCACGTTTTTAAAATTGAAAATAATAAAATAGTTATTTAATAGATTTTTTTAATTAGAACATTAATTTAATATATTTGCAGAGTTTCTTAAAATAAATACACTAAGAAATTTTGAGAATATTGAGACATTTTTATTCTTTAATATATATATAATAAATGTTGAACAAGTAGTTTTATGTATAGTTTGCTAAATCGAAGAAAAAATTTTAACTTTATCTACTTACACGCTTCACACTTTTTGCCCGCATTCACATCAATTTCTCTCTTTATATCGTTAGATAGGATATTGAAATCTTTGTCCCTTCTTTTTAGTAGAATTTAGGAAAATAAGATTTTTGTGACAAAAATACAAAGAAAAATGACTTCATATCGAGATAAATATAAAGATTCTATTTATTTAAAAATAATGTTGCAAATAAATATAAAAATGAAAGTAAAGTAGCTTTAAATAAATAAGAATTATTCTCAAAATAACTTGTATAAAAATTGTTAGAAAAATAGAGCGATTAAGATAGAATAAAATCTACCGTTAAATAAATTTCTTCTAATAGTCAAGAAACTTTTTTCAAATGTATTAATATTTCACAGCCGTTCAAGTGAAATGCTCTAGTAATCAAATAAATTTCTTTTGAATGGCCAATTATTTTAGATTGTATTACAAGTAATTTATATAACCTTAGAATACCATTTAATAAATAAATAAAATTTCAAAAGACCGTATTTCTGCGAATTATTTAATTCAAATAAGGCCATAAGCAAAATTTATTCACTTATGTTCATTTCAATACTTCCATAAAATAATACTTCCAGTTTTTGATATATATTGGTAAAAGTAAAGCATATATTCAATATTTCATACATAAATTAAAAAAAATATTAGTAATGTTAAAAACACATTCATCTTAAATATTAATAATTTAATTAATTTGTAATTTTCATTGCAAAATTTATTTGTGTAAAAGAATTTGAAAAGCAATTTATTTATCTATATAATGAGTACTTTAGTTCATAAGTAATAAATGAAATAATTTATTCTTATAAATTTATTGAATATTGATTTTGTATTAAAAAATAAAGAAAATGATGTATATTATTTATAATTTGTCTATATATTAACGATTCATGCATACAAAAAATTTCATCACTAGTTTAATATAATTATCAAAAATCTTATCAAGTTTATTCTAAACTTTTGATGTTTTTAAAAGTTATAAACAATAAAGTAGTGAAATAAAAAATGTATATATACAATTATTGAGAAAACTATAGAAAGGAAAAAAAATTTTTGTCGCAGAATTTATTACTATTTATTAAACAAAAATATTTTAGATTTAAAACACTTTTCAATAGATTTTACAAATTAAAATGATACTTTTATAATACATTTATTATTATTATTTAAAATTATAAAATTTAAAATATAGATTTAAAGTTAGCTTCGATAAAAATATTATTAATTATTTCTATAAAAATTTTAACAAAATACAATATTAAACGTGTTCATGTATAATTAATTAATTAAATTTTTTATGTATAATCAAAATAAACATTATGTCTTATCTGAAATAAAATATGTTAATTCTAAAATGTTAGCCGAAAATAGATATGTAAATAACCTGTTACTATTTATTTCTATTAACGCAAATCGTCAAATTGATAGGATAATTTCGTTTCATTCAAATTTATTTTCATTGATTCATCTATTTTTATACACGTTTAAATGATAAAAAGTTTACAATGAATACAGTTTTACAAAATGAAAACAATTTAATTGGAACAATAAAACCTTTATAAATAAAATTATAAAATTTTAGTCATAAGTAATTTTTTATCTTCTTGTAAAAGTTTATTAATTGACATTAAAATCAACTAGAAATTTCTTTTATATTGAATAGAACTGATATTTTATATAAAATAATGTTGTATAGAATATTGTTAAAAAATCCACAATTCAAGCTAACTTATGAATAAAAGCAAAATAATATTAAAATTATAACAATTAAGAAATTTTTACTTTAAAATAATCATCTGATTATACTTTATAATTTATCTATAGATTACATTTTATATTAATTTATAATAAACAAAGCTTATCAATATAATTCAAATTTGAAAAATATAGTTCATACTTAATCTTTATATAATTGAATATTAAAATAACTTAGTAAAATAAAATGTGTATTAATCGAAACAGTAAATATATATATATATATATATGTAAATAATACAGTAAAATTTTTAATTATATTACTTATAATTCTTATTATGAATTAATTTACAACAATTTATAAAACACTTTTTTTTTTGTTCCAAAAGGCCAAGTATTTTTCTATTTTAAATAAAACTTATACAATGTAATTAAATCTTTCAGTAAAAATTGAAAATAATGGTAGTATTTCATAATGTAGTTCTTTAATTCATAGTAAGTGAATGTTATATTGATAATGATTTTGTAAGTTGCTTATATAATATCTATTACATTAAACATACAAATTTCAGCAATTTAACTCAATAAAATATAAAAAGTATTACGGATAATTAATTTAGTTAAAATTTAACAGAATATGTAATATAAAAAAATTATATTAATTGTAATTTTGTCATAACTGTAATAAAAGTTATTACATACTTATATATCTTCTACAACCTAGAAAAAATCATTGGCTTATTTTAATCTTTATTATTAATATGTCGAATTAGTCACAATTATATTCAGATTAGCTAACAGATTCATTTAAAAAGAATTCTTTTCTCGATTTAGAATTATTTTTATAAACGAAATTCCTAATATCGTTATTTTGAGAACAAGAAATTTTCCATTGACTATTTTTAGTACATAATAGTATAAAGTTTTATTAAATATTTATGAATGAACGAACGGAAATTCTATTTTTACATTTACTTTAAAAGCCTCGTATTAAATTATTCAATTATGACATTTGTGATGTATATTTACAATTACTTTTTAATAAGAAAATATGAATTTGATTTATTATTATTTTTGTTTAAGATATAATTATTATTTTGAAGTGAGAAGAAATTAATTTTATTATTTAATGTATGTACTTTCCTTCCAAATAAAATTTAATTGTTATATATATATATATCATTATTTAATTCTGAGAAAATAAAAAAATTTAATTTTTGAAATAGTTAAAAGATTGAAAAAAAATTAAGATACAAAATATGCAACATAAAAATATAAAAAAATGTAATAATGAAATAAATTAATAAGGCGTTAAAATAAAATGAAAAGAAAAGAATAAAAAAGTTAAAATAAACTCGTCGTATTTCGGAAGCGAGGAAATACAGAAATAAAGAATCAATCAAATTATTGGCGGAATAAATAGTAGAATAAAATTACATAAAATCAGTTAGCAACAATTCAAATGTATAATTAATATTGAAAAATATTCAATGTAAAGTCAAATTATTTGATTCACAGTAGATTTATTTTAAGTCATTTCAATATTAATGTAAAATAATCGGTCAATAATTCAATACATTAATTAAAAGAATATACCAAAGTACAAATAAAAAGTTCGTTAAATAATATTAAAATACGGAAAAAATAAATAATATTAAATTTACATAATGGTATAAAAATAGTAACAAAGTAGAGAATGATGTAAAAAATAAGTTTTTAGAGATATTAATCAAAGAAAATTGAAAATACAGCGAATATATAAAATATTATATAAAAAGAAAATAAACAATTATGAACATCTTATATTTGTGAATATGATATAAAAAAAAATAAAATAAAAGAATACAAAAAGCATTAAAAGAAAAAAATGAGTTTTATTCGAAAGTATGTGATAAATAAAGAATTACTGTATAAATATTTAAAAAAGCGATATTAGCTAAAAATATAAGAAATGATAAGTAGATAAAACACGCAGATTGAGAATAATGAAAATAGTCAACAAGATAAGGTCTAAGAAATCAATATCCAAGTAATTTCGGACCTTAAAGGCAATAAGGATTTTTAGGAAGTTTATCCATGTTTAATATTAACTTAACAGATCTAGAAAAAATATTTAAAGAATATAGATATACACATATATGCAAGAAATATATAGAAAAAATTTCGGTCGAATATTTCTTGAATTCACTACACAGAAAATATAAAAGACTAGTGTAAGTCTTAAAAACATTTAAAAATTTAAAAGATTATAGAATACATAAAAGTATAAACAATAAAAGAAATATACGAGAGAAAGTTATAAAAGACTAATAACAGTTTTTTTCAGTACAAGTGGAAAATGTAAGTGCTTCATACAGAAAAATAAAATTAGCTAAATACATTAGTTTGTAATGTGCGATAAGAAAATAAATAGAAAAATTGCTTAGAATAAAATTATGATTAATTGTATATCAAACTGTTTAATAATAAATGAATTTATTATTATTATTCATTTTAAAAGTTAGATAATAGAATATTGATAGTCGGATAAAAGAAAATAGCGTAATGAAGAAAAATAGTACTAAAAAGTGAAGGATTAAAAAAATCAATATCGAATGAATTACAGCAAGTAAAGAAGATTTAGCAAAAAATCTAGAAAAAGTTATTAGCAAGAAATAATCAAAGTATAAAGAAACAAAAACATAAATATATAAGTATTTACAATATATACCAAACTAAATGCATTTATTATTATTTAGATGTAAAATTGAAATAAAGACATTATACTTGTATAGTATATACTTTGAAAAAAATATAAGAGATTAAATAAAGAGAATATAGTAAAATAGTATATCGTAAAATTTGTAAAAAAAATGAGTTTCGAATCGAAAAGATTAAAATTTATAATTATTAAAAAATTCCAAGGATATCAAAGCTTTTAAAACATAAAAATTAGATAATAAGTTTAAAAAGTAATATTAAAGTAGGTGACATTGAATTAGTGTAAAACTATATTGCAATATCTCACCAAAAGTTTACCAGGTGTTGACGCGTCGTACTTTTATACTACGCATTTCCTTAAAGTGGCAAGAATAATGTAGGATTATTAAATGGAGCAAATGAATCTTGTCTTTCCTCTCAGCTTCTAAAGGATCGGTACATAGAGCTTGACGGATGTGTTCGGTATTCCAATGTAAGTTGGAAAATAATTATTATAGAGAAAACGGAGTTAATACGATACATAAAATTTGCATTAAAATAAAGAATATTAATTATCAAATAATTACTAAAAAGTTTCAAATATAAAATATTAAATATAAGAATTATTATAAAAGCGAATTTTATTCCGGCATCAAAGAAATAAACTATGCAAAAATAAAGATATAAATATAAATGTACTATAAACACATGATACTCATATATTGAAAGTACATGATTAATTGAAATTAAAATTATAAATCTACTGATCATAGTTTAATATTCAAGAATAAAGTAAAATATATATACAAAATAAATATAATGTAGAATATTAAAAGTACACTTGTATCGATTTATATTTCATAATGATTTGTTGATAGGTAATAATTAATTATTAGAAGACTTATTTTTAAATAAAAGTAAACATTTATTATAATACATATTTTGTGCTTTATTTACAATTTTTATGTACAGTAATTAAAATTTACAGAAAAAATACATATCCACGCATATAATAATAACTACATCATTTTATAAATATATATGGATATATTTATTTAACGATGAATATACCAATTATAAGTAAATAAATTGAAGTATGAAATTATGATATAAATTATATTACTTTTTCGTTTCTGTATGTGAAATATATTGGCTCCTTGATAAAATATTATTTTAAAATAATATGGAAAAAAATACGGAAATTTCTAGCTTATAAAATATGTATATGTAGAATAACATATTATAATACGTATGAATATATTTTCACTATAAATATTTATAATTAAAAATTTTTAATCAATTACAAATAATTTAACAAAACATTATTATGTTACTCGATATATAATTAGAAATACGTTTTTGATTATAAGTTTTATTACTGTTACCGTTAAATAATAAAAGTATATTGTTCAATACAATAAATGTAAAAATCTGCTAAATAAAATTGTATATGAAATATTCACATAGATTTTCCTGGTTTTTGCTAAATTTTTATTTTGTTTTTTATATTACATTAATTACATCTTGCAAAATTAAATAAAAGTATTTCATATAAATTAAATACCTTATATACATTCTTTTATCAAATTACAATTGATCTTAATCTAAATTGAGTAATAATTATAATTTGAAAGTATATAAAAAGCTTATATCAGATATAATATTATTATTTCTGTAAGAATCGATTGATAAACTATAAATTTCTTTAAGTGCATGAGAAGTGAAACTTTTATGAAAATCTAAAACATCATACATTTCATAAAGAATGAATCATTTGTTCATGAAATCTCAAGTAATTTTCTACAATTGTAAAATTATTCATTATAATTACTGTAAAATTATTCATTATAATTACTGTAAAATAATTTATTTATAAATTAAAAAATTAATATTACAGAATATTTTAAGAATAGATTTTCAATATCATATGATTTATATATTTTTTATATCGCTATCAATTTTTTATTTTTATAATATTATGTTTAATTGTTTAGGTGAATATTATGGGGTGATTAAGTATAAAAGCTATAGGGACGAGGCACGGATAATACACTTTATTTAATGGGACGGTAACGGGTGCGAGGATGGGGGGGTCGATAGTCAGTTTGGTTTTTTGTGTTCATGTATTCCTTGAAGTAGTTGTTGTCACCTGTTGTCGTCCAGGTTCTCCTTAGTAAAACAATTACCTATTTACTTTTTTCTTCATCCTTTTGTTTCGCCCTCCGTTTTCTCTTTTGGGATCACCCTTTGTTAGACAATCCTCCTTTCTACCGCCCCCCTTTTTAGTCTCAGCTCTCAGACCGCTATTTACCTCCTACAACCCCACCCCCTGATAAGCTTGTGTTTTAAGGAATATTTTTGTTGCCGCCCTCTCTCCACATTTATTCGCGGGCTCACCCCCACTTTGTTGGTCCACCCCCCCCTCCCCCCCTCCCTCCCCCATTCCCGCTACTCCCGCCGTGCGCTTTTTTTTTATCACTCTCCGCGCCTCCCTGCCCTTCTCCATGGCCCCCACGCAACTTGCCCGTTATCCCACCCAATCCCCCCACCTACCCACATATCCTCCTTCTGCAGTCTCATCCCTTGTCCTTTCCACTATACACACTATTACCACGTCAACGCTTTTTGGTCCCTGTTTCCTGCGGTGCCCTCTCCTCCTCTAACTTTTTCACGTTTCCCCTCCCTTCATTTTTTCTTCCTTCTCGCCCGCGTTTTTTCTTATGTTATGCCCTAATTTCCTTTGCCCCCGTCCTCGTGTTCCAACGCTTCTTTTCCTGTATTTTTTCCGTTCCCTGTCATCACTCCCCTTTGACAATGGTCGACCTGCTTTCCCTTTTATCCGCCCATCTTCCTTATAATTCCCACTCCGCCATAATCCTACCTAAGTCTTCCCCTTCATCCCACGTACACAGACGCCCCCTCCGCCATGCCCGCCCTCTTTCTTCACCCAGTTGCTTTGCCTCCATTTCCGCCCCGCCGCCAGTCCGTGGTTGTTTTGTTTTTTTCCCACCCCCCGGCCCCTGGACTGATCCACCCGTTGGGGGTTTGTGTTTTTATGTCCCTCCCGGCATACCACCATCAATTTTATGTAGTCCTGGCTCTTTGTTTCCTGTACTTCCGGTTCGGGCCCCTTCCCGCCTCATGATCTAATCCTCACTTGTCCAACCCCCTCCCGTTGTAGAGTGGCCCCCTCTGTTCCCTACCCTTCAAGGCCATCATGCCCTGTATCACGTTTCGCCGACCTATGCGCTCATCTGTCCTCTTTGGTGTTTGTTTCATCCCTCCCCCCCTATATATTTTGGTTCGCGCGCTGTTTCTTTCCTGAAGCCCTCATTTTTGGTTGCATGCCTCGCATTTCACGGCGCCCTCTTTTCATTTCCTTTCCCCTGTGATTCCCCCTGCCTCTTCCATCCGCCCACTACTTCCCCTAAACGTCTTCCCCTGTTCCTCGCCCTCTGCCCCACCCCCACAACGACTCCGGACAGCCACATCCTGTTTTTGCACGCTTCTCGCCCCCACAGTTTTCACTTTATTCATAATTTTTCTTCACCCCCCAGCCCTTTCCCTACCATGCACAGTACGTGGCCCTGAAAAACCCCCTTTGGTCCCGCTCTTTTTTCCCCCACCCCATTTTTTTGCCCTTTTTCTCCCCCTTCCCGCCCTGCCCTCGCATTAGTCCCCCCCCTCGTATTCCCAGATCCGCCCCTCCTCGTCGTGTGGTCGGATTCCCCTCCTGTTTTTGTATTCCCACTAACATATTTTTCCTCATCGCCCGTTTGTTTTTGCAAATTGTTATTTTTTGTTTACTCATAGGATTTTTCCAGAGTCTATACTGTGTGGACCAATTGGGGTGTGTTTTATTTCGCCTTTCCCCTTGTTTTTTTTCTTCTCTGGCCCCAATGTTACGTTGCCCCTCCCTTTTCCCCCTCAATACGCCTTTCAACTATATTCCCCCCTTGCCCAGGATAACAGTTGAAGCTCTTTTTCCCTCAATATCAGTCACCCCTTCCACAGGTGCTTTTCCCCCCTGCAGTATTTTCTCCGCACCTCTTTGCCCTTCCCCTAGTTGAGTTCGGGGTTCCCCTATGTCTTACGTTCAGTTCCACTACGTTGTCTCAGATTCAACCCAGCCCCTTTTTTATTTTCGCCCTTCCCTTTTTCCTGATTCACACTCGCGCAATTTTTTCCACTAAGCCGGAACTTTATGTATTCCATCACCCACTCCCGCTTTTTTTTAACCCCCTGAAAAAATCGCCCGACCCTTTAACGCCTGGTGTGATCTTTAAGTTTGGGGGCCATGTTCACCCCGGAGTTAAGCGTGTCTAGGTTTGAGTCAAAGGATGTTCCGCGCGTCGGAAGAATCGGCGACACGTGCGCGGGCGAGCGGGTTGGCGGGGAAGTCCTTACGTCCGGCTGTGGTGGGGGTGTTTTCTTAGGCCCAGCTCGAGTCCCGGGGCCCCCCACACATTTCCCGCCTACGTAGAACGTTGAGGACCTTGTCACGTGAAAATTTTCCATTAGCGGGCCTGTGTGCAGAGCTGCCTGCAGTTTTTTTGCGCACTTCCACTCGGTATCCCTTGAGAATTGGGAAAGGCGTTTTCCCAAACCACACGCTAATGAAAATGAGAAAAGTAAAATGGACGACATGATGTCGTGTTCCAAAAGGTCCCTGTATTGACCTTCAACGACTCGCGGTTTTACCGTTTTTACGTTTATGTGGGGGTTAACGCAACCTATGGCAAAAATTAAATTAGAGAGAAGCAATTTATGTCCTGGATGTTCTAGGGGTTTTTCCACACGCTATGCAGAAAGAATTAGTTAATTTACGGATGGGGTCGGCCGTTGTGGGGGATGTCAAGTGAGCCAAAATTTTTATGGGTTTTTAAGTAAAAAAAATTTTTTTAACGTAATCAACGGTAAAATAGTAGAGCCTTAAGAGGTCATTCTTTATGTATTTGTTTTTTGTTTACATAATGCGAAACCTAGTACAAATGTGCAGCATCTCCCTACCCACGGCCTTTTACGTATCACCTCCTTTTGAGTCGTTCCGGAAAACGTGTTTTGAATTTCAATCCTAATATTTGTTAATACCTACTGGGCATACGACGTTATTAAATAAAAAGCCCCCGCGGATTGTGGGGAGGTATTTTGTTGTCTTCCGCGTTTTGAAATGGCGGCATTGTTGAATCTGGGTTTTGTTTTATAATGGTGGGCGGGGGTAACGAAACGGTAATGGACAGTATAGAAAAAAAGACCTTTGGTGCAAAAGGTGTCCTTGCCGTCGTTTTTGAAACTTTAATATTTTGAAACTTTAAACCGTAATTCAAAATGGCCTTTTTGCCCGGAACCCCTTTTTTAGAACAAAAAACCGTTTTTACTAGATTTTCAGCTCACTTTTGTCTCACCCTGCTTTCTCCCCATTTCCTGCCTCGTTTGCCACTCTTTCGGTTCGCCAGCCCTTTTTTTTCCCCCCATTACCCCTACTCGCCGCCTGACGTCCCGCTCCGCCCGGCCTTACACCATTTTCGTTTTCCATTTATCACTACCTAGAACCAGTAACGGCCCACCTGTTTTAACACATTTATCTTTTACGACGTTTGTTACCGTCCATATGACCTAAACCAGTTGTTAATATACAACGACGACATGTTTTACCTCAGAAAGTGTAATAAAGACGTCATCATAAGAACACCCCAAAACTATTGTCCGTCACAAACTTTCCCACCGAGCTCGGTTTGTTTGTTTTTCAATGAGTTTGTTGTTTAGCTCTAATTCCCACGCTGTTTCTTTAAATTCAGAGTTTTCTGTCAGAAACCGCTCTCAGAAGTTGCAATTTTTAGAGACCGCTGGAAAAACAGTTGTTTTGTTTACTCCACGCTCGATGAAAAACTTCGTGTCTGACAAAATTAGTCTACATCGTAATTACATTTATAAGTCGGTGAATTTAGTATTGGTTAAAGTTTCAATCATTGTACGAATGTTATTGAATGGTATATTTGTGTAATTTAAGCTTCGTAAAATGTATAATAATATATTAGACTATTATCATATTTACGATTACAATCGATGCTATCTATTACTCGCTATCATTTTATTTCACAACTTCTAATTAGACTAAGAATATTTATATTCAGGTCACTTTGTAAATTAATTGAAATCGAAGATTTAAAGTTTCAATTTCATTACAAGTATTTTTTTTTGTATTGTTGCTTTTATGTCGTGGATATGATTTCAATGACATTCGATTGTTGGACTACGACTACGATATATTGCGGTATAAATATTATTAATATAAATATTCTTATCGTAGTTGCTTAATTAAAAAGTTTTTATTAAAATTTCGTATTTCTTTGAAATATTTTTAAACAATACTTTTGAATTCAATTTAATCTATTTCGCTGTTTTGGTCAAAAATCAAAAAATTTATTAATATTTATTCAATATTATCGCGTCTTATAAATAACTTTTAATGAAAAAAGATTTTGATATTCCTTTTCATTTCTAATAAATTTTCTATTCATCGTAACTTTTTATTTATTAAAGAAATTGATGATATTTTTTAAATATTATAATCAACGTTGTTCGTTAAAGAAGAAATATAAACAAAGGGGCGTGGGGGTGGGTTGGGTTCTTAAAATATAGAAAAGATAAATATATGGGGGAGGTATAAGTACATATTTAGTTTTTTTGGTCTCGTATATGGTATCGGTTTATAGTCGTTACAAAACATAGTTGAAGTTTTTTTAGAATAGATTAGCGGTCAAAAATCCACCGGTCT